>CM051824.1:8538584-10996084 GCA_028451465.1 Erethizon dorsatum
AAATAAAGCATGGTATGACTATGTTTTGAGTGTTTGCTAATTTGTTCATGTAGTCATTCAACAAATACATACTGGGATCTGTATGGACACCAGGCATTATACAATTGGCTAGTCATTTATCATATGCATCATCTATTGCTGTGTAATAATTCACCCAAAACCTAGGTGTCCTAAAGCAACAAACACTTATCTTTCAGTTTGTGTAAGTGGAGAATTTGGAGTGGCATAGCTAAACAGTAGTGGTTCAGTGTCTCTGGTAAGATTGCAGTCAAGGGCCAGTGAGATGGCTCAGCGGCGTCAGCGCCTGCCTGGCAAGTGTGAGGGCCTGAGTTCGACTCCTGGAACCCACATACGAAAAAAGGGCCGGTAATATCGCTCAGCAGCACGGGCGCCTGCTGGCGCACGAGGTCCTGAGTTTGACCCCCGGTACCCACAAAAAAAAAAAAAAAAAAAAGATTGCAGTCGAGATACCATCCATAGCTATGGTCACCTGAAGGTTTCGGCCTGGAAGATGCTCTGCCAGGCTGGCTCACTCACATGGCCGCTGGCAGAGCCCTCAGTTCCTTCCTGGCTGCTGGTAAGAGGTCACCATCTTCACCATGTGGAACCCATAGGGCTGCTTCAGTGTTTTCAAATCTTTGTGGCTGGTGTTCCCCAAAGCAGGTGATCCAAGAGGAAGCCACAGAGCCTTTGTAATTGAGTTTAGGAGTCATGCCCCATCACTTCCACTGTATTCTATTAATGAGAAGGGAATTAAGCCCTATCTTTTGAAGATAGGAGTATCAGAGAATTTGAAGATACATTTTAAAACTACCGCAGTGCTACATGGATGGGCAAGTAAGTCAAGACTCCTGCCATGGTGAAGTATGTGTTCTAGTGGAGAAAGCAGACAGTAAACTGCCAAATAAATAAACACAACAGCAGCTAGAGAAAAATGTAGGACAGAGAGAATCCACCTGTGTCTGTAGATTGGATGTTAGGGAGGACCACTGAGCTGACGTGTGTGCTTACCTTGTGAAAGAAGTGCATTTCGGACAAAGGAACAGCTAGTGCAAAGTCTTACGTTGGGAGAAATTTTGTTTTATTGTTACTAGAGCTGGATATCTTAGTGGAACCTATTAAAAAAAAATGGTATCTCTAAGAAACATACAGGCAAAAAGGATGTGTGTATGTGTGTGGGTGTATGTACAGGCACATGTATAGTCAGTACCTGCAAGAACCGAGGCCTTCTGATCTTTAAGTTTCCTAGTATCTTTCTCTTACCACCTGGAAAATAAGCTATGAAAAACAGACCTACTAATTAGAGTACAAAATTTGTTTAGATTTCCTTTTTTCTGTAGCCAAGTGCATATTGTCAAACTACTGTGTCCCACATTTACATGGCTTTTCAGGTTCTTCACCTTTCTCTCCATGCTGCTGCTTTCTTGGTGCCTCTTCTTACCCCATCTTCATTGTGGTTGTATACCAGTTTCCTTAAGCTTTTCCAGCAGAATGTGTTAGTTTTAAACTTTAGCTAATCTGATGGGTCAGAAATTCTACCACAGTGCAGTTTTAGTTTGTTTTTCTCTAAGAGTGAGATTAACAATCTCTTAATTTATTTTAGGATTATGCTTATATTTATCTTTTGATGTGTTTTTTACCCATTTTTAATAGGGCATTTGATCTTTATTACATTTTTAAGGATATTAAGAGATATTCCATGTTGCAAGTATCTTTTCCTTGTTAGTAGTTCTTTAGTTTTGAGGGGAAAAAAAGCATTTAAGTATAAAGACACAGGTATGTTAAATGTAAAAGGTGGGGGGCAAAAGTAACACTAATACTAAAAAGGCTGCCATGGTTATATTAGTATCAGACAAAGCAGACTTTAGGATAGGGAATGTTATCAGAGATAAGGGGGAGACTTTACAATTATGAAACACACAGACTATTAGGAAGTTCTAACAACCCCAAATCTGGGTAAATCTAATGTCAGAGCTTCAGAATACATGAAAAAAAATGAACAGAATTAAAGGAGAAAATAGACAAATCTGCAGTTACATTAAAAGATTTCAACATGCATCTGTCAATAACTGACAATAACTGTGAATCAGCTTGACCTGATCGATACTAAGTACTACACCCATGGCAGCAGATTTTACAGATTATGTTCTGATCACTGCAGAATTAAATTAGAAGTCACTAACAAGGAAAATCTAGACATTGGAAATAACAGAAACTTTCAAATAAATACTCATGGGTGAAAGAAGAAATCACAAGGAAATTTGAAAGCAAAAATACAACATATCTTACCCTGCTGGGGCTGGGCTGCCGTAACAAAATACCCTACACTGAGTGCTTACACAAAGGATACTTGGTTTCTTACAGTTCTGGAGGCTGGAAGTCTGAGACCAGGTCACCAGTATGGTCTCTTTCCAAGGACCTTCTCTTGTTGGCTTGTAGGCAGTGGCTGTCGTATTCACATCACCTCTTTGTACACTCTGAGTGTGCTGTCTCTTTGCAAGGACACTAAAGAGCCCCCATCCTCATGACCTCATTCAACCTTGATTACCTCCTTTATGGGCCCTGGCACCAAATGCAGTCAAACATATGAATTCAACATATGAATATGGTTGGGGGTGAGAGGTGGGGTAAGCACACAATTCAGTTCATAGAACAACAAAACAAATTTTCTGAAATTTAACCAAAACAGTACTTAGATGGAAATTTATAGCCTACCTCAGACAAGAAGAAAAATTGAAAAATCAGTGGTTTACATTTCCATCTGATACAGAAAAAGAACATCAATTTAACCTCAAACTAAATAGCAAGAAAAAAATATAGGACATTTTTAAAATCAGTTAAGTAGAAAATGGAGAAATAGGGCCGGTGAGATGGCTCAGCGGCTTAAGCGCCTGCCCGGCAAGCGTGAGGGCCCAAGTTCGACTCCCGGAACCCACATACGAAAAAGGGGCCGGTGATATCGCTCAGCGGCACGGGCGCCTGCTGGCACGCGAGGTCCTGAGGTCGACCCCCCGGTACCCACAAAAAAAAAAAAAAAAAAAAAAAAGAAAATGGAGAAATAAGAGAATATCAGTAATAAAAACTGACTATAAAGCATAATACAATGAATAAACCTTGACTTAGATTGGTTAAGAAAATACCAAAAAAAAAAATATATCAGTGATGATAACATCACTTCTGATCTTTTTTTTTTTTTTTTTTTGTGGGTACCGGGGGTCGACCTCAGGACCTTGCGTGCCAACAGGCACCCGTGCCGCTGAGCGATATCACTGGCCCCTTTTTCGTATGTGGGATCCGGGAGTCGAACTCGGGCCCTCGCGCTTGCCAGGCAGGCGCTTACGCCGCTGAGCCATCTCACCGGCCCGTCACTTCTGATCTTACAGACACTCAAATAGTAAATATTATCAATCATTTTATTCCAACAAATTCAGAAACTAAGATGAAATGGACAAATTCCTTGAATGATAACAATTATCAAAATAAACCAAAGGAGAAATAAAAAAATAGAAATTTTCCTTGTATCTGTTAAAGACATCGTTTATAGTTTTAAGCCCTTGCACAGTGAAAACTGCCAGCCCATATGACTTAACTGGTAAATCCTGTCACATACCTCACAGAGAAATAATACTAGTCTTCAGACTCTTCCAGAAAAGAGAGGAAGCTACTTTCCCAGCATATTTTAGGAGGTAACCATTACATGCATTACAAGAGGACTTGAGAGTATATTGCTGTGAACATATATCTAGAAATTCTTAACAAAATATTAGTAAAGTGAATCTAGAAATATGTAAGAGTGCTAGTACATCATGACCAAAAGAGGTTTATCTCAGGAATGCGAAGACTGATGAAAATTTGAAAGGCAATTGGTATACTTTTCTCCAGTTAACAAAATAAAAGGGAAATCCCTACGTAACTATTTGAATAGATGTAGAAAAAAGCATGTGAAAAAAATTCAACATCTATTTAAAATACTCAGCAAACTAGACACATAAGAGAATTTCTCCAACTCAATAAAGAACATCCATGGAAAAATGACAGCTAACATAGTTGATAGTGAAGGCTGAGTGCCTTCTAAGATTGGGAAAGTGGCAATTCATCCAATATTGTACTGCATGTAGTAGTCATTACATGAGTAGTAACAAGCAAGAGGTATCAGATTGGAAAGAGTTTTGTATACAAACAACATGATGTATACATAAAAAGATCCTTGGGGCCGGTGATATGTCAGCAGCATAAGTGCCTGCCTGGCAAGTGCGAGGTACTGAGTTCAACTCCCAGTACCCACATAAAGGAAAAAAAAGGGCCGGTGATATCACTCAGCAGTACAAGCACCTGCTGGCAAGCGCGCAAAGTCCTGAGTTTGACTCCCAGTACCCACATTAAAAAAAAGAAAAAGATCCTGAGGAATATACCCTGTGAGAACTAGTAAATGAATTCAGCAAGATCAAAAGATACATAGTAATCAGAAATAACTTCAGCTTCTTTAAGTTGTGTGTATTAGGTATTTAGTCCCACAATAAAAAGCTAATACATGTAGCATCAAAAACATGTACTTTGGGAAAATTTTTACAAAAACATACCGAGACCTGTATACTGAAAACTATGTATTATTCAGAGTAAAGTCCTAGATATTTTGAGACAGATTGCGTGTTCATGGATTGGAAAATTGTTACAGTATTCGTTCTCCCCAGATGGACTTGTATGGATTTGTACAATTTCAATTAAAATTTCAACAGATGATTTTGTAGAAAGTGACACACTGGCTTTCAAATTTATATAGAACTGTTCAGCACCTAGAATAGTCCAAACAAATTTTGGAAGGAATGACCAAACTGTAGAACATAAACCTGTTTTGAAGACCTAGTTTAAATTTTTTCCCAACTTACTTTTCAACATTATTCATTTGTAAACATTTGCTTTCTATTTATAAAGCACTAAACAGTGTCATGCACTATGTAAACACCATGGCACCATTTATATCAGCTCTGGATACATGACAGCTAGATTTTTGCATTTTTGGTTTTGTTAAACAATATTATACCTTGTTCAGCTTGTGTTGACCCACTTAAGTATTCTTTAGGTTCTTACTCTGTTCTTTAAATGTAGATGTGCTGTTGTTTTGGAAATACACATTTATTTATGAGAGAACCATCTTTTATGCATTGTTTCCTCTTTCTCATAGTCTGTGAGCATTACGTAAATATCAGAGTAACAATTGCTGGGCACCATTTCTGTGGACAATTTTACAAGAGGCCTCAGCACAAGGCATAAAAAAGAAAAACAAGATCTAAGAATTTAAAAGGAAGAAATAGAACTGTTGTTACTTACAGACGATTTGTCTTCAGGGATCATCCAAGCTAGTGCTCATTTTAGCAGCACATAAGCTACAGTGAAAACATCTTAAGAGAAGCTAGACAAACTATTAGAATTTAACGCACCAAAGTGACTGAATATCAGATTAGTACAAGAAAAGCAGTAACTCTGTGTATATAAGCTTAGGCCATGTGCACTCAGGCTACCTACTTGGCACCTCCATCTAGATTAGACACTTCAAATGCAAGCGTCTACAACTGTACTCTTTTTTTTTTTTTTTTTTTTTTGGTGGGTACCGAAGGTCGACCTCAGGACCTTGCGCACCAGCAGGCGCCCGTGCCGCTGAACGATATCACTGGCACTTTTTTCATATGTGGGTTCCAGGAGTTGAACTCAGGCCCTCGCACTTGCCAGGCAGGCGCTTACGCTGCTGAGCCATCTCACCGGCCCTACTACTGTACTCTTGAACATCTTCCCATCTGTCCTTCCCTACCTCCAGCCCACTCTTCCCATGTCACAGTTGTGTATCTAGTCAAAATCTCATGAGTCATCCTTGAGTCCTCTCTTTTTCCCTTATAGTCTGAAGTCAGTCCACCAGCAATACCTGTTGTATTTAACTTCGAATATGTTCAGAATGCAGCACTTGTCACCACCCTCTCTTGTGGACACCTAGTCCATAGCTACCCTCACCTCTTATGTGGATTCCCCACAGTACTTCCCTGTTTCCCTCCTGGACTTCTACAATCTGTTCTTCACACAGTAGCCAGAATTAACCTTTTAAAATAAGTCAGATCATGTTACCTCTTTGCTCAAAACACTGTATAGGCTATTTGTTACATTTAGAATAAAATCCACACCTATAAGGAGATCTGCCCTTTGACTTAAGTTCCTTCTTCCTCCTCCTCTACCTCTTCCTCTTCTTTCTCTTCCCTCTCCCTGGTACTCTGGTCCTTTGCAGAATGGACTCTTGATTCTCTGAGAGGAAGAAACAGCATCTTAATCTCCTTTGTACCTACAGCATCTAACAGTCTACGTTTATATTTATGAATGAATAACTTAGATGATTACATTATATACGTTTTATTTTCCTTGATCCGATTAAGATTTTATATGAGTTTAATACTATTAAAACAGACAAGTTGCTCAGCATCTCTTGTTTAAAGGAGGTAAAATGTCTTCATTCTGTCATGTCTAAGACAGAAAGCAAGGGGGAAAAGGTTGTGTACCTCCAGCAGCTGTGTTGTGAGGAACTGTGCCTTCTTATCCCACTCCTCAGTTTGGTACTTTAGGAAAATTTTACATGTAATGTTTTCTTTTTCTATGTTTTTCATCTTTTGTGTTCAGCATATGTAGAAAGAGGGATTATCAAGCAGCATGGAGAAATACTCTAAATTGGTAGAGCTAAAAACATGTTTGGAATTTATTACTTTTAGCTCAGTTATTCCATTACTTAGACTATTCAGTCTTTATAGAATTGAATTAAAGCTAAATTTCCTATATATTGTGAATGTTTTTGTTTATTTCTAATGTATTTCCTATATCCTGAATGAAATTACAGTATCATTAAGAAGCTTGTATTTTCGTGAGTTGTGGCAGTGATGGAAATAAAGTAGTCTCACAAATGGATTTTTCTCTGATACCATTTCTGAAAACAAAAAGCTCAGAATCTACTATTTTGAAACTTTAATAGCTGACTGAATTTCTAATTTTTCAGCATATAAAGAGATGGCAATCGGTATGTGAGTTCCTGCTGTCCCCAAAGGTCATTTATACTTTACATCACTGTTATGTAATGATGATGGCTAAGACTTGATGTTCAGAAACCTGTTTTACTGAAAGTTCTAGTATCACATGAGCTAATAGAAATGGTACTCGAATCAGTGTGTTCTAAATAGATGTTTCAGTTCTTAGAAATTTCAGTCCCAAAGTTCATTTTTGTTTAGTCCTTTGGCATTGTAGTTACAATGTGATTGTGATTTTTGTCTTCATATATTGCCTGCCAAGTATCTGTAATTGTATTAGCTATTTATTATTTGTCATATATGTTTCAGAAATCCCAGTGAATTAAAGTATATTGTTACTTAATGTCTCAACCAAATAAATTCTAAAAGTCTTACCTCAGCATTTCCACACACATGTTTAAAAATCCAAGTGAATCATATTAAAGTATATTGTTACTTATTGTATCAACCAATTCTAAAAGTCTATCTGAACATTTTGTTTACACATACCTTGGGATAAAAAATTCTTTTTCTTACCATTTGTAAAAATACAACATTTATTGGTTTTCTCTAGGGAAAAAAAAACTAATGCACATTCCTAATAGAACGTTAGACCCCAGTTTTCTTAAAGATACTTTCTTATGACAAAGTCAAGTGTCTGACTACAGTGGGAGGAGATTTATACTTTGAAGAATTCCTTCTTATAATACTCTTTTCTTTTTACTTCCAGTATCTCTCTGTACCAGGGTAATTGCAGACCCATACGATTTGAGCCACCAATGCTGGATTTCCATGAACAGTAAGTTAAAACTTTTGCACTGTATTTTCCCATTAAATGATTATAAGTATTTTTACATGCATTTTTCATGCCTTTTGCCTGTATTTTCTATGGAAAAAGGAACACATTAGTTATCAGGAAAGCAGATGATGTTGAATCTCATTCAAAACTGTTAAACAGGTATCTATTTAAGAGTCTAATATAATAATATTAATTTCTAAAATTTGCAGAATACCTGCATGTTGTACTCTCTGGTTCTGAGACTCTTCAGAACCTCATACACTATCCTGCTCAAGTACAGCCTTAGCCAGGTGCACTGGTGCACATTCGTAATCCAGCTATTCATGTGGCTAAGGCTGAGACTGAAGGATTTTAAGTTTGTGTCTTACCTAGGCAACATAGAGTGAACCTGCCTCAAAATATAAAAATATAAATCAATAAAGTGCAAGCTTTTATGCACAACTAAATAGTATTATCACCAACCCAGCATGGCAGACAAAAGCAAATGCTCCAGACAAACCTGGTCCAGAAGCAGAATTGCTTCCTCAAACCACACCATCTCATGGACTCAAGTTTCGCATATCTTAGTTATTCAGGAAAAAACATGTTTTTACCCTACTAGGCTCCTACCAAGTGTAGCAGGTGGATGAGGGGAGCATTGTAAAAGATACAGCTGTTAGAACAAAGCCACTCTGGTAAGCAAGCGGAATTAAGAGAATTTTAAAAGGGACAAAGGAAGCTGTATGGACAGCACCACTGATTAAAATCTGATAGAAAATCACTGAAGTTGTGATTTTGGTTATAAATGTGTGTATATTCATGTGATAGTGTGTTTTATTGAGATGTAATTAATTTGTGCGGTTTTACCTCTTTTTCCCTCATTAACGTAAGTAATTCTCTACAGTATAAGCTTGTCCTAGCCAGGTAGGGTCTCACACACACCTGTAATCCCAGCACTCGGGAGGCTGAGGCAGGAGGATATCTATGAGTTCGACGCCAGCCTGGGCTACATAGCGAGACCTTGTCTCAAAGTGTGGAGGCTGGGGGGGCATCCCTGCTCCAGGCCAGGTTGATAAACACCACCACAAAACTGACTTGGATTTTTCTTATACTACCAATACATATTTGCTCTAGTAAACTTAAAAAATACTTATGAGGGAAAAGAAAAAAGTAAAAAACTTATAATCCAGCCACCTAGAAACATTAAATTTGAGCTTTTATCTCGAGTCCTTTTTCTGTACATCTGTGCTTACTAAATATTTACAAAACCATAACTATATGTTCTGAACATAGTACTTTATAACCTGCTTTTTAAATTTAGTATGTTGTTTGTACATTTTTAAAACTCTATTGAATTTTCTGCTACTTTATTTCATGGTGTTAAAGAACATCAAATTGTATAGGTATATTACATTCGTTAAATTCATTTATTGTTTTAAATGTTTTGTTCTTGTGAGTTATGCTGAAACTATGATTTAAACACAACTGTGACCATTTCCCTAGAGTCTAATGAAAAGCTATGCAGAATATTAAAGTTTTTAGTTAACCTTTAGGCTAGAGAATAATTTGGTGTCATGAGCAAGGGACAACTGATGGGAATTAAAGAATCAGTCTGTGACTGGAAGGGAAATAAGTAGAGGTTCTCTTCAGACTGGTGCTGGTCGTGGAGAAGCTGAAATCTGAGCTGAGACTCTTTGAAGATGTGTGCAGAGACAGGTGCACTCCAGAACAGCACGCGCAGGGCAGGCAGCACAGGGAAGGAGCAGGTCCCTAAAGCAGCCAGCTTAGATGCAGCTCCAAAATAGTGCAAACGAACAGAAGGAAGACTGTTTCCCCCGCCCCCAAATTCATGTGTAGAACCCTTATATCCAATATGATGGGGGGAGCTGCCAGGTGATTAGATCAAGAGACAGAATCCTCATGAGTGGGGTGAGTGCCATCATAAAGATGCCCATATAGCTGCCTTGTCTTTTGCCACTGTGTGTGAGCACACAGCAAGAAGGCACCATCTAGGAACCAGAAGCAGGGCCCTCACCAGAACCCAGACTCTCTGGCACCCTGGTCTCAGAGCTCCCCACTAATAAACTGTGAGAAATACATTTCTACTGTTTATAAGCCAGCCTGATATTTTAGTTATAGCAGCCTGAATGAACTAAAACATTATTCAGCCATTATTTAAAACTTTCTGCATTCATTCTAAGAACACTAAATGGACTGTGTTATGTGTTTTATCTCCCAAAAGTAGAAGTGGGTCTGTAAAAGGCAGGGGTTGCGGGCAGATGTGCACACGAGCTTGTTGAGGTTCAACTGGAGAAGTAGAACCAGCTAGAGATTTTCATTCAGTGTGCGTGTCTGAGTATGTGTATGGAGATGTGAATTTGTAATGAGAAATTGGCATATGTGCTTGTGGGAACTGGTTAAGCAAGCTCAGATTTTAGCTGGCTAGGCAGTGAGGAGGGAAGATCGTGAGTAGGCACAGGCTGAAGCTTGTTCCCAAGTAGACTCGGAATATCCTGAGGAAGAGAACACCATTGCAGGTCCAGCTGCTATTTGGAGGCTCCTAGCTCAAACAAGGCCTAAAAGCTCTTTGAAAGGGCTCCAGGTGACTGGCAGGCCACCTAGAATAATAAGCTCCCTTTTTAATTAACTTCAAGTCAAATGATTAGGTGCTTTAATTACATCTGCAAAGTCCCTCCCAGCCGCAGCTAGATTAGTGTTTGACTAAATAACTGGAAGAACGTATATATGAATGAGTACTAAAGAGCTGCTGCCTCCCTTCCATCTCCCCACTCTCAGGAGACAATGTCACTCACAGCTCACACTAACTAGGAACATTCTAGAAAGGCATCCTGAGGACTGTAGTGTGGGTCTGCCAAGTTGATATCACAGAATCACCATATGGATGTGAACAACACAGTACTTTTGACTCTTATAAAAGGGAAGGGTTTATGGTTGAAAGAATTCGCTGGGCACTTTCTTTAGGCTAAAGAAAAGGAAAGTGTATATTTTTACTATAGAAAGTAAATTGTTGGCCAGTGAGATGGCTCAGTGGCATAAGCGCCTGCCTGGCAAGCGCGAGGTCCTGAGTTCGACTCCCGGTACCCACATACAAAAAAAAGGGCCGGTGATATCGCTCAGCGGCTCAGGCGCCTGCTGGCACGCAAGGTCCTGAGGTCGACCCCTGGTACCCACAAAAAAAAAAAAAAAAAAAAGAAAGAAAGAAAGAAAGAAAGAAAGAAAGAAAGAAAGAAAGAGAAAAAGAGAGAAAGAAAGTAAATTATCAGTGGCATAAGGAAGTAACTGGTTGCTGAAGGAAATCAGGGGTTTTAGGATATGTCCTCTTTTGAAGGGTCATGTATATATTTTTTCACTCTCAGAAACATAAAGCCAGGTGTGGTAGTGGCACAGACCTATATTTCTAGCTACTCAAGAGGCTAGGAGGACCACAAATTGGAGACCAGCACAAGGTCCTTGCTCAAAAGAAAATGTAAAGTGGTCCTGACATTTATCAGTGGTAGAGCACTTGCCTAGCACCTGCAGGCCCTGAGTTCAATCCCCAGAGCTCAAACATATAAAATCAGAACAAACTTGTTAGCTGAAATTTTTTTCCTGCACTGACTACATTTCTTTCTGCTTCTAAACATTCCTGCTCTTTCTTAAATGAGTAGTATTAAGTGGAAAAAGATCAGATTAAAATACCACAGTTCAGAAGGCTCCTCTTCATAACTTAACACTGAGCCATTCTTTTTTTAATACAACTTCATTTTTTTCCCATTTATCCAACCCTTAGGAAAAGCGACCCCATCCCTAGCTCAGGTGTAAATCCTGATTAATCCCATATTTGGTTGTGATCAGTTCAGCGATAGATACAACCCAGTTCTACCCAGTAACATGTGGGCAGGCCTACTGAGGGATTTATGGGGAAAGATTTCCTTGCTAAAAGGGGGCACAAGAAAGAGCCACCTCTCTCCCCTGTATGCAATGCCTGGGTGCTGTGGCAGCCATCCTGCCATCAGGGAGGGCACTTGGTGCTAGTCTGAGAAACAAACGAGCAGTGGAAAAATGGAAAGACCCCAAGTCCCTGACAGCAGTGTTGAACTTTCCTCCCCGGGTTGTTTTGTTAGATGGCACTTATTAGTCTTATGGTTTTTTTGGGGGGTTTTTTTGGGGGGGACGGGGGAGGTACCAGGAATCAAACTCAGGACTTCACGCTTGCCAGGCAGGCGCTGCACCAATGAGTTAAATCCCCAGCCCCAGTCTTGTCTTTCTTGATCTTGTGTAGAGTATAAGACACTGCACACCTCTTCCTTCCTCTCAGATCTTTTCCCTGTCTCTACTCTTGTGAACCACTCTATATTTTCCTCCTGTGTCTGAGGCTGTTTTTTCTTTGTCTCTTTTTCTCTATCCAGTATCTGTGCTGCCTCTTTCCTCACCCCCCTTAGCCCAACTCTGCAGTTTCTCATCAGGTGGTCTCTCCCAAGCAGGTCTGAAAAACGGCCTGAGAGCAAAGAAAGGATGCTGGCTTGGCTTTACTGTGGCTGGGAGGGAGGCTGCTTGGGGAGTCTTGCCACGGTTTGAACTTAACTGGCTCCAAGAGAGTGTGTGGCTTTTTACTAGCTAGCCCAGATATGGGGTGGAAGGTAATAAGGGGGCAAAAGTGGGGCTTCAGACCTGCCAGTGACTAAAATATCAAAAATGAATTTAGATTCTTCATTAGAATCTTTTCAAGAATTTTAGGCCTTCAGGCCAGGCCCTGGGTGCATAGGTGCACACACACCTTTGGCGGCCAGAACAACCGGAACCCTGACACCCAGGACAGGACAGGCCCCGGGCATGCGGTCATACACACGCCTTTGACAGGCATACTGAACAGCACCCCAAAGACCCAGGACAGCAAGTCCCAGGCTTGCAGAGTAATCAGCGAGACCAACAACATGGAAGTGTCTGAAGCAGCAGCGAAGAGCCAGCAGTTGGGCTCTGGAGAACTCCACTAACAGGAGACCAGTCCCAGCCCCCATATCCAGAGGCCAAGATCAGCTCCATACCCAGCACATTTCTGGGATTAAACATGGACACTATCATAGAACTGTAAACACCAGAGGTATTTTACTACTTTTATTCTTCCTTGTTTGACTTATTGGCTGTCCCTTTCCTGTCTGGTTGCGTGTCACCTTGTTTTGTTTTGTATTCTGTGGTTATTTTTGTATTTGGGTTTTTTTTTTTTTCCTCTCTCTCTCTCTCTCTCTCTCTCTCCTCTCTTTCTCTGGTCTTTTTATTTCTTTTCTTTCTCATTCTCTTTCTCTTTTCTCCTTTTTTTCACCTTTTAGGTTTCTTACCTTTCTTTTTCGTTTTCTTCTACTGATCCTCTTTTTCTCTTTCCTCAACTACTTCTTGAATTTAGACTTTCAAGCGAGTAAACATTGTCTCTGCCCTTTCTGATTACTCCTTCGCATTCTATTTCATTCTCTCCTTCCTGTGTCCTCCATTTGTCCCAAAACTCAGGTGATCATCCTTTGACCTCCAGCCTTGACTCTACTATATTTGACCTCATTCATCACTTCAGCTGGGCCCCTACCCATCTTAGCCCTCTCACCCCCCACAAAAGGGTAAAATCACTCCACCAAGGGGAAAATCACTGCATACAAGTGCACGGTATATGTTTGATTTTGTTGTATAACTTTAGAGTTTGCTCCTGTGGTCGGAAATAGCAGGTTAATGGTGACCATAGTTTGTCAGTAGTTAAGCTGTACTTGAAACTATTGTTATTACTAACTGTACTACTTTAGCCAGGATGTCATACATGTTATAATCAGTTTTTTTCCCCTGTATGATAACACTGTGATTGTATGGGGTCATAATCACCACCACAACCCAGTACCAAAGGATTGGGTGCTGAGCCAAATAGTAACTTTGCATCCTTTACAAATTGGCAAGGTGGGTTCTTGGGATAGCTATAAAGAACCACCTACATGTAGAGGACATCCTTGAAGAACAGACATCTCCTAGGGAAGCCTCAATACTAGTGATAAAGCTATCATAAGAAATCGGAAAGCATCAACATAGAAAACAAAATAAAATTAAAAAGAGAATATAGAAAATGACAAGACACAGAAGCAAAATACAAACCCAGACCCCCCAGCCCACCCAGGACAAGCCTGGAACACAATGAGATAAATGAAATTGGAAGTCAAAACACTGGAACTTTCTGAAACGATAGCAACAGAAGTGAAAACACAAGTGGAAAAGGCTATAGAGATATTAATCTCTAGAATACAAAAAGAAATGATGCTTAAAAACAAAGATATTAGTGAATACACAGGTAAAAGAATAGATGACCTTAGAAGAATGATGGAAACAAAAGATGCCAACATAGGAAAGAAATGGAATCCATGAAACAGATCCAAACACAAATCCAAGAGATTAAAGCCTCCATTGAAAGTATATGCAACAGATTGAATGAAGGACAGAATAGAATATCAGATCTTGAAGACAGAACTGCAGCTAGTGATCATGAGAAAAAAGATATCTTAAAAATAGCAAGAGACCATGAAAAATCAATCCAACAGCTACAGGATGATGCAAAGAAGATTAACATAAGATTGATTGGGGTCAGTGAGAAAGCTGCAGACAGCACAAATGCCATAAAAAAAACTTCACAGAAATAATGGCAGAAAACTTCCCAAGCGTGGATAAAGAATTTGACATACAGGGCCAGTGAGATAGTTCAGTGGCTTAAGCGCCTGCCTGGCAAGTGCAAGGTCCTGAGTTCGACTCCCGGTACCCACATACAAAAAAAGGGCTGGTGATGTCGCTCAGCGGCACAGGCACCTGCTGGCGCACGAGGTCCTGAGTTCAACCGCCAGAACCCCCCAAAAAAAATTTTTTTGACATACAAATAAATGAAGCATATAGATCAGCCATGATCAAAATAAAATTTCATACCCATATATACAATAATAAAGTTTCCAGAAATCCAGCACAAGAAAAGAATATTAAAAGCTGTTAGAGAAAAGAAACAGATCACCTACAAAGGAAAGCCCATCAGAATCATGGCAGACTTCTCAACACAAACCCTCAAGTCAAGAAGAGCTTGGAGTGAAGTACTTCAAGTCCTGAAAGAAAACAACTTCCAACCCAGATTGATGTACCCTGCAAAACTGTCTTTCAAAATGAATGGACAAGTAAGATACTTCCATGACAAAGAACAACTGAAGAAATTCATGACCATCAAACCAATCCTACAAAGAGTACTGAAAGATACTCCAGACAGAGATAAAAATGACCACAATTCCAAGAACAACAACAGAAAGAAACCACCAGGCAGGGCAAGCAGTTAAACAGAGGGGAAAAGCAGGGAACCAACAGCAGGAAAATAACATGACAAAGATAAGCCAATACATATCAGTTATAACCATCATTGTAAATGGCCTCAGTTCACCAATCAAAAGAAACAGACTGGCAGAATGGATTAAGGAACAAGATCCAACGATATGCTGCATACAAGAAACACATTTAACTCAAAAAAAATTCATAGACTGAAAATCAAAGGATGGAAAACAGTCTTCCACGCAACAGGAACCCAGAAAAAAGCAGGGGTAGCTATTCTGTTTGCAGAAGATGTGAACTTCAAACCAAGAATGATCAAAAGAGATAAAGAAGGTCACTACATATTTGTTAGGGGAAAACTTCAAGAGGAAGAGATAATAATCCTAAATATGTATGCACTGAATACGGGAGCACCCAACTATATAAGAGAAATATTAACAGACATGAAAAATCAAATGAGCAATAACACAATTGTAATGGGGGACCTTAACACCCCATTGTCACAAATAGATAGATCAACTAGACAAAAAATCAGCATAGAAATATCAGAACTGAACCAAACCTGTGAACAAATGGACTTAGTAGATGTTTACAGAGTGTTCCACCCAACAACATCAGAATACACATTCTTCTCAGCTGCACACGGGACGTTCTCTCAAATAGAACATATACTAGCCCACAGAACATGCTTAAGTAAATGCAAAGGAACTGAAATCATCCCATGCGTATTATCTGACCATAGTGCAAGGAAATTGGAAATTAATGGCAAAAGAAACCACGAAAACTCCATGAACACGTGAAAATTAAATAACACCTTCCTGAACAACCAATGGGTCACAGATGAAATGAAAGAAGAAATTAAACAATATCTACAATTAAACAAAAATGAAGATACAACATACCAGAACTGTGGGACACAATGAAAGCAATCCTAAGAGGAAA
Organism: Erethizon dorsatum; assembly: GCA_028451465.1. NCBI lineage: Eukaryota > Metazoa > Chordata > Mammalia > Rodentia > Erethizontidae > Erethizon > Erethizon dorsatum. The sequence continues at coordinate 8,554,665 of CM051824.1, forward strand.
ATTTGTAGCGGTGAATTCTCACATCAGGAAAACAGAATGAGCACAAATAAACAACTTAATGTTGCACCTCAAGCTTCTAGAAAAAGAAGAGCAAGTCAAGCCCAAAGCCCATAGAAGGGAGGAAGTTATAAAGATCAGAGCAGAAATTAATGTAATTGAGACTAAGAAAACAATACAAATAATGAATTGAAGAGTTGGCTCTTTGAGAGGATAAATAAAATTGATACGCCCTTAGCCAATCTTATCACAAAACGGAGAGAAAAGACTCAAATTCATGCAAGGAGGAATGAAAAGGGTGAAAGCACTACAGATCCTGTGAAAATTCAGAGATCATCAATACCTACTTCGAAAATCTTTACTCTCATAGGATAGAAAACACAGAGTAAATGGACAGATTCCTAGATACGTACGAATTACCAAAGCAGAGTCAAAAAGATATAAGAATTCTGTATAGCCCAATATCAGTGAATGAGACTGAAGATGTAATTAAAAACTTACCAACAAAGGAAAGCCCAGATCCTGATGGATTCATGGCTGAATTCTACAAGAAATTTAGAGAAAATTTAATGCCAGTACTCCTCAAACTCTTTAATGAAATTGAAAGGGAAGCATACGCCCTAACTCATTCCTGGAGGCAAGTATTACCCTGATACCAAAACCAGAGAAAGACCCAACCAAAAAAGACAACTACAGGCCAATCTCTCTAATGAACATAGATGCAAAAACCCTCAATGAGATACTAGCAAACAGAATGCAGCAGCAAATCATCAAGAAGATTATACACCATGACCAAGTGGTATTCATCCCAGGAATGCAGGGATGGTTCAACATACGCAAATCAATAAAGGTAACACACCATATCAACAGAGCCAAAGACAAAAATCACATGTTCATCTCAATAGATGCAGAAAAAGCTTTTGATAAAGTCCAGCACTCATTCATGATAAAAACCCTACAAAAAATCAGAATAGATGGTCTTGACCACAATCTGATAAAAGCCATCTATGAGAAACCAACAGACAACACCATACTAAATGGACAAAAACGGAAAGCTTTCACTCTAAAATCAGGAACAAGACAAGGATGTCCCCTATCACCACTCCTATTCAATATAGTTCTGGAAACATTAGCCAGAGCAATTAGACAAGTGAGAGAAATAAATGGAATAAGGATAGGAAAGGAAGAAGTTAAAACTATCATTATTCGCAGATAACATGATACTCTACACAGATGACCCCCAAAATTCCACCAGAAGACTCCTAGAGTTAATAACCAAATTCAGTGGTGTAGCTGGATGCAAAGTCAACACTCAAAATCAATAGCATTCCTGTACACAAACAACAAACTCACTGAGAGAGAAATTAAGAGGAACAGCACCCTTCACAGTAGCATCCAAAAAAATGAAATACTTAGGAGTCAAGTACTTAGGAAACAAAGGAAGTGAAGGACCTATATGTTGAAAATTACAGTACTCTGAAAAAGGAGATTGAAGAGGATATCAGAAAATGGAAAGGTATCCCTTGCTCATGGATAGGAAGAACCAACATAGTGAAAACGCCCATACTCCCAAAATTGTTATGCAGATTCAATGCAATCCCAATCAAAATACCATTAACATACCTCACAGAACTAGAGAAAACATTCCTAAAATTCATCTGGAATCCAAAGAGACCTAGAATAGCACAGGCAATCCTGGGCAACAAAGGCAAGGCAGGAGGCATCACAGTCCCTGACTTGAAATTGTACTACAAAGCCACTGTGATAAAATCAGCATGGTACTAGCAAAAAAAAAAGACAGACTTGAGGACCAGTGGACCAGAATAGAAGGTGCGGACACAAGTACAAACACACTCAGCCACCTTATCTTGACAAAGGGGCCAAACATGTTCACTGCAAGAAAGACAGCCTCTTTAATAAATGGTGCTGGAAAAACTGTCTCTCTACATGCCAAAGACTAAAACTAGACCCATGTCTACCACCATGCACTAAACTGAAGTCAAAATGGATCAAAGATCTAAACATTAAAACAGAAACACTAAATATACTGGAAGATAAAGTAGGCAGAAATCTTGAAGACATAGGTGTACGCAGAGAGTTCACGAACAAAACCCAGACTGCATGGGAAATACTTCCAAGTGTCAACAACTGGGATCTCATCTTATTAAAAAGCTTTTGCACAACAAAAATATCACCGATAAAGTGAAAAGACAACCCATAGAGTGAGAACGAATTTTAGCCAATTGTCCCTCAGACAAAGGACTTCTATCTAGAAGTAAAAAGAATAGAAAAATAATCAGACACCCCCACCAAATTCAAAGACCCAATCCAAAAATGGGCATCTGAGATGAATACACACTTCTCAGATTAATAAATGCAAATGGCCAATAAATATATGAAAAAATGTTCAACATCACTGGTCATTCGAGAAATGCAAATTAAAACAACACTGAGATTCCATCTCACCCCAGTAAGAATGTCTATCATCAAGAAATCAACCAATAACAAATGTTGGCAGGGCTGTGGGGAAAAAGGAACCCTTCTCCACTGTTCGTGGGATTATAGACTGGTACAACCACTGTGGAAATTGGTATGGAGATTCCTCAAAACACTAGTATTAGAGGTCCCGTTTGACCCAGCTATTCCCCTTCTGGGTATCTTCCCAGAAGAATTAAAAGCATCATACCACAGCGATATACGTGCACCCATGTTTATAGCAGCACAATTTGTAATAGCTAAATCTTGGAAACAACCCAAATGTCCATCAACCAAGCAATGGATAAAAAATATGTGGTCTTTTTATACAATGGAGTACCACTCAGCTATAAAGAAGGATAAACTTGAGACATTTATAGGGAAATGGATGCAACTAGAGACCATACTTATAAGTGAAATCAATCAGACTCGCATGTGTAAACATCGTGTTTTCTCCCTAGGGTGAGAAGCTGAAAGAGTAAGTAAGATCCAAAATGTACAATAGATATAGTGAAAGGGGAAGAAACTGTTCAAAAGGAAAGAGAAACTGGGATGGGAGAAAGTAGAAAAGAAGGAAGGGAAAGGGAAAATAAATAAATAAATATACATATATATATATATATATGTATATATACACACAAGATAGTTAAGATAGTGATACTACTAATTTCTATTAGTTCATTGAAAAGAAAGGTTTGTGCCTATATTGTTTGACCAATTTTCCATGCCTATAATCTTGTAATATGAGCAACTACTTTGAAGATAACAATACGCAATGTACTAACCATTGTCACTCTCCAACAATCTTGTTTTGAAATTTTGTACCATTGTTTTTATTTTTTTTTTTCTCTAATATTAAAAAAAGAAAGAAATTCAGGCCTTTTTTAGAAATGACAGAAAAAGCAGCTCCCCCGCGTCTTTCTAGACCACCCTGCACCAACCCTCACATCACTTGGTCATCCCTGCTGCCCTCTATAATTTAGCTCACACTCATCTGATCCAGTGAACTTTCTTCAAAAATAGTCTTCCCTTTGTTTTCGTCTTTTTGTTTAAATCTATTCTTTAGTCTTACCTTGCATTTCCTCTCCATCTTTTCCCTTCTCTCCTCCTCCCCCATCCTAACAGTCCATCGCAGCGTCCACCTCCCCTTCTTTGTGCCAGTGCTATTAAATGTTTTTCTGTTTCCATAACAACTCCTTTTTTCAAGCATATGGCAGACTGTAAAAGATGCTTGGGTGGGAACTTGGTTTACCGAATTCTTTGATTTATGTAATTGTTAAATGCAGAAAATCTTCATTTCAAATCTGAAGTCTAAAATGGCAAGTGGCATTAAAGATGGATGTTGACTAGATTGTCACTAAAAATGGAAGTCTTTATTGTTAACATAAATTCAGTTTATGGAAGGTATTTGTCCCTCACAACTTTCTGATATTTCAAGAAAATCAAATAGGCCCTCTTTTTTAAAGAGATGTTAGGTTTTTAATTTCTAAGTATCCATTATATTTGTGAGAGCATTTCCACCAGTGTGTGTTTGAGAAGACTGTAGGATTTTGTGATAATTGAGTGGTACAAAGTGCTGCATATTGATTTGGCCCATCTTCCTATCAAAAGCTGCGTTTAACAGAATGCTATGTCACTGTCTTTCATGCGCTTTGTCCAGGGCAGTTACTCAGCTGTGTGCCCGCATTGCAGCGTCATCTCTATGGTGTAGGAGACTTGCCATTGACCACAGAACTACAGCTTATTTCCAAGCTAGCCTCTAATTCATAGCTGCGTCTTCCTGATCCTTTTGAGTCTTGACTCTTCTAGACTGTGGACAGTTACTGCTTAGTTTTGCTGCAGCACTGCAGAGAGCAGCTGTCGCTTGCTGTAGCCTGTTCGTCTATAAATACTTCACGGGTCCCTTTGGTCCTCATTCTGTCTTTGGCACAGCCCCCAGTAGAAACAAATAGGACCAGCACTGGCAGGCTTCCGGAACTCTTCATTTATTTTTAAATTTTACCTGTCCAGCCAAGCAGGTCACACATGGTGCTTGCGATAGCAGAATTCTAAGATGACGTGCAGGATGTATGGCCTCTAATGTACCTACACACACCTTCTCCCTACTGTTCAGTCCAGTGCTAATCTAGGTGTTGCTGTAAAGGATTTTGAAAGTGTAACTAAGGTCCCAAATCAGTTGACCTCTTAAGGCAGGGAGATTGTCTGCTTGAGTCTGACCTACTCCCTCAGCCTTGTAAGCCTGGCTGTGGCAGGCAGAAAGTAGGCATGTAGAGAGACTTGAAGCGCAAGAGGTACTTGATGCAGGGGCGTTTCTTTATATTGGATTTGGAAATGGAGGGGCCTAGTGGCAAAAGACCAAGAGCAACCTGAATTTAAAAAAGGACTTAGGGCCAGTGAGATAGCTCAGCGGCACAAGTGCTTGCTGGCAAGCGCGAGGTCCTGAGGTCGACTCCTGGTACCCACATTAAAAAAACAAAAGGACTTAAAGGACTTAAAGGACTTTGGGTTTCACGTGAGACCACAGTTTACCAGCAGCTTGAGGCAGAAACCTTGTGAGACCCTGAGCAAATAAATTGGCCCATCTTATGGAATGGTAAGATAATAAGTGGGCATTGCGTCAAGCCATTGTTTGTGCTAATTTGTTACGTAGCATAGAAAATTAATCCACTGTGTATTTACAAATAAGTTAGTACTTTTGCTGGTCTAGACCCACTTGTGTCACCAAGGGGGTGGGGGGCTAAGCTATTCCCACAGGGACCATCTGCTTCCTGTGTGCTGAGCTGCCCAGAGGTAGAAGAAGCCTGTGAGCTTGTGCCTAGAGTACCCTGCAATGCCCTTCCTAATACCTTCTCTTCATCCTTCTTATTCCATACAGATTTCTTTAAATGACGTTGGTATGTGACCCTTCTCTGAGCAAGGGCTCATTTGTACAGGGCCTTTTTTCTGAGTCCTAGAAGAAAGGGCAAGGCCAGCCTCTGCAGCACTGCAAAGCAGGCATTCTCATTCACCCCCTGCTTCTGGACTCCTGGAGCCCAGAGTCCTCTCTGCAGCAGGCCATCCATCTGTAGCCCGGTCTTTCAGAAAGATCCCTCAAAGCACCTGTCCATCTTGTGCCCTATCCTCTTTACCTTAGCAGAGATTGACTACACTAAAGTCTCACAAGGAACATAAGGAACAAATTCATAGATTGTGACTGACATTGCCAGTTAGCCTGCAGTCTGTTTAAATTGTAAAAGAGCTACTGGGGATTGACCTCAGGGCCTTTGTAATGAGCTACATCCCCAGTCCTTTTTTTGAAATTAATTAAGTAAATTATTTATTTTTTTATTTATGTATTTCAGACAGGGTCTTGCTAAGTTGTCCAGGTGGGACTCAAACTTGCATTCCTTCTCCCTCAGCCTCCCAGAGGGCTGGGATTACAGGTGTGTGCCACTGTTGACTAAGGAACATTTTTTCTAAAGAAAGTACGTAGCTGGTGAACTCTCGGGACATAAGGAGGATGTTTTTATTTCTGTACACTGTTGCTCCACTTACGCTTCTATACAAAGCTTAGGGGAGAAAATTTTTATCTTCTATACTGTACTCTGTTTATACAGCTTCTTCCTGCAGCATCGTGGCCATAGTCCAAGGTCCATCTGGGTCTGTACCTGCTTCCCTGTTTGATGGGCCTACCTCCCCATCTGGGATCAATGAGCCAACTGATTAAGGGGTGTAGTCTCTATCAGAGGTGAGAGGATCTCACCAGGCTGGATGCTTCGTGGTTTGAGGAGTTTGGAGGGCACTTGGTTTTCTGCTCCCTAACCCTCCTTGTGTCTTTACAGGCGTTACCTCTCTGTCACTATTTCAGGACTCAAGCTCTGCTTCCACTCCTCTCCATCTGTGGCTAGACTCTTAAACCATGGAATTACTGTGGGCCTCAGGATGGCTGGGCTGTAAACCTGGGTTTCAGCCCAGGTTTTTACTTCTCTATGTAAAGCAAAGAAACATTTTGTGGGTTCCCAGCTCTCAGGGAAGTCTCTGGGCTCAGCCTTCCATGACTGTTGTTGCAGCACAGTCAACAGCTCTCAGTTGGGAAACTTGATGTAGCTTGTCTTCTGCACAACTTTCCCACTCCTGCAAGGTGGTGGCAGCTGCAACTTTCAGAAAACATGGCCTGGTTTAGGCTTCAGAGGAATCAGAACGCAGCTGACCTCTAGACAGCAAGACTTCATGTCAGCATTCTAGTGAAACTCTCAAATGACATGTAAAATAAAGCAGCGCGAACTGTTACCAAAACTAAGAAAAATGTGTTAAATGTTTACAAGAGAAGTGAAAGTTCTTATTTATACAATTGTTGGACCCTGTGCATATGTTTTAGGCAATATGGAAAGAAAGTAGTTATTCCATTCTAGAAAAGACAGAAAATACCAAGTTCAAATTTAACTGCAGTTCAAGCTACCAAAGAAATGAGAAAGTAGGGGTCAACTGGTTTTTACTTTGATTTACATGATTCAGAATATGAAAATCAAATGAAGTATGTGACTATTAAGAGTCAGGTTGACTACATGAAACTGTGGCCAATTTTTGCTTTGGGAGTTTTCTGAAAAGAAAGATGATGAAGTCCTAATAAGGAAGTTAGACAGGCTTATAATGAAGCACAATAAAATGTTACTTGGACAGTTAGCTACACTTGGAGTTTATTTATCATAATAGTTATCTAATGAGTTCACTAATATTCCATTTATAAATAGATTTGTTCGCATACTTTTCAAATTGAGAATATCAGAATGCACAGGGCTCAAGAGATTTGATGGTTAGATAATCAACCATAAAAATAAAGTAACATTATTCTAACATTGGCCTTAACTGTAGGACCTCAGCAATCTCCTTTCACATTGACCTTAAGGAAGTAGCTCATATAGCAAAGCCATCTTTACTGACATCTGGTTACTCTAAAGTAAAAAAAAAAAAAACAAACTACAAATGTTTTATTCCATTTTTATGGTGCTTAACAGTTGTGGATTAGTGTTACTTTTCAGGATATTTTCATTACCATAACCTTACCATTACCTATTTTTCCTTTTGTGCGTGAAATAGATACACACTGAAAAATGTATAAGACATATACATAGCTTTGCATCCATTTCACAGCTGAAGAAGTAGAACACTTGTCAGCACCTAGATACCATTTTGTACTGCTTCCTGGTCAGTCTCATTTTCCCCTCAGAGGGGCTGTGAGGAAAAAGGAACCCTTCTCCACCGTTGGTGGAAGTGTCGACTGGTGCAGCCACTGTGGAAATCAGTGTGGAGATTCCTCAAAAAGCTAGGACTGGAGGTCCCATTCGATCCAGCTATTCCCCTTCTGGGCATCTTCCCAGAAGAATTAAAAACATCGTAGCACAGCGATATATGCGCACCCATGTTTATAGCAACACAATTTGTAATAGCCAGATCTTGGAAACAACCCAAATGCCCATCAACTGAGGAATGGGTAAAAAAGATGTGGTATTTTTATACAATGGAGTACTACTCATCCATAAAGAAAGATAAACTGGAAACTTTTATAGGTAAATGGATGCAATTCGAGAAAAGACTCATAAGTGAAATAAACCGGACGCACATTTGTAAACATCATATTGTCTCCCTAGTGTGAGAAACTGAAAGAGTAAATAAGATCCAAAATCTACAATAGACATGGTAAAACAGGAAGAAACTGTTCAAAAGGAAAAATGTTGTTTAGACAATTGAAGGCTGATAACTTGTACCCTGAGTAACTAATTTAAAGATAACAATATGGAATGTATTAACCATTGTTACCCTCCTATTATGTTGTTTTGAATTTTGTTCTATTTTTTTTCTCTTTCAAATAAAAAAAAATCATTTTCCCCTCAGAATTAACTACTATGCTGAATTTTTATAATCATTTCTAAATTTTCTTTACAATTATACTACCTATGCATACACCTCTAAATAATATATTAGTTTTGCATGTTTTTGAATAACATGCCTAGGTTTTTTATATTGAAATCCTTCAAACCTCTTAAGAAAAAAAAAAACAAGAAAACAATTCTTGTATAACTTGTTAGCTTTGTAACTGTGCATATCAACAGACTGTACTCCTGGTATGCCTGTATAGTTAGTTAGTCCAAACATCACTTTTGTTTTCAGTGGCCCTTAGATTTAGGTAAGATAGAAACTCATTCATAAGGCATCCCCCTGCAAAGTCAAAACTTTGGACATATGGCCCAGTCATCTTTCTCCTCTCCAGGAGAACCCAGGATTTGGGGTTTTTTTCCACTTCATTGTGCTGCATGCCAGAAGTAGAGGCTCTGAAGAGTTGGTGCCACAGATTTTCCTAGCAGCTTTAATGTGGCTGGTTGTGTGTTCACCTCAGGTAAAAAAGCCTCATAACTAGTGTCTGGATTACTCATGAAGGGAGTTTTCCTGTGGATTGTTAATTTGGTGTCTAAGTAGGATAAGGAGGTGTAGATCTTGCTAGCATCTCCTCCAACCCCTGTTATAATCTTTTTTTTTTTGGTAAAGTTTTGTTGGAACACAGTCATGCCCATTCATTTACATTTTATCTATAGAAATAAGAAATAGAAAATCTGCATATAAGTTTATAACAAGTAAAGAGTTTTAATTAGTTATCAAAAACTTCCCAGGAAGCAAGCCTTGGCACACTTAGTTTTAGTGATAAATTTTAATACCAGTCATTCACTAACTCTGCCAAAGAGTAGAAGGAGGAACACCTCCCAACTCCATTTCAGGTATTTCCCTGATACCAGAAGCAGACAAAAATAGTACAAGAAAACAAAATCATTATACACAAATATCTCTTGTGAACATAGGTGCAAAAATCCTCCACAAGGTAGGTGTGGTGGTGCATGCCTATAATCCCAGCACTCTGGGAGGCTGAGGCAGGAGGATCTTGTTTCATCCAACCCTGGGCAACTTGGTGAGACCATGTCTCAAAATAAAGTTAATAAAAAGGGGGTGGGCATGTAGCACAGTGCAAAGTCACCCTGAGTTCAATCCCCAACAACATAAAAACCAAGAGAGAACAAGAGAGAGAAAAGAAAGAGAAGAAAGGGAAAAGCCTCTACAAATTACCAACAAACAGAATCCAGCAACATATAAAAATAAGTATACACTGTTATGGTATAAATCAACAATGACCCTAAAAACTCGCATGCACTCTTGGGCAAGGCTTTTGGAAAGTGACTGGATCATGGGTTCGAAGCTCAATATTCTCTTAGACGGTGGATCTGGTCAGAAGAGACAGGTCACTGGGGTGTGACCTGGAAAGTTATATCTCCCTCCCTGGCTCCTCCTTTTACTCTCTCTGCTTCCTGGCTACAATGGTGGGAGCAAGGTTTCCTCTGCTGTGCCTCTCTACCATACCATTTCTGTGTTTGAGCCTGCCAACCATGGACTGAAACTGTGAGCCAAAAATAAGCCTTTCTTCTTTTAAGTTGCAAGTGTCGGGTATTATGTCCCAGCAACAAAAAAGTGATGGAGACAGATACCATGACTAAGTGGTATCAATCTCAAGAATGCTAAGTTAGTTTAACACTTGAAAATCAATTAATGTACTATACCATATTAATAGAATAAGGGAGAAACATGATCATGTCAATAAACAGCAAAAGCATTTGAAAAAATACATAGCATCCTTTTATGGTAATTCTCAACAAACTAGGAAAAGAAGGGAATGTCTTCAACCTAATAAGGGTCACCTATAAAAATCCCAAGTCTGACATACTTAATAGTGAAAGAATGAAAAATTTCCCCCAGCAACAAGACAGGCATGTCCATTCTTGCCATTTCTAATCACAGTTATGTTCCAGATCTGACTGGGGCAACTAGGTGAGAAAAAGAAACCAAAGGCACCCAGATGAGAAAGGAAGAGATAAACCATCTTTATTTATAGATCTTGTGCCCTAGTGTATAATCCTAAGGAAACGACTTAAAATACATATAATATAAAAGCTATTAGAAGTAATAAACAAGTTTAGTAGGATTACAGGATACAAGGTCAATATAAAAAAACTTTTTTATATTAGCAGTGAACACCCTTAAAAGTAAGAAAACAATTCCATTTACAGTCATATCAAAAAGAATAAAATACTTAAATATAAATTTGACAGAAGCAGTATAAAACTTGTGTACTGAAAACTACATATCATTACCAAGAGAAATGAAAGAAGTAAATAAATAAATAGGAAGACCTCCCATGTTCATGGATCAGAGACACACGTTAAGATTACAGTATCCCTAAATTGATCTATGAATTTAATTCAGTCCCTATAAAAATCTCAGCTGTCTCTTCTTGCAGAAATTAACAACCTGGTCTTAAAATCACATGGAAATAAACGGGATTCAGAATAGCCAAAACAGTCTTTAAAAGGAAAACAAAGTTAGAGAACTCCCAAATGCAGAAACTTTCTACAAATCAGTAGTAGTCAAGACACTGTGATATTGCCATAGGCTAGTTATGTAGATAGGTTGAAAAGAATTTAGGTCCTAAAAATAAACCCTTATATTTTTTGCTAGTTGATTTGGACAGTGGTGCTGTCACTGGGAAGCTGGGTCCAGACGCAGCCAGGAACGTGCCCCTTGCTCCTTAGTCCTCAGTTCTCTGTGCCTTTGATGAAAGATTTCAGGCAAGACACATGGGTGGCCGTGCAGAAGTACAGGAAGAGTTTATTGTGAAGCAGAGACAGAGACATTTACTCCTCCGGGTGAGAGGCTGGCACCGTCCCAGAGACATCTGCACCGAGTTCAAGTTTGGATACCTTTTTATGCACACAGTTCCTCCTGGGATGGTGATTATGGTGCTCATTGCTGTTTTTCTTAGCGGTTGCTTTGGGATAGAACTGATATCTCAAAAACATCTTCCTTGTTCTACATAGGTGGTTAGTGTTCCCTCGGGGGCCTTACTCATATAAGAAACCTACCAAAGAAACTTAGTAAAAATAAGTTCTCATCTCCATCAGGTCTCAGCCTGAGGAGGGAGGGTCTTTAAAGAATATTTTCCTTTCTGATATAATTGAATGTAGGCCGTGGCACCCAGAAATGCTGTATGCCTTGTTTTGGAAAGAGGTCCAGGTGGCAGGGAATGGGAAGGAATGTGCACGGTATGTAATCTTAAAATGTCATTGTGCTCTGTGGGATCACTTTGGGTCTGAGACCTAACAAATGTATGGTGACATGAAGCTTTCTTCACTTAGCTATGACTGGCAAGGCAAGCTGTTTTGGACTTCCCTGCACCCCATACCCTCAGGCCCACTAATGTCTGACTGCCTACCTAAAGTGGCAATACAATTTATGGCGAAAGAGTAGTCCTTGCAACAAATGGTGCTGGGACAACTTGATATCCACATTTTAAAGAATTAAATTGGATGCCCGCCTCACAACATACACAAAAATTAATTCAAAATGTATCAGAGCTAAATGTTAATATAAGGGAACTAAACTATAAACCATTGTAAGAAAGCATTGGACTGTATTACCATTTCCTTGGATTATGTAGTGGTTTTGTTTTTTAGGTAGGAATCCGGAAGTACAAGTGACAAAAGACAAAGTACATATATTGGACTACATAACAATTAAAGTCTATTGTGTTCCATATGATACCATCAGGGAAGTAAAAAGACAAGGATAAGATATTTGCAAATCATGTATCTCATGCAAGATATTTGGGCCTGGCCAAGTCTAATGTTAATGAAATGGGGAAATAAATTCCTCTTACGGATACAGTCATAAAATTGGGAACGTGTTATAATCTGTCACAGCACTGTATATGTTTTCTAATTAACTATACTCATGTACCGTGTTACTATGGTATGTGAATTCATGAGCTACTGTCTTATAATGTGTGTTAATGAGAGACAGAAGACCAAGCCTTGGTCTTGGTCTCACCTTGTAAATCTTAAGAGAGGGATTACCTTGAAAGTGGAGAGCCCCAGTTCTGTACATAACATAAAACTTTGACTGCCCCATATCTGTCACCGCTCTGTCCAAAACAGTGTCTAGGCAGAAGCATTGTTGGGCAGATGTGTCCTCCCGTGTTCTAACCCACTAGCCCCAGGACTTTGGAGGACCAGGAGAGGAGTGAGAGAACATGCTCAAGGGCAGCCAGCCAGGCAGCAGCTCCCCACCCACCCACCCCCCGCCACCCTTTCTTCTGTTGGGGTTGAGGAGCAGTTTCCACTTACCTCAAGGCAAACAGGAAAAGAAGTGAAGAATAATAGAGTTGGGAAGCCTTCCAGTACTTTTCCTCTCACAGTCTCCCAGTTCCTCCTCATATGCCAGTTCAAGGCAGCCTTCAGTGTCCCCAGGGATTTCTCACTGAGGGGTGCTGTTTCTTGGAATCAGTATCTGCCTCTAACTTCTCAGTTTTTTTAGCATTGTTGGAGGATTAGGTGGGAATAGCAAGAAGAGCCAGCATGTACTGATTCACCATCCTTCAAGGAACTCAAAACCCCTGATTCATTTTCTTAAACTAGCAAAAGCTCTCAGCTGTTTATTCACCGTTTTGTCAACTTTCCAAAGTCGTAAATTAGAGGCAATCAAGGGGCAAAGCTGGAGAGATGAAAGCACACATGCAAAACCCAGTTCTGGCTCTGTTTTCAGCTGCTTAGGATTTAGGATTTAAGCACCGATCTTGAACTTGAATTATAAAACACAAAATTTCAAAAAGCATAGACTGAAATGGTTTACACAAGGAAAGACTTTATGAAAGAAGGTTGTATTTGAATTAGAAAATGAAACTTTGGAGGATATGGAAGATAGAAAACACAGAGCAGGGCCGGTGAGATGGCTCAGCGGCTTAAGCGCCTGCCTGGCAAGCGCGAGGGCCCGAGTTCGACTCCCGGAACCCACATACGAAAAAGGGGCCGGTGATATCGCTCAGCGGCACGGGCGCCTGCTGGCGCACGAGGTCCTGAGGTCGACCCCCCGGTACCCACAAAAAAAAAAAAAAAAAAAAAAAAAGAAAACACAGAGCAAATAGGTGGCAAAGACATGCACATGCACATGGAACTCGCCTGACGACTAGAAGTCTGGGTTGTGAAAACCTAGGGAGTTACTTCTTTAGGTTGAGTAACATCAGGGAGAACCTAGTAACTGGTGAGAGGGAGGGCGAGAAAGTGAGCATGCGTGCACATGCACTCTTACCACATCCCTGGTACCACGCCGAGGAATATTGGCAGGATGTGGTGTGTATAGGGTTTGTCTTTTGCCCTCAAAGTGTTGATGATCTTCTTGGAAAAAAGACTGGTATCAGTGAAATTATTAGAGAGCACTAAAGAAAACAATATAATTTACATACAGAATTCTCTGATGCTATAGAAGTTAGGACGCCTGTACAAATAAGATTAGCTACAGAAGTACTAAGTGGACTTCATAATAAGATTTTGCTTTTAAGGCAATCTATAACATGGATGCTAAGGGGAACATTAAAATGGATCTGCAAACAATTGAGTGTGTGTTTAATATTGTTCCTTCGAGAGGATGTAGTTTAGTGCTGATGGTTAGGTCATGGACTAGACCCAGATGGCCTTGATTCAAATCCAGGTTCCAGCTGTGACTTTGAGCAAGTTAATTAACTTTTTGTACCTCAGTATCCCCGCCTGTAAAATAAGGATAGTAAAAATCCCTAACTCACAAGATCCCTTCCTATGATTTTGCCACTGAGTTTCTGCCCTTATGTTAAAGAGCACAGTCAGTGGAATTTGAGAAGAGGACACGATGGACACAATAGAGATTCAGGGTGGTATCAGAGGGAAAAGGGTGTGTGGCCCCTTTGTTCCCTGCCTGCTTCCTCAGTAGGTTGTAAACTTCTTTGGGCTGAGACTGGCTTCATTACATCACAGCGCTGGAGCAGTGTAACAGATAGTTGACGTTCAGTAAACACTTGTTGAGTAACAAAATTATTTTTGTGTGTAATTTTACATAGTGGTCAGTTCGATAAATCTTTTAATATATTCACATATGAATTTCCAATGATTTTGATGATTGTGCTGTTGTTCTTTTGCCATGATGGAGAGCAGACACAGGGCTTTATGGTAGGCAAGCACGCTGCCGCTGAGCTACATCCCCAGCCCTGTTTTAATTTTTTTTAACTAGTAATTGTCTCAACAGCTAGAATTATCTTTGAAGTATTTGTGACAGTTTTCTTTTTGTTCTTACAGGCCAGTCGGAATGCCAAAAATGGAAAAAGTCTACTTACATAATCCTAGTTCTGAAGAAACTATTACCTTAGTATCAATATCTGCTACAACATCACATTTTCATGCATCATTTTTTCAAAATAGGGTAAGTACCTCTGTTAAAAATTATTTCTTCTGAAGTTTGAATTTGAAATTTTATGTTTTTATTGGTGAATAGTTTTATTTTGCTATAATTAGAATCTAGTTTGAATGTTTACCTTTTCTAGATTTCAGTTTGTCCCATTTCCTAAGAATTATTACTTCTACTTTTAAATACACGTTATTCTTCTCAACATGAAACACCTTAACAAATGTGCTAGGGACGTTAAGTACTCTGGAAAACAGCAAAGTATTCTGACGTTCTAATTATAAGCAAACTCCTCGGCATTGTATTAGTTTTCTATTGCTGCATAATGAATCACCACAGACTTGGTGACTTCAGACAACACTGGCTTAGTAGCACACAGGTGATGAGTTGTAGGCCCAGCAGGTTGCTTCCTGGGTGCATCATAGGGTGAAATCCAGGTGGCATAGCGTCTGCATCCTTGCCTGGAAGCACCTTGTCTGGGGAGATCCACTTCCATACTCGTTCACCTTGTTCACAGAATGAAGTTCCCTGTGGTTGTAGAACTGAAGCCCCCATTTCATCGCTGGCCATCAGCCCTGCCCACTCTGAGCTCAGGCTTCCACCCTCCTCTTGGGGCTGCTCCATCTCCAAGCCAGCAGCCAGGCATCCTTCCCCCTCATGCTTCATCTTTCTCTGGCTTCCATTCTGCCACCGCAACCCAGACTCTGCTTTTAAAGCCTCATGACATTGGATCAGGACCCTCTGGATGGTCTCCCTTTCTGTGTTTTGTTTTTTGGTTTTTGTAGTACTGTTCATTGAACCCCACGGCCTTGCATATGCTAGGCAAGTGCTCTATCTTGCTACATCCCCAGCCCATGGTCTCTCTTTCGATTAACTCAAAGTTGGCTGGCTCCTAACCCTAATTATACCTGTAAAATCTGTATTACTGTGTAGTGTCTCATCAGAGTCAGTGTCTCAGAAATTCAGCCAGGAAGTCCAGGGTTAGGGTTCTGCCTACCAAAAGCATCTTCTAAAATTTTATTATAACTTTTGCAGGTAGTTAGGAACTTGTTATGAAAAAGGAAGAAATTTTTTCTGACTAAAAAAAAAAAATTGGATCTTCAGTAATTTTGAAATTGAAAGAATATATTACCCCTTAATGTTTACATTTCCAAAATAATTAACAAAATACCAGAGGAAAGTAAGTGAATGGAACCCAATTTCATCTTTGTAGGGTTTTTACTGAATCCTTTGAGGGGATGTCCCTAAAGAACACAGAAAGAACTTTTTGAGCATACAAAATACTGATTACTGTGTTAATTTTATATCAATTATTTAGATTTTTACATTTTTCCTTTCCAGATTCTACTTCATTATATATTGGTGTTAGGTAGCCACTTCTAAGGTAAAAAAGTTGACATAGTTTTGCCTTTTCTTCATTTAAAAATATTTAATAAGGGAAGGATTAATAAGTCAATGTATTGTTTTGGTAATAAAAATTTTAATTTTTTGTGGTTCTCATGGAAAATATTTCTTTTCTAAAATATTTCTTAAATTTCTTTTATGTTATTCTTTGTTTCCTAAAAGATATTTTTACAATTTTTATAAGTGCACTAATGGTCTCAATAGATATTCCAGTGTTGAAAGAGACTGTGTATACAAATGGAAAAACTGAGTCCCCAGGGGTTTGCCCCAGTCCTGGAGTTATTTACTGGAGCCAAGGTCAAGGTCTCCCCAGTGACTTGTATCATATTTCGCTACAGTGAGTGGCTCATGTGCAACAACCTATATATAGAGATGCGCTTTTGTATAAATGGAACTGCCCATCTTTCAGTCACTGCCCATGTGCAGAGACACGTTGGATCAGAGAGCAGGTAAAAATGGAGACAGCTCAAAAATAGCACACAAGTGCACTACACATTTTATTTTTAACTTTTAACTCACTTTGCTAATTCAAGGGATATTTTGTTGTTTCTCAACACTCCCATCTTCACCTGGGTTAAAGGCCAAGGTTTTCACTTTTTTTTTTTTTTTAACTGCTATCACAATACAGAGGGAACAAGTTAAAAGCAAGTATGTTTTCTGCTGTCTGGAGGTGGAATTAAACAATGAAAATGATTACATGTGTCAAAATCTACATTTAGATTAACTCCACTTACCTTTAAAGGAGATGGTGAAAATCTGTGCTTACCTTTTTTCCTTCTCTTCATGTTTTCCATCTCTTTTCCATATTATAAGACATTGATTCCAAAATTTCAGTAGGTAGAAAGGACAGAGAAAATGAATTTGGGGGGGAAGAAATAATCTTATTTCCCCTCCACTTCAGTGTTAGGCCTGCAGTGCAAGCCTCTGGGGAAAGGAAGTGTTCGGGGAGGAAGCCTCTCTGATGCTCATGCACTGAGTACCTCCATGAGAATCCCTGGTCAGATAATATTTCTTTGACAATAAAAGGTTTTCTGTAACTTATGTTTTTTTAAATTATTAACTGATATAATCTCTACATTAACTAGCCAGTAAGAAATACAGAAAAGAGGGCCGGTGAGATGGCTCAGCGGTTTAAGCGCCTGCCTTGCAAGCGCGAGGGCCCGAGTTCGACTCCCGGAACCCACATACAAAAAAGGGGCCGGTGATATCGCTCAGCGGCACGGGCGCCTGCTGGCACGCGAGGTCCTGAGGTCGACCCCCGGTACCCACAAAAAAAAAAAAAAAAAAAGAAATACAGAAAAGAATAATTATTATTTAAAAGACTAGTTTTACAGTCATATTTTAATACATACATACAGATAATCTTCTTGTTAAAAGTTTTGACTTTAAAGACTACCTGAAAATCAAGAGCAATAGTAATAAGAGGAGATGTAGGAAATGTGGTTGTGTAACAATTTGTTTTCTCTCTGTATAACCTCTCATTATTATTTGTTGGTTTATCTATAGTGATCTGTTAATTAAATATAATTAATTATAATTGAAAGTTACATCATATTGATACTGCAGTTTAGGCTTATCTTTTATGACTAGACTGTATATTGACCATAAAGTATGCAGTGTATGTTTTCTATCATAGAATATAGATTTTTAATATTTCATAATCAAATTTTGATTGCTTAAATTTTGGAAGTGGGGTGTTTTACACACATGATAAGATAGAAATTATTTTTTTTTGATTAACTAGAACTCTGTTTAATTTAATTTTCAGAACTGAAAATTGGAAAAACTTACACTAAATTTAAGATATTTTAATCAATTTTACTTTTAGAAGCCTAGATATTATTTATTCGATTTTAGTTAAACACTGACGTCCATGTATGTTATTGAGAATTGAACCAAATGTGATACAGCCCTCGTATGGGATATTGTGCAGATAATTAAAAGAATGAAATAGATCTGTATCTGTTTATCTGGAATAATATATATGATGTGTTGATCTGTAAGGAAAGCACATTGTAGAACAGAATGTAGTCTTGCTTTTATTGAAAGCAAAAATCTGAGTATTTGGTTATATTAGTAAGAGCCAGAGCAAGTTATCGATGGATGTACCAGGTTAACTGGATAACCCGAGAAGGATGAGAATGGAACTGGTGGAGGGTGTTAACCAGAGTCCTGGAAAGAATTAAGTTTGTGAACTGAGTGAGGTACCACTGTATTTTTCATCTTTGCCCTGTCTCAGTAAATAAAATAAGCACTTGCTACTTTTTCAGCTTAAAACATACAAGAAAATATAAATTTAAAAGCTTCTCCACCTGTACAAAAATAAGAAATCAGTTAGTTTAATAAATATGTGTTGAGTACTTACTAAGTGCCAGGCTCTTTGGGTTGATCCCTGAACAATAGAAAACCTTTACTCACGATGCGCACCTCTGTGGGATTTGGGCAACATCAGCAGAGGAAGCCAAAGCATAATAAATAAATTGTCTAAGATCTTAAAAGATGAGAAAAAGGTGAGAAAAAGAAAAATATTAGGATAAGAGGATTAGGATCAAGTAGGGTAAGTTTCCTCCAGAAGGCAGTGTTTGAACAAGGGGATGAGGTGGGACTGTGTAGAAGAAAGCGAAGCATATGGAAGAAGACCATTCCAGAAGAGAAGTTTCGAGCAGGGAACAGGCTCTGGTGTGACAGCAGGCCTTGTGTGCAAAGAAACAGTGTGCCAGACTAGAGTGAGCAAGAGGGGCGTGATGGCAGCCAGACAGGCAAGAGCCGTTCAGGCTGGTTTTCTCCTGATTGAAATGGAAAGACATCAGAGGGTCTTGAGTAGAGGAATGAAATGGTGACTTATATTTTAAAAGGGTCACTTTTTCAAAAGTAGAAGAGAAGCAGGAGAATCAAATGTAGGCTACTTGGGTTATCTGTTTTGTTTTGAGTGAACTTTGGTAGGTTGTCAAAGAATGTGTCCGTTTCCTCTAGTTATTAAATAGATGGGTTTAGTGATGTCTGTAATACCCTTTTGTCACCTTTTTATGTGTAAAGGGTATAGTATAATGGTGTCTGTATTTTCATTTCTTATGTTTTTGTCCTCTCCTCTTTAATTCAGTCATTCTGTATAGGGCTTTTATCAGTTTTGTGGAACTTTTTGAAGCACCAGAATTGGTTTCATTGACTTTTTTTTTTTTTTTTTTTTTTGCTATTTTCTGTTTTCTATTTCATTAATTTTTTCTTTTTATTAGTCTTGGCTTTACTTATTTTGGATTTAATTTATTCTTTGTCTAACTTCTCACAGCAGAAACCCTGAGCTATTTGTTCAAAATAAGCATTGTACTATATATATTTCCTTCCCAGTGTTTTAACTGCTGCCCACAAATTCTGATATGTTGTATTTTCATTTCAAATCAATTCAAAATATCTTAAAATTTCTCTTGTGACTACTTACATGACCAGTGGGTTATTCAGAAGTGTGCTGTTTAATTCCAGACTGTTTGGAGAACCAGCAGATAGAAATTTATTATTAATTTCTGGCTCAGGTATGAATTCCAGTTTGCATGTGCAGTTTCTAGGAGTTCTGTAGTCTTCTTCAGGTCCACTCAGCCTGTGGATTCTTTATACCTTCTTGTGTACCCATTCTCTGCCATGGTGAGCCAGGAGTTGTTTGTCTTCTTTGGATTCCAGGTAGTTGATACAGTGTAATGAGTTCAAGAAAAGTTGTCGTTTTTGTAAATTTCACCACTTGTTGCTGATAATGCTGGAGAAACACTTTCCAACTTTCTTCATCCTAAGGTGAAGACAGAGTCTCAGTGCAGTGTACTTTGAACTATACTCTACTTTGGATAGCAAATAGACTTCTAGCCATAGAGGCAAAATGAGAGAGGTTGACAGCTTTACATATTAAATGTGTTGTAAGGCTTCACTGCAGGCAGAACTGCAGTCCCAGTCTCGAACTTCATGAGCAGCCCCTATTGTTTTGTTGTAATAAAATTTTATTTCACTGACTACAGTGACATTCTCAACCTGCACAAGATAATAAAGAGTTCCAACACGTTTTTCCCCTGCCTTCTTTCCTAATTTAAATTGCAGAGGCATTTTGTGCCTTGTGTGGACGGATGGCAGAGTGGAGGGGTTGAGGGCTTGCTTGTTCTTCAGAATAACACAAGCTGCTGCTCAGTAGCACAGCAGTACATTTCTGTGAAAAGCTCAGCTTCAACCCAGCGCCTGCTTGATTGTGTGATCGTGAACTGCCTGTAATTAGATTCTTCATTGCAGCCTAGTGGTTGTTGCGTGACAAGGGGTCAGGGGAACTCTCTGTTGTGCAGGGCTTTTGTAGTGGACAGAGATAAGTGACTGGACATGTTTAATATGACAGTACCTTTTTTATTAGTAACTTAAAGCTTAAGCCATTAAAGAAAAAAATGTTAGCTTATGGAAATGATTCTGAGATACTTATTCTGTAGAGAACTTGAACTATCTAATTTTGGTCAGCATGACCTGATTTTTTTTGGTTACCAATTTAACTTTATTGCTTTTCTTTTTCAGAAAATTCTTCCAGGAGGAAATACATCATTTGATGTAGTTTTTCTTGCAAGAGTAGTAGGAAATGTAGAAAATACTTTATTTATTAACACATCTAATCATGGGGTATTTACTTACCAGGTAAGAATCAGATTAAAGCTTTTACTTATTTTATAAATTATAGTCATCATCATCATCAATTTGTATGACCACCTTTTAAGAACTCACTTTAGAAATGGGATAATAGAAAATGTAAGCGTTTAAGCTTAGAGCATTTTTCTCTTTACTGCGAGTATCCCTATGCTAATCAGATGTTAACAAATGATCTTAAAGCTATAGCTGAAGTGCTAATGTAACGTAAGGTTGGTTGACAAGAGTAGCAAAAAGTATTTTCATGCTTTTAATTTTTTTCTTAATTTTTACACACTTATGAAGCATACTTGATAATAGTTTTGAGGTTAAAACATATTTGCCTGCTTTTCTTTAGAAAATATTGTATTATGTTTTTAATAATTTTTTAATGTAGAATCTTTGTTTGGATTATTAAAGAAAGTTAATGTTGTTTTGTTTTGTTTTTTGTGGGTACCGGGGGTCGACCTCAGGACCTCGCGCGCCAGCAGGCGCCCGTGCCGCTGAGCAATATCATCAGCCCTTTTTTCATATGTGGGTTCTGGGAGTTGAACTCGGGCCCTCACTCTTGCCAGGCAGGCGCTTACGCCACTGAGCCATCTCACCAGCCCAAGAAAGTTAATGTTTATAGGACTCATAGTAAACCAGCCTTTTTGTATATCAGCCATTATTCTGTGTATGAATCATAATTTTTATGTATCAAGGTTATCAACATAAAGAAGAATAATTGCTATTTGTCTGATACTGTACTGTACATGTACTTCTGCCTACATTATAGATTCTGTTATTCTCATTTTTTTAGATAAGGAAATTGAATTTTAGAAAGGTTAAATAATTGCCCAAATTCTGCTACTAGTGTTGTTCAACAGGAACTCAAACCCACATCTTTCAGACTACAGCTAACTAACCACTGAGCTGTGCTCCCCATGGAACGCAAGTGTTTAAATCCTCACTTAGGGAGCCAGTGAGATAGCTAGGGGCCGGTGAGATAGCTCAGCAGCATAAGCGCCTGCCTGGCAAGCAAAGGTCCTGAGTTCGACTCCCAGAACCCACATACAAAAAAAGGGCCGGTGATACCGCTCAGCGGCACGGGCGCCTGTTGGCAAGCCCAAGGTCCTGAGGTCGACTCCCGGTACCCACATTTAAAAAATATATATATATATCCTCACTTAGCTAATATTTCACAATCTTTATGCTTTTTTTTTAACATTTCCTCTCCAGTGCCCACAACACTTCATATATTTTGAAAATAAATATCAGTAAATATCTCATTTTAGTAAGAAATCATGTTCTGCTTCCTTAGGGTGAATTAAGTCTTTAAAGATTATTTAGCAGGCTTCAGTAAACTTTTGATGCTTGGTTCAGTAATTCTGAAGTGCTGTATAGATGACAGCCATTTAACAATACTGTCAAGTAAATGAAAAGAATACCATAAGAATGGAGGTCATGGCCGGCCCTATGACTACATGCCCCAGCAAACCCAAGTTGTCCAGATGGACCATCTGAAGGTCATGATCAGGTTGTTCTCAAGGTGAGCCCCACTGGCCAGCTGTCTTCTGTCTTCCCTTCTTCACATCTAGTCTTTCTTCAAGTCTTCCTCCTAAATATATCTCAAGTCTCACCGCCCCCCCCCACCACCAAAGGCTTTGTTCAAAGTTACCACTGCTCTCTTGCAAGCAGTGTCACCTCTGACTGGATTATACAGTAGCTGTCTAGCTGCCTTCCACTCTTCTCCAGCCTCTTCCACAATCTGTGGTTCACTCTGTAACCATAGGAATTTTTTATTAAAATCTTTTCGCTGGGCGTGGTAATACACATCTGTAATCCCAGCACTCAGGAGGCTGAGGCAGGAAGATCACTGCAAGTTCGAGGCCAGCCTGGGCTACAAAGTGAGTTCAAGGCCAGCCTGAACTGCATAGTGAAACCCTGTCTCAAAAAGACAAAAAAAAAAAAAAAAAAAAAACCCACAAGTTTGGGTAACCAAGATCACACAGCCAATAAAATCTTTTTATTGGTCTCTAGTCTAACCTCAGTATTAGAATGTAACTTTCATAAGGATAGGCACATTATCTGTCTTGTTCAGTGCTGCATGTGTTTGTCCTAGCACATCATATATATTCCATAAATAATTGTCATTTGAATAACTGGCTCACCCTGTTTAGTCAACCTAGGACCTTTGAATGTGGGAATAACCTGGGGCTGGGCTTGAAGTTTGAAGATTGTCTGAGCCATGGATCCATCTTCTGATATTTGGAGACGGGAGATATTTTGATTCCATATTTTCTTTTTATGTGCTCCATGATTTCATGAAGGACTACTGTCATTTCAGTTTCTAATATGTTACAGATATCATTCCAAATGTACATATATAGAGTAGATTAAATATGTATCAAGATCAAGATTTTTTTTTTTTTTTTTTTTTTTTTTGTGGGTACCGGGGGGTCGACCTCAGGACCTCGCGCGCCAACAGGCGCCCGTGCCGCTGAGCGATATCACCGGCCCCTTTTCCGTATGTGGGATCCGGGAGTCGAACTCGGGCCCTCGCGCTTGCAAGGCAGGCGCTTACGCCACTGAGCCATCTCACCGGCCCCAAGATCAAGATTTTTAAACAGAAATTGTTAATGTTTTACATTTCAATTAGAGTCACTGGTCTCTGTAGATCAGTGGAGTTGTAAGTATAAAAATGGTAATTATAAAAACAACTCAAATGGCATTTTTTTCCTTCTTTCAATCAGGTATTTGGTGTTGGAGTTCCAAATCCATACCGATTGAGGCCATTCCTTGGGGCCAGAGTCCCTGTGAATAGCAGTTTCTCCCCTATAATAAACATCCACAACCCTCACAGCGAACCTTTGCAGGTGAGTTTATGAGGGTGATGTTGACTAAGCCTCCCTTTGGTGGGAATTAATGCTTAGCATGAAATCTCAGTGTGTGAGTTTCCAAGGCTGTTTAAAATAATGGAGCTTTATAGATGTGTCAGTGGGGAGTATTACTTTTAATACAGTTCGTTGCAGTCTCAAATTTGGAGTACAACAATATGGATTTGAAGTTTTCAGTACCATTTTTAAGTGATCAATTTCTGTGCTGTTATAATTTAGACAGCTCTGCATTTGAGAAGCATTTTCAGCTATATGAGCTTTCTTTTTCTTGTTTTTCTGGGCTCTTTCTGGCTTAATACAAACTTTTTAAAAAATAGCTTATGTTTATTTCTGGTAATAATAAATTTTTTGGTGATGGCAACCTGGTTATTAGTATCCGGGGAAGTGGTGAGAGAGAATCATGATTTAAAGCCAACCTTTTGAAATCTTTCTTCACAAGTTCCCTGTTTTTTCTGCAGTGGGAGTGGCGAGTGTTTCTCCTCTGAAATGTCCAAAAATCCCCACTCTGCAACTCAGTGGTGTCCAGCTCTCTAATGTGTGCAGCCACTGTAGCTTCTAGTTGTGTTGCCTGCCAGAGGATGTGAGAATACTTTCCAGAATGTTCATACTACATCAACCCCTAGGGCCCCAGAATTCTTTAGGACTATATTGTAGGTCCTAATAGTAGCTGGAAGGTGGAAGGTAAAGGAAAAATAACACATTGCATAGTTAAGTACAAGGCTTTGGCCATGCAAATGGCTTTTGTCCTCCAAGAATCCCCTGGTATAAATGTTCATAGACAATGAAAAAGAAAATGAGAAGGAACAAGGAAAGATTTTCAAAGCCTGAATAGTGAGATATTTAGGCAAAAAGATACTTGCCCAAAAGAAAGGAAATCAGATGTCTACTGCAAGACTTATATTCTGTGCCCATAGCAGCTTTATCTCTAAAGGCCAACGTGGGAAACAACTGTGTCATCCATCAGTATGTGAGTGCATAAAGCACTGCACCATGGTTCACTGCCTCCTCTCATGCTGTCTGTGTGCTCATTCGGCACCTACCTGGTTCCTCTTTTATGAAGAGGCAGCCAAGGAGATGCCAGCCCTTGCGATGGCCAATGAAAAGCCCAAGGAAGGACTTAATACTAAGAACAGTGATCATTTTAATTTGAAGGTGGCAAGACCAGATGGTTCTGTGGTGCAGTTTAAGGTGAAGTCACACACCATCTAGTAAACTAATGAAAGCCTATTGTGAACGACAGGAATTGTCAATGTGACAGACTAGATTCTGATTGGACAGACAGCCATTCGGTGGATGGGCACACCAGCACAGCTGGAATGGAGGGTGAAGACACAGTTCATGTGTTCCAGCTGCAAACAGGAAGAGGGCTACAGACTCTTAAGAGAGGAGCGTGCTGCTTTTCTCCAGAACTCTGTTCTTACAGACCAAGAATATGTTCTCAATTACAAAACTGCAATTTGGTTCCAACTCATCCTGACTACCATAGTATAATTTTTCTCTATTCTTTCATTTCCCCTACCCCATTCCTTTATAGTACATAGAATAACTGCTGTAGGTATTGCTTTTTTTTTAACTAAACGGCCAGTGGTGTTTTAATTGACATCAAATGGAGATGAGATGGAGGAAAATACTGGTTCTGCGAAAATATTCTTTTCTCCAGTAGTAGCGTTCTTATTGAACATTTACCTTTATATTTCCAGTAAGTTGTTTTGCTCTCACTGTCTTCACAAAAACAATGTAAAAATTCTTACACAGCTTGTTCAATTGGAGAATTTTGGTGTTTTTCATTGATTGTTGTGAAACAAAGGACAATTCTATAACTTTTTTGTATGTAGCTATTACATGTAGAACAATCTGTCTTTAAATATTAATAAATTACTTGAAGAAGCAGCAGGAGCATCCTAGGCAGATTTCCCTTCAAATATCTTGTTTAAATAAATTTCTGGTTTAAAATGAAAAAACAAACAGAAAATCCTGTGATACAGCCCTGGAATAGAAAAGAAATGAATTTTTTTTTTTGTGGGTACTGGGAATTGAACTCAGGACCTCACGCTTGCCAGGCAGGCACTGTGCCACTGAGCTATATCCCCAGCCCCAAAGAAATGAATTTTAATACATATTTAAATCGTATAACAACCTGATGGACCTCAAAACAACTGTACTGAATTAAGGAGGTCAGATAGAAGAGTACCTACTGTTCATTCCCTTCGTGTAAAACTTTAGAAAACTCAACCTCACTGGGCGTGATGGCATATGCCTGTAATACTTTTAGTAATTACCACAACTGTGAAACTGTGAAGAGATAAATATTATTCCCAGTTGCCCTGATCAGATCATTGTACATTGTGTACATGTTTTGAAATATTACACTGTGCCTCGTAACACTTGGGAGGCTGAGGCCGGAGGATCACTGGGAGTTCAAGACCAGCCTGGGCTACGTGGTGAGTTCAAGGCCAGCCTGAACTACATAGTGAGACGCTGTCTCACAAAAAAGAAAACTCAACCTCATCTGCAGTGACAGCAGAATCACTGGTTGCCTGGGGATAAGAGAGGACAAAGAGGGATGAGTGGATTTCAAAGGCCTGGGGAGACTTTTGGAGGCAGCAGGTATATTTAGTACCTTAATTGTAGTGATGGCTTCATGCCTGCGTACCTGGTGTTGTAATTCCTGGGGTTGTACATTTTAAAATATGTGTTACTGATCATACTTCAGTGATACCTCAATAAAGCCATTTTATAAGAATCTGAGCTGTTAGTACCTGTGGTTTTGCTACCAGTAGAAACCAGATACTTTTGTGTTTTGTGTTTTGCTTTAGTTGACACATAGTAATCATACATATTTATGAGGCATAGTGTAATATTTTAAAACATGTATACAGTGTATAATGATCCAATCAGGGCAATTGGGAATAATATTTATCTCTTCACAGTTTCACAGTTGTGGTAATTACTAGATCAGATGCTAGATCTTGTTATATTAAAAAACAAGCACTTCTTGTATTACTATAAAAAGTATAAAATTTATATTTCTAAAACTTGATAATTTCCATAAATTACTTAAAAAAAGGAAAAGTTTCCTGCTGCTCACTAAAATCTAGTCTCTAAAACAACTGCACTGTTTCTAAGTTTAATTTTCAGATTTGCCTTTGTTTCAGTTAAAAATACAGTGGTACCTCAGTTCATGAATGCTTTTGTTTGCAAACAGTTTGATTCACAAACAGAAGCATTTGGCAGAATTTTGTTTTTCTTTGCAAACTCTGCACTGAGTGACAAACAGCACCTCAGCCATCTTTCCCACACAAACACAAATGTGGCCATCTTTTCCAAAATCATAGAATAAATTAAGTTCGTGATCTTAATAATAATAAGATAATTATTATATAATATTATAATATAATTATTATTATAATAATAAATTAAGCTCGTGATCTTAATAAGTTCATTGCACCATCCTTGCTTACTCGTATGAGACACTGAACTTAGTGATATATTTATCCTACATTTATAAGTGTTCTAATTTTTTTCTGAAAATTAGGATGTCAAACTTATTCCTGGGGCCGGTGAGATGGCTCAGCGGCTTAAGTGCCTGCCCGGCAGGCGCGAGGGCCCGAGTTCGACTCCCGGAACCCACATACGAAAAAGGGGCCGGTGATATCGCTCAGCGGCACGGGCGCCTGCTGGCGCGCGAGGTCCTGAGGTCGACCCCCCGGTACCCACAAAAAAAAAAAAAAAAAAACTTATTCCTGTGTAACAGCAAGTCCCTTGCATTGAGAGTATGATTTAGAACCTCACCCTCCTGTGCTCTTCCGTCGTAGGTTGTAGAGATGTACTCCAGCGGAGGAGACCTCCACCTAGAACTCCCAACAGGCCAGCAAGGAGGTACCAGGAAACTGTGGGTGAGTGGAAACAGTTTTCTCTGGTGTGCTCACAGGGAGCCAATCATTTTCTTAAATATAATAGAAAAAAATTTTAACTCCTTTTTGCCTGAAAAAAAAAAATGGGTAAAAAAAATACAGTTAAATATATACCAAATATATTTGAAAAACAGATGAGGAAGTGAACAAAAAATAAAACTCTTAATTCTTAGAGCAGTGAACAAAATTGGTGGGCACTTTAGCCCACTATGCGGAAAGGAAGCAGTGTTCAGGTGTTATCTCAGAATTATTTTGGGGAAGTTGCTTCTAAATCTGGTCATGTATGCTGTGCTGAGATTTGAAAACAAATGTGGAAAGGACTCATATTTTGAAGGTAGAGAATATAACTTTCAGACTCATCACTGACAGAGATGTAGCTGTGCACATTTGTGGGAAATCTTGTCAAACCCTTGTGGTAACTTAGATTTTACATTCTTAGGTGCTCTATATCTACCTTCAATATTGTTGAATATTCAATAATAATTTTTTCGATATTTTGAGAATCACTTTTTTGGAGAATACTAGTAAATATTAACCAAATTAAATAATACGCAAGTACTACCTTGTTAAAGGTTCCTGCCTTATGAGACTTCTTGTTGTCATCGTCTACCACGTAGTAATCCAAAAGGAAAAAAACCAGTTGAGGTAAATGACCTTGTACCAAGGTCACTGAAATCACTGCTTATCTATAATTGGAGACACACTGACTTTTCCACTGTAAATAAGTTCTGAAGGTCAGAGTTTCTTTATTAATTGCTCTATCACACACACATACACACACACACACATAGCCTCTTGATTGTCTTCTGATCAGTCTCCACCAGAGAAGGAATGTAGGGGTTACATTTTGGGGTTGATGACTTGAACATTTTGAAACAAATTTCTAGCTGAGGCAGAAGGGTCACAAGTTCAAGCCCAGCCTGGGCAACATAGCAGTGACTTAAGGAGACCCTGTCTCAAAATAAAAAGGGCTGCCAGACGTGGTGTCGCACACCTATAGTCCCAGCACTGAGGTAGGAGGATCACCATGAGTTCAAGGCCAGTCTGGACTACATAGCAAGATACTGTCTAAAAAAAAATTTTAATTAATTAAAAAGGGCTGGGGATGTAACTCAGTACTGAAGTCATATGCGGAGAAATTCCTGTGGTTCACAGGAAGCCATATTGTTCTGAAACTAGGAAAGCATTACACATACACCTCCTTTTTTGAATTTTCAATTAGTCTTCCTTCTAGTATATATATGAATGTTCTCTCATTGCAAGACTAAATATCGATGCTGTTTTTTGTACCAAGAGCATTAGTAAATGCAGTTGGTAAACTGGATTTACTTGGGAAGCTTTGTTTTGTTTCGTTAGGCTTTAAAAGAAAGGAAAGCTAAGTCTCAGCCCTCTTGGTTATCATTTATAGAAATTCCTGTGCACCTCTGATGGTGACATTTCTGTCAGGTAGAGAATTTTAGGACTAAATTCCTGTACCTACCCAAGCATCACTAACTCATTAAAAAATAACTGGTTTTGTAGATTAGTCTTGCCTTTTAGTGGTGATTTTTTTTTTTCAGCCTTTTTTTTTTTGAGACAGGGTCTT
This sequence comes from Erethizon dorsatum, assembly GCA_028451465.1. Classification (NCBI taxonomy): domain Eukaryota; kingdom Metazoa; phylum Chordata; class Mammalia; order Rodentia; family Erethizontidae; genus Erethizon; species Erethizon dorsatum. The sequence goes on from CM051824.1 coordinate 8,583,839, forward strand.
GCTATGTAGTCCAGGCTGGTCTTCAACTCACTAGGTAGCTGGCCTTGAACTTTTAGCTCTCCTCCTGCCTCAGCCTCCCAAGTGTTGGGATTACAGCTGTGCACCTCCATGCCCAGCTTGTTTTCAAATCATTTGACTTTTACTTTGCTTGCTTCACATACCGTATTCCATCAGTTTCTAAGAAGCACATCTTTTCACATTTTAATGTTCTCCAAAATTGGAGCATGTATTATAATCTGTGGGACATATTTAATTGGCAGTGTATTTTGTTCTTAATAGGTACGTAAAATAATCCATCTTTCAGTCGATGTCATTTAATTCAATAAAACAAGATAGTTTTGCAACTTTATAAATGCTGCACTACATTATTGTCTGTTCACTTCTCAGGAAATTCCTCCTTATGAAACCAAAGGGGTAATGAGAGCCAGTTTTTCATCAAGAGAAGCAGATAATCACACAGCCTTCATAAGAATAAAGACTAATGCATCAGACAGCACAGAGTTTATCATTCTTCCTGTCGAAGTTGAAGTTACAACAGGTTAGTGGGAAATGAAAGACATTGCAAGTTTTGTTTTGTTTTGTTTTGTTTTGTTTTGTTTTGTGTACATCTTACTCGGCAAAGTGGAAGGTAATCGTTTACTTTTCTTTTTTTCCAAGCTCCGGGTATTTATTCCTCAACTGAAATGTTAGATTTTGGTACACTACGAACACAAGGTAAAAAAAAAAAAGTCTAAGTCTTTTAAAAAAAATTTTTTTTTGAATGGGATTCAGTGCTGAATGCCTCTACTGTGCTTTCTAATGCAGCTTTGAAAGTTATTTCTCAGTGGGTTTGGTGATTGATCTTAGAGAAATCACAGTATTCACAGTTTTATACCCTATCACCTGGAATGGTAGCATTGCTTACCAGGCGGGGATAGGCGGGGATAGGTCAGGGCAAGATATAATTCTTCTGAATGGAAGACTGAGGCAGAAAGTAGTTCCCTGCTGTCTTAATCCAGTTCCTCATCCATTCAGTTACGCTGAATATTTTTTCCTAATAGTTAAGGAAGTAACAAGATTTACTTACGGATTTTTGTAGAGATGTAAACTATTAAATTACATTATAATGATACAATGTTAAAATTTATCCCAGATGGTCAGAGAAAGAATTTAAATTCTAAAATTAAAAACCTAAGCGATAGTGCCAGGGATATAGCTCAACAGCACAAGTGCCTGCCTGGCAAGCGCAAGGTCCTGAGTTCGATTCCCAGTACCAAAAAAAAATTAAATTAAATTAAAATTTGAAGAATTAAAACCCAAATGAAGATTTTTATTAAGGAAAAAGTAAGAGTACTGTACTTGTAATCTGGGATTTATTTGAGGCATATGTAGTTAACATTTAGTTGTTTAGCATTGAAGACTACATTTTAAAAAATTATATTTGCTTTTAGTTGATAATTTCACATTGTATAGTATTAATTTTATTATGCTTTGAAGTGAATGATTAGTAATGGGTTCACTAAATTATGTTCTGATTTTTTTTCGTTTTTTAGTCTTTGCTTAAGAGGGGCAGTTCTTCTTGGGCCGGTGAGACGGCTCAGCGGCTTAAGCGCCTGCCTTGCAAGCGCGAAGGCCCGAGTTCGACTCCCGGAACCCACATACGAAAAAGGGGCCGGTGATATCGCTCAGCGGCACGGGTGCCTGTTGGCGCGTGAGGTCCTGAGGTCGTCCCCCCGGTACCCACAAAAAAAAAAAAAAAAAAAAAAAAAAAAAAAAAGAGGGGCAGTTCTTGAAATACACACTGTCCTTATGAATTTGAGTCATTCCTACTTAATGTTTCTTTCATGAATGTGATTGTCATTATATTTATTTGTTATATTTCATAATCTAGAGTAGTTTCAATTTGAAATCTAAGAGGATAAAGATTCTAACTTGATATGAAGCACCCCTTTTTGAGAAATGTTTTTCTCCTCTATTTTAACAGATCTACCAAAAGTTTTAAATCTCCATTTATTAAATTCAGGAACAAAAGATGTACCAATAACAGTAAGTTTTTACTTATTTCCTTCCTAATTTATGTAGTTGTTGTTTTAAAACTTACGACAAAGTCAAAAATAATGAAGCCCTGGCTCTGAAGAATTGTATTTTGTGGTGACCTGGCCACTCTTTGATTCTAAATGTGATGTGAGAAACCTGGTCCACCTCTCACTACCCAGGTTGTAAGGGTCAGAGGGAAGATAGTCTTCTCCCCGCCAGGCGTGAGCCAAACTCAGGCTCCAATTCAAGCAGAACCAACAAGAGGCCCATAGACTGGCTAAATCCTAGCATCTCTGTGCCGTGTGGGGAAAAATGAAAAACAGATTGTGAGGATTCCATTAGATTTGATTGTCAGGCCTAAGATGTGGGTAGGTAAAAAAGGAAAGAAGAGCCCAACTATTTAAGTATTTTTGTTAGTTTTGGCTTCCTCCAAAAATGGGTTTTTTTGTTTGTTTTTGTGGGTACCAGGGGTCAAACTCAGGACCTCGCTTGCCAGCAGACGCCTGTGCCACTGAGCCATATCACCAGCCCCTTTTTTTCCTTTATGTGGGTACCAGGAGTCGAACTCAGGACCTCACGCCTGCCAGGCAGGTGCTTATGCAGCATCTCACTGGCCCAGAAATGGGTTTTAACCAATTTAGGTTTATCTTTAATGATAATGAGTAAACAATTTAGTCCATTCATATAAAACATTAGTTGTAATTGAATATTTGTTTACTACTTAGTTCAATGTATGTTATGGCAAAAATAATACAGAATATACGGTGTTCCTCTGGGGGATCACTGGGAGGTCAAGGCCAGCCTGGGCTACAAAGTATTCAAGGCCAGCCTGAACTGTGTAGTGAGACCGCATCTCAAAAAGACCAAAAAAAATTTTTTCTTTCCTCTGGAATGGAAAATCTTAAAAGTGTGTTTCATGTGTGGAAAAACTTTTTTTTTCAACTTTTCTAAGCTCTTCCTATTTATGGAGACTATATTTGAACAAAAACGATTATTTAGTTATTTCTGGTGTATTGTACAAGTTCATAACAAAAAGTGGTGCGGTTGTTAATGAAGAACCTCCACCTGAAGGAGTTACACAAGTTCCACTGAGGCTGTTTCATAGCAATAAAGCAAGTGAAGGCATTTGGAGCCATGTCAGGAAAGGTCCTCTGCAAACTTCAAACCTTTATGAGATCATCTTTCTAACAAATTGTGGCTTCAAGATAACAGTGGCCAGTTGGAAAAAGTGGCAAAATTAATTGAACCACCGGGGATATAGCTCAGCGGCACAACGCCTGCCTGGCAAGTGCAAGGTCCTGAGTTCAATTCCCAGTACCAAAAAAAAAAAAAAAATTTAATTGAACCATAAAATTTTGTAGATAGGTGGGATCTCAGAAAATACCAAAACAAGGCCAGGCATGGTGGTACATGCCTGTAATCCCAGCACTGAGGCAGGAGGACCCTGTGAGTTCGAGGCCAGCCTGCACTACCATAGCAAGACCCTGTCTCAAAAAAAGAAAATACCAAAACACCCCCACTCCCATGTTTTCAACAGATGGGGAAAATGAGCTTGAAAAATGGGCAGTTTACTCAGGCGCTCACACTTTTGTCACTACTGGATCGTCACATATGTTCTGTGTGCTTCCTTCTCTTTCTTAAAAGTGTTACTGTGATAAACTAGTGTAATGGAACTAAATGAAACTTTCTCCAGTTTATAGTTTATCTTACAGGTTAGACTTTGTTCTGCATTCTCTGTCTCTGTCTCTCTCTTTCTTGCATAGACACACATACACCCTTCAAGGAATGAAGAGATTGGTATTTTAATGGTTGCTAATTACAGCAAGCTTATTTGATAAGATATTGCTATAAACAGATTATTCAGCATCACACACACACACCCAGTCTGAGATTCCAAAGCAAATGAGAAGGCCTCCCCAAAAGGAAAGGGAAGCAGGTAAGAGTTAAAATGCTAAGAGAGCCGTAGGCCAGCCACTAAGGCCACTAAAAATACCAAGCACAGGCAATTTCAGAACCAGGGGGCCTTCATTCCAGGCCCTTAAAGGCTTGCTAACAGCTGAAGACAAAGCACAATGCAAGGGAAAGGAAGCTGCTCTGGTAGTCATGGTAACATAATCAGTCTCTTTCTTCACACTCTACTCCATCCTTATGGTGCCTTCGGGGCCTGCCCTTTGATGTTCAGTTTAGGCAGATTTCTCTGGGGGAAGCTGGTGACTTTTTGGACCTGACTCTCCCCTGTTAACAGGCATGCCTGATGGGTGTCACAAAAAAGAGCAGTGTTCTTAAGAACACATTAAGAACACATTAAGAAATGACAGGCTTCAGCAGCAGGTTAGTCCTCGTGCCCCCAAAAATTCAACAAATATCCCAGGAAGGTTTTGAGACTGAGGTTAAGATTCAAAGTAAATTATGAAGGAAGCTACATCCCTATCCCTAAAGAAAGATTTTTTTAAAATCAAGATTTGTGTGCAACACCATGATAATGCAAATACATGTTTCTGCAGTAGGAAGTCAGGTCACTTGGCCTTGGACCAAGTGAGGAAACCTGGTTTCTAGTTCTGCCTCTTGGTGCCTAACTATTGAAACAACACTGGATAGCATGAGGTTTGCTTCATCAGTAAAACAGGGAAGGTGGCTAGGATCTTTATGTCCCTTCCAATTAAAATGATTTGTGTCAGTGAGAATAACCAAAGTAACTGTACCTTAAAATGTCTTTTTTAAAAGTGTGCTCTAAAAATGTAAGCTTTCACTGCTTTTTGATATTTTAGGTTCAATTTTTTTTTTTTTTTTTTTTTTTTTATGTGGGTACCGGGAGTCAAACTCAGGACCTCACACTTGCCAGGCAGGCACTTATGCTGCTGAGCTATCTCACCAGCCCAGGTTCAATTATTTGAGCAGAAATATTTGACTTTCTAAGCCTAAAGCATTGCAATGTCTTCTAGTTAAATATCCCTGTAGTCTGCCTCTCTGACCCCTCATCCCAAGCTCAGCCAGGGCCTGAGAAGGAGAGAAAGTGCTCCAGGAACCGGAATCTGCAGAACCACTTTGCGTACACTGGGGAACCCAAGGTCATGCTTACTCTTCACCTTCAGACAGTCTGATGTTAAATTTAGTGCTATAGGTGTCTTTAAGAGGGGCCTGTCACAGTAATCTCTGATACACAAATGAGACATTTGTTTGGGAAATAAGTACCTTTTTGAATGTTTTATGTATTCATACCCAGTGTGAGAATTTAAATTTGTACATTTCCTCATCTGTCATATGTTTCTCCTCTGGTCGTCATTTTATTTCACAAAGGTATTCTAATGAATTTAATTTGATGTTTTACTGGCCTATTCCATTTAAAGGGACCACAGAAGGTAAACTTTAAATTTTCATTCTGCTTTACTTTTCTAGTATACTTTCTAGTGTAAAGCAGCTAATCCATTAGACCAAAATAATGCTGCACATTCACATATTTTTCTTTGCAGAGTGTTCGACCTACACCACAAAATGATGCTATAACAGTACACTTTAAACCAATCACATTAAAAGCTTCTGAAAGTAAATACACCAAGGTTGCAAGCATTAGTTTTGATGGTAAGTATTTACTTTTTTTCTTTCTAAATGAGTAGTGTTACTTTGATAAACTAGAAAACACCTATGATGACATGTTCATACAGAAATCTAGAGCACTGTGCAGTCAGATTTATATTACCGTGTAGGTTTTTCCTGTAAGCTGTCATGAACCCTTGATTGATTCATGGAAGAAAATACCATAACTTCATAAAGTTAAATCAGTATTAGCAATAGATAAACATTAGCAAATACATTGGAATTGCAATATGTCTGTAATCCGGGCTAACCAGTTATATCTATTGTAATTTGCCTTAATTGTGCAGTCATTAATTTTTTGTAATTAAGTGATAATGTATTTAAATTTCAGAAGCATGTTTAAGTATGAGAGCAAAAATAAAGTATTCTTTGTAACATTTTTATATATTGGCTTTTGTAAGCAAAGCAGACCGCCCTGCGTAACTAAAATAATAGCTTTATGATAGAATTGTCAAATGATCTATTATTTCAAACAATATAATGTATATTTTGTCATTTGAAATGTTAACCTGGACTTTAAAATTTTTACAGCTTGTTTTTATTCAGTTTTGCCTAGTTTAATAGGTATTTATTGCATTTACTGTCACAAAAATTTTAAATTGTGACTTAATGAATCTAACAGTATATGTGATTAAATTTAAAAAGAATACACTCTTGGGGCTGGTGAGATAGGTCAGCAGCATAAGTGCCTGCCTGGCAAGCGCGAGGTCCTGAGTTCGACTCCCAGTATCCACATACGAAAAAAGGGCCGGTGATATCGCTCAGTGGCCCGGGCGCCTGCTGGCGCGCGAGGTCCTGAGTTCTACCCCCGGTACCCACAAAAAAAAAAATAAATAAGTAAAAGGAACACACTCTGTGGAGCGCCGTGTTCATGAGGAGCCATAAAGCAGAAACTTGGGCTCTGTGGTGAAGCCCCTCTGCTGGAGCCTGCATGTGCAGCCCCGCCCATCGGTGGGCTGCTCTAGGGACCAGCATCCGCACCCTAGGTAGTGCATGAGAGCCCCCGCAGTGTCCAGGAAGGCTCTAGATGGAGGACACAGGCCCCTACACGCTGTCCCACATGTGGGCCTCAGAATCCGTACCATGAACTGAGTGGGAAGTGCGAAGGACCGGAGTTAAACAGGGAGTGTGCTTGCACAATACGGAGGTCGGAAGTGGGGCGTTGTGGCAGGGGAGGTTCTGCTGCCACAGTCCCATTCAAGCCTGTGGTGCGGATTCAGTTCTGTGGAGAGACCACGCCAGGGACCTACTCTTCTCCAGCAGGGGAGAGTAGCCAATAGAGATTCCTGAGCTCTGAGGACACCTAGGCCACCCTCTGGCTCCCCAGGGAGCCAAGTTGTGCCTCACAGCTCCCCCTTACTCTGCGGGAGCTGAGAGCACCTCTCCAGCTCCTGTTGACACAGCAGCAGATGTCTCCACTGAGATGGAGACATTGCCGCTAAGCAAGCATTCTACCACTGAGCTACATTCCCCAGCCCTAAAATAAGTGCTTCTTAAAGGAGTTACTTAAAACTAAATGCAAAGACGAAAGGAAAGCATCTTTAAAAACAGTGTTACAGGGCCAGTGAGATAGCTCAGCGGCGTAAGCGCCACAAGCTCAAGGTCCTGAGTTCGACCCCTGGTACCCACAAAAAAAACAGTGTTACATCCCCAGCCCTTTTTTTGTTTTTTTTTTTATTTTGAGAATGGATCTCACTAAATTGCCAAATTGCCCAGGCTGGGCTTGAACTTTTGGTTCTTTTGCCTCAGCGTCCCAGAGAAATGCTGCATTTCTTAAAAGTGGCTTTTAATATTGAAGGGAAATATTTTCATCTTCCACCTCACTTCCTACCACCCAGGTCCTAACACAAAACTTCTCTCTGTGATTGCTAGGACTCAGGAACTATGTTCTATATTTAACTTTTAATGTTTCCAGAATGTACCACCTGTATTAACTCTACAGTGTTCGCTTATCAAGCAAGTATCTTTCTCATAAAAAATCACTCTTCCTTATGATTGTTAACTGAATTTTCTTGAGATTTTTGACTACTTCATTTGCTAAATTAGTACACGTGACTTGATACCCTGAAATGCCTAAATTATGGCCCTTGTGGCCACCCTTACATCAAAATAGTGAAAAATTAAAACCACCCAGAGATGGCTAACTAGCAAGCAGAAGGAAGTAAGAGGCTTAACGGTAATTCTAAAAATCTAAGGTTGCCATCTATACATCGCTGAAGTCACATATAAATTCTTCTCATGAGTGGAAGTATGTCAGGAATACTTTAAAGGATTCAAAGTTGAACAGCTTCTTTACTTGTTTTGAAAGGAACATCTCAAGGGTACCCAGTTTGGATCCACTGAATCAATTTCTGTAATTCCAGATGGAATTAGTCAGAACTACAAAATCTAGAGGTTTACCCCCTCAGAGAGGACCATAAGATCACTGGACCTGCTTTAATGCAGGAAGGGCTTGGTCCCCTCCTGCTTCTATCCAGGTTGACTGATGTGAGAAGTCAGAGCTCCTTACTTCTGCCCTTTTCTTGCGTACACTACTTTGTCGGTATTGTAGCAAGACTTTGGCCTTACAAGGAATTTTATTTCTTCCTCAGTACAACTATGAACCAGTGGTTTTGCCTCCCAAGGGACCTTTAGCAATAATAGAGACAGGGCCGGTGAGATGGCTCAGCGGCGTAAGCGCCTGCCTGGCAAGCGCAACATCCTGAGCTCGACTCCTGGAACCCACATACGAAAAAAGGGCCGGTGATATCGCTCAGTAGCATGGGCGCCTGCTGGCGCACGAGGTCCTGAGTTCAACCCCCGGTACCCCCCCCCACACACACACACAAAAATAATAATAATAATAATAATAATAGAGACATTTTTGGTTGTCAGACTGGAGCAATGTTATGATGTCTAGCAAGTAGAGTCCCCGATGAAGTTAGACATCCTGCAGTGCACAGGACAGCCCCCTACAAGGGAGAATCAATCTGGCCTAAATGTTCATAGTGCCAGGGTTGAGCAACCTTGCTGTTGTAAGGCCAACACTTTGGGTTACCGAAAAGTAGCTTAGTGTTTCTCCTTTTGGCTTGTGTTCACTTGCTAGTTATTGATCAGTTTATCTTATTACAGGAAAAACAAACCATTTCCCCTGTTTTGTATGAAAAAAATGTGATTTTGATTTAAAATTCAATAAAAGTGCTCTGTTTGCTAATATGAAAACTTTTTTTTTTTTTTTTTTTTTTTAAGATTTTGTCAGTCCACAGAAAACCATTCACACTCTTTGGTAGTTTTTTTTTTTTTTAAAGAAAAAAACTTTTTTTTTTTCTCTTTTTTTTTTTTTTATACTTCCTTTCAGCCTCAAGGGCAAAGAAACCATCTCAGTTTTCTGGGAAAATAACTGTTAAAGCAAAGGAAAAGAGTTATTCTAAACTTGAAATACCATATCAAGCAGAAGTTTTAGATGGGTGAGTTCCTTCTTAAAATAAGCTTTATAACTTTTTGCTGCTTAGTTAATTTTGCTTTCCTACTAAGTCAACGTTAGCAAAAATATACCCAAATTTATCTATACCCAATAGGATTATTGTTATAAAGAACAACCTCAATCATAAAAGAGAACCTCTTATATTTCGTTTATTTCCTACTTGCATAGAAAAAGGAAAATGAGATAATAGTTTTGCTTAAATGAAGATTTAATGATTCAAAAGCAAATCTGATTTTTAATAGTATTTCGATCATTGGGACTATTTTCTTCCTATCATTCTTTTTGTAACATGTAAGTGAATGTGAGTTGGTACTGTTTTGTGACTTGAAACAAAATCATTTATATTTGTCTATAAACTCATAAACACTTCTAGAATTACCATTTTCATAAATGGGCAGTAACACATGTAATTCACTTTCCAATTACACTCTAAACAATAAGCATTTAATATACAACTTGGCAGTTACTTATTTTAACAAAGCTGGTTGCAGTTTTAATGATAAACTTGATTTTTCAAAGTAGATTAAGGCCCTTTCTGTTAATACAATCTTGATTCTAATTATTCGATTATGTATAATTCATTAGAGAATACTATAGTTCTTTATGTTCTTTATCTATCTAAATTTGTTTTAAATTATGTGGTTAATGGGCCGGTGAGATGGCTCAGCAGCGTAAGCGCCTGCCTTGCAAGCGCGAGGGCCCGAGTTCGACTCCCGGATCCCACATACGAAAAAGGGGCCAGTGATATCGCTCAGCGGCACGGGTGCCTGTTGGCGCACGAGGTCCTGAGGTCGACCCCCCGGTACCCACAAAAAAAAAAAAAAAAAATTATGTGGTTAATGATTAAAATAATAGTTCTAATTCTGTACTACAGTCCTTAATGATAAATGTAAATTATTACAACAGAAGAACGTGGATTTTAAATTAACACATGGAAATAAAAATGATTTTTTTTTTTTCTTCAAATAGTTATTTGGGATTTGATCACGCTGCAACATTGTTTCACATCCGAGACAGTCCTGCTGATCCTGTGGAAAGGCCAATTTACCTAACTAACACTTTCAGTTTTGCAATCCTCATTCATGATATGTTACTACCAGAAGAAGCCAAAACAATGTTTAAAGTATGTCTGGGAACCCTCCTGATTTTTAGTTTGCCCTTCTACTAACTAGACGATACTGACACTTTATGTTTTTCTCTTCTCCCATTTCCTAGGTTCACAACTTCAGTAAACCAGTCTTAATTCTTCCTAATGAATCAGGATACATTTTTACTCTGCTTTTTATGCCATCTACATCGTCCATGCACGTAGATAATAACATTTTACTTATTACCAATGCGTCTAAATTCCATTTACCTGTGCGAGTATACACAGGGTTTTTAGATGTAAGTATGTTATCTGCTTTTAAAATGTGAACTGCCTGCCCATCTTTTGTTTTTTCAGATGTTATTAGGCAATTGTGTTGCAGCTCTTAAGTTTTGCTATTATATGTGCCCTACACATTGATGTACTTTCAAGATCCAGTGCCCATCCTACCCCATCCCCTGTGATTCCTAAAACCAGAGATAATACTGAATCCTGCATAGTCATCCTTCTGTATCTTAAGAGGGATTGGTTCGAGAATCCCCTGCAGACACCTAATTCCATGAATGCCCAAGTCCCTTATCTAAAATGACATAATATTTGTATATAACCTACAAAATCCACAGATGTGGAACCCACAGGTATGGAGGACCTTTCCTATATATACATATTTATGATTAAGTTTAATTTATAAATTAGGTCCAGTAAGAGATAGAATAACAAGAATAATAATAAAATAGAATAATTATAACAACATACTGAAATTAAAATTACTACTTTCACCTTTTCACTTAAAGCACTTTTTAGCTTCTCTCTGGCATTTTTGAATTGCTGGCATCAATATTTGGCACTACTACCTTGTACTTTGAGGCCATTATCAAGTAAAATAAAGGTTACTTCATCACAGATACCATGATACCACAGCAGTAGATCTAATAACTGCAGCAGCTATTAGACACTGTCGGGTGGGTAGCACATACAGCGTGAATACACTGGACAGAGGCATCGTTCACATCCTGCATGGGGACCCCAGAGGTAGGAAGGGAGAAAATAAGATGGCAAACACACATGAGAAGGAAACACAACACAGAAAGAAAGAAGAAAGGTCATCTTGGTACAAAAAATAAACCAGAAAAAAATCCATATGAAACTGTTCTGAGAGTGAGTCATGAAAGAGGTTTGGATAAGAGAGAAAATTGTTAGGAAAGATAAAAAGGAAGGTAGACATTTAGGAATGTCCTCCAAAGTCAGCCTCAATTAGTATTGTAGAGCTAAAGAGACCTCCAGTATTGTCCCCCTCCTTCAGTTATTTCGTTGAAATGATTCCGTACTCATGTGTGGTACCTACTGAGATCACAGATTCTTTGCCTTAATTCCCAAGAGTTTCACTTCTCCTTACCTTTCTTCTTTCTTTCTTTATATGCCTTCAGAGAAGTAGTAGATGCTTATTAGAGGGCGTGTTTTTATTTCTGATAAATCAAAAGATTTTCACTGTGCAAAGTTCTAAAACTGTATTTTATATCTATCTGTATGTGTATATGTATGTACATAAAATATAGAAACTTTAATGTATCTTAATATAATCATTTTCTCTTGTTACATAAATGTAGTTTTATCTTTAATCCCATCCTTTTATGTCTTTCCAGTACTTTGTATTGCCCCCCAAAATAGAAGAACGTTTCATAGATTTTGGAGTACTGAGTGCTACAGAAGCAAGTAATATTTTATTTGCAATTATAAACAGCAATCCAATTGAGGTAAAAAAAAATTGTTTTTATTCTAAATCACATTTAAGGATTGTATAGTTCTGTTAAAATAATTACTCTTACATTTTCTCTCAAGTTGGCTATAAAAAGTTGGCATATCATAGGAGATGGATTATCAATAGAACTTGTAGCTACAGAAAAAGGCAATAGAACTACAATAATTTCAAGCCTTCCAGAGTTGGAAAAATCCTCTTTATCAGACCAGTCATCAGTAAGTAAGCTTTCTTATTATTTCCTTAAACTAAGGTGTATGTCTGAACTGCAAATAAAAGGACATACTATGTTGCATACCTCAATTAATATTTTTATGTAACTCATAATAACATTGATTATTTGATATTGAAAGGACCTTACAGGTAATCTGCTTTAGCCCTCTCCTTTGTGAAGAGGGCCCTGAAACCCAAAGAGGTTAGTCCACCTTGTCATAGAAAGTTATAGCAAAATTTAAATTAGCTTGAGAGATTCCCATGGGTACTAAACTAATCCTGTGTTCATTGGGTTTACCGGGGAAAAAGAGAGAGCCCTGAACATTTGGGAGAAGTATTTTCAATTAGAAAACAGTATTTCAGCCGGTATTGTGTGCCAACTAGGAAAGAGTATCAGAGAGGCAGTGTTCAGTCCCTGTGAGAATCTTCCCATGTACTCTCACTCTGTCTTGTAAACGTGTACAGTTGGTATTAAGAGTGCGCTAAACAAGGAGAATGAATAGATCAGTCCCATCCCTCACCACTGCTGAAAAAGGAACTGGGAGTCAACACCTACTAAGAAGAGAATTGGTAGCATCACCTTCAGTGGAAAAGAGCAGGTTAGAATAGACTCCATGGGACAGTTTTACAAAAGGAGAAGCCAGTGTCTTTATGCGCAGAAATTGCTGACAGACGGCATCCATGGATTACCACAGGTTTGGTGTTTGGGTAGGATCCACACTCACTGTGTAGGAGTCACTGTTATCATACAGAGTGACACTCAGAACCTGAAGCAGGCTTGTGCCACCTGCAGCTGAAGGGCTGGCGGAAGGCTGTGGACCCTGCTCCAGCCCTGCTGCTTTGTGAGTGTGGTCAGCGAATGAGGAGCTCTGCTGGCTGCAGGACTTCCCCAGCTGAGGGCCGACCACTCTCCCTAGAGCCCACGTTCTCAGTGGCTCATGAAGTGTAGTAGGTGACCACTAAGGGATGGGCGGTATTTTGAGGAACTTGTGAACAAGGATATGGTAATTCACCGTCGTACTAAGATAGGGATGTGGAACTCAGTTTATCACTATAACCTTCCTTTCCACAGTAATAGAAAACTTGAACTTGCAAGGCTAATGAATGATGTCATTTGTACCACATCTAGGTTATATTAGCTTCAGGCTATTTTGCGGTATTCAGAGTCAAACTTACTGCAAAAAAACTAGAAGGGATTCATGATGGAGCCATACAGATCACAACAGACTATGAGGTAAGGGCTTTGTTGAAAATACATGTGAATAGGCTTTTTCTGAATAAGTCCTTTTTTTTTTTTTTTTTTTTTTTTTTTGGTAAACTGATCAATAAAAATTCCATGTATTTATGAGATTTTTTATTTTTATAGAAACAAAGAACTAAATTTACTCATAAAATTACAGTTTACCAGTATCACACTTTAAAAACTGATCTTTGAGACTCATGTATAGGAACTGGTATTGATTAGTTTGTAGTTTTCTCATAAAACCCAAATTTCCTAACTAAAAAAGCAACTTCAGAAAAATGACTTAGTTATCTTTCCTTGTTGCTGAGACAAAATATCCAACAGCCAAAGTTAAAAGAGGAAAAGTTTACACTAGCTCAGTTTGTAGAGGTTTCGGTCCGTAGTCAGCTGGCTCCAGGGCAGAGGGGCACGGCAGAGGAGAAACAGTTCATGGCAAGGTCGGAAGAAAGCAGCAGCCTCCCTTTCCCTTTTGTTCTATTCAGGCTACAAGCCTGTTGGTTGGTGCCACCTACACCCAGGGTGGGCCTTCCCATTATCCACACCCAGAGCTGTGCTAAACCAATCAGCAGACTGATTTAGTTATCACACCCTCAATCCATATTGGCACACCTCAGATCCAGCCACCTCCAAAAAGCCCCACCTGTGAGCCTGTGAGGCTTTCGGGGGACATCTACACACAAGCCGTAACAGTACCCTAGCACCTTTGGAACTGTTCTGTTAGAAACCTGATTGCAGATGGCTATAAGATTGCACAGAGCCTGACTGAATTTCCCAAGCTCAGTATCTGATTCTTCCTGCTGTCATAAATATCCTCCTGTGTAACGACTCCAAAAACAAGGGCAACATCAGGAATCAGGTCTTGAGTTCTCACGTTTCTATTTACAAGAGATACTCTACATCAAGGGATTTTTTTTTTAAAGGCTCTTTGAACTTTTTAAAGCCTTTTGTGGGATTAATGTGGCATTCAGTAAAATCTTGAATGGATATATTTCTGCCATACCTAAATACTTATAATTTAATATTTAAAGGCTCTTTGGGAAGCCAAACACTGCTAAATTCAACAAGTGCTACCCTTGTCTTCCCATTATGTGTTTTCAGCATACGCAACCCTCATGTGAAAGAAACCTAATTGCAAAATAAATATAATTGGCCATTTAATAATCAGTGATTTGTTGGGAGTATATCAAATGAATTGCATCTGAAAGTAAGAAATTCATGCTTATATTCATCATAGAAATACATTTCAGAATTAAGACAAGCTTTTATTATATGGATGAAAATAAGAGTGACTGTCTTCTCATATCACTGCATCAGTAACTAATTTGTGATGCTATTGGAGTGTGAGTTGGAGTCTAACTCTAGAATGATCGACTCATTTTTTAAAAGTTAGATTGATGTCTTTTTTTATATACAAAACAGTAGAGAACTACCTAACTCTAGAAAATGCTGGGTTTTTATATACATTGTTTTAGGAGTACAGTCTGACTTTCCTCTTTAAATTAATCACTTATAAAATTTTTGTGCTTTGAAAAATCTTCATTCCTTCCCCATTGTTTAGTCTTAACTGTGTTTTCAGATAATTACTGAAAAGTATCTTGTGACATTTGGAAATATACTGTTATTTTGCATTTTATGGAGAACATTGGCTAAATTAAACAGTACCTATGGGTAACTTTAATACAGGTTTTTGGGTGATTATTGCTCATAAAAGTCCCAAAATGGTATTTTTTAGGCCCCCAAAACAACACAGTAACTGTCACAATCACTCACAGACTTGCACACAAACTTCATTGTGGTTTGCCTCTTCCCGCTACAGATCCTGACCATTCCTGTCAAGGCTGTGATTGCAGTGGGCTCACTGACCTGCTTCCCTAAGCATATGGTTCTGCCTCCTTCCTTTCCAGTAAGACACTTTATTATGCACTTTTTCTTGCTAATTTTTTTCCTTTACCTCTGCCTCTTTGTTTCTGGAATTCAACGGTAATGTCATTCTTTAGTAATCATTACACAAGGTTCTTCAGAAGATACAAAGAGGAATAAGAAATAGTCCTTTTCTTCAGAATTTTTCTATCTAGAGTGGGAAATGGAGTCATTTCATTAAGAGGCGTGTATGAGCTGGCTTAGAGTTTCTTTTGGCCGAGATAGATAAGGAGTGGTGAGGACTTGCATTCAGGACAGGGAACAACCAAGGTGCAGTGGCGTGGAAGTCCCAGGTGGGTTCAGGTGGAGTCCAGTCGTGAGTTATCCAGTTTGCAAGAATGGAGGAAAGTTTTAAGAGAAGATACAATGGTATGTTGGAGGGCTAGCATGAGGAAAATTCAATGCATTTAAATCCCTGGGAACCCATTTGGAGCAGAGACTTGACATCGTCAAGTCTGAGCTTCAAAGATTGACGCTGTGGTGGAAGAAAATACAGGACGCGGGTGGAAGTAGCTGTGGGTGCCTGGGGGCCACCCTTCACACTGGTCTAGTGCTCAGGAACGGGGCCGTGAGGCTGCTTCATGTGCCCCGATCTTTGCTGATGTTTTCTCCCTGGACTGCCCCTCCTCTGTCCTCCTCACAAGGAATTACACCCCTTCAAAGTTCAGTTCCATTGACTTCGCTTCTCTTCTCTTCTTTTTTTTTTGTACCATGTCCTTTTAATTTGCAGTTTTAGTTCTAATCTTCTTATGGTCTAAATGGTCACAAGCACAAACTATATGGGATGTATAGAAACACATGAACCATGTTAATTATCAAAGAATATAAAGTGTATGGAGATAAAGAACTAAGATATAACTTCATATCTTGAGATATTTTAAAATTAAAACTTTTGAATTTTTGAGAAAATTTTAGAAATGGTTACTAAAAAACAAACAAAGAGAATCATATTTTCGTGTATTTATGTATATTTACGTGTGTATATGAACATAGTGTTAACGATAAAAGTGTACTTACTGCAGGAAAGCAGTTACGGATTTATCATGATAAAATGAAGTCAGAATGTTGTGTGTCATCTGAGTAACTGCCATAATTGATCATTTTTATTTAGCTTGATAAGAAATTGTCAAGCCACACACATGCAGCCAATTTAAAAAATTTCCAAAGAATATTATTTTGCAGTAGTTCGCTTTATACTAAAAAAAAAAAAAAAAAAAAGGCAAAATTGGCTCACTTAGATTTTAATCACCAGAAGGGATTCTTTGGTTTTAAATAAAGCCCAACTGAGTGGAGTGTGTTCCACTGTGAGTAAATATAAATGCATAATTTTAAACTCACATAAACCTATGTAAATAAATGTGTGTGACTATATACATAAAATTGGATGTAGGAAACATACCCTGTAAAACCTTTATTTCTGGACTGAATCTTGTTGTTACTTTGGGTTGGTGTGTGTGTGTGTGTGTGTGTGTGTGTGTGTGTGTACTAGGGACTGAACCCGGAGCCTTCCCACTGAACTACGTCCCAGACTTTTTTTTTTTTCTCATTTTTATTTTGAGACAGGCTCTCTCACTAAGTTGTTGAGTTGCCCAGGCTGGGCTCAAACTGGTGATCCTCCTCCCTCAGCCTCCCATCTAAATTCATTTATAAGTTGTTAAATAGTGTCCCAGTTCAGGGACTCTTAAAGATTTCCTGACTCTCTACTAGTTTCATGTGTGACCCTAGAGCACTGTCCGCTCCTCTGTTTTGTAGCAATCCTCATCGTGCAATAAATATTTTCTTATAGATTGATCTCACCCATGAGGCTCCGAGATCCTCTCGGAAAGGGATCTTTTATCCCCAATTACAGAGGAACTCAGTAGATAGTTCATGAATAAAGGAATGAAGAGATGGAGAGGGAACATTTTATAGGCAAGAGACATTCCAGATGAATCATTTGAATGGTGCTTGAGTGTCCTAATGAGGTCATACAAATCGAGGCAACTATGAGGAGGTGAGTAGGTAGAGGAATCAAAACTATGACTTAGAATTTGCGCCTAGAAAGCAAGGAAAAAAGAAATGAGAAAACAGAAGGTACTGACTCTTGCAGGGAGACCCTGGGGCAAATGTAGAAATGTCTCTTATCCTGTGATAGGAAACACTGCAGATTAGGAGAACCAAGACATGGCAAAATCTTAATGCTATATGCAGTAAAACCTAAATTCAAAATTTAGCTCCTTAAAAATATAAATTTTGGGGCCGGTGAGATGGCTCAGCGGCGTAAGCGCCTGCCTTGCAAGCGCGAGGGCCCGAGTTCGACTCCCGGATCCCACATACGGAAAAAGGGGCCAGTGATATTGCTCAGCGGCACGGGTGCCTGTTGGTGCGCGAGGTCCTGAGGTCGACCCCCTGGTACCCACCAAAAAAAAAAAAAAAAAAAAAAAAAAAAAAAATATATATATATATATATATATATATATAAATTTTGAATTAAGTTCAATACATTTCAATTTGGATCTTAAACCTTCACCTTCCTGTCACTCAACTTTGTGCCAACTACTGAACCCTTGACTTCATTATGTACCCTAAAGAACCTTGTCCTTTCTTTCAATTACCTTCTCAATTAATGATCTACTTAATCTTTGCATACATCTTTGAAGATGACTGGGGTAGGTCAGTAATGGTGGAGCAGAGTACCCGCCTCACCCCAGCATGGGGTGCCGAGAGGGTAGGGGTCCTAGGAGGGAATATGTAGTTAGTTCCAAAGATGACAGAGGGCATGGTGAAAAGGCTAAAGGGTGAAGTAGATAAGAATGTGGCTTTGGGGCCGGTGAGATGGCTCAGCGGCTTAAGCGCCTGCCTGGCAAGCGCGAGGGTCCGAGTTCGACTCCCGGATCCCACATACGAAAAAGGGACCGGTGATATCGCTCAGAGGCACGGGCGCCTGCTGGCGCGCGAGGTCCTGAGGTCGACCCCCCGGTACCCACAAAAAAAAAAAAAAAAAAAAGAATGTGGCTTTGTAAAAACAAGGCCTTGGCTTTAACGTGCTTCATAGTATGCTCTCAAACAGCTTCAGGATCAGATATTGGCTTGGAATAAATTAACATTTTATTACCAAATTCTGTAAAATCTCTTTTATCATAGGGAGAATACTAAAGCTGTCTGATGGAAACCACAACTCAGAATAAACATTGCAAATAAGTTGTAGTTTAATACTTAATATTTGAATAGAATTGCAAAAGAGACTTTTGTATCTGTGACCTCTTTGGATCCCCCCACAGCCCAGAGAGCTGGAGGGAAGTAGTTCTTCCAGGCCAGTGAAGTCCAGGTGACTGGTTAGCCTGTTTCTGGTGTTCTTCCGTCACAGCCCTCGGGTCCTATGCGCTGGGGTCTTCCCAGTGTGTTCTGTTCTCAATAGGCTATACTAGTAAAGGAGTAGTGCTGGTCTCAACATCACTGTCATTCAACTCTTTCCTATGCATTAATCTTTTAATACCAAATACAGTGGTACTTCAGTTTACGAACTTAATTTGTTTTATGATTTTGGGGAAGATAGCTGCATTTGTGTTTGTGTGGGGAAGAGGGCCGTGGTCGTGTTTATCAACTGATGCAGACTTTGCAAATGGAAGCAAAATTTTGCTGAATGCTTTTGTTTGCAAACCAAATTGTTTGCAAACAGAAGCAGTCATGAACCAAGATGTTACTGTATTAGGAAAGTGATTTTGTCATTTTAGAGATGCACACAGTGGAGGAAGAGGTACTCAACCATGGTGGTCAGGAAGTAAATGGAGGAAGGAGGAACAAGGGAGGGAGGTAGAGCCTTCCAGGTCACATCCCAGTGACCCCTTTGCGACCAGCCCGGGCATACTCAGCTACTGAACTCATGCGTGGAAGCAACCACTGAGGAGAAGGGCACCCTATGATCCAGTCACCCTCCACGCACACGGGAATGTGGGGAGACATTTTACATCTAAACCGCGGCGGTACCCTAATAAAGAAAAGCTTGAAGCTAGAAAGGGCAGTCGTTGCTTATTTAAGAACTTAATCTGTATGCTCCATAAAAACTTCATCTATGTGCTTCACAAGATACTTGATAATCTATATTTTAAAAAGATAATATCTCTGGTGGCTGAAGCAGTGTTTTTCTTCTATAAAGAAAAGGACTTCTAAACTGGTCATGGTGGCACACGCGTGTAATCCCAGCACTCAGGAGGCTAAGCGAGGAGGATTGTCACCAGTTCGAGGCCAGCCTGAACTACATAGCAAGACCTTGTCTCGAAAAAAAAAAAAAAAGTTTCTTTTAAGGAAAAAAGTATGGGTTTTTTATTTAAAGTTTTCTTTTCGTTGGCATCTTCAGTATGTTAACATCAAACTGAATGTTGTTGCTTTATTCATTTTTACAGATTGCAAAGATTTGTCCCCCAATTTTATTACATGCCATAACAACAGAAAAAGTTTGGTGTTTTGGTTTGGTTTGGTTTGGTTTGATTCGGTTTGGGGTTTTATTGGTGGCTCTTTTTTTTTTTTTTTTTTTTTTGTGGGTACCAGGGGTCGACCTCAGGACCTCATGCACCAGTAGGTGCCCGTGCCGCTGAGCGATATCACTGGCCCCTTTTTTCGTATGTGGGTTCCGGGAGTCGAACTCGGGCCCTCGCACTTGCCAGGCAGGCGCTTACGCCGCTGAGCCATCTCACCAGCCCTATTGGTGGCTCTTGATTAAAATTTAGAGATTATCAACTGAGTAGATCCTGAAAGTCTTTGGGCTGTGGTTTCCTAGAAATATTATCTTAAGAAAATTTGACTGTGTACAAATGAGGTTTTTTTGTTCGTTTGTTTGTTTCTCTTCAGGGGAAAATAGTTCATCAAAGTTTAAATATTATGAATTCCTTCTCACAGAAGGTAAAGATACAACAAATACGATCTTTGTCAGAAGATGTGCGATTTTACTGCAAACGATTACGGGGTAATAGGGAAGACTTGGAGCCAGGAAAAAAGTCCAAGGTTTGAAAATGTTATACGTGAGAATTCCCATCCATTAATACTTTGTTATTATGACCTAGTGTGGATTTGGGATTCATAGTTCTCCTGTGCCTCTTTATAGATCGCAAACATTTATTTTGACCCTGGACTGCAGTGCGGGGATCATTGCTATATTGGCTTGCCTTTTCTATCCAAATGTAAGTTATTTTGCTGTTCTCTCTCGTACCCTCACTCCCTCCAAAATTCTCTCTTAATAAAAGGCTGCCACTGTTAAAGTCCATCCCTGTCTCCTTGGTACCATAGAAATCATGCGAAGGGAAATTGACAGTGAGGTTTAGAGGTGGGTCTGTCATAACTTGTGTTTCCTTGTTTCAGCTGAACCCAAAGTGCAGCCTGGGGTGGCCATGCAGGAAGATATGTGGGATTCCGACTGGGACTCACATCAAAGCCTATTCAGAGCGTGGACAGGAATAAAGGAAAATTCAGGTCATAGGTGAGTGACTTTGGTTTAAGTATTTTAGTGATCTTTACAAGTTTGAAACATCTCACCTCATAAATTACTTTCTGATTGTCACTGTATTTTTATATTAGGTTATTTTGCTTTGCAGCTAAGAAAATAAGCCTAGGGGCCGGTGAGATGGCTCAGCGGCGTAAGCGCCTGCCTGGCAAGCGCAAAGGCCCGAGTTCGACTCCCGGAACCCACATACGAAAAAGGGGCCGGTGATATCGCTCAGCGGCACGGGCGCCTGCTGGCGCGCGAGGTCCTGAGGTTGACCCCCAGTACCCACAAAAAAAAAAAAAAAAAGAAAGAAAGAAAAGAAGCCTAATCTTCAGAAAGGTACTAGTGAGGCATCTAAATTGCCATAGTAATTATATGTTGCTCAGTAATAAACACCCTATTTTTCTCTTTCTCCAATGCTTGAGACATTTCAGAAATCAAAGAAGCTATTTGAAATTGTCTTTCAGTAGGGTGACTACAGGATTCACCTTAGACACACTCATTTCCATAAGAAAGTTAGTTTTTACCTTTCACTGACCTCTGTGAAAGGCAAGGAAAGTGTTTCCTCTTCTACACTTATTCCCAGAGCAGGAGATGAGTGTGTATTTGCTTCTTGTGAAAAGAACTTCTTCATCTATTTCCAATTGCTGGTGTTGGGGGCACACAGGGCCCAGTTCAGGTGGCTCCCCACTGTGTCTCTGGCAGGTTAAAAAACATGCTAATCACAAGTCAGTATTGCACTTCGATTCAAAAGCAAAGGCATATTTAGTTGGTAGTATAAAAACCTGGCCTTTTCATATTCTTTAGAAAATAATTTTTCTAGAATAATAATATGACAAATAATGAAAGTGTCTTATTTGGAAAATTTGAAATATATTTATCAGAATCAAAATATTCCAACTACAAGCTGGGCACAGTGGCACACGCATGTAATCCCAGCATTCAGGAGGCTGAGGCAGGAGGCTTGCCACAAGTTTGAGGCCAGCCTGAACTTTAATGTCTAGTTATGAATGAATAACTTATTAGGGCCGCCTTAGGCTCAGCAGCCAAGGGGCACTGTACCCTACCAGCAAAATTCCCACCTTCCCCTGTGGACCAGCACCCCCACACACGCCATCCTGCCCTGCGCTACCGTGCTTTGATTGCACAGTAAGTGTGGCATGCTCCTTGCTTCTGCCTTTATGTGACCTTGTCAGTATACGTGTCACAGAGAAATACTGCTACTGGCCTCATAAAACTTATACTCTTGGGCCGGTGAGATGGCTCAGTGGCGTAAGCGCCTGCCTTGCAAGCACGAGGGCCCGAGTTCGACTCCCGGATCCCACATATGAAAAAGGGGCCGGTGATATCGCTCAGCGGCACGGGTGCCTGTTGGCGCGCGAGGTCCTGAGGTCGACCCCCGGTACCCACCAAAAAAAAAAAAAAAAAAAAACTTATACTCTTACCAGTATCTAAGTTTCATAATTCAGTCGTGTTCCGTTTAAAATAGACTTCAGTGTTTGGTCTGAGAGACCTTAGCCCCATTTATAAATGTATTATGAGTTTAAAAACAGCTAGATTATAAACGCTCATACATAGGGAAAGATTAAAATGAGATCATGAATGGTTACTGAGAACTTTACATAAATCTGCTCAAAACCTTCAAATGTTCAGATCTTCATTGCATGTGAGGATTTTGTTTTGTTTTGTATGGGGGCGGGGGGTAAAAGCCATATGCCAAGCGGTTTACTGCCTCCTCATTAATTCTACTCCAGCAGCCTGCTGCTGGGGTCTAGATCTTTCCCCAGACGTGTAAGATTTTTTAGGACCCCCCATAGCATCATATGTTATCTGTATATACATGCTTTTTCTAATTATCTAATATAGTCTTATTGAATTTATCCTTTAAAAGGCTTAACTTACACAGGATTGCACTGATGCTATTTGAGCTATACCTAAGGTCTGTCATCCTTTATATAGTACAAAAAACAATACAGACAATCACTGATAGACATTTTGGCAACCCTTTGGGCCAAAATAAAGACATCATCATATAGCATTCAAAACTTAGGAAAATATGACAGTGAATAAACCTGTGTAGTTTTCAAGACCAGAATCAACTTCCTTAAGTACACTCATCTACTAAAATTTCTTTATGTTCGGACAACTCAAATATCTCATTTTGATACAGTGACTTACAAATTTTTTTTCTAGATTGAGCGCTGTGTTTGAAGTAAATACAGACCTTCAGAAAAATATAGTATCAAAAATCACTGCGGAGCTCTCCTGGCCTTCGGTACTTAGTTCACCCCGGCACTTGAAATTCCCACTCACTAATACAAACTCCTCCTCAGTAAGTATTCAAAGTAACATCAGATCGTAAAAATATGTAACAAGATTAAAGTAGTTGATTCTTACTTTTAACTATAGAAATCTTTGATTTAACATTTCATTGCTTTGTTTTAAGGAAGAAGAGATTACCTTAGAAAATCCTGCAGACGTTCCTGTCTACGTTCAGTTTGTTCCCCTGGCTTTATATTCCAGCCCTTCAGTATTTGTAGATAAGTTAGTCTCAAGGTAAGCACTGCTTTATTTTTGTAGTCAAATGTTTTACACAGTACTGAATAAAAGTTATTATTTTATACATTTAAAATATTATTGCAGCTCATACAGTAATAGATTTAACCTAATGAGATTCTCAATCTGTAAAGTTGAGAGAAGATTCTAGGGAGAGAGGTTCATACTGCATTCAGCATTTAGAAAAGCTTTCAATTTGAGGCAGTGTGAAACTTCCTCCTAACAAATCTGTAAAGAGAAAACAGGTGGAATATTTCATATATTTTCATTTTTTTAAAGTATAGCCTTTTTATAGCCTTTAATTTTGAAGACTATTGATATTGATCCTAAAACTTGCCAAAAGATAATTTGCAAATAAAACACAAAGTATAGTCCGTTGACCGGTGAGATAGCTCAGTGGTATAAGCGCCTGCCTGGCAAGCGTGAGATCCTGAGTTCGACTCCCGGTACCCACATACGAAAAAAGGGCCGGTGATATCGCTCAGCGGCACGGGCGCCTGCTGGCACACGAGGTCCTGAGTTCGACCCCCGGTACCCACAAAAAAAGAAAATATATATATATATATAGTCCGTAATCTCTTTGATTATGATGCTATTTGAGAAGACATATATGTGCATTTTTTATTTTAGGTTTAACTTGAGTAAGGTGGCAAAGATAGACTTGAGAACACTAGAATTCCAAGTCTACAGAAACAGTGTAAGTATTCAGTCTTAATATTGTTCTATAATGTGATTAGTGCAAATATGAAAGAAACCTATTGGATGCCCTTAAATTTGGCTGAAGGGCAAGCTACCAAGGAAGTTAGAGCAGTCAGAGAAACTGGGCAAAGAAACTGAGAAAAGTTGCTGAGCACCCTAAGCAGAAGGTTCCTCCATGTAAGCATTGGTTAGCTCACGAAGGTACCAGAAATTCTGAGACTACATAGATGAAGTATAAACCAATACATAATTTATCTTTAGCAAGCATCAAAATATTGAGCTTGATCATTTAAATCTTTTTATGAATGCTTTCTAATAAAATTATAAGCCCAGTGAATATGAGCCCTGTGACTGGCTGTGTCCATGCTTGGCACAGCAGTATGCAATCTTTTTACTCAGTATATACTCCCGAGTTTGTAAATACACACGCAGGCTGACTTGGTCTGGGACCCAGACTGTTCTCTGTCATTCAGGCTGAGCAACCACTAACTGCTCATTATCGCACAGGGCCTTCATGTGGAGGGATGCATCAGTGAGGAGGCCGGTGTTTGGAGCTAGAGCCCCTACAGTCTAGCCAGGCTCTGTTGGCCTCCCTGCTCTTCCAACCAGGGCCAAATTCAAATCTACTTCTCAGATTCCAGACCCCTTGTCCATGCCATCTCACCACATGATCACTGCTGATTAGGAAGCGCTTGGTAACCTTGTCAAACCAGATACCGTACAGTTCTTGAAATACTGTGTTCTTTCCCATAGCTGCTGCTTTTCATGGTGAGAATACCAGATTGAAATTTAGATAGTTGTGTGTTCAGTCTCATGCTTTTCTCTTGGAATCTGTGTGCTTTGCTTTTCCCATTTATAAAATGCCAGCATAACAAATTTATTGGAGACTATCAGGAAAGCTCAATAACCAGAACTTCACTTCCTCTACCTTTATAAGAAAAAAAAAAAATACACTTAAGACATAAATTAACTAGCTGGGCGTGGTGGCGCATGCCTGTAATCCCAGCACTCGGGAGGCTGAGGCAGGAGGATCACTTCGAGTTTGAGGCCAGCCTGGGCTACAAAGTGTGTTCAAAGCCAGCCTGCACTGCATAGTGAGACCCTGTCTCAAAAAACAAAACAAACAAAAAAAAGACATAAATGAACTAATAATTACCTTTTTTATTTTATTGCATACAAGTAGTATATATAAGATAAAATGCCCTGAACTAGACACTTCATAGGAAAATATATGAATACTCTGGACCTCAGAAATTTATTCTAAATAAAAAATTCCATGGGAGGTCCTAGGAGGAGCTTAGGATAAATTCTATCCCAGTGTTCTACAGTGCTGTAGAATTGTGGTTCTCAAAATATTTGGTCACAGGATTCCATTACAGTCTAGAAATCATTAGGGAGCCCAGAGAGATTTCTTGTTTATTTAGATTATACCTATTAATATTTCAGCATATTAGAAATTGAAATTGAGGACTCTTTAATATATTATTTTCATTCATTTAAAATAATAAACCTATTCTATTTAACATTCATAAAATAAAAAATGAAAAGTAGCTATATTTTAAGAAAAACATTTATTTTGCAAGAATGGATTGTTCTGTGTTTTTGTAAATTTCTTTTAGTGGCTCTCTGACTTAATAGACAGATGGATTTTCGTATCTGCTTCCTTGA
Source organism: Erethizon dorsatum (assembly GCA_028451465.1). Classification (NCBI taxonomy): domain Eukaryota; kingdom Metazoa; phylum Chordata; class Mammalia; order Rodentia; family Erethizontidae; genus Erethizon; species Erethizon dorsatum. Next base: position 8,609,512 of record CM051824.1, read on the forward strand.
TTCTCTCGTGATAAGTTTTTTGGTTGAACTAGCTAATGAAAATCTGACCTGATACTTACATATAATTGGAAAAACAAGGAGTATCTTGTCTTTCTAGTCATAACACTGTATATGAGTTATTAGGAAAAGACCGATTCACTGAGATACGCAGACCTTACAGATGTTGACACAGCTGATTATACAGTATCCAGAAGATCACGTTCATTAATACAGCCACCAGTCTCATCAGAACATTGAGTATTAGAAAGCTGCCAAGCTCATAGGAGTGGATACAGTTTGTGTAAAATTCCAGATTTTGCTCAGAAATTTATTTTTCATCATTGGCAACAAATATTTATGTTGTTTTCCTTAAGGGTACAAAATCCCTTATTTTCATGAAAATGCCTGCCAGGTACTGAAGACTGAATAGCTATAAGCTAGTTCGTTTTGTCTCAAATACAGTAGCTGTTAAGGACAGCACAAGCCGGCCTTGTGCTGGAGAATGATCTCCGCATACTCCCTTTTCATTAAAGGGACATGAGCCCCAGGACGAGATTAATAAACTCAATGTTTATTATTGCTACATCCCCAGCCCCTTTTTATCTTTTTAGTTTCATATTTTGGAGATAGAGTCTCACTGAGTTGCTCAGGCTGGGCTTAAACTTGAGATCCTTCTGCCTCAGCTTCCCAGAGTGCCAGGATAGTGCCACTACACCCAGCTAAGAACCCTGTTTTCTCACTACAAGTGCATGGCAATGAAGCATGCAGTGGCCACTCAGGAAGTTTGACACTACTGCCTGGATTCAAGGAAAAGAGTCAGTAGTTTTACCCTCCCTTGCTTTCGCTGACCATCAGTGCAAATGTCAATGCAGTGAAAATGCAAATAATGTGTGTCAGTATTATTATGAAAATAATTTTGACATCATGATACCCTGAAAGGATCTCTGAAATCCCCAGAGGTTCATGGGTCACTCGGAGAACTAGACCTTAGTGGTAACCCAGAGGCATCATAACACCCTGCAATGTTTCTCATATTAATCAGAGTTTAAATTCGCTAGTGTTTTTTGGGAATACATATATAGTATATCATTGTGTCCATAAATTACCAAGAATATTTAAAAGAGAGCTTATTCACCAGGCACCTTAGAGCAATCAGAATATTCTGTTGTCCTAGTAGGCATTGACAGAAAGCAGTGTAAGATGTGGAAGAAAATTTTGCCTCAGAAGCAGGAGTTAAGAAGTACTGTGCTTCATAGAGTCCATGGCTGTAAGTTCTGTCTGTAGAACCACGCTGGTACAAGTAGACAGATCTGTCAGTTCGTGGGAGACTCTGCCACCAAAAGGCCCAGAAAATGTTGAAACCCCAGTTGTGTTCAAAACTCCTTGGCTCCAAGGCTGGGGGTGGGAGTTTCTGCTGTCAGCAGGAGCAAGGTGGAGAAATAGCTTATCTTTAATTTTTAAAGATCCATTTTAGCTTGTCAGTTATGTCTGCTCAACCCGACCATGTCAAGGGGAATTTCCCCGGGTCAGCAGAGTTGTGACGAGATGGGGACGCTTACAGCCAAGTGTGATCAGCCCTTCCACCTGAATGCTTAGTCTTGATCCTTAACAGTCAGAACAGTGTATGTATCTTTATGTGTGAACTATGTTTTTTTTTTTAATTTTTTTGTAAAAGCTTTTTAACCTTATTTGTAACTGGCCATCAGAAAGTCAGATTTTTAGATATTAAACCATTCTCTAAATTTTAAATCATCAGGTGTTTATGAAGCAGTAACTATGCACCTGATTTTCAAAATAAAATTCAAGGAGAGATGATATGAATTGGAGATATTTTTACAAAGTGAAACACATGCCATGACCTAAGCCCTCATTTGGCTCCTTCTGTGGAAAAGGATGGGGCAGCATCAGGAGGACCTGGGGGTGCTGCTTTTGCAAATATTTGCTTTGCGCCTACCTCGAGCCGTCTGTGTCCTTTTCTCTGTGTGTTAGGATTTAAAATACCTGTGCATAGAAGCAAACACCTAGTGTAGAACTGAGGACTTCGGTGACCTGGGGAGCAAAGCTGTTGCGTGCTTCGTGCAGGATATGAAGTCTCATCTCTAGGTGCCCAGCCCTGGTTGCTGGCTGACCAGTGTCTAAATCATGAAGGATAAGATCGTTCGCATAATCAGTTTGAGGAAGTCTCCTGGGCTGTAGATGGGGTAAGGGAAAACACATTTTCCAGAGAATAGATAAATGACTGCTATTTGTCTGCTCAATGATTCCAGGCTCATCCCCTGCAGAGTCCAACAGGATTTACAGAGGGCCCCTCTCGACCTTTCATTTTAAACCTAATTTTAAAACCTGGAGAAAAGAAATCTGTCAAAGTAAAGTTTACTCCAGTTCACAACAGAACTGTTTCTTCACTAATCATAGTCAGGTAGGTTCTGTGATGTAGGTATGGGTTGGTTTTTAGTACTTAAATCAAAATCCTTAAGTTTCACACTCAAAAACATGCATAGTATCTTATTGTACCATGTGTGACTCCAAAAAATGAAACACTTGCTCTTCTCTGTGCATTTTTTAATTTCTGCCCTTCAATTTGGTGTATTCATTTCTTGTTGGTAGTACTGGAGATTGAACCCAGGTTTTTGTGCACTAGGCAGGTAGACAAGAACTCTACCACTGAGCTACAGCATACCCCTCCTTTGTGAGACAGGGTCTCACTAAGCCACACAAGCAGGCCTTGAATTTGTAACCCTCCTGCCTCAGCCTCTTGAGTAGCCGAGATTACAGGTGTGTGCATGAGTGTGATTACAGGCCCAATCAATATATTAATTTCTGTGGGGTGGCTTATAAAATAACAATGGAAATTCAGAAGGAAAGATTGCACAGATTTAATGGGGAAAGATCTATGATTCTTGTTCTTGCATAGAAATAACCTGACTGTGATGGATGCTGTGATGGTCCAAGGACAAGGAACAACCGAGAACTTGAGGGTGGCAGGCAAGCTTCCAGGTCCAGGAAGTTCCTTACGCTTTAAAATCACAGAAGCATTGTTAAAGGATTGTACAGACAGTGAGTATTCCCAACAGTGCCCACAGCACAAATATTAGCTTTTACTTTCAACAGCAAATAATTCCAAAAGCAAGAACAGTGTTTCTATTTGTGCACACCTGTGTATCAGTAGTGAATACTTAAGATCTGAAATCCAGTATCATGCATTCGGGGTTGTTTGACTTGGATCTTTAAAGGTGGAAAGTGTCACTACTTGTGGAATACTCAAGTATGAAAAATAAAATGCTAAAATTTTGCCATCCTGACAAAACTTGAGGAGTGGCTGATTTCTTTGGCTTGGGGGGAAGTTCGCAATCTGGCATACAGAAATTATATATTTAGGGTACGTAAGGTATACCATTTGTGATAGGAGGTTTTAGCCTCAGTCTTGGGTATTTTTTTTTTTCTTTAGGTCTGAAACTAAGAGAACCAAATTTCACATTGAAAAGAACTTTTAAAGTAGAAAATACAGGACAACTTCCAGTCCACATAGAAACCATTGAAATTAGTGGATACGCATGTGAGGGCTATGGCTTTAAAGTCGTTAATTGTCAAGAGTTTGCCCTAAGTGCTAACGCCTCAAGAGACATAGTCATATTGTAAGTATTTTCTTAGAAGGAACAATATACTGACTCTGCCTTCTCTCAATCTTGTGAAAAGGTACATTTTCATATTTGCAAAAAATAAGAGGTCTTTATCAAATGTTTTCATGTGATTTTTTTCACTTCTTCAGCTAAGGATTTCTTCATATTTTTGTTTTCAAAACTGTAAAAATTCTGTCTTCAAAGTAGATCAGATAATCTTAGAAAACAATTTCAAAATTATTCTTGGAGCTATTATGTTAACACCTAAGGTGCTGTTACGAAGTCTGTCTCAGCCGCAGAGCAGGTTGGACACAAAGAATGTGCAATACTTTAGTCACAAGATGGTTTTAGTGCCTGTATCAGTAAAAGTTACAGCATATTTTAACAATTCATTGATAACTTGTTTTGTTACAAAGTTTAAGTAATAAAACCTCTCTCCCCTTAATTGAATAATAATTTCTTGGTATTACTACATGCAAAGCATAGTGCTTAACAAATAGAAGTACACTAAGGAATAAGACCATTTTCCTCCAGGTGCCTAAAGTAAGCAAAACATGAAACACTTGTAACAATAAGCAGTACTGCAGGGGGATAATAAAAAATCACTAGGGCTAGGTATTTTTTTAAAGCATTATTGGCAGCGTAGCCTAGATAAAAGAGAAAGGAAAGGAAAAAATAAGGGACAGCCCAGACACTAGTCTCTGTATTAATGTTGAAAAGCTGATTATTATTATTTTTTATGTAATTTCTCAAATTACCACAGAATACAGTTGTACATTAACCTCATGGGACAACACTTACTTCATCTTTTTTTTTTAATGTGGGTACCGGGAGTCAAACTCAAGACCTTGCACTTGCCAGCAGGCACTTGTGCCACTGAGCGATATCACTGGCCCTTTTTTTTCCTTTATGTGCCTACTGGGAGTCGAACTCAGGACCTCGTGCTTGCCAGGCAGGTGCTTGCACCGCTGAGCCATCTCACCGGCCCTACTTCATCTTAAAATGAGGAAGTTGAATAAAAATATCACATTCAAATTCTTATTTCAAAGATTTACAGAACTGGTATTTTGTTTAAACTGCTTATCATCTATTTTTAAGCCTCAGTCTTACTGCCTTCCTTCTGTCTTAGGTTTACTCCTGATTTCACGGCTTCTAGAGTTATTCGTGAACTGAAGTTTGTAACAACCAGTGGTTCTGAGTTTGTATTCGTATTGAATGCATCCCTCCCGTACCATATGTTAGCAACCTGTGCAGAAGCCCTGCCCAGGCCCAACTGGGAACTGGCTCTGTACATCATCATCTCAGGAATAATGAGGTACTTGTGTCTTCTTTGGAGGTTGGTATTCACATGTCACTGGACACCACTTACCAAGTGTCTGCTGGGTCCCGGTCACTATGTTAAGTGCTGGGAGGTGGCTGCAAGCAAACCAGACGAAAACCGCCTTCACCAAGCTCACCCACTGTTGTGGGTCATTAGAACCAAGCCCTTCTTGGGTGGCAGTATACAATAAACAGCCTTCTTTATCATTGAAATTTGTTACACAAATGAAATACATGTTAATTTCATAAGAAAGAAATACCTATACTTTACCAGGTAAAGTTACTTGATTTACTTAACATAATCGTGTGCCTCAGCAACATAAAACTGATTAGAAATATTTTTTAAGTCCTCAGGATCCTTTTTTTTTTTTTTTTTTTTCCAGTGTATCTCATTATGTGCTTTAGAGAGTCAGATGTAATTTACATAGTTACCTGACATATCCTTTAAAGTAAAAAGAGTTGGCCTCAGAGTTGAATTTCAAATTTCTCTCAGTAAAGGAAAAATCATCCTCCAGGTGTTTCTTCTGCTACAAATAATTATTTCCTTCGTATAAAGTCTCCATGTAAGATGGCATCTTCAAAAACTGGTCTGCAGATTTTCATCCAAAACACTTTGTTTTGGTTTTTTGTCTTGTCCATTAAAACTGTCATAAACAGGGGGCCGGTGAGATGGCTCAGCGGCTTAAGCGCCTGCCTTGCAAGCACGAAGGCCCGAGTTCGACTCCCGGAACCCACATACGAAAAAGGGGCCGGTGATATCGCTCAGTGGCACGGGTGCCTGTTGGCGTGTGAGGTCCTGAGGTCGTCCCCCCAGTACCCACAAAAAAAAAAAAAAAAAAAAGAAAAAAAAAAAAAAAAAACTGTCATAAACATCTCTTTGCTTTATATCATAGTGTACTTTGCCAAAAACTCTGAATTTACTAGTCAATTTCAGTACTCTTGCGCTAACAGTCCTGATTCTCCACCTTCCACCCCTGCAGTGCGCTGTTTCTCTTGGTCATTGGAATGGCCTATTTGGAAGCTCAAGGAATCTGGGAGCCATTTCGAAGGCGACTGTCTTTTGAAGCCTCGAACCCACCCTTTGATGTGGGAAGGCCATTTGATCTCAGGAGAATCGTCGGCATTTCGTCTGAAGGAAAGTACGTTCACATGATACAGTCAGTTCTCTAGTATATGTAGATCTGACTGACATAATTACAAGGAAAGTGGTATTTTTCTGTTCATCTTTGCTTGGGAGGGTAAAAAAAAACCTGTGATTCTAATTACTCGGTAGTATGTACTCTGGTGTGCAGCCCTCGGTTACTAAGCACTCATGATACATGTGTTTTACTACGTTGGTGCAGGTTAAAGTGTTACATCACTGACTTGATTTATAAGTGTTCACATAGAAGAGACACAGGAAGGTTGTGGCAGTTATTCCTGTCTCTTGCTGTATTTTTCTGTTTCTATTTGTGATAGCCATACCGGTGAAATAAATTTAATACTAGATTCTGTGGGTTGCTGTCTACTCATCTGTATCTGTAAAAAGTTGGTCCTTTTTTCAGCTTGAACCTCAGCTGTGACCCCAGTCATGGTAGAGGCTTCTGTGGAGCAGGCGGCTCATCATCCCGACCCAGTGCAGGGAGTCACAAGCAGTGTGGCCCAGCGGTCCACCCGCACAGCAGCCACAGCAATAGAAACTCAGCAGACGTGGACACCATCAGGGCCAAAAACAGTTCTAGTACCTCAAGCAGGACTTCTGCACAAGGAGCCTCCTCACAGTCTACGGGCAAAGCAAGCCCCCTTGTCTTAGAAGCGAATGCAGTGACCCAGGGCCACGCAGCAGGCAGAAAGTCCAAAGGGACAAAGCAGAACCAGCACAGCGGCCAGCACCATGGCCACAGCCAACTGGAGCAGCATTCGCAGCCGCCACCACCACCACCAGTGCCTCAGCACCAGGAGCCGCAGCCCGAGCGGCTGTCACCCAGCCCCCTACTGCACCCTTCCCACCCAGAACATGCCAGCAACACAAGGCACAGCTCAGAGGACTCAGACATCACCAGTCTCATAGAAGCCATGGACAAAGACTTCGACCACCAGGACTCCCCACCCCTAGAAGTGTTTACAGAGCAGCCTCCATCGCCACTGTCAAAAAGCAAAGGTAACCGTCACGTGTTCCCTCTGACGGGAAGGCAGGGCTGTAGGGAAGCAAAGCACGCTCAAGGGCTTTCGGGATTGCAGTCCAGCAAACAGCTGCCCCGGGGGGTGTTCTCTGGCTCAAGTTCATGTCCACTGTCAGATGTCAAATTCCCTATCACACTGAAAATAGAGGTATCCATTGGTCAAAAAAGATAGATTTGGATTTTCTTAGATTGCTTCTCAAAATCAGAAATTTGTTGGACGTCTACTCTTCTCCTTTTCAGCTGCCTGTGATTAAGGCATTATTGTGATAAAGAGCTTTTTTCCATTGTTAAAGATAATTTTGGACAGAGTGGTAAAATGGAGATCATCTTCCTTTTTTAACTCAAAAATAGAATTTCCACACAACCTTACCTGTAGAGCAGAGGTTGGCAAACTACAGCCGGCAGGCCAGATCCCTCCCCCACTTTTGGAAGTTGTATGAGAACACAGCCATGGTGATTTGTTTATGGGTTGTCGTCGGTGGCTGCTTTCATGCTTCCGCAGGGTTGAGTAGTTGCCACAGAGATGGCGTGGCCCACAGAGCTGAAAATGTTATTGTCTGACCGTTTACAGGAGAAGTTCGCTGAGCTCTGCTTTAGAGTTCTGCATTCTGCCTCGATTAACTATTTCAGAGAAACAGACTACCCCGAGACCCAGTGGCTTCACACACCACCAGCTGCCGCTGCACGATTCCTCGGGGTCAGGACTGTGGGTGCAGCTGAGCCAAGTCCTCTGGCTTGCCAGACTGCAGCAAGATGTTGGTCAGCTGACGTCATCTTAAGGCTAACCTACTGATGCTCCCTGGCTCACGCGGGTGGTTGACGGCAGATTCGGTTCTTCACAGGCACAAGGCGCAGGCTGAGGGCCCTGCTTTCCTTGTTGCCCGCGGCAGAGGCCTATGGTGGCTCCTGTCTTTTATCAGTCAGTCACAGATGGCAGTTGGCCTTTCCAGAATGAGCAAGCAAGAGGGAATGAGAACAAAAGCTGGCAGGATGGAAGTCAGTTTTCTGGGACCTACTATTGGGAGTGGCATCGCATCAGTTCTTTCTGGTTTTTTGAGACAGGGTCTCGCTGTGTACTCCAAGCAGCTGGCCTTGAACTCACTGTATAGCCCAAGCTGCCCTCAGACTTGTGATCCTCCTGCTCAGCCTCCTGAGTGCTGGGATTACAGGTGTACAACACCGAGCCCGGCTGGCATCCCATCAATTTTGTAGTGTTCTGCTCATCAGAAGTACAGTCCAGCTCACACTCCAGGAAAGAGAACTCCACAAGGGCATAAATGTCAGGAGGTGGGGATCATCAGGCACAATCTTAGCTGTCTGCCTACCACACACAAATGGGTAGCCTGACTCATAACTTCCAAACCAAAGTGAAAAAAACTAGGCAGTGGCCTCTAGCTGTAGCTTACTTTACAGCCTGGACTTCCTGCATCTTCCTTTCTCTCTGGAGGCAGCATGTTAATATGTATTACCCTGAGCTGTTTAAGCACCTCTGTCACTGATCGCCAAGCAGTTTCTGCCTTCGATTCACATACAAGACAGGGAGCTTGGTGGCCCTAGGAAAGTGGAAGAAACCTGACATCCCAGAGTCTTAAACTGCTTTTAAGAATCTCTTCGTCCCAGTAATATGAAGACTAGCTATGCTGACTCCTCTTCAAATCACATACATTTGTGTTTTTAAAACAGTAAAATGTCTTGAACATGATTTGTAAACTTCTACGGAATCCTCTTTTGATTAGCCTACTAATAGAACTTACATATTTTAGGGTAATGTTATGGTAATATTAGATGAGTACTTAAAAGCGCTTTTTAAAAATCAGATCAAGTTACATATGTTTTTCCTACTCTGGGCATAATTAAAATAAACTACCTTTTATTATCACAAAGAAAGAGTTGGACAGTCAAGTTGAATAACTCACTATGTGTGTCTGAAGTAGGCTTCTCACATGATAGTTCCACTTTTGTTCTCAGGGCTATTCATTTGTAACTAAAAATGAAAAGGAAAAAAAAAAGTTTTATTTTTTAAATTTCACAGTAGCCCCAGAATGTCTACTAAGAGACACTTGGTGATGGAGCCTGGGCAGCACATTGCTAGTGACGTGTGAAGCAATAAAGAGACAGTGGTGACATGCTTCACATGAGTGGCCACACTCCTTTGTTTTCCTTCCCACTGCTGCTGTTTGGAAAGAAAGAAGGACCCAGAGTATATATATTTTTCTTCAGTAAGTGTTGTTATTGAAGTATAATGTATGTGTAGAAAAAGTCTTTACAGTGAACTTTAGGGCTGAAGGTGTGGCCCAATGGTAGAGCACTTGCCTAGCATGTGCAGAGCTTTGGGTTCCATCCCCAGCACCTCCCCGCCCCACCAAAAAATAAGGTAGGCGTTGATCTTGGACTGCAGAATAGTCATGTCACAAGCCCTTAGTCTCTTGTCTTTCCAAATTCGCTAACCCCACACCTGCACGTGACCATTGTGTTTACCTGATAGGTGAGCATTCTGTTGTTAGAAGCAACCTGTTCTTAACTCTCGACCTACCCGTATCTCAAACAAAACTCGTTCCTTATATTGAGTTTAGGTCTAGCTTTTGCAAGCCACTCAGAGTGGCCTTTCTCCCAATTAATGTGACCATCTCCCTCAGCTGCCCTTTCTGGCTGGGCAGCTTGCAGTCTCTGCGATCAGTCTCTCATCCTCCCTCCAGTCACTTCCTGGCAGAAGGGGCACAGGAATGCCTTTTGTTCATTGTTGGCCTGTGCAGGGATTGTGTAGCTGGACAGTTGTGGGATTCTGTCCTTCTGTGGTGTCTCCTACTTGGAACACCTACACTCCGTGGCCTGGATGGAGGCCATGCTGGATTGAGGGCTAAAACCCAAAATAGTTCTGAACCTGGCACAGTCCATCCTCAGTGTCTGCAGTACCTGCACTCATTCTCATTGCAGGTTTGGCACACTGTGGCTTTATCGAAGGCAAGGAGTGACATAATGATACCACATGGGGAGGCCAGGCCTGACCATCAGGCATGCCCAGATTAAATCCTGGCTGTGCCACTTATGAACTGTGACTTTTAGGGAAAATTAATCCTCTGAGCCTCCACTTGTCACCACCTCTGTTATAGGTTGTCGCTACCACAATGATTACTCTTAGGACAGGAAATAGTAGTCTGTAGCCTCTGGTGAGTTTAAGACGGCTGTGGGACATCCTGGCAGAATTGTCTGCTCAGAACTTGGTCTTGAGAAGTGGGGCAGGAAGGGGCTAAAGACAGACTCCTGAGGGCAAGGCTGGCACGAAGGCAGCTAGCAGCCAGTGCGACAGAGACCAGGTAGGAGGAGGTCCAGTGGTATGTGGTCAGCACGTCTCAGGAAGCCAGCGGAGCAGAGGCAGGCAGCATTCCACACAGCCTGGCGGTTAGAGTGTTCCCTGTGACCTTGGTCTGTGCAGACAGTTTCTGTGAAGCCTTAGGGCTGGAAACCAGGCTATTGTGGCTGAGAGTCACTCGTATCAGACTGCTAGCAGGGTCACAAATCACTGTGTGTGTTGTGGGCACTTACATTTAACCTGTACTTTCTATATTCTTTAATTTTAACAAGAAAAATGCATATATTGTGTGGTACTACTTGTGGTGAGAAAAAAGAACAAATGGTGCTTGAAAAAATATGTGGGCCAGGGTCAAAAGGCCAGCAAAGCTGAGAACAGTGAGGTTGACCCTCTTTTCGCGAGTCCTGGGCACAGCCGTGTTGGCTCCTGCACCCTGATGATTGACATCGCTTTACAGGTTTTCGCAGGGAGGGAACTCAGGCTAAAGAAAGCTGAGGTCAGGGCGGTACAGGAGCCAAGCTCCAGTCCATGCGAGTCTAACCCTGCACTGTCCTGCCTCCTCAGAGAGAGAAAGAAGAGAAGAGAAGGCAGTAGGCAAAGCCAGATACCCCCAGGAGGTGGAGCAGGATGAGTCGCAGTTGAGCACAGTTTAAAGGAAAGAACGTTTACTCCACAGCTGTGTGGTGCGGGTGAGTTGGTAGTGGTGAAGAGGTGGCAGGTGGGTGTGGGGGACTTTTGACTTGAACTAACATGACAGTCACTGACAGACCAGAGAGAGAAGTGATAGGGTAGAAACAGAAAATAGACGAATTGGGTATAGTCCCATTCCAGGTAGCTGAGAAGTCTGTACAGATTTTCATATGAACGTAAGATTTCATTTCTCTGGGATAAACGCCCAGGACTCAGTTTGCTGAGTCGTGTTGTGGTCGCCTGTTCAGTTCTCAGTGAACCCCCGAAATGCTCTCCGGGGCGGTTGTCACTGTGCATATCCCACGCCTGCGGCAGTGTGGGAGGGAGGCAGTACCCTCATCAGTATTTGGTGGCATCATCATATTTATACTGTGGTGATTCCAATGGGTTTGTAGTGTCTGTTATCTCATTATGGTTTTACTTTATGTTTCTTTCGTGGCTTATGATGTGGAGCGTGTTTTCGTGTGTTTATTTGCCTTCTGTATACCTTTGGTAAAACATCTGCATGTCTTTTGCCCATTTCCGGGTGAGATAGTTTGAGAGTTGTTTGTACTATTGAGGTTTGAGAGACTAGTCCTTTGTCAGATACTTGGTCCACGGGTGCTTTCTCCTAGTCTGTAGCATGCCCCCCACCCTACCACACAGGTGCTGAGGATTGAACCCAGGCCTTCAACACATCAGGAAAGCACTCTGCACTCTTTTCATGCTCTTAAAATCCATAATCCATTTTGAGTTAACTTTTGTACGAAGTGGGGAACTTTGATCACAATTCACTTTGGGGGCAGGGAGTTACTAGTTATAACCTCAGTTTCCTTAATAGGGCTATGCATTTATCTGTTTCATGTTAGGTGAGTTGTGATAGTTACAGATTTTCATGCAAGTGGTCCATTTTAACTTAAGTTACCAGTGTACATGTGTAGAGTTGTTTATAGTGTTTTCTTACTGTGGCTTTTATGTCTGTAGGGTCTGTAGTGATATCTCGTTTCATTTCTGATATAGGTAATTTGTATCTTGTCTTTCTTTCCTCCTAATTTTCCTTTCAGTCTTGCTAGAGTTTTGTTGATTAATGAAAGAGCTCTGTTTCATTGACTTTTCTCTGTTTATCTGTATTAATTGCATTGCTTTTTGCTTTTTTTAGCTTTATTTTGTTTTGTTTTTGCAGTATTGAGAGTCAAACCCAATACTGAGCTGCATCCCATCTTTTTTTGAGACAGGGTCTCACTAAGTTGTCTGTGCTGATCCCCCTGCCTTAGTTCTCCTGAGTGCAGGGGTTACAGGCGTGTGCCATCATACCCATCTGAGACGTTCTCATTTTTTAATGTATGTTCTTTGTGCTATAAATTTCCTTCTCAGCCCTCCTTTATCTGTGTCCCACAAATTTTGATATACAGAACTTTCATTTTCATTCAGTTTCATAGACTTTTGTTTGAGACTTTCTGTGACCCATGGATTATTTAAAAGTACATTGTTTCACTTTCAAGTGTTTACCTTTCTGTTACTGTTTTCTTACTTTAATTCATTATGGTCCGAAAACATAACTCTAATTGATTCCAGTTGTTTTAAATGATTGGGGTTTGTTTTATGCCCCAGGATTTGGTCTTTCTTGCCATAATAATGACAATGGGCACTTAAAAAAAAAATGTGTACCCTCCTTTTTTGTTTTTTTGTAGAATAGTCTGTAAATGTCCATTAGATTCTCTTCGTTGATGGCATTGCTCTTTTTTTTTTTTTTTTTTTTTTCATTGTTGAGTTCTTCCATAACCTTCCTGATTTTCTTTCTTTTTTTTTTTTTTTTTGTGGGTACCGGGGGGTCAACCTCAGGATCTCGTGTGCCAGCAGGCGCCCGTGCCACTGAGCGATATCACCGGCCCTTTTTTCGTATGTGGGTATGGAGAGTCGAACTCAGGACCTCGCGCTTGCCGGGCAGGCGCTTACGCCACTGAGCCATCTCACTGGCCCACCTTCCTGATTTTCTATTCAGTTATTCTATAGTTGAGAGAAAGCTGTTGACGTCTGTCTCCAGCTCTAAGGTAGATTTCTCTTTCAGACCTGTTTCTGCTTCACGTAGTTTGCAGCTCTGTTTAATGGGTATATATTTAAGGTTGCTGTAGCTTGACCCTTTCATCATTATATATGTCCCTCTTTGTCCCTAGTAACTTGCTTTCCTCAAAGATTTGCTTTGATATTAATATAGTCATCCCTGCTCTTTCCTTTAACTAATGTATCCACGATATATTTTTTTTATCTTTTTACCTCCAGCCTGCCTATATCATTATATTAGAAGCAGGTTTCTTATAGATAGTATAATTAGGTCGAGATTTTTAATCCCATCCGCCAGTCTCTTTTTAATTATATAATTAAACCATTTTCTTTTAATGGAATTGTTGCTATAACTATGTGTTCTCTATTTTTATGTTTTCTATTTGTTCTCCATTTTTTTCTCTGTTTTCTTTTTCCTACCTTATGGTTACTAGTATATTTTTTTAAATTCTGTTTTGATTTAGTTTAGCATTTTTGCATGCTAAACTGTATCCACACAGGGACTGCTGGGCAGTGGTGAAAGTGCTGACTCTCCATGAGGCTGCCTCTGACACCACCCAGTGGGGAGGAGGAGGTTGGCTCCTTAGGGCTGGTGGGGTGCAGGATGGGATGAAATCCCCAGCTCCTCACTTAGCCCTCTTTGACCTCACCATGGCAGACAGACTGGATGCCTGGTTTCAGCCTTGTAAGGGTGAGGTCTAGTCTCCGCATGGCTGGCATGAGTGGAGATGCCCTCCAGCTGGGCCAGAGTAGAACAGTTTATCTTGCTGCTTGCCCTTTCCCTGCCCCTTTGGCTAGAGAAAACTAGTTTTTTGTCAGGGCTTGTCTGTGCCATTGGTGTTTGTGGGTAGATAAGTGTGGCAAAAGGAAAACCAGGGACCATGTGTCACTCCAGTCTGTCATCAGCTCTCCTCCTATCAGAGCCATCTTGTGTTTATTTTTTTCCTACACTGTCCAGAGTTTTTAGTTGCTTAGCAGGAAGAACAGGGGAAAGTATATCTACTCCATTTTCCCAAAAGTGTAAGTCTCCAGATTTTTTTAATGGGATTTATGCTTCTGAGTTAAGGGAAACCTCAGGCTCCCGTAAGTATAGAGGCAAAATGGAATTTAAAAGTCATTAGTAGAAATTTGTACTACAAAGCCACAGATTGGTAGTTATCACAAAAACCACACTCACTGGTCCTGACCACTAATTCTAGAAAAGCCCTCTGTTAAAAGCTATTGTGATCTACTTTTTGATGGGGTACATTATTTAAGAATGATTGAGGGCCGGTGAGACGGCTCAGCGGCTTAAGCGCCTGCCTTGCAAGCGCGAGGGCCCGAGTTCGACTCCCGGAACCCACATACGAAAAAGGGGCCGGTGATATCGCTCAGCGGCACGGGTGCCTGTTGGCGCGTGAGGTCCTGAGGTCGTCCCCCCCGGTACCCACAAAAAAAAAAAAAAAAAAAAAAAAAAAAAAAGAATGATTGAGCTGGGGTAAGCATTTGGACTGCAGTCACAGATCTCAGTGCAGGTCACACTCGTGGTGCATTTCCTAGAACTGACTTTGCAGCCCAACAGGTGCTGCTGAGGGCTTGCTGAGGACGGAGCGATCGGGAAGGCCTGGTCTCTGCCCCTGAGATGCTTAGGCTGTACACAGACAGAGCCGGCGGTGGGGAGGTGTGAGTGCTGGGAACCCAGGAGGGGAATCTCAAGGGAAATGTAGCAAAAGCACTCATGTCCAGGGTTAGGTGGCCACAGTAGAAAGCCAGTGTCCCCAGCCATGAGTCTCCTTGAAGGTGGTAGGAGTAGGCAGAGGGTGAGCAGCCTCAGGACTGTTCATCAGCTGGTAGTGTGAGCCTGGTCCACCTGGCTGCCCTACCAGGAGCCCTTCTCTGTCACCAGGGTCACATCAGCATAGTCTGTCCTTGGTCACTTCAGAGGAGATGCACCCCAAGTGTCTCTGAGCTTTCCCATCAGCTCGTGCCATGTGAACTTGGATGGTTAGTTCACGTAGTGATTATGCACCAGTTAAGTCCTGGTTACCTGAAGGCTGGGAGACATGCCATCTCCTCCACTGTGCACCGAGTTAATCCATCTTTGAAGGCCACTCTCCCTGTCAATCCTTTCTTCATTTGACAGGTAATTGTATATATTTATGGGATACAGTATGATGCTTTGATAAATGTTTGCATTGTGGAATGATTAAATCAGCTAAATAACATATCCATCACCCCATATACTTACCATTTTCTGTGGAAAAACCATTTAAGATCTTTTAGCAACTTTGAAATGTATAATACTGTTAACTATAGTCACTTTGCTGTACAGTCGATCCCAGACGTGTTCCTCCTGTCCACCCATCTAAAGTCTCCCTGTGCCTCCTCCGCCTCCTGGCCTCTGGTCCACACCATTCTGCTCTCTGCTTCTGTGTCACTTCACACCTGTTAGAATGGCTGCTGTCAAAAAGACAAAAAGCTGCAATGTGAACACATATCAAAACATCACCTTGGCCAGGCATACATGCCTATAATCCCAGCTACTCTGGAGGCTGAGGAGAAGGATTGCAAGTTCAAGACCATCCTAGGCAACTTAACATGACCTTGTCTTAAAAACATTTTTTTTTATAAAGGGCTGGGGATGAATGTGAGTACAATACCCTAGGTTCAGTCCCAGTATCACCAAAAACAAAGTGAAACAAAGCACCTTATACTCCATAATTCTGTAACATACATAATTCATTTGTAACTTTTTAATTTTAAAAAATATAAATTTTCACCAGTGATAGGGTTGGCTAAGACGTAGAGAAAAGGGTTCCTCTGAATCCGTCCCCCACTGTCTGAGCACTGGCAAGAGCATGGCAGCATGAAGAGTAGTTTGGGCTCCGGAAACTGAGTCTCTGTCGTGGTCAAGGGTGGGGCTATCTAGGCACAAGATGGCAGCAGGCCTGGACAGAGGGAGGGGTCCAGATTGGGGGGAAATTTGAATTTCATCCTACAGAAAAGGAATAGGATAAAGTTCGTAAGCTTTAAGATGTTTCTAAAGGAAGTCATTGCTGCTGACAGTGTGGAAGGAAGGTGGAGAGGAACAGGAAGACTGGGCTATCGCAGCAGGCCAGACAGCAGATGACAAGCCCTGAGCCAAAGAAGGAGCCGCAGTAAGAAAGGAATTGGAGAGCTCAGGGAAGACTCCATTCTGCTGATTGATTGCTTAGAGAAATTGCATTGTTTAGATGATTTCTTCCAAATGACCCAGAATTCCCCATATTCTACTCTGAAGAACAGGAACCTTTCCTCCAGACACACCCAGGGATACACACATGCTGCAGTCCTGAGAAACAGGAAGCGTGGCACCGCATCATTACCAGCATGTCGTGTGCCAGTGCTCTGATGAGCTAGATAGCGTTTACAGTCTCTGAATAGTTGCAATCCCCCAATCACTAGAGAGCATGTGCCCACCTCTGGAGTTTCTGGTTCCTTAGACCTGGAATGAGGTCATATTATTTGCATTTCTAACAAGTTCCCAGGTGATGCTGATTCAGCAGGTTTGGAAAAACAGTTTGAGAACCACTAACCTAACAAAAGGCTTTAGGATCTCTCCTCTCCCTAAAACCTGATCTTTCTTCCAGAAAGCAGCTCCGAGGATGAGACTCTGGGGAACAAGCTTGCATTGAGAATCAGCTTATTTCCTCACCCTACCAAGTAGCAAGGGAAGGCAGAGCCCACTTCTGGAGCACAGCCTTGCGACAGTGACTTCCTGCAGGCAGATGTGGCTCCAGTGTCACTCTAATTAGTCCATCAGTCCCTTTTCCTGGGAAAGCACACCCTCTCCCCTCCACCAACATCTGAACTCAGAATTGAAGCAGCAGCAGAAATGTTCCTGCCACTGAAGAAGCCACTGGCCTGGGTGATAGGGTGGGTGCTGAGACATAGACCAGTGACTGTCAGTCTGGGTGTGTAGAACCCTGGAGTCCCCTCTGGAGCTGTTCTATCTGAATCTCTTGAGGTGGAGCCCAGATTGCAGTATTTTGTTAATTTGCTCCCTAGCTTATTCTGAAGTGCACCAGTTAGGAGGCATTATTATAGACTGAGAACCTGAAAGATGTTTTTAGTATAGTCACCTCAGTTTTAGACATTTTAGATTTTAATCACTTAAAGTGAGCTCTCAGGGAAAAATAGAAAGGTAAAGGGGCAGATAGCTAGATGAAGCCAGCAAAAAGTTGTCAGAAGATAAAAGTACCAGAAGTGATCATGTCAGGGACAGCGGGATTGGAGAGAGAAGGGGGTTCCTTCCGCAGTGTCTGGTAGAAGAGAAGTTTGGAAAGAGATGGTGAGGAGTAGAAGAGGTGGTTGGCTTTAAAGGTCATAACCTTTACAAGAGCACATTCATTAAGGCTCTGGGGACAGGAGTCCAAGTGTACCATATTAAGGAGTTAATAAAAGATGAACATTTAGAGGTAAAAAGTAGAAACTATTTCATCAAATAACCTTTTTTTAAACCCAAGTTTTTAACTTAATTGTTGGTTTAAGTATTTCTTTTTCTTTAGGAAATTGAGTTCAGTTTTTTAAAAATTTATTTCTAGACTTTCCTATTTATTATCAAGTTTTCAGGTTATCATAAATATAGATCATTTATACATGTCTGTCACCCAGGGAGCCCAAGCATGATAAAATTGGATAATCACAGGTGAGAAATGTACTGGGGCACTGCTCTTGGTCATAGGGGAAAGCTAGAGGTCCCCTGCACATGGACTGCTGATGTGTCAGAAACTGAGCGGTCCTGATGCTGCTGGCTAAGCAGGGCACTCTCCTTCCCTTCTGTCCTGGCCCTCTGAGGGTGTCAAGGACATGTCAGTAAGCCAGTGTCTAAGTCAGTGTTGTGCTGAGACAAAGGCCTGTAATTTTTTAAATTAATATCCCAGTTACGGTTTTGAGGCTAGCACCTGCTAGGATCAGTGTGAAGTAAATGGTAAAATGACATTCCTGGAAAGGGGCCAGAACCTTACTGATTCTTTTTCTAGATTAGGCTCCACAAACTTTTTCCATAAAGGGACAGGTAATAAAGTGTTAGAGGCTTTGTGGGCCACAAACTGCCTCTGTTCTCTCTATTCTTTCTTTTTCAACCACTTAAAAATGTAATAATCGTTCTCAGCTCACTACCCATATAAAACAGGCCAGGCCATATTTGGCCATTGGGCCACAGTTTGCCAGCCCCTTCTCTAGATGCCGAAGTTTAAGTCCCTGGAACCTGTTAGTAGTGGCATTCGTAGAGACGAAGTAAAGTTGTGTATAGTCACCATTTTCAAAAGGATGTATCTAGCAATGGTGTCAGGGGCAGGGTGGGCTCACATGTGGCCTGGCAGTGTCTGCAGCTCTCGCCTGCCTGCCAGGTGGTTTTGCAGATGCATCTGCAGGGCTGAGATCCAGGGATTTCCCTGCCTGTCTGTCCCCACAGAACGTCAGCCCTGTTCATGGCTTTCTTCACAGCACACGGAACACTGCCTGGGAAATGTGTCATGGCTTGGTTCTCATCTGTCTTAGTACATCTGGGTCTCTTAAAATACTGCTCTTTTCCCAGCTCCACTTTAGTATTCCTGTGCCAGCTGCCATTCTACAGCTCCTTATAATCTCTGACTACAGCCCTATAAGGTCTTGTCTCTCCACCACACAAAGGAGGGGCCGGGGTTCCATAGCCAGGATTGGAACCAGCCACCATGGCTCCGCTGCCCCAAGTGATGACATACCGGCAGTTCATCTCAATGTCACCACCAAGCTTCTGTCTCAGCCTGTTTCAAAGGCTCTGTGGTTTTCACTTCTGCGACTTTCCAAAGCCCCATCACCCAGGGAATATTCTCAGACTTGCCAGATCTCCTGGATTTGTCCAAACTCATCCAAGTACACACCTGTGCCAGGTGCATTCTGTTGTACATAAACCATGCCTCAGTAATCTGATCACAAAGTCGAGCCTGCTTTGGAAAGCTTTAAATCAAGAAAAAATAAAGTAGCAAAAGAAACCTTTATTAAGGAGAAAAGTTCAGCTTCTTCCCAAAAAAAAAAAAAAAAATTGTTATGGCTTTGTTTTCTGAGCTGTTTACAAATCAAGTATTTTACTTTGCTTTTCACCCCCAGGGAAAGGAAAACCTCTTCAACGCAAGGTTAAACTGCCTAAGAAGCAAGAAGAAAAGGAGAAGAAGGGAAAGGGGAAACCCCAGGAAGATGAGCTGAAAGACTCTTTGGCTGACGACGACAGCTCCTCCACCACCACAGAGACCTCGAACCCCGACACAGAGCCGCTCCTCAAGGAGGTACGTGGGGTCATGGAGTGACACGCAGGGAGGCGAGTTCCTGCAGGTGGAAGACCGTCTGCCTCACAGGTCCTGGGTTTAGGACAGCATTCGTGGTTCATGTGTAACATCGGTACACTAAGGATGAGCTTCGGTGTGCACGGGTGTGCCTGCAGGCTCACATCCCGGGGACCAGGGACTTCGTTTCCCCCAGGGAAGAGCATTTGGAAGCATGTGAACAGAGTAAAACAAACTAGAGACACTGCCTGAGAGGCGGGAGCATCTGCAATAGTAACTGCTCCACCTCAGGAAATCTGTTTCTGATTTTGAGTGTCAGTTTTCATTGTGTCATCTTGTCACTGCTAGAAGCAGGGCTTTGGTGGCTGCTCACTCCTCAGGCAGATGGAACAGTGACTGGCCCAGAGGCAGTGTGGCCCAGAGAAGGTCACCCTGAACTGGTGCCCAACCACGTTCTTTCCTAACCAGGACATCAAGGACACTGGCTGCCTACCCCAGGAGTCCCCAGGGTGCAGGGCATCACCAGCTCAGGAATAATAGCACAGGGTGCCCGGCACACAGCAGCCATCAGGACCTGGAGGGTAAAGTCGCAGTTGTCATTGCGTCCAAGAGTGTGAGTTACAAGTGGTGTGCAAAAGAGCGAGGATGGAGTTTTACTTTGGCCTTATTTCTGGATAAATAAATTCCAAATTTAAAATGATCTTAGTATAGCCTGTAATGTTGCAGACCAGAATCTTTTTCAGTTTCAATCTAGAGACCTAAGGAACACTTCTTAAACATACTCAACAGCGTCAGCTGGATGAATTAATTCTTAAAATAAAATATGTATGTAACTCATTGTTCACGTCAGCCACTGTCCTCTTCACGTGCACTCGCAGGTGGCATGGTACCCTGTCTCCCTTAGTACAGTTCCTAACTAGTGCTAGAGTTATGTATTTTGTGTTCATTTTACCAAATTACTTCAGAGCAGCACAGCTACCAGTGCTAATCTTGCAGGACATCCCCCGGTCTCTGCTGTGTGAGTGGCATTAGGGAAGCCCTTGGTGTAGCCATTCTCTCTCCGACCTGCCTTTCCAGCCTCTTTCCTCATCACCCCCAGTGCGCTGGCTCTAACTGATGGGTCTGTCAGCGTTCTCTGCCCCTTCCGGCATCATTCTGCCCCCACCCCATCTCCTTCCGTGCATCCTGGTTCCACGCAGATGAGCTCAGAGCCCATGCTCTCTGCGAGGCCTCTGCACCTGCTCCCCGCCCCCATACCTTTTTCCTTCCCAGCACTCTCGCTAGAGCTCATGAGTTTTTATTTCTCTGTGACTACTCCCACGTTGCAGGTGGTATATTTTCTTCCTGGCTGAATTACCCTTGCCGGGTCATTTTTCTCTTGTCTTCTCCAGTCCTGATCTACTCATTCAGTGAACTAACGTGTGTCAGTCTCCTAAGTGCCAGGCCTCGTGCAGGTGGTTGGGCAACAGCACTGAGCAAAAGGCCACATCCTTGTCCTCACAGAGTCCTTGGTCTGCACAACACCTGAGACGTTGTGGGTTCAGGAAATGCTCCTTGAATGACTCGGTAGTCTGTAATAACACGTGAGCCAGGGGTTGTCTCAGCCCTGCCTCTGGTTATGCACTCCTGACGGTTAAAGGGATTGACCTGTTGTGATCTAGGAAATCCAGGCTGCTTCGGTGACCACCTGCAGAGGCACCCCAGACCTGTGGCTGTCCCTCTTTGCTGAGTACGGCCTTCCCCTGGCTGTCCCCTGAACTAGCTCCGTGCTTCTTGGTGGCAGTGGTGAAGAGCCAGGTTGTTTTAGTGCCTAGCACCCTCTACATGCAGCTCCCCAGCAGCTCAGCAACACTTGAGGGGGCAAGCATGTACCCTGTTAGGAGACAGGCCCACCACATGCAGGAGGGGGTGTCTGTCATAGCAGCGCCACAGTACTCCAAAAACGTACAGTGTGGCTAAAGAACTGATCTCACGAAGGCCCAGAAACAACTGATGGGCCAGCTGACAAGCATAGCTTTCAGGTGCGTCTGGGGTGTGCGCCTCCCACATCCCACATCCGAGCCGGCATGACAGCCCTCTGGTGAGGGAGCATTTCCACACCAAGGCCCGCCCTGCCCTCTGTCATATGTGTCCTCCTCCACAGGCCTTCAGGGAGGGGACTGAACCCTCCTGGTAACCCCACTGCCTGCCATCAAGTGCCAAATCCGAGAATGTGTACCAGGTACCGTCCCGTTGACAGAGTGGCTGTTGGCAGTGCAGCAGCCGCGACTGTTGCCAGGCTCAGGGAGAAGCAGGTGTGAGTGCACCGAGTGCCGCCTGCTATGCCTTCTTTCCTGGAGTGTTTGCTCAAGGGTAGGCCAGTGCTAGTGCCAGGAGTGTTTCACTTTACAGTGTAGTCTTTGCTGACTTTTCTTACCAATAAAGACAAGGTTTACTCCCTAATACTTAAAAAAGTACCAATTGCTGCTGCCGCTGCCACCATCCATCACTGTCAGGACAGAATATAAATTAAAGTGACCTTCTTTATAATTTAGACTCTCCACAACACAATTACAATATACTTAAAATATCAGAAAACTTGCCAGAACCACAATAAAAATCAGTTTGCATGAAGGAGCCTGTCCGTGTTACACATGAGACACATAGATCTCTTACGTTGTAGATTTTGTGTCCTTATCTTCAAATGGGACTCATTTCAGTCATTTCTACTAATCCTTCTCAAGCAATTAAGTGTACTTTTTTTTTTTTACAGGACACAGAAAAGCAAAAGGGAAAACAAGCCATTCCTGAAAGACATGAAAGTGAAACGTCTCAAGTGAAGCAAAAGAGCAAAAAACTTCTCCATGTTAAGAAAGAAATCCCAACAGATGTGAAACCCAGGTGAGAAAAATAAATAAGTGCAGAGAAAAAAAGTAGACAAAGGAAGTTGCTGTTGAAAGCCAGGTATTATTTTGGTTGGTTGGTTTTTGGGGGGTTCTGGTAGCAAAAGCTGGGTCCTGCTTCATGTTTCTCTTGGGTTTTTTCTTATGTTTAACATCCACTGCTGCAGATGAGGGGCAGCCAGACATTGTAGAGGGCAAGGTTAATAATCTGTTGTGAAAATTTAGATTTACAATTCATTCCCAGGCAATTTCACTTGTGCACAAAGGTGATGTCAGTGGTCCAGCAGGATGAGCACAATTTTTGTCACAAAGAGCTCTGCGTCTACAGAGGCATACCTTAGAATCATGTGCCATAACTCTTGGAAGAGTTTGTTCTGCCTAGAAACTGTCAGGCAGGCGTCCGCATCAGACAGTTTATCCACGAACTAACTCACTTCAGTCCATGTCACGGGCTTCAGGCAGGCCCCACAGGAAGGCCTTCCTGTAAGTGTCTCTCCAGGTGAACGAATGCCTTGAACTAAGGTCACTTCATGTTCTCATTAGACCTTGTGTCAGTGTCTGCATTCCTGATAAGTGTAGTTTAGTGTTGGCATCATTAATAATGCACTTAGTAGTTTGTCATAAAAATGTCTAGCAACACGGCCTTCTTTTGGGCAGAGACAGCAGGAAGTAATGCGGGAAGTCAAGGCAAGTAAATCAAAAAGGAAGTTGTAAAAAAAAAAAAAAACAGGAAGTTGTAGCTTTTTGTCATTGTTAGCCTGGGCCTAATTTGTGGAAAGGCTATTCTGTGGAAATTCTGACTCTGATTCTGGGAATATAACTTGACTTTGCAAAAACACAACTAACCTGGATTTGTTGGAGATTACCACCATAAAATGTCACCTGAGCCATTAGCTTATGAAATGACATATGGCACTGATTACTAATGGAGTATTTCTTTCGAAAACTTAGTCGTTTGTGAGAATTGTTAGTTTGAGGGACCAGGCCCACATTTTGTTGAGAACTGTGTGGCCCGGTTAGAAGGAGTGTCAGGTGGACCATGCAGAGGGGCAGAGAGAGAGGAGACAGCCACTTATGAAGAGGAAGTTGGCATCCTGGCCTCTGTCTGAGGAACCCAGCCTGAGGCACCAGGCGGTGCTAATGTTCCAGCATCCTGGGACAGGATTAACACTGCTCTAGTGGCTCAGGAGTGGTCTCCCAGTCCTTTTTCAAGCTTAGGTGATTGAGTAGGTAGATAACTTACAGTAAATGAGGCAAGTGCATCCAGATTATGAAAAAACCCTAGTTTCACATAGGAAAAATCTTTTAAGTACAGATAATTACACAGTTCTTATCATAAATTTAAAAGCCATTGCTCCTAAGAATTACCTCATAAATACTGTCCCGCAGATAATTGTTACTGCACCTGCTGCTTGCTAGCCCTGATGCCTGAGTTTGGTACGTGAGACTAAGCAGATAGAATATGTTTATACTGACCCTCATCTTTCTTCCACTGACTTCTGCTGTATTCTGACTTTATCAGAATAGCAGATTTGAATTTGAGGAGTCTGTGAAAGACTTCACTTGAGTCCACTGCTTTTGCAAGGATTTCCTGTTCTCTGGTAAAGCAGAAGCGAGAGCAGTCAGTTCTCTGTTCCCAGCCTAGGCATGATGGTTCCAGCAGGTGCCTGGGTTCTCCTGATGCGTAATCAAGAGAGAAATCATTACCAGAAGACAGTTCAAGTCATGTACTCTCAATTACCTTTTTAAGCTCTCTTTTTATCACTGGAAAAATCCATGTGCAACCGCAGTCTTTCAGTCTCCTTAATCTAATCCTTTTAAATTCACTGATCATTTTGTATTTTTCCAAAAAGTATTGGCAGCACATACACTAAAGTTGAAACGATACAGAGAAGATTAGCATGGCCCCTGCGCAAGGATGACATGCAAATTCGTGCAGCATTCCATATTTAAAATATAGCTTTTACGTCTGGAGCTGCGGTGGGATTTTTTTCTTACTACGTTATTTCAGCAGGGGCAGCCCTGACCCTGTGTCGGATTCGAAGCTGTTTTGTTCTCAGGCGACGTTGTGTGCAATTCGGATTAACAAGTGGGAGGGCATTAGTGCTGAGAACTGAAACGTCGCATCCTGTAATGCTTAATTTCAAACATTGCTTCCCTGCAGGAGCTATGTGGCCATTTTGCAGAGTTGCATGAGAAAATTCCAAAACATCTGCCAGAATCTTTAATGGAAAAATGCATGCTCAAAACTTGACAATCACACCAGTGTCTTGGGTGTTAATAAACAGCAGTGAAGCTGTAGATGTCACTGGCTGGCTGTTTCGTTTTAAAGCAATAATGAGCATTACAATGTGCCCAGAGGCCAGCTTGCTGGGAAGTACCTAAAGTAGATCAATTTCTGGCTAGTACCATAATTTTTCTGTTGCATGAAAAGCTGATGAGAACAACCAAGAAAACACATGAAGAAGACCACTTCTGAAGTTGGGATTGTATTGATTTTGTTTCTCTGGTATTGGAGATTGGCTTTATGTATGCTAGGCAGATAGTTCCGTGGTAGAGCATGAAATAGCATGGGCTTCTTTAAATAGGGAGTTCTTGGCTCTTAGCTGGTCAGCCTTTGTGTGGAAAGACTGGATCTCAGAATTTCCCAGATTGAGGTCAAACTTTCTTCCTCCTGTCATAGCCTCTCAGTGTAGGATTAGCTAACAAGCCTTTAATCATCTGTTTGGATTCAAGAGTTCCACTTAAAACTGAAAGTTCCTACCAAAAATAAAAAGTAAATAAAAATAAAATATATGTAGAGAGAGAATCAGAATTTATTGTTTTGTGAATCAAATATACAACTAGACAGAGACTGGTTTTTGTAAATAACGGAAGATGGTTGCCTCCGAGTAGAGCTCTTCCCTGTGTGCCCCGAGCTGTGACAGGTGCTGCTGCTGTTGGTCAGGCACAGTCACAGCCAATCCTCACTTCAGTGAGAGAGAGAGACCTGTTGGCTGTGACTCTGCATGCCTGAAGGAAATAGATGCACACTTTTAAAAAGTTGTCATAACAAGGCCTCCTTAATAGGGTGTCACAGCCACTTCCTTTTGGGAACTTTGGAAGCAGTGGTCAAGCCAGGGGGATGGCTCACCCTCCATCACCTCCCACACTCCCAAGAGTGGGCATCAGAACAGTCAGCTGCTCGAGGGAGTAGGAGCGCAGCATCAGAACAGTCCGCCGTGAGGAGGAGGAGTACAGGCTGCAGGGCAGAAATGTGGACTCTTGTTTCTCCAGCGCGCACACCGTACAGACAGGCCTGTGGCCTCCAAAAGACTGTTTTGGGTCACAGATGCCGGCAGGAATCCCATCTCGGGGGCCCGGTTTAGGACACCACCTATCTAGTGATCTTCTGTTTCCCTGCTTGTTCATCAGGCTCTGCAGGTTTAAGTAACTGTAGTAATCTCCAGTAAGCAAAGGTGAACGTAGCACACTCAGCGTAAGGCCGAGGGCCGTGGACCCCACTCTCCACACACTGGCCCAGCCCCGTTCCTCTCCCCGCACAGGGGCTGAGCAGAGATGAAGCCTGGCTGGGCCACCTTCTCTCTCCCTTTTAGAAAGAATCACCTCAAGTAAGTTGGCTCTCATCTGTTTTATTTTGAAGCCTTAAAGGTTTTTGCTAGAGATCATCTGGCTTAATTTAGGAACATATGAATCTGCAAAAATAAAATAGTCTGGCACCTTTTTTCTAAAAAGCCAATTAACTTTATGGTGGCACAGAGCTGAGCTTTGTATAAATAGACACCCCCACTCCTCTGCCGACTTGCCTAAAAATAACCCCCACGCACACCATCTCCCCCCGAGGCCTGGGTGTCTGTGTCATGGGAGCCTTTGGGGTTTTTTTAGAAAACAAAGTTTTTAAATAACTCTGTCAGAAGTGGAAGAGGGACAGATGATTTTATAATACTGTAGCATTAACAGTCTCACCCGTAAAGAGTGGGTTTTTTCACTTCAGTTTGGCATCCTACCTAAAATTCTACTGATTTGGGCCAACAGAGACCCTCTGGGGTTTTGGTTAGCTCTTTTACTAATTCCACATATAATACCTATTATGGAAAATTTATAAAATGTGAAGGAAAAAACACAAAGAAAATGACTTTTGACCCTACCACCTTACAAAGTGTTTGTAAGTAACCCTCTTTAGAACATGTTTATCCACGTAGAGACCACACTCTCCTGACCTGAAAGGGGGTCGAGGGTGTCCTGGTGCCGGTGGGCGGGAGATGTTTGGACCCCCAGAGCATTGAGATCTGCCGTGCACAGGTGCAGTGAGTGTCCGCAACCCTAAACCTAGCAGGTGGCAGCGCTGTAGGGATGGTGATGGAAGGAGGACCATGTGGTGCAGAGAGACCTTGAAGGGTGGGGCGAGGGGAGCCTGAGGATGGGCTGGGGTCACACACCTGAGGACTGGGGACGGCAAGTGCACCCAGAGGAGGAGAGTGCCGGAGACGCAGCCATCTGTACAGACTTTATAGGTCAATAGCGAGAAGCAAGCAATGGGCTCAGCCTTAGCTCAGCAGCCGTCGCTGGTGACTCTTGGGATAATTCCCTGCTGGGGCCCTGGCTTCCCACAGCCGTGTCTCAGCTTCACCAGAGCATCCCACAAAGGATGCTCACCCTCCCATCCTGGAGGCCCCTAAGTCCAAGGCGTGACCTCGGTGGGCGTCACAGAGGTGGCTTTCTAAAGAACACTTCATCACCATGTGCTACACTGCTCACAGTGTCACCCCTGCAGAGCTGCTGCCTGGCACATTCCTGCAGCGTCCCACTCCGGACTGCTTGTCTCCCAGCAGATCTAATGTCTTCCTCGGTGTGGAGACTTAAAATAGCTCATCAGGCTGTTTTGCCTTGGCTGACAGGAAATTCAGTTAATTGTCCTATTTATACAATGTATGTTTATTATTGAAAGCTTCCCTCAGAATCTTTTAGAAAGCATGTACCCTCAATGAATCCGTAAAAAGAACACTTAACAGTGGTTGCCTAGGAGTCACCACGCGGCACTAGCCTGGACCCGCACGTGAAGCAGCCTGCTGCCCTGTGGGGCTCAAGGTCTCTGCTTGGGCCTGGCTCCTTGCAGTTTCCATGGGGAAATGTATCCAAGGTTTTGAATAGCAAAACCCGTGAGGTGCCAAGTCTGAGACCCGCAGAATCCCCATATTCCGGAGGGCTGCCGGGGCCGGGTACTGGGTACAGAGACTTGTTTGCAGCACACATTACCTGAGGCGGGCATGCCGACCCCACCTCCACACCCTGTCAGCTTTCAGAACAGAAAGGTTAAAGCCACAGTGCTGGGTGTCCCCAAGCAGTCCTAGCTTGCTCAGAACGCAGTGGTCCTGGGCTAGTGGTGTGGGTGGGTTACACCTCCTGGAGCCATATTAGACACGCACTGGCATTGT
Source organism: Erethizon dorsatum (assembly GCA_028451465.1). Taxonomy (NCBI): domain Eukaryota; kingdom Metazoa; phylum Chordata; class Mammalia; order Rodentia; family Erethizontidae; genus Erethizon; species Erethizon dorsatum. Next base: position 8,637,231 of record CM051824.1, read on the forward strand.
AGGATAATTATAGTGTTAGTCTCTTCTACCCTCTGCTCCAAAACAATGGGACACATCTGTCCTCCATCCTTGACTGTCTTTCAGTTCTTTAGAAATACCATATACTCCCCCACTAGAAAGTAAACAACGGAGAAATCTGCCAACCAAGATTCCTCTTCCAGCTGCATTGACAAGTGGATCCAAATCACGAAGTTCCCAGAAAACAAAAGGTACTGTCACTTTGGTCACATGGGTATTTTCACAATTTACCATGTTTATAATTGCTGTGAGTTGTGAGTAGCCAGCAGTTACTAGTCGCATTATGGGGCAGAGGTGGTGTTCCTGTCCTCGCTGACAGCCTCAACAAGACAGATCTGAAAGAGAGGAATTGTCCCCCACTAACAACTCTCTTTTCTGGTTTTTGTGCAGGTACAAATAAGTTAGTGGACAACAGACCACCTGCCCTAGCAAAATTCCTCCCAAATAGTCAAGAACTGTGCAATACCAGTAGCTCAGAGGGTGAAAAGGACTCTCCTCCTCCAGAGTGGGATGCCGTGCCAGTTCACAAGCCCGGCAGCTGTAAGTACGGCACTTTAGGAACCGTGGTGCTCCCTGCACCCACAGCCGCCCATCTCTAGGTGTGGCACCCTGGGGCAGGCAGGCATATTGCTTTCAGGCGAGCCCAGCATCATGGCCAACTTGAACTAGTCAACAAGGGCCCAGGGCTAAGCAGATTGAAACTGGCCCCATGGGAGTATTTATACCAGAAAAGTGGCAGGGATTCAACCTGAGGGCTCCCCATTCCAGGGGGCTGGCACGCCACTGCCTGTGTGCACAGAGGAGCGGACAGTCTGCGGCAGCTGATCATCCCAGAAGTGTTCACTTTACAGAAGCTTTGATTCGGCCATCCTTTGCCTGTGACTGGTTCTTCCACACGTATCCCAGAATTGCTTGCCAAATTTGGTTTGCTCCCCTCTTCACTCACTCTTACGGAAGCAGCTGTATGAGGCTTTCGTAATTTTGCTCACTGCCTTCTCAGATTTGGCCTGTGGTAAATCAAGGCAGTGAGCACAGTGTACTGAAGGCAGGTAGAAGTGCTCACCCTGTAGACACTGAGGCCGGAAATAGAAGACAGCAGGGCAAGAGAAGGAAGGCCCCACGAACAGGGCACTTCCTGCCATGGAGAGCAGACCTTCTTGTTCATACTGAGGGGAAATGAGGCAGAAGGAAGGGATGGAATGGACAAAGATGAAGATGAAGGGGGTAGAGACACACAGTGGACCAGAGCATTGGGTGGGCTGTGTGAGGGCAGAAGCTGGTCGCTGAGGTGCTGTGACGATTTGCCTGTGTGCACGTGCACCAGTGAGAGGTGCGTTCTGTGTTCAAGCCTAGTGCCACCTGCCTGCCATGGCACCGTCCAGCCCCAGTTCTGATCTTTTTGCCTGGGGGAGACTGTGCTCCCGAGTGTGTGAATGGTCCGTGTGTGTAGGTGGCTTGGCTCTTGGAGGGCCTGCTGGACGTTGGTCCTTGGCTTGTACCTTATACTTGGATGGTTCCCCATTAAACAGAGGCCCAGGAAAGTAAAGTCAGCCCTGCCGCCCATGGCGCTTCCGGATGGGTACAGCAGTGGTTGCAGGGTGGGCACTGTAACCTGTGTATAAGCTTTCTCTGTCCCAAGGGGTAGCCCTAAGCACAGGGTCTCGTACCATGTGGGACATTGAGGAAGTTCTCCTCAGACAGTTCCCTGATTTAAAAAGACAAAAATACAAAAAGAAGGGAGCTAGAAAGCCACAGAGAAAAAACCTAATATTTGGAGCAAAAAGTTCTCTAATTGCAGATACTCTGTGCCATTTTACCTCCCCATCCCCTCTCTGGGTTCCTACCTGAAGCATTAGCTGCGGACACTTCGCAGAGCATGAGAGGGCAGAGAGATGAGAGTGGGTTCATACAGGGCACCATTTGGGATGGATGCTGGGGCATGGGCAGCAGAGCAGCTGGTAGGGGTGGTGCTGGAGGCCAGCACTGAGGTGGGAAGGCAGCAGCAAAGGCAGAAGGCAGCCATGACGGCAGGAAATGACAGTGGGCTGCTAGAGGAAGGAGATGTGCTTGGTGCTGCCGTAATGTGGGCCCTGACATGGTCCGGGGCGGGGGCAGGGAGAAGCTGTAGTGTTAGACAGTGATGGGGCTCGTGAGCGTGCCAGGCAGGCGGCGTGGAGGAGGGGCCGGGGTGGGGCGGACACCGGGCGCCATCTGGGCTCCGTGGGACACACCGTTCTTGGCACACTGGAGTTGGGGACCCCTCAGTAGCCAAACCTCCTGCTGACTGTCACATCTCAGGGTCAAGAACAACACCAAGAGGTGCAGAGTAGATGTGCAAAATTTTATTTAAAAGTATACATATTTCCATCTTGAGTGCAAATATTTTATGACATCAAAAAACTTTTCTGGGCCGGTGAGATGGCTCAGTGGCATAAGCGCCTGCCTGGCAAGCGCGAGGTCGTGAGTTTGACTTCTGGTACCCACATAAAAAGGAAAGAGGGCCGGCGATATCGCTCAGCGGCACGGGCGCCTGCTAGCAAGCACGAGGTCCTGAGTTCGACCCCCGGTACCCACATTTAAAAAAAAAAAAAAAAAAACTTTTCTGCCTCAAATCTTTAAAACGCCTATGTAGGGGCTGCTTTAAAGGGTGGAGGAATATACTGGGAGCCCATATTCTTGTAAACCGGAGCAGAGCAGCGCACAGAAGGCCCTCCAGAGGGAGACAGGTGTCCTTGTTGTAGAACTAGGGCTGTCAGCCTGGACGCTGCACCTGCTGCCACAGATGTGAAGCCAGGTGGAGCGCCCCCCTTCCATGCCCCCAGGCACTGGAGCTTCAGCTGCCCATGGCGGGTGGAGAGATAGTAAAGAGGGTGCCTGAAGCCACCAAGATCGCCCTATATGCATGGGATTCTCGGAAAGCTGAGCAACACCAATTCCTTTTTCTCTTTAAAACCTTTAAACAAGCCCATAAGAGCTTTAATTTGTTTTCTTCTTTGTAGAAGTACTTGATTTGTGCATCATCTTAGAGCATCAGCACTGATTGAGAAGAATACAAACCAAAATACCACATTGAGAGCTTTTGTTTTTCATTTCCAGCTACTGACAGTCTTTACAAACTTTCTCTGCAAACCCTCAACGCAGACATTTTCTTAAAACAACGCCAGACCTCGCCGACACCTGCCTCTCCGTCACCCCCTGCTGCCCCATGCCCATTCACGTCCCGAGGCAGCTACAGCAGCATTGTCAACAGCACCTCCAGCAGGTAGGCATCCGGACCTTCCAGACACCCAGCGTCGCTCCCTTCACATGGTGATGCTGCCCTCATATCTGCCCGACAGTTAAAGTAAGGATGGTGGCACTGTGTGCCAGCGCTATATCCCTCCAGCAATCTCGGTGCTGGGTTCTCCCATGGCTAATGAAAAAGGCAGTGACCACGAAGGCTGGAGGAGCCACCTCTACTGGGGCATTGCCCAGCGAGCTCGTGGCCCTCCCTGCTGGGGGTTCAGTGCTGCCAACAAGCTCTCCCTCTGACAGCGTCACTACCCAGTGGCCTCCTCCCCAGGTTCCTTCAAAATGTGGCCACCCTTGCCCTGCTCACCTTCCTAACTGTCCCAGGAAGCCCCCGATTTTTCATCTGAATAAGGAGCCTTGGGCACGGAGCATCTTCTACAAGATGTCCCGGCAGCAGTGACTCGAGTGTCAGGCTCTGTCCCGCAGGCCCCATTCCCCAAGACAGGTGCCCCACGGCCCTCCAGCCCACACTGCCAACTCGAATCACTACCTTCTGCTTCTTCCCTCAAGTGACCTGAAAGCAAAGCAGCTGAACGGCAGCAAACACAAGTTGACAAAAGCAGCCTCACTTCCCGGCAAGAACGGCAACCCCACCTTTGCCGCAGTCACGGCTGGGTATGACAAGAGCCCTGGTGAGTGCCTGCACTTACGAGACCTGTTCCCTGGGCATGGCGCGCAAGGAGCACAGGAGCAACTGGGTCCCGCTCTGCCTTTTACTGATTCCGGGTCCGTTGTTACAGGTGGGAACGGCTTTGCTAAAGTTTCTTCAAACAAAACGGACTTTTCCAGCAGCCTGGGCATCTCACACATTCCTGTTGACAGCGATGGCTCAGACAGGTACAGTGGACCTCTCTTGACTGAGACCACTTCCCAGGGTCGGGCTGGCACCTCAGTCCAGAGATGGTTTCCAGGCCCTCTGCCCCTCATCCACGGGGAGGCGGCTGTCAGGCACCCCTAGGTGGGCGCAGAGGGGTCGCTGGGCTTCGCTGACAGAGCCCCCCAGAGAGTGGAGTCAGATCCGCCCACCTTCTTCTCCGTTAGCTCTGTGGGAAGGCAGGACCTGGTCTGGTCTTCACAGAAGCAAAAAGCATGCTTGGGAGGAAAGAGACTGGCGCAAATATCATAAATTTTGGCCATGTCACTTTCTGAACCCAGAACAGCCTGCTCGTTACTCAGCGACATGGTGGCATCAGCAATCACTCAGTGGACTTTCCCAGATAAATAACAAGAACCACATTAAAGCCCATCAGTAGGGCCCTGTTTACCCACTTTGTATTAATAGGAAAAGGGTCCTAGGTTAGAAATAGCTCTTTAACAAATCTGCCATTACCAAAAATAAACCGAAGTAAAATGTATTCGTTTTCTTTGCAAACACTGCCTCCTCCAGCTCTTGGCTAGCAGAGGGGCGCAGCCGTATGGCTCTCTGACGTGCTGCCCTGGGGAGCTGTGCATAGTGGGCTGGTCTCACTAACTCACCCATTTGTGTGTTGTCTTTTCCTCCTGTAACCTCCAGCTCGGGTCTGTGGAGCCCCATCAGCAACCCAAGCAGCCCTGACTTCACCCCCCTCAATTCGTTCTCCGCCTTTGGGAATTCTTTTAATCTAACTGGTGGTGAGTGTGCTAGCCCTGTGACTAGTCAGCCTGTGGCTGAAGAAGGCAGGACGAGCGGTGTAGTTCTGCATTAGGCTAGTCGGTAGGAGGTTTCCGTGCTGCTTTCAGGAAGTGAGCTCTGCTCTTGCTCTCCCGGAGGGGTTCTCAGGAGCCCTTCCACTGTGTCTGTGGGGTGCACAGTGCAGTAGCCCCTGTGGCAGGGCCCTTTTCCTGCCTCGTCTCCTCACATCCACGCTGGAAGCCCATGGTACAATGGGGTGGGCTTGCTGTATGTAGGCGCCAGCTGGTTTGTACCCCCAGACACCCCCTTCTATGTCAAAGCCCTAAAGGACTGTGCTCTAAAGGAAGACCCCGGGATCCAGGGCGCCGCCTCCTGTTTCTTGCCCCCTAGAATTAGAGGCAGCCAAGTGAGCTTTGCAGGAGCTGTAGGGTCAGTGTGGGAGGTGTTCATCGGTATCATCCAATGAACGTGCGTGACACTTGAGTTCTGCAGGCTGCCCTGCCCCCACCCCTTTTGCATGTGGTGGGAGCTGAGGAGGTGTGTGTGGCTCACCAAGTGAGCCGTATGGGATGTGTACCCCTGAGGGAGTCCCCTTTTGCCCAGGGCTTACAGCAAAATGAAATATGGACTTGATGATTGTGTCCTTATTTTCAGAAGTTTTCAGCAAACTCGGGTTATCTCGATCCTGCAATCAGGCCTCTCAGAGGAGCTGGAATGAGTTTAACAGTGGCCCTTCATACCTTTGGGACTCACCAGCTATAGATCCAAGCCCCTCCTGGCCAGCCAGTTCCAGCTCCCCAACCCACACGGCCACCGTGAGTACTCAGGCCCTAGCCCCTCACTTGTCATCTCGCTCATTACTGTCATTTGGACAGTGCTAAAAGAATGAATGAAGGGCTGGTCAGGACTTCCTTGGTCCTCACTGCCTATATTCACATCCTGCCAACTGGTCCATCACTGACCTCCAGAGCCACCACGGTTGGGAACCTTCGGCAGCACAGTGACCCACTGTGGGGCTGCTCCAGCTTTGCCACCGCCTCCCAGGGACATTGTCACCTCTCCAGCCATGAGCTAAAGCACAGGTGCAGTGCAGATGAGGACTGGGCATGGCTTCGCTGGCCCCCAGAAGCAAGCTAGGAGGTTGCATTTACAGTGGTGCCTCAGTTCACAAACTTAATTCATTACATAATTCTGGTGAAAATGGCCACATTTGTGTTTGTGCAAAAAAGATGGCCATGGTCATGTTTGTCATCCGATGCAGAGTTTGCAAACAGAAACAAAATTTTGCCAAACGCTTCTGTTTGCAAAACAGATGTTCACAAACAAAAGCATTCGTGAACCAAGGTACTGCTGCATTTTGTTTCTAAGCAGCACCTGTCTCTTAGCTTGAGCTTAGTAGTGAACATTTGTTTGCTTCTCAGCTAAATTTTCTGGAAAGATTATGCTCCAGAAATGTCTTCTTACCCAGGAAAATAATGGTTTCAGCTTTCCAAAGTTGGCTTTCACTTGTAATCATTTTGTTTCAATTTCAAAAGTACCTCAACCATCTGTAAACCATGGTCAGCAACCAGTAGAGTACGGTTGTCCATGTTTGAGGCTTTGAGGGGCATCCTGCTCATGAGTCACCTATTTGGTGCCATGTCGTGGTGCACAAGTAGCCCAGTGCCTCTTGCAGGTAAGTGGCTGTGCTCCAGGGAGATTGCACAGTGGTGGCCTGGCCGGGTTTGGTCCTTTAGGATACCAGAGCCATTTGCTCCAGCTGTGACGTAGCTGCATAGATGGAACATGTTCTAGATAAAGTGAAAGAAACTTTGAGCCTTGCCTCATTCTGTGCAGAGCCCCCTCCCCTGTGCTCTCCGCATGCCTGCCTCACCCTCATGCTCAGCGTCGGGTGTCCTCTGTTTTGTCGCAGTCAATCCTTGGCAACACCAGCGGCCTGTGGTCCACTACTCCATTCAGCAACTCAATCTGGTCCAGCAACCTCAACAGTGCCCTGCCCTTCACCACTCCGGCAAACACGCTGTCAGGCATCAGCCTCATGGGCACGGAAAACTCCCCTGCCACGCACGTCACCTCCACCTCCAGTCCAGCTGACGATCTGGGACAGACATACAACCCCTGGCGGATATGGAGCCCCACAATCGGAAGAAGAAGCTCTGACCCTTGGTCCAATTCACACTTCCCTCATGAGAATTGAAATTAGGCAAAAAACGAAGAGGGGGGCCCCTTGTCGAGATCTCGATAGGCCAGTTTTGAGACATCTTTTTCGGGCCCTTACTGCTCCGCTTCCCACCCCCCACCCTCCTCATCTTTGCCAAACAGACCCAAGCAGGGCAGGCTTGCACCACTTGCTTCTTTCAGATCTCTCTTACAATTATGATAACACGAGATTTGCTGTTGTGCTTTTAGAGAAAAGTTTGGGCTCAGCCACAAACCCTACTAAGACCTGTACGTGTGAGAACCGTAACTGCTCCCCGTTGTCCCCCCGTCTTCTCCGTGCTTTCTTTACCTGTCTGAACACAGACTTGACATTGCTGCTGAGGGAGTGATTTGAGTTGATTCAGAAGTCCTGGCATGTTGACAATTTTACTAAATTGCCAAGTTTGGTTTTTAATAATTTCACAATATTATGCGCCAAGATCTAATTTTAAAAACGTATGAAGACTTTGTGCTGAAAATACAGAGTATTTTTTTAAAGTAAGGCTGTCTTGGTTTAAAGCAGATTACAGAAATGTAAGTCAACTTAAGAGCAGTGGATGAATGTAAAAACATGCGGTTGAGACCATATGCATTTTCTGTGCTGTTTGTACTTGAGGTATGTAACATTTGTATACCTGAATTTATTTTAAAGATAAACTGAAATGCACATAGCCAAGTCTTGAGATACAAGATTGAATGTGTATTTCTTAAAAATACAACTTTGTGTTGTACTTTGAAATAAATGATGCTTTTTTCAAAAGCCTTGAATTGTTTTGTTTTGCTTTTTTACACACAAGATGCATTTTTTTGGATTGGCTCACACCATAGTTGTGCCAAATTGTCATCCTACTCAGGACTTGACAGTTAAAGGCAGTGTGTGATTTACTACAACCAGAACCCCCTGTGGTCTAGTGACGTTCTCATGGTAATCACTGAGGGTCCTTTATAGAAAGTTACCTGGGAGCCTGTTTGGGCTTATCCAGAATTGGCTTTTCCTCTGTCATCCTAAACATTAAGGTCTTTAAAACAAACCACAGTTGCTAACATTTCTCAAATAGTTACTCTGTGTCAAGCACCTGGCTAGTACCCTGGCAACCGTTGGTTATCTCCATCTTACTCTCAGCCTCTTAAGAGGTTGGCAGTAGGGACCCCTGGGAGCCCAGAGGCAGGTCTACCACAGATCCCCATGGCCCCAGGCCCCATCCTCAGGAAAGGATGCATGTTCCGAGATGGGCCATCCTTTACCAAACTGCCATTTGAGGAAATTGTAGGAGAGCAAGACACAGGTGGAGAGAAGCAGCGTGAATGGAAGAGCAGCTGGAATCTGAAAGGGGCCCGGGCCCACCTGCAGGAGCTTTCCAGCAGCTCCACAGCATGGGTTGCCTAGTGTTGCCCATTGGTTCCAAATTTGAGGGCACCCAGGGGGAAAGGGAGCCAGGGACTTGGAACAGCCATTTGCCCACTGGTAATGAGAAGCTTCAGCAGTTTAACTGAGTACCACTAAACCCTAGGTGCGGGCTGGATGGAAGGCAGCCTGTGTGAAGCTGAGGGATAGAGCCACAGATGGCAGAGAAGGCAGGATGTCGGGTACAAATGCCAGCATGAGCTATCTGGCAGCCAGGCCTCAGAACAGACTAGAAGTAACTTAGCCAATTCTGGAAGGTACAGAAGTAAAGTTTACACATCTAAGATGTTATTTTTCCTTTTAACTCAAAGGGTGTTGACACTTTTCCAATTCTAAGACTCCTAAAACTCCTCCAAATGGCACCTCTCATCTACATAGGTACCAGGCAGGTTTCAGCACACTACAGTGCATTAATTTGCATTAATCATTCAGGAATTCCTGCTTGCTCCAACTTGCTTTTGTCATCTTATTTCCAATCTATTTTAATGCCAGCTTTTGCTAGGTAACTAGAAGATGCTAAACATAATATGTTCTGTTTGGGATTGGTTACATGATGAAGAAGCCAAACCATCCCTGTGAAGGTCAGAATGGATTAGATGAACCATTGTATGGTGTGTGACAGTTAATGCTGTGTTGATCTCACTGGATTAAGAAATGCCTAGCAGAGCTGGGTGAGTGCTGGAGGTGTGGCCTTGGGTATTTTATCTAGTCCCTCATCCCTGCCTCTCTGGTACTGTTCTCTGCTTTGCAGCCACTATGAACTAAGCAGCTTTGCTCACCATACCTTTCTGCCATGGTGCTCCTCCCTTAGAGCTGGCTGATTATGGACTGAATCCTCCTAAACTGTGAGTTAAACCTTTCCTCTTTTAAGTTGTGAGTGTTGGGTAGTGTGTCCAGCAATGGGAAAGCTGAAAATACAGAAAATCAATACTAGAGAAGGGGGTCATTGCTGTGATTGTACCTGACCATGTGATTTAGAAGTCTCTAGAACTGGTTTTCAGGAAGAGTTGGGAAAAGTTTTGAGGTGCAGGCTAGAAGAGCCTTAATGCAGTAAGCAGAGCCTGATGAGTGATTCTAGTCAGAGCTCAGGAAACCAGAATGTTAATGGAATATAGACTAAAAGGCAGGCTTAGGAGGTTTCAACTGGAAACAAGGACTCCACTGGTGGTTGGACTAGATTGCACTCTGGCATTTTTCCCAGGTCCTGAAACTTTGTAAGAGACTGAAATTAATGGTAGCAGACTAATTAATTTCAAGACAACCTAACATGCAGGTCACAACTGTGGGTACTGCTGACTGCTTTTAGCAGATTTATTGAGAGAATCAGGCAAAAGATAATAATTTGAGAAATTAAATATTGGCTCAGAAGGAACTACGTGCAAAGCTGGGACCAAAAAAAGGTGTGGTTGCTAAAAAGATCTGTACCATTAAAAAGGAACAGAGTACTTTGTACAAGGGCAAGAATAAAGATGCCTTGAGAGCATCTCAGAATTCAACAAGCCAAGCATGGTAGTACACACCTGTAATCCCAGCACTCAGGAGGTTGAGGCAGGAGGATTGCTGCAAGTTTGAAGCCAACCTGTACTATAAAGCAAGACCCTCTCTCAAAAAAAAAAAAAAAAGCAACAAGACCTCACCCATCACAGGCTCAAAAATGCAAAACTGTCCACCTTTCATTTAAGAAGAGGGTCCCTAGGACCCCTACTCAAGAAGGGTCTCAAGAGCTTGGTTCCCAAGATTTCATTTCACCATGCTCAGCCGTCAAGGCACTCAAAGGCCACTGCAGCCATGGTGTAAGAGGGCCTGACTACTGCTCCCGCTGACAGCAGATGTTGTCCATGAGATCCTGGTTTTACTGGCATGCAGGATGCAAGACTTAGGGGGTCAGGGAGATTTCCACCCAGATTTTGAAGGAAGGCCTAGGAGATAGGGAAGGAGACCTTGAGAGGAAGTTGTGCAGAGCTGCAGGAATGAAGCCAAAGGTTCAGTGGAGATCCCAGGAAGTCAGACATGCCAGGAATGTGGAACGTCAACTGAGGAAAGCTGCAGACCATGAGTGGAACCAGCCTAAGAGATGCCTTGTGGGCTGCAACTGGCAAGGCCATAAGGATGGGGCCACTTATGCTATCTGGAGCTCACTTCATCACTCTGTGTCCCAGAGACACAGAGGTATGGAATTTAATGTTTGCCCTGCTGGTGTTTGGTCTTGCTTTGGTTCAATTCTCATCTATTCCCTCTACTGCCTCTCCTTTGGAGTGGGAGTGTTTACCCTATGCCTTATATCTTGGGCTTATATAACCTTTTTTTTTTTTTTTCTCCAGAAATTCATAGCCAAGAGTTTGCCTTGAGTCTCAGAAGAGACTTGGGCTTCTAAAAAATGCTGGAACTGTTGAGATTTTTGGGGAAAGGATCATGGTGTTTCTGTTTGTATGTGGTATAATTTTATTGTGTTAGGCAGAATTATGAACTTGCTATTATATTTATTTGGAGATATGGTTTAAGATGTGTGTAGGTGTGAAGTTGACAAGGGGTAGATTGTGACAGTTAATCCTGATCTGTTAAACCCATCAGGTTAAGAAACACGTAGATGAGTAGAGTACACTTCTGGGTGTGTCTGGCATGGCCTGGGGTGCTGTGTATGGCCCCTCGCCTGATCCTCTCCACCGCTGTCCCCTTGCTCTACCCCTGGCCACCATAAGCAGCTTTGCTGCACCACACCCTTCAGCTGTGATGTCTGTGCCTTGGAGCCTGCTGTGAACTGAGTCCTCCCAGACCCGTGAGCTGATTGAAACCTCTCCTCCTCTAAGGTGCGAGTGTTGGGTATTACGTGCAGCAGTGGGAAAGCTGATATCTGGTGTGATTTTGAGTCTGGGTTTTCTGTGCTTTCTACCTTACGTTCAGTAGACCAGCCACATCACATAGCAACCTATGGTTTATCATGGGGACACCAGTTTTCCTGTACAGCCAGAGCTCTGGCGGACAGGGCTGATGATCGGCCTTATACACTCTTGTTAGAGGGTCTCCTATGTGGACTTGGAAAATCAGGATGAATGTAAAGCTTTGAAATCTACATTAAAGCAAATAAGATATAAGCACTACAAATAGGTGAGCTTCACATAAATCCTCATTAAGAAAATAATTATCAGCCACCTTTGCCTCATGAGGTTATAGCAGGGATCCTAAACTCGATTTGGCACAAAAATCACCTGAGCCTGCCAGACTTTCCTGTTAAAAGTTCTAATTTCACCTCATGAGACTCTGATCAGCAGACTTCAGAAACACGATATCCTTGAAAAGAAGTAAGTGCAAACAAGGGTTCCTGCAGTTTCCTAAGTTTTCCAAATAAAGGTGGATACTCAAGAGGCAACAGATTCAACAGCCAAATCTGAAGTTACAACAGGATTTGGAGTCTGAGCAATTTGTGGTGAAAACTTGTTGGCACAATAGTTTGCATTGTACTAGGTTAATGTTGAATTTAAAACTTACATATAAAGAAAGACAAGATAGCTGAACAGAGGTGCTCTACACTGCCCTTCTCCACGAAGAAGAACCAAAGTAACAGTATTTTGAAGTGACCATGAGGAACACTGGAAATGAGCAGGACAGACAGCCCCGAGACAGAGCATATTCTAGCAGCTGTGCAGCCAGGGGAAGGGTCTCCCTGTGCAGAGTTCCATGTGAGAGACTACCGTGCTTGCTGGCGGCCCCAGGTACTGGAGAGTTTCACAACCACACAGGGCTGCAGCCGGCTGAAATAAATACACTGAAATCTACACATGAGCCCCACTTGGGGAAAGGAGCTCACTTCATCTCCCAGCGAACCCCAGGAGCCATCTTGAAGAGTCAGAATGTGGAGCGCTCTAGGCTCAGGCACCTCTGCATATCTATCCCCTCTCTGACCCCCCATAGACATTGCACTGCACTGGCTTGGAGTGTAGCAGCCTAGTGAATCCATCTTGGCCCACCAAAGTGACTGTGACATACAGGGGAAGTGTTAGCCAGCTTTCTGTTGCGGTGACAAAATAAGAAAAGCAGCTCAGGTGAGGAAAAGCTTTTTGGGTTATTTTGGGGGGTGAGTGGTTGGGATGTGTGTGTGCAGTGCTGGGGACTGAATCCAGGGCCTTTGCACTGAGCTACATCCCTAGGCCTTTTTTCATATATTTTTTTACAGTAATGTCTCAGTTCACAAACACTTCTTTTCTCAAACAATTCAGTTCGCAAACAGAACAATTCAGTTTGGCAAAATTTTCCTTCTGTTTGAGAATTCCGTATCAGGTGACATTGAACTTTATGGGGTATTGGGGCCGGGGGCTGAAGGGGTGTTTTTGCAGGTGAGATCCCAGAGAAAAGAACGCACATGGGGCCAACATCACCAAAACAGCAAGCAAGCGTCTTGTTACGGTTTGTATCTAGATGTCTCCCCAAAGCCTCATGCAGTTATGGGCACAGGCTTCTAGAGTTTGTACTGATTCATGGTCCAGTGCTGGAATTAGGGGCATGAATGCTGCACCCGCCCCGGGGCAGGGAGCCTGCACACAATACGAGAGGGAAAGAGGCTGCTCTCGTGCTCCTCCCTTTTTGCTCTTGTTGCTTTTGCTGTCTTCGTTGACCGTGAACTGTTGCTCCTCTGCCACGCCACCCTGCCTTGGAGCCAGCTGATGAAACCTCCACAAACTATGAGCTAAATAAACCTTTCCTCCCTTAATTTTGGGCATCAGGTATTTTGTCTCAGCAACAAGAGAAAAGTAACCAAGACATGTCTTTATTGTCCAGCCCTTGTATGTGTTGTTATCACACATTTACACTCTTGTACACTGACTTGATCGTGTAGCACATGTGTAGTTGTCTGTGCACCTGTGCCAAACGGGGGGGTCACATCCTCGGGTGCTCTCAGACACCTCGAGCTTTGAAGCACTCCGCAGTGGCTCCCCACATCCCACCCCCTCAAAGCTCAGGGTAACCTCGCTTCTTTTGAGCGGCCCATAGAGCTGACCCCTGCACGCAAAGACCACAGCGACAATAAAGGGACCAGCATAATACCACTAACGCCACTGACACCGCAGCACAGCTTATGGCCATCCAGTGCCAGGTGGATCCCAAGGATTCCCACCATCGGCTGAGGGGGTCTTGCTGCAAGGCCTGGATGGCAGCAATCTCTGCATCCATTTCCTGTAAGGCTTCTTGTACGTGTGTCTGGTGGTCAGGGATATAAATGTAACATTCTATATGCAAGAGGGCGCAAGTACCTCCGTGCACTGCAGCTAGCAAATCAAGAGCCATGTGGGTTTGCCGAACTACCTTTCTCATTTGAGAAGTTTCATCCATGAGCAATATCAAAGCCTGGCATGTGACATTCAGGCCTGGGCCATATGTTGAGCAAGGGCTAGGAATGGTTTATTTTTGTTCACAGTTTCAGAGATTTCAGTCCATGATCAACCAGCTCCACTGCTTTTAAGCCAAATCCGCAGCAGCCTCAAGAACCATGAGATGAGGGAGCTCGCCTTCTGAGATCAACAGCATGGCCAGCCCTGTGTGGACCCACACCAGTGCCGCAACAGAAGGCAGGCACCTGGTACAGACAGGGCTGGAGGGAACCCCACAGTTCCCGCTGCTGCCCCACCCCCAGGAGCATGCTGAGGGGACCTCAACCAACTCTGGCTCCAGCTGTCACCCTACTCCCAGCCCCACACAGCCAGAGGATGCTGACAACAACTTAGCCCGGTTACAGCCACATCCCACTCAAAATTTTAAAATGGAGGTCTATAAGCACAGACAAAACTGGGAACCATCATTAATTGTGACATGAGCTAATGGATTAGGAAACACTAGCAGACTGATGGAGCACAGTTCTGGGTGTGTCTGTGGATGACTGACGTGGAGGCTGCAAATGAGAGAAGACCCACCCAGGATGTGGGTGGCACCAACCAATAGGCTTGTAGCCTGAGCGCAAAAAAAGGGAAAGAAGGAGGAAGTCTCCTCCTTTTTTCTTTAGAGGAACTCTGGTCTTTGCCATTGCCTTAGGACATTGGTCTCCAGTTCCTTCAGGCTTCCAGGGAGGACTCTTCAGCTTCCCAGCATGCACTTGCACCAGACTGCAGTGAGCTCCAGGCCTTCGACCTTCACTGGGTCCTCTGACTCCAGCGCACAGACCACCACCCTGCATTCTTCCGCCTCTGACTCCACATATACTTTGTGGTAAATCTGTCCCTCTAGTGAACCCTAAAGGGTCTACTGGGTGTGCTTCATCCAGGAGACCTGCTTTATCTTACCCCTGACTGGAATTACATAGAGTAAATTTGTATTCTTTTAGTTTTCAGATTTATTTACAAATCTGCTAATCTAATGATCTTTCAATACACAATTTAGTGTTGCTAGTTACATTCACAGTGTCATTACGTGGCCATCAACATCTGTTGTCAAAACTTAGTTCTGTCACCTCAGACAGAAACTCTGTACATATTAACCAATAATTCCTCATTCTCTACTCCCCCAGATTCTGTCAACCTCTGTTTTCTGTCTCTATAAATTTGCCTGGTTTAGATATTTCACATAAGTGGAATAAAAAAAATTTGTCCTGTGTGCCTGGCTTATTTCACTTAATGTTTTCAAAGTCTATCCCTACTATAGCTTGTGACAGTTTTATTCCTTTTTATGGCTAAATAATATTCTGTTGTGTTTACACTATATTTTATCTATTCATCAGTTGAAGGGCTTGGGTTTTTCCCATCTGTTATGGTTTGTGTCTAGATGTCCCCCCAAAGCCTGCTGGGATTATGGGCGTGAGTGCTACACCCACCCTGGGGCGGGGAGCCTGCATGTAAAATAAGGGAGGGAAAGAGGTTGCTCTCATGCTCTCTCTTGCGCACGCTCCTCCCTTTTGCTCTTTCTGTTTTTGCTGCCTTCCGCTGCCATGAGCTGTTGCCCTCTGCCATGTGCCACTCTGCCTTGGAGCCTGCCGAGTATGGACTGAAACCTCCACAAACTGTGAGCCAAATAAACCTTTCCTTCCTTAATTTTGGGTGTTGGGTATTTTGTCTCAGCAACGAGAGAAAAGTAACCGAGACACCATCTTTGGGCTATTGTCAATAATTCTGCATTGAACATTGATGTATGAAAATCTGTTTGAGTCCTTGTTTTTGACTATTTTTGGATTTCTATCTAAAAGTGGAATTATTCATTCAATGTTTAGTTTTGTAAGGAGACATTGGACTGTTTTCCACAGTAGCTATTCCATCTTACATTCCTACCAGCAGCGTACAAGTGTCCCAGTTTCTCCACAGCTCACCAACACTTGTTAGTGTGTGTTTTTGACAGTCATGCCAGTAGGAATAAATGGTATTTCCTTGTGTTTTTGATTTGTATTTCTTTAATGATTAATGATCACTAATGAGCATCTTTTCATGTACTTATTAGTCATTTGTAAATCTTCTTTGGAGAAGTATACAGTCAAGCCCTTTGCACAACTTTTAGCTGGGTTGTCTTTTTGTTGTTGAGTTGTAGGGGTTCCTTATATGTTGTATAAGTTATTTTTATGTTGTAGATATCAAACCCTTACCAGATATATCACAGATATTTTCCCCAGTTTTTGAGTTGTCTTTTCTCCTGGCTCTGAGCACAGGCCTAAACCCTCCCATGACCTGCAGGTCCGTGTCACCTACCTGCTGGCCTCTCACTGCACCTGAGCAGACAGGGTCTGTCCCTGCCCTGGGTCTTGAGATGGCTGTTTTCTCTGCCTAGAGCTCCCCTGCCCAGACACCTCAAAGCCGGCCCTCTGCTGGTACCCACAGCCCTCTCGATGCCAAGGGAGGGTCCCTGTGGCTGGAGGCCCCGACCCTCACAGCCTCAGCCTGTCCCAGGTCCCTCGGGCCCAGCCTCAAAGTTCATGGGCAGAGCGCTGGGGTGCAGCTCAGGAGTGAGCATTTCCTGGTGTCCATGAGGCCCTGGGTTCATCTCCAGCACTGGAAGAAAACCACTCAAGGGGAGTGTCCCTGAGGACAGCGTCCGGCCTCTTTGTGCCAAGTGAACCGAGGAGGCCATCCCAGAGGCGGTCTGGGACAGGAGGTTGCATGTCTTCCTGTCTGAGC
The DNA here is from genome assembly GCA_028451465.1 of Erethizon dorsatum. Lineage (NCBI taxonomy): Eukaryota > Metazoa > Chordata > Mammalia > Rodentia > Erethizontidae > Erethizon > Erethizon dorsatum. Next base: position 8,653,840 of record CM051824.1, read on the forward strand.
AAGGTCCTGAGCCCTGGGCACCTCAGAGCTGGGCACACGGACCAGGAGCCAAAGCTGAACAGGAGGCAGAGGCCAGAGGAAGCGTGGCCAACCAACTGCACCCGGACACTGCACACAGCCACCAGGCTCCTGGGAACAGTGCCAGTGTCTGCCAGCACATGCCGCCTGCGACAGACACTGTGGTTTGGATCCAAATGGTCCCCAAGCCCATGTTCTGAAGGCTCGCTGCTAGACGTCAGGGTTCCGGGCGGGGCCTCGGGAGGTGACTGGGGCATGAGGGTGCCACCTTATCAAGGGTCAACCTGTTGGTGGGCTCGACGTGATGGCCTTGTGGCAGGGGTGGGGCCCCGTGGAGGTCACTCAGTGTGCCCTGGAAGGTCTTCTCGTCCCAGGCTCTCTGCTTCCTGTCACCATGGAGGGGGCAGCTTCGCTCCATAAGCCCTTCCGCCACCGTGTGAGCCTCCACCAGCCCAGACACCATCACCATCGGAAACCTTGAGCCAAGACCAACACTTTTCCTCCTGTAAGTTGATTTTCTCTGGTATTTTGTCACAACGACAAAGCTGACAGACACTGACAACAACAGGAGCTCAACCGGGCCCAGCCGTGTTCACCCCTGAACGGGGTCACTGAGCAGCCAGGCTCCCCCACAGCCATGGTGCCAGCCCCGAGGCCACCCACAGGGGCAGCCCCCAGAGCTCTGTGACAGCAGAGCCTGCAGGACCCGACCCTGATGGCCCTGTCCCATCAGACCTCTCCCAGGAATAAGCCCTCCCGCCTCTGCTGTTCCTAAAGCTCTGCTCTCTGAGGCACCCCAAGTCCTGACAGGTGGTTGTACAAAACAGACCGTGACAGGGCCTTCGGAGAGGAGCCTGGAGCTGGGTCTCCCCATCAGTTAGGGGGAGAAGTGGTGGCCTGGGCACAGGTAACACCAGCAGCTGAACCATGGGGAGCACCGCAGAGTGCAGAGGTGACACCCACAGAAGTGGGGCGGGGGGACACAGGGCCTGTGGATGGGAAGGCAGGGACACAGAGAAGGGGAGCAGTGGCTGCAGCCAGAACCCCCCAGGCAGGCTTAGTCCTGTGGTCTGGCGTCCTCCTGTCCCCCAGGGCAGCCATTGTCGGGGAAGCAGACCCTAAAAGCAAGGGACAGAGCCACAGGGTGAGGCAGCTTTTCTGCTCACAGTGGGGGACCTGTGGGACCGCAGATGGATGGACAGACGAGGGCAGGACGCGGACATGGAGAGAGACAGAGCCTGAGAGCCACAGAGAGCCCTGGAGATGAATGGACGGAGGAGGAAGCTGTTGACAGAAGAGAGGGGTGCCCGAGAGGGGAGGAGAGCGGAGCGGTGGGGAGAGGCGGGGTGAAGGGCTGGAGAGGGGTCCCTGAACATCCCCAGCCTCCTGAATGTCCCGGGGCCCAGCTGGCTCCGTCCCTGTGCACAAGCCTTCTCTGCTGTCACCGTGTCCCAGAGAACCCACCCGGGTCACATCAGCCTCTTGGTCGTCAGTGTTTATTGTTTGAGACAGGGTCTCAATATGCAGAGCAGGCTGCCCTTGAACTCGTGGCAATCCCCCTGCCTCAGCCTCCTGTGTGGTGGCATTACTGGTGTGCACCACCACACCCTGCCCCCAATGTGTTTTAAAGGTGACAGCGGGCCCCTGGCCCGCAGCTCATGGCTTCTCTCCCAAGGTGCCCCCACCATGCCCCCTGTATCTGTCGGGAACCAGGCACCAGGGGCTGGCTGGGCAGAGGTCCCCAGGGAGGGTACAGAGAGGAGGAAGAGCCTCTGGCCCAGCCACTGGGGACTTGGGGAGGGGGCCTGAGCCAGGCCAAGGCCAGAGCCACCCGCTCCTCCACCTCCCCGGGGAAAGGAAAGGGGAGACTCTCTCTTCACCCAAGAACTCTCGTGCTCAAATACCCTCCCTGCTCCCCTCTACCATTCAGATTTTCTAGTTCCTTGACCTGGATTTACTCTTTCCAGCCAACCCACCCCTAGAAACGGAAGCACCAGCAGGTTAAATAACTCGCCCCCAAGGGAAATCGGAGCCAAATCTGTCGCACAGGGTGAGCGTCCCAGCAGACATCGGCCAAACACGACGGGACGCGTTCCCCACACAGGAGGCAAGAAAAGAGCCAAGAGGCAGTGTGGGAGTTTGGGGACTGCTTGGTAGGAAAGGACCTGAGGGTTGAATGCGTTGCGGAGGACAGGATCTGGGGCCGGGAGAGCAGGGAGGACGGAGCCTCGGGTGGGCTCCGGGCTGGCGAGAAGACCTCCAGACCTAGGGCAGGTGCGAGCAACTGAGCTGGCCTGGGCTTTGCAGCAGCGCCGCCTCGTGGCCGCATGGTGGAACTGCACCTTGTTTCATGGGTCCATTCTGCAGCATTGCAAAACCCCGGGGTTCCCAGGGATTTTTTTTTTTTTTTTTTTTTTTTTTTTTTACGCGAGTACCGGAAGTCGCACTCAGGACCTCGCGCTTGCCAGGCAGGCGCTTATGCCGCTAAGCGCTATCACCGGCCCAGGGAAATATTTTGATATCCACAGTCGCACTGTTTTCAGCAATAATCACAAAACAGAACAAATGATAATGAACATAAAAGAAATGAAAGTTAAAATGTATTTACTCTCTGGTACATTTTATGTAATAACATAAATCATCATCCAGTTACAAATGAACTTTAATAAAACTGAACTATCTGTAAACAGCAGAATTCAGAAAGCCATTAAATCACACCACAGGTGTTATTTTCCTTTATTCATTAATTTTAAGACAGGTAATTCAAAAACAATGTTTGCATTTAACATTTAGGCACTGGTATATTAAATTTTAAACACATAAAACCACCAAGAGGTCACAAAGAATGACAGACTTGAAGCAGTTCAAGTTCTATGTCTTTGTCTTGGCGATTCGCTGTGCTCTGTGGTCTCACTATGACCCGGGCAGCCAGGCCTGGCGGGGTTCACAGACCCTCAGACAACCCGAGTGCCCCAGACACCCACGCACACAGCACAGTCACCACGTTCCTGCCCTGGACCCTAGAACTGGGGCTCTCTTAATCGGCTTCCATGGATAACACAAAGGTCATTGAAAGAAAAGTAACAAAATATGCTAAATTAAATTGACATTTAAATTACTAAAACCCGATAACAAATGGTGCAGTCAGAATAGGTCTATACTTGATTGACCTCCTGGCTTCACATGTCCCCAAGGCTCAGGGTCCCCTCTCTGTAGCCACACACTTGGGCCTCAAGCTCCGCCCCCCATCCCACCCCTGTGGTCCCACAAAACAGCTCAGGCTTCTGGGTCTCCTGGCTTCATACCACAAATGAAAAGGAAGTTTGCCTTCCCAGAATCCCCAGCGAAGCGCCTCGCCTCTCACTGGATGCTGATGGGTCACATGCTGTCCCCTGGACCAACCGCTCCGGCCATGAGAATGAGGCATCGGCTGAGCACTGGCGATGGAGCCCGTCCCAACTTGGGAGGAGGAATGCTCAGAAAAGCAATGCAGGCTCCTGGCTGCCCTTCAGCCCTCTGTTGGGTTCTGCCCTCCAACAACCCAATTTCCAATGTGGGGAAACTGAGGCAGCAAGACTTGGGGACTGTTTTGAGCAGGGCTGAGCTGACACTTCGTGCAGCAGGTGACAAATACTGCAGCTGTGACTGAGGCCAGAGAGGAAGGTGGGAGCAGCTGAGCAGGCAGCTAGGCAATTCAGGGAAACTGAGGCAGTGCACACAGCCCTTTCGCCCCACACACCTGGTCTCAGTTTCCCTGCTCTGCCCTGAAGATGCTCCCCATGCAGAAAAGGGGGAACAGTCAGCCACATCTTTCCCACAAGAGGAAAAGTGCTTTGGAGCGCTTCTCATCCACTCCTTCCAGTGACCTCACCCATCCAGGCTGGCTTCACCCCAGAAAGATGAGGGGCTCAGGCAAGAGACAAGCCGAGTTTATTCCAATGATATAAGCCTGGACAGCCTTGGACCCCAGCCTGCCCCTCAGCCCAGGACCAGCCTGCCTCTGCCCACCTGCCCCGGGCCCAGAGGACCAAGGCCAGGCTGGGGTCCCAGGTTCCATGCGGCCTGGGCTCAGGCGCATGCAACCTCAGGCCCCCGTGCACACTGCAGCGACCCCTCGGCCCTGCTCGCCAGGTTGTAGTAATAGCTCCGCATGCGCTGCTCCACCGTCTGGAAGTCAGGGCGGTCCTCCCACCTGTGGGGGTGCAGACCCAGCACTGACCACACCCCGACCCCAGCCTCAGCCCAAAGGGGGCTTGCATGGGGCTTGGCTGTGGCGGACTTACAGGGCTCCCCGAAAGCAAATGGGCCACTGGGTGGGGAGACTGCTAGGTAATGCAGGCCCTGGAATTCTGGTGTTGCTGATGGACAGGGCACTGGGAGAACTGAGTCCCCGGATGTCAGAGCAGCAACTACAGACCCTAGGAGCCAGTGGAGGGTGACACTGTCCGCAGTCAGATGGGAGGTGGGACACTGATGGTGCTGGGACTTGGGTATTGGGCTTCAAGCAGACCAAGGTGGGGGTTGAATATGATGAGCGCCTGGGTCCCTCAGTGTTGGCCTAGCTGGGTACCCAGGTGTGGAATGCTGGCTGGAGAAGCCAAGGGATAAGGTACTGGGACACTTGGGTACAGGGACCAAGGGGTTAGGTACTGGGGTACCGTCGCCTGCCCAGAGAAGTGGGTCGCACGCTGGGTAACCAAGCGGCTCTGTGTAAGGCCTTTGGGCTCCGTGTGTTGAGTAATGGCAGGCAGGTTGCCGGCCCCATGAGCGTCAGAGAGGCTGTGAACTGGGCACAGACTTCTGTGTGGGGTGACACTGGGGAATCACTGTGACACTAACGGATGGACACCAGGCCCAGGTGTGGGTCCGACAGGGCCTCCCCCCAGGCACTCACTTGTAGATCCAGCAGTCACTCATCAGCGCGTACATCTCGGGCGGGCACTCGGGCGGGCACTCCATCCGCTTGCCCTGCTTGATGAACTCCAGCACCTCTGGGCCCTTCATCTTCTACTGAGCCAGGGCCAGGGCAGTGTGAGTGATGGGCGCCTGCCTGCTCCCCTCTGTCCCCACCCACCTGTCCCCGCCGGCCCCCATCTGCCTGCCTTATAAGGCTTCTGGCCATAGGAGAAGGCCTCCCACATGGTGACCCCATAGCTCCACACGTCACTGCGGCTCGAGAACTTGCGGAAGTTGATGCACTCGGGTGCGTACCACTTGAGGGGCCACTTCCCTGCCGAGCGGGCCTGGGGTCGGGGAGACACAGCTAGGACAAGGGGACTCGGGGACTCTCTGCCCACAGAGCCCACCCCCCTGGGCCCCACAGGGGCGGGGGCTCACAGTGTAGTAGCTGTCGTCGGCGCCCAAGGCCTTGGAGAGGCCGAAGTCACTGATCTTGGCATAGTGCCGGTTGACCAGTAGGACGTTGCGGGCCGCCAGGTCGCGGTGCACGAAGTTCTTCTCCTCCAGGTACTTCATCCCCATGGACACCTGGTGTAGGAGCTCGGCCACGTTGCTCACAGGGACCTCCTCCCTGGGGAGGAGGAGCGTCAGGGGGACAAAGCAGCCCCGTTCCCCAGGGCGACACCCAGCAAACCCTTGTCCAGTGACCAGAGGCGGGGCCAGGCACTCGCGGCGAAGGCGTGTGTGCCCGCGAGTGTGCACGATCACCAGCAGCCCCGCAGAGTGTGTGCAAGTGGGCAGGCGGAGACACAGATGAAACCGCAAACATCTCTGCCCAGGGCCAGACAGCACACGCTGCAGCTTCCGCCAGCCTACGGCCTCTGTCACGTACTCTGGTGGTTTTGTTTCATATTTAACCCTTTAAAAACACAAAACCACACGATACAAAAGCAAGCTGAGGCTGCCGTTTGCTGCCCCTGCTTTGAGTCACAGAAGTGACCGTGAGCAATTTCCCACGGGCATGAACTTGGCCTGGAGAACCTGGGCAGCGGTGACAAACTCCTGTCTGTAAAGCTCTCGCCAGCTGTGCCAGATGTTTTGGAAACACTTCACGGGCATCGACATACAAGAGACACTTGGGCCGATCCTGTTAGCACCACCAAGGGGACTTTGGGGACGTGGGAGGGTTGCAGCTACACTCCACCAGGGTGTGGGGGTCAGGGCCAGGGTGTCAGGGGTCCTGAGTGTGGCCCCCACGCCCCCTGCCCCCGGGCTCACTTCTTTCCGACCAGGAACTTATGCAGTGGGCCGCCGCCCGCCATCTCCATGACCAGCATGAGCGCCTCCGCCTGGCACACGCCGATGAGCCGCACGATGTAGGGGTTGTCCAGCTGGTGCATGATCTGTGCCTCCCGCATCATCTCGTCCTTGTCCGCCTTCTCTGTGCTCTGCTTCAGCACTTTGATGGCCACATCGATCTGCTTCCTGCCCGGGAGGCGATGCGTGAGCCATCAGCCCTGCCGCCTATCTGTCCTCCTCGAGCTGTGCTGTAGTGGACGCTTCAGCTCCACACCTGCATCGGCGCCGCGGCACTCCCTGCCCCACCACCCGGGTGACGCTGAGGAAAGCTCCCCACGGCCCCAGAGATCCCCCGGCCAACGCGCCCCCGCCTGTCTCCATGCCCAGGCTGGGATGAGGCCTTTACTGCAGCTGCCACGCCACCCAAGCACCCCCTGCCCAGGCCTGTGTCTTCTCACTCCCTCCCCTGTGTCCCCAGCTTTCCAGAGCCCCCTCTGGCACAGCCTGTCCCTCTACAGACACCCACCCTGGCTCCCGCCCGCGTCCCTTGCCCCGCACAGGCGGTCGTACTTGCGCATGCGGTAGACACCCTGGCGCACTGAGCCGAAGTTGCCGCAGCCAAGTTCAATGTCGGCCACGAGCAGGTTCTCGCGCTTCAGGAAGAGCTTCTTGTCCTTGAGCTCCTCGGGGTCGCTGTAGGGGCTCTCATACACGCTTGTGTCCATGGGCGTCGGCCGTGGCTCGTCTGTAGGCGCCATGCGCGCTGGGTGCACAGGCAGCATGCACACCGGGGCAGGGGCAGGGAGAGGGCGGCTCAGGGTTCACCCGCCGAGCTCCCACAGGCACACGGAGGCACAAGAGTGTTCACAGCTGGGCGTGGCCAGGTGCGTGCAGGTGCACACGCTCCCAGGTGTTGGCGCCAGGGCAGCACCCCGGGACCACGTGCACAAGGGCAGGCGCGATGGCGTGAGCACAGTGTGCATGGGATTGGCCACCCCGGTCCCTGCAGGCCTGCCTCATCCTCCCAGCCACGCCCCACAGTGCCAGGGGACCCGGCTCCCAGATGAGCACAAGGCCCCCCGCCTGCACCCCAGCCAGCTCACCTGGTTCTGGGGTGTATCCATCCGAGTTGAGGGTGTCCACCGGTCTCTGAGGCTAAAGGTCACAGGATCAGAAACAGTGAGCAGGGCCAGCGAGGACTCCCAGCGACATGCGGGGGACCCTCTTCCCCTCCACAGTCACCCCAGCTACCAGGGCACACCCAGGCCCAGCCCCAGCTCTGAGAGGCCCCGACTCACGTGAGTGAATGTGGATGGGTGGGCAGGAAGTGTGGGAGCAGCGGCCCCTGAGGGAGCAGAAGGGACAGTGAGGGCGGGAGGGCCCGTGCCCCAGCCTCGCCCCAGGCCTCGCATCTGTACTCACCCTCGGCGCTGGTGTTGGGGCAGGCCTCCTTCAGGCAGTAGATGAGCCCGTCGGCCTTCAGCTTCAGGTACTCCACCAGCTGCAGGGAATGGGCGTCAGGCAGGGACCCTGAGCACCCTGTGCCCGTGACCCCCAGAATAGGCGCGCGGCCGCTACCTGCCACAGTGTGTCGAACTTGGTGCCCTCGGGGATGCAGTACTTGCCGGCCTTGTCCTGGCTGATGAGGTAGTGGTACACGGTTTTCCCGTAGATCAGGGACAGCGCGTAGGTGCCCGGCTCCTTCCGGGGCCTCAGCCTGCAGGGCGGGGAGGCTGTCACCGCCATGGCCACCTGAGGCTCCTTCCGCTCCTCAGTGTCCCCAGACACACACTTTATGGGCTCCACGGGGACTGGAGAAGCCAGGTCAGATGTCTCTCAACCGCCACGCCTGGTGACAGGCCATTAGGGAGCAGAGACAGAGAGGGCAATGGCCAGGTTTTCGGGGCCACACACAGCTGTCCAGGGGCAGACACATGGCCGTTCACAAGAAAACACTGACTGCCCACGGCGGCCACATGGCCGCCACACCTCCTGCTCAGCCCTAGGCTTAAGGGGGCCACCAGATCCCCCATGGCTGAATACATGGCTGCCCGCAGCCAGACACTTGCCATCTCTACCAGGAGACACTCATTCACCCACGGGGACAGCTGGCCGTGCACGGAGCCATCTACAGCAAGCACAGGGCCCCCTTCCGAGGAGACACTCAGCTTTCAACAGACAGAATCATCCTCCTGGGCAGAGAAAGCCACATCCACACCAACCCACCCAGAGGACGCCAGCTGTGACTCTTCCAGGGCCACCTTCCAGGGCAAGTCACCTCCTCACACACTGTGTGGCCAGTTACAGAAACAGACTGGCCAGGGGAGATGCGGCCCTCGACTGTCCTCTGCTGGGAGCCGGGTCCCCGGGCACCGTGGGGCGTGGCTGGGAGGATGAGGCAGGCCTGCAGGGACCGGGGTGGCCAATCCCACGCGCACTGCGCTCACGCCATCGCGCCTGCCCTCGTGCACGTGGTCCCGGGGTGCTGCCCTGGCGCCAACACCTGGGAGCGTGTGCACCTGCATGCACCCGGCCACGCCCAGCTGTGAACACTCTTGTGCCTCCGTGTGCCTGTGCGAGCTCGGCGGGTGCACTCTCCCTGCCCTCTCCTGCCCTCTCCCTGCCGCTGCCCTGGTGTGCATGCTGCCTATGCGCCCAGAGCGCCTGGACTGTCCTCTGCTGAACACGCGTCAAAATAAATCTGCAAACCTTCAATGTCTGTGATGGGAACCGCCCCTCACAGATGGTGCAAGAAGAGCCTGTTCACCCATCGCCGTGGACGCACACACACTCATGCACACGCACACCCCTGCACACGCACCCAGGCCAACCGACAGCCAGACTCCAGCGCCCTCGCATGAAGGCCAAGGGGGAAACCACAGCGTTGCCCACCGAGCAGGGCGGCCAGGTCCCCGGTGCCTACTAAAGAGCTCCAGGCAGCAGCGCGGATTCCCGATGGAGGAGGGCGGCCAGCTGGTCCCGGAGCTCCAGAAGGTGCTGGCACTGACCAAGGCCTGTGCTGAGCGATAGGGAGCTGGCTACTGGGCTGCCCACGAGTGGAGTCCCCAAGGCATGGATCCCAGAGTCACTCAGGCAGGTTGCGGGCCCCACCTGTGCACCTTCCTTCATGGACAGATATTTATGACCACAGGCAGGGATATGGCAGTGAACCTCGCCAGCAGGCCCTTCCTTAGGGCAAGGGAACAAGGCATTGTCCCCTACACCACTACAGCAGAGCTGAGAGAGGAACAGAGGGACAGCTGTGACTGTCCCATCCATTCCCAGACAGACAACAGCACAGGGAAGGGCAATATAGTCCCCAGGCAGACGCGCAACAGTCCAGGGATACATGGAGAGGCAGACACTGTCGGGGGCAGCGAGAGAGTCTCACATTGCTAAGTTGCCCAGGCTGGCAACTTGCAACCCTCCTGCCTCAGCCTCCCAGAGCACTGGGTTTACAGGTGTGCACCACCACACCACACCCAGCCATAACCTTACATTTTAAACAGACATCAGAAACTCAATGCCAAACCACTAATCGACGAACATGTGCATATGATATCAGGCGGGGAGAAGCCACCACAGTACTAGGCAGCTCTTGCCATCCATAATGGTGTCTATGTATTTCTCTATCTGCTGAATCAGGGTTCGACCCTGTGACTGGTTTTGGCACAAGCACGACACAAACAGAGGCTTGGTGACCGTGGAGCCCTGGCTGATCTCTCTCACTTTTCCTAGTAAGCCTGTGCCCACTGTGGAGATGAGTCCACACCAGCCAGCTGGCTAGAGGGGCCACACAGGGGAATGGGGCCCCAGCCTGCCCCCTGAAGACTTGTGAATGAAGCCATCCTGGACTATCCCACCCCAGGCACCCTCCCAGTGGACAGGAGCCAGGTGAGCAAGCTCACAAAGCCAGCAGAAGAACCTGCCTGCTAAACTCAGCCCTGAAAAGGGCTCCAAGGATGAGATTCAGGGCCAGGCACCATCTTGCTGTGTCTGCAAAGCCTTCTGGGTAAACGTGTCAGCAGCTACAGTTTGGATCTGGAAAGCCCCCCAGAGGCCTGTGTGCAGAGGGCGTGGTCCCCAGCTATGACACCACTGGGAAGTGACAGAATTGGGGGAAGGGGCTTGGTAGAGTCTTCAGGTGGGGGGGCACCCTTGAGAGGACGAGGTCCCAGCCACTTCCTTCTTCTTTTTCCAGCCACGAGGTAAGCAGCTCAGCTGCACCATGATGAGTAGTTTACCCAGCCCAAGACCACAGGCCCAGAGGACCACGGACTGGAGCCCCCAGAAGTGAGCCAAGATAAACCTCTTCTCGTAAGTTTGTTTATCACTGCTATTTGTTATAGTGGGGGAAAGGTAACATGAGGGCGCTACAGAAGGGCTCAGCATCACCAGGATTCCCAAAGGGCTCCATGGTGCAGAAAAAGTCAAGAAACCTGCAACAATGCGCTCCCAAGCGCCCTTTCCCAGGTCAAGTTCTTTGTCGTGGTGAATCGGCCAGCGCCATGCAATGGGGCCAGTTACACAAACACACAGGGAGCTTTTGCCGCATGTGGCCCTGGTGAGATTCAGGACCTGGCCAGTGGGAGCACAGCCCTCGTCTTTACTCCGAGTGGCACTGCCTTGCTGCCACCAGACCTGGCACAGGCTGCCCATGCCTCCCCACCAGCAGGGCTGCTCCTCTCGCCCCTGCCCCACGCAGGGTTTCACTGCGCAGCTGTGTGCTCTCCACACCCTGACGAGGCCGTACCGACTGCAGGGGCTGCCTGTCTACACTGCGCCCACATCACAGCTCCACAGCTGCCCTCCGCCAGCAGGTCCTGCTTGCTGCTGAGACTTGAAGCCACCTGGCTCCCAAATCACCCATAGCTGCTCAAAGTCCGGGTTTTCTTGAGATCCCTCTCATCCCAACTGACTGGTGACTTGGAGCCCATCGTAAATGCTGCCATCGTGCAAAATGTTTGCAAACTTTCCCTTCGGGCAGCACGGTTCTTCACCCAACAAGACGCCAGCGCAGAGGCTCAGGGTCCCCTGCCCATCTTGCCACTCACTTCTCCACACCAAAATCCTCTGATGCTCCCAGGAGGCCTCGAGGAACCTGGGGGCGATGTCTAAGCCCACCGGAGAGGTGGGATCCCTACACGTAGGCGGACGTGTGTGACAGCAAGATGGGGAAGAGACAGAGGAAGTCAGCCCAAGGTGGAGATCTGCGGGCATGAAAAGCTGCCTCGGGGACCGGAATGAAAACTCAAGGAGGAAACCCAGACTACAAAATCAAAGAAAGATGAATTTCCATCGGGTGAAGGAGAAAGCAGAGATGAGGAAGAAGAATCGGCAATAACGGGAAGAGCTGTGGGATCTCCCTGCACGGTAACACGGGCATGAGCGGGCAGGACTGGGGTGTGTGGGCAATGTGCCACCCGACATTAGGGACATCTTAGGTGAGCACCACACCAGGGACAAGGGTACGGCATGTGGACAAAGAAGGGCAACATCTGGAGCAGCCGTCCCCATGCACTAGAGACGCCATCAGCAGACGGAACTCCTGCCCACAGGTCCAAAAGCAAAGAAAGCCAGCCCAGCGCCACACGTGAGACGCCCCTACCTTCGCTCTGGCGCCCTTGTTCCAGGCCTACCTGAGCCTCTTCGCAGAAACAGCGGCCCAAATTCCTCTCCCCACAGTGACACCCTCCCCCACGGTGACTTTGGTTATTTGGCCACATGACTTGCTTGGGTCACAGGACATCGGTGACACCACAGAGGCAGAAGCTTGAGACGTGTGCGTGTGTGCGCACAAGCGTTAGAAATTGCTCTCCCTGGCTGCCCTCGGGAACCCTACACCTCGCCGAGTGAGTGACCCCAGGCCGGCCTGCTGGGTTACGAGGGCTCAGCAGCCAGCTCACCCCATCGCCCAGGCGACACGTGAGCTCGGCCACCCCAAACTATCCAGTCCCTGCCCGACTGAGAAACTAGAACTGCTCGCTCAGCTCGCAGAATTGTGACACGAGAGACTGTGTTGTCCTGAGCCAGCAGTCCCGGGGCGGTTACACGGCAGAAGCAGACAGCGGAGTCCAGGGAGGACTGCCCTTTTGGGAGACTTGCAGGCCATCGCGTAGGCCTCATGTGGGTGGGGGCACCGCAAGGGGGTCAGTTCCTCCCATCAGGGTGGCCCCAGAAAGGAAACAGTCCCAAGAATCACCCAGGCAGGACTCGGGACAAGACACACCCATGCAGGGAGGCCCTGGGAATCATCCCCCTCAGACCTCTTGGGGGACCCCTGGATTCCCAGGGCCTGAATGACCTCAGCTGACACCTGGACAACATCTGTACACAAAAGAACTGGTGTCCAAACCAGACAGCAGCAGCCCCACCAGGCTCTCAACCATACAGGGAGTGTTTAGAAGCACTTTGGAGATTCCTTCACCCCAAAAAAGTCACGAACGGTCACGTGGCCTCAGCTGTCCCCAGACATGCATGGACACACACCGTCACCCACGTGCAACAGGCACTACGCTCATGGCACCTTGCACATACGCTGGATATGCAGAGGGACCCAAGCAAGTCACACTGCCCAAACCAAAGTAACTGTGGGGAAGGGGACGACACAGGGAGAAGAATCGGGGCAGCCGTTTCTGAAGGAGTCTAACCTCGCCCAGGACAAAACCACAGCCACCTCGCTGCGCTCACCTCCCCCACCCCAGCCCTCTCCTTATTTCTCGAACTTTCCAAATAATTGCCTGCTTCCTGGCCTTTGGGTTGCCACCCAGTTGGCCCGGTGCAACCTTCCAAGAAAATTGCACGGCTCTCTTCTTTGTTTTTTCTGTGCTGGGGATGGCACAAGGTCTGTACCACCAGGTCCCTAAACAGCCCCTCTGGCCCCATTTGGTCCTCTCCAGGGAAGGCCTCCTAAGCCACCTGACCTGACACCGTGACCCCTCCTCACCCACACACAGCATGCAGCACCATCTGGCACGGTCTGGATTTTACTAGCTTGTCCTTGTCTTTTGTCTGCCTCACAAGGACAGGCACGAGTGTCTGGTTTGAGGCCAGGTCAGCAGTGCCTGGTACCCAGTAGGTGTTCTGTAAACACTGGTCAAACGGAGGAGAGGAAACCAAGGCTGGCGGAAGTTCGACCACATGCCCAAGGCCCACAGCCAGTAGGTGGCAGAAGCTGGGTTCCCACCCAAGGAAACCAATTCTGTATTCTCTCCTACTCATTGCTAGGGTCCTATATATAAGTCCCTGGTGGTGCTCTCCTATAATGCCAGCACTCTGGGAGGCTGAGGCAGGAAGATCAAAAGTTCTAGCCCAGACCAGGCAATTTAGCAACTTAGGGAGACCTTGTCTCAAAAGAAAAAAAGAAAAAAAGAAAAGAAAAGAAAAGGGCTGGGGATATAGCTCTGTGCAAAGGCCCCAAGTTTAATCCCCAGTACCTCAGAAAAGGATGAGGAGGGGAAGGGGGAGGAGGAGGAAGGGGACTGCCTTTGCACACCAGAACTGCACAGCCCACTTGCCCACGTGCGCACAGGCACTACTGCCCCCACCTGCCTGCACACTCAGGTGTGCCCAGCCCCACGCCACCCCCACACCCGGCCCACATACAGGAACTTGCCGTCGGTCTGCGCTCCCGAGTAGAGCTTGCGCTCGGCCTCCTCGCGCGTCAGGCTGCTGTGGTACCAGGGCATCCGCTGGTGGGCTGTGGTGGCGATGAGCTTCTCCACCTGGGGCGCCTGGCTCAGGATAGCCTGCTCCAGGGCCTCGCCCTAGGGAAGGAGGTGCGAGGGGTGCTGGAGGGGTGGCCAGGTGCACGGCCCCGGGAGCCCTCCACTCCTGGACCCTCACACCAGCGTCCCCAGGCCACCCCAGGCCCCCCTCGGGATGTGGCCGCGCTCACCTCCAGCTTCCAGGTCTGGCGCACGTAGTCGCGCACCATGGCGTCGCGCAGGCTGTCGAAGACGCCGGGCTGCGGCTCGAGCCCGGCCGGCCGGTTGCACGGGCGGCGCAGGGGACAGGGCAGCCCGTCGGCGTCGCGCGAGTAGAACTCGCAGAGCTCGGCGGGGCCGCAGTGCGCGCGGCCGCCCGCGATGGCGTAGGTGCCATTGAGCTGGCGCTCGACCGGGAAGTGGTGGAAGCGCACGTCGTGCACCAGCGACAGCACATAGCCGCCCAGCGAGCGCAGGCACTGGCGCAGCAGGAAGAGCCCGTCGGCCATGCCCGCCAGCTTCAGGTGCTCCTCGGCCTCGGCGCGCGAGATGCTGCCGTAGAAGAAGGGCAGGTGCGCCGCGGGGTCCGGCATGGCCCGCGCCCAGCCGCCTGCGGAGCAGAGGGCGGCGATCAGGGCCTGCGCCACCGCGGCGGGGGGCACGAGGGGCACGGCCTGCTGGGCACAAAGGCCCAGCCCCACCCTGACTCCTCGGGGACCTTGTGCGGGGCGTCCCGGACCCCAGCTGTCCCACCGCACCTGGAGCCATGCATGCGTCACGACATAAGTGTTAGAGCCATACTGTGTGGCCCGCCACGAGCTGAGGGTTTAGATGCAGAAGGCAGACAATGGCCCTGCGCACCGACTTGCAGCTGAAACTCAGGATAGGGGACACAGGAAACAAAGAGAGGGACAAACCTAATCATTGCACATGAAGGTCAGGATTCCAAAGGAGGTGGAGTGGTTTTAAGAGAAGAAAGAGGTCCCTTGAGCTAGGACGGTCACCTTCCCTCAAAAAGTAGCATTTGAGCCAAGATCAGGATGAGGAAGAGACAGAACCTCAGACAGAGTAGAGAGGGCCCGGGAGCAGAGGAAACAGCAAGTGCAAAGGCCCTGGGGCAGGGAGGGACCTTGTACTTCCTTCCTGCTCTCCCACCAACTTCCCCTCAGCCTGGAGGACGGGTGGATACACAGACAATGCGGTCAGGCAGGTCATTTACACAGTCCAGCTAGACTTTCTGGGACGATGGTGATGCCTTGTATCTTGACAGGGATTGGACCACACAGGGGCCTGTATTAATCAAATCTCAGAGAGAGTACACTAAGGCCTGTCGTCTCTCTGTGCGCATTGCCCCCAATTAAAAGAACCCAAAAATGTGGAGCCCTGGTTAACGACCAGTGTGAAGAATGTCTAGGTGTGATGGGTGCTGGCGACTGTCCTTTACTTTGAAGATTATCCAAAAAATAACACTGACTGACAGGTAGGCAGGTAAGTGCAGGACACAGTTTATTCTCATTATTAACAGTTCTATTTTTAAAAAAATCGGGACCAGAGATATAGTTCAGCAGCACAAGGACCTGCCTGGCAAGCGCAGGTCCTGAGTTCAATTCCTGGCACCAAAAAAAAAAAAAAAAAATCACTGCAAATGCTAATTAGCAAATGCTAAACTACTGCTCCCAGAGGGAATACGGATTTAAGTTCCTGTGAGACTCTGGTCACAACATTCATCAAGTAATGAATGTGTAACCTTATTTTTTGTGTTTCTGTTTCACGACTTTTTTTTTTTTTTTTTTTGAGACAGGGTTTTGCTAAGTTGTCTCAGGCTGCCCTCAAACTCACAATCCTCCTGCCTCAGCCTCCTGAGTAGCACGGATTACAGGCACATGCCCGCTGCATCCAACTCAAGGTGCCTTATTTAATATACGTGGTTGGGCTGGAGCTGCAGCTCAGTGGTAGGCACTTGCGTTACACGCACGGGGCCCTGCACCACACTGGACAACAGTCTGTGAATGCAGATTGTTGGTTCACGCACACGGAGCCCGCGGCACTGGAGCTCGTGTGACGTGGGTCTGCTCCTTCCTGCACGGAGTCACCAGACAGCACTTCTGCCAGCTGCTCAGAGCCACTTTAGACAGTGAAATCACTAACAAAAGGCACAAATTTGCAAAAAAAAAAAAAAAGCACCAAGTAGGCTGTGAAAAGGCATTGATCCACAGTATGAGAGGTGACACAAGGGCCAGGGTCGTCAGCGGGTACACACGCATCGGTGACCCCAGTGGTTTTGCACTCTGTGCCTGCAAATGACTGAAAACCACCGTCCCAGTCTGGGGATTACGAATATGTTCTAGCAGGTGGGCGAATTCGCAGACGGGGGATCCGCGGGGAATAAGGATGAACAGTGCGTGATAAATGAACCAAAACGGGGACACAGCACCCAGGGGGCCGCAGGAGGAAGAGGCAGGGTTCATTCTTCCGTTGTCTGCAGTTTTTTAGATAATGTTGAGAAATATCATCAGCCCCTAGCGGTGATGGGTTGTTTCTCACGGGGGCCGGCGCAGGGTCCTCAGCGCCCCTCTTAATTATACAAATGGAGAGAGGGGATAGGAAGCGTTTGTAGGTTGAGAAATGCTGCTTCCTCCTGCCTGGGCATTGGGGACAAGCTGGGAAGACACTGGGGAGAAAGGAAGACACTGGGGTGGGGACCAGCAGGACATTCAGGAGGGGCCAAGTGGCTCTAACCAGGTGGCTTCTGACCCTGCGCTGGGGAGGGCCAGGCTGGAGGGGAATCCTGGATGTGCCAACAGCTACGAGCAAGCAGGTGCTCCAGGGGGCCATAAGGGACTTCATCTACGTCCCCACCTAGAGCAGTGTTTTTAAAGAGTCATTTTTAGCCAGGTGCGGTGCTGAACAGCTGTAATCTCAGCACTCAGGAAGCTGAGGCAGGAAGATCACCAGGTTAAGGGCAGCCTGGACTATATAGTGAGACCCTGTCTCAAAAACAAGGAAGAGCCCATGCCATAAGAATGTTTAAAATGAGTCACAAGGGCTCCTAGGTGTCCACCCTAGAGAAATGACAGACACACACAGAAACACACACGGAACACAGAGAGCATTTCCACTTGTGACTGGCACAATTGGGAACAGCATAAATATTTTTCAACAGATGAGGTGAACAGTAGTACCCACCTAGGACAGAACAGTGCTTGGCAAGGAAAAGGGGGTATGAGTGTGTCCATGTCCCGAAGCACTGCTGCATGAGGCCAGACTGTGGGCCCCACCCAAAGCCCAGGCACAGAGAACACCTCACCGGCTACAAAGGGCGTGAGGGGGCTGGGCCTGGCCTATACCTTGTTGTTTTTTGTTTTTTGAGACAGGGTCTCGCTAGTCCAGGCCTTGAACTTGCTCTGTAGCCCAAGCTGGTCTCAAACTGGCCATGCTCCTGCCTCAGGGCTGGGGCTCCAGGCGTGCGGGACCACACCCATCTAATGGCCATCTTGGTGGAGGTGGTGGTTTCTCTGCTGTATGCATTTGTCGAGTCTCAGGATTTTTCACTAAGATAGTATATAAACATCATTGCATGTAAATTATACCTCATTTTTAACCATGCGGGGAGGGGCTGGGCCGTATGCACCTCTGCCCCATTAAAAAATAATTACTGACGTAGGATGAGTTACAGAGGGCCGTCTACACTCTGTCCCCACTTCCTCAACTCCAGCCCCAGCTCTCGTCACAGTCTACACTGCACCCCCAGCTGCTCCCCAGCACTTAAATCACCACCTCCTCGATGCCAGGTCCGTGGGTGAGGGGACACAGCGACCGACCCCTCCTGCTTCAGCCTCACAGATCTCTCTGGTCCAAGTAGTTGCCCCTGCGCCTCCTCCCACTGGTTCTTCCTGCTCTGTCCATGTCCTCCCTCCCCAGCCCTACCCCTCCTGGGGTCATCCTGTCTGTAGCTACCCATGCCCCACACCCAGCTCCCTGCCAGCCGAGATCTCTCGCCTGAGGTCGGTTGTGCTAGCATCGCCTCTTTTGATCTGCACCAACTGTTTCTATTAATACAGCCTGAGATGCAGATCTAACTCGTGCGGCACCTGTGGCTGGCTGAACCCCACACTTGGTTTCCACTCGAGCTGAGCTCTGGGGCCAGCAAGCCACTCAGGGCAATTCTTCCCCAAGGGTGCCCATGCTCAAGAACCGTCTGTGGCTCCCTCCTGCCTGCACCGTTGGGTCCCAACTCCTCAGCCCTCGGCCCCAGCTGGCTGTCGTCTGCCTGCCTTCCAGTTCCCTGCCACACTTCTGTCTGAGCAGCATCCTCTGCGTGGTCCCCCCCTCATCCGCCCTTCCCACCCACTCGCAGTATGGCGAATGGGACCAGGCAGGGGCCGGGATGTCCTGGGATCTGGGATGGGCAGGTGGGGTGGCACTAGGCTCTGGGACAGGAAGCTGTGGCAGGAAGCTGCCGTGACACGGTTTGAAGCTCCGCCCCTCGATGGTTGCAGGTGCAACCTGGGTAGCAGGAAGCGGGTCGGGCAGAAGAGGAGGTGGAGGCTGAGCCAGGAACGCAAGCCTGGACCCCAGGCCCAGCACGAGGTCACTCTGCCATCCCATCCCTTCCCACCTTCCCTGGCTCACTGTGGGTGGCCACGGTGACAACTGCGCCCGCCCCAGCCGGCCAGCCTGCCTCTGTCTTCCTGGACCGTCCTCATTAGCACAACTGGGGACCGAGTGCCCGGGCGGACTCCATGGGGGGGAAGCTGAGAAGGAGGGGGCGGCAGAAGGGGCTGGTGGGCAACATCACATGTGACCAGGCATCAGGCGTGCGTCCTGAGTGGTGGCCTCCACATGCGGACTCTCGCCCTGAGCCCCAGCCCAGGCTTTACCGGAGGGGACGGCAGGGCTTGGGCTGAGCCGTGTGGCCTGTTCCTCCCCAGCCAGCCCCGTGTCCTCTAGAAGTCACAGCTGCGAGGTCTTCCCTCCCTCCCTCTCAGAGCCACAGCTCAGGAATGGCCCCAGGGACAGCTGAGCCAGGCAAGGTGAGCAGGGACCCCCAGGTATCCTCTCTGGGGATCTGAATGGTGTCTGTCCCAGGGACACGTGACACCCTGCACACACTCCACAGGAAAAGGACCTGGGGCCAGTTGCGTTTCAAAGGCAGTGGGAGGGATGAAAGATTTAAGAAGTGTGGCAAGGTCCCTTGCAGCGGTCCTCCTGCCTCAGCCTCCCAAGTGGAGGAAGGACCTTCATACTTCCGTTAATCTGCATGTAGTTAGCGGAGCCGGGGACACACATTGAGCATTAAGGGCCCCAATTCACGTGAGGGCCCAAAGGGGAGACTGAGGCAGTCACGCTACAGAGGGGACAAGCTGATCCCTAGGGACCTCTGTGTGCCGCTTCAGCCAAACACAGAAACGTCCCCACCCAAGGTGCCACCGCGGACACAGAGCCAGGCCCCGCCGCGTCACCCCATTCATCCCTGTCCTCCGCCCCGGAGCGCTGTTCCCTGCCCTCCCTCCCAGGCCAAAATGGGCTCCAGGTGCCCGGCAGGCACTGCACAGCTATTTCTAACTGCAGAGTGGCACCTGGGTCCCTTACATGCCACGGTGACAGTCAGAGGTGCCGTGTGCCGGATGGCTCGGGGATCAGATGGAATCCTGGGGTCGCGGCCCTGCGCAGAGCCGTGCTCTGGTCCCGGGCCAGGAGCTGAGCTCAGAGACCACAGCCCAGGACAGCGGGAACCCCAGCACCAAGCCCTTCTGCCGTCACACCCTTCTCTGCCCGGAGCCTGCCGGGCCCCCACCTGACTCCAGGTGAAAGTCCAAGTCCCCATTGCATTTCCCCGGGCCCTGTACGAGGTCCCCATCACACCCTGGCTCACTCACCACCCTCCAGCCATTCCTCGTGCTATCACTCAGGTCCCTGGACAGGTCAGGTACAGCCGACCTCAGGGCCTTTGCACTGCCTGGGCCTGCCGCCCAGGCACCTTCCCGAGGACCCTCCACCTGACTCAGTCTCTGCCTGAATGTCGCCCCCCCAGGACTTCCCTGTCCCCATTTCCCACATAGCACCCCTCTGTCCCTGGCCCGGCTTCACAGTTCTTCACCTAAGATGTGGCGCATGTATTGCCAGTGTCTCTGTCCCCTGCTAGAAGCACTGTGAGAATGGAGACTGCATTGTCCCCTCCCTGTATCAGCCAGGCATGGAGCTGAGGCCCCATGCGTGTCCCCAGTGCGGGGACAGAGGCCATCACACTAGGCACATACAAGGTGTTCAGCCTGCTGGGGCCAAGACGCTGCTAAGCGTGCGCAGAACCCAGCACCTCCCTCCCGGCCACATACAGGTCCCTCAGTTGTCCCCAGACAGGCTCCCAGTAATGTCCTCCCTGCCCACCTGGGTCAGGCACTTCCTGTGGGCTCCTAGGGTCCCTGTCCCCCTGTATCACAGCCCTAATGGCCACTGATGGTCGTCCTGTTGGCTCCTCTGTTCTTGACCACATGGGATTTCCCAAGACAGAGCCCAGGGGCACTCACTTCCCATGCGGCCCCGTGTCCTCCCAATAAATGTCTGCCACGTGGAGCTGGGTGTGGTGGCACGTGCCTATAATCCCAGCACTCTGGGAGGCTGAGGCAGGAGAGTTCCAAGTTCAAGCCCAGCCTGGGCAATTTAAGTGACTTAGTGAGACTCTGTCTCAAAATGAAAAATAAAGAGGGCTGGAGATGCGGTTGAGTATAAAAGCCCTACACTCAGGCTTTCTTACTGGGAGAGGGGAGGAGAGGAGAGGAAAGAAAAGAGAGACCAAAACATCTGCCAACTGGACGAGAGCCACAGTTTGGGGTGCAGGCCTGCACGGGCCCCATGGGTGTCCCCCCACCCCAGCCTCAGCACCCCCGGTCAGAGGGAACTGTGTTCTTGTTCCCCAGCCTTGCAGGTGCATGTCACACTCCGAACACATAGCCTACAAGTGGCAGGGACTCGAGGTCAATTTGGAGAGAATCCACAGCTCTAAGCTGGGTCCCCAGGGCTCTACGTCTCCACAGGCCCCAGGCTGGCCCAGGCGTCACTGCACTTTGAGGGGCCTTCGCCTATAAAGGCCTAGACAGCTGGGCTGTTAGGGAGTCCAGGGCAGGTTCCCAAAGCCACCAGAATCTGTGTTTGCTGATTGATTAAACAACATCCCTCCACCCCTGGCCCCGGGCATGACTACAGATATGTGCAGAGACCACAGACAGGCCCTGGGGTCTCAGCCCTCGCCCCGCGGCTGCTGGGGAGAGCTCAGCATGGCATTCCAGATGTGTCCCCTCCCTTCACCCTCACAGGGACCCCGTGAAGGGAGGATTGGTGATTCAAACACAGAGGGGTGCAAGGACATGTTCAAGGTCACACAGCTGGTAAGCAGCTGAGGCAACCTGGATCCAGGGCCCTGGCCCCCAAATGTGCATGTGAACACCAGCCAGGCTGCCTGCCTGTATGGGGTCCCCCTGGGCCGTGCCAGTGGGCAAAGGAGAGAAGCCTGGATTTGGCGGCCAGACCTTCCATTGCAGGCGTCCCTGACCCTAAGTTCTTTTCTTGGTGGTGGTGGTTGTTTTGTTTTTTGAGACAGGGTCTCGCCATGTAGCCCAGGCTGGCCTCAAACTCATGGCAATCCTCTTGTCTCAGCCTCCTGAGTGCTGGGATTACAGGCATGCGCCACTGCGCCCTGTTTGACCATAATTTATAAGCGATGCTATATTAGGCACCTACTATGTGCCCACTGCCGTGCCCAAGACAAGAATGATGAAGCTTGTCACATGCAGCCCTGCTCCTTCCTGCAAGCGTTTGATCTGCATTTCACAGAGGCTGCCACTGGGGCTCCGAGAGGCCAGGCAACCTGCCCAGGACACACAGCAGCTGAGCAGAACTCAGATACTGGCTCTTTGTCCCTTAGATCCCCTCACTCTGAGCTGGCCTGCCAGTGCCGGAGCCTGCCCCAGGCAGCTCAGTCAACAGCATTTCGGTGTCAAGTTCACCAGCGGGGGGCTGGGGACCTTTACATTCTCTGGAGGTTTCTCTGCTTCCTGGCCCAAGGATGCAACCCTGACAGTGGGGCCTGGTGCCGCTGTACCCCAGAGGCCCCCGCTGCTGGCCTCGAGCTGCTCCCCACGGTGGCTGGCCACGATCCAGCTCCTCTTCCTTCTCCAGATAGACCCCACCTGTCCTCCCAGCAGCCTGTGGATTCCGGGTGGCACTGTGCCTCCCCAGACGCAGGCCACCCCACAGACAGCAGCAGCCAGCGCTCCTCATCCGGGCCCCACCTACCTGGGGATGTGCAGATGGAAGTCGAGGAAAGCAGGCCGCTGTGGAGTCTCGGGTCCCCAACACCGACTCAGAGCTGGCTCTAGATGAACAGTGGGAGCCACACAGTCAACTTGGCTCTGGCAGCCGATTTCCCAGCCTGAGAGCTGCACCGGCCCCACCCTCCTCGCACACACAGCGAGGTGCAGCGGTTCACACCCGGGGGGCACAGGTCCGCCCTCCGCCTGGCGCTCCAGAGTCCCCTGGGGTGGCCAGGGTGGCAGGGCACTGGCAGAAGGCCGAGGACAGCTGCTCACCTGAACGCCCAGCAGCTCTGACGTCGGAAGGCCTGGTGTCTCGGGGCTCTCACCCACAGCCTGCCGTGCACCTCTTCCTCGACGCGAAGACAGGAAAGAGAGCAGCGTTTGAAGTTTGCGTCAATGTCACAAAGTGCTGTGTTCAAGGAAAATTGCAGGCCCTGGGTTCCGGGGAGGGCAGAGGGCACTTCCGGGGCCACATGGTGTAGGCCTGGCATGCAGGATAGGGGTGTAAAAGGCAGGCTCACGGCAGGCAGGGTCTGGGGACTCGATGCAGGGTCCTGGGTGCTGGGTCAGGGAGGGCAGCGGGAAAGAGGGGGATCCCCAGGCTGGTGGAAACAGGACTGCAGGGCTTTCCCCTCATGGAGACTGCTCCTGCCCAATGCCCCCCAGGCGGGTGACTTACTTATTCCACAGGAAGGAGGGAAGAGGAACCCACCAAGATAGGCCCTGCCCTAATGTTCAGAGCTCCTACTGTGTGCCAGGCATGGGGACAGCAATGGCAGATTGTCCTTGCCCTCAGAGTGCTCCCAGGCGAGGCAGGGGTGGGGTGGGGGGCTCCATGGGGAGAACAGGGCTGGGACAGCAGAAGCCTGGGCACCTATCCACCCAGAGTTGCTCCAATTCTGCCCAGGATGCCAGGGAAAGTCTCCAGGAGGAGACAGTCATACAGCCAAGACACGGAGACGGGGTGCTCCCCAGCACCTACACAATCCCACCCAGCCCCACCTAGGACAATTGCACCTGGGAGGTCACCTGCTCCCCAGCCTCCTCCCCTCCCTTCCCTCATCCTTGCCCACCAGGGGCCATAGCTCATGACCTGGCCCCTTAATGGGCACAGTGCCCCTTCCATTGCCCCCAGCCTTGGAGCCCTTCACCCCCCACCCCCTCCTTGCCCCTCAAACACTTGGGACCCTGGGAACCTGTCTTCCCTGGGTCCTGCCATGCATGGGGGAAAGGGGATCCCCAACCCATCCGACAGTCCCCCGTCCCCCCTGAAGGTCTTCTTACTTGGCAGCCTCCTCCTGGTCTCTCCTGTGACTGGCTGCCCAATCCCCTCCCCATTCGGGATGCCCTCTTCAGACTCCAAGCTGGAAACCTTTTTTCTACCTAGATTTCCCTAAGACTGCTTTTGCTAGAAACCCCTCCTTTCCCCACAGTTATTGTGAAACTTGGGGTGCAGACAAGGCTCTGTGAGTGCATGCTGGGTGCTGTCCTCTCAGGATAATGAGCCCAGCAGACTGAAAAGAGAAATCACAGAGTCAGAATCACATAAACTACAGGAACAATAGTAACACTTCCGTGCCGGGCAGTGTTGTAAGCACTTTGCAATTAATAACCCACTTCGCCCACCTTCTAGAAGAGGGACGCGGCCCGCACATGGATGTCCCCATGGCTTCCAGGCTCTGTGACCTCTGACCCAGCAGCCTCAACCCCTTCCTGTCCCAAAAGCCACACTCCTAAACTGGAAACTTCGAAAGCCACAGGGCGCAGACCTGAGTGAGATGGGCTGCAGATAGGAGATGAGCCTCGGAGAAGGGGGGCCCCTGAGCCTCACAGGAGAGGCGAGCAGGTGGAAACCGGGCGGCAAAGCTGCAGTGCACCGCGGGGCCTGGCGGCTGTGGGTAAACACTCAACCCCGACAGGCAAAGAGCTCGGAAGGAATTGATCACGCGCCCCTGGGCCTCGGGT
The DNA here is from genome assembly GCA_028451465.1 of Erethizon dorsatum. NCBI lineage: Eukaryota > Metazoa > Chordata > Mammalia > Rodentia > Erethizontidae > Erethizon > Erethizon dorsatum. Next base: position 8,678,039 of record CM051824.1, read on the forward strand.
CTCTGCCCATGCTCTGTCCCTGCCTGAGCTCTCCGCACGGCTGGCTTCTAGGGTCTTTTGATGAACGTGGCTTCCTCCAGGAAGCCTCACTGGGCGAGCATGGGCCTTGGTGCCAGGTCGCCTGCAGGGAGCTCCGCGGATAAGGGAAGGCCAGGCCACTGCTGGAAACATCTGGGTAGATGCAGGGGTCTCTAGCCTTCCAGAGAGAGGTCGCACCTCCGCTCAGGGCTCTCCCTCCTGGTTAACTCGCACCCCTGTGATCCGCAACTGTGCCGAGCCAGGTGGCCAGACAAAGACCTTGTCACGAGGGACCTTGGGTAAGTAACTTGGCCTGTCTGTGCCTTCATTTTCTCATTTGGGAAATGCAGATTGTAATGGTACCTATCTCGTGGGGCTGTTGTAAAATTTGAAAAACAGGCCTGGAAACAGATGCTGCTCCTTGAAGGCCATCATCGTCGTCTCCTTCATCTGCATCATCTCCACCTCTGCATTTCACCAGCCTGCTGGTGATCGCAGTCTCGGGATTCCCTGCGCCCTCCAGAGGCAGCCTCGCGGTACTGCATGCTAAAGAGCTCAATTCAAGTCGAAGGGGCCACCAGCCCCCACCCCCAAATAAAAAATGAACTGAAATGCTGTAAGTCAGAAGAGAACGAATTGGTCACCGCAGCCATATACTGTGCCCTCCCCTGGGGGCTTCTCAAATGGCGGGCTCCTTCTAAACCCTTCAAGTCACCAGGGTCTTGTTATTTAGTTCGGGCTGGCCTCGAACTCATCGTGATCCTTCCGCCTCAACCTCCCGAGTGCTGGGATTACAGACCTGTGCCACCATGCCCGGCTCTGGGGCTCCCTATTTCTTAACACCGAGCATTTAGCACCAGACCCTATCTAGGCACTAGGGGCTTGCCCTGCACGTCTCTGATGAAAAGCCTGCCCCTCTGGGCGCTGACACCCCAGCAGGAGACAGAGAATTAAATATGTATTCCAAAGAGCATGGCAGGTGGTTACAAGCGCTAAGGAGGCAAATAAACCAGGAAGTGGTAGGAGAGGTCTGCGGGTGTGGAGTTGTGAACAGAGGGGTCAAGGCAGCCCTCACTGAGGAAACAACCTATGAACTGAGACTTGAAGGAGGCGAGGAAAAGGACAGTCCTGGCAGAGGAGGCCTGAGCAGAGCAGGCCTGTGACGTCTGTGAGGTGGGGACGGTCTTCTTCCCATCTCTGTCTCTAGCAACTGCAGTGGCACCTGACACGTAATGGTGTTCAATAAATGTTGCATGGATGGATGAAAATCACAGGCATGAACTTCAGGGACAGCTTGATGACCCCAGGATTGTTTCCTCCTCCACACCTGGTGGCTGCTTTCTCAGGCAAGTTTTCTCCTTTTGCCCCAAGACAGTGTACAAGGGACTCTGAATCTCACGCAAGAAGCAAGAATCTTCCCCAGCATTCCCAGCGAAAGTCTCCAACAGAGCCCCTTGCTAAGTAGATCACATATCCACCCCCGACCAATCCCTGAAGCTGGTGACTGGGATGTGGGAGTGGCTTAGAACCAGGTCGGGGAAGTAGGGACTGGAAGGAGGAGAGAGGATGCTGGGTAGATGAAGAACAAGTCTTGCAGGATAATCAGAACTGCTAAAATTAATTTATTCCTTTATTTTGGCCCCAGCCAAGGCATATTTAATATGCCCACAACAGTGGCCACAAGTAGGCTAGCACCATTTTACGGGTAAAGAAACTGAGGACAAGGGGAAACTGAGGCTGGAGATTTCACAGCTAGTAAGTAGTTCAGCATACTCAGAGGGAGCCCGACACTGACATCCCCAGTGGGGTATGAGGGTGGGCCAGGTGCAGCCTGTTGAGAGCTCCCAGGAGAGTCTGGCATTGATGGTGCAGCCACTGTATGCTCTACCTTGCCAGCCGCACCTCATTCCAAGCCTCGGAGGACCTTGTCACCTGCTGTCTAGGTGGCTGGGCACCTACTCCCTGCAGTGTCCCAGTACCCAGCCCAGAATCCAGTAGTGCCTGGCACATAGCAGGCACTCAATAAATACTTACTGCTGAAAGAATCATGCAGTGGCCCTGTGGAGGAGGTAAATGATGGCCATCTTTGCCAAGAGGAGGAGGCCAAGGCTCAGAGAGGCCGCGGCAGGCCCAGCTCCCTGGGGCACTGCACCAGGAAACACCTGACACTTCAAGGTTGGGGGCACACAGACATCTGGGGGCACTGGCCACACCCTAAATGCCACCTGTGCTGGCCAAGCTCACAGAGATCATGAGGTAGCTGGTGTGACATGTTCCTCCCTCCTTCCACTTCCTGCTTCCTTGTCCGTGATGCAGGGACACCTCACAGGGAAGGCTGAGTCCACAGAAGCCAAGGGCAGGCCCCCTGGGTCGGCCCCAGCAGGGAAGTCCGGGAGCGCTGGCATGTTGGGTGAACTCGCCCACTGCGGCACTGTGCATGGCACTGGGAGGCATCTAATAAATGCCTGCTTGGGTAGCGACTGGTGCTCAGTAAATAATAGCTGAGGCTGCTGCTGGCCAGCGACAGCTCTCCCTGCCCCCACCAGCTTTTTTCCCATCCTCCCCCCTACCTGTCCCTGTCCATTCCACTGCACCTTGCCCCCACCCAACACCCCCGCCCCCTCTGTTCAAATCCTCTCCCACCTGCGCCCGATTCTTCCTTCCTCCACCCCACCCTTACTCCCTTGTCCTCCCTCTCACCTTATTCTTCCCCACCCACCCACTGTCCTCCCCTCCTACCCGCATCCCTCACTCCCCCCCACCCCATGCCCACCCCATTCTCCCTCTCCCATGCCCACACCCTGGGTCCAGGCCTGGGCAGTCGCCCTGGCAGTGGGTTCTGGCCACACTAGGTCTGGGGGTGCTTCAGCCATGCAGCTCTTCAGGAAGTGCCATCCCCACATCCCCTTCCTCCTCCTCGATGCGGAGAGGGGCTGGGGCTTCTCCTGGCCTCGGGGCATGAATGTGACTTCGTGTGTCTGTGTCTGAGGGTGCAGGGCCAGCCGTGGGGTGAGTCAGACTGTCCGATGTGGGTGTGCAACTCTGAGAGTGGGGCACAAAACACCCCTGCGTGTGTTTGAACACATGTCTGGGATGTTTGGAGAGCAGCCCATGCATGTGTCCACGAGTATGACACAATGGTCATGTCACCACGGGGGGTGGGGGGTAGCCTGAGCCTCTTGTGCATCTTTGGGAACGGGTGTTGCATTTCACTGTACTTGAATGTAACTAGGGAGGAGGCCACAGCCACCACAGCTGGGGCTGCAGGGACCCACAGGCATCCACCCCAGGCCAGGAAGTAGGAGGGGTGGGAAGGGCCAGGGTGGGAGGTAGGGTGCACAGGGGGTCCGGGGTGCCTGAGAGCCTGACAGGTGTCTGCACTGGGACTTTTCTCCAAGCCCTGAGCTGGGCAGGGCCACCCTCTGTCCGCACACAAGGCCACTGCGGCTGCAGCAGGACCACAGCCCAAGGCCACTAACTGGGTGGCTCTGGTGGAAACAGGTCTCCTGGGGATGGGCTGGCTTTCCCAAGTGGTGAAGAACTGACGGGGCCTCTAGGGCCACCGTGACTTCACTGCCCACACAGACTAGCCCACAGCCCTCCAGGGCTGACCACTCCTTCCCTGCCTGCCCCCAGCCCCATCCATGCACAGAGAAAGGTCCCAGACCCCACCTGTCATCTGCTGCCTCTAGGGAGCTGCCCACCTGCTGAGCACACCCACCAGGGGCCAATGCTCAGCCACCCGCTCGCTCGACTCCTGAACCACATCCCCAGTGCCCCAGAGGCCTGGCCCAGCCCATCCTGCAGGCCCTCGGGCCGGATTCTCAGGGAGAGGCCTCTGGCCTTTAGGCCAAACCCACCCCTCTCCCCCAGTTCCGTGCTCTGGCCATACCCTCTGTCCATGGTCCACCCTAAGTCCCCAGTACTTGGACCCTCAGGCCATGCCTCTCACAAGGGTCCCCCTGACTGTGACCTTTCCTTGAACCACACATTACCCAATGCTTTCAATCCCATCCTTGTCCTTGCTCTCTTGCCCTATCACAGAGGAGCCGAGGCCTCCCACAGAACGGGGGTGCAGGGCCCTAAGCCCATGTAGGGGGCTGCTCCCCCTTCCCATCTGCACCCCCATGGTGCTAGGCGAGGTTGCACATCTCATCCAGGTGTCGGCCAGGTGAACACTCTCCTCCAGCCTCTACTGTGACAGCCCTGAGGACAGCCTTCAGGAGCTCCATCCCCTCCCCTGCCCTACCTTCCAAACTAGATTGAGGCTGTCATCTACTTCTGGAGAGTCACACTAACAGGAAACCAGAAAGGAAGCTGTTTTCCCTCCTTCACCCGTCCAGGCTCAGGCCAAGCCCTCCTGTTAGCAGACACCAGCTGCAGGGGATGCTGGGGCACATCCCAGCAGAGCCCAGGCCTGCAGGGCAGTGCAGGGCAGAGGAGGAAATAGGAGTTGGCAGGAGCATCAACTGGTCAACTCAGGGCCTTGCACATGCTAAGCTTGTGCTCTACCACTGAGCTACATCGCCAGCCCCGAGTAAGATATTCTTAATACAGAATAGTGCAGGACTCTTCTATTAATGTTCTGGCCATGGGCAGAAATGCTAGGAAAGGCCAGACAGACCCCCTGCCCCATCCCCCTCACTGGCAGCGTAAACCACACGATATGGCCACTCGGAGGGAACAGCAGGGTCTGGCATCGTCACCATTAAAGATATGAAAGACTCGGAGATGGCCACTCTTGTCACGCTCCAATTTCACAGTCCTGTTTGCTTGGTGCCAAAGCTGGCCTAGGAAAATACAGATTGTCACAAACTGAACTGGGCAGTGCCGCCAACCCCAGCTGCAGCTGCAGATGTGACATCTTTATGAAGCAAATAACACAACCCTCGGAATCCAATATAAAGCTGCTGAACTTCTCACCCCTCAAAGGTGTACCCCTCAGGGTCACGTGCCTGGGAACCAACCAGACTGATTAGGAGAGAACTCGAGGGAAGAACAGGCTGGCTGGGTGCAGGCCACCTGGCTGTGGAGCCATCTGACCCGGCAGGCCAGCGAGACCGGAAGCATCTGCCGAAGGCGGAAGCCCCAGGAAGAGGGTCACAGAGCCTGGAGAGGACAGGCCGTCTCTGCAGACGTCGCTTCTCCATTTGGGAAGCAGCTCCTGGATAGAGATTGAACACCAGACCACAGGACGCCAAGTGACCGCCACCCTAACTGCAGGATCAACGCAAATTGCACGTTATCCAATTCACTAAATCATACGGCATTCTGTGAAAACTGGATGTGATGTACAGTCGTGCCCTGCATAATGGCACTGAAGTCAACAAAGGACTGCCGTGGCCCCTGAAGATTATATCCCTGTCAGCGGAAGACTCGGCGACACCAAGGACATGCAGACAGAGACGGCTGGGACATTCCCCTGGGAAATGAAGCCCCTGTGGCCAAGGTGTCGGAAAATAGTAAGAGTAATGGTGGCGCATGCCTGTAATCCCAGAACTCTGGGGGCCTGGGACAAGAGGGTCACAAGTTCAAGTCCAGCCTGGGCAACTTAGTGACTCAGTGAGACCCTGTCTCAAATTTAAAAACGGGGGGGCTGAAGATATAGCTCAGTGTGAAGACCCTAGTTTCAATCCCCAGTACCACACACACACACACACACACACACACACACACACACACACACACAAAGAGTGTCACATGGGATGGGCAGAAAAAGAGGGAAACCGTGATTAACTTAAGCCTTGAGACCAGCTACCAAAGCAGGGACTGTCATAGCTATGTTCTTTGTTACCCTGTCCCTTACTTTTTTCTTCCATTTCCTTAGATAAACAGCAATGTAGTGGCTAAAACTTCGAGTTTCAGGTGGGAGGACTGAACTGACCCCACCCTTCCAGGGTACATAGCTCCGGGGACTTTGTGTCCCTTATGTGGGGGACATTGATTTGGAATTTTCATTCATAAACAGGATGAAGATGGAGGTTGATGGCCAGAGTGATGAACTGTGCTAGATATTTCTGGTTCACCCTCCTTCCAAAGCCGCTCTGTGCTCCACCTGCTGTGTGCCCTGGGAGCCTGCTGAGCTGTACCAGCGACTCCCTCGCCGTAATGAGAACGGTCCACAAAGCCTGGCCAGAGTAACTCCATCTTGGAAAGGGCACAAATCACCACAGCTGGAGACCCGCGGAGTTTCCTGATAAGGATGGGATGGGAGCAGAGTGCACACAACTTTCCCCAAGTTTTCTCATCTTTGCTTCTGCTGTTTTCTGTTCCAGCCTTAGAAAACCAACAAGTTAGCAAATGGCAGTTGGTGACTTCGGTAGTGCTGCTGCCCGCAAGTCGCCCACTGCTCTATGAGCAATCAACTCATTTCCCTGCCAAGCTGGACGTGTGCGAGCCATTCTTTGGACTGTTGGCTCCCTCTCAGGCAGAAGCGGATGTTTCTTTTATGTCTTTCCGGGAAATTCACATGACACTTACCTTCCAGCTTCCTGCTGAGCTTGGGCAATGGAAGCCACATGTAGGAGATTGAAGGGCAGGAGGAGCATGAGTTCAAGGCCTGTGTTCCCCTGATTCCTTCCTACTGGGTTTTTCAATTTACCCATAGTCCCACGGGAGTCCAGCCTGTCTGAGGCTCTCTGTTACTCTCCTTGTTTTCCCCTCTGTGCTGGGGCTTGAACCCAGGACCTCATGCATGCTAGGCAAGCGCTCTACCACTGAGCTGCACTTCCAGCCAACCTTGGGTTTTTCTTGCTGCTTCGGCCCCTGATGGTAACTGCTTCCCACTCTTGCCTGCCCCAGGGTGCTTCAAACTCTCTTCACACCCTTAGAAACAAACCCCCTTCATTACACTCTCAACCACCCCAGTTCCTTTTCCTGTTACAACTGGCCTGGCGACTCAAGCAGGAAATAGGCTCCCCTGTGAGCTCCCACAATTCTTATCACTTCACATAATGCTGCCGCGGCCCTGTTTGAAGAGGATAATAGATACTGGTAGCATTGTGCTCTCACCCCACCGCTAAACTGCGATCTTGCTGGGGCACAGTCCGTGCCTGGCTCCCTCATGGCTCCCTCCTCATATTCTGATCAGTCTACGATACATATCAGGTGTTCAATTAGCATCTGCCATCCATGACTAAATAAATCAGTGCTTTATTAAATGAATAAACCCATCATCGTCAGTCAGGTTTGTCTTTAGATAATTGTCCTAAGTCTCTTGCACTGGTCATTAGTGCCAAGTCATCATAGACATCGATGGTAAAGCGCTCTTTCTTGTTCCATTCACGATGGGGAAGAGAAGATGAATGCACCTCACAGCCAGAGACCAGGAGCCTCTCCATGGTGTCCGGGTGGAGAACGCCCTCCATCGCTGCCTCAGAGCCTGGTTTGGGTGGCCCCTTGCACTGGCTTACACACAGGAATTGCACTTCAACTGTTTGTGGTTTTCTAGAAATCTTCTAAGACTTTCCTGAGGCTTTTGCCACCAATTCTTTTCATCCAATATAAAAATATTGTAAGTCATGTTCGCTGGAGGATGCCTAGACCAAAACGACAAAAACCACACTGCTCACTCAGGAGATGGGAATTCCCACCGTCTGCAGGGATTCCGGCTGGCGTTCGGGGGGATCTGGTTCTGCTTCCCACCAGAAAGCTCTGTTGAGTGTGCTTTGGGCAGCACAGGGCTTCTGGGAAACCCCTCCCTCCCCATCTGGTGGTAACAAGCACAGGCCATCGGCAGCTCTGGCTGGACTCTGGGATGGAGCCACCATCCCCACCGCGTCTTCCAGAACCTCAAGGGACGTGGAAGGAAAATTCTGGTCTAGTGGACGAGCCCTGATCAGAACTGTGAGGTGGATCGAGTGCATTTTCAGGAGCTCTTAAATTCTCCATCTCTAACTTCTACCGCATTCAAGGCCCCCTCTTCGCTTCAGGGGACCCACTCCTGGCGCAGAGGAGGAAGCTGGACGGGAGGTGGTCGTGGCCAGCCTGACTGTCCCCGGGGACTTTGGCATTTAAGGAAAGCCATGCCACTCTTGCAGGGAAATTTAAATACTGTAGCCTCGGTGTCAGAGAGAGGGGTGGAGGTGGGGAATGGATAGTTCATCACTCATCACACACCTCCACCCCTCTCTCTGAGGACAAGCTGAGCGCCTAACATGGTGTTGGGCAAAACCTTGGGGGCCTGTGGGGAGCTGCTTGTCCCTCTGTCTCCAGGGAGCCACAGCAGGCTCCTAGTTTTGAAAGCAATTATGCAACGCATGGTCTTATACATTGTTCACCTCCTGGAGCCTGCTCATGTGTTGCTGTCCTTGCACCTCGTCATCCAGGAGGATAATCAGGGCACAGTCAAAGTGACCACTGTTGGAGCCTGGCCTCTCGGGGCCCCTGCTGTGCCAGGCATTAACCCTTGGCTTAGAGGATCATGGGGAGGCTCGAGGGAGGGCCTGGGAAATGGCCGTTAGCAACCAGGAGAGCTGTCTCAATACCCTAACCACAGCGCAGCTGGACCAGAGGGAGGGAGTCCTCCTCCCGCTTATAGCTGTGCTTTGCCTTTCCTTTCTGCATCCATATTCCTGTTTTCAATCTTCCAGCCAGAGGCTCCAGTCTCACTTCTTTCAGTAGCCCTCAGTACGGGGCAGGTCTGGCCTGGAGAGACAGGCACAGGCCATGCCAGGGATGCCAAAACCTGGCTGTGCATCAGAATGAGGCAGCATCTAAAACCTGATTTCCCTGGGGCCTGTGTCCTCTTGGGGAGTGCTGGGCTTAGGGACCCCTGCCTTCCTCCAGAGGCCTGCCGGAAGCTGTGGGGAGACACTAGTTCAAACACCAGGAGTTGGAAGGAACTCACAATGGCTGCCTCCTCCTCATGTAAGAAGTCAGCGCAAACACCAACAGCACCATGACCCCAAAGATCGTCGCCACCACAACGGCAGCAGTGATGATGTTCTTCTGCAGGAAGTGCAGAAGCTGCCCGCAAGGCAGATCTAAAGGGGAAGACACGGGCAGAGAAGACAGAGAGAGAGGTGACCTCATTGGCGGCCCTGGGTTCCATCCCCAGCACCAGAAAGAAAAAAAAAAAAACACATATTCAGCTGGAAGCATCACATGATGCCAGCGATGGTCCTGAGCCCCCACAGCCCTCTAAATGATGCACAGGAAAATCAGGGTGGTTCCAGAGGCTACCGAGATGGGGCTGGGCATAGAGGTGGCCTTCACTAGAGCTCAAGGGAAGGAGATCCCAGCTGGCATCAGGACCATGGGGCTTCTGAAACTCCATTTGTAATTTGGCCAAAAAACAGGGAATCGGGAAGAGGGGCACAGAGGTACAATGAGAAGCGCAAGGCGGGTCACGAGGGACAGATGCCATGGGGAGCCGGGGTGCAGAAGGAGAGTGCTGACCAGGGCCTTCCTGGGCCATGGGAGAAACTGAACACCCCAAACCTTCACCTCTGGGACGTGAAGAGGCAGCAGAGAAGCGACTCAAAGGGCTCTGTCGGGATAATCCAGCATTTAATCTCTAAGCATCAGGAAGTGACAAGTGGGCATAATTCAGGCAGAGAGTGGCTGTGTGGAGGGGCTGTACTGGGCATGGTGCCAAGCAGACCTGAGCTCAGGTAATCAAACAAGGAAGATGCCAGGCATCAGGGACCAGGGTAACTTTGGCATTCAGTCCCTTCCTGCTTGTCAGAAAGCTTTTGTGTCTGGCAGTGGCAGGGGCTTGGAAGGTGAGGCCCACTTTTTTGTTTGTTTGTTTTTGGGGTTTTTTTGGGTTGTTTTGTTTTGTTTTATTTTGTTTTTAGACAGGGTCTCACTGTATAGTTCAGGCTGGCCTTAAACTCACTATGTAGCCTAGGCTGGCCTCATGCAATCCTCCTGCCTCAGCCTCCCAAGTGCTAGCATCATAGGTGTGCGCCACCACACCCAGCAATGCCCATGTGTTGAATGACCCTGGCCATGTAGAAACAACAGAAAAGTAGCACCTCTGTGGTAGTCACATGGTTGGAGTTTGAATTGCAGACCACATGCTCTTGTAGCTGAGTTAAAGGTGTGCCAACATCTATTCAAAGTAGCATGAAGGGGGCCGGTGAGATAGCTCAGCGGCATAAGCACCTGCCTGGCAAGCGCGAGGTCCTGAGTTCAACTTCTGGTACCCACATAAAGGAAAAAAGAGGCCAGTGATAGCACTCAGTGGCACAATCACTTGCTGGCATGCGCGAGGTCCTGAGGTCGACTCCCGGTACCCATATAAAAAAAAAAAAAAAAAGTAGCATGAAAGGCCAAGGGCACACACGAGCCCTCTGCAGCTGAGTACCCTCCTTCCTTCGTGCCATCTGGGTGATTACCTGGACTGGCAGTTTGTCGAAGTGTTCCTTCAGTCATATCCTTCTTGATTAGGGAAGATTCTCTAACCCTCTTCTCCTCTGAAATGCGATCTACAAAAGACAAAAGATAACACAGTGTTAGATACGGAGCCGGGGTGGTAAAGTCATGGTCTCCAGGGTGGCACCACTGGGAGGGTCTGGAACCTTTAAGGGGCAGGGCCTGGCTGGAGATCTTTGGGTCACTGGGGGTGCACCTCAAAGAGGATCATGGGACCCCAGCCTCTTCCTCTGCTTCCTAGCTGTGAGGCCAGCAGCCACAGTTTCACACACTCCCACCTTGATGAGCCACTTTGTCATGGACCCAGGACAACAGAGCCAGCTGATCATGGGCTGGAACCTCCAAACCTGTGAGCCTGATAAACCTTTCCTTTGGTGAGCTAGTTGACTCAGGTATTTCATCACTGTGAAGGAACACTCTCACACACTCACACACACACACACACTCTCACATACACGCTCATCTATAACTGACCACTGCCTGGAGTTCATTCCATTTCATGATGAAGTAGCTTATTCCACAGTCGAAGTGGAGGATTTTCAAGAAGAGTCTAAACAGACTGCAGACATCAGTGTTTTGGTTTTGGGTTTTTTTTTTCCTAATCTAACACCTTCCCGGGTAACTCACCCATGGCCGAGGCCATGCTCCCCGCAGTGTGGGCATCAGAAACATGGGAAGGGCTCGTCGGAAGCAGGGTCCTGGGCTCATCCGTGAGTTTTGGACTTGGTGGTTCTGGGGTGGGCAAGAATGTGCTTATCTTACAAACCCTGAGAGACACCACTGCTGCTGGTTGGGGAACGCACCTAGAGAACCCTAGGGAGGACTTCAGCCAGCCCCAGAGCCTCTCAGAAATAAATATAGTGAGACCTGCCTCACAGATGGCACTATGTTAGCAAAAATGATTTCTAAACCCCAATGTATCATACAAAATGTTTCTCAAGTTGCAAGGATAAAATAAGGAAATTAACCACACTGACTTATTTATCAGTAGAAGGGCTGCAGGATGGTTTGGTAGAAAGAAGACAGGGTTGAGCATGAGAAGCATTTGCATCCTGCCTCTGCCCTTGGCCGCCTTTGACTCCTCTGCACCCGAGACCAGGCGAAGGGCTTGGCTGAGCTCCGCTTGGAAAAGGGCGAGGCCATGAGAGCCATCCTTGGCAGATGCAGGAATTGCACAGGGAAGGGGCTGAGAGCTGTCATGAGAAATTCCAGGGAACAAACCGGACAATGCGTAGGAGCTCAGGAGAAATCTGTTTGAACTATTTAGCAGTTGGAAAGTAGAGCTATCAAGAAGAATAGCAGCCAAGCGTGCATCACCAGCTGTGGCTGGAACCCATAATCCCAGCCCTCAAGAGGCTGAGGCAGGAGGATCGCTGTGAGTTTGAGGCCAGCCTGGCTTACATAGTGAGTTGAAAGCCATCCTAAACTACATAGCGAGAACCTATCTCAAAAATGGGAGGAGGGGGTAGGAGAGCATAAGAAAAATACCATACCCCAGATGGGTTTGAGCCAAGCTGGAGTCCCCCAGCTCCCAGTGCGAGAACTCTGTGAACTGGAGGGGCAGTTTGGGGTGTGTTTGATGAATCTTCTCTAGACAAAATAAAATCTTGGGCTAAAGTTGTAGCTCAGTGGTAGAGGGCTTGCCTAGCCTGTGCAGGTCCCAGGGTTCCACCTCCAGCATCGCAAAAAAAAAAAAAAAAAAAAAAATGGAAAAGAAAATTTTACCCAGGAGACTCTTTATCATGGTGCACAGTTTTAGAGGTTCCAGCCCATGATCAGCTGGCTCTGTTGTCTTGGGATCATGACAAAGTGGCTCATCACAGTGGGTGTATGAGACAGAATGGCTGCTAGCCTCATAGCTGGGAAGCAGAGGGAGAAGCTGGGGTCCCATGATCCTCTTTGAGGCACCCCCAATGACCCAAAGACCTCCCACCAGGCCCCGCCCCTTAAAGATTCTAGAGTGCCTCTCTGTTCTCCCAAAGCTCCATATAGATACAACACAAGCACTTCTAAATGCCTTCCATTGTAGCACATTTCTATCCCACAATTCTCAGTCAACTAGACTGACTTCTTAGCTGTGAGGTCTTGGAGAATGAGAAGGCCTCGTTTAGCTCTCCAGCTTCCCGTGCAAGGCCTATGCCTGGGTAGAAGAGATCAGTAGCTAGGGTTGAGGGAAACTGAACATGAAAGATGATCTGCCTCACTCATTTGGCAGCTGGCACAAGTCCTCCTAGCTGGCTCAGGTGCCAAAAGACACCAGCTGTGTTTCACTGATGACTGTCATGAAGTTTACAGGAAACTAATTGGGCATATTAGCAATATGAGTTGAAAGAGTATTTGGTCATTGTGAGGTTTGATTGATTGTGTCAACTCTTGATGGGTCCCAGAACAGGAATTTAATTGGCTCTTCCCATCCCACAGCCTCCACCCATGGGTGGTCGTGGGAACCCTGTGCCCATTCATACACTCAGGCCAAAGAAAGACCACACATTTGCCAGCCTGGACAATGACATACTTGGCCTCTATTTCCCCTCTTTTTAATTGTTCAAAGGAAGAACTGCTTGATAGAATTGTAGTTGCTAGCCTCCTCTGTTTGTTTTGGTTTGCTTTGTCTGCCGGGCTAGGGATGGAATCCAGGACCTCCTCCATGCTAGGCAAGCACTCTACTGCCAAGCTGCCCCCAGCCTGTCATCCTGTCTTTAGGGCCAGTCAGCCTCTCCATTTACAGATCAGCAAGACACACCCTTCGTTGTGGGACACTTTCCCTTGCTGCTCAGGAGGATGGAGAGAATTCCCCCGCGGTGGCACCAGGAATGTGCACCCCACTCACTGGGGTAGGCACCTGCTGGTGCTTTGGGAAGAACCAGATGCTGCCAGCTCTTACTGCTCCTTCTTGGCATCCATCTGCCCGTGGAGGCACAGTCTGGCCTGCTGTGCCACGCTGCACATCCTACAGAAGCAGATCCTTACTCATGTCCTGGAAGCCCCATCCTGACCAGCGATGGGCCGCCAAGTTTCCTCTGAGCCTTGGCTCCATCTCACATTTAGTTGTGAACTCAGAAGAAAGGACTATGAGGTACCGGCCCCAATGCCAACTGTATCATTTGCATGTACCATCATCCAGGAGTTTATCCATTCCGTCAAGAATATAGTATGGTTCCTCAGAATTCCAGGACACACGGGCTCCTTGGGTGAAATACATGAAAAATAGAGAAAGAGAGATTTTCTTCAGTGCACACTTACATGCATTTTTTACATTTTTATTTTAAATTTTTAAATTGAAATGCTAATATATAACCCAACTTGTATGAAGAAATGTGTGTGCATGTGCATTCATGCACGTGTGTGTGTGGTTGGTTAGTTGGTTTCAGCTTTTTGAGACAGGGTCTCACTATGTAGTCCAAGCTGGCCTTGAACTCACTACACAGCCCAGGCTGGCCTCGAACTCACAGCAATCTTCCTGCCTCAGCCTCCCAGGTGCTGGGATGACAGGCATGTGCCACCACACTAAAGAAATGTGTGTTTGAAAGGTGATGCAGAGACATGTCACCTGACTGCTGATTGCAGAGAAGTCCATGCAGATGCTTAGAGAAATGACCCTCAGGACCTGGAATGGACATCTGTATGCCAAATAGTAACACAGGGTTCATTCCCCTGCCAGGGCATTTTACCACTGCTGGTAGATTTCTGATACATAATTCCACCCTTATTACCTGTGATCAAAGACCTGTCTTAATTCCCAAAGTGCTACTTTCTTCAGTAAAATGAAGCCACTTTGGGGAAAAGAATGTTCTTCCTTCCTGTCATTGCCATGGATGTGCCTAGGACATGTTATTTGGGGTCTTGTCTCACCCTCCATTGGCTGGGGTATTAATGAGCACATGGGCTCTCTCAGGCCACTTCATGTACATGGAAGTCCAAAGTGTGTTGGCTGGGAAGTTCTGTGTTGCAAGAGTCATGTCACAAGGGACAGTGAACCCCATGAGGAAATCAGGTTCCTGTTCTCTGAATGCCATCCAGAGTAGCAGAACCTGCCTGACACCACACAGCAGGGGTCGCCCCCAAATACAGTCACATTTGTGCTGCAGACCTCAGATGCTCCAGTTAGAAGGAGGATTTCCCACAGTTCTCTCAGAACCTCACACCTCAGGTTGGCTCTGCCCCAGCAGCAACTGGTTCCCAGAATGCTAAGCGACAGCCTAGTCCACCTACTACAACCCCCGGGCCCATGGAAATACGTGCAGCAGGGCAGGAAGAACATATACTTGCTTTTATCCAGGTCTTCCCTTGTAACTGGCCTCACTGTGACATCTGTGAAATCTGTGACATCCGGCTCCTCAGGAGACACCTGCTGCACAATGTCATCTGTAGGAGGCAGACAAAGGCACGTTAACACAGCAACGGACCGATGCGTCCTGTGCTGTGAGTGCCTGAAGCGGTCCATGTGCACAGTGAGGCAGTGACATGAACTTGGGCTACAGACACTGTGCTCTGAATGCCTTGTCTTAGGAAGGGGGACTGCAGTGACCCAAGTCATTGCTGGATCATCATGACTGCAGTTAATATCATCCACCAGAACATATGGCTACAACTCTGCCCCAAATGTCATTTTCAGGCCATAACTTTCCTTCCCATTCCTGTTGTCATTCTGATCCACCTACAAGATGCTCCCCAAGATGACCTATAAAAATGGGGTGAAGGCTGTCAGGGTAGAAATAAAGCAAAACATTTTAAAAGGTCACAAAGATCTTTTGTTTTATAAACTGCTATTAATGTTTTATAGTTTTCTAGTGGGCATAGACCTAGAAGTAGAATTGCTGGGTCATGTGGTAATTCTGTGTATAATGTTTTGAGGAACTGCCAAACTGTTTCCATAGCAGCCAGGCAGGGTGGTGCATGCCTATAATCCCAGCATTCAGGAGGCTAAAGCAGGAGGATCACCTCAAGTTTGAGGCCAGCCTGGGCTACATAGTGAGTTCAATGCCAGCCTGAGCTACATAGCAAGACCCTGTCTCAAAATGAACAAATAAATAATTTAAACATAAAAATAAAAATGCCATCATGTTGCCCTCAGGGTTCCATGATTTTTGCGGAGAAATGAGCTGCAAATCTTATTGAGGATCCCTGTATGTGATGAGTCACTTCTCTTTTGCTGCTTCCAAGTTTCTCTCTGTATCTGGGTTTTGACAAATAGACTATTATGTGTTTCAACTTGAATCTCTTTCAGGTCATCTGGTTTGGCATTTGTTGGGCTTCTTTGATTTGTCTATTCAGTCTTTCATCAGATTTGGGAGGTTTTGAGCTGCTATTTCTCCTAATGCTTTATCTCCCTCTTTCTCCTTCTCCCCTTCTGAGATTCCCATACTTTGTGTACTGGTGTCACCAAAGTCCCTCATATGGTGTTTATTTTCTTTTCGTTATTTTCTTTCTGCTCCTCAGACAGGATAATTTCCATGTCTTATGTTCATTTGCTGATCCTTTCTTCCACCTCAATAATCTGCTATCGAAACCATCCAGTGAGCTTTTCATTTCAGTTATTGTACTTTTCAGCTCTAGAACTTCCCTATGGTGCTTTTGTATAATTTGTATCTCTTTAGTGATATTCTCATTTTTGCCATATGTTGTTTACCTGATTTCCTTAACTGCTTTATCCATAGTTACCTTTAGCTCACAGAACATACTGAAAATAGCTGATGTAACATCTTGGTGAATAATTACAGTGCCCAGGCTCTGAGGCGGATTAATAATTCCAACACCCCAGGATGGGTTCTGTCAAATTCCTTTTTTCTATTTCTTTATATGATTTGCAATTTTTTTTCAGGTGGAGGTTCTGAGTATTAAGTTTTGATAACTCATGAAATATAATCCTCCCACTGTTTAGGAATTGCTTATTTTTGCCTGTTAAGGAATAGAACTATCCATATGTGATTTCTCCAAACTGCTGTCGCAACAAGTATATTCCTTATTGTATGTGGGTGTTGTTTCTGTTTTGTTATCTTTGAAATCAACAAATAGTCTGACAAAGGTTTTCTTAAAATCTGTTTCCCAAAAGGTGGGGGGAGGGGTTCTTTCTTTATAGTTATTTGAAATCCTCTTTAGTCTATGGAGCTCTAAACAATGGCCAGGCTAAGTGCCAGCCCTGCAGTGACCTAAAGCAGCAATCAGCAACCAAAGCACCCAGCCCAGGTTTTGGAGGACAAGGTCCCTGTTGCCTATGCTGACACTAACAAGCTTCACCAGGAATGTGTGCTGCTATCCATATGGCTGCCTGCCACAGGGTTTGAAGACAGAGACCAGCAGCCCCTATGTGAAATGCTGAAGTTCACCAGCACTTACCAGCTTCCTCATCCAGGTCACCCTGGGACTCTGAGAGTTTGACAAGACTCCAATGTTCCAAAATAGCTGCTGGCTAGATGGGTCTAACCAGCTCAACTGCTCTTTTGGTAAAGGGACAGATTTTGGAGCTTCCTACTCTGTCTTCCATCTGGACCTTAGTTTTTCTCAAATAGTAAATGAGAATATTGAGGTGGATCAGTGAGACACAGTTGAGAATCACTAGAGGGCTTTAAAAACTACCAATGCCAAGGTACCCCCACACAGCACAATCAGATGCTGCTGACAGAGCAGGTGTGTCTCTTTCAAAGGGAGATTCTCATGCTCCCAGGCGGAAACCCTGCTGCTGCTACTGGATCCCCTCTTTGAGAACCAGAATCCTTTGCAAGTGTTTACCTTCCATGGTTTGCTTAATTTCTTGGGACTCTGACACTTAGAGGAACTGATTCTAGACACAAGCAACGGGAACCTGGGAGACCACCAAGGACAAGCATGCGGCTCTGCAAATCCACACTGAAGGTTTCACACAGGGATATTACTTACTCAATATTTTCTTCAAATGTTCATCTTGCTCATCTGAACTTGATGCAAACTCAGAATTGCTCAAGCTGTTATGCCGGAAATAACCTTTTGGAAAAATAAACCTTAGCTGTGATTAAGTCTTCTATTGAATCTACATTCATTCTCTTTAAAGTCACCCTCTGCTGTGAGGTATTTGGAGAGGAGCACGGGGCAGGTGGCCTGAATTCTGGGTGTCACAGAGCATTCATGAAGCATCTGCAGTTATCTGAAGTTCCAGCACAAAACCAATGACAAAGCTCATTTTTGCCTGGTTTCCCGACAGGCAACACATGTGGCAAGCTTTGACTCTACAAGACTACTGGTGGAAGGGCCTGCATGGTACGTGCAGAATGATGTCAAGCTCTGATTCGATAAATGACAAATGCACGGCTCTCTGTTAACAAGACATCGGTGAATCATTAGCAACAAATACACTGTACCCTCCAAGCACTTTGCTAAAAATGTGTTGAGGATATTGTGTTGGCCAAGGAAATATAATGAAACATGCTACAGGACAATCCATCAAGATTATGCAGAAAAAATACAATTTTGTCTTAAGCAAGTGGCCTATGAAATGCATTGGCAGGGTTTATACTTATAAGATTGCCTTACTGATAATCTTATATAGTAATGCCTTGGGCCTCATCCTGCTAATTACCCATTTTTAATTTAAAAAAAAATTTTTTTTTGAGTCAGGGTCTTGCTATGTAGTTCAGACTGCCCTTGATCTCACTGTGTAGTTCAGGCTGGCCTTGAACTTGCAGCAATCCTCCTGCTGAGATTACTGGCATGTGACACCATGCCCATCTAATTTTCTTCTTAATGCAAACGGTTTCTCCATTATTTGTGTGATTTGGAACTAATGTGTGTGTGTTTTGTTTTTTGTGTTTTGTTTTTTGTGTTAAGCATACGAGGCCAGCTGCTTCCTCTTAGCTTTGGTATTTGAGGTCAGTGCTAACAGAGAAATCAGTTCTGTTAATGGGGCAGATATTTTACAAAGGCTGAGGCAGGAAGAGGGTGATGCGGGGGGAGGGGGAGGGCTCTGCTCTCCCAGGCCAATGGCGGGGTCACTCGTGGGCAGTGAACAACAGAGCACCTATGAAAACGAAGTGATGGGCTGGGGATATAGCTCAGCAGTGTAGTGCCTGCCTGGCAAGCATGAGGTCCTGAATTCGATTCCCAGTACCCACAGAAAAAAAGTGATTATTCATAACTCATGTCACAAGGGACAGTGAACCCCATGAGGAAATCAGGTTCCTGTTCTCTGAATGCCATCCAGAGTAGCAGAACCTGCCTGACACCACACAGCAGGGGTCGCCCCCAAATACAGTCACATTTGTGCTGCAGACCTCAGATGCTCCAGTTAGAAGGAGGATTTCCCACAGTTCTCTCAGAACCTCACACCTCAGGTTGGCTCTGCCCCAGCAGCAACTGGTTCCCAGAATGCTAAGCGACAGCCTAGTCCACCTACTACAACCCCCGGGCCCATGGAAATACGTGCAGCAGGGCAGGAAGAACATATACTTGCTTTTATCCAGGTCTTCCCTTGTAACTGGCCTCACTGTGACATCTGTGAAATCTGTGACATCCGGCTCCTCAGGAGACACCTGCTGCAGAATGTCATCTGTAGGAGGCAGACAAAGGCACGTTAACACAGCAACGGACCGATGTGTCCTGCGCTGTGAGTGCCTGAAGCGGTTCATGCGCACAGTGAGGCAGTGACACGAACTTGGGCTACAGATGCTGTGCTCTGAACGCCTTGTCTTAGGAAGGGGGACTGCAGTGACCCAAGTCGTTGCTGGATTGTCATGACTGTACCAGATGTCCTGCACAGTTAACATTGCCCACCAAAGACATAGGGACAGAAACATCATCTCTTCCTTTAAGAGCTTCCTGCCTCTCCTGGAAAGCTTTTCAGATGACAGTCGTGATTTTGCGGTGTCCTACACCCAAATCCTGGTTTTGCTGTTTAGTAAAACATGACTTTGGGCAACTAATGTCATCTCTTCGATCTTTGGTTCCTCACCAGAGGATGGGGAGGCTAATATTTAACTCAGGTCTTTTATGGAAATTGAATAGAACAGTGTCTGAAAGCATTTAACAGAGTGCCAAAGAGAAGGCAAAAAGATTTAATCACTACCTTTCTTATAAGAATAACCCTATATCGGGCCGGTGAGATGGCTCAGCGGCGTAAGCGCCTGCCTTGCAAGCGCGAGGGCCCGAGTTCGACTCCCAGATCCCACATACGAAAAAGAGGCCAGTGATATCGCTCAGTGGCACGGGTGCCTGTTGGCACGCGAGGTCCTGAGGTCGACCCCCCGGTACCCACAAAAAAAAAAAAAAAAAAAAGAATAACCCTATATCAGCTGGTAAACATTGCTAGTTTTCTCAAAACTTGGAATAGACCAATGAGTCCCAGCCTGGAGTCACCCAGGTGCACCTGGTTATGGTGGCACACACCTGTAATCCCAGCACTGGAGAGGCTGAAGCAGGAGGATCGCTGCAAGTTTGGGGCTACACGGTGAGTTCAAGGCCAGGGGTGGCTCTTTTAACAACCTCTCCAATGATTCTCATGCTGGGTTTAGGCTGACAGCACTGGGGATGGCTCCAACTCAGCCTTGGGCCTTGCAGGCTCTTGGGGCAGAAGTTGTAGAGGCAGCTCTGCGGTCTCAGTATGCTCCCCCATGGCGGCCCTGCCTCTGCTACCCCACTGCCTTTTGAGGAACAGGGTTCTGAATGTTTAACTTCCTGTTTGGCCTAATCTCTTGGGACCATGACACTTAGAGGAACTGATCCTAGCCTCAAGACAAAGTATCCGTCATCCCCTTCAAAGCAGCAGGCACAGGTGTCCTGGGAGACCACCAAGAACAGGTGTGTGACACTTCAGACACACCCTTAAGCCACGGTCCCCAACATTTTTGCCACCAGGAACGCTTTCCTGGAAGACAGTTTTTCTATGGACCAGAGTAGGGTTGGGGGACAGGGTCAGGATTGGATTCTCATAAGGAACGCACACCCTGGGTTCTCGCAACGCAGTTCACAGTAGGGTCCGCACTCCCATGAGAATGTAATGCTGCAGCTGATCCGACCGAGGCAGAGCTGCCAGTGATGGGGCGGCTGGAAACACAGAGGTGCTTCTACTGCACCCCACCACTCACCTGCTGCGCTGCCTACCTCCTAACAGCCCCGGGACCAGGCCCGTGACCCCAGGGCTGGGGACCCCTGGCCTAACAGTTTCACAGGAGGAGGTTACTTACCAAATATTTTAGCCACATCTTTTTCCATACTCTTTGAACTTGAGGAAAATGTACTATTTGAACCTGTGGGGGAAAAAAACTCAGCTGTGATTAAATCTTTCATCACAGGCTGGGGGCACAGCTCAGGGGTGGACACTGCTCAGCCTGCAGGAGGCCTTGGGTTCATTCCCAGCACCAAAAAACAGAGAAGCTTCATTCTCCCCGTAGATCATCAGCACAGCGTTCTTTCCCCTCCTTGTTAAATCAAGCACTTTCACGTTTTCACTTCCAAGAAGAGCTTCGCGTCTCCTCTTTGGGCATCTGCATTATCAGCAGCACGATTGTCTTGTGCCTTGAGGACATGGCTTAGAGAATAAGGGTGACTTGGCCATGAGCACTGTGACACCATGACAGGTGGCCCGACACCCAAAATGACAGCTGTAAGACTAACGGACAGGTGGCAGACATGGTGTAGATAGGCTGGATAAACTGTCACATCCCACCCCAGGCAGGACAGGTGGAAATGCAATCATACCTTGGGAGTCAGCTGGTTTGAAACGCATGGAATTTGGTACTCGACGCATTTTGACGCAAAGCCTTGGCCCCTGGTGTTCATCATTTGTTTGGCACCTGATGTGCAAGCTAGAACTCATCAGTGTCAGCTGCCTTGTGACTTGACACCCTTTCCAGCCAAAAGAGTTTGTTCCTTACTCATCATTGTTGGTACTTATTGTATCTCTGGCAGCCAATTAACACTGAGTACCAAGATACCACTGTATCATGAAATTTCATCCTGCTACTCCAAAGGGCACACGAATTTAAAACTCATGAACTGTGTGTTTCTGCAATATTCAGTTTAATATTTTCAGACTGTGATTGACCATGGCTTAACTGCAACCATGGATAAGAGAGGTCTGCTGTTGTTTTTTGTTTTTCATTCTTTGATTTTTGTTTTTGAGACAGGATCTTGCTATGTAGCCCAGGCTGGCCTGAAACTCTCAACCATTTTTTATAATAAAAAGTTGCAATGTACATGTGTGCTATCCTCCCATGGAGCTCTGAATTTTAAGAAAGCTTCAAAGTTAGGGAAACTTTTCAAGTTACTCTCCTCTGCCAAGCAGTATGTCCCCAGTGGTAAACTCAGGGAGGTAGAGACAATGCAGATGAGGACGCCTGAGCTGGCCACACCAGCCCTGCGGGTGGGGACACCAACCCCTGCCTGACCCGGGACCCCACAGGACCCCATTCCTCCAGCTGTGGTGAGGGTACCTTTGATTTGGGAGTGAGGGTAGCGCTCTGCACTGAGCCAATAGTCCAGGAAGAGGACCAAGAGGGTCACAACTCGGCTCATCTTCGCCATCGCCTGTGTGCCATACCTGGCTGGTCAGCAACAGCCATGAACCTCAGGAATGTGTGGAATCCATGGTCTGTGAGGTCACACTCAGAAGGCGGGGGAGGGGCACCACATCTGTGGACAGTGGCAGAGAGGGACACCAGTGGCCCTGAAGCTGCCCCTCTACTCTCTCTCCTTGGCTCTCTGATGCCTTCCTGCGCATCCTGCAGGCTGAAGGCGGCAGGACATTAACAGACTCTTAAAGACACAAGTGACCAAAACTCAAGAAAAGCACTGTCAGTGAAATGGAAGTAGCTAGAGTATGCAGGGAAAATCCTAAGATTGATCAAGACCTCACACTAATAAATGGCATTTATGTTGCTATAGTTCATATCTGAACATCCCCCAAAGGCCCATGGGTTGAAGATCTGGTTCCCAGCCTGGGGTGCTATTGGGAGGTGATGGAATCTTGAAGAGGCAGGGCCTCGTGGAAGGAAGTGAGGTCATGGAGGCGTGGCCTTGAAGAGGATATTGGGACCCCTCTCCTTTCTGCCTTTCTTTCCCTTACTGGTCATCATGAGCTGAGCAGCTTCCT
Organism: Erethizon dorsatum; assembly: GCA_028451465.1. Lineage (NCBI taxonomy): Eukaryota > Metazoa > Chordata > Mammalia > Rodentia > Erethizontidae > Erethizon > Erethizon dorsatum. The sequence goes on from CM051824.1 coordinate 8,700,495, forward strand.
CTGCCACACATTGCCACCATGATGAACTGTGCCACCACAGTCCCAAAAGCAAGCAAGTGATTGAAACCTCTGAAACTATGAGCCAAAATAAACCTTTCCTCTTATTAAGTTGGTTACCTTGGGTATTTTGTCACAGTGACTGAAAGCTGACTGACACAGTTGTATAAGCTATAACACCACACACAGCATAAACTCATTGATAGATTCATGTTACTCATAGATCACTATTTCCCCTATTCTATTTCATAAGTATTAAACTATTTTCAACAGAGTTGACAACCAACAGACCGACCTTACTGAAGAAAAGACCAACACCCAAGAGGAGAATTTTGCTTCAGGACTGAAGTCACACCCTTCCACAGAGACTGGAAACCTCAGCGATAACCACGTTTATAAATATTTCTTGGCTGCATGTGCTGGCCTATGCCGACAACAGCAGCTACTCAGAGAAGCAGCAGCTACTCAAAGTTCAAGGCCAGCCTCGACCACTTAGCCAGCCCTGTCTCAAAATAAAATAAAAATTAAAAGACTTCCAGGTGTAGTCTTGTGGTAGAGCACTTGCCTAGCATGCTCTATGCACTGGGTTCAATCCCTGCTATTGCAAAAATAAATTAATAAAAACTAAAAATATTACTTGTTATTTATCTTTAATTATGTGGATATGCAACTCTGATAAAGCAACTTGAAGTATAAAAAAATCTATTTTCAAAGAAGATATCTTGTATGTTAGTATCATTGACTATACTTTTTTCCCTAGTTTTTTTCCTGCATTGTGTGTTCATTTGTTTGTTTTGAGACAGGGTCTCACTATGCAGTCCAGACTGGCTTCAAACTCACAGTGATCCTCCTGCCTCTGCCTCCTGAGTGCTACGACTACAGATGTGCACCTCCACACCTGGCCTTTCCTGCATTTTAATCTTGTACTGGGTCCCCTCAACTATGTTGCCAACCTGGTCCTCAGCCCTTCTGTCTGCACACAAATGTGATCAGTGGGAGAGGCCTTCTGTGGGCAAAAATTTACATGGTAGAATTCTGAGTCACTGGCCTCTTCCCTTCCCCCCGTCCCCTCCTGTCACCAGAAGAGGAGGTTGCAGGCTGTTTTTGACCTCCGTGCACATGGCTGCTTGTGCAATTTACCAGTTACCTTTACTTGGTTGTCAAACTTTCTCAGCTCAATTTCTCTCATTTACAGGAAGATCTGTTAGACACCCAGCATGAGAGGAAAACACCTAATTTTTATTTGTTTGTCTGTATGGAGTGGTGTTGTTCTGTTTGGTTGGTTTTTAAGACCAGGTCTGACTATGTTGTCCAACTGGGCTTTGAACTCCTGGGTTGAAGGTATTATCCTGCCTCAGCCTCCCAAGTAACTGGGACTACAGGTGGATACCACCACACCTGGTGCAAAATAATCTATTTTGATGCAGTCACCCAGGTCTAAAGCAGAAGTCAAGAAATGTTCTGTAAAGAGCCTGATAGAAAGTATTTTAGGCTTCGCAGGGCACATAATCCTCTGTAGCATATTCTTCTGCACTCGAAGTTGATTTTATAAGGCTTTAAAAATGGAAAGCCTTGGGCCGGTGAGATGGCTCAGCGGTGTAAGCGCCTGCCTGGCAAGCGCAAGGGCCCAAGTTCGACTCCCGGAACCCATATACAAAAAAAGGGCCAGTGATTTCGCTCAGAGGCATGGGCGCCTGCTGGCACGCGAGGTCCTGAGGTCAACCCCCGGTACCCACAAAAGAAATAAATAAATAAAAATAAAAATAAAAATAAAAATGGAAAGCCTGGCCTGTAATCCTAGTACTCGGGAGGTTGAGGCAATAAGATCGCAAGTTTAAGGCCAGCCTGGGCTACCTACTGAGATGCTGTCTCAAAAAAACAAAACAACATAAAGCTCTTGGAGAGAAGCCAATGAAATCAAAGCTTATTCTTTTACAAAAATCAATAAATATTGATTGTACTTATTTATCTCTAGTCAGGCTGAGAAGATGGAAGATGCATGACACAAATATTAAGAACAAGGGAGTAGACATCTCCGCAGAAACAACAGTCATGAGTAAGAAAAGCAGAATACTTTACGAGCATCTTTTTGCCAAGAAATCCAACAAGTTACATAAAATGGGAAAAATCCATGACCAACACAGGCTAATAAAGCTCACTCAAGAAGAGGCCCAGACCAGCTCTATATCTAATAAAGAAATAGATAATCCTCCCACCGAGAAACCTGAAAGCCCAGATAGCTTCCTTGGTAAACTTTATCGATATTTAAGGAAGAAATATCACTAATTTGACACAAATCCTTCTGGAAAACTGAAGCTGCAGGAAGTACTTTCCCACTCATCTAGGAGATAGCATTATCTTGTTCTCAGACCAGACAAATACATTTCAGGAAAAGAAAACTATATATCAAATATCTTTCCTAAACGTACACAGGAAAATCCTTTTGCAAATTGAATCCCATTGGGTTGTTCTGGGGTTTTTGTTTGTTTGTTGCAGTGCTGGGTGTTGTGTTGTGGCCCAAGAAGACTCCAACCAGCGGGGCCTCCCAGGGGCAGGAACGCGAACCCGGGCGACGGTATGGGGATGAGAAAGAAGACACACACACACACACACACAGATCAGGGAAGTCGAGCGAGAGAGTTTATTGCGGAAGTGCCAGGGCTTATATCTCTTTGAGGGAAACGGTGGGAGGGTCTAATGGGTGACGTAGGATCAGGATGGGCGGGGGGGGGCGCATGCTCAGATGTGAAGCTGGGTCATTTATGGCTCCCCACAGCTGGGGATTGAACCCAGGGCCATGTGCATGCTAGGCAATCATTCCGCCACTGAGCCACATCCCTAGCCCCTCAGTGGACCTATAATATCCAAAACAACTTAGGGGAAAAAAGAACAAAGGGGGATTTTAGCTACTTGATTTCAAAATTTATAAAACTACAGTAAACAAAACTATGTGTTATTAGCATATAGATCAGTGGAACAGAACAGAGTCCAGAGATAAATTCAGACATAGAAGACCAATTAGTTATTGACACAGGCACCAAGGCAATTCCATGGATATGGTATATCTTTTCAACAAATAATAGTGGGATAATTTGAGATAGCATATGGAAAAGGCTGAACCTCAATGCTTATCTTACACCATGTACAAAATTTAACTCAGAATTGAGCATAGACTCAATTCTTCAAGAATTCTTCATATACTTCAAGAATATAAGAGAAATTTTTATTGACCTAAGGTCTGAACTCTCTCGAAATAAAAAATATTTGTACTTCAAAACATACAGTTACAAAAATGAAAAGGACAAGCAATATTTGAGAAATTATACATATAATATTTAATATTTTACTAATGGGAAATAATTTTGCATAATATATTAAAAATATATATATAAATATTTAGAATATATGTAAAATAAAGAACTTTTTATTGGCTATGTTGTCTGAGCTGGCCTTGAACTTGCTATATAGACCAGACTGGCCTCTAACATGAAACCCTCCTGTCTTAGCCCCCAAAGTGCTTGGATTATAAGTGTGCACCACCACGTCTGGCCATTAAATAACTAATTTAAAGGTAGGATTGAGATTTTAAAAGATGCTTCACTGAAGAATATATACAGATGAAAATGAGTACATGAAAAGATGCTCAACATTATAAGTAGGAAAATAAACACTGAAATATAATGGCTAAAAGTTAAAAAGATATAACAATACCAAATGTTGATGATATGGAGCAACTGGAACTCTTGTACAGAGCTGGTGAGAATGTAAAAAATAGTACAACACTTTGGAAAGCAATTTATCTTTTTCTTAAAAGTATTAAACATGTACTTGCTGTGTGATCCAGCCCTTTAAGCCCTAGGTATTTATAACCTAAGGAAAATGAAAGCATGTGCCCACCCAAAAACTCATACATGAATGGTCATAGTAGCTTCATTTGCAATAGGCAGAAACTGCAAACACCACAAATATCAACAACAGGTGAATGCATTGTTGTGGTATGTCCATGTAACGGAATATTACTAAGCAATGAAAAAGAATAAACATGTTATGACAGTCTTGATTGTCAACTTGACTGGATTAAGAGATGCTAGGAGATTATATCTAGCTGGGGGTGGGGTAGTGTTGCCGAGATGATTGGCATTAGGCCATCACACTGAGGGGGGCCGACTCTGAATGGAGGGCACTTTCAGTAGGATGGGAACACAGATAGAATAAAACTTGAAGAAGGAGGAAGCCAGCCAGGGCTTGCAAGCTCAATTCTGCTTGAGCAGGTCTGATTTTTGCTGCTGCCACTACCATAGATCTCAAGACTCCAGCTTCTTCAGTCCCTCAAGGCAGACACATCAGCAGCTCTCCAAGGAGTCTCTTCTCCAAATCTCCAGCCGCAGAGTGGGGCTGCATCCTTGGTCCCTTTTGTTCTGTGGCTTCCAGCTTCTTGGACTGAGCAGAGCCTGGGTCCTCTGGCTCTCCATTCTACAGGCAGCCATTGTGGGACCATCCAACCTCTGAACCTGTAAGCCACTCTCAGAAATTTCCCTTTATAACTTTATATATATATATATATATATATATATATATATATATATATATTATATTGCTTTAGAGAATCTTACCCAATATACATGTTGTCCAACAATACGAAACAACTCTCATAACCATAATGAATGATAGAAACCAAACAACAAAATAAGTACACACTGTAGAAGCCCCCAACACACAAGTCTAGAAATAGACAACTAAACTACAGTAACAAAAGCTAGCGAGTGCTTGCCTGGAAATGAAGAGAAGGAAGGGGGAGGAGAGGAAGGGATTACAAAGGTACACATTTAAATTTTTGGATATCTTCTTTATCTTGATTGGGAAAATGGTTTCCTGAGTGTATTCATGCATCAGAACTCAAATTAGCTAGGCATGCCAAGCATAGTGGTGTGCACCTGTAATCCCAGCACTCTGGGAGGCTGAGACAGGAGGATCAGAAATTCAAGCCCAATCTGGGCAATTTAGCAATTTAGTGAAAACTTGGCTCAAAATAATAATAAAAAAGCCTGGGGTTGTAGCTCAGTGTAAAGGCTGTGGGTTCAACCCCCAATATGAAAAACTAAAATAAAATAAAATAAAAAATTAGCCAGGCATGGTGGCACACACTGGTAATCCCAGCTATTCAGGATGCTGAGGCAGAAAATAGCAAGTTTTAGACCAATCTGAATAATATACTGAGACCTCAGTTCAAAAAAAGAAGAAAACTCATCAAATTGTACTGTTTTTATACATGTAGTTTATCATATGTCATATTTTAGTGAAGGAAATGCAATGTATAACAAGGTGGTCCTATTTTTTCATCTATGACAAATACAAAGATTAAGTAGAAAGATAGGATTCTGATTCAACGGTGGCAAATGAAACCTGAGCTTCTAACTTCAATTCACCCCAATCCTTCACCCTAAGCCTCCAAGTGACTACAAGAAAGGTTTTAAGAGAGAATCCATACAGGATCAAAGAGGAGCACTCTGGCACATCCCGTTTTCACAGTTAATTTGGCGGGCAGGATTTCCTTAATACATCTGGTTGCTCCCTACTTTTTCTTAAATCGTTGGTCACTGCGGCTGGGTACCTGGGATAGAAGTTAGGAGAGGCAGCTGCACCAGACACCATGCGCCATCGTCTCTGCCTTTCTTTGGGGTCTGTCTGTGGGAAGGAAGTTCTTCCACCCTGGGGGCTTCTCCACAGCTGCTGCCCTGGTCCATTTTGGCTGTGTAAAGTGGGTGTAAGTAAAGCTTCCTGAAATCGAGAGTAGCAATGGACCCTCAGAGCTATAAAAGGAGATAGTGCTAGGGGGATGGCAGAGGGAGGTACTTTGGTCACTGGGGATGTGTTCTTGCAGGGGGATGAGGGACCCCTATGTCTTCCTCTTTCTCTATGCTTCCTGGTTTATCATGTGCTTTCCTTGTTAGAGGTCCAAATCCATGAGGCCACCTGATCTCAGACTGGAACCTCCAGAACTATGAACCAAAATAAACCTTTTCTCCTTCTAAGTTAATCGCCTCGAGTATTTCAGTACAGTGGTGGAAAGCTAACTGATACATATGCATGTCCAAGTTTAAATTGAATACAATTCAATACAAAAGTTTATAGGGTAGAAACTTACTCTTCCTTCACTCTCATATACCTATGGTTCCTTCCCCAAATCAAAGAGATCTAAAGATGTCTCAGATACTCTTGACAGTCATGCATGTAACATTCTACTCTTTGGCTCTCTCTTTGCTTTGACTTAACAATATGCCCCGTGTGTTTCTTGTATCCAATCATGCAAACTCCCTCATTACTTTTAATAGCTGCACGCTGATCCATATCACAAATGTATAGATGCCAGATGCAAATTAACATACTTATGGTTTCACTTGCACTAAATTCAAAACCAGGCAAAACTAAGAAATGCTTTGGGGGAAATACCCAGGGCCTGCTTCCTCCAGCATAGGGAGCTCATGAAGAACCGCGGTCAGAGATGCTGGGGCGTGGCAAAAACGTCTTTCGGGACAGGTGAGGTAATAAACCGCCCAGCTCCTCCCTCTTCTGCAGGCGTTTCCTTTAAGAACGGAGCCATGGGCCGGTGAGATGGCTCAGCGGCGTAAGCGCCTGCCTTGCAAGCGCGAAGGCCCGAGTTCGACTCCCGGATCCCACATACCAAAAAGGGGCCGGTGATATCGCTCAGCGGCACGGGTGCCTGTTGGCGCGCGAGGTCCTGAGGTCGTCCCCCCGGTACCCACAAAAAAAAAAAAAAAAAAAAAAAAAAAAAAGAACGGAGCCATGACCTCATCCCCAAATGAGGCACAGCCTATCTTGGCAACGCCCCACCTCTCTTTCGGAAGGTTTCTATTGGCTGGCCGGCCCCACCCCCTTCCCCCGCAGCCCGTCCCAGCGCTCGCCGTCAATCAGGCCGCTGCGAGCGGTGATTGGTCGCTGCCGTCCCCAGAAGCCCCTACCGGGCTCGCGTAGGCTGCGCGCTCGAGGGAGGGTCGCGGCGCCGCGTCCAGTGCTCGCGGTCCGGTCTGCCCGCCGCCGGTCCCTCCTGCAGCCCGCCTGCTGGGCAGGGCCGGCCCGGCCCGGCCATGGAGTCCTACGACATCATCGCCAACCAGCCCGTGGTCATCGACAACGTGAGGCCCGGCAGCCGGGGGAGGGGGGCCCCGGCCGGCTAGTCCCAGCTCGCTGCGCGTTCGCCGCCTGCGCCGGACCTCGGTTCCAAGGCCGGAGCGTAAAGGCCACCAGGTCCCGCCGAGATCTCGGAGTCCCTGCGGCGGACCCTCTCGGTTAAGAACGCAGACCCTGGGCGGGTGCCCACCCGGGTGCCCACCCCAACACCTTTGCTCACCTTAGCCCTGGCTGTAGTCCCGGGTGGAAATGGGCGCTGCTGGCCTGATGTTTTGGAGAGGTTGGCCTGGTGATCCCCCAGGCTTCCCAGAGGGCTGCAAAAAAATGCAAGCTACTCTCCACCAGCCACTTACACACCACCACTTGCTTGGCCTGTTGGCTCCTTTGACCCTCTCCTTTAGTGCTCCCGTGTGGAACAGAAATCCCACAGACGCCAGGGCAGTGGAGAGAGTTCAGGGCCACGCTTCCGGGACCGAGAAGCAGTTTGGGGTAACTGTTTGGAAGCCTCAGGAAAGATGTCCGGCTTCCCATGGCTTTGTCCTTCAGCACGAGCTCTCGTCTTGCTTGCAGCTGTTTTAGGATTTCTGGTCTCTGAGCCCTGACTTGGGAAGAAGTTAAAGGCTCTTGTCTGGCTATACATGTGCCCCGCTGATGTCCCTCGGTGTGCAGGCTTGGGAGTCTTTGATAATGACTCAGTCTGTTCTTTTTGGGATCTGTCTGCCTCCCACGTGAGCCCAGTGGGGTCCCTGAATGGCCATCTTTTTTGGACGACCCATGCAGGCTGCCTGAGTCATAGCAGGGGTGCTTAGCAAGAAGGCTAGAGCTGGGATTGGGAAGTGCTGTGAGACCAGCTCCCCAGCAGGCTGCAGGAACGACCAGGTGGCTTCCCTTCAAATAAATCACACGGGCTGATCAACAACTACAAGTTCTTGTAGTCTCTAAGGAAGCCATGAGGAGAGGTGCCAGTCTTACCTGGCAGGTCCTGTACAAGGTCCCTTTCTGCTAGGGAAGCCAGGGGTGGGTGTGCACTCGAAAACAACTCTGCAGAGGGGTTGCTTCTGGCTGTCTCTCAGGAGTCACCTATGCTGTGGATTCCTGCCAGGACCCAGCCCTAGAGTTTTCAGGGAAGGATGTACTTCATAGGCTCTCAGTCTCTGCACTGTTGGCCTTCCGGGCTGCGTACTTGTTGGTCGTGGGGGAGGTCTGTGCCTTTTAGGATGTTTATCAGCATCCCTGGCCCCTATGCACTGGATGCCACTCGCACCCTCTCCTGTTTCCCCTGTTCAGACACTGCCAAATGTTCCCAGGGCAGGAGATGCAAAGTCGGCTCTGGCTTTGAACCACTGTTGGACTTGTAAGTGGGGATGTGCCCTGGGCCTTGGTGGGGCGCCAGCTCTCTGCTGCCAGGCTCTGTCTTCATCCGGAGATGACTGTCAGAAGCTAAATGTTGCTTTTCCTTGCAGGGCTCGGGGGTGATCAAGGCTGGCTTTGCAGGAGACCAGATTCCCAAATACTGTTTCCCAAACTAGTAAGTGTTGCTAGATGGCTGGGGCAGCAGCCCTGTCTGTTTTGTTTGGTTCCTGGAGACCAGCAGCCCTAGGTCACAGCCCTGGTCCCTATCTGTAAAGGAAAACCCCATGTTTGTGAGGTTGACACTGTGGAGAGAATTTGGCAAGAACAAAAGAAGTGCTCTGGGTTTCTCCTTCCTCCTCAGAGGCTCCGGGTTTTGTCTCTCCCTGAACAGTGAGGGGGAGGCAGCTAGCTTTGCCCTGGGGATGGGGTGCAGAGCAGCAGCGAGAATAAAAGGGAGCCCTTCCCAAGCTCTCCAGAGAGCAGGAAGAATGGGGGTAGGTGCGCCGCAGCCTCTCCTCCTTGGAAATCTTTTTGTGCCTTTTTTGATGCTAGGGATTAAACCCAGGCCTTGAGAATGCTAAGCACACACTCTGCCCTGGGCCACATCTCCAGCCCTGGAAATGTTTTCATCGGGACTTGTTCTTGATCAGATTCTGAAATATTGTGTTTCAGTCTTGGGAGGGGCCTCTCCCTGTGTGATGCTGGCCGCAGCAGGGATTTGAGGGGGCTGCCACCCCCCGAGAGCCTGGCATATTACTTGGGCCCCTCTAGCTCATGGGCAAAGTTTCTCTCATCAGTGCCTCTTCTCAAATCTTGGACACTTTCAATTGGTTTCCTGAAGGCTGGGGCAGAACAGGACCGAAGGTGCCCAGAGCAGCCGGCTCTGCGGAGAACCCATGCCTGGTCTGGGACAGAGCCACCATGGGACGCCCTGGAGGGCTTCAGCCTTCCTTCCGGAACTTTACAGTTCCTGTGGATGCGCGGAGAACTTGCGGCGCCGCTTGGAAGGGTAGCTCATCAGACCATGGTCTCCAAGGACTGACTCTGTACCAGATGTCCTGGCGGTGGGAAGGGGCGGCGTCCACTTGAGGGACATGTCCTCCCTCGGTCTCCAGCCAGTGACAACAGGCTTGTCCCCCTGAACACAAGAGTCATTGGGCTGAGTCATTGTGGCTGTGGAAGGCTGACCCTCTGCCAGGCCTGGGCCATGAAGGGCTGGCATCCGAGTTCAGACACTTGGCCCTCTGGGAGTGACACATTCCTTCTGACCCTGTCCTGCTCCTGCATCCCATGACCACCCCTGGTTCCCACCACTGCCTGTGGCCACATCCCGCTGCTTTGTTGGGGACCGGTCCCTCTGAGCTTCAGAGGTGGACTTTAGTTTTCCTGAACAGGAGCCCAGCCGTGCCCACGCCCACCTCACTGACTTTGTGTCCCCACAGTGTCGGGCGGCCTAAGCACATGCGGGTGATGGCCGGAGCCCTGGAGGGGGACCTTTTCATCGGACCCAAGGCAGAGGTAACAGGCACAGGGCCACTAGCTGATGGCGGGGGGACGGGCCCAGGGCCTCTGCTGCCACCCTTCTGGGCTCTTCTCACAGCTGTGGGGCCTGCACGTGCACCTGCCTGCTGAGAGATGTGGGGCAGCACACCCATTCCGGGGAGCGTGGTCAGACCTCCGCATCCCCTGCCTTTTAGAGGCAATTTGGAAACCACAGAGGAAAGAACTGAATAAAAGGTGCTTTAAGAATTAGTCACCACACTTGATACGCTTTGACAAGGGCCATGAGGGCCACCTCTTCCACAGCAGCCAGGTGACCCATCTAGGGACAGTACAGGCAGGTCACACATCAGGAGAAGCCAATGTGGGGGTGGGGAGGAGCGAGCCAGTTGTTCAGGTGCTGCGTGGACACTTAGGGGACGTGGAGTCCAGTTGTGAGCCTGGGAAGGGGCGGCGTGAGCTGGAGGGGCCAGTGCGGGTCCCCAAGAATGAGGTCAGTGGTAGCCATGGGCAGGGGGTTAAGAGGGCAAGAAGCGGCACACCCATGGTGGGGGCAGTGTCAGAGGGTAAGTAGGGGCAGCGTGTCTATATCAGAGACAGGTGTGGACTGGTCAAAGCTGCACCCTAGAGGAGCGGAAGATGCCCCCAGGAGAGGCTGTGCTAACAGGCGCAGTAGCTGAAGGGCCTGGAGGAAGCTGGCAGCTCTGGAGTGGGGAAGCCTCAGTTGAGCCCGCAGAAGGAGGGCCTGTGGCTTGGGGCACACTGCCACTTTTTCTGGTCTCCAGCCAGTTGAAGCTAGCTGAGCTCTAAGAGCCCAGAGCATGGTGGGACAGACAAGCCATTCTTAGTTCAGGATCCACCCCAGAGCCCGGGGACACCCCATGGGTAGGGGTGGCTCCGTTCAGGGCAGAGAACCAGGGGTGACTTCCCAGAAGGCCAGTGGCCACCGCCTGGTACAGGGCCTGCACCACATCTGGCCTCCCTCTGCCTCCAGGAGCACCGGGGGCTGCTGGCCATCCGCTACCCGATGGAGCACGGCGTGGTGCGGGACTGGAATGACATGGAGCGCATCTGGCAGTACGTGTACTCCAAGGACCAGCTGCAGACCTTCTCAGAGGAGGTGTGGCCGCAGCCCCTGCTGGCTCCCAGCTCTTCAATGGTCCCTTTCCCTGCCTGCCTCCTCCTTGGCCTGCCACATCCCTCTGTCCACGGCACCCCACAGCCAGTGGCAGCCAGGGAGCGCCCACCTTTGGAAGAGGACCGGCCGGCTGGAAGCAGGGCTTGGGCTCGGCAAAGAGCCTTTCGGGCCAGCGTGTTGCTCATGCCAGGCCTCTCCCGTGTCTTGCAGCACCCGGTTCTCCTAACGGAGGCCCCACTCAACCCCAGCAAGAACCGGGAGAAGGCGGCGGAGGTGTTCTTTGAGACCTTCAACGTGCCAGCCCTGTTCATCTCCATGCAAGCCGTGCTCAGCCTGTGAGTGTCTGAACCCCATCCTCCCTGTGGCTGTCCTCCTGGGGTGAGGCGGTCCCCGTGCCTCAGTGGCTGAGGTGAGGGGATGCTGACCTGGTAACAGGTACGCGACAGGACGCACGACAGGAGTGGTTTTAGACTCAGGGGACGGGGTCACTCATGCTGTCCCCATCTATGAGGGCTTCGCCATGCCACACTCCATCATGCGGGTGGACATTGCTGGCCGGGACGTCTCCCGCTACCTCCGGCTGCTACTGCGCAAGGAAGGGGCCGATTTCCACACATCGGCAGAGTTTGAGGTTGTCCGGACCATCAAGGAGGTGATGGGGGACCCCAGGGCATGGGTACTACTTGGGGCTGGGAAAGGGGGGACCTAGGCACAACCATCTGATGTGTGTCCCTCACCCACAGCGAGCCTGCTACCTGTCCATCAACCCTCAGAAGGACGAGGCACTGGAGACGGAGAAGGTGCAGTACACCCTGCCTGATGGCAGCACACTCGACGTAAGTGTCTTCCCCAGTGCTGGGGTGGCAGTGACACTGGGCCTGGCTCCTGGGGAGCCTGTCTGCCTCAGTCCCGTGCTTCGACAGGTGGGGCCCGCACGCTTCCGGGCCCCCGAGCTGCTGTTCCAGCCGGACCTGGTGGGGGATGAGAGTGAGGGGCTCCATGAGGTGCTGGCCTTTGCCATCCACAAGTCCGACATGGACCTTCGCCGCATACTCTTTGCCAACATCGTGCTCTCAGGTGGCTCCACACTGTTCAAAGGTATGGGGCAGGTGGGGGCAGGGGGAACCAGGCCTTCACAGCCTGCGCCCTGCACACTGGGGCTGGGACATGGCCATTTCTGCACCCTTTTTTGTGGTACTCAAGGCCTTTGCACTGAGCTACATCCTCAGCCCTTTTTATTTTGAGACAAGATCTGGCTAAGTTGTCGAGGCAGGACTCTAACTTAAGATCCTCCTGCCTCAGCCTCCCAAAGTTCTTACATTACAGGCATGCATCACCATGCCCAGCTCATTTCTGCCCTCTTTTTAATGGGACCTGGTGAGCTTGTTTTTAGAGACTTGAGATAGGTTTTGTTGCTGCTGTTGTTTCTTTTTTCTTTTTTTTCTTTTTTTTTTTTTTTTGGTTTTTGAGACAGAGTCTTGCTGTGAGGTCCATGCTAACCTTGAATTCAGTATGTAGCCCAGGCTGGCCTCAAACTTGTAGGGATCCTCCTGCCTCAGCTTCCTGAATGTTAGGATTACAGGCCTGTACCACCACACCTGGCAGTAGAGACTGAGATTTAAAATTATATTTTGTTGACCTTGTGGCCAGATCAGGTTAGCTCAGAGGTAAAGGTATGAGAGGAGTGACCATGACGAGGAACAGGGGTCAGGTGGGGCTGTGTGACCGTCTCCCATTGCCTCGCTGAGGTGCGGGCTAGTTTCTCCCCTTGGATTGGCCTACCCTTCTCTTAATCCTGGAGATCATGGAGGACCCCCAAGGCTGGATCTGGAGAACTGTGGCTAGGAGGCTGGACCCCAGGCACCCCGATTCTTGTCCGTAGGCTTTGGGGACCGATTACTGAGCGAGGTGAAGAAGCTTGCTCCAAAGGACGTCAAGATCAAGGTGAGTCACGGAGACCCCTGGGGTGCCAGGTGCTGGCAGCCGTGCCAGGGGAGGAAGCCCAGCCCTGCCCTTCCCTTGCCCTCCCTGTGTCACCCAGCCCTGCCCGCCTGCTGGCAGTGCGTCCTCCCTCCTAGCCTGGCCTAGCCCCGGGCAGAGGGGGGCTGCTGCATAGGGACAGGGCAGTGACATGGCCCGTTGCCCCCATAGATCTCTGCCCCCCAGGAACGGCTGTACTCCACGTGGATTGGGTGAGGTGGGGCCCAAGGGGAGGGCTCTGGGAAGAAGCCACTTTGCCCTAGACTGCTGTAGGGCTGGCCGGCCAGGTGGAGGGGTGGAGTCTTCCACGGAAGGGCGTGGCCTCGCTGAGGGAGGGTGTCCCACAAGTCCACAAGAACACCACCTCCATCCTCCAGTGGTTCCATCTTGGCCTCACTGGACACTTTTAAGAAGATGTGGGTGTCCAAAAAGGAGTATGAAGAGGACGGCTCCCGTGCTATTCATCGAAAGACCTTCTGATGCCCAGGAGGGTGGAGTGTGTCGGGAGAACGGGAGGAGGGGGAACCAGAGGCCTGGACCCTTTCTGGTCAGGGTCCTCTGCATGCCCTGAGCCCCCAAGCAGGCAGTGCCACAGTGCTCACCTGCAGCCCCACCATGCACACATGCACACATACACACACACACACTATAATTTTTAGCTGCATGGATGCGGTCTCCAGCTAGAGCCGAGGCATTGAGGAGCCCCCATTGGGCTGCTCCGGGTGTCTCCCTTGTGAGCCCATTAGGCCAAGGGTTCCTCGCTCTGACTTTGGAGCTGCTTCCCCAAGCTCCAGGACCAGATACCCAAATCCCCCTCCGGCAGGCGCCACCCCAGGGTGGGAGAACCTGGGGGCCTGGGAGCAGGCTGGAAAGGGGCAGCCAGCAGCGCGGGCAGGGGCAGCGGGCGCGGGGATGCATCTTATGCTGCCGCCTCTGCCCAGGCCCAAGGCCACCCACACCTGTGCACACATCCCCAGCAAGGGCTGTGGCTTGGGGTCAGCCTTAGGAGCCGGGGGCGGCCACAGCACATGGCCTGTCACCCTCTCCCCTCCAAGTGTGGCATGATGGCTGCTCCTCTCCCTGCCCCATACCCTGGCCGGGAAGGGTTGTGGTCTGCATTGGAGGAAAGCAGGAAATGAGTCAGGCGGGGGCTGGGCGGGTCCTCCTCCCACCCCAAGGACATGGCCAGGCCCCACCTCGCTCTCCAGATGCGTCCCATAACTTGACACAGTTGCCTGAAAAAACTTTCTTTTATAAATCATTATAGTAATAATTATGGACAAGGCCCAGCGTGTGGCTGTTTTCTTGTGGTTCTGGATGCTGTTGTTTGCTCATCTGTCCCTGGGGACTTTCAGAAAGGAGCTCAGGGAATTCGGCAGGACGTGGACTCGAGCTCAGAGCCTGTGGTTTCGGTGGTTGTCAGGGCAACATGGCACCGAGGCCCCTGGAGGCCGGGCTCACTTGCAGCTGCGACCTCAGCCTCAGCCCCTCCCGCCTCCCCCTCGTGAACGGGGCTGTGTTCATCACATCCTGCTCTGTTGGGGCACCTGTGCCAGGCACCCTGACGCCAACAGGGTCCCAGGCTCCTCGGCTCAGACAGGAAGAGGGCAGGGAGTAATGGCTGCGAGATGAGCTGGGCTCTGCTGGGAGAGGCCAGGAGGGTCGCAAGGGGCAAAGGGGCTGCCCCGCGAGACTGGAGAGCTGCTTGCCCATGGTTGGGCATGTGAGTACCTACAGCATGTCTGTCATCGTCCTCGTGTTTGGGGCCAGTGGTAAATGAGATGTATTCTTACCCCAACAAATGAACAGGTTAGAGCCGGAACAGTGGTGTACACCTGTAATTCCAGCACTCAGGAGGCTGAGGCAGGAGGCCACAAGTTTGAGGCCAGCCTGGACTATATAGTGAGAGTCTGCCCCCCCCCCGCAAAAAAAAAAAAAACCAGAAACAAATGGACAGGTCAGAGGAAGAAGGCACAGGGCCCATTTCAGTGAAGACCTGCGGGGCCTGTGGGATGGGCATCAACCCAATAGGTGGGCAGGCTGAGTGGCAAGGACCTGAGGTGACCAGGGAGGGGGAGGACACCAGACGACGGGGGGGGGGGGTGCTGCAGCAAAAATCCAAGTCAGAGGGAAAAGGCAGGGGACAGAAACCAAAGTGGGTTGGGCCTGGGGATGGTGGTCAGCTATGTCCTGGGTGGATGGATAGTGACAGCGAATGTTGGGGGCCTAGGACAGAGATCAGGAAGGGGCAGAGGTGGGCATGTCCACAGCACATTGCAAGGCCCTATCATCACGGGGTGTCAGAGCTTGCTGGGAGCACCCTGCCTCAGGGACTGTAGCCCAGCGGCACTTCTTCCTCCCTGGGCTGAGCCTCCCGCCGACTCCTCCCACTTCCTGTCCTCCGCTCTGCTCTCTGGGCGCCTTCCTCAGCCCTGCTTTCCACACCGCCCTCTTCCTGACTGCGCAGGCCACCTCTCCCTGCTCTGGGTGCTGAGCAGGCGTCTGCTGCCTGGTGAAGGAAAACCCAACCGCTGCGTGCTGCCAAGTCCCGGGAACTCACCTGCCTCGCACAGTAGCCTCAGGACAAGAGGGAGTGACGCGGGCCAGGCAAGGACCAGCACTTTTCATGTCTGGTTTTCAAGGCTGAAAATTTTCCAGTTAGGTCTTATTTTCGGGGAAAGGGGTAGTAGTTGCAGGCAAAAATGAATACAAAATTTAGTGGGCAGAAATAAGGCTATTTGCACTATCTGTGTATCTCCCCACAAGATACTTACTAATTACAGAAGGAAAACTGGTCAGCTCACGGTAGAGAAGCCTACTAGACGCCACCTGGACCAAGTGATCAGGGTGCACAGCAGTAAGAAGTCATTCTCCTGCTAATTGCCAGGGGGCCCCATTCCACTTGGTATTCTTGCAAAAACTCTGGCTGGCAGCAGGCAGCCCCCAGCTGAAATTAACACATGCTTTCTCTTGTTCAAAGGGGATGGGTCGCGAAGACAAGCACCAGAGTGCGGAGTGCGACCTGAGGTCCCGGGAAGCCAGCAAAACCCCAGGAAGAGCTGATTAGTTCATAGCACTGTACCGATGTTAATTCCGTGGCTCCAATAACTGTACCACAAACTGGGTGTAGGATATATTGGAACTATTTTTGCAACTTTTCTGTAAGTCTAAATTATTTCAAAATTTTAAATTGAGGGACGAGAGGGCTCAGGCTGCAGAGCTAAGTGTCTTGAGCTCACAGTCCTGCCCCCACAAATTTGTAACTGTACAAACGTGAGATTTCCCAGCCTCCACATCCAAAAGGAGGGAGCAGTAATGGCATCAACCTTGTGGGGTTATCATCAGCCCAGAAGATGAGCCCAGAAAATCTTGTGTCCAAAAATAAAACAAATGCTGCGAGAATGAGAGGGACAGATCGAGAGGTCACAGGAGCCAGCTCGGAGAGACTCGGCTGGCCAAATAAGGACAAATTAAACATCAAAAAATAGTAAGTCATGGGTGATAATCCACTGAATAAAAAGGGATGGATCTATACTGATGTAAATTAACACGCTGGAAGTCTGACGAGGAACGAGGTGTTGCCGATATATCGTTACTGATTAGCAGGCGCCTTCATGCTGGAGGGTCTGGCGGATATCAGCCCATCGGTGACCACGGTGACCTGCACAGCGTGGGACAAGTCAGCACCAGGTGCCTCCCAAGAAGGGCCTCAGTGGCACTCTTGCCCAACACCTGGTTTCAACCAGAAGCCAGTTGTTGGTGTCATCCTCAAAAGGGTCCAGTGGGAACTGTCCTAGGTGGGACAGCTATAGGCAACACGTAACTCTCAACAGGACCCATTTGCTGTAACAGACTTTGGGATATTTAGCAAAACCTGAATAAGGGCTGAGGATTAGGGATTGAAATATATAAACTGCTCAGGGTGTAGAGGTGCACATCTGTAATCCCAGCACTCTGAGAGGCTGAGGCAGGAAGATCACAAATTCCAGCTCAGCCAAAGTTGAAACTTAGAAACATAGTGAGATTGTCTCAAATTTAAAAATGAAAAAAAGGACTGGGGGTGTAGCTCAGTTTAATACCCAATGCCAGAAAAAGAAAAGGGAGAACTTTCCTGATTTTGATGAGTATTAAAGTCGGGGGAGGGAAGGGAAAGTAAAAAGAATTAAGATGTGTTATATAAATGAATCAATTCCCCACAATAAATGTAATCATTTAAAACATTTTTAAGAAGAAAATGTCTTAGGTATAGAGACGCATGTTTGTAATCTCAGCTACGTACGACTCTAAAGCAGCACTACAAGTTCAAGGCCAGCCTGGGCCAATTAGCAAACCCTGTCTCAAAACAATAAAAAGATGGGGATGTAGCTCAGTAAAGCACTCCCCAGCATGGGTACTACCAACAAAAAGAAAATGTCTGTAAGAAATACACAGTACAGAGACAGACACCGGGGCACACACCTGTAACTGCAGCTACTCAGGAGGCTGAGGTAGGAGGGTCACAGGTTTAAACCAGGCTGGGCTACATAGTGAGACCCTGTCTCTTGACAAAACAACGGAGAAAAAAACCCACACTCGGGCCGGAGAGATGGCTCAGCGGCATAAGTGCCTGCCTGGCAAGCGCGAGGGCCCGAGTTCGACTCCCAGAACCCACATACGAAAAAGGGGCCGGTGATATCGCTCAGCGGCACGGGCGCCTGCTGGCGCGCGAGGTCCTGAGGTCGACCCCCCGGTACCCACAAAAAAAAAAAAAAAAAAACACACTTCAGTATGACAGGTCATCATATCAGCAAATTATTCTCAAGCAGTCCTGGAAAAAAATAGTCCTTTATTCAGTACTTGCAGATAGGCAAATAAATACTATCAGTGCGACCTGTATCCTTTTGTGAGGGGCAATGGGACCCAATTCCTGTGCTGCTGAGTGACCAGTTTCAGACGGAGCCCAGGGGCACACATGGTGGGGACGCCACACTTCCTCTCTGCCCAAGGACTCCCATTACCAAGGCCTGCGAACAAGGGGTTTTAGGTTGACCTGGCCAGCCTAGGGCAGAACCTCAGCCCTCAAAGCACCAGCAGCCTCTGGGGAACCCCAAGGGCTGGACACCTGGGTCTCACCCAAGGACTGTTTCAGTGGCCTGGGCCGGCAGAAGTGATCCAGGATCCCAGGTGACTAAGGTTCAGCTCACATTAAAGACCACTGACCCAGGAGGCAGCAGTGGACGCTCCTGGTCTTAGCTTCTCACTGCCACTATATAAAGTTATCACGAATCGAATGGCTAAAAACTTTATTAACTTACAAGGTTGTCTGGAAGTCCAATCTGGCCCTCACAGAGCTGAAATCAAAGTGTTAGCAGGGCTTCAATTCTTTCCGGAGACCCTAGGGGACAATCATTTTGCCCTTCCCAGCTTCTTCAAAGCCAGCGATATTGCATCTCTGCCCCTTCCTTGTCCTCATCAGGACCAACTGGATAACTCAAAATCATCTCCCCATTTCTTTTTTGTTTAAGACAGGGTCTCACTATGTAGCCCAGGCTGGCCTCAAACTCATGGCGATCCTCCTACCTCAGCCTCCTGAGTATTGAGATTACAGGCGTGCACCACCACACCCAGCAAATGAAAAGATATTTTGCAGGAAAAAAAAAAAAAAGTGAAAACTTAACTTGTCCTAAATATAAGCCAGACATGATGGTACTCGTTTATAATCCCAGCACTCAGGAGGCTGAGGCAGGAGGATCACTGCAAATTTGAGGCCAGCCTGGGCTACAAAGTGGGTTCAAGGCCAGCCTCAACTGCATAGCGAAACCCTGTCTCAAAAAACAGACAAAAAAAAAAAAAAAAACCAGAAACAAAACCCACAAAGTATCATAAATATTCCAAATTTTTTCCTCTACATTTTTTTCCTCTGAGATGGGGTCTTACTATGTTGCACAGGCTGGCCTCCAACTCTTGTTCAATCCTCCCACCTCAGCCTCCCAGGTAGCTGGGATTATGAGCTCCCACCACATCCAGCTCAATTTTTCTTTCTTTTTTTTTAAGATGGGAAGGCAGACTATTCAAAATGAGCCATGGAGATAGGCATAGAAAACGCTGCAAGGGGGTCTTGCAGTCACGCAGGGGTTGGGCTCAACTCCTACAACTGTTTTGAAATCAAGACCCCAACAAGGTGTACAGGTTGTGTTTGGTTTTAGGTTTTCCCTAGGTTTTCGTTTGTTTTTGTTTTTCCCCCATTCCAATTTATTTGAAGAGACCTGGTCTTTGGTTTCTGACAAAGTCCCACACTCTGACGTGCTACACTTGTTCCCAGGAACTCTTGGTTTGAATCTGGTCCCTCAAGGTTTCAGAGTCCCCAAAGCACTCTCACAAAACCACTCTGTGCCAGGGCTGGGTGTGGTGGCACACAACTGTAATCTCAGCACTCAGGAAGCTGAGGCAGGAGGATCACTACAAGTTTGAGGCCAGTCTGGGCTATATAGTGAGACTGTCTCCAAAAAACAAGAAAAAACCACTCTGTCTCTATGATTCTGTGAGGAGAGGACCTACCATCCGCCAGGCTCTTTGCATATATTACCTCTAATACCTCACAAGGCATTTACCTTTTTTTGTTACCTTTTTTTGGGTAGATGTAACCGGACAGAGAACACACCCACAGTGACACCACCAATGACGGCACCAATGTCCTAAATCCAGTCAGCCTGCAAAGCCCATCCTTTTGCCTGTCCCTGGTGGTCACAATCACTGCGTTGTGGGTCGTCAATCAAATTTTTTTTTTTTTTTTTTTTGTGGGTACCGGGGGTCAACCTCAGGACCTCACGTGCCAGCAGGCGCCCGTGCCACTGAGCGATATCACCGGCCCTTTTTTCCTATGTGGGTTCCGGGAGTCGAACTCAGGACCTCACGCTTGCCAGCAAGCACTTGTGCTGCTGAGCGGTATCACCAGTCCTTTTTTCGTATGTGGGTTCCGGGAGTCGAACTTGGGCCCTCACACTTGCCAGGCAGGCGCTTACGCCGCTGAGCCATCTCACCGGCCCCTCGTCAATCTATTTTGATTCTGAGGGGGCAGTGCTGGGGATGGAAGCCAGGGCCTCCCGTGCTAAGCACACACCCCACCTCGGAGCCCAGCCCCAACCTACTTGTTACTAAAGTAAGCACTATGCACTGCTTGTACGCTCTGAGTGGACCACAAGCTCGTACGAACAGACAGCTATTGCCAATATAACAATTCCCCATGCCTACCCAAAAATACAGAAGAGAAGACTGGCCACCGAGGGAAGGAGCTGATGCCCAGCTCGTCTTTATTGGAAAGAGACTTTACAGCACATTCCGAGGGAGTCCGCACGGGCTCAGTGGGCCAGCTGGTGGGGTACCAGCTTGTAATGGGTTCCACAGCTCGGGCACCGCTGAGCCTCGCCTTTGTGCAGCCAGAACCAGATGACAACACTGTTGTCCTCTTCACCTAAAAGGACAAGAAGGTGGCTGAACAGCATCCAGTGAGAGAGGGAGACTTTCAACGTCAACCTCTTTCCGTGTGACACTTCTGAGACAGAAATCAAACGACGGTTGACATCTTAAGAGACAAAGCTCTTCTTTCAGATCAAATGTGGGCCCTGCGTTTACCTAGGAGGAAACTGACCTCACATCAGGCTTCTGCAAGTTCTAACAATTCCTTTGCCTACACAGACTCCCAAAGCAGGGTCTACCCTTAGCGCCTGGCGTAGCAATCATAGAGTTAATATTGTCTGGATGAATACTCTTCATGATACACTTCCAATGAGCCAGTCTTGCTGTTCCACGCCTCTTTCTGGCAAGGATGACACACACAGTCATGCAACATGAGGCTTGAGAGAACCAGAACCCTTGGACAATTTATTTATACATCTATACTCTTTTTTCTCATCTATACTCCTTAAATAGTCACACACACACACGACTGGAGGCACCATATAAGCATCCCATACAGTAGGCTTTATTAAACAAATGCACAAGAAAATAGACATGAGGTACTTACAGATGCAGCCCACTATCCGCTTGTTGGTGATGGACGGGACTAAATTAGGGTCTTCCTTGGTGCCTGAAGCCCCCTTTGGGGGGAGTATGTTGTATGGATCCTGAAATAAAACAAGCACTAAGCCAGGATGCCAAGCTACCCCAGTCCCTGCAGAGGCACAGGGCTCTGCCCCTACAAGCCAATCGAATGCTCCCAGGGAGACTCAGCTGCTCCCAATCAAGACCGCGGCACCACAGCGATCACAGAAAAGGGTTTCTCCTCACCAGTCCCTTCCGAGCCGCCAGCATGACCTCTCTCTCCAGGCCAGTCGCCTGCTCGTCATCAGTGGGGATACCACCTGAAGGAAAATAGGTGACTTATGTCCAATCAAGATTTTTTTTAAAAATACACACTGAAATGACCAGGACGGAAAAGGCCACACGCAGACTTCTTCTTAAGCTTCAGTGGGAGGGCAAACTCTTCAAGGCTACCCATCTCGCGGTCGCCCAAGGACCTGTGTCACGATCCCCCAAAGTGGCAACACTCATGGAAGCATCTCTTCTCCAACCACCAAGGCCAATGTCACGACATCTTTCTAAAAGCAGGTCGCTCATGGCTTGAAGTGAGCAAGGGACTTAAGGGCCGCCCGGGCCTCCCATCCCGCTGCAGCTTCCTGGACCCCCAAGGTCACCTCACAGTCCCTACTGAGGACACTTTCGCACCGGTGTCAGTTTGGTGGGCGGCGGCAGCGAAGACCGAAATTACAAAGAGACGCCATAGAGTCTGGGGTGCCCGGGGCCCTGGGGTGGTCAGGGGCCCCACGGAGCTGCACGGCCGCCCCGCTTTGCTGTCCCAGCACCAACCACCCTGGGGCGGGGGAGGCAACAAAACGCCGGACTTCGGCGCGCCCGACGGGCGAGTACCTCCAGAAGCCGCGGAGCGGACGGCAGCCGCCCCACTAGGGCCGCGGGCTCTCAGGGCCTGCGCGGCCAGCGCTCCGGCTCCGCGAAGTAACCTTGAAGCCATCACACTCGCGACAACCAGCGCCACTTCCGGAACAGGCTCTGGAGGAAGGCGGGACTTCCGGGGAGGGGCTGCTCTCGCCCTCCTTCCGCCTTTCGCTTCCCCTCCGCCCTGGGCCCGCCCACACACGTGACTTTCTGCGCCGCGCGGTCTCAGGGGCTCGGCGCTCGTTAGCGTTTTAAGTAGGGTTTTGGGAATGTGGTGCTCGTTTTCTGTCCCTGGGACTCGGTATCCCAGCTTCATTAGAGTTCCTGTTTGTGTGGCTTTGTATCCGTGTTCAGTAAACGTGGAGGCTGCTAATGGAAGTCAAGTCGGCGTCTATGAAGGCGCTTGCTGGACCGCAAATGACAGACTTGGGCGTGGGCTCCTGAAGACCACCGTGCTCATTGCCAGGCTTGTTCATCGCGAAGCAAGTTCTCTAGCACTGCCTGAGCCGTTGCGTACTTGTGGCTTTGGCCTACCAGGGCAGAACTTGAACAGGACGTCTGCAATCCCCGCGTTCGGGAGGCTGAGGCAGGAGGATCATTGCGAGTTCCAACCAGCCAGTGCGAGACCATGTTTAAAAAAAAAGACCTTTAACCGGACCTGCCCGCAGAGCGTCAGTGTCCTGTTAACAGTTGTACTGGACGGTGGCCGTCCCAGCCTGAGCGGGGCACACGTGGGCCCCCTCCCAGGACCAGAGCCCTTAGTGATGTCGGGGGCTGGGAAGGCGGTGCACTCCGAGAGGCTGGTAACCAAGGAGTCTTTAGGAGGAAGAGCAGGAAGGGGAGTTACATTTGGCCAGAAAACTCCTTCCGTGGCTCTGTGCTGCCCACAGACACAACGTGGAAATCTCTTGGCAGGGCGGGCACTTGAGAACCCTTGGAAACGCTGTTCCTCCCTCAACTCCAAGCATGTTCTCATTGTCAGTACATCCCTGAGACAGACTCAGCCAAGCAGTGTCTGTGTTTTCCTACCTGCTGGCGAATCCCTTACATTATGCTGTCATTGTTAAATGCTCGTTGCCCTGCAGAGTCCTCGTATAGATAGATACAGGAGGATTGAATGACGTTTAGTAAATCCAGCTGGATAGAATACACCGGGTCAATTTATAGGGCTTCTCCTGGTCCAGTGAGGCCAATTTGAGGCACATTGGAGGGGACTGAAGTCCCCCATGTCCCCACCTGTCCCATATGCAGGTTATGACGTTTTCAGAAGGGCCGTTCCTCCCCAGGAGCACATCTGATCTTCAGAGTGCCCCCTCTGCCTCGAAAAGACGCTGTTCTGAGGCCAGCGATGTCTTGTTCCTCGTTGCAGGTGGCTTTTGCTGAGCGTGGCTTCCACTGTTCTCCTTCCTTACCTTCACTCAGCCCCTCCAAATTAAGTAGGAAAAAGTGTTCCCCGGGGATCTACAGCTGATTTGTGCCTGTGGTAGGTGTTTGGTAGGGAAAAGACTGTTGTTCTGGAAAAACAGCTAGCTCAACTTTTTTTTTTTTTTTTTAATCTTCTTTTTGACAACCACTGTCTCATTAAGGTCTATGTAGTCCAGGCTGGCCATGAACCAGCAGTGATTCTTCTGCCTCAGCCTCCCAAGTGCTGGGATTACAGGTGTCACCACCACACCCAGCTCAAAGCCAGTCTTTGGAAAAAGGACTTGATCAAGACGGAAGTTCTGCCTTAGATGACCACTTTCTTGGAGCTGCAAAAGAGCATATTAAAGGCTCTGACTAGGCCTGTGGCAAAGAATGCAGTTTAATTTACCCATGGTTTAGGCCTGGGTTGTCCTACCCTAACCAGAAAACGTCTCCAGATGAACATCTAGAGCCTGCCCCGCAGCAGACCAGTGAAACACCGCGTCTGCCACGCTCCGATTCCGCTCTGCCTCTCTGTGAGGCAGGGTATCCTGGACCGTAAAGCGGTGCTGGCGCTCTAACCATCGGCTTCTTAATGGGAGGGTTTGCAGGCGCTGGTCCGCGTGGGGAAACCTTGGCTTCTCCGGGTTTGCTCAGATCTTGTAGGCACGCTAGGGTTGGGGCCGCCTGCAGGGCGTGGCCACGCGGCTCCGCCCCTCCGCCCACGCCCCGCCCCCAGGCGCCTTTCTCTTCAGCTTGCGCAGCCTTCCCTGTCTCCTGCCATTGTCTTTGCCAAAATGGCGCACTTGTTCTCGAGTGTTAGTTTTCACTTTATAGGATAGTTTTCGGTTGTCAGAGTAAATGCACAGTGCAAGAAGTCAAACGACACACACATGTAAGGGAAAATGCGCTTTTTTCCTTTGTCCAGGCTGGGATGTCTCAGCATCAGGACAACCGACAGCTCGGGCCTGGAAATTACTTGCTGGGAAGGCAGTGAGGCTGCCCTGCCTGCATTTAGGGTATAGTAGGGCTTCCCTGCCACTCTCCCGTGAGCCTGAAAATGTGGCACACACCTGTGAGCCCGGAGCTGAGGCAGGAGGATCACCATGAGAGCCCGGCCTGGGCTACATAATGACTTCAAGGCCATTCTGAACTATGTAACAAGACCCTGTCTCAAAACAAAAACAAACAAAAATTGAAATTTGTGTACAGAATAAAAATACAACTTTTTTTTACTTTATTTTTGAACATCCCTGCAGATCAAAACATAGATCTAACATCATATACAGTGGACCCTTGACTAACTGTTGTGTTGTGGCCCAAGAAGACTCCGACCAGCGGGGCCTCCCAGGGGCAGGAACGCGAACCCGGGCGATGGTATGGGGATGAGAAAGAAGACACACACACACACACAGATCAGGGAAGTCGAGCGAGAGCGTTTATTGCGGAAGTGCCAGGGCTTATATCTCTTTGAGGGAAACGGTGGGAGGGTCTAATGGGTGACGTAGGATCAGGATGGGCGGGGGGGCACATGCTCAGACATGAAGCTGGGTCATTTATGGCTCCCCACATATGCTCCTTTTTCTCCAAATGAGAATATTGCCGACCATGAATGTTTGTATGACCCTGAATGTGGCCTGTCTTAGGTTGTGGAGGTTACTGCAAGTCTTTTTGTTTTTATGCATTTGATTTTTCAGGCCTTACCCGTCATTGAGCTAACCACTAGCATCGCCAGCGTCCCAGCGAAGAGTGGCGCTCTGTCTTAGGTGGTCCTGAGAGTGTTAGTGACTTGTGACTCCATCTTACCCATCATTGGCCGACATTCTTATATGCTGGGGCCTGAATATCATCATATGGTTCGGCTTGTTTGTACTCATCAGCATCTGTTTTTACAGCGGCAATGAGTCTCTTGAATAGGCAGGGACCAAAGGTCAAGGCGAGGACCACAACTATAAGGGGGCCAAAAAGGGGGGCAAGGTAGGGGAGCACAGTGGAGAACCTGGCACTGGGGAATAAGGCTTGCGTTCTGGCTATTTCTCTCTTTTTAGGGCATCGTTTAATTTGTCCATAGTGCGCAGGACAACACCAGAGGAGTCAATGTAGAAGCAACATTCTTCTTTGAGGGCCGCACAGAGGCCCCCCTCCTTGAGGAATAGTAGATCCGCGCCTAGTATCTTTTGGTCCCCCCAGCGCCTGAGTGTCCACCTGAATGAAGCATGTTGATGATTAGCGATGGTCGCCGGGAGCATCACAAGAACATACAGGAAGCTTGACGGGAACATCTATAAAGGAAAAATATTAACCCTCAGGGGCGCCTCCCTGGGCAGGTTTATTAAGTTGTTTTACAAGGCTCTCGGGTACCCAGCGTGCATTGTGGTCAGCCTGAGAATAGATACAGGCTGAGCCCCTTCCCCATATGAGGACGGGGTCAGGGCCATGCCATTGATTAGTGAGGGGATCTTTCCAGAGGGCTGTGGCGAAGGAGGAGGCTGTAGAGGGGTGCCAGAAGTGATCGGCAGCGGAGCGATTGTTTTGGTCTAGGGAAAGAAAATTGATGATAAGGAGGGCATGGTTGAGGATATTGCGGGGGGATCCTTTGGTGGGATACCATGTGACCGTCGAGAGCTTGGAAATGGTTATTTTGAGTTTTTGATTTGCCCTTTCGACGATACCTTGGCCCTGTGGATTATATGGGATCCCTGTACTGTGAATAATGTTAAGGTGTTGACAGAACTCAGCAAAGGATTTGCTGGTATAACCAGGGCCATTGTCTGTCTTGAGCCTTGTAGGACAGCCCATATGGGCCATAGCTGCGAGCATGTGGGCGATGACATGTTTAGTTGTTTCCCCCGACTGCAGGGAGGCGAAGATGTAGCCACTAAAGGTGTCAACAGACACGTGGACAAACCTGAGTTGTCTAAAGGAAAGAATATGAGTAATATCCATTTGCCAGAGGGCGTTAGGGATGAGACCTTTGGGATTGACCCCCAAATTTGGGGAGGGCAGGTGAGTGATGCATTTGGGGCATTGTTTAACAATTGCGCGGGCTTGTTCCCTAGTTATTTTGAAGAGAGTGCGCAGCGACTGGGCGTTAAGGTGGTGTAGGTCATGCGCAGCCTGTGCTTGAGAGACATTGGATAAGGAAGGTCGAGTACGGGGAGTGGGGAGGAGCATGGGGAAGGCAGATATGGATCGAGCAGCTTGATCTGCGAGTGCGTTGCCTGAGGCCAGAGGCCCAGGAAGACCAGAGTGTGCGCGTATATGGCCAATGAAAAATGAGTGTGTGCAAGCATGGATGAGTGTCTGGAGGGTGGCAAAAAGGGGGACGACAGAAGTATAGTGAAAGAAGTTGGAGAGGGTCTCCAAAAGGGGGACAGAGGTGGCCAGGTAGTGACTATCGGTGTAGATATTTATGGGAGTGTTAGGGAAATCTTGGAAAACCTGAATGATGGCCTGGAGTTCAGCGTGTTGAGCTGAGAGACCAGGTGTTGGAATGATGATGGGGTTATGATCTAGGCATGTATAAGCGGCGTGGCCGGAGGAAGAACCATCTGTGAAAATTGTGGTTGCGTTAGCGATGGGGGTATAAGAGGTGATCTTTGGAAAGATATGTGGGTGGCGGGGAAAAAAAGGCCAGGAGCTTATTGGGGGGGTAATGATGTTGTGTTTGGCCAGGAAAGGCAGCAAGTGCAATGGCCCATGTATCAGAGGTCTGTAGGAGCCAGGTGAGTTGGTGTTCAGAGTATGGGAGGATGATGACATCTGGCTCCTTATGATAATAGATTTTAGCTTGTTTGCGGCCCGTCATAATTATCTGGGCGATGAGATCATAATATGGATTAAGGACCTTTTTAGGGGAGACAGACAGATGAATCCAGAGGAGGGGCGCATTTTGCCAGAAGAGGGTGGTGGGCTGTATAGGGGAGGGGAGGACAATCAGAGTAAGGGGTTGCGTATAGTCAATGTAGGTAAGGCTCTGGGTATTGATTGCCTCTTGGACATGTTGGAGGGCCGTACGGGCCAGCGGTGTTAGGGATCGAGGAGAAGTAGGACTTGGGTCTCCACGAAGGATGTCATATAAGGGTCTAAGCGTGGATTTGGGGATTGCCAAGGACGGGAGAAGCCAGTTGATATCACCTAGAAGTTTTTGGAAGTCATGGAGGGAGTGAAGGGTGTCAAGTCTAAGTTGAGGTTTTGGTCCATGAATGGTAGAGTGTGTCAGCTGAAAGCCAAGGTAGGTGTAAGGATCTGTGAGCTGGATTTTATTGGGGGCGAGGTGAAGGCCAGAATCTCTAAGGAGGGTTTGTAGGTGAGCATAACATCGATAAAGTGTATTTTCATCAATGCATGCGAGAAGGATATCGTCCATGTAATAGAACACATGCACAGAAGGCCAGGTTTGGCGAAGGGGTTGAATGGCTTGGCCTACAAATTGTTGACAGAGAGTTGGCGAATTAGCCATGCCTTGAGGGAGGACAGTCCACTGATAATGGGAGGAGGGTCCCTGAAGACGGGGGGCGGGAATGGTAAATGCAAACCTATGTTGATCTTGAGGATGTAAAGGGATGGAGAAGAAACAGTCCTTGAGATCGATGATGATCTTATGAGAATTAAGGGGGATGGCAGAGGGGGTGGGTATACCTGCCTGGAGGGAGCCCATGACAACCATGGTCTTGTTGACAGCCCTAAGGTCTTGGAGTAGTCTAAAGCTATTATTATGTTTTTTGTGTATTACAAAAATGGGCGTATTCCATGGGGAGGAGCTGGGAACAATAGGCCCTTTGTGAGTTGTTCCTGTACCAACTGCAGAAGGGCGGAATATTTGGGGCCTATGATGGGCCACTGGTCAACCCAGACAGGATCATCTGAGAGCCAGGTGATCTTTTGTGCATGAGTTACAGGAGGATCAGCGGTCCCAATTAAAAATTTTGAGGATGGAGAGGGGGCTCAGAGGGAGGATCCTCATTAGGAGGACTATCATCGTAGCCAAGGCCATGGCGGGGAGCTAAAGGTTTAGGATGAACGGGGGAAGTGATGCCCGAAGAGTATTTTCCGAGACCTTGTCCGGGGAGGTAGCTTTGAGCAAGCATCTGTTTAGTGACTATAGCACTGGGGCTATGCATAATGAGTTGCATCTGTGAGAGAAGGTCCCTGCCCCATAAATTGAGGGGGAGGTCCCGAACAACGAAGGGTTGGAAAGTTCCTGTATTATTTTCTGAGTCACACCATGTAAGGGGGGTGGAGCTTTGATAAGGTTGTTGGAGGTATCCCAAGCCTTGTAGGTGGGTGGCCGAGGGCCTCAGGGGCCAATGTGAGGGCCAATGTTTATGGGAGATGACGGATACGTCGGCTCCCGTATCGATGAGCCCAGGAAAGGGTTTGTTATTGATAAAGAGTTTAAGCATGGGCTTATCTTGAGATATGGTTTGAGACCAATAAGCCTGGGAGAGACCAGGGGGAACGGGCCAACGATGTGTGGAAAGAGGAGGGTTGGATGGAGTGGGGACTTGGGGAACAAGGGCCAATTGGGCAAGGGGAGGGAAGGTGGGGATTAGAGTGGGGCCAGTTGAGACAGAGACAAGGAGGTGGATATGTCCTTGAAAGGTTGGATCAATAACTCCTGGATGTATGAGTATCCCTTGAGTAGCTGTGGAGAATCGACCTAGTATAAGGCCCCAAAAGCCCTTTGGTAGTGGACCCTTAACATTGGTGGGAACTATATGTACCGGGGAGGTGGGCTCTAATACCATGGGGGTGGAGGCACAGAGGTCAAGTCCCGGGCTGGAAGGTGTTGCCTTGAAGAGGTTGGTAATGTGGAGGGATTGTGTGTTGACTCCGTAGTCCCCTGAGTCAGAAGAGGGTTTGATATCGGGGCCTGGGGAGGGCCCCCCGAGAAGTTTTTTGGAATGGGGTGTCCATCAACAGTATATCGGGACTTGCACTCATTTGCCCAGTGGAATCCCTTTCGGCATTTAGGGCAAATGGTTTGAGGTGGGGGCCGAGATGGGGGTAGAGATGATTGTGGGAGGCCTGAAGGTTGAGGGAGAGATGGGAGCGGGGTGGCTGTGCGAAGAGGGCAGCTCTTTGAGAAATGTCCTGGTTGGTGGCATTTGAAGCAACGAAGGTGGGCCAGCTATCTGTAAAGATAAGACCTTTTGTAGGGTGTTTTCGAGCGCAGAGGCAAACATTACTCCCTGTTGATATGAGGGGCCAAAGTCTGCACACAGACGGATAAGCTGTTCAATAGAGCCCGTATGTCGATGGGGTCTGATAATGTCTTGACAAGTGGGAATAGCATTTTCGAAGGCGAGTTGTCTTATGAGAGAATTGTTATTTTCATGTTCTCCGAAAATGCGATCTGCAGCCTCGGTGAGCCTGCCAATAAAGTCGGAGAAGGGTTCAGTAGGACCCTGCCGAATTTTGGTAAGAGAGGTAGGACCCTCTCCCTTTGATGGAAGCTTGCGCCAGGCTCTACTTGCGGCCAGGGAGATTTGGGCAAACGCCTGAGGGTTAAGGCCCATTTGTTGTTCATCAGTGCAAAAATCACCCGTTCCGGATAACATGGCAAAGGTAACTGGTTTGGGGGGCTGTCTCTCTTGGTTTTGTTTGGAGATTATTTCACATTGATCTAGAAAATTAGACTTCCAGAGTAGAAAATCACCCCCAGAGAGAGCGGCCCTTGCCAACTCCTTATGTTCATTTGGGGTGACCCATCCCTGGGAAAGGCTGTCGTGGACCGCAAGGGTGAAGGTAGCGGTGGGGCCATCTTGGGTGACTGCCATTTTGAGTTCTTTGAGGGAATTTAAAGGGAAGGGAACCCTGGCGCGCTGGGGCAGAGGGGCCGGTTGTCCCTCCGCCGTGGGGGCCTGTTGTACGTCTGTGATGGGGTATGCATGTAACTTGGGAGAGGGCTGAGAAAGAGATAACTTATAATTAAGATGATCCTGTTGAGCCTTACGTTCAAGTAGGGAGATGCGCTCCAGAAGCGAACTGAGAAATTGATCTTGCATGGGTGTGGCAGTAGGTGCAGGGTGAAGGGAGGGGAAGTTAACCGAAAAGGCGGGCGCAACAAGGGGAGGTGGGGGGGCAGAGGGCAGCGGTATTTGTGGAGGTAAGGAGAAAGGCGGAGGGTCAGGAAGAGGGGGGTAAAGTGCAGGAGGCTGCGTGGGCTTAAGACATGATGACAGGCCATCGAACGGTGGAGACCCAGGACAAGATGGCGGGCGGAGGTCTGTTTCATAAGATGGCGGGTGACTATCATTAAAGAAGGCGGAAGTGGGTACGGGGGAAGTAGGAGAGCAACGGCCATCTTTTTCTTCTGGCATCTGGAGAACTACAGAGGGTGGAGGGCTAGGGATAGGGGTATCAGTAATTGGGGGGGGGCAACCGGTTGACCCAGTGGCTGAGCTGGAGCCTGTGATGGTTGAAGGTTATTGGGCTGTGTCCGTAATAGTTCTGAAATTAGGGTCCAACAAGCGAAGGCTGTGACGGGAACCTTTTCTGGCCCGAAAACCCGATAATAATCTTGGAGTGCGTCACCCACGCGGTCCCAGACCCTGATGTTAATGGTGCCCTCCAAGGGGAACCATGGACAAACCTTATTTATAAAGGAAAAGTAATCAGTCAATTGCCACGGGGTGACTTTTATTCCCCTCACTCTGAGCGCTTCAGAGACCCCTTTAGTAAAAAGTTCGTGCTCGGAGAGGTTTTGTCCCATTTTGCACCCTGTATGCTTACCGTGATTCAGATGCGAAGAAAGGAGTTGGCGTACGGATCACTGAGAAGGGAATCTCATGAAAATGAAACTAAAGACCGGTCAATCGTTGGCATTTATCGCCCTACAGGGTGATCCCTCATAGGATCCATCTTTCCCGGGCCCCACGTTGGGCGCCAAATGTTGTGTTGTGGCCCAAGAAGACTCCGACCAGCGGAGCCTCCCAGGGGCAGGAACGCGAACCCAGGCGACGGTATGGGGATGAGAAAGAAGACACACACACACACACACACAGATCAGGGAAGTCGAGCGAGAGCGTTTATTGCGGAAGTGCCAGGGCTTATATCTCTTTGAGGGAAACAGTGGGAGGGTCTAATGGGTGACGTAGGATCAGGATGGGCGGGGGGACGCATGCTCAGACGTGAAGCTGGGTCATTTATGGCTCCCCACAACTTACAAGCTTGATTTGTTCACGAGGGCTGGTTGTAACTCAAGTTGGTTGTAAATCAAGACTGTTTTTCCCATAAGAGATCATGGAAATACCCATAATGTGTTCCAAAACTCCCAAAGCACCCCTTACCTAACCTTTTCATAATAAAAAGTGTTGTATAACATGCATAATTTACCAGAAACACCAATAATTTTCCTAGTGTATTCACCAAAAAGTTATAAAATGTACCTAGTTTACCAGAAACAATTTCATACTGTACTCACCGTTGAAGCTGACATCTTTGGCTTGCAGGAAGGGAGGATGGAATGGAAGGTGGTTACCATGTGGAAGGAGGGCCCCCTTCCATAGGAGCATCAGGAACCCGGCTCTCTGCTGTCCTTCCTCTCCTTGGGAGTCTGTAACCCACTGGGACCTGCTTCGGGCTCACTAGGTATCAACCTTTTCAGAACTAAAAACTGCTCTGAGGGTGTCTGCTTCTGTCTTTTTCCAACACTGTTATGTAGTATGACATGACACTGTCATTAAGCAAGTGAATGCAGCAATTGACCTTTTCTCTGTATGGGCAGGTCTTCTCTACAAATGTTTGTAGCTCTGTCCATTTTTCCAGGATTTCCTTTATTTCAGAAGAAGAACGTCACTGCACTGATTGTTGATTCTCCTCTTGAGAAAGCTCCTCAGCTGCCGCTCTCTGCTGCTCAGCCAGAAGCTGCTGAGGTTCCTCTGTAGAGGGCTCCTCTGAGTGCTCCTCCCCCAGTTCCTCATCGTCACCACTGTCTACCTCCAAGCCTGTGGACTCTGCTATAGTGACGATGTCATCAACCACAGGATCAACTGAAGGCTCAGGCTCCTCCACACAGCCTTCAAAGTCTCTCTCCTGTATAATTTTAGCCCACACTTTCTTCCAGGCAGATCTCAGTGTCCTTAGAGAGACATTGGCCCAGGATTTCTCAACTAACCCCACACGGGGAAGGGTGTTGTAATGCTCCTTCCAGAACTCTTTAAGGGTTGAATCTGTATCCAAGCCCATCCGGAAGCACTGCAGGAACAGTTCCTTGGAGTAAAGCTTCTTGAAGTCAGCTATAACCTGCTGGTCCACGGGCTGCAGTAGAGGAGTTGCATTAGGTGGGAGGAACTCGACTGAGAGCCATGGGAATTCTTCAGCCAAGACTTCCAAATCTCATGGGTGAGCAGGGAGCACTGTCCATGATGAGGAGAGCCTTGAGTGGTAAATCTTTGCCCTCTAGATATTTTTTTAACAGTAGGGCAGAAAGCCTCCCTGATCCACTCAAGAAAAAGTACTCTCGTTACCCAGGCTTTTGCATTAGATCTCCACATGACCCCCAGCCTCTTCCTCATGACTTTATGTTTGCTCCGCACTCTAAGGGTCTCAGAGTGATAAACCAAGAGAGGCTTTATCTTGAGGTCACCGCTTACATTGGCACATAGCTGTAAGGTTAGCCTGTCCTTCATAGGCTTGTGGCCTGGCATTTTCTTCTCTTCCTGGGTAATGTATGTTCTCCTGGGCATTTTCTTCCAGAAAAGGCCAGTTTCATCCCAGGCACCAAGCTCATAGAAAAAAGCAGAGGGAAGCTGTGAAGGGACAAGTGATCAGTTAGGGTCGCTGTTCTGCTCGGGACAACCCCCTCAGTCGCATGGCTCAGCACCGATGTCACTGGCGTGCTCAGTTCCTGCTCTCTTTCCCAGTGGTATCCAAAGTGCTCAACCATTTGTCCTCTTGGCTTTTCCTTCCCAGGTACTTAGCACTGCCTGGGTTGCCACGGCAGGCTTGTGACTGTCGCCCAGGCTGAGCCCTAGAGCTTCTCTTACCCTCAGCCCCGCCCACCTTGAATTTCACTGAGGAAACAGAGGCCACAGGGACTCACTCAGCCTCTGTCCCCTCTTTCCCCTCTCCAGCTCTGCCCTCTGGTCTTCAAGGAAGTGGCCCCACAGGCCTCTCCTGCCACTGCGCCTGTGCCTGCCAGATCAGCTCTGTCCTGGGGCCTCAGAGACACTAAGCGTCTTGGCCCATTTTCTAACACTATCACAAATCCACATGATTTGTAAAAAAGTTTAAGCCAGGTGTGATGGCACATGCCTGTAGTCCCACACTCAGGAGGCTGATGCAGGAGGATCACCACGAGTTCAAGGCCAGCCTGGGCCACATAGTGAGTACAAGTCCAGCCTGAACTGTATAGTGAGACCCTGTTAGCTCACAGGTCCGGACACTGGAGACCGTGGGGCCGGGTTCTGTTCGGCTTCGGTGAGGACCCCATGATGGATGGGATTATGATGGTCAGCTCAGTTAGATCAAAATTAACAGACGGGCAGACGGGGATGGGCCCTCGAGAGTGCAGATGAGAACACTTCAAAACTGTGGCTGGAGGCACATCTGAGGAAGGCCAGGCCTCAAGATGGAGATTCAATGGGCAGGCCCCAGACCTCCCTAAGAGATAAACAGCAATTTCAGATTATACTGCAATCACACTGCCCGGTCAAGTCCAGACAGGCATCAGACACCCGGGTGGGTGCCCAGAACATCTTGACTCATCACTTTCCAATAAATGCTTTGTTCTTTCTATGTTAGAAGTTACAGATAAGCTGAAGTTCATGATGTTCGCCATATACCCTCACTACGTGCGTGCCTCATGTCCCTCATGGATCAGCATTAGCTAAGCGGCTACACTGTAATCCTACTGGCTGATGGGAGTGTGACCCACGCCGTTCCCACTCTGTGATTTTGCTGTATAAAACATTGTTGGAGAAAAGAGCCCTGGCAGCCCCTTCAAGGCCCTCTCCTGTCTCTCAGGAGCTTTCACTTAATAAACATTTCCTACTCTTAAGCTCCTTTGTCCCTTGGAATTCATTCTTCAATATTCAGGGGACACAGACTAGGCACATCTGACATCTGACAGGTTGGGAGTTATTTTTCCCCAGTCACAGCTTGGAGACCCCAGTGAGATCTTTGGAAGGAGGTAAGAGTTTGCTTTTGTCTCATGGGACCCCTAAAATATTTCGATTGGATTCTGGACTGTGACTCGTTTAGGTAATCAAGAATTGTCATTCTTCATTTGTCAGTTGTTTATGCCTTGTCTTTTTTGTCAAAATGATAATAGGTTTATGTTGAGAGCATGGAAAGATCTCATATTTGGGTTTCTTTGATGAGACATTTTTATTTTTGGAAGCAGGCCCTTGTACTCCTTTCTTGACTTGTTTGGCAGTTAGGAGATGGCTTGGTCTTTCATTACAGACAGCTCCTTGGGAACTGGTTTGCAGCTCGGGCTCTCAGGTGCGTCTGGGGCTCCTGAGCAGGTTTTAGCAGTTACTCTGTTAGGGATGGTTGTTATCGGTATCAGCAAATGGTCCTCTGCTTCTCTTTGCAACCCTGAGAATCCTTTTCCCTCCCCATTGGAAGCTCCTGAACCCCTAGAAAATGAGTACTCACCTACAAGTGCACCAAAGATAGCGTTCCTTTGTAGACTACGTAACCCCTCCCTGGGTTAAAGGGAACCGGAAGTCTTGCTCACAAGGAACACACATGAAAGGGTTTTGGCCAACCTGGTATCTGAGCAGGGGTTTCTCTCGTGACCAGCAGGACCAGCAGGAGACACAGCGGGGACACCAGGGAGAGCTACCTCCAAAAGCACACATATTTACGAGCCCTAAACAGCAGACCTTAAAGGGGCATCTGCAATCTGCCCTTTGATTTCTCTCTCTCTGTCTCAATCTCTCTCTTCTCTCTCTCTCTCTCTCTTTCTCTCTCTCTCTCTAAAAGTTAAAAAGCAATCATTCAGGTCCCTTGATTATTGGTTTAATTTTCTGTTTGGCAGTACTTCCCTTCTTAAACAGGGCTGGGATAGTGGGATTCATTTATAGCTTTTTGCTTTTAGATACTTGCTCTGGAGTTGGAAATGTGAGTTTAAAATACAGAAATGGCAAATCAG
Organism: Erethizon dorsatum; assembly: GCA_028451465.1. Lineage (NCBI taxonomy): Eukaryota > Metazoa > Chordata > Mammalia > Rodentia > Erethizontidae > Erethizon > Erethizon dorsatum. The sequence continues at coordinate 8,736,053 of CM051824.1, forward strand.
AGGAAGTAGGCCCATGCATCAGTGAGGGTGGCTACTCCAGCCCAGCCTATGTTCTGACCACTCTCCAGTTAACAGCCGCTTGCTCTGGAGCAGGGACACCTCAGGAGACAGCCCGAGAACATATAAAAACCATGAAGGACTTAAAAGGGACACCTTCTCTCCTCCTTGTTGTTGTATTTTTTATCTTCTAATTTTTAAATTTCTGTTTGTTTTTTGAACCAGGGTCTTGCTATGTATGTTCTCTATGTTCAGCCTGGCCTTGAACTCACTTTGTAGCCCAGGCTGGCCTCAAACTTGCAGCAATCTTCCTGCCTCAGCCTCCTGAGTGCAGGGATGATAGATGTGCACCATTTTATTTATTTTTTTATGAGTACATGTTTGCAGTACATGCAGTTTACAGTCGTCTCAGGGAGTGGACACATGTACGTAACACAGCTTGGTTCTTTTTTTTAATCCTCTTCCTCTTCCTTCCCACCTCCTTCTTTCTTCTAAATCCCCTTTTCCTAATTTCATTCTTGTGGATATTATTAATCTTATCTCATGTTTATGACATGTAAGGTTTACATCCATTGAGGTTATTAGGTTCCTGTACATGGCACAGGTTTAGCTCACAGTTTATAGAGGTTTCAGTCCATAATCGACTGGCTCCAAGGCAGGGTGGCACATGGCAGAGGGGCAACTGTTCATGGCAGCGGAAGACAGCAAAAGCAACAATAGAGAGGGAGAGGGAGAGAGGGGAGGGGGAGGGGGAGGAGGAGAGAGGGAGAGGGAGAGGGAGAGAGAGAGAGAGAGAGCCTCTTTCTGCGCCTTTTATCTTATCCAGACTGCTGGGACTAGGGCACAGCCAACCCAACCAGTGGACTGATCCAGCAATCACCCACCCTTAATCCCAGCACCCTTAATCCCAGCATTGAACCATGAATCAATCACAAACTCTAGATTCAGCCACCTCCAAAAAAGTCTAAGACTGCGTGAGGCTTTGGGGGGACATTTAGACACAAACCATAACTGAACTCTTTCCATTTGCAGATCTATCCCTTTGTCTCCTTCTATCCATCCTTCATTGTGCTTTTTGTACTTTTCCTTACTAAAATAAGAGATACTATATAGTATTTAAGCTTCTGTGTCTGATTTATCTCACTCAGCATTATATTTTCCAGGTGCATCCATTTTCCTACAAATGTTTCTAATCAGTCCTTATTTATAGCCAAGTAGTATTCCATTATATATAGATACCACATTTTCTTTATCTAATCATCTGTTGATGGGTAAGACAGGCCCCTTCCAGGATTTAGCTATTAAGAATTGTGCTGCTATAAACATTGGTATGTATGGATCACTATAGTATGGTGTCTTTAGCTCTTTGGAGAAGATACATAGAAGGGGGATAGCTGGGTCATATTGAATTTCTAATTTTAGTTTTTTGAGGAATTTTCATAATGGTTGAACTAGTTTGCATTCCCACCAACAATGTAAGAGGGTTCAGCCATGCCAGCATTTGTTATTTTTTGATTTCTTGTTGATTGCCATACTTTCTGGTATAAAATGGAACCTTAGCATTGTTTTAATTTACATTTCCCTAATGGCCAGGTATTAGAGACCATTCCCACAGTGCCAGTTACTGGAGACCCCTGCAGCGGGTTCCATCCTCCTGCCTGGGTTACCGGTGCATAGCAGGAAAGGAAAGAGAGAGAGCAAGAGACAAAGTAGAAGGGTGCAGAGCAGGGATCTGGGGCCTCCAGCTGCTCCCTAGGAACAAAAGGCCCCAATCTCCTGCTAGCCACCATTTCATTAGCCAGTGCAGGGGAGGGGGTAGGGTGCTTTCCCTGGAACAGCACAGAAGCAGTGGTTGAGTGGGCAAGTTTAACATCATAAAGGAAACAAGCCAAGATCCATGCCCACACCAGGGTGCTAATCTCATTGACTGAGAGGAAGCAGGATCTCCGCATTCCAAAACCGGCCCACGAGGCAGGCAGGGTCAGGAGCGCCTAGGACAGATACTATGTCAATTTACAATTCGTGGTCCCCAACAGCCAGCGATGTTGAACAGGTTTTCATATATTAGCCATTTGCATTTCTTTCTCTGAGAAGTGTCTGTTCATTTCATTTGCCCATTTTTTGATTGGGTCTTTTATATTCTAGATATTTGTCCTCTATCTGAGGAATAGCTGGCAAAAAAAAATTTCCCATTCTATATGTTTTCTCTTCACTCTACTAGTTGATTCCTTTGCTGTCAGAAGTTTTTAATTTGATATAATTTCATTTGTTGTTTCCTGCTCTTATATCTTGTGCAATTGTGGTTCTATTTAGGAAATCCTTTCCTATACCTATGACTTCCAAATATTTTACTCACAACAAACACCATTGAAATCTGGAAGATAGTAACTACTATGAAAAATTGTATTCCAATAAATTGGAAAATTTTGAAGAAATGGGCAAATTCCTAGACTCATAGAAATTACCAAAGTTAACCCAAGAAAAGACAAAAACACTGAACAACTCAATGACAAGCAATGAAAGTGAGACAGGAATAAAGAATCTACCAAGTGGAAAAAGCCCGTTATCTAATGAATTCACTGCTGAATTCTACAAAACTTTTAAGGATATTAATTGTTCCCCTTAAACTCTTCAAATAAATTAAAAGAGACAGAGTACTTTCAAATTCTTTTATGGAAGCCAACATCACTCTGATTCCAAAATCAGATAAGGAAGACTATAAGAAAACTATAAGCTATAAGACTATAAAACTGTAAGACTATAAAGAAAACTATAAGCCAATCTCCTTAATGAACATAGATGCAAAATCTTCAACAAGATATTAGCTAATAGAATACAGCTCATCATCAAAAAGATCATACATCGTGACCAAGGTTTCATCCCAGGAATGCAAGGATGGTTCAACATACACAAATCAATAAAGTAACACATCACATAAACAGAAGCAAGATCAAAGACCACATGATCTTATCAAATGAGGCAGAAAAAGCTTTTGACAAAACCCAACACCCCTTCATGATAAGAACCCTGAAAAAAAAGGGGAGCTATATCTACCTGTATCTGATTTTGTTAAAGCACCTCAAAGAGTAACATCCCATACACGAGATGGGTGGAGAATTTGGTCCTACTGTGTCCATGCGTCCTTTGCTTTCTGATCTCAGACAAATCAAACAGGGTCTGGGAAAGCTTTCAGATAATACTGATAAGTACACTGAGGTCTTTAGGGGACTTACTCAGACCTATGAACTGGACTGCAAAGATGTACTGTTGCTCTTAAATCAAACACTGACTTCTTGTGAGAAACAAAAAGCATTGCAGGCTGCAATTACATTTGGAGATGAATGTTGTATTGTTCATTTTAAAAGACCAGAAGAGAGACAAGGGGAACAGCAAGTTCCTAAAGAAGCCCAGGCAGTCCCTATACCAGATCCCTACTGGCTCGCCAACCAGATGGGAGATTGTAACAAGAAACATTTTCAAACTTATATCCTTGAAGGCCTAAAAAGGACAAAATCTAAGCCCTTTGATTATGTTAAATTATCAACTATTAATCAAGAAAAAGATGACAACTCCTTGGCTTCATAAATCATTTACAAGAGGCCTTGGTAAAATATATATCCATGCCCCTCACTCAGTAGAAGGACACATTATTCTTAAAGACAAATTTATTACCCAGTCAGCCTCAGACATTAAGAGAAAGCTACAGAAGATAGCTTTTGCTCCGGATAGCTCACTCAGTGCTCTGAATTTTATAATCGAGACTGGGAAGAGGCCAAGGAGAGAACACAAAGAGACCAGGAGAAAACAGCTGCCTTGGTTATAGCCTTAAAAGGAGTAAACTCTGAGACTGATTACTCTGAGTAAACTCTGAGACTCCAAGAAGAGCTCAGCGACTAAACCCCACTGCTATAGCTGTGGGAAGCCAGGCCATGTTAGGAGGGACTGTGACAAGAACCATCATGACAAGAGGTCCCCTGAGCCATACCCTGTGTGCAGTGGTGACCACTGGAAGTCAGACCGCTCCCCTCAGATGAAGGTCTTGGGGATCAGACCCATCTTCCTGGCTGGTCCAGGAAGACTGAAGGGCCCCAGGCACTTGTCACCCTCTCCCTTTGACCAGACTGTCACCTCCATGGAGGATCCCCGGGTAACCCACTATAGAGAGAAAAGAGACCAGCCTGTTGCTGGACACCGGAGCCAGCCTTTAGGTCTGGTCATACCTGAAAGTCCAGTTCCCCTCCTGGGAAGAGATATCTTATTTTGTTTGCATACTGTGATATACATGCACCCAGGTCAGGTATGCAGCTTCCCTCCCATGGAGACAGAAATAAATCCTAAAGTGTGGGCAACTAAAGATCAAACCGGGAGAGCAGTAAGAGCTGCGCCAGTGCAAATACATCTTAAGGAGTCCAATATTTTTCCTCACCAGAGACAATACCCTCTGAGGCTTGAAGTTAAAAAAAAGACTATTGCCTATAATCGACAACCAAGGGCACGAGGCCTACTTACACCTTGGGACAGCCCATGCAGCACTCCAGTCTTGGGAGTCCAAAAACCCAATGGAGAATGGAGTTTGGCACAGGGTCTTAGCCTGGGAAATGAGGCAGAACTGCCCATCCACCCAGTGGTACCCAACCCGCACACTCTGCTCTCCCAGATCCCTGAGGATGCTGGTTGGTTCATGGTGTTAGGTTTAAAAGATGCCTTCATTTGTTTTCCTGTACATCCAGATTCCCAGTTTCTCTCCGCCTTTGCAAATCCTCATGACCAGGTTTCTCAGCTGACGTGGACCATGCTTCCTCAAGGGTTCAGAAGCGTCCTTGTTTTTCTGGACAAGTGCCCTCCCGTGACTTGGCCTGTTTTGAATTTTCCCAAGTCCCACTCCTGCGATATTTAGATGATGTACTAACATCTCCCTCTCAGAAGAGCACGCCAGCCAGGATTCATGCCCTGCCGAACTTTCTAGCAGACAGAGGTTACAGGGTCTCTCGGTCTAAGGCACAGCTTTGTAGCCTTGAGGTAAAATGTTTGGGCCTCAGCATATCGAAGAAAACCCAAAGACTGGGGGAAGAAAAAATTAAACTGATACTTTCCTTCCTGCAGCTCAAAACCGTAAACTAGCTAAGAAGAGTACTAGGAATTGTAGGCTTTTCTACCTTTGAATGGCAGGATGTGGTGAGATCACACGACCTCTTTACCAGCTTTTTTTTTTTTTTTTTTTTTTTTTGTGGGTGCCGGGGGTCGACCTCAGGACCTTGCGCGCCAACAGGCGCCCGTGCCGCTGAGCGATATCACCGGCCCCTTTTTCGTATGTGGGACCCGGGAGTCGAACTCGGGCCCTCGCGCTTGCAAGGCAGGCGCTTATGCCACTGAGCCATCTCACCAGCCCTCTTTACCAGCTTTTAAAGAAAGCTCAGCTGGGCATGCACACCTGTAATTCCAGCACTCAGGAGGCTGAGACAGGAGGATCGCCATGAGTTTGAGGCCAGCTAGGCTACATAATGAGTTCAACACCAGCCTCAAGCATAGCAAGATTCTTTCTCAAAAGAAAGAAAGAAAAAAGTCAACCCAGAAGGCAGATACACATATTTTAACCAGGGAACCTGATTCCCAAACTGTATTCCAGAAGCTTAACCAAGAGCTTCTAAATGCCCTGGCACTGTGTCTCCTGGCAGGACATGGCTTCAATCTATATGTTGATGAAAGGCGGGCATGGCCTTGGGAGCACTCCCACAGGATTAGGGACCAGCCCAACAGCTCATAGGGCACCCAAACTGACCTTAGGTGACAATCTCACTGCGTGTACCCCTCACAGTGTGGCAGGACTTCTTTCCTCCAAAGGGAGCCTATGGCTATCAGACAACCAGCTTCTTAAATATCAGGCTCTACTTTGAATGGACCAGCCATTCAAATAAAAACCCGTTCCTCCTTAAAGCCTGGCACCTTTCTACTGGAAAAGGAGGAAACTGAGGCTGAAAGACCTGGCTGTGAACAGGTGATTCTCCATGTGTACGCAGCCAGGGAAGCTTTGTTAGACATATCCCTTACGGACCCTGATGCCACCCTCTTTTGCAATGGCAGTTCCTTCGTGGAAAATGGGACAAGAAAGGCAGGGTATGCAGTAGTCACTCTACATCAGATGCTCGAAAGCTCCTCACTTGCCCCTGGGACTAGCGCCCAGCTGGCGGAACTCATAGCCCTGCCAAGAGCTTTACAACTTAGTAAAGGACAGAAAGCCAGCCTCTATTCTGATTCAAAACCTGCTTTCCTTGTGCTGCACGCCCATGCAACTACACGGAAAGAGCAATTTGCTAACAGCCAATGGATCTCCCAGAAAATATCATAAGGAGATAGATAAACTTTCATCATCTGTCTATCTGCCCTCCAAGGTGTCAATAACTCACCGTAGAGGGCACTAAAAAGGAGCTGATGAGGTATCCCAAGGTAACCAGCTGGCTGATGCAGCTGCAAAAGAAGCCACTTGAGGGCCCCCTCCAGGTCCCCCTGATTTGGGAAGAGTCCCTTGATCACACTTGACCCAAATAGTCTCAGTCAGAAATGCAATGGGGTCTCTCCCATGGGTGTCACTTCCTTCCATCAGGACAGTTACAGTAGAGGATGGTAAAGTGTTCCCTTCTGGTGCTAATAGATGGAGACTGATTAAGTCTTTACATCAAAACTTTCCCGTGGGGAGAGACAAGACCCAGCAGATGGCCTCGAAGTTATTCATAGGAAAGGGATTCTCTCAGACCATACCATAGATAGATAAGACATGTAAACTCTGCCCCTCCAAAACAATCCTCTTAATCAAACCATAGCCCCTCCAAGTGTGCAGGAACACGGTAAGTAGCCTGGAGAAGATTGGCAGCATGATTTCACCTATACGCCAGAAAGTAAGGGAGTCCAATACCTACTGGCCTGCATAGACACTTTTACTGATTGTGTTGAGGCCTTCCATTCTAGAACAGAAAAATCATGAGAGGTGGTAAAACTTTTGGTCTCAGAAATCATCCTCAGATTTGGATTACGCTTACAGAATGATAATGTAATGGGCCTTCTTCTTTTTTTTTTTTTTTTTTGGAGACAGGGTCTTGCTGTGCGTTCAGCCTGGCCTTGAACTCACAGCAACCCTCCTGCCTCAGTTTCCCAAGTGCTGGGGTTACACGTGTGCACCACCATACCCAGCGCTGAGCCTTCTTTTAAAGCAATAGTCACACAGGGTACCCATCCCTTAGGCACTTGGCATTGTCTGTCACCTTCATTGTACCTGGAGACCACAGTCAACAGGAAAGGTCAAAAAACTGAATGAGGCCCTAAAGAGACACATTCACAAAATGGCCCAAGAAACCCACCTACAGTGGCCCAATTTACGAACTTTATCTCTTATTAAAGTAAGAAATACACCAGGCCTCCGTCCTTTTGAGATGCTTTATGGATGTCCTTTTCTCACTAACAATTTTCTCTTTGCTAGAGAAACAGATGTCTTACTGAAAGATGTCACCTCGCTGGCTAAATTCCAATACACTCTTAAACAGCTAACGGAAGCTCAGCCTAAAGAAAAGGGAAATCCCATATTCGACCCAGAGATTTAATGCTGGTGCAGCCTCTCCCCTCATCATCAGCGGCCCTAGGACCAGCTTGGGAAGGGACGTGCAACCTCTCAGCTGTCAAGGTCGCGGGCCTTAACTCCTGGATACACCACACTCGCCTCAAGCCCTGGAAGCCCCTGAGTGCGAGCAGCCATCTGAACACTCCTGGGAACCCACAGAAGACTTAAAATTCTTGTTCAAAAAGAAAACAAGGGCCGGTGAGATGGCTCAGCGGCTTAAGCGTCTGCCCGGCAAGCGCGATGGCCCGAGTTCGACTCCCGGAACCCACATACGAAAAAGGGGCCGGTGATATCGCTCAGCGGCACGGGCGCCTGCTGGCGTGCGAGGTCCTGAGGTCGACCCCCCGGTACCCACAAAAAAAAAAAAAAAAAGAAAAAAGAAAACAAAGTCTTCAGATAAATAATCTAAGACTGTTACCCTTTAACAATTACTTTCAGGGCCGGTGAGATGGCTCAGCGGCTTAAGCGCCTGCCCGGCAAGCGCGAGGGCCTGAGTTCGACTCCCGGAACCCACATACGAAAAAGGGGCCGGTGATATCGCTCAGCGGCACGGGCGCCTGCTGGCGCGTGAGGTCCTGAGGTCGACCCCCCGGTACCCACAAAAAAAAAAAAAAAAAAAACAATTACTTTCACACCACTTGGAAGAGTCCAATTCCTTTCTAGTGTGGGCACAGAAATACACGGTCTTCCCACAAAAATCTTGCCAGGGGCCAGTGAGATGGCTCAGCAGCATAAGTGCCTGCCTGGCAAGCGCAAGGTCCCGAGTTCAACTCCCGGTACCCACATACAAAGGAAAAAAGGGCCGGTGATATCACTCAGTGGCACAAGCACCTGCTCACAAGTGCGAGGTCCTGAGGTCGACCCCTGGTACTCACAAAAAAAAAAAAAAAAAAAAATCTTGCCGGATATGTGGCCTGTTTCTTTTGTCAGGTACCTCAGGCCTCCCTTGCTGGGTGTCCCATTTCAAGGAGACAATTACAATAAGCAGCAAGACCACACTGATGAGACAGGAGAAGGCTCAGTAGTTCATAGTTCAACCCAGGGTAACCAAGCGGCCTATAACCTCCGCCCTTCATGATCCTGGATATAATCCGATTTTTTTCTGAAAATACCACTGAAGCCTCTCTATGGGCTTTAGTAAAACCTCTATTCATCAAGAGTAAGGGACCTATCGTGAGAGCCAACAATCCTAGGTAGCAAGACAGCTACTTTCAGATACACAGCAATTATATATAGTTGACTCCTACTCCAGGATGCCTTAGTAGAAGGCCCACTTATGTTGGGAGCAAAGAAATCCCTCTGGCTCCCATTGGCCCATTTCTATTAAATACTTGGGGCAGACACTCCCACGCAATGTGTATAGGGCAGAACTTTACAGGTTGAGGACTGGTTAGCGACAGACTGGCTTAATCACTCTGGGATTAGATGGGGAGCCCTGTTGGAGACCGGGCTGTACAGGGTTAAGTGGCTAAACACAGGGACCTCTGGCTGTGTTGGAAAAGAGCATAGCATGGTGCTCTAAAGTCAAGATAACCACAGCTGAGGATACCTGGCTCAAACCCCAATTAACTAAATAGAGATGGTAGCTGCAGGCGTCTCACTCCTGCAGTAAATGTCAACCTGGAGATAAGACAGTTGTCCTAAATCAACATAATTTACTACTTAGAGAAGTCCTTGAGCCAACTCCCAAATTCCTGCTCAGGTTCCCCCGTTTTCCTCAGTATCCCCTCCCTTTGTTTGTAAACCAAATAAATACGGGCAGTCCAGAGAATTTCTTTGTCTCAACCCCCAGAGAATCTCGAATTCTGATAGAGGGTTTTGATACTCCTGGAGCCCTAAAATCATACCACTTGTCTCATTTATTTAAGCCTTCACTGTCCACTCATTTAGGAGATTGGGGCTAGGCCAAGATCCCAATAGAGCCCCCAGTGGCACTTTTTGGTCCTGAGGAACCAGTTTGTGGCCCTGGCTGCCCCCTGGGTGGATAGGGAGATGCACGCTGGGATTTGTGTGGCTATAAGGCAGGAGTGTCCAAATTACTGATCAACCCGCAAACTTATCCTTTCTACAACATGGATGGCCTAGGAGCATTTCACTGGTGCAATCGATTGACTGCAATCTTTGTTCCTTCCCTGGGGTTAGAAGTCACACTGAGGCCCTGATTAACTACACTTGATGGGCCTTAAATGACAGCGTAAGTGGGATCTCTCTTCTAACTAAAAAAGTCAGATTAATGAGGCACAAGGGGGACGTGAGTTATAAAGGCTGAGTGTTCTCTGAGATCTCCCAAGAACAGAAGCCAGGGGATGCCATCATCCTCCTCAGCATTCCTTTTGACTACGGGAAGTCAGATGAATGAAGCAGCCCAAACTCCTGGAAGAACTCATCAGAAGCAGGAAATGGCAATTAGTGGGAACACTTTGCCAATGCACCAGCACCAGGGGGCTGCCTTCCTACTCATCCTAGCCAGGCCCTGGAAGAGGGGTCCCTCAGGGACAGATGTGGCCACACTGCCAGGGACGCTGTGGCACAGCTCGGCCCTGTTCATTTCTGCCGCCCCCCTTGCCTGCAGCACCAGGCAGAAGGGTACTGATTGGTTGTGCACGATGCCAAGTCAGACATCATTCTCCAGAGGCATGGGGCTGGCTTTTCACTGAGGACAGGGCCAGCTGTGACTAAGGTGGAACAATGTATATACATGCACCCCTGTCATCCCAGTACCCAGGAAGCTGAGGCAGGCGGATGGCTCAGCTCCCCCGGTAGGGTGCTGTCCACCTACAATCCCAGCTATTCAGAGAGGCCAGCCTGGGCAACTTGGCAAGACCCTGCATCAAAATAATTTCAGCTGGGTGTGGTGGCACATTCCTATAATCCCAGCCCTCTGAGAGGCTTAGGCAGGAAGATTGAACATTCCAAGCCTAGCCTGGGCCATTTTGTGACTTAGCCAGACCCTGTCTCAAACAAAAAATAAAAGGGGCTGAGGATGTAGCTCAGTTCAAAGGCCCTGGGTGTAACACCTGATGGGGGTTGCCCAGCTCAAAACCAGGTACAAGGCTTGGGTCCAACCAGTGTGTGTTGAGCGAGAATCTGAGGACGCTCAACCCCTAAAGCAGGTGCACACACTTGCACACTTGCATATTGTCACCCAGGACAGTTCTGTTGTCCATGCAAAATGTGAGTGTTTATCATGGGTGGTGTTATGAGCAGAGTGCTACACACACACACACACACACACACACACAACTGTAGGGGCTCAACTTTGTGGGGTTTTTCATTTGCTTGTTTGTTTTTGAGACAGAGTCTCACTGTGTAGTTCAAACTGGCCTTGGACTCACTATGTTGCCCAGGCTGCCCTCGAACTCACGGCACTTCTCCTGCCTCAGCCTCCCAAGTGCTGGGATGACAGGCATGTGCCACTACGCCTGTTTAGTGGGGTTTTGTTCTGATTTTGGTTTTTTGAGACAGAGTATGTGTTCAGGCTGGCCTTGAACTCACTGTGTAGCCCAAGCTGGCGTGGCACAGCAATTCTCTTGCCTCAGCCTCCCGAGTCCTGGGTTGATGGGCGTTGGCCACCAAGCCCAGGTGTGTCTCACCTTGGAAAGGTCCTATTGTCAGACCATCCAGTGGCCACAGTCGGCCCAGGTGACATCCTCTTCCCCCGTGCCCTTGGCATGTGTGCCTCGCTGTCCTCCTAAGCGGTGGTCCCAGGTAAGGGCCTGGCAGCGGTCACCGATCTCCGGGCGGCCTGCAGGGGGCGCCGATGCGCACAGCGTGGGGCGCACGTGGGCGCGCGGCCTGTCACGTGACGCGGAAACGGCCGGCGGCTGCGGGAGGGGCTCGCGCTCTGGGGTCCGCTCGCTGTTCCCCGGCTGGCGCGTCCCGTGCCTCCTGCCCGTTTCCCTCTCCGCCGAAGGCTGCCAGGCGCGGGCCTCGACCGCCCCTCGGGCCGGGATCCGGGTACAGGTGAGAAACCGAGGCGGAGGAACCTCGGGCCTTGGTGCTAGGCGGCCTCGTGTCGCCCCAGGACCAGGGTGCGTTCCCGTTCCAGCGTTCATGGACTCTTGTTTTTTGTTTGTTTGTTTTTTGTGGGTACCGGGGGTCGAACTCAGGACTTCGCGCTTGCCAGGCAGGCGCTTATGCCGCTGAGCCATCTCACCGGCCCCTGAATGACTTCTTGATAATGAGGGTTCCTGCCACTTTCCTGTTTTCTGTCTTGCATCTCTTTTGTTCTTCCTTCACTTTCTTTCCTGTTTGTTCTTTTAAGGAACTGTTTTGATAGCTCCCCATTTCCTTTTCCAAATATTTTTATTTTCATAGTGGTTACCCTGAAGATTATAAATTATATCTTAAACATATAACAAGTTCATTTGAGTCAATACTGATTTAGCTACTGATTTAGTGTACAAAAGCCGCCTTGACAACTCTGGCCCACCCCTTAGATTTGTATTGTCACAAATTACATCTTTATATATTGCACATCCGTTAGTGTAGTTGTTTAATTATTAGCTTGTGTGTCTGTATTTTGGGGGGCGGTTGTTTTGTTCTTGGTTTTTGTTTTGTTTTTTTTTTTTTGAAATAAGGTCTCCTTAAGGTGCTTAGACTGGCCTGAAACTTGTGACGCCCCTGCCTCAGCCTCCCAAGTATCTGGGGATCCCAAGTAGTCTTCTCCTCCCCTGGTGTCTCCTGGTGTCTGGACAGCAGCAGGCGGGCGGGGTCACCACGGCACTGTGTCCTGTCCACAGGGGACCCAGCAGCCACCAGCAGCCATAGCCATCGCTTCCAGGAGGTTTGACGCCCACATGATGGAGACCTCCGGGGACCCGTTCCCCAGCGACTGGAGCCCGCCACCTGTTGAGTTCCTAAACCCCAGGCCTCCGCAGGCCCTGCAGGACGCCCAGGGCCGAAGGTGGGGTGGTGCGGGGACATCAGCTGAGGGGTCAGAGCCACAGCCTGCAGACGGGGACCCGAAGGCGGGCCTGGCCTCCCCGGAGGAGCTGTTCTGCAGCCTGGCCAGCCAGAGCCAGTGGGCGGCTGTCCCGGAGCCCGGTGCCCATGGCTCGGTGAGCACCGCCACCTCGGCCTCCACCCTGCGCTGCCCCATTCTGTCACCCCTCGTCACTCACCCAGGCCGTGCCCCAGCTGCCCCTCTTCAGCCACCTACCCTTTAACCATTCTGCGGGCCACTGCCCCAGCCCTCGGGCCAAATGTCTCCCCATTCCTGCTCTTAATACCTGCTAGCAAGTGGCCCAGGGGTGGCACCCAATTCAGTGCCACTTCTGCATGGGTCCCTCAAGGCCTTCACAGCAAAGGTTAGGAATGTAGTGACGGAGTCCAGGTTTGGCTGGGCACAGAGACTCAGGCTGATCCTGGTGACCCAGTGACCAGGGTCCCTAAACAGAAACGTCAGGGATGAACTTCACATTGGGAATACACTCTCGGGGAGAGGTGGAGTATTTGGACATCTAAGGGCCCAGAAAATATATTCTAAGAATAGGGCATTAGAGCAGGGCATGGTGGCGCACACCTGTGACCCAGCACTCCGGAGGCTGGGGCAGGAGGGTCTCTGTGAGTTCGAGCACAGCCTGGGCTACAAAGTGAGTTCAAGGCTACCCTGAACTACATAGTGAGACCCTGTCTCAAAAGATCAGTAATAGGGCCGGTGAGATGGATCAGCGGCTTAAGCGCCTGCCTGGCAAGCGCGAGGGCCCGAGTTCAACTCCCGGATCCCACATACGAAAAAGGGGCCGGTGATATCGCTCAGCGGCACGGGCGCCTGCTGGCGCACGAGGTCCTGAGGTCGACCCCCTGGTACCCACAAAAAAAAAAAAAAAAAAGATCAGTAATAATAAATAAATAAAATATAAAGCGTCAAAGCAATGCCCACCAGAGTCTCCTGTGGGGAGGAACGAGGTGGCTGGGGTAGAGATGCAGGAGAGAACACCTTCTTCCTCTTTGATTTTTTTATCATGTGAATGTATTATCTCTCCAGAAAAGTAAACACAGTAAATCAAGGGCTTATTCATTCATTTATTTATTTATTTGGTTCTTTTGAGATGGGGTCTTACTATGTAAGAGGTTGGCCTCGAACTCCTGGCGATCCTCCTGCCTCAGCCTCCCGGGTGCTGGGAGTACAGGCTTGCTCCACCATGACCAGCAACAAGGGCTTATTTTAGCCCATACCCTTCTTTCTACTCTAACTTTGTCCTCTCTCTTCCCTGATCCATATGTCTCCAGTGCAGCCTCCGGGACTCTGATAACTACGTCAACTCCTTAGATTCCTTACTGCGGGAGAAGAGGTGAGTGAGGGTCCACCACAATGTTCATTTCTTTGGGATTTTCAGCAGTTTTAGGACTGAGTGACTTCCTGTCCGCATCGAGCAGCCTTCCTCACCCAGACATAGCAGCCCGAGCTCAGATTGATACCGAGCCCATGGGAGGAGGGTGGCATCTTCGTGGGGCAGAGAGCTCCTGGGTTCCCAGGGCAACAGATAGGTCACACCGGGCCTCTCTCTGCCTGGGCTCCATGCTGCCTGCTGTGTGCAGAGTCAGGGCGGTTCTGCTGGAGGAACACAGCCTTCATGTGGGCACATGAGGCACCAACCACTCCTGGCCTGTCCCCTGCCCTGGTGCCGCACCACCCGCGTGGCGGGGGAGCCAGGCTGGTGCGCACTCCCCACCCTAGAGGCACGAATTCAGTGGTGCCCATCAGAATTGCAAGCCGCTGGGGCCAGCGCCTGGCCCTCTGCCAGGCCAAATGCCCACGAGCAGCTTGGCGCGTGCCGGGGACCCTTCGGTTGGAAGCACAGCCCCTGCTGCCCCCCATGGGCTCTGCCTTTGATGGCATGTGCGCTCGTTGCTCACACAACCCGATTCCACCTGTCCCTGCTGCCGTCTGGCATTTGTGTGTGGCTCAGCATGCGCAGCCCAGCTTGGTGTCCACACCGGGCTCCGCACGGGGCAGTGAACACACAGGGACAGACTGCGGGGTTCCTGTCCCCATCCACGCCTGGCCCTCTGCCCGCCAGAGAAGCCTCCCCCCCCCGAATCTTTTCTTTTTCTATTTTTTTCTTTCTCTTTTCTTTTCCTTTCTTTTCTTTCCCGTTTAATTCCCTTTCCTTCCCTTTTCTTTTCTTTTTCCCTAGTACTGGGGATTGAATCCAGGCTTGTTTGCTTGGTTTTTTTTTTTTTGGTGGGTACTGGGGGTCGACTTCAGGACCTTGTGCGCCAGCAGGCGCCTATGCCGCTGAGCGATATCACCGGCCCTTTTTTTCCTATGTGGGATCCAGGAGTTGAACTTGGACCCTCGCGCTTGCCAGGCAGGCGCTTATGCCGCTGAGCCATCTCACCGGCCCTGCTTACTTGTTTTTGAGGCAGAATCTTTGCTAAGTTGCTCAGGCTGGACTTATACTTACGAGCCTGGGGAAGGCTGGGCTTCCTCTGGCTCTTACTGATCTGGAGAGTTCTGCGGTTTGACTTCTTCCTTCACCTGAGTGTTTTTGCCCCCCACTAGATGGCGCGTCTTTCACGGTGCCCGGCTGTGCTGTGCATTTAGTGGGTGCTGGGAAGCATCAGGAACCTGTCCTGGCAGGCTTAAGCCGCAGACATTCATCTCTCCTAACTGGCTGATTTGCTCCTGACAAGAGCACCACTTCCTGCAGGGACAGCAAGCTGTCTGATGTCTTCTTTTTTTTTCCCCCGGTGCTGGGGAGGGAGCCCAGGACCTCCTGTGCACTAGGCAAGTGCTCTAGCTCTGAGCTGCCCAGCAGCCTAGGTCTCTTCTTCGGAGGACGCTGATCTATGAGTTTGCACCCCCATGAGCTCATTTCACCTTACCTCTTGCTCTGTGCACAGCCACATGGGAGCCAGGGATAGAGGCGCAGCTCTTGGCCCGAAGGTCAGAAAAGCCCCCAGGTGTCCTTGAACCTTGCAGGATAAGAGGGGCTTTGGAGGATGGGGATGGCTTCTATGGACAGGCAGAGAGGACAGGCCGTGCTGCCCGGGTGGTGGGGACAGGAGCACTCGGCACTGTGGTGAGCGGGACATGGCCAGAGGGGCAGCTGGGATGCTCCAAGGGACAGGCGGGAGCTCAGGAGCACAGAGTGAGTGGAGGGAGCTCTGAGCACCCAGAGGTGTTTCCCGGTATAAAGGCAGAATGGGTGGCATGGGGGAGGAGGACCAGGGCTCATCCCGGCACCCCTGGGAGGAGACAGCCGGCTCCCGATGGCTGGCTGTGTGTCCTGGATGTCAGGGACACTGGTGCCGTGGGGGAAAAGGCACACAGATGTGGACAGGCCTCACATCCAAAAGCCTCACTGAGCCAGGAGCCATCAGGTCAGCCACGATGGGAGGCTCTGAGAGCAAGGTTGGGCCTGGGCTGCAGGTCAGGGGGGACGACCAGGGCCAGAGCTGGGGACACATGGTTGGGGAGGCCCCAGGGCTCGCACCAGCCCACAGGAGCAGGACAGAGGCTTGGGGCCCACTTGGGGTCTGCAGGGTGCAGAGGGCAAAGAGAGTGAGCAGGGGAGGAGGCTCTGACTGTGCATGGTCTGGGAGTAGGGCTGTGGCAGAGGTGCCAGGAAGCCTGGGCACGGCCTCCCCTGGCTGTGCAGCTGGGGCCCAGGGAGCAGAAGGCCTGGCCCAGGCCTGCCTGCCAACTGGGTGTGTGTAATCCCAGTAACTTGGGAGGCTGAGGCAGGAGGATCGCAGGTTCAAGCAACTTAGTGAGACTCTGTCTCGAAATAATAAACATAAAAAGGGCTGGGATGTAGCTCAGTGGTAGACAGGTTGCAGGCCCTGGTTGCAGATGTGCTTGGAGCTGTGTGTTGACATCCATCTCCGCCAGGAAGCCAACACCTTCCATGCCAGGCACCCCACCCTGCCACTCAAACCATGCAGGGGACCCAGGCTGTGCCATGGCCGTGGGTCTCAGCGGCCTGGTGATGGGGCTGGATGGCTGGAGGTGGTGCTGAGCCCTGGCTCTGGCTCTTGTGTCCCCACAGGGAGCAGCCCCCGGAGCAGGACCTGGGGAGCCTATTACTGCAGGACTCACTGGATCTCCACTGCTCGGAAGACAGTGAGGATGATGACGCATTGCTCACGCCCCAGCACAGGTGAGGGTGGAGTCCCAGCCAGCAGTTTCTGTGTGTTTACAAATTCCAGAACCGCCTTTCGGCCCGGCATGGTGGCACACACCTGTAAGCCCAGCACTCTAGACGCTGAGGCAGGACCATCACTGAGTTTGAAGCCAGCCTGGGCTGCACAGAGTTCAAGGTCAGCCTGAACTACATAGCGAGACCCTGCCTCAAAAAACCCAGGAAAGGAAGAGAGGGGAGAGGGAGGGGAGGGAGGGAGAGGAGAGGGCAGGGGAGGGGAGAGGAAGCTGCCGCCGCCTCCTCCAGCCGTGTTCACTCACAGATTCGGGAAGCGGCCAGCAGCCTGCTGCTGTCGGGGCCTAACTGGCCTTTGAGGACGCAGCAGTCATAAAACACGGCCCGATCATCCTCCCAAGTTCACAGAACCAGACCTCTTGGGAAAGTAGCTGTAGAAAACCACAGTCTAACTGAAAACTGCCTCCCGGGGACTATGGCCACAAGCCAGTTTCTATCCGCCCCCTCTGAGACAGGAAAGGCGGCCTTGTGAGCGCTGTCGTCTGGTTGGGGCTCTGCTGGCCCGGATTTAATTGGGCTGTCAGTGGGAGGGAGGCCTGGATTCATCTGTGACACAGGGTCACAGCAATGCTGGGGACCACAGTTGAATCCATCTCTCTTTGTTTCTTGAGGGTCTCGCTATGTAGTGCAGGTAGGCCTTGAACTTGCAATGATCCTCCTGCCTCAGCCTCCTGAGTGCTGGGGTTACAGATGTGCGCCACCACACCTGGCATGAATCCATCTTTAGGCTATGGTTTTCCGTCTGCCTTGATTTTTTTTTTTTTTTGTACGGGGAATGGAACTCAGGACCTCACACTTGCCAGGCAGGCGCTGCACCACTGAGCTAAATCTCCAGCCCTACTTTGATTCTTTGAGAGCTGCTGTAACAGCACCATGGACGAGGGGCCCGGGCATGGCGGTCTACCCATTGCAGATGACCATTGTCTTGTGTTGCATGTGGCAGGAGAAAGGTGACAGAGCTCTGTGTATGACACAGAGCTGTTCACGATGACCCTGACCTCACAACCTACTCACTCCAAATTCTCCACCTCCTAAAGCCATCACCTCAGGAGCTAGGATTCCAACGTGGGAATTCCAGGGGACGCAGACACGCAGCCCATGACCCCATCCATCCATGTGTCCCTGGGTCCCTTCACTCATCCTTTCCAACTGGTGGTTTTACTTGTGCTTCTGGCTGATCAGCTCCAAATCGGGGTCCCCACACCCTCTCCTCGGTTTGATCAACTTGCTGGAGTGGCTCACAGAACTCGGGGAAACACTTTTTGTGTGACAGAGCTGTTAGGAAGGATGCAGACGCGGAGAACTCTGGGTGAGGGGAAGGGGCTTCCACGCCTCTCCGGGTGTCACCCGCCAGGAACTGCTGTGAGCTCTGCCATCTGGGAGCTCCAAGCCCTGTGCTCCTGGGTTTTTCTGGGGCTTTCCCTGCACAGACAGGCTTGTAATACCCTGGACAGGACAGCCATCTAGTCACTGCTTCCTGGGCCCTCAGGTTGCGCTCTTTCCTCTGGGTGTGGGGCGGGCCCTCTGGCATGGGAGGGTCTTAGGACCTATTACCGGCTTCCCTAGACCAGGTATTCCTTAGGGCCAGCTAGAGGCATCGTGGGAAGGTTAGGCTCTTGCCCTTGGGGATGCCTTATAGGAGATAAATCCTGGTTTCTGTGGCCTGCATTAATGAGGCAGTTGCAAGGCAAAAGTAAAAAATAGCCAGGTGTGGTGGTGCACAGCTATAATTCCAGCACTCAGGAGGCTGAGGCAGGAGGATTGCTGTGAGTTTGAGGCCATCCTGGGCTACATAGGGAGTTCAAGTTCAGCCTGGGTGACATATTGAGACCCTGTCTCAAAGAAAAAAAAGGAAAACTTCTTTTGGAGAGTCCTAGAGCCTAGATCGGGCAGGTGGGGTGTGAGGCAAGGCGGGAGTTGCTGTGTGCAGGTGACTTTTAAAGCTTTGAGACGGGATGAGCACCTGGGCGAAGAGTGTAGAGGAAGCTGCCCAGGGGTCTGAATTCCACCCTGGGGGCAGGTGGCAGGGAACAGGAGGAGAAGGCAGAGAAGAAAGCTGGGCGGTGGCTGTGGAGCAGTGGGCTGGGGTGGCTGCTGGTTTCCTTCGGTCCATCTCCCTTTCATGGAGGAAGCGGCAGTTCATAGGGGCCTGGGGTGCTTCAGGAGTGGGGCTGGATGAGGCGGCAGAGGGAGATCTGTAGGAGCCCCGTGCCCCGGAGGGGCTGGGTTGGGCTTCAAGGGAGGCCACATCCGCATGACCTGCCTGGTCGGCCGTCCAGGCGTGGCTTTCTCGGTGAGCCTGAGTGAGTAATTCTGTTTGGGGCTTATTTGAGACGGGGTCTTCCTGTGTAGTGCAGGCTGGCCTCGAACTCACTATGTAGCCCAGGCTGGCCTTGAACTCACAGTGATCCTCCTGCCTCAGCCTCCGGAGGGCTGCGATCACAGGTGTGCACCTCCACGCCTGGCTCCTGAGTGTGTGACCGAATGATTGAATGTGCCGTTGAATGATCCCATGGTTCTGTGTCTAGGATCCCCAAATGATTTGCCCCATTTCGGTTGCCCAGAAATAGCTGCGAGCCACACCCTGGCCGGCTGCTCACCCTTTTCTCATTTCTTCTGTTAATCGCCTGTGGCCTAGCTCAGGGGTCAGCCCACGCTTTCTGTAGTCTCTGCGTAGATGATGAAGGTTTTAGGTGTTGAGCCGATCGGTCTCTGTCACCACGCCGGACCCTGCGGTTGTAGGGTGAAAGCTCCCACCCAGTGGTCAGGGGTTCAGCCTGGCTGAGCTACAGGGACCAGTGCCCCAAGGGGTGCCCAGGGGGTGTGGCCTGGCTCAGCAGACCCCGCCTCTTGCCTGGTGTCCATCTGTGATGGATGCAGGCCCTGTTTCTCCCACTGAAACGGCGGGTTAGCTGTGAGGCAGCCAAGCATGAGGAAGTGGGACCCCTCAGATCGCCTCACCAAGGACAGGGTCTAGGGGTGCTTATAGGATAAGGGAACAAGGTGGCCCAAGGCGTGGGGAAAAGTGGAGTCATCCAGGGCCTGCACGCACATGCTCAGCTTCCTGGCCTCTCACCGGAAGTGGTGGGTTAGCGTGTCCTGAGGCCCGAGCTGTGGCTCTTTGCCATCTCAAGGTCACCGCTGGACACCTGCACGGGCCCAGGCGGAGGGTCGGTGGCTTCCGCTGATCTGAGAGAGACAGAGGCAGCCTCCAAGTTGCTGAGAAACAACGCCGAGGCCACAGTCGGAGGTGTTACCTGTGCAAAGCCACCAGGAGGACACAGCTGAGCTGTGTGACCTCTGAAATGGTGGTAAACACAAGTCAGGCAGAGTAAGTGTCTCCGGCACCAATTCCAGCTCCCTCATGGTCACATCTGGACCATGAAGGTCTGGGACACATTCAGATTAGAAGAGCTGTGCATATTTGGGAAGTGCAGGGTGAGTGCTGCGAAGTCACTGTGGGACCCCAGGAGGGTAGTGCCAGTCCTGTGTGAGGTCAGGACAGGTGGCGGGGGCGTGGAGACTGAGTGTCACCAGCATTCTGGGGCGTGGGCTCCTATAGTGAGCCCTCCCGGTCCTCGTCGCGGTCTGGGAAGTTTATATTTGTAATCCCATGGAAAAGTTATTGGAATTCTAGCGAGTTAATTCCAATCTACCACTTCCAGTGCAACCCACGGCGAGAATAAAGACACTAAGGCATATTTATAGTTGTGGGGAGCCAAGGGGTCCTAAGTCCAGCCAAGATGGTGGCTACTGGGACAAAGGCCTCAACCCAGGGCCGAACCCAGGATTTATTAATTCTGAAGGAGGGAGTGGCGCAGGGATGAATGACTGTGAGAGTGGCAGGAAGTACGTGAGTCTTGGGAGTCTCGAGAGCTGGGCTAGGCCTGAAATCGCCTTTGCAAATGCAGAGGGAAGGATATGCAGAAGGAGTAATCGGCATAACACAATTCAAGATAGTATCTAATGTTATGGGGTCAGTGCTTCAGCTCTGATGTGTAATCTTTTATGCCCTGGGAAGTCATAGCCTCTTTCAGCCGACAGCGTGGAGCACAGCTCTCCATCCCGCCAGGCTCAACCATGTATTGGGAGCAAAGGGCGGGGAAACAGGCCTGTCGCTTTGCTTCAAAGACTACACATCAGGACCTCGGCTGGACCTATTTGCATTGCCTAAAGCCAATTAAAGAGATAAGGAAAAGTCCTAGCCAGCTCTGTACATATCAATAGGTGGAATTAGGGCCAGTTCAGCCAAGATGGAGATAGTTGCTCTTCTCTCAAGGACAGCTGTCCAGGTGGTCCCCCACAGGCTCCCTTCTAAGAATGCCTGGTGACATCACACACACCTTGTCACCCAGCAGAAACTCATGACTTTGGCTTCCAGGTTCCACACTCTGGCTGGAGAGCCTTGGAAGGCGACTTTCCAAAGCCTTTGTGAAGTCCCTGTGCAGGAATTCCTGCCACTTGGTCAGGACTCTGGAAGTCCTGGCTGGGAGGTTTCGCAGTGTCCCAGAGGGGGTGTCTGGCACTGTCGGGTCCCCTTGAGAGCAGAGGGCTTCCCCGCTCTGAGAGCAGCGCCCACCTTCTGGGCGTATGACGTTTCCCAGCGGGGCTCTGAGAAAGCCTCTTTGAAAGCAGCCACTTTGAGGTGGCAGTTTTGATGTGGGATGGTTCAACCTTATGTTCCCCTCTGAACACGGCCCAGGGAGCCGGGACGCAGTCTGGGAGGCGTGAGGCCACGGGTGGGGCGGGCGTCTGCCAGGCGAGGCCTCCTAAAATTGTCACAGCGGGATGACTTAGACAGGACCCTGATTATCCGCAGCAGGGCGCCTGTCATGCCCTAGGAATTGGCTTGCATCTTGAAGGGATGACATCCTAAATTCCCTTTCTTAAAGTTAAAAGACCTTGTGTATGCACTGGGGCTGGGGGTGCAGGGAGGGAGAGGCGGGTATTTAAACCACAGCGTGGTCCTTTATTCTCGTCTCTAGCCTGCGCAGGAAGTCCCCAATTAGACGGGTAGAGTTGTCTCCTAATAATGCACATGCATTATGGTGAACACCACAAAAGTCCCTTTGAGTGATGTTTTTGGGGACAGGGTTAAGACCCCTTCATAGATGAGATTAGTTCGTTCTTATAGACGTTAGTAATTGGCACACTTATTTTAACTGTAAAAGCAGCCTAAGAAGCTCTAACAGAGACTTGCAAAACTCTTAATGACAGAGACATGAACAAAATGGAAAATTATTTTACCATTTGTGATGGTTTCTAAAACTGTTGCCAAAGGCCTGTAGGAGCAGCTCGCCCTTGTTTGTTTACTTTTTAGTGCTGGATATTGAACCCAGGGCCTTCACACTGAGCTACATCCCGAGCCCTTACTTTACTTTTTATTTTGAGACAGAGTCTTGCTAAATCACTGAATTGCCCAAGCTGGGCTTGAACTTGTGATCCTCCTGCCTCAGCCTCCCAGAGTGCTGGTGATTACAAGCATGTACCACCATGCCCTCCCATATCTTCCTGGTTTTCCATCAGCATCGCACCCTTTCATTCTTAGGACAGCCCCGTGATGCAGATGGCCAGAAAGCAAGACAGGTTCTCCTGGCTGGTGCGCCACCTCCAGGGCCAGTGGCTCCTGTCTTGGATGCTGATGGGGCCTCAAGCTGTTCCTCTTGGAGTTTGCTCTCTTACACGGCAGGCCTGGCTGGGAATTGGAGCAAGAAGAGGAGGCAGGGTCCATAGCTTATTTTATTTTGTTATTGTTAGTGTATGTTCTTGGTTTTTCTTTTTTTTTCTTTTTTTTTTATGAGGGTACCGGGAGTCGAACTCAGGACCTCGCACTTGCCAGCATGTGCTTGTGCCGCTGAGACATCTCACCGGCCCTTTTTTTTTCCTTTATGTGGGTTCCAGGAGTCGAACTCAGGACCTTGTGCCTACCAGGTAGGCACTTATGTCGCTGAGCTATCTGACCGGCCCTGTTCTTGGTTTTTCTTTTCTTTTCTTTTCTTTTTTTGAGACATGGTCTCATTATGTCGCTCAGGCTGGCCTCGAACTCATGATCCTCCTGCCTCAGCTTCCCAAGTGTCGGGATTTCAGGCATGCACCTGCATACTGGGCTTGGTGAATGTGTGTTACGTTGCTGCTGCATCTAGCAGAGTGCAGTTATATGAAGTACACAGGAAATGTCTGTTCTTCCACTCCCCTCCTCCTGACTCTATCTTGCAGGCCTGACCCTCAGTCCTAGCTGGGTCTGTCATGTGCGTGTGTTGTTGTGTGTGCTGAAGGGTGTTTGTGTGTGTGTCCGCATGTAGAGCTGTCACCCCTTATCCGTGGCCCCATGCTCTGTTTTTCTAGCTCCCCATAGCTGACCACTGTCAGAAAATATTAAATGGAAGACTCCAAAGCTCAGCAGTTCGTAAGTTCTGAACTGCACACCGATCCGGCATAGCGCAGTGTGCTGCAGTCGCACAGCGCCCTGTTCTGTCTTCTCCAGACACAAGTCACCCTCTGTCTGGCACGTCCCCTCTGTGTGCGCCATCTACCCCTTTGTCACTCTGGATTATCAGATTGCCTGTCTCAGGGTTACAGGGCTTGTGTTCAAATAACCCCGTCTCCTCGGTGCCCCCCATGTGATGGCGATTCAGATCTGCCTGAGAAGTGTGAAGCACTTCCTCTAAGTGGAAGGGGGAACGTTCTCACCTTGGTAAGGAGAGAAAGAAATGGTGCATGGTTGCCAAGATCTATGGAAGAACAAATCTGTGAACTTGTGAAGAAGGAAAAAGAAATCGTGCTGGTTTTGCTATAAGTTGAAGCCAGTGTGCAATAAGAAATTAGTTACGGAAGAGACGTGATAGTGCTGGGTTTGCCCCAGTTCCAGGCCTGGAGAGGGGCTTGGAACACACCCCTCTGGATGGGGGGTGACTGGGCACACACGTGTGTGTTCTCTCACACACACAGAGACATGGACATACCCTGTTCTGCCACCTGCTAGGTTTCAGTACAGTGCCCAGGTGTCCCTGCTAGATTTAGCTCATTCTCAGGATTCTTTTTTGGGGGGGGGCGTTGAGACAGGGTCTCACTATGTAGCCCCCGCTGGCCTCAAACTCAGACGGTCCTCCTGCCTCAGCCTCCCAAGTGCTGGGATTACAGGTGTGACCGCCATGGCCAGCTCAGGATTCATCTTAACCACCTTCCTGTGCCTGTCCTCATTTCGGTGCACCATGACAGAGCAGGAAGAACGCCTTTTCCTCCCGTTCCTTCCCCGTCCGCGTGCCCAGCTCACATGCTAAGCCAGCCTCCTGGACAGGGTGGGCAGCATCTGCATCTCAGCAGGTTCCCTGTGAGCGCTGGGGGTCTGGGACGGCTGGCCCGGAGGGAGCACAGCTCCTGCGGCTGGCACTGAGCCCCTCCTGCCATCTGTGCTTCCGCTCATGCCCACACTGCCCCTGGGCCAGACACCTTAGCCAGTCCCTGCTGCACCTGGCCGTTTTTGCCCCACCCCTCTTAGTGCTGGGTCAGTCCTTTGGCTCCGGGACACTGGGGATTTGTCCACACTTTCCCTTGGCAGCCCAGTCTTGGCTCATCCTTTAATGCCTGGCATTGAAAAATGCTGAGCAGGGCCAATGGGGGTGAGCTGGTGCCCAGGGAGGGGTTGGGGCACAGGCGAACAGGCTGGTGTGGGCTCTCTCCTTTAGCAGGTGGTGCTATCCCTCCCCCTGGTCTGCAGGGGGCATCGCAGGCAGGGTGTCAGGCCCTCCCTACTGGGACCTGGGTGGCCTCTGATCCTGTCCCCTGACCTTGACCTGCCAGGTTGCTGGTGGAGAAGTTCGCTGTGTCGCTGCAGGACATCCCTCAGGTGCACCCCGGCGAGACTGTGTTCCTGCCCCGGCGCCGCCCGCTGCCCTGCTTGCTGGATGCCTCCCAGCTGAAGCCACACAGCGCCCTGGAAGAGCTGTTCCTCAAGTGAGTATGGGAGGCCGGGGGGCCTGGCAGTGCAGGCCAAGGGCCACCCACATGAGGACATCCGAGTGGCACTTGGGTCTTTAGGATATGTCACCTCGCAGGGGTAGGGGGGACATAGTTATGTGTGTCTGTTTATAAAATTGACTAATTTAGCCACGCAGGCTGTAAAGAACCCTGCATCCTGGAGGATACCAGGTGTGCATTCCCATCGCTCCCTGCCCCGTGCCCTGGGTCCGGGAAACAGCTGCGTCAGACTCCTCACCCGCCGCCCAGGGTCGCGAATCCATGGGCACCAGGACCACTTTCTGGGCCATCAGAGCCTGGCCGGTCCCTTCCCTGTGCAGCAGGACAGGGCCAGATTCTCCTTTCACTGTGTGATTTCCATTACCTGCGGTCAGCTGTGGTCTGCCACTCTCAGATAGAGGGTTCCAGAACAATGGTTCCTATGTTTTAAATCGCACACCATTCAGAGTCATGTGAAACCGCAGGCCGTCCCGCTCCTCCCTACACCACTGTGGGAATCAGCCCCTGGCTTGTGAATCCACCTGGTCTATACTACCTGCCCGTTAGTTACTTAGGAGCTGGCTCGGTTTTCACATAGACCAGCCCATATCACAAGGCCCGTGTTCCAGTAATCCCTGTTTTACCAAACAGTGGCTGAAAAATGCAAGTGCGTGGTGCTGGGAATTCAGATACACCAGAGGCCGCGAAGCGCTTCCTTATGTGGAAAGGTGGACATTCTTGACTTCACATCTATCCACAAAGTTGTAAAGAAGGAAAAAAAATTCATGCTAGTTTTGCTATCACACCCCAATCTGCAAAAATTTTAGCTACAGAAGCGAGGTGTGATGGTGCATACCTGTGATCCAACCCTTGGGAGGCTGAAGCAGGAGGATCACCACAGGTTTGAGGCCAGTTTGGGCTGCACAGTGAGTTCAAGGGAAGGATGAACTATATAGCGATACCCTGTCTGAAAAAATAGAAAGGTCTAGCTACAGGGCTTGACAAGAATGTAGTTAAATTGGAAAAGCATTGAATTATAGGTCCCAGTACTACCTGCCCTTTCAGGCCTGCACTGGGGGTCTTAGGACGCCTCACCCACAGATAACAAGGGGCCATTCTGTCAGAGATGTGTCACTTCTTCCACCTGTATGATGCCAGCACCAAAAAGCTTTTCCCCAGCCACCAGCACACTCAGTAACAATAGGACAGCTGCCTGTTACTCTTCTTTTTGGGAGTAGATTCACGATGATTATCACATAATCACTGACTAGATTGTTTTTTTTTTTTTTCCTTTATGTGGGTACCAGGAGTCGAACTCAGCACCTCACACTTGCCAGGCAGGCGTTTACACCGCTGAGCCATCTCACCAGCCCTAGATTGTTTTTAAGAGGATTTGAAAACAATTTATTGCAATATGCAGCACTTGCTGTCGTGAGCTAACATGTCCAAGAGGAAGAGAGAGAAAGGTGCCGTTGCTGCCTGCTGTGTTGGAGGCCAAGGGGATGGGGGAAGGGCCACCCTCAGCCATCCAGTGAGGGGCACGAGGCCGGGCAGCTCTGTGGTCTCATGGCCGCATTAGGACTTGAACCCAGGAGTCTCCTCTCTTCCTCAGCTCTCCAGAGCTTTCCTATGTGTATCCATCCGTTTCCCCTGACTGTACCAAGATACCCAGGGCTGGGTCCTTACAAAGAAGAGAGGTTTATTAGCTTGAGTGAGGCTGGAAGTCCCAACGGCAGAGCACTTACTACAGCCAGGGCCCCTTCCCTAACTGTTGGATGGCGCCGCAGGGGTGGGAGTGTAAGAGGGGTCCCCCGGCCATTTCGAAACTTCTTCAACTTGGGCACTGTGGAAGATGCATTTAATTTTTGGGCCCTATTGCTAAGAAGAATGGTTGAGGTTATAGTAGCACAGTTCAGAAGAAAAGAGCAGAGCTAAGTCTTAGAGAAACACATATCCCAGTCTCCGTAGGAGAGCTGCAAGGTGTTGAACATCTGTGACAGGACACGAAGACACTGTTCAGTGATAAATCAGAGTGTGTGAGAGCCAGTGAAAAACTTCTCAAACTCAAGAATTCATGAAGATAGGCAAGTGAGATTGTCCACAAAAGAAAATTGCTGAAACAAATGCAAAATGAGAGACATTCCCACTGAATCCAGAGAAAAAGAAAAGAAATCAAGAGAGGAAAAGAAAAGAAACAAATGTAGAGGGCCTGTCCAGGAGATATAATCTACTCATAGTAGGAATACCTGAAACAGTACAAAGCGAATGCAGCTGAAACAATAATTAAGGAACTAATGGAAGAAAACTTCCTAGAAGTAAAATGTAATAAGAAAGCAATACCTAGGCATCTCCTAGGTACTTCTAAAAATTTTAAAGATAAAGAAAAAGTTTTGCAAGTATCCAAACAGAGAAAGCAGGTTACCTATAAAGGGGCAAAATTCAGGCTGACCTCAGATTTTTCTCTTGCAGTTCTAAATGCCAGAAGACAAGGGAACAAGCCAGGCATGGTGGCACATACCTGTTTTCCCAGCACTCAGGAGGCTGAGGCAGGAAGATTGCTGTGAGTTCAAGGTCAGCCTGGGCTACATAGTTAAGTTCAGGGCCAACCTGAACACATAGTTAGACCCTGTCTCAAAAAAACCAAACAATGAAACAATATACTATCTTAGAGTTTGAAGGGAAATAATTTTCAACCAGGATCATATACCCTGCCAAATTATTTCTTTGTGAAGGCTCTGGAAGATATTCTCCAATATACAGGGATGGAGAAAGTCTGTCAACCAGGAACCTTCTCGGAAAAATGTGCTGACTGATTTACTGCAGCCAACAGGGAACATAAATTAAAACTAACTAAAGAGTAAGGAGGCAGTTGGATGAAAGATCTGATAGCAAGCATTAAAACTAGTTAAGCACGAAGACTCAGATTATTACATGTAGGGTAATAAAACTGAATGCAAAAATAGATCTGTAAGTGAGAACTAACATTTTCAGTTTATGTAGCTTTAAACTGTCAGAGCGCAAGCCAAAGAGTCAATGTATTGGGCAAATAAATACTATTTTATCTTTGCCATGTATGACTGTATATAGATAAAGATGCATGCCGTACAGCCACATGTATGTAAAACAAAAGCGCATTGTCATTGTGGACAGGACAAGTACAGCACAGACAAAAAAAAAAGTCACCTGGCCAGACAGGAGGCAGAGGGATTTAGGGGAGGAGCCAGTAATGATTTTTTGTGAGGCTCCACCTCCTTTTCTCCCCAGTCTTGGGGTGGAGCTCCAGGGCCTTTGTGCTGAGCTATATCCCTACCACCCCCTCCTTTTTTTTTTGGACAGAGTCTCACTAAGTTGCTTAGTTGTCCAGATGGAGCTTCAATATGCAGTCCTCCTGCCTCGGCCTCCCAGAGTGCTGGGATTACAAGCCTATACCACCGGGCCCGGCTAAATGTTTCTTAGAGGTGGTTCTGGTTGGGATCTGAACAAGGTCCAGACATCGAGATTAGACAGCCTGTGCTGTATGGTAAAATAATACTGTATTCATTACTTTGAGGTGCTAATGTACTTAACCATTTTCCGAGTTTTTTAGGAGATGTGTGTTTTTCCAGCTTTTCTCTATTAGCAGTGGGGGGGCACATCCTCACGTGTGTTTGTCTGGAGGTCGCCCGCGTATTCCTAGCTGCAGTGCGAGATAGTCGGTGTGAGTGTGTGGACTGTGGTAAAGGCGTACCTGGTCCTGTTGAAAAGGGGTCTAATAAAGGTAAGCTGAGAAGGAGAAAAAGGAAGAAAGAAGCCAGGTGTGATAGCTGAGGCAGGAGGATCACTGTGAGTTTGAGGTCAGTGTGGGCTACACAGCGAGTTCAAGGCCAGCCTGAACTGCATAGCAAGACCCTGCCTCAAAAAAAAAAAAAAAGAAAAGAAAAAACAAGAAAGGTCATGGAGCTGGAGAAAGAGACCATGAATGGCCAGGTAGGACCAGGGGCCGGGAGAGAGATAGCAAGATGTCTTCCTGAGCAGCTTTGCCTTGGGTTCCTGCCAGCAGCAGATTTGCTGTCCCAGGCTGGCTGTTGGGCAGGAAGTGTTTGACAGATGAGATGGCCCATGGCGCAGTGGCCCAGGATCAGAGCAGCGCTGCCAGGCGGGGCCAGGTGGCCACCCCGCGTCCCTCCGCATCAGATGTGCTCATGTGCACGGGGTGGCGGTTCTGTGCCTGTCTGCGGGGTCCTGCTGGAGGGACGCACTGTGACACTGCGGCTTCGGACACTCTCCGGAGCTCCTGCTGGGCAGTGGACAGGGCCACTTCTGCAGGTCACCATCTCACCAGGGGTCACCTATCGTTTCCTGTTTCTGCAAAGTCTTCAAATATAGACACAGAGAGGGCTGAATACGAATATGAGCCGGCCAGGCCAGACCCCACCATACTGGGCCAGAAACATGGCCATGACAGGGACATGAGGTGACGTAGGCACACTTTCCGGACAAGATGTGAACACCTTGTGAGCTGACAAGGAATTTTTATCCTTGGTCATATTCCTGTGTATTTTCCAGACTTTGTACAATGAACATGTATCATTTTATCATTAGCGGGGGAAGAAGCAGATGTGGTTTTTTTGTTTTGCTTTTTTTGTGACAGGGTCTTACGGTATAGCCCAGACTGGCCTTGAACTCATAGTGATCTCCTGCCTCAGCCTCCCAAGTGCTGGGATTAGAGGTACGCACCACAGGCACCAATGCCACTTTTTAAAAATCACCTCTAGGGCCGGTGAGATGGCTCAGCGGCGTAAGCGCCTGCCTTGCAAGCGCGAGGGCCCGAGTTCAACTCCCGGATCCCACATATGAAAAAGGGGCCGGTGATATCGCTCAGCGGCACGGGCGCCTCCTGGCGCGCGAGGTCCTGAGGTCGACCCCCCGGTACCCACAAAAAAATAAAAATAAAAAAATAAAAAAATAAATAAAAATCACCTCTTGAAATAGACTCACGTCTGTGTACCCTTCTGTGAAGGGAAAATACCTTCCTTTCTTGGGAGCACAGTGGGAAAGTCAGCACACTGCAGGCCGTTTGTCTCAGGTGGTGGTGCAGGTGCAGAGGGACCTGACGTCTGAGTCCCGGCCTACACAGGGCCTCGTGCAAGGACGCTGCTCTGGGCCTCCGCCGTGCAGCCAAACCCAGGCTGGATGTGTGCGTGCGGGTCAGTTCCCTGGGATCAAAGTCCCAAGCTGTGCTGACACAAGTGGGTTCCAGCCAATTCCAGGAGCTGCTCCTGCCTGCTCCCTTGGCAGCAGCTCAAGGGGAAACCTGATCTGCCTTTTCCGAAGCCCCCCCTCCCCGGTCAGCCAGGACCAGGCCCCAAAGCCCAGGGAGGGAAGCCAGTGCGGTGGGAGGGGAGGGGTGGCCTGGCGGGGGTGGGAGTCAGGGTCCGGCAGCCTCTGACACTACTATGCGGCCCCATGTTCTCAGGAAGCCTGCTTGTTCCCATGGATACCCAGGCAGAGGAGGAAGCAGGGGGTAAGTAGACCTGAGCTTTGTCGGGTTTGCTGGCACTTGTGCCCTGTGGGTCCTAGAGATCCCAGAGGCAGTTTTTTGTGTTGTTTTGTTTTTTGAGACAGAGTCTTGCTATGTAGTTCAGGTTGGCCTTCAGCTCCCCTTTGTAGCCCAGGCTGGCCTAGAACCGACGGTGATCCTCCTGCCTCAGCCTCCTGAGTACTGGGATTACAGGCGTGCACCACCATGCCCAGCTTCCAGCTCTTATTTTGCCATGAGCATCCCCTTTCCTGGAGGAAAATGTTAAATTCAAAGCCACACGAACCCAGGCCTGGTAGCAAACATTTGTAATCCCAGCACTCAGGAGGCTGAGGCAGGGGATCTTGGCGAGTTCGAGGCCAGCCTGGGTTACATAGTTCAAGACCAGCCCAGACTACATAGCAAGACCCTGTCCCAACTCCTGCACCCAGAAAAAAAGAGAAAGAGAAGAGGGGCAAGTGAAAGCTCCAACGGGCACATTGTGTTCCATTATGGTATTTTATTTTAGCTTTCATCAGAGAAATTGGCATGGGTGGCACCATGTAAATAACGCCCTCTGTGCCAACCTCTCTGTACCACTTGGGATGAGCTGGGCATCTGGGGACTTTGCCCACTGGCACTGCAGCCAGGACGTGATGGGGAGCGGGTCTTCCCTTGGGCACCGTCAGGGTCAGGCTGGGAATTCCAGGACGGTTGGTGGGTGCTGTGCCACTTCCCTGTCCCACAGTGGGAGGGCTCGAGGGCGAGACAGACATCTTCCCCGACACTGCCCTCGTTGCCGGCATGGCTGAGGATTAGCAGCACTCTGCTGCACCTGCACCCGGTGCCTCCCGGCCATGGGATCCTTGAGCTGACAGCTAGCGGCTTCGTGTCCCCTTGGCCCGCATGGCACCTGCTGTTCGCTTCTTTGCCAGGACCCTCTGACATTCTCTGGATAACTTGTGACCTCGCTGTTGGTAGAGGAACCCGCTGAAACCCAGCACAGGGTTCTTGGGGTAGAGATGAGAGGCTGGCTTTTGCTAAACCTGACAACAGCTGATTCTGTCATCCAAGATGTTTGTTTGAGATGGGGTCTTGCTATGTAGCCCAGGCTGGCCTTGAACTCTTGGAGATCCTCCTGCCTCAGCTTCTCAAGTGGCTGAGGTTACAGGCATGCATCACCACACCCACTGTCATCCTGCTCTTTGCATCTCATATAGTGCCAGACCCAAAATTCCTTGAAAGCCATTTGCTGCAGGGCAGAGCAGTTTTCTGGTTCTCTTGCTGCTCCTCACACACATGAAACCTAACTCAGCAGTGAAATTGAAGCCCATCTGTCATTTTCCTGGCAGAAGCTGCGCCGCGAGCTGGCGGAGCAGAAGGAAGATGTTGCTGCCTGCTTCCCTGGCTGCAGCAGCTGGGCCTGTGTTGCTCCGAGTCCGTGGGGCCCCTGCAGGGTGTCCCCAAGAGTCCCTGGGGTGCTGGCCTCAGAGGGACCCTGCCAATGCACAGGGTCCCAGCATCACCCGCTGGGTCCAGCCTGCTTTTGGGGTGCAGCATGTGCGCTTGTGCTACGCCCTTCAAAGTCCGTGGGCGAAAGCAGCATGTGACCAGGCACGCGGGGCACGAGGTGTGCGCATGTGTTCGTGCACACAGAGGAGGGTCTGTCTGACAGCCGCAGACACAAAGCCCCTTTCTCCTCTGAACGTAAATGACTTAGGAAAAAACCCATACAAGTTGTCGGTTGCCCGGACAGAGTCAGGGAGGCCTCAGCGCGGCCCAGAGGAGATCCATGCTTCTGGGGCTCTGTGCTCCTGTGGGTGGAAGCACGGTGACCTCTTAGGAGGACAAGGAGGGTGTGGGTGGCTGGGAACATTGCCATCTAGTGACGTGACATCAAATGCTATCTTGGATTCTGCAGGGATCTGGTCACTAAAATGAACAAACGATATCACTGTGTCATTTCCTGGAATCTGCGTTTGTCATTTGTCATCTGTGGGACGTCATCTAGAGAGAAGGAGCGGGACATGCCCAGCGGGTGGGAGATCCTACACCAACCAGTCAGTCTCTCTGGAGCTGACCAGGAGTTTGGGGAGATGACAAAGTCCAGCCAATCTCTCTCTCTCTCTCTCTCTCTCTCTCTCTCTCTCTCTCTTTCTCTCTTTCTCTCTTTCTCTTTCTTTCTTTCTCTTTCTTTCTTTCTTTCTTTCTTTTCTTTTTCTCTCTTTCTCTCTTTCTCTTTCTTTCTCTTTCTTTCTTTCTCTCTTTCTTTTTTTTCCTTTCTTTCTTTCTTTCTCTCTTTCTCTCTCTTTCTTTCTCTTTCTTTCTTTCTTTCTTTCTTTCTCTTTCTTTCTTTCTTTTTTTCTTTCTTTTTTCTTTCTTTCTCTCTTTCTTTCTTTCTTTCTCTTTCTCTCTTTCTCTTTCTTTCTCTCTTTCTTTCTTTCTTTCTTTCTCTTTCTTTCTTTCTCTCTCTCTTTCTTTCTTTCTTTCTCTTTCTTTCTCTCTCTCTCTCTTTCTCTTTCTCTCTCTCTCTCTCTTTCTCTCTTTCTCTCTTTCTTTCCTTCCTTCCTTCCTTCCTTCCTTCCTTCCTTTCTTGACAGGGTCCCACTATGTAGTGCAGGCTGGCCTTGAACTCACTGTATATCTCAGGCTGGACTCGACCTTTTGGTGATCCTCCTGGCTCAGCCTCCCGAGTGCTGGGATTACAGGTGTGCACCACCACACCCGGTCAACCACTTTAAACTGACTTCCAAAGTACCCAGTCCTGGAGCCCTTGCAACCACCCAGAATAAGTCTCCTCCTCTTTTCACAAAGACTCGGCATCCTGTAGGCCAAGGTGATTGGCCAGGTTTCCTTCCCCAAGCCAGCTGTGGGTTCTGAGAAAGGAAGAGACCACACAGGGCGACATACATGCCTGTGCAGGTTATGGTCACAGCCATGGCAGCCTGAGTGTCCCTCACCCTGAGCGGGGATGGGTGATCACCAGAACTGCACTTGGGATTTCCTTTCCTGCCTTGGCCCCTGGCTGTTGTTCTTCCATGCGCTCGGGTGTCCCCTTCGTGTTGGAAAAACACAAGCGGGGAAGAAACGCTCCATGTAACTAGACCTGAGATGCTGGCGTGGCCCACAGGTAACCCTGCCCGCCTGGGAGCCCAGGCTGAGTACCAGCTCTACCACTGTCATCTCACCTCAGGCAGTCCTGTCTCCGTTCCTCAGTTTCCCCTCGGTCCCTTGGAAAGTTTGCAGTGTGCCAGCCAGTTAAAACACTGTGAGGCCAGGTGTGTTGGCACACACCTGTAATCCCAGCACTCAGGAGGCTGAGACAGGAGGATCTCTGTGAGTTCAAGGCCAGCCTGGGCTACATAGTTCAAGGCCAGCCTGAATTACATAGTGAGACCCTGCCTCAGAACAAACCAAAACATAAAATAATAATTATAAATAAAGCATTATGAGTTGCATTCATGGACAGCACTGGAGAAAAACAAGTGGTTTTGGTGACAGCTTGGGTTGTTTTTCCTTCTGACAGCGACCTCACACTGAGGGCTCCAAAATGCATCTTTGCCCACAGCAGCCGGGGTGCTTCACGGCATCCTGACCCTGTGGGGTCTCCCACGGGATCTGGGGAACAGCTGTGGAGCCCCCTCACCACATCCCTCTGTCCCGCAGCGCCCCGCCATCTCAGCAGCTGTTCTTCCTGCGCAGCAGCCTCCTGAGCAACCTCTACCTGCACTCCGCCCGCCCCTGCCCAGTGCCCGTGCTGCAATGGCTGCTCAAGGTGAGGACCCCTGCGGCCACTAGGTGGTGCAAGCGGCACGGCGCGAGAGCAGGAGGCTCAGGGCCACAGCTTCCTCTTAGCTGGAGTGGGCGCTGCCAGCCTGATCACACCCCAGGAATGGGGAGGTGCTGGGACCTGCCGTGGCTTCCCGGAGCCCACCCTACGGCCCACAGGCACCAGCTGCCAAGAGCTGAATGCAGGGCATGAGGATGCGGCCTGGCCTCGCCCCACCCAGGGCTGGCCCTGCTGGGGATGGGCAGGTCCCAAGTCCCAGTGGGTCGCTGTGCAGCCAGTTGGAGCCCGGAGCCCAGCTGTAAATCAGCCCTGCGCGGGGAGTCATTCCAGGGGCCTCCGCCCAGGCAGCTGGTGCTGTGCGGTGCCCTCCCAGCCCGGGGAGGATGGGAGCTCTTGGGAACTGGTACATGGCCAGTGCCCCAATCCGGGCCCAGGCAGGGAGGGGGAGCGGGTCGGGGGCTGGGAACAGTATGGCCTTTATTCTCTGCCCTGGCCAGCGCAGCTTCTCGCTGCTCCTTGCACAGCCGATGACAAAATGCACAGTCAGGCCTTGGGCACACAAAGAGCCCCTCTAAGATGTCTCCCACAGAGGGGCCTTGTATGACCCTGACATGGTGGAGAGCGCCCTTCCCATTGGTGGCTCAATGTCCTTGAGGTTCTGAGACCCCAGCTCAGGCACAGACTGAGCACCTGCCCTGCCCTGCCCCACCGCTGGGCCAGCTGGGCGGGTCACTTCACGGCAGCTCTTTCCCGTGTGGGCTAGTAAGTGAGTCCTGCAAACCATCTCGCCCTGATGGCCCCAAAGCCCTGCTCGGGGCCTGGACACCTTCAGCGAGGAGTGATGGGAGCCGCAGATGAGGGCCCGGTGCGCTTCGCTTTGGGATCCTGCGGGGCTGTGCACGCAGCACTTCAGAGCCTCCTACAGGTGCTAAGGACGCCGGCTAGGAGCTGCCTGGGGTGCTTACAAAGACGCAGGGGCACCAGGTGTGGTGGCATATGCCTGTAACCCCAGCATTCAAGAGGCTGAGGCAGGAGGATCGCCACAAGTTCAAGGCCAGCATTAAGTAGTTCAAGGCCAGCATGAGACCTGTCTCAAAACAACAATAAAAAGATGACCCCAGGCAGCCTTGCAGTTGGGGTGTGCTTTGGACCCAGGTGACCCTTTGGGGCTCCCCAGTTGAGGTACGAGGCCCAGGTGGTTATGGGGTGCAGACTGCATGTAGAGAGCAGAGGGTGCAGCCATGGGCCAGCTCAGTGGGTGGGTGTCCAGGAAGGGCCTCCACTCGGGGCTCCCGGTGGCAGCAGTGCCCAATCCTCAGGGGGGCTGCATGCGTCCCCAGCACCCCAGTAGCAGGAAGAAGGCACAGTGTGACTGGCCACACAGAGGAGCCCACAGCTGAGGCCGAGCCAGGTCCCTGTGTCCCCAGGCAGGGTGGCACTCCCGGGTGGTGCTGTCCCCTTGCCTGTCTACATGACACACTCCTGGGCTCCCCACGCCTCCCCAGGAGGAGTGAGTTTGTGCCAGCTGGATGCCATCCCCACTCCAGATATGTAAGAGCAGTGCTGTGGCACCAGCACCTCCTGAGCCCTTGTCCCTGGTGACCAAGTATAGATACCGTCCTAGATGTGATTCAGTAACCACGATAGGACCAGTGCTTGTCCTTTCCAGCTGATGTGGTAGGTGCTTTGCAGCTCTTTCCCCCACTTTTGTCCCTGCCTTGTGTCCTCGGCTGTGACCTGAGGACACAGAGGGCTCAAGGACCAAGACTCAACACAGGCGGAAGCAACAAGAGATCTTAGTCACACACCCAGCCTTCATGCCAGGCTTTGCTACTTACAGCACTAGCTGTGTGACCGGGAGGAGCTGCTTGACCTCTCTGAGCATGGTTTCCTTATCTGAAAGTGGCAAGAAAGACAGTATCCTTCTACCATGCGGATTCAGTGGGATTATTTTATTTTGTTTGTTTTCTGTGGGATCGGGTCTCACTATACAGTTCAGGCTGGTCTCAAACTCACGGCAGTCCTCCTGCCTCAGCCTCCCAAGTGCTGGGGTTACAGGTGTGTACCACCAGGTGGGGCCAAAAGGGATTTTCTGATGTGGAGTGCTAGATGTTTGCTACTGCTCGTCCACAGGGATAAACTTTCTTTTTTCCTCCTAGCTGCTAGCATGGCCTCCAGACACATCTTCCAGAGCCTTTGGTCTCCTGTGGGATCTCAGTGTGGATGAGCTCTTCCATCAGTCCGGTCAGTGCTGGGGTGCAGGGTGGAGTCCCCAAGCTCTTAGTCCAGCATGCAGGGGAGCTGTCGGGGTGGGGGACATTGTGTGTCCCTTGCAATGGAGACACGGACCCACCCGTATTTGGCCCTGACTCTAGTGTTGTTGACAAGTTGAGCCCACAGCCCCCTAGCGCCTCTGTCCCACCTCAATCCGGGTGGCCGTGGCCTAGTTGGGGCTGCCCTGGGGACCCTGAGGACCCCAAGCAGTCAGGGCAGTGGGCGCTGCCTGAGGCAGGCTTGGAGCCAAGGAGGGGCTCGAGGAGCGTTGATGGTGTCCAATCGGGGCAGAGTCACCAAGAGGGACAGCCCCAAAGCTGTCCTCCCCTGGCTGAGTGGGCGTCCCCGACGCCCCGGGTTAGTTCTGGGCAGGAATGAGAGTCCACTCTGTGCCTGGATCCTGCATCGAGGGCGCCCTGAATCCAAAGCTCCACAGAAGCCATCAGCAGACCCCTTGGTGGCTGCATCCTCCCCAGGCCGTCAGCATTTGGTGCCTGGACCTAGATACTTTGGCACCAAAAAATATCATGTAACCAGCTGCAAGTTGCCCACAGCAGATGGCAGAGGGGCTCGTGGTGCCCAGGCCTTGCCTGTGCCTGGCCCCAGTTGCGCCCTCCCCACACAGCACGGATGTGTGGTGCCGGGGTTGAGATGCTCCCCGCGGTGCGTGGAGCCCTCCCTTGGCATTTCCAAGCAGGCCTCTTGGCTGTAGGAGTTGGCTGATCTGGGGGCCATCTGTCTCAGTCACACATTCCAGATGCCCCCTCCCCGCCCGCCGGGGACCCCTGGCTGAGGCCCAAGCAGTAATGTCCCGGCATTCTGTCCCTTTGCGTAACCCTTGCTCCTGTGGCCAGGCGGCCTTTCTCAGCCCTTCTGGCTGCCTCTGTGGCAAGCCTGCCCTTTCAGGGACACAGGCATCCCTTGTCCTGCTCTCCTCCTGCAGGCGGTAGCATGTGTCTGCTCCGCAGGGGCAGAGGGAACATCCCATCCTCTGCTTCTCGCCACATGGTCCCTGACTCCCCCTTCCATCAGGAGGGCTGAGAAAGCAGCCCTTGAGCTCCTGGCCAGCTGCACTCCGGCTGCCCGACCCAAAGCCTGTCCTGTGGACGCTTCTGGGCTTCTGTCCCCTCCCCCACAGGGTAGACTGGCCAGGGGAACTCCAGGCCTGAGCTTCACATCCCCGCTGATTCTGGGCGAGGCAGAGCCAGGGTCCACAAAAGAATCGGAAACAGGGACCTGGACACATACTTGCACACAGGTGTTCACCACAACATTGTTCTTTCTCGTTGTTGTTGTTTTGAGACAGTCTTGCTATGTAGTTCAGGCTGGCCTTCAACTTGCATCCTCCTGCCTCAGCCTCCTGAGTGCTGGGATTACAGGGGTGCACCACCACACCCAACTGCAGCATTATTCATGATTGCCAAAAGGTGGAAACCAGTGGATAAGTGGGTAACAAAGCAGGGTTTGGACACGTGATGGAATACCATTCCACACTAGAAGCAAAACTGTCGTATGCCACCATGTGGATGAAAATATGGGGTCCCTGAAATAAGCCATTCCCAAAAGGACAGGTGTCTTCGGAGTCTACTGACAGGGGCTCCCAAGTCATCAGATTCTTAGGGACAGAAAATAGATGGCAGCTGCCAGGAGCTCGGGGGGAGACTCGAGCTGCAGTTGAGTGGGAACGGCGTTTCCTTTCGGGACAGTGACGGCGTCTGCACAGCAGCAGGAGCACGCCTGGGACTGGCCACGGGGGCTCGGACCCAGGGCCTCCCCAGTGCTAAGACTGCTCTGGGCTGCACCCCAGCCCGGAGGCGTCACCATCAGATCCAGGCTGGATGCAAAAGGAAGTTGCGCTACTCGGGCATCGCCACAGCCCAGAGCTCCGAGCGTCCCCGTGAGGCTGCAGTGCTGGGGACAGAACCTTGGCCACCTCACCAGCATCTGCGTCTGGGATGCGCACACGGCTTCACCCCTGACCTTTCTCGGGTGGAGAACAGGAGCTGGTGGTGACGACAGTGCCTCCCAGCGTTCCTTGGGACGCTTTTGTCCCAACTGCGCCTGAGTCAGGAGCACCGAGGTCTAGGACGGGGCTGGGGGTTGGCTTTGAGCCGCAGCGTTGAGGGCGCACTCAGGTGACCAGGGCTGGGGCCCGAGGGTGCCATATCGCCCTGGTGTGTGGCCAGAGGATGGGGAGCTGTTTTGTGGACAGAAAAGCAGAACATGTCATCCACGAGAAGGCTCAGTGAGCTTGGAGCATGGAACATTCTGGAAGGTCACCAGGCCTCACCCAGGGAGTGCTGGTCACGGTCGTGTGGTTTAGATGAGTTGAGGGCCACCTCACGGTGCAGGACGTCCCTGTCCTCAAGGCTGGTGGCCATGGGGGAGGGAGGAGACCAGCAACCGAGGCAGGAGGTGGAGAGGGAGCAGAAGAGCCGCCAGCAGGAATCAGGAGCCCAGGGGCTACCAGGCCACCCTGGCCAAGGATGTTGGGCAGAGACTGAGGGCGCTCACAGCCAAGGGCACAGCTGCCCTGTCTGGAGGCCTGCTGGCCCAGGCTTACGCAAATAAACGCAGGTCCGGAATCCTACATCCTCCCTTCTCAAAAGAAGCTGTTTTAATTGGGCTCTGTTGGTTTGGTTCGATTTGGTTTGGTTAGGTTACGTTAGGTTAGGATAGGTTAGGTTAGGTTAGGTTAGGTTAGGTTAGGTTAGGTTAGGTTAGGTTAGGTTAGAGACAGGGTCTTGCTATGTAGTTTAGTCTGGCCCTGGACTCACTGTGTAGCCTAGGCTGGCCAGCAATCCTCCTGCCTCAGCCTCCCCTGTGCTGTGATTACTGGGGTGCACCACCACACCTGGCTTGGGCTCTGTTTCGACTGTGCCTAACAAGTCCCCAGCAAAGAGTGGTTTGTCTCTCATGACAAGAAACCTGGGGTGTATGGTGCTGTGACTGTTCAACAGATCTGCAACGTTGAGCACCAGCTTTGGTATCTGCCCTTTGCACTACTTCTCTCAGGGCCACAGAATAGCTGCTGTAACTTAAAGCATCACCATCTTCTCCTGAGACAGCAGCATTCAAGGCAGAAAATTGAAGTGTAAGAAATCATGGCTTTGCAAACTTTTCTTTTTTCTTCTTTTTTCTTTTTATGGTACAGAGTCTGGCCAGGTCATTGAATTGACCAGGTTGGGCTCAAACTTGCTATCTTCCTGCCTCAGCCTCCCAGAGTACTGGGATCACTGGCGAGCACCCCACACCCAGCTTCTCTCAGTATCAAGACAGTCTTCCCACCCTCTTTCGCTGGACAGAAGTGGGTCACAGGCCTTGAAGGGTGCCTGCTGTGTTTTCTGGCTGCCAGTGCCCTTTGCACACCCTGGCTGTATCTGAAGAATGTGGGGCCTCCTGAGTCCCACCCCCCCAGGGGAGAGCCCATGAAACTTGCTTTTCCAGCTTTGCTTCCATCTTTGAATTTTCAGTTTTCAGATGAGCCGGCCGACACACTGGAACAACGGTGTACATAGTGTTGATGTGTAGTCGCGACTGTTACCGATCTAGGCCAGCCTTGAACAGAGTGAGGCCCTGGATGGAAGGATGGATGGATGGATGGATGGATGGATGGATGGATGAATGGCAAATACTGCAGCATTTGTTTGTTTGTTTGTTAGATTTTAAGACAGGGCCTCACTATGTAGCCCAAGTTGGTATCAAACTCGAGGCGATCTTCCTGCCTCAGCCTCCCAAAAGCTGGGATTCCAGGGGTGCGCCACCAGCCCGGCCAGTGAGTGAAGAAACCACAGAGGTGAGGCTGGTGTCCTTTGTCCT
Organism: Erethizon dorsatum; assembly: GCA_028451465.1. NCBI lineage: Eukaryota > Metazoa > Chordata > Mammalia > Rodentia > Erethizontidae > Erethizon > Erethizon dorsatum. Next base: position 8,776,162 of record CM051824.1, read on the forward strand.
GGATGTCCTCGGGTGCTTGCAGAAGAAAGACTGCTGCAGACCCGCTGGCCTGGCAGGTAGGGCCGGAGAACACTCACAGTCCACAGGCGTCGAGGCCTGCAGCCCCAGGGGAGCGGCTCCCAGTGGCAGAGAATAGAGAGCAGTCTCTGCAGAGGTCAGCACAACACCCTCCTGCCCCAGGGTGGACCCCAGAACTGGGTCCCAGCACCAGGGAAGGAGGAACACAGCTCCAAGGTACAGCCCGCTGGACAGTCCCCCTCAGAACTCACTGAGTTCACTGCTGGCCATGGTGGCGCACGCCTGTCATCCCAGCACTCGGGAGGCAGAAGCAAGAGGATCACTGTGAGTTTGAGGCCAGCCTGGGCTACATAGTGAGTTTAAGGCCACCTTGGACTACAGAGCGATACCCTGTCTCAAAAAACATACTTCTCAGATGAAGAAATACAAACAGGAAATAAATATATGAAAAAATATTCAACATCACTGGTCATTAGAGAGATGCAAATTAAAACAACACTGAGATTCCATCTCACCCCAGAAAGAATGGCTATCATCAAGAAATCAACCAATAACAAATGCTGGCAGGGCTGTGGGGAAAAAGGAACCCTTCTCCACTGTTGGAGTGTAGACTGGTACAACCCCTTGGAAATCAATGTGGAGATTCCTCAAAAAACGAAGACTAGAGGTCCCATTCCACCCAGCCCACTCCCCTTCTGGGTATCTTCCCAAAAGAATTAAAAGCATCATCCCACAGCGATTTATATACACCTGTGTTTGTGGTGGCCAAATCTTGGAAACAACCCAAGTGCCCATCAACTGGTGAATGGATAAAGAAGATGTGGGTTTTTTATACAATGGAGTACTACTCTGCCAAATATCTTGAAATATTTCTAGCTAAATGGATGCACCTCGAGACCATACTCTTAAGTGAAATAAATCGGACACATGTGTAAATACCACATTGTTTCTCTAGCATGAGAAACCGAAAGTGTAAATAAGGACCAAAATGTATGATATAGAAAGAAAAAGTTCAAATGGGGAGGGGAACGAGAGAGGGGAGGGGGAAAGGAAAGAAGGGAAAAGTTAAAAAAAATGAGAAAAGAAGGAAAACATGGAAACAAAGCTTTTGTGAATAGGGGAGGAAGGGTTGAAGAGAGGGGAAGGGAATGGGAAAAAAGACAAGTTATATCATGTACAGGCACAAATTCTCGATGATGAATGTGATCATTATGTATATCTAAAATGTACCAGTAAAATCTAATTTCAAAAGAAAAAACAACAAAAAAGACTGAATTCACACATCACACAGTTCATCTCTTCCACCCCCACCCCGCACTAGAGGCTGCACTCGGCCTCGTACTGAGCTACATTCCCAGCCCTTTTTATTTTTTTATTTTGAGACAGATTCTAAGTTGACCAGGCGGGGCTCAAACTTGTGATCCTCCTGCCTCAGCCTCTGAGAATGCTAGCAATTCCTCCGTGTATAGTGTATGGTTCCATGGTTTTTAGGACATTCACAGAGCTGTTGGACCATTACTACCCTCTTAACTCCAGAACATCCTCAGCCCAGAAGGAATCCTCGCTACCCAGCAGCCATCCCACCCCGACCTCCTCTCACCCTGCGCCACCGTGAGTCGACTTCCCGGTGACCCTGTGGTGGACGTTTCACACCGATTGAACCATACAGCATGTTACCTTTTGCCTCGGTTGCTTTTCTTAGTAAAATGTTCGCAAGGATTCATGCATGCTATAGTCTATATTACTACTTCGGGTTTTTTATTTTAGTAATCAACCAGTTTTATTTTCCTAGAACTGAATTCAGCTATGGTTTTCAGAGCTAAATGTCCAGAGCTACAGTCAGCAGTGTTTCATAGGAGCCCGGGGGGATGGGCAGGGGTCAGAGACGGGAGGCGGAGCGCGAGAAGCCACGGGGAAGAGGCCGGGAGGGGCCGCGCACTCTGTCCTCTCTAAGTCACAAACCAGGACTGGTGAGAACACCAAGGGGTAGGAGATGTGACTAGGACAGGACACCAGAAGAAATGCCAAAGTCCCATCTGTGAGAAGAGTCATCATGCCCCACACAGAACAGGAGCCTCCCGGGCACCCCAGAAATGCGGGCAGCAGGGGGAAGGAAGGCGCATGATAGGGAGCACACAAAGGGTTGGGGGATTTGAATTTTTTTTTGTAATTATCTTTTATTAAAAACATTTCTTTAAAAAAAAATGTGTCTTTTGCCGGGCGTGGTGGTACATGCCTGTAATCCCAGCACTCAGGAGGCTGAGGCAGGAGGATTGCCGTGAGTTCAAGGCCAGCCTGAACTACACAGCGAGACACTGTCTCAAAAAAAAAAAGTGTCTTTTCCTTTATGTCTGGGTGTTGTGTGTAACTCAGCTGGCCTTGAGTACTATGGGAACAGGGTGGGGCAGCTGGGGGTTTCCCCGGGGCACCTCTCTCTGGCCCAGAGATCTAAGGGGGGCTCAACATTCCTACCCACACGGGTAAAGCCGGTGCTTCGGATCTGCTCCTCGACCCAAACAACTTGCAAGGCCCCAGATCTTTTGATGATAAACTACAACTCCCAGAACGCCCAGATGGTCAGCAAAAGAACCAGCGTTGTCAGTCCTTGAGGGTTCAGAGCCCCTCCCCCACAGGCTGTCCCCGTCCCCTGAATCTAGGCAGCTGGGAAAAGGGGCAGGGCTAGGGCACAGGCACTCAGGACGCTGCCCTCTTGCTCCCCCATGCCCCCCAGCCCGAAGCCCACCCTGTTTGTGCTCCAGCCTTAAAGCCGCCAGAAGGGAGGGTCCCCCAACAAAGCCCTAGGAAGCAGCTTCAAGCAGCGCGGGACACAACTGCCTCATCCTTGACTGGTCACCCATGTTGGTACCTGGAGGTGAGGGCCAGACCCGTCTCCAGGGGCCAGGCCTGCAAGTGGAGGAGGAAAGGGGTCCCCAGCATGCAGGCCAGTGGTGCCTGGACAGCACAGTAACAGGCCAGGCTCCTCCTGAAAGCTGGGCGGCCACGGGCTCTCCTGGTCTCTGACGCCTGGGCCTTCGCATCCTCCTCCCCTGCCCCTTCACCTTCTGGGTCTTCCACCTCCTCGGGACATTTAGGGGCATCCTCCAGCAGGGCCATGCTCCCCTTTTCAGGGCCCCTTCCCGCTCTTCTCCTTGGCAGGCTCCTCAGTGACCAGCTTCCCGCCACCCTCTGCATTGCTCTTCTTGTTGCCGTCACCCTGTGGCTTTGGGGTCTGGCTCTGGCTCTTCCAAGCAGCTCTCTCTCTGGGAGGACTGGGGACCAGAAGCCGTGACAGTAGGGTTGTCCTGGGTCTCCATCCACAGCCCCTCGCCAAGCCCCTTCCTCTCGTTAGGCACGCCACACTTCTCCTTGGATTCCTCAGGAGGGAAGAGGTCTTTGGGGCCCAGGCATGCCATCCCTTGGGTCCCGAAAAAAAGACTTGGTACTCATTGGCTGTGGATTTCATGGCAGCCTTGGTATTCTCATCAATCCGGGCTGGCCAGCGAGGGTTGGATCAGGATGATGGGTGGCTCCAGGCCCCCCAGGCTCTGCACCAGGCTAGGAAGCATGAGCCCAAGTTTCCGTGCACAGCAGTAGCAGCCCCCGGCTCAAGCTCTCACTCGTTCATTTTTTATGGCTGCGTACTGTTCCATCACTTGGACTGACCACATTGTACTTAATCGTACATCACATTGCACATCACGTTGTACTTCAGTTGATGGACACTGGGTTGTTTCTATGTTTTGTCTATTTGGAACCACACCGCAAGCATTTATGTGGATGTGTATTCTCGGTGCTGTCTGGTGGGTTCTCAGAATTAGAGTTGTTGGGTCACATACAAATTTTAGCTTTGACTTTTTGAGAACTGCCAGGCCCCTCCAGTTGCCAGTGTAGGAAAGTTCCAGTTTTTCTACATCCTCGCTGTCATTTGCTCACATCTGGCTTTGGATAGCAGTTGTCCGGAGGGGAGTGACGTAGTTTGTCTCCTTGTGCTTTGGACTCGAATTTCTCTGCAACAGGGCGTGTTGAGCGATTTCACACGTGTTTACAAGCCATTTGCGTATTTTCTTTGGGGAACATCTCTCCGATTGTTTTGCCCATTTTTCGATCCGGTTGGGGTTGTTTTTGTTTTGTTCCCTTTCCTTTCGCATTGAGGCATTCTCTGTGTTCTAGATACTCACCCTCACTGGCGTGTGATTCACGAATACCTTCTCTGTGAGCTATCTCTTCACTGTCTTGATAGTGCCCTTTGATGTGCAAAAGTTTTCAATTTTGATGCAGTCCAGGGCATCTGTGTTTTTTTTTTTTTTTTCCTTTTGTAGCCTGTGTTTTTGATGTGAAACTTAAAAATATGACTGCCTAATCCAAGGTCATAAAAATATTCATCCTAGCCAGGCATGGTGGCCCCGCCTGTGATCCCAGCACTCGGGAGGCTGAGGCAGGAAGATCACCATGAGTTCCAGGCCAGCCTGGGCTACATAGTAGTTCAAGGCCAGACTGAAGTACATAGCAAGACCCTGTCTCAAGAAAACAAAAACAAACAAACTAACAAAAACAAGATTTGGCTGAGCCAGGGTAGAAGCAGCCACACTGGGTTGGAGGGGGGTGCGAGAGGGGAGCTGCCAACTGCACAGAGGTCTCTTCCTGCCGGCTTCGGGGACAGTGCTGTTCATCTGTGCCTAAGCATTCCCTCTCCCACCCTCCATGAGAGCTGTGTGGGAGGAGGGGCAGGTCACAAAGTAGAATGGCCCGGCCAGTACATTCTTGGGATGTTTTGAAAGTAGGCGAGAAATTCAACTCTTAATAACAATTCCGCTTCATTGTCCTGAGCGAGGATGTCCTCCCTGGGTCACCACGCTTTTCCCTTGGTGCCTGGAGCCCCAGTATCATGGTTGTCAGGGCCCTAGGGCTCACTTGGACAGGCCTATGTTAGGCCAGTCACTTTTCTTTTTGAGAGTCTCCCTATGTAGCCCAGGCTGGGCTCCACCTCATGGTGATCCTCCTGCCTCAGCCTCCAAACACTAGAATCACAGGCACGCGCCAACTTGCCCAGCTGTTCACGAAGGATATAAATCTAGTTTCCTCATTCTGGTTTGGTGTCAGGGAAATGCGGCTTCATAGACCACATTGAGAAGTGGTCTTTTCTCTTGGATTTTCTATTGGTCTGTGGAGAACTGGTATTGTTTCTTCCTGCACTGTTTGGTAAAATTAGTGAAACAATATGGGATTTGAGCTTCCTTTGTAGGAAATGTTTAAATTACAACTCTGCTTTCTGTAGTAGATACAAGGCTGTTTGTATCATCCCTTTCTTCTTGGTGGCTGCTCTGCTTTGGATCCAGAATGTCCCCAAGGCCCAAGTGTCACAGGTTTCGTCCCCTGCTTGGTGCTCCCAGAAAGTGGAGGACCCTGCAAGGAGCAAGGCATTGTGGGAGGTTTGAGGCCCTGCCCCCACAAGGGATTTTGGGAGGGCTGGGGTAGCTCAATGGATCAGCACCTGCCTGGCGCATGGGAGGCCCTGGGCTCCGTCCCTCACACTGAGGAAGAGAAAGAAAGCAAGAGAAAGGATAGGAGGAATGGGCTTGATTTTGGAAGCCAAATCTGTTTTTCTCTCCATTTTTAGCTTGGCCACAATAAGAACAGCTTTGTTCCACCCCACAATCCCCACCTGATGTGTGGCCTCACCATGAGGCCACAGAATAAAACCTAGAGCCAGAATAAACCTTTCTTCTCTTTAACTTTATTATTTTAGCTGTTTTGTTACAGCACTGAAGCACTGGCTAATGTGGTGGGCTTCATGTCCATTTCCCCAGGGTTGTCCAATGCATTAGCTTAGATTTGCCTATAATATCCCCTTATTATCTTTTTAACATCTGTGGGGTAAGTGGCAGCGACCCCTTTTTCATTCTGGTCTTGGTAATTTGTGCTTCTTTCTGATCAGTCACATTAAAAGTTTATCAACTTTATTGATCTCTAAGAACCAGCTGTTAGTTCCATTCATTTTTCTTACCATTTCAGATCTTACTGATTTCTGTTCTTATATTTATTATTCCTTTGCCCCCACTCACTTTGGATTTAATTTGCCAAACCCCCCCGCCAGTCCTGCTCATTTCTTAAAGTGGAAACTTAGATTGTAGTAGTTCATCTTTTTTTTCAGTTCTTTTTAAAAGTAAGTTGTATATTATACCTATAGCACATTAGGTTGTTAGTACATTTGTATGGTTTACAGATGTATATTTGTTGGCAGTATAAATTAAACTTTTTTTTTTTTTTGAGAGACAGGGTCTCACTATGTAGTCCAGGCTGGCCTTGAACTCACTGTGTGGCCTAGGCTGACCCGGAACTCGTGGCGATCCTCCTGCCTCAGCTTTCAGAGCGCAGGGATCACTGATGTGCACCACCACGCCCTGCTGAACATTTTTTAAGTGATAGATACTCACCGTCGGAATGCTGAGGGAGCTGGGGTATAGCTCAGCGGTTGAGCACTTGCCTGATGTGTGAGGCCCGGGCTTCAATCCTCAGCACCCCCCAAAAATTTTGCTTTAAAATTTGTTTATTGCCTTGGAACATTAGCTATTACTTTTCCTTAAGTGACTTTTGTTATACTGGGCAAAGCATTCTTTGGAGCTGCAGGGTGACATTTCGAGCAGAGCCACACAGTGGGGATGGGGGGGATGCATGACTGGCAGCCGTGTAGGGCGGGGAGTGGAGCAGAGTCAGGACGCCCTGCGCCCGTCCCTTAGGAAATCCTTGCAGTGTGGCGTCCACAGGTCTCGGTGAGGGACCAGAGGTGACAGCGGGTGAGAGGCACGGGGACCAGAAGATGACAGCTGTTATCACAACAGAAATCTGCGGCTTCATGAGTCAGAAACCTTGAGAGCAACTGAAGGAGCGAATTAGCACAAATACACCAAGTGCCATCTGCACCTCTTCATTTTCGACAGTCTCGTTTGGCCATTTCTTTCTCAGCCTGTTCACAGATGGCTGGCTTTTGTTTCCCTCTCTGTGTGTGTGTGTGTGTGTGTGTGTGTGTGTGTGTGTTTTGCTTTGTTTGCTTTGCTTTGCTTTGCTTTCTGTGGTGCTAGAAATGGAACTCAGGGGAGCTCTACCACTGGCCCTTTTCTTATTTTTTATTTTGAGACAGAGTCTTGCTAAGTTGCCCAGGCTGGGCTCGAACTTGTGATCCTCCTGCCTCAGCCTCCAAGAGTGATGGGTGTGCACTACCATGCCTGGCTCCAGCTCTACACTTTACCCCTGCTCTGGTTCGGTGAGAATGCTGTGTAGACCCAGACAGACAGGAAAACATATGCGGGACCACCTAGCCCACTCTTGGCCCGGCTCCCTGGGAAGCACGATTTGCTCAGCGTGGCCCCTCAGAAGTATCCAGTTAGAATTCTATGACAGTGCTGGGCATGGTGGCCCACAGGTGTAATCCCAGCACTCGGGAGGCTGAGGCAGGAGGACTACTGAGAGTTCGAGACCAGCCTGGGCTATGTAGAGAGACCCTGTCTCAAAAAATCACAAACAAGGGCCAGCGAGATAGCTCAGCGGCATAAGCACCTGCCTGGCAAGCGCGAGGTCCTGAGTTCAACTCCTGGTACCCACATAAAAAGGGAAAAAGGGATGGTGATATCGCTCAGCTGCACAAGTGCTTGCTGGTAAGCGCGAGGTCCTGAGGTCGACTCCCGGTACCCACATTAAAAAAAATTTTTTTTCAAACAAAAACATAAAACAAAAAAAAGATCCACACCAGAATTCTCTGGTAATACTATTTCACCTTCATAATTGATCCTTGTTTTTAAAACATATTATTGCCAGATATGATAATAAAAGTAATTTAATAGAAAATAAAAGCTAACATCTCAAGAGTGCTTAATTTGTGCCAGGCACCAAACCCAAGGCTTGGCCTGTCTCAGTTACCATAACAACACAACAAGTAGGTTGTGTTCTCATCCCATCTTACAGATGACCAGGGGCTGGGCAGCTTAAGGAAGTGCTGGCCAGGCTTCACCCTGTCTGGCGATGCTCTCCAGCTCATCAGATCCGTTTCCTCTCCCGCTCTGTGTGCCAGCCTTGCTCGCTTCCCTTCTTGCTGTCTTCCTCCTGTCCCAGGGCCTTTGCATGTGCCGTCTCCCTGGGGCTTCTCTCTCCTTCCCCGCAGCAGCAGCCTGGCTTCCTCCTCCACCCCACCGCTCCCTCCAGATCACACAGTGGCTCTGACTCTGCCTCCTCAGGGAGGCCCTGCCCTGACCCTGCGTCCTAACCCCGTGCTCTCCACTCCCAGCCCCATCTTCCAGTCTCAGGGGCTCAGGTCACGCTGATGTGTGGATGCTCTAATATTGGCTTGCCTGGGGGCTGGGGGCTCTGGAGCACAGGGACCATGTCTGCTTTGGTTTTAGTTCCAGACTTTGCTTACCGGGCATGTGGCTGCCCCGGTTGAGGGTTTGCTGAATGAGTGACATGCGGAGCCCAGACAATGCCAGCAGCAGATGGCAACACCTCCCACAGCTCTGCCATGTGGGCAGATGATGTGTAGGAGGCGGAGGCAGGAGGATCGCTCCAAGTTTAAGGTCAGCCTGGGCTACATAGTGAGTTCAAGACCAGCCTGAACTATAAAGCAAGACCCTGTCTCAACAAAACAAAACAAAACAAAACCAGAGAGAAAGACAGACAGATAGACAGGGACAGAGAGACTGAGACAGAGTTCTTTTCTCTGTATGAGATTTGAACATGGAGGGCACGTCTTAATGTTTGACTTTTAGACCTGGATTGGAAGGGCACTGCTAGCTCCCTGAGGACTCAGCCTCCTGCCGCGGCAGTTGTTAGCTGTGGCTGAGCTTTAAAAAGTTTTAGGCCAGGCGGGCCAGTGAGATGGCTCAGCGGCTTAAGCGCCTGCCCGGCAAGCGCGAGGGCCCGAGTTCGACTCCCAGATCCCACATACGAAAAAGGGGCCGGTGATATCGCTCAGCGGCACAGGCGCCTGCTGGTGCACGAGGTCCTGAGGTCGACCCCCCGGTACCCACAAAAAAAAAAAAAAAAGTTTTAGGCCTGGCACAGTGGCATCTACCTCTAATCTTAGCTACCTGGGAGGCTGAGGCAGGAGGTTCACAAGTTCCAGCCCAGCCCAGGCATCTAGTAACTTAATAAGACTCTGTCTCAAAATAAAAAATGAAGGCCTAGGGTTGTAGTACAGTGCTACGGTCCTGGGGTCCATGCTGTTCCCACAAAAACGAAAGAAGAATAAGATAGCTCAGCGGCATAAGCGCCTGCCTGGCAAGCGCGAGGTCCTGAGTTCAACTCCCAGAACCCACATAAAGGAAAAAAAAAAAGGGCTGGTGATATCGCTCAGTGGCACAAATGCTTGCTGGCAAGCACGAGGTCCTGAGGTCGACTCCCAGTACCCACATAAAAAAAAAAAGAAGAAGAAGAAGAGCGCTGGGAGGCAGTTGGCGGGAGAGCGTGTGCTGGCACTCATCCTGTGTCCGAGGCCTGCGTCCCACCCAGAAGTCACCTGAAGTGTGGCCTGGGTGTGGGGACCTGGGCCTCACATGTGGCAGGCAAGCGCTCTGCCACCCAGCCACACCTCAGTCCTTTCTTTACCCTAAGACAAGGCTTCACTGAGTCACCCAGGCTGACCACCAACTTGTAGTCCCCCTGCCTCAGCCTCCCAAGTAGCCTGGATCACAGGTGCTCGCCACCACACCCAGGTAGTACGCAGAACTTTCCAGACGATCTGAGCAAGCACAGGGTGGAGAGCCCCTGGGCTATACCCCGGCTGATTACACCAGGTGCTGCAGTGGGACCCCGGGTGGCAGTCATTTCAAAAGCTACCTGAGTGACCCTAAAGTGTGCACACAGGTCCGAGAACCACCACGTCCAGTTATGAGCTGGGTCCCTGATCCAGACAATGCCCATACCACTGTTCCCTGCAAGTGCTCTGTCACCCTCTTTATTTTTTTTTGAGACAGGGTCTTGCTACCCTATGTAGCCCAGTCTGGCCTTGAACTCGCTGTAATCCTCCTGCCTCAGCCTCCCAGAGTGCTGGGATTACAGGCATGTGCCACCGTGCTTGGCTTCAAAATCTTACTTTTTAAACATGGGAGGGTGGTTTGGCACCAACTCCTGAGTCACCCTAAGGGAACCCTGCATCCTTAAAAACAACCCAGTGATGCATACTTAGGTGGCAAAGTGAGACAGTGGTTGCCTAGAATTGAGATGTGATAGCTGGGCCTCTAGCAGCCATCCCGGGCCATGAGGCAACCTTGAACCCGGGAGGCAGAGGCTGCAAACAACAGAGCAGAAAGATGGGCACCCAGCACCCGGGAGAGGCAGGGGTCTCCACACCAGCTGTGTCCTGGCCACATGCTGGGCTTCTTTTTCATCACAGACATAAAATTCTAGCTTCTCTAAGCCCAGGTGGGCTTTTCTTTTCTTTTGTTGTTTCTCAGCTATTATTTGCAGCCAAACCCAACCCTCACAGCTCTGCATGGCTCTGTGGTCCTGCACAGTGAACTCTGTCCTGTGCGCTGGGGGCCTTGGTGCTCGGTGGTATTAGGTGACATGGGGCAGGGGTGTGAGTTACAGAAGCTGGAGAGAAGAGAGGTGGCCCGGGGACGGTGTCACCTACCCTGTGTGTGGTCCCGGGAGTAAACAGGCGTGCAGGGGTGGGGGTTGCAGGATGCCTTGGGCACCACAGGAGGTGGCTGGGCACCAGCAGGTGGGCCTCAGGTACAGAGCCATGGAGGAGGAAAGGGAAACAAAGGCACCCTCATCCAGTGTGGTGGCACACACCTGTGATCCCAGCACTCTGGAGGCTGAGGCAGGACGATCACTATGAGTTGGAGGCCAGCCTGGGCTACACAGTGAGTTCAAGGACAGCCTGGATTACATAGTGAGATCCTGCCTCAAAAAAAAAATTTTTTTTTTAAATAACAAAATAAACAAAATACAGATGAGGGCTGGGGGCTAAGCTCCATGTAGAGCATGTGTTTAGCATGTGTGAGGCTGTGGGTTCGACCCCCAAAAAAGAAACTAAAATATGGACTCAGCGCAGGGCTCCTCTGGGTCCCTTGGTGATGATAGCTGCTCCTTTGCCGCCCCACCGTCACCCTGTCTGCCCTTCCTCCATGCCGTTGACACCCCCGGCCTCGCCCGACTGTCTGCTTTCGGCCTCTGCGTGGCGCGCGTCCCTGGGTTCCTGTGCCTTGTGCTCGCTGCTGGGTCCCCAGCGCTGCCGTTCAGTTAACATTTGCTGAGAGAATAAACATTTTAAATGACTAAAGCTAAAGCTAATCGACTAAAGCCAGTGACATTGAAACGAGTTTCAATTAAAGGATTTGAGGCGCAGGGAAGCTGAGTCATTCGAGCTGGGGTGAGGATGATGAGGTTCCAGGCCTCCTGTGAGTGCTAGGGCTCGGTCCTTCCCTAGGATCCAGTCCCCGGCCTTCACGAGGACTCCCGGGGCCGCCCTCCTCCCGGGGCACCGTGGAGTCTGTGATGCTACTGGAGAGACAGGATCCAGGCCGGTGGCACCTGGGGCCAGAATAAGGGGGGACAAGAAATGGCAGCACTCGCTGAGGTTGAGGCAGGAGGATCGCCTCGAGTTCCAGGCCAGCCTGGGCTACATAGCGAGACCGTGTCCCAGAGAGACAAACAGAAGAACAGCGGCTGCATTCCAAGGACCCCCACTCCGCGCTGTCACACCTGCCAGGCCAGGATGGACTCAGGGGAGCCCCAGGGCCGCCCAGCCTCAGCTCTGCCCGGAGCTGCTGGCACTAGGTCCTCCCTGGTGTCACCCAGAATGACTGCGTCTTGTGCCTGGAGAAACTGAGTGAGGAAGACAGAGCCTGGCAGCGTGCATGCGGCTTGTCCCTCATCTGGGACAGACGCAGCCGGGGAAAAGCTGAGCACATGGCCTACTTACAGCGGCGTTAATTACGGGCTCTGGGTGCTGTTTTCCTGTCATCACGTAACCAGCTCCCGGGCTGGGCACGGGGACCAGTGTGTACCGAGGCATCCTGGGACCCTCTGCTGACACTGCTCCGCCTGCAGTTGGAGTAATCATGGAGTGGGAGGGGTGACAGGCAGTGCCAGGCTTGGGTGGCAGGGCTGGCACCGCTGCCTGTCGCCTGTGTGAGCGAGGTGGGCCTGAGACCGTGGCAGGATGCTGGACTACACTACCACTCACACTGCGTGGTTTCTCTTCCCATCCCTGGAGGGCTCGCTGCCCACCCTGTGTGCACGCACACACAGACACGTGCGTGTGCACACAGACCTGCGTGTGTGCGCACACGTGCACAGGCCCCCAGGCCCGGGGGACGCTTCTCTTGCTCACAACCTCATTGTCTCCAGGGGACTCGGCTCTCCGCGGCCGGTCTGCAAGGTGGGCAAGGGTATCATTACTGCTCCTTTACCCGTTTAGTTGCCCGAGAGGGAAAAACAACACTCAAGAAAGTTTTTCCTCCTCCTGGAGTCTAATTACTTGTTTTGTGAGTCCCAACCCATATACATTTCCGAAGAGACACTCAATGCCTGCCGGGCTTGGAGACCCGCCAGCGCAAAACCGCCCCTCTGAGACTCTAGGAAGCCGTTTCTCATTAGGGTCCTTGTGGAAGTCCCTGCCTCCTGGTTCTGTGCCCATCTTGTCTCTGCCTGAATCCTCCAGGCTCTTTCATGCCGCCCTGCGTTTATCCAGTGTGTCCCTTGCCACTACCTGTGACAGGTGCCCTGCCTTCTCCCCTCTCCCCCTGCGGCTAATGGCCCTCCTCTGAGCAGGCTCTGCACCTCTTACCTGGTGGCTTTTGCAGAACACTCACTTGCTTTTTTTTTTTTCTTTCTGGTTTTTTGAGACAGGGTCTTATTGTAGCCCAGCCTGGCCCGGAACTTGTGGTGATCCTCCTGCCTCAGCCTCCCCAGTGCTGGGATTATAGGCATGTGCCACCATGGTCGGCTCTCATTTGCATTTATCAATCTGCCTGGGTGCTCTCCCAATGAGGATGTGGCCCCACCTTGATGGAACGTGCATCCTAACAGGGAGAGACCGGTGGCAGAGGTGGCGCACGCCTGTCACGCCAGCACCAAGGCTCCTGATCACCACAAATCAGAGGGCAGCCTGGCTGCAGAGCAAGACCCTCTCTCTCAAAAAAAAAATGGAAGCAAAACCCAAGCAGACAGCAAGGGAACGGGTGAATGAGACGCTGGGGTGGGCCACGGACTTGGCCCCTGTGCAGCACTGGGAGTCGCAGCACAGAGTACAATGGACGGCGCCAACGCAGCGCAGCCATACCTTCCTTGCTTGTCTGCTCTCAACTGTGAAAATGTCCTAGCCAGGCTGAGAGAAGAGAAGGCTGCGAGCTCACAGCCCTTCCTCTTGTCGATGTGCGCAGATGGTCATGCAGGTTGTGTTCAGCAGGTCAGGAGGGACCGTCCCATGCCTCACCTTTGCCAAGGACGCACCCCAGACTGGTGTCGCAGCAAGGGGGACATGGAGGCCTCCTGCACTTTACCGGGCCACGCCTCCGTGTCCCAGGGTCCCAAGGCTTCAGCGATCCCCGTTTCTTCTGTTCTTCTGTTCTGTAGGTGACACCCACAGTGTTGGAGGACTTGGACCCCAGGATGGCCATGCAGAGCCCCTGCCGCCCACCTCCCCTCTGCACCCTGCTGGCCCAGGAGACGAGGATGTGCGGCCCTGGTGCCCCTCGCCGCAGGAGGTGACGGAGCTGTTCCACAGCCTGGGTGTCCACAGCCCTGCCACGTACCCACTGGGGCCCTGCAGCAGGTGGGTCCCGTGCCTTCCTCAGGGCACCTTCCCTCCTTCATTCCAGGTCCACACTCAGCCTCCAGCCCAGGAAGTGGGGAATTTTTAGGGGTTTTAGTATTTTTATTATTGGTTTTTTGAGATAGGGTCTCACTATGTACTTAAGGCTGGTCTGGAACTCACTATGAAGCCCAGGCTGACTCTGAAGTCACGGTGATCCTCATGCCTCAGCCTCCAGCACATTCAACAAATTCACATCAGGGGAGGGCACACAGGAGGGAATCCAAGGAGCCACTGGGGTCCTCTTGGAAGTGGAAGTGGCCGTGGGGACTTTACGGCCCAGGTTGCACCCCACTCTGCACAGAGCTACTTCCTCTTTCCCAGTTTCCCCAAGATTTGACTGCTTCCTGACCTTCCTGCTGCAGGGGCCAGGTGGTGTTGGAACAGTGCCCCAGTCCCAGCACCCGAGAGGCTGAGACAAGAGGGTTGCCTTGAGTTCAAGGCCAGCCTGGGCTACATAGTGAGTTCAAGGTCAGCCTGAAGTGCATAGCGAGACCCTGTCTGAAAAACCAAAAAGAATGGTGGCCCAGAAATGCATCCTTTCCAGTCTTTGGGCGCACAGAGCCCAGCACATGGACTCCCAGCTCAGGAGGGCAGTGAAGCCCCTGTGGGAGGAGGGCAGAGCCAGGAGGTCTTGGTAGGGCTCAAAGAGCTGCGGGTGCCATGTGGCCTCATTCCCAAGTGTGGCTTTGACTCCCACGCACGCGCCTCCACCTCCTTCCCTGGACCCCAGACTTTGTTCTCCCCAAGACGGAGAGCTGGAGTCACAGTACCCAGGCACTGGGGCAGTGCAATCTTCCTGCCTGGAGAACCCTCCTCTCCTGGCTGGGTGGGGGTGGCAGGGGCTCAGGGAGGTCCCTAGGCTGCTGGCTGGATGCAGCTGCCCCGGGGAAGCCCCAGGTACCAAGGAGGCACCAGAGGATTCCAGGGACCGTGGGCCCCTCCTCCCCGTGGCCCTGCGTGTCCTCACCCCTGATCACTCGCAGCAGCCTGTCCCGGGCCTGCTGGTTCTGCATCAGGCCTTTCTCTTCCCTGCCAGCTTCGAGAGCACCCCCAGCACAACAGGCTCCTCGGGGCTCCTTTGGGGGCACCCACAGACTCTCAGTGGCCATGGCTAGGTGTCTGCACGAAGCCCTACAACCTGCTTACCTCTTAGTTGCTATAAGAAAGAAGCATCTTCCAGTCTTTGTTCCCAATCTCAGGTTTTCTTAAAACCCATTGCCATCTTTCCTCTAAAATGGACTTCAAGATTTCCTTTCAGGCCATGCATGGTGGTGCATGCCTATGATCCCCAGCACTTGGGAGGCTGAGGCAGAAGGATCTCTGTGAGTTCAAGGTCAGCCTGGGCTAATGAGTTTAATGCCACCCTGACCTGCATAGCAAGACCCTGTCTCAAAAAAAAAAAAAAAAGGAAAAAAGAAAAAAAAAAATTCCCTTTGAAGGACATAGCCCTGCAGCTGGACCATAACGGACCATCTGATGCCTGCCTTGTTGAAAATACAGTGCCCTTGTGCTCAGTGGCAAAGCTGGGGAGGGAAAAACAAGGGGCTTTTGAGGGTAAAAGGGCAAAGAAGAGAGACCAGCATGTGGACATGAGTGGAAATGGGAGCCAGAGCGTGGTCACCCTCAGAGGGGACCTGTGCGCATGCCCTTCTCCCCTGGGGGCAGGAAGCCCTGGGCCATCATGGTGGGGCCTCCAGGCCGCTTCCTGGTTCCTGGCCCAGCTGCAGTCCCAGCGGTTAGAGCCCCATAGTCTGGGTCATGGCCAAGGACCACCTGGTCCACAGAAAGGGCCACCCCCTGCAAGGCCAGATGTGTACGAGGGTGACACTTGGCACATCGGAATGACATCCTCTCCAGCACGGAGGCCATGCAACCAGCCTTCCACTGGTGTGTCATTTGGTCCAGGTAAAATGTCCCTCACCCCCTTCCGTGAGCTCAGCGTGGATTCCCCTCCCCTCGACAGCAGCTCCAGCGCAGCGGTGGCTTAGGGGACAGATGGACAGCACCCTGCCTGCCACAAGGCAGCTCTCCATTGTGGTGGCAGCTGTGTCCCTGTGAATGTCACAGCACTGGACAGACACTGTGTCGCCATTTGTAACCCAAATGTGAAAGCATAGGGAGAGGCCAAGCCACGTGCCCCTGGGACAGGACAGTCACTTCACGAGGGTAGAGCGGCGTCCCCAAGACCCAGATCCAGCTCCGGCATGCTGGTAGCAGATTATGAGCCCTAATCCCAGGGCTGGGGACACCGGACACCAATGAGGCTGCTTTGCTTGTGGGGTCCAACTGTGAGGCCTCAGGCAGTTCTGAGCCAGCTGTGCCAGGAGGGGAGCGGGTCCACTGGGCCACGTGTGCCCTGTGCTCCATGACCTCGCGCTGGTTCACTGATGGAGTCCCGGGGACAGGCGTTCCAGGATGGCGGTCACAGATGCCAACACTTGAGTCAGAAGGCAGGAGACCCAGGATGCCTGGCATGTGGCCATCCCCAAGGTGGGGACTGAGGAGAGCGCTCGCTGGGGAGGCTGGCGAACCCTCCCCGGGAGGCGAGGGCTCTGTCACAGCCACACTTCCGCTCCACAGCTCGGGAAGACGTGTCACCCGCTCACGCTTTCTCCGTTCCTCCTCCCTTTGGCAGCAGCAGAGTGGCTGCAAACCCATCTCTGCAACAGGCTGGCTGCCCAGTCATTGGGAGACCTGCAAGCCAGCCCACCCGGCTGTGTACCTGTGCGTACTCACGGGCTGCACAGCTGGACACAGGCTGGGCCTGCATCCCCAGTGCAACGCCAGCCCCACCCATGCTAAAATCAGGAAGACTCCAGCCTCACCCTCCCCTCCATCAGCCTTGATTCCTTGGCACCAACTTTCCAGGTACCTGGGAGACGGATCTGTCGTCTTCCCTCCGAGAGGCAGCCCCAGCGCCGAGATGCAAGGAGGAGGCTTTTCCTCCAGAGCTGCAGGAGTGATGCTCCTAGCCAGGCGTGGTGGCCCACACCTGTGGTCCCAGCACTTAGGAGGCTGAGGCAGGAAGATTGCCATGAGTTGAAGCCCAGCCTGAGCTACACAGCAAAACCACGGCTCAAAACAAAAACCAAATCTAACAACAACAAAAAAGAGTGGTGCTCTTCCATTCCCATGGTGGTGACCACAGTGGAGCCCATTATTCCTGGTCACAAAGTCACTTATTTGAAATCAGCTATGGACATTTGACCAGAGGAGGATTTAGTGAGGACCTAGACTGCTCCGTCTCCTATCCCAGGCCTGTGTGCTTGGGAAATCATGGGAAGCCAGTGTGGTGTGACAACTGTCAGCTGCCACCTCACTTGCCGTGAGCATCCCCACCCCCAGCGTGACTGCAGCCTTGGCTGACTCCTTTGGCTCTGTTCCGTGCCTGGGGACCCCGGCCTTGCTGGGCTCGTCCCTATACAACTTGTCAGGCCCAGTACGACCCGTAGGAGGGGTTCATGGGTTGTTTTCATTCCAGGTTTCCCCTGCTCGCCAGTTTCACAAGCAGTACCCCTGGGGTTGGGGTCTCCAGGTGTCAGATGAGGAGGCAGTGCAGGGAGACCCTCGCTGCCTGGAGCTGGGGTTCTCAGGGCCCCCCCCCCCGCCGGCTGCAGTGGAGCCCTCACTGTCCCCGCACGGTGCTCCTGCATACCACGGCGGGGAAGTCAGCGGAGTGGGGTGGGGGATTGTCACTTCCAGGGCTGTTGTGACAGGCCACGCTCACCTCGGCACGTGGCCTCCCCCCCCTTCCCCCTCTTCTTCCTCTTTTCCCTCTTCCTCCTTTTTCCTCTTCTTCCTCCTCCTCCTTCCTTTTCCTCTTCCTCCTCCATTTCCTCTCTGTCTCTCTCTCTGTCCCCCACCTCACTGCCTTTGGGGAAAGCCAGCTGCCCTGTTGAGGAGCCCTGGAGAGGCCCCTGTGGTGAGAAACTGGCAGCTGCCACTTGGTGACCCTACGAATGAGCCAGAGGTGACTTCAGCACCCCAGCATCGTGAAGGCTGCCTCCATCCAGACCTTGGCCTCACACCCTGAGCCACCTCTAGACGCTGGGCTCCACAAACCTGCATGAGATGATGGGTATCGCCTCTACGCCTTCGCGTCTGGGGTGGCCTGTCACACGGCAGCAGTGGCCGTGGCTGGCTGGGTCTCTGGAGCCCTCCCGCTCTGCCCCACCCCCTTGTACCCAGCTCCTGTGACTCCCTTGCCATCGTGACCTAGCTGTCCCTGTCTCACAATAGGACACCGGACGGTGAGGACAAGGAGCAGCAGGACCCGCCCCAGGAGGTGGCCTTGGACGTGAGCCTGAGCAGCGTCTACAAGGTGAGTCACCTTCGGGCCACTCACTGCACAGCGCGGCGCCGGCCTGTCCAGCGGTCGGACCCAGCGTGGGGCCTTGAGCTAGACAGACCTCACTCACTGTTCTCTCGGCCCAGCCTGGCCGTCCCGTCCTCGCTGTCTGTCCCCTGTCCCCCGCCCTTGCAGCCACCCTACTCCGGTGCTCTTCCTTGCAGTTTCTGACGCTGTGTGTCTATGTCCGGCCGGGGGTCTACACTGATGCCAGCCTCCTGGGCCTCATCGAGTTTCTGTGTCGCACCGGCCTGGATGTGGGGCTCCGCCTGCTGCCCAAGACCAACCTCCAGCAACTTCTGCTGCAGCTGCTGGAGTGCATCCGCGAGTGGCCTGGCAAGGTGTGCAACCTGTGGAGGTCATTGGGATGTCCCTGACCTCCGTGACCTCTACTTCCTCCCCTGAGTGGGCTGGGCGGCAGGTCAGAGTGGCAGGTGGGAGGCGGCCTCCTCCTGCAGCCTGCCATTGTCCCTGTGCCTGCAGCTGCAGCGCCTGTGCCGTGCCCTCAGCTGGGTGTCCGACCACCACCACAACCTGCTGGCCATCGTGCAGCTCTTCCCGGACGTGACCCCGAGGGGCAGGTGGGTGCTGCTCCCTGGTCTCCCTGCTTCCCAGGCCCCTGGAGGCAGAGCCAAAATACAAAGCACTAATGACTTCTTTATAAACAGAGCCCCCAAAAAGCCCAATTCTCTTAATGCGGTCTCATTAGCAAGCGCTGGCTCCCGCAATTAGCTTCCTGCAGTGCCCCGCACTCCCCGCCCCCTCAGCTCCCGTTCTGTGCAGCGTTTCTCTCCACCAGAATTATCTTGCTGTTTGCTCCCTTTTTGCGGCTGCCTCTCCCCATGCAGCCCCTCCACAAGAGCAGGAGCCTTGTTGAGGTCCCTGCCCTGTCGCCCCACCTCCAGGACAGTACCTGGCAGGCTGTTGGTGCTTGGGAAATTCTTTTTGAATGATTGATGATGAATGAGGTAAACAAACAATTCAGCCCAGAAGGAGATAAATCACTTGGCCGAACCAGGCATGGTGGTGCATGCCTTGTAATCCTGTAATCTCAGCTATTTGGGGAGGCTGAGGCAGGAGGATCCTAAGTTTGAGGCCAGCCTGGGCCACTTAGACCCTGTCTCAGCATTTCTAAAAAGGCCTGGGAGTGTAGCTGAGCGGGAGAGAGCTTACCTAGCGGGCGCGAGGGCCTGGACTGAATCCTCAGTACAGCAAAAAGAAAGGGAAGAAAAGCGCACCAGCTGGACTTGCCCTTGGTGCCGCAGGGAGCCCAGCGCCCCTCCTGCTGGGAACCACACCTCCCATCCCAGCCTGGACAGGCTGCCCGCTGGGGCTGGTCCCTGCGCTCTCCCCCTCACACCCGAGGCCCAGCCTCTGGCAACTGCTCTGTTCAGGACCCCCGGGCAGGGCTCAGCCGCAGACTCTGCCGTGCATCTCTCCACAGTCCTGAAGGGGACTTCCACGCTGTGTGGAAGAACCAGGCTGCCGGAAGCCCTGCCCGAGGCCCCCTGTGCTTCGGCGGGTGGCGCCCTGCCCAGGCCGGACCCTCGGATTTCTTTCAGCCTCATCTGAAGAGGCTCAGCCCTGCCTCCTGGCCCCTGCTCTGTTGCCCAGGCCAGAAATGGTCCTAGAGGTTCCTCCATCACCACATCGTCATCCTTCTCATCCTTAAATCTTGTGCTTAGCCAGGTATGGAGGCGTATACTTGTAATCCCAGCACTCTAGGAGGCTGAGGCAGGAGGATCGAAAGGTGAAGCCCAGCCTGGACTATTTAGTGAATTAGCAAGACCCTGTCTCAAAGTAAAATTTAAAAGGGGGCTTGGGGGGCCGGTGAGATGGCTCAGCGGCGTAAGCGCCTGCCTTGCAAGCGCGAAGGCCCGAGTTCGACTCCCGGAACCCACATACGAAAAAGGGGCCGGTGATATCGCTCAGTGGCACGGGCGCCTGTTGGCGCGCGAGGTCCTGAGGTTGACCCCCCGGTACCCACAAAAAAAAAAAAAAAAAAAAAAGGGGGGCTCGGGATGAAGCTCAGTGTGAAAATCCTGGGTTTAATCCCCAGGACTGAAAAATAAAATGCCTCAGTCACCCCCTTCCCACCACCTCTTGCTGTTGTTTCTTCATCTCCTCTGGAGCACAGCAGAGGCATCTGCCCCCTCCTCCTGCCCAAAGACTGTGGGTGCTGTGGCTCTGCCTCACTGCACTGCCTTCCACCTGCCCGGGCAGGGCTACAGCCTGAGGCTGTCGCCAAGGCCCCTGTGGTCCAGCCTGCCTTCCATTTGCTCCACAGGGTCGTGTTGCTTGGGGTTGTTTTCCTCAAATCTGCGTCTTTCACATCTGTGTATGCGCATCTGTGACACAGCTTTTTCATAGCTGCGTAGTATTCCCTAGTAGGCATGAAACCAGTGCCTGGCCCTGTACATTCCCCTAGGGACTGTCCATGTGTACCAGCTTTGGGCATCTCTGCAAATACTTCTCTACTATGAACTCCTTAAAGGGAAATTGCAGTCCTAAAGTCTGCACATTTAAATTTGGGCCTAAAAACAACAAAGCTAGACTGGTTCATATGCCACCAAGCAGTTATAAAAATGGCTGTTTGTCCACGTTCTCATTAACACTGCATCTTCTCAGTGCTGTTTTTTAAGTCGTCGTTTAAGTCGTCATCAATCTGAATGAAAGATATCATGCTGTGACTCTAATTTTTATTTCCTTGATCTCCAGTGAAAGTGAGCCTCTTTCTGCTTCTCAGCTTTTTGTGTTGCTTTTACTATAAATCACCATACAGTTCCTCAGCCGTTCTTCTGTCAGGTAATTTATCTTTTTAACTATGCTGACTCACTATGCATATTGCAAACACTGTATTGTCCTGCATTTCTCCTAAGGTTGTAAATTGTCTATTTATTTGTTTATTTGTAAATTGTCATTTTAAAATCTTCATGTTTGGTATCATCTAGCGAACTGGATGTTTTCTTACTGGTTTTGATATTTTCCTTTTTTTTTTTTTTTTTTTAAACAAACAAACAGGGTCTCCCTGTGTAGCCCAGGCTGGCCTCAAACTCATAGCAATCCTCCTGCCTCGGCCTCCAGAGTGCTCAGGTCATAGGTATGCACTGCCCAGCAATAATTTTTAAATTTTAGAGTAGACTTAGATTTGCAGAAGAGTGGCATGGATGGTGCAGAGAGTTGACTGGGCCTCTTGTGTCATTAAACCTTTGTGTCTGGAGTAGCAGGCCTTCCCCACCCTAAGACCACAAAGAATCTCATCCTGTTTTCTCCCAGGACTTGATAACCTTGTTCCCGGAAGTTTCCTCCCTCTGGAATCCATTTTTCCTAGGTATGAGGCAAGGATCAAACTTGATTTTTTTTCCACCCCCAAAGACCCAGTGGACCTGATATCTTTTTCGGATAAATCATTGTCCTTTTCCAGTAGATCTGAAGCAACCTTTGTCATATGCCAAACCTGTGATGCTGCTTGTTCCTCTGCCAGCCATGGGGACTGTGGTGTGGGGACCTGTGTCTTCATGGGGTCTGTGTCAGTCCAGGGTCCAGCAGAAGTGGGCTTCATTCAGAGAGTGAATGAAGCAGGGTGTCCTTCATCTGCCCTTGGGACAGATGCCTCCACTGGCTGCTGCCTCGGGCCAGGAGCTTTGGATTTGTTATTTATTTATGTATTTATTTATTTGAGACAGGGTCTCCCTGTGTAGCCCAGGCTACATATGAACTCACAGCAACCCTCCTGCCTCAGCCTCCCTAGTCAACATGCCAGGGTGGACCAAGAGCTTTGCTAGGGAAGAGGCTTCCTCATCAGGATGAGTGTTATTTACATAGAAATTTTATTTTATTTTATTTCCTAAATGGATAAAGCATTCAAGGGGTACAGAATTCAAAAGGTGCAGAGAAATAGACAGACACAGAAACGCGCCCAGCCTGGCCCCGAGCCGCCTACCCATTGCCATCTCTGGGCACTGTGAGCATGCGTGCACGCGTCCCCAGGCCCCCTGCACCGCGTTTGGCAGCCTTCCCCACCGGGCCGTGAATTCATGTTCTCTTCCTCGGCCTCACGCACAGCGTGGTCTCAGCTTGGCGCTGCCCCCTGCATGTCCCCGCGGTGGCATTGTTGCAGGCGCGGGCCAGCGCCTGTTCTGCCTGTGCTGGTGGCTGCCCCACTGGGCTCCGTGCCCAGACTGCCCCCAGGAAGGAGAGCGGGCTGTCGTGTGAGGGGCTGTCACAGCTTTGGACTGCTCAACTCGATGGGAACAAAGAAGGCGCTCCCACCAGCCCTGGTGCCCACTTGCCAGCCTCCGCCGCCCAGCACAGGACAGAGGCGTCTCGGGATTCACCGCATATCTAAGAGCTTCCTCTTCACAAGTGACAGTAAATAAGCCAGGTATGGTAGTGCCTGCCTGTAAGCACTCAGGAGACTGAGGCAGGAGGATCACTGCAAATTCAAGGTCAGCCTGGGCTACATAACGAGACCCTGTCTGCCCCCCCCCAAAAAAAACAAACAAAGAAAGTAAATACTAGAACAAACCACCCAACTTGGGGCCAGTAGGAAGAGGGAAATCTGTGTTGGTAAGGTGACCCCCTGGAGTGGCCCTGGGTTGCTGTCTTGAAGGGCAGTGTGCCATCCTGGCTTCTGGCTTCCGTCCAGGGTCCCCAGCAGGGGCTGTGCTTGGAGCAGGACCTGCAGCCACTCAGCCACTCTGAGCACTGCAGGAGGAAGAGGGAGGCTGAAGGCTGCTCAGCTGCATGGAAAGCTGATGTCCCCAGCTCCAGGGGACCCTGCTCCTCGCCATCTGTGACTGTTCTCAGTGTCCTCAGCCCCTGCTTGCCAGGCTTTCAGAGTGGTGGGAGGATGGAGCTGAGACAGAAGAGAGGTGCCCGGGTCCCTGCGATCCCTCTGGAGGGCCGTGTGGCAAAATCAAGCAGATGACTTTAAAGATGTGCGAACTCTTCCCCAAACAGTTTAAATGGAGGAAGTTGCAGAGTGAGCAAAGATTTCTTGTCGAGAGTGCTCAGTATGTTCATCATGGCGAAACAATTGGAAACAACGTCAGTGCCCCATGGATTAACTTCCACCCGGACTATGGGATATTTTATAGTACTCAAAAATGACAAAAGGAAGCTGGGTGTGGTGGCACAGGTCTGTAATCCCAGCAGCAGGAGGCTGAGGCAGGAGGGTCAAAAGTTTGAGCTGAGCCTGGGCTACATAGCAAGACTCTGTTCGAAGAAGAAAAAGAGGAGGAAGTTGATCAGCAAAATAATGCTGTATGAAAAAAGGCTATAAAAGCAAATGTAAAGTGTGATCCCAATATTATTGGGGGAGAAAGCAGTTTTAGGGTGTTGAGATTAACACAGGCAGCTTTGGTTTGGGGGCTCTTTCTCCTTCCCTGGGTGGTCTCCCTGCTGCTATTCTTCCCACCACAGCCCGTTCTCACCATTTAGCCAGAATCACGCTTAGTTAAAATATCTCAAAATTTTCAAAACATACACAAAAGTAGAGAGAATAGCGTGACAGGACCTATACACCCGCATCTTGCCTCGGCTAACGCTCACGGCCACACGATTCCTCTCTAGCCACGCCTACACCCCACATGCTGACCCTGTGCCCTGACCACTGTGCAGTGAATCTCACACACCCGTGACCACACCAAGGTCACCTAGGACGCTTGACAATGTGACAGCTGTCACGAGCGACTGAGTCACCTCCAGACGCTGAGCCCTCCCTGACTCAGCAACCCCCCCCACCGCAAGCCAGGAGCTTTGATGATGGCCAGGAGGGTTCTCATAACGCGGCCCTTCCTCGCACTGTCCGTGGGACGTGCCGGGGACTCATGTCTCGACATTCCCTCTGTCCAGCTGTCATGGTGGCCAGGGGTACCTCCCTGGGCATGAGGTCTGGGGTCCTCTATGTCCCCCAGCACTTAGGCGACCAAATATCACAGTGCCCTGTGAATGCTGGGGTTAGCAGGTGCCCGCACTGGCTCTCCACTCCTCTCTGCCTCTGTGATGGAGAGACATTGGATTTGGGGACTAGGAGGAGTTCCCAGGATGTGGACACCCTTCCTGTGTCATGCCTACCTCTGCACAGAAACCGGGGACAGTTGGCCCTGTGTCTTTCCCCCTGGGAGCTAGGTCTGGGCTTAATCAACTGGATGCTCCAAAGGAAGGGGACCGGGGACAGCGACCCTTGCCAGTCCCTTCTTGAGCAAATTGTCTCTTGGCCTGGGGTATTCTGGAGCTCCCCAGTCTTTTTTTTTGAGACAGGGCCTCACTATGTAATTCAGGCTGGTCTTGAACTCACTATGTACCCAGGCTGGCTTTGAACTTGTAGTGATCTTCCTGCCTCATCCTCCTGAGTGCTGGGATGGCAGATGTGTGCCACCATGCCTGGCTCCTGGTCCATGCCCAGGGACCTGTCCACATCAAGGCTTCCAGGACCCACTATGCCAGTTCTGGGTCAGCTTCCTGGGGCCAGCAGATTCCGAACTTCCTGCTGCAGAAGCCTCCACTCTCCAGGGGACTGCGGTGGCCCTGCCACCCTATAACAGAGCAGTGCACCCCAGTTCTCACCTCCTTCCTTTCCACCAGACCCTAGTTCTGATCCCAAAGGTTCTGCGTCTTCTGGGTCTTTTCTTCAGCCATCGCTTCTTGCTCTTGGCCTGTTCATCCTCTGCTGCTTTTTCTCCACAGCAAGCAAACGTGCTGATGTGTCTTCCACCTACACTGACAGTCCTGTCCCCTGTCCGACATCCTTCCCCAGGCCCCTCACTCCCGCCTGGGTCCTGCCCTCCCATGGACACATGGGTTCTTTGGGGCTCAGTGTTGTAGGGAGTTCTCACTGGACACAACAGACACGGCCAAAATATTCTGGAAGGAGGTAGCCCAGGTCCGGTCAGCCTGGAGATTTCAGAAGGGCCCAGCCCTGGCGGATGAGGGGTGAGACGGAGGTCACGCCAGGGAGCCATGCTGAACCAGGAGGAGGACACAGGGGAGACAGGTCACCATCAAGCTGCGTGTATGGGGCTGGCTCGAGGGGGGCTCCTGTGAGTAACGTCAGGGCCTGGGAGTTGGGAGACACCCTGGTCGGGCACCCAGCATGCCAGCTAAGCCACGCCATCCCCAGCATCTCCTGATGGCCCCTGAGGGATGGTCACAACTCCTCACAGAACCATCAGGCCTCACTACATCATTCTCCTTACTTCCACGCCCTCTGGCCACCCCTCTCTCTCTGGCCCTTCCTTCTCGGTTGTCATATTGACTGCCCTTCGCCCACCACCCTTGAGCCTTGGTGCCCTCAGGTGGGTCCTGTCCCCCATCTCTGGTGGCTGGGTACAGGCCACGGAGCCATCAGTGCTGAGTCCTCGGCCCAGACCTCTCTGCTTGGGGACTGAGGCGCACGCGCCACAGCTGCAGGGAATTCCTTTGCCTGAAGTCCTTGCTAAGCCCAACATCTGGGAGGGCAAGGGCTTCAGATTCAGCACGTGGGAGGCGGAAGTCACCACCGTCCAAGGACACGACCTCCTCTGTCTTCCGCAGCCCCGGGAGTGGCACCTCGCGGGCCCACATCCTGCGCCTGGCCCTGTGGGCGCGTCCTGGCCCTTGGAGCTGCTCGGCCGCCTGGTTCCTGCTGGAGAATCCAGCTGTCTCCTTCCAGCCTTCCCACTACATCCATCCCCCTGCTGTCCACAGTGTCGCCTTCTCTCATGTGTGCCTCTCTCACATAGCTCCTTTGCTTAAAATCCTTCAGGCTTTTCTCCTGGGGATGAAATTCAGGTGGCCAGGGCCTTTTTGATTCTGCTCTCAGCCTCACGGTCAGCTCTGGCCCCCGTGGGTGCCCTGGCTCCAGCCACATCCTAAACTCTGCAGCCGCCTGAGCCACACTGAGTACCAGCCTGCACATCTGTCGCAGCTTCCCAGACAGCCTGTGTCCATTGTCCTCCTTCCCTTCTCCTCCTCCTCCTCCTCCTCCTCCTCCTTGGTGCCCGGTTCACTAGTCTCACACCAAAGCGCCTCCCAACGCTGAGCCCACGTTGCTGGCGAGTTTTGCGGACCCTTGGGCCATGGGAAGGACAGAGCTGTGACTTCGTTCTCCTGGGGTTGGCGAGGGTGCTAGTGCGGGGTTGCTTCTAGGGCAGAATTTGAAAAGCATGGAGGAGTCTGGTGTGGGGGCGCATGCCTATAATCCCAGCACTCTGGGAGGCTGAGGCAGGAGGACTGCAAGTTCAAATCCAGCCTGGGCAATTTAGCAACCTAGTGAGACCCTGTCTCAAAGTTTAAAAACAAAGAAAAAAAAAATGCCAGGGGGATATAACTCAGTGCAAAGGCTTTTTGGTTCAATCCCCAGTACAAAAAAAAATTTTTTTTGGTACTAGGAATCGAACTCAGGACTTCACGCTTCCCAGGCAGGCACTGTGCCACTGAGCTATATCCCTGGCCCCCCCAAAATTTTTTAAAGCATAGAGAAAATGATGATTTGTTGGGATTTTTGTTTTGAAACAAGGTCTCACTTTGTAGTTCAGACTGGCCTTGAACTTACTGTGTAGTCCAGGCTGGCCTCAAACTTGTAGCCATCATCCTGCCTCAGCCTCCTGAGTGCTAGGACCACAGGCATGCACCACCTCACCTGGCCTAGCCTCATATATCTTTCGACAGATTAATGAGCATCAGTCTGGGGGGGGACAGTAGAGCTCATGTGCCTGGATTCAGGTGGGCATTGGATGAGGCATTCATCCTGTCCTGGGGATGATATGCAGAACGTGGGCTGGGAGAGGGTAGAATCCAGTGGACCCATCAGAGTCCACCCACGGCAGCCCCATGGCTCCCTCGGGTTCCACCTCCACTCGCAGGTCAGCCAGGGCAGAACCAGCGTCCAGGATGAGGCAGGCCATTAGTGGAACAAGGGCCTGAGTCACAGATGACACGAATACAGCTGACAGCGACACAAAGATCCCGGAAGATCAGTCATGACAGGTTGGCCCCGCCGCACAATTAGGAGTCAGATCTGGGAGATGGGGTTTGACAGCCAGACGTGAGAGAAAAGATGGGCATGCAATCTGTTAACTGCTTGGCGCTCTCAGAGCTGCCAAGGAAATGCGCGTTAGCCTCCAAGCCCCCGCGCCCAGCAGCGCACTGACGGCCCCAGAGGAACACGGTGGACATGAGGGCTGTCGCACCGGGCAAGTGGAGGCCTCCCGAGCAGCTCCCGAGCAGGGTCCAGACGCCCAGGAAGGCAGACACCAGCAAGTTAGGCTGGCAGCTTCCGGTGTTCGCTCCCCGCCGTGGACAGGGCGGTCTCCCGACTCCCTCACTGCAGTGCGCGAGGTACAGCAAAGGGAATTAAAGGGTACCTGCGAAGGTGCAGGCCATAGACAGGGGACTCCGAGGTGTTTAAATTCCAGATGCAATGGCTTTGTCACCATACCGGGGGAGGATGGAGGTTGGGTGGCGATCGTCCGTATGCACTGTTATTTGCTTATAATATGCATGGAGGATGTTGTAATATCACACGTGGGTGCTTGCGGCACTTGCTAAAGTGATCATCTATCTGTGTGCTGCCACCCAGCCATGGCACACAATGTCACTCGCTCCCCAGCAGCCAAGGAAACCACTTCCCCTCAATCTTTCATCCTGCAGATCCATGTTGCTTGGTCTGGGATATTTCTCTAAACAGGATGGGTGCCGAGTGTCCTCTTGTGTCTGTGTCCTCGGCTCATGTTTCGGCTGGGGGACAGGTCCATGTCGATGTGAGTTGTTGCAGCTGGACCCCTTGCACTGCAGTGTGGTGGCCTTGGCCTTGCAGACTTGGGGACAGTGGGGTACAGGGCACCGAAGAGTCACCCAGCCCCCACGCCCCAGTTCTTCCTGTCTGCATGGCACACGCTCACATGCAAGATGGAAGATGCCGAGGAGCGGGGACCGTGACAGGCGTCCACCAGCAGGAGAGGTGGCATGGACAGCCCGAGACACAAGCTGGGCCTCCGGCTGGGGGCAGGTGTCACCGGCCCTTCCACAGCGGAAACAGCCGTGGCTGCAGCTTCCTGAGCTGCCCTAGGGATGAGGAAAAGGCAGCGCACAGCTTTGGCCGGGTTCCCAGCAGCCTTCTAGGGCAGTGCAGCCTTCGCAGGGCCCAGCTCCCCGTGGAGGGAGTGAGGACAGGGGCACCCTGGCCCTTGATTTCCTCCTCAAGTCCCAGGGGCCCACACTGGCCAGTGTCTTTGCCTTCCTGGGTCCCCCTACAGGGTGCTGGCCCAGTGTCCCTTGTGGAGACTGCAGGGACGGCCACAGGCTGGAAACAGCACCCGCATCCTCTGCGCTGTGGGTGTGAGAAAGCAGTTCCCAGCCTCCTGAGGCCTGCGGCTCCTCTGTGCACTGCTCTGGTGTCCTGGTCTTGTGGAGGCCCTGGAGGCGCAGGGCACAGGGTGAGGCCAGGCAGGCCCACTGTGGGGGGCTGGAGCCTTTGCCTTATATGACAGTGGCCGGGACAGCTCGGCTTGGGCTCTGCTCCTGCTTTGCCCACCCGGCTTGCCCTCTTGAGCTCGGGGAAGCCTTGCCAGGTGGGGCTGGGCTGTTTCTCAGGGAGGAAGAGCCACAGCCAGCTGTGGCTGGCCTCGCACTTGCCCTGCACACAGGGTGGCAGCTGGGGGACTCCCTGCTTTCTCTCCCTGCAGAGTACGCCCTCCATCTGGGAAATGGAAAGCAAGGGGCCCTGCCCTGGCCCTGTGTCCCTGCGTCCCAGCGGGAACTGAGCCTGCAGGGAAGGCGGGGCTGGGCGAGAGGTGCTGGGCAGGCATGGCAAGGGGGGCTGCGCTCTCAGATGTGGGCTCCCTGCGTCCACTCATGCTCCCACTGCTGTTTTGGTGCTTTTCTTCCTTTCTGGACTGCAGCCCGGCCTGACCCACCCGGCCCGCCTCTTCCCTTCTGGATCCAGTGCCAGGGGCCTTGCCGGGCTGGGCGGGGGATTAATGAAGGCCAGATGCAGCACAGCTCGGCTAACTCTGTGCTGCGGTGGCGGCGGAGGCAGCAGCAGCAGCAGCAGCAGCATCGAGGGCCATTTACCTCCCACTGTGTTCCCCATCCAGCTGCTGTGGGCTCCCAGGAACAGCTGGAAAGCAAGTCCTGGCTGACAGCAAGCAGAGTGGTCTGAGCTGGTGTATAATTTGGGGAACAGCAAGGGGCTGCACCCCCCAAGGCTGTGAAGTTGGGGCACACTGGGGAGGAGCAGAGCGAAGGGCTCCTATTTCCCACCCCATGTTCTGTGCAGAGCAGGGCCCACTGGGTGCAGAAAGGGGTCAAAGCTAAAGGAGGCAGAATCAGGTCCCCACTCCACTTTACTGTGGGTTTTCCCAGTCAAGAAGGGAGGGAAGCCAGGTGTGGTGGTACACAGCTGTAGTGCCAGCACTGGGGAGGCTGAGGCAGGAGGATCACCATGAGTTCAAGGCCAGCCTGGGCTACATAGTGAGACCCTGTCTCAAAAAAACAACCACTAAAAAAAAAAAAAAAAAAAAGGGAGGGAGGGAATGGTTGGTCCTCCCACGGTTGCCAGATGCAGTGCAAATACCACATGGGGCAAACATGCTAAAAAAATTATCCTTTGTGTATCTGAAATTCAGATGTAGCGAGGCGTCCTCTGTTTTGGTTTGCTAAGTCTGGCAGGCCTATCTTCCCTTCCAGCCGAGTTTCTTTTTTATGTGATGGTTTTATTGCACTCCAGTGTACAAACAGAACAAAGCACAGGCCATTTCGCATGTATGACTCAGTGGGTTTTCACAGGTCAAGCACATACAAAGCCAGCACCCAGATCAAGAAATGAGGCACAACCAGAGCCGGCCCCAGCATCCCACCTTCCAACCGCTCTTTTCTGTTTTGTTTTGTTCTTTGTTTTTCGAGACAGTCTCTCTTTGTAGCTCAGGCTGGCTTTGAACTCACTGCAATCATCCTGCCTCAGCCTCCCAAGTGCTGGGATGCAGGCATACACTACCACACCCAGCACCTCTCTTGTTTTTGTGCCTGTGTACCTAGAAGTAGAACTGGTCCTGGGTAGGCATTGTACATCTTCAGTAGATCCTGTCCAGCGCTCTTCCCAAGTGGACGTGCCCAGCTGCACATGAGCACTGTGGCCCCACGCCCTCCCCACCACGGGTACCCCCTCCCTTCCGGGAGTTCCTCCAGGTATGGTCTGCTGCTTTACCTCTTCTGCAGTCAGCAGCCTCCTGCGTTGTCATGGTTGCCATTTGGCTGTCACCTAAGGGAATCAGCACCACCCCCAAGGTGCAGACCCTGTATTAGGGCCTCTGATCCCAACTGCCCAGCTTCTGGGGAGCTTTGAGAGGGCGCCCCCATCCCAGGTACCTTTGCCTGGGGCGTTGCCGGGCAGCCTTCAGCACTGGCCGGGGGTGACAGAGCTGGGGCTGTGACCAGGCGTGGTCCTGCTTCCTGAAGTCCTTCCCTAGAGAAATGTCCTGCACCCTGCAGGTGACAGCTCCTGGATGGCTCTTCCATCCCTCCTGGTGTGAGTGCCGTCCCAGTGGGCGCCCGTGGGCTTCTCCAGCCATCCTGTGACCCGGGGCACTTCCTGTCAAAGAACCTGGTCGGGGAACACACAGATTCTCAAGTTCCCACTGCGGGCTGCTCTGGTGGTGGCCTCCCAGGAGCCAGATCTGTGGCCATAACGACATCTGGGCCCGAGAGGCAGGAGGAGCCCACCAGGAACAAAAGTCTCTGGCAGCCGGCGGCCTCTGCCACGGGGGCTGAGGAGCACGGGAGGACATGGAAGGTTGTGACCTCACGGTGGGGGTGACAGGCAGGGGACACAAGGTAATGTGGCCTTGGGCCTTCGGGTGGACCCTCAGGCCCTTTCTCCACTCCCATCCCCTCCTCTGGTGCTTAAAGAGTCATAAAAACCAGAATCACAGAAGTTAGTGTTGAGGGGCCAGTGTGACGGCTCAGCGGCATAAGTGCCTGCCTGGCACACTGAGTTCGACTCCTGGAACCCACATAAAGGAAAAATGGGGCCAGTGATATCCCTCAGCAGCACAAGCGCTTGCTGGAAGTGCAAGGTCCTGAGGTCGACTCCCGGTACCCACTTTAAAAAAAAAAAAAAAAAAAAATTAGTGTTGAAAACCTGGCCAGGAGCTGAGCACGCTGGTGGACATCCAGAATCCCAGCACTTGGGAGGCTGAGGCAGGAAAATCACTGAGTTCAAGCCTGAACTGCATGTTGGGACCCCGTCTCAAAAACAAAACCAAAAAAAAAAAAAAGGAAGCCCGGCCTTCGCTCCTGAAGAGACTTTAGCCATCAGCCCTGGTGCCTTAGCCAGGGAGCTCTGACTCGCTTGTCCTCTCTCTGCCTGGCCTCTCACTTGTCTCTCCCAGGCCATACCCCTGGGAGGCAGGATGGCCACCAGCAGCTCAGAGTCACCTCCTGCCATGGGAGCGGCACGCCTGGGCCAAAGGTCCAGCCTGGCCCTGAGGCCACCTCTCAGGGGAACCCAGGATGGGGCTTCCTGGAGGAAAGTTCCCCGGATCCTGGGTGAAGAAACAGCTAAGTTTGGCGGGGTTGGGGGGTTGCCCATGCAAAGTTGGGAAGTTGGTGCAGGAAGCGGGATGCAACCGAGAAGGAAATGCATTTCTCTTCTGAGTTGCTTTCTTTTCTGCAGTGCCAGGGATGGAACCCAGAGCCACACACAAACACACACGCTATGCAGGCGTTCTGCCACTGAGCCACACCCTACCCTGCTTGTCCTCCAGGATCCGCACCCAGATACAGACACAGAGAAGTAGGAATATTATGAACCACTGGCTGGTTGGTTGGTTGGTTGGTTAGTTTTTTTTTTTTTTTTTTTGAGACAGGGTCTCACTATGCAGTTCAGGCTGGACTTGAACTCACTATGTAATCCAGGCTGGCCTTGAACATGTGTCGATCCTCCTGCCTTAGCCTCCTGAATGCTGGGATTACAGGTGTGTGCCACCACACCCGGCCCTTCACACTGAGATACATCCCCAACCCCTTTTCAGAGTTTTTTTGTTTTTGTTTTTAAATTTCAGATAGGGTCTCGCGAAGTTGCCCAGGTTGGACTCAAATTTGCAGCCCTCCTGCCTCAGCCTCCCAGAGTGTGGGGACTGCAGGCATGCACCACCACCAGGCCGTCTTTGAACCACTCTTGAGTAGTCCTTTGCCTGTTCATCTCCACAGATCCACATGGATATGGAGAGGGGGACTCCTCTCTCTGTGGGTGTCCCATGCCCACCCCAACTTCCACTCAGCCCCCAAATTGCCACCCCCTCAGTTCCTTCCACTCCTTCTCTCCCAGGCATCTTCGAAGTCAGCTCAGCCTTGCGATCATTGCCCGGATGTTGGGCCAGGAAGACACACTCCCTCTCTGGAAAGAGAAGAGTCAGGTGAGTCGGCCTCGGCCGGGCAGGAGGCCTGTGGGCGGCTGCCCCTGTCCCTCGAACCCGCCACCCCCAGGCTTGGCCAGAACTTGGGCACTCAGCCCAGAATGCTAAACTGGGCCTGAGTTTTTTCCTCCAGTTCTTTCATCCCACAATTCCTGGGGCTGGGATACCGTGTAGGGGTCCAGTGCCTGCCTGGTGTGTTCGAGTTCCACCCTCAGCACCATCAGGAAGTGGTGGCATGCACCCATAGGCCTGGCTTCCTGGGAAGCTGAGGCAGGAGGATCGCTTGAGCCCAGGAGGTTAAGGCCCACCTGGGCAACGTAGGAAGAGCTATCTCTTTAAAAATTCCTCTTTGCCTGTCTACTGTGTGCTTGGGACCAAGCAGTGAGCTGGAAGCCTGGCTCACCTGCTTATAAATTATGATAAAACAAGCTGGGCATGTGGCCTGCACCTGTAATCCCAGCACTTGGAAGGCTGAGGCAGGAGGATGGTCAGCCTGCACTGCAGAGCAAGTTCAAGGCTGGCCTGAACTACACAGTGAGATCCTGTCTCAAAACCCAAAACAGTAAGTTAAGGTAAAATGTACATAACTTTTACCATTTCAACTTGTTTTACTGCCTTATCCATTGGAAGCATCCGTACTTCAGTGGTATTTCCTATGCTGACCTTGCAGCCGTCACCACCGTCCATTGGCAGGACCTTTTCATCTTCCCTGTCCCAATACTCACTTCCATCCCCTCACACCCCCAACCTCTGGTTAGGACATTTTTATAAGTAGAAGAATAAATTTGGGAACAAATACTATTTGGGGCACGGGGGTTAAGACAGGGCTTCGTTACGCAGCTCAGGCTGGCCTGGAACTCACAGTGATCCTCCTGCCTCAGCCTCCCCAGTGCAGGGATCACAGGTGTGCGCCACCACACCTGGGTTGGAAGCAAATACTATTAAATGACACCTCCCTGCTGGTGTCCCCGGGGGCAGCAGGGGGTCAGTTCTGTCTCCTTCATTCCTCTGCCTGCTCAGGAGCTCCAATGTGGGTCACAGGCTACCATCTGGGAGCCCTGGAGCAAATAGCAAGGTGGGCGTTCCTGCCTCCTCCAGGAGCCCACCCGACCTGGCCACCAGCCCCAGAGCACCCTGCACTGTCTGCTGCCTGTCCGCACTGTAGGACTTGCGACCTTTCTTCTCAGTGTCTTCCTGCCCATTTGCACCCCAGAGCAGAGGCACGTTGAGGACAGAGAACCCAGGGCTTCTGTCACCACTGCCCTGTGGTGCCCAGCACAGGGCCTGGCACCCACCAGAAAGGCCGGGCCCACGGGGGGACAAACACACAGGGTCTCAGGGCACACGGGGAGAGGGCAGGGGAGGAGTGGCCGGGCTGAGGTCACCACCCAGAAAGGATGGGAGACTGAGGGTGCCATGCGGGTGCCCAGCAGTTCAGGGCAGGAACAGCTGAGGTACACCCTGGGGTGCACCCTGGTGGGAAGGGATTGGCTTGGCTAGATGGGTTCCTGGGTCCCTCAGAGAACGCGGTGGGGGCAGAAGTGGGGCAGGGCCAGCGGCGGAGTGGCCAGGAAGCCGGGGCCATCTCAAGGCTTGGGCCTTCAATTGGCTTTGTTCGTGGGGGAGGAGCTGGTTCGGGGAGTGAGGGCGCCCTGGGTGGCATGGGGGGGCGGAGCCAGGGGCCAGGCTTCCCCGTGCCCATCCACCCACCTGACAGCGCCCATCTGCCCCTTGGGCCCTGGCTGAGGTGCATGTGCCAGGCTCCGTCTCAGGCCTGGGCGCCGCCAAGCTCTGGGGAGATGGCACCAGACGACCTCGGCTGGAGGTGAGCAAGCGGCTGTGGCCGCGGTGACTCACTC
This sequence comes from Erethizon dorsatum, assembly GCA_028451465.1. Lineage (NCBI taxonomy): Eukaryota > Metazoa > Chordata > Mammalia > Rodentia > Erethizontidae > Erethizon > Erethizon dorsatum. Next base: position 8,810,596 of record CM051824.1, read on the forward strand.
TGCCTGAGCACAGCGGGCAGCTCGAAGAGGTGCCAGGAGCCAGATCTGGAGGGTGCGTCGTGGCTGGCAGCTGCAGGGTGGGCAGGGCCAGCAGGGACCTGTCCTGGCCCCGCTTCCTTCTCTGCTGTAAGCTGTCCATTCGCAGCACCTGCCCACTCGGTTGTCTGTCTCCGGCTGCCGGGCACTGCCCTTTCCAGTCTAGCCTGTCGGGTAATCTGCCCAGCACATGGGCTTCAAAGGCCCTCCAGCCGCCCACACCAGGCCCCCCCACCCCAGCACACAGCTTCTTTGGTCCACCTGTTACCCCTGACGTGCCACAGCGGCAGCTGCTGTGCTCCACGTGGTCCCTTGCAGCAGCCGGAGGCTATGGGGACTGTAACTCTCATCGATGCTTTATTTATTCTTTGTTTTGTTGTTTTAGACAGGATATCGCTGTGTAGTCCAGGCTGGCCTTGAACTCACTATGTAGCTCAGGCTGGCCTAGAAGTCACAGGGCTCCTCCTGCCTCAGCCTCCCAAGTGCTGAGATGACACATGTGCACCACCACACCCAGCTCTCATTCATGTTTTATGGATGGGGAAACCAAGGCAGCGAAACCTCCCAGGGCCACACGGCCAGGAAGCAGCAGAGCTGAGTTTAGAGTCCTGCCCTGGACCACAGCAGGGAGCTGCCTTGGGCTCCACACCTGCAGCTCCATGCAGTGCCTGCCTCGACAGCCTCTTGCGCAGAGCTTCCTGCTGGATTTTGGAGAGATAAAGGGCCCCCCCATTCCTTCCGCATCGAGGCCTGAGAGGCGTTCCATAGACCGCATCTGCTGGCTCTGGGCCGAGGCTGCAGGGTGGAGAAGGATCTGCAGAAGCAGCCACCCGGGGCCGGGAGGGAAGGGCTGAGAATTCTGAGGGGCCAGGGTCCCCCTGCAGGGGTCCGTGCGGCACCCCAAGCGCTCGCCTTTCCTGGAGTGTCCCAGGGTCCAACCAGAAATTCCTGCTGTTCCGTTGGATACCAGGGACATTCCTGGAACTGCTGCTTTTTGGCCTTGGGCCCCAGCGGGCTCCAGATACTGCTCAGGGCATGGAAGACAGAGCTGAACGGCGCTCGGGGCCCAGGTGCAGGCAGACACACCAAGAAGGCGGGGAGATGATGATAAGTGCTCTGGAGGAAAAAAATTCAGCTAAAGGGAGAGGAAGTACAGGCAGGGCACCACTGTATAAAGGTGAACAGAGGACGAGGCCTCTGAGCGCAGACCTGAAGGAGGCAGGATGTTTTGCTAGGGAAAAGCACTCCGGGCTCCTGGTAGTGGCCACAGCAAGAGCAAAGGCCCTGAGGCCGGCAGGGCCTCTTAGGTTGGGGGGAAACAAAGAGGAGGGTGTGGCCAGAGCAGAGGGCTGGGGTGGAACAGCAGGGGAGGAGGTCGGATAGGTGAGGGGGCTGCTGGAAAAGCCTTGGGTAGAAATGGAACAGAATCTGTTCTGTAAAATTTTCCAAAATTGCACTGGTTGGAGCCTAGACTGTCGGGGTGAGGGGAAAGGCGTCACCTCCTTGCAGTTGTCGTGGAGCGATTTAGCCAGCCTGGTGGCGCCCAGGACAGCCAGCTGGAGGCAGGGTGCTTGAGGGGGAGGCAGGAGCACTGAGGAGCCAGGCCCAGCAGGGCCAGGACCAAGTAGCCTCTGCCCAGCCGGCAAGACCCAGGTGGAGCAGGGTGGGGAGGAAATTGGGGAGTCTGTTTCTTGCCCAGGCCGCTTGCAACACAGCTAGGCTCTTTCGTCAAACCCTGTCCTCCAGTGTGACTAGGCCTCAAGCGGCCAAAACGAGGGGGATAAAAGTTGGCATCTACTGGAAAAAGGTTAGGTTCCGTCCTGCCCCGCTATTGGTTCATGCATTTACCTAACTAATACTTACAAAGCCCGTGCAAAGTGTCAGGCAGGGTACTGGGCCCTGCCAGCTTCCAACATAGCCAGGGAGGAGAGCAGATAAGAAATACAAAGTTGCCGGGTGTTGTGGCACATGCCTGTAATCCCAGCACTCAGGAGGCTGAGACGGGAAAATTACCTTGAGTTCCAGGCCAGCCTGGATCCCCCAAAAAAGAGGAATAGGGCAGCTCTGTAGTCAGGGCCCAGGCTCGGGCTGCAGCCCAGGACACTGGGGCCACCTGGGGCCTCACAGACACTTAAGATGGTGGCTGCCTCCCCTGTGCAATAAGGAGCCATGGCCAGGTTGTAAGCGCGAGAGCCTCATGCCTCGTGGACGCCTGCCTCAATGGAATACGCGTCCTCACCTGGCCAGGCCAGTGGAGGCCTGTCTTGGGTGATCACTAGCTTCTCACCCCCAGCAGTCTGCCCTGCCAAGCTTGGGTTGCTGAGGTGGACCCCAGCCACCCCGGGTGGGGCTGGGAGGGTGCTGGTCTGGACCCAGCCCCCCTGGGACGCATGGGTCCCACACAAGCCGGGATCCAGCAGAGTGGTTTGTCTGGAGGAGGCCAGCGAGCTGGAAACCAAAAGGAAATTAGCAATCAGGTCGCAGGCAGGCAGGCAGCTTGCTGAGCTGTTTTCACGGCTTGAGAGGGAAAACACAGGCATGAGCAAGCAGGCCACTGTCTGTGCTCTTCCCCGCCCAGGGCCCCGAAGCAGGGAGGGTCGGGTCGGCCGGGTGGGGCCGCAGTGGGGTGTGGGCCGGGCCGCCCGTGCTTGCACAGCTGTGCGCGGAGCAGGCCGCACTGTTTTGGAAACCCTCCCCAGACAAAGCCTGCGCAAGACCTGCAGCCCAGAGGCAGCGTCTCCTGGCCCAGAACTGTGCTCCTCCTGCCCGCGGCCCCCTCTCCCCTTCCAAAGCGGTCACATACTAGGCAGGGAAGCCCTGGCCCCTTCCCCTGGGAGCCAAGGCCAGCCTGACTCACAGCCCCCAGCCCAGCTGCTCCTGTGGGTTTCCGAAGCCACTGCAGGCCAAGGTGGAGAGCAGGTGGCACGGGTGAGTCACCTCAGGAAGCCAGGTGTGCGGCAGGGCCGAGCCCAAGCAAGGATTGGGGCCGGGGGCTCTGGCCCCTCGCCTGTGGCCACACTGCACCTGCTAGATCTGAGCAGCCAGTGCCCCTGTGAGCCACCCTGGCTCTGGCCACGACCTGTGCCCTCCCCGCCCAGGGCTGCATGGAGCCCAGAGGAGCTGGGGCCTGCAGCCTGCCTGCTTCTGCCCAGCCATTCCTTAGCACAGCAGCTCTGCCAGGCTGTGCATGCCTGCTGCCCAGCTGCGGCCACAAGGAGGGTGCAGGCGGGTGATATTCCTTCCCAAAGACTTCCGAGCCTGTTGAAAGCGTGGGCAGTTTCTTTAGACACTAAATGGGGCTGGGCATGGTGGTGCATGCCTATAATGCCAGCAATCTGGAAGGCTGAGGCAGAAAGATAGCAAGTTTGAGCCCAGCCTAAGCAACTTTGCAATTTAGCAAGACCCTGTCTCAATAAACAAATACATACACAAATACATACATAAAATAATAAAAATAGAAAGGGCTGGGGATGTAGCTCAGAGATGAGAGAGCTTGCTTAGCATGTGAAAAGCCTTGGGTTCAATCCCCAGCACTACAAAAAACCCCACCTAAATGGGAGGCGGAGTGCCAAGTAGGTTAAGTGCCACATCATCCAAATGTGCATGGGAGCCTCATGGGGACCCCTGTTTGAACAGAGGGGTTGGGTGAGGACATATTTGAGACAGAGAAAAAACTGTCCCCAACTGTGGAAGGGCAATGAATTCTGGGTAATTTTGTCAAACAAGAAAATGGCACTGTGGTTATAGCAGGAGGAGCCCTCCTTTTCTGTTATGTAGTCAGCGGGTAAAATGAACCAGTGTTTGAATTTGCTGGAGCTAGGCATAGTGGTGCACACCTATAATCCCAGCACTTGGGAGGCTGAGGCAGGAGGATTGACATGAGTTCCAGGCCAGCCTGGGCTATAGAGTGAGTTCAAGACCAGCATGCACTACATAGCAAGATCCTATCTCAAAAAAAAAACAAAAAAAGACATTCTGAGGCAGGGAAGGGTGTGGCAGGGTTGGAGGGAAGGGCAGATGAGCAGGCAGAGCAGTGCCGACGATGGGCATTGCCCTGATGATGGACCGCTGGAGCCTGGGACACAGTCTGTCCTCATCCTGTGTTTTGTGCATGCCACGGTGACAAGTTCAGTGAACAGAGAGGGACACGGCAGGTGGCAAAGGAGGAGCGGCTGAGATGGGCAGGGTCTGCTCAGTGGTGGGGGCCTTGCTCTGCCTCTTGTCCTCCAGGAAGTGGGTTAAATGCTTTGGCCTTAACAGGCTCTTCCTTCCTTCCTTCCTTCCTTCCTTCCTTCCTTCCTTCCTTCCTTCCTTCCTTTCTTTCTTTCTTTCTTTCTTTCTTTCTTTCTTTCTTTCTTTCTTATGGTTTTTTGAGGTAGGGTCTCGCTATGTAGTTCAGGTTGGCCTGGAATTCACAGGAATCCTGCCTCAGCCTCCCAAGTGCTGATATTATAGGCGTGTGCCACCACGACTGACTTTAGGTCTTTTTAGTTCACGTTGTTAAGGAGGACTTACCCTCTACCAGGCACTGTGTGTGTGTGTACGCAAAGACCCTAGGAGACCCTTCTCTCTTGGAAAAGTGTGTGGCCCGTCCTACACCATCAAATACTCAGGGTCCGAGGCCGTGCGGCTCCCATGTAACAGGTGGATTCACACCCTGGAAGCCGGCACTCTGGTGTCCCCAGACACCTGCACGCTTGTGCAGCTGCCACCCCGTGAGTGACAGCCTCCCTTCTCTCCCCAGCTGTCCTTGCTCAGCCGGCTCCTGGGTCTCATGAAACCATCAGCCCTCAGGCAGCACCTAGGCTTCCAGCCCTCGCCACCCTGCCAGGAGCAGCAGCCCAAGGCCAGTGCCGAGCTAGACCACAAGGTGAGCACCCACACCTGTGGGCCCTGCTGGCCCTGCCACCGCTGTGTGTAGCGGGGGAGGGCAGGGCAGCGTGCAGCGCGTGGCCCGTGGGCCTGTAGCTGCGGGTCCTCCAGAACTAGCCGTGCATGGACAGAGCCCAGTAGGCGGCTGTGTTGGGAGGAGGTGCTCATCATCTCTCCAAAGCTGTAATTAGCACCTTGCCCGCGGAGCACACAGCCACAGGTGAGGCCATGTGCACAAGTGTGCAGGTGGAGGGGCCGCCTGGCTCATGCTTGTGTCCTCGGCATCCTCGGTTAGTGGAGAGGCACCTAGCTGGCCTTACAGCACAGTTTGGGGGTGGGGCTGAAATGCTGGGCTTGGGGAGGGTGGGAGCATGTTTAAAGGAGGTGCATGGTGGTACGCACCTATAATCCCAGCTCTCAGGAGGCTGAGGCAGGAGGATCACTGCGAGTTCAAGGCCAGCCTGGGCTACAAAGTGAGTTTAAGGGCAGCCTGAGCTACATAGCAAGATCTTGCCTCAAAAAAACTAAAAAGAAAGAATGAATGAATAGAGAACTATCTGGTCGTGACAAGTGTTCTTTTTTTCCTTTTTGTTGGTCACATCTGGGCCTGAGCTCCCTGTTCGCTTCCAGAGACTGCTACAAGGCTCAGCTCTTGGCCTCCCCCTGTTCTTCCTAATTGACTTTACAGACCCTGCCCAGCTTTTCTGCAAGCCAAGCTCTGGCAGAAGTCAGGGCAGTGAGGTAGCCCAGGGCCAGGAATAGGGAGGTCTCTGGGATGAACGGCAGGGCAGGGTGGTGGGTACAGGGGCTTCACAGTGGGCACCAAGGGCCCACCTCCCTGGGGCATACGGGACAGATCTTCAGGGGCTTCCCTGTGCCAGGAGATGTGAATGGAGGGAGGTAGGCATCTTCCTAAATTTAGAAAGCCAGCTCGCGGATTGGATCTGGCGATCTAGAAGTCCAGCCTTTGGGCACCGCTCTGCAAATCAGATAAAGTAGCTAATTACTTAATGAACACAAAGGAACCATTAAGACGCTGCCATCACCCCCAGGTGCACGCGCCCCTTCCCGAGCACCAGGCCGGCAAGATAGCCAGGCTAATATTAGTGCGTTTACGAGGTCCGGCTTCCCGGGAGAACGCGAGGCGGCTACGCGCCTCCTCGCCTGTGCCAAGTAGTTTTCCCCGGGAAGCAGAGGCTGCGGAGGCTGCTGACGGGAGGGGAGGCTCGAAGGAGGCAGATCCAGCCCCAGCTGAGCTGGCACAGGAATGCGCCCTCCCTGTCGGCTGCCGTGTTGGAAATGACCCGTTGGGCCTAGAAGCTCCAAGGGGCCAGCGTGTCTTTGCAGAGCAGCCAAAAACTAAAGCATGTGCCACCTGGGGGCCAGGAGAGGCCAAGGCAGCCTGAAACCACGGCTTCCCATCAGGCAGGTAGAGCAGAGACGCAACAAGGGCCGAGTTCTGTGCCCCGGGCTGTGGCTGCTGGGCCGGGCGGGGCCTGGAGGGCAGGTGAGTGGGCCCTGCTCCCACCTCGGCCGTCCGGCTGACTCCTCATTAGGCCTGAGCACGTTTCATCTTCAAAGATGCTGGGCTACTCAGCAGCCAAAGGAGCAGTGGCGTCACCGGCCTGTTTTATAGGGAGTGGTGGTCTGGCTGGGGCTGAGCCTTTCATCCCCAGAGCTCAAAGTCTTTGTTTTTTCGTTTTGTTTGGGTTTTTGCTTCTTGAGCACCTTGGGGAAATTGAGGCTAGAGACAGCTCAGCCTGACATGACCTAGTGTGAAGAAAACGGCTGTTTTCCCAGCCCCGGGGGCTGCCATGCTGAGCGGCCTGCCCATACCCCACCTATCTCCCTCCTGTCTGGGAGATTTCCTGCCCCAAACTGTGGGTCACAGCTCTCCTCCAGTCCTGCAAATAAACACTCCTGCCCTGCTCGGGTCTTCTCCCTGTCTCAGTCCCCCCACCACTTTCTCTCTGCCTCAAGTGCTGGCCCAGCCTCCTCCCTCCCTCTAGGAAGAGGCCCAAGGCTCGCTAGGGGTGGCTTACCCTGTGTCCCTTATCCAGCTGTTTCACTGGACCACAGGCACAGCTGTGTCCCTCAGCTTTGCATTGTACTCTTGCTGATGGATGGGTAGATGGATGGGTGGGTGGATGGATGGATGGGTGGATGGGTGGGTGGATGGATGGATGGGCGGATAGGTGGATGGGTGGGTAGGTGGGTGGATGGATGGGTGGATGGATGGGTGGGTGGGAGGGTGGGTGGATGGATGGGTGGATGGATGGGTGGTTGGGTGGGTGGGTGGATGGATCGATGGGTGGGTGGGTGGATGGATGGGTGGGTGGATGGATGGATGGATGAATAGGTGGATGGGTGGGTGGACGGATGGGTGGATGGGTGGGTGGATGGTTGGGTGGGTGAATGGGTGGATGGATGGATGGGTGGGTGGATGGTTGGGTGGGTGGATGGGTGGATGGATGGATGAATAGGCGGATGGATGGATGGATGGATGGATGGGTGGGTGGGTGGATGGATGGATGGGTGGATGGATGGATGGGTGGATGGATGGATGGGTGGGTGGATGGTTGGGTGGGTGGATGGGTGGATGGATGGATGAATAGGCGGATGGGTGGATGGATGGATGGATGGATGGGTGGGTGGGTGGATGGATGGATGGGTGGATGGATGGATGAATAGGTGGATGGGTGGGTGGACGGATGGGTGGATGGGTGGGTGGATGGTTGGATGGACGGATGGGTGGATGGGTGGACAGGTGAATTGTCCTCTCTCCTCTCTCTCTGCTTTCTTCAGCCCATTCTGGCCATCTGTCCTCCTGCCCCATTCTGGAAACCATCCTCCCTCTGCAACCCACTGGTCTCATAAGGTCCTTGTATCATTAAGGCCACAAGAATGTCTGGTGCAGGCTCCCGCTGGAGCCCTGGACTTTGGAAGCATTACCTGTATGGCAGGGGAACCAATCGCTGGGCATTTTTGGTAATTATAAGTTAGGAGGTGCCTGCCTGGGAAAGCTAACCACCAACTCCTTGAACAAAAGAGTCGACTGCGCTGGCTCAGGCTCCGTGTGGGGCAGGGAGCAGCAGCAGGGTGGAGGGGGAGGGGAGAGGCAGGCGGGGTCCTCCCCAGGCCAGCTGTCCCCGATTGAGTCAAAGTCACCTAGCAAAGCACTGCAGAGCTTGTGTGGAAGATAAGAGCTTCCAGGGAATCCTGCTTCCTAGGAAGCTGATCAGAGCCCTTGTAGCATTTTAAAGTGCCGAGCCAGCTGGGTGCATGTGCTGGCACGCCCTGGAGTCCCAGCCAAAGAGGGAGGCTGAGGCTGGAGTTGGAGACCAGCTCAGAAAGAGGGAAGGAAGAGAGGAAGGAAGCGAGGGAGCGAGGGAGGGCAGGCAGAGCCCCTCGGTGGTTGATGATGGCCCGGGGCTTGCCTGGCGGGAGCTAGGCTCACACAGAGAAGATAAACATCTGGATGGGAGGAAGCTTGGCGTCTGGCACAGCCCAGTGAGAGCCAGGTGGGAGAGGACATCTGCAGAGAGGAGCCCAGTGCTCTGAGGCCTGGGTCCCCAGTGCTTCTCTTGGGTCCAGGCACCTTCTGCAAGAGCCAGTGCCTTTCCTGGCCTGTGTTTGTGACACTTTTCCCTTGGCCCCCTGCACATGACAGTTAAATAATTTGACTCCAAAAACTTTTTAATTCTGTTGGCAGTACTGGGCATTGAACCTGGAGCCGTGTACTGAGCTATAGCCCCAGCCTTTTAATTAATTTACTTATTTGTTTGTTTTGAGATAGGGTCTCCCTATGTGGTCCAGGCTGACCTTGAACTCACTAGCCCAGGCCAGCCTCGAACTTGCAGTGATCCTCCTGCCTCAGCCTCTTGAGTAACTGGGGTCACAGACATGTACCACTGTGCCTGGCTAACTTGACTCATTTCACCTCTGTGGCTCCCCGGCTACCAGCTCAGCCCCCTCAACCCGGAACAACTGTTTCCTGGGTATCTCGCTTCGTTCCACCTGGCAGTGTAAACGGTATGCGGCCGTGTTCGGTCTAGTTGTGTTCCGTTCCATCTTGAGGTCCTGGCCGCTCACTTTCATAGAGGTCATTGATGTTTTGATCTGACAAAGCCTGCTGTCGCATGTCTTGTGTCTGTTTGCCACACTTAACTGTTGGTTTTTGCTTTGTCTGGGTGCCTATTGCGTGCATCTATGTGTGTGTGTGTGTGTGTGTGTGTATTCTGTGCTTGTGCATACGTATACACACACAGACATTTGTATATATGTACTTTTTATTTTTATTTTTTTGGCACTGAGGATCAAAGCCAGGGCCTTGAACTTGTTAAGCACACCATCTACTGCTGTGTTATACCCCCGGCCCATGTGCTATATTGATGGGAATTTTTTGTTCCCTTTTTTCCCCCCATGATGTCCCTCATGGATGTCAGGTGGGCTTAACAGAGGGTCACCCATCTATGACCATCAGGCTAAGCCTGGGCAGCACACAGGTGGCTTTGGGGCTTCCTCCAGGTGCACCCCTTGTAAAGTCCTGGCTCTGCTCCCGAGGCCGGGGAACACCTGTTTATGGGGAAATGTATTTGTGAAGAGGTGATTTTATGGGGTGTGCGCTCCCACGTGTAGGTGATGCTGGCCAAGGCCCACCTGGCTGTGCAGACTCTGTGCACCAGCCCTGCAGAGGGTGTGGCCGTGTGTGTTTGTGCGTGAATGCGTGCTGCACATCTCCCGTAAAACTTGTGTGCACTGTGTGTCAAGAGAGTTGGCAAACAAGTTTTGCTGCTTTTGCTCAAGCTGCTGGGATTGCAGGCCGCTGTTGGTCCTGTGCCTGCAGGGTGACCCAGCCAAGAGCTGGCTTGCATTCCTGACCCAGCAAGGGGCTGTGTATCTCCCCCGGCTTGGCCAGGTCATAGGCCCCTCGTCCTGTCACCTCCAAGACGAGAGCAGCCCAGAGTTCTAGTCTCCCAAAGTGCCTGTCCTTTCCTCCTGACCCTCACTTGGCACCACGGGGACAGCCCTGCCCCACCAGGCTGGGGACCTGGGTCAGGCCGAGGTTAGGAGCCCTGGGAGGAGACTGCCCGGTTTGGGGAACAGAAAACAGACATTCGGGACTCCTGAGTTCCTGCCCTGCTGGTCTGTGGTCGCTGCTGTCTTACTTCCTCCACGATCAGGAGCGTGGATATCTCTGACACAAACCTCAAAAGCCAGCGTCCAGCTCTGCTGGGGCCCCAAAACCAGGCTTCTCTGCACGTGTGCAAGCAGGGCCCAGGGTGACGGGGTCAACCAAGGGCAGGCTGGGGCCTTCAGGCAGCTTTCGCTCAGGCGCCAACTCTGCCTCACCCCAGCCAGGCCTGGCCCTCTAGGAGCCCCTTGGGGTCTCTCTGCCTGGGCAAATCACTCATCAGCTTCTTTTTGTTGAGGGACTGTTGAGATAGGGTCTTGCTATGTAGTCCAGGCTGGCCTTAGACTCAGGAATCCTCCTGCCTCAGCCTCCTGAGTGCTGGGATAGGGATCACAGTTCTAGTGCCACCTGCCTCCTGCTGCCTCTGGAGAAGTACAGTTGTCCTGCAACATCAAGGGCAGGAAGCAGCAAAATCTTGGGGAAACCAGGGAGGGAGGGAAGGAGGAAGTGTCGGCGTTGGAGGAAACCACTGCTCCGTGAAACCCTGGGATCAGCTGCTCCCTCGTGCGGCCCCGTGCCCATCCCTGCTGGCATCCGCGTGCCAATGTGCATGTCTACCCAGAGTTCTCTGCTATCTGGGCCCCTGCAGGAGCTGGGTCTTCTGGTTCTGACCCCTCTGGACTCAGGGTCTTTAGTTCTGCCGGCCCCCCAGTGTCTCCCTCATCCCCATTGCCAGAGGAAGCCAGAGAGGGAGGGTGCCAGGTGGGAGCGCGAGGATTCACCTCCAGGCAGCATGGCCGGGCGGGACTACAGAGCCCTGTCTTTCTGCTTTTGTCCCTACTCCTCTCTCTTTCCCACCACCGCCTCCTGGTTCCCACCCTGCTCTTGGCACCAGGAGCTGCTCAGCGTCCAACATCAAGGTCAGGATAGAGTTTAAAACAATCCCAGGGCTGGGGATGTGGCTCAGTGGTAGAGTTCTTGCCTTGCATGCACAAGGCCCTGGGTTCGATCCCCAGCACCACGAAATAAATAAAATAAAATAAAATAAAATAAAATAAAATAAAATAAAAACAGAATCCCAAACTGGGTGTAGCAGTGCATGCCTGTCATCCCATCATCCCAGCACTCTGGGAAGCTGAGTCAGGAGGATCATAAATTTGAGCCCAGCCCAGGCAATTTAGCAACTTAGTGAAACCCTGTTTCCAAATAAAAAATAAAAAGGGCTGGGGATGTAGCTCTGTGCAAAGGCCCTGGGTTCAATCCTCAGTACCGCCAAAAAAAGAGAGAATCCCACTGGGAGGGGCTGGGGCCTCTGACCGGCTCCGGGAGGCGAGGACCGCAGGTGAGTTCTGAGGAAGTTGGGGGTGGACACCCCAGCCTCCCACTGCCTGGGGAGAGAGCTCCCAACCCTCTGCCCAGCTGGGGCCCTGAGAGCGGCTCCATGCAGAGCCTGTTCCCAGCAGCTGAGCGGAAGTCCTGTTCCTGTCCAGATGCTACCAGCTTGTCCCTCATCACCCTCAAGCGGCCTCGTCCCTGCTCCGTGTTTAGGCCCCACCCACCTACACCCACACAGTCACTTTCCCTTAGAGAACCGCGGGTCACGCCTGGCAGGACCTGCCTGTGACGTCCGCCCACTGGCCTCCCAACCCTGTCTTCTGGGACCCCGGGCCTCATTTCCTAGTCACTGGTCACATGTCCTCGTCATTTCCCTCTTGCTAGGACGCACGACCGATGATCTGTCCCCGGCAGTCACTTCCAAAGTCAGCTGTCCTTTGGGAACAGGACTTTGGATGCAGCCCTTACTTGCTGCTCTGGTGCCTGCCAAGGCCAAGGTCAGAGAGTGTGACCTTGGAAAGGATGGGAGCTGCCTGGGCAAGGGAAGTAAGTAGCACCATTTGCTTGTGGGACAGGAAAGGAATAGCAGCCCAGCCGTCAATGGCACAGGTGCCATGCTCCAGCACGGGTGTGCCCAGAGCAATGGGTGTCCTCTGAACTCGTGTTCCTGGGCCTCGCCAGCCAGACAAGCCTGGCTTTCTCCCAGGCCGCGGCTCCTGGCCTAGGGCCTGCCAGTAGCCTGACCTGGGCATTACTCATGCCAATGATCAGTGTCGCTGCTTGCCCGGCCTAGACCTGCCCTGGGGCACAGTCCCGGCTCTGTCCTGCCCACAGGTGCTGGCTGCGGCATGCAGCTTTGCTCTGTGAAGGAGACATCTGTAGCATCCGTCCCCTTTAGAGATCACACATGCTCGTGTGCACACACATGTACACGCATGCGTGAACACACACGCACGCACAGGGAGCCTGTCCAGTTGAAGGGCAGCCATCCAGACATCTGCTCCTGGCCAGACCTCCCTGCCTGGGCACGGAGTTCTGCATGTCAGGGATCTCTCCAAGCCTCAGCTGCCACTGCTGCCAAAAGGTGAGGGTCCCCAGCTCTCTCTGCATGCTGAGCTAGGTCAGGATGCTCTAAAGCAGGTTTATAGTTAATAAGACAGGAAGGTAATGCTAGGCACAGTGGTGCACACCTGTAATCCCAGCTGCTAGGGAAGCTGAGGCAGGATGATTTCAAGCCAGAAAGCTAGAGGCTAACCTGGGTAATATAGCAAGATCCTGTCTCAAAATTAATGTTTTGTTTTGTTTTTTGAGTCAGGGTCTCCTTATGTAATCCCAGCTGGCCTTGAACTCCTTATGTGGCCCAGGTTGGCCTTGGACTTTCAGCGATCCCCCAGCCTCAGCCTCCTATGTGCTGGGGTGACAGGTATGTGCCACCACGCCTGCCTGTGGGTCTCCCTTGGTTCTTCTCCAACCCTAGTGCTGCCCCAGAGCCTGGCTGAACCCGCTCGCTAGTGCAGGGTCCTCTTGTCCCTGGCAAGACCCTGCCATGTTGCCTGTCATTCCAGCACTTGGGAGGCTGAGGCGGAAGGATTGCTGTGAGTTTGAGGCCAGCCTGGGCTACATAGACCCGTCTCAAAACAACAACTGCAAACCCTGCCCTGTCACCTGCCTGGCAGTCTCTGGGGAGAGGAGGGCTGGCTTTGAAGACTGCATCCTTGATCGGACCCGAGGTGGGAGAAACCATCCTGTTCCAGCCTGAGCCAGCAGCTTCCTGGGTGCCTCCTGCTCTGTGCTTCTGCAGTGTCAGTGGCCAGGCCAGCTCTCTTGGCATTAGCTGGAGGGGATTTCCTGGAGGGTGCAGTTCCTGGGAAAAGCAGCCCCACACGCCCCGTTTTCCCTTTCTTCTTATGACAAAATCACTGCCCTGTGAACAGATCCATTTGACCAGGCTTCGTGGGGTCAGGACTCAGGTGGGTGCCAGGCCTGTGGGCCGCCCACCATTGCCTGTCCTCGCTGTCCTCCCCCAGGGCTGCAAGGCTCTGGAGCTGGGAATGGGGTGCTCAGAGCTGCTGAAACAAGCCCACCACCGCCCCTGGCAAGGGACCAGGCCCTACTGGCAGTGAGGAGGGGACGGCACGGCCTCATCTTGTCCTGCCGGGTCCAGGCATGTCCAGCACCTCACCCGCGCACACTCTGGCGCTCTGTGTCATTAAGAGGTTTCCTGGTCCTGTTTCCTGTCTTACCCAGCCTGAGTCCCCACCAGGTGGGAGGAGCTGAAGGGGCTTCCCCTGGGCTGGTGGAAGGGCCACCTTGTTCCCCCAGCAGCAGAGGAAGTGGGCAGAGTGGGCAGGTAGACGGGGGAGCCCACAGCATCACTCATACTGGCCATGCCCTGGCCGCCCCTTCTTGCTTCCTGAAAGGGAAGATGCTGGGCTTGGTGGCACATGCCTGTAATTCCAGCACTTGGGAGGCCAAGGCAGGAGGATCGCTGAGTGTCGCAGGCCAGCATGGGCTACATAGTGAGTTCAAGGCCAGCCTGAACTACATAGTGAGATCCTGTCTCAAAATTTAAAAAAAAAGAAGAAGAAGAAGAAAAGGGAGATGAAGGCTGGCGTCTGGGGTGCCAGCGAGGACAGGAGCAGGCTTGCTGAATTCAGAAATTGACAGAGCAGGAAGCTGGCTTGCAGCTGGCTGTTTACTCAGCGTCCTATGTGGTGGCCCCCTTACTAGCCCACTACGCCCGCCCTGTACCCCAGCTTGCCTCCTGTCCCCTGCAATGATATTGATTTGTTTTTAAGTTTTTTGTTTGTTTTTTTTAAATAGGCTGTTGCTATGTAGCCCACCTGGCTTTGAACTCATAGTCTTCCTGCCTCAGCCTCCTGAGTGCTGGCATTACAGGCGTGCGCTGCCACGCCCAGCTCCCAGTGGCATTTAAGAGGAGGGAGACTGAGGTTCTGCCTCCCCCTTCGTGCTGATGGTTTCTTCTCTGACCTTTGCACGAGGAGCATTGTCAGGGAGCCAGGCCTCCCCTCACCCGAGTGAGGGTCTAGGAAATGAGAGGAGCTGGGGGAAAGGGGCGGCCGGCATCAGCATGGCAGCTGTTTTTGTTTTCTGGTTGCATTGCTGGGAGTGGAGCCCAGGGCCCTTTGAATGCTAGGCAGGTGCTCTGCCTCTGAGCTACATCCCCAACCTGAAACAGGATTTTGTTTCGTGTTTTGGATAGGGTCTTGGGATGTAGTTCAGGCTGGCCTGGAAGTCACTCTGTAGTCTAGGCTGGCCTCCAAATCATGGCAGTCCTCCTGCCTCAGCCTCCCCAGTGCTGAGATCACAGGTGTGTGTCACTGTGCTCAGTTTTGTTTTTTTCAAAAGCTTCGGCCATGACTTCTGGCCACCAATGGAACCTTCCCCCCGGGTCGGGTCATAGTCTGACCTCCAGAGCCCCTCCTTAGGCCCAATGCCAGGGAGCGCCCCAGGTGGGGTAGGGAGATACACACCAACCCCAGGACCTAGCTGGTTTGGTTCTTTCCTTTGGAGAAAGTCGCTTTATAAAATGTGGTTCACAGGGCTTTTCTTTTGGAACACACACACACACACACACACACACACACACACACACACACGGAATAGTTTTCTGGGATTTTCCCTGCAGCTTCAATTATGGGAATCAGTATAAGAACGAAAGGAAACCAGAGCCAGAGCGTTAGTTTTTTCCCTTCGGTAAATCCCCACTGTGGGGTAAACGCCCCCGGTACCCTGGGCTCTGCAGGCCCTCTGACCTCTCCGGAAGATAAGCTCTGCCTTCCAGCCCCAGGCGGACCCTTGGGTGCTGGGGACACTGGGGGGAGGGGGTGGGGTCCAGGAGCAAAAGGAATGAGAGGTGCGGTCCCCAGTCACCAGGCCCTTGCTATCCCCTCTGCAGCCAGCCCCAGCCCCAGCCCTTGCCATGCCCAACCCTGTAGCTCCATGGCCCTCAGAGTTTTCTCTGCCCCTCAGCATCAGCCTGTTTTGTGGCAAGAAGGCCTTGGCTTCCCACCAAGGTCATCGAGGTCGCACCCCAGCCCTTGCCTCCCCCAGCTGGGTTCGTTCAACAGTCATATCAGCGTCTTTTTTTTTTTTTTAATGTGGGTACCAGGAGTCGACCTCAGGATCTCGTGCTTGCCAGCAAGCGCTTGTGCCGCTGAGCGATATCACTGGCCCTTTTTTTTCCTTTATGTGGGTACCAGGAGTTGAACTCAGGACCTCGCACTTGCCAGGCAGGCGCTTATGCCACTGAGCTATCTCACCGGCCCTTGCAGCGTCTTGTTAAATGTTCTTGAACCTGCAGCTTCCACTCTATTCTGATGCCATGAACAAACCACATGTAGAGTAGAGAGGGGTAAAGCACGGTGTGAGCACGGGTGTGGCCCGGCACTGGAGCACCAGCCTAGTGGGTGCCATCCAGTCCCCTGACACATCTCACCTCTCTGTTTGTTTGTTTGTTTGCTTACTTGTTTGAGACAAGGTCAAGGTGGTCTCAAACTCATGACGATCCTCCTGCCTCAGCCTCCCAGTGCTGGGATACAGGCATGTACCACCATGCCAGCTGCCCCATCCCTGTGTCATTGCTCAGGACCTGTCTGGTGTTGTCATCTGCCCACCTCCGCCCTCACAGGGCCATCTTTATTCCAAATCCCACTGCTCTTCGAAGCCTACTTCAGCTGAGTTACTTCCTCCCCGAAGCCTCGAGCTAAACCCCCAATGTGCACTCCCCCCAGAAAAAACCTGGAAGGCCCTTTCTCCCTGTGGTCTGAGGGGAACTGATCCTGTGTCAGTGGCCAAGTGTTGGTCTTCCTGAAGCTGCTTCCTCCCTCCCAGTGGGGAGGTTGCATCTCAGTCAAGGGGCAGTGCAGGCCCAAGGCCTGCTGCGCAAAGGGCAAGGAGAGCTGGGCGTGGTGGCATGCACCTGGGACCCCAGCACTGAGGCAGGTGGATCTCAAGTTTGAGCCTTCCCGGGCAACTTAGTGAAACCCTGTTTCAAAAAGAGTCAACTAAGTAGCTCAGTGGCAGAGCGCCCTGCGATCAGTTCCCAGCACAGCAAAAAAGCAAAACAGTGTAAACATTCATAGTGGGCCGGTGAGATGGCTCAGCGGTGTAAGCGCCTGCCTGGCAAGTGCGAGGTCCTGAGTTCGACTTCCGGAACCCACATACAAAAAAAGGGCCGGTGATATTGCTCAGTGGCACGGGCGCCTGCTGGCGCGTGAGGTCCTGAGTTCGACCCCCGGTATCCACAATAAATAAATAAATGAATAAATAAATAAATAAATTAATTAATTAATTAAGCATTCACAGTGCTGGGTCGGGTACCCGTGGAAGTGGCTGTCATTCTGTCCTAGAGAGGCTCCTGAGGGGCGCAGAGAGGCAGCCGCTGTTCCTGGGACACCACCTGGTCCTCCAAGAGGGCCGAGTAATGGGCGGGGGATGCTGGCACAGGGCCTGGCCTGGCTCTGAGCTCCACCTCAGTTTTCACCACATGGGGCCCTGTGGCCCTCCCGGAACTCCCTCCCATCCCTCTCATCCTGGAGCTGCTTATCTGCCACGGGCACAGGGTTGCAGCCACCCTCCTTATCTGTGGCATAAGGAGCCCAAAGAGGACCGGGCAGCAGGAGCCCTGGGTGGGGGCGTGTGCCTGCTGCCAGAGTTCAGATGCCAGGGGCCGGCTGTCTTCCGGACGCTCCCTGCATTTCATTTCTCTGCACAGGGAGCTAACGTCCAGTAAATGAAGGGGGCCCAGCAGGGCCCGAGGGTGCCCTGGGCTCAGTGCCTTCTCTGAGACTTGGCCTTTGTCCTATTTTCACCTCTCAAGGGTTCTGTAGAAAGAATGAGAGTGGAAACCAGGTCTGGTGGTGTATACACCTCGGTGTCATCCTAGCATTCTAGGAGGCTGAGGCAGGAGGATCAAAAGTTCAAACCCAAACTGGCTGTAGTGGTACACGCCTGTAATCCCAGCACTCGGGAGGCTGAGGCAGGAGGATTGCTGCAAGTTTGAGGCCAGCCTGGGCTACAAAGTGAGTTCAAGGCCAGCCTGAACTGCAGAGCAAAACCCTGTCTCAAAAAGACAAAAAATAAATAAATAAATAAATCCCAGCTTGGGTAATTTAGGGATTTAGCATGACCCTGTTTCAGAATAAAAAATTTTAAAAGGACTGGGGATATAACTCAGTGCAAAGGCCCTGAGTTTGATCCCCAGTATTCCTCTCTTTGCTTCTGGGCTGCTGTGAGTCAAGTAGGTGTCCTCTGTCACATGTCTCCTCCCACCAGCCACGATGTACCAGGATCAAAGCACTGGGGCTGGCACACCATGGACTAAAGCCCATGAAGCCATGAGCCCCAACACCCTTTCTTTCCTCTGAGTTGATGCACCTTGAGTATCTGCCACAGTGACACAAACCAGGGGTTTAGCTGTCGGGCAGGTCTACACCCCACAAAATCCGAAGCAAAGAGCCTGCAGGGCAAGGCAGGGGCTGAGTCAGGGACACCAGTCTTCATGCCCTCCTCAGGTCTGCTACCTGTGCCACAGCCTCCTGACCCTGGCCGGTGTGGTGGTCAGCAGTCAGGATGTCACTCCGGAGCACTGGGTGAGTGTCCCAAGGGGCCGCGAGAGGCCACCACCCGCCACTCTGTCCCACAGCTGTTCCCAAGGGGTCCTAAGCCGTATGCCCAGCAGTTGTCCCTACTCCTGAGCTGTCAATCAGAGTTACACCCCCACACACACGCACAGACACACTTGTTCTCCCTCCTGCCGCCCTGGGATGCGGGATGCGCCTGCTCAGCGCCCTTGCCTTTGACCTGCGCCTGTGCCCCGGCCTGGCAGGGTGAGCTGCAGCTGCTGTGCATGCAGCTGGACCGCCACATCAGCACCCACATCCGGGAGAGCCCCCAGGCCATGCACCGCACCCGACTCAAGGACCTGGCCACCCAGACCTACGTCCGCTGGCAGGAGCTATTGGCCCGCTGCCAGCCCAAGGTGCCCCTGAAGCCCCAGCCCTGGGCAGTGAGGGAAGTGGTTGGACAGGGCTGGCCAGGGCCAGCAGCATGTCCACCCCCAACCTGACAGCTGCTGCGCCCCTGGCCAGGGTGGGTGGCAGGGGTGGGGATGACTTGGGCGGGCGTTGGGATTCTTAGGAAGAGGGCCCGGGGACCCCTGTAGGCTTCGGGCTGGCCTCCTGCTCGGTTCAGAGGAATGCTCCAGACTGCTCTGCCCCCCTCTGATTTCTGCAGCAACATTCTCTATTTCCCATATTTTCACAGACCCTCTCGGTGGTAACACAGCTAAAAAAATTTTTTTTAAAATTTTTTTGAAACAAGGTCTGCTCTGTAGTTCAGGCTGGCCTTGAACTCACTATATAGCCCAGGCTGCCCCCGAGCTCCTGGCAATCCTCCTGCCTCAGCCTGCCAAGTGCTGGGATTGCAGGCCAACACCACCACACCCCGAGTTAGTGAATTTGAGTTGTTTTGTTTTTTTCTGGAGACAGTCTCACTATGTAGTTCAGGCTAGCCTTGAACTCACCGTGTAGCTCAGGCTGGATTCTCCTGCCTCAGCCTCCTGAGTGCTGGGGTTACAGGAGTGCACAACCACGCCTGGCTCAAACTTGTAAATGAGACCTGTTTCTGTGTGGACCCACATAACTGTCATGAGGCAGGCGATGTTGGGAGCCCATGTGCAGAAAAGTAAACTAACCAAGTTAAATAGCGTGACCTGTCACACACACAGCTCCAGTGAATGTCACAATCAGGGCCCAGAGCCAGTCTGACCTGGAGTGCAAGCAGCCTCCCTCCTGGCCTCCGCGTCTCCCCCGGCAGCACCCGAGGGCTTCCTTGAGGTCCCTGGGCCTGAGCCCCCAGCCCTTGACAGGGACATTCCTCCCTCCCGGCTCAAGGGCTCCCGGGTGCCCCTCCTCTGCATCCCCTCTTCTCCTTGCCCCATAACCTCTGACTTGGGCTGACACTGGCCACAGCCTGTGGCTTGGGGCTCAGATTTCGCAAGTCCCTGAGAAAGCTGGAGCACAGCTGGGTCTCCCGGGGACCGGATCACACCAGTATGTGCAGGGAAGCATGCGTGTGTGGGGAGAAAGCACGGGCACGCGAAGCGCCCTCTGGGCAGGGATGGGGACCCCGCAGAGACCTGGCACCAGGTGGCCCAGAGCCTTAACAGTTTCGCTCACCCAGCGCCAGGCATGGAGCAGGCCTGTGGTGGCCGCTGCACATCCAGGGGCCTCGGGAGAGTGGCAGCCCCCAGCCCCGCCATCATGGACCATTTGTGTCCTCACCACAGGGTGCATACTTCAGCCCCTGGAAAGACATCTGAGGGGCAAGGGCAGGGCAGCCCCGGCTCCTGACTTGAGCCAGAAGCAACCAGGCTCAGGAAGCTGCAGCAGGCAGCAAGAGACACCAGGGGACACCCAGATGTGACCAGCCCAAGGAAGTGGCGGACCTCGCCGTGCCACTGCCCCACCCCCACCTTGCCGGGGCTCTCTGGGCTCCACTCCCCCAAGGCCTCTGTCTCCATGGCTCTGGTTCCTGGGGCCTCCCAGCCCTCCCAGCTGGCCACAGCTCTCTCCACCCCCTTCCTCTCTCCCCACCATGAATGTGAGGTTCCTTTGTGCATATTAAAGTCTTATTTCAGCCTCAGTGGCCTGGGAGTCTTCCTGCAGTCCCTGTCCCCAGGGCTCCTACCCAGCCCAGCCCCCCAGGGGCTGTAGTCCTCACCTGAACAGTCACTGCCCGCAGGGGGTCTCTGCAAACCCCAGGCAGGAGCCCTCAACCCATGGCCCAAGAGTTGTCAGACCCTGGGAACAGGGATGGGGACATTTTCCGAGACCTTCCCGCCCCGCTGAGGAGGCTACACAGTGAGCTGGTGGATCTGGGCTGTAATTATGCTTGATTCAATTTATTGTTGAGCTCTGAAATCAACGCTGCAGACTTACCAGCAGGGCGGGTCCAAAAGACAATTCCAGACCCTGCTAGTGGTTCCCTCAGCCTGGCCTCAGATCAGTTCCCTGGGCTCCGATCCCTGACGGAGTAACAGGTGTCTCCCACCTGAGCCCCTTGAGAACTGCATGGCCCTCTGTGACACAGGAAGTCCCTGGGTGTGTGCCCATCTGACCCTGAAAGCACACTGGTCTCTGTTCCCTCCTGCCTCCTGGTTGAGATGGGGCTTTGCAGGGAACATACGAGGAAGTTGGAAAGTGGCAGAGGATTCCCCCTGCCAATGTGGCCTGTGCCCGCTCCTCTGCTCCACCCTGGGTGCCTGCCTACCTTGGAGCTTCCCGTCGCTGATGTGTACAGCTTTCGCTGTTTATTTTTGTATTTTTATTTTTTTGTTTTTTGAGATTGTCTGCTGGAGATCCTCCTGCCTCCACCTCCCGAGTGCTGGGATGACAGGTATGTGCCACCACGCCCAGCTTCTTTTGCTATCTTTTATGCAAAAGGATCTTCAGGCCCATGGCCCTGCGTGCACACCCCAAGTGTAGCTGCTTCCCTTTCTGGGTCCCTTTCAGGAGCCGAGGGCATCTATTGTTCAGAGGGCATGGGCACAGGCAGGGTCCAGTGCTGGGTACCACACTGGACATTTTTTCTGCCTCATTTGTCAAATGAGAGGTGGAAGAAACTGTTCCAGGGCCAGGGTGGCTTGGACGCCCCGGCAGGGCTGCTGTGAGTTCTGGTTTCTCTCCCTGGCTGCATCACTTGCCCCCTTGGCCTGCTTCCACCACAGGCCCAAGGCACCAGGTCGGCTGCAGGTCCTCCTGGATCTGGGGACCCCGCTTTCTGCACCCTCCCTGCTTCTGACACCAACACCGTACATCCCAACAATTAATCTTCAGTTACTCAATTTCTTCTGGAAACCTGGAAATCACCTTTGAAATTTCCCTGCTTTGTTCTTACTGCCAGGGGCAGAGAACAAGCAGGGAGGCCCAAGAGGCTGAATCAGGGAGTTTCCAGGTCTTGAGGCCGCCCCTAGCTGGCTCCGAGAAGGGGATGAACCTGTCCATCAGTGTAGACACTTGGAGCCCTTCTCCCCAGCCTGGCTCCTTGCTCCCTAAACATGCTCATCCCCAAGAGAGAAACAGACACCGAGGATGGAGGAGGTATAGGTGACAGTTCGGAGCCTCCAGAGACCTGGCTGAAACCTGAACAGAAGTGTGTGCTGTGGGGTCACCCAAGGGCACATGCTGTCCCCTGGGCTGTGTAACGGGCCCTCTCTGGGACTGGCTGGGAACTGACCAGACCTAAAAGCCGGGACCAGCTTGGGACCCTGCCCCCTCAAGGCTGAGAGTCCCACAGTGACACCACCAGTGGCTTCACCCCTTGCTGTCCAGGTCTTGGGCCCCTAAGCCCCTGGGGACAGGCAGGGGACATCCTGATGGAAGCCACTGGAACGGCAGCATCCGGGGCTGTGCTGACGGATGTTTTCCTGCTTCCGTTTGCTGCTGGTGGCTGGGAGGGGTGGGAAGGGAAAGGCTGCCCAGGTGGACGGCTTCGATAACTCTCCTCGCACAGGAAGTAGAGAAAGGAAGTGCTTTTCCTGTGTCCCCACTGCCTGGGTCCCCAGCTCGCAGAAAGCTCCCTGAAGGATAGGTGACCCAGGCTTTTCCACATCCCCAGCAGTGGGCGGACAGCAGCTCTGGAAATGGGCCAGCTGGCTGTCACTGGAGACCCCAGTGTTCACAATGGGGCTCCCATCCCTCCTGCCAGAGAGCCGCTGGCGACAGTGGCAGGTGAGTGGTTCAAGTGGGCCCATGGCCGACAGGAGGGCTCAAAGAGCGGCTTCTCCAGGAGGCCTTTAGCACATCTTTGCATTTCTCCTACTTGGCCACCAGCATTTGAGAAAATGGGGCGAGTAGGGCGTCTGTCAACCCCAATGGTGGGTGCCCTCCATAGCAGGTGCCAGGTGGGCCCCAGGGAAGCCAGGCAGGTCCATGAGCCTCTGCCCCATTAGTAATTTTTGTTTGTTTTTTGAGACAGGGTCTTGCTATGTAGTTCAGGCCTTAAGCTCACTACGGAGCCCAAACTAACCTTAAACTTGCAAACCTCCTGCCTTAGCCTCTTGTGTGCTGGGATCACAGGTATGCGCCAACCCCGCCTGGCAGTCATTTTTCTTAATGGAAGACCCAGGAATCCTTATTTTTCTACCAGTTGTCCTTTTATTTAAAAAGGATGAATCATGAACAAACAGTCATGCAAGGAAACCTTATCCTCTGCCCACCCACCCACGGCCAGGGCAGGTGTTGGGAATGCACAGCACACAGCAGGAAGTGCAGGAGGTGGGGGGGAACCCGGGGACCCCCCCCAGGCTGCTCCTTGCTGCCCACACCCTTGGCTTGGGGGACCCTGGCGCCTGCCACTGGGGTACAGAAAAAGCCTGTCCCTGCCAGTGAAACCAAACCGCCTTTGAAACTTTCCACTGGGGCCACCTTGGAGGGCAGGTGAGCCAGGGAGCTCAGGTCTCGGTGGTGTCCCTCACCCTAGAGGCTGGGGGCGGCTTGAGGGTGAGGGAAACAGGAAGTGGATCACTGTTGGGATATATGGCTACTGTGGAAAAGACAGATTGGGAGTATTTTACCTTTTTAAAAAATGTTTTGGAGCCAGGCATGATGGCACACGCCTGTAATCCAAGCACTCGGAAGGCTGAGGCAGGAGGATCAATGTGTGTTCGAGGACAGCCTGGGCTACATAGCAAGACCCTGTCTCAAAAAAAAAAAAAAATTTTTTTTATGAAGGAAGGAAGAATGTGGGGGCAGCTGCCCAGCCATGTACCCCTACTTTAGTGGATGTGGGCTAGTCCTGATGAGGGCAGGGGTCCTGTGTCTTCTCCCTTCTAGCAGGGGCAGTGGGAGGCTGCCCTGCCACCCCACCCCGCAGTCATCTGCTTTCCCCTATCTCAGCATCTCCAAGGACAGAGCCTTTTTGCTGGTGTAAAGGAGCTGGGCAGTGTGGCTCCGCGGGGGAGGGAGAAGGGGCCTTTATGTGCACCAGCAAAGACCCGATTGTTACTAAAGCCCAACAGGGCTGCTTTTCTCAATTATCTCCACTGCTTTTTTGGTCTCCACTTTTTGGATGCCAAGTTTTAACCCACAACAAAAGCTGCTGTCGCGCTGATTTATACTCCAGATCTGCTGACGGGGACTGAAGTGCGCTCTCCAGGACTGCCCTGGCTTAAAGTCACCGCGGGAGCTTCAGGGTCTCCAGTCCCCGCCGGTCCCCTTTGCCTCCAGCCAGGGGGTGGCATCTGGCTCCAGGTGCCTGTGGGTGACTTCCCTGAGGTCCCTCCGTCCACCTGCTCGGCTCCGAGGCCAGCTGGCCGGAAGCAGGGCTGGCCAGGCAGCACCGCCCAAGCCACAGCTCCAAGTTACTCTAGGAGAAGCTGTGGGCGGAGGCTGGCGGTTTGGAAGGTGGCGGTGGTGGCGATCGAAGCGTGGCTCTTTCAGCCCCTTTCATCTGAACAGCAGGCTCGTGCCACTTGTTAACCAGCCTGCCGGTGGCACCAGAGGAGTCGTTTCCTGGGGGCAGGCTCTGCCCGGAGCTCGAGAAGCAAGGAGTGGACTGTCAGAGACTTGGGGGTCTCCCTGGCCTGCAAGGCTCGTTCCAGCCTAAGGCCTCTGGGACCAAGAAAGGAGGAAGAATTGGGGGCCAAGAGACCAAATCAGCACCCCAAGAGAAGCCTCGATTTCCCGTTCTGCGTTCCCCATCTCCGTTCCTGTAAGTGGGGCGTGGGGAGCCGCTGAGCCCTGTTCCCGAGCCTGGCCCGCCGCAGGTCTCCGGGGGACACTTCGGAGCGACCAGGTGAGTCCGATTCCCGGGTGGCACTGCCCAGAGCCCCTCCCCCGCCCCACCTCCTCCCAGGCGCCGTGGCGCAGCCCGTGAGTCCCGAGCGCCGGGCGGCCGGGCACGGGGAGGGGCGCGCGCCCGAGCCCCCGGGCGCACGGCGGGCGGCGGACAGGCTGGTCGCAGCCCCCTCCTGGGCGGGCCTTCGCGTCCCGACCCCGGCCGCCGCCGAACCCCCCCGCCTGACGTCAAGGGAGAGGGGGCGGAGAGCGGCGACGGCGGAGAAAGAGCCGGCGCTGAGCAGCGCGGAGCCCGAGCCGGGGCGCGCAGCCGAGCGGGACCGAGGGGCGGCGGCGGGGACCGCGGAGGCGGGCGGCGCGCGGGGCTGGGGCGGAGCGGGGCCGGGGCGGAGCGCGGCCGGAGCCGAGCGCGAGGACGGCGCCCGGGATCCGAGCTGCGTGCAGGAGGTGAGTGAGGCCAGGCTCGCGCGGGGCTGAAGCCGCCGCCGCTTTGTCCCCGTGCTCGGGCAGGGGCTTCCGCGCGCACCGGGACCGTGTCTGAGGCCGCGGCTGGGAGCGCGGTCCGCGGAAGACCTTACCGCGGGCGCTAGGGAGCGGGGCGAGCCGCGCCTGCAGCCGCGGGGCCTGGGGCACGGGCGGGACTGGGGGCGCAGGGTCCCCCGTGCTGTCCGTCCTGCGCGCGGCCGGGATCCTTGCCAGGCTCCCGAGCTGCCCCCAGCTCCTCCACCCCCGACGGAAAGTTTGGGGCGGGCTTGGACCGAGGCCGATGTTGTGGGATCAGATTTCCCTCCCGCGCCCTACCGCCCTCCCGTTCCTCTGGCGGAGGGGCGGCGTGCTGGCCCGGGAAGCCAGCTCCCCCACGGCCCGAGCCAGGTCGCCGTCCGCAGCCGGCCGTTCAGGGTGGGCGAGGGTGCGGAGCGCGCCCCGCCTGGACCCCACACCCCGCCACCTCCTCGCCGCCCGAGCACCCCGCTCTGGGTGTGCTGGGGAGGGTGCTTGCGGCGCGCTCCTCAGAGCACGCCGCGGGGTCCGGCCGGAGCCAGGGTTGACGGCTTCGAGGCGGGGACGTGTTGGGGGGACTATCGGGGGCGAGCGCGCCCCAGCCCCCCGCCCTGCCGGCGCTGGGGTTCCAGGCCGGCAGAGGGCGTCCGCAGGCCGGGCTCGCCACGCTCCCGGCGCCGCCGCTTTGTTTGCATTCAAATCCCGGGGCTGGGGGAGGGGAGAACCGGGGTGGGGGGCCGGGATGGGGTCTTGGCGGGGACCCTTTGTTTTGGAGTGAGTAGGTTCCCCGTTTCTGTCTGTCCTGCCCGAGGCGGAGGGGCTGGAGCAGTGGAACTCAATCTCGATGGCCTGCTCAGGCCAGGGTCCCCGGGGCGCAGTCGCCTAGTTGGAGAGGTTCGCTAGACCCGGGGGAGTGCAGGGGCGCCGGCCGAGCGCGCGCGGCCCGCGAGAACCGCCCCCCCCGGACTCCCCACCCCTTCTCCACCCTCCCTGTGCCCCGCCTGCCAGCGCCGCGGGGCGGGGGGCCCTGGATGAGACCCGAGCCTGCCCGCTGTCCGGCCGCCCCGCAGCCCGAGGGCGAGTGTCTCCTAGAAGGCTGTGCGGGCCAGGATGAGGCCCTGGTCATTTCCACGCCCATCCCACCCACTTCCTGCCTCCCTCTTGGGCAACAAAGGCGCCTCGGGAAACTGGGCCCCTCGGGCTCCCAGCTCCGCTCCCGCCCCAGCTCTGCTGATGTGGAACGGGGTTTGGGGCTCTGCCGGGCCATTGTCTACACTGGGGGGAGGGGACCGGCAGGGGCCAGGACCTGCTGCACCGCGCCCCCGGTGAGGGGCTTTGCCAACCTCCCAGCCCACCTCACACCCCCACACCCCTAGTTCTGGACCCGGCAGAATTCGGTCTTGGGGCTGCGGCACCCCCAGTGGATGCAGCTCCTGCTTCTCGAGATTATTTTAAGAAACTCCTATACCTCTAAGGCCTGTGTGGGGGAGAGGGGTGTCCCTCCTTTTTTTTTTTTTTCCAAACAACTTCCTGTAGAGGAGAGGGTGTGGGGGTGGCCTTGAGGCCTTAGAGGACTTCTTGATGTCTGTCCATGCCTCCAGCTAGCTCAGCTCTTTTCCCAAACCCCAGAAGACTCCCGGGTCTTGGGGGACTGAGGCCAGGTGTGGGGAGCTGGGTCCTCTGCCCAAGAGAGGGGCAGGGCCAGTGGGGATTCCCCAAGAGCCCTGACCCGGTGTTCTCTGTGCTGTCTCCGCGTGGCCCCTCCTGGGTTGTTTGCTGACCGCTTCTTTTCCCTCGCCAGGGTTGCTGGCCTGGAGCTGAGAGCCGGGGCGCGTGCCATGGCCCCATACTGGGCCGTCTGGCTGCTGGCAGCAGGGCTGTGTGGCCTGGGCATTGGGGCTGAGGTGTGGTGGAACCTTGTGCCCCGGAAGACAGTATCTTCTGGGGGTGAGTGCCTGAAGTCCGAGGGAGGGTGGCAGGAGGGACAGAGGGACGGAGGTTTGTGGGGGATACAGGTCTCGGCTGCAGAGGAATTCCTGCAAGCATCACTGGCCTTCTTGTGACCTGTGCGGAGCTACTTTCTCAAAAATGCATCTGGCCCCAGGAACCCGGCATGGTAGTTCAGGTCGGAACCTGGATCTGCCTCCTTGAGATGCCTAGCGTGGCTTTGGGGGACCTCTTCACCCCCCAGCCCAGACCTGGCCACCCCAGAATGAGGAGAAGAGGCTGCACGTTGCCCCTGTGTCGGTACTCAGAAACCTAGAGAGAGAAACACGAGCCAGGAAGAGTGTAAACCAAAGCCTCTGCCCTGCCAGCCTTTGTAGCCCTGTCCCCAGAAGTCCCCTCCTCTATCCCAGTGGGCCCTCCTGCTGCCCGCAGGCTCCTGCTCCGGGCTGTGGCCCTGGATAGGCGGGTGTGCTGAGTGCAGGAGCTTGCGCTGTGCGAAGCAGAGCGGACCCAGCCTCCCGGCTGTGCACACACCTGTGTGAGGAGGTGATGTCAGGTGTTTGTGTCATCCCTGCACTCTGGGGACCTGGGGTGAGCTCACCTCCCACAGGCTGTGCACAGACAGTAATGAAGCCCTGCCGCGCTTGCCCAAGGTGGGGCCCTCCCCTGCCTGGTTTGAGGGAACCCTGAGGACGGGCTGGCGCTGTGAGGGGCTGACACTGGGATCCCGAGACTGTGTGAGAGTCACGTGCTCTGTGTGTGTCAGTGAGGCTGCCAAGCCCCAGGCTTCAGTGCCACCTCTGGCCTCCCGTCTCCTTCCCCTTGCCCTCTTGCCACCTGTGCTGCCCCCCAGCCAGCTGTGCCAGCTGTGTGTGCATCACCAGCAGCCTGTATTTGCATCCTGTTGGAGTGAAGCGTTTCCCCTGAGCTAGGAGCACTCACCAGGCTTCTGTGTCCCTGCCGGGTCAACTGCTGGGCCTGGCTGGACCCTGAAGGAAACGGCAGCGAGGAAGTGGGGGTGGGGAAGTGCCTGGCTCTGGCCGGAGGTGCCGCTGACCCTGAGAGCGAGACCATCAGTCTGATGGCTTCCTCTGGCCGGAAGCTGTGGCTGAGATATCCTTCCTTCCTCCTCACCAGCCCAGATTGGCCTCCTCCCGGGTAGAGGAAGGCCATGGAGGCCTGGGTGGAGCTCCCAGGGCCAAAGCGCATTCAGAAAATGCCCATTGTTGCCAGGCAGGGGCTTGGCTGGCATCACGGGCTCTCAAGTGGGCACCAGGGTGATGGGGCTGAGGAGACCACTGGCCAAAGGAAGGCTGATTTGGGGGGTGCCGGGAACCCCGGGGAGACCTGCCTGTCTGTACCCTGCTCACTTCCGCCCTGTCCTTGTCCCCGCAGAGCTGGCAACCGTGGTGCGGCGGTTCTCCCAGACTGGCATCCAGGACTTCCTGACCTTGACCCTGACCGAGCAGTCTGGGCTGCTATACGTGGGGGCGCGCGAGGCCCTGTTTGCCTTCAGCGTGGAGGCTCTGGAGCTACAAGGAGTGGTGAGAGGCGGAGCGGTGGGCGGCACCAGGTGGGCGAGAGGCCTTGCCGGCCGCTGCCGAGTGAGCGAGCCTGCTCCTCTCTGGTCAGAAGTGGCATTTCCTGGATCCTGCCCTGGTGGGGTGGTTCAGGCCTTCTGTCCTCTCCTGGAAGAAGTCCCCGCACACAGGATGGGGACGTGCCCCTTGCTGTAGCCCATCACTGATGGGCGCCTCTCTGTCCTCAGATCTCCTGGGAGGCACCAGCCGAGAAGAAGACTGAGTGCATCCAGAAAGGGAAGAGCAACCAGGTGGGCGCTCGGGGCACTGCCCATGGCTGGCCCGGTGCTGGCCTGTTGCATTCGTGGCCCCGATGGCCCACGTCTCTGGCCCTCGTGTGCTCCCTGACTGGACGCCTCTCTCCCTGCAGACAGAGTGCTTCAACTTCATCCGCTTCCTGCAGCCCTACAATGCCTCGCACCTGTACGTGTGCGGGACCTACGCCTTCCAGCCCAAGTGCACCTACATTGTGAGTGCTGTCCCCTCCCCAGGGACCCCAGCCTCCCCTGTCCCCGACATAGCCTCTCCTCCTCATGGTCTCTCTCTGTCCCTAGGACATGCTCACTTTCACTTTGGAGCAAGGAGACTTTGAGGACGGGAAGGGGAAGTGTCCCTATGACCCAGCTAAGGGCCACACCGGCCTCCTTGTGGGTAAGTGGCTGTCCCCCATGCAGGCTGCGCGAGTCCCTTCTCTGCCAAAGAGGGTCTGCACCCCGCTTCAGCCCTAGCTGAATCTCCATCCCCCACAGACGGAGAGCTGTATTCGGCCACGCTCAGCAATTTCCTGGGCACAGAGCCCGTCATCCTGCGGAACATGGGCCCCCACCACGCCATGAAGACTGAGTACCTGGCCTTTTGGCTCAATGGTGAGCGCTGGCATGGAGGGGGGGCTGCTGTGAGATCCCTGGCGCCCTGCCGCTGACCCTCCTCGCCCTGCCACAGAACCCCACTTCGTAGGCTCTGCCTACGTCCCTGAGAGTGTGGGGAGCTTCACCGGGGATGACGACAAGATCTACTTCTTCTTCAGCGAGCGGGCCGTGGAGTATGACTGCTACGCCGAGCAGGTGGTGGCACGTGTCGCCCGCGTCTGTAAGGTACCGAATCCCGCAGTGAGGGCCCTGGGAGCCCTGCCGGCCTGGCAGGGGCTGACTGGCCCTGTCCCTTTGCCATCCGCCAGGGAGACATGGGGGGGGCACGGACGCTGCAGAGGAAGTGGACCACGTTCCTGAAGGCGCGGCTGGTGTGCTCGGCCCCCGACTGGCAGCTGTACTTCAACCAGCTGCGGGCAGTACACACCCTGCGAGGCGCCTCCTGGCACAACACCACCTTTTTCGGGGTCTTCCGAGCTCGATGGTGCGTTGGCCAGGGGGCCCCCTGGAGGTGGGAGGGCGGGTGTTCAGGTTAGGGGTGTGTGTGGGTGTGCGGGGCGCACAGGCCTCTGGGGAGCCTCCAGGTGGCCAGTGTCAGGATATGAAGAACACCAGGCACCTGCTGCCCCGTTTTATTTACTTCGGTGCTTTTGAGACAGGGTCTTGCTACATAATTCAGACTGGCCTTGAATTCACTATATAGCTCCGGCTGGCTTCAAATTGTGGCAGTCATCCTGCCTCAGCCTCCCAAGTACTGGGATTACAGATGTGTGCCACCACACCCATCTTATCTGCCCCAGGGCCCTGGCTCAGGTGGCACCTTAGACCTGCCAGTACGTTCTCGTGCCTGTGACCACTTTGCGCTGAGCCCTGCCTTGTGCTCTTGCCCCGGAACTGGAGTGAGATGGGCTCAGGTGGGCACCAGGCATGACCCTTGAGGTCCCTTTCTGTGACAGGGGAGATGTGGACCTGTCAGCAGTCTGTGAGTACCAGCTGGAGGAGATCCAGAGGGTGTTCGAGGGTCCCTACAAGGAGTACCGCGAGCAAGCCCAGAAGTGGGCCCGCTATACGGACCCGGTACCCACCCCTCGGCCCGGCTCTGTGAGTCCTGCAGGGCGGGGTGTGTGCCCACTGTCAGCTCAGTGCCTTTACCCCCACCTCATGGTGCCGTCCCGTCCCTGCCTCCATGTAGTGCATCAACAACTGGCACCGGCGCCATGGCTATGCCAGCTCCCTGGAGCTGCCCGACAACACGCTCAACTTCGTCAAGAAGCACCCGCTGATGGAGGGGCAGGTGGCCCCCCGGTGGGGCCGGCCCCTGCTGGTAAAGAAGGAGGCCAACTTCACCCACCTGGTGGCCGACCGGACCACGGGGCTTGATGGAGCCACCTACACGGTGCTGTTCATCGGTACAGGTAGGCGCGGCTGTGTCCAGGGTGGGGCGGCTGGGGAGGACCAGAGCCACGCGCCCTCTTGCTTAGCCCTCCCTGCACCACTCCAGGGGATGGCTGGCTGCTCAAGGCCGTGAGCCTCGGCACCTGGGTGCACCTGATCGAGGAGCTGCAGGTGTTTGACCAAGAGTCCGTGGAGAGCCTGGTGCTGTCTCAGAGCAAGGTAGGATGTCGGGCCCTGCATTGCTGTCCCCAGTGCCATCCCCCCCTGCTCCCTCTGCCTGGCTTCCCTGCTTGGCCAGGGCAGCGCACCCTGAGCTTGGTCTGAGCTCCAGGAAGTGACGGCACTAGCGAACAGAACCCACAGCGCCTTTATATGTAACCAGGTCCGCTGGGACTGCGTTCCCAGAATGGGGCCTGGCTGCCGCTCACGTGTTCCTTCCTCAGGCCCCTCTTCCTCCAGCCTCTTCCGATCACACTCCTGCTGGCCAGACCTCCCAGGCTGTGGGACACTTACGGTGTCCCCGAGACGTTGGTTCCTCCCAGTCCCCAGGGGCCCTCTGGGCCCAGCCTTCTGCTTCCTTGCTTCCTTGACCGTTTCCCTGATGTGTTGGCATTTTTTTTTTAACCTCATGCAGAACTCTTCCTGGCATATTTCCAGCACCCTGTGTACTTGGATTGGCTTGCCTTTTACCAGCTATTGTGACTCAAAGTTGTCCCCCCAGAACATGGAATAATGGCAGAAAGAAAGTGTGGGGTTGAATAAACACACACAGGTTGACAGCCACCGTTCAACAGAAAGACACTTAATTCTACGCTGCTGCTGTTGTTAGGGGTGCTGTTTCCTGCAGTGTTTGCGTGACAGCGTGGGGACACATCTGTTGTCCCCATTTAATAAGGTCACAGTCGTAAAGTGCTTAGGATTGGGCTGGCTTGCAGTAAGCCCTCGGTGAGTTCAGCAGGCTTTGGACTCACCTCTACCTTCTCTCTCCCAGGGCCACCTCTTGGAGCTGTGCTCCCTATGGGAGTCCGAGCTGTCCCCAGCTGTGTCCCCGGCACCGCTGACCCTCCTACCCCTGATTTTCCTGCAGAAGCTGCTTTTTGCCGGCTCCCGCTCTCAGGTCGTCCAGCTGCCCCTGGCAGCTTGTGACAAGTACCGCTCCTGTGCAGACTGCATCCTCGCCCGGGACCCCTACTGCGCCTGGAACGTCAACGCCAGCCGCTGTGTAGCCACGGGCGGCCACTCTGGGTGAGTTGGGTGCCAAGGATGGCCTGGGCACGGGAGGGCAGATGGGCTGGAGCCAGGGTGCTGACGTCCCCGGTTCCCCTCCAGATCCCTGCTGGTGCAGCACGTGACCATCTTGGACACGTCGAGCATCTGTAACTTGCATGCCAGTAAGAAAGGTGAGCTGTCCTTTTTGTCCCCCTGCCATTATAGCCCTGGGCCATAGCTTGAGACCCTGCATACCCTTGCCCTGGGTTCCCCTCAGTAACTCTGCTCTTGTTTCTGCCACTACAGTCAGGCTTACACCCAAAAACATCACAGTGGTAGCGGGCACAGACCTGGTGCTGCCCTGCCGCCTTTCCTCCAACCTGGCCCGTGCTCGCTGGACCTTCAGGGATCAGGATTTGCCCGTGGAACAGCCCGGCTCCTTCCTCTATGACGCCCGGCTGCAGGCTCTGGTGGTGATGGCCGCCCAGCCCCGCCATGCGGGCACCTATCACTGCTTTTCGGAGGAGCAGGGGGCACGGCTGGCTGCAGAAGGCTACCTAGTGGCTGTTGTGGCTGGCCCATCAGTGACCTTGGAGGCCCGGGCGCCCTTGGAAAACCTGGGGCTGGTATGGCTGGCTGTGGTGGCCCTGGGGGCCGTGTGCCTGGTATTGCTGCTGCTGGTTTTGTCACTGCGCCGGCGGCTGCGGGAAGAGCTGGAGAAAGGTGCCAAGGCAGCCGAGAGGACCCTAGTGTACCCCCTGGAGCTGCCCAAGGAACCCACCAGTCCTCCCTTCCGGCCTGGCCCGGAAACAGATGAAAAACTTTGGGATCCTGTCGGCTACTACTACTCAGATGGCTCGCTCAAGATTGTTCCTGGACATGCAAGGTGCCAGCCTGGGGGTGGGCCCCCCTCCCCACCTCCTGGCATCCCCGGCCAGCCCCTGCCTTCTCCAACTCGGCTCCACCTGGGGGGCGGGCGGAACTCGAATGCCAACGGTTATGTGCGCTTACAGTTAGGAGGAGAGGACCGGGGCGGGCACCCCCTGCCCGAGCTCGCTGATGAACTGAGACGCAAGCTGCAGCAGCGCCAGCCGCTGCCCGACTCCAACCCAGAGGAGTCCTCGGTATGAGGGGACCCACCGTATCAGCGGGGCGCGCGGGAGGTGCGGCTCCTACTTTTGCACAGGCACCAGCTACCTCAGGGACATGGCTCGGGCATCCGCTCTGCCTGGGACTGGCACTGCCCAGCACCCGCCTGGCCATGAAGACCTGCTCAGCATGGGCACTGCCACTTGGAGTGGCTCACCAGGGCACCAGCCTTCCTCCTCTGTGAATCTTGGACATGTGGGACCCCAGCAGCCAAAACTTTGCAAGGCAGAAGTTGCAAGATGTGGGTGTGTCTGCACGTGAGCATGTGTGTGTGCGTGCGTGCGTGCATGTGTGTTTGCACGTGGGTGTGTGTGTGGCACAGCTGTCCTGTTTCTGGGGAGTCTTCCCTTGGCCTAGGGTCGTCCTGGTGAGTCTTTGGAGCTATGAAGGGGAAGGGGTCGGATCACTTTGTCTCTCTTACCCCCATCTGTCCCAAATTCGGGGCACCCGTGTACATATGGGGGTGGGGTGGGCAGGGTGCTGTACCCCTTGGGGGGGTGGGGAGGAGCGCAGGGCCCGGGGTGGGCCTAGCCCTGTCCCAGGGCTGTGAATGTTTTCAGGGTGGGGGGGGATGGCGCCTCCTGTGTGTGTGGGGGAAGGGTGGGCGGGGCCTCCCTCTGGGCCCCAGTTCGGTGGTATTTTATGCTGGTCCTCTTCCAGGGCAGGGCTGGGAAAGGTTGTGTGGGGGACAGGGAGGGCATGCTGTGGGTAGCATACCCTCTCCCGGCCCCAGGAAGAGGGCTCCTAACAGTGTAACTTATTGTGTCCCCGCGTATTTATTTGTTGTAAATGTTTGAGTATTTTTATATTGACAAATAAAATGGAGAAAATGAAACTTACTGGGAGGAGGACAGGGCATTCTGGGCTAAACCTCATCTGTCTGGGTACAGAGAGGAAAGGTCCCTCGGGTTGTGAGGGAGGCTGGCCCCCCATACTCCCGGCTGTGATCCCAGGGCAGCCTCCCCTGCTGTGGTCCCTGGCCACTGGTGCCCTCTGTGGGGGACAGCCCAGACTCCAGTGTTTTCCCACAGTCGTGCCTGTGGGGCTGGGAACCAGACCAGGGCCACAGCCCCTGAGGGCCAGTCTGGCTCGGGGCCGGAGGGAAAAGCCAGGGCACTGGGAGGGGGGAGGGGAGGAGGCGGGGAAGTGGGGCTGCCCCCAGAACTCTGGGGAGGGTGAGTGGGAGTGAGGGGACTTCCTGGAAGCCCCTGAAGCAACAGGATGGAGCAGTGCCTTGCGTGGAGTCTGGACTCCCAGTCAGCTCACCAGGAGAGAGAAGAAGCTGGCCTGGAGAGTCCCGGAGTCGACGTCCTGACCATGTAGGGCAGGAGCCACCCGAGTTCCCAGCCCTGTGCTGGCCAGGGAGAGGTGCTGCACCCAGATGTTCCGAGACAAACAACAGGCCCTGGCCTGGATGCGTCGCTGAGTGCCAAGGCTGGGCTTAGAAGGAGCCAACCCACGCGGAGGCGCGGAGGCCTGAGCACACCACTGCACGAGCTCCCCGGGTGGTGGAGCAGGCCCGGTCTGGGACTTGAGTTGCTGTCCTTGGCCGCAGTCCACAGCCATCAGCCCTGGGGACATTTTGAGGAACATGGAGCTGGATTCGGTAAAGCACGTGGGGGCGTGGCATGGATGGGAGGCCCTGGTTCTGCCCTTGGGGTGCTCCGAGTGACTGGCTGGCCACCTGCTCTATTTATTTTATTTCTTTATTGTCCTGGGGATTAAACTAGGGCCTTCGCACTGAGCTACATCCCCACCCCTTTTCTGAGACGGTCTCACTGAATTGCCCAGGCTGGGCTAGAACTTGGAATCCTCTTTCCTCAACCTCCCAGAGTGCTGGGATTACCGGTGGACGCCCCCACGCCCGGCTCCCTATTGAATTCTGAAGGAATGAGGGCGTCCGAGGCCTTTCAAGCGCTCCTCGCGCCATCCATGGTGGGCTGGACCTGGGGTGCTGCAGGGGTGGGGTGCGGTGGGGTGGGGTCGGGACGAGGGTGGTAACGAAGAGCTCTGAGGGCTGGGCTCCGGCCAACAGGACACAGCCGGACCGCGCCCAGCCGCCCGGTCCCCTCAAACTTCGAGGCGCGGCGCCCCGCCCCCCGCTGCCACAGCGCCCCGCCCTCGCGGCATCCCGGTCCCAGCGCCGCCAATCCCTCAGTCCTCGCTTAGCCTAGCGCGCCCTCGCGTGGCGGCGTCGAAGCGTGGCCCGGTGACTAAGCCCCGCCCCATCGCACGATTGGCTCTCCAGGTAAGGCCTAGGGGCTGGATTGGTTAACTTGGGCGAGGGGCGGGACCGAAGGACAACCGCGGACGCCGAGTGGTCCGATTGCGACGGCGGGGCGGGCGCTGCTTCCACCTCCCTCCCGGCGGCTGAGGCCAGGATGGCGGCGCCGCACCCATGCGGGGACGGGCGGTGCTGCTCGTGCCCGGGTGCGGTGCCAGGAACGCAGCAGACGCTGGAAGAGATGGACTTCGAGAGGGGTGAGGTTGCACACTATGCGGGCAGGGACACCGAGCCGTCGTTTCCTTAAGCTGCCCAAGTGATGAGGCCGAGCTTCGGTCCTCACCTGCTGACGGCCGCACCTGGGAGACCCGAGGCTGCTCGGGTGGGAGTGGGACCGGGAGCCGACTCTGTAGCCGGGGCGTCGCGCCCCCTGGGGGGCAGGGGCACCAGGCTCGGGTCTGCGCGATATAGGTGCCGGCCCGGGCTGCTGGACGGGGCATACGCCTGAGAAGTGGCCACGAACTTGGCAGGTGACAGGTGTCGGTCTCTACCTACGGGGCCCAGAGAGGTAGCTTTCTTCCCAGCTTATACAGAGCTGGATCCTGCTGCCTTCCAGGAAGGCTGGGAACCAGTGTCCCTGGTCTCTGTGTCGGCATCTCAATGCTACCTGGCTGTCACCTGTCCCGCAGGGGCAGCTGTGCAGTCATAGTGACATTGTCATTCTTGGATACATGCTGCTGCTGTCGATGCATCCACACTTCACCATTACCGCAGAGCAACGGGTCTGCACCTGCCCACTTCTCCACCTCTCCTGTGCCATCCTCCAGGCTAAGGAAATAGGACTTCTGCTTTGGGGCTCACCCCCGACCCTGTTTTCCCATCCCCACCAGCAGCCAGAGGAGCCTTTGGAAAATACTAAATCAGATTATTGCAATTCCTGTGGCTTTTGTTTTATTTTTTTGACTAAAGATCTCACTGTAGTCTAGGCTGGCCTCAAACTCATGATCCTCTTGCCTCGGCCTCCTAAGCCCTGGAATTACAGGAGTGTGCCAGCACACCAAGCTTCCCATTGTTTTTTTGTTTGTTTTTGTGGTACTGGGGATTGAACCCAGGGCCTTCACACTGATCTACGTCCCCAGCGTTCTTTTTCATTTTTTTATTTTGAGATGAGATCTCACTAAATCCCTAAATTGCCTAGGCTGGGCCAAACTTTCCATCCTCCTGCTGAGTGCTGAGATTAGGGTTGTGCATCTCCACACCTGCTGTCATTGCTTTTAGAATAAGTCCTTGGGGCCGGTGAGATGGCTCAGTGGCATAAGCGCCTGCCTGGCAAGCGCGAGGGCCCGAGTTGACTCCCGGAACCCACATACGAAAAAAGGGCCGGTGATATCGCTCAGCGGCACGGGCGCCTGCTGGCGCACGAGGTCCTGAGGTCGACCCCCGGTACCCACAAAAAAAAGAAAGAAAAAAAAAAAGAATAAGTCCAAACTCCCTATCATGGACTTCAGAGCTCCTTGGACCTGATGCCCGCTCTATTTCTCTACCCCCATTTTAGTTCTTCTAGATTGCCTGCAATCACCTCTGTACATCAGCCACACTGGTCTCATTTTGGGATTTTTTTTTGGAGGGAGCAGAGGTTACTGGGTATTGAACCTAGGCCTCACACATGCTAGACAAGCACTCTACCACTGAGCTACATTTTTAGACAGGGTCTTACAAAGTTCCCCAGGCTGACCTTGAACTTGTGATCCTTCTGCTCTGCTTCCTGAGTGGCTGGGATTACAGGCATGCGCTCCTGTTTCTGGTTCTTCTCTGTTTATTTTTCAGAGAACTTTGTACCAGCTCTTTTATTTTATAAATACATTGAATATACATGTAGAAAAATGCAATATGTGTATATACGTAATTACATATAAAATTTATATGTATAGATAACAAATTATATTTATATGTAATATACATATATACATATGTTTCTTATTTTTCTTCTTTAAATGAAATGTAGGCTCCATTAAGCCAACTTTTTGGGTTTTGTTTATCCTTGACTCATCCCGAATGCCTACAGCACTGCCAGGTACATAGGAAGTACAAGTTGACTATCCCTTACCTCAAATGCTTGGGAACAGAAGTGTTTTGGATTTTGGATTTTTTTTCAGATTTGGGGATATTTGCATGTACCAAGATCTCTTGGGAATGGGGCCCAGTTCTAAGCCCAGTTCCTGTTTTGTCTGTGACGTGTACACATAGCCTGAAGGTGTTCCCGGCACGCGTGTCCTCACCTCATGAAATCAGGTGTGGATCTTCCCTTGTACCCTGTCCGAGGGTTCAGATTGCGGGTTCAGTGGGGTCACCCAGCATGGAATGAATGAACTGCTGGGGTGTGGCTCGCTCACTCCCCCCACAGCAAGGAAGAGGGAGGTTCTTGGGAGCAGTTGGTCACTGTGATGGCTCCCCTCACCTCCCAGCTTCGCTCACAGAGCCTCATTCCAGCTCCCTGCCACCCAGGGGGCCTGAAGCTGTCCCTCCTGACCCTGCTCAGACACTGGCACCAAAGCCTCCGAGGTGTGTGTCCAGCACCCGGTACCTCGGCTGTGTGGCTTCAGTGCCCTCCCCACTGTAGCTGTGGTTTTCACTGTATTTGTTTGTTTGGTTGGTTTTTTGAGACAGCATCTTCTATGCACCCCAGGGTCCCCTTGAACTTACCACAATCCTCCTGCCTCGGCCTCTGAGAGCTGGGATTATAGGCATGGCCACCAGGCTTGGCTCTGTTAATAGTTGTTGAATGACCAAATCTTCTCCCATTTATAGACGCAGAAACTTGGGTCCAGAGGTGGCGGAAGCACTGAATGGCCTTGGCCACGTGGCACTGCTCAGTCTTTGCTTGGCTCTCTGCAGGCATCTGGTCGGCAGCCCTGGACGGAGACCTGGGCCGCGTGAAATCTTTCATCCAGAAGCCCACAGACCCCAGCCAGCCCGACTCAGCTGGCTACACCGCCCTGGTGAGAGTGGGAGAGGGTCTATTTAACCTGAGCTGGTGGCTCTCTGAGGGGGGTTGGTGTGCACCTGTGTCTTCCGTGCTGTGGTTTGGCTTAGTGTCCCCCAGAGGCCGGTGTGTCCAAGCCTGGTCCCAGAACCGCTGAGGACGGTGGAGCTTCAGGAGGGGCTGGTGGAAGGAAGTTAGTCATCGGGGATGTGCCTGGGAGGGGACACTGGGACGCTGGCCCCTGGCTGCCATGAAGTGAGTGACATGTGGACACACCACAGGCCCAGAAGCACGAATGAAACCAACGTTGTGAGGTCAGAGTTCAGATGGACTCCCCCATTCCTTTTATTTGTGGCGTTGGGGCTCAAACCCAGGGCCTGGTGCTCTACCAAGAGCTACATCCCCGGCCCAACAGTTTTTTCTCTTTTTTTTTTTTTTTTGTAGTACTGGGGACTGAACCTAGGGGCTTTGCTGTGAGTTACATCCCCAGCCCAATTTTTATTTTGTACTTTGAGACAGAATCTTGCCAAGGTGCCCAGACTGGGCTTCAGTTTACAGTCCTCCTGCCTCAGCCTTCCAGAGTGCTAAGATTACAGGCGTGCACTACCATGCCCATTATTTTCTCCCCAAAAGAGGGTCTTTTCATGTGGTCTAGGCTGCCCTTGAACTTGCTCCATGGCCCAGGCTGGCATCAAACTCACAATCTTCCTGCTTTATCCTCCTGATTGCTTTTTAAATTTCCACATATTAAGGAAAACGTGTGATACTTGTCTGGATGTGGCTTATTCCACTTAGTGCGATGATCCCCAGAACCACCCGTTTTCCTGCAAATGAATTTCATTCTTTTTCTTTTTCTTTTTTTTTGTGGGTACCGGGGGGTCGACCTCAGGACCTCGCGCGCCAGCAGGCGCCCGTGCCGCTGAGCGATATCACCGGCCCCTTTTTCGTATGTGGGTTCCGGGAGTCGAACTCGGGCCCTCGCGCTTGCCAGGCAGGCGCTTAAGCCGCTGAGCCATCTCACCGGCCCCATCTTTTTCTATGACTGAATGATACTCCATTTGTTTGTGCGTGTGTGTGTGTGTGCATGTATGCAACATTTATCCATTGACGGGCATCATACCTTGGCTACTGTGAATTGTGCCACAATAATCATGGGTCCGCAGGTGTCCCTGTAGTGTTTTGACTTTAATTCCTTCAGGTATGTGCAAAGGAGATGCACAGCGAGATCAAATGATAGCTCTATTTGTAGATTTTGAGGATCCCGGTGCTGATTTCCGTAGTGGCTGTACTATACTATACTATACTATACTATACTATTTTGCATTCCCACGCCCGGCTCAGGGTAGTTAGCTAATGGCTAGCGTAGTGATTCTTTTTTTTTTTTTTTTTAATATATATACTTAATGGCCATCTGTACCACTTCCGGAAGTCCTCTGTTGGATTTGCTTGCCCAGGACTGCTGGGCTGTTTCCCCTGTGGCCAGAGCGCCGTGTCCTGCAGGCCGTCTCCTCACCCTGCTCGTCCTCCTTGTTGTGTGGGAGCCATTGAGTCTGGGTCCCATCCGTAACTGTTGCTCGCTCCCCGTGCTGCTGGAGTCCCAGCCGGAAGGCGTCCCCGTGCCTGTGCCCCGCATTCCCTTTCTTCCAGCAAGCTTCCCTTTCTATGAAGCCAGCGCCCGCACCTTCGGGACATCGCTGTGCCGCTGAGCTGCGCCCAGCGTGCTGTTAACACAGCTTCCTGCCTGTGTGACCGGCCTGGGAGATTAGGGAGGAAGCTGGTGGCTCAGCAGGTTCCCCCACTGCTGGGTGGCCCGGAGGTGATGGCAGGTCCCGTGCCCTGCCGCCCTTGCTGTCAGCCTGGGCTCTGCCATCTGACCTGGCTCTCTGCTCCCTGCAGCACTACGCCAGCCGCAATGGGCACTACGCTGTGTGCCAGCTCCTGCTGGAAAGTGGGGCGAAGTGTGATGCCCAGACCCGCGGGGGCGCCACGGCCCTGCACCGCGCCAGCTACTGTGGCCACACAGAAATCGCACGGCTGCTGCTCGCGCACGGCTCCAACCCTCGGCTGGTAGATGACGACGGCATGACCAGTCTACATAAGGTCGGTCCCTTTACCCTGCCAAAATGTTTTCCTTCTTTTTGGTATTTTGAGACAGGGTCTCTCTATGTAGCCCAGGCTGGCCTTGAACTCAGAGCAGTCCTCCTTGCTCAGCTGCCACCACACCCAGCCCCAAAACTTTCTTCTTGTAAATTATAGCATGCTGGGGGCTTGGGAGGGTGCATGCCTATCATCCCAGCACTTGGGAGGCTGAGGCAGGAGGATCAAAAATTTGAG
This sequence comes from Erethizon dorsatum, assembly GCA_028451465.1. NCBI lineage: Eukaryota > Metazoa > Chordata > Mammalia > Rodentia > Erethizontidae > Erethizon > Erethizon dorsatum. Next base: position 8,850,985 of record CM051824.1, read on the forward strand.
GCCAGCCTGCATTACCTAACAAGTTTGAGGCCAGCCTGGACTATAGGGTGAGACCCTGTCTCAAAAAACTAAAAAAAAAGCCAGGTATGGTAGTGCATGCCTGTAATCCCAACACTCAGGAAGCTGAGACAGGAGGATCACCGCAAGTTCAAGGGCATCCTGGGGTACACAGTGAGTTTGAGGCCAGCCTGAACTACATAGTGAGAACCTGTCTCATAAAACAAAAAAACAAAAACAAAAAAAGAGTTATATTCATTGTAGAAAACATGGGGGAAACAGGTGCAGGGAAGAAAATAAAAATTGATGCTCACCTCTGGCCACTTCAGGATGCATGCATGATCTTCCAGCCTTGTCCCTGTGCACGCGAACGAGAATGCACAGGTCCTCAGCTCTCTTCCTGAGCGCCGGGGTGTCCGGAGGCTTTCTGTGTAATTTCTTCTCAAAGCTGTGCCCCTCCTCCCCGCCAGAGTGATCCGACCCTTTATTAACCTTTCTTACTAGAGACCCCATGCACTCAACGTGGCAGACTGGGAAAATGAGCGCCTGTCGCCCCTCCTTCAAGGCATATACTTACTGACTCCTGAGGCATCTTTAAGAGGATGTGTGTGATACTGGGGATTGAACCCAGGGCCTTAACACTGACCTACATCCCCAGCCCTTTTCACTTTTTATTTTTATTTTCATTTTATTTATTTATTTTTTATACACGGGTACCAGGAGTTGAACTCAGGACCTCGCGCTTGCCAGGCAGGCGCTTATGCCACTGAGCTATATCACCGGCCCTCACTTTTTATTTTTGAGATAGGGTCTCACTAAGTTTCCCAGGCTGGGCTCAAACTTTTGATCCTCCTGCCTCAGCCTCCCAGAGTGCTGGGATTACAGGTGTGCCAGGCTGGGAGGTAGCTTACACTCATGTATGGTTTATGTGTGCAAATACATCCCTCTCTCACCCCCACTTTGATTTTCCCCCAGAGTGGTGGTTTTAAAACAGTCCAGTGAGCCTTACCCTCCATCAGGCCCCCAGATACTCTCTCTCCTCAGGTCCAGAGCCATCTGCCAAGACCTGGAGTCAACTACCTCTCCAGCCTCGTCCTGACCTCCTGCCTTTGTGCCCTATACCCGTCTTCTCATTTTGTTGTTTTTGTTTTTGTTGGAACCAGATCTTGCTATGTTGTTCAGCTGGCCTCAAAGTCACAACAATCCTCCTGCTTCAGCCTCCTGAGTGCTGGGATTACAGGCGTGCGCCACCACGCCTGGCTGGATATCAGGTTTTGCTTAGGTCTCGCCTGTTGGAGAGGCAGACTGTCTGAGTCTTCATGGTCCAGGCTGCTGTGGCTCCGAGGTTTTTTCTGCCACAGTTGGCAGGAGGGGCATTCACAGGAGGACATTGCCACCACCACATGTGGACTTGCTGGGCTGGTGGTGCCACAGCTGGCAGCACTTTAGACACAGTTCCGCCACTCTCTCCCACTCAGACAATGCAGTTGTGAGGGATGTACACAATTGTTCCTTTTTTTTTTTAATAGATTATTTGTAAACATTGGTAGTTTTTGTGTTTTTGAGAGGATTGAGATAGGGTCTTGCTGGGTAGTTCAGGCTGGCCTGAACTATGTAGCCCAGGCTGGCCTCACTCTCAGTGATCCTCCTGCCTCAGCCTCCTGAATGCTAAGATTATAGGCATGCCCCACTATGCCCAGCTGGTGCTTCACTTTTTGTAAAAACATTACTTGCAATGAACGTGTCTCCCAGCTGCCCGCAGGAACCTCCTGCCTGCCTGACAGAGGCAGCAAGGTTGGAGTCCTGAGTCCCAGCTCCTTAAAAAGCTCTGCACAACAAGATCTGGTTTCAGGCTTGGGGTGTGGTGGCTGCCGCCTCTCAGACGCCCCTGCAGTCCATCTGTCTATTGCTGGCAGGAGGAGGCAGCAGTGGGGCGGCGACAGAGTTCCCCTGAGTCCACAGATCCAGTGTGGACGCCCGGGCTGCACTGGGACCTGGGCAGGTTACTTACTGCGGTCCAAGTCTCTTCCTGTGTAAGCTGGGGACAGGGTGCTCCCTGCCTCTGGGGGACTGTGACAGTGAAATGAGACCATCAGCAGAACTCACTGAACTGTTTCGGCAGAGGGAGGCTGGAAATCGGTGTCTGGGAAGGGTGCTCACAGAGAAGAGAGCTGGGGCCAGACACACCCAGGTATGCCCTGCACAGCTGTGTTCCCAGAGGCTGGGGACCAAGCCCGATGCCCCAGCGCCTGGTGGGGGCCTTTGGGTGCTGAGGGTGCGTGAGGCCCGGGGTGTGGGCTTGTTCACCGTGGATCTAGCTGGAGACAAGCAGGGCCGTAGCGCAGAAGGCATGAGGAAGAGAGGTCAGGCTGACTGCCAGGCTGGCACCGGGGGCTTCACCAGTCCGTGCACAAGGCCCCAGGATTCAGTGCAATTAGACGTCTGCTCACGTAGCCCTGTCTGCTTCCCACGAGACCTCTGCTTTAGGAGAGGAAGTTCCTGGAAGCAGAGCGGGACGAGCAGGGATCCCGGTGCCGCCTGTTGACAGAGTCTCTCTCTGCAGGCTGCTGAGAGGGGACATGGGGACATCTGCTCCCTCCTGCTGCAGCACAGCCCAGCCCTGAAGGCCATCCGGGACCGAAAGGCACGGCTCGCCTGTGACCTGCTGCCGGGCGACAGTGCCCTGCGGGATCTGCTGGCCAGCTGAGGTGACAGCGCCAAGTTGGGAGCACAGACACCAGTCCACAGCCTGCCCCACCTGCTCAGCGTCCACATGGGGCAGACAGCACACCCAGGACACCCAGAGCCACTTGCGGCCTGGGTGGCAGCCAGGCGGGGCTGTCGGCATTTAAGCTGGGACAGATGATCACATTCTAAGTTATTCCCGTGGAAATATTTACCCACTTGGAAAAAATAAAGTTACCTCTGGACCTCATGCCGTGCACAATAATGAACGCTGAGACCCAGCACCTAAACGTGAAGCACAAAGCCGAGGAGCGGAAGAGGTGGACTGTGTGACCAGCCGAGCCACCGTGGCACAGGGTGCTTCGGCCTCGGTCCTTAGCGTCATCTGGGAGGTAGGGGTGGTCACCACAGGGTGGCTCTGGGGACCGGTGAGGGCACCTGGGGAGGGCACTTCAGAGTACTGGGCATGTTGCAATTGCGCCCAAATCCCGGGGTCCCGCTTGGCCACGTGGCCTTCGTGCAGAGTCCTGTTAACCCGGCAGCCCACAGGTGGCAGCAGGACCCTGTGTCGATAGATAAATAGTAACAAGGGCTGCGGATGGAGCTCAGTGCGAAGGCCCTGGGTTCAGTTCCCAGTACTGGGGGGAAGGTCTTCCCCAAAGGGGAGCCCCTGGAGAGCAGTGGGTGCTGCAAGGAAGAGTACTAAGCTGTGTCTGTAGCAAAATGCTTCCACAGATGCAAAATACACAGACAAAGGGACCACAGGGCCAGCTAAAACGCACCTGTGGGGGCCGGTGAGATGGCTCAGAGGCATAAGCGCCTGCCTTGCAAGCGCGAGGGCCCGAGTTCGACTCCCGGATCCCACATACGAAAAAGGGGCCGGTGATATCGCTCAGCGGCACGGGTGCCTGTTGGCGCGCGAGGTCCTGAGGTCGACCCCCCGGTACCCACCAAAAAATAAAAAAATAAAAAAAAATAAAACGCACCTGTGGCTTCCCCTGGGCCACTGTGGAAGAGCGATTAGATAAGATCTCGCGCTTTATGTTTGAATTTTTTATTAGGAATATTTTTATATTTTGTGGTACTGAGGATCAAACTCCGGGTGCTCTGCTGCTAAGCTACACCCCTATCCTTATATTTTTTATTTTTTATTTTGAGACAGGGTTGCTCAGGCTGGGCTTGAAATTGCCATCCTCCTGACTCAGCCTCCCAAGTACCTGGGATTACAGGCATACAGGAGGACCAAGCTTGGAATAATGTATTTTTTTAAGTCAGTTAACAGTTTCACATGGGACACACTGGTTTTCTGCTAAGAATTTCAGATGAAGCCCATTGTTGCCAAATGCCCCTGCAAAATGTTGAAGGGAAGGAATTAAGAGTTGACTGGCACGGGGGGTGGGGGGCAGAGCCAAAGCCCAACTTTTCTTTTTTTTTTGGGTACCAGGAACCAAACTCTGGACCTCATGCCTGACTTTCTTATCTGCTGTCCTTCAGGTCTGCTTAACTCCTTCCCTCCTCAGAACCAAACTGGCAGAAAAAGAACAGCAAGAACAGGATGCTTTAAAAGGCCTGGGGCTGCGGCTGCGGCTGCGGCTGCGGCTGCACCTCAGTGGTAGAGCACTGCAAAACAAATCCCCAGTTCCAAGGAAAACAGCCGAGTCTGGCTCTGCCTGGGTCCTGCTGGAAGGGCGCTCCTGCCCCTGCTGGGCCTGCAGGCGGCAGCCCTGGCAGCGCTGTGGGCCTCCACTCTCTTGGGCATCTCTGCCCTGCCGCTCTGCCCCTGGCTCATTTCCTTCAAAGTCAAGCAGAGTTCAAGGTCCTGCTGGGTGAAGGGCGAGTGTGGCTTCTGAAGGAGAATCAGGGAATTTGATTACATGGCTGAAGACAGATCGCCTAACAGCTGGGTTTATGGTCACTGGAGTTGTTCTGTTGTTTGGTTGCTTTTTTTGAGACAGGCTGGCCTTAAACTCACGATGTAGCCCAGGCTGGCCTCAAACTCCCATCGATCTTCCTGCCTCAGCCTCTGAGTGCTGGGATCACAGGCATGCACCACCACACCCAACTCATGGTTATTTCCTAGCAGGACCTGTTGCAGCTCGGTCCCCGTCCCTGTGAGGGGCATGCTGTGTGCCCGGGGAGCACGTGTAGGCACCTGCATGGGGCACAGAAGATGTTTCCAGAGCCTGAGCACCCGGGAGCGCGCAGGCCCAGCTCCTGAGGGTGGGTGGCACGCGTGGTGGCCATAGCACAAGGGGAGAAGGGGACGTGGATATCAGCTGGGGCCTGGTTGCAGATTCCTGAGGCCATAGGTCAGCCTCTTCTGTCCCTCATGAGGTCCTTGGGGGAACTTGGGCTCCTTGTCCTTGTTCTCTGGACAACTGAACAGGGTCTTCTTGGTGGTGCAGGTGGCCAGACCTGTGCTGTGGAGGCAGGGACTGGACCCCTCCCTGGGGCTCCAAACTCAGGAAAGCAGGAAGTGCCCCCATGGGGTGGGTCTAATGACCCACGGTGGGTGGGGGTGGCAGGCAGGGAGGCAGCTGGCTCAGCTCCAAACAGCTCCGCTCCCTGCCCTCAGCAGGCCGCATTCCTGGCCGGGTATTTTGGTTGGTGTGACAGGTCCCTAGAGCCATCTGGCCTTGGCAGGAGCCAGCCTCTCCCGCCTCCCCCAGGAGTGAGCTCCCCTATAAAAGGCCCAGCGTTCCACTCCTCTTGCAGAGGCGTGGAGAGCAGGGGGGGACCATGGACTTCATCAGCATTCGGCAGTTGGTGAGGACAGGCTCTTGGCTCTTGGTGGCCTGAAGCTGGGGCTGTGGAGGTGGCGAGGGGCTGGGGAGCAAGGAGACGAATGGGGAGAAGTGTGGAGTGTGCCTGGACTCGCAGGTCCTTGGGTTCAGGGAGCATCATGTTGCTTGCAGTGGGGGTGACGCACACAGAGCCTCATTCGCTAGGCTGTGCTGCTGGGCCACGCCACAGCCCTGGTGAGTGCCATTTTGTCCTGGACTGAGAGGGCAAGGGGTGGGGACTGCTTCTGAAGACATGGTGTAGCTGTTCCTTTATCCCAGCACCATGACGGTCGTGGAAGCATCCAGAGGGTCTGGCTGCTTTGGTGGCGGGAGGAAGGGTGCCCCGGGCAGCAAGCAACAGCAATGGCTGAGATGCTCTGGGGTTCGCAGGGGGTGAGGCTGAGCTTGTGGGGTCCAGCAGTGGCTGCAGCCCCTGACAGGAAGCAGATTCCAAAAGCAGGGAGCGTCTGGTGGCCAGGGCTGCTGCTTTAGAGGGAATTCAGTTCTTCTCGGCTGGAAGCCCTAGGTGGCAAGACCCCACAATTCCAACCATTCTCTTCCCCCAAATGCGCCTTCCCAAGTACACTGCACCTGCCCCGGGCAGCTGGAGGACTGGCTGTTGGCCGCGCAAGTGCTAAAAGCTCCTGTGGTCTTCACAGTGCCCTTGGAAAGTGCTAGCATGAACCCATTTCATAGATGTGGAAACACAGCTTTCCAAACCCAAGAGTGGGACCCAGGGACCCAGAATTGTCCCCAGAAGCCTCTCTTCTGTCCCTCTGAGCTTGAGGTCAGGTGGCAGTGTGGCGTGATCTGCCAGGAATGCAGGGACAGCAGCCCAGGAGGGAGGCTGAGGTATTGTCTGCCTCCAGGCCTCCAGGCTCAGGCCCAGCGGTATAAATAGCCGAAGTCACCTGGCCTTGGCCCTGGGATCCTGCTGATGGGAGCAAGTAGGTGGCAGCAGTTGGCCCCTTGGACCTTGGTTGTCACCAGAGCTGGTGAGGACGAGCACAAGTGTCAGGCGCTTGCCAGTGCCAGGACCCTCATCTGTGATCTGGGTCAGCTCCCAGCAGCCATCACAATTCTATTTTCTTTTTCTTTTTCTTTTTAATTTAGCACTGGGGAGCATTAAGCTACACCCCAGCCTTTTTAAGATAGGGTCTTGTTAAACTGCCCAGGCTGGGCTTGAACTTGCAATCCTCCTGCCTCAGCCTCGAGACTCTGTTTTCTAAGGGTTCCTCCAGTTTTCCTGATTCTCTATCCACATCCTGTCCCACAGGTGAGTGGAGAAAGAGATGAAGGGAAAGTGTTGGGGTTTGGACACGCAGCTCCCGGTCCCAGAGGCTGGCCTCGTGACTGGAGGCTGGGCCCCCACGAGGCCGTGGCCCGGGAGAAGCTGAAACAGGAAGAAGAGAGGAAGAAGAAAGTGAGTGACACTGGCGGTGACGGGCAGCGGGTCCTGTGTGGGCATCTTGAGTCCAGGTGTCCCTCCAGGCAGTGCAGGCCAGGATCAGACTGGCCAAGGGCATCAACAAAGTCCCCTGCCCCGAGGCTGATCGCTGGCCTGGTCTTTTCTGCCCTAGCTGGAAAACTTCAACAGCTCCAGAATGAATCTGGAGACACTGGCAGACTTAAAAAACTTGGTTCAGAGACGGAGAGAAAAGCGACTAAGACGCAGAGCCCCCCCCAGGGAACCTGAGCCCATGGTTGAGGTGAGAAGTCAAGAGGTGAGGGGGGTGCCCAGGACTCAGTTCCAGGGGCAGTGCCTGCTGTCCCTGGGGGGTCGGGGAAGAGGCGACACGGGAGCCATGCTGCACAGTCAGCGCCCAGGGCTCCTCGGCATCTGAGACGGCCAGGTAAAGGCCCCGCTGTCTCACGGCTCTGGGGGCTGCAGGCCCAGCCAGCAGGCTGGTCCCCCTCCCCAAGGAGAGAACAAGGGGTACCCGCGCCACCTCCTCCCCAGCTCCTGCAGCACCCAGCTTGTAGGTGCTTCGCCCCACCTCTGCCCTCTTGTTCCAGGATGTTCTCCCCGTGTCCCTTGTTATGAGGACACCAGTCCCACAGGAATAGAGCTCCCTTTGGCACTGTCATATTGGAAAGGGGCCCACCCCACTCCAGTGTAAGCAGTGTAAGCAGAACTAAGCAAGCTGCTCCAGTGTAACCTCAACTAATTCCATCTGCAAGGACCACATTTCCAATAAGGTCACCTCCCCAAGGGACCAGGGCTAGGACTTCAGCATGTGAATGTGGGGGGCACAAATCTGCACCACACACACCCCGCTGCCTACCAACAGTCTCCTGGGAGACTGGACATCAGAATGACACTTGCCCAGGCCCACGGTGTGCTGATCCTATCCGCACCTGGAGTCCTTGGGCGGGGCTGGGGACATTGTCATCATGGCTGCCTGCCGGCCTGGAAAGTGACTCGGTCTTGTCCTTCGCTCACCCAGCCGCAGCCCCAGGCCCAACTGGGACCTGTGGACCTGGAGACGTTCCTAAAGGCAGCTGCTGAGAACCAGGAGTTCCTGGTGGACAAGTATCTGACAGACGGAGGGGACTCCAGTGCTCATGACAAGGTAGCACGGCTGGGTGACATGCATGCTGTCTTATGCATCCTGGTCCTGGCCCGGGACATGGCGAGCTTTTCGTGAGCACAGATGTGGTGGCCATGACATGAGCAGGGAGGGGAGGCCCCGACCTGGTGGTGGGTGGGTGACATCTGGGGCCCTGCTCTGCGCAGGAACGGGTGACTGCTCCCTCTGCTAACCTCAGTCTCCCCTCAGCTGCACCGCACGGCCTTGCACTGGGCCTGCCTGAAGGGTCACAGCCAGCTGGTGAGCAAGCTGCTTGCAGCTGGCGCCACAGTGGACGCGTGTGACCTGGTGAGCACCGGGAAGGCCATGCCCCGGCCAAACCCTGCCCGGCGTCTGCACGCTGAGCTGCTCTTTGCATTGCAGCTGGACAGGACCCCTGTGTTCTGGGCCTGCCGGGGAGGACACCTGGACATCCTGAAACAGCTGCTCAACCAAGGAGCTCAGGTCAATGCCCGGGACAAGGTGAGGGAGCAGCCGCCTGTGCAGGTGGCCATGAAGAGTAGGTGGCCCTTCGGACCAGGAGGGGTGTCGCCAGCCCAGACTCCATCCTGACCCCACGTCTTCCTAGATCTGGAGCACCCCCCTCCACGTGGCAGTGCGCATGGGCCACGCCGACTGCCTCGAGCACCTCGTGGAGTGTGGCGCCCACATTGACGCACAGGACAAGGTCGCTCTCAGGGCATGGGATGAAGGGGCTGCCCAGGGCCCACCGTGTGGGCAGGATGTGACCTCCCTTCTCCACAGGAGGGGGACACAGCTCTCCACGAAGCCGTGCGTCACGGCCGCTACAAGGCCATGAAGCTGCTGCTGCTGTATGGCGCCAAGCTGGGCGTGCAGAACGTGGTGCGTGCAGCTGGTGAGGCCCAGGATGGTGCAGGGGCTGTGGGAACAGGAAGGACTGACCTGGCCTCCTTGTTCCAGGCCTCTCTGACCCCCGTGCAGCTGGCCCGAGACTGGCAGCGGGGCATCCAGGAAGCGCTGCAGGCCCACATCAGGCACCCCCGCACCCGATGCTGACAACGCGGACCTGTGGGGTCACTCAGTCATCATTCGAACCCCCAGGGCTCTCTGCACCACACCCCTGGTCCCTGGGTCCTGTTCCCAGGGCCTGTTCCTCTTGGGCCTGAGGCAGCCCCTCGAGGGCCAGCAGGTAGAGGGCTGGCACCTGCTGTGTGGGGCGCTGCTACCCAATTGGCCGGGGCTGGGATGGGCTGATGCAGGGACCACAGGTGGTGGGTGGCAAAGTGGGTCCAGACAGAGCCAGGGCATGGAGTGGGAGCAGGGCTAGAGTGGAAGTGAGCCAGCTGGGGCCAAGGACCGGACCTCCTCAGTGTCCCCTCAGCCTCACAATGGCTCTTGTGGAGGGTAAGGTTTGGACTCCTGCACAGTGATGCAGAGGTGGCCAGCAGCTGCATCCCAGACACGCACCGCGGCAGGCCAGGCTGGCGCCGGCACTGGTGTGACCACTGCTGCCCCAGGCTGCTCTCCCTCTGGACCCGTCAGTGGCAACCCTGATGGGTCCAGAGCAGCTCTGGTCCTAGGTACTCTGGTGGGTTCTGGGGTCTGCAGGGCCCTCAGCAGGCCTGAGGCCCACAGGACAGATGCCAGAACCTTCCAGGTTGCCTCAGAGTCCTAGGACCAATGAGCTAGGGCCAGCACCCGTTTGGGGACTGTGCCCAACCTGCTTCAGTCAGACAGGCCTGCCGCACTGTCACTGGCTCGTGGCTCTCCTGGGGCGTGAGTCCAGCGCTGGGGTTGCTTGTGGCCCACTCAACTCCTGGGGCGGTGGCCCGCAACCCTGGCTTCCCTGAGCCTCTGCTGCCCCCTGGTGCTGGAGCCCTGCAGCTGCCCCTCCTCTGCTCCACCTACCTTCCCTCCCTCCCTCCCAGGCACACTGAGGAGCAGGAAGGGACACCCGGACACCCTCCCACCCTGGCCTGGCCTATGGGCCCCACTCCACACTCCCTCCCAAACGGCTCCTTCCTTCCTGTCCACTCCTCCGGGCTACAGAGCTGTACACTGCAGGGCCGGCTCCTTGAATTCCAGAAAGTAGACTGTAAAGAGCTCTGCCCTCGACAGAAGCACAGGCTAGGGGAGGGCACGATGACAGAGCTCGGCCTCCCTCACGTGGTCCTGGGTTCTACACAACACCCGGGGTGGCGTCCGTTCAGCAGCACTTATTCCTAGTGTGACCATGGTGGCTTTCTCTGGCCATAAGAAGTCTACTGTACTATGTGAAAAGGCCGACGAGCACCCACTCTGAGCCACACACCTGTCCACGGGCAGCTCCTGCTCCGTGGCGACAGAGCCAGTGTGTGCCATGATGCTGGTGCCATGGGCGAAACAGGCACTTCAGACTACGGAGATGACAAGTCCTCATCTAGAAATGAGGACACTCAAGTGACAGACAAAAGCACCTTTTTATACAGATCTGTATTTTTTGTTCATTAAATTAGCTGACTACACATCATCATGGCCTAGTCACTTTTTTGGGGCTGAGAGAAGCCAGCACACTGGTCACCAGGCACAGCCTGACAAACCCAGGGCCTGGACATCCTCAACTGCAAAGCTCAAGCCTATTAACAGTGCCAGCCTGACAGAAAGGCCACCCAGCACGGCCGCCTCGGTGCGGGCCCTGGCACCTGGTGATTTTGCTCTGGGCGTCCTTGCTCACAGATGGGCAAGTTCAGAGGGCAGCAGTCTGCAGCCTCAGCTGCTTGTCAGAATCACCAGGGGCGGTTTGTAAAGTCCTGATGTCCAGAGCATTAGGTCAGTGGACAACATGCTCATCTGCATATGCTAGGAAATCCTGAGGAATCCACCCAAAACACCTGTCTAGACTGAGGGTCCAGCAAGAGCTCCCAATATAATGTAAACCCGCAACAATCTATTTCTCCCTACCGGCAATGAACATGTGGACACGTAAGTTAAAAACATGACAGCACGTACACCTGTTTAGGAAAATGAAACACTCAGGATTAAATCATTTTAAAAAGATACTGAAATCTATAAACCAAAATGAAACCCAAATTTATATAAATGGAGACAGACCGTGTTCATGGGTTGGAAGACAAGTTAGAAATGATGTCACAACTGCCACAACTATTGCCATCTCAGCAAAAGCTTCAGTAGGTATAGACAAGGCCATTCCAAAATTATTCTAAAATTTAAAAATTTATAGTGAGGACAATTTTGAAAAGAATAGAAGTGGGAGAAGGAAATCAGTCCACTGCTTGCAGACTTCCTGTGCAGGTGCAGTAAGTGTGTGATGTGACAGAGGGACACAGATAAACCACACAAAAATGCCCAGTTTTTGTTTGTTTAGTACTGGAGTTTGAACCTCAGCCTCACACATGCTGGGCAAGTGCTCCACCACTGAGCTACATGCCCAGCCCTTTTTCAATTCTGAGACAGGGTCTAAGTGGCCCAGGCTGGCCTCAAACTTGTCATCTTCCTGCTCAGCCTCCCGAGTAGCAGGGCTGACAGGTATCCACCACCACACATGGCAAAGGATGGACTGCCTTTTTAACAAACAGTACTAGAACAGCTGGGCACCCGTAGGCTTTAAAAACCAAAATATGAGCACTGACCTAAGTCTCCTAATTTATAACCAAGGTAAACTCACGAGTCACAAACTTAAATGTGAAACATGAAACTTTTAGCCAGGCACAGTGGTACACACTTTAATCCCAGCTACTCAGAAGGCTGAAGCAGGAGGATCCCAAGTTCAAAGCTACCTTGGGCAATTTCATGAGATCCTTTCTGAAAATAAAAAAAAAGGACTCAGCATATAGTTCAGTGATCCCTGGGTTCAATCCTATCCCCAAAACATAAAACAAAGATGCCCCTTAGGAAAAATGTAGGTAACACTCAGGATCTAGGACTAGGTAAAGGGTTTTTAGATGTGATAGTAAAAGCACAATGCATAAAAGAAAAATAGGTAACTTCATTAAATTAAAAGGCCCTGTTGAGAGGATGAATATACTGGCTGCACGTGTTAGGAGGCTTCTGTCACTGTGACAAAGTTCCTGCGATGATCGACTTACAGGAGGAAAGGTTCATTTGGGCTCATGGTTTCACAGGTTTGGGTCCAAGTCTATTGTGGTCCTGTCACACTGGGCCACACACATCATGGCAGAAGCACAAGGTACAGAGGTGCCAGTGTTCCCTCCAGGACAGCCCTGGCCTAACCTCCCTCCACCAGTCCACGCCAACAATGCCACGGAACAGGGACCAAGCCTTACAAGCCTTCAGGGGTGTTTCAGATGGAAACCCTCACACTGTAGACCACGGGAAAATGTTTGCAAGCCAAAAGCCCAACCAAAGACTTTAGTATTCAGAATGAAGCAGGGATTCTCAAATCAGCAAAAACCTAGCCCATTGTGGTGGCGCACACCTGTAACCCCAGCTCTTGGGAGGCTGAAGTAGGAGGATCATGAGCTCAAGGCCAACCAGGGCTACACAGTGAGACCCTCTCTCAAAAAAAAGTAAAAGGTCAAATAATTAGCAAATAGGTAAAGAACACAGACAGATACGCCACCAAAGTGAAAAGGGAAAGCTACTGAAGGATTCTGTCAGACAGTGAAAGTGGATAGCAGTGACACTGAGTGGCCGTGAGGACCTGGAGGCCAGATCGTCCTGTAGCGCAGGGAAGAATGGAAGATGGTACAGCCACGCCAGAGTCTGGCAGTTTCTTTTTTACTGAACATGTCACGACCACACAAGCCAGCAACAGCAATCCCAGGGTTTACCCCAGAGAAAGTGAGCCCCTTTCCACACACACCTCCAGCGGATGTTCACAGCAGCTTTATTTGGAACAGTCCCACACTGGAAACCACTGGGTGTCCTTAGAGGGGATGACAAGCATTCCATGGGAGACCGTTTGGCAACAGAAAGGGGCGAACCACTGTCACACACAACCTGGATGAGCTCCAGGGAACAGAGTGAAGGCAATCTCAAGTGGTTACGCTGTGTGATTCCATTTATACAACTTTCTCGAAATGACAAAATAACAGAGATGAAGAACAGATTAGTGGTTGCAGGGGTTAGGGCTGGGGGCGGCTCTGACAGGACAGTCCGGGGGACAGCTTCGTGGTGACGGTGACAAGACAGGTCGTACAGGACTGTGGCAGCAGTTACAAAACTACACATGTGCCTCACGATGCAGAACTCCCCGGCCACAGCCCGCCAGGCCAAGTCCAGGCTCTGGCACAGTATCATCACCACCTAAGATGTGACCATTGAGGCAGACTGGCTGAAGGGCCTGGGGGGCCTCTAGCTCTGCAACTTCCTGTGAATCTGTCATTATTTCAAACTGAAGAGTTAGGGAAAAATAGCTGGAAGTGCAACTTGGTATTTTAGATTGGATCCTGCAACAGAAAAAGGACGCTACTGGAAAAAAATGGAAAGACCCAAATAAAGTCTGTAGTTAGGAGTATTGCACGAGCGTTACACTTTTAGTTCCGCTAAATGTACCAAGGTTATGTAAGATGTTACCATCTGGGGAAGCTGGGTGAAGGGCATACAGAGCTCTTCTGAGAATCTACAACTATTTAAAAAATTAAGCCCCAGTGCCCAGAATCACCAAGTTCCAGGAGTGGGCCCAGGTAGCCCCATGTTTCATTTTCCAGGTCATTCCAAGGTACAGCCAAGGTCCAGAACCACTGTTCTGGACAGAGATGATGGGAAAGTACGTTTCCCCCTGGGATGGTTCTCAGAGCCATTCCTGGAGAAGAGTTTCTAAGCAAGGGCCCCACTGTTCTTTTGGCCTTCAGTCCCATTTAGGAGGACTCGAATTCCATCAAGGCAGGCTCCAGAAATCCTCGTCCCTCCCTCCCCAACCTGTGACTCCTGTCTCTGTGATGTCCAGATTTCCAACAGCTGAACTTCGAGGAAAAATACAGGTAAATTAGAAAAACAAGACAGATGCATCCTTGTTCCCACATATCTAGAACAGCACTGGTAGGAACAGGGAAGGCCAAAGAACTGTTTTGGAGAGGTAACAAAAACCTTAGCTTTTCTCTTTTAAAGGCCAGGTGTGCAGATGCTCTGGTCACAGTCCGGCTGCCCCTCCTCCACAGAGGTCCACAGGAGGGGGACAGGAGAGACACCACAGGTGACTGCCTCAGGGACAGACTGACAGAAGCAGCCAGGAAGAGCCCTCCTCCTACGTGAGACCTCTCAGCACATGACACTGACGATACCAAGTGGTGACCAAGCCTGGCAGCGGGGACAGCGAGCTGGCTGCCCAGGGCTCCTCCGACCCACTGGGGTGGCCTGTTGCTGGCAGGAGGGAGCGAGACCAGGGACAGACTTGTGGCAATCGTGTTTCCGGCTCCGGCACAGGGCACTGTAAGGGAAGCCAGAGAGGACACCGTGGGCAAGGCTGTGGCCTGGAACCCAGGTGAACACGGCTTCTCTCCGTGGGCCGGGAAGGTGCTGCCAGCAGCAGGGCTCGGCCAACTCAGAGTGAGGCGGGCACGGGTCGCGGCCGTGACTGTGCACATGCAGGGAGCCTGGCTCGAAGAGGTATAAATACGCTGCAGTCACAGCGGCGGAGGGGCAGAGGCTGGGCCCTGGGGACCAGAGACGATGCTGTTCCTGTCGCCCCTTCCAGAACGGCCTGGAGGGCTGGGCCCGGTGACCACTCTCCTACAGCCTCCTGAGAGGATCTTGGCACTGAGGTGGCCCCACGTCTACACGAGCCATCTAAAACGTGGCCTGGAGGGGTGGGGACAGAGTGGCACGAAGCTCCTGCTCGGCTCCCTCCAGCTCCCCATGTGCTGTCCGCTGCGGCTCGGGGTGCCTGACCAGCAGTTAAACCCCTGGGTTCCGCCCGGGGCTCTCCTCCACCGGGCCGCCGGGCCTGCTGGGGTTGGACCCTGCAGGAGAGAGGAAAAGGACAATGAAGGGCCAAGCTGACGAAGGGGGAGGGCCTGTCACTGACCCAGAGCGGAAGCTGCAGGACCAGGGTGGCAGCCAAGGCAGCCGGGTCCCGGGACGCCGAGGAGATGTCCAGGCAGAGCTGGGAGGGGCTGGTTAGGAACACGATAAGCCTGACTTGTCCTCACAAGAGAAAGCCACTCTGAGGACAGATGCCACCCAAGAAAGACCCCAGGGGGCCCTGGGCAAGAGGAGCCTGCCCTGGACGATCATGCACCCTGTGCTGGAGGGAAGCTTTGTCCCAAGGCTGGGCAGGTGCTTCCGACCCCTCCTGCCCTCCGGAAAGATGGGCGGTGGCACCCACTCCCCCCCCCCCCGGGAGAAACGCCGCCCGCCGGAGCTGTCGGAGCCCCACCAGCGGCGAGCGGAGGTAGCAAAGACAGAAGGAAAGGGAGAGATTTACCTTGGTGTTTTCTTAAAACAAAAAACGCGCACTAGTCCACAGTCAGTTATCAACTGCAGTTCCCAAACGAGCCAAAGAGGGAAAGGTCTACGGGGAAGGCTGAAGAGAGTAGAGAGAGAAAGAGAAAGAAGAGACGACATGCTGTTGCATGGCACCACCAAGGGCAGGCAGTGCCACACATCAGAGGGAAGTCACAAAGGACGGTGTCCCAGGACCCAGGGACTCTGTCCTGGAAAATGGCCTTATGACTGGGTAACGTGGAAGACTTGGTTCAGAACTTGGTGAGAGGACAGGGGTCTGAAAACTTTCAGCAAAGGCCCAATGTTTTAGGTTTTGCAGGTCACTAGACTCTGTCACAACTATTCAACTCCATTTGTCCTTCAGAGGCCAGCAGATAATCCATAAACCAATCCAGGTGCAAATGAAACCTTATTTATAGACACAGGCAGCTGGCTAGATCTAGCCCTTGCACCATAGTTTCCTCACCCCTGCTGTAAGCAGCTGAAGATTCCTGTGCCTTCCAGGCCCTTCGATGAAGCCCTTCTCTGCCAGGGACCTAGCAACAAAGTCTCCAGGGCACAACTAAGTCACTGTGTGTGTGGTGATACTGAAGTGCCAAGCTGTCAGGGACAGATACAGACAGACACCAGACAGTTCAGGGAAGAAGGGAAGACCCCAGGCAACCTCGCCGGGGTGAACGTCACGTGCTCTTGGGCAGCAGCAGATAACAGATTGCAAAGAGGAAACGACCCACGGCTCCGCTATAAATGGCTCTCTCTGGCCCAATGAGTGGCTGAAGCCAAGGGGACTTAAAAACAAATCTTAAGGGGCTGGAGCGCAGCTCAGTGTCAGAGCACACGCCTAGCCCATGGGAGGTCCTGGGTTCCGTCCCAGCTCTGTTGTCTGGAATGCCCATCCCCGTGCGGGTCTGGGCCCCGGACACGCTGTGCGGGCTCAGCAGCACAGGGAAGCCACCCGAATGGCTCACCTTCTGCTACGTCTTGGCTTTTCAGGCCCAAGTCCCACGTGACGGTGTGAACTCCTGTACAATAACACCCCAATAGGGAAACAGTTTTGTCAACCGTAAGAGGTGCAGCCCCATCCGGGAGGGTGTGTCCCTTCTGAGAGGGAGGCATCCCCACCCCATCCCGCACTCAGAGACGGCACTCAGCCTGGCCACACCTGCCATCCCCCTCTACACCCCCCATAGCTGGTGGCCGGAGGTGCTGTCACTGTGCCCTGGGCTGGGGCTGTCTGTCCCTGGAACATGCATGTCTCCTCACAATTCAGAAAGGACGTTTCTACCACAAAAACATGTCTACACTCTCACGCCTGTCCTAAGTGCCAAAGCTGGTGTCCCAGGGAAGCGCACCAGGCCCTCTGGACAGTGGGGACATTCGCCAGGGGAGGACACAGAAGGCTCTGAACGCAGCACCCACAAAGAAGTGCCTAGGAAGAGCTCGCCCCCTTTGTGGCAGGCAGGGCAGGGCCCAGCAGCCTGGCATCACTGGCCCCCACCCTAGGACTCGATCAGCTGGGAACTACAGCAGAGAGCCCTGACCCCAATACCCCACCATCACGCTGCAGCACTGGTTCCCAGCCCACTGTGCAAAGCTGTCCCCCAACAGGGGAGCCCCCTACAGGACAGGCCTGCTCTGCCAGCATGTGCTAGTTCCCGCCTTCTGAGCAGGGCCCACAGGTGACCCAAACCTTCCTTCTCCAAGTACCTAATCCTAACGCTCAGTGGCCAGGACAGAGCCCGAACCCCTTACCATCCGCTGTCTAATGAAACCGACCCATTCTAGGGCACGCTAGAGAAAATGCTGGCTTTACATGCTCTGCTTTAAGGTCTAGAGATTGGTGCCACCAGCAAGATGGAAACCGGAAGAGGAGAAAAAAAGAAGGTGCAGGGCAGGGCGAGGGCACAGCACGCTGTGTGCAAGCGACATGAGGGGCAGAGCTCACTGCCCTCTGGGTCCTGATGCTCAGGATGTGCCACACAGGGCTCACCTGCTGCCACAGTGGTCTTGTCACCAAGCAGCCTGGTTTGGCTGCCTGGAACGACGTGGAAGTCGGCATTCTCAGGGGATGGTGGCAGGCTCTGGGCCCGGGTGGCCAGGAGTGCATTGAGGTACTGCAGCCGTGTGACCTGGGGGACAGAGGCAAGTCACCCAGCAGGCAGATGCTAACTGGCTGGATGGGGAGTGGAGGTGGCGCTGGGCGCATCTTACAGAGCAGGCAGGGCAGGCCCTGCTCGTGCAGCCTCAGATGCTGCTCAGTGTTTTCGCTCTACCCGTGCAACCTGGCGGACACCAGTACGCAGCCTGGCGGTCACCTTCACAAGCTGCAGGTCGGACAGGGCCCTCACGGTGTAGTCCGGACAGTATGTGGAGGAGCAGGTGCCATCAGCAGGCTCGGCTGGCAGGTCATGGCGGGCGGGCTGGTGCGAGGACACTGGGGACTGATGAACTATTGAAAGGAATAAACAGTGACTGGGCAAGCTAGCAGGACACTGGCACGACTGCTGAGGCCCACCCAAGCCACCCTGTAGAGGGAGCGGGGTGGGACTTGAAAGAGGTTGGGGACACGTGGGGGGTGGGGGAAGGGCCTGCAGGGATGGGAGCACAGACACAGCAAGTGAGAAATGCTGCCTGCCTCTCTCACGTGGGAGCCTGGGAGGATGAGGCATGGTGGCACTGCAGGATGGGCTTACCCGAGGACGGCGCCGTCAGGGCAGACACACCATAGTAGGTGAAGGCCCCGTTCTCGAACTTCAGGCCCTCCTTCCCGATCTCCACTTCAACCCTGCCCTGGGAGAGGTGGGGAGGGAGAAACAAGCAGAAGTCATCTTTTCTGTCAGAGAGGAGCCCAAAGGGAGACCCCCAGCCCTGGTTCCTCAGGGCCAGGAGGCGGGCTATCCCTGTCCCAACCTCTCCTGGGACTCTGGCCCCGGTACCTGCAAGATGAGGATGAAGTAATCCACTGGCTGGCTGCGCTGATACAGATAGTGGTGTGTAGCCAGGCGGTTGCTCTCGTCAAACTTCACCTCCTGGTTGACGCTCGGGTGCTTCAGCAGGTGCAGCAGGACCTTCTCGGAGACGCGCACTGGGCTGAACACATCCACCTCTGCCCCGTGGTAGAAAGGGGGACAGTGTCCTCCAGGGCCAGCATGCCCTCGGTCACCCACCCAGCTCCTGTCACCCTCATGGGCTCTCCCCGTGGCCCTAGCACCACCACACCTCCATGCACAAGAGCCAGGTGGGGCCCACTAGGGCCATGGAGGCTGCCCGGCTGCCCCTCAGGTGACTGAGACGCTGCTGACAGGGTCACAGGGAAGCATGTGTTTCTCTCACCAGGAACAAGGAACAGTGTCCATATGTGCCTGGGTTGGGCTCCTGACCCAGGGAACAGCGGGAGAGCAGGGCAGGGCCCTTTATCCTCACCTCGAGACAGGAAGCGCTGGGTAGCCAGGAGCAGCTGGGGTGAAATTTTAACTTTGTACTCCTCGTCGGACACCTTGAACAGGGAGAACTCCTCCTTGCGCTTGGGAGGGACAGTCAGGGAAGCGGCCTTCTTCCTCACTGTGGCATCTCCTAAGAGGAGGGTGTGTGGGCATCAGTGCTTGAACATACCAAATGAGGGCCCTGCTGCCCACTCCTCCCTCCCAAGGCCTAGGGGGGGTCCTGGGGGGACACGCTTGGTCCAGCTGCTTCCACGGCACCTAGCTGCCATGCCCGCCACACAGCAACGCTGGCGCCCAGGACAGCACCAAGAGCAGGAAGCCAGGGTCGGGGCCCCAGGACTGTCTGCTGGGGACACCCTCGAAAGGATGCTTTTGTGTTTGTGTGCTGGGAAGGGAAGCCAGGGCCTGTGCCTGCAAAGCTAGTGCTCCACCACTGAGCTACACCCCGGCCCAAGGATTGGGTCCTTAAAGGACGCTTGGGTAATGCACAAAAGAACCTTTGCCAGAGAAGGAACCAGGAAAGATAAAAGGGGAACGGCCCAGGAAGGGCAGAGCCCTGAGTAAGAGAAAACACAGCACAGCCACAAACAGAACTCCAAGCTCATGCAGGGACTGTAGGGCCACCGGCAGCCAGGCCACCATATACACTCACGGTAGTCTTCAGACTCATCTAGGATCTCGGACTTGATGATCTCCTCGATGACGTCCTCCAGGGTGACCAGGCCCAGCACCTCATAGAATGGGTCGCCCTCACCCTCGTTGTTCACCTTCTGCACGATGGCCAGGTGTGACTTCCCTGTGGAGAGGGGACATTCATTTACAGCTTTCAGGGAACCCTGCTTTTCCAGCTCTCTGGGACAAGCTAATCACAAGGACAGAGGCTAACATTTGTGCCAAGAATTAAGTCCTACTCTTTCCCTAGGGTCCGACAGTCAGCACGCTGAGCGAGCCCTCAGAGACCAGGTGCATCCACACAAGGTCCTCACACAGGCCACAGAGAGCTGGGACATGGCCTGGGGCTGTGTGACTCTGAGCTGTGGACAGACTCCAGGAATGCAGGCCCTGGGGACAGTCCCGGCCTGCCTCTGTGCGGGCCTTTCCCAGTTCCTACGGTTGCCCTTCTGGGGCTCATCCAGGGGATGGGTAAGCGGAAAGTGGCCGTGAAGGACCCAACTGTTCAAGGAGGGGCCGCAGACCGGCGCTGTCCCCTTGCTCCTGGGTCTCTCTCACGTCATCTTCCTATCTGCTTTCAGTGGGGACAAGAGAGCTGGAGCAGAGCCCAGGGCTCGGAGCGCTGGGCGAGCTGTAGGAGTTCATGCTGCTGACGGAAGCGCTTTTCAGCCACAACACCATACACTCCTCTGAATGAAACAGAGAGCAAGCCTGTCTGCAATTTACAATCTTTAAGTACCTACATTGAAAACGTCAAAAAGAACAGGTGAAATTAAGTTTAGCAATCTATCCTAAGTAACCCAATATAGTCCAAATCTCATTTCTCCAAGTAGTCATAAAGAAACAGTAATAAGCATCTCACCCTCTTTTTGTGCCAAGCCTCCAAAATCTGGGGTGTGCTGGCCACTTACTGCATACCCCCAACTCAGACAAGTACCTCATCAAGTGCTCCCCAGCCACAGTAGGGGCAGAGAGACTGCTGGAATGGCCAGCAGGTCTGGAACAGGGCACCAAGACACACCCTCCTGTCACCAGTGACAAAGTGAGGGTGGAAGCTGGCCCCCCTGACCTGAACATGAATGGCATCAACTCCAAGAATCTTTGGGGAAAGCAAAAAATCAAGTTCCTGTTTTTGTGCAAATCATTATTTCACACCCTGTAGGTTTAGTGAAAGCAACATTCCTCAGGGTGCTTGAATAGCCTTGGACAAATATTAAATGTAGAAATAAGCACATTAAGTCACCTCCTACTGCAGGAGGAAAAGGTCAGAGGTCCCCAGAGAGCTCTGCTCAGACATGCCAAGTGGGGTCACTGCTTAGATGTCCCTAGATCCTCCCAAGCCTCGGAAACTGTGCCGCGAATGGCATGCAGGTGCCATCTCCACAAGGGCCATGGCTGCTCCATCACAGAACCCAAACCTGTCAGAACAGCCCAGGAAGGCCGAGGGCGTGACACACAGTTCTGGTCAGCAGTCTGATTCCCGAAACCAAAGCCCAGCTTCTGAATGACGGCCTCCATCCAGAGGCCTCACCTCGGCTCCTTCCTGAGAAGCTGTCCCTTTGGCAGGTCACATACCAGAAGGGACTAACTTCTCCCTTCATGTCAAAATGCTGTGAGACAGGCGCACGTGTTCCCTGGGACCTGCCACACTGGGATGGCCCAATGAGGAACGGAAGGAGGAAGGGCTCCTGGAAGATCCCCCTGAAGAGCCCAGGTGACAAGCTCAGTACACAGTATCTGAGGTGTCCAGAGGGTGACCAGGAGAAGGCAGGAGGAGAGAGAGAGAAACATGGCCAGAGGGACTAAAGCCCTCCACCACCCCCTACCTCCAGTAGGACTCGCCTGCTCACAGGTATGGCAGCTCCACAGGCCATGGGCAGGTGTGAAAGGCACGACCTGGTGACATAAGCAGAAAGCCTGGAAAAGCTCCAGACCCAGCAGGCTCCAGAGTACTCCAATTATGGATGGTGGCGGACCCTTTCATGATGCCCAACCTCTACGGTATCCCTTTCTGGTTTCGGTGGTAGTACTGGGGATTGACCATCACAGGGAGCTACATCCCCAGCCCTTTTTTGAGACAAGCTGCTAAGCTGCCCAGTCTGGACTCAAACCTGTGATCCTCCTGCCTTAGCCTCTGGGAGTGCTGGGATTACAGACATGTGACACCATGTCTGGGTTTATGTTACCTTTAAAAATGTAGGGTTTAGGGGCCGGTGAGATGGCTCAGCGGCATAAGCGCCTGCCTTGCAAGCGCGAGGGCCCGAGTTCGACTCCCGGATCCCACATACGAAAAAGGGGCCGGTGATATCGCTCAGCGGCACAGGTGCCTGTTGGCGCGCGTGAGGTCCTGAGGTCGACCCCCCCGGTACCCACAAAAAAAAAAAAAAAAAAAAAATGTAGGGTTTAATATTTTCTGCCTTCCCTGTTTTTGTTTTGTTTTGTTTTGTTTTGAGACAGGGTCTCGCTGTGTAGTACAGGCTGGCCTTGAGTTCAGTACGTAGCCCAGGCTGGCCCCAAACATAGTAGCCCATGGTAATCCTCCTGCACCAACCTCCTCAGTGCTGGGCTTACAGGAGTACACACCACCACGCCTGGCTTCCCTGTTATTTTTGCCTTTTTTCTGCAGTGCTTCGGATGGAAGCCAAGGCCTCGTATGTACTGGGTAAGTAAGCACTCCACCAGAGCTGCATGCTCAATGCGTTTTGCCATCTGCTGTGTGCACACGTGCTGATGTTCCGGGATGCACTCCTCCCACCGGTCTGAGCAGCTCTGCCTCTCTCCTCAGCAGCAGAGTCACCTGGCTTCTGCTAAGACAACGAGCCAGAACGCAGCCAGTGGAACGCAAACTTAGAAAACACTCCCCCCATCCTTTCTTTGCTTGGAGAGTCTCACTGAGGGTTGAAGAGGAGGCACTTGGGTCCATGGCTTTACAGAAAATACAAATCACTCATTAGCACACTGAAGCGCTCTGCCTTCTGACGTGCACGAGAAATAACCCGTGTCACCTTGAGTCTGCACCATGGGGCTCCTCTCCCCAGGTCACAAAGGAGCAGAGCCCCAAATGACGCCTGGACTCCAGCTCCAGGAGTTCATGGGCACCATGGCCTCAGACGCTTGGCAAAGAGATGGGGAGGGGACTGATTTTAAGAGTCCTATGCCAAGAAGACTGCAATGAGCCATTTGCGCGTAAGGACTGTACTGTATTAAAAGGGTCAGGACAACAGGACGCACACAAGCTGGGCGTGGTGGCACATGCCTGTAATCCCAGCACCTGCGAAGCTGAGGCAGGAGAACTGCCACCAGTTTGAGGCCCACTTGCGCTACATAGTCAGTTCAAGGTCAGCATGAACTATATAGCTAGGCCTTGTCTCAAAAAACCAAACAAACCAAAAGAAACAGGACTCACACCAGGAAAAATGCAGAGATCTGCCAGAGGCCACAGAAAGAGAATGTGACAGCTCCAGGATGTCCCTGGAAAGGCACGGGCACTCTGCCCCCAGGGCAGCCCTCATGCATCACAGGGATAAGGAAGTCAAGGGCCACTAATGGGACCCCCATTGGACATCCCCGTATGGAAATGGGGGCTGTCAGGCAGCTTCTGGGCACACAATGCCCAAATGCCCTCCAGCGCCAGGCTACCTACAACCTGCTTGTTCTCAGCCACTCAGAGGCCACCGCTCAGGAGCGGGAGCGCCTGCACTGTGGTCTTCCTTGTCTACGACACTATCTTCCCTGTCAACAACAGGTCAACCTAGCCCCGCTCTGTGCCTATCCTACAACCTAAGAAGAGGAGGCACCTCCCCGGCTGCATCTCCCTGCCATGCCTGCCAGACACCTGTCCACCTTAGCTCCCCTCCATCTCCACGTCCCGCTGTCCTGCCCAGCCACTGAGCCAGGTCTGCCCCGGTAAAGTCAAGGGCATCCTGGTGGTTGCCTCCTCTGCAGACCCCTCACCTCCCCTTGGGAAGTGGTCTCTTCTCTTAGTTTCCAGGGCATCCTGCCTCTTCTTGCAGCTTCTCCAGGTTCCCGGCTGTACCTTAGACACTTGTGCTGTGGGGCAAGGAGGGGGTGTCAGACTCCCAGGGCTCCAGGGGCTTGCATTTCACACCAGCTGCCTGCTAGGAGGCTGCCTCCGAGGACACTGCACTGCTCCCTGTCCTGGCTCTCAGGCAGAAACCTGGGCCTGGTCCTCAGCTCCTCCCTCTCCTATCACAGCCCCTCAGCCAACCAACAATCTTCCCTATTCCACTTCCTGATGCCCCAGGTCTCCTGCCCAGGCCACTGTGTGCCCCGGCCAGCTCTCAGCTGAGCCCCTCACCACACTGTCCATGCCAGCCACTGGTTGCAGAAACAACCCAGATGATGCAACGCTGCCCACAGCCCTGGTGATCGAGTCCCAGTCCCACACGCAGCCCTGAAGTCCCACTGTCCTGTCCTCCCACCCACCCACACATCTTGTCGCTGCAAGCATCTTAATGCTTCCCATCTGGGATCCTCAACAGCCCTGGGCCCAAGCTCACCTGCTACTTTGAAGCGAAGACCTGCCATGCAGAGTTTGGAAAACACAAAACCACTTTGCCGGCCTCATCCTTGACATCCTGACCAACTCCTGAAGCTCAGGTCTAGACGGCAGCAGCCCTTCCACCACTACTGCCTTGAAATCTCCTGCAGTGACTGCCCGTAGGCAAAGAATGCCAAGAGCCCAGCTGAAGGTAGACAGCACAAGGATCTTTTTCTTAAGGAACCCAAAGACGGGCAGGCTCAGAGCACCAAAGGGACAACGATGGTCTCCACACTATTCCCGAGGAGGAGGAAGTCTGGTGTCCACTCTGGAAGACACGGAACTCGCACTTGCAGGTCGCTCCAAAGGTGAGCAGACAGCATCTACCACAGCACAGGGGGAAGACTGCTCTGCTGGCCAGGATCACAGCCCCTGCTTCCTTCCCACACCTCCTTCCCCAGCTCCTTTTACCAGCTCTTGGGTCATCTCCATCCACACTAGCAGCCAAGGTCTTGAGCAAGAGGGGCCGCGCAGCTGTCCCAGGGTCTAGGAGCCCAGAGGAGGCAGGGGTGGGACGGAATCCACCCAGGTGACTCCAGGGCCACAATGCTGGCTGCGACTACAAGGGCTACCATGCTTGGGGACGGAGGCAGCCCACAAGGCACACTTAGCACCGGGGCACTCTTCAGGCTCCCTCTCCACAGAGGGGCTGCAGGGCCACGTCCTGGGGAAGTGGCCAGGCACACCTGAGATATCTCTAACAAACTGGTGCTGCCTGACCGGAGCCACCCCAGGCTTCATGAAGTAAGAGATGAGGCATGGCCCAGGGCTGCGCTCAACACAAGAGAAGCATGGACAAGAACAGAAAGTTTCCTTCCTGCTCCGTCCAGGGGCTACGGGGCACCTCCATGCGGGCCTGGAGCCAGCATACTTTCCAATTCTCCATTTCCCGTTCTGTAGCTGCTGGGGTTGATCCATACAGCACCCTGCAGGAGCTCAGGGCTGAGCAGCAGGCTGTGGGTCCAGGAGCCTGCAGGCAGGGGTCATGCCCCCGAGGAGGACAACTCTGAGGGACCCCAGCCTCCAAGTTTGCCTCCAAGCACAGACAGGGCAGAGCTGCTCAGACAACGCAGGGCAAAAGGACCAGGCAAACATGCAGAGTTAAGGGTGAACGAACCTGGGAGACCTTAATGAGGTGCTTGAAAAGAAAAAGGAAGGGAAAAAAAGGAAGATTAAACCAGGATCCATAAAGCTGTTTTTGGCAAAACCAACATGAAAGTCTTCTCTCTTTATGAGTCACCCCCTCATCTGCAGTCAAGAAGGCAACAACCAATCAGGGACCACAAGTCCGACTAATTCGCTAACAAATGTACACAGGTAATGGTGGCTGGCTATCCCGAGACTACGGTTTTGCCCTTCTAGTTTCTATCCACGAGGCCCAGGTGCTCAGGAGTGGCCTGGGAGAGGGAAGGCTGGAGGGGCGGGCCAAGTGGAGGTCCCTCCCCCGAACGACGGATTATGCCAAAAGCCGGGGGTATTTCTTCCAATGACACTGCCTCCGACACGCTGGGAAGAAGTCTCCAAATATTTCAAAACCTCATTCCCAGGTGCAAGGCCATCATCTTAGGGAAAAGGGGAGGTCTCCCCGCCCTTTCCCTCGAGGGTTCCATTTCCCTCGCCCCTTTTCAGGGGACAGCACTGGACAGGCATCCGCCTCGCCGTTACCTCGCTTGAACTCCTCCAGAACGGCGTCCAGCTTGGTGTCGTTGAAGACGAAGTGGAGTGGGTGACTGTAGAAGCGGGTAATGGTGCTGAGCGGCGTGCAGTCCTCGGGGTCCACGAAGGCCAAGTCTTTGAGGTAGAGCATGTCCACGATGTTGGAGCGGTCCTCCTCGTACACCGGGATGCGCGTGTAGCCGCTCTGCATGATGCTGGCCAAGACCCCGAAGTCCAGCACGGCGCTGGCGTCCAGCATGAAGCAGTCCTCGAGCGGCGTGAGGACGTCCTCCACAGTGCGGTAGCGCAGCACGCCCTTGCTCAGGTCGCCGTAGGGGTCGCCGCCGCTGCGTGCCAGCTCCAGCACGCGCTCGCGCAGCCGCCCGGGCCGCGCCGCCAGCTCCAGCAGCTGCCCCACAGGCAGCGCCACGGGCAGCGTGAGCAGCACGGCCAGGCGACTGAGGCTGAGCGCGCGCGGCGCCAGCGCCAGCGCCCAGCGCCCGCTTACGGCGGCCGGCAGCACCTCGCCCACCAGGAACACGAGCCCCGCGCAGCCCAGCACGGCGGGCACGGCGCGCTGCCCCGCCGCGCGGTACAGCAGCACGGCGAGCGCCGCCTGCGCCAGGCTGGCCAGGAGCAGCAGAGCGCCTAGGGCGCAGCCGGCCCAGCGCCGCGCGGGCTCCAGGCGCCGCGCCGCCGCTCGCTCCGCCTCCGAGCCGCTCTCGCGCAGCACCTGCACCTCGGCCGGCGCCAGCGCCAGCGCGCTCAGCTGCAGGCCCCGCGTCAGCGCCGCGAGCGCCAGCAGCCCGGCCGCCCCCAGGCCCAGCACCCAGGGCGGCGCCGCCTCCGCCGCCGCGCCCCCCGGCTCCAAGCACAGCAGCGCGCGCCACTCGCCCGCGGGCGCCGCGGCCCGCCCGCCTTCGGGGCACCCTGCGCCCTCGGGGGCCACCCAAGTCCAGGAGCTGTTGGCGAAGCCCGAGCCGAAAAGGCGCAGGCATAAGTTGGCCTCCGGCGCGGCCCACCCCGCGCCCTCCGCTCCGTCCTCCTCCAGGCACAAGCCCAGCACTCGCGGGCCTAGCGCCGCCTCCCCCGCGGCGTTCCCCAGGCAGAGCGCGGCGAGCACCCAGCCCAGCCGACCCACCGCCGCCATCGCCTGCTGCCGCCTCTCGGCCTCTCGCGCAACCTATCCCGCTCGCCCGCGCCGCCGCCTCCCCGGCCAATCGTTGTCAGCCTTCGCACGCGCTCGGCCAATAGGTAGAGGGCGGGGGCGGGCCCGGGGTCTTACTAGGCTGCGCCGGGGAGTAAACAAGCGGCGCGGGGCGGGGGCGTGGGGCTGTGGGCCGGGTTGGCCTCGGCTGCCGAGGCCCCGTGTCCCGCGCCCCCGAAGTGGTGCGCCGAGGTGTAGGGGTATGGGAAGGCTGCCGGCTTCGTAGGAAAGGGCCGCGGGAACCGGGGAGGTTTTGGCCTACTGACCTGCAGAGTCCAGAGGGCCGAATTAGACCCCTGGAGTGAGTGGGCGTCCCAAAGCTAAAGTTTAGGTCTGGGGACGTGGAGACCTAGCTCCTGCCTTCGAGGAACTGGGGTCCGGACGGGGACACCCCAGCACACGCGCAAGGCACGCATAGCTTGCTGGATCCCCGCTTTGCTTCGTGTAATTAATACCTTCCGGGAGAGGAGTGCAGCTCAGACTCCGTGAGGATGCCGGTTCCGAAGCGACCTGGTCACCACCCAGCCACACAAGGCAGCTGTGAGGGATTTCTGGATGTGCTAACTCCTATCCTTGGGAGGAGGATTCCGCAGGACCAGCCAGAGCTGTTCAGGAGGGTCCTCCCCGTGGTCACTTTAGAGAACAGTGTGGGTGTTCCTTACTGTTGGGTGTGATCTGTGATTGGAAGGAAATAGGCCAACTGCTAACAAAGCTTTTCTAAAGGTGTTGGGATCACACGGTTTCTGTGTTTTTCTCTACATTTTTTTTTTTTTTTTTTTTTTTTTTGTGGGTACCGGGGGTCGAACTCAGGACGTCGCGCGCCAGCAGGCGCCCGTGCCGCTGAGCGATGTCACCGGCCCTTTCTTCGTATGTGGGATCCGGGAGTCCAACTTGGGCCCTCGCGCTTGCCAGGCAGGCGCTTACGCCGCTGAGCCATCTCACCGGCCCTTTCTCTACATTTTTAATGTTTTCCAAACTTCTAGGGCAAAGTAGACTTTAAGACTTCGTATACATGTCATTCGAAAGGATATTTAATCCCAGCAGTCTGGGAGACTGAGGCAGAAAGATCACAAGTTTAGCTCAGCCTGGGCACCATAGGAGGACTCAGTTTTAAAAACAAAAAAATTGGGCCGGTGAGATGGCTCAGCGGCTTAAGCGCCTGCCCGGCAAGCGTGAGGGCCCGAGTTCGACTCCCGGAACCCACATACGAAAAGGGGGCCGGTGATATCGCTCAGTGGCACGGGTGCCTGCTGGCGCGCGAGGTCCTGAGGTCGACCCCCCGGTACCCACAAAAAAAGAAAATAAATAAAAAAAAAAAAAAAAAAAATTTCTGCCGGTGGCACTTGGGAGACTGAGGCAGGAGGATTGCCACCGGTTCGAGGCCAGCCTTAACTACATAGAGATCCTGTCTCAGCACCCCCCCCCATTTTTTTTCTTAAAGGGCTGAGGATACAGCTTGGTGTGGAGGCCCTGAGTTCAACCCCCAATACCGCCAAGAAAAAAAAAACTGCGCTATGCCCAGAAGTAAAACATGTGGAAGATAATGTGCAAAAATGAGTAACCCCATGGCAAATGACCAAAGGGAAAAGTATCTTGTGAAAAACTCTTTAAAAAGTGATAATCAGGTCTCTTCTACCTTATAAACTCAGGCAACCAGGTCAACTGCACCCCCATGCTCTTCAGATTTTATCATCTGGATGCTGCCTTCCTCTGGAGAATTACAGAATAAAGGACCAGCGGGAGAGACACCAGCCTCTCCATTGCATTGGCGTGCCTGCTTCAAAGGAAAAAATGTGTAAGCTTTATACTGGACTCCGCCCCTTTGGTTTGGTTCTTGCCTTTGTCTCTGAGTCAAGATAAAATGCTGGGGGTGACACAGAAAGGGTGATGTGCCCAAACTGAGCCATGTGCCTGAAAAGTCACATGCCTGCAAACAACAGTCCCAGAGAACAGGAAGGAGAAACACACCATGGATTTAGAGACAGGGCTCCCACTTTTTTTTTTTTTTTTTTTTTTTTTTTGTGGGTACCGGGGGGTCGACCTCAGGACCTCGCGCGCCCGCAGGCGCCCGTGCCGCTGAGCGATATCACCGGCCTCTTTTTCGTATGTGGGATCCGGGAGTCGAACTCGGGCCCTCGCGCTTGCCAGGCAGGCGCTTATGCCGCTGAGCCATCTCACCGGCCCAGGCTCCCACTTTTGACAAGTGATTTTATGTTGTTTTGTTTCTTGAGACAGGATCTCACTATGTATTCACAGCTGGCCTTGAACTCACAATGTACCCTAGGCTGGCCTCAAACTCGCAGTGATCCTCCTGCCTCAGCCTCCCAAGTACTAGGATTACAGGTGTGCACCACCACACTCCGTTTAAATATTTATTTTTGAGCTATTAGGTGTGATCGCACTAGCTAACTCTTGTTTATCCCTAAGTGCCCCTTCCTCCAAGTGATCTACCTTAGCCATCTTGACTAGGTTGGGTCAAGGTTATGGGAACTGTGTGCACTCCCATAGCTCAGCACCCAGTGCCTGAACAGGTACTTCTTGCGTTGATTGTCTGCAGCGTACCCGGTGCTGTTCTAGTGTGGAGACTATATTGGGAAGGAGATAAAGTCCTTGCTTAGATTCTAGTGCTGAGACAACAGAAAATACACAGGTCTGTATTTTAGTATCTAGCAATAAGTGCTACTGAGAAAAAGCCAGGTAAGAAACCACACTGGCACAAGAGGCAACTGCATGCTGCCAAGCAATAGGATCTGACTGTTGCATCAAATCTGTTCATCCCTCAGCCCTAGAGGGAAGGGGACGATTTGCCATCTCAGGTCCCTGCTGGCCAAAGCTTACAGCATCCAGTTTCTAGGACTCCTACTGGTGGCAACAAAACACATGTGCTGTCTGCTGGTGGCCACTACTCTCCAGCTCCTGCAGCAACAATCTTGATTATATATATTTTGTAAATTGTGGCTCTGCTTGCATTTCACTGCTAAATGGTCTCAGGATACTTTATTACCCCTTGTCCTGTCACAAAGTGACAGCCAGCCACAGTCACATCTGTCTCTACCACAGACAGTGAATATGGAGGAACTCAAACACGCAAACTGCAGACTCACCGAAATTTATACATATTTCATTTTTTATTACCAATCAAAAATAAATTCCATGTATTGTTTAGCAAATATTATCATTGTTTTGTGACAAAAGACACAAGAGTCATAACAAGAAAACTCCCCGAGAGTCAAACTCATAACAATGCCAAAATAAATCACAAAAATATACAAATTAAAATCTTATGCAAAATAAATAGGAGTCATTTGCTACCGTGGCTGTGACTTGCCTACCCATTTGGATGCCATTTACGAAGGTCCCCCTTAACCAGGAAGACACGAGCAGCGGGCCAGGTCCAGGGTACGGCTCAGCCCAGGAACCCAAGGTTGGAACAGGAAGTGAAGAACTGTACTGAGAGGAGGAAGTCATCGGACCAGTAATATTTGGGAATAATCATAACCCTCTGGAAGAAGTGATTCTAAGTGGGGAGGAGGGGCGGGACTGTCCATTGGTAGTGAATATGTGTGCAAAGAGGTAGCGGTGGGAGTGTGTGCCTGCTCCCTTGCCTCACACGCCCACCAGATTCAGGCCAGCATGCTTTCCACCAGGCATTCAGGACTTTCAGGACGCAGCCCCGCCAGCTCCTGTGGGACTCAGGAAGAAGCTGCTCTTGTGGAAAGCGAAGGCTTCCTGAGGGGTCACGGGCTGCCATCACTTCCTGATGCGTGAGAACCCACGGCACCATCCCCTTCGCTCCAGGCTCTCGGCTGGGGAAGACCTCAGTCTGGCGGGGGGCAGGTGTACTCAGGCACAGCATCCCCCGTCCCAGGAGTTAGGGTTCTCTGGGCACCTGGAAAGCAGAGCTCTTAGGGTGACAGGACTCCCCTGGCTGAGGAAAGCAAAGAAACGTCACTCAGGCGGAAGCCCGCAGGGTCTCCCTCGCCTGGGTCGCACCCCAGCGCCCCCACAGCGGAAGCCTGGTGCTCTGCAATGGGACTGGATGGGCCCAGAAAAAGGTGCCCGGGTAGATTTCACACAGGCGGGGTGGGGTGCAGATTCAACCCAGCTTCACCTTGGGCTCACAGGCACACCAGCTGCACTCCTTTGGCTGGAACCCTCCTTGAAGAAGAGAAGGAGCTCAGTTGTGCCTCTGGCCACCACTGAGGAAAGGGCATGAAGAATGGGCTTAGGTGCCTTCTAACATGTCCTCTTGTCCCCAGCCCTCAAGAGGGATTAAAGCTTGGGGATGAAGACTAGGGAGTCTGAATGTAGGCTCTGTGGCTCCATCGAGCCTTAAATTCCTTGTGGGTGCAGGTGGAGGGGCCAGTAGTAACTGCTAACAATGCAGATGCCTGTGACCAAATTCACCCCAGAAACTGCAAGGTGGACCCCAAACAGGTCACCTCTGATCCCGACGCCCTCCTTAGTATAGTGAGGGCAGGGCATGGGGAGAAGGTAACCAGAGACTCTGCCTGACACCATGAGTCTAGAGGGGCGATGGGCAGGGGTTCCCCAGGGGGTCAACGCAGGAGTTCCAGGAGCTTCCTGGGTCTAGAGGGTTCCCGGTCCCTGATCACAGCTGCCCAGGCCTCGGTGATGCCATTTGGTCCCTGGCCTCCTCCCAAGAGCCAGCCTTCCCCTCAGGCACCA
Organism: Erethizon dorsatum; assembly: GCA_028451465.1. Taxonomy (NCBI): domain Eukaryota; kingdom Metazoa; phylum Chordata; class Mammalia; order Rodentia; family Erethizontidae; genus Erethizon; species Erethizon dorsatum. Next base: position 8,882,634 of record CM051824.1, read on the forward strand.
GGCCCTGCCGCAGGAGAAGGGTGGGCTCCCCAGGCAGGGACGCAAGCTGCGGGGTAGTAGCTGAGAGCAAATTATGGCTATCGCTTCCTGGGGGGAGGAATGCTCCCCCTTCTGAAGTTTCTTTTGGAAAAAAAAATTATTTTACATAAAGACCCTTAACCCTGTCTTCCCTTCCCAAAATGATATTTAAAAAGAGGAGCAATGTGCCAAGTTTAGAAATTGTCTCTGAAAAACAGCCTTTGCTCATGGAGCTATCCCACGGCCACGCTGGCCCGGGGCTGGGCAGCCGCCACCCCAAAGCTATCTGAAGGTTCCTCAGGGGCCATCAACTGTCCAGTCGCAGGCCATCTAGCTGCACCCCTTCTAGCCTGACAGGCTCCCTCTTGGTGTGGGCCCACTGGGAGGCCCCCGCGGGGCTGGCGGGGGACCCCGGGCCCTCCTGTCAGATGGCATTGTCTGGGGAGACTCTGTGTAGCATGGAGTTGCGTTCATTGAGAAGAGTCGTGGTCTCGTCCTCCATGGGCAGCTCGGGCTTCTCAGAGGAGTTCTCCACGCAGGTGGTACAGCCATCCAGGGGAAACTGAGGGCTGTTCTCCATGCGGGAGGCCAGCAGCCCATTCTGGTACTGCTGCCGAGTGACCTGCAGGAAGCAGTGATGAGAATGTGGGGGTCCTCACACCCAGCCTGGGGTGCAGCGTGCCAGGTAGGGCCCCCAGAAACCTTAGGAAGAGTGACGTAAGCCAGGCATGCCTGTAATCCCAGCACTCAGGAGGCTGAGGCCGGAAGACTGCTGCAAGTTCAAGGCCAGCCTGGGCTCCATAGTGAGTTCGAGGCCAGCCTGAACTATAGAGTGAAACCCTGTCTCAAAAAAGAGCAAGAAGCACGCTGGCCTGAGGGAGGCCGAGGCAGCTCACCTTGATGTACTGCAGGTCGGTGAGCGCCCGGACGCTGAAGTCGGAAATGTACTGGCCCAGGACGCAGGTGGTCAGCTGGTTGCTGCTGCTTGTCAGCACAGTGGCGGGGGACGTGTCCGTGCTGTGGCCCGGGTAGCTGAGGGAGGCTGAGCGACTGAGTGGGGGTGGGTGGGCCGGGGAGCGGTCTGTGGGGACAGCAGAGTCCTTCAGGCCGGAGGCCTGCTGGCAACCATGCCAGCCTCCTGCCTGACCTCAGCTCTGTATGTGGCGTCCCTCCCAGGAGCAGGACACAGTTCTCAGGGACACAGAGAAGCACATGGAAACTCTACCTGCAGAAGGTCTCCCCTCCTCAGAGCCGATGATTAGTGTGCTTAAGTGTCACACAGCAAGGATTAAAATGGCCACCAAAACCAACCGAGCAACCAGAAAGATAAACCAAAGACAGGGACAGGGCTGGTGAGATGGCTCAGCGGCATAAGCGCCTGCCTGGCAAGCGCAAGGGCCCGAGTTCGACTCCCGGAACCCACATACGAAAAAAGGGCCGGTGATATCACTCAGCGGCACAGGTGCCTGCTCAAGCGCGAGGTCCTGAGTTTGACCCCCGGTACCCACCAAAAAAAAAAAAGACAGGGACAGCTCCCGGCTATAAAACCCATTTAACCCCAGCGTGTCATCAGCCATGGGTAACACCGTGATTACCCTCGAATGACAGACAACCACTCTCCTGGTCTCAAGGGACACACGCTATACACTTGAAAAAAAACCAACTTACTGAAAGGAAGAGAATACAGTCTGCACTGTCGCCTGTGAATAGCCCCGCACACCTGTCACACCCTGCAATGTCCTTGCAGGCTCTGCTTAAAGGGTGGGGACTCAGCCTCACCCGCTGGATCTGCAGAAGTCCCTCTCACAGCACTCCAGGGGCCCCCTGTCATGCCACAGCAACCGGGATGGGGCCAGTGCAGCCTCTCTTGACCTCCAAAGACCACACAATCAGGTGGTGACTCAAGCTCAGAAGAGGATGGAGAAAAGGGGCCGGGCATTGAACATGGTCAGCTCTGAATTTTGAGAACGTAGAACAATGAAGTGCACAAAGAAGTTAATTGTGAGGCCATGCGGGCTTGTTTAAACCAACAGGAAGTGCATTGAGCTGATTTGCTTTAGTTACCTACGGAAGTTACTAACTACTAAGTTAGGTATTCTAACAAGTAACCCTGCAGGGATGGCAAAGTACTGCACCCAGCGACTCAGTGACCTCTAGAGCTTTTAATCACAGGACACTGAATTGAGTAACTTTATTTTTTTTTTATTTTTTTTTTTTTTTGTGGGTACCGGGGGTCAAACTCAGGACCTCGTGCTTGCCAGGCAGGCGTTTATGCTGCTGAGCTATATCACCAGCCCCCAGAGTAACTATATCTTGTGCCTGAGCAATGCTTTTCCTTTCGTTTATAAAATCTGGAAAACAGTCTGGCTGTTCTATGACTGGGCCGCGGTTGCCCCCAAGTAGAGGATTATTAGAAGGGTTTGTGAAAGTAGCTAACTTAGTGGTTCCTCTCATTAGGCTCTAGAAAGGAGAAAAAAAAAACAAAACCCCACAAATATTAGGGGTATCAAGTAGCATTTCACATTAATTACTTAAAGGATGGGATGCGTGTAGTTAATGCTTACACTCTAGGAACAGGAAGTGAGTTTACTTATTGACTTGTCTTGTTTTTGCAGTGCTAGGGACTGAACCCAGGGCTTCACACATGCAGAGTGTGTCCCCGGCCACTGTCATACTCCCAACCCCAGGGGACTGGAATTTAAAACCAACACGACGAGTGAGCTGACCTATTGAACTGAGGCCCAGAAAAAGATACAGCAAAACACTGTCTCTGAGAAATGAAATTATGGTGCTTTTTAATTTTCTCAAGACTTTTCTGTTTCCCTAGTTTCCCAAATAACCTGTTACTTTTATGATTAAAACAAAGCAATATAACAACAACAAAAAAATAGCATTCTTTTACTTGATAATCTTATTTCTGAGAATATCCACAGAGTTTTTTGTTGTTGTTTTTTCTTTCTTTCCTCTCTTTGAAACAGGGTTTCACTATGCAGTTCAGGCTGGCCTTGAACTCACTTTGTAACCCAGGCTGGCTTTGAACTCACAGCAATCCTCCTGCCTCAGCCCCCAAGTGCTGGGATTACAGGTATGCACCAATAATGCCCGGCAAAGGCATAATCTTAAACACAGAAAAACATTTTTGCATAGTTTTTTTTAAAGTCATGGCATTATCTGTAATAAAGACTCCTCCAAAAAATACTCGTAAAACAGAATCAGTAAAGGAAGGCACACCGCTCAGTGGAACACCGTGTGCTCTGACAAGGAAGTTTATGAAAAAGCATGTCCGTTCCCATATTAGGTAAAAACACCAGAATATCAACCCTTGATGCGCAGACTTCTGGCCACCCATGAAACAAGAGGCAGGGGGTCTGCAGTCACACTGGTAGGGTTTGAAAAGGATAGTGGGTGAATTCTTCTAAATTACCTTTTCATTTATAAATTTTTTTTTTTTTTTTTGTGGGTACCGGGGGGGTCGACCTCAGGACCTCGCACGCCAGCAGGCACCCGTGCCGCTGAGCGATATCACCGGCCCCTTTTTCGTATGTGGGATCCGGAAGTCGAACTCGGGCCCTCGCGCTTGCCAGGCAGGCGCTTAAGCCGCTGAGCCATCTCACCGGCCCTCATTTATAATTTTTAAAAAAGAAGGTCAAGGGCTGGTGAGATGGCTCAGCGCCATAAGCGCCTGCCTGGCAAGTGTGAGGTCCAGAGTTCGACTCCCAGTACCCACATACGAAAAAAAAGGCCGGTGATATTGCTCAGCTGCATGGGCGCCTGCTGGCACGTGAGGTCCTGAGTTCGACCCCCAGTACCCACAAAAATAAATAAATAAATAAACAAATAAAAAATAAAAAGAAGGTCAAAATAGTACAGTGTGTTGTGCAACATTAAGAAGAGTGACACACCTGTAATCCCAACACTCTGGGAGGCTGAGGCAGGAGGATCGCAAGTTGGAGGCCACCTTGGGCAACTTAGTGAAACTCGGTCTCAAAATAATAAAGGGGTTGAGGGTTAGGGAGCTCTGGCCCTGGGTTCAATCTCCCGTACCAGGGGTGAAAAGAGAAAAACTCAACTGTACAAAGATGAACTGGGAGACTACTGAGTGAGGCAATGGGTTTTAGAGGTGTTAAGGCCCAAGGAGCTCAAAGACGCCCTGGACCAAGGCAGAACACACCAGTCCAGGCCATAGTGTGATGAGGGACCCTCTGCACTGCGGAGCATGCAGGAGCCCGGCCAGCCTCAACCCGAATGTGTCTGGCCTGCGCTGTTCCCTAGCCTCCTGGGACAGTTGACAGGAGTGGGACCCAGCCCAGGCCAGAAACAGCATGTGCCATGTGCCTGGAAGGCCACACTGCACTTGTAATAGAGAAAAAACAGAAATCATATGAGTCAAGCTCTAACTACACCTGCAACATCAGTTCTGTCACTTACTGCTCCCTATGGTGCTATGAGGTGGGTCCAGTGTTGATTCCGGGGGAGGAGGCTGAGACAGGAGGAGGTGGGTCACGTCTCTGGGGCTGCGCCTCCACTTGCCCTCCCCGCCTCACAGAGACAGACCCCAGCCACACTGGGAGCAGGCAGGAAGGGGTTAGGACACTGACACCACGACATCCACGCGCCAGGGCTTGCTGGGCCAGGGGTTCCGACGAGCTGGCTTTCAATCTCCTTCATTCCCCACCTGTCCTCTGGGTGTCTGTCTGTCTGTCTGCCCGGGGGGGGGGTGCACATGTCCGCACCTTCTCCAGGACTGAAGGACCTCTGGGTAAGCCCTTCCAGAATGCGGCAACACACCCTGAAACTGGGCCCTAGGCCAAGCGGACACACCAATCATGCCAGCCCCCAAGCGTGCCCAGTGGGAGCCCCAGGGCTATGGGGTGAGGTTAATGTGGCTGCAGTGCACGGCTCGGATGACAGGTGGCAGTGTCAACCTCCCCAGCATGCCTGTTACCTGCGAGCCAGGACAGCAGGGAGTTCCGCTTGCCAGGCGGACACCCGACCTGGGTGGAAGGCACTGGAGCAGAAGAGGAGGAGGTCAGGGGCCTGGGCCGGGTCAGAGGCAGGACTCGGCCACAGGATAAGGACACAGCCACCCTTGCACAGGGTAGGAGAGGGGCAGTCACCTGCCCTCCCAGTCATCCCTGCAAAGGGCATCTGAGGGCCTGGAGTGCAGGGACAGAGGCCAGGCCTCAAGCAGGCCTCTGAAGCAGCACTGGGGACATCTTCCCCACAAAGCCCTTCCAAACCAGATTCCCCAGCTGCCTCAGGAGGGGCAGGCAAGTCCTCCCTGGCAGGAGGCATCTGGGCAACACCCACCGAGTTCCCTTAGGAGCCACATCCGACCCCACCCAGGCACCTCCAGGCTCATCCAGGTGGGGGAGCACAGCATGGAAACACATGGTGCCCTGGCCGCCCTCATGGGGCCCTTCTGGTCCAGGGACAGTGACAGACTGTGCACAGGGAAAGCCCAGGACCTGTGCCAACACCCCCCCCAACCCCAGGCGAGCACCAAAGGGGGCTCTGTTCTCCCTCTCAGGTTGCAGATCCACAGTGGGCATGGAGCCGGCTGGGGGTCACCGGAGCCACCGGAATGCAGAGGCAGCGGGCGCTGTGCTCCCTTCCCTGGGGTCCCTTCACAGGCCTTGACAGAGTCCAATCCCCCTTTTGTCAGCCCCCAAGGCAAATGGCTGAGCCCCTGAGCCAAAGTTACCTAGAATGCGCCCAGGCAGGCAGGCCATGGCCTGGCTCCCGTCTCAGCCCCTGCCAGCCTCCTGCCCTGTCCCAGCACTGAGGCTGACTGGCACAGCTGGCTCATCCTAATCTCACCAAGCACCACACCTGCTTTCCACTTCTGGCTTTTCACAGCCAGAAGCCAGCGACCCCTTAGTCGGTACAGCCCCTCCCTGAGGCAGCCCCCACACACGCTCAGGACACACCCTCTGCTGCCCAGCTTCAAAGTCCCGCCGGCCTCTGGACCAGGGGCCGTGGGCAGTCACCATGCTCTTGCGGGTCACTTCCTCTAGGCCTGGCCACTCTGACCCTCAGCCACCTCCCCTCTCCCCTCCCTTCAAGCAGGGCAGAGGACTCACCGGCAGGGATGGAGGACAAGGCCATGGTCCCGTAGTAGGAGAAGGCACCTGTCTCAAACTTCATGTTCTCCTTCCCCGCCTCCACCTCCACCTTCCCCTGCAAGAACATGGGGCAGGGTTACAGGCAGGCGACAGCCGGGTGGGCCGGGAGGCCAGGAGGGCCGGCGCGCACCTGCAGGATGAGGACAAAGTAGTCGGCCGGCTTGTTCCGCGTGTACAGGTAATGGCGGATGCAGTATTTATTGTGCTCGTCGAACTTCAGTTCCTGAATGACGTCGGGGTATTTGAGCAGCCGCAGCAGGATCTTCTCTGACATCAGGGAGGGGCTGAACTGGGGCACCTCTGCAGGAGGGAGAGGGGACTTTACTTGCAGCCCAGGTGGCCACCACAGGCTGCGTAAGCTGTCCCCGAGGGGGTCGCCTCCCTGCCAGGGTGGCTCTGACCACCAAGACCCAAGTCCGTGCCTGCCTGGGCTTGGAGCCCGGCGCTCTCCCAGCACCCTGACCTCTAGCAAGTGGCTTGACTTGCCTCAGGTCCTCATTTGTGAAATGGGGTGGAAACTTCTCAGGGTGGATGTGTGGTTAGTGGCAGGACACGTTCTTGGTGTGTGGGAAATGCTTAGCAGATGTCCCTATAATTACTACCATAGCACCCTCATCAAAATTGATGTCCCAGCAGGTTGGCAACCAGAAGTGCCGCACCTACAGCAGGTGAGGGTTGGGATGGAAGCTGACCTGGGGGAGAAGAGGGAGTCGGCAGGTGCAGTTCTTTTCTTTTTTCTTTTCTTTTTGAGACAGGGTCTCACTATGCAGTTCAGGCTGGCCTTGAACTCACTATGGAGTCTAGACTGGCCTCAAACTTGCAATGATCCTCCTGCCTCAGCCTCCTGAGTTCTGGGATTACAGCTGTGTGCCACCATGCCTGGCTCAGCAGGTGTTTTCTAAACTGTCACTCAGGTTTCTCTCTGGGGGAGCTCGGAATTGAGTGAGAAGAGAGAAATGTGTCTGATCTAGAGATCCATTCCTGTGAGAGGCAGGACACACGCAGAGGGGAGGGCCACAGGGGAAGACGCCACGGATCCAGGCTCTGCAGGCCAGTGAGGAAGGCAGGCGCATGCTGTGCCTCGCAAGCACCTTCTCCTTACTTATCCACACTGGGGATGGGCTTGGGGTACTCAGGTGCTCCTAGTGCCTGCCGCCTTTCTTTCTCTCTTTCTCTCTCTTTCCCTTTCCCTCTCTTTCTCTTTCCCTCTTTCTCTCTTTCTTTCTTTCTGCTGTTTGAGACAGGGCCTTGCTATGTAGACCAGGATGGCCTCAGCTTGTGGCAATCCTCCTGTCTCAGCCTCCTGACTGCTAGGATTACAGGTGTGCACCACCACACCCAGCTTCCCAGCAGTTATTTTCAAAACCAGTTCATCTGCCCCCAGAAGTTCATACCAGCAGCCCAAGATAGCAAGCAAATAGCCAAGGGAGCACAGAGAGAGGTGTCTGGACCCTCTCCCCAGGGAAGAAACACCCCGAGACACAGCTTTCTCCTCCTACATGACTCTAGCCAGCAGCAGCAGGTCGTCGTCCTCTGCCTCTTACCCGTGGACAGGAAGCGGTGAGCAGCCAGGAGGAGCTGGGGGGAAATTTTGACTTTGAGTTCATTGTCAGCGTCCTTGAAGGCAGAGAAGTCATGCTTGTTCTTCTCAGAAACCCGTTTCCGGCTTCGGTTGTCAGCTGCAAGAGCAAAGACTGGACCTGAAGACATGGTCTCCTGAGGAGAGGGACAGGCTGGAAGCTGCCCCCCAAGCGCCCAGCTCTGCCCAGGGGGGTGACGGGGTGACGGGAGCCTCCTCTCCCTCCTCCACGCCCCTGCACCCAGGCCTTTCCACCCAAGGACACTGCACCTCCGACTGGAGCCAGAAAGGAATCCAGGCTGTGGAGAGGGCAGAACTCACTGTACATGTCCGACTCGTCTAGGATCTCGGACTTGATGATCTCCTCGATGACGTCCTCCAGGGTGACCAGGCCCAGCACCTCGTAGAAGGGGTCGCCCTCGCCCTCGTTGTTCACCTTCTGCACGATGGCCAGGTGCGACTTCCCTGTGGGGACAATGCGCAGAGTTAGACAAGGGCCAGGCAGGAGACCCCTCCACCGAAACAACACATTTAGGGTCATGAGTCATTGGGGTGGAGTCATGGGTGGCTTTTGTCCTTTTTCCATATTTTCTGATGTTTCTGCTGCAAACAGATATTGCTTTTATGCAAAGGGAGATCCGAAGTATTTTTAAAGGAGTATCCCTAGGACCACGTGTTTAAAGAGGATGCAAATGGCAAGGTCCTGCTGGGTGCTGGTCCCCAGGGCTCTTGGGGAGGAGACAGACCCACACTGCAAGGGCACAGGAGCCCTGGGTCTGTAATATGTGCAAAGCGTATGTGTTACTTTTTTTTAAAAAAATGTCTTACAGTAAAAGACACATTGCCATGAATCCCCCTCAAAATCCTCCCTCCCGTTGAACACAATCCCATTGTTCTTGCCACTTTCTGAAGCACTTCCAGAAGTCCTTTCATGAGCGTCTTTAGTTGTGCTGTCATGGCTGCCTCAATGTCCTGAACTGACTCAAAACGTTTCCCTCTCGTGGTCATTTTGACTTTGGGGAAGAGCTGCAAGTCACACGGTGCCCGGTCTCACAAAGGAGGAGATGAGGTTGCAGCGGGACGTGTTTATGAGCTGCCTTTCGTTTTGTTTTGTTTTGTTTTGGTGGGTACCGGGGGTCGAACTCAGGACCTCGTGTGCCTGCAGGTGTCCGTGCCGCTGAGCGATATCACCGGCCCTTTTTTCGTATGTGGGTACCAGGAGTCGAACTCAGGACCTCGCACTTGCCAGGCAGGCGCTTATGCTGCTGAGCTATCTCACCAGCCCATATGAGCTGCCTTTCAACAGATGGCACTGGGTAGCAGCATCCACTTTTTTTTTTTAATTTTACCTTGTAAGGACCCTCACAAAAGGACTTCCAGAGCTGCTTCAGAAAATGGCAAGAACCATGGGACAAATGGGTCTGAAGCAAGAAGGAGTACTCTGAGTGGGATGGGCAGTAGTGTCTTTTTTACTGTAATACATTTTAAAATTTAAACACACTTTTTGTTTGTTTTTTGGCCAGCCTTTGTATGTGCCAGCTGAACAGAGGACCCAGTGCCATGCACTCCAGGGCCTCAGGGGCTACAAGGCTCAGTCCCTTTGCACAGCACCCCGGGCAAGCTCCCCGCTCAGGCGGGGGTCCCACACTGCCCACGCCAGGGGCTCTCGGTTCCCAAGTCCCCTACCAAATGAGCCCACTGCAGTCAGGCTGCAGGCAGAGCCTGTAACTACAAGGGCCCCTCACCCCGAAGCAAGAGAAAGCCGGAGGCAGGCCGGGACAGGACCCTCCCAGAAGCTGTCTTTGGGCCCTGCTTTCAAGAGCCTCCGGCCCCCAGAAGCGACAACAGAGGATCAGCCAAGTAGGTAGACCAGACTGTGCACCCTAAATGAAGAGATACAGGAAGAGCCCTGGGGGTCGGCGACAGTCACATCGGGTCTCCTGCATGGCTTCCCCATCCCAAGCTAAGGGATTGCTGTAAGGACCAGAGCCCATTCGAAACAGTCTCAGGAGAGGGGTCCTCCAGGTCCTTCCAGCCAGAGAGCCACAGACCTCAGGGCCCCATGGAGGACAGAGAGCACTTTCTGCAAATGTCAGGAGAAAAGCAAAAATGTCCCCCACACAGCCCACATACAGAGGACAAGGACTGACTGTGAGAGTCGTTCACACACACGTCAGCCACCTTGATACACACAGGCCCTCAGACAGGGCCCCAGGCACCCTGGGAGACCTGTCACCAGACGGACAAGGAATGAAAGGCAGCTTCTGCACCTTGCAGGCTGGCATGTCCTCAAAACCCTTTGCTGATGCCCATGTTGGGAGGAGGGCAGTAAAAGCACAGGTTAGGAAGCCAGTTGTGTAGAATGTCTCAAAATCAGAGCCCCTGATTTTGGACTTGGAAATTCTTTTGAGTGTGTGTATGTGTGTCTGATAGGAATTGAACCCAAGGCCTTTGCACTGAGCTACAACTCCAGCCCTTCGCCTTTTAAACTATTTTTTACTTTGGGCCAGGGGCTCACTAAGTCACTAAGTTGCACGGGCAGGCTGTGTTTGAACTTGCAAATGGATCCTTCTGCCTCAGCCTCTCAGGGTGCTATGATTACAGGTGTATGCCACCATGCCAAGCCTGGACTCGGAAATTCTACTTCCAGGAATTTATCCTACAGAGATACAACCAACGCAAAAGTACAAAGACACAAAGGCTAGGCATAGCGGTTCACATCTGTAATCCCAGCACTTGGGAGGCTGAGATAGAAGGATTGCCTCAAGTTTGAGGTGTCTGAATGGCATAGCGAGACCCTGTCTCAAAAACAAAAAAAGAGAGACACAAAAGGCACAACCACATTCTTCTTCTTCTTCTTTTTTTTTTGAGACAGCATTTCACTTTGTGTCTGGGCAAGGCCACCTTCCTAACAACCCAAGCCAGAAACTTCCCAGATTAACAGCCACAGAGCTGAGGCCTGGCAGGGGGAATGAGGGAGAGCTGGGTGAAGGGAGGAAGGTGGGATGAGGCCTGGATGTGCGCATAGGAGGAGCAAGTGGTGGGAACAAAGGTGTGGGGCGGAACAGCCAGAGATGCTGACAGCAGTGACAGGGTGGCCGAGGGTGAGGGACCCTAGCTTCCCTCTCTGTGTCGTGCTCTGCTGTTCTATCTGAGGGGCATGTTTTAATTTCATCATTACAAATATATCCTGTACCTGCTTTCCCATACAGAGTAGCAGCTGTGCTTTATCGAGCTGGTTTTCATGTTACTCTAGAACGCTGTGTTTCCAATGATGACTGAGAAGTTAATTTTAGAAAGCACTGCCAGGTACCACAGCAGTGATAGCAGGTTGCTGTTTCCTTGTACGTGTGTGTGTGTGTGTGCGTGTGCGTGTGTGGCTGGGGACTGAACTCAGAGCCTCGCTTTGAGCGACATCTCCAGCCCTGTTTTTTTATTCTGATATAGGGTCTCACTAAGTCACTAAGTTGCCCAGGCTGGGCTTGAATTTGTCATCTTCTTGCCTAAGCCACCTGGAGTGCTGGGATGACAGGCACATGCTACCACATCTAGCTAACTTTGTTGCTTTCTAGGGTTTTGTTTTCTTTTTTAAAGTAAATTAATTCATTTATTTTTGGTACTGGGAATCGAACTCAGGACCTTGCACTTTCCAGGCAGGCGCTGTGCCACTGAGCTATATCCTCAGCCCAAAGTAAATTTTATTTATTTCTAGAGACAGGGTCTCATTATGTAGTCCAGTCTGGCCCTGAACTATGTAGCCCAGGCTGACGTCAAACTCACAGTGATCCTCCTGCCTCAGCCTCCTGACTGTTGGGATTACAGGTATGCACAATACACGACTCCTTTTTTTTTTTTTTTAATTTTTTTTGTGGGTACCGGGGTCGACCTCAGGACCTCGCGCACCAGCAGGCGCCCGTGCCGCTGAGCAATATCACCAGCCCTTTTTTCGTATGTGGGTAGCGGAAGTCGAACTCAGGACCTCGCGCTTGCCAGGTAGGCGCTTATGCCGCTGAGCCATCTTACCGGCCCAACAACTCCTTTTTTTAAAAAATGGAGTAGCTGGATGTCTTTACAATTTTGTTCAGATGACTGAAGAACCTGGTAAAGCTGTTGCTGATGAATACCACACTGCTGTCATGTATGTTTGCGTGTTTTCATATATATGAAACTTCAGCTAGGCAGTCAACGCTGGAAAAGTATCCTAGTTTACTGTGTTGAGCTGGCACTGTACAGGAATTCAGGGCCATGCTGGCTTAGAAACATTACAGTTAATTTTGTTCCACTTGTGCAGAGGGAAAGCACTGTATTAAACATGAACGAACGGTCTTCTCTCTGTGGGTCTGATTACAGAAACTAATATTCTCTAAATAACGAGAAAATATTTTTAAAAAAACCAACACCTGAGCAGCTGGGTGTGGCTCAGTGGCAGAGAGCTTTTCTAGCATGTGGGACGCCCTGGGTTCCGTCCCAGCACTGGAAAAATGAGGAAAAATTAAGGCGCCAAAGGGAAACCGGCAGGAGTCTAGGGCGGGGAGACTGCGAGCTTCCCGCCCCCAGGCCCGGCCCAGCCCAGCCCGTTTGCGGATGTCACCGTCGCGCGCGGGCGCCCTCTAGTGGCAGCCACCTGCGTGACCATAGCGGGCGTGCAGCGCCGCGCGCAGCGTCCCCACTGCCGCGCACGCTGAGAGCTCGGGCGCCGGCGCTGCTGGTGGCGGGACGGTGGGGCCCCACAAGTCCCTGCTTCAGGGGCCAGTCGGTCACTTTCTGCTGGGCCGGCCGTGGGCTCCGGGCTGCCTGCCTCGCTCAGGTTTGCCGCCCAGAGGGCACAGCCTTCCTCTCCCTTGCACCTCCAATGCAGAGGATCTGGACTCCACGACCCGCAGACCCGCACCTCCCTCCTCTGGGAAACCCTTCTCCCGGCCACAAGGACACTCTCGGCGCTGCTCCTTCTCCGATTCTTCACGAAGGGAGTTCAAGGAGAAGAAGGGAGCCAGGGAGGAGAAAGAGAAAGGGATGCAGACTAGACAAAGAAATGTCCGGGTTTTCTAAACTTCTACAATAAATAGGTCGGGGGCTGGGGATGTAGCTCAGTGGCAGGGCACCTGCCTAGCACGCCTGAGGAAGGCCCTGGGTTAGATCCCTAGCAGCGCGGGTGCATGCACACGCGCACACGCAAATAATGAAACAAATAGGTTGACGTAGGACTTGAATTTGGGGTGGGTTTTTTTGTAAGGACTGGGGATTGAACCCACGGTCTTCACACTGAGCTCCGACCCCAGCCCTGTTTTTTTACATTGAAACAAGGTCTCACGAAGTCACTGCCCAGGCTGGGCTTGAATTCGCCAGCTCCTGACTCAGACTCCCAGAGTGCTGGGACTATGGGTGTGTGCCTGGCTGTGCTTGTCATACGAACTCCAACATAAAATTGTATTGTATTGTACTGTATTTTGTTTTATTTTTTTGCTACCAGGAATCGAATTTAGGACCTTGTGCTCGCCAGGCAGGTGCTTGTGCCACTGAGCTATATCCCCGGCCCCAAAATTGTTTTTTAATTAGCTACTTTATTTTATTGTCCCTTCAACTGGGTTTTTGGGGTAGTGGGGGTGAGAAATGAAGAATGAAAATTTAAGTAAATATACCTACAGCTGGAAAACCTTCCTTCCCTTCCCTTCCTCCTTTTGTTCTTTCCTTCCTTTTCAGTACTGGGGATTAAACCTGGGTTTTTGCACTGAGCTACATCATCAGTCCTTTTTAAATTTTTTATTTTGAGACAGGGTCTCATTAAGTCACTTAGTTGCCCAGGTTGGGCTTGAACTTGTGATCCTTCTGCCTCAGCCTCCCAGAGTGCTGGGATTAGAGGTGTGCACCACCATGCCTGGCTCCACATTTTCCAAATAATCTTTATTCACAGAAACACAACTGAGGAAATATAGCAAATATTAATATTCTTAATATTTGATTGAGCTATATGAAATTGCTGATATTCAACTATTTTTTACCAAAGCCAGCAATTCCTGTGGTGTAACCGACCCATGTGAGGGTCTGAGGATGGGTTTTGTTTTCTCTTTTATGTTTTTCTAGATAGAAATTCCAGACTTTCCATTATCAATTGTATTAATTTTGCAGCCACACAGACATACACATTGAAATCACTCTTTAAAAACATCCCAGGGTCCTGAGCCTTTCTAAAATCAAGTGCTGCTCTAACAGCGAAATAGGTGAGGGGGACCCCAAGAGGAGACACTGGGACCCCGGGCCCCCGCTGCCTGCTATCCCCACTGGGCTGGCGGCATCCTGCCCACGTCATCTTGCTGACCTGGGGTGGGGGGGACATCTCGGCAGGAACCCCGCCTGCAACAGGTGACAGTCTGGGGGCACAGAGGGCACAGAACAGCCCCGCCCGGTCACTCCCTCAGCTCCTGCCTTTGGCTCCCCACCGCCCCTGGTGCCTGCAAGGTCTCACTGCCCCAGCCCCAGCCCGCAGGCTGCTTGTTTTGGCCAAACGCCTGGGCCTCCTCCCACCCGTAATTTTTTTACAGTCCCCCCAGGACCATAAGGAAACACGCTGCCCATTGCGGAGTGTCAAAGTCCACAGGGCCCCGGGGGGGTCAGAGGAAGGAGTGCGCCCCAAGTCAGGTCCCCACCACTCCTGGTGCCTGGCCCTGGGTGCTCCACCACCAGCCTGGGGAGCTGCACCTGGGCAGACCGAGCACCCATGTCCCCGCGTCCCCTCCTCTCTCCTCCTCAGCCCAGGCGCAGCCAGGATTACAGGGCTATTAATAGTGCCCAGCGCGGCCAGCAGGAGTGGCCGCCCAGCCAGATGCACAGGCCCTGGCCTCCCAGCCAGCAAGATCCTGCACAGGGCTCGTCTGCTCAGCTCCCTCCTCCCAGAGGGGCAGCAGTCACAGGGCCAGCAGGCTGGGGGGAAGCCAGGAGCCCAGGGCCGCAGTGCCCAGCAGGCAGGAGGTCCCACCACACTGGGCCCAGGTCACCCAGGGATTCTGGGGCTGCAAGAAAGCAAAGCCAGACCCGGACATGTCAACGCTTGCCTGGAATCCCCGCACTCAGGAGGCTGTGGCAGGAAGATCACTGTGAGTTCGAGGCCACCCTGGGGTACAGAGTGAGATCCTGCCTCAAAAAATTAAAGAAGAAAGAAAGAAACTAAAGAAAAGAAAGCAAAGGCGAGCCTGAGCACACAGAAGACAGAGGGCCCAGACCACTGCCACTCCCCTGCCCTGTGACTCCTGGCTGAGGGGCACAGCAGGCACTGGGCCCAAGCAGGGGACAGTGGTGCTGCAGGGGTCATCTCTTCCCAGACTGCCAGCGCTCCCACCCCTCGAGAGCGCCAGTTCCTGGGTGACAGCCGCCCAGGAACTAACAAGCACACAGCACCTCGGCTGGGAGGGCTGGGAGCCGAAGTGGGGGCTGTTCTGCCAAGATTCAGTCAGAATGTGGAGGGGTTGCTTGGTTTTGGTTTTGTTTAGTTTGATTATGTTTTTGCTTTCATTGTTTTGGTTTTTTTGAGACAGGGTCTCACCATGTAGTTCAGCCCAGCCTTGAACTCACTATGTGGCCTGGGCTGGCCTTGAACTTGCAGTGATCCTCCTGCCTCAGCTTCCCAAGTGCTGATATTACAGGCGTGCACCACCATGCCTGGCTTCTATTATGTATTTTTGCTATGGGGTCTTATTGTGTTGCTCAGATTGGTCTTGAACTCCTGGCTCAAGGGATTTTCCTGCCTCAGCCTCCCGAGTAGTTGGCCACCACAGTCTGTCCGCTACAGCCCTCCACTTTACCAATTGAGCTATTAAAGTCCCCACTTCTCCCAAGTGGTTGGGATTACAGGTGTACAGCACCACATCCAGCTCCCTTAATTTTATGTAAAGTAAAATATAGTATAAGACCGTACTGACTGAAACAGTGTGCTACTGGAGAAAACAACAAAAGAGTTTAGAAGTAAACTGCAGCAAATAAGAAGTATTATATATAATAAAACCTAACATGTTGAATCAAGGTAGAAAAGTAAGATTACTCAATGAAAAATGCTTGGCTATCACTGGATTTTTGTTTTGTTTTTTTCCCTTGCTGGGGATGGAACCCAGGGCCTGTGGCATGTGAGCCAAGAGCTCTTCCATTGAGCCACATCCTAGCCCTTTTTAAATATTTTTATTGGTGGGTGGGCATGGTGGAACACACCTGTAATCCCAGCACTTGAGAGGCTGAGGCAGGAGATTGCTGCACGTTCAAGGCCAGCCTGGACTACAGTGAAACGCTGTCTCAAAAAAAAAAAAAAAGGGGGGGGCCCGGTGAGATGGCTCAGCGGCTTAAGCGCCTGCCCGGCAAGCGCGAGGGCCCGAGTTCAACTCCCGGAACCCACATACGAAAAAGGGGCTGGTGATATCACTCAGCGGCACGGGCGCCTCCTGGCACGCAAGGTCCTGAGGTCAACCCCCCAGTACCCACAAAAAAAAAAAAAAAAAAAAGGTTTTATTTTGAGAGACAATCTTGCTAAATTGCCCTTGGCTGGCCTTGAACTTGCAATCCTCCTCGATCCGCCTCCCCAGTAGCTGGGATTGTAGCTCACCACCATGCGTGGTCCAGTATGCTATTTTATACAAAAGTTTATAAGTCCATCAGAAAAACTGTCAGCTTCATTTTAAACACAAATATATACAAATTAAAACACGTTTTGTAAATGAATTTTTATCCCCCCTCCCTTTGGCAATACTGGGAGGAGCTTCCCCACTGTTCACTGACTGCATAGCCGAGATCCACCAGCTCGGCAGTGCATTGTAGGAAGAACCCGCGCCAAAGCGAGCGGTGAGAACTTTAAAATCAGAAATGCAGCACCGTGGGTGGAAACGCGCACGCACAAGACCCTGCGCTCAGCCGCTCCCCGCTCCCTAGCAGTGACCTTAGGACGAAGAAAGGCCCGCAGGGTGTGCCTGGGAGGGCCTGGAGCAACAGTTATGACCCAGAATTGCAGCGATTGAAAAGGCTGACTCAGATCTGAACTCAGGGAAAGGGACAGTGATTCACAGCATGTGTAAAGCAGAAGTTGCAAAACAGTATGGAAAGTTCAATCACTCTTTTTTCACTTTTGTTTAATGCATTTTATACTCAACATAGTGTTTCTTATTTTTTACTTTTTATTTATTTATTTATTGAGACAAGGTCTTGCTGTGTAGCTCAGGCTGGCCTTGACCTTTCAGTGACCCTCCTGCCTCAGCCTCCCCAGTGCTGAGATTATAGATGTGAACCACCACACCCAGCATTATGTAGTTTTATAATCAGAAATTTCGTAAGAATGCTACTTTTAGTGGGCAGGGTGGAAAGCAATGTGGTTAGTACTGACCTCCTAGAGGGAAAGACACCAAAACATTCACGTTTTGGATACGAAATAAGGGTGACTTTCTTTTATTTTATTTATTTATTTTTTGAGGCAGGGTCTTGCTATGTAGTCCAGGCTGGCCTTGAACTTATTATGTAGGCCAGACTGGCCTCGAACTCACAGCACTCTTCCTGCCTCGGCCTCTCTCAAGTAATTGGATAACAGGCACGCAGCACTGCACCTGGCTGTCATGGGTGACTTTCATTTTAAATCATTTCTTCTTTCCTAAACATTTCTAGCATAAATATATTTCTTTGGCAAGGCACAACAGCACACACCTGTAGTTCCAGCTACTTGTGAGGCTGCCACAGGAGGACAACTTAAGGCCAGGAGTTTGAGACCAGCCTAGACAACCCAACGAGACCTCATGACAACAAAAGTGTATGTGTTTTAACTTAATTTTTTACTTTTACAACACGTACCTCCATGCCTCTTGTCTTTGCAACCTGCCTGCTTGGCCCTGGAGTGTCCCTGGTGACACAGGCCAGGGTGGCCAGGCCCTTTCCCTGCCAAGACGCACATGGGGCCGAGGGCAATCCTTCTGCCCCTGCAGACAATGGAGGAATAAACTCTGTATGCTCGGACATCAGCTGACACCCTGAGATTACAATACACTTATAAAAGTGGAGTCACTGGGCCAAAGGTCCCTGCAATGGCGAAGGTGACAGAAACCTCCGATTCCCTCCCAGCAGCAGTGGGGCTCGGCAGTTTCTGATTGGTTACTCGGTGTCTCGCCTGAGGCTTAGTATGCAGTGAGGGCTCAAATGTATATTGATTCTCTAGCACAGCCCAGGAAAATACTGCATTATAGCGGGGTATGTATTTAAAAGGTGAGAAGTGAAGAGCCGGGCGTGGTGGTACATGACTGTAATCCCAGCACTTGGGAGGCTGGGGCAGGAGGATCACCGTGAGTTCGAGACCAGCCTGGGCTTCATAGTGAGATCTCCGTCTCAAAAACCTAAATAAATAAGTAAAAGGGAAGAAATCACTAGCGTAAAGCAGAAAAGAAAGAGAGGAAGTGAGAGGAGGCCGCCACAGAGGCAAGAGAGACGGGGATGTGGCCGCTGTGTCCACTTGCCAAGAATTCAGAAGGCAAGGCCTCCTAGAGACCTGCACGGCCATGCTGAGTGGGACACAGGGACAGAGCAGGACACAGGACACAGCAAGGGCTACAGCCCACTTGGCACTGTCACAGCTGTCCCTGAAGGGGGCGCTCAGCCCAGGCTCAGTCTGCGCTTACCTCCTAACCCAAGAGAAGTTTCGCTTCTGTTTGCACACAGTGTGACAGCGACCCCACATGTGTATGCACTGCACTTCCGGTTGAGTGAACCGCAGGGGACAGATGTGACCAGACAGAAGGGGACACAGAGAAGGCACTGCACACCTGCTGCCGGCCACGGCACAGGAAACACAGCCATCTAGGCCGGGCTGGTGGAGATGGCCAGAATAATTCAAAATTTTTGAGAAAACTGAAACAGCCTTCCCGCCACTGTCGCTTAGGATAAATGCCACTGGAAATGTACAGTATTTTGTGTCTTGAGAGAATAGAGACTTTGTGATCGTATGAAGTAGCAATTATTAGTAAGAAATTTAAATATGGCTATTTCATCTTTTTTTTTTTTTTGTGGGTACGGGGGGTCGACCTCAGGACCTCATGCGCCAACAGGCACCCTTGCCGCTGAGCGATATCACCGGCCCCTTTTTCGTATATGGGATCCGGGAGTCGAACTCGGGCCCTCGCGCTTGCAAGGCAGGCGCTTATACCACTGAGCCATCTCACCGGCCCTGGCTATTTCATCTTCTTTGAAAAAATTGCTTTATAATGTATAGTACTAAAGGACGACATGCATGGGATATTTGAATGAATGGGGGTATACGCGAAAAGAATTTTTTTTTTTTTCTAATAGGGTGTAGGATCAAAAGTTTGGAGAACTTCTTCAGAACAACCATGTAGTTCCAGCTACTGGGGAGGCCGGGGCAGGAGAATCACTTGAGCCCACTTCATGGCCAACCTGGGCAACACAAGGGGACATGATCATTTAAAAAAAGCTCCCCGAAAGAAGGCCATGAGGTACCCCTTCACACAGTCTATGCCCTCAACAGGGGGCCCATCATGGTCCGCCTCTCCCTGGCCACCAATCCTTGCAGGCGAGGGGAGGTGTCCCCGGGAGAGGTCCTGACAGCTGCCCACTGCCAACCTTGACAGAGAAGCCATGGCCAAGGTCAGGATGGGGGGGGCTGAGACCTCTGCCCCCAACAGGCTTCTGCTACCCTGACAGCCCCGGGTCTGGGAAGTTGACAAGAGGATTACAGGACGCTAAGGCTGGTCCCTCCCCAGGGTGGGCGCAGGGGACAGGTCTCCTCCGACTGCGCTGGTTAGCTGTTGCCTGTAGGTTTTCCACACCTTTTAGCATGGGAAACACCAAGTATGGATGAGGCGGAGGTAATAAGCTAATTACACCCTTACCTCCCCCGGCCTGTCTTGTCCCCTTTACCCCCGCTCATTTTAAAGCAAAGCCCAGATCTTATCTGCCAACGTGTGTAGATGATACCTGTGAATATTTCATATTTCCACGCAGCCCAAAAGAACACTTTTTAGAAAAGCAGAACAACAGTATCACCACAACTTTAAACACTATAGATTTCTTCAAGGTCCACTACCCAGTGCGCTATTTTCCCCAGTTTTCTTCAAATTTTACTTTTACATGACACTACTTTATATATGATTTTTTTTCCACACTGGCAATAAAAGTAGAAGGAAGGACATGAAGATCATTTGTAATCCTGCACCCCTGTGAGTACAGCTCAGTTGTAGGGCACAACTTAGCACATGGGTCCAATCCCTCGCACCAAAAAAAACGGGGGGAGGGATGACAATTATTTTTTCTGCCATAAAAAAACTTGATGATATCTTATAATAGCAGCCTATAAGAATTCCTCAGTCCACGGGCTTGGGCTCCTCCGAGCATCCTGAAGGCAGTGAGAACACAAGACTCCTGATCTTCTAAACAAAAATCATCTTCTAATGACTTTCGGAAAGAGCTATGCAAAACAGATGCGTGTGCTGCTACAGCTGGCCTCCACAGGAATTACATGTGGCTGGTGGAGGGCACTTTGAATTGATTAGGAGTAAAACAATCAAAGACTTGTAACAAGCATACAGAAAACTAAGATCGATGAGTAACTCCAGTACTGATGTGCAAAGAATCTGTTTGCGTTCTTCATGTTAGTTTCCTCATAAAATTCATGTAAAAGAACAAAAGGAAACACAGGCTCTAGACAGGTACCTGTGAATAAACAGTGATGAGGCCACTTCTGCGGTAGCTTTCCATCACAGAGAATGTTTTATCTTGAAGCTAGAGCATGCATTTTAAAAGTTCATTTAATTTCTTATACACTCGTGACTTATTTGCATATTAAGTTAAAGGCTGGCTTCATCATCCATGCCAACTATCTATCAGACAAAAAAATGCATCAGGTGCCTACGGGAAGCACGGGTCTGTCTTTTGAAATGGTGTTAATCTGCCCTAAGACTAAGATTACGCTTTTGAAAAGAAGCTACAGTCTGTTGAGAAAGAAGTATTATGATTTTTCTGAGAAGAAAAGTTTCTAAATACAACAGCAAACTCCTGAGAGAAGTCATAAAATCACCTCTGATATTTTTTAGGCAACACATTTCTAAAGTTTAGGATTTATGGGACAAACAATATACTAAAATTCAAACTGTTTTTGTTTTGAGACAGGGTCTCGTTATGTAGTTCAGGCTGGCTTTGAATTCACTGTGTAGCGCAGCCTGGCCTCAAACTCACAGTGATCCTCTTGCCTCAGCCTTCCCAGTGCTGGGATTACAGGGATGAGTCACCAAGCCCGGCTAAAATTCAACTCATAACACACACCTACCTATGACTCAGTGAAGATGTTCCTCATATTTTTGTTTAATTAAGTTAAAATTTAAAAGGAAAACAAAACAAAAAAAGAATATGGTATTTTTCAAATAATTTTAAATAGTAATCCCATGAACAAATAAGACAACTGCTTTTTTTTTTGAGACAGAGTATTGCTGTGTAGAGTTCAGGCTGGCCTTGAATCACTATGTAGCCCAGGCTGGCCTCGAACTCACGGCAATCCTCCTGCCTCAGCCTCCCGAGTGCCGGGATTACAGGTGTGTGCCACCACGCCCGGCAACAATTGCAATTTCAAACATCAAAGCTTGAATATACAATTTCACAGTTATCTCAAAACATGATCACAAACTTTGGGCAAGAGCTTCTCTTGAATTCTTCAAGGACTGCTACCACATTTTTGGCTTCAGGCATTTCTTCACACTCCACTTTAACAATCTTCAAAAGGATATCTCACTGCCACAGGTTTTTAGGAACATGGAACATTTCAACAAAACATAATGATTATTTCTGCCTGCCGGACAAATCTCTTCAAGTTGTCTGTGTCTTGTCCGGCCTTTAGTTTAAAGTTTTCCAGTACTTGTCGGAAAAGAAACAGGTTAACCCCCTTCAGCACCGTCTTAAAAAGCCTGTATTCACTCCTCGCAAAATCGATGGCTTCCTACATGGTAGTCCTGAGGCTGGAAGCTACTGCAGTCAGTGACCACAGACTAACGCTGCTGCTCCAACTTGGCCACGCACAGTGATGTCACGGTGCCCTTGACAGCAAGTCCTTGAAGACTGGCCACACTCAGAAACCTGTTAATGTCTCTCTTCGTTTTTTTTCATCTCCATTCTTTTTTTTTTTTTTTTTTTTGAGACAGGGTCTCACGGTGTAGTTTAGACTGTCCTTTAACTCCCTTATGTAGCCCAGGCTGGCCTCCACCTCATGGTGATCCTCCTGCCTCAGCCTCCCGCGTGCTGAGATTACAGGCGTGTGCCACTATGTCATCTGATTCTTTAACCTCAACAGGAGTATAACTCAGAGCAGCACGGGGCAGAAAGGTAAGTATCTCCAGTGGACGGGTATATTCACCTGTAAATCAACAGAATGGTCCCAATTCCAAAGTCTCTCTCTCTCTCTTTTTGTTTTTTGAGACAGGGGCTCACTATGTAGTTCAGCCTGGACTTGAACTCATCTTTTTGGTATCTTAAAGTGAGTGAATATGCACAGGTAAAATTATATCGTATTTCTACTATGAATTACATCATCATGTAGACATCTTGTACCCTGCTTTTTTTTTTTTTTTTTTTGGTACTGGGAACTGAACTCAGGACCTTGCGCTTGCCAGGCAGGCGCTGTGCCACTGAGCTGTATCCCCGGCCCTGTACCCTGCTTTTTAAATATTTCATATTCTTTGTATTTTTTCAGACATTAAAAAGCGTTTTGGATTTTTATTTGTCTTTTGGTTTTCTGAGACAGGGTCTTGCTATATATTCCAGGCCGGCCTTAAACTTACTACACAGCCCAAACTGGCCTCAAACTCACGTCGCTCCTCCTGCCTCAGCCCAAGTGCTGGGATTCCAGGCATGCACAACCCAGCTACAGGAAGTTTTTTGTTCTTTTTTTTCACAGCACTGGGGATTAAAACCAGGGCTTCATGCACGTTGGGAAAGCACCCCACCTTGAGCTACATCGCTAGCCTTAAAGTACTTCAAAATACTAAACAGCCTCATATTTCATTAGGCACCACCTTCGCAATCTCAGTCCTCTTTCAGCTGTTAAATTATGCCCTCCTCCTTTTGCCATATGGAAATTTTTGTGTATCGAGTTGGACTACATCTTTGTGACACTGAGACAGGGATCAGAGGAAAGGTTCTTTCAAAAGCCTCTGGGTAGGTGTGGTGGCGCATGCCTATAATCTCAGTACTCAGAAGGCTGAGGCAGGACTGCTATGAGTTCAAGGCCAGCCTGGGCTACACAGTGAGTTCGAGGCCAGCCTGAACTACGTAAGAGGCTTTGTCTCAAAACAATAAACAGTTTCTGAAATTACCGATTGAGTCAGCTGAAACCTAACATGCCCTGGAAGACACAGGTAGAAGACACGTAGGACTAAGCGTGAAATCAGGGACCAAGACGCACAGGCGAGAAGACAAGGACAGCACTGACGCCATGCGCCACCGCAGAGGAAAGTGCAGTGGGCAGTGTGAGGTGCGCGTCCCACCCAGGCTGGCCCCGAGGGTGACCTGGAGTCCGGCACGGCTTTCTCCACAGGAAGCGGGGCACGGGGTGGCCAGGTGAGCCAAGGAGCAGCCGGGGGTATCGGTACCACCAGCCTCCTCTGAGCCCGGCCCTCGCCGACGACCTGTTCCTCCCTTTCCCTCTGGCTCTGTCTCAGGAGCCCCTCAGCCTTCTCTCCTGGACCAGGGGGCCCGTTCTCCGGGCCTGTCTGTGCCACCAGCTAAAAACCTATGGAAACCAATGCACACACCGGACCATTATCAATGAGCCACTGGTGCCACATCGGTCATGACAATGCCATAGGAAATTCTGCTGAGGACTTTGCTGGAATCCAAATACACGGAGCCTGGGAGTAGCTTTCCGCTGAACTAACTTAATACTTCTTTTCTGAGACAGGGTCTCGTTATGTAGTTCAGGCCGGCCTTGAACTCACTATGCAGCCTATGCTGGCTTCGAACTTGCGGCAACACTCCTGCCTCAGCTTCCCAAGTGCTAGGATTACAGGTGCACACCAACATGCCCAGCCTAACCTACTTATTCTATACCTGAACCAGACACAGACAAATGAAATGAAAACTAGCGTTTTTCTTCCCTTGGTGAACCCCAGTTGGTTCCTAGTAATCACTTTCCACTTCTAGAGTTCTACATACTATTAAAATCATTCCACATCTTCATAACAAAACCTGCAGAGGAAGAAAAACTCGCAAGGCAGTAGCGAGGATATTAGAGGCATGCACGCTATCAGACGGGGAGAGCCGGAAGGGGAGGAAGAGGGCAGAATATTAGTTGATATGTTCAAACTTGCCCAGCTAAACTAGGATATTAAATACAAGAGTGAAAAGACTTAATTATTATACAATTATTTTTCCTGCCATTAAAAAAAACTGATGACATCTTATAATAGCAGGAAAAACAATTATAAACCCATCTCTCTCATGAATGTAGTGCTGAAATTCTTAATAAAAATATTAGCAAATTAAATCCAGTGATGCGCTAAAAGGCTAATAAGTCATAAATAAGAGGTTTACTCCAGTTATGCAATAAATACAATCAGTGTATTTCAGAATAAAGGAGATTAATCATTTCATCACCTTAATAGATACCAAAAAGAATTTAAAAACTGGTAAAATTCAACATCTATTCATTAGCAAACGAGAGACAGAAGGGGATTTCCTCGACTGATACAGGAAATCTGCAGACAAAAACCAACCAGAATCACACGTACTGATCAGGCTGGCTGCCTTGCTTCTTCCCGTCTCTGTCTCCATCTGTGTCTTCTTCTCTATTAGGGATCAAACCCTGCACCTTCGCCTTGAGCCTCATTCCCAGCCCCCTCTATCTTTTATTTTAAGACAGGTTCTTGCTAAGTCACTCATTTGCAATTCTCAAGCCTCGGCCTCCCAGAGTGCTAGGATCTCGAGTGTGTGCCACTGTGCCCAGCTTCTTTTTGTTTCGTTTTTATTTCTGTGTCTGGGATCAAACCCAGGGCCTCCAGCACTCAAGGCAAACCTTCCACCACTGCACTAAAAGATCAATTTCGAAAGCCTTCCTCCAGACCCAAGAGGAGATGGGGTGCCCACTAGGACAGCTCAACATGATCCTAGAAGGCCCCACCAGTAAAGAAGGCAAGAACAGGGCCAGTGAGATGGCTCAGTGGCATAAGCGCCTGCCTGGCAAGCGCGAGGTCCTGAGTTCGATTCCCAGTACCTACATAAAAATACATATCTATATAATGTAGAAGGCTTAAACCAGGTGTGGTGGCACAAACCTGTAACCCCAGCACTCCAGGAGGCCAAGGCAGGAGGATTTCAAGTCAAACCCAGCCTAGGTAACTTAGGGAGTTAGCCAGACTGTCTCAAAAAAATTAAAAGGGGCTGGGCATGGTGGCACATGCCTGTAATCCCAGCCCTCGGGAGGCTGAGGCAGGAGGATCATCATGAATTCTAGGCCAACCTGGACTACACAGTGAGTTTGAGGCCAGCCTGGGCTATGTAGCGAGACCCTATTTCAAAAAACCAAAAGCAAAATATGAATAAAAAAGGATAGGAGATATACCTCAGTCCGAAAGCCCTGGATTCAATCCCCAGTACCAAATAAATAAATAAATTAATTAATTAATTAATTAATTAATTTTAAAAGTTTCAAAAAATACATAAAATAATCAAACACCTAGGTATAAGTATAAGGAAAATATATACAACCTCTCCACAGAAAACTGTAAAATATTATTGAAAGAAATTATGAAGATATAAACGAACAAAGGGGTAACATGCTTGCAGATCGGAAGATACATTATTATAAAATAAGTCACGGGGCTGAGCCCAGGCGTGGTGGTGCACGCCTATAGGCCTAGCACTTAGGAGGCTGAGGCTGGAGGATCACTGCGAGTGGGACGCCAGCCTGGGCTACATAGTGAGTTCAAGGCCAGCCTGAACTACATAGCGAGACCCTGTCTCAAAAAACCAAAACCCAAAACAAAAGCAAAGAAAGAAAAATCAAGTTTTCAAGTGCAATTCCATAAAATTCCCAGGTAAAAAGGTAAAAATAACCAAGGCAGTCTTGAGGCAGAACAAAGGGCTTAATATTAACAGATATCAACTTATTTTAAAGCTGTGATTATGTCAATGTGGTCTTTTAGCAAGGAAAAATCAACAGACCAACGGAACAGAGTCCAGGGACAGGTGCGGACACACCACATTCAATGAGAAATGGGTCTCTTCAGGAAGTGGCACCTGGCTTGTCAGAGAGCTGCATTTTTTTTCCAGAGAGGTTTTACCTTTTTTTTTTTTCGGTACTGGAATCAAACTCAGGACCTTGCGCTTGCCAGGCAGGCGCTGTGCCACTGAGCTATATCCCTGGCCCGGTTTTACATTTTTTAAAGGTGGTAGAAAAATGCTCTGCAGAGCATGTGGGACAATTAAATGTGGGAAACGAAGTACGCTCTGCATGGTGAGAGAGAACACAGTGGCCCACATTTTTTTTTTAAAGAAACAACCTCTAACTCACATTAAAAAAAAAAAAAGATAAATTCCTAAAGGATTACAGTTCTAAATAAGAAGGACGCCCAGGCACAGTGGTGCATGCCTGCAGTCCCAGCACTGGGGAGGCTGAGGCAGGAGGATCGCTGTGAGTTCGAGGCCAGCCTGGGCTACATAGTGAGCCCAAGGCCAGCCTGAATTACACAGCGAGACCCTGTCTCAAAAAAACAACAACAAAAAAAGTAAATTTAAAAATTAAAGCTATTTAAATATCCAATTCCTAAAAAAGAAAGGAGAGAGAGGGAAAAGGTAATCCAGAATAAAAGAGATCCACCATACTTTTGTCTGAGAATGAGTTCACACTTGAATTTGAAGAATTCCTAGATGTCGTTAAGGAGAAGGTGGGCGGCCCCTTAGAAAACACACAGCATATGTGAGTAGGCATGTCACTAAGGGACACAAATGTCCTTCCATAGGGGGGTAGTGTATGGAACATGCCCAGGGTTGGGGCATGGTCCCAACAGGATTCACCGCCAGACAGCTCCCCCTAAAAAAAGCGTTTTTGTTCTGGGGCCAGGGCTTTTTGGGAAGACAGGCCCCCCCCAGGAGAGCCTCCCCGGGGATCCTCCTCTTGTCTCTTCCCTCAAATCCTCTTCCCTCCCCAACTGAGATTCCCCAGAAAGGAGCCTCAGCTGGTGAATCCTGAAACAAATAAATCCCAAGTCCCCAGGTAGAGATTGGCTGGGACCCAAGGCCTGCTCTGTCCCAGCCTGTGTCCCCCAGCAGCATGTCTGATGACACTCTGCTTCTGCGGCCACCACGGACTGTGCTGGCAATGCTTTCCACCTTCAGGAGAAAATGATTCCGGGCGACCTTCCTCACTGCTAAGTGTCTCCCCCTGCGTGTCCCCCTGAGCTCGGTTTCTTGGCCTCACGGATAAGCACCAGGGTCCAGGGAAGACAGGCTCTGAATTAGCAATCACTCTGTGGGGGCTCATCTGGCTCAGAGCCTCTCTAACCCCACGGTGAGACAGAGGGGACATCTGCCACGGCAGCCACTGCCATCACAGAACCAAGTACCACGAGTTGGGGTCGGTACCAACTGGGGCACCTTGTGGACAGTAACAACAGCGATTGTTAAAACAGCCACTATTTACTGTGTGACTACGCGGTGCTGGGCACAGCTAAATGCCTTACATGCCTGACTTCTAGTCCTCATCACAGCCCTCCGTGTGGACACTGTCACCAAGTGGAGGGCTGAGACACCAGCCACGAAAGAGAAATATTTCTGAGCCCAAGACTCAGTGACTAATTTGAGCATTCCACTGCACAAGCAATGGTTTGTTTTTGTTTGTTTGTTTGTTTGTTTGGGGGTTTTTTTGGCACCAGGAATTGAACTCATGACTTCTCACTTGCCAGGCAGGTGCTATGCCACTGAGCTATATCCCCGACCCCATTGGCTTGTTTTTTAAACTGACTTATGCTGGGTGTGGTGGTACACACCTGTAATCCCACCACTCCAAAGGCTGAGGCAGGAGGATCGCCTCAAGTTTGAGGCCAGCATGGGCCACATAGTGAGTTCAAGGCCAGCCTGAACTACATAATGAGACCCTGTCTCAAAAAAATCAATCAATGAATCAATCAATCTGACTTCTAACTCTTAGGAAGGCTAGATGAGGGACAGACTTAAGCTCAAAGCAGGGCTCCAGGCAGTGGTGCATGTGTGTGTGTGTGTGCAAGTGCGCGTGCGAGCCTGCATTCTGGAGGGGTGAGTGTGTGGGAGAGACCCTGTCTGTGCATGTGAGTGTGAGTGGGAGTCAATCTGTGCATATGGGGAGGTAGGAGCGGGCATGCGTGGGAACAGGCGTGCACACATGCCCATGCACACGTGCCCGGGCACACACAAACCTGCCCACGGCTGCGAGGGGAACGAGCGGTGGGTGCGGGCTGTGAGGGCGCCAGAGAGCCAGCAGTGGGCTGGTGGAAGGTTTCCTCCTTTGAGGAGGCTCCAGGCAGCCTGCTGGCCAGAGCCCAGGCATTCCAGAGAGCCCAGGGAACCAGTCTTTTGAGAGCCCTGCCCAGGTCACAGGAAATCAGCCCTACAGCGTCGTTGTTGTAACCTCTGGGGACTCACCGGTGCCACCGGGTTTAACCCCATCACAACAGGGCGGCCCTGCACACCTGACCTCTGGGCTCAGCTTCCTGTGAACCTCTCCTCTCCCTCAGAATGAAGAGGCTGCTCCCAGGGATGGCAAAGGATGTCACTGCTTATCAGGGGAGCAATCTGCAAAACCGATCTCAACCGGGCCTGAAGAACAGGCCACAGAACTGTCCCTGAACAATGATCCCACTGTGGCAGGCCTCAGGGAGGCTCCAGACCGAGTGTGGCCAGGAAATGAAAGTGGTTTTGATCCTGCTATTGGTAAGATTTGTAAAACTAAAACAATTAAAGTGAATTCCTAAAAAATAGTTATCACTATCTATCTTTCTTGGTCACAGGTTTGTGGCTTACTTTTGTTTAGATTTCTGTATGTTTCTAAAGTTCTGGCAATGAGCTGCCTCTCTTTTATGCCTCAGAAGAAAACAATAAGACACTAATATAAAAGAAGATCACCTAATAAGTAAAACAGGAATTGAAGTAAGAAGTCCAGATGACAGGCTGTCCCGGCATGGCCTGCTGTGAGGACCGGGTGACCCCGGTGCTGGACACGTGTGACAGGCTGACCCGACAGCCCAGCCCGAGGGCAGCTGTGCCCCAAGGCAGAAGCAGGGCTCAGAGGACAGGAGAGGTGGAATGAAGGGCAGCTGCCGCCATCCTCTTCACCCAGGGCCAGGTGGGCACCAGGAAATCCCACAACTCTCATATTCTTGGTGCAAGTCTGCCAAGAGGCTTCAAAGATGCCTGGGGCCAGGATAGCGAAGAGGCTTGGGCATGGGGGTAGGGCCAGAAGGGCCCGGCTCACCCTTCCTCCTGTGCACACTTTCCCACAGGCTTTTGGGCACCAGGACTCAGCGAGTGTCGGTGAGTGACAAGCACATTCACCAGCTAGGCCTGCAGGACACAGAAGCCGCAGGACGGGGTGGGCACAGCAGGCTACCTGCCACCCGAAGATGGCCGAGGTATTTGCTGTGCCAGGCTTGTCTGTATGACAGCACCAGGGTGGGGAAGATGGGCAGAGAGAAGGCACAGGCATCTGTATTCAAGGCCCCTCTGGAGAGTCAGGCGCGGTGGTGTGCGCCTGTAATCCCAGCACTCAGGAGGCCAAGGCAAGAGGGTTAATTCGAAGATGGCTTGGGCTACGTAGCAAGACCCTGTCTCAAACAAAACAAAACAAAACCAACAAAGCAACCTAAAAAAGCCCCTCCAGAAAGGGCTAAGAAGTAGTCCCAATAGGCAGAGGCACTTTTATCCAAAGTTGGCACAAAGACCGATGGGCTCATTTCCCATCCGACAGCTCTGGTCTAAGAGCTCCCAGAACAGCAGGTGGACAAGGCCATGTCTAGACTCCTGGGATGCCCAGCTGAAATGTCCCCTCACTGCAGTGTTTCCTGAGACTTTAGGGACAAGACAAGCCTCCTTTCAAGGACCCCTCCAGATATCCAAGCTCCAGCAGGACAGCTCTGGGAATTTTGGAGTCCTAAGCTCACCTCCATTTTCCAGGTGAAATTTGTCCAGCGCACCCTATCCTGACCGGAGGTGTCGGCGAAACAGGGGAGCTGCTTTCCTAATTAAAAAGCCACAACTTGGGGAAGGCAGAGCCTGGCAGGCCAAACAGCTCTCTGGAGGGCCCAGATGAAAGGCGGCGTCTCCCAACTGTGGGATGCATCTGTCACCGGGAGGTTGGTGAGACCGCTCTGTGTCCTGGTTCCTCGATGGGCACCAACCCGAAGGCAGCACGGGACACACCCAGCAAGGGACACATGAGCCCACTCCAGAGCCCTGCCCCCACCCCGGCATCGAGTGAGCAGCAGTCTGGCCAGCAATTTGTCAGCTGCCCTGCTGGGACCGCTGCCCTGTTAATGTCATCCAGCAGTGGGCAGCCACTGTCACTCTCAGAAACACCTGCCTCGGCAGCTTCTGGACACCCGACAGCTGCTGCGCTGTCCTTATCCAGGCGCCTTGGGCTTCACTGTCCCCTCGAGTCTGCACTTGGCAGGCTTTTCTGAGCTGGCACCCTCAGGCTGCCCCTGCCACCTCCTCACGCCCTAGCCTCCCTCCCACACCCACGGGAGCGTCTTCATCTGCACTCCTGCCTAGGGCCCCGTACCTGGTGTGGTCCAGGACGGGCAGCATCGCAGGACCCTCTGGCCTCAAGGGTGCCTTTAGCAGAATGCCCAGGCAGCCCGGGGGCGGGATCGAGGGTGAGAAGCGCTGGTGCCCACAGCGCTGCATCTGGAATACCCTGAGAGAGGGTAAGGCCGTTATTATTACCTCCACCCTAACCAAACCACCTCCTTTCCCCACCGCAGTACAAGGACAGCATGGACCCAAATCCCAGGCCGGAAACCTCTGGTGTGTGCAGCCACTTCCTGGCCCTGACTTCCATGCCTCATCCTGCCTCAGCCCACTGTGGCCCCTGCACAGTCCAGTCTTGGTTGCCCGTGTCACCCTGTAGGCTGTGGGTCCGTGAATGGGACCGTTTTATTCCCAACAGACAGCAGCGTCTGACACATAGGCGGCCAGAAGTGGAGTCATTTGTTGAACAAAGGAGTAAGGAGACAGGTGAGTGGGAGCAGAAGTGACAGGCAGGGGCTGAGTGACAGGAACCGGAAGCAAACGGGCAAGTCACTCAGTGCCTTTTCCCTGATTTTATAGAGTGAAGTCCGTAGGAAAATCTGATACGATGCAGATGGCAATGTGGAGGGTTTCCCTGTTTTCTGAGACAGGGTCTCACTAAGCAACTACATTGCTCAGGCTGGGACTGAATTTGAAGACCTCTGCCTTGTCTTCCCAGAGTGCTGGGATTTACAGGCGTGTGCCACCGTGCCCAGTTTGGGAGGGTTTTTGTTTTGCTTTGTTTTTGAAACTAGAGGTTGCACTTAGGACTTGGCACTAAGCTACATAGCCAGCCCCCTTTTTAAAATAATTATTACTTTTAAAATTTCGAACAGGGTTTCAGGTGGCTGGGCTTGAACTTTAGATCCTTTTGCCTCAGCCTCCTTGAGTGCTGGGATTACAGGCGTGTACCACTGTGCCCAGCTGGGAGGGGTTTTTATTTATTTTATTTTTATTTTTATTTTTGTGTGTGTGTGTGTGGGTACCGGGGGTCGACCTCAGGACCTCACGCACCAGCAGGCGCCCGTGCCGCTGAGCGATATCACCGGCCCTTTCTTCGTATGTGGGTTCCGGGAGTCAAACTCGGGCCCTCACGCTTGCCAGGCAGGCACTTACGCCGCTGAGCCATCTCACCGGCCCTGGGAGAGGTTTTTAATAAAAATATTTCTGGCCTTCTGTCGCCTCCAAATGACATCCCACAAGCTTGCTGAGAAGAGCAGTAACAGGGCCAAGGTCACCTCCTAGGTCAATGACCAAGCTGGGTGGAATGTAAACCCAGCTCTGGCTGGGTGGGGCGTCCAGGGAGCTCCACACAGCAGAGTAGCCAGCTATAAGGTGGGTGGGAAAAGATAAACTGGCTGGGGATGAGCTAAGGGCTGGGGAGGGGCAGGAATGCACCAAGGGAGGGGTCCCAGAAAAGCTGGACAGTGGGTTCTGTGCAAGGCTTAAGGCCCAACCTCTAGGACCACAGCGTCCACGTGGGGAGCTCATTGTGACCCCGCTTCAGGGTCCGCAAAGGCATCAGAAGTAGACGCAAAGGCGAAGTGGGCTGGGAGAGCAGGGCACGCTCGCTCCAGACCCGAGCTGCAGGTGAGCCCACTCCCCACACCCAGAGCTGAAACAGTCCCAGGCGTGGTGCTGGCAGAAGGGCAAGGTTCAGACCACAGGAGCTTCTCCTAAGCTGGCATATCCCTTCCTCCTGAGGTCCCATGGCACCAGGCATGGTGTCCTCCTGTGCATGGCACAGGGCTCAATAAGCACCTAAGGCTCACTGCATGGAGTCAGCAGGCAGCCACAGCTAAGGGCCGTGGTTCCTGCCTTGCCTTGGGGGAAGCTCACCCCTTAGTGAGGGAGGCCATAGACCACATACTGGCAGGGAAACTGAGGCATGGGGACCCAAAGGGAAGGACTGAGGGAAGGGGACCTGAGCAGGGCACTCTGGATCCTGAACACATGCATGACGGGAGCTACCAATTACACACAGAATCCACCCTCATGGGCTCCTCAAGGCACTGTCACTCCTGGGACGGGAACAGTTTGCTCCCTAATGAAAAGGTCATTCTTTTATTAATTCACCAGTGACATTTTACTGAGGCCTCACTATGTGCCTAGAGCAGATGGGGGACTACAGAGGCATCCCTTAACAGAATGAAGCCTTGGAATGGAGCTCCTGGTGGGAGGGAAGAGACGGCAACACAGCCAATCAGCAAACCCCACAGATGCCAGGGAGTGAGACGAGCTTTGAGGAGTCAAGAAACGACACAGGGTAGGAAGATGGGGACAGTCAAGTGGCATGGAGGATGGAGGATTGTTTTTCCTTTTAAGTCACATTTTTTTTTTTTTTTTTCTTTTTTTGGTGGTCCTGAGGATTGAACCCAGGGCCTTCACACTGAGTTACATCCCCAGATCCTTTTTATTCTTTATTTTGAGACAGGGTCTCACTAGGTTGCTAAATTGCCCAGGCTGGGATTGAACTTTCCATCCTCCTGCCTCAGTCTCCCAGACTGCTGGGATTACAGGCCTGCACTACCATGCAGGGCTGGGAGTTGCAGTTTTAAACAGAGAGACAGGAAGGCCTCACTGAGGTGACCTGAAGCAAGCATGAAGGGGAAAGAGTGAGCCCCTTGACTTCTGGGGCAGGGAACAGCTCAGGGCCCCGGGTGGGCGTGTCCTGATGTGCTCAAGGAAGAGCGCAGGGCAGCCCTGGGGCTGCCAGAGAGTCACTGCCTCACCTGCTATTCATTCACCTGTCCAGCACACATTTCTGGAAGACCCACTTCTGCCAGGCGCTGAGTCCTGGGAGCACAAGGCAGCACCCCCACTCTCAGGAGCCCACCATGACAGCTGCAGAAGGACAATAAAAGGGCCCTAAAAGAGAACTGCAGCCTGGCAGAAGGGCTCTGGCAGAGCCAGGCTCAGGGCCCTTAGCCAAACTGGAGGTGGGGGTCCAGGGATGACCCCAGCTCTGATTTTGGTGCTTGCTGCTGACCACACTGGCCATACTGACCTTGCTCAATTGTTTTTTCTTAATGAAAAAGGAAGCCTTCTAAACACTAAACTTGTAAAGATCAGGAGGCTGAGGCAGGAGGATCGCTGTGAGTTTGAGGGCAGCCTGGGCTACATACTGAGTTCAAGGCCAGCCTGAACTGCACAGCAAGACCTTGATTCAAAACAACAACAACAACAAAACTTGTAAAGAAAATCTTTTAAGTTGCAGATCTATTAGAGGTGCGTGCCTCAACCTGGGAAGCCTCAGAATAGAGGTAGACGCCAGATGGAAAGACCTGGCAAAGATGACCCTGGAGGAATCTGGTGTGGCAATTTATAACTTCCAAAACCTCTGGGAAGCGGGAAAGGATGGCCTGAGGCCGACTGACCATGCCTGCTTTTCCCGGGATTGCTGGCACCCCTGCGGGGCTTGGCTCAACGCAAAAGCATCCCCAGTATCCCCCAGACTCCAGACTCTGAGGTGAGCTCTGGCCTCAGCAATGCAAGCTGCTCTCCCAGCTCAACAAAAAGGTGCTTCTTTACCAGACTGAGTCCAAGGATTGCCCTGCATAGCCCCAGGACGCTCCCACCCATGCTGGGTGGGGCCGGTCCACACTGGGTGGATCCGGATCCTATTGGGCTGGTGGGTGTGACACTCACCACATTCAGAGACCACAGAGGTGGGCAAGGAGGAAGCTGCCCTGGGAGTCCTCAGCAGGTTCCCAACCAGGAAACTGGCAGAAGAGTCCCGGGATGAGGGTGAGGTGGGCACGCTCCTCCCTGCTCCTCCGCCCCAGCTGGCCCAGGGAGGATGGAGCTCCTGGGTCTGCACCCCTAAGCTCCTCCTGAAGCACCACCAGGCGTGTCCTGCCAAACTCCGCAGTGAGGCCTTCACCCGGCTGTCTCCTACTCCAGCTTACAGTCCTCGAGTCACCCTCGGCTCTGGTGCTGAGATCCAGTCTGGCAAACTTACCAAGGAAGGGTATAACCTACCACGCTTGCCCCAACCCGGACCTGAGCATCTTTTCAGACCAAACCAACTCCTCCCTCTCTAAGCCGCTCCAAGGCTGTCCTTCACTCTCTGGTCCAGAAACGACCCCGGGCTTGCTCCAAGCTAGAGTCCAAAGTGTGGTGGTGGTGGTACACATCTACAACCCCAGCACTCTGGGAGGCTGAGGCAGGAAGATGGCAAGTTTGAGCCCAGCCTGGGGAATTTATTGACTTAGAGAGATTCTGTCTCAAAATAAAATGTAGCTCAGTGTGAAGGCCCTGGGTTCAATCCCCAATACCAGCAAAAAAAAAAAAAAGGAAAGAAGAGTGGCTTCTGCCTCAGCCTCAGCCTCTCTTCTACGGGAAGAAGATCGGGACTGAGCTGAAGAAGCCAGGACCCCACCTCCCCATTCCTTTCTAAAGACCCTCCCACCCCACCCTGCCCTGTCTGCCTCCTCACCTCCTGCAGCCCAGGAGGGCTTTCCTCCATAATTGGCTTGTTTACTGCACTCAGGGCTTCTGGGTGGCAGGGGTGGGAGGCAAGTTTGGTTGGAAGAAAGGGAAGGGTGCGTGCCCAGGGCTTTGAGGCTGCGGGTGGAGTGAACCCTCCAAGGGCCTCTAACCACCTGAGAAGCGGCCAGGAACACACGTGAGAAGTGAGCATGTGGCGGCGTGAGGCCAGCGCAGCTCCCGCAGACCACAGGGGCAGGCTTATATATCTGGCGCCTGGGAAAGACAGAACAATCACCAAACTTAATCCGTTCACTTCTGCTGAATAGCGGAATGCATTACTTGGCATGGTTCAGAGCCGAGGAAACCTCCCTGTTTTGCTTCTGTGGGCTCAGCGCTCCTATGACATCACTCCCCAGCTCGAAAACCTTCCAGGGCTCCAAGCTTGGAATAAACTTACTGTCCACCCAAGGCCTGGACACTCTGGCCTCTCTCCCCCACCAACTGCTGATCAGCGGGGCCAATGTACCATCTATGCCACCTGTCCACCCACATCTGTGGCTTTTCCCCACTCAGGCTGTGTGGTTCATTCTGCCTCAAGTGCCAAACCAGTTCATCTTTCAGGATCCTCCTCAAATGCCCCCTCCATGTGAAGGTTTCCACCGCTGCCCAGCCCCTTCTCCACTGGCGTCTTTTCAGGCACTGGCCTTGCTCTGTCCTGCTCCCTGAGGTCTTGCTCTGTCCCCAAAAGTGAGCAAGTGTGTCTTTTCCCACTTTTGATTCACCTGGAGCACAAAGCACAAGACCTCAAAGTCGGCAGACACTTAAGAACTGTGCCTGGTACCAATCACCTCAGAGGCAAAGGAAGTGATGGGCAAAGGGTCAGCGCAACACAAACGCTAAAACCTGCAGGCAAGAAACACACAGGAGAAGGAGAGGTGCCACAAAGGCTTGTGACCAGCGAGCTGCACAGTCCTTACCCTTCTTGAACTCCTCCAGCATGGCGTCCAGCTTGGTGTCGTGGAAGACGAAGTGCACCGGGTGGTTGTAGAAGCGGGTGATGGTCTTGAGGGGGGTGCAGTCATCGGGGTCCACAAAGGCCAAGTCTTTGACATACAGAATATCCACAATGTTGGACCGCTCGCCTTCAAACACAGGAATGCGTGTGTAGCCGCTCTCCATGATCTCCGACATGGTGTTGAAGTCCAGGATGGCATCGTTGCGGATCATGAAGCAGTCGTGAAGCTGGGTCATGATATCCTCCACTGTTTTGGTCCTTAGTTCCAGGGCCCCCTGGATCATATTCAGCTCCTCTTTTACCAGGTCATTATAGGGCTCTGTCACCTTCAACATCTCCATCAGCTTCTCCCGATTGTAAACGGTACGGATCTCCTGGCCCAGGACAAAATCCAGAAACTTGCTGATGGGGAAACTGAGGGGGAAGGTGAGCAGCATGAAGAATTTGGTGAGGATGATGGTGTTGGCACCCACAGCCAGCCCGTGTCGGGAGCACAGCGCCTGAGGTAAGATCTCCCCAAAAATGACAATGCCAATGGTGGAGGAGGCCACCGCCATGAGGCCGGACCCGATGAGGTTGTCCAAGAGGATGGTGAGGGAGGTGTTGACTAGCACATTCCCCAGCAGCAGCGAGCAGAGAAGGTAGTTGCCCTTGCGCCGGATGGGCAAGATCTTGCGGGCATACTTTCTCTCTTTCTCAGTGCCACAGTTCTGCACGATGCGCAGCTCCATGGGGTCCAGGGCCATGAGCCCCAGGTTGAGGCCCGAGAATATGCCCGAGAGCACCAGCAGCACCAGGATCAGGAGGATGTGCAGCCAGAGGGGCAGGATCCTCCCGTGCTCCTCCATCATGACGAGCAGCGAGTCCTTGTCGGTCCACCTGACCCAGGGCCCATCGGCCCGCGCCCGGGTGCACAGCGCGTACAGCTTCATGTTCTCGCTCCTCCGCAGGAACTTGGTGAGCACCACGAGCATCCCGGACGTGTTCCCGCGGCTCACGTTGACCAGCTGCTGGACGATCAGGTCCTTGGTGAGCTCTGGACAGGTGGTGGAGTTGTGGGCGGTCTCGGCGTTGTCCACCTCGGTGAACGAGATCAGGTTGCTAGAGATGTCGCTCAAGCTCTGGCCATACAGCCTCAGGTTCACCGTGCTGCCCTCGGACACGAAGATGATGCCATCCGTGTTCATCCCACACGACTTGTTGCAGCTCGCCAGCCTCATGCCCAGGATCGCGCCCCGCTGGGGGCTGCCCTGGCCCAGAGCCCCCCCGCGCCCACAGGAGCACCAGCACCGCCAGGAGGAGGCGCCCTCGGACCGGCCCGCCGCCCCAGCTCCCGCCCCCGCCGGCCGGCGCCATGTTGCTCGGCTCTGCCGCCGCCGCCGCCGCCGCCGCCGCCGCCCGCGCCCCACCGCGCAGCCCGGCTCCGCGCCGTAGCTCGAGCCTCTCCGCCGCCGCCACCGCCGCCGCCGCCGCGCCAACTGCCCGGGCCGCGGGCCTGACGTCAAGTCAGCGCCCCGCCCGCCCCGCCCGCCGGCCCACGCCCACCATTTGCATGCGAGGCCCCGCCCCGGCGCACAGCTCTGGCGCCCGCCCTTAAGGGGGCCTGGGCGTTTAAGGTGGCACTGTGCGGGAGGCGCCGGTGGGCGTGCGTGCGCCCAGCCCTCTTGTGTACTCGTGCGTCCCGCCCGGGTCCTAGCCTGTCATTGCTGCAGTCCCTGCGCCTCTGCCCAGTCTCCGGGTCCCTGGCTTCGCGTGCTCGCTGGGCTGCTTCCCGCTCGTCCCCAGCTCTCTGCCGCGGAGCTCAGGCGGCGAAAAATTACTTCCTGATTTAGAAAAAGGGAACCTGAGGGTTTAGGCTGGCATTGCAATTCCTGGGATTTTGCTGACCTTGTCACCAGCCAGAAATCGGCCCCGCACCTCCAACCCTTGCTCAAAGCTCCCATCGGCCAAGGGGCCATCTGGCAAACTAAGGGTATAGCCAGGCCAGCCTCTGGCCTAGGTTTACCTCCTGTCCTTTCCCTGTGGGCACCAGTGTTTTATTTTTGCTTTTTGAGATACTGGAGTTTGAACCCAGGGAGCACTCCTTTTTTTTTTTTTTTTTTTTTTTAATTTTTATTGGTACATGTTTCCATTACATAATGATTAGATTCCTCGTGGGGAACTGGTACATGTACAGAACACATCTTCATTCTTTTTCACGTCCCCTTCCTCTCCCCTCCCTCCACCTCTTGGTGTCCTTCCCATTTGCAAAAGATCTATTCCCTACTTCCTATTAGCTATCTTTTATTTTGCTCTTTGTTTATACTTTAGGTTTCTCATATAAGAGAAGCCATGTGATATTTAAGCTCGTGTGTCTGTTTTATTTCACTTAACATTATGGTCTCAAGCCCCATATACATACGCAATGGAGTACTACTCTGCTATAAAGAAGGATAAACGTGAGTAATGTGTAGGAAAATCATCTCTCTCAAGTTTGAGGCAAGAAGACCCAAACTTGCTCAAACTTGCAATCAGCCTCCCCAGTAGCTGGAATTACAGGGCTACAGGTGTGTGCCCCCACACCCAGTTTAGGCACAAGAATTTATTGAACATCTGCTATGTACCTGGCATGGTTTCAGGCTCTGACAATACAGCAGTGAACAAGCCAAAGCCCTTGCCTGCTGGAGTTTATAGTCTAGAGCAGAAAACAGGCAATCAACAAGTAAACATATATGTAATATTTCTCTAATCCTGTCAGCAGCCCTAAATGGTATGTATTATTTCCAATTTACAGATGCAGGAATTGAACCCAAGCATAAATCCTTTTCTTCCACATAGCAATCTCTAGCTCCAGTTTCTTCATCTGTAAATGGCAGTAAGCTTCATAATACAGCACCACTTGGCTAAAAGCATTGGCCTAGATATTGAACATGACGGGACAACTCTGTGAATGATCTTTGGCTATGTAGTAAGAATAATTGCTGGGGCTGTTGCTCCTGCTTGCTGTTCTGGAACCAAACCCCTAACCCCATTGTGATGACTGGCCAGCTGTGGCAGCTGCATGCGGAATGAACAGAGAGGTGTGGCTGATGGCCTAGCCCTGAAATGACTGCTTTCTGGGGAGCCCTACCTCGATGTCAGTCGGCATGAATGGAAAGCCAAGCATTCCGGGTATGCAGGGAAGGCCACAGCAGCCCGCCCTGTGAGAAGGAGACAGACAAACATCCTTAGATAATTGCAGAGGTGCATGAAGAAGAAGCAGGCCAGGGACCAGGCTGACCACTGGGTCCCTGAGCAAGTCTTTTCCCAGCCCCCGAGACACACACGAAGCACTTTACTCTCTCCCTGCACCGATGCTTGGGTTTGTTTTTATTTTGATGTGCTCTTTGCCAATAAAAGCAACAATCAATACTAGCCACAAAGAGCCTAGACAGAGCGGCACAATCAATCGAACAGTGTTGTGGAGGAAGGAGGCAGGGTGGCAGAGGCCTGATGTAAGCAAACTCTGTCAGCAGGGCCCCAGGGTTTAGCCATTGGGAGACCTGAGAAGCTCCTTGCAAGTGGGGGCAGTGTCACAGCCAATGTCCAGCAAGCCAGGTTTTTTCCTTTTTTATATTTTTTTGTTTTTTGTTTTATGTGGGTACTGGGAGTCGACCTCAGGACCCCGTGCTTGCCAGGAAGCGCTTGTGCCCTTGAGCGATATCACCAGCCCTTTTTTCCTTTTATGTGGGTTCCGGGAGTCGAACTCAGGACCTCGCGCTTGCCAGGCAGGCGCTTATGCCACTGAGCCATCTCACCGGCCCTGTTTTTTGTTTTTTGAAACAGGGTCTCACTGTGTAGTTCTGGCTACCTTGAACTCACTATGTAGTCCAGGCTGGCCTCAAATTTGTGGTGATCCTCCTGCCTCAGTGTCCCCAGTGCTGACTACAGGCATGCACCACCACGCCCTGCCGTGGCCAGGCATCGTGGCACATGTCAGTAATCCCAGCACTGAGGCAAGACTGAGGCTGAAACAGGAGGATTGCTGTGCGTTTGAGTCCAGCCAGGGATGTGTAGTGAGTTCAAGGGCAGCCTGAACTACATATCGAGATCCTGTCTCAAAAACAAACAAAACAGGGCCGGTGAGATGGCTCAGCGTCGTAAGCGCCTGCCTGGCAAGCGCGAGGGCCCGAGTTCGACCCCCGGTACCCACGTACAAAAAAAGGGCCGGTGATATCGCTCAGTGGCACGGGTGCCTGCTGGCACGCGAGGTCCTGAGTTTGACCCCCGGTACCGACAAAAAAAAAAAAAAATCCAGGAGTTTCAAGATGGGTACTAGCTAAGATAGGATAAAAACAGAGTCTTTGACCCACGGTCCCCTCTGGGTCTGTCTCCAATCAGAAAGAGCCACCGGCACTGCCTCAGAGCAGTAGCAGCCCTTCTCTTCAGCAGGCCTGACCCCCAGTCCCTCCTCTCTGTCCTCAGAAACTTTCCCATTCTACTATCAACCAATTGGCTGTTTTTATTTTGCCCTTTCCAAGGTGTCTCCGCTCAGCTCTGTCAGTACGCACAGCAATGAGCTTAATGACAGAAGCCAATAAAGGGAAAGAAATGTAAGCTTTTGAGCTACTTGGCTTACAAGTGGGAGCTAATAAAGGGTGGGAGGCATGGAAGCAATGGTGAAGTTCTACTAACAAAAAACCCCAAAAATCAGTCTGTTTCATTGCATCCATTCATGATTGGGAGAACAGCAGCAGACTCAAGAAAGCAAAAAGACCGATTCCTCCCCATCCTCCCAGGGCCTGTGACCTAGGCGAGAAGACAGGGCTTCCTTGCTTTGTAAAAAATAAATATATCGTAAAGCAAGAGGTGTCAGAGGAGGCAATTGGAGCACAGGCTGGACTTGAAGTTTGGTCACTGTTGCCGTGGGCTTGCACTAATGGGAGAGCGTCCAAACTTCCGCACCCACCCTGTTGAAATTCCTCTCCCACGGGTTGTGGGCACCACGTGGAGAAAGGGTCTAGTAACCTGCGAAGTCGGGGAGCCTAGATGCATCTTGGATCCAGGAAGCAGGCTGTGAGGGGACAGAAAACAAACAGGAGCCTCTCTCCCCTGGGGGGCAGAGGAAGGCACAGTCAGACTTGTTTCTCTGCCTCAGGGTGACAGGTCCGTGGTCACCTGAGCTGTGTCACCTTGCAGGTAAGGTGTTCGGGTGGGGAGGTCTTTCTGAGATCTTGAGCATGGCAAAGCGCTCCATGGACCCATGGGATCCGTGGGCCAACAGCTCTTCGTCGGCCCTGCGACAGCCTGGTTCTGAGCAGGGAAGCAGTCTTAAGGGTTTATTGTCCCCTTTGCTTGTACCTGGCATCGTGCTAATGCTGGGGACTGAAAGAGGAATGAGGATTCTGAATTAGCAACACAGGATCTCACCTTTTGATGCTGGGTTCTTCTCTGAGCCCCCAGGATGGGATTGCTGTGAGCAGACAAGCCTGACCCCCAGGCTTCCCTGGGCCCACTTTGAAAATCTCTTGCTGTGTGCAAGGGCCTTAGGCTGGCAGCTGGCTGGGGGCAGGGGACACAGTGAGCATGGGATGAGCAAGGGCGCTGCCTTGGCCCAGATCCCAGCTCAGGCCAACCCAGCAAGCAGGGCAGAAGGGTGTCACGGTGTCTACCTGAAACACTGGCCCTGTGGAGCCAGAAGAGGGGGTGAAACCATCACGTCCGCAGGGCCAGATCAATGACAGGATACACTGTGGCAGTAAGTCCGATGCCAGGGCCTCTGTGGTGAGGGAAAGTTGGCATTAACCAGGTGGGTAGGCTTCCGGGGTCCCCTGGTCCATGACACAGTGTCCTTCACCATGGAGGTCAGGGCCTAGCCCCTGGGACACAGTGGGCGCTGGCCCGGATGACAATAGCCTGTGAGACCCTCGACTCTGGAATCTCTCTGAGTGTCACTGGCAGGTGCCTGAGCCATGGTGAGAGCTCAATAAACATGCTCTGTTGCCATGACAATGGTGGAAATGGGTGGCCAGGATTTTCAGGGCAGACACCCGGACTCATTAGCTCCAGACTCATTAGCTTCTCTGCATCAGCGGCAGCCACAGCTTCCTGTTCTTGTCCTTCACTCTTCTCTGCAGGGAAGGTCTAAGCAGACATCTGGAGCCTTGGGCCTCCTGGAAAGGGAAGAAAGGAGGCTGGGGTGGATGGAACTCAGCAGATGTGAGCGGGGAGAGGTTTTCACTGCACGAAGAGGCTCAGGCTGAAAAGGCGGGGCAGCCTCTCATTCAGCATCCGAGACCAGGCCCTCTCAGGGCAAGACCCGCCTTGCCAGGGAAGCCCCTGCATGTCCCAGAGTCCTATGAGGAGCCCCAGGCCACACAGATCCAGGGGGCCTGGCAGACCCTAGATCTCACCCTGCTCTGCTTTTTTGTTTGTTTGTTTTTGGTTTTGCTTTGTATTGTTTGAGACAGGGTCTCCCTATGCAGTTCAGGTTGGCCTTGAACAAACTATGTAGCCCAGGCTGGCCCTGAACTTGAGGTGATCCTCCTGCCTCAGCCTCCCAAGTGCTGGAATTACAGGTGTGTGCCACCAAGCCTGACCTGCTCTGTTTTTGTTGTTGTTGTGTTGTTTTTTGTTTTTTTCTGAGATGGAGACTTGCTATACATAGTTTAGGCTGGTCTTAACCTCACTATGTATCCCAGGCTGGCCTTGAACTTACAGCGAACCTCTTGCCTCAGCCTCTCAAATTCTGGGATTACAGGTGTGTGCCACAACACCCAGCTCTTCTTTATGCTCCCCCAGCCCCCTGCACACTGGAGCACCACTGTCCCCAAAAGTGGCTCCCACAGCAAGATTTCCTTCTACCTTGGAAAACACAGGGCCCCCTCTCTCCTTTATTTTTTGTGTTGCTGGGGTTTGAATCCAGGTTTCAGGCATGTTAAGCCCATACTCTATCACTGGGCTACATCCCCAGCCAATAGTTCTTTATATATTCTAGAAACAAGTCCCTAATAAGATCTATGATTTACATGTATTTTCTACCATTCTGTGGGTTGTCTGTGCGTGCGTGTGTGTTTCTGTGCTCAAGCCCAGGGCTGAGCTGCATTCCCAGGCCTAAATCCTTTTTTATTTTAAGAGATTATATTAAAGAAAACCAAGGAAGAGCAAGATAACAGAGTATTTACAAAAGCTTAAGAATGCAGTGCTTGTCGCTAGGCTCTGGCAGGTCTGAGTTAGAAGCCGGTGAGTAGGCTCACGTTACTCTCGCTAGCAGGTCTATTCCCACTGCTCCTGCTTTGCCTCCCATCCATAAACCCTACCCCCCTCGCAATTCCCCAATGCCAATGAGGCCAGCCTGGCCTGTGAAGAAGAATAAAGGAAAACATCAAAGAACACCCCAGTCCTACGACCTCCTAATCGGTCGTCTTCCATTGGGTTTGCACGAACCAGGGACCTCTGGAAAGTGTCGTCACCTGGGACAATATCAAGGCCAGGGACAATGTCAAGGGGGCCAGGCTGCAGCTCAGAGGTACAGCGCCTGCCTAGTACTGGTGAAGCCCTAGGTTCGATCCCCAGCACCGGGGGAATAAAAGCTACGTCAAAAGAATTGATTACTGCAAGAATTGATGGTCATTCTGGTGCCCGCTTGGCTACGGCTACAGTTAGACTCCACAGAAGCCCGTGTAAGCAAGATGGAATTTGGACGGAAGCCTGCCCTCTTCAAACTCGCCGGCTTGTTGCCACTGAAGCTCTTTCTTCCCCTGTCACTCTGTCTCCTGAGTTACTGGTTTCGCCAGGCAGGCAATGGAACCCAGCCTTTCACAATGACA
Source organism: Erethizon dorsatum (assembly GCA_028451465.1). Taxonomy (NCBI): domain Eukaryota; kingdom Metazoa; phylum Chordata; class Mammalia; order Rodentia; family Erethizontidae; genus Erethizon; species Erethizon dorsatum. The sequence goes on from CM051824.1 coordinate 8,926,356, forward strand.
AGCTGACAACGGAGAAAGGCTTCAGCTGAGCTTGCTGAGGGCTCTTCCCCTTGTTAACTGATGAACTGGGGCAAAGTGCTTCACCCACTAGGGCCTTGGTTTGTCCATTTTTAAGATGGGGATTGAGAGACCCTGCTGGCTATGTGGAAAGGACCAAATGAGCCAGTAGCTAGAATCACTGTTCCAAAATGTTAGTTTCTTTTCCTTCTCTCAGGTCACCACTTTCATATTTCATTCATTCATTCATGTATTTTTATATTTTTACTGAGCTTCTAAAATTGCAAAAGTTAGCCAGGCATGGTGGTGCATGTCTATAATCGCAGCACTCTGGGAGGCTGAGGCAGGAGAATCCCAAGTCTGAGCCCATCCTAGGCAATTTAGTGAGACCCTATCTGAAAAAAAAAAGGGGGAGGCCCAGTGTGAAGATCTTGAGTTCAATCCCCAGCACAAAAATAAATAAATAAATAAATAAATAAATAAATAAATAAATAAATAAATAAAATTGCAAAAGTTACATATATTCTTTGCAACAAATTCAACTAGCACAGAGTATATAAAATAGAAAATACAAGTTCCCCCATTCCAATGCCCATGGACTGTTTTCTTGCTAAGTGTTTTTGCACCATCTGCCCTTTCCTTATTGAGTCTACTCTGGGTTTGAGGCCATTTACACTGGACTGGGAGTCTCTCAAAGGTAAAAGTCCCTTGCAGTCATCATCTGTGTGTCCAGAGTGGTCACTATCCCACACACATTTGGCGAGTGCATTAGACTGCCCTTAAAGGGTGTTAGAATAACACCACTAAGGTTCAGAGGTCGGAAGAGAGGAGGAAGCACTCAGCTGGTGACTAAAGATATAAAATTACAGCTCTGCTTCCTGAGGCTATATTTATCCTCTGGTATTATTTCTGTCTTATTCTGTTTCTTAAAAGAAACAAAAACAATCTGGTCATGACCCAACCAAATTTATTTGTTTGTTTGTTTATTTTTTGTGTTCGTTTATTTGTTTGTTGAAACATAGACTCGCTGTATAGTTCAGGCTGGTCTTGAACTCAATAGGTAGCCCAGGCTGGCTTTGAACTTGCAGTGATCCTCCTGCCTCAGCCTCCCAAGTACTGGATTATAGGCATGCACCACCACACCTCGCTGTTTGTTTTTTGAGACAGGGACTCACTATATTTTCCAGGATGGCCTTGAATTCACTGTGTAGCCCAGACTGGCCTCAAATCCAAAGTAGACACCTCAGAAAAGAAAAAAAAAAGGTAGACACCTCAAGCCTGTGTTAATCCTCTGCCTCAGCTTCCCAAGTGATGGAGTTACAGACATGTACCACCACATCCAGCAAAATCAAATCAGTTTCTTGGCTAGTCCACAATTTAAAGCATATTGGTCTCCCACGTGGCTCTGGGCATCCTATTAGATTCCCCAGGAGGAACCCATAAGGACTGGTGGAGTTAGAATGTTGGCTATGTCAATGTTCCCGCACCTGCAGTACCTGTGACAATCCAGATGTGGCAATAGTCACCTCAGGCATATCAGTAAGGCAAGTTGTCCCAAGTGTCCCGATGTCCTCAGGTTTGTCCTAAGCAGCTGCCATGGCACAAAGGTCCATGGGGAGCTTTAGCAGCTCGCCCCTCTTTCTGGGCTGCAGGGCCTTTGTCTCTTGAGGGGACTGGGTCTGACCCAGATACCATCCTACTTTAAATTCTTGGCTGTGTGGCTCTTCCTGGGGGGGATGGCTTGGGTGTGTCCCCTGGAATTCATGTGTTGGAAGTTTGATCCCAAAGTCATCTGCTGATGGTATTTGGAAGCAGGGACTTTTGGGAGGTGATTAGGGGGAGATAAGGTCATCAGATGCTGGCATGGGTGGCTGTATAGGAAAGGGCACGGGGGACCTGAGCTGGCACACTTGCTCTGTCTCACCAGGGGATGCCCTCTGCCATGCTATGATGCAGCACAAAGGCCTTCACCAAGGTGGGAGTGGTGGCGGTGGCACATGCCTGCAACCCCAGCACCCTGGGGGGTTGAGGCAGGAGGATCGCAATTTCAAGCCCAGCCTGGGTAATTTAGTAACTTAGCAAAACTTTATCTCAAAATCAAAAATTAAAAGGTTGGGAATATAGCTCAGTGCAGAGGACCTGGGTTCAACCCCCAGTACGGGAAAACAAACCAAAACAAAAACAAAAACAAAGCAAAAAATGGACAAAGACATCGGCCAACAACATGGAGCACTGCAGCTAGTTCCTATACAGTAAAGCGAGATCGGATAGTGTGGGCGTCTATTATTTTGATCTGTCCACCTTCCTATCCCCTTTCTTCCAGCCATGGCACCTCCTCTTTGTCTGGGACCCGCCGCTCCTCCACTTTCCCCATGGGATCTGACCAGGCATGGATAAAATACCTGTGCCCATAGCAAGGGACCTAGGATGAGCAGGGGACAGAGCGTGCCCAGCCAGGAGTTTTTAACAGAGCTTTCCCACAGAAAGCAGTGTCCCAAAACAGAGGTTATACAAGCTTCAGGCTGTCTTCGGCTACGGCCCTTCTCTGTCTGTTCAGCTTCGCCTCACCCTGTAAGGTATCCGGGAGGGGGTACTGCAATGGTTGGATGTCCTCTGGGTTTGTCCCCAAGCAATTATGTGTAGGGAGCTTGGTCCTCTGTGTGGGACTGTTAACAGGTGCTGGGACCTCTAAGAGTCAGGGCCTAGTGGGAGGCCTTTACTGGCTCCTCCCTCTCCCTGACTTCTCTCTGGACCCTGTAACAGCCAGAGGCCAAATGGACACAGCTGGCCCAGGCACTGGCACACGGGGAGTGTTGCACAAGTCTGAGGCCAGCCTAGGCCACACAGGGAGTGCAAGGCCAGCCTCAACTACAGAGCGAGACCCTGTCTCTAAAAACCAACCAACCAACCAACCAACCAACCAAAGAAACAAATGGCGCTGTCTGATCTCAGACTTTCAACCCCCACAACAATGAGCTAGGTAACCCTGTATTATATATAACACATTGCTCTGCCTCAGGTATTTATTATAGCTGGGAAAAACTGACCAAGAGAGAGTTTCCTTGGCAAATGGAGATTTGGAAAGCTCAAGAAACTTGCTCAGGACCAAACAAAAATGGATTTCAGTGCTGCTCTCTAAGGATTTCCCTCAAAAAAATGAAATAGGACACATTTTCCTGGGGAGTCTCTGCTCCACGGACCCATGATATGATATGGTCTTATTTCTTTTCTGTTCAAGGTTTTTAAGCAGTTTCTATCAATTTTCCCTTTCTCCTTCCTTCCTGTGGCCTTGGAAGGATCCCTTAGCTTTAGTATGACTTTTAGTATTAAAATCCTAGTCTGGTCCGTTAAAAACATCCATCTCATTTTTTAGTGACTTGACCTATATTACCCCATCACATTTCTTCAGGCTTGGAGTTTTTGTTTGTTTTCTTTGTGATGCTGGGGATCAAATCCAGGGGCTCGAATGTGCCAGGAAAGCACTTTACCATGGAGCAACATCTCCAGCCCTTTTTTTTTTTTATTTTAAAGAGAAGAAAAAACAAAACAAATCAAAAAAAGAACAAATTTTCAAAACAACATAATATGAGGGTAACAATGGTCAATGCATTACGTATTATTATCTTTAAGTTAGTTATTCAGGATACCAGACATTAGCATTCAATTGTCCAAACATTATTGGCTCAAACCTTACTCTTCAATGAACTAAGTAAAATTGGTAGTGTATCTATCTTAACCATCTTATATTATATATATACACTTTTTTTTCCCTTTCCCTTCTTTCTTTTCCCTGTTCCAGTCTCTCTTTCCTATTGACCAGTTTCTTTTTGATTCACCGTGTCTATTGTACATTTTGGATCTTATTTACTCTTTCAGTTTCTCATACTAGAGAGACAATACGATGCTTACACATGTGCGTCCGGTTTATTTCACTTATGAGTATTTTCTCGAGTTGCATCCATTTACCTATAAAAGTCTCCAGTTTATCCTTCTTTATGGCCTCCAGCCCTTCTTGTTTTAATTTTTTTATTACTACATATGTGTTTATTTATTTATTTATTTTTATTTATGTGAGACAGGGTCTTGCTCTGTAATTCAGGCTAGCCTTGAACTCACTAGGTAGCCCACACTGGCCTCAAACTCATGGCAATATTCCTGCCTCAGCCTCCCAAGTGCTGGGATTACAGACATGTGCCACCATGCCTGGCCCTTATTTTATTTTGAGAGTAGGTCTCGCTAATTTGCTAGGGTGGCCTCCAACTTGCAATCCTTGTGCCTCAGCCTCCCAAGTACTGGGATTGCAGGTGCGTGCTATGGTGACTGGCTGCATTTAATATTGAGTGGCAGGGCCATGGGCTGGCTCTGTGATACTTCTCCCCTCCTTTCCAGAATCCAACTTCTCCCGTTTGCAGGCTTAGTGTGGGCCAGAGGGGAAGACAGGTAATTTATTTTTACTTAATCTCCCACAGTAGCCCCTTACACTTTTTGGTTGTTGCTGCTTCACTGAGCGTGACTTGAGTCCAGGTTCATCTCCTCCTTTTTCTTTCTTTCTTTGTGGAACAGGGAACGAAAGCCAGGGCCGCGTGCTTGTGAGGCAAGCGTTCCACCTCGGAGCTACACCTCCAGCACCAGACTGTGGCTTCTGTAGTAGTAGAAGCTTGGGCTCAGTCACTCCCGGGCTTCCCTGCTGCGCTTCTTGCTACTGAGTTGCGCTCAGCCTGCAGAAAGCCTTCCATGAATCCACCCGCCAGCTGCAGTGTAGACCACCCCACTGCCTGCCTCCAGGTCTCCACTTCTCCTCCCTCTGCTCTAGGAGTTATGGGGGCAGAAGAGCAGGGCTACTGCCTGAGAGAGCTCTGATAGTGGCGTGAAGCACCACACTCTTTTGGCAGAAGTCCCCAAAACTTCTTGCCTCGCCCTTTTCCCCTGACATTGAGAGGCATGTGAGCTATCTATCGCTGCGTAATGAATTTCCCCTGAGATGGAGTGGCTCAAACACTTATTTTGCCATCGATTCAGTGGGTCAGGGCAAATGCCTAGGAAGCACTTTAGCGGGGTGGTTCTGGCTCTGAGTCTTACAAGTGACAGTGGGGCTGCAGGCATCTGATGCTCAATTGGGGCTGGAAGATCCATTTCCAACTCACCTCCGTGGCTGTTGTGGGGAGACCCCAGCTTTTCACCATGAAGCCTGGTGTGTGGGGCTGGCTTTTCCTAGAATAAGTGACCTATGACAGAGAAAAAAATCAAGATGAAAGCCACTTGCCTTTTGTGACCTAGCTTCTTGAAGTGACATAACTACTTTCCTGTTCTGTTAGTAGCACGGACCAAACCTGAAATCCCATGTGGAAGAGCCCCACGGGCATGAATGTCAGGGGCGGAGGCTGGCTGCCACAGGTGAGAGACTTCCTCTTCCTGAACACTGACCGATGAAGAAATTTTCCCTCACTTTGACCCCCAACAGCTTCTCTTCAAAACTAGAAATTTGAACCAGGCAAGGTAGAACCTACCTGTAATCCCAGCACTCTGGCAGGCTGAGGCAGGAGGATTGCAAGTTTGAGCCCAGCCTGGGCAATTTAGTGACTTAGTGAAAACTTGTCTCAAAATTAAAAAAAAAAAAAATTTTTTTTAAAGGCCTGGGGGGGGGGGCATGATATGCGTGCCTGCAATCCCAGAACTCAGGAGGTTGAGGCAGGAGGATTACCATGAGTTTGAGGCCAGTCCAGGCTACATAGTGAGACCCTGTCTCCAAAAAAAAAAAAGGGTCCTGAGGATGTGGGTCTATGTGATAGCCCTGGGTTCCATCCCTAGTACTGTACACACACGCACAAAAAGAAAAAGACTAGAAATTTGGTCTTACTAGGGTGATTAGATGGCCAATAGACACACAAATCTCAAATCACCAAAATGAAACTCATGGTCTTTTTCTCCAAAACGTGTATCTCCCATAATTTCCTTTTTGTCAGTATATGGCAACTGTACCTTTCCAGTGGCTTTGACCGAGGTCTTGGGGTCACCCTCCTCTCCCCTCTTGCTATTGGACCTCTGTCAGTCCCATCAGCAGACCCTGCTGGCTGTACACGGAAAGCACAGTCATTTCTTGTGTCCTCAGGAAACTTGATCCAGGACCACCTGGATTCCAAAGTCCTTGGGAGTTCAGGTGTTTTATATAAATCTTTGGCAAATAGGAAAGGGACTAATAGATGGAGAGGGAGGGAAGAGGGAAAGGGGATATAAAAAGAAATAAGATGTACCCTATAAATGAAGATGTACCCTATAAATGTACCAAGTCCCCACAATGAATGTATTCATGATATACCACAAACATGTACTAAAAAAAGGTGTAGTGTTTGCATATAACCTATGCACGTTCTCCTATATAATCCATATGTGTTTTCTTTTTTCTTTTTTTTTTTTTTTTCAGTGCTAGAAATAGAACTCAGGGCTTCATACATGCTGGGCAAGTGCTTTACCACTGAGCTATATTCCCAACCCCCATCCTGTATACGTCAAGTCATATCTAGATTACTTATGATATCTGACACACTGTCAATCCTATGTAAATAGTTTTTATGCTGTATTGTTCAGGGAATAGTGACAAGATAAAACAATGGATGTGCTCAATGAAGATACAATTTTAAAAACTACTTTTGAGCTGGGCACAGTGGTGCATGCCTGTAATCCCAGCTCTGTGAGAGGCTGAAGTAGGAAGATCACAAGTTCAAATCCAGGAGACAGGTATGGTGATGCATGGCTATAATCTCATCACTCTGAGAGGCTGAGGCAGGAGGATCACAAGTTCAAGTCCAGCCTAGGAAATTTAGTGACTCAGTGAGATCCTGCCTCAAAATAAGAAAATTTTAAAAGGGCTGAGAATGTAGCTCAGGGTGAAGGCCCTGGGTTCAATCTCCAGTAGCCCAAAATAGTAACAATAAATATAAATGGCTGGATGTAGCTCAGTGCCCTTGGATTCGATCCCCAGTATCCTCCTCCATGCATGCATACACAATTTCCACTCTGCAGCTGGTTGGGTCCACAGATGTGGAACCTGTGGACACAGAGTCGACTGCACATCTAAAATCCAGCAAGGTGGGGCTGAGGGTGCTGCTCCATGGTAGAGCACTTCTCTAGCGTGTGCCAGGCCTTGGTTCCATCTCCCGCACCATACAAAAAACAATGCCTTAAATAACACCCAGCTAGCTCCCTTCACTTCCGCAGCCACCACCCAGGCCCCAGGCACCTTCCTTTCTCACTCCTATTATGCACCTTGCCTCCTACCTGGTCTTCCTGCTTCTACCCCATCCCCTTGCAGTCTATTTTCAAGTCAGCAGACAGAGTGATCCTTAAAAACATAAGTTAGATTTCACAACTCCTCCCATCAAAACCTTCCAGGGGCTCTCAGTTTCTTCTAGAGTAATAGCTGAAGTCCTGATCTTTGACCTATTGACCTTTGACCTACAAACAGAAGTTTGGTCTTCAACTAAGGAGGAGCAGAAGGTTCTTAGTGGGGCATTGATGTGATGGAAACAAATTTTGGAAGGTTAATTATGGCAGGCTGTCAGGTGAATGGTGGGGGGGCGGTTTCCAGGAAAAAGTTACCACTGTAATCCAGATGTGCAGGTGATATAGGGGCTAGGGTGTGGCGAAGCTGGCTGCGGAAATGAGCAGGACCTGTCAATTACAAGATCCCAGGGCAGCTCCAAATAATTCCCAGGACCTCTAATGTGGAACTTCTCGTGGGTTTCCATGAGATGTGGACAGCATAAAAGAGAGGAGATTCCACAGGGAGCCTGCTAACATGACTTCCCACAGTAGCCCATGCTGTGTTTCCCAGACGCAGCGTGTACTTTCATTTTTGTTTTTATCTTCTTTTTCTCTTGTTCGGCCCAAGTTCACCTGCAGAGCTAGTTTCTCCCATACCCATTTACCCCTCACCTTTGAAATAAACTCTTGGGGCTGGTGAGATAGCTCAGCAGCATAAGTGCCTGCCTAGCAAGTGCGAGGTCCTGAGTTCGACTCCTGGTACCCACATAAGGAAAAAAAGGGCCGGTGATATCGCTCAGCGGTATGGGCACCTGCTGGCATGCGAGGTCTTGAGGTTGACTCCTGCTACCCACAAAAAAAAAAAAGAAATAAACTTTTGGCACCATTTTTGGCATGTCTCATGCAATTCTTTGTTCAAGGCAAGAAGGACCTGAAACACTTTTGATTGGCAAGCCATTTCTAAAGGAAATACCCAATAACAAAGGAACCAATAACAGTTAATAAAAAATAGCTCCCACTTGGTGAGTGCTAACTATGTGCCAGATTCTATGGGGTGGGTATTAGCATTATTCTCATTCTACAGATTGAAAACTGGGTCCCAAACAAGTTAAATAACTTGCTAAAGATATCCAATAGGCAAGGCCAATAGAGCCGAATATTAAGCTCAAACCTGTCTATTTCCAGAATTTTCCAACTTGTCATTTTCTTTTTTTTTATTTTATGGAAAAAAGACAAAACAAAATTTCACAACAAAATAATAGGAGAATAACAATAATTAATACATTACATGTTGTTATCCAACTTGTCATTTTCATTGAGAAATGTTGGAGCCAAAAAATTCTTCATGACAGAAGATAGAAATCTTGGGCTGGTGAGATAGCTCAGCGGCTTAAGCGCCTGCCCAGCAAGTGTGAGGTCCTGAGTTCGACTCCCGGAACCCACATAAAAAAAAAAGAAGAAGATAGAAATCTTTATTTAAAAAAAGCCACAAGGCGCTGTCTGATGGCACAAAACTATAATCTCTGCACTCTGGGAAACTGAGACAGGAGGATCACAAGTTTGAGCCCAACTTGGACAATTTAGCTATTTAGAGATCTTATCTCAGAGCCAGACATGGTGGCACATACCTATAATCCCAGCACTTGGGAGGATGAGGCAAGAAGATCAGTGTGAGTTCAAGAGCAGCCTGGGCTACATAGTGAGTTCAAGGCCAGCCTGAACTGCATAGTGAGACCCTGTCTCAAAAGACAAAAACAAAACAAAAACTAAAGATGCTATCTCAAAAATAAATAAATAAATAAATAAATAAAAATGGCTGGGGGGGGGCATATGTAGCTCGGTGCAAAGGCCCAGAGTTCAATCCCCAGTAGTGTGAACAAATAAAAAATAACAGCAGTGGGCTGGGGGTGGAGTTCAAAGGTAGAGTGGTGTTTAACAAGGGTCTTAGTTGCTTTTCTCATTGTTGTGACAAAATATCTGACATCTAAAGTTAAAGGGGGAAAGGTTTATTTAGCTCACAGCTTGTAGAGGTTTTAGGCTATAATTGGCTGGCTCCAAGGCAGAGTGGCATGGCAGAGGGGCATCAGAGAGGAGAAGCAGTTCATGGCGGCAGAAGACAGCAAAAGCAACAAGGGACAACCACAGTTCTTTTTGCCCCTTTTATCTTATCCAGGCAGGTAGCACTTACTCAGGGCGGGTAGCACTCACACCCTTAATCCTAGTGCCCTTGATCCCAGTATTGCACCATGAATTAATTCTCTAGATCCAGCCACCACTCTAGATTCAGCCACCTCTGAAAAAGCTCCACCTATGACTGCATAAAGCTCTTGTGGGGACACTTAGACACAAGCCACAACAACAGGAATAAGGCCCTGGCTTCCGTCCCTAGGACAAATGACAACAGAAAAAATCAGTCGTGTCATATGTGTCCAGTTGTTTAAAAACTATTGAGTATGATTTAAAGAAACACAACCATGCTTTTGTTTGTTTCTTGTTGTTCTTTTGTTTTGTTTCTCTGAGACAGGGTCTCGCTATTGTACTTCAGGCTGGCTTTGAACTCACCATGTAGCCCAGGCTGGCCTCAAACTCAGCAACCCTCCTGTTTCGGCCTCCTGAGTGCTGGAATTAGAGGTACGTGCCACCATGCTTGGCTCTCTGACATGTTTTTGCAATTGTGCTCCTTTCACATGGGCCTTCAGTTTTTATTTTATTTTTTCTGATATCAATTAATTTCTTTTAAGTATCCCATTTTTTTTTTTTTTTTTGTGGGTACCGGGGGATCGACCTCAGGACCTCGCGCACCAGCAGGCGCCCGTGCCGCTGAGCGATATCACCGGCCCTTTTTTCGTATGTGGGTTCCGGGAGTCGAACTCGGGCCCTTGCGCTTGCCAGGCAGGCGCGTATGACGCTGAGCCATCTCACCTGCCCAAGTATCCCATTTTTAATCCATCCATTTTTGGTCTCACCTTGACTTCCCAGGTTGAGCCAACAACCTGCAGACATCTGGAAATGGCCATCATCAGGCAAGCAGGCAGGTTTCCCTCAATCGCGTGGCTTCCACTTGTCCTGAAGAGCCTACATTTCTCCAGCCAGGTGCTGCCCCAGGCAAAGCATAGCAAGTATTTCCCACTTTGTCTACTACACCCTCCCTTGGCTCAGCTGTACGCATGACTTCCCCCCTCCCAGGTCCTGTTAGTCTTCCATGGGCAGATGGCGAATGAAAATGAGACCCACTGAAAACTTTCCTTAGCTGTTTGACCTTGACAGCCATAGCTTTGGTATTTCTACGTGGTAGAACTTGCACAAAACTCACTTCTACCTGCACCCAAATTCTTCGGCAGTGTCCTCAACTCAGCCGTGACTTCTTCATTTATAAACCTACTTCTAGCCAGGCGTGGTTGCACACCTAGGAAGCTGAGGCAGGAAGGCTAGCTTGGGCTACATAGTGAGTTTAGGACCAGCCTGAACTACAGAGCAAGACCCTGTCTCAAAAACAACCAAAAAAACCCAAAACAAAAACAAAAACAAAAAACACATCCATAAACCTACTTCTGCCACATGTACTTACTTTTTTTTTTTTTTTTTTTTTTGTGGGTACCGGGGGTCAACCTCAGGACCTCGCGTGCCAGCAGGTGCCCATGCCGCTGAGTGATATCACCGGCCCTTTTCTTGTATGTGGGTTCTGGGAGTCGAACTCAGGCCCTCGCACTTGCCAGGCAGGCGCTTACGCCGCTGAGCCATCTCACCAGCCCACATGTACTTACTTTTAAAGGGACCAAAGTCACTTTGCCAGAACACCTTTCCAAACCTGAATAGAAAACCCATAACAGAGGTTTATAGGGCCAGCGATATAGCTCAGTGGCACAGCACCTGCCTGACAAGCACAAGGTCCTGAGTTTGATTTCCGGTACAAAAAACAAACAAACAAACAAAACACCAGAGCTTTATAAACAACAGCGATGCGTGCACTTGCAGAGCTCCTTACGATTGCAGCATGCTCGGACTCATACTGTCTTCCACTTGTGCCTCCAGCAATCCCACATGATAGGTTTCATGACTCATTTTACAGATAGAGAATTTGAGACTCAGAAAGATTACAAAATTTGCCCCATGGTCGTGTAGCAGGAATTAGTGAGATTTAACAGTAAAGACAGCAGCCCCAAAATAGAGTTGGGAAGGGAGTCTGCTGAGTCACGCCCCTCCAGGGACCTTATGAGAACATCGGCCAGGTGTCCTGCGGCCATCTGGGTCCTCCCCAGAGCATGATCAGCCAGGCCATCATCAGCTCAAGGGCATATGGGCCTTTCATGGGCACCATGTGGACACTGCACAGATTAGACCCTAAAAAGTGTGTAGTCTCCTCCAGGGTGGAGATTCTATGCTTACACAATGGCCGGAGCTCCCTTCTCATCCCCATAAAAGCCCCTACACAAAGAGCATTTGTGGGTGTCCTACTCAGAACCCCCTCCCGGCTAGCGAGGAGTTCTACTTCCTCACTTTTATGTCTTTTACTTTCTTGCCTCTATTGTTTCAATGTTAGCTGACACCCTACCTCCTCCATCCATGGTTCATTCTTTGTCACCATGTGACATGGCCCTGGCATTCTGGGAGCAGTCATAGAGCAGAGCTGGTTCTCATGCCAACTTGAACATGCCAGGGTTCTCCTCCCTCTCCCAGTCCTGTGCTGTAATGCTTGGTGAATCACGTGCCCTAAGCCTGCAACAAGCAGGTCCCTAGAGGCAGACCCTGATTGCTGGGAGCTCTACCTCCTGACAGACTCACCACAGTTCTGAGACCCGGTCTTCCGGACACAGATCTTTATCAAGTAGTTCACCAGTGGATAAATAGATTGGGGAGAACAAGTCATTCTGATTCAACTGACATGTAATTAAGTGACAAACCCAAATACTAATTTCTTTCTTTCCTCTTTTTTTTTTTTTTTTTTAAGACAGGGTCTCACTGTGTAATTCAGGCTGGGCTTGAACTCAATATATAGCCCAGGCTAGCCTCAAACTTGCGGTGATCCTCCTGCCTCAGCCTCCTGAGTGCTGGGATTACAGGCATGTGCCACCATGCCTGACTCCAAATACTAATTTCTTAATTTATACTGAGAAATTAAACTTCTAAGAGGGCTGCAATGTTAGATGTCCATATGAATATATTGGAAGAATAGATTCGATTTGAATAAAGTCGTAAGAAGACCCAACACAAGATAGTTAGAAATACTTTAGATAGAATTGATGTAACTCATATATATATGTCATCTCTTGACTGTCATCTCTTTTTCTTTCTCCCTAGTTATGACATTTTATTGAATGGGTCATGACTTTACCAGATTATAGTTCATTACAGTTTTCACTCCCTCTAGGAAATTTAGAAAACACCATAAATGCACACACAGCACATTTTCTTGAATATGCCAGGGGAGATTTTACAAAGCTCATCTCCAGGGGAGATTTTGCAAAGCTCTTTACTAAGGCAAACCTCATACATGAAGGTAGAAGGGGATTCCTGTTGTATCCCTACCCAACTTCAACAGTTATCAACATCCTACTGGTTTGGGAATTTTTAAAAAAATCTGCCCTACCCTCCCCCAACACATACACAAGTGCCATTTCCCCCCAGCATTTTTTTTTTTGTGTGGGTACCGGGGGGTCGACCTCAGGACCTCGCGCGCCAGCAGGCGCCCGTGCCGCTGAGCAATATCACCGGCCCCTTTTTCGTATGTGGGTTCCAGGAGTCGAACTCGGGCCCTCACGCTTGCCGGGCAGGCGCTTAAGCCGCTGAGCCATCTCACCGGCACCCCCCAGCATATTTTAAACCAAATTTCTAACTCTTATCTCTAAATCTCGCAGCTAAATGTAGGCATCATCGTCTGTCCAGAATGTATCCATACTCCATAGAGTGAGTAAAATATTCTCATCTTAAAGCCTGCATCTCAGGAGGTTGAGAGGAGACACTGGATGTGAATAGGTTGTAGTCCAGTTCTGGGGGAGATCTCAAGACCAAATCCTGGATCCCACCCTAGCCCCATGGACATGGAGGCCGGGCCCAAGTGCTTGGGGGTGAGGCCCAGCATGTGTGTATTTCAGAGGTGCACAAGGATTTGGGCGTGGAGGCCTGCACTGAGAAGTCACTGCTGGAAGTAGCTGTCCAGGTAGCATCAGAGCTGTTCTTCTCTGTGCTGGAGGGATAGAGGGCTGGGACCCAGTCAGCTGTGACTAAAGGGCTGAAGACCGCTGACCCCAAGATCCCCTGAGGCCCCCGAGGAGGGAGGGATGGTCATACCTGTTTTGAGGAGGCCCTCCTTTGGGTCCTGGGGTTGGGCTAGTGGTGGATCTGAAGGGAATGGTAATGCTTAGACGTGAAGGGTGGGAGGGAGGGAAAGGATGGGCCTGGAGGGGGAATGGTATCAGGCCCCTGAGCCCCTGTTTGGTTTTGAACTTGGCAAAGGGAAGAATCACCCAGATGCACAGCTAGCAATGTATTTAAGTGCCCCTTGTCCTGGAGTTGTGCACTCTGGATTACGGGCCATGACTCCGTGGAGAAATAGGGGAATATTAGGCAGCTCAAAGGGCGGTAGATCAAGGTCTGACCCAGCTTTTAGAAGATGCCTGTGGCCGGGTGTGGTGGCTCAATAATCCCAGTTACATGGCAGGCTGAGGCAGGTGGATTGTTCCAAGTTTGAGGTCAACCTTGACTACATAGCGAGTTCAAGGCCAGCTTGAACTACATAACTAGACTCTGTCTCAGAAAAACAAAAACAAACAAAAACTAAAACAACAACAACAAAACATGGCTGTGTGCAAGCAGTGTGTTGTTGGAGGGTTTTCGACTCCTTTTTCTCTTTCCTTCCAGCCCCTGGACAGTGCCAAACTTACCTGCACCTGGGACTTCTGGAAAGCAGCTACAGTAGAAATCCCACCATTCATTCTTTTTCTTCTCCATGTTATAGTCTGAGAAGTAGCTGATAACTGCACTGCTCTAGAACATTCCAGGACAAGACTACTTCTACTCTTCCTCAGCCATTCAGGTGAAGACCCTCCCGCACATCCTTTCTCGTCAGCACTCCCTTGTTTGTTGGTCTCTCTCAAACCCCAGGCTCCATTCCTTTTCTTTGACATGTTCCTCATTAATTAATGAGCCTTCTCCCTATTACAACAGTCGGAACAAAATCATCTGGGGCATTCACTTTCCATGCTCTTTTATCCAACTTTTCTTCATCATGAAGAATTTTACAGTGAGAGATCTGCCGACAATAATCTCTCAGAAATGGAAGGGATAGTTCATGCAACAATGTCATAAACTTAGGCCTCCGTTGAGCATACAGTATACTTAGAATGAGGGCTGGGAGCTGGCAATGGGCATATCCTTGTAATCCCGACTACTCTGGAGGCTGAGTCAGGAGGATTACAAATTCAAGGTCAGCCTGGGCGACTCAGTGAGACCCAGTCTCAAAAAATTAATTAGTTTATTTCTATAAATAAATACATAAATATATAAAAGAATGGATTTGCTTAATATTTAATCGATATAAATATTAATCAATAATTAATTAATTAAAATTAAAAGGCCTGGGGATGTAGCTCAGTTGTAGAGCACCCCTGGATTCCATTCTCATTACCTTCTTCTTCTTCTTCTTTTTTTTTTTTTTTTTGAAATAATTCTTCAGAACACTTAGAATCCCTGCTACGTACTAATGATGGGTTAGGAGTTGGGTCCGGTATAGGAAATGAGTAAGGCCTGCTCCCTGTGGTCCAGGAGCTCCCAGCCTCCATGGGGAGACAAATGCCTAGTCTGATAATTGAGCTACACAACTCCAGGGACACATATTATAATAGACAGGTGTACGGCCTGATTTGAGTCAGGTTGTAAAGGGCCCTGAATGCTTCACTAAGGAGACTGACTTTTATCCTGTGGTAATTCAGGCCCATGCATGGCTTTAAAGCCAGAGTATGCATGCATGAATAGATTTACTGTAATTCCTAATGTCCTATCACCATACATCTGCTTTGTGTAGACTGAGTAAAAGATTAATGGGTTTGATAGCTTTAAAATGTTGATCTGCAAAACATGCTCATATCATGTTTCTCTTATTAAATATATTTATGCTCAGGAAACAAAGAATTGATGTGGGCATATGCACATTGTGTGTGCGTGGGGGGGGTGTGGTGTGGTGTACTGGGGATTGAACCCGGGGCCTGTACATGGTAGGAAAGCACTTTGTCACCGAGACATAGCCCCAGACCAACAGAGTTGACTTTGGTGAAGTCTGTGTAGAAGCCATAGACACAGATCTCATGAGAGTTGTGTAAGAGATGTGCATGGAGCACATTCAGAGCTGAGACTGGCACATACCTGGCCTGAGAGAGTCGTGGAAAGCCTCCAGGAGGAAGTGGGCTGCTGGAAAAAGAGGAATTGAGGAAGCCAGTCAGGAAGTTGGAAATTGAGGGTGGAGGAAGGGAGCTGAGGGCAGGGCCGGATGGCAGAGAGCTTTTGCATGCCAAGTCAAGGGACTTGAACCTCCTCCTTGAAGATGACGGCAAGCCATCAAAGTCCCTGTTAATAATAATGATGAGGACGGAATGTGTTTACCACATACCAGGGGCTCAGCTAAGGGTTTACCAATATTATCTCATTTAACCCGGACACGCACCATGGTTAGATGGTTTAGATCACATTGGTGACCTTGGGAGAACAGTGACCCAGACCAGTCTGGAGGCTCAGGTGGTGGTGGCTCAAGAGAAATAGGAAAGGAGGGAAGGGGAGGAAGTGATCGAGTTAACACTGAATTATTTGTGTGCTTTCAAATCTTTCACATTTGTGGTCTGTTTTATGGCCCCAAATTTCTGGGCATACATTTTATTTGTGCTGAAAGAGAATGTCTTCTGCTGTTGTTGGGAGGAGTTTCTATAAATGTCATCAGGTCCAGTTGGTTGATAGTGCTACTCAAGTCTTTCATAAATTTGATCATTTTCCAGCTACTTTAATTGTGGATTTGTCTATTTCTCCTTTCAGTTCTATATCCTCTGACTGATAAATTCCGTACAGTCAGGAAGGTACTAGGGCACAGACCATAGAACATTTGCTTGGGATCCCAAGAAAGGTTTTATCTCTTTAAATTTACTATAGAACGCAGAAACAAAATAAAAATCACTACTAACCCAGCAGGCCTAGTAAAGCGCAGGTCGAATGCAAATAAGAGGGTCGGGACATTCGGCCATGCCCCTTTCCTGGGTTGGCAAGGCAACTGATACGAAAGACAGCCAATCGGTGAGATACTCACCTGTGGGGGCGTGGACTCAACAAGAGCCAATGGAACGCAGGGAAGATGGCCCTACGGGCCAATTGGGTTGGGCGAGGGGGCGGGCTTTTGATGAAGGGACGGCAGTGGGAAAGATGGCGGTGGCTCTGCGCTCCTTTGCCTGGTGGCAGCGCTGGCGGCGGCGTTGGTCAGCTAGGGATGGGTCCAGGATGTTGCTCCTTCTTCTTTTGTTGGGGTCTGGGCAGGGGCCACTGCAAGTCGGGGCGGGTCAGGCGTTCGAGTACTTGAAACGGGAGCACTCGCTGTCGAAGCCCTACCAGGGTGAGGCGCCCGGGCGAGGTGGTCGTACGGGGAGGAGGGCTTCGCGACCTGCGCTCCTTGGTGGAGGTAGCGGCAGCCCGGGGCTTCTCGGCCCAGAGGAAACGGCCGGGGGTGGATAGGGACCCACGTTTGAGCACCCTAGGTCCGAAGGGCAGGGGTCCCCCCCCTCCCCTTCTCGAGTCCTGGAAGTTTCCAGTAGATCGAGGCTGGGTGCTCCGATGTCACCAGCAGTAGGAGCGGCCGAGGAAGTGGACGGGAGCCGTGTGGGAAGGAGTGGGAACAGTGGGGAGTGACTGGGAGCCTCCAGCCCCGAGTCAGCATCGCGATGGAGCTGTGAGTGTGCCAGACACACAACTGGAGGAAGAACTAGGGTAGAACTTGACCAGACTGAGAAAGAAGATAAAATTCTATTGCTGGTTACAATTATGCTCTCTTCCTGACCAGGATCCGTTAACGATGAAAAAGGCTGGGGCCGGGGGTATAGTTAAGTGGCACAGCACCTGCCTGGCAAGCGTGAGGTCGTGAGATCGAGTCCCGGTACCAAAAAAAAAAGGCTGGTTAACTTTGCTATGTTTACCGGTCATAGGACCCTAATATGCATAGCTTATTGACCAGAGAATAGGTATGGGTAAATACAAAGGAAGCAAATCAGTGAGATGGCTTAACACAAGTAATTTTCCCTACTGAAGTGTGGATATGGGAACAGGAAACAAAAAGAGTATACACTACTACTACTACTAAAGTATCATTTATTCACCCAGCAGCTACTTTGCCTCCCATGTGCTGGTCCTACTGTAGGTTGTACAGAAACTAAGTTTCCACTCTCTAGGAGTTTATAGCCTGGGGATGGGAAGAAGTAGCTCATACTTAAAGGATTAATTTAGAAAGCCCACAGGCCTGAGGGCCAAGCTTTTTTGTTATAACAGGAATTTTTTTTCTTTCACAGTGCTAAAGTTCACTCGTATAAAATGGGAGTAGATCTGAGCTATTATTTCTGTGGCATGCATGAAGTGATAGCTGTTATGTACTGTGGGGTCTTCATCTGACACAGGCCTTGTGAAGAGAAGTTGTAGAGATGGGAAGGATTTAAGATTTATGTGTTGTGTGGTGGTGCATTTCCATAATCCTAGCACTCAGGAGGCTGAGACAGGAGGATCACCACAAGTTCAAGGATAACCTGGATTACATAGCAAGACCCTGTCTTAAAAACACCAAACCAAAACAAAAAGATTTATATGTAGCCAGACACATGCATGTGATTGTAGTTTTGACTATCTGGGAGACTGAGGCTGGAGGAATGCTTGAGCCCAGGAGTTTGAGGCCAGCCTGGGCAACATAATAAGACTCCTTAAAAAAAAAAAAAAAAAAGAAAAAAGAAAAGTATGTGACAAAAGGTGGGAGACTGAATTGAGTGACATGAAAGGAAAAAAAAGATAATGACTCCAACTCATGGAGGGTCTGTGGTAGGTTTTGAATGGGTTAGTGTTGGAGAATATGAACTGATCCACTTCTTCCCCATAGGTGTGGGCACGGGCAGTTCCTCACTGTGGAATCTGATGGGCAATGCCATGGTGATGACCCAGTACATCCGCCTCACTCCAGATATGCAGAGTAAACAGGGTGCCTTGTGGAACCGGGTGGTAAGAAGGATTTTTTACCTCCTGTGTTTCTGACAGCCCCAGATTGTCCTAAAGAGTTCAGCAGTGGCATATTGACTTACTTTTATTGTCTATTTTTAGTATTCTGTTTTTTTGTAGGTACCAGGGATCTTTATTTCAGAAATTATGGTAGCCTTTCTAATAGAGAAATCAGATACTCAGGGAAATGCTCTGCATTGCCCTAATTATAGCAAACAATTCATTTTGAATCTGTTTTCAGAAATGTCTTTAATTCCTGATTGACCCAATAGTACTATTTACTGGGGTTTAAGAGCATACTTCTGTTTTAATTATTTTGCTTTATAAAGTGGAAGACTGGCTCCTGCAAGGTGGAGCACACCTGTAGTCCTGGCTTCTTACAAGGCTGAGACAGGAGGATTATTTGAGTCCAGGGGTTCAAGGCCAGCCTGGGCTACATAGTTAGTTCAAGGCCAACCTGAACTACATGTGAACCCTATCTTTAAAAAAATGTTCTTTTTGTATGAAAAAAAATCACTGAGTTATTGGTCATTTTATTTATGCTTCTCTGGGCTTTTTCTAGCTACATTGTCTTCCTTGAGACAAGAAGTGAATGCAGTATTCCTGGTGTGGCTGCACTGTGATTTTGTACAAGTGTAAGATGATGCTTTCTTTTTAGTTTCCAGGGCTCTTTCTAAATCTTTTATGACCATGTTACTTTGGGGGATCATTTTGGCATCCTTGGTACTTTCTCTTGGGCTCCCATAAGTAAAGAAAAAATAATCTTTTACATGGTTCTTCTCATTAGTTGTAGATGAGTGAATATCAGAAAAGAGAACTCTTTCTTTTCCCCGTTCATATTCTGAAACAGAGAATTCTCAAGAAGCAGAAAGGTGAGAGAAATTTCTCTGAGCTCTCTGCACAAGCTGGCCCCATAACCCAGATTGTAGGGCCGAGCTCATTTTTGGACAGAGTGCAGAGCACAGCAGCAGATGTAAAGGGCAGTTGAAAGACGTGGCTTCTAAATCCAGCTCTGTTGCAGACCACCACGGGCCCTGAGAGGTTATCTACCCCTGCGCTTTCCCTTTCTCCGTCTTTCACGTGAGCTTCATAAGACCTGTTCTACTTGCCCACCAAGGTTGTTGTGAGAATAAAATAAGATAACAGACATGAAAAGACTTTGGAAAGTTAAAATGGCTAGGGAAATACGTGCTGTCGTTTCACCTGTTACAGGTCTGTTTCATTGACGAGACTCTTGGGGGGAATTAAACGATTACGTCCAAGGCTTAAGGCTTCACTGCTGTCTTAGTAGCTGTCTCTAGGCAGCGATTCTAGCCTAGGGTCTAGTTCTCTTGCCCTTTTTCAGATTCTCTGATACCTGTGTTCGCTGCTCCCTGGCCATCAGAAAGAGCTGTGGAACTGTTTCTGAGTTACTTGTGTGGGATATATGTGTTTGGACGGTGGTTCTTGAATTTGGCTGCCATTGGATTTGACACCTGGGTCCCAGCTCCAGAGCTTCTGATGTAATTGGAAGAGGATGCACTTGGCTATTGGGATTTAAAAGCTCCCTGTGGAACTTCAGTGCAACAAAGTGTCAAAACCACTGTTAGTCGCAGCCCTGAGGAAAACCACAGAGCACTGTGTTGCCTGAGACAGATGCCTCTTGACTCAGTGTGACCTTAACCGGCTCTGCCATCTTCCCAGTGGCTTCATAGCTACCTAATGGCTATGGGGCAGCTTTCTGCCACTGAACTTCACCTTGCTGTGAAATCCAAATGAAACAGCAGGGAAATAAAGCCCCAAAATGACAAGATGGGGACTGGGCTCAGAGGAGGCTAAGCTGTTAGAGATCTTGAGGTCCCTTGCTGAAAGCAGAAGTACCCAGCCCCCTTTTATTTTGACTTTGTATTCCTAATGCTTTTGGAAAATATCCCAGAAATTCAAAATGAAGAGCAAAAATGATCAAGCAGTATATTTCCAAAGAGCCGGAACGATCTATTTGGAGAGTCTGTGGCTGAATCCAGCTGGTCTGTCTGCGTCTTACCTTCTTTCTTCACAGGAGACTTTAACCAAGAGCCTCCCTAAATCTCCTTAAAACTGTTAAACTATTCAGAGCACTTAGCCAGTTGCTTCCTTCTCTGTTTTTACAAGGTCTTGATACACAATTCGAAAAAGAGAAATAGGAGTCTGATTAGTCCCCACCTCCTAATGTCTCAGCAGAAGTTGTCCCCATGGTGAGCATGGTGTTTGCCTCTGGCACATCTGTGCTTCCTGGCCATGGCATTGAGGGTCTGGGGGACCACGACATGCCCTTCTCATGAGAACTCTCACTTGCTCCTCACCTTGGCAGAGGGCCAGGTCTAGCAAATTAGTTATTTATAGCATCCGCTAATTATTCCTGGAGACCTTGGCATAATGGCTTAGCTTTTCTTACTCTTATGTAAGAGTAAGGCTTTGACCTTTCTTTAAATCCTAGCTTTTGGGCCGGTGAGATGGCTCAGCAGCATAAGCGCCTGCCTGGCAAGCATGAGGTCCTGAGTTCGACTCCCAGAACCCACATAAAGGAAAAAAAGGGGCCAGTGATATTGCTCAGCAGCACAAGCGCTTGCTGGCAAGTGCAAGGCCCTGAGGTTGACTCCCAGTACCCACATGAAAAAAAAAAAAATGCTAGCTTTTTAGAGTCTTTCTGTCAGACCAGTGATCTTAAATTGCAAATGAGGATTAATCCAGCTGTGTATACTGAGGACACTGAGACTCTTTTCTGGATAGGTATAGGATCATGGTGGTCTCTCCTGCCTTTCCAGCTGTGGAGTACTGTCGTGTTTCTTATGAGAGATGCTGAAAATAATTGGGCTTTTAATTCACTTTTCTTTTTTTTTTTTTTTTTTTTTTTTTTTGTGGGTACCGGGGGGATGACCTCAGGACCTCACGCGCCAGCAGGCACCCGTGCCGCTGAGCGATATCACCGGCCCCTTTTTCGTATGTGGGTTCCGGGAGTCGAACTCGGGCCTTCGCGCTTGCAAGGCAGGCACTTAAGCTGCTGAGCCGTCTCACCGGCCCTAATTCACTTTTCATAGTAAATGTCTTAAACAGTCGAATGGCTCAATCTGTTTAATATTATGACTGAACACTTCACAAATCTTAGGTTTCGGTTTTAAGCCTCAGCCTTAAGCCTGCATTTATGTCGAGTCTGTGGGGTGCTACCGAGGGCTTGAGGGGTTTGATTTGCTGCTCCTCGCTGATCTCGTCTGTTCCACTGCAGCCGTGTTTCCTGAGAGACTGGGAGCTGCAGGTGCACTTCAAGATCCACGGCCAGGGCAAGAAGAACCTGCACGGTGATGGCCTTGCAATCTGGTACACAAAGGATCGGATGCAGCCAGGTACTGGGGACCTGGGTTGCTCGTGGGGGGGGTGGCGGGCCCACTTTGCTCTGTGCCCTCTTGTGGAGAAGGGTTTTCCCTCTCCCTTGATGTCTGTCGATGAACATGGGCTGTTCAGTCTCTAGTGTGGGGTCTGAGTCCAGCCAAGCATGACTCACACGGGGTGGATTTCTGGCTCCTTAGTTCCTCCCAAGTTTCCCTGCGAAACTTGGCCCGGCAGCTGGGCGAAGCCCTGGCTCTCCTGAACACTGCCGGTCGGTGAGCTGGTTTCTTCTGGGCACGTCCGGTGAGCAATCTCAGCTCGTGAGTGCAGGAAGAGTTACATGCTTTCCCTTGCTGTGTGGGAACCTCGCTGTGGGTAGATGTGAGGCTCAACCTGATCTGACCTGCTATTTTTTGCAACAAGAAGTAGAACTTGGGAATTCAGTTTTCTCTTGGGGACACGATCTGCACCAAGTGTTTGTGAAGCATAATTCTGTAGGGGCTCCTTTGCAACCCATTAGGATCAGGGAGATGCTGTAGTGCTAACCAGGATCGCAGTGGCCTTCTCTCTTTCCCTGCCCAACAAACAACTCCAGATGTTGACCGGGCTCTGGTTACAGGCCCCACTGCCAGGTGCATTTACCTGTGTGTTCTCATCTTAAGAGAGGCCTGGGAGCCACTGAATCTCACCTTTCTTTCATCACAGGGAGCTATTATTCTTCTATCAACTCTTGGCTTTATCTCATTGTTCATCATCTGTTCTCTCTCTCTAGGGCCTGTGTTTGGAAACATGGACAGATTTGTGGGGCTGGGAGTATTTGTAGACACCTACCCCAATGAGGAGAAGCAGCAAGAGGTAACGGCAAGTGTCAGAGCCTCAGGTCAGCTGCCCTGGCGCCACGGTTCTTTCCCTCAGGAGCGGTGTGCAGGAGGGGACAGGGGACCGCTAGTGAGGGGTCTTCATCCACTGAACTTCAAAAACTTAATGTCCTTGCCAGTCGTTTTTCTAGAACGTTTATGGTTGCACAGCCCTTTGGGAATAGCTGTCATGAACAGGTGCTTTTTCTTTAGTGTCAGCAATGTTCTCTCTCATGCAAGTTCCGTCGCTGTGGAAATTGAGCAGTGTGGCCAGGTGGTGATTGGCTGCTAGGCCAGCATGAGTGCAAGCTAGATCGGTATAACTCAATTCCCCCACTTTGACGCCATCATGGCTCTGTGCTCTTCTGCAGCTTGCTCGCCCTTTCCAGCATCTTTTTCTTCTTCCTTTTCTCCACCGTGAGCACCAGTTCTCCTTGCCTATAGGAAAGGCTCCTAGTAAAAGGAAGTTAATGAACCCCAACATTTTGATGGAGCCCAGGACCTGGCCGTCGGCAGAGCTTCTTGTGTTTTATGAGCTGACCCTAAGGGTCCTTTACTGTTTTCTTACGCTGCCAACAGGCTGTACTCTGTCATATGGCACTGCCATCAGAGGGTAGCAGAATCATTATGACAAGTTGTCACTGAGTATCCTATAGCTAAGTAATATTTAACAAGGAGGGTAGGATTAAGAATGAAGGCAGAATTCACTTTATTTTTTCCCCAAGGTTTATTATGAAGAATTTAAAACCTATGGGGTGAGCATTGTACCTACAGCACCCCAGTGCAGCAGTTAACATTTCTCACGTGCTCACATGAGAGGAGATGGAAAGTGAGACCTGATTAGGAGAGGAACCTTTTGTTGTGAATCAGTGAGCATCGCTTCTCCCTGTTCCTTCTGGGTTTCTCTTTATGCCACACACACCGAACACTTTGTAGGTACCAGGCCCTGGGAATTACTACTGTTGAACAAGACCAACATGAGCCCTGCCGTCCTAGCGCCAGGGAGATGGGTGATGGGGGAGCTCTGGGGCACTGTGGAGGACATAGTAGGAGCATCTGACCTCAGGGAGGTGGCAGCGTCGGTGGCATGGGTGGTGGTGGAAGGCATCCTCAGGAAAGTAACATCTACGCTGAGGTCTGCAGGATGAGGATCCAGGGTTCCACGCAGAGGAAACAGCATGTGTGAAGGCGCTTGTGTGTGAGGAGATAAAGGAGCACAGGCTAGGGACGAGGCTAGGAAGAAGAGCAGGCTCAGCAGTCTTGCTGTGTGCACAGTGCCAGGGCCCTGTACATGCGGCATTCTTTAGCACTGCCCTTGTCCCTCCTGGGCATGTCCCCTAGCACGGGGACTGAGTGGCTGGATGTTTAGCCCAGCATCGGCAGTCTGCATGTGACTCCCGCTCACCATGCACAATGTGGGGCCAGGTTCTGGAGGGCTGCTTCCTGCTGCGGGTCTGGACGTGATCCTAAGGGGTACGTGCACTGAGGATTGTAAGGGCGGGACAGTCTTGACTAGGTTTGTAGTCACACCAAGGAGCCACCGGTAGCTAGAAACACACCTGAGAAAATGTGGGTTTTGGGGCTTGACAGGAGTTTTAAACCTGGCTCTCTGTCTCCCAGAAACAAACTGTTCCGCCCTCTCAGCTTGCATTTTACATGCAGGAAGGTTATAGAACTTGTTAGCATCACACAGCTGGTGGATCTGACTGCAGAGACGCCAGTCTCAGTATTTTACTTTATTATTCCAAGCACCTAAGCAGAGGGTGACAGTTACTGGGCCTTTGAAGACTGGTAAACGTCTGTGGTTTGTGGGAGGAGGATGTGCCAGACAAGGGCAGCAGGGAGGCAGAGAGCTCGTGTGGAACGGTTCGTCCAGCGCCATGAGATAGCAGTAAAAACTGGGCTCTCACTTTTTGCTTTCCTCATAAAATCAGGAGGAAGACAAAGGTCTCTATTCTTTTTTTTTTTTTTTAAAGATATCCATTCTTTTTTTTTTTTTTTTTTTTTTTTTTGTGGGTACCGGGGGGACGACCTCAGGACCTCACGCGCCAACAGGCACCCGTGCCGCTGAGCGATATCACCGGCCCCTTTTTCGTATGTGGGTTCCGGGAGTCGAACTCGGGCCTTCGCACTTGCAAGGCAGGCGCTTAAGCCGCTGAGCCGTCTCACCGGCCCAAAGATATCCATTCTTAACACTTATGTTCAGCACTGTTCTAGAGACTCGAGTTAGAGCACTTAGATGTGAAAATAAAAGATCCAGATGGGAAAAGAAGGAGAACTATTTTACAGGTGACAGGTTATAGACAATCCTAAAGAATCCAAGGAGAACCATTAGAAGCTGGGTGCAGTGGTGCAGGCCTGTAATCCCAGCAACTGGGAGATGAGGCAGCAGAATTGCAAGTTCCAGCTTGGCCTGGGCTACATAGTAAATTCTGTCTCAAAAACCCAAAACCGAACAACAAAAAATGATCACAAAAAAAAAAAAAGATCACAACTCAATATTAAAAAGAGAACCTAATGAAAAATAGACAAAGATTCTGAACAGATATTTCTCCAAAGAAGATAAACAAATGGCCAATAAATACAAGGAAAGATGTCCAACATTATTATACATCAGGGAAAAGCAAATGACCCTAATGAGACACTACTTCACACCCTCCAGGTTGGTAAAACAAAGAAAGAGGGTAAGTGTTGACAAGCATGTGGGATGACGTGAAGCTCTCTTACGTGGTTGGTGGAAATTTAAAACAGTGCACAGGTGCTTTGGAAAATAAGCATTTCTTCAAATGGTTAAAGATAGTTCATGTGATCCACCAATTCCACTCATAGGTATACATACAAGAGAAGTGAAAACATGTCTGCACAAAAGCTTTTTTCTTTTTGAGAGGGAGGGTCTCACTAAGTTTTGGGTTAGGCTCCAACTTGAAATCCTCCTGTGTCAGCCTCCCGGGGTGCTGGGATTCTAGGTATGTACCACCATGTCTGGCTATAAGAGCTTTTATAGGAATGTTCATAGCATTATTCATAACAGCCAAAAAATAGATAGGCCTCACATGTCCATCAGCTAATGAGTGGACGTATTCATATAATGGCACGTATGGGACGTCCATGCAGGCAGATACGGAGAGAGAGAGAGGCAGATTAGAGACTGTCTAGGGCTGGGGCACTGTGCGGTGCAGATTGAGAGAGCGGCTAATAGTGGGTACAAGGTTGCTTTTTAGAGTGAGGAAATGTAATCATAATCTTAACTTTGCATATACCAAAGCTATTGAATTGTATACTTGAGGTGAATTGTGTGGTGTATGGATTATTTCTCAGTATTGCTGTTATTTTTTAAATATTGGCTAAAACACAGCCCGATCATCTTTTCTTGGCACTGTGCATTCATCAGCTGATGACTGTCAGTTTCTCAGGAGAACCCAGATGTTGGTGAAAGCTGCAGGGCGCTAAGTGGCAGTCTTGGCGAGTGAACGTCTCCTCTCGATTGGAATCAGAGTCTGACAGTGAGATACTTCCTGGGGTGAGAGTGCCCAGCACAGCCTTGGCAGTCTCAGCCCGAGTGCTTCTCTGGGAGACTTGGGTTTCACCTGGGAAGGCAGAAGCAGGTGGCCACAGACCGGGGCGAACAGCTTTGTGGTCTTCCTGGATCGAGGCTTGTTTGAGGCACTCCCCATACATGTTTTTTGATGCATTGATTATTTTTTCTCCTTTGAACTAGAAGAAAATGAACAGTACTGTGCCATCCAGTTAAAGAAAACCCATTGTAGGCTGGGGATGTAACAAAGTGGTAGAGGGCATGCTTAGCACATCCCAGCCCTGGGCTCAATCCTCAGCACCACCAAGAAATAAAAATAAAAGAGTTAAAACACTGTCTATCAAGTCTTTATCTTGATGAAGACACTGATCCCCCTTGGTCGTTTTTCTGCTGGCAGAGAGAGTCTTTACATTATTAAAGGAACTCAGCACTGTACCTTCTTAAGTTCTCTTGTTACCAACTAGCTTGGGTGTGAGTTGGGTCTTTTCTCAGGCCTAGGTAGGATAACTTTTTCTGAGGGAGACTCTTGGAAGCCCGGCCTGTGGAGCACAGACAAGCAGGCTGGCTAGATGTGGCTCGGCCTTGAGGCTGACCTCTGTGAAGAGCTGCCTGCCGAGGAAACGGAATGGCTTTTTGCTGGTACTGTGTGAAGGCGAGGAGGGGGTGGTGTTTCCTGTTTGAGGCAGGGAAGAGGAAAGAGAAAGCAAGAGCCAGTGCTGCAGAGGATGTGTTGCTTTGGGTTAGTCTTTACCTTTTTTGGGGTTTTGACCCTTTTGAGGGTCTGATAAAAGTGTTAGCCCTATAGAAAGAGGCACATACACAGGGGATTTTACATATAGTTTTAGGAAGTTTGGATTCCTCAAAGTAGAACTGCAGGCAAAATCTCCCATTACATAGAGTTGATAGTTCTCATTCACAGAAAGTATCCACATACTGTTAAAATGGTGGGCAGCAGTGAATTGGGGCTGTACTCTGAGACTTGGTGTTTATAGTAATCTGGGGGAGTGGGTTGTGAACATAAGTATGTGAACCTCAAATTAAAATTTTCTGATTTTGGAGTACTCTATTGAAGCCCTCAAATTGCTAGGTTTGGGATGGCTCTGATGGGGTCACAACTAAGATACGTGAGATTAAAATTGTCCCATGGGTTTCTTAGATCATGATGATGTTCAAGGGCTTTCAGGCAGTCAGTGAGTGGGCCTGAAACTGCTCCTTTGAACAATATTTGTATCTAGAAATTCATAAATTTTGTTGTCCTTGATTGAATGCCTGGCATTGTCCTAAATGCCCTGTGCGTCTCCTTTCACCTCCGTGATTAACCCTGGCAGCTGTGTGCGATTCTCCGTGTCTGGTGAGGAGATGGAATGTCAGCAGGGTGGTGTGGTCCGCACAAGGTCACGCAGCTGTGAGTGGCCTTATGATTACACACACCCTGCATGCTCTTTTTGCTGTCTGGGAGTTCACGACCTGTGTGCTTTTGACCTTTGGAATTTTAGCATAGAATCCATAAATCTACAGGCTCATGAGTATCTCTTCAGTCAAGATATCCTGGAGGTAAAAACTATCCTGTAGAAGGCCTTTACCTGTTGAGTGAGTGATTGATAGTGGGGTACCAAAAACTAAATGTACAGTGAACTACATACCCAACCCTTTTTATTTTTTATTTTGAGACAAGGTCTCACTAAGTTGCCCAGGCTGGGTTTGAAATTGTGATCCTCCTGCCTCAGCCTCCCAGAGTGCTGGGATTACAGATGTACACCACCATGCCCCCAGCTGTAGAAGGTCTTTAAAAAAAAACAAAGTTAAGTGTAGTATCAAAAGAAAAAAAAAAATTTCTCTACCCAATAAACAGTAATCATTTAGACAATAGGTGGGCGTTCTTCATTTCCAGTGATTCTCAAGTGAGGAACGAAACTACCACCTTGGCTGAATGAGTGTGATTCTTCAACTTTTGGTGCCAGCTATAGTCTGCTTTCCAGGGGAAAAATGTCTGCTGCTGTGTTGAAATTAGTGGCTATCCAAGCAACACTTCAAGAACTCCTGACTAGGAATAGAAAATAAGCTAGCAGTTAAAAGTTGAATGCCGAGACATGAGCTGCTGAGGCAGACAAATTGCAGCTGAGGAGCCGTGGGGCTCTGTCTGGCACAGCATTTCTTACCTGTGGGTGCACATCACAGGCTTCTGCGGCGCTTTTTAAAAACGCATCCTCCTGCACTCGTTATAGACTCTTCCTGGGGCACCCACTGTGTGCAGATGGAAGCTCCCCCAAGTGATCCTGGGGCCCTTTTGCCCCTGGCTGTCCTTGCATAATCAGGTGCCACGCCAGTCTTGGGAAGAGCAAGACACCCTTAGCCTAAGGATTGCTGGCCCAGGCACTCTGCAGTTGCAGCTTCAACTTATTATTATTTTGGTCTATTTTTTTTTTGAGACAGGGTCTCACCATGTGGCCCAGGCTGGCCTTGAACTCTCGGTGATCCTCCTGTCTCGCCCTCCCAAGTGCTTGGGTTACAGGTGCGCACTGCCACACCAGGCTAGCTCCAACTTCTGATGAGGGTGTGGAGATGATAAATGAAGCAAATCTTGAGGTCATTGGGGCCCTCCATGGCATTTTTTATTCTTTCTTTTTTTTTTTTGGACCCTCCTTTAGTTGTTCACAGAAATTATGAGCTTTCTAAGAGATTTCTCAGAACTGCTTAATAACATGTTCACAATTCCCTTCCAGTGGTGGCAAACCTATGGCATGAATGCCACAGCCGCTGTTTGTTATTCAAAACTCTGAAAGGTTCACCATTGCTGTATCTAAACGATAGTATGGAAGAGTAATTTGGTGGTGACGGAACCATCCACTGACTGACTGCTGCCTTCCGCTTCCTGTGTGCGCTCTGCCAGCAGTGTGGGACGGAGGCCACACGGCGCTGCTCTGGGTCTCCCCAGCCCCTTACTGCGGCCCTAAGGCCCCTGTGCCATGGCTCCTCCCTCACTTCACATACCCTCTTCCTCACTAGCTGGGCTTAGACACCCGTGCTCTTTGAGTCCTTGAATACGCCAGCCTTGTGCTTTTGATGCTCAGACCTTTTTTTTTTTTTTAAATAACATTTATTCATCACTTTCTGTTGCCAAGTTCTGTGATAAGCACTTTCCCCCATTCTGTCTTTTGTGGTTGTTGTGTTTGTGTGGTGCTGGGGGGTCAAACCCAGGGCCTCATTCATGCCAGGCTTGTGCTCTGCCACCGAGCTACATCCTCAGTCCCCTGCCGCAGATCTGGGGTTTCAGCTCAGATGTGGCCTCCTCAGGGAGGGCTTCCCTCATCAGTCTGTCACATTGCCTGTGTCACATTCATTGTGGTGCCATCACTGTCTGAAATGATTTTGTTTGCCTGCTCACTGTGTGTCAGTTCCAGGAGAGGAAATGTCTGTCTGTCTATCTGTCTGTCTGCCTGTCTGCCTGCCACAGGAAGTGCCAGAGGGGAATGCTCAGGGCTGCACACCCCTCCCGCTCTGCCCCAGACCGAGGCTGGGCTGGGCTTGTGTCCTTTTTCTTGGTGCTGGAAGCTCAGAACCAAAGGGGTTTCTGTAGGCTTCTGAGTCCTTCCTGCTGCTGTGTTCCCACGGAGCTTTCCCTTGCCCACATGTTAGAGGTCGGGATCCAGCAGTTGCTTGGGAATATGTGTCCATAGGCTCAATTAGAGGGCAAATGAGCCCTTTGGATTAGAGTTAATTTCATGGTCCCTCAAACAGTGGGATTTTTGTTTTCTGGGCAAGAGCTGTATCCTGATACCCTGGAGAGTAAGAGATAGCTCCAAGTTAGAAGCCCTGTTTGTCTTGTCTCTGGCTATAGAGAAGAGCAGTCTGGGTACAAACTTGGCTGTCCAGACACTGTCGTAACACTTCTGAAAGGTTCAGAGGCTTTCCTAGGGGACCTGTGAGAGACTGCGGACATTCACAGACCTTCTATGACAGGCACTGGTTTGCTGTAATTTTTTTTTTTTTTTTTTTTTTAATATGCCGGTACTCGGAGTCACACACAGGACCTCACGCTTGCCAGGCAGGCGCTTATGCCGCTGAGCTATATCACCGGCCCTGGTTTGCTGTAATTTTGAGGGGAACAAGAACGTGTTGAATGCCGTCTGTGGACCCACAGTTCTGCCCGGGGATTTCGGTTGGTTTGTTCCTCCATCGCATCTTGGGTCCTAGCTCTTCATGGCTGTTTCTTTCTGACTTGGTCTCCTGTCTTCTGTGCCTCCTTTGTTTTTCTAATAACCTGCTGGATCCTCTCAGGCCCAGAAGAGGCGATATTCTCCGGGAGTCCAGGTACTCAGTTCTTGACCCACTGTGGCCATCCCTGTTCCCACCTGTCACCCAGCATCTGTTGCTGTTTAGAGTCCCTGTGGCTGTTGTCCCAGGAGGCCTGGTCTCTGGTCTCGACTGCATCTCCACCTGCATGTTGAGTGTGGGACAGTGGGGAGCTCACCCAGGAGTGGCATGCCTCGTGTACCCCTCCTCTCATCCCTGCCCCTCTGCCTGCCTGGCGCCGGGCCTGCTCTGGACGGTTAGCTCGTCAGGTCTGGGAAGAGCCTGCCCCTCCAGCTCTGCTGCGGGGAGAAGGCCTCTGAAGTAGGTGTGAAACTTTGAGTTTTCCTCCTCTGGGGCACAACCTGGCCCTCTTACTCATAGCATTATCAGAGGAGGCGGAAGTGGGCTGGAAAGGCACTTCACTAGGAACATAGTCACTGTGGCTGGAGAAGCCCCTCCAGCAGCCACGTCAGCAGTGCCTTGCGAGTCCCAATCCACTTAGCATCCTATGCCGGTAGGATTTTAAAATCGAGAGGTGCTATCTTCAGTAGAAAGATAGCCCTGCCCAAACAGGTATCTCAGAATATTTGCTATGTGCAGAGCAGCCTTATGTGGGGAAGGGATGGGGCTAAAGTGGAGATGGGAAGAAGCCAAATAAATGATTTGTTTCCCCAAGAAGTAGTTGGGATGTAGGTTTATAGCCATAAAAGGACCCTGCGGTATTGGGCAGAATAGGCCTGCCAGAGGGGCTCTCTGGGAGGAGCCGAGGCAGACTCCAGAGCCTCGCAGGGCACTTCAGGCGCAGGTCAGGAATGAGGAGGGTCATCACAGGCAAGTGTGGAGCTGAGTGGCTTCCTGGGCCCAGATCTCTGAGTGACCATCCGAATGCGGGTGCTCAGGGTTTCGGGTGAGCAGAGTGGCCGTCTTGGCTCAGCTTGTGATCTGCAGAGTCCTGTCACTGCTCGTGGCCCTGCAGCGGGCTCTTCCTCACTGTGTCCGCTTTCCCCCCTGCGTCCTAGCGGGTGTTCCCCTACATCTCTGTCATGGTGAACAATGGCTCCCTCAGCTATGACCACGAGCGTGACGGGCGGCCTACGGAGCTGGGGGGCTGCACGGCCATCATCCGCAACCTCCATTACGACACCTTCCTCGTGATCCGCTATGTCAAGAGGCATCTGACGGTGAGCCCCCGTTGGGACCAGGCGCGCTGGGCTGTTTCCCTCCTGCTCCCAGGCCTGCCCTACCCGGCTCTTCCTTCTGTCCTAGATCATGATGGACATCGACGGCAAGCACGAGTGGAGAGACTGCCTGGAGGTGCCCGGCGTCCGGCTGCCCCGCGGGTACTACTTTGGCACCTCCTCCATCACGGGTGATCTCTCGGGTATGGCCCAGCACACACCTCACTTGCTCCCCTCTTCTCAGTTGCCAGGCCTTGGTCAGCCCCTCCCGGAGAGGCAGATGGACAGGGCTGTGGGGAGCAGGGGCCTGGAGGCCTGCGCTTTCCCATGCAGTTGTGTCCAGGAGGTGTCAGGTGCTGTCACAAAGCAGCGCTCGCTGCGCTGTCAGCCAGCACTTCCAGCCTGTCCCTACTGCCCCTCTGCTGTCAGGCTCCTCTCCCTCCACCTGCTGACATGCCCAGCGCCCCTGCCTTGCCAGAACTGCACCCAACTCGGCCATCCCCTAACTAACTAACCCCAGGCTCCCCTCCTGCTCAGACTTCCGGGTGCATTGTTGTACAGAGGCGTCTGTTTCCCAGCTGTCCACCTCCTCCCAGGCCTTGCCATTCACACTGCTTTTGTCAAAGTCGCTTCTGCTGCTTTGCTGTGTACAGTGCTCTGTTCTGGGCTTCACCCTCTGTCCCCTCTGCTCTTTTAAGGAGCTGCTCTGGCACTTGGCTCCCTTCGCTATGTGACATTAGTAATACCTCTTCCACTTTCCTGCCACCTCTGGTTTCTCTCTTTGTCATGCCTGATTCATAGCTTCTCTTTGTCTGCTTGTTCTCTGCCTTGGCTTTAGCCCCAGTCAGAATGTCTGTTGGGAAGAGATAAGAAGGAGGTAAGGGTTCTTCTGATTAACATAATTTATTATGGCTAAAACTTGCTTTTCAAACAAAACTTAGTTTTTCCAGTACTGGGGATTGAGCCCAGGGCCTTCACACAGAGTTGCATCCCTAGCCCTTTTTTTATTTTTTATTTTAAGACAGACTCTCACTAAGTCACTAAATTGCCTAGGTTAGGCTCAAATTTGTGATTCTCCTGCCTCAGCTTCCCCTTATGCTGGAATTGCAGGTGTGCGCCACTGTGCCCAGCTTGTCCCAGGCTTTGAGGGCCCTGCATTGTGACGGTCATTACCCTCTACAACTAAAACATTTTTCCAGTTGAAGATGAACGCAGTGTTTAACATCTGGGATCTGCTAAAGATCCTAGCAGTGCACAACTGTGGATAACATCCTAATGACAGAAATGACCAGAAATCCTGGCTGCAGGCAGTAAACAGCCCCCCAGCAAAGACCCCCCAGCACACACATTTTTGGTCTCATGCTGCCAATTCCCACTAAAAGGAGCAGAACTCCCTCAAGAAATGACTCATGCCAGGTCTCAGGCAGGAAATGTACAAGCCAGGACTTCCCCAGAAAAACAAGGCTCATGTAAAAAGAGTCAGGAGCCACCTTGAACAGGCTCCCACCTACAGAGATGAGTTGAGTTGAACATCAGTGAAATATCACTGCTTTGAAGCATAGAAAAAATAGTTAAATGCATGGATTTATAATGATATTTTAAAAAGAGAAATCCAGTCTCTATTTCCTTGATCTGTTCTCTGGTGATTATTAGGGAGGTTCAGGGTCACAGTTCCAAAGAGCCACAAATAGGCGCAGTGTCTTCTGTGCCATAGCTGCACCTGCCACAGCCCGCGACCTAGTAAACAGGTGCCCAAGTGCCTGCATGCATGATCTTCACCAAGGTAAGTGCAGTGCCACCACGCGTCCTTGTGCTTGAAGATGTTACACATCTTCAGATGATACAGGCTTTAATTCTCGTAAGGATTATGTCTACATTTTTAAAATACAGACTATGCCCTGTTCACATTCTTTTTTTCCCCTCATACCTATTTTGAAATGGCAAAATGGAGAGGTTGCAGTTATTTTTTCAAGGGTCAGAGGTTTGAACCAAGGTGCTGTTCCCAAGGCGACTGGAGTAATCCTCCTTCCTTTTTCCTCTAGATAATCACGATGTCATTTCCCTGAAGTTGTTCGAGCTGACAGTGGAGAGGACCCCAGAGGAGGAGAAGCTGCATCGAGACGTGTTCACGCCCTCGGTGGACAATATGAAGCTTCCTGAGAGTGAGTGTGGGGATCCTGGGGCAGGGCCCTGTGCTTGGGGAGGAGGTGGCAGTGCCAAGGTTGGGGTGACTTGTGGGCACAGCGTGGAAGGCAGGCATCCTCTGAAGAAGGAGGGATGCATGCACCTGCCTTTCCACTTTTCCCCTGCTGCAGATCAGTAGCAGGTGGCTGCCTCAGGTTTAAACTGAGCCATCAGGGAAGGGGGCGTCTAAGCCCTGGCTCTCCGGAAGTGGGTATCAGAAACGGGGGTGGGGGTGGGGGCGGCACTGGACAGCACGTGGTTGATCTTTCCCAGTGGGCAGGCTCTGTGTCTGACTTGCTTCTCTCTTGCTGCCTAGTGACAGCCCCACTGCAGCCCCTGAGTGGCCTGGCCCTCTTCCTTATCGTCTTCTTCTCCCTGGTGTTTTCTGTGTTTGCCATTGTCATTGGTATCATACTCTACAACAAATGGCAGGAACAGAGTCGAAAACGCTTCTACTGAGCCCTCCTGCTGCCACCACCTCTGTGACTGTCACCGCTGAGGCGTGGCCTCAGCTGGCCCGGATGGGGACTGTGTTCCATCACTGCAGCTTTGGATGAATGCAAGGACCATGCCTTCTCATGGTCATCCACAGGGACGTCTAACTCCGGCCCAGGACGCCGCTGTGATGTGCCTTTCCCTGTAGTCCTTCCACTGGGGAGTGAGGAGGCATGGAGAGAATGCGTGTAGCTGTGATACCCAAATGCCAGAACAGGCCATGGGAGCCCAGCCTGGATGGCCTCATTCTCACATCCACACAGAGCAGGAAGCTGCTCTCATACCTTCAGGATGTGCGGTTATTGGTTTTTGCTCTTAGGAGCTCCCCGCGAAATCTGTGTGGAAATTCTTTCCTGCTTCCTTTCCTCCCGTATTCGTTGTCCTCTCTTGTGCAGCCTGAGCTGGATGCCTCTGCAGGGGGCTGCCGAGCAGACTTAGGTTTTAGGGACCCTCCCTGGTGGCCCTGGGGCTTCCTGCTTTGGTGTGAGGCTCCAGCTTTGTCCTCTGCAGGGGCCGTGGGTGTGTGGGCATGCTGGGGTCCCTCTGTGCCACGTTTGGCTGGCAGTCGACGTGCAAGTCAAGAGAAGCTAGAGAGAAGAGTGTCTGTGTAGCTGACCAGGTCCAGGTTTGCCACAGAACGTGGCCTTTGTCATGTGTCACTGGACTTGCTGGAGCCTGCTTACCTGCGTGTTCTCTGTTGATCATGATTTCGGGGAACCTGCTTTGGGTATTGGAAGTGTAAGGAAGCTTTCTTCTTACTACCTAGCCTCAGGTGCCCCCCGCCCACCCAAGAGGAAATGTGTCTTCTTTTTCTTAATGGAGAAGAAATAGTTGCTGTTATGTTGTAAGCCTGGGAGCAAAACAGCCTCCTCCTGTACGCCTAGAAGAGCTCATGGTCACCGAGCAGCACAGCCTGAGTGCTGTCCTAGCTGTCGACCCTTCCTCCACTGCCTTATCTAACAAGGGTCACATGCTGCTCACCTGTCTGCCCTGTGATGGAGGTGGATTGGGCCAGGGTATCCCCAGAGGACAGCTGTCCTTGGGCCTCTGTAACCGAAGGGAAAATTCTAGAGTGGCTGATGGAACCATTCATGAGCTTGTGACTCTGTCCTTCCTTTTGGGGGTGGGTTGAGGGAGTCCAGGCCTTTTTCTTACACCTCAGGCCCATTGCTCTTTGCCTTCTGGGGGATCTTGGCTCCGCGCAGAAGGAGGGGTCCCCTTGTTACAGGTGCACCTCCGCCTTTGGGGGCCTCTGCCTTGCTTCGCGCAGGCCTGTTGTGTGGCACAAAGGTGGGCAGAGGTGTCCGGCGCCCTCCCAGCACCTCCCACAACAGCAGAGCAGCTCCAGAGAACTGGAGGGCAAATGGCGACCTCGCATTTGGCCTCCGGACCAGGGAGAATGAAGAGGGAAGTGGTGGTTTTTGTCCTTTTAGTTCAAGGGAAGAAAGAGCCTGCGAGGTAGGGGATCTAGAAGAGCTCATGAGGTGGCAGAGACATTATGTAGTGGGAGGGGACAGAGACTGAACTGTGGGGCTCTGTGGTTCCAGCTTACGAGCACCTGGAGGCCTTTTAAAGAGGGCAGGGAATTGGGAAGCATAGGGGACCAGGCTGCTGTCCTTAGAAAAACGGGTGGCCCAAGAAAACCACCCAACCTAGCGTTTTATATCCTGCCCGGCCCTTGCTTTTTGTTCTAGGAACAAATGCTTCCCATGGTGAGTGGGGCCGAGCAGGGTTCTGGGTGCTGTGACCCTGGTGTGCTGGGCGAGGCCACGCCTGGTCCACTCTGTGGCCCCGGCACACTGCTTACCCACAAGAGCCACCCCTCCCAGTCAGTGTCCCTCCGTTTCCTCTGGCGCCAAGAAACTGCTAGCATGGAGGAGACCCGAGGCCTAGAAGGGGCATGTCCAGGTGACATCGTTCCCTGGCCCTGTGAGTCCTTTCATGCTGTCTTCAGCCCTCCAAGTAAGTGACAAGGTGGGTCTGCTACAAAACACATTTATTTCAGTGGGAAATTACAGCTCTGCTCGTCTTGGTGGACACAATAGGCAGAATACACCTCGCCCCTTGTGTATGTCCTTTAAGACAGAATCGGCACTGCAAGAAGCCCCGGGCACGGCTGACAGTGGGCAGGAGAGCCAGGCAGACGCGCAGATCAGTCTTGGGGACCTCAGTGTTGGGGAGCTGGAAGTTCTGGGAAGATGTCACCCAGGTGCTGGTTGGGTGCCTGGAGGAGTGGCAGTTGGTGGCCTGTCACGGGCTGTAGGCTTGGAGCGTGGGTGGCGAGGGGGGGAGGATTGGCAGTGGGCAAAGTGATGAGGTTGTATATTTTAATGGGAGGCTGCATCCGGAGTCCAGGGCGGATCCAGCTCATGGCCAAGTAGTTCTGGAGAGAAGCAACAGTAGAGTCAGGCTGAGCCAGCAACCTGAAGGTGCCCTTCTCAGCTGTCCCCATCCACGAGGTGGCCGCTCACCGGAGCTGAGTAGATAAATTTGAACAGCATATATGCTATGACCAGCAAGATGGAGAAGCTTAGGATTTTGCATCGGTAGCGTCTGCAGAGACCGAGGCACAGGTTTCGAACAGGAGACCGCAGCCACATGAACGAGCTGCCTGCACGTCTGTCCGTGCCGCGGGAGATGCCAGAGAGAGAGAGAGCAGAGGAACCTTCTGGTCAAGGGCTCCAGAGCAAAGAGCTTTCCTTTTGGGGTGCCCCACCCCAAATCTGTTCTCTGCAGATTGTAACTGAGCTGCATGGTGGGTAGTGACTGACCCCTCCACCCCATGGACGGAGGACAGAGACACTCAGAGTCCCTACCCCGCAGGCCTTACAGGGGAGGGTGCAGCGTGGGGTACTGGTTGGGCTCCGACTGGCCTCGGCCCGCTGGCCTGGCCAAGGCTTCCTTCTCTGACAGGACCTCCAGTGTCATCTTTACCTTGCCCTGGGGACACACAGGTGGGGCTGAGATCAGCAGGGTAAGGTGGTTAGCACCATCGCCCAGAGTCCAGGGAGGAAAAGGTATAGCTGAGGTCCCCGGAAGGCTGCTAGAGCTGGGTCATGCAGCACAGCAGTCCTGCTCAAGAGACACCTTCCCCAGCTCCTACCGATAGGTGCCACTTGTCACCCTCCTGGACCTGGCAGGGCCACCAGCCGGTTACAGTTTTCTTCTTAAAGAGGGAGAAGCGCTCATGTGGGAAAAGGTAGGGCCACTTGGGCTCGGCATCCAGCATCCGGAGGGAGCACTGCTTGGCATGCCGGGCTGGGCGGGGCATGTCCGACAGGTCCAGCTCCAGGACCCCTGGGCCCAAGAAGCAAAGCCCAATCAGCAAGGGGCGCACCCCAGCCTGGGTCACCGCCCTGAGCCAGCCTCACCCAGGAAGTCATCGCTGGAGAAGGTGTCGTTGTCCCAGATCTGGATAATGAGCCGGGCTGGGAACTTAGTGGATGTGGGGTCCAGGTTCCATATGTAATCCTGGAGGACGAAGGACCTGTTACAGCCCACCCCCCTGCAGTGATGGACTGACTACCAAAGAGGGTTTCCGCCTTTGGAAAGTTCCTAAGTCTGTCACCACATGCATGTCACTGGAGGATGGAAGGGTACAGGGGAGCTCCTGGACCCTGAGGCTGCGCCCCTCCTTCCCCGGCACCTTCTGGCTCTCGATGCACATGCGCTCTGCCGCCAGGTAGTCCATGGTGAAGATGAACCGCCAGTTGAAAGTGGCCTCCCCAGTCACGGAGTGGTAGTGGATGTCTGTCTTCTGCATGTCCTTTTCTAGCCCGAACAGCCACCTGGAATCAGAGTCCTTTCACCTGGGTTCGCAGGTCCGGTCCCCGTTCCCACCAGGCGCGGTGGCAGTGTAGTGCCACCCCCTCCCGTACAGGGTGCCCCCCTGACCCTTTGATGTAGATGTCACTCATCTTCTCTCTGCTGAGTGCCTCGTCCACCAGGTCCACCTGCGCAGTTTTCCAGACAACGCAGCGCAGCTCATACCTGCAGCCACTGAGCTCTGAGGCTCTGCTGAGGAGCCGCGCCCCATGCAGCCTTGGTGAGGGGGCAAGGCCGGGGGGCTGCCCTCCAGGCTCTTGCCAAATTCGGGATTCCTCTTTTCCCAACAGAGGAGGATTCCCGCCACTCAGCCTTTGAGGACAGTTGGGGCTTGGCTGAAATGCAGCGATGGGGAAGTGGGTGCCACTCACCTCTTAGGCTTTCTGGTGCTGATTTTGACAGGGGGGCCAGGTGGCCCCAGCTTCTGGGGGAAGATGTCCACCCACATTTGCACCTTTCCCTAGGACCAGATGAGTTAGCACTCGCAGCAGGACAGCCTGCAGCCTTGCCCAGGTGCTGAGCTGTGTCCCCGGGCTGTGTCCCCACCCCATGGAGGCAGAGAGCTGCCTCTTTCCTTTGGGGTGGGTGAGTATCCAGTTCCACGCCCCAAGTGTGGTGCCGTGATTTCACTCACGACTGGGGTCGGGAGGGTGGAAGGCACCCAGCAAGGTGGCCCTGGACAGGAGCTGGCACTTAGGAGGTGGTTGGGCTTTCATTTATAACGCAACATACAAGGAAACTGGCTGCTTAGTGAACTCGCTTAATATCAGGTGAGCACAACCTCGGGCTATGGAGCCAGTCACCAAGGGCAGGGGCCCGAGAAGACGGGGAAGAAAAGGTGAAAAAAAAAAAAATGTTGAAGGACAGCATGGCCAGCCTTGGAAAATAGATGAATATGTTCTCTTTCTAAGCACTAGCCCTGATTTTCCTCTGTTAAAATGACCCACTTGAGAAAAGAGGTGTAATGAGAATGATTATTTTAACAGTACTTAGAAGAGGACTTTTCTGTAGAATGTGCCTCAGCTGGAGAGCTGTGGAGAATAAGAAGAGCCACGCGGTGGCTGGAGGGCAGAGGATAATAAGGGTGCCCTTGGGGATCTCATCCGTGTGTTTGGGGCTCCTTGCCATGGAGAAAACATACTGCAGTTAGCAGCCAGAAGCAAGGCTGTCACATCTGCACTGTGACCTGAGGTGCCACCTCTCCCAGAGGCTAAGGAGACGGAGGTGCTGGCTGCCGGGGCTCCTTAGCACTTCCCCCAGCAGATGCAGGTGACCCTTCCAGCTCTGATGTCCTCTATTCCAAGTGACATCACTGGGCCTTCTTATGGACATGTGCAAAACACACGTGTCCCACAGGAAGCGGGCAGCCCCTCCAGTCTCATACCTGGTCGATGCCTGGCAGGCTGTCGCTGTACAGTGTGCGTGTCTCCACGTGCTCAGGCACCAGCCCCTGGGTGTGCAGGATGTACAACGCCAGCCGTTCCTTCTTGGGGCCCAGACCCGGCATAGTCGGGGCCTTGGACTCTGGATTAGGAGGAGGAGACCACAAGGCCATCAGCCCTCCGAGGCTCCCTCCCCAGCCCAGCCTGGAGAGGATAAGCAGGGAACAGGGTAGGCCATCCTCTGGCTCAGGGGTGATCTCCTGTCCCCCTCCCCTCATCTGCAGCTCTTCCCCTGAGGCCTGTGTCTGGGCTTTCAGGCAGTGTGCTGAGCTCACCAAAGTTTTGCAGCTTGAACCTTTTTCCCCTGTATAAAACAGAGTCTCCTTCGGGGTCGAACACCGGAGGAGGCAGCCCTTTCCGCTTGGCATAGCGCTCCAAGAGGTAGCTTGGGGGCATCTGGTCCCGCCACCTAAACGGCCCTGACCTGTGGGGCATGTGAGAGGGGCAGAAGCAGTGTGGGTCCTGGGGATCAGTGGCTTTGAGCTGCAGAATGTGCAGTGGTAGAAGTGTGGGTGGAGATGGGGCAGGTCCAGCCCTGGTTCCCTGCCTCTCCCAGGGGAGGTGCAGGCTCACTACCAAACCTGACCCCACCCCGCCCTGCACAAGCCCCCTCACTGGCAGTAGGACTTGGAGAGCCCACAACGAGCTCCAAAGCCAGACAGGAGTCGGTTCTCAAGGTCGATGACTGTGGTTCCGATCTCATCATCAAGTGAAAACAGGTCAAAATCATACAGCTGGATCTGCAGGTCCTTCTCCAGGGGGATAGTACAGGTGAGCTCGAACATCCTAGAGGCCAGAGGCTGTGACGGGCCAGCATCTTAGCCCAACGGCCCCTTTACACCCCTGCTCCTGCTTGGTGGATTTGGGAGCAGGGCGTGGCACAGGCTGTGTCCACCATCAGCAGCTCCTGGGCCCAGCTGGAAATAACCTGATTGGCTTGGGCTGTGGCCTGCACTTCCTTCCCAGGCTGTGTGTGAGGGAGGGGAGAGCCCGGCTACCCATCCCCTGTCTTCCCTGGTGAACACCAAGAGCGTGAGGGGCTGCTGGGAGGAATGTGAGACTCTGTCTGCTGGAGCCGCCTCAGCATGGCATGGTGGGGAGCAATGCGCGGGGAAAGGGCAGCTCACGTGCCAAAGATGGGGTCCACAGTGTTGGGCTTGTATGCGTCCCGGCTGCCAAGCTTCATGGAGCCCAGCTTCAGGATCACATAAGGGTCACACTAGGGGATGGACAGGAAGTGGTGATCTCAGTCCAACGTGGTCAGGGCCAGTGGGACTGGACCAGCAGGGAAGCCCTGATGTAGAGTCTAGGGGGGTTGCATTCTGAGTCTCAGCAGCCTGAGGGTCTCCAGGAAGGGCTGGGCAGGGGTGAGAGGCCTGTGCTGGGCGGGCCCACTCTTTACCAGGCCGTTGTAGTCCTGGGGTTGCAGGTTGATGGCTCGAACCACATATACCCGCACCAGGCACAGTTGGGGGAAGTCCTCTCTCTCCGGCCAAGCCAAGAACTGGCGCGGGGGCTTGGGGGCTTCTGGATTCTCGGGAAAGGGGTAGATGCGGAAGAGACCCTGGGGGCAGGGAGGGTGTTGGAGCCCAGCTCTGTAACCCCCAAGGAGGGTTCCCAGCCCAGGACCAGCAGAGAGGATGCAGGGAGAGAAGGCTGTGGGCGCGGACAGCAGGGGTAACAGTGGTCTGCGGCAGGGAGCACAGTGTTTAGGAGGGTGCTGGCCAGAGGAACACGGTCGTTCATTTGCGGGAGACACACCTTGAACTCCCCTACCACAGGGCTGTCCACCTTGGGCTGCTCCTGGTAGAGCTTGAAGGTCTGGCAGAAGTCCTGCAGGCCCCGGAAGGCTGGCACCGCCTCCAGCTCACAGTCGTACACCTGCAGGGCCGGGAGGACCAAGCCAAAATCAGGAGACCAAGGGACTGCCGGCTCCCAGGCTTCTTCCAAAGCATCTAGTGCAGGAGTCTCTGCTTATCTCAGGGGACAACAGAAATGCCCTCGATGGCTCCCAGAGGGACCAAGGCTGGGTCTGCCTCGCCTCCCGTGGGAGATTTCATGCCAGCCTAGGCCCCTCCAGACCTTTAGGGTGTGGTAGTTTTGGTACTTGTACTTCGGGGACTTGTCATCTCCCGTGGCCCAAAACAGCTTGCTCCACCAGTCCACCTCATGCTCATACTCATCCTGGGAGGGAAGACGGCATGCTGGCACTTGGGCAGGGGGATCCCCACCTCCCGGGACCCACTGGCTCCTGTTCCCGGGACTGGGCCTACTTCACCTCAGCTTTGCTGGACTTGAACCAGAACTTTTCATAGAGGAACCCTAGGACCTAGAAGGTGGGAGGGCAAGCAAGGTGAGGCCAGCAGCCCAGAGCTGGCACATGGACTCTGATGTCTCAGAGGAGAGGGCTCCAGCCAGGGCCATTTCCCTGGCTCCCCTGAGTCCTGGAATCACCAGGCCAGGGTTGGGATGTGTGTGTGGGGAAGAACAAAATTCTGCTTCTGGAGCCTTCCCGCAGTGACTCCGGGGCAGTGCCTCAGGGCCTGGGTCTCAGGACTTAAAAGCCCATGGTGATTGTCACATGCAGTCCTGGCTGAGGTCACACTGGGCACATTCGCCAGGATGGCTCGGCCAACACCCCTCCTCAGGGACAGGGCTGTTTCTGTAAACAGCGGGGACGCTTGCCCACCTTCTGCTGCTTCTTCATAGACAGCGCTGTGAGGAGAGACCCAGCTGTGAGCCTCAGGAGGGGACAGGCCAAGGAGGAGGGGTGCCCACCCACGGGGAACCGGGGAGGCGAGTGGACAGCGCCATACTTGGGAGCTGTGGGGGCAGGTAGTCCCGCGCCCAGGGGTCACAGAAGTAGGGCTGCAGGAAGTCGATGCTGGCCTGGCCCACCACAGTCTGCCGCCCGAAGTCCTGGTTGTCCAGCACCTTCAGCACCAGGGGCTGCGCGTAGGCCTCCTCCTTGGGCATGAACTGCCGCCAGGGAGAGCAGGTGTGAGGGTCCCAGGAGAGGACGCGCCCCAGCCCTGCCCTGGGCCTCTTACCACCGTGAGCAGCAGCGCTGACTCAGGAAAGTTGGGGTTGGTTGGGAAGTCCCTGATGGGCTCTGTTCTCAGGGACTCGCCCCCGCACTCCACTAGCAGCTGGGGGTGGCGCGCCTGCTTCATGTTGCGGAGGCCCCAGGCCAGGATCTGCCAGGACAGAGGAGGGAGGGCAGGGCCAGGCAGTGCCTTGGAGGAAGTCCTGGGCAGTGGGCACAGCTGCCCGGGAGCGAGGTACCTCAGGGAGCCCACAGGGTGAGGCCTTGGCTGTGTGGAGAAACCAGGTCTCCCTGTCCTCTGAGGGACGTGCCTGTCCTCAAGGCCTGGACACCGAGCTCCCTCCTCATGAGAAGGTGCCTGCAGGCCACTGCATTCACCACTGGGCCCATTAGGTGTCAATGGCCTCACCCATGAATTCCTGAGGTAGCTTCTGCCAGGACCCACCCACAGAAGTAGGGGTTACCTGATCTCTCAGGAGTCCCCATGCCATCTAGTTCACTGTTGCCCTGTGTCCTAGAGAACTCCATGGCTAGTCAGTGGCCCTGCATCCTTTGATGTCTCAGCTGACACTGAGCACCTCAGGAAATCCCCTGGCCTCTTCCTGTGGGCCACCTCTGGCCTAGCATGGGCACCAGCTGGGTTGCCTGAACTCGAAGAGGCCTCCTGTCCCTGGAGGACCTGACCATCCTTTGCTGGTTAGTAAATTTGTGGCAGGACATAGATTCCAGTGTGGGGACCTCCATGCTGCTCTCAAAAGCCATATCCTGGCATTTGGTGTCAGGCAGGGCTGAGCCTAAATTGTGGCTCTGTCACATAGTCCCTGGTCACCATGCATGGAATATGCTGTCCCAGAGCCTCCATTTTATTTTGAGACAGTCTCACTATGTGGCCCAGGCTGGCCTGGAATTTGCGGAGATCCTCCTACCTCAGCCTCTCAAGGGCTGGGATTACAGGCATGTGCCACCACACCTGGCTCCATTTCCTTCCCTGAAAAGTATCTCTGCTGCATGGGGGTGGCACGAGGCTACATGTGACCGTGAGCGTTACAG
Organism: Erethizon dorsatum; assembly: GCA_028451465.1. Taxonomy (NCBI): domain Eukaryota; kingdom Metazoa; phylum Chordata; class Mammalia; order Rodentia; family Erethizontidae; genus Erethizon; species Erethizon dorsatum. Next base: position 8,970,083 of record CM051824.1, read on the forward strand.
CCCCTTGTCTGCTACCCACCACGAAGACTTGCAGGAAAATGATCTATGATGCCGAATCAGAGCCTCTGCTCTCCATTTCCCTGCCCCCGCCATCCCCAAAGAGTCTTCTCAGGGTGCAAGCTTTAAATGGATAGTCAGGAGGGCCCAGCAGAGAGCTGGGGGGCTCCACACCGCCTGGGTGACCCCTCCTGACCCCTCGCCGCCCGCACCTCAATGGCCGTCTTCCTCATTGTGGGCTGGATGCTCTTGGGCAGCATGTAGACCCCATCTTTCCAGGGAACGCTTAAGAGGGGCAGCTGTTTCTCTCTCAGCTTCTGGAGCACAAAAAAGGGTGTAGGATGCGTGAGGCCCAATGGTCCAGTCCTGAGCCCCAGCCACAACCCAAGCAGGTCCTTACAGGGCTCGGCCGAGGAGGCCCCGGGCCTTTTGTGGAGTGTGGGGTAGGTGTGGCCCCACTGGCTGTGGACCTGTGGCTCCCAGTACCTCTGTCTCAAGGATCAGCTCACAGGATGCCAAGATCTCGCCCTCTTCCTCCCCCAGCTCTTTCACAAGCGGGTGCCACCTTAGGGGTGGCAGCATCCAATCCTGGAGGTCCAGCCAGACCACCGGAGGCCACATGCTCCGTCCCCACAAGCTCTCCTTTCCCTGGAGGGGAGAGGAGACAGTCACAAAATGCAGCGGCCAGAATGGAGGAGTCCAGCTCCTGTCCTGGGCTCCCCACGAGGATGGGATCAGCGACACTGATGTTTGCACCGCGCTCTCTGCACGCCCGGCCTCACTGGACCACTCCCCAAGACGCTTTCCTCTAAAATACAGCCCCTCTTGCCTCCGGCCCAGCCCAGCCCACTGTACCCGGGCATCACGCTGCCACAGCTCCAGCACCACAAGTGGGGGGCTCTCCCGGGTGTCCTGGGGGCTCTCATGCAGCAGGAGGTGCTGGAAGATGAGTGTCTGGGCCCATGTGGGTGCCGAAGAGCTCTGCAGGTGCTGAGTGCACTGGCTGTAGTTGAGGAAGACTGCACGCACAAAAGGCCCTGTGGGGTGAAGCTGCCTGAGCGCGAGCCGGAGGACCTGGGCATCCACCTAGAGGCCGGGGCCCTGGGCTCCTTCCGTGTGTGTTCCATGCCTCCCACGGTTGGGGCCCAGGCCTCACTGTGATGGGCTGGGGACAAGGCTCCACACGGCTGCAGCAGCAAGTGGCCCTTAAGGGTGGGCTGGAACCCCCAAAGGACATGGTGGCCAGCAGCCATCCCTGGAGCCTACAAACAGTTCTCCCACCTCCTGAACCCTGCAGTGGGCCTTCCTCATAGGGCTCCTCCCAACCAAACGGGCTCCTCTCTGTCCCCTTTCTGTCCAACCACAAGTGACGTGTGTCTCCCAAACACGACACCCTGGCTCTTCCTGTCTCCTCAGGCCTCTCCCAGGCAAACTCCTCCCTCTTCAAGGCTCAGCTATGTGGTCACCACAGGGTGAGGTCCCTCTGACCCCTGTTCTAATTCCACGGTATTGGGGTCACAACTCAAGAACAGCCCCTGCCAGGTGTGGTGAAGCACACCTGTAATCCCAGCACTCGAGAGGGTGAGAGAGGATCGCTGTGAGCTCGAGGCCAGCCTGAACTACACAGTGAGACCCTGTCTCAAAAAAAAAAAAGGGCCGGGGATATAGCTCAGCGGCACAGCACCTGCCTGGCAAGCGCAATGTCGTGAGTTCGATTCCCGGTACCAAAACAGAAAACAAAAAAGAATAGTCCCTGACTTGTAGTCTTGTTTTGGGGTCTCTTCCCCCAACTGAGGCCAGGAGCTGCTTGGGGGAGGGGTCTGCATGTCTGTCACCCCCTTCCTTCCAACATTTATTATACTCCTGTGTGACTTTGTTGGGACTGGGGGACAATGGCTGAATGACAAGGGACATTCCTACCCTGGAACATGAGGATCTGGTTGGACATCAGATTCCGGGCCTGGTAGATGTAGCAGAAGAGCTGGTAGTAGTGGGGCTCTGGGTGGAGAGGAGCTGTGTCTATCACCTGCCCTCAGTGTCCCTGCGGGCTGTCCTCTGGATCCCGCCCTCGGGCTGCTCCCTGAGCCCTCAGCCCAGCACTCACGCTCGAGGGTGCAGTAGATGAAGGGCATGTTGGGCAGCCGCCGGTCCTCCTGGGAAGGCCTCCAGGAGTCCCTGAACTGAGTCCAGGACCACGCCTTGTTCTCTTCCTTCTTAGGATTTTGTTTCAGATCCATGGCCTGTGCCCAGGACGGCCTCCCCTGAAGCCCTCCGGTGCTTCCCAGGTATCCTTACGCCACGCTCCTCCCCTTCGGGTGCCACCCGCCCTGTCCTCCCGGCCCCCAGCTGCCGTCGCCCACTGGTGTTGGTCCCTGCTCCTGCAGGAGCTGGGGTTGCAAGCAGGTGCAGCTCAGCCCACGGGGCTTTACCAAGGAGCCCTCCAGGAGGAATATGGGTGCCACGTCGGTGTCCTTGTTGGGGGCCAGCCTGCGGTGCCAGCAGCGGCGGCGGAAGCGGCTCTGGGGCTGCGGGTCCAGGTGGAACTTGGAGCCCAAGCTGCCATACTCCCAGCCCTCCTCTTCCTCGCTGGCCAGGCCCTGCTGCGGAGGAAAGCGGGTTGCATTCCTGCCACCACCCAAGGGGGCCACGCCTGCGATCCCGCCCGGCCCTGCCGGGGGAGGGCCTCACCATCTGCAGGAAGGACACGGTCTGCTCCTCGCTGCCCAGCTCCCCGTGGTTCCGGAAGCGCATGCGCACCCAGCGCCGCCGGCGACACGAGTGGTAGTTCTTCTCCACCGAGGTCCACACCCGGGGCAGCCCCGATGGTGGGATGCCCACGCCATACTCCCAGCCTGCAGGCAACACCAGGGCCTATGGGTCCTCGGGTGCCTGGAGGCTGGGGGCTTGGACTGGCCTGAGAAGGGCCTGAGACCAGCCCTGCCTTCCCTTCCTCCCGGGAAGGTGTGGTCACACTGCCACCTGCACACCCTGGGCCTGACAGCCTGTGTTACAAACAAGGAAGGGACTTGCACACGGACACACAGCTGAGAGCCCGTTTAGAGCCTGGGCTGGAGATCCTTCCTGGGGCCACCTCGGGCAGACTGAGCTTCACACACATTTGAGCCACGCTCTGGGCCAGGAAGCAGTGAGGACACGCACTGTCTCCACTCTAGCTAGGGCCCATGTCGGGGGAATGGGTGGAGTCCCTGAATCCTAGAGGTCAGGGACCTGCAGGAATCCATGCTCATCCCACCCGAGAGCACTGGGCACGGTGGCACATGCCTATAATCCCATCAAGGACTGAGGCAGGAGGATCACCATGAGTTCAAGGCCAGCCTGGGCTACGTAGTGAGTTCAAGGCTGGCGTGAACTACATGGTGAGATCCAAATAAATAAACATGCTGGGTGGCTTCACTACTCAAGGCTGCTGGAAGAACCAGGTATCCCGACCTGCTCAGAACAGCCCCTCAACTTGCATGATTTGGGGTCCCAGGCCCTCCCACCTGCCTCACAGCCCTGATCACAGCACTGACCCTCACTGTCCACCGCATGATTGAGCTCCACAGCCCAATTCTTCTTAAAATGCCAGCCCTGGGGGCATGTCACAGTGTCCTGGGCCTTTGCAGGCTGTCCATTCTGCAGGGATATGGGAACAGGGAGGAGAAGGGAGGAGCTTGCCCAAACGCACACCTGCCTGTGACCCTCTCGCACGGTGGCCTCCCATCCCCCAGACCAGACAGTGCTGGCTACATCTGCTGTCACCCTGTCATGACTGGCCTTTCTGGACTGTCACCTGTTCCCTGTGTGTTGAAACAGGGAGCTACCATGCATGAGACCTGCGCCGTGGCCCAGTACATTGGCCAGCACCTGGGGCTACTGCAAGGAATAAAAACGACATAAAATGCAAAGTCCAGTCTCTTAGTCACACTAGTGTCCCATTTCCAGTGCTCGAGAGTCACCCGAGCACAGAGCAGATGCAGAACCTTCCCATCACTGCAGAGCATTCTAGTGCCTGGTGCTGGGCCCACCAGCCCGATTCTCCTGCAGGTGCCTCCAGCACGTCCGGAAGGGGCCTAGAGGAGGATGACCGTCTCTGCCCCTCGCTTCTGATGTCTTATGGACGGCATTTCTGCCTGTCATCTTGGGGTCCAATGTCCCAGTGAGAAGGAAAGTGCCAGAGGCTGACAACTCACCCAAGGCCCCAGAGTGAGTTGGGGGGGCAGGGCTCAGGCCTAGCTCTTTCCTCTGCACCCCCCCGGCCTGGTAGCCTTGCCTTCCCCCTCCCCTGAGGTGGCTTCGGCCCTGCTCACCACATCAGTGTTTGGGACGGCTGAGGGCACCCATGTGCCCGTGACATCGCGCTCCTGGTTCTCATACACCTCCTCCAGCACCCGGCTCTTGTTGATGTCTACGTCCAAGAGGAATCTGGAGACAGGAAGATCCCACATCTGCCTGAATTTACAGGTCCCCCTGTACTGGCCTCACACTTCCCTATGTAGCACCCCCACCTCAGGGCTAGTGGGCAGGGCCACGTTTTGTGCATCCAGACCCAGGGACCAGGCTCTGTGGCTTTGGGCCCACCTCTGGGCTGCCACTGACTGGCCCTGGGAGGTGACAGGAAGTCTGCCCCAGTGGGTTGTGTCAGGGGTACACAGGCTTGGGGTGTGCAACCCTGGCCTTACCTCCTCTGAGGCTCCACTCTCCAGCTATCCTGCCAGTGCCACCCTGGGGGCGCCTTGAACTCCGACTTGGGGAGGGCCTTGTGCCCCATGACGTCTGAGAAGTTGGGGCACTGATAGAGCCCCTGCTGTCCCCAGTGGTCTTTGTACTTGGCCTGATTCTCATACTGGAGGAGGTGAGGTCCCGTCAGTGTCTGCTGTCGGTGCTGGGCCTCACTCTGAGCCCCCCAACCTTAGAAATGGCTACATCCCATTGCACAGGTGAGGAGACTGAGGCTCAGGGGTCAACCCTGCCCCAGGTTGCTTAGCTAGCGGAGCAGGGTGGACACATGTTAGAGCTGGCGCCTTTAATGGGAACCTCAGGACCAAAGGATCCCAGCCCCAGTCCCTGAACCCCACTCTAAATCCCCTCTCCAGCTCCTCAGCCTTGCACAAGGCTGGTTAGACACATGGTTGTCCCTTGGCGTCCTCGGGGAACAGGTTCCAAGACCCCCAGAATACCAAATCCACGATTGCTATTATCCTTTATGTCCTTAAAGGGCCTAGTATTTGCATACAACATGTGACTACCTCGTGTTTACTTCAAATCCTCCCTGCATGGCTTCTCATGCCAAATACACTGCAAATGCGATGTAAATAGTTGTTACACCACATTGTTCCAGGAAAAACCTGCACGTGTGCAGCACAGATGCAACCATCACAGGCCTAACTTTATTTCCCACCCACGGTTGCCAGACTCTGCAGAGGTGAACGGCGGGCGGTACTATGATACATTTATCCACACACACCTTAAAACCAGGTGATGTCTTCACTGAGTGAGTTCAAAAGCCTGGCACTCTAGCCTTCCTTCCCCTCTGCCACCAGAGCCAGCCCGAGCCATGGGCTCCCCGTAATTCTCTGGGTCGTCAGTAACGCCCAGCTCTGAAGTCACTGTCCTTTGCTGGTCCCAGCCCCCCACGCCGCAGCTCACCATCTCGGCGTACACCACCATATTGCCCTGGCGGAGCAGCTGCAGGTCCTTGCTGTCAGTGACGTTGCCAAGCCACATGCAGACCCGGAGGTGGGCCAGGGGCATGTCCTGCTGTCCTTCACCCTCTGGGTACTGAGTCAGAGACAGGTCAATCCCACAGGGCACAGGACTGTGGGTGAGGGAGGGGACACACTCCCCGAATGGGTCATACACCCCCCTTCCGCCTGAGCCCTAACAGCAGGGATGCTCACACTGAGCTGGGTGCTTCTGAAGCTACAGCACGAACCACCGCGCTGGGAATGGCTTGGGGGTAGAGCACTTGCCTAGCGCACGCAGGGTGACGGCGGCGGTCTACTGCGCGCTCACTACATGTGCTAAGTGCATGGACCCTCAACACACCACAGAGGCGGGTGTGGGTATCACCAGCTCCATTCTACAGAAGAGCAGACTTAGGCCTGGGCACCGTCAGGAGTTGTCCCGATCACTTAAGCCCACAAGCCGCAAAGCAGATTCAGTCTCAGCAGGACAGGGGGAATCCCATAGGCAAGAGTGAGAGGCTGAGCTGGGCAGTGGAAAGGGCTAGAGGCAGCATGTTTGGAGCCAGGGAAGCCCAGGGTCCATCAAAAGGGAGGTGGCACTTTCTCCGGGAGGCAGAGGGACACCAGGGAAGGTCCAGACCTATGGCATTAAATATTTTGGAGATCTCCCAATCATGGTTCAACAGGGAAACGTCCAAGGGAAAAGACCAAGTGGTGGCCGTGAGGGTAAAGGAGGAGGTGGATTTGGGGACCATTTTGGAGAACCATGGATGTGGCACCAGCCCACAGCTGATGGGGACAGGCCTTTGCCTTTCTCTGGGGACAAGGACCAGGGAGACAGGAAGCTGCCACAACCTTGGGAAGGGCCCCTGGGGCTGCCCTAGGACCTCGAGGACCCCCTGCTCCCCACCTGTAGCAGAAGGGTCTGGATCTTTCCACAGAACCTGCCAGAGTGCAGGGGCCCCGCCGGGGAGAAGAGGACAGTGTGGGCGGGCACCCGGGCAAAGGCCACACGCTGCTCCTTGGCTATCAGCCAGATCATCACATCCGGGAGGCTCATCTGAGGCTGGGGACACGGGGACGTCAGGACCTATGAGGCAGCTCCCAGGCCCACCCCTGCCCTGCAGCCAGTGCCCACCTCAGGGAGCACAGCGTTGAGACGGCACAGCCAGCCTTCCACTGTGGCCACCATGTCCCTGGGCTTGGCTTCCTTGGCCTTCTGTGCCAGCTCCTGCAGGAGGAGGCTGCGGAGCTGCCACCTCTTCCTATCCAGGTTGGTGGCTTTGGGCTGATCCGTCATGTAGGGCAGAGGGCGCCTGTAGCCAGGACAGAGTGGCAGGGGCTGGGCTAGGCCTCTCTCCTATTTCCTATGTCTCTACCTCCGGTCCTGTCACAGGCCACGGTGCCCTTCAAGCCCTGAGGCATAGCTGGCCTGGCCTGGGAGCTCTGCCCACCATGTGAACGGCCTGCACCTACGACCAGCCATGGGGAGCATGCGACGGAAACAGGGGCCACCCAACCTGAGGTAGGGGCTGAGAGCTTTCTGGTGGCCTGCAGGACAGGCAGCGCCCCGCGGGGACCTGTGCGGTGGCAGCAGCAGTCGGGAGAGCTGTGGAGACGCGCAGTGTGGGCCTGACAGGTGTGGGTGATGCGGATTTGGGAGGAGCACAAGGTGTGGCTGGGGCACGGGACGGTGCTGGACAGGGCAGCCAGGCCGTGTTTGCAGGAGCCTGGGTGGCAGGGTTGGGCTCCAGCTGGAGAGCAGTCTGGAGGCGGCCAGGGCTTGCAGGGCCCAGGCCCCGCCCCACCGCGCCGGCTACCTGCAGTCCTCCACCAAATCCCGCCGCAGCTTCTCCCACTGGGGCAGCAGGGCAGGGTCCCTCGGGCTCTGCATGGACTTCAGGGTGTCCAAGTTGGCTTTCTGGCCGGCAGGAGAGAAAGAAGAGCGCCGGGCTCAACAGGGAGGTCACCCAGCACAGGGCAGAGCTGAGGGCGATTTCAGCCAGGACCTGGGTCCTTGCTGGGTACTGGTCCTGGCAGTCCAAGGCTGTCACATGCCCTAGCCAGGCTCTGAGACCGCCACTTCCTGCTACCCAGCAGAAGAAATGGGCAGGAAGGAGGACTTGGGATGGGTGGGCCTGGGAAGCAGTGCCTAGGAACAGTAATTGGGCAGACCCGACCTCCCCGGCGGGCAGGGCAGCTCCTCGCTTGGCCATCTTTGTGCCTCAGTGCCCAGCGCTGCCCCTCGGCTGTGTGTTGCTCCACCGTGCAACGCGCAGGCACCAGGCTATGAGCTCTTAGGGCCGCACTATGTTTCCGGCGCCTGCGCACTCACCAGGCGGTCCCTGGCGAACTGGAGCAGGTTGAGGCAGTGTATGCGGAAGCTGATGTCCTCCCAGCTGGACGTCACGGCCACCACCGGCTTGGTGTTGTACCAGGGGATGTAGTGGTAGATGTTGCCTGGGACATGAGACACAGGGTGGGGTTGGGGTGTTGGAGGGACCTCAGGGGTCTCACTCACCATGCCCCCCTTTTTTTTCTTTCCTTTTTTTTTTTTTTTTTTTTTTGCAGTATGAGTTGCGCAGGCTGGGGTCAAATTTGTGATCCTCCTGCCTCAGCCTCTGAGAGTGCTGGGATTACAGGTATGCACGCCTGGCTGTGTCCCCTTGAAGGACCTCCATGGGCTACTTCATTCCTGAAGGATGCAGCCTGCTGATGACACTAACAGGACCCCTTCTGGATGCTGGGTGGGGCCTGACCTGTGCACTCTGATGACCCCAGCTTTCTCCGCACAAAGTCCCTGGCCTCCAGGTGGGAGAACCCAGGCTAGCGATGGCCTGGAGATCATACCACAGGCACCCGGCTCCGGGCCGCATTCTGAACCTCAGAGGAGACACCAAGGCAGGGGCCTATTTCCAGACCAGGGTGGTCCATGAGCCAGAGGAGGAATGGGTTTGGTTCAGGGTAGCAGCCTCAGAGGACCTGCCAGCACAGAGGTCCGGGTGGGAAGCAAGAATGATAAAAACGGTGGTGCGAAGCCAGGTGTCATGGTGCATGGTTGTAATCCTAGCAGGAGGATCTCAGACCAGCCTGGTTTAGCAATTTACCAACTTAGCAAGACCCTGTCTCAAAATAAGAAAAAATTTTAAAGGGCCAGGGATGTGGCTTAGTGTGAAAGTCTTGGGTTCAACCCCTCACTACTGCACGCACGCACACACACACACAAATATATATATATATATATATATATATATATATATATATATATATATCCTCCTGTGTACTTCAAACCATTTCCAGATGACTTATAATACCTAGGACAATGTAAATGCTATGTAAATAGCTGTTATATGTATTTTTCAGGAAATAATGACATGGGGAAAAGCCTGCATGTGTTCATTACAAAAGCAGTTGGAGGAGGCACTGGGGATTGAAACCAGGGCTTTTCCACTGAGCGATATCCCCAGCCCATTTTGTTATGTTGAGACAGTCTAAGTCACTAAATTGCTCAGGCTAGGCTCAAACTTGCAATCCTCCTGCCTCAGCCTCTCAGAGTGCTAGGATTACAGGTATGCACTGCCACATCTGGCTCTGATGCAATTGTTTTTGAGTAATTTTGGCCTCTGGTCAGCTGGATATGTGCAGCTGGGGTGTGTGAGGGTCCCCCGTGTTCTCAGGACACTGTGCTATGCAGCAATGAGCACAAGTGCCAAGTAGATTTGCAAGCGTTTCCCAAATAAGCTGATGGGCAAAGAAGCCAGATGCCCAAGGATCCATACTACATGTTTTCTTTCATGTGAGACTGAAACAGAAATGACGAAAGGGAGGAGAGAAGAGCGGTTGCCCTGGGTGGGGCGGGAGCAGAGCACAGGGTCCCCGGGCCCTTCGGGATCTGAAGGGATGGGTTTGCTTTGGGATAATCAGGCACTGCACTGGATGCTGTGGCTTAGGTACCTTTCTACAGATGTGCTGTCCTTGAGTTAAATGCTTAGATAAAAAGTAAAAAATTGGAAAGGCAAAACAGACCATCAGTTCGTACAATGCAGCATGTGCCATGGGGACGAGCCAAGTGGAGAAGGGGAAGGGAGCTGCTGGGCCATTCTGAGTCAAACGGTTATCGTGGCCTTGACAGTAGTGAGGTCTAGGAATCAGAATATGGCTGAGAGACCACAAGATGAACAATATGGGGAAAGATTTTAAAATACGGAGGGCAGCTGAGCATGGCGGTGCATACCTGTCATCCCAGCACTCTCGGAGGCTGAGGCAGGAGGATGGAAAGTTCAAGCCCAGCCTGGGTAACTTAGCAACTTAGCTGTTGCAGTTAGAAAAGGGCTGCATGGGGCTGGTGAGATGGCTCAGTGGCATAAGTGCCTGCCTGGCAAGTGCGAGGGCCCGAGTTTGACTCCCGGAACCTACATACAAAAAAAAGGGCCGGTGATATTGCCCAGTGGCATGGGCGCCTGCTGGCGCGCAAGGTCCTGAGGTCGACCCCCGGTACACACACACAAAAAAAAAAAGAAAAGGGCTGCAGATGTAGGGCATAAAAGAAAAACGGAAGTAGTTTACAAAGTGAAAAATCAGAATTGCCCAGAATTGTTGGAAGGCACCAGGCCTGGACTCTGGTACTGAGTGAATCGTCAGAAGGGTAAATACACAGAGACCCCGGACTGCGGGTCTCAGCAGGAGCTTGGGCTGAGAATTGGGTTTCCTCTTCTGCCCTTGGATGGCTTACAACAGCAACACGGAGAAGGGAAACAAGCCCATTTCCAGCAGATGGAGGCGATGTCATGTGCAGACTCAGAACACACATCTGGGCTGCCAAAAGCAACCCCGCTGCTGCAGGAGCCCTGCAGGCTGCCGGGCCGCAGAGGCACTGGGAAGAGGACGGCAGTGACAGGTGCCAGCTGGAAGCAGAGCTGAGCACGGGGGCGGGGGGCAGGGGTCGCAGACAGGGCCAAGGAGAACGCCCCTGAGAGACAGGCGGAAACAAAAGCCCAGCACTCGCCAGCCAGGGAGGAGGACAAACCAAAGCAGCAGCACAGAAGAGAACGTGAGGAGCCCAAGGATCAGCCCTGGCCGGGGCCCCGGGGGGAGCGCCGGAAGGAAGACAGGAAGAAGAAAAGTCACCCAAAGAAAGCTGGAAGAGCCAAAAAGGATCAGGGAAAAAATAGCAGACACAGAGGAAAACCAAGGAGAACCATTAAACCCATAAATGGAGCCCCCAAAGTAGAAAACTAAGCAATGGAGCAAAATGAGTGTTTTAACATAAAATTTAAGACAGCTCACATGGGGAAATGCAGGTAGTTTGTTGTTGTCGTCGTTGTTTAACCAATGGTGCTCGAACAATGATAGCCACATACAACTTACTTCAAAATGAATCACAGAGCTAACTGTAACAATTAAACCTATAAAACTTTTACAAGAAAAAATTGGAGAAAATCTTCATGATCTTGGGTTAGGCAAAGAGTTCTTAGACGTGACACCATAAAAGAAAAAAGTGAATTGGATTTGATTTAAATTAAAAATACAGCATCTGTACTTCAAAAGACACGGCCAGGCATGGTGACACACGCCTGTAATCCTAGCACTCGGGAGGCTGAGGTATGAGGATCACAAGTTCAAGGCCAGCCTGAACTATATAGTGAGACCCTCTCTCAAAAAACAAACAAACAGGGCCGGTGAGATGGCTCAGCGGCTTAAGCGCCTGCCCGGCAAGCGCGAGGGCCCGAGTTCGACTCCCGGATCCCACATACGAAAAAGGGGCCGGTGATATCGCTCAGCGGCACGGGCGCCTGCTGGCGCGCGAGGTCCTGAGGTCGACCCCCCGGTACCCACAAAAAAAAAAAAAAAAAAAAAAACAGGGCTGGGGATATAGCTCAGAGGCACAGCGCCTGCCTGGCAAACGAAAGGTCCTGAGTTTGATTCCCGGTACCAAACAAACAAACCCAAAAAACAAAAAAATGCAATTAAGAAAATAAAAAGACAAGCCACAGGCTATTAGAAAATCATATATCTGATGAAAGGCTTGTATCCAGACTGTATAACCAACACTTACAACTCAATAAGATAAACAAACCAATTAAAAAATACACAAAAGGAAAAAAAAATAGGCAATAGGGCTGGTGATATAGCTCAGCGGCATAAGTGCCTGCCTGGCAAGTGTGAGGTCCTGAGTTTGACTCCCAGTACCCGCATATGAAAAAAAAATAGGCAATAGATTTCAACAGACACATCAAAGAAGATCCATGGTTAATCACATGAAAAGGTGCTCAGTATCATTAGATATAGAAATAGAAATTAAAACCACAATGAGACGCCATCACATGCCCACTATAATAAATGTAGTAGAAGAGACAGATGATAAACACTGATGTGGATGTAAGAAACTGAAATCATCTTACATTGCATTTTATGGTATGTTAATTATACCACTAAATGAATTACCTGCTAAATAAAAAAGATTTTACTGATCAACATAGATGCAAAAATCCTAAACAAAACTTGTAAAATGCTGGGGATGCTGGCACAGGCCTGAAAGCCAGCTACTTGGGAGGCTGAGTAGGAGGAGCTCAAGGCCAGCCTGGGCGATTCAGTGAGACCTTATCTGGAAAAAAATTTTTTTTATAAAAGTGCCAAAGTGTACCTCAGTGGTATAGTATTTGCTAGCATGTGTAGGGCCCTGGGTTCTACTTCTAGTATTGTCCCCGCCAAAAAAAGAAAAAAATGCAATGTATAACAAAGGTAATATAAGGTATACATGCAGTTTTACTGGTATAATTCCATTGTATATTATACATAATAAGACAGTATTATTATTTATATGAATGAATTGGCACAAGGATAGAGAAATAAATTAATGGAACTGGATAGACATTTTAAAGAGAGACGACAATATATGGTCAACTAATTTTCAACAAAGGTGTCAAACTAATTCAAAGTGGGAACAAACAAGTGTTTTGCAGCAAATAATGCTGAACTGAATATGTATGTAGGAAAAAAGGTCTCGACCCCTCCTCCATACCACGTATAAAAAAATCAGTCAAATTAGATATATACTTAAACAAAGAGCCTAAAACTATAAAACTTGTAGAATAAACAACAGCTTCATGATCGTGGGACATGCATGATCTGATGGAATTATTTCTTGAACCACATAATGTACTAGCCCTAAAAGAAAAAAAATCAACAAGTTGAACTTCACCAAAATTAGAAATCCGTGACCTTCAAAACATACTGTTTAGAAACTGAAAAGCCATGCCACAGACTGGAAAATATTACCAAAATACCTCAAACAAAGGGCCTGTGTCCAAAATAGAAAAGAATGCCTGCAATTCAGTATAAAAAGGCAAACGTAGAAAACAGTCCCTTCACCACAGAAAGGTGTAAGAATGTCCAATGTTCTATGTTTTACGTGGGGTGATGAGTTCATGAGTACACAGATTTGGCAAGAGATTTAATATGCAAATCAATAGAAAAATACAGCCAAATGGAATAATGGATAAAAGAGAGGAACAGGTTTTGTTTTGTTTTGCTTTGTTTTAACAGATAAACAAATGCCTGTATCCATATGAGAAGAGGCTCAACCCTCATTTATAACCAGGCAAGAGCAAATTAAGGCCCAGCGAGATACTATTTCACATTCACTAGACTGGCAAAAATTAAAAGGCTGGGCAACAAATCCTGGTGAGAGCGCAGCATCGCGGGAATTCTCATACCATACTGATGAGAGTGTAATTTGGAATAATCGCTTTTGTCTTGAGATTCTCTTCCATTCCCAGGTATGTAATTTAGAGAAAGCCTTGCACTTATGACCAGGAGACATGTACGAGACTGTTTATAACAGAATTATTATACCAAAAAGAGATACAACCTCCCGTCTACATATACCACATAATTTGTGGTATAATCATACGGCGGAATATATACACAAGTGAAAATGAACCCATATAAATATGTAATGTTGAACAAAAGATGTAAGTTTGCAGATGAATACGATTAAGAGTCCACTTGCATAAAAAAAGAACAGTATGCTTTTTAAAGTTCCATACGAAAGGGGTAAAGATTAAAAATAAAGCAAAGGATGATAAACTCAGAAGACAGGCTCATGGTTATTTTGGGGCAAGGCCAGAGAGGGACATTTTATGACATTGAAAACTTTCTATTTTCTAAACTGTGTGGTGAGTTCATAGGAACTCATTCTTTTTAAAACTGTAAATATATTTATATAGTTTTGTGCACATAATATCATAATATAAAAAAATAAGTAGAACACTAAGCTACATGAAAGAAACCAGGTGCAAAGGACTACATGTTGTACAATTCCACGAACACGGACGTACAGACTAGAGACGGGCAGTGTAGTGTTTGGAGGTGGGAGAGAAGTGGGGAGCGAGCACAATGGACCTGGGTTTTCTTTTTGGGTTGATGAAAATATTCCAAAAATGATTATGGTGATGGTTGCTTGATGCTGTGAATATGCTGAAATCCACGGGGTCGTATGCTTCAAACAGGCAAACTGTACAGCGTGTGAATTATGTCTGAACAAAGCTTTTGTTTAAAAACAGCCTGAAAAGTGGGGTGCACAGAAAGGCTCTCAGTGAGCGATAGGTGAGGCTGACAAAGATGGAAGGGAGAAAGTATTGCTCCATAGCAATGGTTCTCAAATTTTAGCATGCACCCAGATCACACTTCGTTAAAATATCATTTCTAAGGCCCCATCTCCAGGCTATCTGAATCTATACTTGTGGTGTGGGGTCAAGAGTCTGCATTTCCTTTTTTTTTTTTTTTTTAATTTTGAGACAGGGTCTTGCTAAGTAGTTAAGGCTGGCCTTGAACTCACTATGTAGCCTGGGCTGACCTCAAACTCATGGCAATCCTCCTGCCTCAGCCTCCTCAGTACTGGGATTACAGGCATGATCTACCATGCCCAGCTACTTTTTATGGTACTAGGGATTGAACCCAGGGCCTCACACAGGTTAGGCAAACGCTGTACCACTGAGCTACACCCCTGGTCCTTTAAAAATTTTTTTTATTGAGACAGGGTCTCACTAAATTGCACAAGCTGTCCTCAAAATTGCAATCCTCCTGCCTCAGCCTCCTGAATAGCTGGGATTACAGCCATGTGCTACCAGTCACAGCAAGAATCTGCATTTCTAACAAGCATGCAGGTGATGCTGCTGGCCCCAGGACTGTGGTACTCTACAGTGCCTGATATGGGTGCCCAACAAGTCTACATCAGATGATGGGTGGATAGGAGGTTGGTTGGGTGTTTGAGACGGTGGATGGCTGAGAGTTGAACAGCTGAATGGATGGATATGTAAATGAAGAGATGGATGAAGGGAGGGTGGTTGGTAATTGGACGGATGGATGGGAGATGGTTTGGGGGAGCAGGAGAAACGGGGTCTGGGAAGTTGTGGAGAATCATGGGAAGAAGGACTTGAATTCGACAATCACCATCGTATATCACGGGGCTGTACTGTGTGGTGGACACCAGAGGCTTGTAATTCAGGTCCATCTTGTTTCCGTAGTGGCCAATGCTGACCTCGAACTGGATGAGGTCTTCAAAGTTGGGCATCATGGTACAGGACAGGAAGATGACACACAGCCCATACTTTTGGCGGTTCTGGTGTTTCTAGAACGACAGCCCCACAGCCCCAGGGCATAAGCCAAGGGATGGACAAGGCTGTACTGTGGTAAGGAGGCAAGGAGATGACCTGTTCTCTCAAAAGCCCCTTGGCTTCCTTTTAGGGTTCAAGATCGCTGACCATTCCTCTTCTCGCTCCTCTTCTGAGGGCCTCTGAGACTACGGTGTCCCGTTAGGCCCAGCTCCCTTCTCCTTCCACTCCATCTACCCTGGCCAGCGGTTTCTTGCAGGACCCTGGGCTCAACTGTGCAGACCAATGAGCCCCCGACCTGCTTCTCCTCCACGGAGCCCAGCTTAGTGTCTGCCACCCCTGGCCACGTTGGCACCGGAGGCAGCAAAGGGGACTTGAGCTTGGGGGAGTCAGCCTTGCTTCCTGCTTCCTGTTGGTCATGGGCTCCCACTGTTCTGTTTCCACAGTGTCTTTAGGACCTGTCTCCTTCCCCCAGCTCTCCTCCACAGAGACTGTAACCCCATTTCCCTGGACCGGGTAACCCCAACTTACTCCTCTCCAGTTTATTCATCTGGGGCCAGGGAGGGCCGGATAGTGATTTCCCCTGGTTACCTCGATCCTAGCCACGCCTTGGGAGAGATCCTTCATCATACTGTCTTGATTGGCCTTGATTTGGGTGATTAACTCCAGAAGGACTCGACCTCGATAAAATAAACCGTCCCCAATTGCGTCAGGAATACTCTGGGAGGAATAGAACAATGGAGGGAAAAGGGAACAGAGTGATGATTCTTCCCGGAAACCCCCCAGTAAAGAGGAGGCGTCCAGATCTCCATTCACAATCCAAGGGCCAACTCCAGATTCCCAGATACCTCCACATCAGGAAACCTCTGGGCCCAACCCCTCTTCTGCCCCTTAGCATCCAGCACTCCTGTCACACCTTCCGCCCGCCAGCGAACTTGAGGGACCTCGCACTGGGCAAACGCTTGGAGCTTAGACGGCACATGCGCTCACAGCCTGGCCAATCAGGACATGCCCCGCTTCCTTGGTGATAGGGATTGGTCCAGAGAGAGCACACATGACCTAAGGAGACCAATCAGAATGCTTCCCTAAACTAGGGCGTGGCGGTTCATGCATGTAATTCCAGCTCTCTGGGAGGCTGAAACAAGAGGCTCACCAGTTCAAAGCCAGCCTGGGCAATTTAGTGATTTAGCAAGAACCTGTTTCAAGATAACAACATTTAAAACGGGTTGGGGCTGTAGTTTAGTAGGAAGGCTCTGGATTCAATCCCCAGTATTGCAAGGGGAAAACAGCTTACATGGCCTTGTGTCCTGGTTCCCAGCCGGACTACAGACCGAGACAAGCAGCAGAGAATGAGGGGAGGTGTTAAGGGCCAAAAGGAGAGAAGGAGTGAGAAGGAGCCTTCTACAGGCCTTCAGGGCCTGGTGCCTGCAGCCCTTTCTCACTCACACCCCTTCCCGGACTCCTTCCCTCTTCCTTTCCCAACTCAGGATGGGTTCTGGCATTTATCACCTGTTTTTTTTTTTTTTTTTTTTTTTGAGACAGGCTGGCCTTGAACTCACAGAGATCTTCCTGCCTGAACCTCTTGAGTGCTGGAATTACAGCGAGAGCCACCATGCCAGGTTCTTCTCACCTTTCTTGAATAACCTCATGCTCTTCCGTGTTTACCTGGGCCGTGTCCTTTCCTCCTGCAGAAATCTTACCGCAGGTCTCCATGGCCCTTGAGCTGTTCCTTCCTCTCCCCTGCTTGTGCCCCACATACACGCAGCTCTGGTGTGCATAAGTCAGGGCCAGCCCTCCCCCCACCCAAGCTCCCAGGCCCTGGTGCTTTACCGCCATGCATTTTAGTGCCAGTATCCCCTAGAGCTGGTGGGAAAGCTTACAGCGGCTTCTTCCGAGATCCTGGATGGTGCCCGGGGACCCCCGTGGAGAGGCAGGAAGCTGGGGCCAAAGCAGGGCAGGAAGCCCGAGTAGAGGCCTGCAAGGAGAGCCATGAGAGGCAGGGCAGGGCTGGGCACCAGTGCAGCGCGGAGGTTGGGCCGCTTGGCTTGCCTTCGATCTCCTCTCCAGTAGAGGAGATGTGGCTGAGCGACAGGCTGGCCGCGCCGATCTCATCCCGGCAGTCACTCCTGGCGCTGCGGAGAGAGCACTGCAGGCTGAGCCCAGCGGCCATGGGGGTCTGCTCCGCCCTGCGTCGCTCCGGCCTTTGGCCCGCAGCTCACCAGTCCAGGACTCGGAACTTGATGTAGCTGGAGAGGCAGGGCAGCTGCGGGGGCCGGAAGAGCCGTGAGTACACGTGGAGGGGAGGCCCCCCCTTGTTTTCCGGTCCTGGGGATCGAACCCAGGGCCTTTGCGCTGAGCAATATTCCTAACCCTCTTTTAGGGACTCTCTAAGTCCCTAAGCTCGAACATGTGATCCTCCTGCCTCAGCTTCCCAGAGTGCTAGGGTTAGAGACGTACTCCCACACCTGGCTTCTCTGAGACATGTTAAGAGTGGTGGGGGAGTCCTGGGTCCGAGGCCTGGCTCAGTTATCAGAGCATCACAGATGAACTGGGTCTCCCGTGGAGCTTAAAGAGCTTTAGCTTTAGGGACCCTCACAAGGCCTGGGACTGCATCCATTTAGCATTTTGGACTCTTGCTCCTGTATTTGATTTTATCTTGGTGCAGGGGTATGGAACCCAGGGCCTCAGGCATGCCAGCTCTACCACTGGGCCGCATCCCCAGCCCTTATATTCTAGCTGTTAAAACAGCATAGGCTGGGCATGGTGGCTCACACCTGTAATCCCAGCACTCGAGAGGCTGAGGCAGGAGAATCACTGTGAGTTCGAGGCCAGTGTAGGCTACATAAGGAAGTTCAAGGCTAGCCTGCACTACGCAGTGAGACCCTGTCTCAAAAAAAAAGCAGCAGAACCTGAGAGACCTCGGCCCGTTCTGCCTGTGGAGTGACACAGGATTAGGGTCCCCACAGCCCTTCTCAGTCCTCAGGGTGTGCTCACCCATCAGTTAGCTTTTTAAACAGCAAATGTAAATCATAATAGCCTCGGCCCTGGCCGAGTTTCTTTTGTCCCCCAGCCTGCACAACAATTGAGTCAAATGCCCAGACTCCCCCACCGAGCGGGTGCTTGTTCTCATTCAGGGAAAGTGAGGCACAAAGGGGTTGAGTTCCTAAAATTCTCCCACTGCATGCATGGGGGGGCGGGGGTGCTTCAGAGGTCTTACCCACCACTCCCTAATCGGGGGGGGGGGGGGCTATGATGTGTCCCTCCATACAGATGGGGGTGAGGCCCAGGGACCTGCTCAAGGTCACACATTAAAGGGTGGAGCCAGGATCTGAGCCCCACTCTGAGCCCCCACTTTGCTGCTCCCTTGGTTGTTTTTTTTTTTTTTTAATATGCGGGTACCAGGAGTCGAACTCAGGACCTCGCGCTTGCCAGGCAGGTGCTTATGCCACTGAGCTATCTCACCAGTTCTCCCTCAGTTATTAACGCAAAAGTGAGGGCCCACCCACACGCACAGCAGAGGTGCTGGGCTTGAGACCCAGGTGGGCCCCCGAGTCTCTGGAGTTGGGGTGGCTGGGAAGCTCCCAGATCCGTACCCTCCTCATCTGTCTGCCCGCCTGGTGGCTGGGCAGAGGCAGGAGCTGTGGAGAGGCTCCCGGCTGAGCTCCTGCTTAGGAAACGGGAGGCCAAGGCCCAGGCTAAGGGCAGAGAGGGGCACCACACGACATGCGGGTCTCGCAAAGTAACGGCTCCTCCAAATACAAATGCATGGCTGAGCTGTCTTTCCCTCCACCTGTTCAGTCTCCTAACCTTCCCCAGCTCCTTGCCTTGACTCCGGAATGCTGTCCCCCTCCTGCTCAGGGACTCTGGACAGGCTACTGGCACAGGCCCATGTGAGGCATGGCTCCAGGCTCTGTCCCCCAACAGCTGGCCCTTTTCAAGGGGGTGACAATCAGGCCCCCACCCAAATGACCCCAGCTCTGGGGACCATATTCATGGGGAGAAGAGTGAGGTCCAGGGATGTTTGGAGACCTTGCTAAGGCTACAGCACCCACATGGCATCCAAGGACCTGGGCCACCAGTCTTCATCACAGCCAGGGAAAGTTAGCAGGGAGCCCAGCAAGGGTGGTGGATGGATTTGGCTGCCTCTAAAATCCCTTCCTACTTCAAGAGTTTATAAAATCAAGCTGGTTGTGTGGTGGCACATGCCTGTAGTCCTAGCACTCTTGGAGGCCGAGGCAGGAAGATTCCAAATTTGAGCCCAGCCTGTAACTTAGTGACTTAGTGAGACCCTGTCTCAAGGGGGAGGGGCAGGAATGTAGCTCAGTGCAAAGGCCCTGGGGTCAATCGACAGTACTGGAAAAAAAGTCTATCAAATCATCCAAGCAGGTGAGGTGTATTGAGGAATGGTTCCAAATGATGACTCGCCAGCGAGGCTGACTGGTGAAGCTTCTAGAAGAAGCAAGAGGGAATGCAGAGGAGAAACGAGAGAGCTGGGTTCGTATCACACACTGTGAAGTAAAAAAGCTAAACACTCTCGGGGAGCCGGACTGCTGTGACCCAGAGTTCTGTGCACTTGCACTTGACAGAGCTCTAGCTGTCTCTCAAAATGATTTATTCTCATTTCCACACAGCTGGAAGCCTGGCATGGGGTCACAGGGTCATTAAGCCTTCAATAGAAGTCACCCCCTGTGGCTGCCAGGAGACCGGGAAGGACAGGGGGCTGCACAGACCGGAGTAGGGAACCCCAAAGAGTAGTAGCTTGGATCCAGTCAGTGGAGAAGCAAACGCTTTGTGCTGCATACAGCCCAGGGCAGGGGCCACGCCCTGAGCACCTCTACAGAGACACAGTTATCTCCAGGGCACACTGCCCGCAAGATAAGAAAACGTATAATACGGGCCGGTGAGATGGCTCAGCGGCGTAAGCGCCTGCCCGGCAAGCGCGAGGGCCCGAGTTCGACTCCCGGAACCCACATACGAAAAAGGGGCCGGTGATATCGCTCAGCGGCACGGGCGCCTGCTGGCGCGTGAGGTCCTGAGGTCGACCCCCGGTACCCACAAAAAAAAAAAAAAAAAGAAAATGTATAATACAATGTAGAACAACTTTTTTTTTTTTTTTTTTGCAGTACTGGGGGTTAAATCCAGAGCCTTCACACCAAGCTACATCCCTAGCCCTTTTTTATTTTTTTTATTTTTATTTTTAATTTATTTTTTATTTTTTGTGGGTACCAGGGGTCGACCTCAGGACCTTGCACGCCAGCAGGCGCCCGTGCGGCTGAGCGATATCACCGGTGCTTTTTTCGTATGTGGGTCCTGGGAGTCGAACTTGGGCCCTCGCGCTTGCTAGGCAGGCGTGTACGCCACTGAGCCATCTCACCGGCCCCTTATTTTTTATTTTGAGATAGGGTCTCACTAACTCATTAAAATGCCCACGCTGGGTTTGAAATTGCCATCCTCCTGCCTCAGCCTCCCAAAGTGCTGGGATTCCAGGCATGCACCACCACACTCAGTTCAGAAAGAGTCTTGAAAGTGACTAGTTTTCTTTTTTAATTGTGTGAAAGAGCCTGTTTAAATTCTCTGGCAAGTGCAGGCCTATGGCCCACTCACTGCTCGATACCGGATAAATAGGGTTAGGGTCTCTGGAAGTCGCCCAGGGCCTCCTCGACCTTCCCCAGGCAGCGCCGTCCCGGCCCCACCTTCCGTCTGCACCCCTCGGACACTGGACCTTCCCTTCAGTGGGACCCCACGTGGGATGCGGGGTTGGCAGCCGTACCTGGATCTGGAAGGTCAGGATCTGGTTCCATATCGGGTTGTCAGTTTGGGGTCGCACATTTGTCCTGAGCTGAGAACATCCCAAAGCCAGGTCAGTGCTGGGCCATCTGTCCCACCTGGCCCCGCCCTCCAGCCCTGTCCTGCCCAGCCGCATGGCCTTCTGTAGCAGCCAGGCAACAGGGCTAAGCCTGGGTCGAAACCTGGGCTTGGACAACTTCTCATCAGCTCCAGCTTCTTTTGTGTGGTGCTAGGAATGGGATCCGGGGCCTCACACATGCTAGGTAAGTTCCCTACCACTGCACCACACTGCCAGCCCTTTCATTCGAATAGATAGGATAGAACTGCTAACTTTATCATATGAGTGCACACAGACAGATTTTGTTAGATAAATTTTGAGATTCCCCACAGAAAAATGATCAAAACCATGTCTGATGGCAGTAGCACATCCTTTTTAAAACCATCGATTGACTTTATTTTTAATAAACTGATTCAGCTGGGTGTGGTGGTACATGCCTGTCATCCCAGCATTTAGGAGGCTGAGACAGGAAGATCCCTGGAGGTTCAAGGCCAGCCTGGGCTATGTAGTGAGTTCAAGGCCAGCCTGAGCACATAGAGAGACTCTGTCTCAAAAAACCCAATAATAATAATAATAGTAATAAATAAATATGTCCACAACGGATTCTTGGTACTTGTCCCTTGGAAGAGTGGACATTAACCTCCCTCCCCATGTGTGGCTGGATATAATGATGGCCTTTGACAGAATAGAAATGATGATTTGTGAATCTGACACGAAACTATTCCCCAGACTTGAACGCTTGACCCTTTTTTGCACGTAACACTCACTAGCACACTTTGGAAAACGCTACTCTATATTCATAGAAATTTAAGGATTATCAGCAATTCTCTTGCTGGGAATTTTTACTTTCTAAATGAGGAAACCGAGGCCAGAGGGGATGATAATGGTTTCAATGTTTTTGTTTTGTATATTTTGTTTTTCGTTGTTGTTTGTTTGCAGTAATGGGGACTGAACCAGGGCCTTCACTCTGAGCTACATCCCCAGCCCTATATTATTTTATTTCATATTTTGTTTTTTTGTGATAAGGTTTCCCTATATAGTTCAGGCTGGCCTTGAAGTCACTATGGAGCCAGGCTGGTCTCGAATTCATGGAGATCCTCCTGCCTCAGCCTCTCAAGTGCTGGGGTAACAAGCATGTGCCACCACCCCAGCCTCAGTGTTTTCCTTTTGTTGGTGTGCTGTTTCATTCACCCATTTACTCCCCCATGCAGCTGGATGTTTGGGTCCAGTGGGCACCTTCTCCCTGCCAGGCGCTGGGCATCCTCTGGGAGTCGGGAATATGAGACCTGACCTCTCCACTGAGCTCTGGGCCCAGAGGTCACCCTGTGCACTGCATGGCTGAGCTGGGACATGATTTCTGGGGTCCTGCATATGACATCTAGGTGCAGTGTCGTCCGGGTCAAGGAGCCTTTCTCCACGTACCTTTTCCCCGATCAGTTCCACCTCCAACATGGGACTCGCTGGCTGGTATCTCCCTATGAATAAGAAAGGCAAGGACTCCTGAGACAGCAGCAGCATTTTTTTTTTTTTTTTGTGGGTACCCGGGGTCGAACTCAGGACCTCGTGCTTGCCAGGCAGGCGCTTACGCCGCTGAGCTATCTCAACGGCCCCAGCAGCAGCATTTTTAAGGTGGAAAAGCAAAGGTGACAGCCAACTTCAAACTCTCTCCCATATGCCAGGGTGGGGTCTGCAGCTACCACTGTGCCCCTTCTGCGTGTCACCCTCACAGTGGCCCAGGGTGAGGGGCACAAGACGATCACGGAAGCCCGGGTCTACACAAGGGCATCAGAGGCACTCATCTGAAAGGTTGGCCACAGGGCCTTCGTACAATTCGTGGTGGATTTCAGCATCACCCGTTCCCCAGCCCAAATCTTAGGTCAGTGTCAGAAGGGATGAGGGGGGCCGGTGAGATGGCTCAGCGGCATAAGTGCCTGCCCGGCAAGCACGAGGTCCTGAGTTCGACTCCCGGAACCCACATAAAGGAAAAAAAGGGCCGGTGATATTGCTCAGTGGCACAAGTGCTTGCTGGCAAGCATGAGGTCCTGAGGTTGATTCCCAGTACCCACATTAAAAAAAAAAAAGAAGGGATGAGGGAGCCCCGTGAGGATCTGGGGGGCTTCCTGCCCTACTCCCGGACTCTAACTGAGGTGCAGGTCCTCGGCACAGTAGATGAAGAGCTGCAGGTAAGCCGTGGTCATCGGGACAGCCGCAGACTTGAAGACCTCGATATCCGTGTCAGCCCCATACAGCAGCTTTTGATCCACCTGGAGGGACCAAAGAGCTGGGTAGCCTCGGGGTCAAGGGGCTGTCACAGCCAAGGCCACCCATTCTGTGTCCCCAACCTCCCACTTGGTACTGGGAGAGTGGGACAACCCTGTCATGGCATAGTGGACCAAAGGAAGGATTTTTAGGTGAATGGCCACTTTGAGGGCCCAGGGGTGCACCAGGAACCAGCCAGCCGGGGTTGGGAATATCACAGCTCAGGGAAGCCTCACCAGGGCCTGGTCTCCCACACCGAGGGCACAGATGGTGACTTTCAGGTAGCCTCTCACCCCACTGCTGGGTTCATTTGGCTGGCAGAGGCCCAGCCATTTCCTCAGGAGGGTGTGGCCTGGAGAAGCAGAGGACTGTGGGAGACCAGCCTCAGGCCCCCAGCATGCTCCCCTAAGCCACTGCATTTCCGGGGGAAACAGGGAGGGACACGTGTCTCATGTGCACTGGTTTCCCACGGTGGCACAGGGAAACAAGGGTCCCTTCTCCAAGTAGGCGATGACTGAGCACTCACACAACTGCCAAGTGTGGCCTCTGGGAAAGAGGGAGCCCTCTGGCCACCCTGAGAACCAGCTGAGAGGATGGGTAATGGGTCAGGGGTACAGCTGAGAGGAGGGAAGAGAATGAACCCTCCAATGTTCTGTTGCACAGTATTCTAACTATGCTTCCTTTCCTTTCCCTTCCTTTCCCTTCCTTTCCTTTCCTTTCCTTTCTTTCCTTTCCTTTCCTTTCCTTTCCTTTCCTTTCCTTTCCTTTCCTTTCCTTTCCCTTCCTTTTCTCTTCTTTTTTTGGTACTAGGGATTGAACCCTGAGGTGCTCTAGCGCTGAGCTAAATCCCTAGCCTTTTATTTGTTTATTTATTTATTTTTATTTGGAGACTAGGTCTCACTAATTTCCCAGACAGGACTGAAACTTTCACTCTTCCTGCCTCAGCCTCCTATGGTTGACGATCATTAACTGTCTATTGCAAAATAGCTGGTAGAGAGGATTTTGAATATTCCTTACACAGAGCAATGATAAATATTTGAGGTGACGGTTGTACCGATCACCTTGATCTGACCTTTACATTGTATAATGTATTGAACTATCACTGTGTACCCCATAAACATGTACAATTATTAGCTGTCAATTAAAGATGTTAACAACCTCAATCTCCCAAAACTGGGTTCAAAAAAATAGAAATCCAACCCAGGGTTGCAATAAAAGATTAGCATTTGACCCAAAGGGGTGCCTTGAATTTTCTAGAGAAAGATGCTATGAGTATAAAGTAAGATAAAAATACCATAAAGTACAGGAAAATATTATCAAGTACAGAAAATGACTCATACCCCATAATACTCTTCCCCATTTGTTGGACAGCCTGAGATATTCTGACCCTGGTGTGACTTTTCTTGAGAGGCACAGATTTGTGACCACCATTACCTACCTGGAGAGTGGTAGACAAACCCGATGTCTGTCTGCAAAGACAAGGGCAGGTGAGGGTCAGAGCCCTGCTACGTCTGGATCTGAGACCCCGGTGGTCAAGGCTTGGGCCCCACTTAGTGCTATGGGGAGGAGGGGACCCGGTGGGTGGTTTCAGGTCACTGGGGACTATGCCCTCAAAGGAAGTGGTGAGGCCTGTCCCTCCCCTTTCTCCCCTTTGCTTCCTGGTCACAAAGCAAGTGGCCTTGCCCTGCCACATGTCCCCACTATGATGTGACACCACAGGACCAAAGAAACCTGGCTAATTAGAGAAAGGTGAATCAAGGCTGGGTGTGGTGGTGCACGTCTGTAATCCCAACACTCGGGAGGCTTAGGCAGAAACATTGCCACAAGTGTGAGGCCAGCCTGGGCTACATAGCGAGTTCAAGGCCAGCCTGAACCACATAGTGAGACCCTTTCTCAAAAAAAAAAAAAAAAAAAGAAAAAGAAAAGTGAATCAAAACAACACTGAGGGGCCAGTGAGATGGCTCCACAGCATAAGCGCCTGCCTGGCAAGCACGAGGTCCTGAGTTCGACTCCTGGAACCCACATAAAAAAAACAAAACAAAACAAAACAAAAAAAAAACACTGAGATTCATTCTTACCCCAGAAAGAATGGCCACCATCAAGAAATCAAATAATAATACTGGTGAGGCTGTGGGGGAAAAGGAGCCCTTCTACATTGTTGGTGGGATGTAAACTAGTAACCACTACAGAGATCAATGTGGAGATTCCTCAAAGAACTGAAGCTAGAGGGAAAAAGATGGTGGATCTGTAAGAAGCAGGCAGTGAACCTCTCCAAAAGTCGCCGTCTGGATACTGGAATATAGTGACTGGAGGAGGACAAGAAAGAGGGAAGTGGCTCCCCTGGACCCGGGAAAGATCTGAAGTGCAGTTCGGGGCCCACGGAGAAAGTGAAGAGAGAAACTCCAACAAAGAAGGAGGAGGTGGCCTCCGGTGCCATTTCCCTGTCTCGGGAATCCTGACGCGACTGAAGCGGTTTAAATCTGCAGACACGTGGTGACTGCCGGCGCCCCCGGGGGCCTCCACGGAGGAACGCGAGAAGCAGCGGTGCAGAGAAGCAGCGGCCATGAAGGCCGCACTGACTGGCGGTGAGTGCTGACGCCCGGCCGTCCCGCAGGAGAGAGCGATTAGCCGGGCACCATTGTGGGGGGGGCAGCAGCTGAACTTGAAACTCAGGGCGGCGCCACTCCACCCACGGCTCCAGCGGGGACCTCTGCAGAGGAACGCGAGACGCCGCGGAACAGAGAAGCGGCGGCTGTGAAGGACACACTGACTGGCACTTTTCTTCCTGGTATTCCAAGACTGAGATTGTCTAAGGATCACAGAAAATACTGTGGCACAGAACCAAGGAACTAAGGACTGGGCCAAACAGGCAGCAACTTATCTCCAACAAATTGAAGAGGTAGGATCTTGCAACAGGCTCAAAACCCAAAAATAAGCTACACCTGGAAGATACCTCAGAGAAGTAGCCATCTCCTAAGAGTTTGAAATACTAGCAATAAAGCAACCTACCATAGGCAATTTATAAACATCACCCCAGGAATTAAACTAAAGAAAGAAAAGAAAATGAGACGACACTTAAACAAGATGCAACCCCACACATCCAGTTCACCAAAGGCAAACCCAGGGGGCAATGAGGTGGGACAAACCGAAAGCCACCCACCTGACATCTCTGAAGTGGTAACAACAAAGCAGTTGAATGAGGCTCTGGACAAATTTAAATCAGAAATAATTTCTCAGATAACTGCAGAGATAATGTCCACAATGAAGACCATGCTTAAGGATGCTAGAGCAGACACAGACAAAAAAATAGACGAGCTTAAGAAAATGATGGAAGCCATGAATGCTCAGCATAGGAAAGAAATGGACTCCATAAAGCAGATTCAAGCAGATATCCAAGAGAACAAAAATTCCATTGAAAGTATTTGCAGCAGATTAAGCCAATGTGAGGACAGGATCTCAGATATAGAAGACAGGCTTGCAATTAGTGATCATGAAAAGAAAGAATTCTTAAAAATAGCAAGGGACAGGGGCCGGTGAGATGGCTCAGCGGCGTAAGCGCCTGCCTTGCAAGCGCAAGGGCCCGAGTTCGACTCCCGGATCCCACATACGAAAAAGGGGCCGGTGATATCGCTCAGCGGCACGGGCGCCTGCTGGTGCACGAGGTCCTGAGGTCGACCCCCCGGTACCCACAAAAAAAAAAAAAATAGCAAGGGACAATGAAAAATCAATCCAGCAGCTGCTAGATGATGCAAAGAAGAATAACTTAAGATTGATTGGAGTCAGTGAAAAAGCAGGAGATAGCATAAATGACATCAGAACACTGTTCACAGACATTATAACAGAAAATATCCCTGATAGAGAAAAAGAATTTGATGTTCAGATAAGTGAGGCTTATAGAACTCCAAATTAGCCATGATTAAAAAAAAAATCTTCAGCCAGGCATATCATACTCAAGATTCCAGAAATTCAACATAAGAGTAGAATCTTAAAAGCTGTTAGAGAAAAGAAACAAATCACCTATAAAGGAAAGCGCATCAGAATCACAGCGGACTTTTCAGCACAAGCCCTCAAGTCAAGAAGAGCTTGGAATGATATATTTCAAGTTCTAAAGGAAAATTACCTTCAACCCAGATTGATGTACCCCACAAAACTATCTTTCAAAACTGACAGAGAAATAAAATACTTCCATGACAAAGAACATCTGAGAAAATTTATAACCACCAAACCAGCACTCCAAAATGTTTTGAAGGACATTCTAGAAAGGGATAACAAGGACTACAACTCCAGGAACCCCAACAGAAGGAATCCACCAGGCAGGGTAAACAATTAAAGAGAGGGAGGGGAAAATAAAAATAAAAAGAGGGGGAGCCAACAACAGGGAAATAACATGACAAGGATAAGTCAACACATATCAGTTTTAACTATCAATGTTAATGATCTCAATTCACCAATCAAAAAGCACAGACTGGCAAATTGGATCAAGAAGCAAGATCCAACAATATGCTGTATACAAGAAACACATTTAATTCAAAAAGAAATTCATAGACTGAAAGTCAAAGGATGGAAAACAATACTCCATGTGACAGGAACCCAGAAAAAAGCAGGGGTAGCTATTCTTTTTGCAGACAAAGTGAATTTCAAGCCAAGAATGATTCAGAGAGATAAAGAAGGCCACTACATCCTTGTAAAGGGAACAATCCAAGAGGAAGAGATAACGATCATAAATATATATATGCAACAAATACCAGTGCACCAAACTATATAAAACAAATATTAATGGACATGAAAAATCAAATAAGCACTAATACAATTGTATTGGGGGATCTCAATGCTCCACTGTCACAAAAAGACAGATCAACTAGACAAAAAGTCAACAATGAAATATTAGAACTGAACCAAACTTTGGAACAAGTGGACTTAGTAGATGTCTACAGAGTGTTCCACCCCACAACATCAGAATACACATACTTCTCAGCTGCACATGGGACGTTCTCCAAAATAGACCACATACTAGCTCATAGAACCTGCTTGAGTAAATGCAAAGGAATTGAACTTATCCCATGCATATTATCAGACCATAGTGCAATGAAGTTGGAAATCAATGGCAAAAGAAACCACAAGAACTTCCTAAACACATGGAAATTAAATAGCATCCTACTGAACAACAAATGGGTCACAGATGAAATTAAAGAAGAAATTAGACAGTTTCTGCAACTGAATGATAATGACAGTACAACATACCAGAACTTATGGGATACAATGAAAGCAGTCCTAAGAGGGAAATTTATAGCATTAAATACCTATATCAGGAAAACAGAGCAAGCACAAATAAACAACCTAATGGTGAACCTCAAACTTCTAGAAAAAGAAGAGCAGGCTAAGCCAAAAGCTCGTACAAGGGAGGAAATTATAAAGATCAGAGCAGAAATTAACGTATTGGAGACTAAAAAAACAATACAAAGAATCAATGAATCAAAGAGTTGGTTCTTTGAAAGATTAAATAAAATCGACAAACCCTTATCCAATCTTATTAAAAAAGGAAAGAAAATACTCAAATCCACGCAATTAAGAATGAAAAGGGTGGGCCAGTGAGATGGCTCAGTGGCTTAAGCGCCTGCCCGGCAAGCGCAAGGGCCTGAGTTCGACTCCCGGAACCCACATACAAAAAAGGGGCCAGTGATATCCCTCAGCAGCACCGGCGCCTGCTGGCGCGCGAGGTCCTGAGGTCGACCCCCCGGTACCCACAGAAAAAAAAAAAAAAAAAAAAAAAAAAATGAAAAGGGTGATATCACAACGGACCCTGCAGAAATCCAGAAGATCATCTATACCTACTTGGAAAACTTGCATTCTAATAAGATGGAAAATGCAGAAGAAATGGACAGATTCCTAGATACATATGAATTACCAAAACTCAACCAAGAAGATATAAAAATCCTAAATAAACCAATAACAATCAATGAAATCGAAGATGGAATTAAAAACCTCCCAACAAAGAAAAGCCCAGGCCCTGATGGATTCACTGCCGAATTCTACAAGAAATTTAGAGAAGACCTAACACCACTACTTCTCAAACTCTTTAATGAAATTGAAAGGGAAGCAATACTCCCAAATTCATTCCTGGAAGCAAGCATTACCCTGATACCAAAACCAGAGAAGGACCCAACTAAGAAAGAGAACTACAGACCAATCTCCCTAATGAACATAGATGTAAAAATCCTCAATAAGATACTGGCAAACAGAATGCAGCAAATAATCAAGAAGATTATACACCATGACCAAGTTGGATTCATCCCAGGGATGCAGGGATGGTTCAACATACGTAAATCAATAAATGTAATATACCATATTAACAGAACTAAGGACAAAAATCATGATCATCTCAATAGATGCAGAAAAAGCTTTTGACAAAGTCCAGCACCCTACAGAAAATTGGAATAGATGGTCTTTATCTCAATCTGATAAAAGCTATCTATGACAAACCAATAGCCAATATCATACTAAATGAACAAAAACTGAAAGCCTTCTCTCTAAAATCAGGAACAAGACAAGGATGTCCACTGTCCCCACTCTTATTCAACATAGTCGTGGAAACTTTAGCCAGAGCAATTAGACAAGAGCAAGAAATAAAAGGAATAGTGATTGGAAAGGAAGAAGTTAAATTATCATTATTTGCAGATGACATGATACCCTATGTAGAAGACCCCAAAAACTCCACTAAAAAATTGCTCGATTTAATAAGCAAATTCAGTAGTGTAACTGGATACAAAGTCAACACTCAAAAATCAATAGCCTTCTTGTACACCAATAACAAACTCACTGAGAGAGAAATTAGGGAAACAACACCTTTCACAATAACATCCAAAAAAATGAAATACCTAGGAATCAATCTCACAAAGGAGGTAAAAGACCTCTACACTGAAAACTACAGTATTCTGAAAAAGGAGATTGAAGAGGATATCAGAAAATGGAAAATATCCCTTGCTCTTGGGTAGGAAGAACCAACATAGTGAAAATGGCCATACTTCCAAAATTATTATACAGATTTAATGCAATTCCAATCAAAATCCCAACAACATATCTCACAGAATTAGAGAAAACAATCCTAAAATTCATCTGGAACCAGAAGAGACCTAGAATAGCAAAGGCAATTCTGGGCAACAAAAACAAGGCAGGGGGCGTCACAATCCCTGACTTGAAATTATACTATAAAGCTACAGTGATAAAAACAGCGTGGTATTGGCAAAAAAACAGACCCGAAGATCAATGGAACAGATTAGAAGATGCAGAAACAACTTCAGACATACTAAGACACCTTATCTTTGACAAAGATGCCAAACACATTCACTGGAAGAAAGATAGCCTCTTTAATAAATGGTGCTGGAAAAATTGGCTCTATACATGCCAAAGATTAAAATTAGACTCATATCTTTCACCGTGCACTAAAGTAAATTCAAAATGGATCAAAGCTCTAAATATTAAAACAGAAACATTAAATCTCCTGGAAAATAGAATAGATAAAACTCATGAAGACATTGGTGTAGGCAAAGACTTTATGAATAAAACCCCAGTGGCACAGGAAGTATCACAAAGAATTAACAACTGGGATCTCATCTTATTACAAAGCTTCTGCACAGCAAAAGAAACCACCAACAGAGTAGAGACAACCCACAACATGGGAAAAAATGTTTGCCAGCTGTTCCTCAGACAAAGGATTACTATCGGGAACATACAAAGAACTCAAAAAAACCAGACCTCCCAAATTTAAAGACCAAAAATGGGCATCTGAGATGAATACACACTTCTCAGATGAAGAAATACAAATGGCAAATAAATATATGAAAAAATGTTCGACATCACTGGTCATTCGAGAGATGCAAATTAAAACAACACTGAGATTCCATCTCACCCCAGAAAGAATGGCTATTATCAAGAAGTCAACTAATAACAAATGCTGGAGGGGCTGTGGGGAAAAAAGAACACTTCTCCACTATTGGTGGGAGTGTCGACTGGTGCAGCCACTGGAAATCAGTGTGGAGATTCCTCAAAAAACTGGGATTGGAGGTCCCATTTGACCCAGCTATTCCCCTTCTGGGCATCTTCCCAGAAGAATTAAAAACATCGTACCACAGCGATATATGTGCACCCATGTTTAGAGCAACACAATTTGTAATAGCTAGATCGTGGAAACAACCCAAATGCCCATTAACCAAGGAATGGATAAAAAGATGCGGTATTTTTATACAATGGAGTACTACTCAGCCATAAAGAAAGATAAACTGGAAACTTTTATAGGTAAATGGATGCAACTCGAGAAAATACTCACAAGCGAAATAAACCAGATGCACATTTGTAAACATTGTATTGTCTCCCTAGTATGAAAATGCAGTTTCACTGTGACTATTCCATTCCTTAGTCTTCTATTTTTACCTAGCTTTTACATGGCTTAATCCTATACTGAGTAATGTTTTTCTTCAAAAGGTATTTGTACACTCTCTAATGCTTGAGTTTGTTAATACAGGAGAATGTTTACTTGTTGTCTTTAAAAAAAAGAAAAATAAATAAATAAATTTTTAAAAAATTAATTAATTTTTAAAAATAAATAAAATAAAAAATTTTTAAAAAGATTGATATATGTCAAAAAATTAATAAAAATTAAATTAAAATTAAAAAAAAGAACTAAAGCTAGAAATTCCATTAGACCCAGGTTTTCTCTTTCTAGGTATCTTCCTGAAAGAGTTAAAGACAGCAGAGTCCAGTGATCCATGCTTGCCCGTGTTTATAGCAGCGCAACTCATAATAGCTAAATCTGAAAAGCAGCCTATATGTCCATCAACAGATGAATGGATAAAGAAAATATGGTCGTTATACACAACAGAGTACTACTCTGCCATAAAGAAGGATAAATTTGAGTCATTTGTAGGAAAATGGGTGCATCTTGAGACCATGATGTTAAGTGAAGTAAATCAGACACACAGCTTAAATAAAAGATAAATAATAGGAAGCAGGGAGATAGATGTTTTGCAAATGGGAAGGGGAGCAAGAGATGGAGAGAAAAGGGAAGCAGGGGAAGGAAGGGAAAGGAAAGGGGATGGAAAAAGAATTAAGATGTATTATGCACATTTATCAACTCTCTACTAATCATTATGTACAGCAAACATGTACTCATAAACAGAAAAATTTGAAAAACACATGAAGTAACCAGGCCAATGATCATGGGCTGAAACCTCTAGAACTGTGAACCAAAATAAACCTTCTCTTGTATAAGTTGATTATCGCATATTTAATAGTGACGGAAAGCTGGTTACTAAGCCTCCAGCCAAGATCTGTAACACCAGCTAAGCAGATGAAAGTACTGCATTGGTCAGCTTTTGGTCACTAGGGCACAATACCTGACCCTGTAACTTACAGGAAGAGAGGTTTATTTTGGCTCCCAGTTTCAGAGGGTTCAGTCCATGGCCTGCTGGCACCAAGGCAGGAACATCGTGGCAGAAGGGCATGGCAGAGGAGAGCTGTTCAACTCATGGCAGCCAGGAAGAAAAGAGCAGGGAAAGAACCTAAGAAGAAAGTGTCAGGGACAGTGTAGTCCCCAAGGTCATGCCCCCATGACCTACTTCCTCCAGCCAGGCTCCACCTCCTAATCGCCTCTCCAGGAGTCCCTTAATCCAGTCAAGTTGACAATTAAGATTAACTGGCACAAGTACTCCCTGCTAGTGTTGGAGCACAGTCTTTAACAACTTTAATCTTTAAAACAACTTGGAAGGGAAGTCCATTTTCACCTCCTCTGCAGGGGAGGTTACTGAGTTTGAGAGAAGGCCCAAGCCTGCACTGGAAAGACCCAGAACCCAACACTGTCACACCAGCCAGCGCAGCCGTGACACACACTGAAGTTCCACACCACTGAACAGAAACTAAATTGTTATCTAACCTTCCAAGACATCAGGACTATGAGGGGAGAGAGCCACATTTCTCAAACAGGACAGTGGGCAGCACAGTGAAGTTCCATCTGCTTTAATCTCTGTAATCTTACACCCTTAGACCATAATGTTAAGTGAGGTAAATCAGACACATGAGCTAAATACCACATGGTTTCTCCTACAGGAGAAATCCAAAGTGCAATAAATTAAAGAGCACAATGAAAGACGGACAATAGGAAACAGGGAGATAGAGCTTTTGCAAACGGGAAAGGGACCAAGAAATGGAGAGAGGGAGAGGGAGGAGAGGGGAAGGGGATGAAAAAAGAATGAAGAAGCATTATGCACATGTACCAACTCCCCATGATGAACGTAATCATTAGGTACTGCAAACATGTACTCATAAAAATAAATTTTTTTAAATAAAAAACTTTTTTTTTGTGGGTACTGGGGTTCGACCTCAGGACCTCGCGTGCCAGCAGGCGCCCGTGCCGCTGAGCGATATCACCGGCCCCCTTTCTTCATATGTGGGTTCCGGGAGTCGAACTCAGGCCCTCACGCTTGCCAGGCAGGCGCTTACGCCACTGAGCCATCTCACCGGCCCTAAAAAACTTTTAAGAGGGACTTGAAGTAAATTGATATTAACCAATCGGTTATTTTCTTCTTGTTCTGTCTCCCTGTCCACATCTCGAAAAGAAAGAAACTTCAGAAGAAATCTGAATCCAATCTGCATTTTATTCTTTGCATATGCTTCTTCGTGCATAAAACCCAGCTCTTTTTGTTTTGTTTTGAGAGGGGGGTGGATCTTGCTAAGTTGCCCAGGCTGGCCTTGAACTTGTCATCCTCCTGTCTCAGTCTCCGGAGTTGCTGGGGTTACAGGTGTGTACCATCATGCCTGGCAAAACCAACTCCTGCTCAGCCCATAGAATCACTTCTTCTATTTTAGGGAATGACGCATTGCCTCATTCTAGAATCTCAAAACTAATTAAAATCTTTAAACCAAGTTGTTGTAATTTTATCCTCTGACAGATCTAAGAGGGGTCAGAGGCGATCTGGCACCATCAGGGTGGTGTGGCTGCAGTCTGCTGACCTAAGATTCAAATGCAACAGGGCATCCGATCTTTAGTTTCACAACCTACCTTTTCCTGATCTTCCTGGATTTGGAGAGCCTTGGGTTAGGACTTCGCGACGGTGTGAAGTCCCTCATCTCTCAGCCCGTGTCTCCAAAATCACATCGGCTTACTCTGCTCACAGACAGCAGCCTCTCTCTCTCTCTCTCATTCTCTCTGTCTCTCTCACTCTCTGTCTCTGTCTCTGTTTTACCCTGTTTCTCCAACTTAGCTTGGCCTTTTTGGGACATCTGCTTCCGTTAGGGAGAGAGATGAACTTTGTCCACAGCGCATGGGTTTGGGTAATTCATGACACTGCAGGTTGGGTGTATAATTATTCCATTTTACAGATGAGGAAGTAGAGGCTTGTCTATGTCGTTTAGTAGGAAGAACTTGTCTAAGTTAGTAGGTGGATCCAAATCTGGTCTGCTCTGTGCAAAAATCCCCTAGGCTCTACAACCGTCTCTACAACCATTTTTTTTTTTTTTTTTTTTTTTTTTTTTTGTGGGTACCGGGGGTCGACCTCAGGACCTTGCGCGCCAGCAGGCGCCCGTGCCACTGAGCGATATCACCGGCCCCTTTTTTCGTATGTGGGTTCCGGGAGTCAAACTCGGGCCCTCGTACTTGCCAGGCAGGCACTTACGCCGCTGAGCCATCTCACCGGCCCTCTACAACCATTTTTACAAAGCCTCCTGTTGTTTTTTTTTTTTTTTTTGTGGGTACCGGGGGTCGACCTCAGGACCTCGCGCGCCAGCAGGCGCCCGTGCCGCTGAGCGATATCACAGGCCCCTTTTTCATATGTGGGTTCCGGGAGTCGAACTCGGGCCCTCGCACTTGCCAGGCAGGCGCTTGTGCTGCTGAGCCATCTCACTGGCCCCACCTCCTGCTTTATATACAGGGCTCACCTGGAATCTCCCAATCTCTGCTTTGGATCTCATGACGGAGGAGTTCAGCACCTGCAAGGGAGTTTCCAGAAAGATCTTACTTATTCACAAGCCTAACTTCCCCATCTGGCGTGGAAGCAATAGTGGGGGCATATCCTGGGCCCCCCAGCATTTCACTGCTTCTTAACAGCCAGTGTTTGCACATAGTTTTCCTTACTTCTCAGAGGAACCCTGAGAGGTTCGGATTTTCAGTTCTATTTTGTTGATGAGGAAATTGATCGGAGAGGCTGATTCACTTGCCCCGGGTCAACACAAAGCTTATGTCACAATAACTTCTCCCATTACTCATTGTTCTGGCTGTTTCCTCTCTGTCTCCTTCCTGAGAACCCTGCTACATGGGAAGGGGCTGCCTTGTTCACCTCAGCGCCTAGCTCAGAGCCTGCCAGCTGGCGGTCTGTAACATTTGTTGAATAAATGAACAAATGAATGAATGAATGCATGAAGAATCTGGACTATGAGGGGGTGAAAAAGGTCGTAGAGATGCTGCCTTTAAAGGGACGCTGGCTCTCAGGGCAGGGGCTGGGGCTGAAGTGCCTTCCAGGATTGAGACCAGACAAGAAAGTTGGACCCGTTTTGCTGGGGACCAGTTTGGCTCCTCACCTGGACTAAGATGATCTCATCGAACAACTTTGCAGGAACCTCATAGAAATTCTGGAAGAAGATCTGCAGCAGAGAGAAGAAGGGCTGGCAGGCCGTGTTTGCTCCACCACTAAGTCCAAAGCCTCAGAGTACCACGCTTCTTCACCAACTTTGCCTGTTCCACAACTGCTCGAAGACACTCCCACTCTGCCCGGAAGCAGAGGGCACCTGGGCTCCCGGTGGGTTCCCAGGTGACAGGCAGGGGTAGGGGCTCCCCGGAGCAGTTAGCAGCTGAAGGTCCAGCTGGCAGCTCCAGGATGGTGACTTGAGCCTTTGTCTCTTCCTGCATCGCCCCAAGTCCACCCCACCCCCTCCTCCAGGAGCCAGAACCCCTTTCTCCTGTCACTTCACCTCTTAAATCCTCCACGGCTCGAGTGCTGTCTGTGACGAGACCCCAAACCATACTATAGGCTCACACCCTTATCTCCAGTTCTGCCAACAAACCGAGCTGCTTCTTGCTTCCGGCTTTTGCAAACACGGTTCCCTTTTCCTGAATCATCTTTCCCTACCCTGTCCATCTTTCTCTGGTAGACGTTTTCTGAGTTCCCTCTCCGGGTCCTGGCCTTGTCACTGACTCACTCCTCCCACATTCCGTAGTGCTTTTCTTCTCTCTGAAGCTACCTGAACAAGTATTTATGCAGAGGCAGATACGACGCTACGGTCTGGGGCTCCAGCAGCGACCAGATGTGTGTGGCCGGCCCTGCTTTTCATGGCTGCATTAACACAGCTCCCAGAGCTCTCTCGGCCCAGCCTGCTGCCCTGGCAACGTTTGCAGGTTCATGCGCTGGCCCCCACCAGACCCCAGCGTCTCAATGCAGGGCTCTGAATTATTCCCTACCGTACCCCAGTGCCAAGCACAGTGCTCGGCCCTCAGTAGGTGCTCAGTTATTGCTTGGAGGACAAGCACTTGCATATACCCTCATCAGGAAACAAATGTGCCTGCTGCCTGCAGAGGGGTGCCTGGCTGCTGGCTGGCACATCTGCCCAAAAGGCCCTGCTCAGCCCACCTCATTGAAAAAAGGATTGTTTCCCATCTTGATCCGCGTGTGGTGCTGCTGGCCTGCAATGGTCACCTTCACCACCGGATGGATGTTGTTGCCCAAGAGCTGTCGGGCTTCAAACACCTTCACCCGAACCTACGGAGGGGAGCATGTGAGGACTGGGCTCCCTGGAGATGTGGGCTTGGGTTCTCGAGGGCCAGGGCAGCTGGTGTAAGGAGCAAGGTTTGTCCCAGGACACTGGGGCTTTTTTTTTTTTTTTTTTTTTTGTGGGTACCGGGGGGTCGACCTCAGGACCTCGCGCGCCAGCAGGCGCCCGTGCCACTGAGCGATATCACCGGCCCCTTTTTCGTATGTGGGTTCCGGGAGTCGAACTTGGGCCCTCGCGCTTGCCGGGCAGGCGCTTAAGCCGCTGAGCCATCTCACCGGCCCAACACTGGGGCTTTTTAAGCAAGGGCATAACAGGGCAGGCAGATATCTTTGAGAGACCACTGTGACCAAAGAAGGGACAAGAGAGAGTTGCTGGCTGCGAGCTCAGGATGAGGCTATCTGGAGGGGTGGTCCAGAAAGTGCCAGAGGTGGCTTGGGGCAGGAAATGGCAATGCAGAAGTGGGGGCGACCATGGACTGGATGCTGACTCCCTGGCACTGGCAGGCTGGGGAGCTGACGGAACGTGGCAATGCAAGGCCCAAGGCTCAGATCAGACAGAAGTCGGCGAGGCATGGGACGGGCTTCCCACGGTCCCCGTCCACACTCACCGGCCTCCTTGTACAGTGACTTCGACCTTGCACGTGCCTGGCCTTGTTCTGTCAACAATCTGAGGGCTCAGGACAGGCAGGTCTGGGCTGCCTCCCCAGCACTGACCAGGGCTTGCTGGTGCACTGCAGCCCCTCCTTATTCCTCCCTGGAGCTGTCTCTGGCCTCACCCACCAGCAGAAGCTACTCATAATGGCTCAGGAGGAGCTGGGGACTCAGTGAAAACCTGAGGACCTGAAGCTGGGTCTGGAGCTCCAACATTAGGTGGGGGAGGAGATGCCCTAGGAGCCCCGCAAAGGTGTCAGGCAGGCCATGTGGGCTCTCAGCCTGCATGGTCCGCACCTGAAAGTGCTGAGGCTTGGAGGACAGAGCACTACGCATCCCTGTGGAGCCAGGGACCAGGAGCTTCTGCTGGGCCGCCTCCCTTCCGGTCATGCCCAGGGGGTCTCCACCGCCTGGAGAAATACAAGCTGGGCTCAGAGGTTGGACCTTGGCAGGTGTGGAAGATTTCCCCATTTCATCCTCTGTCCCCAGTGACCAGCTCCTGACAAAGCCATGGCCAAGAGGCCCTGATGAGGCACATGTCCTCCCAGGACACTCCCAGGGCCCCACCTAGCCTTGTCACCATGGAGCCCTGGACCTGACTCTGGACACAGGAGGGCTCTAAGCACCCTAACCTGGTTCCAGTCCTCCCAAAGACCTCAAGGGCTGGTTCTCAAAGGTCCCCAAAAGCCTGTTCATCTCTGCTTGAAGAAGGGCAGGGGTGAGGCCAGGGAAGGATGTACCTGTCTTCTCAGTGTCCCGGTAGATCACATGAGCCACCTGGAGGGTGACAGTGCACTGCAAAGCAAAGGCAGGGGAGTCATAAGCCAGACCCTGCAACCCTTGGCTAAGTCGCAGCACCTACTCCTGCTCCAGGCTGGCTAGGTTGGTGCCCAGTCCTCCTAGGGATGGTGATGCTGGCATGGGATAGGGCCACACCATGGGCACATGAACTGGTGAGGGCAGAACAATGGATTACAGTGAGAAGATTTGTACAATAGAGGGGCCATGTAGTGGTGGTGATGGCAGAAGATGAGAGATGGTAATGAGGGACCAGCCCAAGACTGGGTGTGCTCAGCCGCAGAGACCGCACACCCTTCCCCTCTGGTCCCTGGATGGCCACCCAGCCTCAGCTCTGTCTCTTTCCCTCCACCCTCAACCACGTGCCAGGATTGCAGGGAGCCCACACTCCTCCAACCTGTCCCTTCTCCATGCCTTTGATGCCCTGCCAGGCATCCCACTCCTGCCCATTGGGAAAACGCATGCCCTTCTGAGGGACTGCATATACAACTGGACAATGGCCGGGTCACAGATGGAAACAGAGCTCTGACCATAATCTGCAGTCACCAGCCAGGAACTCAGTCCTTTATCTACAGTAATCAATCCAGGAAGACTTGTAGGAAGTCAGATGGCTGTGTCTCACAACAATTCAGGAAGCAAACAATGCCGAGTGGACCCAAATAGCCAGGGCTCAACGATTAATTAACAAGCTGACAGCTGCCCTAATTTTTGTCCCCTATACCAACTTAGGACCAACCAGAGAAAGCCAGTTATGCATCCCAAACCAATCACATGGGATGTTGGGCTTCTAGTTACCCTACCTTTGCTGCCCCAAGCCAACAGCCTCCAACCAGGGGTTCACTGGAAGTCTTCCCATTGGCCCCTACCAAACTTTCTCACCCGTGCCTGCCACTGAGTCTCTGCCAAAACTCAAATTTGTGTCCCTGTGCCTAGTACAGTGGTGGGCGCCGGAGAAAGGTTAGTTACCCTTCTCAGTAGATGGAGGACAGGGTGGGGAAGTTGGGGGAAGGGGACCCCGGGACAGGAAGCTGGAGAGGCTCAGCTACGCCAGCAGCTGTCATTTCTCCAACTGCCCTTTTGAGCCTTACTCACATCTGTGGGCATCATGGAATGGTTGAGCAGAATCAGGTCCTTCATGAAAAGGACCTCCCTGGGCTTTTTCACCAAGGGCTTGAGCAGGACTGTGGCCAGGCCCATGAACCTGGGGAGGCGAGAAGCAGGTGTGAGATGCGAGCCCAGGGAAAGGGTTCCCGCCTCTGTCCCAGGCATCTTTAGCTAGAGTTGGTTTTCACCTAGAGGCTGAAAACCCTAAGGAGGTGGCAAATCCACCAGAGGGCGCAGGGCTCTGGATTCTAAAAAAAGGTAACAGTTGATTGGACCAGAGGTGGACACCTGACCACAGCTGGTCCAATCAGATTCTCTCTCCTGGAAACTTTACCCTGGTGTGCTACACCGTCGCCCGCCATGGGAGCTTAGTCTCTCTTGGGCCCTAGAATGGGGCCATGATGGGAAACCAGGGTTTAGTGGAGAGAAAGAGATTTGGGATCTATGGCTTCAGAATAGAGCTACGGCTGGGATCCCAAGGTCCTAGTCCTAGCTTCCCAGCCTCACTATGCTTTCCCAGCCTTACTATGCTTCCAGTACCTGCCCCCACCGCCTTTTTCCTTTAGTGACTGGAGTGGGCTCTGGTCCCTGCATCAGCATGAATTACGGGTTCGAGACAAGAGATACATCATCTGCTGCTCTTTTGGTCAAGAAGTAGGCTCCTACCATCTATACCTCACCTTTCTTTCTTTTTCGAGCCCATGTCCCGAAGGATGATTTGCAGGAAGGAGTCATTTTCCAGGGGGCGGCTCCAGAGGTGCCAGATGAGAGTCTGTGGGAAGCATGGAGAAGTCAGCTGCTTTCCTCAGCCCTTCCCAGGCCACCCCGCCAGGAAATGAGGAAAAACTGGGGGGATGTGCCGGCATTGCGTTTCTGTAAAACTCAGGAGCTTCCCTCGTGTCTATTTTCCTAAGAAGCTGGCGTTTGCTGCCTTGCCCAACGCGTGGAACATCCTACCTGGGTCTCAGCGTCTTGAACTGCACGGGCACATTAGGAGGTAAGGGAGTAGGGGTAGGGGCCGACGGGCATGGGAGAGAGGCTGCACAGGGAGGCTCCTCTCTAGCTTCAGGCTTCTAGATGCAACAGGAGGGCCTGGTTGGATTAGTTGATGGGCCACACCATGGTCCATCCCCACTGGTGGGGGAGAAGGACTCAGAACAGCTGTGGGCAGATGTGTTTTTTACAGCCTTATTGGATCAGAGGCTACTCCCAGACCAAGATGCCTCAGCCTTGAGCAAAGCTGGGGGTTTCCCTGCCGCTTCCTAGATGTCTGAGCACCTGCCTGGACTCCTCCTCTGCCCCTCATTGGTTTGTATTTTGTGGTTGTTGGGGTTTTTTTTTGTTTGTTTGTTTTGTTTTGTTTTGTTTTGTTTTTGCTTTGCTTTGCTTTTTGTTTGGTTTGGTTTGGATTTGGGACTGGGGATTGAGCACAGGGCCTTCATACTGAGACACATCCCAGCCCTTTCTACAGGTGCTGGGAATACTGGTATATGCCACCATGCTTGGCTTCCCCTAGGCTGAGGTTGTAGGTTCCTCTTCATGGCTTGCCCTGGTGTATCTACCTCGTTCCACGTGGGGTCATTCCCTTCCGCGACGCGAGTTCTCTTCTTGATATCTGCAAAGACACCAAGGGTGTTTCAGTGTCTGGGCTTGAGTGGGGTCAACAGAGCTAGGACGTCGGCAGCTGTGATGTGGCATTGACTGTTTCCGTCTTTGAGAGATTCACATTTTCTCATTTTTCATCACCCTATGGGTTGGACAATGCAATGTGTTCATTTCATTTTCTTCCCAGCACCTCGCAGCAAGTGAGGCCATGTGACTTCTGGCCAAAGGGGCATAGAAATGACCCTCTGCACTGCCGGCCCGGATCCTAAAATCTCCACTCAAGTATCCATTCTCCTTCCCTCCTCTCTATAGGCACCCTCGTGACCTGGTGGCAGTATGGTGACTTCACAGCCACAAGGGATAGCACCTCGCCCCTAAACTGCTGTTTGGAGAAGCCAGGCAGGAGATCTCCCTGACTAACACTACTCAACAGGACTGGGTGTGAGCAAGAGGTAAACTTTCATTGTTAAATCCTTGAGATTTAAGACTTATTTATAACTAGGGCAAACCCTACTGTACCCCCGAGACATCCAATAATGGATGCAAAACTCGCTTACCAACTAAAATCTCTCTCCTTCAGAGATATGTTTAACAGAAAACCGGCTATAATCCTCAAAACCATTTTTTCGTCTGTCTGTTTGTTTGTTTTGAGACAGGGTCTCGCTTTGTAGTGCAGGCTGGCCTTGAGCTCACTATGTTGCCCAGACCAGCCTCGAACTTGCAGCAATCCTCCTGGCTCAGCCTCCCAAGTGCTGGGATCACAGGTGTGGCTACCACGGTCAGCATGTAGGCATTTGTCTAAGAGATATTTCTCGGAGGAGAAAGAAAGATGGTACCCATGATGCAGAGGTGAGGGAGGCTTGAATCAGGGAGAGGAGCTGCAAGTCTCTTGCAGCCAATACATGCCGAGCTCTCACAGCCTGTAAACCTGCAGGCTGGGGCCACAAGTGGACGTCGCTGTGTGAGCCCAGAGTCCTAAACGTTCCCTCTCTGTGCATTGTCATAGTTTTACAGACAGAGGGAAAAATGAAAGGCATCTCATTCTCTTGTAGGAGCTGGAGTCATCCCTTAGTGTCCTTGGGGGATGGGTTCCAGGACCCCGCTCCCCAATAGATACCAAGATCCACACATGCTCAAGTCCCTTATATAAAATGGCATGGTATTTACATATCATTTACATATCGTTCCAACCTACACATACCCCCATATAACTGTAAATCATCCTAGCTGACTTACAAGACCCCACACAATATACAGGCTAAAAAAACAAAACAAAACAACAACAAAAAATACACACACTATGTAAACAGTTACTATATTGTACTACTTAGGGAACGATGACAAGAAAAAGCCTTCACTGTTCAGTACAGACACAACTTTCCCCAGAGTACTTTGCTTTTTTTTTTTTTTTTGAGACAGGGTTTTGCTATGTGGTTCAGGTTGGACTTGAACTCACTTTGTTCCTCAGGCTGGCCTCGACTCGCAATGATCCTCCTGCCTCAGCCTCCTGAGTGCTGGGATTACACACATGGGCCACCACACCCAGCACCACAGAATACTTTGGATTCATGGTTGGTTATATTCACAATGCAGAGCCCCCGATATGGAGACTGACTGTACTGTGTCCTCTTTTGTTTTGGGCCTGTTTTTTTCACACCCTACCATTTCTGGAAACCTTCACCTGCATGAATCCGCCTCTTATACTCTCACCCAATAGACTTTCACTGTGTTTTTTCTCTTATCTCTTCCTTTCTAGCTCCCAGCTCTTGGA
Source organism: Erethizon dorsatum (assembly GCA_028451465.1). NCBI lineage: Eukaryota > Metazoa > Chordata > Mammalia > Rodentia > Erethizontidae > Erethizon > Erethizon dorsatum. Next base: position 9,013,165 of record CM051824.1, read on the forward strand.
CAGTTAAATATACTTAATCGCTCATAAATCTTTCACCCCTGCTTCTCCCCAGCCATCTTGGATTTCTTTTTCTTTATCTAAAAGAAATATAAGTAATAAACTTTACCTCATTTACCTTGTAAATTGCCCTGAGATGTAAACACCATTAATGAAAAGGCTTTGCCAGTTGTTAAGCTCATTCAAAGCCAGGCGTGGTGGTGCATGCCTGTAGCTGAGGCAGGAGGATCACTGTGAGTTCAAGGCCAGCCTGAACTACACAGCAAAACCCTGTCTCCAAAAAAAAGAAAAAAAAAAGGAAGCGCATTCCAAAGCAATTAATATTATTGAGACGTTATTAGTAGCTGTTGTTGTGAGGGCTGTCCGTGTGTTATTTTATTTATTTATTTGTTTATTTGGTACTGGGGATTGAACTCACGACCTCGAGCTTGCCAGGCAGGCGCTGTGCCCTTGTGTTTTATTTTGAGACAGAGTCTCACTAAGTCATTAAATTGCCTAGGCTGGGCTCGAAATTGTGGTCCTCCTATCTCAGCCTCTCTGGTGGTGCAGGTGTATGTGCACTACCATGTCCCACTTGTTATCTTTTTAAAACCTCATATCAATCCTATCAAGCAGGGATCTTCCTTCCTTCCTTCCTTCCTTCCTTCCTTCCTTCCTTCCTTCCTTCCTTCCTTCGAGACAGGGTCTCGCTATGTAGTTCAGGCTGGCTTTGAACTCACTATGTAGCCCAAGCTGGCCTTAAATTCACAGCAACCCTCCTGCCTCAGCCTCTCGAGTGCTGGGATTACAGGTGTGTGCCACCACATCCAGCAGAACCTTTCTTCCTTTAAACCTGTTTATAGCACAGCTCTAGTTCATGGAAGAAGGTTAACTAGTGTTACCCTCTTCTTTCCCCACAACCATTTCCTGGGAAAATAAAATGGGAAGAAAAGAAATCATAGCACTAAAAACGATAGATTCTTTTGGTGGTGCTGGGGATCAGACCCGGCCTCATACGCGCCAGGGAAATGTCCTCCTCTGAGCCATGGCCCCAGTCCTTAGAGGACAGGTCGTGAGAGAGCTGGACAGCGTCCACTTCATCACTGTCAACGCAGGGCATCTTTCATCCAGCAGGACATCAATAAAGCCAGTTCTTCACCCATGCACGTTGTCTCTCGGGGCTCTCTGCCACCTTGGAGCCTGGCTCTCACCTCTGAAGTAGACAGTCACGCAGGGTCTGGGCGGAGGGCTCAGGGGCGGCTCGATCTTGGCCGACTCCACAACCAGCCGCAGCATGGCTCCCCGTCTCCTTCCCTCCTCAGCTCTACGGCTTCCTTCTTGGAACTCTTTGGTCCCAGGCTTCTCTCGGTGGTGGTGGGTGAGTGGGGCCTAGCAACAGAGGAGATGTCACAGAGGGGGCCAGTTCTTGGTTCTGGAGCCCAATCTCAGCAACGACAGGAGCAAGGACCACAGAGTATGGATAAAGCCAGTGGTTGGAGGTGACAGAAACCGAGCAACAGGGCTGCTTTGATGTTTCCTTTCTCTTCTCTTTCCCATCATTGCTGTCCTTTTGATAATGTTTTTTTTTGTTTTTCTTTACACAGGCAAGTCGTCTGGAGTGAATCATTGCCAAAGCCACCCAATTTAGATGAGGAAATAAAAGAAGGAAGGCCAAAGGGGCCGGTGATATCGCTCAGCGGCACGGGTGCCTGTTGGCGCGCGAGGTCCTGAGGTCGTCCCCCCGGTACCCACAAAAAAAAAAAAAAAAAAAAAAAAAAAAAAAGAAGGAAGGCCATGGGAGAAAAGGTATAGGGAAATCAGGAACAATTTCAGTGAGGTCTCAGGGGAAGTCCTTCCTAATGGGGAAGCAAAGCATTTAAGTTTCCTTTTTTCTGTAGGACAACCGAAGTTTAGATATGAGTCTTTATTTATTAAAAGGAAGTCAGCTTTTTTTTTTTTTTAGACAGGGCTTGCTATGTAGTCGAGGCTGGCCTTAAACTCACTGTGTAGCCCAGGCTGACCTCAAACTCATGGCAATCCTCCTGCCTCAGCCTCCTGAGTGCTAGGATCATAGGCGTGTACCACCATACCCAGCTAAGAAAATCAGTGCTTTGATTAATGAACCCTTATGTTGGCTGTGTTTGTAAAAGTTAAAGAAAACCCGTGGCTGGATAAATTTTCCTGTGACTGTCTGTTGCTCTCAAGGCCTCTGCTCATAAGGACGGAGCTGGGTCATTCTCTTCTGTGGTCCACACGAGATATAAGCCTTCTCAGCTTCAGCCTTGAACATTGTATAAATTACACCTTCTCCAATGATTAGAGTGAAAGTTAGTATTTTTTTTTTTTTTTTTTTTTTTTTTTTTGTGGGTACCAGGGGTTGACCTCAGGACCTCGCGCGCCGGCAGGCGACTGTGCCACTGAACGATATCACCGGCCCTTTTTTGGTATGTGGGTTCCGGGAGTCGAACTCAGGTCCTCGCGCTTGCCAGGCAGGCGCTTACACCGCTGAGCCATCTCACCTGCCCAGTTAGTATTTTTAAAGTGTGTTGACAGGCAAACTAATTAGCAGTAAGCTTACTGTGCATGCAAAAAGGTGCATGGCATTCAAAGACTAAAAGCTGAATGTGTGATCACAGTGCTAACACTGCTTTCCAGATGGCAGATTTAAAGAGAAAGTACTTCTTGAACTCTGAACACAATGAAAAGACAGACTCTCTCTCCCTCCCTCCCTCCATCCCTTCCTTCCTTCCTTCTTTCCTTCCTCCCTTCCTCTTTTTGGTACTAGGGACTGAACTCAGGACCTTTGCCCTGAACTTCATCCCAGCCCTTTTTTATTTTGAGACAGGGTCTTACTAAATTGCTAAATTGCCCAGGCTGGGCTCCAACTTGTGATTCTCCTGCCTCAGCCTCCCAGAGTTCTGGGATTGCAGGCCTGTGCCACCATGTACCAGCTTGCTAATGATTTTTCAAACTAAGCATAGCACCCAAGACCCCAGAGAGGAAAAGACCTGGATAAAATTTAATATTCCTGTATAGAAAATGGACCTTAAAGTTAAAAGACAAATATCAAAGTAGGAAAAAAATTTGCAACATATTTAATATCTAAAAGGTTATTTGCTTTTATAGAATGAACTCTTATAATTCAATAAGAAAAACATGGACTATTCCAAAGGAAAACCTGGGCAAAGTTCGTATCAGACTTAGCATAATGTTTTCAAAGTTCATGCATGTTGTAGCATGTATCAGTACTTTCTTCCTTTTTGTGGCTGAGTAAATCTGTTTTATGAATATAATACTGTGACCATTAACCCTGATAGGTTAACTTCATTGGATTGTGAAATGCTTAGCAGAGTGGTGAAGCGCACTGTTGGGTGTATCTGGGTGGCACTATGTATGGTTCTTTGCCTGTTCCTCTTTGCACTGTGCCCGTTCTACTTCCCAACCACCACAAACTAAGATATGCTCTGCCATGAGGTTTCTGCCTTGGAGCCAGTTGCCTGTGGACTGAATCCCCCAAATTGTGAGCCAAATTAAGCCTCTCTTTAAGTTGTGGATGTCTGGTATTGTGTCTCAGCAACAGGAAAGTGACTAACACAACTAGATTTTGTTTATCCACTCATTAGTTGATGGACTTTTATATGGTTTCCATATTTTGGATATTACGAATAATGCTAACTCCAAGTTTAACTTTCTGAGTAACTTGCGAGGAGGCTGGTTTCCAAAGGGACTTCATTTCTCTCTATACCTGCTAACACATTTTAGGTTTTGTGTTTCTGCTGTTGTGTCATGGTTGATGTTTTTGGCTATGCCAGCAGATGTAAAGTGGAAAATATTTACTTTTCATTTTGAGCCAGGTCTCTAGTTCTTTTGTCTCCTGGCTCGTCTCGTGGCTGCTGTCAGTCAGTCAAGCAATTAACCCATCCCTGATCAGTCTACACATGAACAATTGTCTGTGTTCTCTGCTATCCTGCGCTGTGCTCTCTGGAGGATACAAAGAAGTGAACGTGCTGCTTTGAGGATGTTCTGTCTTATTCAAACACTTAGAGCTGTCTATGCTCTTGGTGGGTCACACAGAGAGCCCCGTAGGCGGTGGGCCCTGTCTTTCTCTCCAACTTGATCCCTCTCCACTGAGCTGCATGCGTTTCAGTTCTGCCTTTGCTACTTACAGGCTGTGTGTCCTTGGGAAAAGAACTTTACCTCTGTGAACACGATTATAATAGCATGTAGTAGGGAGAGCTGCTGAGAAGATTGAATGACATGACTTATGTCATTTAGAACCTCTCTTGGCGCTAAACCTCAGTATCAGCATCAGTCAAACAGTTGTTTACGTGCTTTTGAAAGAAGCACGCATGTCAGTGCTGTGTCCTCAGCGCCTACCGTAGCGCATATCACACAGCGTTTAAGAAGCCTCGTGAATGACTGAGTGACTGAACGGAGGCCGAGGGTGAGCTGTAGGTTCCCCCAGCAAGAGAGGCAGCACAGAGAACAGATGGGCAGCTCTGACCAACCGGAAGTGATCACAGAGCGCTGTGTGGGGGACGTGACGTGGCAGCTGCATCTGGGCTCCGAGGTTCCCTGGTCTGTGACGAATGAGCCACGCCTGCTGTGGAAGCAGCACGGTACCGAGGAGCACGAGGTTGCTGGGAGCGGGGGGGGGGGGCCTGCTCCTCTCCACCGGCTGCCCCCTGTTTTCCTCCGGGAACTTAGGGTAGAGTTGCACTGTCCCTTCCTTTGGGCCGTTCTCTGCACCTCTTTTCTGTCTGTCAGCATCACAAATCACTCGTCTCATTCACGCCCTGACAGGACAGCCCTGGCGAATCACTCCACGGTCACTTGGGAATCTTTCAGCTGCTCCCTGATTATATTTTCCACAAGTGTGTGTACTTGAGCACGTGTGTGCATGTAAGTGCGCACGTTCGTGTGTGTGCATGTGTGTGCCTTCAGGGAAGTGGGAGATGAGCCAAAGGCCATGGGGGCTGGGAGCGGTGGTGCAAACCTGTAGTAGTCCCAGCACTCAGGAGGCTGAGGAAGGAGGATCTCTATGAATTCAAGGCAAGCCTGGGCCTTGTGAGTTCAAGGGCAGTCTGAACTATACAGCAAGACCCTGTCTCTAAAAACAAAAGGCCACAGGGACCCACAAGGCGAAGCCAAACTGGCCAGAGGGAGGGCGTTTTCAGACCTCACACCTCTCAAGTGCTGTCACAACCTCCAATTTTTCAAGAGAATTGGAAATCTGTTTTTTAAAAAATGTTACGAGGGCCGGTGAGATAGCTCAGCGGCGTAAGCGCCTGCCTGGCAAGTGCAAGGTCCTGAGTTCGACTCCCGGTACCCACATATGAAAAAAGGGCTGATGATATCGCTGAGAGGCACAGGCGCCTGCTGGCGCGCGAGGTCCTGAGTTCGACCCTCCGGTACCCACACACACAAAAAATGTTACGAGTCCATGTTTGCAGTACATAATGATCACATTCCTCATGGGGAGTCCATGCTCGGGCATCACACATCTTCATTCTTCTCACTTCCCCTTCCCCTCCCCTCCCTCCATCTCTTGGCCCCTTTCCCACTTGCAGAAGAGCCATCTCCCCATTTCCTATTGTCCATCTTTTATTTTGTTCTTCAATTTATTTATACTTTGGGTTTCTCATATAAGAGAAACCATGTGGTATTTAAGCTTGTGTGTCTGGGAAATCTGTTTTTTTGGGTTTTTTTACATGAAATCTCTCAAGTGTAAAATGTTTACAACTGAATAAAATTTTAAGAAAGTAATGTGTGGGGCAGAGAAAACTGGGTCCAGCTATATTTGGGGCGTCCACAGCCTTTCCAACACCCCCAGTGTCTGGTGGCCTGGTCCCTCTGAGCCCCACTCCAGTGACTTTGCCCTCAAGACACCGCCCCCCAGTGGGACTGCAACCTCGACCAGAAACACCGACACGACACCCAGGATTAGGAGGCAGATTTATTTATGTCGACGGGCACTGATTGGGATCATTCCCAAAATATCAGGGCCTGATCTCTGGTGGTCTAGGGCTTTTATATGATGCACAAGCAGGAGGTACAAAGGAGGTACAGAGGCGTGACAGAACAGCTTAGCAGTCGCGGTTAGCTAGCAGGGTGAGATCATCAGTTTCAAGGGTAGATTAACCATCATCACTTTATGAAGCTTGGTACAATGGTACAATCGGGCCTGTATGTTCAGTTATGCTCTCCTGGTTACGGGGGTCAAGAAAGTAATTACAAAGCCGTGAAGCAGTTACAGAGCTAGTCAGTTTCAAAAGAACAAAGTTTTAAAAAGAACAATTTTTTTTGTACAGTTTTTCCCTTTTAGGACCTCTTGCATCTGGAGCACTCTGGGGACTCTACTGGTAGTCACCATTTTAAATCCAGGTGGCTGCCTTATGCACATTTAGAGACAGGGAGCTCAGGGTCCTGGACCCGGGGAGTTAGTGTGGGAGCTGGAATTCCTGTGCCCCCAGTCTGAAATCTAACCTTAACTGCCTTCCTGTGTCCCTTAAACTTCTTAGGGTAGGGCTTGGTGCTTGATGTCCCTCTGTAGGGACCAACAACACTTAGCAAAGCTTTCCATAATTAAAAATCATTTATTTATTGTAGTGTTGGCGATGAACCCAGGTCTCCCCAAGCACGCTACCACTGATCCACATACCCAGCCCCTAAATTTTTTTTTTTTTTTTGTGGGTACCGGGGGGTCGACCTCAGGACCTCATGTGCCAGCAGGCGCCCGTGCCACTGAGCGATATCACTGGCCCTTTTTTCGTATGTGGGTTCCGGGAGTCGAACTCGGGCCCTCGCGCTTGCCAGGCAGGCACTTATACCTGCTGAGCCATCTCACCGGCCCTTATTTTTAACAGACTTTAGATTTTATTTTAAAACAGGGTGTTGCTAAATCTCTAAATTTTCCAGGTGGGGCTAGAACTTGCAGTCCTCCTGTCTCAGCCTCCCAGAGTGCTGGAATTATGGGTGTGAGCCACCACGCCCAGTTTAATAGACTTTATTTTTTTTAGGGCAGTTTTTGGCTCTCAGCAACTTTTTGTTTTTTCATTTTTAAATTTTTATTGTGGTTGTTTCTAATGTTAATAATTTTTTTCAGGGTTCAGGATTGAACCTAGGGCACCCAGCATGCTAGGCAAGTGCTCCACTACAAAGCTACACCCCCATCCTTTTAAAAAAAAAACTTTTTTATTTGAGACAGGGTCTCACTATGTAGCCCAGGTTGGCCTCCAACTCATGGCGATCCTCCTGCCTCAGTTTCCCAAATGCTGGGATTACAGGCATGCGCAACTACACCCAGTTTTTAAAACTTTTTAAAAACTTGAAGCCTCAAATTTGTGATCTTACTGCCTCAGCTTTCCTAGTAGCCGCAATTATGGGCGTGTGCCTCTACAGCCACTCAAGAAGGAATTTTTTTTTTTTCTTTTTTGAGATAGGTTGTTGTTCTAATTCAGGCTGAACTCACTGTGTAGCCCAGGCTACAGGCTCACAGCCCAGGCCCAACCTCGCGGCGATCCTCCTGCCTCAGCCTCTTGGGTGCTGGGATTGCAGGCGTGCACCACCACGCCCGGCTCCAAGAGGAAGTTTTTAGTAAGTAAACTGGGCGGGGGCGCACAAAGGACCATTTGGGATTGCTGGGACTGTAGAGCCACCCACGTCCGCGGTCCTCTCTTTCCCTGCTGAAAATGCGGCGGGTAGGTATTCCCGCGTCGGAGACGCACGCGCGCGCGATCTCGGCTCCTCCCTAGCGGACGGGTGGACGCAGCTGAATCCTTTCCGGGCTTTGCGGCTCACCGCGCTCCCTTCCTAAGCACTGATCCGCTTCCGCGTTTTCCTGGGCGCCCGGGAGGCGGTGGCGCGCACGCGCGCTGGAGTCCGGCCCGGGCGAGCGCGCGGCCCGAGGACTGCGGGTGAGACGCGCGTCGGTCCCCGCGGGGGCGGCGGGCCGTGGGGGTCGCGGCCGGGGCGGGACGGGCGGGGGGGCCTCAGCGCGGGCCTCGGGGCTCCCCGGGCATGCGGGGGCCCGGGGCTGGAACCGCGGGCCGGGCGCGTTGGGCCGGGGCGGGCGGGGGCCGCGGTGTCGCGAGGCCGGGCCGGGCCGGGCGGCGCCTCCTCGTCGCGAACTCCGGGCGACCTGGGCCGCGGCCCTCCTGGCCCCGGGGCGGGGAAATGGGATCCCGAGCCCTGCCTCCTGCGGGGGCCGTCTCGAGGTCCAGGGCGGGAACCCGCGGGGCCGCCGCTCGGGGTGAGGGAGAAGGGACTTCCTGGGGTGTCGCCCTGGCACAGGCCTTGCGGAGAAGCCCTCGTTTTTATATTTTCAAAACTTCAGAGTATCATGAAGTAGTTGCCGAAGTTCTGTTGACCTTAACGCGGAGGGAGGAGAGGGAGCCCTCGGTGTGGATAGCTCCCGCAGCCTGCCTTGCCCTGCTCTTATGGGGGTGCCCGTGGGCGGGCCCCACTCCGTCACGTTCTCTTTAGACCATGGAAGGAGACCCCGAGTGATTGAGGGCTTCATATTTGTGATTCCTATGGTTTGCGCAAACCCACCCCGCCCTGTAGGTAATGGTACTGGCTCTCAGATCTGGTGTCTGTCCAGGTGAGATCTCCACCAACTGTGGAGTCCATCGAGAAATAGGGGAATATTAGGCAGCTGACAGGGCAGAAGATGCCTGTGGCCGGGCGTGGTGGCCCAAGTCTGTAATCCCAGCTGCTTGTCAGGCTGAGGCAGGTGGCTTCCTCCAAGTACGAGGTCAGCCTCAACTATGTAGTGAGTTCAAGGCCAGCCTGAACTACGTAGCAGGACCCTGTCTCAAAAAACCAGATAGCACGTTTCGTAGAGCTGGAGTGAAGAGGAATTCAAAACGTCATCACCTGTGTGGTTATCTCAGGCGCCCCCCTACTTGGGCAAGGTGCGCTGTATGATAGATCCTCAGCATGAATGGTTTGCGTCACCAAAGTCAGTATTTAGCTGGGTGTGGTGATGCACACATGTAATCCCAGCACTGGGGAGACTGAGGCCAGGAGCATTGCCATGAGTTCGAGGCCAGCCTGTGCTACATAGTGAGTTCAAGGCCAGCCTGAGCTACATACTGAGAGAAAAAGAAAAGGTCAGTGTTTTAGTCCAGGTTGGGAGAGATTGAGAATATCTGAATTGACTTAACCTTTTCAACGCAGGTGATTAGCATGCAGATCCCCATGCTCTGACCTGCCGCCCCTCCATTGACATGGCCCACCGGGGTGGGGAAAGGGACTTCCAGACTTCGGCTCGGCGCATGGGCACCTCCCTGCTCTTCCAGCTGTCAGTGCATGAACGGGAGCTGGACCTGGTTTTCCTGGATCATAGCTATGCCAAGCCATGGAGTGCCCACCCAGATGCCAGTAGCGCCCGCCCCACTCGCATGCTCTTTGTTACTCCCCGGCGGCAGCAGGAGAATACCATGTGAGTCTGGGCTTCTTTCCTAAGGGCGACCACTACCCAAGCTGGGTGGTGATGAGACTGAGGGAATGAGGGAAGATTTTCTTGGGGACATTGGCTAGGGAGCTTAGATGTTTAATTCAGGCATCTCCGTGAAGCAGTGTGAGACTGTCAGGCCTAAATCTGCCCACAAGAGGTCTAACAAGAGTTAGAAAAGCAGAGGAAAGCAAACGACCTCTTCCACTTAGGTAACAAAGAGGACATTGAAGAGGATTAAACTGATGAAGCGAAAGACTAAAAAGTTGATTTGAAAAGACTGTTGCAGAGGATTAGAACCTTTGCCACTTCAGTGCGGTGTTCTGCTTTACGTGACAGTGCCAATGACAGCCTTTTTATAGTGCATTTTTGCTTTTCCTGACATCATACACAAAGGTTAGGAGCAAATTCCCAAGCCATGGGTGAATCTGGACCCTTCTTAGGTCTAATTAATATTTCAGCAGGTCTACGTTATAGAGGGAGGAAGTTTCATAAATTTACTACCTGATAGGTGATACAGTTACACTTGCCCTAAATAAAACTGCCTGGCAAGTCTTTTGAGCTTTAAGGCACCCTGATTTCTTGTATTTCAGGATTTGTTGCTATGTTCTGATAATCTAACCATGCTGTTTGTTTGTATTTTGAGACAAGGCCTCCCCTGTAGTTTAGGTTGGGCTCAAATTCGTGATCTTCCTGCCTCAGCCTCCCAAGTGCTAGGATCACAGATGTGTACCACCACGCCTAGCTAAAGTCATGCCCTTAATTGTAAACTGTAGGAGAGGAGTTGTTTTGTTTGTTTGTTTGTTTTTTTTTTTTTTTTTTTTTTTTTGTGGGTACCGGGGGGACGACCTCAGGACCTCGCGCGCCAGCAGGCGCCCGTGCCACTGAGCGATATCACCGGCCCCTTTTTCGTATGTGGGTTCCGGGAGTCGAACTCGGGCCTTCGCGCTTGCAAGGCAGGCGCTTAAGCCGCTGAGCCGTCTCACCGGCCCGTTTTGTTTGTTTTTAATCTGACCTAATGTTTAATCTTTCCTCAAGTACAGGTTTTAGATTTTGTGGGGAGGTAGTCGTTTAGTTTGTATTTTGCTTCAGATCCCCCCCATTGAGTTTTAATGACTTAGAGGGACCATGATATGTTTTAAACACATGTAGAATAGTAGTTTGCATTTCATTTCCCAATGATGTTAATAATTTGTTGGCTTTTTTTTGGTTGTTTAAGGCACAGGGTCTGTGACTTTAGGGAATAATCTGTTACCATCTTGATGCCTCTGGCCTGAGGTATAAGAAAACCTTCTTTAAATAGAATATGAACTCTTCACCTCTCTGCTATGTGAAGATTTTTGCTGACATTGAAATTCCTGTGTCCATATCTCCTGACATTTTCTTAAATTGAGGTTCTGTAGACTTGGTTTTGGTGCTCAGAAAATTCTTTTCTTATATAAGCCTTGTCTGCATATACAGGCCCCGAGTGGGGAGTTTGGCCTATTAGAGGGACTCTAATAGGCTAGACTGTAGTGGCAGTAGAGGTGTGAGTAGGAGAAAGGGAGCTTGACTGAGGCTCCCTCACTTAGGAATTTGATTCTGGGAATGGCTAGAAGTCATTGAAGGATTTTAAGGTAGAGATCCAATTTATATTTTTGAAAAGTTCATTTTCTATTTTATAAAATAGATTACCGTGCAGCAGTGGAATTTAGAAAAGCAGTTAGGCCATTGCCATAGCCTGGGGTGATCCAGAAATCGTTCGTGATGGCCTGGATAGGAGTGGGAATAGCAGACATAGAGAAAATGGGTGGCCTCAAGATGTTTCATAGGTCGAGCCTGTGGGACCGGCTGTGGGGAACCAGAAGGAGAGGCCAGGGTTAAGGGGAAGGTAAAATTATGATGACTCCTATATTTTTGGCTTGAGCAGCTGGGTGGTACCATGAGTTGGGAGAGATTGGGGAGGATAGTTTGGGTTGGTGAAATCAACACTACTGTTTAGCTGTTTGAGTCCAAGTGCTAGCCCAGTGTCTGACTCAGAGAAGATAATCAGCTCGTTACCCGCCACCAAATCTAGCTACACATTATTTCACTTCATTTTATAATGATGTAATTCTTCCAGTCATTGAGAATGAGTGCATTAAGATCATCAAGGTCAAAAATTAATGAGATGTGCTGGGCGTGGTGGTGCATACCTATAATCCCAGCACTCGGGAGGCTGAGGCAGGAGGATCACTGTGAGTTTGAGGCCAGCCTGGGATACATAGTGAGTTCAAGGCCATCCTGCACTATAAAACAAGACCCTGTCTCAAGGAAAAAAAAAATTTATGTGATGTTTGGTAAATGGCCAGTAGGCCAGTTTGTTTGGCATAGTATTCTGGTGGCCAAGGTGTTTCAGTGTACTGTACCATGAGGTGGAGGAAGAGCACTTAGGCACTAGAATTTCACCAACATTGTTTTAAAATGTGAGAGAGCCTTCAGAAACCACTTAGATTTGTTTCTGTTTCAGGCTCTATGCGAAGTGAGTTTAACAGCTCAGGTGTCTACACTCCAGGGGCAGTCACAGGCTTTTACAAACGTATCACCAGTTGACTTGCTAATGAAAGGGGAAATTTATATGAATAATGTGAAACTAGACCAGTGCTGTCCAGCAGAACCCTCTGCAGTAATAGGAATGTTCTAATCCTGCGACATCCAGTCTGGTAGCCTATAGCCACACATGTCTGCTGAGCATTTGAAATGTGGGTAGTATGATTGAGGAACTGAATCTTAAATTCTATTTGATTTTATTAATTCAAATTTATTTCAGTTGTCACATACGGCTTTTAACTTCTTTTTTTTTTTTTTTTTTTTCTCTTCTGAGGCAGGATCTCGCTGTGTAGTTCAGGCTGGCTTTGAACTCACTATGTAGTTGAGGCTGGCCTCGAACTCATGGTGATCCTCCTGCCTCAACCTCCCGAGTGCTGGGATTTCAGGTGTGCACCTGTGTGTTTTGGCAGTCAGCTATATGCTAATGGAATGTATTGTGTGTGTGTGTGTGTTTTAAGTAGCTGTGTATCATTTTTTTATATAGACTCATTTTAAAATATTTTCGTGTTCCCCTACACATGTCACAGGAGAGATCCAGACAAGAGTGAGAAAAATTACTTTGGACCAAAATTTTCTTATGGATGTAATGTGCTTATGTATTACTTAAAGCTGACTGTATTAAAGAGGCATTTTTTGGCAGCCAGATGATCATTAAACACCTGTCATGTGTGACGTATGTGTGGCCTTTCTCCTGTTTCCTTACAGTGAATCAGATGTCCCAATAGATGTGGAGACAGTCACATCGACTCCTGTGCCACTCTATGACAATCAGAAGGCACGCAGTGTGATGAACGAGTGTGAACGGCATGTCATCTTTGCCAGGACCGATGCTGATGCCCCGCCCCCACCAGAGGACTGGGAAGAGCACGTCAACAGGTAGGCTACTCCTTAGTACAGGTCACTGTAGGGATAATGGTCACCACTCTTAATTACCTTGTGTCATCATCTTGAAACACATTCATCAGGAGCTTATTTCGTTTGTAGCCGTATGCGTCAGAATGTCCTCCTTTCTGCATTGTAATTCTCAGCTCACTCTGCTTCAAGCTCCTTGAGAACGGAGCTGGTGTGTCAGCCACCTCAGCATCCCTGAGTCTAGGACACTAGGCATACACCGGGTGTGTAAGAAATGTGGAGACCAGGTGTGGAGGCATGCACCTATGGTCTCACCTGCTCAGGAAGGAGGTCGCAGGATTGCAAGAGCCCAGGAGTTCAAGGCCAGTTTGGGCAATGTGGAGGCCCCATTTCTTAAAAAAAGAAAGATTTGTGGAATAAATAAGTGATTTCAGTTTGATAGTTATGATTAGCTTTGTAGCTTATGATACAATATAAGGGTTGTGCAGACTACAGAAAACATTAAATGTGCATCTGCATTTTTATGGCCCGTGTCTAAGAAAATCAAAATGTTTTGGAGTCACATGAAAAGCTAACAGATACTTAACTGGCTTTAACAAATAGATTTGTAATCTTTTGTTTTAAGGGTTAACTGATTTTCCTAAGATTTTGGGCTAGTGTTGTTCCCATGCCTTCTGCCCCCAAGGGACTCAGCACTCCTCTCTAGGTCATTTTTCTTTTTTTTTTGTGGGTGCCGGGGGTCGACCTCAGGACCTTGCGCGCCAACAGGCGCCCGTGCCGCTGAGCGATATCACCGGCCCCTTTTTCGTATGTGGGATCCGGGAGTCGAACTCGGGCCCTCGCGCTTGCAAGGCAGGCGCTTATGCCGCTGAGCCATCTCACCGGCCCTCTAGGTCATTTTTCTGTGTTCATTTAGTGAATATTGGTTTTGCTTACTACATAACACCCTGGTGGAGGTTTTCGCATACCACATAATTCACCTATACAGTGAGTATAACCAGTAGTTTTTGGTGTATATTCATAGTTGTGCACCCATCACCATAATCAGTTTTATGAACATTTTCATCACCCCACAGAGAAACCCTCTGCTCACTAACAGTCACTCCCCATTCCTTCCTAACCCCTCCAGTCTGTGGGAACCACCAGTCTACTTTCTACCTCGACAGATTTGCCCCTTCGGGACATTTTGTGTAGAATCGTGCAGTGTGGGCTTTGTGTCTGATTTCTGTCACATAGCAGGATATTTTCAAGGTTTGTGCATGCTGTAACATTTCCAGTACTTCATTCCTTTTTATTGTCAGATGGTATTTCATTGTATAGATATCCCACATTTTATTTGTACACTGATTAATTGATGACATTTAGGTTGTTTCCCCTTTGGCTGTTGTGAATAATGCTTCTAGGAACATTTGTGTACAAGTTGTTTTTGTTTTTTGTGGTGCTAGAGATTGAACCCAGAGCACTTTGAGTGTGATAGGCAAGCATTCCACTCCTGAACTACATTGCCAGCCCCTCATGTATAAGTTTTATGGGTGAATCTGTTCTCAGTTTTCTTGGGTATGTTCCTAGGAGTGGAATTGCTGGACCATGTGGTAACACTCCATTTAACAATTTTTTTTTTTTTTTTTTTTTTTTTTTTTTTTTTTGTGGGTACCGGGGGTCGACCTCAGGACCTCACGCGCCAGCAGGAGCCCGTGCCGCTGAGCGATATCACCGGCCCTTTTTTCGTATGTGGGTTCCGGGAGTCGAACTCGGGCCCTCGCGCTTGCCAGGCAGGCGCTTACGCCGCTGAACCATCTCACCGGCCCTTTTGTTTTGTTTTTAAGACAGGGTCTCCCTCTGTAATTCAGGCTGGCCTCGAACTCACCATGTAGCCAGGCTGGTCTTGAACCCATGGCAACACTCCTGCCTCACCCTCCCGAGTGCTGGGATTACTGATGTGCACCACTACACATCTCCACTTAATTTTTGAGGAACTGCCAGACTACTTTCCTAAATAGCTGCACCATTTTATATTCCTACCAGTGGTGTATGAGAATTACAGTTTTTCCATCTCCTTGCTAACACTTGTCTTTATTGTCGTTGTCATTGTCACCATTCTGCCAAGTGTAAAGCAGCATCTCATCGTGGGTTTTAATTTTCATTTTTCCAACAGCTCTCCACCTTCACGTATCATATGCATGTAAGATAGTTATTCCTTACATTAGGAATTACCGTAGTAGGTGGCAAATTTGCCATACTGTTGGAGAACTCTCACAGTAATGAAGGAGAGAGAGCTAGTGAGAGGGTAGGAAATTTTGAGGCAGTGGGCGTGGTTTATGAGGCTGCTTGGAAGTTGGGGTCACTGAGCAGGTGTGCCTGTGTGGGCAGAACAGCAGCTGTGGAAGGAGGAGTGACTGCACCTTGGTTGGAGAACTTGTGCAGGTGGTTGGGGTCTTGAGTTGGAATTAGTGCAGTGCCCTAAGGACGGGACATGCCCTTCAGAGTTTCTGATGGGGAGGAAGCAGCTGTTATAGAGGTCAGCTTCTAGAATGTTGCCAGTCGGCAAACTTAGCAAAAGGGTTTCCCATCCGTTATAGTCAATAATAATAAAGAATACAACAATAGTAGTAAAAAGAAGCTGCTGTTCTTCGTTTTCTGGGGGCCAGACATTGTGCCCAGTGCTTCATGTGCATTCCCTTGTTTATTCCTTCAGTGACCCTTGGAGATGTAGCCCTCCTCCGTCTCTGCTTTCCAAGATGAAGAAACAGGCCAGGGGCCCAAAGAAACCTTTGTTAGGAAGCCGTGGAGGAGGAATTTGCTCAAACTGAGCAGCCTGACCCCAGGCCCTGTGTTCTTGAGTGCTGTACCCTCTGCTGTGAGGGCAGTAAAAAGCAAGGAAGGCCAGTTTCATGGTGGTTGAACAAGAGGAGGGTTTCAGTGGTTGTGTCCCTTTGTGGTGTTGCCTGTGCTTGGTCCTGCCTGTAATTTTACGGAGTGGGTGGCAGAACTCAAGGGCATTTTTTATCAGTTCACCCATGCTTATACTTAAGAGGTTTTAAACCATTAGAGGCCTAATACATAGGAAAAGCAGTTTGTTGAGAGAGAGAGGAGAGAGACAGCTACAGAGCACAATACAGTGGCCAAGCTGGCCAAGCGCGTCTTCCTGGTAAAGAGTCAGGAAGCCGTTCTGTTCCAGGAGAGGTTAGGAGAGTAGCTATGCTCTCTGCAGAGAAACATTACAGATTCTTAGCTTCGGTTTGTCTTCAGTCTCCACAGACCTCCATCCTTCTGTTAGGGTGTTGCCACAGATTGTTAGGATTCACTTATTCTGCAGTAAACTGTTATTTCAGATGATTTGTTTTTTAGTGTCTGATGAGCTTTTGGAGGCGCCCTTCTGTCATCAGCAGCAGGCTTAGAAACCATCTCTTTGGGCAGCTCACTTCTGCACATGCTAATTCCATTACTTAGTGGTCCTCATTAGCTTCAGCTTCAGAGGTCACCATTTGATGACACTGTCCCTGAATCTGTGGCCTGTGGAGTTTACAGTTCCCTCCTCTCTGATTATAATCATCTGGTTACTGTTCTCTGCCTTGACTTGATTGTGAAATTGCTGCTTCTTTTCTTCATGTATTAAGTCATGCAGAATTACAGTTTCCCACATGGAGAACTCCAGGGACTATGGACAGTGTGCTGGAGCTCTAGATTTTTGTCTCTAGAGAGTGTAGTGATTGTTTTTATTTGTAGAGTCAGAAACTTAATTTGTTTGTTAGGGCTCTTCTTCACTCTCTTGAGTTTTGTGTGGAAACTGTCTTCAGGTAATTGTGTATACTGTATAGAAAGTGACACCCCCACCCCCGTCTGACTCTGGCTTTCTCTAGCAATAGCTGCTGTTTTGTAAAATGGTTTAAATCTTTCTTTGCTTGATTTATTGTATAGATTAGGGGTTGTCGAACAGACCCAACCTGGTCCATTGCTCGTTTTATGTGGCCCATGAGCCGTGAATGGGTTTTATGCTTTTAAGTGGTTGCAAAAAAAAAAAAAAAAAAAAAATCAAAGGGATAGCATTTAATAAGCTTGCAATTTAAGAATTTAATTTTCTTCTTTTTCTGGAGACACAGGGTCTCTTTACATAGCCTAGGCTGACTCAAACTCAAAATCCTCCTGCCTCAGCCACTTGAGTGCTGGAATTACAAGCACAGGGCACTAACCCAGCCAAATTCAAATTTCAGTGTCCATAAATAAAATTTATTAGTACAGTACAGTCCCGCCCACTCATTTGGTATTGCCCTTGGCTGCTTTTGCACTACAGCCACAGAGTTAAGTAGTTGTAGCAAAGACTCCATGGTCCACAAGCCCTAATGTATTTCTTTTCTGGTCTCTTATAGAAGTTAGCCGACTAGAGCTGGCATGGTGGTGCATGCCTTTAGTTCTAGTTCTTGGGGGCCCTGCGGTAGAAGGATTGCTGAACCCCAGGAGTTTGAGACCAGCCTGGGCAACATAGCAAGACTCCATCTCAAAAAAGAACATTGTTTTAGCTGACTAGGTCTGGGTCATGTTCTTGTGTCTGTGTGCCAGTCATGTGACTTGGAGGACCTTTGAAAACGATTCGTATTTTCTGGCATAGTAATGTAGTCCTGAAGATGCTGGGCCAGCTTTTTTTTTCCCCCCTTCTTTTTCTCTGGGTACTGTATTTGTCCAATGGCAAATTTCATTAAATGCACAGCTTTTGAAAGATACATAACAAAATCCTCATTACACATGATACTTCTCAGCATTTGCTTCCATGAATTTTGAGGCATTTCCAGCATTTCAGTGAAAGCTAGTGTTGGAAAGCAGGCTGTCTTATCTTAGAAATTGGAACTTCTGAATTCCAGCCAAAAAAAACCCCATTCTTTTCTGAACTTTCTCTAATTATACATCTCAATATTGTATGTATCCACATAGAAATCTTAGGCTGAATATTTGAAATGCTAGCTTCAAGATTTTTGAGTTATTTTCTCTCCCTCCCTGGCCCCATTTTCTTTTCTCTTCCTTCATTGCTTCCTTTCTCAGTAGTGTGACAATCTGTTGAGTTTCTCTGATGTTCTTTGTCTCTCCCTGTTGGGCTTTCAGCTTAAAAAAAATAAAATCTTTTAGACATTTTAATGTTAAATTACTCTCTTGAAACAATATCAGGGAAATACTGATAACCATATTTTTCTAGGACCAGTGTGCTGTTTTGGGTGCTTTGAATAGGATGAGTCAGAGGTCAGCATATCATTCGGGTTCAGTCAGAGTGTGGAAAACAAAAGATTATCTGATCTCATGTCAGAAATGAAGAAAAGGCATTTTTGCACCCCTGAAAATTGAATAGATGGGGTGAGGGGAGTTGGCACACCACAGTTCCCATCAGCACATTGACTGTTTAGACTTGTGTTTAAGATTCTGTCTCCTGTTTTTAAATTTTTCCCTAATTATATCTTTTGCATGCTCTTTATCTTAATCTTGGGTTAGATCATTTTTTTCTGCCCACTTAATTTTCCAGCCTCCCACGAAGCTGACCAAATATAGAGAACATGTTTCAATTCTTGGGATCATTTTGTTATATATCCAGCAGCAATCCTAAGAACTTTTTCTGGGACTTTAGACTCTAAACATTATGGTTTTAAAAAAAAAAAATTCTGTTTTTTTGTGCTTTTTTTTTTGTGTGTGTGGGTACCGGGGGTCGACCTCAGGACCTCGCACGCCAGCAGGTGCCCGTGCCGCTGAGCAATACCACCGGCCCTTTTTCCTATGTGGGTACCGGGAGTCGAACTCAGGACCTTGCGCTTGCCAGGCAGGCGCTTATGCCTCTGAGCCATCTCACTGGCTCAACAGTATGGTTTTAAATGTAATTTCAGCTGTTGTTGGTGTATGGTGGTGATTTTTAAATAGCTTTCTAACCCTCCTCCCTTTTTCACATCATTTTTCTTGCTGTCATCATTTTGGGTTTCAGAATAAGTATAGATTAAGAAAAACAAATAGGGAAAATATCCTGATATATAATAAAGACCAAGATAATCTTGGAAATGCTCTTGGTCCTTCATAAATCAGTTATGCCTCATCCTCTATTCTAGGAGCTAAGGTTTGTAATATGATTCATAGGTTTCAAGAAAGTTCCAGAGATTGTAGACCATATGGAAATTGTATTCATTGCTCAACCTGGTTGGTTATAAACGAGTATTACTAGAGTAAGGCTATGATACAATTCCACTTTCATGATACCACAGGTTCTTTAACATTATTTTCACAGAAGTTGAAATTTAGAAATTGAAACACAGATAACTTTTTTTTTGGGGGGGTAGGTATTAGGAATCGAACTCAGGACCTCACACTTGCCAGACAGGCGCTGCACCACTGAGCTATATCCCGGCCCACACAGATAGCTTTTGCTCCTTCCTTTCCATTTCATGACATGTATTCTACAGAGGTGTGGCCTCAGCATATAAAGGAGTAGGGGTGTGTGTGGGTGTGAATGGTGGGGGGAGGAAGAGGGGTGGCCACTACAACTGATAGAAGAAGTAAACGAATAGCAGTGAAGCTGGCCGTGGTGGCGTGTGCCTGTCGTCCAGCTACTTGACCCCAGGAGTTCAAGACCAACCTGGGCAGCATAGTGAGACCCAAAAGAGCAAACGAAATGAATAGCAATAAAAGAAGCATAACCTGAATACCCTGAAATGGAATAGAACCTAACCAGCCATTAAAAACAAAAAGTAAGGGTCAAGGATATAGATCAGCAGCACAGTGCCTGCCTGGCAAGCACGAGGTCCTGAGTTCGATTCCTGGTACCCCCCAAAAACGCCAAAAAACAAGTATCAATGTGGAGATGATACCCACTGCTGTCCAGAGAGCTTTTTCACAGTTTTGTGCACATCTTCTGTTCTGCTGCCTCCACCCAATCCTTACGTTCCCCTGAGAAGCACCGTGCAGAAGAGATGGTGTTCGTGGGAGTGCGCTGTGCGTTCGGGTGTGGGAAGGGATCACACAGTAGGGGCCAGGGCTGCTGGGCTCAGCAGGCCTTCCAGTCTCAGGAGTCTTGATTCCCAGCACAGAGTTGGAGCTTTCACTCCCGCCTGCCAAGCCCAGAATCTCTGACTACGAACCACAACCAAGGCAGACTGGAATCTGATGAAGTGACAGGAATTAAGCCAGGAGGACAAGGGGAAGAGAAGAGAAAGGACAGTCCCCAGAAACCTAAGACTGCTTCTGGCACCGGCCCCAAGATTGTAAAAGAGAGCAGCTTTAGCCAAGTGTAGTGATGCTTGACTGTAATCCCAGCACTCTTGGAGGCTGAGGCAGGAGGAATGCAAGTTCAAGCCCAGCTGGGCAACTTATTGATTTAGTGAGACCCTGTCTCAAAACAAAAAATTTAAAAAGGACTAGGGATGTAGCTTAGGGCAAAGGCTCTGGGTTTAGTCCCAGTACTGCCAAAGAAAAGGGAGGGGATGGGATGAGAAGAGAACGGAGGAGAGGGGAGGGGAAGGGAAGGGAACATGACTACCTTTGGAGGTTAAGAAGAGATTTAGCTAAACAAAGAAAGCTTTGAAGATAATAGTACTTTTGAAGAATCGCCGGGCTTTCTTTCTGGTTGTGGATTTCAGCTGCTGTTGTATCAGTGATCATAGCTAACCTGAATTTTTAAGGCATTTCGTCCATGTCCATTTTGTAGACGAGGGGACTCGGCACACAGCCAGGTAGAGTAGCAGATGTTTAACTTGCCTGTGCCATGCTCTGTTTTATGTGCTGGGGAAGTAGCACTTAAAACTGATGAACGTCTCAGCGTCATGGCCTGCACATTCTAGCAGAGGAATACAACTAAAGGAATGGATGGACAGAGTGGAGGTGGCGATATCATGAGTGATGGAGCGTTGCAGCTTGTCGGGGTCAGGGAAGGAGCCACAGTGGAAGGTGGGGTAGGAGAGGAGGGAGGGGCCGTGGTTGGAGCTGGGGAATTCATATTGAGGGTCCAGTCTGTGCAGGACCCTGGCCATTGTGTGTGGGAGTGGGGAGTGGGAGGTGCCGTGGGGGAGTTGGGGGCACTGAGTGAGGGGGCAGAGTGAGGGAGGGGTGAGCATGGGTGATGAGGTCTAAGAGGGGCCCACACAGCCTGTCGCAGGGGCTGGAGAAGGGCTGAGCAGCGGGTGACATGGCTGACCAGGGTTTTTACTAACTTCCCAGTGATTCTCTCAGTTGACATTCCAAAGATCTAATTTTTATTTCAATCAACAGAATATTGAAGGCTTTGCTAACTTACACCCTCAAAACACAGTACTATTTTTTTTTAAACACAGTACTATTAAACTGAATTTTTACCTGATATGTGAAAGTAATGTTATTTTAATTTGCATTTGCTCAATTTTGAAGTGGGGTTGACTATACTTTCCTTCAATCTGCCTTTTTATGTTCTTTGCCCTTTGAATATTTTATCTTTCTTACTAGTTTTCTAGAGCCTCTTTCTGTTTTAATGCAGTGCAGTTATTTTCCCACTATGTTTCAACTTCATGATACTTTCTTTTTGCAGAGGTTTGAAATGTTTATGTAGTTAAATTGTCTCTCTTCCTCTTATGTTCTCTAGATCTGGGGTCACCCTTAGAAAGTCCTATTCACAGATAGGTACATAGGTAGAGTGATAGCACAAGTTTTTTTTCTATAACTTTGGTAGTTTTTGTTTGTTTCAGTATTTAGGTTTTTATACCATCTGAAATTTATTTTGGTGTAAAGAGTGATATATAGGGACCCAGATTTTCTGTTTTTCAGTTGACTGGTGGTTGTCTCAGCTTTAGCAACTTTATCCCTGATATGAAATGCTACCTTCAGCTATCAGTTGGGCTAGCACCCATTTGTATTTTTTTAAAAAATGTAATCACCAGCTTTTTTCTTATTTTTTTTTTTTTTTTTTTTTTTTTTTTTTTTTTAAGTGGCAGGGAGAGTTGGTAAATCAGTATTAATGAATGTTTTCTATTGCCTTTGTATCTTTAGGAAGATTACATCCAAGTTAGAGTATTGGAGTTATTAAGAGTGCTGGGAGTGGGGTAAAGGGGAACGTTAATAAGACCAGAACAGTGCTGCGGGACTAGGTGCGATGGCCTGGGGGGAGGACAGTTCAGAGCTATAATTGCAGGATTAAAACTGAGTGGGTGAAGAACACTAAGCTGTCCATAAGCAAGGAGATGTGTATGCTGGGATAATAAAATATTAGCTGACATGGAACATAGAAATTTGCTGACTGTGACAGAGAAAAAAACTAGAAAATTATGGAAAAGGGAGAGAAATTAGTAAGGGGTGGAATATTGGGGCACAGGAGAATAGCTACTTCATCGTTGTATTTCTGCTGTGTTTTTGTCTTGGGTCTACTATAAATAGAACACTTACTTTAGTCTGAGGTTTTAGTACATTAAAATGCTTGTAATTCATGCCCCCTTTACATGACATATAAAACTTACGAAATTCAAATATGTCTGTGCAGTTGCTTCATTTACTGATATGATTATGTTAGCTGCTGCATAATTAGCTCTGCTGGCACTAGACGACTTCATTCACAACGGGTCTCGACTCGTAGTGTGTATGGTTAACACAAGCGTATACCGCGGTGATTCATTGGCAGGATCGGGACCAGAGTCTGAGTCTTACATTTGGGGTCAGTGGTCTTAGACTAAGCAGGCTCACATTACACTCTTTCATAATGGAAACAAAAAACATGGCAGTCTTCTTTATATGGTGTACATACATGGGGCATGTCCCCAGGGTTTGACCTTAATTCCTCAGAGTTTCCATTATAGGACTGGCTGGACAATGGCCCAGAACAAGCTATTCAACAAGATCCTCAAAGCCCTGCAGTCTGACCGGCTTGCCCGCTTGGCCAATGAAGGGGTAAGACACCAGAATCTGCCCTCGTGGGCTCTTCCTAGTCCAGCCTCAGTGGCCGACTGATTTGTACCCCCCACGGGGAACTTTTTTGTTCCTTCCCTTTGCTCCTTACAGGCTTGTAATGAGCCAGTGCTGCGCCGTGTTGCCGTGGACAAGTGTGCGAGGAGGGTGCGGCAGGCGTTGGCGAGTGTGAGCTGGGACACCAAGCTGACCCAGTGGCTGCACACTACCCTCGTGGAGACCCTGAGTCTGCCCATGCTGGCTGCCTACCTGGATGCTCTGCAGACGCTAAAAGGGAAGGTAAGGCTGTGCTTGGCGGTGGCCTGTCTTGCGGGCAGCCGGCCTCTCCTGTGGGCTCAGGATGTGGGTTTGGGTAAGGTCGTTACTTGGTCAGCTGGGAGGGCAGGTCCGTAGCTAACAGGTTTGCCACTGAAAATAGGAGACAGTAGGATTTTATGTTTGCGTCTGGTGTCGGTGTCTTCAACCCTGTCAGCCAGCATGAGGTGTGAGGCCTGAACACCAGAGTACATGTTTACGCTCTGCAGCCTTGCACCTCATGGTTTGAGTCCTCGTGGACTTGAAATGTCATGAAATGTCATGAGGACTTGAAATGTCATGGAGGAGATGAGGGGTTCACTAGAGGGGAGTGCAGCTTAGAGAGCCAGGTGACTACAGAGCCCGAAGGTTCTGTGGAGCCTTAGGTTGGGACACTCGGACAGCGGTACTTATTACAGGTGTCATCATGCACCCCTGCTTGCTGACTGAGACAGCAGTGCACAGGGTTAAACTAGTTTTCTTGGAGATGCTGGCTTCTTGTGCAGTTGGTGACCACGCTGGCCTGTCCTCAGTGTGGTGAGAGCAGGTTCCAGAGGCAGAGCGATTGCCTGGCCTCTCAGCCCTGCCGCTGTGCTGTGGTGTAAGCTCAGGCAAGTGCCTGCGTTTCCTCATCTCCAAAGGAGGCGCCAGGTCACAACACCCACCGTCCGATTCCTGGGAGGATGGAGAGGGTGAATTGAAACAGAGTGCTTGGCACAGGATGCAGTGCGGAGTAAGCCTGTAGTGACTGTTAAGGGTGATTATGTGGTACCCTCATAGGTTCTTGAAATGTGGACGTGTTTTATTCCAATACAAAAAAGGCCTCAGGCAAGTTGAATTAATTCAATCCTTGACTTTTTTTTTTTTAATGCTAGGGATTGAACCCAGGGCCTGCCAAGCAGATGCTAACCCACAGTGTGTCATCTGACCTCCCACAGTCTTTCTTTCTCTTGCAGGCTGCTGGCCCATCTGCCTGCTATAAGTTGCCTCCCTCCAGCGATCTCCCCAAAACTTTCAGACTGTATTTCTTAACCTGTTAAGTTGCAGGTTGATGCATTTGCTAGAAAGCTAAAGAAGTCTACTTTAGTGCTGAAATTAAACTTAGGACTAGATACGTTAATGATGTACATGGTAGGGAGTTTGATCTTACATTTTTTTATTCAGCTAATATTTTGTGCTAACAATGCATCAGGCCCAAGGGTGAATAAAACAACTGCTCCTGCTCTGCTGGAGTTCATTTTCCGGTGAAGACTGAGACAGGTCAGAAGAGCGCCCCAGAGTCCCCCACAGCAAGGACCCTGGCCTGGGAGTGAGTGGTGGGTGGGCTTAGGCACAGGCACAGGCAAGGTGGTGTGGGGACAGGTTGAGCCCTTGGCAGAGAGCGGTGACCTGTGAGTGTTGTGAGCATCTATATGTCTGTTCTCCCTATCACTGTCCCTGCACTAATGACACAGCCTTGGCACACCTGTCCTGGGAGGTGACTTCTGGTGGGGCTTGGGACACTCACTGGTGTCCCAGCTCTCTGGCGGCTCTGCCTTGCTTGCTGTGTCCAGCATGATTTGGATGTGATTCGCCCTGTTTATTTATTTTTTTTTTTTTTTTGTGGGTACCGGGGGGTCGACCTCAGGACCTCGCGCGCCAGCAGGCGCCCGTGCCGCTGAGCGATATCACCAGCCCCTTTTTCGTATGTGGGATCCGGGAGTCGAACTTGGGCCCTCGCGCTTGCCGGGCAGGCGCTTAAGCCGCTGAGCCATCTCACCGGCCCGGTTCGCCCTGTTTATAAAGACAGTATGCACTGCTTTATCATATAAATTACCGACTGGCTGTGTCTCCTATGAGTGAGGTAGCATCAGCTATTTTGAACATGACAGGCACCTTTGGGGACTCCACAGGTGTGCACAGTGGGGACAGCATGGCCGTGCTACTGGGCCACAGTGCAGGTCTGTTGGGAGGGCACGCGTTCCACCAGGTGCCATCGCGTGGGCCTCAGACCAGGGCGCTGTCCACTCTGGGCTGTGCTTTCCACATGGGTACTCTGACACCATGACTGAGTTTAGAGTCACAGCAGATGCTTTGGTTTTTCCCAAAGGATATAAATGATTACGGGGTTATTTTGCATTTAAAGTACCTGCTGGGTGTGAGACGCAGCTGGATTGGATCATGCCATTGACCTAGGTGCTTTCACCGTGAGCTCCATTATAAGCAGAGTAGAGACTGCACACATCCATCCTCTGAATTGTATGTTGAGAGTGAATATAGCACTGCAAAGGCCAGGGAACTTGCTCTTCCCAGCACTGAGAGGAAAAGTCAGTTATTGATTAATCTGTGTTGACAGAAAGTGAGTTTCAAGGCCTTTCGGTTTCTTATGCATACTCAGCTGCCAGATAAAGGTTTTTAAGTCAACTCTGCAGTTTCACTGCCTTGAAAGTGTTGAATGACTCACAGTTAGGGAGTTACGGAGAATGGCCAGATTGGGGGTAGAGACCCTTTGCAATTTGGCTGTAGCCTTTGTTACCAGCTTTACTTCCTGCTTCCTTGCTCAAATCTTCAACTTCAGTCTACATGTGCCTGGAGTAAGCCCCAGACGTTGACATCTCTCGCTTGTCTCTCTCATCTGCTGTTGACATCCTGCCTGTTCTAAAGGGGCTTTCACATGCTTCGTCTTCAGATGAGAATTGCCTGGTAACCTCCCCTTCTCTGTTGGATGGTTGATCAGCAGTGGGGGCTTCTGTTTCTCCCATGTTGACCTGTGTGTGTGTCTTCTTCACTCCTTGTAGATGAAATTCCTCTGGTGCCTTGTGACAGCAGCTATTGCATAGACATTCTTTTCCTGAGTTAACTGGACAGTCTCATGATTATAATTCCCTGATTTCTCACATGGGAAAATTTTTTTAGTCCCTCCTCCTCTCTCCCTCTTTCTCTCTCCCTCTGTCTTTTGTGGTGCTAGGGCTTGAACCAAGGGCCTTGAGCATGCTAGGCAAGCACTCTACCACTGAGCTACACACCCAGCTGCTGCTACCTTTGAAGTTTTACAACTTGCTTCAAACCATAGCACTTTTTATTCTTCAGTCTCTCAAAACCTTTGTTTGTTTGTTTGCTTTTCTGAAAACCATCTCTAACATGGAAAGCCCTTCTTTCCCAGAGACACCTTGGCCTTTTGTGGGTGATGTAGAAGTTACAGAGGTATTTCTTAGTAATGTAAGCATCAGCATGTCTGAAACCTATATGTACACATCTGTGAGGTCACATTTTGGGGAGTAGTAAAAAACAATATGATATAAGTCACAATATTCGCAATACAGTAGGCTATATTTATTGGACACAACAGGTACATGAATATGTCACAGCTTGAAGGCTGTATTCTAGAAGAAAATGCAGATTTTTAAAAATTATACAATCAAGTGATGTTCATTGAGAAATCTATAGAAGAAAAAGACTCATAATTCCATAGAGATCATTATATAAACATTTTAGCATAATACCTTCTGGCCTTTTTTCTGAGTGCAGATAAAATTTTTCTATTCTACTTTAATATTTAGCAAAATTACTTTTTTGTGTGTGGGTACCGGGGGTCGACCTCAGGACCTCGCACGCCAGCAGCCTCCCGCTTTTTTTTTTTTTTTTTTTTTGAGACAGGCTCTCACTATGTAGTCCAGGCTGGCCTTGAACTGGCTGTGTAGCCAAAGGGGGCCTCGAACTCATGGTGATCCTCCTGCCTCAGCCTCAGTGCTGGGATTATAGGCATGCACCACCACACCCAGCTAAAATTATTTCTATGTGTTATGCAAATTTTTATAAATATTTGAAGATATCCAGCAAGATGGGTAATTTACTTAACCACTCCCTTATATATACATTTAGATTGTTTCCAATTTTTTATTACTACCAGTGAATTTGTCTATGCGTAACTTACCCTTGTGCATGGATTTTTGGTATATTTTCTTAGGGAAGGTTCTTGGAAGTAGAATTGTTTGGATAAAGGAGGGAGTAAGTTTAAGCCCCCGACACCCATCACCAGATTACACCTCTGCTCCCAGGGAAGTCGTGGGAGGCCTGGTGGAGCCAG
Source organism: Erethizon dorsatum (assembly GCA_028451465.1). Classification (NCBI taxonomy): domain Eukaryota; kingdom Metazoa; phylum Chordata; class Mammalia; order Rodentia; family Erethizontidae; genus Erethizon; species Erethizon dorsatum. The sequence goes on from CM051824.1 coordinate 9,040,266, forward strand.
TCCTCCTGCTGTGACTGCTAGAGAATGGGCCGGAAGCATCTGTGCTCCTCCTCCTCCTCTCTAGATCCCGACCTTGATTGACCGCATGCTTGTGTCGTCTACCACGAAGACTGGGGCTGCAGGAGCAGAGGCCTTGTCTCTCCTCCTGAAGAGGCCGTGGGACCCTGCTGTGGGTGTCCTTTCTCATAACAAACCAGTAAGTTGGATGGCTTGGGCTTAATAGTGACACATGAAATGGTTACAGGCAAGTCTTGGAACCCTGGCAAGAGGATGATACGTGGCTTATGTAACTTTTTTCATTAATAACTTATTCTTGTTTGTTAGTTTGTATTTGTTTTTGTTTTTGTTTAATGGTATTGAGGATTGCACCAAGGGAGCACTGAGCTACATCCTCAGCCCTCCTACATTTTAAAACTTTATTTGAGACAGGGTCTTGATACGTTGCCCAGACTGCCCCAGGCTCCCAAGTCACTGGGATTGCAGGCATGCGCCACCATGCCTGGCAGTAACTTGGTTTTTATAGAGCCTCACGTAGCTTCATAGCAGAGGAACAGTGATGGGGTGGGTGCTGGGTGCTTCTCCCTCACTGGCTCTTGGGTGACATTCTCTTCCCCTCAGAGCAAACTCCCGGGCTCTCCTCTGATTCTCATCGCCTCCTCGGGCCCCTCCAGCTCCATGTTCCCCACCTCGCGCCGCCACCGCTTTTGGCAGTCTCAGCTCTCCTGCTTAGGCAAGGTATGTGTGGGCCTCAGGAAACCCTGGGTGGGAGGACAGAGAAGAACCTTCAGGAGGAGTCAGATGGGTGAACTCAGATGTGGAGCAGCCCCCTAACCCTGTTTATTTGTATTCGAGTGGTGCTTATCCAGGGTTGGAGGGCTGGGGTAGGTCAGGTGGAACTGAGAAGATGCCAGAGCTCACCTCTGCTGGCTGGGTGTCCTTGTCTCCTCTAGGTCATCCCCGTGGCCACCCACCTGCTGAACAGTGGCAGTGGGGTGGGCGTTCTGCAGTGTCTGGAGCACATGATCGGGGCAGTGAGGAGCAAAGTGCTGGAGGTGAGGTGCCCTGCTTGGTTCCCTGTGGTACACCCAGCATTCTGGGCCTGGTCTGCCCTTGTCTGGGGCCTCCTGTCTTCATTGTGTTCTTTCTTTTCCCAAAAAGATTCACAGCCATTTTCCACACAAACCCGTTATCTTGATTGGCTGGAACACAGGAGCTTTGGTGGCCTGTCATGTAAGTAATTTCCTTCTCATTTGGAGGTCACTGAGGAATTGGAAGTTGTCTTGGGGTACAATGCTACCATTGCTGCTAATTACTACCAGGGAGCCCTTTACTGTTGTTTTTTGTTTTGTTTTTTATTTTTGGTACCGGGAATCAAACTCAGGACCTTGCGCTTGCCAGGCAGGTGCTGCGCCACTGAGCTGAATCCCTGGCCCTACTGTTGTATTTTAAACTGTGGAAGACAAGCTTTAGTTTGATTTTTTTTTTTTTAATAAAAATTTCATAACAAAATAAAAGAATAACAATAGCTAATACACTGTGTATCATAATCTTAAAAGCTTTAGTTTTTTAACTTTATAGTAGAAAATTGTAAGCAGAAACAAAAGCAGGGAGAGTAAACTCTTGGGCCTCTCACCCAGCTCTCCCAGTCATCAGCTCACAGACAGGCTTGTCTTAACCCTGCCCAGTCTCTTTCTCCCCCAGGTTCGGTTCAGTTCTGTTCTCCCCTCCCCTTCCCTCTCCCCCTTTCAGACACACTGTCACTGTGTAGTCCAGGCTGGCCTCGAATTCATGATCCTCCTGCCTCAGCCTCCCAAGTGCTGGAATTACAGACATGCTCTGAGTTTACCCCACAGGTTATTTTGAAGAAAGTTTAAAATGCCATATCATTTCATTTATATATGTCTCCAAACTTCAGTACCACTATTCTCCCACCTTACTAATAATTCTAGCAGGCACAAATTAATAGGTCTGGAATTTGATGTTGTGTTTGGTCCGTTTGTAAGACCGGAGGGACTTGTTCTTTATTATCCTTGCTTCTTCTGTCTCCTGGTTAGTGGGTCCTTGACATGTCCAAAGCCTCATTCTTCTGTCAAGTATGATCCCTAGAGTAGTGGGAAGGCGTCTGATCTTACCCTCTGTACGGGCCCAGGGACAGCAGAACCTGTCACTGACTGCTCTGAGAGATCTGAGGTGTCTGGGAGCTTTTCCAAAGCCCAGAAGAGGGAGATTTTCTCCACTTACAGGAGAATGTCAACATTTGTGTTCTCTTTTTTGTTTTTCCGGTGCTGGGATTAAACCAAGGATTTCTCCTCTACCACTGAGCTGTGTCCCTGGCCAGCAATGTGTGTGTTCTCTTGATTTATCTTAGTACTGAGAGAAACAGAGCGGGACCCCTGTAGTCTAGGGGCTGACGGGATGAAGTATTAAACCTCCCATTCTGTCGTTTAGCCATCTGCGACTGTCCTTTCAGTGCCCCAGCTAAAAGGCTGTGTAGCGGCTGCTTGTAAGATAGGGCACCTTGTGTTCCATGATCTCCTGCTGCCTTCGTGGCTGACTCCCCTGGGATCAGCACAAGGGCAGAGGAAGTGGGACTGGCTGGTGGGCCTGGACCATATCTGGATCCTGGGTGGCTGAGGTGTAGTGAAGTCAGTTGCCCTTCAGACAGACAGTGCCATTATTCACAGGTGTCAGTGATGGAGTATGTCACAGCTGTCGTCTGCCTTGGGTTTCCTCTCCTTACAGTGGACGGCCCTCGAGGGGTAAGAGTGAGGTGAAGCTGTGTGCCGGGCCAGGGACAGCGGGAGTGAGGGGACAGTGCCCTGGCTGGGGTCAGTGCTTTGTGAAGGTGAGCTGGCTGAATCTAAAAGCCGTCCCTGTTTCAGGATGTGGATGATCCCCTCTTGGACATGAAGACTCCGGTCCTCTTTGTCATTGGTCAGAACTCCCTGCAGTGTCACCCTGAAGCCATGGAGGACTTCCGGGAAAAGATACGAGCTGAGAACAGCTTGGTGGTGGTTGGAGGAGCGGACGATAACCTCAGGTAGGCAGGTCCCCAGAGCTGTGCGGGGCACGTGGCAGTGTTAGGAGCGCCCGGAGGGGCGGTGTACCTAGACCAATCTGGTGCTGTTAAGAGCAGCATTAACATTTAAAAAATTTTTTAATTTCAGATTCATAAAAGGTGGTAAAATTAGGTACAGAGAATCCCATGTACCCTTCACCTATATTTCCCAAGTGTTGACATCTTGTATAACTGAAGTAGAAGTCCCAGAACAGGAGATCAATACTGCCATGACAGCATTATCGCATCTGCAGACTCAGATTTCATCCATTGTCTCCCTGATGTCCTTTCTGTGACCCTGATCCAACCCAGGATCACACATTGCACCTCGTTAGTGTGTCTCCTTAGTCTCTAATTTAATACCATTCTGTAGTCTGTCTTTGTCTTTCATGACTGTGACATTTTTGAAGACTACTGGTCAGTTGCTTTGTAGGCGATCTTTCAGTTTACGTTTTTGACATTTATTTCTGATTACATCAAGATGTGCCTTTTTGGCAGGAAGTCCTCAGTGGTGTGCTGTGTTGCCTCCCGTCAGGAGTACCTGCTGTTGAGCTGTCTTATCGCCATAGATAGTAACCCCATCCCTGACCATGTGGTTAAGGGTGCTGTTGCCAGGTTCTCCACTGTGAAATTACTGTTTTTCTCTATGTAACTAGTAGCTGTCTTGTGGGGAGAAGATACTTTGGGACTTTGTAAATATACCTTTTGTCTGCTTTCACTGGGGCCAGCAATTTAAAAATTTTATTCCTTATGTTGAATGCAAAAACAGATGTTATTTGTATGAAGCTCCTTGGGTATCTTTCGGAGTATAAATGCAGGGGGAGCTGTAGGAAGACGGCTTTGCTCATTGAGATGGCCACTTAGCTTGCTCAGCGCTGATCATGTGGGCCTGGAGTTGGGTTTTCATGAGATGTGCTAAAAACGAGGTTGTGACATTCATTTGGCCTCGTGGTTCTATATGCTCAGTCTTACAGATTAATTTTTGCTGTATGTTTAACTAGGGAGCTTAAAGCTGCTCCTGTCTTTCCAATTTTCTATGCAGATGTTTTGGAGAAGTCCTCCTGGCTTTGGTTATTCATCAGCTTCTTGTTTAGTCTTTGGATCTCACTGCCTTGTTTTCACATGTAAATGTGTAAATGTTTTCTTAGTAATTCAGACATTCTTATCTACAAGAGAAGAATGTGTGTTGCCCTGAGGGAGGGGAGTTGGAGATAGGAACGGTATCACCGTGCAAAACTGGTTAGGAGACATACCCTCGTGGTACAAGAGCATTGGCTGAGAATTGGGAGACCTCGATTAGTCTCGACCTCTTTGCTTAGAAGCTTGGGTAAATTGCTTAATGTAGGCAACTCTGTGCTAATGTGAAAAATACCAGATATCTTTATTTTCAGACAAGGTCTCACTTTGTAGTACAGGCTGGCCTTGAACTCACTGTGTAGCCCAGGCTGGCCTCAAACACTCAGTGATCCTTCTGCCTCTGCCTCCCAAGTGCTGGGATTACAGCCCTGCGCTACCATGCCCAGCATTACCAGATACTTTACACAAGATCAGAGACTAACAGCCAGTCAACTGGGGGTCAGAATTCAGAGATTTAGTCATGTTATTCCCCATCCTATAACATGGAGACCTGGTGTTTCTTTGCCAAGACCCCTAGCTAGAAGCCAGAGGTTTTTTTGTTGTTGTTTTTTTGTTTTTGTGGGTGCCAGGGGTCGAACTCAGGACCTCGTGCACCCAACAGGCGCCCATGCCGCTGAGGGATATCACCGGCCCTTTTTTCGTATGTGGGTACCGGGAGTCGAACTCAGGACCTCACACTTGCCAGGCAGGTGCTTATGCCGCCGAGCTATCTCACCAGCCTGAAGCCAGAGTTTTAAGTCTAGCTTTCAAAGAGGGGAATGTAGCTGTCTATGGTCATTGTTTCATATCCCTTTATTTTTTTTATTTTTATTTATTTTTTTTTTTTTTTTTTTGTGTGTGTGTGTGTGGGTACTGGGGGTCGACCTCAGACCTTGTGCACCAGTAGGCGCCCGTGCAGCTGAGCAATATCACCAGCCCCTTTTTCGTATGTGGGTTCTGGGAGTCGAACTCAGGACCTTGCGCTTGCCAGGCAGGCGCTTACACTGCTGAGCCTTCTCACCGGCCCTTCATATCCCTTTAAAACTAACCTGTGATCCTCCATTTCTCCTCTTTCTCCTAATCCAGTAAGCTTGGAGTGGGTGGGGGGCTATGTTGAGGGAACTCTGACTGAGGGCCTAGCAGTCCTTATGGACTTTACCTGTTAAGCCAGGATTATGGGACTTCTGGAGTGGATAGTCCCTGGCACGTGCTTGATTCTTAATATAGGCTGGGTTTTTGTTTTTGTTTTTGTTTTTCAGACAGGGTCTCACCATGTATTTCAAGCTGGTCTTGAACTTACTATGTAGCCCGGGCTGGCCTTGAACTTGTGGCAATCATTCTGCCTCAGCCTCCTAGGTGCTGGGATTGTAGGTATGAGCCAGCACACCAGCTATACAGGCTGTTTTATTTAATCCCTGCAACTCCCTGAATAAGGTGTTAGGATTCTGCTTTTTGCAGCTGTGCAAATAGGCTCAGAAAGGTTGCATCACCTGCCTGCGGCTAACGTAGCCCTCCTCCCCAATCCTAGAAAGCAACATGGATGACAAATCCATTCTTACTTCCACAGGATGCCATGGACTGCTATGTTGAAAAAATAAAACATTTTCTCTTTTTTGTCTCTTAGAATAAGCAAAGCAAAAAAGAAATCAGAAGGGTTGACTCAGAGCATGGTGGACAGATGTATTCAGGTACATAGTCATCTCGTGTCTTTCTCAGCTAGACCCTCCTTTCTCTCACCTTTGAGGTTTAGTCTTGTTGGCAGCAGCCTCGGTGGCTCTGAATGCTGAGGGGGTATCCACCGGGCCTGCAGTGGGCCTGAGTTATAAACAAAGCAAGGGGAAAAAGAGGGAGAAAGAGAGTCGTGAGCTGAGAAGGTGAAAGGGTGTGCGTGGCGGGGCGCACGGCACGTCCTCTCCACAGCGCCCCTAATGGTGCGTGCTGATCTCCAGCCACCTCGGGAGGCCAGAGCCGAGGTGGAGTCACACTTGGAGCTTTTGGGTGCTTCCTGTTCTCCAGAGGAGGCCTCAACAGCTTTGGCTCCTTCTGACACTAGGACGAAATCGTGGACTTCCTGACTGGGGTGCTTACTCGCACTGAGGGCCACATGGGCTCAGAACCTCGGGACCAGGATGCTGAGAAGAAGAGGAAGCCCCGCGACGTGTCCCGTAGAGACCTGGCCTTTGAAGTCTCCGAGCGGGGCAGTCGGCCTGCTTCCCCAGCCGCCAGGCTGCCTGCCTCGCCCTCAGGCTCAGAGGTAGCTCAGGCTGGGAGGGACCGCGGCCAGGGAATGAGGACCACATGTGTGGCTCCTTCGCTTCCCTGGACCGCCTGTGAGTTCCCACGAGGGGAGTGCTGGGGGACATGCTAACGATGGTGGCGCAGATGGCACTGGCTCATCTCTTGGCTTTTCCCTCTTCTCAGGATCTCTCCAGTGTGTCCAGCAGCCCCACCTCCAGTCCCAAGACCAAAGTGACTACAGTGACCTCAGCCCAGAAGTCCAGTCAGATTGGGAGCTCTCAGCTGCTGAAGAGGCACATGCAGCGGACAGAAGCTGTGCTGACCCACAAACAAGCCCAAGGTACAGGCTCCTGGCCTGGCCAGCCCCATGGCTTCTGCTTCTGCATTCGATGTCATGCAGGGTTGGAAAGTGTTTGATCTGCAGCTTTCTCCAGAGGGGTGTGAGAGGCAGCCTTCCCCACATTCCTGTCCAGGCAAAATTAGGTTGAAATGAAGCCCAAGGGCCATGGTTACAGCTTGGTCCCTAGTTACAGCTTTCCCTGTGCAGTGAAAGTTGGGTTTATGAGCTGCCTGCATGTATATCGGCCTAAGCTCTTCTCTTAACACCCAGTGGGGAAGCTGCATCTTCATGTGCTCCCAGCTCTGCCAGCCTCACCTGCGGTCAGGGAACTCTCCAGATCATACCTGTGGGGTGACAGACTTTATTCACCGGATTCTAGGGGACCTCACCTGGTCTCGTGTCCTTTCTTTGTTTTGTCCTTGAAGAGTTAAGCTTCCTATGGTGGGACTGTGATTGAAGTTAGCCAGGGTTCTCTGCACATAGGTTTTATTTATTTAGTTGGAACTGGGAATTGAACTCAGGACCTCGCGCTTGCCAGGCAGGCACCTTGCCACTGAGCTATATCCCCAACCCCTGCACGTAGGTTTTAGATGAGGCTGAGAAACATTTGCATGGTTGAAGTTAGTTTGGAGAGCTGCGAGTGCTCCACGAGGAGCTGTAGAAAAGGGAGAGTCCGATGGGTGGAGAAAGCAGCAGCAACTGTGGTTCCCCCCCACACCAAGATCCAGGTCGGCGCCTCTTTGGCACTGGTGTTCGATGATGTGTCCAAGAGCATGTGCATTTGAGATTCTTGGGAATAGTCCCTGAGAAGAGGCAGCAGCCTGAGATGGCTGTTGAGCAGAGGTCACCTTGGGCAGAGGAGGCTGACCTTGCTTCCCCTGTGTGACATAGTGGAGCCGGGCTGCTTGTAAGGTTGCTCGAAAAAGTGGTGCTGACAGGAGCAGATGTGTGAGTGGTGGGTGAAGGTGAGTCGAGGTCAGGCCCCTCAGGGTTGCGAGGGTGCCCTGTGACCTGGCTGTTCCTGAGTGGTAGCCAAAGCCAAGTTGCAGGTGGGTAGTGTCCACTGAGACATTCAGTGAGGACAGGCCAGCCGCCTGCAGTCTTCTTGGCAATGTGATAGTCGAGAACCCAAGGAGTCCTAGAAGGCTGATGGCTGAGTTGGGTTCGAAACAGGGCTTAGAGGCGCCCAGGGGGCAGCAGCAGTGGTGGCAGACTGGCCTTACCAGAGCTGACGGGCAGGCAGGGACCAGCAGCTCATGTTAACAGAGCCCTGGCCACGGGCCCTTCAGTGCCCTGGTTCTCTGAGTCTTGGCAGTGGCACAGGAGGCACGTGTGTGTTGTCCTTGGTTATGGAGATTCCGTGGAGCTGCTTGCTCCATGGTAGTGTGACACCTTGGACAGAGCTGGCCATTTCCATCTTTTTCTCACTCACTCTCCTGTCCTTTCCTTGGCTGGCTGTGATTCTGTAATTCTTTCTGATTCATTCCAGCACAGTTTGCTGCTTTTCTGAAACAAAACATGCTGGTGAGGAAAGCTCTTCCTCCCGGCACCTCCTGTCTCGTTGGTGAGTATTGCTTTCTCTCCTGCTCATCCTGCTTTCTGCTCCTCTACCCGCCTCTCCTCCGCCTGCTCAGCGTCCTCCTGTAGTTTCTCTCTGCAGCCTTCTGTCTCCTAGTTCTTTGGGCGACTCCCTTTGCTTACGCGGTCTGTGGTTTCTGCTCTTTCCCCATTCTTTTTGCTTGCTCCTCGTAATGTTTTGCTTTTTCTCTCTCTTGCTGTGGTTCTCAGCTCTGCTTCTCCTTTGTGTGCCCATTGCCTGTGAGCCTGAATTTCCTTGTCTGTCCTCTCCCTGCCTCTCTTCTGTTTGCATCCCAGCAGCTGCAAACATACCAGCCACTTCTCTGTATGACACCTGTCACTCCTGTTTTTCTGCCTGCCTTCTTCCTCTGGTTGCGGCCAGCATACCCATCCCCAGAGTTGTCCCTCAGCTGGTGACACCTTCACTGTGGCCCCAGGCCAGGAGCCCCTTCATCTGCCCCTCTTCACCTCCCAGTCCTGCGTGCCTGTGCTAAGAGGGATGGGGGAACTTCTGAGCTAGAGGAGGGAACATCCGAGGGAGCCTGAAGAACAACTTGAGTCCCACAGGCATGGCTGTGTGCATGATGAGTCTGTTGGAGTCAGTGGAGGGAGAAGCCCAAGTACGAACAGCACTGGTGCAGATGACCTGGGTACTAGTTTGTGACATGGGCCACTGCTTCCCCGTTACTGAGAGCCACCATGAAGTCCTGGTGCCTGTCTTCGTTGCCTCCATTCGTCAGGCAGGCCCTCAGCTTTGGGCTCTTAGGGCAGGGGAGATTCCTTAGAGCCCCGTGAAAAGTCCCTGCATGACACTGGGTGGCCTGCTCCTCTGGGGTACTTTGTGCAGTGTTCACTGCCACCAGTTGTGGGAAGACATGGGGAGGGCTTGCAACCGGAAGGCAGCACATTCCGAGTCTAGGAGGACTGTGGCGAGCCTCTTAGTCTGTGTCGTTGCCTCTGCTGGCCAGGGTCAGTGTGTTTTCTGCCCTATTCCCACCAGTGCAGGGCCCCTTCCGTGTGGTTCTAGGTCAGGGTGACAGATGGAATGGTACCATCCCCTGAGAAGGGCAAGGTGGGGGTCACCACAGCAGGGCCTGAGCTGGGACTGTGCAGCATGGCCTGAATGTGGGGCGGTGTGCTCACATGTCCCCTTATACCGTCCTTTGCTGGCACTAACCGGCAGCATCGTTTTTGGCTGTGTAGGACTCATGTGCACTCCACCTCTTAGTTCCCATTTCCTCAGAACCGGCGGAGGAAGCGGAGAAAGAGGAGCTGAGGGTCCAGCTGAAGCGGCACCATCCCTCCAGCCCCCTTCCTGGCAGCAAGGCCTCTAAGCGGCCTAAGATCAAAGTGTCCCTCATCTCACAAGGGGATGTGGCTGGAGGGGCTCCAGAAGGTGAGCCTCGAAAGAGCAACTAAGATATATCGTGTATAGGTACAAATTCCATATGATGAATGTGATCACTATGCATATCTAGATTGTACCAATAAACTTAATTGTGGAAAATAAAAAGTGCTCAGAAGGTGAGCCTCGTGGCCGCGAGAAGCAGCCTGGCTCTTCAGGCACAGAACGCTGCCCTTGGAGGTGCCTCCTCTGTGAGAGACTCGAGGGGAGCATGGGGGCAGTGACCTAAACGGAACGGGAGCTGGGGTGTGAGAGGTGCTGAGGCCCACTTAGCACCGTGTACTGTATTTTGTTCTTTTTGTCTTCAGCGAATGATAAGATACTCTAGGAAGCTTCAAAAATGGAAGGGGGCAGTGACCCCAACAGCCCCTGCACTGACGCGGCTGTTCTTTCTCCCTCCTCTAGGTTCCGTCCGTAACATGGTATCTTGTGCTTAGCCTGGGTTGTGGAACGTGGAAAGGTAGGGGCCAAGCAGGACTGACCGTGACCGTGGGTTTCTGTTTTGCAGCTGCGGGAGGGAGGCCCATCACCATGACGCTGGGGCAGGCATCCTCGGGGACCAAGGAGCTCACCGGGCTTCTCACCACAGCCAAGTGAGTTGGCCGCTTGGGCTGTCTGGTCCTTGCTTTCCCTTCACCCCTGTCTGGCTCTTTAGTGCTTCAGGGAGATGGTGGATTCCACATTCTTCAGTCATGGGAACATGACTTCTCTCTAACTGGGACCTTTGTCTTTGATTTGGGTCCACTGAGCATTCACTGTTAGGTAGAGATTGCAGCATCTTGCTGTAAGGATTGGGTTCTTCAGGCCTGACTTTTAGGACCAGAGGCCAGCTTCAGGAATGGGTCAGAGAAGCCGTAGGCTCTAGTCTCCGTGTCCAGTGTGAAGAGCCTTGCCAGGTCCGCGTCAGCCCTCCCTGTGTTGTTAGAGTCAGCTGCACATTGACCCTTGGGTGACTGAGCTCCTTTCTGTCTCCAGGTCAAATGCTTCTGAAGGTGGAGTTGTGGCCAGCCCCACCCCTGTGGGGGTCTCCAGCAGCACCTCGCCCAGTGCCTTGCACACACTCCAGAGCCGCTTGGTGGCCACGTCTCCTGGCAGCTCCCTCCCAGGTATCTTGTCACCCAGTATCCCCCCAGCACGTCATCTTGGTCTGCTGCGGGCGGGGGCGGTCCTGGACAAGCCTCCTTGGAGCTGGGCCTGAAGGGTATAGCTTGATCCTCACCATGTGGGTGGTCAGTGGTCATAGCGACTGACAGGAAGCCAGAATCAGCTTGGATGGAGGGAATTCCTTAATCTTAATATCTGTAGTACGCTAATGTCCCTGTCTTCAGGGGCTATGTCCTCTCCTGTAAGGACTGGGAATAGAGTTGGCGATGTCACTTGGTGTTGAGCACTTGTCTAGCAGGTGCCAGGTCCTGGCTTCCATCCCCAGCATGGGGATGGGGTTAGGGTGATACAGCTAAGGATAAGAAATAGCTGATGGGGGGCCGGTGAGATGGCTCAGCGGCTTAAGCGCCTGCCCGGCAAGCGCGAGGGCCCGAGTTCGACTCCCGGAACCCACATACGAAAAAGGGGCCGGTGATATCGCTCAGCGGCACGGGCGCCTGCTGGTGCGCGAGGTCCTGAGGTCGACCCCCCAGTACCCACAAAAAAAAAAAAGAAATAGCTAATGGATGATGTATGTTTTGGGTTGTATCTGGGGGTTTTAAACACATCTGATGGGGGCCGGTGAGATGGCTCAGCGGCACAAGCGCCTGCCTGGCAAGCGCGAGGGCCCGAGTTCGACTCCCGGAACCCACATAGGAAAAAAGGGCCAGTGATATCGCTCAGTGGCACGGGCGCCTGCTGGTGCGCGAGGTCCTGAGGTCGAACCCTGCTACCCACAAAAAAATAAAAATAAACACATCTGACTGAACACAACTGGAAACAGTGCTGTACTAATCATTAGCAAAACGAGTTGCTTCCATGCCTGTCCTGTCCCTCATTTTCTTTGACCCCCCCCCGCATGGAGAGGTGGTCACCTGAGCCAACAAGGCTGGCAGTGCAGACCTCCCCCTTCTTCAAGAGGACCCCCTCTTTGTGCCAAGGCTGTGGGACTGTGTAGGTGAAGTATAAGTCAGGTGTCTAGAAGTTGTTGGCCTTAAAAAGCCCTTCGTCTTCTCTGGGAATAAAGGAGGGACTTTAGATTTCTGAAGTGTAATTCAGTCACTCGTGGTTTTCCCAGCGCTGTCCTGAATGTGGGGCCACCAGGGCCACCTGGTAGGAACCACCGGGTTCAGAGCAGGCTGAGATGTACAGAGCAAATTCAAGGTTGCATCTGCATGTTTCCTGCTGTGGCACCCCCTGTCGTGCTGGTGGCAACCCTCCTGAGGGCAGGGAGTGTCCAAGGGCACCCAGGAGTCTTGGGCTGGTGCGGCTGGGGTCCCTGGGGGACCTGTGTGCAATTTGCTGATGCTCATTGTGTCCTCCTAGGGGCCGCTTCAGCCAGCAGCCTCCTCCAAGGCCTCAGCTTCAGCCTGCAGGATATCAGCGGCAAAAGCTCCGGCCTCCCCACGAACCCCTCCTCGGGCCTGGCTGCACAGGTGGGCTCCTGCTTCCGCAGCACAGTTGATTTTGGCAGGGCGGTGAGCCTGCAGTCAGTAGGTCAAGGACAGCCAGCTGAGAGCTGCCAGTGGAGAAGGCCCATCACTTACGTGTGGCTGAGGGCAGGGTTCTTGGTCTCTCTGTCTTGTTCTCTTGTTGGTAAAATGAGGTAATAATAGTAGCTCCCTCCGAGTTGTGAGGTTTAAAGATGATGTATGCCAAGAGCTTGGCAAAAGACCTGGCCCGTGGTGGGTACTCGGTGCGTGTCAGCGTTTAGCAGTGTGTTGCGGACACTCCACACTCAGACACTGTTGCTGGATGTCAGCTTCTGACTGCTTGGGCTTGTGTGTCCCACAGGCCACCAGTGTGAAGCTGCCCACCCCCATGCAGAGCCTGGGTGCCATCACCACGGGCACCAGCACCCTTGTCCGTACCATTCCAGTGGCCACCACTCTCTCCTCCTTGGGCACCACCCCTGGTGGGAAGCCCACAGCCATCCACCAGCTTCTGACCAACGGGGGCCTCGCTAAGTTGGCAAGCAGCCTTCCTGGCCTGGCTCAGATCTCTAACCAAGCTTCAGGTGAGTCTTGTGAGAACATGGGGACTGCAGATTGGCCGTTCCTCCTGGAACTCCCATTTTGTGTGGATGAGATCTGAACCCAACTCCACAGGTCCTGGGATCACCCTCAGGTTCAGCTGTGTGGACTCAGCCCCCAGAGAGGCCAAGGGGGTACAGGCTGTGTCGTGCTGCCTTTTGGGGTTGCTGACTGGGTGTGCAGGGCCCAGCTGGGAGGAGGCCGAGGGCTGTGTCTTATAGGGTAGATTCTCCCAGGGGGAAGAGTAGAGGCCATGACCAAAACCCATGTTCCCATCTTCCTCTCTCCCCTTTTCTCTCTCTGTCTCTCAGGCCTGAAGGTCCCCACCACTATAACTCTGACACTCCGTGGCCAGCCAAGCAGGATCACCACGCTGAGCCCCATGGGTTCAGGACCAGCCGGGCCTGAGGAGCCCACATCCCAGGCACTGGCCTCCAGCGCACAGGTGAGTGCCCTGGAGACCAGGGAAGCTTGGATGGTGGCAGCTGACTGGAGGAGTTGGCCTGCACCGCAGCTGTTGGCAGACCAGATCAGATCCACTCGGGGTTTGTAGCTTTGCCACTTGAGCAAATCAAGGGCCACTCTGAGTCTCCTCCTCGGTGACACTCCCTGGGTGTCATGAGGATTAGATAGTAAATACTGGAGTGTGTGGCAGCAGCAGCACCTGGGTGCTTACCCTCTTCGTTTTCCACCTGTCCGGGTCCATCATTTGGAGCTATGAGGAGGCACTGCTCAGCTCATTCTCTCTGCCTAGCGCCTTCCCAGATCTTAGTATTGGTTGCTGTCTTTCTTCGGGCACAGCTCATCCCCGTAAGTCACCGTCACTTCCTCTTACCCAGTCTGGTTTCCATGGTGACTTGTTGATGTTAGTTTGATTTTGTATATTTTAGGTAGGGTCTCACTAGGTAGCCCAAGCTAGTCTTCACCTCCTGATCCTCCCTGCTCAGGCTCTCAGGTGTTGGAATTACAGGCATGTGCCTCCACCCCTTGCTCTAATGTGACCTTTTCAATAAAATGTTTGCAATCTTTAAAAAGTTCCAGCCTAATGGAGTGGAGTGTGCTTTCCTCCAGGATGCACTGTTAAGCCGGAACCACCCTGTGTGGGGAAGGGTGCTATTCCTTCCCTCCAGACTACCTTCCCTGGGTACCACTGGCAGGTGACAGTTCTGAGCCACTCCACAGGCCCTTTGTCTCATCTGCTTTAAGGGGAAATGCTGTACTGAGATTGATGCCTGATACTCATTCGGATCATAGTGGCATCTTTTTGCAGAGGGCTGGAAGTGTTTTTATTTTACTTCTTATTTTTTCAACTGCAAAAGTAATTGTGCTTGCTCTAAATTATTCAATCACTGCAGAAGTAATTAATTTAAAATGAGAAGTTCCCATCATGCTATCCCCAGAGATGGTATCCACTATAATGGTTGCTGTGGGTACTTGCAGATTTTTCTTCCTCTACACAGTACATAATTGGGAGGGGTAGGAAAGGGTTGTGGGGTACGAGGTATTTTGTAACTAGCCTTTGTTTGTAAGTCATGTTTGTGACATGCTTCTCTGGGTGATGTGGAGCCCTGACTACCTTTTCAGAGGCTGACTAGTGTTCCACTGTGAGGATTTACGAAAACGTGGCTCACCCCTCCTCCGGTGACACGGCGCTCGGGTTATGTTTTGGGTTTTGGTACAGCGTACAGCTTTGCTTGTGATTCTTGTGACCTTCTGGAAGCTAGAGAGAAAGTGAAGGGCATGGGCTTTAACCTCTGCCCAGCTGCTGGCTAACTGCCGTTTAAATGTTTGCTAATCTTCAGTTCTAACCTCAGTGATGAGCATATGTGTTTTCTATAATGTGCATTTTTCCTGATTAATTCTAATATCGTATGTCTTTTATGAATTGCTTATCATATTCATTTGTTTGTTTGTTAGTTTTTGAGACAGGATCTCACTGTGTAGTCCAGGCTGGCCTCGAACTCATGGCAGTCCTCTTGCCTCAGCCTCCCAAGTGTTGGGATTACAGGCGTGCACCAGGCCCAGCTGTTTGTCATATTCTTTATTTGCTATGCAGTGGTTGCTATTTCGGGATCTTCCATTTTTTACTCACTTGAAGTTTTTGTATACTAAAGTGAAATGGGTAGTGTCTTATTTTTTCTCATACTGTAAGGCAGTTCAGTAGTATAGAAATGCTACTTTCCCTAGTGGTTTGGTGGAAGTGACCTCCAAGGCCTTTTGGGGCTGTTTCAGGCCAACTTTGCCTTTGCTGATGTCACACTGATGCCCAGCTAGAATGCAGGTCCCTGCCTGTGCCACTTCCTCAGCGGCAGGTGGTCCTCTTCAGCCTGCTGGGCCTGGGGAGCTGGGCAGTGCTGGTCAGAGAGTAGAGCCTCATCTTCTGGGCTAAATCAAGGCCCAGGATAGAGATCAAGTTTTGGCTTCTGCCTGATGATGCTGACGTCAGGTTAGTTTGCCTGTGGTAAGGTGGGTATGAGTGCTAGGAGGGTGTAGTGGTGGGCCTTTTCCTGCAGGCAAGGTGTTACTTGGTTAAGGCTTCCAGTAGTCACTGCAGTGTTCACGCTGCACACGGTAATACTGAGGACAGGCACTGAGTGGTGGGTCAGGCCATCCTTTTCCAGCTAGCTGTGTGGTCTTGGGCAAATCACCTGACCTCTCTGGACTTTGGTTTTCTAATCCAGTTCAGTGGCTTAAATCAGTGACTCTTGTGGTTGGTGGGATTAGTAGGACCTCAATGTCTCAGGCTTTGGAAACACAAATATTTGAAGATTGAAAAACCACCCATTTTTGGCATGTATGAGACAGTTGGAAATTTGAACTCTCGATATTAAGGAATTGTTAATCTTTTTATGTGTGATAATGATATTGCATTTAAGTTTTAATAATCTTTTTTTAGTTTGGGGTTACCTACTATAATATTTCTCCATGAAACGAACTTAAAAAGATTGTAAGCTAGGTATAGTGGCACATGCCTGCAATCCCAGCTACTTAAGAGGCTGAGGCAGGAAAATCACAAATTGGAGGCCAGCGTGGGTGGCTTAGTGAAACCTTGTCTGAAAATAAACAATAAAAGGGCTGAGGATGTAGCTCAGGGGTAGAGTGCCCTTGGGTTTGATCCCCGGTACCAAAGAGAAAAGAAGGAAGAGAGTAAACACCAGCTAGGCTTCTGTAAGGTCTGTGGAAACTGTTTGGTTTCTGGCACTGATTAGTATTAATTCCACGTTTCCATCATGGGAATGGACCACTGTATGTGCTTACAGCCAACAGGCTGCGGAGGGGAGAGGAGGGATGCTGTGCCTGGCATCAGAGTCCTGAGAATGAACACTTCCTTGCTCGCTCACGGTCACAGGTGCTTCTCTCTGTCTTCCTGGCCACACCTGACCTCAGCAAGCTGGGAGGCAGCCCCTCAAGCTGTGGCCCGGGACAGTGGCCTCCCTGAGCCTTGCCACAGCCCCTGGGCACACAGGCTCATGCAAGCTCAGAGACACCTAACCAGCACCATGGGAGCTGCTGGGGGCGGGTCCCTGGAGTGTTTGAGTATCTGCCCTTTCCTCCCTTCCCATCTCTCCATCCTCTGAATTTCCCAGGTATGAAGTCCAGAAAAGTGGTAGAAGACTTTGTGAGAGCAGATGCCCCTGTCTGCTTTACTGCCTTTCTAAACTGAAGAGCTTCAGAGCTCTACACGATTTTTTATTAGTTTTTGCAGTGCTGTGGATTTAATCCAGGGCCTTGTGCATGCTGGGCAAGTGCTCTATCCCTGAGTCACACCCCTAGTCCCAAGGCTCAGCAGTTTATGGCATTCTCCACACATCTGCAGAATGACATAAGAAATGATGTCAGAACAGTTACAGAAATCTTCCCTTTAATTCTGTCACTCTTCGTGACTCACCGGTCTCCTTTCCTCTCTCTCCCTTCCTGTCCTCGTTGGTGAGAGCTGACCTTGGTGGCTGAGCATGTAGTAGTATATCCTAGGTGCTTTCTGTGGGCTGACTCACTTAATCCTCACAACCACCCTGGGAAGTAGGTGCCTGTGTCCCATTGGTGAGGAAAAGGAGGCTCATGGAGCCCAGGAGCTGCATATCCTGAGGCGAGGGGCGCCTCTGACTCCCAAGTCTGTGTCCTCGAAGTCACACAGCTGCCAAAGCACATATCCTTGTGCATCCAGCTGCTTCCCTGTCAAGTCTGTCCTTCGGAATACATTCTTAGGATGGGGTGACAGGGTCAGAGGGTTGGGATATGGGAGCCTGCAAAGCTCTGACCCTTGCTCATTGCCTCTCCTGCCATAGCGCCTGCCTCCTGCACCCTGAAGATGCCACTCATGTGTCCTGCTTACCAGGCTGGTGATGGTTGCCTCCCAGTGGCTGTGGGTACACGTGCATCCTGCTGAGCTGTCTGAGTGTCTGGAGACCTCTTTACGGCAGTCGTTGTGCCTCTGCTAGCTGTCCTCAGGGTCAGGCCTCTGGGGC
The DNA here is from genome assembly GCA_028451465.1 of Erethizon dorsatum. Classification (NCBI taxonomy): domain Eukaryota; kingdom Metazoa; phylum Chordata; class Mammalia; order Rodentia; family Erethizontidae; genus Erethizon; species Erethizon dorsatum. Next base: position 9,057,643 of record CM051824.1, read on the forward strand.
TTGAGCAACCATGTGGCCGAGTGACATGGCACCTGCAAGGGAAGCAGCACCCTCCGCATCTGTACTCTGGTTCCCGGAACGCCAGCCTCGTCGCAGATCCGGCGCTCATGGACTGGAGGCACTTCTTCCTCACGCTGGTGTGCTTGACCCGCTCACTGCGTCTAATAAAGGAACCTCCTTTCTCCAGTCTGTCCTCCGTGTACCCGCCTGGAGAAGAGGGCCACATGGTCTGGGGCTGCAGAGGATTGGGATCATCCTGGCCCATTGGCAAGGTCAGAGGGCTGTTGCGAACATCTCTCTTGCTTCACCAAGCAGCCAAGGAAACATCTTTAGAAACTGCACCGTGTACAGAGCAGCCTGCTAGAAACTCCCAAATGGAGACAGTGAAAACTGGTTGTGTCATCTTTCTGCCCCTTGACCACGCTAGGATGTGCAGAACAGCGGTCCCCGCGAGATGAGTGCTGGCCCCTTCCTCTTTTCATCATGCTGTGGGAGGTTCCTGTATCCAGGGAGCCTGCAGGTCCAGAGGCGCTGAAGAGGAGGAACGAAGTGTCCCTGTGGCACAGACAGTATGACCTTGGGGCTGTGTGTCTGGCACCTGAAGACCTGGTGATGAGCTAGAAATGAGAAACAGAATTTGCCAAGTCAGGGAAAAGCCCAGCCCCTGTCTCTGGTGCATCGTTGAAGCAGGGCCAACAGCTAAGGTGATACATTGCCCCAGAAGCTTGGGCTATCAGGACGACCTTGGTCCTTGGGACCCTGGGGGTTCAGGACGTTGAAGACCATGCTCTGCTGTTTCTGTTCACATGACTTCTCTCTTCCTGCCTAGAGGTGGGGAGATTTATGGTGGTTATTTTGTGTGGCGCTCTTGGTGCCAGCCTGAGCCCTGAGGGCCATGGTCCCAGTGAAAGGCTCACTGGGGATGGAGCGCTGAGACCCTCCTGACCTCTTCACAGGGCTGTGTGCAATGTGGTATGGGATTTGGATCCGCACCTGGGCTCCAGCACAGGCTCCCTTCCCTTCCATACTTAGACTTCCGGTTAGGGTGATAGATAAGGCACAGGGAAGGCACCTTGAGTGTGACTGTTCAGTCCAGGGTCCTGACGCACACTGTGACGTACATCCGGGCCAGGCCGGCAGGGCCATCCCAGAGCCTCACCTGCATGCTGGGTGATGGCCAGAAGGGAGCACACTGCTTGGTAGTCGCAGATAAGGCAGGTTGAGGGCGTACGTGGTGGAATCGGAGAGGGTTCCCTAAACCTCAGGTCCTCTGCCTTGCCTCCTGCTCTGGTTCACACAGAATTAGGCTGTATTTTTGCATTAGGTGGTAGGTTATTGCCTTCTGAAATTCAGAAGGCATCTAATAAATTTAAGGAAGATATGAAATCTGAAAGGCATCCAGGGCTCAGGGTTGCCTTTGATCCTTTACAGGTAGGATCAGAAGACACCAAAAGAGCAGAGAGGAGTAAGACTGAGGCTCTGTGAAGCAGGCCCTGAACACCTCTTATGACAGCAGCACAGCCCAGACAACGGCAGGGGCTGCTGCTTACAGATGCTGGCCCCACGAGGACGGGGACCAAAGAGCCTCGCGTGTCGTCCTGCCTTGTGGTCAGTCCTCCATGCAGCCTGAGGGTGATTACTGAGGCCTGCGCCACACCGTGAAGGCCTCTAAACTGCAGAGTGGGCTCTGAGAACACTGACATTCACTGTGGAGGGCTGGCCAGTGGCGGAAGAGGTCGAAGTCTAGTGTCACCTTCCCCAGAGCCCCTCTCAAGCCATATGTCTCACAGTGTCTCCAGCTATTTCACAGCAGGCTCAGAGGCCACAACTGCAGAAGGTGATACTCTTGGCGGAAAATGTAGAAGGATCAAGAAGGCTTTAAATTCTTGGACAGCAGATGCGTGTTGCTGCCCTGTAGATGTCTTTGGGCTTTGGAGGAAGTCACCGAGGAGCGAAGACCTGCCCGCAAGTGGTCCCGCCACCAGAACAGTCTTGGCTGGAGCTGAGCTGCTGTGTTCTTACTTAGCAAAAACAATTAAAAAACACCAAAACCAACCCTTCCATTTGTTTTCATTTGACTTTACATGTTTGTTCTGAGTACTACCCAGTGAGTGGGTACAAAAAACAGGACTATGGTAACAGTATGATGCCAGTGGTGGTTCACCAAGGTCAGGTGCTGTGAGGTGGGTACTATGATTCACTTTTCCCAGAGAGGAAACAGGCACAGAGAAATCACAGCAGGCAGTGGCAGAGCAGGACTGGAACCCAGGCAGTCTGATGGCTGCACTGCTCTGCTCTGTGCTGGGGTCCTGAGATGGAGACCAGCAGTGCCGATGAGCCCAGGAGATGGTCAGCTTGGCCTCCATGTGACCCTTCTCAGTGGCCCTCCCCCAGGCCATGAGCAATGGCTGCTGCTGGGGGGGTGGGGCTTGGCTGGGCCTGAGTTGGGAGGTGGGGTCCTTTGTCTTTGGTCCTAGGAGACCGGTGTCCCTTTGCATTTTCTGGACCTCCGCCCCAGCCCGCAGTAAGTAAGTAAAGACTTAGATGAGTGAATCCCAGCCTCCAGGTTAGTTGTGACCTTGTACAGACGTTCCTTGTTTAATGATCAAGTCCCTTTCCTGCAACTAGGTCGTTAAATGAACTGGCTGCTAAACGAGGAACTGTATATAGTATGTATATTACAATATTCGGAACAAAAGTGGTCAAAGCAAACTCCAACTCCTTGGGTTTTATTTGCATAACTCTTAAATGTGGTACTGGAATGTACAACGGAACATAAATCTACAGTACCGCACAGTGGGATCAGCAAGAGTTATGGGGAAGAAATGACCATAACGCTGCACTGCCACTTACATTCCTGCATTGTTAGTCTGAATGTGGATCGTAAGTCCAAACCATCTTTAACCAGGCGGGTTGTTAAACGAGGAATATTTGTAGCCTTCTCATCTTTAAATTCCCGGTCCCCGCACTTGGCATCTGCACTGTCCAGTGGAGCCTGAAGCTGTGGGAGGGAGCCCTCCTTAGTACTTGGCACACCTCCCTTCTCCGTCCCCCGTCTCGCTGGTTCCGAGTCGGAGCAAGGAAGCTAAGGCTTAGGGTGTGTAAATGACAGCTGTCTTTTACTTCAGGAGGGCGGGAGCAGGGCCACAGAAACTAAGATACAACAAGCCTTTGTAACGTCTTCATCTTTTCTGAGTGTACCTGTGTTTTAGTCAGGATTGATGGTTACAAGCAGCAGGAGCTCTCACCATCAGCGTGGCGCTGAACGGGAACATGCTGTCAGGTGCTCTGCAGATCTGAGCCTCTGTGTCTGCTGCGTGCCTCGTGTCCTCTGCTGACTCCACCCTGCAGGGTCCAGTTTCGATCTGTCGTCAGGACCTGCCAGCCAGTCCTGTGGATGACTGGTGTCTGGTCAGACTGTGAAGACCCCTCCCCATCGACTTGAACCACTGCAGGCCGCTTAGCCTTTCTGCCTGTCCGGAGGAGGAGCTCACATGGTTCCTGTTACCCTTCTAAGCAGTAGAGAGGCTAAACACACACACCATAAACTGCTGTTGGGCTCATTAGACACGTGTGACGTAACAGTGACCATGAAGAGGCCCTGCGTACCCTCACCAAGTCCCCCACCTGCTGCTTATGTGCAGATAACTAGTCTTAGTTACTTTTCTCGTTGCTGAGACAAAATACCCAACACCCGAAGTTAAAGGAGGAAAGATTTATTTAGCTCACAGTTTGTACAGGTTTCAGTCCGTAATCAGCTGGCTGCAAGGCAGGATGGCACATGGTAGAGGGCAACAGTTAATGGCAGCGGAAGACAGCAAAAGTGACAAGAGCATATGGACAAGGCTCTTTCTGTCCCTTATTTTGTGTGCGGGCTATCCACCCTGGGGCAGATGTAGCACTCGCACCCTTAATCCCAGCACTGGACCGTGAATCAATCACAAACTAGATTCAGCCACCTCTGAAAAGCCCACCCCCCACATGACTGCGTGAGGCTTTGGGGGGACATCCAGACACAAACCATAACACTAGTACAGCATCAAATTCGGGAACTGTCAGGTACAGTGTGTGTCATTGTATCCCTGTGGCCACCACCAAGTCACAGGATGTCCCATCAGCACAGGATCTCCCTTGCGCTTTCCCTCGGTCACTCCCATGCCCATGCTGCCATTCCGAACCCATAGCAACCGCCCATCTCTGCTGCGTGTCTCTCTAAACAGAACGGTTCATGGGTAGAATCACACAGTATGTGACCTTTTGAGGTTTTTTCCACCCGTATAATTCCCTTGATGTCCGTCCAAGTCGTGCACGTCTGTGGTGCATTCTGTTTATTGCCGAATGCTGTTCATGGCGTGGTTATGTCTGTCACCTGTTGGATGCTTTGACTGTTTGCAGGGTTTTATGTTTTTGGTGGCACTAGGGATTGAACCCAGGGCTACATCTCCAGCTCCTTTAAAAAAAAATTTTTTTTTGAGAGAGAGAGTTTTGTTAAGTCTTCTAGTTGCCCAAGCTGGGCTCAGACTTAGTCCTTCTGCCTCATCCTCCCAGAGTTCTGGGGTTACAGGCATATGCCACCATGCCCAGCCTTGTTTCCAGTTTTGAACTGCTATGCAAAACAAGCTGCTATGAGCTATTATATTCAGATTTTTGTGTTTGCATTTCCTCAGAACACATACTCAGGAGTGTAATTATTCCTATGGTAAGTTTTTAGGTTTTTGGGGGGTTTTCTTTGTTGTTTTTATTTATTTTTTATTTTATAAAATTTTGTTCGTTTGTTTGAGACAGGGTCTCACTGTGTAGGTCAGGCTGGCCTGGAAATCACGGCAATTCTGCCTCAGCCGCCCAAGTGCTAGGATTACAGCATGCCTGGCAGATTCTTATATATCCTTGATTTTCTGTCAGGTTATTCAATTACCAACTATAATTGTGGAATTGTCTTGTCTTATTTCATCTCTGTTCGTTTTTGGTTCATGTATTTTGCATTTCTGTTTGGTATGTACACCTTTGGGATTCCTGTATCCTTTTGGTGGAGTGACCCATTTATTGTTACATAATGTCCCTCTCTGTCCCTGGTAATTTTTTTGCTCTGAAGTCTATTTTATCTGACGTTAATATAGCTACCCTTGCTTGCTTTATTTTATGTTGCGTTATTTATTTGTGCCTAGGGCCTTGTGCATGCTGACTATGCTTTACCACTGGGCTATATGGAGCCTCTCTTGCTTTTTTTTTTTTTTTTTTTTGTCTTTTTGTCTTTTTGAGGCAGAGTCTCACTACGCAGTTCAGGCTGGCCTTCAACTCACTTTGTAGCCTGTGCTGGCCTCGAACTTGCAGCACTGCTCCTGCCTCAGCCTCCCAAGTGCTGGGATTACAGGCGTGCGCCACTATGCCCAGCTGCTTTCTTTTAATTAGTGTTTATATGATACTTTTTCCATTCTCTACTTTTAACCTACCTGTATCATTATATTGGAAATGATTGTCTTGTAGACAGGGTGCATTCAGCATGTGATTTTTTTTTCTCTGCCAGTCTTTTAATTCATATTTTTAGACTGTATTATATGTAATTATAGATATGTTAGGGCTTAAGTCTGCCATTTTAGTTTTTGTGCTCTGTTTTGTACTCTGTTTTTTTTTTCCTACCTTCATGAGTTATTAAACATTTTTTTAGAATATAATTTTGATTTTTTTCCATGGCGTTTTTGAGTGTTTCCTCAGTGGTTGCTCTAAAGTGTAGTTGTATATACCTAACTTTACACAGTGAGCTGGTCTCCACATTCCCCTCTCCTACCTCTAATATGACTGTGTACTTGCAGAACCAAATTAGACAGCATTAAAGTCTTGCTTTAAGCTTAATTTTAAAAACCTGAGAAAGAAAATCTATTGTAGTCAATTTTCCTTCACCTGAAAATGTCTTCATTTCTCTTTAATTACTAAGGGATAGTTTTATTGAATATAAAATTCTGAGTTGATCATTCTTTTTTTTTTTTTTTTTTTTTCATTTTTGGTACTGGGAATCGAACTTATGACCTTGCATTTGCCAGGCAGACTCTGTGCCGCTGAGCTGTATCTCCAGCCCCCGAGTTGATTATTCTTATGGCATTTTTTAAAAATACTGTTTAGTTTTGATGAGAAATTTGCCATCATTCAGATTGTTTTTCCTGTGTAGATAAGGTGGTGTTTCTTTTTCCTTTCAGTATTTTTTGTCTTCAGTTTTCAGATTTGACTGTGACCTGTCTTGGCATGGATTTCTTTGTTTATAGTTCAAATTGGCCTTGAGGTCATTATGTAAGCCCAGGCTGGCCTTAAACTTGTGATCCTCCTGCCTCAGGCTCCCGAGTGCTGGGATTATAGGCATGAGATACCATGCCTGGCTCACTCAGCCTTTTAACTCTTTTGAACCTTTCTGGCAGGTTTGGAGAATGTTTAGCAAATTCTTTCTTTTCAGCCCTACCCTCATTTTCTCTCCTTCAGGACCTCAACTGCCCAACTGTTGGGTCCTCAGATATAGTCTTTTTTTTTTTTTTAATGTGGGTACTGGGAATCGACCTTGGGACCTCGCCCTTGCCAGCAAGCGCTTGTGCTGCTGAGCAATATCACCGGCCCTTTTTTTCCTTTATGTGGGTACTGGGAGTCGAACTCAGGACCTTGTGCTTGCCAGGCAGGCGCTTAGGCCGCTGAGCTATCTCACCGGCCCTCAGATACAGTCTTTAGATGTGACCATACAGGGCCACATCCAGTCCGCCTGCTCTCTGCTCATGTTGTATGATTTCTGTCCTTCAAGTTCACCAGTTCTTTCCTGTGTCCCCTCTAGTCTGCTGTTGAACTTATCCATTGGAATTACTCCATTTTTCAATTCTAAAAGTTGTTTTGTTCTTTATAATGACTCCTTGAAGTACTTTTTATGGTGCTGCTTGAAAATCCTTGTCAGACAGTTCTTACATATGGGTCATTGACACGTTGGCGTCTGTTCACTGTCTTCTCATTCACGTTGAGATTTTCTTGGTTCTCGCTGTGTTCTCTGAGTGGTTGTGAATGAAACGTGTATCTCAGGTGTTACCTCTGAGACTCGGGATCTCACTTAACTCTTCTGTCGGCAGGCATCGTCTGAGCCTGCCCTGCGGGGCTGGAAGTCTGGCTCCCCACATCGACGCGGGTGGAGTCGGGTGGGGACTGCTCCTTATTCCTGGGTGCAGGTGGGAGTCCTGGTCCCCCACTCGTGCCAGCCTGGCGGGAATGAGACGGCGCCTTGTTAGTCACCCACACCTGGCCTCCCCGTGCTTCATGTGGACGCTGTGAAGGAGAGGCAGAGGGCATTCTAGAGGGAAAGTTGTTTTTGTTTTTGTTTTTGTTTTTAGACAGGGCCTCCCTACGTTCAGAATGGCCTTGAACTCACTATGTAGCCCAGGATGGCTTCAAACCCCCAGCTATCTTCCTGCCTCAGCCTCCCACGTGTTGGGACTACAGGCATGCACCACCACACCCGGCTAAAGGGAAATTCTTAATGGGCTCACTTTCACTAGGATGACAGCGGGCCCAGAGTCCCTCCTCCAGTGACCCAGCCTGGGGCAGGTGGTGGGGTCGGTTCTGTCCTGCTCACTCCCAGCAGCAGCGTGGCTGAGTGGAGGAGGCGTCACACTGTTTGCCCAGGCCAGCTGCTGCATGACAGGCTCTGGGGCAAGTTGTGGAGTTCTGTGCACCACTGGCCCATCGTGTGGCCCCGTGCCGCCGTGGGCTTTCTAGTCTTCTTGGTGCCTGTTCCTGAGATGCGCATCCTCATACTCCTACTGTACTCCTACAATACTCCTCACCAGTATTGTAACACTGACCTTTGCCCGTGCAGCCAGACCACTTGCAGCCTTAATCGTCCATCTGTCCATGTACATCCATCTCTCAGTTTAAAGAAGCCAGCCAGCCAGCCCAGAGTTCTGCGCACTGGGAGGCTTCTGTTTGTCTGTCTTTTAGCGTCACTTCCAAGAGAAGTGTAGTTCTGTGGCCATCCCCTCCTGTGAGGGCCGCCACGGGGAGAGCTCCCAGCAGATCAGGCCCACGTTATTTCCTTCTTACAGCCAGTCATGAGCACACCGTGGGGCACAGATGACGCCTGAAGGAGAGGAGGCAAAGCAGCAGGCGGCTGTGTTGAAGGAGTCCCATGTGCTTGTGTCTTCTGGACCTACTTGATCCTGTCCCTTCTGTCTTTGCTGCACAGGTCTAACTTCATATCTAGGCAGGTCAAATAATTCTAAATTCATAACGAGATGCGTAGCTCCCATGGTCGCTTGATGTTCCCTGGTTAAGTGATCACTGCTCTCTAGAGGCCAGTGGAGAATCAGGACATTTTTCAAGTGGACCTAGTTATCTGGAGAAGAGGGTGTGGCTTTGCCCCCAGACCATCCACTTCTGTACTGTAATTCTTTTTTTTTTTTTTTTTTTTTGTGGGTACCGGGGGTCGACCTCAGGACCTCGCACGCCAGCAGGCGCCCGTGCCGCTGAGCGATATCACCGGCTCCTTTTTCGTATGTGGGTTCCGGGAGTCGAACTCGGGCCCTCGCGCTTGCCGCGCAGGCGCTTACGCCGCTGAGCCATCTCACCGGCCCTGTACTGTAATTCTGCTATTGGTGTTTGCTGTTTGTCACAGACACTTGTGTGTTAGATGTGCTGCAGGACACAGCTGTAGACACAGACACAGCTGTAGGAGCAGCTTTCTCCAACCTGGACTTGATGTAGACTTTCCATTGCTTTAATCTTTCCTCAAAAAATTGTTTTTCTTTCCTCAAAATTGATCACGCAGCAAGTAGGTTGAAATAACACACTGAAATTCAGTATATATTGCCTCCAAATGCCAAAAGGGATCTGCCAAGAATTTTCCTTTTTTAGGGGTAATGAAGCAAAGTACACAGCGTCTTTCACCTTGGAAGGGCTGTCTTTATTTATTTATTTATGGGTTTCACTACACAGGTCAGGCTGGCCTTGAACTCACTTTGTGGCCCAGGCTGGCCTCAAACTCGCAGCAATCCTGCTGCCTCAGTCCCCCAAGTGCTGGGATCACAGGCGTGCGACACCACGCCCAGCTTGGAGGGGCTGTCTTAACCTGCTCCTCCCCATCAGATCTCTAGAAGCCTCATCGATGGGCTTTTGGATTTTCCTGGGGTCCGTCTTCTCAGGGTCTCTAGGCTGTCCAGTCTGCTAGCTCTTTCCTGCCCATCAGATCCAGCCAGTTCAGCAGACCACTATGCTGCAGTCAGGACCTCCACCCCCTGTGTGAGGGCACAGTGCGGGCTCACATAGCCCTAAATCTCCTGAACGTCTTCCGTTGGCTGGGCCAGGTAGAAGCATTTTGGGGTCCTTACCAGCTGAAATGAGGGGGAAACCATTTTCCATGTCAACAGCAGCATACCAGGTGTCAAGGATATGCTTATTCCAGTAAAGATAACTACATCTCAACCAGCCGTTGCAATTGGAGTTAGCCCCCAATCAACTTCATGGTAATCTAGTCACCACCCAAGATCCAGTCACGTGACAGGTAAGTTAGATGGAGATGTGACAGGTATTTCCACCTTGCATTTTTCCAGCCTTTGTTACCGGCACCACTTCTCAGTCCCCGTGATGCGCTGTTGGTATTTAGGAGCTTCCCCGTAGCTTCCTGGCTAAGCCAACATGGAGGGATTCAGCCAGCTGCCATGCACATGGTGTTTATTCCACTGTTATATTCAGGAGCTGGGGATTTAGCAAGGATGGGCCTACAGATGTCCTGGGTCCGCTGTAATTCAAAATGGGACTACAGCCGGGCATGGTGGTGCATGCCTGTTATCCCAGCACTCAGGAGGCTGAGGCAGGAGGGTCACCTTGAGTTCCAGGCCAGCCTGGGCTACAAAGTGAGTTCAAGTCCGACCTGAACTGCATAGCAAGGCCCTGTCTCTAAAAGACACACACACAAAAATGGCGCTACAATTCCATCTGTTCCGTAATACGGAAACTGGAAGCAGAAACCACCAGGAAGTGACATGGAAGAAGCAAGTCCCCTCTCACTGCCCCAGCTTGCAGCCTCCCTCTGGTGCTTTCTACTAGCGGAGCCTCACTGGGAGGCACTGGCAATGCAGAGAAGAAAGTGGCAGAGTTCCAGCCCAGCACCCCAACCCAGGATAGACTGCTGGGGTGGGGCAGACAGAGGTAAAAATACTGTAACAGCTGAATAACTGGCATACTTGTTCCTCTGTCCAAGAAGTTTTGTGTGGTTTTTAAAATAATGTTTGTTTTTGCTAACTCCACTGCTTTCGACCAGCAGGTGGTAGGCACAGGAAGAATTCTAGATGTAATTTAGTGGGAGGCCCAGTGTTCACTCCCTAGAACCACAAAAAAAAACAAAAAAAAAACAAAAAAATTACCTTAGTGACTCAGATCCAAAGGTCTCCATTCAGTCTTTGAGCACAGATTCTGTCTGCAGGGCATTGTAATCTTTCGCCCAACTCCCCTGCCGCGGCCCTAATTGAGAGCTTCATCTCATCCTCCTAACAGCCCCTCCATCCTATAATCCACTCGCCACCCTCCAGTTAGCTGAGTACTCCCATTGTGTGGTTTGGTGTCACTTAGCAAAAACCTTTATTGGCCTCTGCTTCCCACCAGTGCGGACGTGATCAAGCCTGGGCTTGGCTGTGTGGTGGTGCCTGCCCGAGACACCTTCTACACTGCACCGATGCACTCCTCTGTGTTCTCCAGCTCTGCCTCCATGATCGCCTTTCCCACGTCTCACCGCCTGACATTTCCTGTCTCCCTTTCCCTTTCCCTTCAGTGCCTCCCTTGCCCCAGATGAAATTCCACAGCTTTTGTGTTGTTGCTGTGAAGAGGAGTCTTGCTGTGCTGCCCAGGCTAGTCCCAAACTCATTGGCTTCCACGGTCCTCCTGCCTCAGTCTTCCGAGTACCTCGGACCAAGGTGTGCGAGTACTTTTTCATTCTGGAAAATGACAATGTAGCTAACACAGCACAGCATAATACTCCTGGCTTCATGTTGTGGTTATTTATGTTCGTAACACATCACCTCCCTTGGCTGCAAGCTCCTGAGGGAAGATAAGATTTGTAAACGTATCTTAGTAGCTGGCAGGCACCTCCCATTTGCTGAGTGTGTGAGTAGTTCCAGTCTCTCTTCTCATCTACTCTTCCACTTTCCCTCACTAGTTCTTTTGCCTTAGCCTAGAAAAGCATTTGTATTTTTCCTATGGTGAAAGCAAAACCAGGGTTTGTCCTCCACCTGGTATGTCAGAAACTGCCATGAAGACAAAATGCCCAGGATAGTTAAGGAGAAGCCCTTAATTATAAGGGAGAACATCCACCAATGAGGATATCTCAGAAAAAGAAGGTGTTATGGTGTAGATACAGATGTCCCCCAAAAGTCTCGTACTCTAACGTGGGGCTTCGGGGAGGCACTGTACTCATCAGCAGATTAATCCTCTGATGTGTTCACACTGCACGTGCTGTTAGGAGGGGGGGCCTGGTTGGAAGAGACTGGTCACTGGGGTGTGACCTGAAGGTTGTGGTCTTATCCCTGGCTCCTCCCTGCTCTCTGCTTCCCGGCTCCCATGATGTGAGCAGCTTTGCTCCCCAAGGCCCTTCCACCATGCCCTTTCAGTTGACTGTGGATTGAATCCTCAAAAATAAACCATGAGCCAAAATAAACCTCTCCTCCCCCTTTAAGCAGTGGGTGGCAGGTATTTTGTCCCAGCAACAGGAAAGTGATTAATACAGCAGGGGGCCTGGGATCTTACACAGGCAGTCAGACAAGAGAGCCATCTGCGTCATCCCCAAGTCCTGTGGAAGTCCTGCTGAAGGAGGAAAATTGGCCTTATCTTGTTTGTGCCAGGGCAGGGTGGTGCCAGGGCTGAGCAGACGTGCAGTTAGCTGTTTCCTGGAACACAGGCTGGGGTGGGACAGTTCAGAACCAGTATTGTTTTGGGGGATGTAGGGCTGAAGCAAAGTTCATCACCAATTCCCCTTTTTGTTAAAGATGAGTATCATCCATCAGTGAACAACTCCCAAGTGACCATAAGCTTAGGAGGCAACAGGGTCTAAGAAAGAAATCTGTCAAGGACTCTTGTTGGCCTTGTCTTTGCAGAATCAGTTGAACCATCTATTGAGAGGTGGTGGCAATGGACAGAGTCCTGGGATCAGGCATCTTACAAGGGGGTGATTGAAATGAAGAAGAGAATATTAACATAGAAGGCTGGATTCAGATGAAGAGCCAGCAGTTGAACCCAGAGGGTAACCAGTTCACAGATTCCAAGTAGCAAGGGAAGAAAACCCTTTGGTTACATAGCCCAGCTTATTGGGCTCCCGAAGCTCCCAAGCTGGGTGTCCACACTCTCAGTGGCGTGCAGTATTGGTTCTGCTCACACAGGCACGTGCATATCTATCTGAGCATCTCGCTGGGCTTCTTCGTGACCCTGACAGTGGGTTGTCCTGGGAGAGGTCCAGCCCTGCGGTCTGTGTCAGGCTGAAAGCTGAAAGCCACAGTGTCCTGCAGACCCTGGGGGAAGGACTGTGTAAGGTAGATGGAGCCCTGGTGCACCTCTAGATGGCCAGGTTTTTTTTTTTTTTTTTTTTTTGTGGGCACCGGTGTTCAACCTCAGGACCTCGCGCGCCAGCAGGCGCCCGTGCCGCTGAGCGATATCACCGGCCCTTTTTTCGTATGTGGGTTCCGGGAGTCGAACTCAGACCCTCGCGCTTGCCAGGCAGGCGCTTACGCCGCTGAGCCATCTCACCGGCCCTGGCCAGGTTTTAGTTTGGTGATGGTGAGTTAAGCGGGAGATAGAAAAATTGGAAACATTATTTGGAAGATTATAGCCAGATATTGACGATAACAGGAAGAATTGAAATTCTGTAAGAATTGACTGTTTGGGCAAGGTGACAGCATCCAATCCAGTATACACAGGTACCCAAAGTAGCTTTTCCACAGAGTGAGAGGAAGTCAGTCAGACCACCAGCAGACAAAACAGCGTTTTCATAGAGGTACATTTCATAGAATTTACAAAGAGGTATGAGAGCCGGAGTCAGCACCAGGATGGATGTGCGTGGTTTCCCGTTGAAACAGTTTTCCTCTTCAGTCACCTTCATCTTGATAAAAAGCAATCTCAAAGAAAGGTTACTCTTCATCAGAGAAGCGTCAGAGTAAAACAGAACGTATCTGTAGAGGGCAAAAGGCTTCAAACAGCGGTGGTTAAAATACTACTGTGAATTATCGGAAGTGAAGGATCTGATAAGAATTCATGACAAGGCAATGCAACTGACAAGAAAACTAGGCAGTTTCTGGGGCATGTAAAAGAAGATAAAGTCAATCCAAAGTTTTAGACAAAATATAAAAATAATGTCTAACTCCAAAGAAAAGATCTGGAGATGTAGCTCCATGACAGAGTGCTTACTTAGCATGCACAGGGCCCTGCATTCAATCCCTAGTACTGTAAGAGTTTTTTTGAGGTAGGTATTGCATCTAATTAAAAAAAAAAAAAAAAGATCAACGTAATCTTTTCAGGAAAAAATATTTATAAAATATAACAATCCCCCCCAATATATATAACAATCCTGAGACGTATGAATATACCAAGTAAGCAGTTAGAATACACCTTACATGGGCCGGTGATATAGCTCAGTGGTGTAAGCACCTGCCTGGCAAGCACGAGGTCCTGAGTTCGACTCCCAGTACCCACATATAAAAAAAAAAGAATACACCTTACACGAGCTCTGCCATCCTGGGAACTTTGCATTCCAGGAAACAGCTTCGCTGTGTGACTTGGAGATTGTGTTTTCTCTTCAGGTCGTATAGATCTTTCCCATGTCACCTGGACAAGACTCCTTAGATGCCCTGGTTTACCTGTGACCCTCAAGTCACACTTAGACCCTCAGATGTTCCGTTCTGTGCCTCATAAAAGCTTAGCTGAACTGTTTTGTCCTTGTTGATCAATAGGAACAAAATAACAATGCTTGCTTCAGCTTCTCTCCTTCCAGCTTATTTATTCCTTTCTGTAAGGAAAAAGTCCTCCTTGCCTAAGCTCGGGGACACTTGTTCTCCTCGTGGTATTAGCCCCAGTGGTGGACATGAAACCCACGGCCTCAGCGTGTGAGGCGGGTGCTCCCCTTGTTAGATGCACCCCAGCCTTAAAGTCTCTTTACTGCATCTGGGTCTGTTTTCTTTTTTCCCCAAATATGATTTTTGGGTGCTGGGGATCGGACCTCACACATCCTCACATATGTGAGCATAGACCTGACATATCTTAAGCTGTACTCTGCCACTGAGCAACAACCTCCAGGTCCAGGATCTATTGCTTTTTGTTTTTTTAATTTGACACCAAGAATATATTAAGATAAACTTGAGTTTTGCTGCTAAACAAAAAACAAAAAAAAACTTTTAATAAACAAGTTTTGCTGCTACCAACAACATATATATATGTGAATATATATATATATATATATATATATATATATTCACACACATGCACACACACATATTAACATCCAAGGCCGGGGGTATAGCTCAGCAGTGCAGTGCCTGCCTGGCAAGTGCAAAGTCCTGAGTTCAATTTCTGGTACAAAAAAAAAAAAAAAAAATCCAAGAAGCAATTCAGTAAATATGGATTAAATCCTAAAAACATGGGCCGGTGAGATGGCTCAGTGGCGTAAGCGCCTGCCTGGCAAGCGTGAGGGCCCGAGTTCGATTCCTGGATCCCACATATGAAAAAGGGGCCGGTGATATCGCTCAGCGGCACGGGTGCCTGTTGGCGCACGAGGTCCTGAGGTCGACCCCCCGGTACCCACAAAAAAAAAAAAAGAAAAAAAAAAAAAAGAAGTATCAAAAGCTACCCAGAGGGTTCACTTAAGATCATGGGTTACTGGGAAACAACACCTAGCCACCCCATTTAACTGAAGAGAAAATAAAATGACTTAAACATAGGAGGTAACATAACCTTAGCTCTTTTATAACCCATGAAAATTGGGTCATTTTAACAAATGGTAAAATTCTTGTTTTGTGTCTAGATTTCTTTTTTGAAAATCTTGTAAAAATAAATCCATCAAACATTAGCCAGCTTTGAGCACACAAATACAATTCCTTTCTGCAAACTTCCAACTCTATCTTTGCACATCCCTTCACAGGGTGGCATGGTAAACGCATCTGTATTGAAGCTAAATTTGGCCTGAGGATGCCGCCACTCTTCCCTAAGGCATTGCAACCTGAGTGCACACGTGAGCTAACTGCAAACCTTGCAGAGGACGGTGCTCTTCAGCAGCCGTGATCTCAGGCAGTCACGGCAGCTGAGTGTCAGCGATGGCAGGCGGCTGCTGATCCACAGAAGCCAGAACACCTTGCTGAATTCCAGGAAGCTGCCTCGGCCTCATCGCCACTTCCTGTGCATAGTTATGGGCTGACCACAGTTCTTAAGGGCTCTTCTGGTTCCGAGGGCCACTAGGTCCGGAAGCATTCTTGGCTCAGCGAAACTCTTAGATTTGGCTTGTCGAAAGTTTTTCCTTTCTAGCCAGCTATGGTGGTGATACAGGAAAAATATAACCCCCAACCTGTTAGATGTCAGATGTGCCGAGTTCGTGGTCTCACAACATCAAGGAATGAAGAGGAGAACCAAGGGAGGAAGTTAGGAGAGTTTTATTGAAAATAAGGGAAAGAAGAATGGCTCCTGGATTTCCAGGAGGGCTCCTGAATGGGTGGCCACCGAGGCCCTTTGTCAGAGTAATTTATACAGTGAAGTCACAATGTGGGTACAGCTGGGTTAAACTACAATCAACCTGTGGGATTACAAGTAGAGTCACTTAACCATCATTGATCCAACAGGGAAACGAGTCACATAGCAACGGTACGTGGGGAAAGGAGGAGAGTATAGGTCCAGATGTTCTGGTCACCCCCCACCACATGCACCAGACGCCTAGCTGGGCCCCCTGGACCGGGGGTGCTAATCACAGTACAATCTCAGGCTGCTGTTTATCTGCAGGCCTGGCTATGTGTCTCTATCTTGAGGCCTGGCTCTCTTCAGATTTGCCTCCAGCCACAATTCTGATGCCTTCTGTGTGTGTGCTGACTTCCTTGAAGGCCCACTCCCTCTCTGTGTATTAATTTCTATCTAATTTAGCTGTCTGTAATAGTGACACACACCTGTAATCCCAGCACTCGGGAGGCTGAAGCAGGAGGATCACTGCGAATTTGAGGCCACCCTGGGCTACATAATGAGTTCAAGTTCAGCCTGGACTACCTGGTGAGACCCTGTCTCAAAAATAAATTTAAAAAATCGAAGTTTTTCCTTTCTGCCTTTCAGTGTCATATAAAGAGGTAAAAACACATGAACTCAAAATTATGCTCGCAATTAATATTTTAGTATTTTGTCTGAGAGTATCTATTAATGCAGTTTTGAATTAGTCCATGTTTTTGTTTTGTTTTGTTGTTTCTTTATGCTAGGGATTGAACTCAGGACTCAGCACATGCTCTACCACTCAAGCTACACCCCTAGCCAGGCCAAGCTTGTGTTACCTAAATGTCTTGGGACTATTTTCAGTTGACATGCTGAGAAACAAAATTACTGTGGATATAAAGTTTGTCAGAGTATTGATTCAAATTAGTTAAATAAACATATTTTTCATAGCTTTAAACATTGGTAGAGGTGATGTGTTGGGGACCACGAATTGTAAATTGACATAGTATCTGCCCTAGGCACTCCTGACCCTGCCTGCCTCGTGGGCCGGTTTTGGAATGCGGAGATCCTGCTTCCTCTCAGTCAATGAGATTAGCACCCAGGTGTGGGCATGGATCCTGGCTTGTTTCCTTTATGATGTTAAACTTGCCCACTCAACCGCTGCTTCTGTGCTGTTCCAGGGAAAGCTCCCTACCCCCTCCCCTGCACTGGCTAATGAAATGGTGGCTAGCAGGAGATTGGGGCCTTTTGTTCCTAGGGAGCAGCTGGAGGCCCCAGATCCCTGCTCTGCACCCCTCTACTTTGTCTCTTGCTCTCTCTTTCTTTCCTTTCCTGCCATGCGCTGGTAACCCAGGCAGGACGTTAGAACCCGCTGCAGGGGTCTCCAGTAACTGGCACCATGGGAAGGGTTCCTAATAGTGATACTAGCTTGCTTGCTCAGTAAACCTGTGTAAATTTAGGAAGAGCACACCCAAGGAGAAGAAGATGCAACACAGTTTAATGCTGAAGACACAGAAAGGAATTGTTTTATTAAAACATTAGTAAATTAGTATCATTTGCAAAAAATTTGTGTAAATTATGTGATCTCAAACTCTTTTTAAGACATTTTTTAAACTGGGCAGAGTAGCACATGCCAGTAGTCCCAGCTACTTGGGACGTTGAGGCAGGAGGATCGAAAATTTGAGGGCAACCTGGGTAACTTAGCAAGACCCTGTCTCAGTAAAAATAAGAGGCTGGGATGTGGCTCACAGGTAGACCTTACCTGGCATCCATGAGGCCCTGGGTTCAATCCCCACCACCACACAAAATTAGCAATAAATAATTGCTACTTTGTATAAGAACTTTTTTTCACATTGAAAGTATTAGAAGTTTGCCAGGCGTGGTGGCACACGCCTGTGGCACACACCTGTGATCCTAGCACTGGCGCTGAGGCAGGAGGATCACTAAGAGTTCAAGGCCAGCGTGGGCTACACAGTGAGACCCTGTCTCAAAACAAAAACAAAACTAAAAGCCCCTCAGTCCTTGAACATTTCATATGAGTGAGGTTTTCTCTTCCCAGCAGGTGCAAATTGCTAATTGATTTGAGCTGAAAAGAGACAATCAGAAAAGAGTAGCAAGTTAGGTGCCCTGTCTTCTCCCACAGGGATGTGACCCTTGTAACTGCTGGGCCCACTGGCTTGCCTGTCTCCTCTGGGGACTCCTTGCTCCTTTGTATGTCACATCTGATTGGTGGCTCCTGGGTCACATGGCTGCTCAGTGGCAGTGAGAGATTGGGACTGATTTTTTCAATAGCTTTTGCCTGGGAAGGTGGACTCATGATGTAGAAGAAGACCAAGTGGAGGGCTCCTGGCAGCCATCAGGACATTAGATGCCACCAGGGACTGACTTCCTGCAGCACCACACCCACCTCACCCCTGCCCGCCAACGGAAGCCACTCTCCTAGGGAGGACGGGTGCGACTCAGCCTGTCCCTTCAGCCTCCCTGTCTCTCCTCTCTCTCGCTTGGGCTCCGCATTCCACCTGTCTGGCTTGACATCCCCTTGTCCCCTTTCATCTGCACAGGCACAGGTGTGCGCATCCTAGCATGTGCGGCGTCCTTGAGCGCTCCAACCCTCCCTCCCATAAGCACGGGCTGGCTTTTCCCTAGGGAAGAGTGGCCAGCTCTGCTTCCTATCCCACTTCTTGACTTAGGACCCAGCACTGTGTTTTCTGAAAACCCAAATTCTTTACCACCCAGCAAGCCTTCCTGCCCTCCTTATAAGTTAGAGAGCCCTTCTTGTACTGTGAGCTGGAGCCCTGGGCCCTGGGCCCTTGACTTCTAGGGTGTCCCCTGGCAAAAGCTCAGTATCCTGGTGCGGCCACAGGGATGGCCAGGCGGGCCTGTCAGGCAGCCCTGCTCAGCACATGGCCGGGTCATAGCTGCCTGGGGCAGGGGACACGGCTCAGCCTGTCTTTGTCGCTGTGCTCTGCTGCCTGGGACTGTGATGGGTGCCCTCAGTATCCACCATCAGGGACTCCCGGATGGCTGATGGCAAGGGGCAAGTAGCAGAAACTTCATTTGGCCAGCGCATTCTCAAACGGGGACACGCAGGGAGGAGTCTGGGAATCCCTTCCAACTCCAGGGACATTTGAGATGCTCCAGGACGGGCAGTGAGGCCCCGATCGAGCCTTGTCAGTGTACACAGACAGCACCGTGTGCTGGCAGAGGGGCAGTACAGGGCCACCCTGGACATTGCCGCCGGCTGGCTGTTGCTACCACAAAGACACCAGGGGCCAAAAGAGCATTTGTGGTGCTGCAAAGATGGCAGGGGATAGAAGGGTCATTTGGTCACCATGACCAAACCTCAGGCATCTGTGTGGGAAGGGAGCCTGTCAGGAGCCTCCTGGAGATTGGCACAAACACATGAACCTGGATGCAGACCTGGCCCTGGTTTAGGGCCCTGGCTCAGCCTGACCCTTCAGGGGCCAGAGTGACACCTGCGCTGTGTCCATGGTGGGGGACACAGCGGCACAGGCCAGCCATGCTTCAGAGGGTGTGGACTCCATTCTGCAGACTACTGTGTCACAAAGAGATCTCAAGTAGCTTGGAAAACTGCCCAGGGGACCCCTTCTCCCCAAAACGGGCAGAGGCTGCCGTGGCCTAGCAGCTCTGGCATTCCTTGCGTGGAGATCACTGTCCCCAAAAGGGGGACATTTGGAAAGCAGTGAAGGTTAAGTAGTTAACGACCTGTACAATGATCTACCCCAGGCAGAAATAAATTGTTCTCTAAATAAGTATATTCTAAAACTACTTACAAGTAATATGTGTTGTAAAACAAATCATTTATCCAGTCACTCTAATTGGTGAGGAAAGAGAAAAAGATGAATCATTTTCAAATCACTTGGTGTGGCCAGGTATGGTAGCATACACCTGTGATCCCAGCACTCAGGAGGCTGAGGCAGGAGAATCGCAGTGAGTTTGAGGCCAGTCTGGGCTGTACAGTGAGTTCAAGGCCAGCCTGAACTACACAGCAAGACCCTGTCTCAAAAAACAAAACTAACTTGGTGCGGCCTGTTGATGTGGCCGTGCCTAAGCCAACATGGCCCTCCGAGCCCGCGTGCGCATGGGGAATGGTCCCAGACTCCTCCATGGCCTGCTTCCCCCAGTTATTCCTTTTGTGACCTAGTATCAGATGTCACACACCGTCCTTCGGCCTCACTTTCTTATTTTATTAGTCAGATGCACTGATTCCAGCCCACACTCAGGAAGGGAAGTGAGCTCCTCCTTTTGAAGGGAGTGCAAGAATTTGCGGGCATCTTCCAAGCAGCACAGATTGCCCTCTGTCTCTTTACATTCCTCTCTGTCTTCCTGTCTGTCACTACTGTCATAAGTGGCTATGAGCGCAGAGGTGGACAATCGCACGCATTTGTTACATTACTGATCAGGAAGTCAGGTGTCCTAGATGGGCCTCGCGGGGCTGGAATCCGGGAGCACAGAGAGGATCTGTTTCCTCAGCCTCCCTACCTTCCAGAGGCCACCCGCATTCCACAGCTTGGGGCTCCTTCCTCCACATTCAAAGCCAAAGCATCAGGCCGGTTCCTCACGCCACCATCTCTCCGGTTCCCCTTCAGCTTCCTTGTCTTCCACTTTGATGCCTCTTGGTAGATCCAAGAGCCTGTGATAAGTTATATTCTTTTTAAAATATTTTTATTTTTTGAGACAAGGTCTCACTGTGAAGCCCAGGCTGGCCTTGAACTTGTGGCAATCCTCCTGCCTCAGCCTCCCGAGTGCTGGGATTACAGGTGTGCACCACCACACTCCGCTGATCTTATATTCTTACAAACAATGTTTAACATGAGGTTTTTTTTTAATTGACTCTATGTATTTTTAATTTTTAAAAAGTTGTCTCTTTGTTTTCACATATCTCAGCTCCCAAATTAGAAAATCCTTTCAAACTATATATTCTATATTCTTGTTTGGAAAATATGGGGGTGTGATAAGGAAAATGAAGGAAATGGGTAAATGTTTTCCTCTTTTTCTGAGATGGGGTCTCACTGTGTTGCCCAAGCTGGTCTCAAACCCCTGGGCTCCTCCCACCTCAGCCTTCCAAGTCACTGAGACACAGGTGGGAGTGGCTCTGGATAATCTGTTTGATGTTTAGATGCATATGTGCATGCACACGCATGTGCACCTGCACACCCGCACACACACACACACCTGCACATGCACCCACACGCACGCACCCACACACACCCACACCCATACACACACCCACGCACACACACCTGCACACACCCGCACCCACGCACACACCCACACACACACGCACGTGTGCTCTCGCACATCCTGCCAGGTGCTCCTGGACTCCCTTGTGGACTCGTGCTGGAGGAGAACTGCAGACCCCTCCACCAAGTGTCAAATCCTGCTAGCCTTTTTCTTTTCCTCTTTTTTTTGCTCTCCTTTTTTTTCTTTTTTGACAACTAATTCAAACCGAAGGGAAACAAAAGGCCTCTGCACTAGCCAGTTTCTTTCCCTTTCTCTCTTTCTTTCCTTCCTTCCTTCCTTCCTTCCTTCCTTCCTTCCTTCCTTCCTTCCTTCCTTCCTTCCTTCCTGGCGATTGAACCCAGGGCCTTCACACTGAGCTACATCCTCAGCCCTTTTTACTTTTTGAGACATCTCACTAAGTTGGTAAGTGGCTCAGCAGCTCAAACTTGCCATCCTCCTGCCTCAGCTGCCCAGGGTACTGGGCGTACAGGCAGGCGGCACCATGCCCAGCGTGGTCTTTTACCCCGTGTTCCCAACCCACCATCCCTTTGTCTCAGCGTCCTGGTTAAACACTGGGCTCTGAGCAGGTTCAGATCCTGGCTCTGACCCTGCCGGGCCCATGGACAGCTCATTAATCTCCCTTAGCCTCAGCCTGTGGAACCTGGGGGTTTGAACAGAACTTTCCCCATCGGGGGCTGAGAAAAAACCGGCTCCCACCAGCCTGCAGAGCACCAGGCCTGGAGCAAGTTGGAACCTCATAAATGCCCCTCGCCAATCCTGCATCCTGCCTCCCTGAGGTTTCACTGTCCCCTGGGAGACGATGCTTATTGGGAGTGATGCTCATCATGTAGACACATTCGTGCTCTGGGCGGTCTAAAAAGATGGCTAGTTTTTGTTTGTATGGTTGTTTGTGTTTTGAGACAGTCTTACTCTGTAGCCCAGGCTGGCCTCAAACTTGCAGTAATTGTCCTGCCTCAGCCTCCCAAAGTGATGGTATTACAGACGCCTGGGCAGCAGTGACTACTGCACTAGAAGTGCAAGTTGGGGAGTCCTGTGGGGAGTGCCGCCTTGCCTCTGTCCAGCTCACAGTGGTTCTCTGGCCATCTTTGGCTACACCACCCCAATCCTTCGGTCACATGGCCTTCTTCTTTCAAGGTCACCCCTGCACGGGGTTGGGGCTTACTCACTGCAGCGCATCTCATCTTCACTGATCACATCACAAGGATACTATTCCAAGTAAAGTCACTTTCAGAGGAGGTGGGGTTAGTGCTTCGAAATCTCTTATTTTTTAAGGGGGGCAAAGTTCAGCCTGAGCCAACCATGTTCACTGGCTGCCCCAGGGCCGGTGAGATGGCTCAGCGGCATAAGCGCCTGCCTGGCAAGCGCGAGGGCCCGAGTTCGACTCCCGGATCCCACATACGAAAAAGGGGCCGGTGATATCGCTCAGCGGCACGGGCGCCTGCGGGCGCGCGAGGTCCTGAGGTCGACCCCCCGGTACCCACAAAAAAAAAAAAAAAAAAAATCACTGGCTGCCCCAGAAGAGGCAGTGGCGGAAAGCTGCTGCCCACAGCAGGGCGTGCGATCTGGGGCCAGAAGTGAAGATTTAAAGAGAAAATCCTCCAGAAAGGGTGAAGGAAGATAAGCTTTCCTCCTCTCTCAGAGTCAGTAGGTGACAATGGCTCCAGTTCCCAGGGCTGCAGCCACTTGCAGTTGCCCCTGGCTGGAGGCCTGGACCCTGGTAAGAACCTGGGTGCATGGCAGGACTGAGAAGCACCTTCTCATGGCAGTTGTGCCCGCATCCTTGAAACTTGGATACAATCTTGCTAAGTGCCCCTGCCTGGTCCCCATTTGTGCAGAGACGGGTGAGACGGAGCATGGCCTGTATTTATGAAGGAAGAGTCCACAGTGGGTTCTATTTCCTCTCAAAGCCAGCTGGGGAGGGGCCAGGTCACTGGTGGAAAGAGCTGCTCCCCCAGGCCACCAAGCATCCAGCCACAGTTGGGCACAATCTGGGGGTGGCTCCTGAGTGTGTTGAGCCCTTCGGGAGCCCCTCAGTGCACTGGAGATGCTCAGGGGTGTTTCTGGACGTGCACATGTATGTGTTTCACATGTGCCCTCATAACCTGGGTGAGACCAGGACCCCTGTCACATGGGGCTAAGTAAACTGGGGGCTGGGGATAAGCAGGGGACCCGGATGCTCACAGGATCCGGCCATCCGGGCAGGGCAGGGACGCAGGTTCACACTGTGGGGATGGAGATGCACATGGTGCTGTGGGGCACGTGGGATGGGCACATGCATCAGGAGAGCTTTCAGGAAGAGACTTCTGGGTGAGGCTGGGGGACCGTGTTAGCTGTGGGGAGACTTCAGATCCTGGACCAGTGTGCACTTCCAGAGCCGAGGGAGGTCCCTGGGCTCATGGCTGCCTTCCTGATTACTACCAAGAATCCACTCGGTAGCTCACGGCCTCATGGGCGCATGCTGTCCACCCAGGCTGCTGGGATCCTGCTCATGTGGGAGGAGACCTGGCAGCACTGTGCTGGCGCTGCGGCTGCAATGTGGCAATGAAGTCAGGGACCTGAATTAGCCAGTCCCTCATCTGGCACTGGCGGAATCATAATGGGTACATAGATGGCACCTAATAGCTGGTGAGCCCCACTCCCCTTCCCTGGCCTCAGCAGACATTACTAATGGATTGCATCACTTCACTCTGAGTCAGCCCAAAGCAGCAGACAACTGACCATGATCTGTTAGTCAGTTACTACCCTGGGGAAACCAACCTGCATTCTTGAACCAGACACAGACAAGATCCAAAGGCTGGGGTGACTCTGAGTCAGAAGCCTGGTGGGAGGGCAGTGGTCACAACACACACAGGCGTTCCAAAAGCAGCAAGGTAAAGGGCAGGGCAGGGGTGGCCGAGCTGGCCGGGCAGAACCTTGGGTAAGAAAGGCGGAGATGACTCAGCTCGGCAGGGCTTTAGTTAACAGAGCACTTTTACTAAATGCCCCCGACTCCAGGTTGCAGTGACTCACTTCCACTTCACAGAGGCGAAATGGGGGGCCCAAGTAGGTGGGTGCACCTGGCGGCATGGGTTTCGGATCCCCTGGCAGACACACTTGCTCTGAGCTGACGGCCCAGCTTGGGGACACATGGGACTTGGCCTCAGCTCTCCTCAAGGTTCATCCTGGACAGGGAAAGCAAGGTGTCTGGCCACTGGCTAGGGGCTTGGGGTGGGGGAGTCCCGATTTGTGCATCTGCTGGTTTCTGGGTCGTGTAAATACTCCTGCCATAACGTAGATCAAGCCGCCTGCCGGGGGTCACGGATGCCCATGGCCACTGTCTGGGCTGGGAGGGGCTGCACCAGTGCTGAGGCTGGACTTTCTTCTCCCCTTCTCTCTCTCCTTCCTTCCTTCCTCTCCCCCGCTCCTCTTTTTGGGACTGGCATGGAACTAATCATGCCCTTTACCACTGAGCCACATACCCAGCCCAAACGAAGTCTCCCACACCCTCTGTAGATGGCAGGTTTTCCTTTCCTCAGCCTTCTGAGCAGCTGGGGCTAATGGCCAGGCTTTCTTCCTGTTGCTCTCCAGGACAGGGCCTGAGAACCATCACTGCCTACTGAGCCTCAGCAGAGTGCATCTAGAGGCTGTGATTGGCTCCTGCTCCATGCCACAGGCCAAGGGCCCCCAGCTTTGGTGGGGGAGGCCATGCCTCCGGAGGCCCTGCCCAGCCTCTCCTCCCTTCCTCTCAGCTCCCTCCCTCCCCTGGGGCCCACGGACCCTGCTGTGCAATGGGGGGAACTTCACTGTGGCCGGTGATGTGGCCTTTCTAGGACAGGCTGGGGACCTGGAGGGGCTGGGGTGCCAGGGCTGCCCTTCATGGGACTGGGAGCTCTGCCAGCCCCTACACCCTCACCCTGGGCCAGAGAACCTGCAAATGACCACGACTGTCATTCAGATGTGGACATGGGGCTCAGGCAGGCTGAGGCTGCTCAGACCTCAGGAGCCCAAGGCTAGGAGCCTATGCCAGTACCTGTCTGCCTCACTGTCTGGCCCTGTTGGCCCAGTGACTTTGCAGTGACCACTGTGTGCTGCAGCTGGAGGCCCTGAGTGTAGACCAGTGACACCCTGAATGTTCCGGAGTCCTTTGCTCAGGAAACTCGCCTTGGCCCGTCTGATGACCAAGAAGAGTGGAAGTCGCCACCTAGTGTCTGGGCAGCGGCAGGAAGCAGCCTGATGGGCACCCAGGGCAGGGGCACAGGGCAGGCTCCCTGGGGTGGGCATGGGGTGGGGGACTGTGGAGATCATGGTGAAGGGACAGATGGGGAGCAGCTCTCCTCAGCTTCAGGAGGGGGTCTCATAGGGACAGATTCTGATTATTCAAGAGAAGCCTGTCATCCAAAGTTTTTCTGCGAAATTTGAATTTTTAATGCTGTCAACAATGTATATACCTAGATATATACAGAGTCCACCAAAAAATGTATACGCACTTCAGGAGAAGAAAAATGTCCAGAAGCTAATGGCCACCACTTTGAGCTCCTCTTGTAATTGTAGAGGCCAAAGGTAAATAAATTTAGTATTAAAATATTTATATAAGTTTTTCTTTCCCTGAAGTGCATATACATTTTTTTTGACAGACTCCATATATATATATATATATATATATATATATATATATATATATGAATTTTTTTGAGACAGGGTCTCACTATGGAGTCCAGGCTGGCCTTGAACTCACACTGATCCTCCTGTGGCTCTATATTAAAAAACAAAACAAAATAAAATAAACACATCTCCAAGCCACTCGGTGGCTTCTGGTCTTGGCTCTAAATCCTCACAGAGCCATGGAAGTCTCTCCCTTCCCTGCTGAGCTTGGCTGCCATTCTAGTCCATCCTGCCACTCTGAGGCTGTGCCCACCCTGGAGACCACTCCTGGGGCCCCTCCAGCATGGGCCACCTCTCCACACTGCCCTGCCAACCCTGAGTCAACGCCCTTGCATGATCCTTGCTGCAGAACCCCCGCCATCCTTGCCCACTTGCCCTGGCTCACTGTGTTTGCCCAGTACCCCTTGCTCCTAATTTGTGGTGGTTTCAAGGCTCCCCACACCCTGGCTCTCAGACCCCACCCCCCCATGCTGCTTCCTCTGCCTTGCTCTGTGATCACACCCATAACTGTCCCTTCTAGCCAGCCCTCTCTGTGTCCAGCCCAGCTCCTCAGGTGGGCCCTTTCCTCAGATTCCCAGGGCCCACTGGGACCCAAGTCCGTGGGTCCATCACCCATCCAGCATGGGCTCCACACCCCATCCCCACCACTCCCTGCACCCTCAGCCCATTTGACTGGGATCCAGCTCTCCCGACACCAAGTCTGCACCCAGCGGGCTGCACCCACTAACCTCCGGTGGGATCTGGGTCTCTGGAGAGAAGGTGCTGTCCTGTTGTGACCTTGCTCCACTCTGTGAGGTCACTAGTCCCCAGCCTCACTGTACCCACTGAGCAACACAGGCACTGGAAAGCTGGGCCCAGAGCCCCAGCCAGCCAAGACCTGAGCCCAGAGCCCCGTCCTCCCTTCTCCTGGGATGGGCTCCCTGCTCCGCCCTGGCCGGGGCATCCGACCCTGTCCAGAAGCCCAGGCTCGCGCTAAATGGGATCATAGGCTGGGGGTGCAGTGCTTACCCAGAACAAGGCCAGAGGTCCAGCCCCAGCCCTGCAAAATCCCAGAGGCCAGGACACCCTTGCTATCCCCTCACTTGGAGAAAAAGACATGCACGCACACACACACGTGCATGTGCACACAGTCACTGTTCCAACCTCCCAGGCCTCCAGCTCCTGGGCCCCCCTTGCTTGCCACCACCTTGGGGACTTGGTGCCTCTGCTTCTCCAGTCCCCATGAGGCTCCCTCTGTCACCTCCTCCAGCTGTTGCTCAACACTAGTCAGAGCCCACATGGTCTCTCCCACCCATTTAAAACTATGCTCCCGGAAACAACGGTGGTGACACTGTCTGACACAGTTAGCGTACATTTAATGCCACAGGACTGTACACTTAAAATGGTGACAATGGCAAACATATTCTAACCCCCAAAGCAGACAAAACTGCACACCCTGCTCCTGGCCCACGCTATCCCCTGGACACTGATTTAGTCATCAGCTTCTCTCCTGCCTCACCCACAGTGCCAGCTCTAGAACAGAGCTTTCAGTGTCCCTGCCCACACCGGGAGTGGCCCTCACCACACAGATGCCCAGGGTCTGCCATGGCCCACACTTATGACCATGGGAAGCAGTCAGTGCTTTTCCAAAGTGGCCTCTGCTCCCTGCCACCAGCAGCTCGAGTGCCACGGACTTTGGAAGGGGTCCTAAAAATGGTCCTGAAATAAAACTTACACCCCACACACAGGCCCTGTTGCCCTTGCTGGACTGTGAGTCCCCAGGGCAACCTATCAGGGATGCAGTAAAGGAATGAATGTGGTGAGCAAGGTGGCACAGCAGGCCTCCAGAGGGTCTCATCCCTCTGGGCTCAGCATCCTCATTTGTAAATGGGGACAGTCCCTTCCCCAGGGAATCATGGAGAGCGGATGAGCCAAAAGGGCCATGAAGGCCAGCATGCTGGGGCTCAGGGCCTCAGAGCTTCCCCAGGAAGCCTGGCCTGCACCCAGCTCTTGTGTCTTCAGTGCCTAAGCCTGAGCCACAATGCTCTTCCCCGCCTGGTATCCACAACTCAGGATGCAGCGGCAGTGAGAAGCGCATTCTCCAGACATGCCTCCAGAGGGCGCCCCATCCCAGCGTTGAGCACTCCACCACCACCTCGCTTTTGTGAGGCTGAGGCCAGCATTGCTTTGCAGATGAAGGGGACCCCGGGACCTTGACCCATCTCAGCCAGGATACCCCACAACAGGCAGCCCAACATCTCCTTATCCAGAAGATGCAACCCCATGACCTGCAGCCCAGCACCCAGAGTGCCTGCCTGCACCATGGTCAGAACTCAGTCTCTCCCCCTTCTGTCACCCACAGGGGACATCAGGCTAGGAGAGATGAGCAGCGTGTGGTGCGCGCAGAGTTGGGAGCTCAGGTCATCCAGGTACTCAGGCTGGCATCCTGGGGTTCTCTGGGAGCGAGGCAGGGAAGCAGGGGAGGCCCTTGCAGAGCCTGTCAGTGCTCACATGGCAGCGACAGCCACCCTGCTCGGGCACCTGGCCACCTATCCCTGGAGCCAGGCCTGCTGTGTGTGGCCTGACCTGGGTTCTGTCATTCTCAGTGATCCCCACCCCATGCTTGGCTTCGGCCTTCCACTGTGACTGGTGGGGGGAGACGTGGCCTGTGACCAGAACGTCCCTGTGGCCTGGTCCCAGAGGGCAGATCGAGTTCTGGGATGCAGGTCGGAGGCCATCTGCTGACCTGGCCCTTGGGTCACCCTGGCACCCCTGGGTTAGGGGATGCTGCCTTTCCAGCACCTGGTGTGAAGCCGTGCTGAGCACATGCTGATTCCCTGGGGCAAGTGCATCTGAAACCATCGGGCACTCCCTGCTAAAGCAGATGCCCAGGCAGCAACCGGCCTCTCCTCTCCCTCAGCACCCCAGGGCCTTGGTGGCCACCCGCATGGGGCAGGAAGTGGAAGTGGGTGGTGACGGCCACTGCATCCAGCAGCAGGGCCCACAGGTCTCCGTGCAGGACCACAGCAGGCTGACTCAGGCTTCACGCTTACACCCCTGGGTCCCAGCTGCTCCAAAAGCGGGGCCAGATCACCGGAGCCGGGAGTTTGAGACCAGCCTGGGCAACTCAGTGAAGCTTCATCTCCAAGCAAGCGACTTCGCTCTCCAGAGCTGGTGAACAGGCACAGGGCGCATCTGGTCTGGTCCTAGGGCCCGGAGTCCTGGGGTCAGCTCAGTGCTGCGACCATCCAGGGTTGTGCAGGAGGGCATCACCCTGCTCTGCACTCACCTGCCAGGCCACCAGTCTGCTGTGAGCCCTGGATTCCCAGCTGCACATGAGAAGGTGACAGGCAGGTGTCTTGGAGGCCTCCATGTCTGGAGGCTCAACTAGGAAAGCAGGTTGAAGATACCAGGTCCGCCAGGAGGCCTGTGGAATGGGCATGGAGGCTGGGCTTTGCTTGGGCCACTCTTCCATGGGGTGGTGGCATCCACACCACCAAATGGCATCTCTTCATCTCCTAGGCTGCCACATGGGTGGCTCCACCAGCTTGTCCTGCCCACCTGCCCTTGCGAAGGTTTAAGTGTGTCTTGTTACTGGATTTCAGGGGGCATCGGGGACACCTTGAACTGCGATGGACTTCTCAGAGCCTCACCTGGCTCCTGACTCTTGCACTGGGGGTGCCAGCCGGGTGCTGCCAACCCTGCACATCTTCTCCCAAGCCTCGTCCCACCTGGGTCCCCAGGCTCTGGGCTCAGGCTGCTTCCTTGAGACAAACCCAGTTTTCCCAATGCCACCTTGCTTGTGCTAGGCTGCCTGGCCCACATGTCCTGGGCAATGAGCCACCTAGCAGTGCCTGTCCCTCTCCAGGCACCTCAACCCTCCACAGCACAGCAGTGTGACAGGCAGACCTATAGCTTGGTGTTCAAGTGGAAGAAGGGCGGCGGTGCATAGGTCGTGACAGGTGGCATATGCCAGGCAGGAGAAGCCGGGCCCAGTCTGTGGCGAAGGGCACTGTCGAAAGACGCTGGGGGGAAGTGCATCAGGCCGGTGGCCATGGGTGAGTGGCTGGTAGTGGCCAGGAAGTGGGCTGGGAAGGCCGGGATGACCAGGGGGCTGAAGGGCAGTGCAGCCTGGCCCTTTAGTGGGTCTGGGGTGCCGGTGAAGCTGAGCGGGCAGCGCAGCATGGTGCCCCTGTAGGCCTCTGGTGGGGCAGGCCCCAGGGCTGGGCCCAGCAGGCAGGACATGGCCATGCTGGGTGCCATGGGCTTGGCCCCACACTCTTTGGTGTCCACCTCCTTCAGGAAAGGAGACACTGCCCGTAGTTTTTTGCCACCGTGGGCAAAGCCCTCCTCATCCAGGCTGCGCTTGTTGCCCAGGCTGGGGCTACCGGGGATGGCAGGCAGGGGCACAGGGCTGTTAGCAGGGACTTTGGCCATGGGGGACACCCAGCAGGCTTTGGGCTTGGGGTAGAAGCTGCTCTTTCTGGAGCTACCTTTGTGGAAGGCAGAGGGGTGACTGGCATCCCCGCCCCACATCAGCTGGGGATCTTTGGCTGAAAGCCCCTCCCCTTTGCCTGGGGGCCCCAGCAACACCCTGTCTTTAAGGCTGGAGAAGAAGTCCCGGGGGTGCTGGCTGATAGGTCTCAGCACCTCAGTGGGGCAGGTGTGGAAAGAGCCCATGAAGATTGGGGCTGTGGGGCAGGGGCCCCCTGGAGCCTCTGCCCGCAGGCTGCTTCCCGGGGCCTGCAACCCCTCCAGTGGAGTCGGCTGGCACCCTAAGTTCTCAGCCAGCCCTCTCGGGTTCCGGGAACTCTCTGGGAGCTCCTTGTCAGGGCCATCTACCCCATGGCAACAGCCCTCCTCCTGGCACTGCAAGGCCTCTGCCTTGCTGACCTGAGCTAGGAGCTTCTTTTTGGCCAGAGGTGACATGACACCATGTGTCTCTTTACAGTAGAAGGTGGACAGGAGCCGCTTGTAGGCCTCAGGGCAGACACCAGCACCCACGAAGGGCAAGGAGGACCCAGCGGCTGGGCCCAGTGGCTCTGTGCTGTGCGTAGGGGGCTCCTGCCTGGGAAGCAGAGCCAGCTCGGTGGCGTCCATTTTGGTCTTTCCTGGTGTCACCTGGAAGGAGAAAAGGCCAGGCCTCAGGACTGTGGCTGGGCCGGGCATCCTCCCTGGGGACCCAGGGGCAGCAGGGGCTCAGGGGTGCACAGGGCCCTGGCGAGCCCCAGTCCTGTGTGTGGACACAGGGTCAGGATGTGGGGCCTGGTCAGCAGGTGTGAGCTGGACTGCAGAGTCCATGTGAGCCACCATTCACAGGAGACCCGTGTCTCCCACCCCCCACCTGTGACGCAGTTCTGGGCCCCAAGCTGGGAGATCTCCAGCCACAGTCAGGTTGAGAGGAGCTGCCAGGGACAGGGGACAGGAGCCAGGACACTCAGTGCTCACCTGGGCCACCTGCCTCTCCTCCTTGGTCTTCTTTGCCCGCTCAGGGGCCCCGTCGTCCCCCTGCAGCTCCTTGGCCATCTTGTACTGCTTCCTGGGCTTGGAGGGGGGCAGTGGCTTGTCATCTTCCCCCTTTAGGTGCCGCACGTATGGGAGGACCAGCCTGGGAGGAGCCGGGCATGTCCACCAGGAGCGGGGGCCGCCCTGCCCCGTCGGCCTAGCCTCCACTCTGCCCCCACCCCAGCTCCCACCACTGCTGCCACCAGGAACCCTCTCTTCTGACAGCACACACAGCCGCTCCCCCGCCCCTCATCTTCTCATACACCTTCGGGCCCTGGTGAGGATGCAGCACACACACATGTGCCCGCTGCACGGCCAGCTGGTACATACATCCTGCCCTCTCCACTGGGCACACACAGGGCATCTGTCTGCATGTTCCACCCATCCCCACTCCCAGCTGACCTCCGCCAAAGCCTGGGAGGGGAAGCCCAGGGGTCCCACCCTGGGCAGCGCAGTGGCCACTCGGTCCCTCCCTACCTCTCGTAGTGGCGGCGCGTGCATGTGGCCGCGCTTGTGCTGCCCGGGCTGCCCCCCAGCTCGTCATACACATTCTTCCAAAGGCGGCGGCCAGTCACCTGCAAGGGCATCTGGTGAGGGCGGGGCCACAGGCGCCCCTGGTTGGGGGGCTGTGCAGCTCCAGGTACCCCTTGCAGGGCCAGAGCAGAACTGCGTGTGAAGGAGCTCCCCGGCCTCCCACCAGTGCCCCTCGCAGGGCTGCCTGACTGCTGGCCCAAGCAGCTGTGGAGCACACGACGGAACAGATGGGGAGGGAAGAACCTGCTTACAGCAGCAGAGTACGCGCAGCCAGGGCTGGGATGGGGGGTCCTGGCCCCCCTCTTCTGCCTGCAGGCAAAGACAGCCCTGCAGCTTGCCCCCTTTCCCTGCCCCTCCTGGGGTGCAGCAGGATGTGCCTGGAGAAGCGGTGGGCCGCAGACATGCAGGGGTCCCCCAGCTTACCAGCTCATAGGCCCCCAGCTTCTCCACCGCCTTATAGATCTTCCACAGGTTAACTGGAGGGGACAGGGCAGGGCAGCTGTCAGTCTCTGCAGCCCCCCACACCCAGACAGGGCCGTGCGATGATCGGCAGGCCGGGCCCAAGCGCTGCTGCCCGCAGCCCATGGGGATGGAGTCTGGCTCTGCCCCCTGCCAGTCCCAAGCCTGCAGGGAGGCATCCTGTGACCCCCCCCCTCAGGTGGAAGGAGCCTAGGATCCCCTGGAGCGAGGAGCCAGCCCCACTGCCCTGCCTGGGTGGGGTCCCTGCTTGGCCTCCCTCCTCCCCCAGGGACCCTGCCTGCACCCCAGGGACGCACTCTGCTTGAAGCCAAGATGGGGCACCCTCTCGATGGGCGTGTGCCGCTCCTTCATGAACTTGTAGAGGCTGACCAGGAAGGCCTGCTCCTCCTCCCGCTCCCCGCCTGCCTCGGGGGAGTCCTGGGGAAAGAACGGAGGCGTGGGGGTGGGCCTGGGGGCTGGGGGCTGAGCTCGGGTGTTGACCACTGAGTGTGTGGACAAGAAGGTACCGGCCCCACCCAGGCTCCTAGGACACCCAGCCTCCTGCCCTGGGCCACAGTGATGGTTGCTGGGTCGCACAGGCATGGGTGCCTGGTGCCAGCTGCTGGGGCCCAGTGCCCAGGATGGGCCAGAGCCCAAGGCGGTGGCTCGGAGACCCTGGGAGCATCCCTGCCCTCTCTGGGTGAGGATCATGTCTTTATCTTGCTCTTGATTTGTTCTTTCTTCGTCTTGGCCCCTCTACCAGTTCCTGGGAGGCGGGCTCGGTGTCCCCAGGCCCCCGGGGTAAAAGCAGGTGCTCCGTGCTTCCTGGTGCCATGGGGCCACTCTGCTGGGGGGGGGTCCATCCAGCCTCGGCCATGCCCGCAGGATGGATGGGTTTAAACAGTTTCACACTACAGACCCGTGCCTCTGCCGGCTCCACCTTCAGCACCAGGTCGTCTTCATTTAAAAGTTGGTTCTACTACCAAATCTATGTTTGAAACCCGCTGCCCAGTGCCCAGCTCTTGCACCTTCCAAGCAGGCCACAGGTGGCCCTGCGGGGTCAGGGACAGGAACGTGTCTCCCTCTGAGAGTTGGTGGGGGCTCTGAGTCCCCTGGAGGCTGAGCCTGAGCTGAGGGTGGCAGGGACAAGGTCCTGGGGAGACCCTGACAAGGTCCTCACCTCCAGCTGGATCAGGCTCTGGCTCCTGCTCTGCTCAGCATCAGGAATGGGGGACACAGGGGCATCTAGGGGGTCACCCTCCTCAGACTGCTTCCTTTTTCCTCTGACAGGGGGTGCTGCTGGAAGAGAGGAAGGAAAGGGAAGTATGGAGGGGAGAGGGTTTTGTGAGATGCAGGTAGGAGAGCAGATGGCAAGGAGCTGTGCTGCTGCCCCTGATTAGTCGGCCAGGGAGGGGTGCGTCCTCTGCCTGCCCTTGGCAGTCTGTCTAAATCACACACGCACACGCACATACACACTCGTGCACACTCGTGGGGCTCACCCTGGCCGCAGCCCCCCACTCCCTTCCTCTCACCTCCGTGAGCCTCTCTGCTTTACCCCTCCCAGCCCCCACATCCTCCGGGGAACCACTGAACCTCAGGTCAAGTCTGAAGGGGCTAGATGGGGCCGAGATGCTGGGGACTCGGGTCTCCAAAACCTGCTCCCGTCCACAGCAGCTCGGCCAAACCAGGGTCCTGCCAAGGCGCCCATGTCTGTGACCCCCAAACACCCAGCTGCCCATACTCTCTCCTCCAGGAATTATCCAGCAGGGACTTAATGCCCATCACAGGGACACCCGGCCTTTCCCTGAGCATGTGCAAAGCTCCGGCCACCGCTCCCTGTGCCCCATGCTGCCCTCCAATGCATGCCTTTCGGGGGACTCCCCAGCTCTGGCCAGCCCCAGGCCTCCTGCTCCTGTCCCATTAACTTCGGCTTCTCAGAGCCATCCCAAATGAGGCGCCTGTCACTTGTCCACCTCTGACCCCTTGGGGAGGCCTCCAGACCCCATGACAGGTGCCAGGGAGGCAGGACAGGCTGAGGCTCCTGAGGGGCAGGCACCAGGGAAGAGGAGCCGGGGCTGCACTCCAAATGTGGCCTTGTGCCAACTTCTGCGAGAATGCCACACTTTGGCCACTGTGGAGATCATGCTGTGCGCTGGCAGCACCCTGGGCCCCTGGAAGCCACACCTTTTGATAACCTTCCTGCCCAGGAAATCCTACTTGTTGGGAACCTGGGAGATGTCTGCCTCCATCCCAGTCTCCCTTGGAACCACAAACCTGTACCGATTCAGTAACAAGTGGTGTTGGAATTGGGGCCAAGCGGCCTCCCTCTGACAGCTGTTCCTAGAGGTGCAGCAACACCTGCAGCTGCTCATGCATGTCCTGTGCGCCTCCTTGGTCAGGGTCCCTGCCTCCCTCACGCCCTCCTCTCGCACAGTCCCAGGAGGGATTATTTTGGTTTTTGAGACAGGGTCTCAGCTATGTAGTCCAAGCTGGCCTTGAACTCACTACATAGCTCAGGCTGGCCTCAAACTCTCGGCAATCCTCCTGCCTCAGCCTCCTGAGTGCTAGGATTATAGGTGTGTGCTACCATGCCCAGCTAGAAATGGGAGACTCCTGAGTTCGCTAACTCTCCATCATCAGCCTCCTCTTCTCTCCCCTTCCCCCCCACCCACCCCACACTGCTCCCCGCAGCCCCCTGCGCTTCCTTCCGCTCACTGCCACAGATCCTGGGTCTTTCTGAGTGGGACCCGGGCTTCTCACTGCAGCCCTCCTGCATGTCACTGCCTCTTGGGGTTCAGAAAAAAGGTGGCTCAACCAGGCACAGCATTACATGTCCCAGCTGCTCAGGAAGCTGAGGAGGGAGGATTGCTTGAGCCCACAAGTTTGAGGCCAGCCTGGGCAACATAGTGAGACCCCACTCTGGCTCAAAAACAAAACAAAAATAAGGTGATTGGACCATTAAGATCCCCTGGGAGAACATTTTAAAGTCTCTGATGCTCAAGGTCTTGCTTGGGACACTGGAACTTAAAGCTCCCCAGGGGAAACCAGCTGGGCAAACACCTCTCGTCCCTTCCTAGTTTGGTTCTAGAACTCGGGCACTCTGCCTGGGCTACTGTGCTCAGGGAAAATGTCCTGGTGACAGGCACTCGGGTTACCTGGAAAGGAGGTCACCAACCAGAGCTGGTTAGCCCCAGCTAGGGAAGGGATGGGGATCGGAGCTCCTGCTGAGCCACACCGGGAAGCACTCTCGTGTCTTGTGTCCTTCTGAGTCCCCAAATGAACTTGGCCCTGTCCTCTGGAAGCAGAGCTGGCACTCTCTGTCCTGGCAGAGCCTAGGCTGCGGGACCCAGGAGAGTCCTCTCCTTGCTTCTCTGCAGTGCCCCCCATCCTGTCCCTGGCAGCCCTAATCTCTCCTTCCCCAATCCAGGGTCCAGATCCAGGTTCCATTTATAAATCTAGGTAATCTTTAGTTGTAAAAAGGTTTCTGCTATGAAAAATAAGTTTGAACCCCACAGCCTTGTGTTTGGAACTAGTCCCCCTATCTCCCCTAATCCCTCCCTTCCCTGATCATTTATAGATCTAGGTTCCATATCCCAGTTCCACTGCAGATCCAACTAATCTCTAAAAAGGGTTCTGGCCAGGTGTGGTGGAGCATCCCTATAATCCCAGCACTCGGGAGGCTGAGGCAGGAGGACCACCAAGAGTCTGAGGCCAGCCTGGGCAACACAGTGATTTCAAACCCAGCTAAACTACATAGCAAGACCTGTGCTCTCCACAAGAACGTCATTTAGACATGACTTTTTCCATCCAGGGGCCACTAGCCATAGAGGTGATTAACACTGTACTGTTTACTCGTAACACACCTGGAGTCTCCTCTGGCATGAAGGAGGAGGCAGGCATCTGCCGTGGTTTCCCCTGTTGATTAGGCGGTAGCGGTCATGACGGACGCCTTCGCCATGGTCCGAAATGCTGCTTTCCCAGGTCTCAGCACCCACACAGAGCACCTCGGGGCCTGTTTCTAGACTTCCTACCCCGCTCCCTTCATTGTAGAATGCTGGCATCCATGTGCCTGGTTTCAATTTTGCATGGCTTTTGCAAAAATTTATTCTCCAGTGCACAACCTTCCCAAGCTTATTCTTATTAAAACGTCCATCTGAACTCATGGAGAGTTTGGTCACATCCTCTTAAAAACACGCCAGTCGGGTTTTTGATTGGACTGCACATAAATTTAGAAGCTACTCTGAGGAGAAACAACGCTGTTGTGATGCCACCTCTTCCCTTGCAGTACCGCCCGTCCCCATGGACTCTGGTCCCCTCTGCAGCCTGAGTCCCCTCCTAAGGCGCTGCGCCCTTCCTGCCCAGCAGCTCCCTGGGTGTGCGGGTAGGCAATGGCATCAGAGGAGCCTGGGTCGTGACGGCAGGACCTCCCTCCACGTCCTCACATCCCTGCCGGCCAGGGCACCCCGGGGATGAGCCCAGGCCCCTGTGACCCCCTCCTGGGCGTGGTGGGGAGCTGGGCGTGGGGGGCTGCCCAAGGCCCCTCCTGGGTTATGAATCTGGTTTCTGTAGAGTTGAGCGCATCTCAGTGACAGCAGGGTCACTCGCTCACTCTAATGCCCCCCAAAGCCTGCGTGTTCTCAGCCATTCCAAATTCCCTTTCCCCTACCATGTGCTCCACCATCTCAAATCAATGCTCTGGCCAGCTGTGAGTCAGGCATCTTACTTTTTGTGTGTGTGTGTGGGTACCGGGGGTCGACCTCAGGGCCTTGCGCGCCAGGAGGCACCCGTGCTGCTGAGCGATATCACCGGCCCTTTTTTCGTACGTGGGTACCGGGAGTCGAAGTCAGGACCTCGCACTTGCCAGGCAGGCGCTTATGCCGCTGGGCCATCTCACCAGCCCAGGCATCTTACTTTTTAAAAATTTTAAATTTGGGCGCAGGGGATATAGCTCAGTGGCACAGCACCTGCCTGGCAGGCGCAAGATCCTGAGTTCAATTCCTGGTGCCAAAAAAAAAAAAAAATTGAATTTTTATGAGTCCGTGTTTGCAGGACAGAGTGATCGCATTCCTCATGGGGAGTGGGTACACGGACATCACACAGCTTCATTCTTTTTGTGTCCCTTTCCCACTCCTCCCTCTTCCCCTTCCCTCCATCTTTTGGTCCCCTTCTCTTTTAAGAAAAATCTATCTCCCTGCTTCCTATTATCTTTTATTTTGATCTGTATACTTTGAGTTTCTCATATGAAAGAAACCATGCGATATTGAAGTTTGTGTGTCTGATTTATTTCATTTAACATTATGGCCTCAAGGTGCATCCATATTCCTACAAATGATTCAATTTATCATTCTTCATAGCAGAGTAGTACTCCACCTTGTATGTGCCTTACCCAATCTTCCCAGCCATTTAACAGTCAACAGGCTCAGAGAGGTTCAGTAACTTGCCTCAAATCACACAGCTTCCCAGTGATAGAGCTAGGATTCAGAACTAGAGAGGTCTGACTGCTCAAGGCACTGAACCCTGAGGTCTAGAGGGGTTTTTTGTTTTTGTTTTTAACAGGAAGACAAGACTCCCTCGTCTATGCTCAGAGGGTGGAAACATGCCCACTTACCCCAAGTGGGTCACCCACACTCTGTGGACAAGAGCTGGTCAGTGTGGACTGCTGGTCAACCAGGCTCCACACTGCAGGCTGGAGCTAGGGTTCTGACCCCTGTCCCCTGTGAATCAATTTCCCTGGCCTTGGAGGCCCCCAGGGGCCCCACCATCTTTGAATAAGGGCACTGTTCCCCTAATCTTGAGGGAGGAAGAAAACCACTATTGAGATTCCTTGCAGAGCCTTCTACCTGCTGCCCTGTGGAGCGGTGGCTCCTGGCCTGCACCCCAGCACACCTGGGTGGGGGCTGCGAAGACAGGGACCTCAGACTCAGCAGGGTGGGGAGGTGGGCAAGGCCAGCAGGGGGGCATGGGGAAGCCGGCGGCTGCTGTGAGCTGCCCCTGCCTGGTCAGGCAATGGGCTGGGGGTGGGTGGATGTGGGGCAGAAGAGGGGGCAGGTAGAGGCCTGGCATCACACAGGTACATCTTTTACCAATTCAGTCCCTGCTTCTATATCTCAGTTTCCCCATCTATAAGATGGGTGTGGTAGACTCAATGGGCCCGTGTTCTAAGCAGAAGAAATCGAGAAATGAGGCTCCTCCCATAAACCACAGCCAAGCATATGTGCGAGGGCTCCCCTCAGTGACATCTGTCACCTGCCTGTCCTGCCCACTCCCCATGGCACCGCGCCACCCCTCGAGTGCTCCCCAGCCTCAGCCTGCGCTGCGAGTGGTCCAAGGCTGCACAGCACCCCTTGCTCTCTCTCTTTCTCTCTCTGTCCCTCACCCGCCCCACTAACCCTTGGTACAGTGGGAAGGAAGTGACACTTCCTTTCATGAAAAGTCACCAACTAGGAACACTGCGTCAATTACATGACAATAGCAGTGAGTGCGCCCTCAATAACAACCAGCAGACACAGCCCCACCCCCTCGCCCGAGGTTGTTGGCTTAAATTTCTCTGAGCTCGAGCTGGAGCTCAAACAATGACAGCCTTTGAGGCGGCCGGTCCACTCCGCGGCCCAGGAGCCGGCTGCCTGGCTGAGTCTGGGTATGGGGTTTGCTCCAGGGAGAGGTTTAGGGACATGCCACCAGCCAAGGGCCAGCAGGGGCGGGGGGGACACCCCACCACAGCACCTCCCTGGGGAGGGGAGAGGGCCAGGGTCTGCGAGCAGGTAGGGCCATGATGGCAACAGCAAGGCAACAGGGTGTGGGGACCCCAAATAGGAGCCTGCCAGCTCCCGAGCCCCACTGCGGCTCCCTGTCCCTCTTTACCCAGCTCAGACGTCCTGAAAGATCCTATTCCAGGATGGGATGGGGTGAACCTCACCGCCCCTCCCTGCCAGGCCAGGAGAATCAGATGGTAAGAGCAACAATCCTGGGGGGTGGTAAGGGACTCGGGCAGGATGTCACCCAACAGCAGAGGCACTGCCACATCTCCTCTACCTTTCCACTCTCCTGCTCCCACGGCCACCCCCATGTGGCTCTCCAAGCTAGAGGATGCCCCAGGCCTACCTAGGAGGGAGGTGGGTCCTCCCCGCCAGGCTTCCCGGGCCCCCACCCTGGGAAACCGGAGGCCGCAGTGAAGAGAGAGGGGCCAGGAGTCTTGGAGGCCTGTCCCTCACTCCCTGCCAGACCACAGCCGGTCTCTATGCCTCAGTTTCTCTGACTGTAAATCAAAGATGGAGGCCTCCTTCTAAGACCCTTTCTACCGCTGTCACATCAAGTTCTAGGGCTCGAGCAGGTCCAGATTGGTCCCAGCACCTCCGCTCAGGAGGCCACACCACCTGTAGGCACAGAGCCCCCCACATGTGCAGCAGTTCCAAAGGTGAGGGTGGGCAGGACAAAAAGCACCTGTCACCCTCCCCCGAGCCCCAGGCCCCTCCCCCACCGCCCAAGACTCTGGGCAAACCAGGGGACCCTGGGCCAGACCAGCCCAAGAACTGGGGACTCTGACCCTTCCCTGAGCTCCCGCGCCCGGGGGGACCCGGCCTGGCACTGCGTGGGTCAGAGGCGCGCGCCCGGGTTGCGGCCCTGGCCCGGCTGCACGCGAGGCCGAACTCCTCGCCCGCAGTCTGCGCTTGGTCCCGCTCCCCGTCGCGCCCCGGAGACCCGAGACCCCGTCCCTTCCGGGACCCGGAGGGAAGGGAAAGGGAAAGAAAGGCTGAAGAAAGGGGAGCAGGGGAGGAAACAGGGGCTGGGGAGGGCGGGCAGGAGACGAGAAGCGGGGGAGGAGAGAAGCGAAAAAGGGAAGAGAGAAGAGAAAGAGAAGGGCAGGGGCCAGGAGCCCGCGAGGGGCACGGCCCGGGCCGAAAGCGGAACCGTCGATTCTTCAAAGCCCCCGAGCAAGTTCTTCACACCGCGCGGCCGCTTTCGGGAAACGGCGGCGGCGTGGAAAGCGCCCCGCGCGCGGCGCCCCCTCTCGGTTCTCAGAAGCGCGGGGCTGTCACGGGGAAGGGGGCCGGGGCCCGGAGACTGCTGTGACAGCCGTCACAACAAATTCGCTGAGCCCAGCTCGAGATTGAAACCGCAGCAGGAAGTGGGATGACAGCGCGCGCGGGGCTCGGACGGAGGAGAGTTTCGAGAAAAGCGCCCGGGAAGCCCCTGGCCGCCCCAAACTTTTTGTCTTTCCTTTTTTTCGAAGCGCGCGCGCAGACACCCAGACCTCACCCTCCCCGCGCCTCATGTGGGGATCCGGGGTCGTCCAGGGCGCCCCAGCTAACCGCGAGCCCTCCCCGGCCCCCCACGATCCCCCCAAAGCCGCACCCACGGCCGCGCGGGGTCGCGGCGCCTCGGCCTTCGCCCTCCCCGCGGGGCCGCCGAACCCTACCCCAGGCTGTCCAGCCGCTCACCCATGGCCCGCGAGATCCCGCGTCGCCCGCCCGAGAACCCTCCGCACGCGCGGCTCCCGGGCTCCGCGCTCTTGGCGCGACTGGCTCCCAGCGCGCCTCGCCGGCCGCCTCCCTGCGCCCCGCCCCGCCAGAACCCCGCCCGGCCCGCTCTGGGCTCCCATTGGCTAGTCCCGTTCTCTAGAGCCGGCAGGGGCCACCCCTAGACCCGGGGAAGTCTGGGAGTTGTAGTTGCGCGCTCCTCTCCACCGGGTTAAAGACTCGGGCACTTGTCACGGGCATCTCACCTAAGGCGCCTGAAGCAGGACACCCAGGAGTCATTGCTGCCCTAAACCTCAATTTCCATAGAGGCAAAACTAGAATCTTGCCAAAAAAAAAAAAAAGTCCTTCATGCTCTCTGCAGGGCACTGAGGGCTGGGTGGTGTGAGCAAAGTGCTTGTGACTTTGACTTGAAGTGGCCCTGGGCATTTCCCAGCCCCCACCCAGCCCAACCTAGGAGCTGAGGTGGTTAGTGTTTCCCTCACAGGGACCAAACTAGCAAGCCTGGGCCTAAGCTCTGCAGGGTTCCGGAGATGCCTGATGTCCCAGGCCTGCCCTTAATGGCCAATGTTCACATATGTCATTGCAGACCAAGTGGCAGCTACAAGCTGAGCAATGCAAAGAGGAGGGCATGACCCCAGCTGAGGGAGAAGAGGTTGAGTACAGGCAGGAGGAGGTGCCCGGCCAGCCATGGCAGTCACAGAGGAGGAAACCGAGGCTTGGAGTTTAAGAGCATTATATCTCAGCAAGTAGCTAGCTGACTTGACTTGAACCCAGTTCACCCAAGCACACAGTAGGTACACAAAAACTGTGCTGAGGGATTTTAATACCCATAGCAGCTCTGTGCATTTCACAATATCATCATCCTTGTTTTATAGGGTAAAACTGAGATCTGAGAGATTAATTAGCTCAGGTAATACAGCTGGTAAAAGACAGAGCCGCAGCTAAATCCAGGCACTGGGTCCTGGTAGGGGAGCCCCTGTACCCGGAACCCACCTATCACCAGGCTGCTGCTCGGTGGCCCTGCCCACATGCGGGTCCTTGCCCTTTGGCCCTGGAATGGGAGCTCCCTCCCACTCAGCCGGGGCAGGCAGCGCTGTGGGCTTGTGGGTGGGTTTGTCAGAGCCGGGCCCTGCAGGTTTGGTAACAGCCATTTCGTTGCTGATATGTAAAAATGCCCAGTGATTATAATCGAGTCTCCCACTTCCAGGATTACAAGTCACTGTCCTCCCAGGACAGCTGAGGCTGTGGCGGGGACACTATGATGGGCGGCCATCAGGAAGCCGAACATTCTTCTAGCCCCACTTCATCCATTCTGTAAGGACTGATGGGGCCACACAGTATGCCCAAAGTTGGGCATGGAAACCTGGATGCTGCCCTCAGGGTCACAGTCTAGGCCAGTGGTGGCAAATTCATGGTATGCGTGCCACAGAAGGCACACAGAGCCCGTCTGTCATCATGCCAGCCACGTTGCCCCAGCGTCGCCCCAGCAGCCGAGCATTGAGGTTTAATTGCAGTGTTGGTACTTTGCAATAAATAAGTGGGCTGCAGTTTGGGCACTCTTCTCTAAAAGGTCTAGGCTCACCCCTCCCTGCTGTGTTGGATGCTCCCGTTGATGCAGAGCTCAGTACCTTTCAAAGCCATAGCTCAGGGGCCGGTGAGATGGCTCAGTGGCGTAAGCACCTGCCTGGCAAGCGTGAGGTCCTGAGTTCGACCCCCGGTACCCACACACACACACAAAAAAAAAGCCATAGCTCATCCCACCTCAGGATAAGGATATCCTGCCATCCAGGCAGCCACCCATGCTCTTACAGACAGGGGCTGTTGTGCAAAGCCTCAGCAAGTCAACACCTGCCCAGCCAACCTGGGAACAATATGATCTAAATTTAATTGCTTCCCCAGGCAACTACTTGCAATAAAAAGTAATTTACAATGGCCAAAAAATCCTGCAGAGGAAGGGTATCTCCGTTTGCCTTGCCAAAAGCATAAGTAAGCGCAGTGAGTGCTCAAAAATCTATCTCACACACTTCCACCCCTCCTGCGATAGCAGGATCCCTGCTCAGGACGGCACAGGGACTCACCTGTGCCCTTGTGTCATGGCGGGTGTCTCTCCAGGAGAAACACAAACCAGGAATAAATAAAGACGTTCTCCCAGGGAAAAACATCACAAATAAATCAGTCCTCTCCAGCACTACCCCAATCCAGCTCCCTCCTTTCCCCACTATCAGATTAGAGAAACTGCTCCCTTTGTATTGTCACAAACACAGGTATCCGTGGTGGAGTAAAATCCGTAAGTGGGTTTTATGCGTGTCGTTAAGTAGAAATGATCCAATTCTGATTGTTCCACTCCACAACTTGCTTTCTCAATCAACCACAGACCTTAGAGAGCTTTCCAGTAGCACACAGATCAACCTCTCTCATGTAACTTCTGGGCCGCGTGCCTTCACAGGGATGTACACAGTTTCTTTATTTAATCTCCTCTTCATGTCCCTTAATATTTTTTCCAGCTCCAGGAATCCTGCTGAGGACATTCTAGCTTGCAAGTGTTCCCAGAGACTGAGCTACAGCTGCCTTCTCACACCTCTCGTTGGCCCTTCCAGGAAGGGAACCTGACCCAGGGAGGGGAGTCATAGGGACCATTCAAGAGTATTTGGCTACCAGGCCCAGAGAGGTTAAGTGAGTAGCACAGGGTCACACAGCAAAGTCAATGTTGTTGCTTCTTCTGGGACCTGCTGAGATATTCAGTACACTCAGAAAACAGAACACACAGCCAGTTTTCTGCCCTGAGAAGCTCTGTTCCCAGGCTCAGCAGTTGCACAAAGCCCCCGGGGCCTCGTTTTCAAAGGAAAAGCAAATCGGGAAGTATTTCTAACGCTGGCCCTGCCCGGCTCCCTGTGCTGGCTGTCCAGGAAAGGCCTGCTTCACAGTGGCATTGGCAACTCGTGGAAAACAACAAACACCCGAAATAGACGATACCCAAGCCCAGGAATGGAAAAAATTGGCTCATGGTTTCAAATGCCTCTTTTAGAAAAAGACAAGAATAGTTTCTGGCCTTTGGGGAAGGGCTGGGGATGGGAGCGATGCTGGCAGGGGATGGAGTCTGGATCAAGGACCCAGCTTCCCGCCTGATGGCAAAGTGCTCACTGTCCCCAGGGCAAGTGAGAGCCAGCTTCCTGGGTTGTCCACACAGGAGCCAGGGCCACACCTGCTACAGGTTTCCCCCACCCTCACCTTGCTGTCCTGCAGACTCAGGATCGGCTTCTTCGTTGGGTGGAGGTTGGCCTGGGGCCGCCTCCCCAAACCCTGCCCGGCCAAGTCCCAGCAGGGTGGAGACCCCAGCTTCCAAAGTTCTAAAGCATGAAAGGTGAAAGTCCAGTTCTCCTGGGGGTGGCAGGGCCAGGAGAGAAAAGTAGAATTCGCACACACACACACACACACACACACACACGCACACACACACACACTCTCAGGCTGTGTGGCCTTGGGCAAGGCACTCAACCTCTCTGATGATGTGCCTCATCTAGAAAG
This sequence comes from Erethizon dorsatum, assembly GCA_028451465.1. Classification (NCBI taxonomy): domain Eukaryota; kingdom Metazoa; phylum Chordata; class Mammalia; order Rodentia; family Erethizontidae; genus Erethizon; species Erethizon dorsatum. The sequence continues at coordinate 9,101,700 of CM051824.1, forward strand.
TAGGGATAGCACTTCATTTATGCATAATTCATTCATCCAACATGTGTCACAGGGTCCTACTGTGTGTCAACGCTGAGCTAGACAGAGACCTCGCCACAGCCCAAGCAAAGTCCCTAAGCTTGTGGGGCAGAAATGCAACCCTTGCCAACCCCAGGCTGAGCAGAGGTCTGGTGCTAGAATGTGCAGAAATGCCTTTGACTAGGATTTACCCATCATACACTGTGCCAGCATCTTACTTGGCCCATTCTTGTGTGTGTGTGTATGCGCGCGTGCTCACGCACCGGGGATTGAACCTGGGGCCTTCATGATGAGCTGCACCCACAGCCCTTTTTAAACTTCTACATTTTGAGACAGGGTCTCACTAACTCCCTAAATTGCCCAGGCTGTGATCAAACTTGCCATCCTCCTGCCTCAGCTTCCTACACTGCTGGGATCACAAGTGTTCACCACCATGTGCAGCCTTGGTTCTTTCATTTAATGTCACTCCAGCCCTGTGAAGTGGCCACTGTTGTCCCCAGAGCAACCAGCGACATTGAGGAACAGAGAATAAATTCTGTGCACAAGTTCCTAAACTCAGCCACAAATAGGAAGGAAAAAAGAATGTATGCTGGGTCCCGGGATCAGGGTAACTACAGCCTGATTCTTTGTCACGCTGTGTTGCAAGTGATAAATCTAGACTGGAGGTCGATAGGAAATGCACTGGCACAGAATTTGTAATCAAGTAGGGTCTTTGTACCACTTACTTAAGATCTCAGCTGGCCCTCAACCCTACGTTCTGTGACTGTCCCTCCCATTTGATGGGTGGGTAAACTGATGGACGCAGTAGGCGAGTGACTTCTGACTGCCGGGCGGAGAAGGGGGGGGGGTCCTAAATGCTGGGGAAGCAACTGGGGCCAGAAGAGAACTACGTCTCCCAGGATGCAGGGCGGGGGCGGGGCCTCTCGTAGCCAGCGTGTAATTTCTTGGCATTAAAAAAAAAAAAAAAAACGCGGAGGGGGAGGGGCGGGAGCAAAAGTAAAGAGAGAAAGTATCAAAGCCTCAAGCGTCACGTCTAGGAATAGCCTCGGAGTTGGGCCAAGTCATTATAGACGATGAGTAATCCGGTTAAGTCATTTGTCTAAACACCATTCCTTGTAAGAGAATTAAAATATCAGCTTACATCAGAGAGGGGGGAGGCGGCTCCAGGGGGCCGGCGAGCGGCTGCGCTGGATGCCAGGAGCCGTGACTCGATGCCAAGGCGCTGCCAGCTGCGCCTGGGCTCTGGCCGGGGACTGGCGACCAGCTGGCGGGGGATGGGCACCAGGCCTCAGTTTACGCTGCCGCAAGGAGTTTGGGGCTGCTTCCTCTCCGTGGGGTCATGTTCCTTGTGGGGGCGGTCCTGCGAGGTGAAGAAGGGATTAGACTGGAGGAAGCTGGGGTCCCCCCCCGTTAATATCTGGACATTATCATGGCCACCCACAGCCTGGTGACATGGATGGGAAGGGGACAGAAATATCTGATTTTCCTCTAGACTTCCAGGAAAGTTATGGAGGTGGGCAGGGCTTCATATCCATTTTTTCCTCTTTCTCTTTTGTTGCCCTGTATTAGGGGTACATGGGCTAGGGCAGCCCCTAGGCTTGTGGGGTGAGGGTGGTGGCAGGCGCTGGCTTTGACCTCCTGAGGACAGAACTGTAATGGGGGGCTGCTGATCATGAGGGCCCCTGGGCCTCTAACCCCTGCCCTCTGAATCTCCCCACAGAACCAGCTGTGAGCGGCGGTGGTACTGGCTCTGCCTCCACTGCCCTAACCAGGCCCCGGGGCAGGGAAGGCCCAGAGACTCTCTGGCTTCCCAGAGTCCCTAGCAGAGCCCAGCCCTGGGCTCCTTGCCCTGAGTCAGGCTCTTTTAAAACTCCCTCCTTTACTCAAGAGGCCACCCTCTCCGCCAGGCACCAGAACGGAAAGTGCGCCTGAGCCAGGCGGGCACTGCGCAGCCCTGGTGTCCCCGCTTGCAGGTGGTGTGACCTGTGATGAGTTAGTCACCGTTGCTAACCCCGTTTTCCCACGTGTGCAGTGGGGTGAGCAGTATCTAGCTTGTGAGATTACTGTGCAAGCAAGAAACAGGCCTTCAGCAAGTGGGCGCAGTGCTGTGGTGACAGTGGACACGAACATGGCCTCTGACGGGGCACACTGTGAGTGTATTTGTCCATTCTCTGCTGCCCATGACACGCTACCACAGACTGGGTGAGTACAAAGAAAAGAGGTTTATTCTGGTCACGGTGCTGGAAGTGCAAGTTCGAGAGGCCATATCCGGCGATGGCCTCTTGCTTGAGGTCTCAGGTGGCACGCAACGCAGGACAGGGAATATAGCTGTGCCTGTGTCTCTTCCAGTCTCTCCCTCTTATAAAGCCACCAGGATTCAATCATGGGGGCCCCACCTCATCCAACCCTAATCACCTCCAAAGGCCCCACCGCCAAACACCAGAGATGGTCACAGAATGGGATAAAATGTCAGCACACGAACCTGGGGGGGGCATAAACTCTATCCAAACCACAGCAGTGAGCTTCGGAACTGGGGGAAGAGATCAAGAGAGAAAAAAATACCCCCCACCCCGACTCAGTCACCTCTGAAGTGCATGGGTCTCTTCCCCGCACTTGGGGGACCTTGTCCTGGCTGCATGCATGTCTCTTTGTTCAGCCTTGTCCTCTGCCCACCCAAGGGGAGGCCTTATTGTGATGTCCCCAGGCCCAGCCTTGGTGACCTGCACCTGGGCCCTGGGATGCCCCACCTGATCGAGTTTCCCAGATTCAGGAAGTAGCTTCAATGTCCCCAGGTCCCTGGGTGGGCGAGGTGAGTGTCCAGAGTCTGGCTGGGATGCCCAGAGCCAGGGAAGAACTGTGGAGTTGAGTGACTGTCCCCAGGCAGAGTGGTCTCCATTCATCCTTTGAACCCTGGGTACCCAGACTTTGGGAAGCTGATCCAGTGCGTGCTCCCCAGTGCACTCGGGGGACTTTGTGATGTGGAGACAAAGCGACCAGGCTTGCAGTGGTCTGGGGTCAGTCAGCTCTAAGAATGTGGGGTCCCATAGAAATTTCCTACTCCCCCGGAGCCCCACATTCCATCCCAGCCCCCAAGGCCGGGCCTCTGCTTTTTGTTCTTGGTGTGACCCACCTGGAGACTGTTATAGGTGGACCCAGCCTGGCCTTCCTGACTGTGTGATGGTGTGATTCTGAAATGGCACTGGACAGGGGGCGCTTATAATGAACCAGGCTGGGTGGTCCGGTCTACACTGTGGTCCCGCTCTCCCCACAGCTGGCATGCATCTTTCAGCTGCTGCACCCCAGAGCATGGATGCCAAGCTGGGTTCACACAGCTATGCCCGTGCACATGCGTCTCGCATGCAGAGACGCCCACAGCTCAGCCTCCAAAGCACAGATGCGCTCACTGCAGCTCCCTGCTGAGCCTGCAAGGCCCTGAGGCTTCTGCCCCACATCGGGGCCCCACCCTGGCCCACAGTGGACACCTGGAATTGTCTAGCCCCTTCCTCTTCACAGCTGCTCACCGTCCCTGACAAATCCAGCAATGCTGCCACACAGGGAGACTTCCTCCCAACGCCCATGCTCTGTTCCTGCACCAAGCATTGCACATAGAGATGGTTAATCTTGATTGTCCACTTGATTGAATTCGGAGGCTATGAGAGGCTATTGCATCACAGGGGCTCTACCCTCATCTATAAGATGATTGTGTTACTGGGAGATTGTGGAGACTTAGCAAGTTGAAGGGAGTGGGTCTTAGGATGTGACTTTGGGGACTATACCTGGTCCCTGGCCCCTTTTTCTCTGGCTTTTTTCTTTCCTCCCTGCTTCTTGGCCACCATGAGTGAGCAACTTTCCTTCACTGTGTCCTTCCACCATGACGATCCTGACTCATCACTGGCCCAAAAGCAATGTCATCAGCTTACCATGGACTGAAGACTCTGAAACCGTGAGCCAGCACAAACCTTTCTTCTTTAAACTATTCTCTGGAATTTTGCCTCAGTGATGAAAAGTTGGCTCACACACATGCAGTTCCTCTGTGTCTACAGTGCCTCCTTGGCTGGCTAGCTCCACCATGTCTGCCCCAGGAACTGCTGCTAAACCTTCAAGGCTCCACCCAAAGGCTCCACCTTGGTGTCCCCATGTTCCCAGCACACAGCTCTCTGTGACATTTGCCACACGATGTTCCTGTGTTCAGTCCCATGCCATGATGTGCCTGGCCAGAAGCTACCAAGCCCCTCTCCCCAGTTAGGAACCATGTGGCTGGCAGGGCTGCTGTGCCCGGTCTGCTGTTCTTCCAGGAGAAGAAAGAAACTGAGATTCCAAGTGGGCCTCGTATAAGGGCTCTCAGTGGGTTCAGAAGCACCTCCTGGTTATTAAGGGCAGGACAGTCCATATCTCTCTGGAGTCCAGGGCTGGGTAACTCTGCAGGCCACCTGCTCCATCCCTCTGGCTCTAGGCTGGGAGCTAGGGTCACAGCCCCTTGGCTGGTGTCTCCACTACTGCTGGACCCTCAGTAGAAGGGGAGAGCAGGATGTGGGCCCCAACTCCACTCAGGGCAGCTTGGTCTCAGCTCCAGAAAGCTCAGTGTCCCCCCAACCCTAGGCCCTGACCCACTTGTCACTACAAGAGGGAGGTTGGGGACACCCAGTGGCATCCCTCTGGTGAGTCTGAGGCCTGCCTGGCTGAGCAGGATCCACTTGGAGAGAGTGGGGAAGGCATGGCCATTTTCCTTCCTCCAGAGAACAAGGGCCCCAAACCCATTAACTTTCTATGCTCAGCATCCTTGCTGATGACATCGGGGTGGCACCTCCTTGTGTGGTGACACACCCTAGATCAAATATTTCTCTTCTCTCTCGCTTTCTCTCTCTGTCCCTCTCTCTTCCTTTCTTTCTGCAGTGGGGATTGAACCCCCGACCTCATGCATGCTAAGCAAGTGCTCTACCCGAGCTGCACCCCTAGTCAAATGAGCTGTTTCTCATAGAACCTTAGAACTGTACAGGAAGCACCCCATAAACACAGAGCTCTCATTGCAGCCCAGGGCAAAGCAGAGGCCTGGAGTGGGCCCTGGTGGGGACCCAGGAAAGCTAGGTCAGGATCGCACACAGTGGATAGGCTGTCAGGTCCTGGAAGGGCCCGGCCCACCCAACCCTCCTTCCTTCAGCATGCATGTGTCATATTTGGGGGCTTTTTAAAAAATAAACAAGGGCTGCATGAAACCCCTGATATTCTGGGTAAGTTTTGAAACAGCTCAGAAATCCCCTCCTCCCGTGTGAGTCAGTTGGGGGGAACAGTAGCAGAGCTGCAGGCAGCTAAGAGAAAAATTCTGCAAAATAACAGCTGGGCAGCCCCGTGACCCCAGGGATTTGAAATATTTGTGTCCCAGTGAGGTGCAGAGGCCAAAGGGTCCCAGAGGTGGGGGACACTCAGTCCTGAAAATGTCTCTGACACCCCTCACTGGCACAGCTGGAAATGGAAACTGCTAGGGACACCTCAGGCAGTGCGCTGGGGTCCCTCAAGCCTTTGACTTTTCCCATAAGGGCGACTCCATGCTTCTTAGGAAATAGCAAATTCTTTCCAAGCATTTTTCTTTTTCTATTTTGGTGTCATGAGCACGTGCTTGGTCGACTAAGCCCCACCCGGTCCCCAACGACCCTTGGCTCCAGAGCACCAGCACTGCCAGCAAGGCAGGCAGGGGGAGCAACTGGGACCGAGCTGGTGGTGGCGTGGAGACCGGGTGGGAGGGGTCAGGCGGGTGAGGGTGTTTCGGAAAGCGCTTTCCTTCTCGGCCGGATCTGAGTCAAAAGGAGGTGCTGGCTCAAACTGAAAGAATAATTCGGTTAGCCAAGGCCGCCAATATTTCTCTGAGGCTCTAGTGACTGCCAGGCAGGCAGCCCCAGGACCGCAGAGTTGCTGGCCCCTTGGGGCTCGCTGAAAGCCCCGCGCCGCTGCACATAGTTCCTCTTTCCACCGGGGGAAGGCACAGGGCAGGAAGGGCCGCACTGAGGCAGTACTGGGGTCTCAGGAGGAGGGCAAGAGGCCTCCATCCATCCCCCAGGCCCGGCCCTGCCCTTGCCCATTTCAGGCCACTCCACAGGCCTCCCCTGGCTCTGTCCCCTCAGATAGTCGCTTCCCACCAGCTTGCAAAATCCTGCACAACCCAGTAGGGTAGAGGAGCAATAATTTCCTGGAAGTCCTGGGGTGTCTACCCGCTCTGAACCTACTGGCGCCCAATTACGAGACCAGCTTGAAGCCGACTTGAAGAGAAGCACTTGGGTCCGGGCATCACCTCCACCCCGCCTGCCTCACCCCTCACCTCATCTCACTGCCAGGCCCTTGGCTGGTTGCGCCCTCCACCCACCATCCTCATGGTCACCCTGAGGCCAAGGAACAGGGTTTTGCTGAACTGACACTCATAGGAGAGGAACACTGATTTCTATACACAAGAGGTGATCAAAACAGGACGAATGATTAAATTTAAAATGTTATTACAGTAAAAGACACATTGCCATGAATCCCCTCAGAATATTCCCCTCACTTGGAACACACTGTGAAGCAGTTCTGGAAATCCTCTTTTGTGGATGTCTTTATGAGGCGTGGCCAGAAATACAGTGAAAGCTCTGGCTGAATGCCATCCAACGGAAAGGCAGTCTCATAAAAACATGGTGGTGCCTCCTCATCCACCTTATTCACCGCATCTGGCTCCACGCGACTTCCGGCTCTTTCCCCAAGGTCAAAATGACCATGAAAGGTAGATGCTTTGAATCAACTCAGGACATTGTAGCTCAAGTTGTGACCTATGATAGCACAGCTAAAGACACTCAGGAGAGAGGACTTCCAGAACTACTTCAGCAAGTGGCAAGGACAATGGGATCCGTGTGTTGGAAGTGAGAGGGAGGAGTTTGAAGAGATTCGTGGCCATGTGTCTTTCACTGTAACACATTTAGAAAAAAAGAAATAATAAAAGTAAGCATTCACTGTATTTTTTTGATCACACCACTTTATTTTGATCTAGTCATCTTCAGGCTGCACTTTGAGGGTGGGTGGGTCAGGTGGGACCTGGGACTCCCTTCACCAGCTGGTCCAGCCTGAAGGTCACCTGTGTGGATTTTGGTCCCTCCAGACCCCGACTCAGCTGCAAGGTGCCCTCAGTCTTGAGCGGTGGCCCGGGTTTTGCAGACTCAGAGGTTTCGCGGCCTGGGGACCCTGCTGAATGCCGTGGTGTCCTGACCTCAGGACAGGTGTAGAAGGCGATGCTGCTGCCTCATCTCCCCGGCCGCCCGAAACACCTGCCCGTGCCCTGCTGCTGTCTCAGCACAAAATCCGCCGTGTAAGCGAGGGCCCTCCTGAGCTCCCAGGCAGGCCAGGCACACAGCTGCTCTTGCACAGACGTGTCCTAGAGGCAGCAAGACTGCTGGACGCAGTGTGGCACATGGGGCCTGGCCGGCACACGCCACCTGCAAGGACAAGCACAGAGGACGGCCAGGTCAGGGACCGCAGGGTCAGCTGGGCACATGAGGAGGAATGCACCTGCCAGTGGCCTCGGCCCCAGGTCCCCAGCCCCGCTCCAGGGCAATGCTGTGGGCCAGGGCAGGCAGGGCAGGGGACCCCCTTTCATTGCTATAATGTGGGGAAGCTGGGGAGCACCAAGGTCTTGTGGAGGGTCAGCTCCTAATGCTGACCCTGAAGTACGTTCAGTATCATGATGAATGGTTCACTCCTGGTGACCTGAGGAGTGAAGGGTATCTTGTCTCTGGCAGACAGCTGGGAACATCTGCCTTCTTTTTATTTATTTATTTATTTATTTTTATTTATTAATTTTCTTTTTGGAGACAGGATCTCACTATGCAGCGCAGGCTGCCCTCAAACTTGTGATCCTCCTGCCTCAGCCTGGGATTACAGGTATGCGCCACCACACCCAGCTCAGATCTGCCTTCCAAGGCACCGAATGAGGGCTGAAGGCAGGACAGAAAGCAGGACGTTCTGCCTCGTTGCGGCACATCTGGGAGCCTCTCTGGCCTGGTGCCCACACATGGGTCTGTCACTGAATGATGCCAAGGACTGCCCTGGACCTGGCCACATGCGTCAGCACCTCACGATCACTGAGCTGCCTCTTAGAGTACCGTGCCAGGGGTGTGGAGGGAACTGAGCACACACTGGCGTATGCACCATGCTAGCTCCACGAGGGAGAGTATCATTCCTCTTTGCTTGACAGTTGGTCTCATTTTAGTCCTAAAGGAACCAAGTGGGGGGAGGGGGTCCGAGAATCCCAGGCCATGTGCCCATGGGGCTCCCCCAGCCCAGGAAGGTGGAGGGAGGTGGAAAGTCTCCTGGGTCCCGCTGGACTCCAAAATTCAGGGACTACTTCCTGCTTCCCATTAGCGCTCCCACCTGGGGTCCCAGCTTGGGACTCTGCTGGATTCTGGGGAGGCCTAGGAGCCCCGTAAGGGGGCCTTGGTCCTAGGGTCATTAGGGAGCTCATTGAGATGGCCCTCAGGCCTTTGCACGTGTTGTCACCTGATTTTTTTTTTTTTTTTTGTGGGTACCGGGGGTGGAACTCAGGACCTTGCACCAGCAGGCGCCCATGCTGCTGAGCAATATCACCGGCCCTTTTCTCGTATGTGGGTACTGGGAGTCGAACTCAGGACCTCGTGCTTGCCAGGCAGGCGCTTATGCCACTGAGCTATCTCACCGGCCCCTCTCACCTGATTTTACAGATGGGAAACCTAAGGTCCAGAGCAGACAAGAGGCCAGCTCAGGGCCACACTGCAGCTTGGTGGCCAGGTACTATCTCATGCCTGTACGTCCTGCTTTCCTCAGCTCTGCAGGTGGCAGAGGGAGCTAACCCAGGAGAGGAAGGGGGTGAGGCGGGGATCCCATGGACGTTTGTGGCCCACATACCTCAGCTGGGGCCAGACTCTTGGAGGGAAGTGTATTTTGCTACCTTTTGCATGGCATGAATTCAAAGAATGCTGTTGCTAATTTCTGCACATTTTTTCTTCCTGTGGTCTGCGCTGTTTACTGAGAGCTCTGTTAATCAGTACATCAAGTGCATGGTGCTCAGGGCCTTCCGGGGAATTCACTTTTCTGAGTATGTGAGGGTTAACTGGAAACTTGTCTTCCTAGAGCTTGTTGAAAACTTTTCTACAAATGATGCGCATTTCCCCAACTTCGTATTTTGAAAAGTTCCACCACTTTCTAAATATGTGACCTTGGTTAAGTTACCTAACCTCAGTAACCTCAGTTTCCTTATCTCTTAAATGTGCACAGTGATAACTCTTGAGGCTGTGAAAGGAACTAGAAATAGGAGCAGGACAGCACACACAGTGTGCGCCTCAGCCACGGAGCCATGGTCATGCTGTCGTCCCTGTCACCGGCTGGTCTACGGAGCTGGGGTAGCATGGAGGGTCTTTGCAAGGATTTAGGATCAGGGTTTGGACACACTGCCCATTCTGTACATAGGCACGGGGGGCATCGCCCGGGGAGGAGCAGGGCTGGCTGTGGGGGCTCAGCAACCATCAGACCTCACTGTGCTGCCCAGGCAGTCTTGAATTTCCAGACTCGAGGAGTCCTCCCGCGAGGCCTCCCGAGTGGCACCACCACCCTGGGGCAAGGAACTTTCCAACCCAGACTGCGAGTTGAGGGGCTGCCCTGAAGCAGGAGCCCGAGGGACCCCAAAGGACACTGCACCGCTGGCTTAGAAGGGCGTTGGGAGGGTGGGGGGCAGGCTGCCAGGTTGCTGCTGGGCCCACTGCAGCCACGCTGCCCCTCGGAACAAGGCCAGTGCCCACCAGGCCACAATCAGGCACTGACTCCTCTTCAGTGGAAGGGCACTGGGCTCAGAGTCAGATCAGCTCCCAGCCCTGCCCCTGCTGTGTGACCTCGGGCGCGCCGTGAGCTCTCTGGCCCTCACTGTGCTTATCTGTAAAGTGGGAACAGTCATCTCTCAGCATCATGGGGGACTGGATGCAGGAGCCCCACAGACACCAGAACCCAAGAACACTGAAGTCCCTTCTATAAAATGGTGTAGTGACTGCCCCCACGGACCTGTCCCTGTATCCTTTAAACCATGTCTACATGGCTTATGGCAAAGTCAGTGCAGTGGAAATAGTTGTCATCCCACATTGTTCAGGGAGCAGTGACAAGGAAAATGTCTGTACATGATCGGTATAGGTGTGATTTCATTGTTTTAGAATATTCTGGACCCACGGTTGAACTACAGACTCAGAAACGCAGGCATGGGGGCTGACTTTTATGAGGTGGGATAAAACAGTGTGGTGAGTGCTTAGATAAAAGAAATTATCACAGTAAAAGACACATTGCCATGAATCCCCTTCAAAATACTCCTTCAGCTTAGAACACACTTTTCCCAGCATTCTTGCCTCTTTCTGAAGCAGCTCCGGAAGTCCTCTTTCATGAGTGTCTTTAGGTGCACCATCGTGGCTGCCTCCATGTCTTGAATTAATTCAAAATGTTTACCTTTGCTGGCCGTTTTGACATTGAAGGAGAGCCAGAAGTCATATGGGGTCAGGCTGAGTGAATAAGGTGAATGAAGTTGCACCATCATGTTTTTATTTGACAGAAACTGCCATAAATATTTTGAATCAATCCAGGACGTCGAGGCAGCCATGCAAAACCACTCCTGAAAGAAGACTTCCAGAACTGCTTCAGAAGGTGGCAAGAACGCTGGGCTAAGTGTGTTTGAAGTAAGAGGGACTATTTCGAAGGGGATTAATGGCAATGTGTCTTTTAGTGTAATAAATTTTTTAATTTAATGCCAGGCATGGTGGCGCTCATCTGTAATCCCAGCCCTCAGGAGGTTGAGGTGGGAGGATTGTGGGAGTTCAAGGCCAGCTGGGTCTACACAGTGAGTTCAAGACCAGCCTGAACTACATAGTGAAACCCTGTCTCGAAAAACAACACCAAACTTTTTTAAGAAATTTAAACATTCACTGTATTGTCTGTTCACACCTCGCATTACCTCTTGGGGTTGGTGTGTGAGAAATCAGCCTTCTGCCCTGTTCTAAGAGCTGTTGATTCCTTTAGTGGCTAATTTATATTTCTATCTGACCTAAGGATACGATGAACCAGTATCCTTTATGCCCCTCCCAAACAATGCCAAGGATCTTTTAAGCATCAACTCCAATTACCTACCTCCCATTTACCATATATCATCATCTAACATTTTGTTTCCATCTTATCTTCAACATTATGAACTACTTAGTATTATTATTGATAAAAAAAATCAAGGACTGTTTCCGTTTAGGCATGGGTGACAAAGCTGGCTCACTGTGGAAGGCGCGATCTTCGCCAGGCAGAGATTGTCACAGCCCAGGCGTGCAGCACAACCTTGCCACGCAGGTGAATCTGGGCTGCCCTTGCCGACTTGTTTACAGAATGGTGCAAGTGACAGGGCGTGACTTCTGCAGCTGGGACAGAAAAGGCTCTGCACCTTCTCTCCCCTGTTCCCTGGACCTCTTGCTCCCTGGCCACTCCACTGGGGAGGCACCTGCAGGGCTCATGTCAGCAGCGGCCACGCAGCAGGGCCTCTGAGCTCCAAGCTCAGCTGTCAGAAACTTAGGCGAAGAAGCCACCAGGTCCTTGCAGCCCTCAGCCTCCTGAGTCTTGCTCAGCCATTCCAGGCTTTCCAGCTGAGGGCCCAGAGGTCATTAAACACAGTCACGCCATCCTTGCTGCGCCCCGCACGAATTCCTGAATCTGTGCAGAAAATACAACGTTTGGTATTTGATAGGGTTTATATCTAGATGTTCCCCCAAGAGCCCCATGCACTAGGATCTTTGGAAGGTGATTGGATTACACGGGTTTAGAGCTGACTCGCTGTTGGGAGGTGGAGGTGTGGCCTGAAGAGGCGGGTCGCTGGGGGCGTGGCCTGGAAGGGTTCATCTACCAGCCCAGCTCCCCCCTTGCCTCTCAGCTTCCTGTGCGCCATGCTGTGAGCCGCTGTCCTCCGCCATGTCCCTGTGGCACGCTGCCCTGCCTTGGAGCCAGCTGACTACAGACTGAAACCTTTACAAACTGTGAGCCAACAAAACCTCTCCTCCTTTGAGTCGTAGGTGGTGGGTATTGTGTCTCAGCAACAAAAAAAGTGAATTTGGGATGATTTGTGACACCCCAAAAGAGAACTGGGGACCCTCACTATTGCACACTTCCCCTGTGAGTTCAGTTTCCTTCTTATCAATATACATGCTAAGGTAATTCTTTCAAGATCATTCGAATATCTTCCTGTCTGCAAATGTCTTCCCCGCTCCTTACTGCTGAATAATAATTTTCATAGATCTAAATTTGAATGTGGTGGTTACTTTCCTTCAGCACATTGGAGGGATTTATGCTGATTGTTTTATGGTCTCTGTTAAGGTGGAAAGTTGCCTCCAGGAAATCTAATTATTGCTCCTGCTCTAGTTTGGAGCTTACGTGGCCCCCAGCAGTGCATGAAGCAAGGTCTTGCTCCCCAAGGTGGTGCTCTAAGGAGGCGGGGTCTAATGGAAGATCTTTAGGTCATTGGGGATGCCGCTGGAGGGGACAGTGGGGCTTCAGTCCCTTCCTCTTCTCTTTCTCTTTCCAGCCACGTGGTTAGTGGCTTTGCTCCACCACGTGCTGCCCCCATGACGAACTGCCTTGCCAAAGCAGCAGGGCCGCCTGATCATGGACGGAAAGCTCTAAAACTGTAAGCCAAATATACTTTTTTTCTTATAAGTTGATTACCTCAGCTGTTTATTACAGTCACAAAAAGCTAATAAACTCCTATTAAAATATTTATTCTATCTATCCATTATCTATCTATCTCTACCTTTGCAGTACTGGGGATTGAACCCAGGGTCTCCTTCCTGAGCTACAACCCCAGCCCTTTTCATTTGTTGCACTTAGAGACCTAGTCTTGCTAAGTCACTCAGTTGCCCAGGCTGGGCTCAAACTTATGATCCTCCTGCCTCAGCTTGCCACAGTGCTGGGATTATAGACGTGCACCTTCATGCCCAGCACAAACTTCCTTTTAAATGAGCCATATTTTTTCTGATTATTTTTAAGGTTTCTTTTTTGTGTTCTGCAGTGTCGATGTGTGCATTTATTTGTATTTATCTTGCCCAGGACTCAGTGTGACTTTTTGATCTGAAAACTCATGTTTATTTCCCATTCTAGAAAAATTCTATCCATTGTCCTTTCAAATATTACAAATATTATCTTCCTCGCATTCATTTTTGAGTTTTTCTTTTGGAACTCCTCTTCATTTGGAACTCAATTTTCTCATTTTATTATCCATGTTTCTACCTTTCCTTTCAAATATTCTAACTCTTTGACAGTGGGCTGCATCCTGAGGAATTTTGCAGACCTGCTTTCCAGTCATATTCTCAATTCAAATTGTTTAAAAATTCAGTGATTTTATTTTTCATTCTCTTGATTCTTTTTAAAAGCTGTCCTTTTTCATAGCAGCCTGTTCTACTATCATTTTATTCCTTCCTTTATATTTTTAACCCTTTTAACATGCTGATTTTATATCTCCTTCAGCTTGTCCTATTATCCCAAGTTCCTTTTTTTTTTTTTTCCTGAACAAGTTCTCAGTTCGTTGCCCAGGTTGTCCTCAAATCCTTGAACTCACAATCCTGCTTCAGCCTCTTGAGCAGCTAGAATTATAGAATTATAGATGTGCACCATGATACCCAGCTCGCACATTGTGGGACAGGTTGCTTTTCTTCTTCATTGCACCAGCTGGGTTTCTCATGGTGGATGGTTTTTTCATGTGATCTGTGGTTGTTGGGGGTGAGCTTATCTTCAGGTGGATTGTGTTGTCCCTTGGAAGTCCTGTGTGTCCTGGGTTGTAAAACTGGCCTCAGAGATGCTTTTCATTTCTTTTGCAAAGCTCTAAGAGTTCAACTTTCCAGCTTGGGATCCTTTGCCATGTGGATATCGTACATTTGGATGTCATCTCCATGAATAGTTCTGGTTTCAAGTTTTTATTTTTCCCAGGAAACTTTTCTGCCACCCAGAGCCCTGAGCCAAGACAAGATTGTTGGTCACTCCCCTGGATTGCCAAGGACATTCTTTCCTTCCAGGGTTGGTGACTTTTCCCTCACTGGGACAAAGTGCCTGACACCTTCATCTTAAAGGAGAAGAGGTTGATTTGAGCTCATGGTTTCAGAGGGTTCAGTTTATGGGAGGCAGCTTCAAGGCAGAACCATCATGGTGGAAGGGTGTAGCAGAGGAGAGCGGCTCAACTCATAGCAGCCAGGAAGCAGAGAGTAGGGAAAGATTCACAGCAAGAGATCTACCCCTCAAACTCAGGTCCTCATTGACCCACCTCCTCCAACCAGGCCTCCTAACAGTGCATTCAGCCGTGAGCTTGTTAGTGGATGACTCCATTGAGGACTCTAGCATTTCATAATCCAATCACCTTCCAAAGACACATGGGGGGCCAGGGATATAGCTCAGTGGCACAGTGCCTGCCTGGCAAGCACAAGGTCCTGAGTTCGATTCCTGGTACCAAAAAAAAAAAAGACACATGGGGATGTGGAGACGAGGAGATTGGAGCTAGATTGGAGGGAAAGGAAGCATATGGGCCCAGGGTGGGGAGCAGGGGAAGGTTGTGGCTCATCAAGAATAGTGAGAAATGTCCTAGACCCCTTGAAAGGAGTGGCTGGCTGAGATAGAATTTAACTTTGTCTTCTATGCTGAGATGCACTGTAAATCCTCCCCCATGCTCACACCCTGCATGATTCTCAACCTTCAGTAAAAAGTCAGTATTAATATTCAGTACTAATAATACTTCAATACTAGCATTCAGTATTTGTCCCTTTTCTGTAGCTATATCAAAATATCCCAGGCTGGATACTTTATGAAGAAAAGAGGTTTGTTTAGCTCATATGGTGAGACAGGAAGCTAGAAAGATTCAGGGATTGGCTCAATCTCTTTACGATAACCAACTCTCTCAGAAATGGGCATGGATTCCATGAGAAAAACAGTCTCTTCCAAGGCCATGCCCCCGATGGCCTAACCACCTCCCACTAGGCCCTGCCCCTTAAAGGTCCCATCACATTTGGGCCCAGGCTTCCAGAGCATGAAGCCTTGGTGCATAAACCACATCCAACCCATAGCAGTTGCCAGTCACAAATGCCTGGGTCAGTGGTACTTGAGTAAAATCAAGGGAATACAGCCTACTTGGCTGCACAGGGATGCAGAAAGAAAATATCCACAGGATGCCAGGCGTAGTGGCACACACCTGTAATCCCAGCACTTGGGAGGCTGAGGCAGGAGGATCGCTGGGAGTTCAAGGCCAGCCTGGGCAACATAGCGAGTTCAAGGCCATCCTGCACTACATAGTGAGACCCTGTATCAAAAAAACAAAATTCAAAAAAGGCCCTCACCGTGTCATGTGAGCACAACACGCGTATCCCAGCTCCGTCCTGCTGTCTGTTTCCACGAGTGCCTTAGGTGCTCCAAGCTGTAGCTGCCTTCAACACAAGTACTCGGTGCTCACCATGTTCATCCCAGACCCTCGCCCAGCAGGCCTGTGGCTTTCCTGGTACCTGTGTTGCCTCCTGCCTCTGCTGTCTATTGTCACCTGCCCTGCCTTGGGTCCTCCTCACCTCCCAACAGGGGCTCAGAGCCATCAGCAATTTTGTTTTCCACAGAACAGAGTCCAAGCCCACCTTAGCATGGCCTTTTGATTGAGCACCCACTGTCCCCTCTACCCACACAGTGCCAGCTGCCCACTCGATACCCACCATCTCCTTCTGCCTTCATAACAGAGCCCCAGGTTTTAGCTGCTCCTCCTGATAAGGACATTTTTCAGATTCCCTTGCACCACAAGACAAGTTCTGGCTAATGAGATGTAAATGAGAGTGTTTCCTAAGCCTGTTTATAAGTCAGCTTAATAGAGAACAGGCTTACCTGAAAGGAATGCCCCTGTTGCCTAGAATTTTGATGTGCTGGCTGGAGCCCCAGCAGCCTTTTTGGACATCACAGCCCTCCATGCCACTCCGGGTTTCCCAGCTCCCTGTGTGGCCCTCCTGTCGCACTTACCTATCAACCAGGGTGCACATGAAGTGGCTGAGGGACAAGGATTGGGTTTTCTACAACCTCTAGTTCCCTGGAATTAAGACAGTGCCAGGCAAATAGCTGGTACTCAGTAAACTGTGGAACACACACAGGAAAGGTGTGGCTGTCATCTCCCAGGACAGAAAGTGACAGTCCTGCTGCCCCTCCCCTTCTCTCCACTCACGACCGCGTGGCCACGCGGGTGCTGCCGGGGCAGGGGCAGGGACGTGGGGCAGTGGAGAGGCCGGGTGGATCAGCACCCAGAATGTCCAGATGGGCAGGGCAGAAGTGCCATCGTGACCTTCCTGGGCCTCCCTTCTCCGACCCCAAGACCGGGGTGGGGCAGCTACTGACGCAGAGGATGCAGGAGTCCCCAGGATGTTAGGGTGCTCATGGGGCAGGCGGACTTGGTGAGCGACAGCAAGCACCCTGCGGGGACGCAGGTGCAGCGCTGCTGGTGCAGCCTTTGTGGCTGAGGCTTCCTTCCGGGGTCAGTCCCGTTCTTCTCCACCGGGAGGCGGTGCTGAGCAGGCCCTCCCGTAGCTCCGCCAGTCGCCAGCGCGTGGGAATTTGGCCAGGGCGGAGCGTGCACCTGTGCCACACGCCGATGGAGGAGGGGGAGGGGGAGGGGGATGTTTCCGGCACCCGCAGGCTTCCCTTGGGCGCCTCCCAGTCGCTATGCCCGGGGAGCGCCGTCCTGACGTCTGCACCACACGCTGTTGTGTGTGCGTGTTTTAATTTTTATTTGTCCATGTTTGCAGTGCGTAATGACTGCACTCGTCATGGGGAGTTGGTGCCTGTATGTGGAACATCATGATTCTTTTCTCATCCCCTTCCCCTCGCCTCCCTCCCTCCATCTCTCGGTTTCCTTCCCATTTGCAAAAGATCTATCTCCCTAGTATCTATCTTTTATTTTACTCTTTATTTTTACTTTGGGTTTCTCATGTAGGAGAAACAGCAGTATTTAAGTGTGTGTGCCTGATTTAGTTCAATCCGCATTGTGTTCTTAAGTTGCAAGTTGCATCCATTTTATAAATGACTCAAATTTATCTTTTTTGGGGGGCCAGGGATATGGCTCAGCGGCGCAGCACCTGCCTGGCAAGCACGAGGTCCTGAGTTTGATTCCTGATACCCCCGCCATTTATCCTTTTTTTATGGCAGAGTACTGCTCCACTGTGTGTAAATGCCACACACTGCTTGTGGCTGGGCACCACAGGAGTGGAAGCCTGGGGTGGCTGCTCTCTGGATCTCTGACACCATCATAGACATGCACATTGTCACGGGCAACATTGCAGTTGCCCTTTGGTTATCCACCAGGATTGGTCCCCTCTAGATCCTAAAACTCATGGAAGCTCAAGTCCCTTATATGAAAGGCCTGGCATTTCCATTTAACTTTTGTGCATCCTCCCGAAAAAGTTGTTGTTGATGTTGTTGTTGTCTTTTTTGTGACAGGATTTCGCTATGTAGTTCAGGCTGGCCTTGAACTCACTGTGTAGCCCAGGCTGGCCTCAAACTCACAGTGATCCTTCTGCCTCAGCCTCTTGAGTGCTGGGATTACAGGCATGCGTCACTACACCTGCTTGGCTGTCAGGTGAACTTCTAAAGAAGCCGCCACAGTGACCTGTTTGGCCCTGACAGGTCCCCTCTGACCACTAACTGTGCCCACGGCCCTGGTGTTCAGGGGCAGGTTTCCAGGCACGGCAGCCCCACTCCTAGGCACCCTCCACCTCCTATCTCCCACCCCCGTCCCACCCCCGCCCCACCCCGTCCTCTGCGATTTCAGCAGGGGCAGGGGGACAGATGGGTGCTGGCAACGCACTATGACCGGCGTCCCAGGGCCCTGATGGCAGGGGTCACAGGGCTGGGCTGCCGGGTGTTGCAGGCTGGCGTGAACCCTGGGCAACTGTCCCAGAGTGCCTGGGCTTCTTGCCAGATGACCTGCACAAAGCACTTTGTAACGGTAGGACCTGAGCAAATTGAGGGCTGGCTGCCATAAGAAGTCCCCAGGAGGTGACAAACCCGCCCAGGGTGGGAGGAGGCTTCAGAAGCCTCAGCCCGGGACCACGTCACCTGGCAGCTTTGAGGGCTCAGTGCTCTGCAGCGCGTCCTGCAGTACCGACCACGCCCAGCAGGTGCCGCCCGACCGCTGCTCCAGTCCCGAGGCTGCCGGGGTTGCACCGGGCCTTTTCCGCGTCCTGAACAAATGGTTGAAAGGAAGCACCAGCTTCGCCATGCTGATGGCACGGCGCGGCACGGGAGGGGAAGGTACAGTCTGCCCAGCAGGCACTCGGGAAGTCCGTCAATAACCACCTGTAAAGCGCCTACCTATGGTGCGCCCAGGCCAAGGGGGTGACACGAGCTAATGACCGCTGAGTACCTACAAGGCGCCGAGGGAGGGGCGCAGCATGGCGCAATCCGCAATGCTCGGGCCAGAGCCTGATCGTGAACAAGTTGCTTAACCTCTTTGTGCCTCTGTTTCCCAATCTGGGATATGGACTTTTTAGAACGAATGGAGCCTTTCTGTGGAATCGCCGCAAGGATTCTCAAGGTCGCACAGGGCTGGAATTAGCAGTGTGGTAAAGGGAGCAAAGGTGCTGTTTCCTCCTGCACCGCTAACCCCACTCACAAGAGGCAGATTAACGAGGGGAACATACGCACGCACTTCTTTAATGCACGATTTATGTGACCTGGGAGCCTTCAGAAATGAAGACCCATGTTGGGCAGAGTGGTGCACACCTGGAATCCCAGCCATCTGGGAGGCTGAGGCAAGAAGATCTGGAATCTAGCCTGGTAACTTAATAACGCCTGCCTCAAAATACAAAATAAAAAGGCCTGGGGATACAGCTTAATGGTAGAGCACTTGCCTCATGCGGTCAAGGGCCAGGGGTTCAAGCCCCAGTGCTGCCAGAAAAGAAAAGAAAAAGAAATGAAGACCCAAAGAAACGAGAACCTTGGTGTTTCTCTGGTGTACTTGGTGGCTTGGGGACAATGTGATGGGACACGTGTGGTGGAGAGGTGCAGCTGTCAAGGAGGGGATGCGCAGGTGGGAACAACATCTGTTCCAATTCTCCCCAAGCCCAACTTCAGGGGCGAGATGCAGATGAGGGCTACAGTCTGCTTCCTAGGAGAAGGGCAAGGGGGATGAGATCGGCCTCCCTGCTTCTGCTGTTTTCCCAAATGCCAAGCCAAGGTGCCTCCCCCACCTCCCGTACTGCAGACTGAGCCCAGGGCCTTCACACAGAGCTATATCCCTAGCACTTTTGTAAATTTTGAGTTAGCATCTTGCTAAGACACTAAATTGCCCAGGGTGGGTTTGAACCAGTGATCCTCCTGCCTCAGCCCCCTCCCCCCCACCCTGTGCTGGGATAACAGGTGTGCACCACCACGCCCAGCCAAGAGGCCATATTTTAAGGTGGTGTGCCTGGAACCTGTCAGTCTGTCACAGAAATTCATATAGGCACATGTGGTGGGGATCTGCCTGACGCCCTGTCCCCTGGATGGTGGCCTGCAGAGGCTCCAGCTCCTCGCACTGCCCATCCCCTTGAGGTTCTGCAGGTGGACGACAAGAGCACCCTACCCCGCCAGCTGGCTTCAGTCAGCTGGGCGGCCACAGCTTGCCCAGTAATTTTCCAGATGGGCTGAAGGAAAGCTATGACCTGATAGCCCGCTAAGACGCCACACACAGCCCTTTTACAGAGGCAGCTGATCAGCGAGGTGCCCCTGGCTCCAGCTGTCCGGAGTTGCGGAGCTGCTCCCGGCAACCAGGCTGCAGGTGGAGTCTAGGAGGGAGGAGAAGGGCCTCCAGCGCCACCCAGAGACTGCGGGCCGCCCAAGGCCAGAGGGCGCCAGGGTCCCTCAGCTGGGCCAGCAGAGCCCCCAGCCCAGGGTCTGGGCCCCTGGGAGCCCGGAGAGCCCGCCCAGGCTCGCTGCGTCCCCGGTGCAGACTCTGCCAGCTTCTGGGGCAGAAACTGAGGAGCTAGCAGGGGGCCCTTAAGAAGGGAGGTCCAGGGCGGCAGTGTTGTTTACCTTCCTCTCGCCAGGAGCAAAGTCACAGCATGGTGGGTGTGAAGGGGCCCCCAGACCAGCTCATCTTGGCTTCCTGTTGAGGACACCAAGGCCCAGGGAGGACAGGAAAACACGGTGTGCAGAACCTGGTTCTCCAGTCCCCTCATCCTCTTCCACCCCGGGTGGTTCACCACAGAGTAATTTCAGAGTGGCCCCCAATCATGGCCTTGATCTGGGGTCTTGGGACCTCAGCCTGGAGGTCAGGGGCCAGGCCACTTACAGCCCCCAGACCAAGCCGGGGCCTTGGCACCCAAGTGGGTTTGCAGAGTCCCATTGTTAGGAATGCCACAGTCCCCAGCCCCCGAGCCTTTGGTCAGTCTGCTCTTAACAAGACCCGTGGAGATGTGTGCTCATTGCCTGTGGGAGGCAGCAGGTCAGGGCAAGCCCTTTCCAGCCATGAGCCTCAGTTTCCTTAAGGGAAACCCAGGGGCAGAGGATCTCTGGTTTCTAAGGCCTGACTTCCTGTGGCGCTTTTTGATAATGTGGCCAATCCTAGAAAGTAGCATTGAGCTATATCCCTAACACCTTAAGAAAAAAAAAATTTTTTTTTTTAAATTTTGAGACAACAGCTCACTAAGAAGTTGCCCAGGCTGGGCTTGAACTTGCAGTCCTCCTGCCTCAGCCTCCCAGAGTGCTGAGATTACAGACATGCACCACCACACCTGGCTAACTGGGCGTACTTTTTAAAACTCCTAAGGCCCAGGCCCCACCCCAAGCCCAGAGAACCAGAGACTCTGGGACACAGGTACTTATTAACCTGCCCTGGGCAATTATAACGCAGGACCAGGCTGTGATGGGTCCGAAGTGAGGCAGGGCTCCCTGGCACCTGCCCCACTCATGGCCACATCCCATTTCCTTTTCTCAGGCAGCCAGCTGCGGCAGGTCTGCTCCGAGCCAGGAGAAGCCACCAGGAAATTCCCTGGACATTGTAATGTGTGACAGCAGTGTCTAATTAATCATCAACCTTGTGATATGATCTCCACCCATAAAAAAGAGACCTGCTAAGGCTTCAGGGAGTTGAGCCCTGGCCTTGCCCGGCGGTTCCCACCAGGCAGGGGAGCTGTGCCCGAGGACCCAGGGCTGATGGGTGCCCACCTCTGCTCAGAGGCCGGTAAGGAGACTTCCTGTTTCCCGGAGCTGAGCTCTGAGGCCAGGAAGGCCAAGGTGACAGGGCTTGGGTCCCCGTGCTGCACGCAGAAGGTAGCAGGGCGGTGAGTGTCGCCCTCACTCAGGAAGGGCTTCCGACGCAGCTCAGCCCCTGGTGAGGTAGTGAGCTTCCCGTCCCTCCAGGGGTCCAGCAGAGACTTGGGCCCAGGACCGCTGCGGTGACACGAAGACCACCAACCCATCTCGTTCTCAGATCCTGGCAGGTGGAGAAAGAAGCGGCCAGGCTGGGCAGCAGGGCAGAGTTAGGGGGCCAGGTGGAAAGCAAGGGGGTCCCAGCTGGGCCAGGTTGGACTGCAGGATCTTGGGCAAGTCATTGTGTCCCCAGGTCTCCGTTTCCTCTTCTGCATGCTGGGGAAAACATGACCCAAAGTGTCCTTAGGAGAGGGCACTGAGTGGGCAAGAGACCCAGGTCTTTGATGCCCAGAGGTTGGGAGCCCCTGAGGCAAAGCGCCAGAGCCCCCCAGTGGGCACCCAAGGCTCGCATCCCAGCAGGGGCTGCACCCAGGGCCACCCTGCCATGCCAGCTGTGTTGAGATTATAGGCAGGGGCAGTGACACGGCCATAAATGAGGCGGCACAAGGGTTGGGGAGACAAGGGGCTGGGCCCCTGCTTCTGACCAGGAGAACATGGGGTGCTGTGCAGCCTCCCCAGCTCTGAGCACTTCCCCAGGAGACTGCGAAGCATTAGAGGATGCCCAGCACCGAGAGCCTGGGGGACCAGAGGGGAGTGAGGGAGGCGGGGCTGGGCTGGGCTGCAAGGGCCTCCCTGAGCCGGAGGGGGTGCACCAGGTTAAAGTGTGGGAGGGGCCAGGAGGAGGTGGGTGCCCACACCCTTCACGCCCTTGTAACCCAGCTCCAAACTCAGGCAGCAGAGGAAAAGGCCCCGTGGGTAGATGGGTCCTGCAGGCCCGTGCTAGGCTGGCAGGGTGAGGGTGGCTCTCAGCCCCGTTCAACCCAAGCCTTGTGCAGTAAACAACCAGTACTACCATACGGGACAGCGTGTGTGGAGAGCCCAGGCCCCCAGGAGCCCTTTGTGCACTGCCTGTGGTGCCCCTTACATGGGCAGGGAGGGCTGCAACCCAGGTGTACAGCTGGGAGGAGGGGGATCAGTGTGTCCCCTCCACCCCCCTCTACCTGAAGGGACAGGAGAGCACTGCAGTCTGTCACGTTCCACCCAGGTCAAGGCCAGCTTCTCCTGGGGTCCCAGGGCCTCCTCCTCCCACTGAGGGACACAGGCACCCACCCAGCCTCCTCTGGGAAGCTCCCCTCTTCCCAGGCTGCCCGGCCGGCCAGTCCCTGGCTGCCCTCCAGGAAGCAGCTGGACAGTGAATGGGCCTCCCTGCCCACCCTGCGCAGCATGGGTCCCACTCCCTCACCTCGGCCTGGCTGCCCAGGCAACAGGGAGGGGCCAGAGTGGTTGGCCAGGAAGGACGCATGTCTTCGGGCCACCACGGGGCGCACAGGGCTGAGCAGGAAGGCTCCAGGTCCCTGCCTCCAGAGGGTCAGTTCCGTTTCCCACAGGGGCCCTCAGGGTGGCGTCAGGTCTGAAGCATTGCCTCAGGGGCCCCCTTGCTTAGGGATGGCAGTGAGGAACAGGGCCCGGGCCACACCTGTGGGATGGGGGTGACACGGGGCAGGGGAGTGGGGGCGAGTACGTCACACAGGGCTCTGCAATGGCCAGTCCAGGGGTCCCCAGGCACCTGCCCTTCATGCCCCAGGTAAGGGCATTTCCAGTAGCTTACCTGTGTGGTCAAGGATGGATTCCGTGCCACCTCAAGGGCGTCCCTTGCACCCATCCGGGCGCAGCTTCCTCCAAACCTCGGGACTGAGTGAGGGGCGGCTGCCCGGAGGGGACTTTCCTTCCTGCTGCCCAGCAGACACCTGCGCGGAAGTCCCGCGGCTTCGAAGCCCCTCTGGGCCTCAGCTGGACCTGGCTTGGGCTCCCCAACCCCTTGCTGCTGTGCGGAGCTGCTGAGTCCCTTTCTGTCCCAGGACCTGGGGGTCACGGGGGCGCGTGGCCTTCACAAGCGCTGCAGGCTGCCCGTGGGAAGTGAGGTCGGAGAGGCAGAGGGGGAAACAGCGCCCACACAGGACCACCACAGCCAGCTCCTTGGCCTGGGCAGCCCCGGGCTAGCGCGATAAGCATCAAAAATGCCGCATGCAGCCGCCTTCCTGTCACCGCCAGTAATTTCCTTCCGGCACCCGAGTTTAGACAGGGCCACGCGGGCACTGCTGTGCCTTGGTTTTTCCCACCCTGATAAGGTCGGGGGACTGAGGCCTAGGGGGCTCCGTGGGAGTCAGACCCAGGACGGGCGATGTGGGCTCCCCATCCACTCCGCACAGGTCCCTGGGCACTCCTCGGGCACGGCGAGGTGGTGCTCGAGGGGTCGAGGTGGCCCCAGGGGGAGGGGGCAGGTGATCGGGTCCCCAGGGGAGGTCAGGGTGGCCCAGGGCGCTGGGGTCTCAGGGTGCGAGGGTTCCCTAAGGAGCCGGTGGGCCGGGTACACTGATGGGTCCCTCGTCCCCACCCTGTCCTGCAGATGCGCCGGTCCCGGGCGAGGCGCTGCGCTTCCACGCGGCGGCCCAGGGCGCGCAGGTGCGCGTGGACGAGCGCAGACGCACGGCGCGCAGGAGCGCCTCGTTCCGCGACGGCATCGTGTTCAGCCAGCGGCCGGTGCGGCCCGGCGAGCGCGTGGCCCTGCGCGTGCTGTGCCAGGAGCCCGGCTGGTGCGGCGGCCTCCGCGTGGGCTTCACGCGCCTGGACCCTGCGTGCGTGCCGGCGCTCAGCCTGCCGCCCTTCGTGTGCCCCGACCTGGAGGAGCAGAGCCCGACGTGGGCGGCAGTGCTGCCCGAGAGCTGCGTGCGCGCCGGCAGCGTGGTCTGCTTCTGGGTGAACCGCCGCGGCTGGCTGTTCGCCAAGGTCAACGCTGGGCGCCCGCTGCTGCTGCGCAAGGATGTGTTGCTGGGCTCCCCGCTCTGGGCCGTGATGGACGTGTACGGGACCACCAAGGCCATCGAGCTGCTGGGTGAGGCCTGGGAGGGAGACGAGAGGCAGAGCCGCCCGTGTGTTCATATTCAGTTATTCCATCAGGCTCTGCCCAGGGTCAAGCGTAAGGATGAGCAAGACCCAGCTATAGGGAGGGCAGCCTTATCCCTAAGGGATGACAAAAGAATAGGATCAGCACCCCAAACATCTTTTAAAAGGCTCATCACATTTCACGAAGGAGGAAGCATTTGGGCAGGGCTTTGTAGTCTAAGTAAGAGTTCACTAGAGCAGAAGGTGGCCAGCAAAGGAAGTTTAAGCGTGAGCACTGGGGGCTCCCAGGCAAGGTGCACAGGGTAGCCAAGCCAGAGGACAATGGGTTTCCGGGAGTGTGGAGAGACAGGAGCGCCCACGGAAAGAAATACTGGGGTTTTCCTGGGCTCATGGGCCATCCCCACCCCAAGCGAATTTGCTTGTAAATAAAATAATTCACTATAGCTGTGGGACCTCAGCCCTAGAGCATCCGGTCTGCTAAGTGGGGTGGGTGTGGGGACCTGTGTTGTCCCCGCCTCCTGGGTGATCCTCTGTGCATTGGAGTTTGGGTGCGGTTAATGTGGAGGGAAGGAGAGCAAAGAGGTGGGACTTCAGGAAAATGGGTTGGGAGGAAGAATTGCAGCCCCGTGGATTCTCAGCTGGGCCAGGACAGGGTCTGAAAATCCCCCCAGCCCCCAGCACTGTCCCTCAGGGGAGGAAGGGGTGGACCACTGGGCTGCTGGCCTGGGCCCTGAGTCCCCCTTCTGTCTCAGACTGCGGAGCCAGCCCCTGCACCACGGCCACCCTGGGGGTCCCCAGCGAAGAAGCACACCTGGATCCCAAAGGTGAGTGGGTTTCCAGGGCTCCAGCACAGGAATGAGGTTCAGGTTGCTCAAAGTCAGGTCTTTCCTCGCCCCTCAGCGAGTCTCTCAGGCTTTGATTCTGCCCCTTAGAAACCTAAAAACAGTTTTACCTTCTACAACACTGGCCAACTTTACAAATTCTAAGCGCATGTTCACAGCAGGGTATGGTGGCATACGCCTCTAATGCCAGCACTCTGGGAGGCCAAGGCAGGAGGACTGCAAGTTCGAGCCCAGTCTGGGCAACTTAGGGAGACCCTATCTCAAAATTTTAAAAAATAAATAGGGGGGATTGTAGCTCAGTGTGAATGTTGTGGGTTCAATCCCAGAACCAAAAAAAAAAAAAAAAAAAAAAAAAGCAGCATCTTATTTTTGCTTTAAGAAAGAAATTCAGGCCGGTGAGCTAGCTCAGTGGCATAAGCGCCTGCCTGGCAAGCACGAGGTTCTGAGTTCGACTTCCAGTACCCACATACGAAAAAAGGGCCAGTGATATCGCTCAGGGGCACGGGTGCCTGCTGGCGCATGAGGTCCTGAGTTCGACCCCCGGTACCCACACACAAAAAAAAGAAAATTCATATTCATTTTATTTATTTATTTTTGGTGTTTTGAGACAGGGTCTCTCTATGTAGGTCAGGCTGATCAGTGTGTAGCCTGGGCTGGCCTCAAACTTGCACCAATCCTCCTACCTCAGCCTCCCAAGTGCTAGAATTACAGATGTGCACCACCACGCCCATCTACACATTCATTTTAAAGCTTTGCCAAATAAGCTTAAGGGATACAGAAGAATTTTTTGAAAATTACCCATTCTTGGGTGGATTTCCTCTGAACATTTCTTAGTGCATGTGTATATGGGGAAGCATTTGGGCTTCACCTCCCTTTTAAACGAATTGTAATTTTATTTTATATATATTTAGATATTTTATATGATCTTCCCCTTTATTCTCAGAGAATATATTCCAAGATGTCCCACCGATACCTGAAACTATGGATTGTCCCATATACTATGGGTTTTCCTAGTTTATAAATTGGGCATATGAAGAGAGCAACAATAACTACTAATAGGACAATTGTGACAATGTACTGTGGAAACAATTATTTGAAATTTGTGATTTTTTTTCCTGGAATTTTCCATGCACTGTTTCCATGGCAGCTGAAACCATGGAAAGCCAAACTTGCTGGGTCAGAGACCCTGTGCGTCTGTTGTGGCTTCTTCCCAGGTTCTGTCCCTCACTTTCCTGGTGACTGGGTCCTCCCAGAGTGCTCTGCGCTTCTCTGTCTTGGCATGCTGGGGTCAGGCCCTGAACAGGAAGCCCAGGGTCCCCAACCTTCATGGTCTCCCTTCCCAGCCCCACCAGGGGAGGAATGCATCATCTGCTTCCATCGCGCTGCCGACACCCGCTTTGTCCCCTGCGGCCACCCACACTTCTGCAGCGCCTGTGCCTGGCGTGTCTTTGAGGACACGGCGAAGTGCCCCATGTGTCGCTGGCAGATTGAGGGGGTGGCAGCGGTGCAGTCACCGAGGACTGGAGGAGGCTGCTAGAGGAGAAGACTTCCCCTGGGTTGCAGATGGACCTGGCTTGGGCCTGGGCCTAAGGACAGAGGACAGAGGAGGTGTGGCTCTGCTGGCTTTCCGGATGGTCAGAAAGCCGGTCAGCAGCCTGAGGGGGAAGGAGATGGCTGCTTCCCTGCCTGCTCCCCAGCAGGGGACACAGTGGCCAGAGGAAGCCTCTTTCTGCCCACACGTGATTACCCCCAACTAGGTGCTGGCTTCCAGCCCAGGGTGGCCTGGTCCTTTATGTCATGGCTGAGGAGGTGACAAGTCTCCCTGGAGCCCGGGAGCTGAGGATGGAGGAAGGAGGTGGGTAGGTGGAACGCGTCACCTCCACAAGGCCACCGTGATCTGTGGCTACCGCCCAGGGTGGAGTGGGGTCCCAGTGACGTTGCGCATCCGTTTGAAGATAATTCAACAGGCAGAGACAGCTGTTGCACTGATTTCTGAGATCAAAATAAAGTTTGTCTTCTGTGAATTTTTAGGTATGGCTGTGCCCATTGTGTTCACTGGGATTGGGTGGAGCTCTGGACTGGCCCAGATGCTGGGGCACTGGGGACAAGCCATCCTACCCTCCTGGGCCACCCTGGATGTGCGGTGAATGGCCCAGGCCCTGGGCACTCAGGTGCATGGCTCTGTCCGGCTGAGCAGTGCCAAGGACAGTCCCACAATCCCAGCCCCTGGGCATCACCCACACTGGGCCCTCGCCACCGTGGCTTTTGGGGACCTGCCTGGCGGAAGGCAGGAGATGACTTGGGAGCTCAACTCTGGAGGTGCCAGTGGCAGGAGATGACACACTTGTGACTTTACTGCTGCTTCCTGCTCTGTGCCCAGCTCCAGGGCATTTCCTGGGGGACAGGGCTAAGAAGGGGTTCAAACCTATTCTGATCAAAATTGTAATGATGGTGCCTCCCACAGATGGCCTCTCTGCCCACCCCCAGCCATCCTATGGGTCAGGGTTTTGCCTCAGGTGACACTAGAATGTCCCTCCTCTGCAGTAGTCCTCTCGCCACCCACCAGGACTCTGGCCTTGGGCACTTCTGTAAGCCTGTTTCGTTTCTTTCTTTCTTTTTTTTTTTTTTTTTAGCCGTGCTGTGAAGAGAACCAGGGCTTCTGTATGCTAAGCAACTACTTTACCATTGCGCTACATCCCCAGCCACCACCTGAATTTGTCACGATTCTTAAGGATCCTACAATAAAAGTTTTAGCCTTTTTTTTGTATGTGTGTGGTAATGGAGATTGAAACCAGGACCTTTTCACTACATTACATCCACAGCTTTTTTTTTTTTTTTGGACAGGATTTTGCTAAGTCACTAAGATGTCCAGGCTGGGCTTGAACTTGTGATCCTCCTGCCTCAGCCTCCCGGACCATTGGGATTATAGGTATGCACCACATACCTGGCTTTTTAAATGTCTTTTTTAAACCCAGACAGGCCTGTCCATGAAAGGACAATGTTTTAAATCAATTCAGGACATCAAGGAAGGCACAACAGTGCAACTAAAGACACAAAAGAGGACTTCTGAGAACGGCCTTAGCGGCAAGAATGGTGGGATTAGTGTGTTCAAACCCAGGGGGAATATTTTGAGGGGGATTAATGGCAATGTATCTTTTACTATAATTTTTTTAAATTAAGTATTTATCATACACCGTATATCTATACATATTGTTTTGATTCTGTTCCTCTAGAGAGCCCTAACCAACATGTTCATCGATAGGTAAATACCACCTACGGGCTGTCTGCATTGTGGAAGTTTGTGCCATGAGGTTCCAGGACATGAGTTCCCACTATATTTCTGGCAAAAGAGAATGTAGTGTCCAGTAAAGGTCATGTATATGAAAAATACATCAAATAACGTATGTGTGTGCATGTAAACGCATGTGTGTGCTGGTAAATGCATAGCAGAGGGTGTGGGGAAATAAGAGGTGAACTGGGAAGGGACAGGGGAGGGTGGCATGATTGGATATGTGATTTTATGGCAATGTTTGGACTATTTTTTCTTACAATGAGAACACATTTACATATTAGTTAAGAAACAAAAATAGTGGCTTTGGGAAACAATCTGGCAATTTCTCAAAAAGTTAAATATAGAGCTACCATATAGCACAGCAGTTATGCCCAGGAGAACTGAAACCACATATCCACCCAAAACTTGTACACAAATGTTCACAGAATTGTTCATAACCCAAATGTCCATTTGTTGATGAACGGATAACAAGATGTGGTATTCACTACAGTGGAATGCTATTGGGCATTACAAAGGAGTGACACCAGGTGCGGTGCTGCGTGCCTGTAATCCCAGCACTCCGGGAGGATGAAGCCCGGGCAATTTAGTGTCTTAGCAAGACACTGTCAGAATTGAGGGAGGGGGGAAGACAGAGAGACATAGACAGAGGAGAAAGGAAGGAAGGAGGAGTGAAAGAGAAAGAAAAAAGAGAAAGAAGGAAAAAGAAAGAGGAATGGAGATGTAGCTCAATGCAAAGGCCCTGGGTTCAATCCTTAAGGCCAGATTAAAAAAAAGTATGAAACCAGCTGAGCATGGTGACCCACACCTATAATCCCAGTTACTCAGGAGGTTGAGGCAGGAGGATCACAAGTTTGAGGCAAGCTCAGGCAACATAGTGAGACCCTATCTCAAAATAAAAAAAAATTTTTTTTAAATTTTAAAGAGAAGAAAAAACAAAACAAATAAAAAAAGAACAAATTTTCAAAACAACATAATATGAGGGTAACAATGGTTAATGCATTATGTATTATTATCTTTAAGTTAGTTATTCAGGATACCAGACATTAGCATTCAATTGTCCAAACATTATTGGCACAAACCTTACTCTTCAATGAACTAAGTAAAATTGGTAGTGTATCTATCTTAACCATCTTATATATATATACAATTCAAAATAAAAAATTTTAAAGGGCTAGGGGTATAGCTGAGTGGTAGAGTGCTTGCCTAGCAATGTGGAGCCCTAGGCTCAATCCCCAGCATCACACACCATGAAGCATGGACTACATGCTCCAACAGGGATGGATCTTGGAAACGTTATGCTGAGAGACGGAAGCAGTCACACAAGGCCGTGTGTCGTGTGATTCCATTCACATGCAATGTCCATAACTGCAAATCCCGGGACAGGAAATAGATTAGTGCATGCCAAGGGCTGGGAAGAAGGAAACAAGGGGTATAACAACGGAGGGGATAGTTTCAGGCTGGGGTGAGGAAAACATTCTAAACTTGTGCTGAAATTGTGCTGGTAGCTGCACAATTTTGAGAATATGCCCCAAACCACTGAGTTGGCATGTTTATGTTTGTTTTTGTTTTTTTTGATACAAGATCTTGCTATGTAGTTCAGGCTGGCCTTGAATTCACAGCAATCCTCCTGCCTCAGCCTCCTGAGTGCTGGGATCACAGGCATGTACCACCATGCCTGGCTTGGCACATTTAAAAAAGATGAATATTATGTCAGTTATTTCTCAAAAAGTATCAGAATTATTCTGAATAAAGTGCTGGGGGAGGGGTGGCAAATTGACCTGGGAACAGGAGAAGCTGAAAGAGGGGTGACATCTGAAGCAGCCTTGGAGGGCGGGCACAGCACAGGCAAACACAGAAGAGTGCAGGACTTAGGGAACTGGGAGCAGGTCCAACTGGCCGGAGCAAAGGAGCAAGAAGTAGCCCAGGTGGGTTGGGGGGCAGGCAGTGGGGGCGGTGCTGTCCCACCTAACTGCAGGGGTGACTCTGAGGAAGGAGGCACAGCAGGTGCCCATTTCACCCCAGCCACCACACTGTGCCCAAGGCGCTGGCTGTTTCACTTTCCTGGAAATCCGCAGTTTGTAGGTGGTTGTGATGGAAGGCCCCGGATCAGAGCAGGCCGGAAGCCGTGAATCATGGTCACAAGGACACAGTGCTAAACAGAAAGTGAAACTGTGCCAATGATTGTGAGAGTCTGTGTAAGAAGGCAGCCGGCCTGGGCTGGATCCAGGAGCTAGGCAGGGGCTTTCCTGGAGACTGGGGGACAATTCCCATGTCAGAATGACTTCCGGGCCACCTTCCTGCTAGAGTACCTGGGGGGAGACCTCAGTGTGCGACAAGCCCTCCCCAGGGGCCGTGTCGCCAGACCCCTCCTCACACACACACAGCCCCTGCATGCCTCTATCCCCTAAGGGACCATCCCCTTGCCCTGTCCCCAAGCACTCACAGGGAGGCTCCTGCTACTGAGAAGCTGTTCAAAAAACTCCACTTGAGCAAGCCCACGAGCAGGCCTGGGAGAGGGGCTGGGGACCATTCCTGAGCCGTGGCAGAAGGTCACAGATCTTTGGTGGGGGGTCCAGGGCAGCACTGAATTTATGGGGTACAGGACTCCGGCAAAACCTTTCCTAGGGGTCCCAGCTTCTTCCTGTCCAGCCCTCCTTCCTTCCTCTCTCCTCTCCCAGACATCTGCAGTCCCCCGCCCCCGCTATATCCGGCTCTCTCCCTCATGGCACTGTGAGTGGGGCTCTGGGGTCAGTCTCCTTCTAGAGATGGTTTCTTGCTGTCCTGTACAAAGAATTGATCAAGGCAAGTGGAAAAGGTAACAGGGTTTTACATTTATGAAAGATATTAAAGGTAGAAAAGAAATACGTTCTGCAAGGCCAGGCATGGTGGCACATGCCTGTAATCCCAGCACTCGGGAGGCTAAGGCAGGAGGATCGTTGTGAGTTCAAGGCCAGCCTGAACTGCATAGTGAAACGCTGTCTCAAAAAGACAAAGAAAAAGAAAAAGAAATATGCTCTGTGTAGCATATTGGCTCTGTGGGCCAATAAAAGCAGGAAAAGAAGCCCACTCTGCAAAGTGCAGGGTGAACCATGGAAAAAGGTTCTGCTGTCTTTTGTATCCCCACTCATCAGGCTGACGTCAGATCCAGGCCATCCTGTCAAAACCTGCTTGAGTTCTCTCCAGAAGAAATGAAGCCAGCACTCTGATCCCAGGTGCAGAGCATAGCACTGTTTTTCTGCAGATGTCCTGGATCTCCGTGATTGACAGGTCACACCCACTTGCCCAGCTGGCTTCCCACACCCTAATCTCTTGCCTCAGCATCTCCCCCAGTAAATTTCCTCTAATGTCACATTGCGTCTCAGTTCCTAAATCTGGGAGGCCCCACCCCCAGAGGAGAACAGATGACTTGCAGTGTGGCACACGTGGTGAGCTAGAGCCAAGAGCAGCACAGAGACAAATCTCAAAAACATCTCATGGATTGGAGGAAGCAGAAGGGTGTTTCAAATAAATGCCTGGCATTTAACACTCATGGGGACACGGACAGAGGTCCTAACATTACTATATTATGCAGGTGAGAAAACCGAGGTCAATCACCTCAGCCTGCCTCAATTTCCTCATCTGTAAAATGGGGATTATAACAATGACTCCTTCAGCTGGGTGTGGTGGTTCATGCCTGTAATCCCAGCACTTGGGAGGCTGAGGCAGGAGCATCACCTCAAGTTCGAGGCCAGCCTGGGCTACACAGTGAGTTCAAGGCCAACCTGAACTCAGAATGAGAACTTGTCTCAACAAAACCAAAACAAAAAAACAAAAAATGACTCCTTCATTAGGTACTGTAAGCTAAGTGTGTAAAAAGCATCGAGTACTGCACCTACTGTATAGTAAGTTTCTTTCACCACTATTCTTTTTTATTTTTTCTTCAGTACTGGGGATTGAACCCAGGACCTTTTCTCTGAGCTACATCCCCAGCCTTTTGTATTTTTTATTTTGAGACAAGGTCTTGCTAAGTTACTAAACTGCCCAGTTGAACTTGCACCCTCCTGCCTCAGCCTCCCACAGTGCTGGGATCACAAGCATGTGCCACCACACCCACCTACTATCACCATTCTTGTTTTTACTGATTTATTCTGTTTTGCTGCCAGAAGGATCACCTGTCCTCTAGTTACTTAATTCACATTGTCTTGGTGTCAGTATTAATCATGGTTTTCTCTCCCCTAATGTCCTTCATTTCAACCAAAGCTGCTGTATTAGTCAGCTCCGTGTTACTATAATGAAATACCTGAGCAGATTAACTTACAAAGTAAAAAGATTTACTTCGGCTCATGGTTTTGGAGGTTCCAGTTCAAAACCAGGTAGCCTACAGCTTTGGGCCTCTGTTGAGGATGGCAAATCATGGAGGGAGGATGTAGCTCAGCAAACCACTCACCTCATGGGCCAGGAAGCAGAGAGAGAGGCTGGGGTCTCACAACCCCCTTGGAGGACCTGCCCGCATAACCTAAGGCCTGGCCTCCTGAAGGCCCCAATAGCTCCACCCAGTGGATGTAAGGATGTAAGCGTGGCTGTACATCCAGTCCTGAGAGGCCACAGTCCTCCTTCAGGCCGTAGTGGAGGTCTTGGAGGATGGAGGAGCCGATGAGTGCTGGGCCTGCAGCTGAATCTGTAGATGCAGGTCCTCACAGGGGCCAAGAGAGCACGCGCATTCTCGTGCTTTCTGGGTGGGGTAAGCAGGAGCCGTGTTACCATGTCCTCCTTCCAGATGGCTCCCAGCCCTGGCCAGGCTCAGGTAGTCCCCAGCCCACCTGGTAGTCTCACCTGCTGGCCCTGGGCACCGCTGCTTACCTGTTTATGCTCCTGCTTCATCCTCATGACTGTCCCCTTTGCTGGGAAGAACTGAGGAGCTGTGACAGAACTCCACCCCTCCCCTGCTCCAAATGAGGTCTGATTCCTGTCCAGTGGCCATAGACCAGACCATGTGTCCTGGGGGACAGTCACTAAACAGCTTTCTTGATCTAATCCACTGCATTGACTGGAAGCAGCGGCCAGAAGACATCCTCTGCAGGACAGCCAGGCTGCCAATATTACAGACAGCTGAGTTAGGTAGAAATATTGTAGGCAGCAGCAGACAGGGCTGGGCCCTTGAGGGAGTCAGCACAGAGGATGAGAACACAGCACAACTGTAGCTGGGGACACAGCTGAAGAAGATTAGAGTCACAATGGCCAGATTTATATACTTCCCTAAGGGATGACATAAAGGTTTGGGATTCGTGGTATCACCCTTTTGAGATTTCCCATTATCTCATTAGGGGTGGATCATCCTCTCCAACCCCTTAAGACTGAGACTAAGACTACTAAGACTAAGGTTAAAGATAAGACTAAAGGCTGGGGATACAGCTCGGTGGCACAGCGCCTGCCTGGCAAGCACAATGGTCCTGAGTTCGATTCCCATACCAAAAAAAATTTTTTTTTAATAAAACTAATTGTACTGGGTTATAGTGTTTTTCTCCCAAAATTCATGCCCATCTATAACCTTAGAGCTTGACCTTGTTAGGAAATAGAGTCACTGCAGGTGTAAGTAGTTAAGGTGAGTCATACTTGGTGAGGGTGGGCACCAGAGCCATTTGGCTGTGTCTTTATGAGAGGCCATTCAAGCCATACAGGGAAGAAGTCCGTGGGGGACAGAGACACAGATGGGCATGATGCAGCTACAAGGCAAAGAAGGCCAAGGGTTGCCAAGGGCCACCAAAAGCTGGAAAGAGGCAAAGAAGGATTCTTCCTTAGAGCCTTCGGAGGGCACACGGCCCTGCTGACATCTTGATTTTGGACTTCTGGCCTCTGGAACACTAAGAGGATAAAGCCCTGTTGGCTTATGCCGCCATATCTGTGGTACTTTGTTTCAGCAGCCTGGGAAACTGATACACTCATTCTGAGGAATTAAAGATTTACAGGGGAGCTAAAACACTCTACTAAGTACACAATGAGAACAGGTAGCGCTAGAACAAGAACAGGCAAACAGAACAGAACAGAACAGAGTTATCGTACACAGATCTGTATATTCATGAGCACTTAGTACTGATTGTCTAGTATTTGGTGTGGAAGAATTGATTCAGTAGAGGAAAAAAAAACTGATTCCCTAGCTAATACCACACATAAAAGTTGTACTCCAGATGGACTAAAGACGTAAAATTGTAAAACTAATAGAAGAAAAAGTAAGAGAACACTTCGGGGGGATTTAGGGGTATGGAGGGTACTATGGCTTGGATGTGGTTTGCTTCTCAAGGGTCCATGTGTTCAAAGCTTGGTCCCCAATATGCCAGTGTGGGAGCTTATGGCTTTTAAGATGTGGGGCCTCTGCCAGGCATGGTGCCATGCACCTGTAATCCCATCACTCAGGAGACTGAAGCAGGAGAGTCACCACGAGTTCAAGGCCAATTCAGATAAACATCATGAATCGGCAAAGTGCAGTTCTGCTGACAGCCCTGTTGTCACCAGGTAAAGCGGGATGCCTACAGGTGACACTGCTGGTGCCAGCTATCACCATCCGATGCTGGCTCCTGCTGGACACTGTAGGTCAGTTCTACTGGGCTCTGTCTCTGCTGCTGGTCTTCGCTGGCTGCTGGTCTCTGGAGCTCTTTGGTTCTAACAGCTCTGAGGGTTTATAGCTCTTTCTTTTGAAATAACTCCTCTGTCCACACCACTCAGGAAAGAATCCCAAGTACAGTGATGTCTCGGTTCACAAATGCTTTTGTTTGCAAGCAATTTGGTTTACAAACAGAAGCATTTGGCAAAATTTTGTTCTTATTTGTGAACTCTACATTGGATGACAAACATGACTACGGCCATCTTTCCCACATGAACAGGAATGTAGTCATCTTGTTCAGAACGGGAACAAATTAAGTTTGTGAACCAAGTACTACTGTAGATTTACAGGACTTTTGGAGGTATCTGATAAATAAATCACAAGCAGGTTTACAGGAACACCAAAGTGAGTCTTTATTTTAACACGGTCTTTACTGCAGCACAGGAAGTCAGTTTAGGGAGCCCCCCAGACCAACCCGAGGAGTGGCTGGGAAGTGCTGCTTACCTAGCAGCCGCAGGCCTGGGCCAGTGAGGGGTAGGGCCGAAACCCAGGAACCTTCTGGAGGGCTTACTGTGAGGGTTGGGCATGCACATCAGGGGCCCAGATCCCTCCCTTCCGATAGTAGCCAGCCAGGGCGCCCTCTTCATTCTTCATAAAGGCAACAGTGCCATGTGGAGGTGGGAGTGGGGGAGGGGTGCAGTGCTGCCTGTCTGGCTGCACTTATGTTGGAGTGGAGAGTGGCAGCCAGATAGCCAGGGAGGACGTGGAAGCAAACTATCCCAGTCCACTGGGGGGGTGAGGGTGAGGGGCCAATAGCTGCTGGTCAAGCCACACACCCCCTCCAGCCGGCAGTCGTAGGGACAGAGTCAGGCACTTCTCCTCGGCCTCAGTGGTTCTCTAGGTGCCTACCCCACCCACCCCTCCAGCTCGCTGCCCTGAATTGCAGTCATCACACCCATGCCCATCCCTGCCACTGCGTCCACCAGAGGAGACAGAGGCCCTCCCCACAGCTGAGCCTCACAGGCGCCCTGCCCTTAAGCCTCCAGAAGTGGGAGCTAAATAAACCTCTTTTCTTCATAAGCAGCTGCTCGCCGGTATTTCACTGTACTAACACAAAATAATACATGGCGACTTAAAACTCTAAGCCCAGAAGTTGCAAGAAGAAGAATGATTTTGGTCACATCGAAGATTTCTGTTCAACCAGGAGCCCCACTGACGCATCTAAAAGACTGGCACAGACTGGGGAAAGCTATTTGTACTTGGAGAGACTCATACTTAGAACCTTGGTCCAGCAGAAGCGTGTGGTGAGCAATGTGTCCTGCACCTGCTCTGTCCAATGAGGCAGCCACTGGCGCGTGGCTGGTGCACTCTTGGAATATGGCAAGTGTAAACCAGCATCTGGATTTTAATTTTAATTAATTTAAATGTATGAGCCAGGTGTCGTGGTGCACCCCTGTAATCCCAGCACGTGGGAGGCTGAGTCAGGAATATTGCTATGAATTCAAAGCCAGCCTGGGCTACATAGTGAGTTCAATTCCAGCCTGACCTGCATAGTGAAACCCTGTCTCAAAAAAAAAAAAAAAAAAGAAAAGAAAAGAAAAGAAAAAAAGCACACTGTGAGAGGGGGAAAAAGAAGAAGCAGGGTAAATATATAATGCAAATTATTTCTATCAACTAAAAATACGTGTACACAAAACACCGGCTGGAAAACATGCAAAAGGGTAGACATTAAACACCCTGGAGTGGTTGCCTGTGGGGCACGGAAAGAGTCCTGGGGGGGATGTGAATAAAAACTAATAAAACAGGAGCACCTAACCTGGAACAACAATGACAAATCAGTCAATAAAAAAGGATTATTAATCTCGTATCAAATATAACCTTTAACCAAGATAGTCATTTGACTGTGTTTTCACTGTAGGTTTATTATAGGAAATGGTACTGGTTATGGGTGAAAGGAAATTGCGTTTGTGTTTTATAGTTTAAATTATGGGTGTTAAGTTTCATAATATTGAACCCACTGACTGCGAGAGCACCGATTTCAGTGTAATTAACCCAACCAGTATAAAAGCCAGATAGACTCTCAGGAGTGGGTAAATCATTTCTCCCTTGTAGGTTTCTATGCAAATTTTATTTATTTATTTATTTATTTATTTATTTATTTATTTATTTTTTGAGACAGGGTCTTGCTGTGTAGTTTAGGCTGGCCTCCAACTCATGGTAATCCCCCTGCCTCAGCCTCCTGAGTGCTGGAACTACAGGCATGTGCCCCCACACCTGGCTTCTATGCAAAATTTAAAAGTAAGTGATTAGACCCATCATGCAAATGTCTTAAAAAACACCATGATACAGAAAAGGAAATACAAATAGCTTTTTCTGCATTAATACTTGTAATTAAATGGTCGATTATCTTTTTAGTGTAGTAAAATATATTTAACAAAATGTACCACTGCGACCATTTCTAGGCGCACAATTCAGTGCCTTAAGTACTGGTGCATCATTGTGCAACCATTGCCACGCTGCGATTCCAGAACTTCAGTGTCCGGAACTGAAACGCTGAGGTTGTTTTCCACTTTGCTGGGGATCAAAGCCGGGGCCTCCTCCCCCACCCCCGTGCTGGGCAACTGCACCCACTAAACTGTGCGCGCCTGGTGAAACTATTCCCTTCTCAGCCGAGTAACACCCCGCCGCAGGTACGGTATCTATCTCCACCTGGTTTGCCTTTCCCCACGTGGTGATTACAGAAGGCTTTAGCAATAAAACGATGCCAGGCCTCACTCATAAGAGAAACAAGAATGAAAACTCTAGAAGTGGCTTTGGTCTGCAAGGCTGACAAAGCCCAGCAGTTGCTGAGCGGTAGGGAAAGGGCCTTGCGTGCCCACTGCGCGCCCTTTCCTTCCTTTAAGAGTTGCGTTCTCTGTGCACGACTTCGCCATCCGCGCACTCCCTGGGGTGCAGTGGGAAAAAACTGCGGGGTCTTTGTCACCGGATCCTGGCCGGGGCAAAGGATGCACTTTCACCCCCACCCCCACCCCCCGCCGCTGTGGTCGTGTCCAGACTCCTTCGGTCCTCACCGGGTCGGCAAGGCCCGCGCGCCACCGCCTCCTGCCGGCGGGACGCAGGGTGGCAGCCGCAGGTGCCGGGGCCTCCACCCTGTGGTGGGCTGGGTTCCGCTCTCCTGCCCGTTCCTTGCTTTGAAGGGATGAGCAGGGCAAGTCTTTCACCAGACACTGCAGCTTTGGGCTCCATCATTCTATGTGTGATCAATTAACATTCGTTGAGCCGATTTAAGGAAATAAGTGGCACACAAAGGACATGTGTTTAAAAGGGCAGATCATAGGAAGAAAACGTATGCCAGTGTTTAGCACACCTGATCTGCACAAATCGAGGGCATATCGCGTTCCTGCATAGCTGTATTTACATGGGTGAATAGCCAAGATCTGTAGAATAGGCATGTAAAAGAGCAGCAGTGGCTTACACCTGTAATTCCAGGCAGGAGGATCACAAATTTTGAGATCCTGTCTCAAAATTTAGAAAAATAAAATTAAGAAGGGCTGGGGATATAGCTCAGTAGCAGAACACGTGTGTAGCATGTGCAAAGCCCTGGGTTCAATCCAGGGGTCACTAGGGTGTGGTTTGGAAGGGTGTATCTCCCTCCCTGGCTCCCCCTTCTCTCTCCGCTTCCTGGCCCTCATGAGGTGAGCAGCTCTCGAGACCCTCCCACAATGCCCTCCTGCCTTGGCGTCAGCCAGCTACGAACTGTAAACCTCAGCCAAAATAAACCTCTCCTCCTTTAAGATGTGGGTGTCAGGTATTGTGTCCAGCAATGGGAAATTGACTAAGACATCAAGATAAGAAGAGGAAAGGTTTATGCTGGGTCATGGTTTGGTGGTTTCCTTCCATGGGAAGTTACCTGTTGGTTTTAGGCCTGTGGTGAGGTAGCCCTGCATGGTGGAGGAAACTGCTCACCTCATGCTGGGAAGCAAAGACACAGGAAGGGAAAAGGGTCTGATGTCCCCTTCAAGGCCATGCCCCCAGTGACCTAATTTCCTCCCACGAGGCCAGACTGCCACAGGCTGGAGACCAAGCCTTTAACACATGAGTCTGGGAGGGACACTTATCCAAACCATGGCAGAATCATTTTCTAGACCAGGTTCTATCCTCAACAAAATAACTCTCACAAACTTGTAAGAAAAAAAGGATCCAATTATTAAATAATATGAATTGAAAACTCATAGAAAAGCAATCCAGACAGCCACTTCACATGAGAAAAAGTACTCAAACATACTAGGGGTTGGATGAATGAACATTCAAGTCACAGTGAGTATCATGTCGTATCCTGGAGGGCACAGTTCAGGGTGGCAGCAGGGGCTCCTAAACTGTCACAGGACCTGGCTTCAGCTTTTGGCTGAGAGGGCAGCTCTGACTCAGGGTCTCCATGAGGCTGCAGGCATGATGTCACTGAAGGCCACACCCTCCACGCAGGACCTTCATCCACTCGCCTCATGTGGATGGCAAGTGGGTGCGGGTTGTTGGCTGGAAGCTCCATTTCTCTCACACAGGGTTTTCCAAATAATTTTGTTGTTGTTGTTGTTTTGCTTTTTGAGACAGGGTCTCGCTCTGTATTTCAGGTTGCTCTTAAATTCTCTATGTAGCCCAGGCTAGCCTCGAATTCAGGGCAATCCTCCTGCCTCAGCCTCCCAAGTGCTGGGACTATAGGTGTGCACCACCATGCCTGGCTCCAAATTCTTCTGGAGTGTTCCTTGGAGTCACAAGTGGCTTCTTCCCAGAGCAAATGACCTACATGCTAGTATTGTGGAAGTTGCAATGTACTTTATCACTTAGCCTTAGAAGCCACACACTGCCGCCTTTTTAGTATTTTGCTAAAGAACGAACTACAAAAAACATGAATACTGGGACATTGTTATCCCAGAGGATGGCTCACATGATTCACAAAACTTGTATGTGCAAAATACTTCATCTCGGGCCGGTGAGACGGCTCAGCGGCTTAAGCGCCTGCCTTGCAAGCGCGAAGGCCCGAGTTCGACTCCCGGATCCCACATACGAAAAAGGGGCCGGTGATATCGCTCAGCGGCACGGGTGCCTGTTGGCGCGCGAGGTCCTGAGGTCGTCCCCCCGGTACCCACAAAAAAAAAAAAAAAAAAAAAAAAAACTTCATCTCCCCACAGGTCCCAGAAGTCACGCCCCCTTGAGCATCAGCTGGAAGTGGGGAGCGTGTTAACCAACGGAGGTACAGATGCACGTGCAGTGCCTCAGAGCTGTTCCTAAAATGTGAGTGATTCCTTAAATCAGATCTGTGAATTGAAGAAGTGAGTCACCTGCCCGACATAAACATATGAAGCAAGCCTGGGGCTCACGGCGCCCAATGCCCACAGCGATGGCTATGCGAGATTGGGGGGCACCGCAGCTTTGGCGGCCAAAAATGCCAGAGAACAGAATCCGAGGCAGGGAAGGCAACTACAAGTGTAGAGAGGGCTACACAGACAAGAGCCAGGAGTCTGGTGCTGCCCTTTTTCTGTGTCAGAAAAAGCAGAAGCTGGATGGGCTGGAAGGACAGAGCCCAAGGCAGGCAGAGCAGCCAGAAACCAGAGGGGAGAAACCGTGGAGATAGCCACAGCCCTGGCTGAGCACGCAAGCTGGCGGGCAGCAGGGGGAAGGGCAGGCGTGACAGCAATAGGTGGGTGGTGATCAGGGCAGGTATCAGTAACTGCAGACTGTGAGGGACGCGAAATCTGAGGTTTGAATCCAGGCCAATTCACCACTTACCAGACTAAAAATCTATGCATCTTCAGAGGACACGACAGGATCCAGTCACTGTGACATTTTATTTACAGTACCCAAGTTACAACCGAAAATGACTAAAACATGCAAAAAAACATGAATCTGTAATCTATATTCAGGAAAGAGTAATTAGTTGATGCTAGAAGGGCTCAGATTAGGATATGGCAAAGACTTCAGAGTCCCTATTATAAGCATGTTCAAAAAGAAGTAAAAAGAAAATATGTTCAGATTTAAGGAAAACACAGTGAATAGGGAATCTGAAGAGAAAGAAAAGAAATGTGAGTGAAAATCCTATGGCTGAAAACTAACTGGAACGCAACCCTGGCTGCCTGGGCTTGTCCTGGAGTCCTCACAGATGGTGGCTTATAGACACCTCGAGTTACGCCCAGCTCTAGAGGCCAGGGGTCTATCAAGGCGCTGGCAGGCTCGGTAGTGGGGAGGGCTGCTTCCTGCCTTAGAGATGCCGCCTTCTTGCTGTGCCCTCACATGGCTTTCAAAAGGGGCAAACAAGCACTCTCAGCCTCTCATGAGGGCCCTAATCTCATTCTGACCTATTCACCCCCAGAACCCGCATCATAATCCCACTGCTTTCCCGGTTAGGTTCAACATAAGCGCTTGTGGAGGGGACACAAGTATCCAGGCCACAGTGCCCACTTGCGTTTTGTGTGCAGCCACACTAGTTCTCAGGGACAGAGTCATGTGGTGAGGGGGGAGCTTGGGAGCAGGTGGAGAGGGGAGTTCATGAAACTCACCTGGTCCCGACCCCACTGTCAAGTGCGATGGACGGAGGGGCGAGTGGGCTCTGCGGGCTGCTCTCAGCACTAAAGCGCGAGTGACAGGACCAGCCCGTGCCAGAATGGGGAAACACGTGCTGCTGTCCCCCTAAAGCCCATCATGAGTGACGGCACAGAGCAAGTGATATGCAGGACACCATCTGGGAAGCACACTGGGGGGGGGGTCTTGTGTGGTTTTTGGCTTAAGGAGCAAAAAAGTTATTGTCAGGAATAATCACCACAGGCTGGTGAGATGGCTCAGCAGCGTAAGCACCTGCCCGGCAAGCGCAAGGTCCTGAGTTTGACTCCTGGTACCCATATACAAAAAAAGGGCCAGTGATATCACTCAGCGGCACGGGCGCCTGCTGGCGCGCGAGGTTCTGAGTTTGACCGCTGGAACCCACAAAAAAAAAGAATCACCAGGCCAGTGATTTAGCTCAGTGGCATAAGCGCCTGCCTGGCAAGCGTGAGGTCCTGAGTTCGATTCCCGGTACCTGCATATAAAAAAAAAATAATAATCACCAATTACACACCCTGCTGCTTCTGGCCCAGCATCTAGGGTCTCAACTTAGCCAGTGAGGGGGGAGGGGGTCTGGCAGAGCCAGGACCACCAAGGACAGAATTCCTTGGAAGAAATTTTAGATTTGTGGGTGCTCTGAA
This sequence comes from Erethizon dorsatum, assembly GCA_028451465.1. Classification (NCBI taxonomy): domain Eukaryota; kingdom Metazoa; phylum Chordata; class Mammalia; order Rodentia; family Erethizontidae; genus Erethizon; species Erethizon dorsatum. The sequence continues at coordinate 9,143,970 of CM051824.1, forward strand.
TTGAGGACCTGGGTGTCACTGCCCTTCAAGCAGCACATGGCATGGTGGCCAGGAACCAAGGCTCCTGGGCAAGCTGCCTCTAGGCGAGTCACTTCACCTGTGTGCTTCCTTCACGTGATACGGTGTGGTGACAGCAGGCTCCCTCCAGGGATGCGGAGAAAGCCAAATGAAATAACCCACAAAAGCAACTGGCGGGCACTTCCTAAGTTGGGCGATCACTGCTCCCACCGCCCCTGTGGAATCTGCGGGGACCCAGACATGGACCCCACCCTGAGCCCCCTCTCCAGGCAGCGATTTCGCTCTTCTCCACTCTCTGCCGAGGCAGATCAACATGTCCTCAAGTGTTTCCTGCCTTGCAGTGATGTGTGCATCCTGGAAGCACCAGCTCCAACACTAACAGTGGACACCTAGTGACACGAAAATATCTTGCCAGACACATTCTTCAGAAAGATCTTTTTAGCATTATATATACATTTATTAGTGTACATGGAGAGTACCTTATGCACATGGGCTAGGGAGCTCTTCAGAACAACAGTAAGCAGCTATGGAACAATTATTTTCTGCAAGTGCAGGGTGGAAAATAACATGGAGGGAGGAGACTGACAGCGGCCCTGGACACACAGTGGACACACACAGTTGGGCTGTGAGTTCACACTGCTATCCTCCCTGTCCTGCCCAATTCGTCACCAGCACTGAAACTTCAGTCAGCAGTGGACAGAGCCTCGGCACCAGCACCCAGAAGATGACGGTGACGGGCGGAGTGACAGGCACTCTAGTTGCTGGTGACAGTCTTGCTGCAGGCCCCTGAATCTTCCTCCACCCTGACTGGAGACGACCAGGCCTCCTGCGGCCACTCCTGGCAGGGGCCTCAGTCACCTTGTGTCACGAGGACATCGGAAAGATCCTGGGTGCCTTCCAGCTTCAGATTCTGAGGAATGAGCAAGACACACAGGGATTTAGACTGGGACAAGAACCCTAAATCCAACTCTCAGCAAGGCGACAAAGTAGTGACGAGATGAGGAATGAAGCTGTCTCGCAGGCTTCCCATGCCCAGGGCTTTGGGGCCCCTCAAAGCGGGAGGTGACCCCACCTGAACACAGCACCAGCTGCCGCTGGGGGCAGGAGCACAGGGCACCAGTGGGGGCCCAGCAAGCCCTTTCCGCTGTGCTGAGCTGGCCCCAGGCTACCTGGGACCCTATCGAGGCAACAGGCTGCTCTCTCAGGCGAACAAGGCAGGTTTCTGTGGAGACGCCCAGCTGGGTCAGCACCTTGATCCCTGCACTGGGGCAAATGAGTGAAATCAGTATCTTTATCCTTGTTTGTGTTGCTGAGACAGGGGCTGCCTATGCCGCCCAGGCTGGTCTGGAACTCTGGGGCTCACATTATCTCCCGCCTCAGCCTTCCCAGGAGCTGGGACTCCAGGCAGTAACGCTCTTAGCTGACAAAGAAGGGTTTCTGGGCCTTGGATGCACCCTTCACTTTAGGAGCCTGGTGTAAGAGGAGAACACGAGCAGGGCACGGCGGCACCTTAGCCACAGGGACGGGGAGGACGAGAGTCCAGGTCTCCCGGGATAGCCAGAGTGTGACATGCATGGCCGCCCTCACAGAGCCACTGGCAGACCTCCAGTCAGGGAGATGATAAGGTGTCCCTTGGTACTGCTTATTCTCCTAGTCATCTTCCTTCGCGTAGGTTGTGTCTGACATCTGATACCTCCAAGGTATCAGGACCCACGGGGAGACACTTCCGCTACCGCGTCTCATAACCAGACAGGTGCCACATGCCCGCCACTCTTGCTTTGCGGGCTTCTGCACAGGACACGTAATCTCCAGATTCAGCCGCGGCCACCAGGTTTCCCAGGAGACGGCCACCCCGGCAGCCCGATGCGTGGTCACTCCAGGAGCGAAGCCGGGTTCTGCTCAGGCCACAGGTTGGACGCACACTGGTGGTTCCTGGCAGCACGCAGACCTGGCCTAGGGCTCTTCCGAGTCCTTCTGGTCCCCGCTGAAACCCATAGTTAGCTTCTGCCCCTGACCAGCTCGTCCCTCCTCAGTGAGCCAGGAGCGTGGTGATGGGCAAGACCCAGCTCCTCGGGCAGCCTGGTTCCCCGGAGCCCAGCATCACATCACCACCTCGATTTCCTGCGAGGCCAGGGGTCACGTGAGCATGTGGGATTCATGGGGGATTCCGCCAGCACCCACCTGGCTACCACTCCACTGCAACCTATCCACCCTGCCAAACCACACGTCGGTGTCCAGCCAGCCACATGCTCCGGGGTGCCCACTGCTCAGGGCAGGCCCTGTCCTGGAGGTTTGGGATCTAATCGTGGAGCACAATGCCAGCCCTGCACAGTGGCCAGGGCCACGGCCCAGGCCTCTACTGTGAAGTGCCAGTGTCAGTGTTGTGGACACCAAGTGTCCAGGTGCCCAGTGTACACGTTTAGTGCTGTCTGCCACATTGGGGCTCCTGAGAGGAGGCCCCCTCTGGTCTTCCCATAACTCCCCCAGGTGCCCGCCAAGGCTGGCAGTACAACCAGGAGCCGGACCCACTGACTCTCCTGCCTGTGCCAGATGGCTCTGCTCCCAAGACCTCCCTCCCTGCCCATGGCAGCTGGCGCCTCTGTAGCTCCAGCCTCCCTTTCCTCAGTGGTCTGCCTTTCCTCCGCCTCTCCTCTTCTCTGCCATGCTCCCCACAGGTCTGGCCTCTGGCACTTGTGGGCCTTGGCTTTTAAAGTGTTTGACACCCAATGAAGTAAAACCACTCTATATTCTCAGGTTGGGGAACTAGGATGATCATAATCCCACCATCTAAAATCTTCCCATGCAGAGCTCAGCCTGGTGGTGTATATCTACAATTCCAGCACTAGGGAGGCTGAGGCAGGAGAACTGCTTCAATTTTGAGGTCACCTTGGGCTACATAGTGAGTTCAAGGCCAGCCTGAGCTACAAGGTGAGACCCTGTCTCAAAAACAAAACAAAATAAAAAATCTTCCCATTTGGGTCGTCTTCACCATTTCCACTGCTGGTAAACCTGGTGGCTGTTTGCTGAGTGACTTCTCAGTGCCTGCTTGATGCCCTAGGTTGAAGGCACCATGTAAGACGCACCCAGAAGCTGTGATGCAGAGCTCCAGAAGGCAAGAGTGTTGAACAGGGCGTGTTCAGCCGCCCTGCTTGCCCAGGGACTCACCTTCTCATTGGCCAGGTGCAGGAGACAGGCAAAAGCCAGAGGGATGGAGAGGTTCTGGGCCATGGTGGGGGGCAGGCTGGAATCAGAGGGGAGGGTGCAGTGGTCAGTGCAGGGGAGAACAGAGGCTCACTCACCACACACACAGGCGCACAAGGACGAAACAGTGAGGACACAGAGTGCTTCAGATGTGCCACCGCAGGCCCGTCACACCAACGGCCCCACTGCGCACTCAGCGGGGTGTAGAGGCAGCTACAAGGCAGCATAAAATCCACACGGACACACCGTGTCCGTGTGTCCCCATATGTCCCGCCCCGGCCGGCACACACCTCTGCTGCAGGTCCTTTGCGAGCCCGCTGAGCATCTTGTCACTGGCCAACCCCACCGGGGCTCCTGCTCCGGTTTCGCTGAGGTTCACCTAACAGGAGACAGACATGTGAGGCCAGTGCGCTTCGGAGAGGACACCAAGGCTGTCTCCACCACGAAAAGGACTCTGAACGACAGGGGAACAAGTCCTTGGTTATCCCTGAGAACGCATCGGGAACCAGCGTCTCAACCCCGGACAGACGGTTACATCAACCTAGTTACAGTGAACATCGCGACAGTGGCCAGTATGATCCAGGTGAAGGGGAAACTGCAAAGGGGCGCCTAAAAGATCCTTGGGAAAAGTTTAAAAAAACAAAAATAACGATTTATAGCTTCAACAGGATTACAAGCTACAGGCAGCATAAAATCCATACTTTAACAAAAAAATACCCTCCTTCTTCTTTAGTAATAGGCAAGCAGCAATCAAAGTATATCAGGGCTAGAATGTACAATACAATAATTTGTAGCTGGGTGCAGTGACGTACACCTGTAATCACAGCTACTTGAGAGGCTGGAGTAGGAGGATTGTAAGTTCAAGATCAGACTTGGCAACTTAAGAGAGAGCCAGGGCCAGGACATAGCTCAGTGGCACAGCACCTGCCTGGCAAGCACGAGGTCATGAGTTTGATTTCCGGTACAAAAAAAAAAAAAAAAAAAAGAGCCAATCTCAAAAAAGGCTGGTGACGTAGTTCAGTGGTGGGTACTGGCCAAGGCTCTGTCCCTAGCACTGGGAAGAATTCATAATGAGCACATAGGCTCATGGGTGGAGGGGAGGGACAAGACAGGCAACAGTCTAATTAAACATTCAGAGTTACTGAAGTGGGGGTTCATTACACTAGACTGTTATTTTTCTCTCTACTCTTCTACTTTTGTATGATATTTTCTAACGAAATGATTTTTTTTTAAAAGAATAAACCTTTAATGAACCAGAATTCTTGGGGGTAGGGCATGAGGAGTCATTAAATCTGAAAGTCAAGCAGGACTCTCCTCCCTCTTTACTATTATTGTTCATTAGTTTTGAGACAGGGTCTCACTGTGTAATTCAGGCTGGCCTTGAACTCACTATGTGTACCAGGCTGTCCTCAAATTCACAGTGATCCTCCTGCCTCAGCCTCCTGAGTGCTGGCATAATAGGTGTGAGCCACACCCAGCTTCCCCTCCCTCTTTAAAAACCAGTTTTCCTTCCTGTGAAGCCGATTCTGTTAGGAGACGGAACTCCCAAGTAGGACTGAAGCTCTCGCCAGCACCCTTGAGACCACACAGCTCTGACCCTCTTGTGAAGCCACGAACGCCCACTTCTCAGCCAGCAGCGGGGAGGAGAGGCTGAGCTCAGAGCTCCGAGCGCACCCTGAGCAGGAAGAGTCTGGAGAAGGGAGCCTGAGCCCTCCACCGAGTCGGACAAGTAATCAAGGTTCCACGTCCTTCTCCAGGAGTAAGAATCTGACAGCATGATAGTTTCCCTGGGACTTTCCTATTGAGAATTCATTCCCCAAGTCAGAAATGCTAGATAGAAGGGTTTAGTTCAAGGCCTGGGCTACAAAGTGAGTTCAAGGCCAGCCTGAACTGCATTATGAAACTCTGTCTCAAAAAGACAAAAAAAGAGAAGGGTTTAAGCGTTTTATGGCACCTGACAAGTGGTTGTATGTACTTTACTTTTTTTTTTTTTTTTTTTTTTTTAATGTGGGTACTGGGAATCAACCTCAGGACCTCGCGCTTGCCAGCAGGCGCTTGTGCCACTGAGCGATATCACCGGCCCTTTTTTTCCTTTACGTAGGTTCCGGGAGTCAAACTCATGACCTCGTGCTTGCCAGGCAGGCTCTTATGCCGCTGAGCCATCTCACTGGCCCTATACTTTACTTTCTAAAGGTCCTTTTTCAATTTAAATTGCTACCAGCAATAAGTATTCCAACTTTTCTTCAACTCCGTACTGGGAATACTGTTTGGTTGTGAAATTCTGTTGTTTTCAAGCAGCAGCAGATGCTTCCATTTCTGTTTTGGTCACCAGCACGAGTGAACACATCCCGGGCACCAGCCTGCCATCCACGCCCCCTTTCTGTGCGCCCTGCCTGCTCCTACGCCAGCCCACGTCTCTCCTGGGTGTGACATCTTCCTTGTCCTTCTGGGGCCAGCGACCAGAGGCACCTGGAGTGGCTGCTATCAGCCCCAGCTCCTGCGGAGTGTGCGGGCCCCGTCACCTACCTCGGCGCTAGCCTCCTTTCTGGGGAGCTCTGTCAGCAGACGCCACATGCTCTGCTTCAGCTTCTTCATGTCCATCTTTTTGGCAGTCTTGGCATAATGAATTTCTATTTTATTTACCTGCAATAGGTACATGACCAGGTAAAACAAAGCGGAAGAAAAACACCATCGATTCATTGTAAAAACTCTGGACTTAGCATAAAGAAAGAATCCAGTTTTTCTTTCTCTTTTTTTTTTTTTTTTTTTTTTTTTTGTGGGTACCGGGGGGTCGACCTCAGAACCTCGCGTGCCAGCAGGCGCCGGTGCCACTGAGCGATATCACCGGCCCCTTTTTCGTATGTGGGTTTCGGGAGTCGAACTCGGGCCCTCGCGCTTGCCGGGCAGGCGCTTACGCCGCTGAGCCATCTCACTGGCCCTCTTTCTCTTTTTTTAAAGTAAAAGAAGACAATTTACTTGAAGCTAGGGGAAAAGGCGAGAGAGAGAGGGGGAGAGAGTGAGAGTGAGCAAGCAGACAGCTACTCTGGATGAGTAGCGGGGGTTCGAAAGGGTAATACTCCCGGTTCTAACCAAAGCGAGAGTTCTCAGGCTGGGGATGTGACTCAGCGGTAGAGCTCTTGCCTTCCATGTACAAGGCCCTGGGTTCAATCTCCAGCAGCACACACACAAAAACAAACAAACAAAACACATGAGTCACAGAGTTCTCTTACACATGCTAAGTCCCTCACATCGAATTTAATTTCTCAGCTGGACGTGGTAGTGCACACCTGTGATCCCAGCTCTCACAAGGCTGAGGCAGGAGGATCGCTGGAAGTTTGAGGTTAGCCGGGGCTACACAGTGAGTTCAAGACCTACCTGAACTACATAGCAAGACCCTGTCTCAAAAAAATTTTTTTTTTGCTTTTTTTTTTTCCTTTATGTGGGTACCGGGAACTGAACTCAGGACCTCACACTTGCCAGGTAGGCGCTTATGCTGCTGAGCTATATCACCGGCCCTCAAAAGAATTTTTTAAAAAAATTAAAAAAAAACTTTTTTAAAATTTCTTTTTGATCAGAAGGCTGAGAAAAGAGGATTCCAAGTCCAAGGCTAGACTGAGTAACTTAGTGAGACCCCACCTTACCCCCACAAAAAAGGTAATCTGCATTAAAACTAAATTTGAGTGTTAGTGCAAAAGAGATAAGAGGATCAGATATTAACGAAAGCACCAGGCCTGCTAGGTCGTATGGAACAGAGGTGTAAAATGCAGGATATCTGCATGTTAACTGAATGGGCCACACAGCTAGCCTTGCTAAAGTGGCATCCACATCCATGTTCTCTGCCCGCAGCCCCCATGAAGCTGCTTTATTTGGTGATGGCTGAGCCCTAGTTGTGTGACTTACCGAGATCTTTGGAGCTGGGACATAGGGCAGGGAGAGCGCATCTGCCCAGCAAGCATGAGGGCCTGGATTCTACCCCAGCACACACATGAATGAAAGGATAAAAAAGCTCTTTGGGGAGAGTCAATGAATCCCACACGAAGCTACCTGGCATCAGTCCCTCCCTGCAGCCCAGTTTAAGACTCAGCCACTTGGAGAGCAACAGGTTGAAACGGAGATGGAGGGGATCAGGTGCAGGCTGATGTGACTCTCAGACAGGAGGGAAACTAAACAGACTCCAGACAAACGATGTAAATCTCCACTGCTGCATCCTTACCTTCTGAGGCTCGGCCACCAGGTTGGATTCCCCATATGTTGTGATGTTGACGTGGCCCTCAGGAGTGTCACCATTCTCTTGTGCTGTCATAGGTGTGTGGCAGGGCTCAGATGTGAGGTCAAAGGTCCCAACTGGCCCTGCAAGTAAGGTGTCTGACTCTTCGGAATCGCTGTCAGCGGCCTGAGCAAGGAAACAGCTCTTCAGGTTTCAGGGAAGCTGCCGGCGGGGGCTTAGAGACATCCACGAAACAGAGCCGAGTGCAAAGCCAGAACAGACCACCTGAGCATTCCCAAGGTGAGCCACGTCCACGGGGCCTTCTGGTTTCTTCTGGCCCACAGAAACCCTCCTGGGGATGATCTGTGGCCACCCTAACACCTCTCAGAAAGAGTTAAGGGAATTCAACCACCCCAGTGGTCACAGCAGCCTGTGGCTTCTGGCCAACAAAGATTTAACAGCAAGTGTCCCGTGATACTGGAGACACAGTCTGCACCCCTTGGGCAACAAAGGCACAAGACGGAGGCCGGGGTACAGGTCAGCACATGAGGCCCCAGGTTCACTCCCTGGCACCCGCCCCCCCAAGAAAAGCACAGGACTGGGGGGGGTGAGGCTGTCTCGGAAAAGCCTCCCGGGTGAGTCCTCAAGTTCGAGAAGCGCTGATCAAGGGGCGGGGGGCAGTTCACACTACCCTAACGGCCCGCCTCTCCTGCATGTGGGAAGCAGGGACGTAACTATCCTTCCAGCGCCTTTCCCTTTCCCCACAGCAGGCACGCAGATGAGGCCACTGCCTCCCCCTTCTGCCCCCTGTATTTACTATCTTGGTAGACTTACTAATGAGAAATACAAATTATTTAGTACCAGCCAAGATCTAAAGATGGAGAGTGGCTTGTCCGAGCTCACAAGGTCACAAGGTAGGAACTGAAGTCAGAGGTGGAAGCCTCGTCTCCCACTTTGGGGTCTCCGGAAGGCCCTGCGCACTTTTCTGCCCCCCAGACCACACCATCTCCTTATGTCTGTGTGGTTTTTTACCCAGCCGGGACACTGGCTCTTAAGAACAAGAAGAGTGTTCCTGTGGGAAATCCCAAAATAGCCAAGACTGGAGTTCACAGGCCAGGTGAATGGCTCCACTTGTGCACCGACTCATTTACTGAGGCGCCCTGTGCTTCAGGATGCAGGCCAGCACGGAGGGCAGAACCTGCACCTGGAGGTCCCCAGCAGCTCACAGTCCTCCAGCCCTGCCATCTGGAAGGGGAGGGGAAGCAGGGAAGAAAGTGTCCCCGCTTAGAGGGGATGACAGAGCTCATCTGGTTTACCTGGAGTCCAGGGCAAAAGTTGGAGGTGTCGTTGGGGTTGTTGTAGTCATAGTCCCCAATTTCTTCATAATGCTCAGTCTCTGCCTTCTGGCCCTGGGCCATCTTAAGTACCTTGAATAAAGGAGAGAACAAAAACAAAAAAATGCAAAAAGTGCAGCTACTGCACTAAGTTGGGGAAGTCATGCTTCGTTGCTATGCCCGATCTCCTCCCAGAACCAGCTGTCAACCTGTCACCTCCCCACAGCACGGAGCAGGCCAGGGAGCAGGGTGCAGAGCCCCACGCGGCCCAGTCCTCCACAGCAGCCTTGCTTCTGATTTGCAATAACGTCTTCTGTAGTTTTATGGGAAAAACTGGTCCTGCTCTAAAATCAAAAGTTGGAAGCCCGTGCCCACAGCCATCGAAAGGAAGTCAACTTGTTGCAGTTGGCCAATTCTGATGAAAACCCACCACCTTAACTTCCAGGCGGCCACCTCTTTCCCTCCCCTGGTGACATCCACAGCCTCACAGAACTGTGCCCTCCTCTGGGAGGCCACTGACCACAGCCCTCCTGGCATCTGCGGATCCTTACACCAGTGGTCTGCACCCGGACGAGTGGATACGGGTTCACGAGGGCACACTGAACATTTAATACAATGCCACAATTCTCTATACTTTGGGGAAAAAAGCAACCCAAACTCACAACATTTTTATAATGCAGGTCCAAATATATTAAATATTAACAACCTACCTGTCTGCGGACAGCAGTCCCTACACAAGGTCCTGACAAGGGGCCTCGCCATGAGGCCAGGCCAGGCTTGGTGGGAGTGTGTGCACTGCCTTGGCTCAGCCTTGCTCTGCGACTGCGACAGGAACCTCATTGTCCCTTGCCACTAGCACCACAGGCAAACAGGAGCAAAGAGGAGCCACAGGCAAACAGGCAGACAGAAATCAGGGCACGAGACCAGGTGGTCTAGGAGCTTCTTAGCATAGTCCTGGGGGAGCACAGGCAGGCGCACTTGAGGACACAAGCCCGTGTGTCACCGCAGCACCCTTCTATACCTGGATCACGAGCAAGACAGTGTGGACTATGTCAGGCCCCAGGCAAGCAACTCCACAGCTTCCGAGAGAAAGCCAGAGAATCAAGAAATAACCAGAAGTTTTGGGAACCTCATCAAGACTATGCATTCACTCACCCTCGTGCCCAGCACTTGAGCTGTTTCTTTCTTTTCTTCTTTTTTTTTCTTTTCTTTTTTTGTATTGGGGATTGAACCCAGGACCTTTGCATGGAGCTATACCCCCAGCTCTTGTTATATTTTTTGAGACAGGGTCTCACTAAGTTATGCAGGTGGGACTCAAACTTGCTATCCTCTTGCCTCAGCCTCCCAAAGTGCTGGGATACTGGCAGGTGCTGCTGTGCCCAGCCCGGGCAAGGTGTTTCTGAGTCTTCCCTACAAGCTGCCCCTTCAGTTCCGCCTCGCCCTACTGCTAGCACCAGCCGCCACGTCCCTCCTCGAGTCCTCTCCTCAGCAGCACTGCTAGACAGTCACGCCACCAGCCACTTGTCACCACATGTGCCATTGACAGCAGCCCTAAGAACCCCAGGGTGGCCTCACCCTCATGCCTGGCTTGAGATACAGCTGGACGAGAGTATCGATCTCATAGTGGAAATCCATAGGAAGGGTAGTAGCTCTCCAATTCTGGTTCTCCAAGGTGGACTTGCTCAGGACAGTAGCAGCCTAGTCATTTAAAACAAAAACATTTTTAGGCATTTTTAATAACAATGATCAAATATCTTGGGGTTTTTTTTCCTTAATGGGTTTGGGCAGCATTAGTCCACCATCGGAGATGCCACAGATCTGTGTAAAAAGGTGATTTTGCCAGGCATTCTCCCCCTCATTAAAGGGCAATTCTCCCTGTCCCCGCTAGGACCATTTCTCAATGGCTCCTTTAGGAATGTGGGAGAGCAAAACAGTTAAGTTTCAGTTAAATCACATCTGAAAGAGAGAGGGGCAGAGAGTAATTTAAGAAAGCACAAATGCTAATAAACCCAGTACAGACCTTTGTTTTTCGAAAATATACGTCGATGTCAGTATCTTCATCGAAGTCTATCTCAAAGTCTTTCTTTGTGCTCTTTTTCCTGCTCTCCAACTGGGAGGGGGCGTCCTCTGCGGGAGGGAACACAGACGCCGCTGTTCACCTCTGTGGTCTAAATTAGCTCATCTCACAGGACCGCGACAGCCTCACTGGCCCAAGACACAGTGCAGCTGAACAGCTCCACTGGCTGGCGTGCTGCGCCACGCAACCCACCTCCATCCTAAACTACACGATTCCCGTGGGGCTCACGAAACACATCCAACATGGACACTGAGTCTCCCCTTACAATGCTGCGCGCAAGGCTGGCCCAGAAGGCAGAGTGCTGCCCTTGTGGTGACTCTCGCTGTGCTCCGGGTCGGGCAGTCACCCTGCAGCTTCAGGCCAGGCTGACATTCCTGGAGTAGCGTGAGGTCGTGGGCCCAGCCCTTCTGACCCCAGGGTCTTACTCTTCCCACTCAGAGCCCACTTTTAACTGACCCTTATCCCAGGCCAGCTCATCTGTGACAGCCATCAGCATTGTCTGTCCCTGGTTAGCAGCCGAGTGGCTGGTCACCTACACTACCCCTTGTCCTGAGGGTCCACCCAGAAGTACATACGTTTGTGCCGAGGCCGAAAGCGCCAGTGATCGGGGCCAGCCCACATCTTCATGGTTCGGGGGCTGAAGTAGGAATATTCTCCAGGTTTCATGGACAGAAGGGGACACATGGCCCGAATGTCTCCATCCCCAAGGGAAATAATTCCCTCCCTGTAGTGCACATGAAAGCATGTATGTTCATGTATGTTACATATAATACAACCACATATTTACATGTAAAGAAGCATGTAGTGTCACTGGAGATGCTAGCTACCCACCTTCCCACAATGAACAGCATTTCTCAGCGCAACTCCAAAATAAATCCTTCATTGTTAACAACCCCCTAGTCCTTACTTTTCCAGTGCATTTGTTTCTCTTAATTTTATTACATATGCTTATGTCTATACAAGTACTTGAGATGTTTCAGTCTTTCATACAATGCTAATCTACTCATCTGAGAGATTACTAAAGAGGTACAGAGAAATTAAGTTGTGTGTGTTTTTCTTTTTTCCCAAGAACTGAAGTTTCTGTGTAAGACTACACAGGTAGTAAAATGTGAGGGCTAGGAGCCGGACAACTGCCCAAGTCCCAGCCTCACACCGCACACTGTGACAGTCCTCTGTTCTTTCTTCCCGCGGGTGAGGGCTCCACCAGACACTGCTGCAGTCCCTCTCACTGCAGTACTCTGTGAACAAGGGTTATGCTGATTTCATTTTTAGTCCTCCAAATACTTTCAGGGCCCCTTCATGATCTGTTGGGTCTCTAGCTTTTACTCTCTGTTGAGTATGACACGCAAAGTGGCCTGTCCAGCATGGACTTTAGGTTTTCACACTTCTCCAAGGAGCTAGAATAGTGTGGCAGCTCTCTCCTCAAGGGCTGTGCTGCCCCCTAGGGGTGAGGGTGGCAAGGCCACTCCAGACACCCAGGCAAAGGAAGAAAACTCTTCAAAGGAGACTTTGGCTTTATCTATATAACCCCCCCCCCAAAAAAAAGAGGTTGTATTTGTGCACTTATTGTAAGTAAAACTTAATTTTAAAATTAAAATACACTAAAAAAATTATGTTTCTAGTCTATGACCTTGACTGTCACAGAAGCCTCGTTACTCAGCAGCAAACATGCTATGGGAGCACCCCACCCAGTCCCCTGCGCTCTGCTGTCAAGAGTTCTGGTGGCTGGGCATCAACAGGCAAAGGTGTAAAGAGCTTGGCTCCCTCCCAAGGGCCTGGCCCAGGCTGTGTGGAGGCCCTGCAGGCTTCCCAAACTCCAGTCACCAACAATTCCATCATCACACAAGCGGTATGGTGGGCGCCTACTGCCCAAGGTCCCCACTCAATAGCACAGAGAATCTGGTCACAAAGCCAGCTCCCCCACTCCTCCAGCCCTGCCAGGACCCTCTCTCCTAAGCCCTCTCAACGTCACAGGGCCCCTCCTGCCTGTTAGCCCTGGTGTACTGCACTGTACTATCGCGCCAGCCAGGCCAGCAGTGTGCTTCTTCCTGCATGCGTGGAGGCGGCCGTGTTCCGGTCCTCCAGCACAGTGCACCTCCTGGAGTGCACCGTGCCAGGCGGACCAGCTGGAGAGGGCTACTTCCGACACTGCGCTGCTGTCAGAGTTGCCATCCAGCGTCAGTAAGAGGGCCTCCTGCCTGACAGCAGAGTTTATCACCCAGCCCTAACCCCAGCCCACCCTGAGCAAGACACCCTGGTCTTTCAGCTCAGTGGGTTCAACCTGGGGTACCCGGGAAGTGTAAAAATCACCAGGCAGTCCCTGTGTGGAGTGGAAGCTGCCATCCAAAGCTCCCCACACACAGAAAGTCTGGCCCACTGTGTTGGATGCCGAGAGCTCTAGCCCACACACAACATCTATGAGCCTGTTTCCTAATGGGTAAGAGAAGGACAACAGTACCCAGTTACGGAGCTGAGCAAGATTAGACAGACTACATTTTCATATAAAATTGATGGGAAATAACGAGCCACTGGCATCGTGTCTGGCACACAGAACAAGGGGCTGAAAAATTATCAGCTATGACTTTGTTTTGCAGGGCCAGAGACTGAACCCAGGGCCTCATACATGCTTGGCACATGCTCTAGCCAAGCAACATCCCCGCCTCCCTCAAAGATGACAATTCTCCTCTAGTCCCACCCCTTCATTTTATGAAGAAAAAACCCAAAGCCAATGGCACTGTCCACACCTCACAGCTCTCTGGCAGGGTTTGGTCTACTCCGGAGCAAACCTTAGTGAGCCCCGCAAAAGGCCAACCCCATGCCCAGGGCAGAAGACTTGAGGCCAGGCAAAGCCCAGACTAGAGCCGCAGTCTCCTGCCCCAACACACTCGGAGGATGGAGCCCAAGGTTTGGTGCTGTTTGGAACCAGGGGAGAAATGAAGACATCTGTTCAAATAATCAGCAGGAAACGTGAGTGCCCTTCTCTGATGTGTGACAGTGGCATTAGAGGAGCTCACCTCTCGACCTGCCAACCATCCCCACCTCTTGGCAGACAGGATGGGAACAGGCAGGCCAAAGCTAAGTCAGCTGATGAATCAGAAGAGAGGCTGACAGGCCAGGATGGTCAACTCCACCCAGAGGTGCCAGATGTTCAGGCATCCAAATTTCTACTCCAGTTTGGAGATACATTATCAACCTAGCCATCCCCGCAAGGGCAGGCAAGCTGAGCTCAAGAAAGAAACCTCCCGCCCCGAAGCCCTCAAACGGTGCTGTCAGACTGTGCTCTGCTGGGAAGTCACAGACACCTGAGGCTTTGTCCAAATGACACCAGCTCGGCTGTCTCCAACCCCAGGCCTGCAGAGCTGCAGCTGTGAACAGAAGAGTTAACTGGGACTCTGAGCTCATGGCTCATTCAGGACCTCTGGAGGCCTGTGACACTTAAAGGTTATGAGATCCTGCTTCCAGTCATGTTGAGAATTAAATAATCCTGATCCGTCAAGTACATCTAATGAAGGCCAACCAAGTTCTTTGGCATTTTTTCTCAGAACGCCTACTCAGTCCCGTCTCCACTCCACCCTCGCCCAACATGCCCGATTGCATGTACTTAACTCTACTTGGCTCGTCCTCTAGTAACCAGCACTGCCTGGCCACCCCACTTACCTCTCTGGCAAGTGTTACCTCATTGTGTAAGCTACACATCTGCCTGCTAATGTCTGTCACTGACGTGCAGTGATGTGGCCAAAGCCAGCACGTGTGTGAAAGGGAGCACCCTCTCCACTACCACATGCAAGTGGGAATGGCAGCTACACTGGGGTAGCACCTACATACCAGGTATGCTGCTTCATTTTTGCAGTACGGGAAATTGAACGCAGGGCCTCAGGCATGCCAGCCAGTGCTCTACCAGCAACCTACGTCTCCAGCCCTTTTATATTTTTGAGACAGGGTCTTGCTAAGTTATCCAGGCTGGACACGACCTTTTAATCCTCCTGCTTGGGTGCCACCATGCCCAGTTTAGGTCCCAGGTACTTTTTCCAGTATTAAATCATTCTCGTCCTTACTAGTTCCTGCAGTGTCAGTCTGATAACCAAAGTGCCTTGGCCAACACACAATGCAGGGATTGATTCCACCGGCAGGCACAGGGCTCCGCTGATATGCACAACACGGCCCACCGGCCCGGACAGTCAGAGACAAAGTCTTATCTCCCTGCGGAAGACCTGTTCAGACCAGACGGAGAGTCTCTGGGAAAAATTTCTGGGACCCTGAGAGCCTTACTGGCAGCTCTGGACCTGGCAGGGCTCCTTCCAGCTTCTGAACTCCTCACAGTCCCTCACTGCAGTGCGATCGGGCTCATCGTTGGCATCCAAGTCATCCTCCAGGGGCCCATCGAGAAAGTCCCCGCCGTCACTCTCGACCTCCGCGTCGACATCAAACACCTGGTCGTTCTTCTTGAACTTGTCTACCAGGGCTGACACAGACTACAGGGACGAGAGAGGGTTCTCTGGCTGTCCTCATTCCTGTGACTGCCCCAGCTCAGCCCCGCACTCCAGCTCCCAGCCTTCTCCTTGCCCCGCCACCGCCCTCCTGCCTGTGCCTCCCGGAGCCAGTGCTCTCCCAAGAGCCAAGCACTGAGGAAGTTTACATTGTGCAGCACAGGATGAGGCTGCATTGTCAGGCATGTTTTGCAAAATATGAAACAGGAATCTGTACCCATTAACTGCACAGGTAGAGAGAATGATTTTCCATAGAGACCGTTTATTTTGGAAGCTGTGGTAATGAGGCTAAAGGGGGCCGTGCTAAAAATATACCAAAGAAGGCCTTACATGGGACAATTTCTCAGGAAACTGTGCCAAGGGACTCAACCCCAATGAGCAGGAAATGCCTCAAATTTGACAGTAGCCTGAGACCAGAGGCCACTGGAATAACCATGTTTGAGAGTAAATCTGATAAAAAGAGTTCACACATGGCAGTGTGGTGGTGCATGCCCGTAATGCCAGCTACTTGGGAGGCTGAGGCAGGAGAATTCCAAATTCAAAGCCAGGCTGGGCAACAGAGCTGGAGATATAGCTCAGTGGTAGAATGCTTTCCTAGCATATGTAAGATCCTGGGTACCATCCCCAGTGCCACAAAAGAAAAGAAAAGAGGGGCCGGTGAGATGGCTCAGAGGTGTAAGCACCTGCCCGGCAAGCGCGAGGGCCCGAGTTCGACTCCCGGAACCCACATATGAAAAAAGGGCCGGTGATATCGCTCAGCAGCACAGGCGTCTCCTGGCGCACAAGGTCCTGAGGCCGACCCCCAGTACCCACAAAAAAAAAAAAAAAAAAAAAAAAAGAAAAGAAAAGAAAAGAAAAGTTCACTCACAAAGGGCACAGCCACCTGTGGTCCTACAATGGTCCTACAGTGGGGTTCACAACCCCACCCCAACCCACCAGGTTTTTATCCCTACAGAAGTGCCAAAGCAAATATTTCTGTATTCCTAGTTAAATAAAAATGATGCCACAGTTTTGGTTCCCACTGGGCAGAACTAATCTTGAGCCATTTAACCGAAACCGCCACCCGCCGGAGAAATGCCTGGAGCCCTTGAGCCCCAGCGCTGGCCACACCTCAGTATGTGTCTCACGGTCCCACTGCGTGAACTGGAAGCCGGCCAGGGCGGGGCAGAGCTCACGATCTTCCACACACTGCTGCAAGGGCGCTGGAGGGGAGCACAGTGAGATCAGAGATCAGAGGGGGCAGGCGCGTCCTGCGGTCTCCTGCACGTCTCCCGCTGAGGGGCACAATGGAGACCAGAGGCACAGTCACCTCACTGTTCTCCAACAGAAGCCAGGGTGTCAACACTGGCAGGCTGCCAATCTCTGCGTGCCAACTGCTCTCCGGGAATGAGCAGGAACACAGGTACACCCCCCAGTGGGCCAGGCTGCGCTCACTGCCAGTTAGTGAAACGCTACAGGAAAAGCCTGAAGCACAGGCGGCTGGTTCTGAAATGAACTCTCACCTTACAGTATGGGGGAAACCAAAAACCCTTCCTCTAAAGCACACTGAGCAGATAAGCAATCATGCGACAGTGCTTATTTTTAGTCCCAAATCCACCTACCTCTGAGGAGCAGAGCCAGCTGAAGGCAGGAAATGTGGAGAACAGATTGTTAGCCCCAAACTGTTATACTTAGCAAAATTTAGGCAAGAACAGAAAAGACGAGAATGAGTGCTGTAATATCTGCATGGCTCTGCTTAGAAGAGAAGGATCAATGTCATTCAACTAGTAAAACATGATCACAGAGCCAGAGGTGGTGACACACACCTGCGATCACCACACTCTGGGAGGCTGAGGCAGGAGGATAGTAAGTTTGAGCCCAGCCTTGGCAACTTACCAAGACCCTGTGTCAAAATAAAAAATAAAAAAACACTGAGGATACAGCTCACTGCAAAGATCAATCCCCAGTACCACAAAAGAAAAAAATCCCAGGCAAGTGCAGCCCTTGCAGCCCTACATCTGACTTTACACTGGCTGCTCCCTGTCCCTGCACCCTCCAAGGACCCCAGGCTTGGGCTGAATGGTGGAATGAGTGTGTGTTCAAATCTTGCCAAGCTGGTGTAACAGGACTAACAGTTGGACTGCCAGAGGGACCTGAAAACAACTGACAACGTCCTCTCCTCCTCAAGGCTTCCTGGGCATGTAGCTAATGAGGATAAGGCCTCTCTGGCCAGACAGGTCTTTTCAGGCCCCCTTCCCAAAGCCCAAACTCTAACATCCAGCCTGAGCCTGTGCCACAAGAACTTGCAGTGAACAGTGGGCACCCAGGGACGTGGTGTGCAGACTCCGAGAAGCATGGGTTACTGTTTAGACTCCACACCGACAGAGCTGGACACTGCCTAAAGGACACTCTGTGTGGCATCTGAGGAGAGCATCAACACGAGCGCCTGATGGCCGTACCTATAGTTATGGGAGAAACTTCTCTGGTGACTGAAAAGCTCTGGTGACAGGCGTGGTTTGTGCTTACCTTTCAGATCTGTCATCTCTACCCAGCCCAAATCTGGCAACTCCAGGGACTCCCCAGTGGAGAGAGGCTGGACGTCAGAAGGAAAGAGCAGCTCGCTTCGGTAGTCCTGGCAGCGCAGGGTGGAGAGGAACACCCCCGCTGTGCTGCACTCGTCGAATGAGGCTGCGGTCTTCTGAAACATGGGATCCACCTGAATATGAGAACAGATGGAGACCACGAGTGAGAGGAAACACAAACTCGGGCACCGATCCTTATGCCTGGCATGGGTATAAAAGGGACTGAAACATGTCTGCCCATGATCAAGACAGGGAAGGGCCTTCTACCTATTCAGGCCAATGCTAGTGGAAAAGAAAGGCAGTGCTCTGCTCAAGAAGCCAGGATGGCCAGGCACAGTGGCGCACGTCTATAATCTCAGCTATCTGGAAGGCTGAGGCCAGAGGATCCCATGTTCAAGGCCAGTCAGGGCAACTTGGTGAGACTCTGTCTCAAAATAAAAACGGCTGAGGATATACAAGGGTGATCAAAATATAAAGTGAATGTTTAAATTTTAAAAATGTGTATTACGATGAATGACACGTTGCCATTAATTCTCTTCAAAGTTCTCCCCCATGCTTTGAGCACACTTATGCTGTTGTTCTTGCCATTTTCTGAAGCAGCTGTTAAAGTCCTCTTTCACGAGTGTCTTTATTTTTTTTATTTTTTATTTTTTTGGTGGGTACCGGGGGTTGAACTCAGGACCTCGCACGCCAGCAGGCGCCCGTGCCACTGAGCGATATCACTGGCCCTTTTTTCGTATGTGGGTACCGGGAGTCGAACTCAGGACCTTGCGCTTGCCAGGCAGGCGCTTATGCCGCTGAGCTATCTCACCGGCTCCACGAGTGTCTTTATGAAGTGTAATAAAAAATACAGTGAATGTTGATGCCAAGTGCCATCCAACAGAAAGGCAGGGTCCTAGAAACATCACAGTGTGTCCTCATACCCTTATTCACCAGATCTAGCACCGTGCAACTTCTGGTTCTTTGTCTAAGTCAAAATGACCATAAAGGCAAACGTTTTGAATCCACTCAGGACATCGAGGCAGCCACAATGGCACAACCAAAGACATGCACAAAAGAGGATTTCTAGGCTGTTAGGGTACTTTCACATGGTAGGCTACTGCCTTACCCCTTAAAAAATGTTTTCGATAACAAAATTTAGGAAAAAAGGAAAAAAGAGTAACACCATTTGCTTTACTGGTGTTTAAAGTCCTCCAGGACTATTTGCTGAAGCAGGTTCCTTAGGATTTGCTAGAGTGAGGCCACTCAGCGTCAAATCCCAGTTCACTCATTACATGTATCTCTGGGGCACATTGCTTAACAGCTGTACTTCAGTTCCCCTTCACTAGATATGACGAGGATGATGCGATGGTTATGGGCTTAGAGGAGCACACGGCGCCCATAATGTGTGCAGCAAATGTTAACTATCCTCACCACCGCAGTGTGTACCTGGAAACACAACTAAAATTTCTAACCAGATTCCTCAGTAATTTGCAATCTTTTTGTTGTTTGTTTTTTGAGACACAGCCTTGCTATGTAGTTCAGGCTGGTCTCAAACTCTCAGCAATCCTCCTGCCTCAGCCTCCTGAGTGCTGGGATTACAGGCATGCGCCACGGCGCCCAGCCTGCAATCTCTTTCCACTCCAGTTCTCTGAAAGAGATGAATTTACCACCTTCAGACTTTATTATGAAGCTCAGGATGATGATGCAGATACCAGCTAAATATTTTACTCCCTGAGGCTTAAGCGAGCCCAGACCAGCAGGCAGGCTTAGCCCTGCCAAGTCCCAACCTGAGGTTCTGAGTGAGTCAGAACCCACACTGTGGAGAGACACTTCCACACCTCACACTTTCGATCTGCTTCGGAGACATCGAGGTTGTGTATATTCTGCTCGATGGTTTTGTAGGAATGCTTCTTCTTTGGTTTTGGAGCCTTTTTGGTCGTTCCTGTTTCAGCAGCACTTCCATCTAAAAGAAGGAATAAGACTGTGTACCACAGGGACTGCTTTGAAGTATGTTACCGGACTAATTCAAGTTCCTCAAAACCCTCAAGAATGGTCATAATTTTTTTTAATTATTTTTTTGAGCGGTCATAATTTAAATGAGTGAAATTCACTCAAAGCAACAGGCCCTGTCTAATCTGCAGCTTATGGGAAAACTGAATTACTAAAGTATTTGCTTTTTAATGTAGTCATTTTCCAAAGATCCCCAACTCAGAAGCTCTTTAGTTAGTGATGCTTATTCAACCTTGCCTAAATAAAATCTTTTTCTTTTTGACAGCGGGTCTTGCTATGTAGTTCAGGCTGCCCTTGAACTCACTATGTTGCCCAGGCTGACCTCAAACTCCCAGCAATCCTCCTGCCTCAGCCTCCTGAGTGCTGGGATTACAGGCGTGCACCACCATGGCCGGTCCACCTAAAAATCTAAATGCTTTTACAAGGTCCTCGTCTTTTTCAAAGAAAAATAACTTGCGTTGCCAAACCAGATCACCTTACAGAGGAGTAGCAACAAAGGTCCAAAAAAAACAGCACTGAGAAGAGATACTGACAAACAATTCTGAAAATGCCTGTATCTTCCATAAAATAGCTGATTTCTTGTGACTTCACTCCAATCTATCACCCGCATAACTACCTGGTGCACCCTAAAGAAGCCTTAAATCTGGATCCCAGCCCACGCACCTGCACCAGGGTCCTCTGCTTCTTCCAGAGATGGGGCGTCTTTGCCGAGCCCCCCCAGGACTCTGTACGCATCAGCATGGACGACATCTACGCGCACAGCATAGATTTTGGTGCTGGCGTCCAGGGTACCAGCAGCTACCTAGTCAAACCAGCAAAGCTAAGTTCATGAAGAGGCAGGAAAAGGCAGAACCAGCGAGTTTCATGAAACATTTGCACGTCCCAAGAAAAAGGACCGAGACTGGCGGGGAGTAAAACACAACATCTGCTGTCTCTGTGATTTATCCACTGAGGAAGGAAAGTAAAGGAACTACTGTAACGTCTCATCTGGAAGGCTCGCGTGTATTTGCTGAATTCAGAAGTAACGTTACTCAGATATAAAAGGAAGGGTGCATCCTTCTTACTTTAAAGTTGGTTGGTTCGGTGTCCTTCTGTTTAAGGATCTCTGACATAAAATCAATCAAGTGCAAGCCGAAAGCATTCTTGGTAGTGATTTTCTGGAAACAGAAAATTGCAGCAAGGTTCATTATTTAGAGCCTCAGGACACGTGAATAATGTTTCTCTGAATACAGGAAGTTAAGTTTTTCTACAGGCCATCCACTTCCTGCCCCTGATCTTGGTTTTCACAAACACTTGACAACAGAACCACATCTACACACACTTACTCCTCCTCCTCAAGGCGAGAATCATGCACAGAAAAGCCCTACAAGGCAGGCACTGTCCTCATTCTCACTTAAGAGGAGGAAGGTGGGTGTTAATGGTGCACACCTGTAACCCAACAATCAGGAGGCTGAGGCAGGAGGATGGCCTTGAGTAAGGGCAGCCTGGGCTACATAGTGAGTTCAAGGCCAGCTTGAACTACACAGCAAGACCCTGTTTCAATGGGCCGGTGAGATGGCTCAGCGGCGTAAGCGCCTGCCTGGCAAGTGCGAGGGCCCGAGTTCGACTCCCGGAACCCACATACGAAAAAGGGGCCGGTGATATCGCTCAGCGGCACGGGCGCCTGCTGGCACGTGAGGTCCTGAGGTCGACCCCCCGGTACCCACAAAAAATAAAAAGACCCTGTTTCAAAACACCAAAGGGGTGGGGGGATGCAGCAGAGCAACTGATGACTCATCAGCCACACAGCTTCTAAGCGGCAGAGACAGGAGGCAGGGCTCTACTCAGGCTGGCGCAGAATGCACACTAACCCTGGGCCACGCTCCTCTCTGACACACAGCAGGCAGCAGGCCACCTATGCAGAGGAGCACCGAAGGTCAAAGCGGTCCTGAGTGACACCAGTGCCAGGAAGCAACACTGGAGAACACAATAATTTTCACATTCTCCACAGATTCAAGAAAGCTAGGTTTCCCTGTGATCAAGATGCAAAATCTGCAGTGGCAACCCAGCAAATACTCACGTTTTCAGTGGACAGCTTGATACAGGTGGAGTAATGCTCTGTAATCTGTGTGTTTGTAAACTTAGGAATCATAGCTGAAACATCAACATTCCTAAATGGATAATAAAAACAACAACGGGGCCGGTGAGATGGCTCAGCGGCGTAAGCGCCTGCCCGGCAAGCGTGAGGGCCCGAGTTCGACTCCCGGATCCCACATACGAAAAAAGGGCCGGTGATATCGCTCAGCGGCACGGGCGCCTGCTGGCGTGCGAGGTCCTGAGGTCGACCCCCGGTACGCACAAAAGCAACAACAAAAACCTCAGCAATGACCCACAATATGTACCTTTTCAAAACCCAGACCCAGAATCCACGAGGCATTGTGGAGATGCCAGGACCCACACAGCCCACGCAAGATGGCCACCCAGAAGAGAGCAGCCCCGAAGCCCAGTCACCTGCTGGAGGGGGAGGCTAGGAGGTGAGATGAGTCTGTGCTGAACTGCAGGTCGAAGACCCTGGAGCGCCTCCGCTGCAATCGCTCCTTCTCATCGTCATTCTGGGGAAAGTCCTCAAGGACCGGGGTGCCAGGGGTATTGAGAGGAGCCTTCCGGGGCAGGGGTATCGAGAACACCTGTTCCGAAGGGGAGCTGGCACTGTGGGGGTGTCCACGGCTCTCAGAAGAAGACTTGCTCATTGTGGCTGGCAGTGATGAAACAAAATATGTGCTCAAGGAACCTTCAACAGAACATTTCCTGTATCTAAGAGGACTTGGGGCTATCTTATGCTGGAGGCTCACTGCGCAGTCCCCCTAAGACCCTCAACTCCTATACCCAATGCTAGAACCTCTCAAGTTTGTGTTTCTTGGGGGGAAGGGGGGGTGATAGAACATACATCAGCTATTGTGAATCCAAGCATTGTAAAGGATATAAAGAAGCATAAGACAGGACTGGGGGTATAGCCCAGGGGGACAGCACCTGCCTACCATGTGTGAGGCCCTGGGTCCCATCTCCAGCACCACAGCAGAAAGTGGAGGCTATGGCAGCAAAGTTGCTGCCTCTGATAAGTTCACACATCGATAGGACAACAGACACCTGTCACCCACAATGCCAGGCAAAGGAGACACAGGTGCTGAGCAAGGATGAGGTTTGGCTACTTCAGACAGGCTGGGTTCTAATCCCAGCTTTGCAGTGTCTTGGCAGGGAGACACAGAATAAACACTGTGAAGATGTTAAAAAAAAAAAAAAAAAAAAAAGAATGTTCCAAAGAGCCACCCACAGATTACTTGCTAACTGAGAAGGAAAAAAATGACTTTTACATTGGAAGATCTAGCAGTCACCACATTAACCAAGAAGCCAAATACAGCCTCACTAAAAATGAAACACCCTGAAGCTTACTCATCTCCCAATGTGACACAATATGAAATTCATAGCCCTGTTCAGGAAATATTTTGGCTAAACATACTTAACCTGAATTTTTTTTTAATGTGGGTACCAGGAGTCGACCTCAGGACCTCGTGCTTGCCAGCAAGCGCTTGTGCCGCTGAGCGATATCACCGGCCCACTTAACCTGAATTTAACCAGCACTTTAGATCTAACTTCCAGCTTGTGAAGAATACAAGGAGTCAAGGAACAAGTAGAGGGTCGGTGATATCACTCAGCGGCGTAAGCGCCTACCTGGCAAGCGCAAGGTCCTGAGTTCGACTCCTGGTACCCACATAAAGGAAAAAAAGGGCCAGTGATATCGCTCAGCAGCACAAGCGCCTGCTGGCAAGCACGAGGTCCTGAGTTCGACTCCCGGTACCCACATTAAAAAAAAAAAGGAACAAGTTGAATAATACCACAAGGAGACATCTAGACAGATCTAGAATGGGAGCCAGGCATGGTGGCACACACTTGTAATCCCAGCTGAGGCAGGAGGATCACCGTGAGTTCAAGGCCAGCCTGGGCTACATAAGCAAGTTCAAGGCCAGCCTGCACTACATAGTGAGACCCTGTCTCAAAAAAAACAAAAACAAATAAACAAAAAAGTAAAATGGAGAATATAATATTAGACAACTGGCTCAGTCTCTTTTAAAAAGTCAATGTTGGGCTGGTGAGATGGCTCAGCGGCCTAAGCGCCTGCCTTGCAAGCGTGAGGGCCCGAGTTCGACTCCCGGATCCCACATATGAAAAAGGGGCCGGTGATATCGCTCAGCGGCACGGGCGCCTGTTGGTGCGCGAGGTCCTGAGGTCGACCCCCGGTACCCAGAAAAAAAAAAAAATAAATAAAAAAAATAAAAAGTCAATGTTGATGCTGACGGAGGGACTGCAACTTCGAGGCTAGCCTAGGCAACTTAGCGAGACCCAGATTCAAAAGAAAAATTTTTTTTTTTTTTTTTTTTTTTAACAGTCTTTCTTTATCCTATTTTTTTTTTTTATTTTAAAGAGAAGAAAAAACAAAACAAATCAAAAGAAGAACAAATTTTCAAACCAACATAATAGGAGGGTAACAATGGTTAATACATTACGTATTACTATCTTTAAGTTAGTTATTCAGGACACCAGACATTAGCATTCAATTGTCCAAACATTATTGGCACAAACCTTACTCTTCAATGAACTAAGTAAAAATGGTAGTGTATCTATCTTAACCATCTTATATATATATATATATATATATATATATATATACAATTTTTTTTCCCTTTCCCTAAGAAAAATGTTTTTACTTTTTATTTTATTTTATTTTTTTTGTGGGTACTGGGGGTCGACCTCAGGACCTCGCGCGCCAGCAGGCGCCCGTGCCGCTGAGCGATGTCACCGGCCCTTTTTTCGTATATGGGTTCCAGGAGTCGAACTCGGGCCCTCGCGCTTGCCAGGCAGGTGCTTACGCCACTGAGCCATCTCACCGGCCACAGAAAAATGTTTTTAAAAGGGTTGGGGATATAGTTCAGAACTAAAGCTCTTCTTGCCCAGCATGGCGAGGCCCTGTGTTCCATCTCCAGCACTACATGCACACACACAGCCACACATACACACACGTGCACATACACAGGAGAATCTTCTGGGTTAAAGGAAAACAGAGAGTCTTATAAACCAAAAACAATGTATATGTGCTTTTAGCCAGTCCTTGTTCAAAAAAAAAAAAAATCAGCTAAAAGTGACATTTTAGGAATAATTAGGAAAATTTGCAACATAGTCTAGATACCAGATAACATTAAGAGGTTGATCTTTACTGTCTCAGGTGTGATGGTAATACCGTCACTATGGAGAAGGTCATTACTGTTAGGAGACGCATGAGAAACAATTCAGGGGTGAAGAACATGTGCTACTTTCAATTACTTTGGCGAAAAAGATGGCAAAATGTTAACGACTACTGGACCTGCATATGGCCTGTTTATGTCTGGGTCTCTCAATTTTCCTGTATATTTGAACATTTTCATAAGCAGTTAGAAAATATATGGCATGTGAGATGGACATAAATGTTATGGAGAAAAGCACAGTGAAAGGGGCTCAGGAGGCTGGGGAACGGAGGGGGGCGGTCATCTTAACCACAGCGGTCAGGAAGGGTTCACCAGGAAGAGAGCATCAGACACCCAGGGGACCCACCCGGAAGCAGAGTGCACAGTGAGTGCAAAGGGGGGACACGCCAGCACGTGCAGGGGCACGTCGAGAGGTGAGGTGTCAACACAGGGACTGCAAGGCCAGGTGGGGAGCAGCAACACCAGTCAGGACATGCGAGGACAAGCTCGGGGCAAAGGAGGCGCACACGTGGGCCAGTGCAGTCTGCCTCCCCGCGGAGTGGGAAGGGAATACTGGACGCTGGTGAGAGAGGAATAAAGCAATCTAACTCATGCTTTCAGAGGGCGCTGTGCTGTCGCACTGAGAACAGCCTGAAAAGGGAACGTGAACACACAAGCAGGAAGGTTACTGCCAGTAACGAGGAAAGGAGATGACGGTGACTCAGACCAAAGGTACCAGTGCAGGAAGGAAGGAACGTCCAGACCCCGCACAGGGTCTCCAGACAGAACAGCATGACTTCCTGCTGCGTCAGATGTGCGGCATGAAGACTGGGCTAGCTCCAGGGTCAACCCAACACCTAAGGAAGGAACTGCCAGGGGCTGAGAGGGGAGCAGCACATCTGTGGGGCGCAGAGGCTCTAGGCCTGGGATGCTTGCTAACCAACTGAAGGATGGGGGGATTTAATTCTAGAACTCAGGGGAGAGGTCAAGCTAGATAATAAACTCAGGAGTCATCGCATAGGGTGTATGTAAAACCCTAACGCTGGATGAGCTCCCAAGTAAGTAAAGACAAAGACAGTGGAAGCTGAAGGCAGTCCTGGGACGCTTTCAAAGCGGAACCAGCAGAAAGAAAGCAGAAAGAGCAAAAGAGATGAGGAAGGTGGGAGAAAACCAGGAGGATGTGGCATTCTAAAACCCCAGTGAGCCAGGCATGGTGGTGCACACCTGTAATCACAGCACTCAGGGGGCTGAGGCAGGAAGGTTCTAAATTTAAGCCCAGTCAGAACTTAGTGACTTAGTGAGACTGTCTCAAAATAAATTAATCAACTAATTAGAAAGGGGGCTGAGGTTGTAGCTCAGTGCAAAGGCCTTGGGTTCCATCCCTAGTACGGGGGGGGGCAGGTGATGAAATTGCTGCAGGTGAGGAATGAGTAATTAACGTATTTCCGACTCCGACCTTCCCACTCATTCTGAAATCACTGGGATGACCCAGGGCCATCTCATCTCAAGACCCTCAGCCTCATCACATCTTCAAAGTCTCTTTCACCACTGACGTGAACATATTCATGGGGTCGAGACGTGGGGGGGCATTATTCAACCTACCACAGGAATCACACAAAAGGAGGAGTAAAAGTTATCGAACAACTTACTTGATTAGGTAAAGGGGACGACTCAGTCGAGTGCACGGATGGGAGAGAAGGCAGCATACCCAGATGTTGGTGCAGACAGGGCAGCAGCTACAAAGGTGGGCTTGCCGATGTTCTGAGTGTTTTTTTTTTTTTCCTTTTTGCAGGACTGGGGGTTGAACCCAGGGCATCTGCATTGAACTACAACCCCAGCCGTTTTTTATTTTGAGACAAGTTCTAGCTAAATTACTCAGGTGGGACTCAAGATCCTCCTGCCTCAGCCTCCCAAGTGTTGGGATTACAGCTGTGCACCATCACCCCTGGCTCAATGTTCTCTTTTTATTGCTTTTACTTTCATTATAAAGAAGTACATTTTTATAAAACCAGACCTGGGGGAGAAGGGAAAGTGTGAAATCGTCATCTAGGAGCGAGAGAGTGAATGAACCGGGAAAAGCATGACTGCTGGGAGGTTAGGGTCCCCTTGAGACCATTTAGCATTCCTGGGGGTTTTTCTTTCACTGCTGTTGGATGTGCAGGAACTGGTGCCATCATTAGGCCTGTAGAGTAGGCAGAGTTTGAATTAGCTAGGGTTCTGATTTTTGTCAGGCAAGTACAAAGAAGTGAGAGGGGGGCAAGGGGAAAGATCCTGATTATACAAACCAACCACGGAATGTAGACCAAAAGGGGAACAAGAACATGAGAAAGGTGAGGGGCAGCGAAAAGCAGCAGAATATAGGTCTGCTGGTTCAAGACTGTTGGAGTCAGGAAACAAGAGCAAGTGATCTAGAAAGATGGGTGGCGCTGAGAAGTGAAATATTTAAAATTGAGGTGACAAAGCTGAGGAAGGAGGATTGCCAGGAGTTCGAGGCCAGTCTGGGCTACAGAGTGAGTTCAAGGCCAGCCTGGACTACGTAGTGAGACTCTGTCTCAAAAAAAAATTGAGGGGACAAAGTATGTAACTATTGCTAATGACAGGATCCTAACTGGGTGTTATGGTTTGTGTCTACATGTCCCCCCGAAGCCTCATGCAGTCATGGGGGCAGGCTTCTAGAGTTTGTGATTGATTCATGGTCCAATACTGGGATTATGGGTATGAGTGCTACACCCACCCTAGGGTGGGTAGCCTATGTACTATATAAGGGACAGAAAGAGCCCTTGCTCCTCCCCGTCCTTTTTTTTTTATATGCAGGTACCAGGAGTTGAACTCAGGACCTCCTGCTTGCCAGGCAGGTGCTTATGCCGCTGAGCTATATCACCAGCCCGCTCCTCCCTTTTTGCTCTTGTTGCTTTTGCTGTTTTCCGCCACCATGAACTGTTGCCCTCTGCCATGTGCCACTCTACCTTGGAGCTGAGTATGGACTGAAACCTCCACAAACTGTGAGCTAAATAAACCCTTTCTTCCTTAATTTGGGGCATCGGGTATTTTGTCTCAGCAACGAGAAAAAAGTAACCAAGACACTGGGTAACTAAGTGTGGTGATACACATCTTTAATCCAAGCTACTCAGGAGCCTGAGGCAGGAGGATCTCAAGTTTGAGACCAGCCTGGGCAACTCAGCAAGACCCTGCCTCAAAATAAACTTTTAGAAAAAAGGTTGGGGATGTAGCTCAGTAGTACAGCACTTGCCGAACATGCATTTGTGAGGCCCTGGGTTCAATTCCCAGTACAAAAACAAACAAACAAACAAAAAAATCAAAGATGTCACTATGGTAGTGAGTGGCTATGACTTATTATATATAGTAAGGCAAGAAACACTATTCCTAGAAGAGCAATGAAGGAACTCAGAACCTTCCTAGAGGGAAAGTTTCCAAATTTAAGAATCAGAAGGCGCCTTGCTTTAACCCCTGCTCATCACTTACTACTGGTGAAATTTTAAGTAAGCGTCTTTATCCACCCCCTCATAAGCAGGGCCAGTGTAGAGTACTTGCCTAGCATGTTCAAGCCCCTGTTTGATCCCCACCACACACACACACCTTAGCTGGTTCAGAACTGGTAATACAGATATAACACAAACATGGGAAAATGCTACGTGGAAAACCTAAATGGTTGTCCATGTGAAGGGAGTGGCACAGGGAAAAAAGGAATAAATACAAGGACCTCACACGTTCCCCTCATGGCTTCCCACCAGCTCAAGAGTGATTAAGGTAACACTTACCTAAACTCAAAACAAATAGACAAAATGGAAAGGAAGAGATACTTTTAGGAACAAAATTGAGACAACTTGCGACTATTTGGATACGGGTGCTGCAGGGTAAGGAGGGCAATTGAACCTTGATAGAAGAGACCTCAGCAGAAATAGGAAGCACTGAAGGAGAAATTTGTCTTAAGAAGGAAACTCGAGAATTAGAGGCATGCCTTAATTCTCCGAATCTTCCTTCTTTGACCTCTCTCTCCCTGCCTTTGACATTGTACACCTATTCATTCAACAGATGGTCAGTGAGTTAAAAAATACTTTCTGTATCTACTTCCTCACCTCCCACTCATGTTTCAACCCCTCTCATCTGGCTGGCGTCCTTACCACTTCATGAAAAGCCTTGTCACTATCAACCACACTTCTTATGTTGCCAAATCCTATGGTCACTTCTCAGTCTCACCTCTGTGTGGGATTCGGCAACATTTGAAGTAATTGACGATGCCTCCCTTTATTTATTTTTGCAACACTCGTGGATAGTCTGAATCACTGTAACTATTTCATGAACTGCATGTCTCCCCAGTAGGCTCCCGGAGGGCAGGAATCTCATGTTTTGTTCCTTACTTAGGGTCTGGCCCAAAGGGAGCGCTCAGTATTTTTGAATGAATGCAAAAGTAAATGTATGTGTGCTAAGCACAGAGCAGTAACCACGGTTCCGCCACCCGAAAACTAACAGCTCGCCAGGAAAACCACCTTGCTAACAGAGTCACCTAGTAGGAGCCCGGGACCCCGCAGCCCCGCAGCCGTAGCCGCATCCTGATTGGCCGAGCGCGCGCGCCCAGCCCTCCCCTCCTCTCCCCCCGCGCTCGCCTGTGCCCAGGTCCGCTGGCCGAGAAGCGGGCTAAACATCCACTCCCGGCTCAGGCCCGCCTGCCGACGTGCCCGCCAGGGGCACCGCTCCACACCGGACCCTGCCTATTGCGCCCTGTGCCGGCCCGGTCTCACCTAGGCCGGGAGGTCCCATCTTGCCCTCGACGTCTCCGGAGCTGGTTTTAAATTGCGCGCGCCGCGACACCCGAGCGCCGTAACGGCCGCGCGACGTCATGGGGCGGAGCCGGCCATGCGCCTGCGCAGACCGCATAGGTGTCCGGGGAAGCGTAGCCCCAGGCTACGCGGAAGTGAGCGGTGCGGATTTTACGCCCCAGAAGTCCGCTAAGTGATAGATTTGGAGGCTGTGGTCCATGGACATCCTGAAATAATACGAGAACCCCCCTCCTTCCGAACGCTTGGGCCAGAGCAGGGCGCTGGGGAGCTAACGTCTAGCAGAACCGACAGGCAAGGGCTGTTCTTTCGTGGAATTTACTTCCTAATGGGGAGGAAGGTGACGGAGGAAGCAGGTTCATTTCCCCTGCAGAGACCTGTGCTGTGAAGGCAGCAGAACGCTAAGGAGGTAGAAGGGGACGGACGGGATGTGGGACGAAGGAGAAAGAGAACTGACCCCGGAGTGAGGCGTGTCGAGGGTTGACTTGAAGACCATCGTTTTTATTCTGATTTTCGGGAAAAGCTTCCTGGAAACATCCCACACTCTTTCAAACAAAAAAGTTTGGAAGGCCGAGGATGTAGCTTAGTATAGAGTGGGTGCTTAGCACTCAGAAGGACCTGGCTTCAATCCCCGTCACCAAAAAAAAAAAAAAAAAAAAAAGTCGGAATGGAGCTGAGTGTAAAAAGTGCGGGGAGAGGACAGCCTGTCCATTCAACTTTATCTGAGACCAAGAGTTTTAATTATACGAGGAAAGGCCAGGGCAATTCCCTCAGATCATCCGTAGAACATCCTCTGTTTTCTTATGATTCATGCATTCAGCATGTTGTTGTGTTTCTCCTCCAGCGTGCTGTTGGCATCCAGAGTGCGAGGACTCTTGACACGAAGGACATTTGCCCTCTTTGTAGGACGACTTAGCATCATGTAGTGTCATCAGTGCCTCTCACTCATTTTGGCATCTGAAAGTATTGCCCTTTTAAAGCTATTTGTTTTTGCATGAACTTGTTCTTCCAGGGACCACCTTCAAATCTGTGGTGTAAGGCAGTGTGGACACAGGAAAGAACACTTTATTGTTCTTCACCTTAGCAAATGCTAGTTGCTACCAGCCCCCCAGAAACCCAAATCAGCACCTAGAGTCATCTTGGATGACTGCTGTCTTCCCTTGACACACAAACCTTTATCTAACTTGTTGCCTCCTAAAAATCTCTTTCATCGCTGGCCTCTCCTTTTCATTCGCATGACCACCTAGTTGCCCTGCTCCAGCCCTTTCTTAGTGGGCCCAGAGGGGTATTTCCTAAGTGCAAATCTGATCTGTCATTTCCACTTGCCCCCCACCACTTCCTCCCAGAAGTCTAAAGCCCTTCAAAAGTTCCATTGTCCTGGGGACTTCTTGAGGGCATACAAGGCCCACAGCCTCTCCAGCCTCTTGTACCTCGGCCCTCCAACCCCTTGCTCATTGCCTTCCAGCGGCCCTTCTTTTTTGTCTCCTAAATATCTCTTTCAATGCTGGCCTTTCTTTCCTCCCCCACCCCCACTAGGGATTGAGCCCAGGGATTTGTACATGTTAGGCAAGTGCTCTTGTCACTGAGCCTCCCTAGCCCTTCGTATTTTATTTTGAGACAGGGTATTGCTAAGTTGCCGAGGCTGGCTTCCAACTTGTGTTCCTACTGCCTCAGCCTCCTGAGCTGGGATTTTAGGTGTGTGCCACCATGCCCAGCCAATACTGACCTTTCTTTCAGACTTAGCCTCACTGTGTCCACTGCCACCCCAGGGCCTCTGCACATGCTCTCTTTTCCACCCTAGGATCCTTTTCATGTTTGTCACCTAGTTATTTCCAGTCAGTTAGCTGCTGTCACTGCCTGAGGGAGTACACTCGAGTCTCCTTGCTGGAGGCTTCTGTAGAACTTGTCTTGGTGCAATTTTACATTTGCCGTCACTGCCTGAGGGAGGCCTTCCCTGATACGTTCAAGTCTCCTTGCTGGAGTCAGTAGAATTTGTCCTTGGTGCAGTTTTACATTGACTCTCATGTCTGTCCTCACTGTAGACTGTCAACTCCATGAGGACAGAGTTGTCTTGGCTCACCATTGTTTTCTGAGCCCCCAATGCTGGCCTGGGACACAGCCAGTACTTAAATATGCAGCAAATGGGCAAAATGAAGAGACAAGGTAAACCCGGGCTTGGGATCCAAGATTCAACCCCGCCCCTCAAATCCTGGGTTGGGTATGTTCCCCACCAGTAAATGTGGATGGCAGTACCCCCTTCACCAGACGGCATTTAGGATTAGGGAACAGTTTCAACTCTCGGTGACCATGTAGGCACAGTGAGTGCTAGGGGCCCTGTCACTTCCCTCACTTAACTTGTTCTGTGGGCTGAGTGCACCTCAGGGACAGCAGGAGTAGGTGTGAATCTCTGGATTCCATGTATACACTAAACACTGAAAGCTGAAAGGGTGGTCAGTGGCACTGAATTGGGAGGCCCTGAAAAACTGGCTGGGAACCCAGGAGAGGCTTGAGGCTGTTCTGTTGTGAGGATGGAGCCCCTGTAAGCTGACTGCTTGGGGGCTCCACACCCAGCGTCTCTTGCAAGCTGGGCTCACCCAATGCGCACAGGTCTTTGACCTCCTGCTGTGAATGCCTTCTTTGTTTTGGGGCTAGGATTACAGAGGGTGCCAAAAGATTGAATGATCTGTCAGTGGTATCACTGGCATGTGAAGCTCAATTCCTCTGTCTGCACAAAAGTAAAGTAGTGGGGTCTTCCCCCCACCCTTAGGCTGCCATTCCCCTCCCCGACTGTACTCCTCACAGGATTCTACTTCCCCAAGGGGAAGCCTCAGTATAGGCAAGGAACAGATTTATCAATTCTGAAGGAGCAAACTACCTGAACTAGCAAACTTTTGGCATCAAACTTGCTCTGACTTTCCAGCCTGCAGCTGCCTAGTATCATAATGTAGTTCCTGATTTAAACCATCAAGCTGCTAAGGCAAAATGGGCATGTAGTTGAAATGGCTTTGCATTCATTGTGGCCTCTGAGAAAATGCCTTTAATTTTTGTATGTGATAGGAAATTCCTGACCTCCTAAAGACTGGGCTAAGAACCAACAATTTGTCTTCTAGAATTTCCAGACAATAACATACTTCTCTATCTTACATGTAGAGCTTTTTTTTCCCCAAAAAAATTTAACCCCTAAGTGTGATTTTATTCTCAAGACCACATGCAGAGGGCCGGTGAGATGGCTCAGCGGCGTAGGCGCCTGCCTTGCAAACGCGAGGGCCCGAGTTCGACTCCCGGAACCCACATACGAAAAAGGGGCCGGTGATATCGCTCAGAGGCACGGGTGCCTGTTGGCGTGCGAGGTCCTGAGGTCGACCCCCCGGTACCCACAAAAAAAAAAAAAAAAAAAAAAAAAAAAAAAAAAAAAAAAGACCACATGCAGAGTTGCTAGGGAAGGTACTTTCCTCCAGGCTGTGCCACTTAATTAGTTGTGCCAGGGAAAAGTTGCATACCCTTTGTGTGCCTGAGCTTCATCAGATGTTAAATAAGAGGGGTAAAAGGGTTCACTTGGTGAGGTTATAATGTATGAATTACCAGCTCTAAAGCAGTTAAAACAGTGGCCAGACCATTGGCAATGCTCAGTGAACACTAAATATTCCCATTACTAGAACTGCTGTTGCATCTTGGGGGTTCGCCAGGTTTTGTTTCAAAATAAAGCATAGCTTCCTAAATATCTGGAGAGGTTTCCCCCATAATTGTGAGAGTATTCCCAGAGCACTACAGGTCTGTTCTTTCCACTATTACTTGTTTTTGTTTTTTTTCCTTCTGTACTCTTTCTTGTACCTTCTGCCCCACCCAAACTTTGCTGACTGCTCCCTTTGTAATCATCTGCCTACACATAGCTTCATATTTTTTTTTCTTTTCTTTTAGACTGGAAACCTCCAGACCTAGAAATCACACCTTCTTTATACCTGCACAGACTTCTAGAGCTTATGTGTGCTGTTTGTAGCCACTAAGAGCTTTTATTTTGGTTTGGACACACCATGAAAATTAATGACCTAGATGTTCCTTAACTTTCTAAATTATTCTTTCCTGGCTATTGGCCATGCTGCTGGGAAACCACAGGGCAGACTGGTTTAAGGGACATTGAGAAAGACCAGGATGTACTGGATGGAGTTGTCAGGGTAACATGAACTTGGGAACAAGTATGTGAGAGTGTTGATCTGCTGAGCGTGTTCTTGCAGATTCCAACTGATATAGAAAACAGCCTCCTTTATTGATTGGAAGGAAAACGCCAGCAAATGATTTTCTAAATAAAAAATATACAAATGTTTTTAAAACACCAAACTCCCCCAGCACAGGTCCAACCATCATTGTATCTTACTTTGAAAGCAGTACCTGCCAGATGCCAGCAGGGGACATGGAAGATAGTAGCTACTGTACAGCAGGAGTCCCAAATATTGACCAATATCAGCTTCCAGGACACTTTTATTTCTCTGGGGTGGGGTGTGGATTCCACAACAGAAGCCCTAACGCCAGCATCTAATCCCCAGTGAGCCAAGTCAAATGCAGGGCCAGGTTCTCCCCAGCAGATCTTCCTGGCAGTGCTAGGTAGGAACAGCAGTGATATTTCCAAAACAACCACACCCACAACTGTTTCTTAGGACTCCTCAGGATGCTCAAGAAAATATACGAATCATATCTCTAGAATCAGGACACTGTTGGAGTTGAATGTTTTACAGTCCCTTCCTGTCCAGCACTGGCAATGGGCCTGGATTGTGATAACCCCACTTTTCAAAACCAAAAACATACTTAAATAATCCCTTTGTCATATCTGAAAAGCGAATACAAAGGAACGACCAGAAAATGCACAGCTCCAAGTGGTAGCTAAAGTTTTCCATTTAATTAACAAGTAGCTCTCACTCAGAAACAAACTGTTCATCTCAGAGGCCCCAGAAAGCTTATCCTGGTGAGGAGCTTTGTAAAGCTGCTTCTGGCTGCTGAAAAGGTCACCAGCTATTGGCTATTTCATTAATTATAGGAAATACACTATCTCAACTATGGGACAGGTCACCACTGAGTTAATATTTGTTTGTGAATCAATGTTAACAAATTATTTGGGTAGTACTGGAGCTTTTTTCTTAGGTGCATAAAAACAGCTAAAATGTCATATGAAAATTGGGCTAATTAAGAAAATGGAAAACATCTTGATTATATTTTCAAAATAGTGGTCTGAAAAATTAGGTCCTAAAGTAGGAGAAGTTGCCATCACAGTATCTGGAATAGAGTGCCACAGCGTGGATGGGAATTCAGTTAACAGTTCAACACGGAAACCATTCACAACGAACATGTTGGGAGTCATTCACAAAAAGGAGTAAGCCGGAATGGAGGTATTCTCTGGTTCTCTTGAACTTCCAGTGTTGATACAGAAATACAACTTCACAGCATCTCAGCTCCTTAGCAGCAAGATCCTCCCATTACATCCATTTCCCTGGACTGTCTTTGGGTCATGATGAAAGTTAGATCAGAAGAAAAGCTCAGGCCCACCCTAGAGTAGGTTCCCATGGCATCTTACCCACTTCTTAAAGTGTCTTATTCTATCACAGCGCCCTCCTCTCCCTGCAAGATGAAGGTCACATATACCACTGACATGTGAAAAATAAACTTTTGTAGCGTGAAGAATCAAATAATTTCTCTCATTTTTTAAATGGCTTTTATATTAAGACACCCCAGCCAGTGGGGCACAGGGCAGAGTTTTGAGCTGGGTCAGAAGGTTTTGGAACTCCTCCACTGCCTGCGTGTGTGCTGTGGAGTTCAGCACCAGGTGTTGGAAGAGATTGACAGGCTCGGCATTCCGAAATGTCTTGGGAATCGGTATGGTCAGGGGCAGGAAGGGGTTACCAATGAGGAAATGATGGAGGGATCTTTGTTGGAGGCCGCGGCCCAAGAACCAGAGAAGGTCTTGGAGCCGCCGAGAGAGCATGCTGTGCTGCCAGTCTGTGAGGGGCAGCTGTAGCAACAGGTGCATGAGGGCTGTTTTGAAGTGGTAGGAGGTGAGGATGGGGCGGGACGCCCCCTTGGGTAACCTCTGGTGGTCCAGGAGACTCAAAACAATCTGGAGGCACTTGAGGTGACAGGTGTTCTCAGGGGCAAAGCGTCCTACCAGCTTCAGAAACAAATGCTCGCAGGCTGCAAAGGACTCTGGCCAGTGCACACTGGTGAGCCGTTCTTGCTCAGGGGCCTGACTCACCAGGTAGACCAAGGTGTCCTCTCGCTGCACCCCCAGGACCAAGCTGATGGAGAGAACGCGGCCCGAGCGGTAGTCCAGCCTGAGTTTACAGGAGGTGGCAGATGGTGGGAGACTGAGCTTGAAGTCATACTTGTGGGCCACTAGAGCCCAGGCATTGCCCACCATGCTCCGGAACCACTGCACAGTCTTGCACACATCCAGGTGGACGCCGGTGCAGAGAGACACTTTGATGGAGCTGTTACACTTGCCTGAGCCCGCCAAGGGGTCCCTGTGGTGGTGCACAAGACACAACACATCCCCCAGAAGCTTCTCACGCTTGCACACGCATTCAGACTCCACCAGCACACTGCCACAGCGGTGGCCGAGGGCTGGATCCCTCATCTCCAAGACAAACATGGTGCCCTGCGGTGGGACAATCGGCACCAGGACATCAAATTTCTGGGTCTCGTGGAGGATTCCACACTTTTCAAAGGCAGCCCCAATGCCCAGGCAGTCCTCCAACTGCAGGTGAGCTTCTGGCCGGCTGAGCACCCGACAGGCCTCAATCAGGTCATCCACAAAGCTCTCCACGAACTCACAGGTGCCCGACAGGTCACGGATGGCATTTTGGATATGGTGTTTATAAAAGGATTCCAAGGCCTCCTGGGAGGGGAAGTCAGCGAGCCAGTTGGAAGAGAGGACAGACATAACCCGGACTTCCTCCTCCTCATCGCTGCTGGAATCAAAGGCCGGCTCATGCTGCATGTTCTGCCGCAGGAGCTCAAAGATGAGAAAGAGGCAGAAGAGGCCAGCATTCCACAGGTTTCCCAGCATCCAGCCCAGAGGCCCCTCCTGGCCAGCAGCCTGGAACGGCCACCCCCTGTCTTTCTTCCCCAGCACTAACTGGTCCTTGGGTATGTCTCCTCGCCAGAAGTCCTCTGCCTTCTGTTTCTGCTCAGCTGCTCGCTTCTTCTCTTCAAACTCTATGTCTAACTGCCGCATCTCCTCGCTCAGTCGCTTTTCCAGCTGCCGGCTCCTGGCTAGTGTGTCCAGGTCCATCCGGTCACTGACCATCAGGGGGTGGTGAACGACGTACATGACTGCCAAGAACAGCAGGCTTATCACAGCCATGGAGGCCTCAGCATCTGCGGGAGGAGGAGGATGGGAGTCAGGGGTTCATCTTCCAGACGCACCTGCTCTCCAGCGCATGCTCCCCAGAGCCCTGGTACCCCAAGTCCTGGTTGCCAACTACTCAGGAGGAACAGAAAGCTCTCCGAGCTGGGCTTGGGCAGAGCAAGGGTGGTCTGCTGGAGAAGCAGGGAAAAAGGAGACAGTGAGATGAGCCACTCTGTCTCACTACTGCTTTCCTTCCACATGGTGGGTGGCATTCAGGCTTCAGGAGGGTGGACGTGGGACTGTTTTCATTTCAGTGTAGGATGGGGAGGAGGACCCTTGTGGTGGGGTGTCCTCATCCGACTAGTCAGTCCACCTTGGGCACCAGAGATGATCCCAGAGGCTCCCTTCCACAGGCAGAGAGCACTGAGACTGTCAGGGCCACACAGTCCCTGTCCCCAGACAGCAGCCCCAGAACCCAGCCACAGCATCTCACTTCCTCTGTGACTTCACAGTGCTCTGACCACTCCCCCTGGTCCTCAGACTGCCCAGCCTCACCCTTGTGCTCTGGGGGCTGCAGGGAGACACAGTGCTGCTGTACCGCTCCATACTCTCTGAGGTCCCCAGGGAGCTGCTGGATGCCCCATTCACCCAGCTCCACTTGCCCAGGACAGTGCCCGCAGAACCCTGTGCCCAAGGACCACCCGAGGGTTGGCACTGGGGTTCCTCTGGCTCCCCACCCACCACCAAACCTTGAGCTTCCGACTTCACCCCAACCCTTCACAAGCTACCGGGCTTACCGAGATTCACGAAGGGTTGAGCCCTGCGGACGCAGGAGCCAGCCGAGGGGCTCGCCTCGCTGGGTGCCCCCGCCCTTTCCAGGAACCCTGCTAAATTTCACAAGGTACCTGGGTCGTTGATTCAAAGCGGAGCCCCGATCCCATTTACAACTTCCCCAAATCCCACGCCCAGAGATTAGTACCACCTATCCCGACCACACGAAGGCCCCGCCCCTCCTCAGGGTTTACCCGGGGGCCGGGGGCCAGGTTTCTCACCTGCGTCAGCAGGAACACGGCCTTAAAGAGACAGCTCGGCCCGACCGCCCCTGCCTTCCCGGCCGGGTGGGTGCTCCGGGTTCATCGCCCCGACCAGCCACGGGAGCGGGCCCGATCTCTTCTCCCGAAGGAAGGACCATGTTCGACCGAGCGTCTAAGGGCCCGCGCGAGAAGGGGCCCCGCTACCCACCACGCGGTGCTGGCGTGCGAGGGACCCAGTCACCCGGCCCCGCCCCTCCCCCCCGCCAAGCTCCTTCCCACCCCGCCGGCCCGCGCAGCCCCGCCCCGCCCCGCCAGGGCAAGCTCCTCCCACCCAGCCCCGCCCAGCTCGGTGCCCCCTGGTGCTCGCGCGTCCTCTACGCGATCCGCAGACCCGATCGCGCGTGCCAGGGGGAGAGCAGTGGGTCGGTGATCTTACACTCGCCCTACTCGGCCTCCCTGCGTGCTGTCGGCCTCGTTCAGCTCAGCACGCTGAGAACCCATACTCACTGTAAATTTTGGTGAAAGGATCATGTGGCCAAAGGAGGAACAGACCCGGGAAAGCCCTCTCCCTGTGGGCTGCCTCTGAGCAAAGTGGAGCGGGAGATGTGTTTCCCGCGCCCTGCTCCTAACCCCACGCCCAGTCTCCGGTGTGTTCCCCAACCCCTTTCTCCATCAAAGTGACTTTTGTGAAAGGACAGCACCCCAACACCTGGCTGGGATTCTTACTCCGAGGTGGCAAGAAAGGCCCTGCTTGCCACCTCAGAGTAAGAATCTTAGGTCGGGCTTACTCCGGAGGCTGAGGCAGGAGATTGCTCATAGACAATTTAGTGAGACCTGGTCTGGAAATAAAAAAAAAATTAAAACAGTGAGACACTGTCTCAAAAAAACCAAAAATAAAAAAGGGCGGGGATATAGTTTAGTGCTAGAGCACTAGCCTAAAATGCAGGAGGGGGCCAGTGATATCGCTCAGCGGCACGGGCGCCTGCTGGCGCGCGAGGTCCTGAGGTAGACCCCGGTACCCACAATAAATAAATAAATAAATAAATAAATAAATAAATAAGTAAATAAATAAGTAAATAATATAAAACGCAGGAGGAAGCCTAGGTTCAATCCCCCATACAGGGTGGAAAAAAAAATTGGAGGCCGAAGGAGGCTTATCACATATTAAGAGATAACAACGGAATGGCTTCCTGAAACGGTCTGCAGAGTATCAGAAAGAGCCCTCTCTGTCCTGTATCGTTTTCCAAGGAGCAAGGGAAGTGATGACCTAAAACCCTTCAGCTGAAAGGCACATCAAGTTCCAGGGCTCTTCATCCAGAGGATGTAGAGGGTGCCCTTGAATAACTTGGGCATTCCCCCCAAACACCGACTTATTTTTCCCCCAAGACTCAAAATTGCACCCTGGGCCTCCACCTCCAGCCCTTTCACTTTTTTTTTAGTTTTGAGACAAGATCTCACTAAGTGACTGAGTTGTCCAGGCTAGGTTGAAACTTGCAAGCCTCCTGCCTCAGCCTCCCAGAGTGCTGGGTTTACAGGTGTGCACCACCACGCCCAGCAAGCACTGACATATTTAACTGTAGAGGAGGAAAGACTGCTGGCTGAAAATGACTTGAAGGTTACAAGTTAATGTTTTATAAGCTTGAATGATGAAAAGTAGACCACAAGTTATTGTGGAGTATTAGTGCATCTGGGCAGTGAAAATTAAATTCTCTATTATTTTTTTCCATTTACCATATGACAATGTTAGGATAAAAAATGTACTTCACAGTGTGCAAAAATCATGGTGTTTAAAACTACATGTTTAGGCAGGCATGGCAGTGCATACCTGCAACCTCAACTATTTGGGAGGCTGAGGCAGGAGGAGCACAAGTTTGAGGCCAGCCTGGAAAACTTAGCAAGAATTTGTCTCAAAATAAAAATTTTAGGGCCAGTGAGATGGCTCAGTGGCACAAGCGCCTGCCTGGCAAGCACGAGGTCCTGAGTTTGACTCCCGGTACTTACATTAAAAAAATTTTAAAAAGGGTAAGGGGAGGCTAGGGATGTAGGTCAATGGTACAGCACTTGTCTAGCTTGCTTAAGGCCTTGGGTTCAATCCTCAGTACCACAAAAAAAGTTAGGTTGATTGATTTTGGTGGTGCTAGGGATTTAATCCAGGGCCTCTTATATGCACTCTACCATTAAACTATACTCCTAGCCCTGTTTTGTTTTGTTTTTGAATTCAGCACTGAGATTAAGCATTTTCTACATGAGAAGAGCTGCCATCAACCACTATTTCCTAATTGCCAGGAGGCTGAGACAGGAGGATTACCATGAGTTTGAGGCCAGCCTGGGCTACACAGTGAGTTCAAGGCCTGCCTGAACTGCATAGTGAGACTCTGTCTCAAAAAAACAAAAACTAGGGCCGGTGAGATGGCTCAGCGGCTTAAGCGCCTGCCCGGCAAGCGCGAGGGCCCGAGTTCGACTCCCGGAACCCACATACGAAAAAGGGGCCGGTGATATCGCTCAGCGGCACGGGCACCTGCTGGCACGCGAGGTCCTGAGGTCGACCCCCCGGTACCCACAAAAAAAAAAAAAAAAACCTAAACCAAAAACACCCCAGAACAACCTCTCCCCCCCAAAAAAACCTCACCAAATGCCTTTAGAAATTGGTCTTTGTTGCAGACTTGATATTGTTTCTTCATGAATTCAACTTAAAGTTTGAAGCCAAAATGGTGCTTATACGTGAAATTCATACTGTGATGAAGTCATTACAGCAACTGTTTGACTCACAAGCAATATAAAATTCTATAATTCACTTTTACCTGTCAAAAGGTAAAAGAGGCAAGACCTCCACATAATTTGCAGCAGATGTATTTTCTGAGCTCAAACTACAATTCCAGCCAGGTGTGGTGGCACACTCCTATAATCCCAGCTCTTGAGAAGCTGAGGCAGGAGGATTGCTATGAGTTTGAGGCCAGTGTGGGCCACATAGTGAGTTCAGGGCCAGCCTGAACTGTGTAACAAGACCCTGTTTCAAAAAAATAAAAAAAAAATTATACTCAGTTTATCATTATATTTTGAATTATGTCAATAAAAATCTTGTGGAAATTTATCTCTCATGTTATCTCCTTGATTCTGCCCCTTGACCTATGTTGTGGCTCAGAAGGCAATATCCCAAAATATGGTGCTTGGATATACTGAATACTTTGAGCTAAAGGATATTGGAAGCCTCCAAACCAATGTTATTCTAAACACCTCCACCTTCCCATCTTTCACCCCTCATTCTCCCACAAAGCAAGTCACAGGAAGCAGAATTCCTCTTCCTCAAGGTGGGTCATAGATATTAAAGCCCCCTTCAGGGCTGGGCATGTACATGGCTCAGTGGCAGACTGTTTGCCTAGCATGCATGAGGCCCTAGATTCCATCATTAGTTAAAAAAAAAAAAAAAGAAAGAGAACAACAACAAACACAAGAAATTAGAGCCCCTGTTTCCAAAACCACCCATAAAACTAGAATTCTTACACTAACCTTCCCTAGCCTTTTGTCTCAAGCTGGTAATAAAGAAATTCTCTCACCTACCTTTGTCCAAGTAGTAGGTCATAAAACTCTCATTCCAGCAGGTCCTACCCCATTCCAGAAAGGAAGAAATGCTACAAGTGAGAAGCCAAGAAGACTCTGGGAAAAAAAAGGAAGAATCTGAACAGACAGGCTTTACTAGGTTTCCCTACCCATGCTGTTACTGTTAGATTACACCTCTCTTGTCCAGCCCCATTTCTATACATCTCTCCCTGCTTCACCAAATAGCATTTTCTAGGTCTGGGGATATAGCTTAGTGGTAGAGCACATACATGCACAAAGATCTGGGTTTGGCGCCAGCACTGCAATAAAAGAAAAATAAAAGGAAGAGCTGGACATATTGAACATCATTGTGTAGTTGGGAAGCTGAGGCAGGAAGATCATAAATTCAAGGCTAGCCTGGACTACATAGCAAAACCCTGTCTCAAAAAAAAAAAATCCTTGATCTAGTGGTACCAGTTAGGATCCCTGCAAGATTTGATGGCATTTTTCAAGCTGGGTAATCAGGAGAATTTACTTAGGAACAAAAAGATTTACAATGGATGGGTAGATGTTCCTGAGTTCCTCCGCTTGAGTGTAAGAAGGAAGGAATGGTTTGTTTCAAGAACTTGAAGAGAGTTGTTGAGTAGAGAGAATGTTTGATAAGGAAAGTTGGTCTTCAATCGAGAAACGCAGTCAACTCTCTGGGACCCCACAGGAAATAGCTGGGTTCTCTCGAGCCTCCTTCCTTCCTCCAACTGATGCTTCCCATTATCCCAAACCAACAAGAAAGCAGAGGACAAGGGACAGCCCCCTCATGCATGCTTCCAGGATTTGTGTCCCAGGGCATAGAGCAGAACGAAGAGGGAAAGATTTCTGAAGGGGCAAAAATAGAAGGTATAGTGTGGTCACTGTCAAAGGTGGCCAAGCTTACTATATAAATAAATCTACACTTATGAACTTGGAAAATAATCCTTGAACTACCAAGTTAAAAAAAAAAAAAAAAGCAAGTAACAGGGAAAAATACCAGAGTGGTACTCTATAACACCTCAGCCTCTCTGAGATTCTGAATCCGAACACTGGAAAATAACAGCTTGGGGAAGATAATAAGAGAGACTTAGATCCCCAGGAACCAGGAAGGATTTGACAGGAAAATTAAAACCTACACAAAAATTGAAGAGTCAGAACACAATGCAGAGAAGGGAAGGGACAGTCTGTACTTTCCCCCTGGCTCCCAGCTTGTGGCTTGTGGGAAAGGGAGCCCAAATCTATAGAGACAAAGTGAAAGCTGGGAACTCCAGAGGGATTCAGGGAGAAATGTGGAGGTAGAAAGTTGGCACAGGGCCGGTGAGATGGCTCAGCGGCTTAAGCGCCTGCCTTGCAAGCGCGAAGGCCCGAGTTCGACTCCCGGAACCCACATACGAAAAAGGGGCCGGTGATATCGCTCAGCGGCACGGGTGCCTGTTGGTGCGCGAGGTCCTGAGGTCGTCCCCCCGGTACCCACAAAAAAAAAAAAAGAAAGTTGGCACAGACCAGTGGGTTCTCTGAGCTGCAGGGAGGGCATGGGATTATGCTCCTACATGAGTTCTTTGACAGGCAACAGCTGGTGAGTGACTCCAGTCCAAATGCCTACCGTATCTCTGGAGAGAGTGGTTGGTCAGAGGCCATTCTGGGGAAGGATTGATTGTTTGAACCTGAAACTCAGAGCAGCCACAGGACAGCTTCACTTCAGGTCTCCCAGTGTTACGTTCCCACAGTGACCGGGTGAGATACAGCCACAGGAGACCTCCGTGCTCAGGAATCCATGGTCAGGCTGGAAAGAGACCTATGTGGACATCCAATATATCTCATGCAATACTATTGTAGCTGATTTGCTTGATATTAACATGGTCACATAATTGTCACTATTTCTCCATAAACCAATACACAGATTACCTTTGCGACACTAACAATACTAGAATATATTCTCAGAGAACTTGCTGTTCAGCTAATTACAGTGCACCCCCCAACCAAGGTGGCCAGATCTTGGGGCTGAGGCAAAGAACTATATAGTCAGCCAAAGTACATTGCTGAAAAGTGACTAAAGAGATCTCTTTACTAGCAACAAAGTCTTTATACTATAAGTATCCACAGATCTCAGCACAAAATTATATGACAACAAAAACCTGAGAAAACAAGGCAACAAAATGCCCCCTAAAACTCCCAATTCCCCTGAAGCCAATCCAGGGGTCATTGAGAGACAAACTAGCATAAGCCATGCACCTGACTTACTTGAAAGGGTAACAGAGGAGGTTAGAAAACAGATCAAAAAGGTACTCAGGGGGGCCACAGAAGGTATACCTAAACAGATAATGGAAGTAATAACCAAGACAATCCAGGAGTTTTCAGAAGACACTAATAAAAATCTAGACGAGTTAAACAAAATGATACAAAATATGAATGACCAATGCAGCAAAGAATTAGAGTCCATGGAAAGGTTCCAATCAGAAATCTAGTCAATTAAAAATTACATTGAAAGTATTGGCACCATACATTGGGAGACAACCAATATGAGGACAGAATTTCAGAATTAGAAGACAATGATGCTGTCAAAGACCAGCTACTAAAAGACTCCTGAAAAGCAACGACAGAACATGAAAAACAGATCGAACAGCTGCTAAATGATGCAAAGAAGACTAATTTAAGAGTAACTGGAATGAGTGAAAAATCAGAAGATAACCCAAATGGCATTAAAAAAAAAAAAAAACTGTTCACAGAAACAATGGCAGAAAACTCCCCAAATATAAGGAAAGAAATAAACATACAGATAATTGAATCATATGGAACCCCAAACATCCATGACCAAAAGAGAACTTCTGCACCAGATTACACTCAGAGTACTACAAGTCCATCATAGCGATAAAATTGTAAAAGCTGTTAGGGCTATGAATCACATATAAAGATAAACCCATTAGAATTACAGCAGACTTTTCAACACAAACCTTAAAGGCCAGGAGGGCTCGGAGTAAAGTGTTTCAAACCCTAAAAGATAAGAAATTCCAGCACTACTTATGTATCCTGCGAAAACTTTCTTTCAAAATTGATGGAGAAATAAGTTATTTCCATGATAAGGAACACCTCAAGAAACTGATGACTAGGGCCGATGAGATAGCTCAGTGGCATAA
Source organism: Erethizon dorsatum (assembly GCA_028451465.1). Lineage (NCBI taxonomy): Eukaryota > Metazoa > Chordata > Mammalia > Rodentia > Erethizontidae > Erethizon > Erethizon dorsatum. The sequence goes on from CM051824.1 coordinate 9,188,963, forward strand.
GCGCCTGCCTGGCAAGCACAAGGTCCTGAGTTCGACTCCTAGTACCCACATATGAGAAAAGGACCAGTGATATCGCTCAGTGGCACGGGCACCTGCTGGCTCATGAGGTCCTGAGTTCAACCCCCGGTACCCACAAAAAAAAAAAAGAAAAAAAAAAAAGAAATTGATGACTACCAAACCAGCATTACAAAAAATTCTCAAGGATGATCTAGAAAGAGACGATGAAGCCAATGATGCCAATATGTCAAAAAGAATGAATGCATCTGGTGGATTGAGCAGCTGGGAAAAAAGAAAAAAAAAAGGAAACCAACAACAGGAAAATAATGCAATGACAGGAATAAGTCAATACCTATCAGTAATAGCTTTCAGTGTGAATGGTCTCAGTTCCCCAATCAAAAGACACAGATTGGCAGAACGGATCAAGAAACAAAACCCAATGGTACGCAGTATACAAGAAACACATTTAACTAAAAAAGAAATTCACATTAAAAATCAAAGCCTGGAAAACAATATTTCATTCATCAGGAACCTGAAAAAAGCCAGGTATGGTGGCATGTGCCTGTAATCCCAGCACTCGGGAGGCTGAGGCAGGAGATAGCCACCAGTTTGAGGCCAGCATGGGCTACATAGTGAGTGCAAGGTCAGCCTGAACTACACAGTGAGACCCTGTCTCAAAACAAACTAAGAAACAAACAAACCAACAAACCAACCCAACAACAAAAAGATATCTACAGAGTGTTTCACCCAACAAAAATAGAATATGCATTCTCAGCAGCACATGGGACTTTCTCCAAAACAGACCACATGCTAGCTCACACAGCATGCTTAAGTAAATGCAAAAGAATTAAAATTATCACATGGCAATTACCAGATCATAGTGCAATGAAACTAGAAATCAATGGCAAGAGAAACTACAGAAAGTATGCGAACACATGAAAAGTAAACAATATCCTCTTGAATAATCAGTGGATCACAGATGAAATTAAGAAAGAAAACAGGGCCGGTGAGATGGCTCAGCAGCATAAGCGCCTGCCTGGCAAGCTCGAGGTCCTGAGTTTGACTTCCGGTACCCAAAGGAAAAAAAAAGGGCCGGTGATATGGCTCAGCGGCACAAGCGCTTGCCGGCAAGCGCCAGGTCCTGAGGTCGATCCCTGGTACCCTCATTAAAAAAAAAAAAAAAAAAAGAAAAAAGAAAGAAAACAGACAGGTCCTACAATCAAATTATATTGGTAGTATGACATACCAGAACTTATGGGACACAATGAAAGCAGTCGTAAGAGGCAAGTTTATAGCAGTGAATTCCCACACCAGAAAAACAGTGAGCTCAAATAAATAATGATGCACCTCGAGGTCCTAGAAAAACAAGAACTATCCAAATCCTAAACTAGTACAAGGATGGAAATTATAAATATCAGAGCAGAAATTAATGAATTGAGACAAAAAAACCCCACAAAGTATCAATTGAAGAGTTGGTTCTTTGAAAAAATAAACAACGTAGACAAACCCTTAGCCAATCTACAGTGATAAAAACAGCATGATATTGGGAAAAAAGGGGAAGGGACTTATAGATCAACAGACAGAATAGAGGATGTAGAAACAACTCTATGCACACAAATCTACCTTTATCTTTGACAAAGGGGTCAAAAAATTTTGCTGAAAAAAAAATTTTGCTGGAGGAAAGATAGCTTCTTTAATAAATGCTGCTGGGGGGCCAGTGAGATGGCTCAGCAGCATAAGCGCCTGCCCAGCAAGCGCGAGGTCCTGAGTTCAACTCCTGGTACCCACATATGAGAAAAGGGCCGGTGATATCGCTCAGTGGCACAGGTGCCTGCTGGCACGTGAGGTCCTGAGGTTGACCCCCGTACCCACAAAAAATAAATAAATAAAAATAAAAATAAATGGTGCTGGGAAAACTGCCAAAGATTGAAGCCATCATACACTAAACTAAAACCCAATGGATCAGAGATCTAAGTTTTTTGTTTTTGTTTTTTTGCTTGTTTTTTTTTAGGGTCTTGCTATGTAGTGCAGGCTGGCCTTGAACTTGCTTACGTAGCCCAGGCTGGCCTCAAACTCACACTGATCTTCCTGCCTCAGCCTCCTGAGTGCTGGGATTACAGGCATGTGCCACCACGCCTGGCCCAGAGATCTAAATACTAAAGCAGAAACAATCTGCTGGAAGACAAAATAGTTAACACTCTTGGAGAACATAGGTGTTGGCAAAGAATTTCTGAACAGAACCCCGGTTACACTAGAAATAATAAGAATCAACAAATAGGATCACATCAAATTAAAAAGCTTTTGCACAGCAAAGGAAACCACCAACAGAGTGAAAAGACAACCTACAGAATGGGAAAAAAATTTTTGCCAGCTATTCCTTAGACAAAGGACTAATATTTAGAATATATAAAGAACTCAAAAAATTAGATCCCCCTGAAATTTAAAGACCCAATCAAAAATGGGCATCTGAAATGAATAGACACTTCTCAAATGAAGAAATACAAATGGCTAATAAATATATGAGAAAAATGTTCAACATTGCTGGCCATTAGAGAAATGCAAATTAAAACAACACTGAGATTTCATCTTATCCCAGAAAGAATAGCCATCATCAAGAAATCAAATAATAACAAATGCTGGAGAGGTGGCTGGAGGAAAAAGGAACCCTTCTTCATTGTTGGTGGGAGTGTAAACCAGTACAACTACTATGGAAATCAGTATGGAGATTCCTAAAAAAAAAAAAAAAAAAAATCCTAACAGTTCTATTTGACCCAGCTACTCCTTCTAGGTATCTTCTCAAATGAGTTAAAGACATCATGTTACAGTGGTACATGCAAACCCATGTTTATATCACCACAATTCATAATAGTTAAATCTTGGAAGCAGCCTGTATGTCCATCAACAGATGAATGGATAAAGAAAATGTGACATTGATACACAATGGAGTACTGCTCTGCACTAAAGAAGGGTAAATGAGTCATTTGTAGGAAAATAGGTACCCCTTGAGACCATAACATTAAATAAAGCAAATTAGACATACAAGCTTAAATATCGCATGTTTTCTCTTACATGAGAAACCCAAAATATAAATAAAGTGCAAAATAAAAAACAGACAATAGGGAAAAAAAGAGAAACAGAGAAAGTTATTATAACCCAGCATGGATAATGTATCTAAAAGTATACCTTGATTTAATATAAATGTCTTACTTATTTTATATGTTGTTTTGGCCTGTTACTTTGGCTCTTAACCTGTGTTAATGACAACTAACTTGATAAAGACTTATAAAATAAGTAAGTGAATCTGATGCTGGCAAAAAAGAGAAGAAAACATTTTTTAAAAAAAATGGGCTGCAGGGCCGGTGAGATGGCTCAGCGGCAAAAGTGCCTGCCTGGCAAGCGCCGGGGCCCGAGTTCAACTCCTGGAACCCACATACGAAAAGGGCCGGTGACATTGCTCAGCGGCACGGGTGCCTGTTGGCGCGCGAGGTCCTGAGGTCGACCCCCGGTATCCACAAAAAAAAAAAAAAAAAAAAAAAAAAAAAAACAGGCTGCAAGGGAAGGGGAAAAAAAGAATTGAGATGTGTTGTGTACAAGCACCAATTCCAACAATGCATGTAATCATTATGTACTGCAAACATGTACTAATACAAATTTTAAAATTTAACAAGCAGAAAAGCTAGTTACAAAGGGTTATCTATGACTTAATCTCAGTGTGTGTGTGTGTGTGTGTGTGTGTGGTGTGTATTGCATGCCTAGGAAAAAGGTTTCAAAGGGCCAATCTGAAAATGTTCACAGTGAGTCAGTGTGGAGGGAATGCAAGTGCCTTTGGGGTGGGAAAGGGTCTTGCTATGTAATTCAGGCTGGTCTTGAACTTACTATGCAGCCCAGGGCAGGCTCTAACTCATGGTGATCGTCCTGCCTCAGCCTCCCAAGTGCTGGTATTACAGGTGTGTGCTGCCATGCCCAATTAAGTATTGGATTCTTCTAGTAGTGGCTCTCCCTGCCCCTTGCCCTGAGGGACTGAATGTCTGCCATTTCGGGCTGTTTTGAGCTTGCTTGGGCTGCACCCAGCACCACTTCCTGCCACAGACCTGGGGAGGATGTGACTTGGGTTCCTGGAGGAGAACCCCTTCCCTGAAGTTTCCCAACATGCTCAGCTTTTTCCTTAAAGCAGCTGGTGTTGGAGGTGTAAGGAATGAATAAGTTGTATAGAGGGAGAGAGTAGCTCTGTCCCAGAACACAAGGCTGTACATTTACTTTTACATTACATCACATTACTTTTTTTTTTTTTTTTAATGTGGGTACCGGGAGTCAACCTCAGGACCTCGCACTTGCCGGCAAGCGCTTGTGCCGCCAAGTGATATCATCGGCCCCACATCACATTAATTTTACATTACGTTACTCGTGGCACACACAGATACTTTCCGCACAAAGCTCTATACCCTCATGGCTGACATTTATCTTGGTTTTGGGCCCCGCTGACTCAGCGGCCACAATTGTATTGCCTTTTGACTGTGGCTGCAGGGCTTGCTGGCCTACTGTCACGACAAGATTAAATCCTTTCCATCCAAACAGCTGAGGTCTGGAATTTGACCGAGCTTACAATCTACTTACTGTGCCTGTTTTGTGGATGTTGGTGGAAAACACAGGATTCCTGGGTGAGAGACACAAGGCTTCTTACTCATGGCACAGCAAGCAGCATGCACATCCAGCGCGCGTCAGTTCTCCATGCTCTCTCTGTGTCAAGGCAACCTGGAAGGGCAGAGGTGGATGCAGGGCATGGAATGGTTTGCTCTGCAGGCCAGGAGTTCAAATTGTAGTGAAACCACCTTTTCATGGCAGTTCTTTTTTTTGTCCCAATGGAAACTATTGCCTTATCCCTCAAAATTGCTCACTATATGCACAGTTCTGAGAAAGGGCCTAGTAAAGTGTGGCCAGGACAGCGCCATGACACACCCTGATATCCCAGCACTCTGAGAGGCTGAGGCAGGAAGATTGCAAATGTAATGTCAGCCTGGGCAGTTTAGCAAGACCCTGTCTCAAAATAAAAGGTCTCAATGGTAGAGTCCTTGTCTAGCATGGATGAGGCCCTGGGTCCCATCCCCAGCACTGGGAAGGAAAAAAAGTGGTCAGAGCCTTGAATCCTTGGCATCCTGAGCTAAAAAGATACACGGATGCCCTGGCGTGGCTGTGAGGATGAAATGAGATGAACACCTGGACATGATACTGTGCACCCGGCAAATGCCAGTTACTGCATTACAGTTCATCAATGAAATTAATGCAGTTTTCCTAAACATGTGCCAAAGGTGAATGTGTCCTTGTTAAATAGTAATTTAAATGCTATAAGAAGAGATCCCATTTCCAGAGCCATAAAAATGTATTGAACATCTTGCCTCTTACATATTTTCGTCAATGACACTTTCAAGTCATTGGTCCATAATTTTGTTTTCCACGTAATTTATTGGCTTAAGTCTAATTAGTTCCTAACCAGTTGTTGCAAAAGATATGCCATTTTTTGTTTGTTTTTTGAGACAGGGTTTCACATGTAATTCAACCTGGACTTCAACTCACTATGTAGCTCAGGTTGGCCTCAAACTCATGGTGATCCTCCTGCCTCAGCCTCCTGAGTGCTGGGATTATAGGAGTGTACTATCATGCCCAGCAAGATTTGCCAGTTTTGATTCACCTGTTAAATCCCAGCTGCAGTGTCATAAAACCTTTGCTTTGTATCACTAGCATCACCAATTTTCATTTTGAAAATTTCCCACTCGTTTTATTTTATTTTATTTTTTATTTTCTATCTGAGATAGAATCTCGCTCTGTAATTCAGGTTGGCCTTAAACTCACTGTGTAGCCCAGGCTGTCCTGAAACTCATATAGCAATCTTCTGCCTCAGCCTCCCAAGTGCTGGGATTACAAGTGTGCACCACCACACCTGGCTCACTCATTTTAATAATCAAGGTAAAATGCAACAGAAAATTACTCCAATACTGCAGCACTGGCTATGGCAGTTGCAATGCCACCAGGCCACCATCCTGGCTTGCTTGTCACTTGTTGGGGGGTGTAGAGGTCCATCAGGAGAGGCAGTTGTGGGGTTCTAGACATGATGCATGAAAAAGAGGGTAACACAAGAAGCTCAACAATCATTCCTCTGAGCTGGGCTCTAGCAGGAATTCGCTCTCAAGTCTTCACTAAGTCTATCTGCAGCTGCCTGTATCTGCCTCTAAGAAAAGCTTATGTTGGGCGACCCTCCTTCCAAAAGACACAGCCATGAACGCATAAAGGGCACTGTGTCATGCTTGTCAGCTTATTAAAAAGCTGGGGGGCTGGGGATGTATGTAGCTCAGTGGCAGAGGGCTTGCCCAGCATGTGAAAGGCCCTGTGTTCAGTCTCCAGTGCTGCCAAAAAGAAAAAAAAAAAAAAAGAATCATTGAAGTTGTTTCTTGGATATACAATTGGGAAGGCTATGATGCCTCAGGAAAAAATGATTAGTGCTTGGACCTTGGATTTCATCCCAAGTCACAGTCTAAGGCTCAGAGAGATTCATGAGCAGGGACTCAAAGCTTCTAAGAAGAGAAGGGAATAATGCTGTGTTGTGTACATCAGCAAGTCCCTATGAAGAACGTGACTGTTATGTACTACAAACAGGTAGAGAAGAAAAAATACAGGAGAAAGGAGTCCAAGAGATGGGGGGAAGGGAATAAAAAAGAATTAAGATGTGTCGTGTACATGTAGTGACCCCCATGATGAATGTAATAGTTACACACTACAAACATGTACAATGAAGAATAAAATAAAGAACTAGCACTTGTTTAAAAAAAGCTACCAAGATGAAAGAAAATTAGAGTCCAAAGAAGAAAGTGGACAGGAAATACAATAAGATGCAGGGCAGGCCTGGTCTGGCTGTTTTAAAGGCTCTGCTGTGCAAGAGAAATGGGAAGAAATGGGATAGTGGGGAGCGGAGGCTCGAAGCGGAGCTGCCTGGTATAAGTTGGAAACTCAGCTTGTTACAAGAGACTCCCGTACATCTGTTGCAGGAGCCAGGTCTTGAAATTCTGCAGGCCACTTGCTGCCTAGATAGTTGAATCTATCTTGGAACCAGTGTGAGCCACATTGGACAAGTGACTGTCCTTGTAAGGATTTGTAGATTTGTCCTTGTAGATTTATTTTCAAGAACAAATATGTGATGACCTGCATACCAAAATGAGCCCTCAGTCTCTGTAAACCAGTTACCTTCTTCAGCTGCACTCAGCATTCTGGGAAGAGCCCTCAGCCCACGTCATGCTATTGCCTACACCTAGGGTGCTTTTGCCTATACCCAGTCCTGGTGACCTATCTTCTGGTGTGACTCTGGTTTGGGGAACAGCCAACAACCATCCAGAACAAAGGTCGAGGGGGGGGTCATCAGGTTGGGGCAGACCATATGGGATAAAAGAGGATGGTCATGACAAAAAAGCAGTTTTCCTTTGTGAGCCACAAACACAGAGAGTGCTTCTGAAATGCTTTTGAGCAATGTAGCACTGTTGGACAATACCTTTTGCTTACTACTGCTGCTGTAGTTCTGGGTGGCAGGCAACCCTACGGAGAAGGTAGAACTATCTCCACCAGGCATAGAGGAGCTAGGTTACACAGCTCATAAAGGGTGAAGCTGGGGTTCAGATCCAGGCAGTCCAGCACAAGTGTGCACACTTTTTATCACTATATCAAACTGCCTGTTGGCTGAAGCAAGAGCTCTACCTTATAAGGTGAAGACCTGGATGGGAACAATCTGTTTAGAAGGATACGCACATTAGATGAATTCATTTGAAAATCAGTTTTGTCACAACAGTTAAATTTTACATACATGTATATATACTGTCAGTCTTATTACTGGGGAAGCCCTGGAACCTACTACAGTGCCCGGCACATAGGAGGCACTCAATAAACCTAGCTAAATGAAACGAATGAATAAAGTCATTCAAAAGTGTGCATTGCTGAATGGACTGATGTCCTAGGCAAACAAAGAACTACCACTTATTGAGCCCCTTCTCCACTGAGGACACCAAATTATGCTGGCTAGAGTCATTAGATTTGGCTTCAGCCTAACCCTCTAAGGCACTGGTGGTGAACCTACAGCATGCGTGCCACAGTGGGCACACAGGCCTTCTCTTTCAGCATGTGAGCCAAGTCACCCTAGTCAAGGTTTGACAAAGTATCGGTGTGCATACAACAGCAAAGGTCACATTAATTGTGCAAAAGCATACCAAATGCAAACTTTTAACTTTCAATACAAAGTGATTTGTATCATTGAAAGCTGTTATTGTGTTTTTCTTTTAAGACAAAAGATGTTAATGTAAGTGTTGTTTTTTCTAAACTAAAACCTCAGTATTTGGGTTTAATTGCAGGGTTGGAATTTTGCAATAAATAAGTGAGTTTTGGGTTGCAGTTCAGGGACTAGGTCTCTAAAAGTTTTGCCACTGTTGCAGAATTCAAGAGACTGGAGAGACCACACGAGAAAAAGGAGGATTTTATTTTAGGTGTACACTGACTCAGCGGACTTATGTCCAAAGACATAAGCTGAGCCCAGAACAAAGGAAGGGCTCCTGTTTTATACAGGTTGCTAAGGCTAAAACTTGTGGGTGGGCAAGTTTTCAGAAGTAAAACAAAGGCAGTTTGTTAAGCTGTGGTGGTTTTGCAACTTAATGTATCTTGGTCAGGCAAAACAAGATGTTATGTGAACAGGAGGTTATAAAACTCTACTTACAGGGACAAAATTTACTGCTTTTTTTCTGTATTAGAACAAACAATAACAGCTGCAGGGAGGGGGAAGTTTGGGGAAACCCAACTTTTTCTTTTTAAGTCCTACTTCATCATCACTGCTCTAAGGTATATATTCCATAGTATGTTGGGAACATTTCACCACCCAATACATAAGCTGCAAGCTCACACCGGGCTTCTGGGTGACCCAGAGTATAGAGAGCCCTCCCGGTCCTCGCCGCGGTCTGGGAAGTTTATATTTGTAATTCCATGGAAAAGTTATTGGAATTCTAGACAGTTAATTCCAATCTACCATTTCCAGTGCAACCCACGGCGAGAATAAAGACACTAAGGCATATTTATAGTTGTGGGGAGCCAAGGGTCCTAAGTCCAGCCAAGATGGTGGCTACTGGAACAAAGGCTTCGATCCAGGTTTTATTAATTCTCAAGGAGGGGAGTGGCTTGGGGATGAGTAACTGTGAGAGTGGTGGGAAGTACGTGAGTACCATGAGCTGGGCTAGGTAGGAGGCCTGAAATCACCTTTGCAATATGCAGAGGGAAGGATATGCAGAAGGAGTAATCTGCATAACACAATTCAAGATAGTATCTAATGTTTTGGGCTTGGTGCTTCAGCTCTGATGTGTAATCTTTTATGCCCTGGGAAGTCATAGCCTCTTTCTCGATCCCAGCCGACAGCGTGGAGCACGGCTCTCCATCCGGCCAGGCTCAATCATGTATTGGGAACAAAAGGGCGGGGAAACACAGGCCTGTCGCCTTGCTTCAAAGATTACATATCAGGACCTCGCTGGACCGATATGCATTGCCTAAAGCCAATTAAAGAGATAAGGAAAAGTCCTAGCCGGCTCTGTACATATCAATACATGGAAATAGGGCCAGATTCAGCCAAAATGGAGATAATTGCTCTTTTTTCAAGGAGAGTCGTCCAGGTGGTCCTCCACACCAGAACTCTCCCTTCCCCAGAGTTCAGGCAACTTCAGGGCTTCCCAGACACACCCAGAAACATCACCAAGTACCCTTGAGTCTCATTTCTATTTCAAGCATCCCATACGCACACCCATGCGACCTCCATCAGGCACACCTAACCCCTTGCTCCATCCATAGTAGCTTCCTGGCTGCACTTTCTGTTCCTGGTCCCCCCACTCTGCCACTATTTACCTTACCTAGCACTATGACAGTCACCTTTCCAAATCTCAGCTCCATGAAGAAGCACCTGTGCATAGAATCTGGAATGAGAAGACCTGGCTCTCAGGAAAATGAATCTGAGTGGGTCAGATAACTTGTTGGGGCCTCAGTATCTTCACTGGTAAAGTGGGAAATAATAGATTTCATATGGTGTTATAGGGACCAAATGAAGTTATGTACCTTCAGACCTGTGACTTCATTTAGTCACCTCTCAAATATTCATCTGCTCTAAACTCCATGAGTACTTTTATATACTCATAGACAAACAAGATATAATTAGGACTCCTGAGAAGTTACAGTCTTGCAGGACAAGTAAACCTGCAATTAATTGCAAATAATTGCAATTAAAAAGCAGATCTTGTCAGTGCCACTGGCATACTATATGCTACTGTGGAACTTTGCAAATGTTTATTTTTTTATTTTTTTTTTTTCTGGGTACCGGGGGGTTAACCTCAGGACCTCGCGCACCAGCAGGCGCCCGTGCCTCTGAGCGATATCACCGGCCCCTTTTTCGTATGTGGGATCCGGGAGTCGAACTCGGGCCCTCGCGCTTGCAAGGCAGGCGCTTATGCCGCTGAGCCATCTCACCGGCCCCTGCAAATGTTTATTATAGGAAAAATACTCTGGCTGCACATGGTGGCACATGCCTGGAATCCCAGCATTTGGGAGGCTGAGGCAGGAGGATGGCTGTGAGTTCAAGGCTGGTGTGGGCTGGGCTACATAGTGAATTCAAGGCCAGTCTGCACTGCAAAGCAAGACCTTGTCTCAAAAAGAAAAGAGAAGAAAAGAAAAAGATTGTTTTAGTTTAACACAAATGTTGGCCTTTCTAATCAACACCTGTTTTGAAACTGTAAAAAGGCAAAATCTCTCAAGTCAGAAATCTGCTATGGCTACCTATCATGTCCTGAACAAAGTAAAAATTCTATAATGGCATTCCTTATTGATTGATTCATTGGTTGACTGAGGTATTAGGGATTGAGCCTACTATCTTCCCACTGAGTTACACCCCCCGGACTTCTTTATTTTTTATTTTTTACTTTTTGTGTGTGGGTACCGGGGGTCGACCTCAGGACCTCGCACACCAGCAGGCGCCCGTGCCACTGAGCGATATCACCGGCACTTTTCTCGTATGTGAGTTATGGGAGTTGAACTCAGGCCCTCGCGCTTGCCAGGCAGGCGCGTATGCCGCTGAGCCATCTCACCGGCCCTATTTTTTATTTTTTTGAGACAGAGTTTTGCTATGTAGTTCAAGCTGGCTTTGAACTCACAGCGATCCTCCTGCCTCAGCCTCTTGAGTGGTGGGCTTACAGGCATGTGCAGCTGTGCCTGGTTTTGTTTCTTTCTTAATACTGTAGATTACAGACTCTGTCATCATTTTGTTCCATTCCTTACATTTGCCCCACAGTCAGCTGAACTGAGCTCTCTACAATATCCGAGATGCACCTCTGACTTCCCTTCTTCATGTTGTGGATTTTTTGGTATCCCTTTGAAATCTTCCACCTATGGCTGTTACTGAAATCTCAGCAAGGCTTTGTACACAACTCACAAGTGCAAAGCCTCACTCCATCTCCCCAGGTAGAAGTGCTTTCTCTGATCTCCCCCTTATGGTGCTGATTGAATCCTACTTCTTTATTTTTCCTTCATTACTGGGGATTACAGCCAGGGAGAGACACCACTACGGGCACACACAGATCTGAATGAACCTAAAACCCTTGCTCTGAGCCCATGTTGGGAACTAATGTTATCTGCCAGGGCATTCCCAGTTGCTCAGTCCTGAGGATAATACTCTTTTATTTTTATTTATTTATTTATTTATTTATTATTATTATTTTTTTAATGTGGGTACCAGGAATCGACCTCAGGACCTCACGCTTGCCAGGCAGTTGCTTATGCCACTGAGCTATCTCACCGGCCCAATCCTCTTTTTTTTTTTTTTTTTTGGTGGGTACGGGGTGCCGATCTCAGGACCTTGTGCACCAGCAGGTGCCCGTGCTGCTGAGCGATATCACCGGCCCTTTTTTCGTGTGTGGGTTCTGGGAGTCGAACTTGGGCCCTCGCGCTTGCCAGGAAGGCGCGTATGCCGCTGAGCCATCTCACCGGCCCCCAATCCTCTTTTAAAAACTTTAAAATACATTTGTAGAGAGGAGTTACACACTATAACACTTTTTCATTTAAAATGTACAGTTCATTGGTTTTCACCTTCACTTAATTTTAGAAGATTTTCATCATCCAAATAAGCAGCTCCTCCTCAGCTGGGTGTGATGGTGCATGCTTGTAATTTGGGCACTCAGGAGGCTGAGGAAGAAGGGTCATGAATTTGAGGCCAGCCTGGACTACACAGAGAGACCTTATCTCAAAAACAAAAACAAAAACAAAAACAAAAACCAAAAACAAAAAAGAAGACCATGGATCTGGGTATGGTGGCACACACCTGTAGTCTCAGCACTTGGGAGGCTGAGGCAGGAGAATGGCTGGGTGTTCAAGTCCTGGGCTACACGGAGAGACCATCTCAAAACAACTCAAAACAAACAACAAAAAAGAAAACTATGAAAAGAAAATCTTATCATTGAGAGTTACTTCTTTTCTCTCCTCCTCACCTGCCACCTAAATGACCACCAACCTACTTTTTTTCTTGCCTACTTTGGACATTTCATATACATGGACAGAATCATATACCACGTGGTCTTTTGTGATTGACCTTGTTTGTTTATTTATTTATTTATTTATTTTCGGGTGGCCTTGGGGATTGAACCCAGTACTTTTGGACTGGGCTACATCCGCAGCACTTTTTATTCTTGAGACAAAGTCTTGCTAAGTCACTATATTGCCCATGTTGGGCTCAAACTTGTGATCCTTCTGCCTCAGCCTCCTGAGTGCTGGTGTTGATGGATGGTGTGTTGTCCAGTGGTTCCAGGCTCTTGTCCCATTCAAAGAATCGGAGACAACTTATGAACATAGCAGATTTATGTGGGAAATACATAGCAGGAAATGAGAGAAAAAAAGAAAGAAAAGAGGAAAAGAAGAAAAAGAAAAGATACAGGATGAGCCATCACAAAAACAAGGGGGCAGTGGCAACGAAGTCAAAGTCTGCAGTCTTTTATATCTTCTTTTGACATCAGATCTGGACGGTCCCACACAGGGCTCTGAAGCTGCTCTGTGTATGCATCTTGGTCATGATTTGACAGCTCTCCATGATCGACAGGTCACTGGGATTGTAGGCATGTGCCGCCATGCCCAGCTTTGCTTAATGTTCTGAGATTAGTCCACACTGTAAGCATGGATCAGTACTTCATACTTCGCTGGTTTTTTGCTCAATATTATTGCATGGTATGCGTATACCACACTTTGTTTACCCAGTCATCAGTTAACGGACATTTAGGTTCCACACTTTGGCTATTGTGAATAGTGCTGCTGTCAATTGTCATGCTTTCAATCCTCGAGTAGAATTTTAGAACGGCTGGGTCATATGGTAAGTGTATGTTTAACTTTTGGGGGAACTGCCAAGCTGTTTTCTAAAGTGGCTGTGGCATTTTATATTTCCATCAGCAGTACATGAGTGTTTCAATTTCTCCACACCCCTACTAGCCCTTGTCACTGTCCCTCTTTTCTATTCTAGCCACGTAATGGGTATGAAATCTGCCTTACAGATTTGCCTGCATCCCAGCTTTGGCTGTGAATATAAGTGCAACTCCTACAGAAGCACAGAGCGGGACCCCTGACATACCTTCCTCTCCCTTTTGCGTCAGGTGGGACATGGAATACAGGAAGCCTTAAGGATTCAGATTTAAATAATCTTCAGTGAGCCCCACCTTAAGTCAGACACGTCACAAGGTGCTTTCAAACACTCCACCTCGTTTATTGACAACAGTCCTATGAGGAAGTTTTTCTGTTTTGTTTTTTGCAGTGCTGGGGATTGAACTCAGGCCCTTTCCCATGTTATGCAGGTGCTGTACCACTGAGCTACCTCCTCAGCTTCATGAGGAAAATTTTATTGGCTCAATTTTGAGGAAATGATGTTCACATAGAGGGAACAGGTAACTGTCTAATGTCACACAGCCACTGAGAAGCAGAGCTACAAGGACGTGACTGTCATTGGAAGGCTCAAATACTAAAAAAAAACACATACGGGGTGGGCGGCAGCAGTGGAGCTCCTGCTTAGCACGTAGGAGGCCCCGAGTTCAATCCCCAGCACCATCAAAAGAAGCAAAACAAAAACAAAAAACACAGGCCAGGGCAGTAAACGCGGTGCATACAGGGACCAGGCTCCTAACACCAAGGAGAGGGGTGGCCAGGTGTGGAAGGACAGAGGCGGTGGGAGGAGCACGTGCATCCTCTGACCTTGGCAGTTGTTACTAGCGTTGAGCAAATAGGCCATGTCTGAAGGCGGAGCTCTCGTGGCCAGTCTTCTGATTTGTCATTGATGGGGAAAATCCAGATTCTGTGTAAATCACCCCAATTTTAAATAAAAAACCAACAATGACTCAAACAAAATACCACCGTGGATGAATTCCTTAGGCTTAGCACTTATCATTCGCTATTGATTCACCTTCAAAAGCAAAACATACTCTGAGAGAGGCAGTCATTCAGCTGTAAGTGGGAAACGGCTGATGGATGGGGGACGGGGAAGTAGGAAGGTGGTGTCCACGAGCCCTGGGCTTGTGGCAGGGGAAGAAGTGAAGTCCTCGTCCTGCAGGATGTGGCCCTGCCAGGGCAGCCGTCCTCACCGAAGTTCTGAGTGGGGGGGGGGAACCTGGCACGGATGCATCAGACAAGGGAACGAAAAGGGCGGCCCTCCCTGTGGCAGAGATCCGGGTCTTGCGGACGTGGGTTTTGGGTGGGTCGCGCGGGGCCAGGAGTTCTTCGCAGTTGTTCAGTACGAAAGAGAAACCCGAAGAAGAGTCCGGAGCTGACAGAGGAAGGGCGAAGGCGGAAGGGGAGCGGGGGGCGGGAGGGAGACAGTGACGGAGGAGCGACAGAGACAGACTGAGGGGAGCTGAATTGTTCCTTGTTTCCTCCTCCAGAAAGGGAGGTAATTAGCCTCTCTTCATGAGGAAAATTTTATTGCCTCAATTTTGAGGAGGGGCTCTCTGAGGCAATAAAATTTTCCTCATGAAGCTGAGGAGGTAGCTCAGTGGTACAGCGCCTGCGTAACATGGAAAGGGCCTGAGTTCAATCCCCAG
Source organism: Erethizon dorsatum (assembly GCA_028451465.1). Lineage (NCBI taxonomy): Eukaryota > Metazoa > Chordata > Mammalia > Rodentia > Erethizontidae > Erethizon > Erethizon dorsatum. The sequence continues at coordinate 9,204,079 of CM051824.1, forward strand.
CACTGCAAAAAACAAAACAGAAAAACTTCCTCATAGGACTGTTGTCAATAAACAAGGTGGAGTGTTTGAAAGCACCTTGTGACGTGTCTGACTTAAGGTGGGGCTCTCTGAAGATTATTTAAATCTGAATCCTTAAGGCTTCCTGTATTCCATGTCCCGCCTGACACAAAAGGGAGAGGAAGGTACGCCAGGGGTCCCGCTCTGTGCTTCTGTAGCCTGCCTACCACATAGGACTGTGGCTGGAGTCTGGGGAAAAGAGGGAGAAATGGGTTTTTTCGTTCTAATGTGAAGTCTCCGCGCCTACGTCCTGAACACACCAGCAAGGAACCGGAACTAGAGGCCAGGGAGCGTGCGCGTCCAGGTCCGGACCCGAAGGTGCACTCAAGCCCCGCCCACTCTACTCCGAAGCCCGCAGGAGAGCGGCGCGCGCTCACCGGAAACACGCCCTTTCCTCGCGCGACCCGGAAGCGGAAGGGTCCGTCTTTTTCCCTCGTTCAGTGCGTCCCTCCTGCGTCGTACCTGCCTGGGGAAACCGGTTCGCAGCGGAGGTTCTTAGCGTGCGGTGTGGGGTGGGGCTCTGAGGGCCTGGAGCCGCCGTAGCCATGGCGGATGTGACTGCCCGTAGCCTGCAGTACGAGTACAAGGCGGTGCGTGTGATCTCGGGGGAGGACTCGGGACGGAGTGCAGTGGGGGGTCGGGAGGCGGTGGAAGGGGGTTTCACGGTGAAGGCCTCCAAGAGAGCCGCGAAAGCAAATCGGTTGCGGGAGAAAGTGGGATAGCGTGACGACGGAATAACCCCACTGGAGTTTGGCGCAGGTGGAACAGGCTAAGAGCTCTCTAGCGGGGTTTCTAACAGTCCTTTCGGCGCCAAACCTGCCCCCTTCCACTTGTTACCTACCCGCGCGCCACACTTCCCAAGTGTGGGTTATGATGGGCACTGTTAGGAGCAAGAATTATTCAACTCCTTCGGCAGCCCATGGGACTTAGCCCTGGGTTTATGCACAGCGTTGTATGATGCTATGTCTTCTCAAGAAAAATCCTTTATTCTGATTAGTAATGGTTGTCACTTGGTTGCGAGGATTCTTCCATGTGGTGTCAGTGTGTTGTAGGAATTTGTCCTACTCGTGGTGAAGCTGTGATAACGTATGATCTTTACAGAACTCGAATCTTGTGCTCCAAGCTGACCGCTCTCTCATCGACCGGACCCGCCGGGATGAACCCACGGGGGAGGTGCTGTCACTGGTTGGGAAGCTGGAGGGCACTCGAATGGGAGATAAGGCCCAGCGGACCAAACCGCAGATGCAGGAGGAAAGAAGAGCCAAGTAGGTGCCAAGAGGATACTATGTTTTCTTCAAACCCAAAGTTCATCTTCCCTTTAGCATTTTTGCTGGAATGCATGGTGGCAGATAAGACGTTGGTCGCCTTAAAACAACATACTGAAGTTTTATCTAAAGTTTAGTAGAACGTGAGAATGTAAAGAGTCTTTGATTTTAACAAGAGCATCTAAAGTTGAAAGTAACTTAATGGTACTTTTTCTAACATACTTTTTTTTTTTTTTTTTTTTTTTTTTTGGGTACCGGGAGGTCGACCTCAGGACCTCGAGCGCCAGCAGGCACCCCTGCCATTGAGCGGTATCACCGGCCCCTTTTTTCGTATGTGGGTTCCGGGAGTCGAACTCAGGCCCTTGCGCTTGCGAGGCAGGCGCGTACACCGCTGAGCCATCTCACCGGCCCTAACATACTTATTTCTGATTCATAGTCAGATCTTATTTTCTTCCAGATATTTTCAGGACTGTTGCTGTTCCCTTGTCTCAATAATCCCCTCTCCATTATTAACTTCCCAGCACTACTCTTTCCTCTACCCTCGTCCACTTCCTGTTTATTGTTATAGCCTAACTCAAGCAGCAACAAAATGAAAGACTCTTTTGTTGTTTTTGTTCTCTTTTTTCCTTCTTGGAATATATTTCAATACTTAAATAATTGTTGAACTTCACTACACGATCGTCTTTTTGATCTTGAACAGTTCTGTCTTCCATCTCCTGCAGTGAAGTCTGAAAAATTCTGAGGCCCAGATTAAATTAAGTAGTTATATTTGAAAGGAGTTTATGCATCATCAGTCCTCCACTTTGTAGAATATAACTTCTTTTCTAATTTTGTTATAATTTGTTGGGAGTCAGAGGTTGCAGTGGAAGTTTAGTTTCTCTGGCTAGAAGAAGGTAATGCATCTGAGAAGTAAAAAACTAGTCAAAATCCTATTGTATAAACGTGTCATACAAAATATAAAGGGTTGTCTTTTAAAATTAAATAGGAGCATGTCACATTTTAACATCTGGTACATTTAGTGAGAGATTGATTTTCTTTCTGTCAGTGTCCCATAAAAATATGATCCTATAAATGATTAAGCCCAAGTAGGAATCATGAGGGAGTATAGATATCTGTTTCCAAGTATTAGCTGTGTGCATTGAAGCTGAGAAGGGAAGGAGAGTGGGCCTGATCTAGCCTTGCTTCAGCAAGGACAGGTTTCTCATTCGGCATCGCACCCTGTGTCTGTCAGGCGAAGGAAGCGAGATGAGGACCGACATGACATCAACAAGATGAAGGGTTATACTCTGCTGTCGGAGGGCATCGATGAGATGGTAGGCATCATCTACAAACCCAAAACCAAGGAGACCCGGGAGACCTATGAGGTGCTGCTCAGCTTCATCCAGGCTGCTCTGGGGGATCAGGTGAGGCCATCTGTTTGTGGTGGGGTAAGGGTGGGGGCATAAAAAGAATTAAAATGCATCATGTATGTGTACTGGTTCTCCACAATGAATGTAATCATCATGTACTGCAAATATGTACTAATAAAAACCAAAATTAAAAAAAATAAAAGGGAGGGAAATCACAGCTGGGAGACACCAGAAGAGCCTTATCTCTGGATTTTCCTGTGCGCCAGCTTCCCGTACTGATTGGCAGAAGTGGCTAGTACTTATGGAGCACTTAGTTTATGTGGAAGTTCACATTAACTTCATGATTGGGTGCTATTAATATGCATTTTCCATTTTCCAGAAGACAGATGTGAATTGCAGAATAATTAAGTAATTCTCCCAATTCAGAGGTTGTATTTGGCAGTCAGGATATGAATCCAGGTAGTCTGTCTCTAGAATCTTTGCTTTTAACCTTTATACACACGGTTACATCGAGGCTCCTCATGAGTCTTGGGAGATTCTCTGGCCAAGTGGGTGCTAGAGGAAGTGTGCACAAAAAATTACCAAAGTGTGGCCGGATAGAGGGGGACAGCTAAGTGCCTCTTCTACCTGGAGACATGAAGCAAACTGTTGCAGAAGCTGTGTCCTGCTTCAGAAACCACCTATTTTCTTTTCTTTTGTGCTGGGGATTGAATCCAGGTTCTTATGCATGCCAAGCACATAATCTGCCATTGAGCTACATCCCCAGTGCTCCTAATCATTTTTTTTTTCCTGGGCCAATTTTGATTTTTGTAATGTGTTGTTTTCTAACCCTTGCCCACATAAGTACATAATTTCACGCAGCTGTATCATTGTACGCATACCATCATACTATTTTACTTTTCTAATCTTTTTAAAAACAGGTTCTCCTTCAGTTATGTGACTCTGGGCAGCATTTTTTATCAGCATTAATGAAGGTGGTCAGAGCCTGGGATGCCGCAGTTTGAAGAGGGGTGGCTCTTCATGAGCTACTGTCATATAGAGCTGGTTGGTGATTTTCTGGCTGTTCTGAATGTTTGTTTGTTTTGTCACCAGCCACGTGATATCCTTTGTGGGGCAGCTGATGAGGTTCTGGCTGTCCTGAAGAATGAAAAACTGCGAGATAAGGAAAGGCGAAAAGAGATTGACCTGCTTCTGGGTCAGACAGATGATACCAGATACCACGTGCTAGTAAACCTGGGCAAGAAGATCACAGACTATGGTGGAGACAAGGAAATCCAAAATATGGGTAACTGAGCTCTTTGTGTCCTGATCATATTAACTGGTTTTTGTTTTGATCACCAGATTTGTATCTTTTAGCATCATTCATTGAAAAATCTGAATGTCAGTGAGTTCCCATAACCTGTTTTGTGTTTTTTGAAGAGCTATGACTGGTGGACACCAGAATCCCTAGATTCCATCACCGATTTCTTACTGAGACTCTTCTGTTGTGTAGAATATGGGAGAAAATTTGGGCAGAGCCTGGGGTTGAGTCGTCAGAGCAGAGCTGAACCCAGGGTTGGCAGGTTGGAGAATGCCTTGGAGTGGGCAACACAAGTGGCTTTGTTATGTTGATCATTTAAACCTTCATGTGTCTTTAGACCTTGGTTCTGTCCTGAGGAGAAACAAGTCGGGCGAATGGGGAGGAAATGGGCCCCAGTACCTTTTCCATTGCTAACCATTCACTGCCCTTTCTAATTCCTCAGATGACAACATCGATGAGACCTATGGGGTGAATGTGCAGTTCGAATCTGATGAGGAGGTGAGCTATAAAGCGAATGGAGCTCATCTGTCTCAGTTTTAAGAACTGTTACGGTGACAGGGCTCCTAGTGTAAAGAAGTTCCCTTGCTTAAGCCAGATAAATTTTACAGTGTTTTATGAGTGTCAAACTTAGAAATTTAGTGTTATTTTACTAAAAAATTACTATGATTATCTTTAGATTTTCTAAAGCAAATTTAAACTAATATAAATTAATTTAAGATAAAGCAAGTAGATCAGCAAAAAGAAAAAGATAGGGTACAGTATGTAGCTTGACCTAAGATGAACCTTACTATGTTTGACAGCATTTTTAACTTTTTATTGCAATAATTTCTAATTTCTTACTGTGCATCACCATTAGTTTCAGAAGAAAGCACATTTGCTGGAGAACATGAGCATAGTGTGTACATGATTGATAAAGTAACAATTGCATCAGTTACTGGGGTCAATGTTTGCCATGTAGTCAGAATTTCTAGACTATAAATAGGAATGAGTGGGGTACTTGAAAAACCATTATAAAGTTAGCTTCATGTTTTCAGTGGGTCAGTTTGCCTCTAAAAATTTATAACAGGACAGGAAGTAGGGTGTCATAGAAGAGTCAGAGGGCATGGCATTGAACTAACAGCCAAGAATTCTTAATTTTATATCTTGGGCAGGTCATTTAGTCTTGGTTTCTTTTTCCATAAAACAAGGTGATTGAGAGAGATGATTACTAAGCTCCCCACTACAGTATAGTTAATCGGACTTCATGGTTTTAAATAGCAACAAACCAATAGAAAAGTTGCTCATAGCAGTTCATTTAATAAGTGAACGTGACAGTGTTCTGAGTGCACCCTGCAGTGTTGAGTGGATACAGTGGCGAGCAAGCCCAGCTCAGCCTCTGCATTTCTAGATCACCGCCTGCTTTTCCACACATGTTTTCGTACAGCTCTCTCTCCTGTTCGCCCACGGGGCTTGTGTGCAAGTACTGTATGTGTTTAGACAGAGACCGATCCCGGTGGTGGTCATTGTGCCAACTAAGGTGAGAAGTAGAAGCAAAAACAGACCCATCTGATGAACCCACGCAGATGGCCACTTCGTTAATTACCCTGGACTGGGGCTGACGCTGGTTCCATGAAGCTGGTTTCACCCCAAAGCCTTTGCTCTACCTTGAGCTCATTTAGGATGACTTACAGGAGAAGTTCTGTGGTGACACAGTTGAGTTCCAGATCATGGTTAAGGTTGGGGCCGTTTCCACAGGAAGGTGATGAAGATGTGTATGGGGAAGTTCGAGAAGAGGCATCTGATGATGACATGGAAGGGGATGAGGCTGTAGTGCGCTGCACTCTCTCTGCTAATGTAAGTACAAGTCTCTCTCCCGTTGCTGCAAGGCCGGGTTATTTCTGGCGGTAGCACTTCTTTCGTACATCCGTGTTCTCTTAAAAGTTACTAACTGAGCCATATTTTGATAGTGTGAGTCACAAATCAGCTTCTTACGTTTCAGGGCTAGAGATCAAGCCCAGGGCCTTGTTATACTAAGCAAGTGCTCTGCCACAGAGCTACATCCCCAGCCCTTTTAATTATACTTTTGAGGCAGCTCTCACTCACCAGGAATGGTTTTGAATTTGATTTGAGATCGTGGTGCAGCCTCCCAAGTAGCTGGAATTACAGGTGTGCACCACTGTGCCCAGCCATCCATAGTGTCCTGATTTTCTTAGTGTCAGCCATCCCAAAGACGTATGTTGATGAAATCAGGCTTGCTTCTGAACTCAGTGTAGCAGTCTTCTTTCTCCTTGGAAATGCATCAAAAGAAAGCAGGCCATGGAATGGGAGTAGCTTTGTTGCAGGCAGATGAGAAAGCTGTTGAAGCAGAGAGGACCTGGTGAGCTAAGTGCTGGTTACCTTTTCAGCTCGTGGCCTCTGGTGAACTGATGAGCTCCAAGAAGAAGGATTTGCACCCTCGGGATATTGATGCATTCTGGCTACAGCGGCAGCTCAGTCGTTTCTATGATGATGCCATCGTCTCGCAGAAGAAGGCAGATGAGGTGTTGGAGATTTTGAAGGTATGGCCAAGATGACATTTCTGTTCAGTGCACCTTAGCAGATGGGGACAGTGTTGGAAGCAGCAGATGGCTGTGTCCTTAATGGCAGTGTTATCTTCTCTCTCCAGACGGCCAGTGATGACCGGGAATGTGAGAACCAGCTGGTTTTGCTTCTGGGTTTTAACACATTTGATTTCATTAAAGTGCTGCGGCAGCACCGGATGATGAGTGAGTATACGGGTGCTCTTCTTGCTGTGCGTATGTACGTGCATGCACGTACAAGTGGGCTAGGGTTGTGTTCAGCCCTCCATTATTTTTCTTCCTACCCCAAGACTGAAGGTTGGTTCTATCTCATCCCCGCTTGTTCACCTTCCCTTTCTTCTTGTTGTCCTTGGCAGTTTTATACTGCACCTTGCTGGCCAGTGCTCAGAGTGAACCTGAAAAGGAAAGGATCATGGGAAAAATGGAAGCTGATCCAGAGCTGTCCAAATTCCTCTACCAGCTCCATGAAACTGAGAAGGAGGATCTGATCCGAGTAAGGAGGGGCAGGGATGGTTTCTCACCTCGTTCTTCAACTAGTGTTTGGTTTGTTTGCATCTTGGCTAGAAGATTGCAGCATGAAGCTAAACTTCTGCTGAAAGTAAATGTTGAAGTAGTAAAGCACTTCTCTGAAATCTTTGGGGGATGTTAGTGGCTACAGACTAGAATCAACCCATCACATTAGTGGGGTCCAGGGACTGTGTTCACCAGCACCCTGGGGCCTGAACTGTTTTCACAGGAAAAACATGGTGTTGAGTGGAGGGATAGGATGCATGCTTGCTTTATGTCCCTTCAGGGACAACCCTTGATGCTGACCTGCTTCTGTACATTTTCTCTCTAATGGTGTTTCCTTTGCTCTTTCTGATGGTCCTTGTGGCAGGTGTTTGAATGTAGGGTGGTGTCTTTGTGCTTGGCGACTCATTAGTCAGCACCTGTGTGTCCAGGGCAGCTAAGCAAGAACTGGAAAGGACAAGAACCCAGGATAGTGATGGAGTGTTGCACTTTCTATCTTTTCCCCTGCAGGAGGAAAGGTCCCGGAGAGAACGAGTTCGTCAGTCCCGAATGGACACAGATCTGGAAACCATGGATCTGGACCAAGGTGGAGAGGTGGGTACCAGGTCATTTCCCAGGCCGGGAGAAGAGGTCTCATTGCCCAGTGGGCTCACTTCCTGTACATGGCTATTTTTCACGTTCCCAGGCACTGGCTCCACGGCAGGTTCTAGACTTGGAGGACCTGGTTTTTACCCAGGGAAGTCACTTCATGGCCAACAAACGCTGTCAGCTTCCCGACGGCTCCTTCCGTCGCCAGCGTAAGGGCTATGAAGAGGTTCACGTGCCTGCTCTGAAGCCCAAGCCCTTCGGCTCGGAAGAAGTGAGTGAATTGTTCATCGCGGTTCTCTGCTCACTTCACCTCCCTTCCCATTTGATTTCAACCACTGACCAAAGCATAGCTTTGTCTCATGGGTAGTATATTCCAGAAACAAAGCTGCTTCAGGGTTTTCCCGTTCTGGTTTTGAGTCTTCGGGACAACATTGCTCTCTCTGGACTGGACTTTAGTGGAGAGCTGTGTGGGAGAGTGCCAGGAAGTGAAATCCTAACATTCCCACAAAAGAGAGTGTGCTCAAGGGTGCTATCAGCATGATGTATTTGATGTTCCTTCTTTCTAGCAACTGCTGCCAGTAGAGAAGCTGCCGAAGTATGCCCAGGCTGGGTTCGAGGGTTTCAAAACACTGAATCGAATTCAGAGTAAACTCTACCATGCTGCGCTGGAGACGGACGAGAACCTGCTGCTGTGCGCTCCCACTGTAAGCGCTGCCGTGCCTGCCTATTTTGTTGTTGTTTTTTGGTGGAATGTGATCTAGTCTTTTGGCTGCAAGATTGTTCTTCTTCTTTTTTTTTTTTTGTGGGTACCGGGGGGGTCGACCTCAGGACCTTGCGCGCCAGCAGGCGCCCATGCCGCTGAACGATATCACCGGCCCTGTTTTCATATGTGGGTTCTGGGAGTCAAACTTGGGCCCTCGCGCTTGCCAAGCAGGCACTTACGACGCTGAGCCATCTCACCGGCCCCACAAGATTGTTCTTAATCTTCACCGGTGGCCCCCAGTTCTTTATTCTTTGATGGGAGACGTGTTAAATGCCCAGGATATGCATTATTCTCCATGTGGCGATGCATGCATGAAGTTAGGGCGGTGAACATAACCAGGTGAACATCTGTCTCTGACCTCTTTCAGGGTGCCGGGAAGACCAACGTGGCCCTGATGTGCATGCTCCGCGAGATAGGGAAGCACATAAACATGGATGGCACCATCAATGTGGACGACTTCAAGATCATCTACATTGCCCCCATGCGCTCGTTGGTGCAGGAGATGGTGGGCAGTTTTGGAAAGGTGAGGCTGAGGGCTTTGCTCTGGAAGCTACTGGCCGCCACTGTCGAAGCACTGGGAGCGGGCCTGGGCATCGTTGCTGCTCCTCAGTGCCTCCTGGGCCGTGTTTTCCCATTTCCAAGGTGGGTCTGGACCCACTATCAGAGAGTTTCTGAAGCAGGAATGGCTTGAACTCTCGTGTACAAGGGTTTAGGTCATCTCCGTCATAGTGATTATCTGCATTTTGTGGTGTTTATGGTCCATCCCGTTGATGTAGTTGGTGGTGAACTTGGAGGTGGTAGCCCAGGTTTTGTTATCTGTGTGTTTCCATTTTCCTGGTCTTATGTGGATAGGTCCCTCCGAGACATGCTTCATTTTCCTAAGTGAAACATGGATTTCTTTCAGGAGTGTGTGTTCATCTGGTTTGATTTATCTGATGAGTCCCTGCTCCTGGTAGCTGCAGGAAGGTCGCTGTCTTTTTTCTTCCTCCTCCTCCTGCAGTGGAGCTCAGGCTGTCACGCATGCTAGGCAGGAACTGTGCCCTGAGCTACACCATGCCCCTCTGGGGTTCTCGCCTCACACGTCTCTCTTCCCCAGCGTCTGGCTACTTACGGCATCACTGTTGCGGAGCTGACTGGGGACCACCAGCTGTGCAAGGAGGAGATCAGTGCCACGCAGATCATTGTCTGCACCCCTGAGAAGTGGGACATCATCACCCGCAAGGGTGGCGAGCGTACCTACACCCAGCTGGTGCGGCTTGTCATCCTGGTGAGTGGGGAGCGCTGTGGGATTGGAGTCCTGCTGGAGCAGGTGGGGGTGCTGGGTTTCACAGTGAATGTTTCTTCATGACAGCTGCTGTCAGCTTTGCTATTCCCGTTAATTAAGAATCTTTTCAGAGAAAAACTTCCCAGTCAGCGCATGGTGTTTGCCGTATTTCTCATACCATTTTTTTTTTCTTTTTTTTACATCTGAGATGGTTTGAAGTAAATATAAACTGACCAAGAAAAAAATGTATTCTCCCAGAACATTGAAGGGCTTTGCAAATTGGTGATCAAGCCAGATGTGGTGGCACCCAGCTATAGTCCCAGCACTTGGGAGGCTGAGGCAGAGGACTGCCTCAAATTTGAGGCCAGCTTAGGCTACATAGTGAGTTCAAGGCCAGCCTGAGCTACATAGCGAGACCCTTTCTCAAAAAAAAAAAAAAAAAAAAACAGGTGATCACTTCTCAGAAGCAACAAGTAAGGACTCAGGACATTGGACATTGTGTTCCACCACATACGCACACACACACAGGACTTTTTGGTTTGGTGGGGTTTTTTTGGCTTTTTGTTGGGTTTGTTTTTTTTGAAACAGAGCCTGTAGTCCAGGCTGGCATCAGACTCGGAGTCCTGCTGCCTCAGCCTCCAGTGCTGGGATTACAGGCGAGCACCATCACACCCAACATTGTTTCTGTGGAGAGTGCGGGAGCATGAGAACATGCTGGTATTTAGTGTTCTAGAGCAGGAGTCGGCATCTGTGGCTACTGGTTTTTGTTTTACTGGAACACAACTATACCTGTTTCTTTATGAATTGTTTGCAATTGCTTTTGTGCTGGAGTGGCAGAGCTAAATATTTGTAAATAGTAAATATTTGTAAGTAATATCTGTAAATAACAATAGGGACTATAAGTCTAAAACATGACTTTGAGCCTAAAATGCTGTCTGGCTCTTTAAGAAAAAGTTTGCTAACCCCTGTTTTTGAGCCTTCCTACTCAGAGTTTTAATGAGCAGCAGCCTGGAATAGGAGCTTGTTAGGATTCACCCTACACCTTTGAGGGTAATGTGCATGGTAACAAGCCCTCCAGGTCCTCCTGTGCCGAGCTGAAGTCTAAGAAGTGCTGCTGTAAACTGTGTGAACCGCGATCAGATTTTCCTGTCTAAGGTGTTATAAATTTCGGGGTGTGGTGGTGCACACCTGTAATCTCAGCGCTTGGGAGGCTGAAGCAGGAGGATTGCCATGAGTTTGAGGCCAGCCTGAATTATGTAGTGAGACCCTGTCTTGAAGTAAAACAACTCACAACTCACAGCGTGCTATTTCCATGCAATGCTGTCTTCATTCTCTGAATCTCTTTGGCTTGAGATTCCTTCCTTTTTTTTTTTTTTTTTGGTGCCAGGAATCGAACTCAGGACATCATGCTTGCCAGGCAAGCCCTGTGCTGCTAAGCTATATTCTTGGCCCTTGTCTTCATTAGGCATCTTAGCTTACAGATATAAAACTGGACGAGTCCCAGGAAAGTGGGCTGTGTACTCTCAGGTCCTAGAGGTAATTTGCTGTCCTCTCATTCCTTAGGATGAGATCCACCTTCTCCATGATGACAGAGGTCCTGTCTTAGAAGCTTTGGTGGCCAGGGCCATTCGAAACATTGAGATGACCCAAGAGGATGTCCGACTCATTGGCCTCAGTGCCACCCTCCCCAACTATGAAGATGTGGCCACCTTTCTGCGTGTCGACCCTGCTAAGGGCCTCTTCTACTTCGACAATAGGTACAAGTAAAGACTGGGATACTCAGTAGTGCAAGAAAAAGACTGCAGGAAATAAAGCTGTAGTGACTGGTGTACTTCCCTATTTCTAAAGAGCACTGCTGTGTTGAGTTTTAGAAAAACTTTTGGGTTTCTATGTATAAATCCAAAAAGAGAAATAGTGATCCCAGGGCAGTGGAAAGTACTCTTTGTTCCTGCACTACTCCTTGCCAGAAGTCTCATGTGTTGAACTGTTAACTTTTAGCTTCCGCCCAGTGCCTCTGGAACAGACATACGTGGGCATCACAGAGAAAAAAGCTATCAAGCGTTTCCAGATCATGAATGAAATCGTCTATGAGAAAATCATGGAACATGCTGGAAAAAATCAGGTGTGTTCGTGGTCTGCTTTTGAACCTGTTCTACTCAGTTTTTGACTTAACTGGTAATTGGGCACAACCGACAGAGAAGATTCAACACAAACACCAGTATCAGGAATGAAATAAATGGGTGACTCAGAACCTCTCATTGATAAGGTAATCCAGGGGGCTGGGGACATAGTCAGTGGTAGAGCATGTGCTTAGTGTGTGTGAGGCCCTGCAAAAAACAAAAAAAGGATAATCGGAATATTAGAAACAACTTCATACTCATAAATTGCCCAACTTAGAAGAAATGGACTGACCCCCTGACAACAGCTGGGTACTAATGCAGCTTACATGAAATGCATAATCACAGTCCAACTGTAACCATTCACGATGTTCAGGTGATTTGAAAGCTCCTGGAAAAGAAATCTCTGGGCCTGAAAATTCATTCTGCCCGCACCATCAAGGGTCCTTACAGAAAAGATATGGGGCGTCTTACACCTAACCTACAAAATGGTAAAAATAAAGATTAAAATTAAAAACTAGTGAAAGAAGGCATTTTATTAGGAAGTTAGCATGATAAGAATTTTTCTGTTCAGCATAGTTTAGCAGTGTTAACTAAGATACATAAGGAAAAGTGCCAAGGTATGCATTTATTTTTGTCTGATAAAAAGCATATAAATTTATATGAAGAGACAGTCTTGGCACAGATACTAGGAGGACTTCTTTTTCCTGCCATATGATACTGATCTCAGACTTCCTTCAGTGTTCTTTTAATAAGTAGTATAATATGTCAGCTGTTATCTTGCAGCTTATCTTCATGTGGCTTGGACTTTTGTGAAGGCCTTGAGCACAGATTTCTTATTTGGGATCCCTGAATTTGCATTCATAGTATGTTAAAACATGCTGTCCACTGTAGGGCCCTAGGGTTGGTTTTGTTTCCCAGCTGTGGGACTGTCTTGTCCGTGGTGGGTACCTTCCTTTGGATCTTGCAGGTGCTGTTTAGGTGTCTGCCAGGCCAGCATGCGTTCTTACCATTGCTCCTTTTTCTGTGACTGTCGCTTCTGGTTATAACGGTGCAGCCTCTGCTTCCTCCTCCTGATGCCCATGGCTGTGAGAGAGGCTCTCTGTAACTCTGGTCAACTGTGTGTTCTCCTTAGGTGCTGGTGTTTGTCCATTCCAGGAAAGAGACTGGGAAAACAGCTCGGGCCATCCGGGACATGTGCCTGGAGAAGGACAGTCTGGGTCTGTTTCTGAGAGAAGGCTCTGCCTCCACGGAGGTTCTGCGGACGGAAGCGGATCAGTGCAAGGTGAGGGGATGCGGCCCGTTCTCTTGTTCCTGCCTGGTGACTGGTTCCGTGTTACCAGTCAGGCCATGGACAGCTTTTAGGGGACTGTGCACCAGGGTGCCACTGTTTGCCATACATTACAGTGGTTGTCTTGTGTGTGGCTCTGGGGATGGGTGAGGGGCAGGGCCTCATGGGAGATTTCCTTCATCTCTGAGAGTCCCACAGGAAGCCTCACTCTGTGCCCTCATCTTTTTCTGTTTCTAGAACCTGGAGCTGAAGGATCTGCTTCCTTATGGCTTCGCTATACATCACGCGGGCATGACCAGAGTCGACCGGACGCTGGTGGAGGACCTCTTTGCTGATAAACATATTCAGGTGAGGGCGGGCAGGGCTTGAGGGAGCAGGTGCTGCAGGGTTCGGAAGACCTGAAATTTTAGTAGCGGTGCCATAGGTGTGCTCCTGACACTGCTGGCCCAGGTCAGAGGGTGAGTACAGTAAATATGGCTTCGTGCCAGCTCTTTTGGCCTCCACACACTGCAGGAGGGAAGTGGAGTGAGGTTAGGAAAGTGTCCGAGGATGACAAAGCAGGCATTTCAGTGAGTCCTCGTAACTCCAGTCCTCTAAGGTCAGGACCTCATTCATTCCTGCTTCATGATAGCCAGGCTTGGAATTTTCTTGGAACTTCGTTGATTATTAATGTGGGTCTGCACTTCTGACGCTTAAGTGTCTCTGGAACATTGGGATGTTAATTCTTGAACAGATGAGGAACTCAGGGGACCCTTTCCTCATTCTGCTGATGTCACATTGACGAGTATTGGGACATACATCTCATCCCCCAGTCCTGTCGCCACCACCTGTTCCACTGGGAGCTCTGAGGTGAAAGAAGTTCAGTGTTCGCCCTCTGGTGGCCATGTCTGTTTTCCTCAGTACCTTGCTTTCCCTCCATAGGTTTTAGTTTCCACAGCAACTCTGGCCTGGGGTGTGAACCTTCCTGCCCATACGGTCATCATCAAAGGCACCCAGGTGTACAGCCCAGAGAAGGGGCGCTGGACAGAACTGGGAGCGCTGGATATCCTGCAGGTACCAAGCCTTTGAGTTTATTCCCAGCGTGTGGGTGACCTGTGCCTACAGGGCAAGGAGGCTGGAAAGAGCCCAGGTTAAAGGCTGAGTTCTGTATTGTGGAAGCCCAGAATCAAAACTGGAAGCTCTCCTGCTACAGCCTTCTTCGTTGCTGTCTCCGATTCAGATGCTGGGCCGTGCTGGTCGACCGCAGTACGACACCAAGGGCGAAGGCATACTCATCACGTCTCACGGGGAGCTGCAGTACTACCTGTCCCTCCTCAACCAGCAGCTGCCTATCGAGAGCCAGATGGTGTCAAAGCTGCCTGACATGCTCAACGCAGAGATCGTGCTAGGCAACGTCCAGAACGCAAAGGTAGAGGGCTCTGCCCTGGTGCTCCGTGCCTTCCCCTGGTGCCGTGAGGGACTGAGGTTGCGGGGGGGATGCTTCCTGTTGAGGTGCTGTAGGTCAGCAGTATTAGGGCCCTCCACCCTCCACTCTTCTTGGTTTCCCAGGTCTTTGGAAAGATTATTGTTTTATTAATGAAATATGAAAAATACTCAGAAGATGGCGTGATACGTGCCCTTGTACTTGGGAATTAATTTCTAAGCTCTCTGTGGGAGCTTTGCATCGGACATCAGTCCTTCCCATGCCAAGGGCCATGAGGTGTCTCTTGTAGGACGCAGTGAACTGGCTGGGCTATGCCTACCTGTATATCCGGATGCTCCGATCCCCGACTCTCTATGGCATCTCTCACGATGACCTCAAGGGAGATCCCTTGCTGGACCAGCGCCGACTAGATCTGGTTCACACTGCTGCCTTGATGCTGGACAAGAACAATCTGGTCAAGTACGATAAGAAGACAGGCAACTTCCAGGTGGGTGGCATGAGGGCTTTGGACGATGGTCTCAGCAAAGCTGGTAGGCCTGGTGAAGCATTTCAGGTTGCCCTGCGGCCTTGACTGAGTACTGCCTATCTCATTGCCTGCTGCTTAGGCTGTCCCGTGCCCTGTGAGCCTCTGAACTGCTAAAGTGGCCTTTCTTTCTTTGTAATGTGGGTTGAGGTGGACTGTGCAGGTGTTCTGTGTGTGTGGACATCAGATCTCTGTGTCAGTTCATTGTGCCATCTTTCTTGATGTGCTGAGTCACTTGTACTGTGCAGGGACTTGTCCTGTCAAGAGCCCATGCACTTGTCCTGTCGGGACAGTAACCCGTGTAAGTTAGAGGTTGGAGCTCACTGGGGCCAGCATTACCTGGAGTTGTCTTTGTCTCTAGGTGACAGAACTGGGCCGTATCGCCAGCCACTACTACATCACCAATGACACAGTGCAGACCTACAACCAGCTGCTGAAGCCCACCCTCAGTGAGATTGAGCTTTTCCGAGTTTTCTCGTTGTCCTCAGAGTTCAAGAACATCACCGTGAGAGAGGTGTGTCTGAATGGCTGGCCAGGACGGGAGTTGGTACCCACTGCCAGGCTGTTTGCTTGGCCACTTGACTCTTCCTGACCTGTCTCTCCTTGTGGCAGGAGGAGAAGCTGGAGCTGCAGAAGTTGCTGGAGAGGGTGCCCATCCCCGTGAAGGAGAGCATCGAGGAGCCCAGTGCCAAGGTGAGCCCCTTTCCTCTTCGCTCGGGAGTTCTCATAATCATCCGAAAGGAGAATCTTGATTCTGGGTTCTTGCTTGGTAACCCGCACATTCTTTTCTGGGGGCAGTTTGCTAGGGATTGAATGTAGAGTCTTACACACAGTCAGGTAGTGCACCCTACCACTGAGCTACACCTCATTCCCAGCTTCTCCACTTTCTATACCCTTCTCACTTGTCCTTTTATATGGAGTAATGTTTGTAAAGAAGAGCTGTGGAAGATCTTGGTGGCATGGGTATCCATGGGCCTCCTTCGGGCTGACCATGCTTCTAATTCCAGATCAACGTACTCCTCCAAGCCTTCATCTCCCAGCTGAAATTGGAGGGCTTTGCACTGATGGCGGACATGGTGTACGTGACACAGGTGAGGGCACGGCTGAGCCGGGCTGGAGCAGCTCTAGTGCCTCGTGTGCTGTGTGCATCCTGGAGAAAGGAGCCCTGATGCCAGTGGGCTAGTGACATTGGGTGTCTGGTACTTGGTGCCATGCACTTCAGCCTCTGTGCTGCAGCATTCCTGAGTGTGTGGGAAGGGTAGGCCTTAGGGGTGCTGGGGGCACTGTAGGCCCTCAGAGAGACTGGGAGGTGGCCCCACCGGAGAAGTGACTTCCCACTGTGCCTGCAGGGCTCGCAAATCCAGAGATGGAAGCGGGTTTTGTTAGCTCTTCTTGGGTTCCACCTGCAAGGGTGGGAGACAGAACTGATTGCAGAAGGGACTTTGTCCTTGAGGTGGTAAGGGTGGTTGCTTCGGAGCTTGCAGTGATTAAACCAAGTGTAGAAAGGCCCAGGGATGGAGACCTCACAGCAGACACTTTGTCTTTCCCCAGTCGGCTGGCCGGTTGATGCGTGCAATCTTCGAAATTGTCCTAAACCGAGGTTGGGCGCAGCTCACAGACAAGACCCTGAACCTCTGCAAGATGATCGACAAGCGCATGTGAGGAAGGGCCTAGTGAGCGGGCCTTGTCACTGGGAATTGGGGTCCCCGTACAGTGGGTGTGATGGCAAAGCCTCCCGGTGCATCTGACCTCCAGTTCTGCTGCCTGAACTGTGATGTGAACCTGGGCGACAGCTGAGAAGGTCCCTGGGTGACGCTGGGAGTTGGGAGGGCAGCCACTGTGGGCTCACTGCTAGCATCGCTTCCAGTGCTTCCTCTCATGACCTTGTCTCATGTGGTTATGGCTGGACCGTCGGAAGCCGTGATGAAGGCAGTTCGTTACAGTGCTGCAAAAGGACCAACAACACTGTCTCCTGACAGGTGGCAGTCCATGTGTCCCCTGCGCCAGTTCCGCAAACTCCCTGAGGAGGTAGTGAAGAAGATTGAGAAGAAAAACTTCCCCTTTGAACGTCTGTATGACCTGAATCATAATGAGATAGGTGTGTGCAAAGCTCTCTTCTGGTCTGACAGCCCAAGTGTCTGTCTCAGCCTCCGGGCTCTCCAGGTCCTAGGCCTTGTGCGCCAGTAGCCTGTGTCACCTCACGTGTCCCACTAAAGTACAGGCTTACCCTTGCTCAGAACCTGAGTCCTCAGGGCTCCGCTGGGACTACAGGAAGGATCTGCCTGGGGTGTGGGTTCTGCTCCTTCCCCATGGTGTCCCAGGCCCCGTTTGCAGCTGTGCTGGCCATCTGGGTACAGCCCATACACCCTCTGGTTTCCTCCCAGGGGAGCTCATCCGAATGCCGAAGATGGGGAAGACTATCCACAAGTACGTCCACCTGTTCCCCAAGCTGGAGTTGTCAGTGCACCTGCAGCCCATCACGCGCTCCACCCTGAAGGTGGAGCTGACCATCACACCAGATTTCCAGTGGGACGAGAAGGTCTGGCCGTGCTGGGCAGCAGGCGCTGGTTGGAGGTGCTGAGTGCCACGCTGGCTCACACTTCTCTCCCCTGTGCTTGGTTGGTAGGTGCATGGCTCATCCGAGGCCTTCTGGATTCTGGTGGAGGACGTGGACAGCGAGGTGATACTGCACCATGAGTACTTTCTGCTCAAGGCCAAGTATGCCCAGGACGAGCACCTCATTACGTTCTTCGTGCCTGTCTTCGAGCCGCTGCCCCCTCAGTACTTCATCCGAGTGGTGTCCGACCGTTGGCTCTGTGAGTGTCTCCTTTCAGGGTCCCCTGGGAACAGGCTGTCTGGGACAGGGGAGGGCTTCTTGCTCCTGTCCTGCGTGTGCCTTTGTAGGGAGAGCTGCAGTGCTGTGGGTGCTGCCTGGCTGGGTTTCAGCCGCTCACAGTGGCACTGTGATGTAGGAGTGCTTCCTACTCTCTCGTTTCTTTCCTGACAGCTTGCGAGACGCAGCTCCCTGTCTCCTTCCGCCACCTGATCCTCCCGGAGAAGTACCCGCCTCCCACTGAGCTGCTGGACCTGCAGCCCTTGCCTGTGTCTGCGCTGAGGAACAGCGCCTTTGAGAGCCTTTACCAAGATAAATTTCCTTTCTTCAATCCTATCCAGACTCAAGGTGGGTGCTTGGTTCCCTCAGGGGCCTTTTCAGGTCATTTGGGGTCAGGAAGGCTCCTCAGCAGGCAGGGAAGAGGTGCTCGGGTACTTGGTGGGCCTGGAGCTCATCAGCCTGGCCACTGGCCCCAGGATGTTTTTCTCTCAGAAATCGCTGCTTCCTGTTAGGTTTTCTTGGCTGCCCTGCAGCTCTCCCTGAGGTGCTCTTCCACCAGAAGAGCAAGGCCTTCATGATGTGTGGTCCTTTCTCAGGCTTCAGGTGCCAGTCCCCTGCTCCTGAGCACCAGGATTGCACTGGAGTGCATGCCATTGATGAAGGCCTGTCCCTGCTGTCATTGTCAACAGTGGCTGTTGACAGAGCAGGAACTGTGTTCTGAGTACTTGGCCGAGTACAACTCCAGTGTTTTCCTTCCTATTCTTCCTGCCAGTCTTTTGATGGGTTGCTATTGGGATATTACAGTTAGTGCCCTCCCCTCCTTTGCAGTACTGGCAATGAACCCAGGACCTTTGCACTTAATTACATCTGCAGACTCATTTATTCATTCATTTATTTGGAGACAGGCTCTTGCTAAGTTGCAGACTGGGTTTAAACTTGTGATCCTCCTGCCTTAGCCTCCCACAGTGTTGGGATTACAGGCATATGCCATCATGCCCAGATAGTATCCCACTTTATACACGAGGAAACTTGGCATAGAGAGGTACCCAATTGAACCAGCTAATCAACAGCAGAACTTGGATTTTAATAGTCTTGATGCCGGGGCTGGTGAGATGGCTCAGCGGCGTAAGCGCCTGCCTGGCAAGCGCGAGGGCCCGAGTTCGACTCCCGGATCCCACATATGAAAAAAAGGGGCCGGTGATATCGCTCAGTGGCATGGGCGCCTGCTGGTGCGCGAGGTCCTGAGGTCAACCCCCCTGGTACCCAAAAAAAAAAAAAAAAAAAAGTCTTGATGCCGGGGTTTGGGCTCTCACTGTCTCTATTAAACCATTTCCAAAAAAACAGCCAGGTGCTGAAGCAGTGGAGGAAGGTGTTGTGTTCTGCAGCCTAATCCCTGCTCTTGGCTTGTGTTTTGCCCCCACGAACCTCTAGGGGCCCTGCACTCATCCCAGCCTTCCCCTTCCCTGTTTGTGGGAGGAGAAAGTGAAGTGCGGGGCTCAGCAGGCTGTGTTCCCAGTTCCCAGGCCCCCGCCCCACTGTCTGCACCACACGGGCACCTGGCTCTGAGTCCCCTGCTGTCCTCAGCTGCTGAGTGCTGCTGCCTCCCAGCCAGTCTCCCTGACCTCACACTGCTTCTCTGGGTCTCCAGTGTTCAACACGGTGTACAACAGTGACGACAACGTGTTTGTGGGCGCCCCCACGGGCAGTGGGAAGACCATATGTGCGGAGTTTGCCATCCTGCGGATGCTGCTACAGAACTCAGAGGGGCGCTGCGTCTATATTACCCCCATGGAGGCCCTGGCAGAGCAGGTGTGTGACATGCCGTGGTGTGTGGGTTTCCCCAGAAGCTATTTCACTGGGGATTCCAGATTAAGGGTTTTTGTTGTTGTTATTGTGTTGAGGCAGGGCCTTGCTGTGTAGTCCAGGCTGGCCTCAAGACAGTGGCGATCCTCCTACCTCAGCCTCCCAACTGCTGGGATTATAGGCGTGCATCACCGTACCTGGCCAGATTGTTTTCTGAGCCCTGACATTTTCACAGTATTTGCTAGAGAAACTTTCCCATCACTAAAAGGCTGGTGTGGGGGCCGGGAATATAGCTCAGTGGCACAGCACTTGTCTGGCAAGTGCAAGGTCGTGAGTTCAATTCCCGGTACCAAAAAAGAAAAAAAAAAGGGCTGGTGTGGAACTAGAAAGTGACATAAGCTGGACATGGGGGGGGCACCTGGGATCTTAGCTCCTTGGGAGGCAGAGGTGGGAAGATCACTTGAGCCCAGGCATTTGGCACCAGGTTGTGCAGTATAGAACCCTGTCTCAAAAGAAAAAAAGCGTGAGCCCTGCAGGGCAGCAGGGCTCTCTCTAGCCTCTGGGTTTCCCTCATAACAAGGGAAAGATGCCTGGCACGGCTGCTGTCCTTAGGCCTCCTGCCTCCCGCCAGGTGTACATGGACTGGTACGAGAAGTTCCAGGACCGGCTCAACAAGAAGGTGGTACTCCTGACAGGCGAGACCAGCACAGACCTGAAGCTCCTGGGCAAGGGCAACGTCATCATCAGCACGCCTGAGAAGTGGGACATCCTGTCCCGGCGGTGGAAGCAGCGCAAGAACGTCCAGAACATCAACCTCTTCGTGGTGGACGAGGTCCACCTTATTGGGGGCGAGAACGGGGTACAGTGGGACCGAGCGGCACCCAGGGGCTGGCCTCAGTGCGGCTTC
Source organism: Erethizon dorsatum (assembly GCA_028451465.1). Taxonomy (NCBI): domain Eukaryota; kingdom Metazoa; phylum Chordata; class Mammalia; order Rodentia; family Erethizontidae; genus Erethizon; species Erethizon dorsatum. Next base: position 9,224,630 of record CM051824.1, read on the forward strand.
TCTGCTGAGGGTGCTGCCTGCTGCCTTATTCCACAGGATGGTGGGTGGCTTTGGGTACTGTAAACCAGTACTGTCCCAGGGAGGTTGAGTGCTGCGGGGGGGGGGGGGTGTGTGGAACCCTAATTAGATGGAAGAACTGACGCCTTTCAAGGCCAACAGGCAGTTGAAGGAGTGGGGGAGGCAGAGGCTGGGGACTCTGGGCCTCAGCGACGCCCTCCCTCTTCCCCAGCCTGTCTTAGAGGTGATCTGCTCCCGGATGCGCTACATCTCCTCCCAGATCGAGCGACCCATCCGCATCGTGGCGCTCAGCTCCTCACTGTCCAATGCCAAGGACGTGGCCCACTGGTTGGGCTGCAGCGCCACCTCCACCTTCAACTTCCACCCCAACGTGCGCCCTGTGCCCTTGGAGCTGCACATCCAGGTAGGGTCTGCTCTCCCAGCCCTGTGCAACCTGAGGTGCAGGTACCCAGGTCGGCAGCCTTGGTGTCTCCCTTGGTCTCCAGGGCTTCAACATCAGTCACACACAGACACGCCTGCTGTCCATGGCCAAACCCGTGTACCACGCCATCACCAAGCACTCACCCAAGAAGCCCGTCATCGTTTTTGTCCCGTCTCGCAAGCAGACCCGCCTCACCGCCATTGACATCCTCACCACTTGTGCAGCCGACATCCAGCGGCAGAGGTGGGAGCCTGGGTTCTGGGGTGAGGTGGGGCGGAGGTCAGGTCAGGATGGTGTGAAAGGTGTCCCACTGATTAGACGGGGTGAGCCGTGTTGGGCTCAGGATGCAGGGTTCCTGCAGGGACTCAGAGCCCTGGCTGAGCCTGCGCTCCTGCTGCCAGGTTCCTGCACTGCACCGAGAAGGATCTGATCCCGTACCTGGAGAAGCTGAGCGACAGCACGCTCAAGGAGACGCTGCTGAACGGCGTGGGCTACCTGCATGAGGGGCTCAGCCCCATGGAGCGGCGCCTGGTGGAGCAGCTCTTCAGCTCGGGTAAGCACCTCAGCACTGGAGTAGAGTCCAAGGCCAGCTCGTGTGTTAAACCTTCAGACGGGGGTGACCTTTCTCTACAGAGCATCAGTTACCTTCCCAGTTATTTAGCATAACTTCGTTACCTTATTTGATCCCCCAATATTGTTGTGATATAGGTGGACAGACGTTAGCCCAGCTAGCAGATGAGAATAGGCGGGCATGCAGGCTGGTGCTCTTTCACGACCTGATTTTCTTAAGCCGGGCATGGTGGCACATGCCTATATTCCCAGCCCTTGGGAGGCTGAGGCAGGAGGATCACCATGAGTTTGAGGCCAGCCTGCGCTACATAGTGAGTGCAAGGCCAGCCTAACTACATAGTAAGACACTGTCTCATAAAAAAAGTCTAGGACTGTTTGGCCACTAGTCCCGGTTCTGTGTGGACACCAGACTCCCTGGAGTGGTTAGCTTATAGGTATGTAGTTCAGAGGAGAGCTTTGATTTCCCTCAGGTTGGTCTGTTGCCCTCTGTCCCTTGGTGACCTGTAGCATTTGCCACAGTGTTAACCATTCTGATGCTGTTTGGTGGAGCCTGAGTGTAGATGCTCCTCCAGAACTGTCCACTCCCACTGCTTGATTTGAGACTGCCTAGTGTGGGATGTGGTCACAGTGAGCTCAGTTTTGCTGCCATGTGGTGGCTGCTGGCGGTGGCTGGGTTGGTGTTAGCCCTTTCTATTGGTGCCAGTTTGTGGGGCAGTGCAGACCTTACTCTCCCTGGGCTTTGGATTCTACCGCAGGAGAGTGCCAGAGCCAGAGCCAGGCACCCACAGTATGTAGCGGCCTTTTCCGATGACGTGCTGCCCTTAGTCCTGTCAGTCCTGTTCCCAGCCTGCCTTGCCCTGAGTTGTGAAGCGCAGCACAAGGTTCCCACTGGCTGCCTGTGGCGGCCGTGACCTGCCTCACACAGAGAGCCCCGCCCTCAGTCCATCTCTCCTCTCTGCTGCCCAGGGGCCATCCAGGTGGTGGTGGCTTCTCGAAGTCTCTGCTGGGGCATGAATGTGGCCGCCCACCTGGTGATCATCATGGACACCCAGTACTACAACGGCAAGATCCACACGTGAGTGTCGACAGTGCTGTGTCAACACAGCCCTCCCTCCATCTGTGAGTGCAGAAAGGGCGGTAAACGTGCAGCCAGGATTCCACCGTGGCCAGGTCTGGGTTTGCAGTCAGGACCTGGGCGCACATTGGTTTTATAGTCACTGTCTCCCACCTTTGAGCAGGTTGCACAGACAGGAGCAGAGAACCAGAAGGAATGTCAGTGATTAAGTCATTCGCATGTTTGTTTTACAGATTAGGAAAAGTGAGTTGGTCAGGGTCACTGTGTAATGACAAATATGAAGTAACAAGATAAATCTTTCTCAGAAAAAGCCTGAATAATTTAACTCTTGATTTTTTCCTGAAATGCAGAGGATTTAGACATGAATTTTGGTTCATTTCTAACGTTTGCCTTCAAGTTAGATGACAACTTGTCAGGTGACAGCTCTTTTTGCAAAGGTTGGCCTGCACGTTTGCTCCTTTAATGGGAGGTTACTTTGCTGTTGGCCTCAGATGGATTGGTAGCTTTGGTTCAAGGCCCTTGGCAACAAATCCATGACCCTTTCCCTTGAAAACTAACGTGACATGTAGGTCGCAAGTGAAAGGCATTTGGAACTGTTTTGCTGTAACCTGACCTCGTCCGTTCATCTCTGCACTTCTTCTCCCTTGAGCGTGTGAGGCAGGCCTGCGTCCTGAGTGTGCTCTCCTTTTCCTGCTCCTCTTTTGTGCCTCCAGCTACGTGGACTACCCCATCTACGATGTGCTGCAGATGGTGGGCCATGCCAACCGCCCACTGCAGGATGACGAGGGCCGCTGCGTCATCATGTGTCAGGGCTCCAAAAAGGTCAGTCTTGGAGGCTTGTGACACATGGACATTTGAGCCTCAATAGACTCATGCCTTTCTTTTTGATAGATGCCTTTAAAAAGCCGCCTAGGCTTTTTCAGCTTCTGCTTATTTTCACTTGATTTTGATTTTCCCTTTTGCAGTATTTTGTCTTTGATTCTTTATTTCTATCTTCCCCCACCCCCCAATCAACAGGATTTCTTTAAAAAGTTTTTATACGAGCCATTGCCTGTAGAATCTCACCTGGATCACTGTATGCATGACCACTTCAATGCCGAGATTGTCACCAAGACCATCGAGAACAAGCAGGATGCTGTGGACTACCTCACCTGGACCTTCCTGTACCGCCGGATGACGCAGAACCCCAATTACTACAACCTGCAGGGTCTGTGGGCTCAGGAGCCCGGGGGCCCCTGGTGGTTCTCACCGCCCCTGCTGGGTGTCTCCCTGACCCACCTGCCTGCTTCTCGTCCCCATAGGCATCTCCCATCGCCACTTGTCTGACCACTTGTCAGAGCTGGTGGAGCAGACACTGAGTGACCTGGAGCAGTCCAAGTGCATCAGCATCGAGGACGAGATGGATGTGGCGCCTCTGAACCTGGGCATGATCGCTGCCTATTATTACATCAATTACACCACCATCGGTGAGCTCAGGCGCAGGGACTGCTGATCTGTGTCTGCCTGCCTGCCTGTGAGAAGCCTGCTCTTGTGTGGGGGTCTGAAGCCCACTGGGGTGACATGACAGGGCCCCAAGCGCCCCCGTGTGTCAGTGGGATGGTATCACGGGAGCGCATTGCAGCCCAGGCAGCTCAATCATTCCTATGCAGAGCTCTTCAGCATGTCGCTGAATGCCAAGACCAAGGTGCGCGGGCTCATCGAGATCATCTCCAACGCGGCAGAGTACGAGAACATTCCCATCCGGCACCACGAGGACAACCTCCTGCGCCAGGTGAGGCTGTCGCTGGAGCGGGACCTTGGCCCCAGTGCACATGTATGCTGCCACCAGCACCCCCATGGTTTCACCCTCATACATCCTTGCACCTCCCCACCCTTGGGGAGCCTTGGCTATGTTGGGCTGCGCTGGTCTCGGGCAGGGTTCCTGCATAGCACCAGCTTTTCTTCCCTGTTCAGTTGGCTCAGAAGGTCCCCCACAAGCTGAATAACCCGAAGTTCAACGATCCGCACGTGAAGACCAACCTGCTGCTGCAGGCTCACCTGTCCCGCATGCAGCTGAGTGCCGAGCTTCAGTCAGACACAGAGGAGATCCTCAGCAAGGTAAGACAGGGTGAGCGGGGATGTGGCAGGTCAGAGGCAGCCTGGGAGGGCTCAGTCTGACCTGCCTGCTCTCCACCCCACCCAGGCAATCCGGCTCATTCAGGCCTGTGTGGATGTGCTATCTAGCAACGGCTGGCTCAGCCCGGCGCTGGCAGCCATGGAGCTGGCCCAGATGGTCACCCAGGCCATGTGGTCCAAGGACTCCTACCTGAAGCAGCTGCCACACTTCACCTCAGAGCATATCAAGCGCTGCACGGACAAGGTGAGCCGGGTGGACCTTGGGTGCTGGGTGGGGATGCCTGAGAGCCGAGTGTCCTGGACCCGCATGGGGGAGTTGGGGGAACTGCGGGTTCCATATTGAGATGCTGACAGGCTGCTGGGTGTGAGCCGTGTACTTTTTAGAGTTGCCTTTTGTAAGATGACCTGACAGTGGCGGAAGGGACATTAGCAGCCCTTTGGAGCCGGGTCACTTGTGGGTGTCCTGTCCTGAGCTCCGCCTGCCCTCTGCAGGGAGTGGAGAGCGTCTTCGACATTATGGAGATGGAGGATGAGGAACGAAACGCGCTGCTTCAGCTCACAGACAGCCAGATTGCAGATGTGGCCCGCTTCTGCAACCGCTACCCCAACATCGAACTGTCTTATGAAGTGGTGGATAAGGACAGCATCCGCAGGTAAGCCGGGGACAGTGGGAACCGTGTGAGGCTGTGCCGAGCATCAGCGGCCACGTCACTCAGGTGCTGTCCTGCTTTCCCCACAGCGGTGGGCCGGTTGTGGTGCTGGTGCAGCTGGAGCGAGAGGAGGAGGTCACAGGCCCCGTCATTGCGCCTCTCTTCCCTCAGGTACATCCTGGAGCCTGGCTTTCCTGGGGGTCCCCTGGGGCCCATCCACTGGCTAGGTCTTTGTACACAGTACATTTCCCATGGTGGGCGGGAATTTGAATCATAATGAACTCACAAGGCTGAGAACTCATCTTGGGGCCATAGATTTTCTTTTTTCTGCTTATTTTTTATAGTTTGTAGTTTGTCTGGGTGACTGTTACAATGCATGTGTCTTGAAAAGGCTCCAGGGCTCGGGCTTTTGTCGTTGGCATTTGTTCCATCTCCTTGGTCAGGTGACTTTACTGAGCTCCTGGTTGGTGATTCTTTATCACCAGAAAGAAAATCTGACCTGCTTAAATGGAGAATCATTGCAGGTTAGCAGCAGAAACCAGATCAACTTCACGTTTAGTGCTGTAAACTGGTTGTTCTGTGGGTCTGGGGAAAGTGTTAGACTGGGACACAGAGGTGTTGTGACAGCGGACTGGCCAGCAGAGGGGCCTTCTTGATAGGCAGGGTTTCAGAGGCCGCCACGGGGTGCTTGGGTCCTCTGCTGCAGGCTGCCATCCCTGTTAAGATTTCCTCATCTGGCTTGTATGCCTTATACTTAGAAGCTGCCAGGGGAACTCAAAGCTGCCAGGCCCCAAAGGTTAGCTCTCTAGTGGTGACAACAACTGAACGATAAGGGACCTTGGGACAAGGAAATGAGCCACAGACAACAAATGAGTTCATCAACCTAAAGATTAAATCCACTGAGACACCTTTGACAATTTCAGAATATTAATTGTATCAAACTGTGTTTCCGGGAGGAACTTTGGGAAACTTCCCGATCTCTGTTGTCCTACTTTATGACCACCCTCACAGTTGCCTATGGTGTCAGGCTTTATATGCTGAAATGTTTTTGTCTTTGGCCACTGCAGAAACGTGAGGAGGGCTGGTGGGTGGTGATTGGAGATGCCAAGTCCAACAGCCTCATCTCCATCAAGCGGCTGACTCTGCAGCAGAAGGCCAAGGTGAGTGTCACCAGCCCTGTGGCTGTACTGGGGTGGGCAGGGTGGTAGTGTGTGCCCTGGCTCCGAGCTGCCCTGACTGTTGCCTGCTCTCTCCAGGTGAAGCTGGACTTTGTGGCCCCAGCCACCGGTGCCCACAATTACACCCTGTACTTCATGAGTGACGCGTACATGGGCTGTGACCAGGAGTACAAATTCAGCGTGGACGTGAAAGAAGCAGAGACAGACAGCGACTCGGATTGAATCCCAGGCATTGACTCTTGGGTAGAAGAGGGTTGGTCCTGAATTGGGAATGGGTGCAGCCAAGGGATGCTGGTTACGGAGACCATGTCTCTTGGCCCATGACCTGGCCAGTCAGGGTTGGTGCTGTCCCTATACCCCTACACTTCGCCTTTGCAGTGCAAGGCCTAGGTCCAGCATGCACAGGCATCCAGCAGGCATGAACTGTGTTGCATCTGTAGGCAGGCTCTTTGTAGTTCCTTTTGTCAGTCATTCTAATAAGTGACAACTTGGAGGAACCCTTTGTCCTTTCAGAGATTCCAAATTAAATGTTTCTTTCTCCAACCTAAGGCATTAGCCAAAAGATGTGTTTTTTAGCCACTAACCTCACTTATTGAGTACTTGTGGAGGATAGAGCTGCCCTTTGGTTGGGCTTCAGTCTGGTGGCGGGAACATTGGCAGGTGGCCTCTCTTGGGTGAGGCTTTCTACCTCGGCCCCCCACTTGTTACCCCACATTCCCCTTGGGTGTGTAGACCCCAAGTTAGGTGTTCTCATTGAAGTGTGCCAGCTGGATCTGGCCCAGCCTTGGTAAACTCATTTTGTAATCCCAATCTCCAGATCTGTGTCAAGTTCCTGCTTTCTGTTCTTTATGAATATATGTGCACAGAAGTGAAAGGTGATTTTGAAGGGCAGTTCCCTTAGGCTGGCAGTCTTCAAATGATTTGATTTCAAGACCTCTTTACACTATAAAAAATTAAGACTACAAGAACTTTTATTATCTACATTATATAGATAGTATGTTAAAAATTAAACAACTTTGTTAACATCTTTTATGAAAAATAACTTCCAAAACAAAAGAATCCAGGGAGGAGTAGCCTGTTAACAATTTTGCAGTCACTTTTAGGTCTGGCTGAACATAAACAGCTGAAGTTCTCAGAGCCACTTCTATATTTAGTCTGTTGTATGTGGCTTTAATTGATTTCACAGATAGGGTTGGAAAAGGGAGTTTTTAAGTAGCCTTTTCAGGTAGTCATTATGTCTGTTCTTGGATACTGCACCAAGACTACACAAGGTAGTTGCTTAAAGGCAGTGGTGGAATCTAGAACTTCACCCGCGCACCTTGTACTGTTACACTGAACCCACTGGCCTCAGATTCTGAATCTCTTGCCTGAGTGATTTTGTAACATTGCTCATTTGGAAAATGTTGATTCACTGAATTATGTAATCTTCCAAATGTCAATGCATTTCATCATACAAATCACACTGGTGAGTATCACTACCAGCAAAGCTCATGGTGGTGATACAGAAATTCTAATTTTGGCTTTTAAGCTTTGATTTTATCATTGGCAGTGAACACTTACTGGTGAAAGGTTCATTCTGTTCATTCTCCAGAAAATGTCAACCAGAGCCAAGTCTGAATACCATTTGTTCTTTCTAGCAAAAAGGGTGCGCTGGGAAGAACACAGCTAACTCCGCTGTTCACCTGCGTTTCCATTCCTCAGTGCAGAAGTGTGCGCATTCCTCATTTTCTCAGAGTATTAGAAATGTTCGCAGGTTCAACATTTAATACATTTAGTCACTGTTACTTCATGTCAAGGACATGGCTATGGGAAGCAGACAGCATTCCTACTGTAGGTATGAGGCAGTAAAGTCTTGGACTACTAGTAAGTTTGTTGTCACCACCTTCATCACACCAGTGCCACTTGAATGGGCCTCAGGATGCCAGGGAGCACTGGTTCATGAGACCCACTGCTCTAGATGCTGGCTTGGCTGTCTGCAGTCTAAGGACTCGACTCCTACAGGGCAGGAAATGAAGTGAAGGCTGTTGCCTTGGAGACACCCTCACTCCCCAGCCATTTGTCCAGACAGGTTGAGACTGAAGAGCTGGTTACACAGGCAGCAGAGTGGATCCCCACTGTCCCATTAGCACTCCCCTACAGGGCCTTGGGAATCATCTTTTCCTACTTATTCTGCACCTTAGAAATGGATGACATGGACTATGGTTCTTCAGGGGGCCTTGAGCTCGTCTCATGTTTTTACCCCCACGGAAGAACCAATCTGCATCCCTGCTGAGAAGATACAGCCTGTGGCCAGTATTAATTCCCTTTTAGAGCTCATGTCTTTCTGGATTATTTTCTCATACCCCCTCCAGTTGTCCCCATATTGTGATGGTGAAGGCAGTATCTGAGGGCTTCTAAGGGAAAGCAGTGTTGCCCTTTTATTCTGCATAAACCTGCACTAAGAAAAAAAAAGTTCCTTCAATATTAAATGTCTTTAAGTGCAAGGATTTATCTAGAAATTGGGAAGGGAAGACCTCCTTCAGACAATTCATGATGGAATTCCAAAAAACTGAATGTCTCCACTGATAGGACTTTGGATTCAGAGGGATTATTTCCATACAGCTTACAATTTCAGAAAAGACTGAGACACACTCCTACATACTTAGCAGTTAAATACTATATTCCCCGAAGTATAACAACATGTCCTAGAGTGAGCCAAATCTGGCAGAACGTACTGAAGGTCCGACGCTCACTGAGGCCCTCACATCAGAGGGGAAGAGTAAGCGGCCCTGTGGCTCCGCGTGTGGGTAGCCAAGTCTGAACTGAAGTGAGCCAAGCTGCATGAAGGTCAAGGATGCTTCTCCAGGTCTTCTCAGGCTGGGAAAATCTTGGGACATTCCCAGGAAACCAGGACGCTCCCATCAGGGTGGCTCAGGGTCCTTCGGGCCGATGATACTTCCAGAAGGCCACCTCCCCATCATCACTGCAGGAGGCCAGGAACCCTGGCTCCTTGGGGTTCCAGGCGACACAGTTGACATCCTGGGAATGGGCCTGGTGCAAGTGGGCGGTCAGGGAAAAGGTGGGCTGCTGTGGATCTGAGCTAGGATCCTCCTCAAACACGCGGATGGCATCGTCCCCACAAGCGGTAGCCAGGGCCCCTGTCAGCTGACACCTGGGGGAACACAGAGTCAGCGGGTATCTGGGTGGTCCTGCCTTCTCACCCCGGCAATGAGGTAGGGAGATTTTATCCTCGGTCCCTGAGAGGGACACAGACCTCACCTAAGCCTTCAGGTGCTTCCACTTAGTCCCCCCATATAATTAACATGAAACACAGAATTGTCCTACCTATGGTCTGATGGGATTTTTCTCACATAGCATAAACAATGGCTCACCCCGTCATCAAGTATTTTTTTCTTTTGCAGTGCTAAGGATCAAACTCAGGACCTCAAGCATGCTAGACAAGTGCTCTACCACTGAGCTACATCCCAGCTCATGAAGTACTAACTTCAAAAACAGCAAGATAACAGGCCAGCGATTGAATTTTAGCATAATTTACTTAAGTCCATTTCTGTTGAATACATACGTTATTTCCAAATGTTGGCTAATATAAACAAAGCTTGCATGTGCATCAACTTCTTTTCATGGTTTAGCATTATTTTCTAGATCCAATTCTCACAGCCAGAATTGCCCTCTAACCTTCTCTCCTGTACAAATGGTGCAGCTTTTCTAGCCTCTGTAAGGATGGCTAGAAACCGTAAAGACCCAATCAAGGGCCTGGGAGTGTACTCAGTGATAGACCACTTGCCTAGTATGCACGAGGCCCTGGGTTTGATCCCTCCTGCCAGAATGAATAAATAACGCCAGTCCTGAACCTGCAAATTTTGTAGTAACTTCAGGATGCTGTGTGAACCCCAAGGGCTGCTGCTGCCCTCACAGGCTGGGATCTTAGCTCAGGGGCTGGCCTGGGCATAGGTCTGCTCTCCACTCCTGTGAAACCCAGGCCAGCCAGCTCTTTAAGCCAGCAGGGCAAACAGGCATGATCTTAAGAAACAGAGTGGCTGCTTTCAGTTCCTAAAGTGGCAGATGGCAGCACAGGGTCATGACATCTCTAAAGTCCCTGAATGCAGTGAGTTCATGCAACTCTTACCAAGCAATGTCATAAATGGTCCTGGAGTGGAAGCCCGACAAAGTGCAGATGCATTTCCAGGTGGGGTCAGAGCCGCTGCATGCCACCCCTGCACGATAGACTTCTCTTAGGCCCAAACATGGCCACGTTCTGGGCATCTTGGGCAAAACTGCACCACTGCTGAGAAGAACCTCACTTGCGCTCCTCCCTCACTTTCAATCAGCCATGAGTCCTGGTCTCCAACTCTGTCCCCATCCTCATTATCTGCCTCACACACTGGCCCCACTGATCTTTCTAAAGCTCCCCTATTCCAGTGCACACAGTATCTAACTGGTTAGTCTGCCGCTTATGCCCACCCACAGCCGGCCCAACCCACTTTACTCCTCCCAAGCCCTTTCTATCCTCTGTCCCACCCACACGAATCTCCATCCCTCACATAAGCCTAGGTGTTCCCACCACCAATGCCTGTGCTCCTGCTGCTGGGCTTTCCCAGGACCTTCTCCTGTGGAATTCTTTTCCTCGTTTTAACATCCTACATGCCCTTTTAGATTTGGACAAAATGGCTCTGCTCCATGAACCCTTCTCTGATTCTTCCAGTACACTTAACTGGAACCCTCTGTGGTCCATGTTACTTCTGACCCCAATTTGCTGTGATTCATGCAGGCGTCTTAGTAGACTGCAAAGGTCTTTTTTTTTTTTTTTTTTTTGGATACTAGGAATCAAACTCACGACCTCATGCTTGCCAGGCAGGCACTGTGCCACTGAGCTATATCCCCAGCCCTGCAAAGCTCTTAACAGTCTCTTTTAGCTCTATAACTGCACCCTCACCTTGTTCGTTGCCTGGTAGATACTGGCGCCAGATGCGCACAGTACGGTCATCACTGCAGGATGCCAGGCGCTGGCCACTAGGGTCAAAGGCCAAGCTCCACACAGTAGATTCGTGGCCCTCGAGGGTGGCAAAGCATACCCAGTCATCTTCTTCTTCCCGGTACAGCTTCACTGTATCATCATAGCTGGCAGAGGCCAACAGCTAGGAGAGAAGAAGGAGACCCAGCACTTGTCTGTGAGAGCCAGAAAGTACCTGTGGTTCCAATACCTCCGCTAGCAAGACAGGGCAGTCCCAGGAATCTATTTTTATAGAGGAACTCGTGTTTTTCAGTCACAGAGATCCCTATAATGTCAGGTTGAGGCGAAACAGCAGAGGAAGGCCGGCCAAAAGCTTCAGCACCAAACTTGCTTCCACCAAGAGCCCAGCCTGACTCTTACCTCCTGGCTCGGGTGCCAAACCACATGCTTGACGTCCTGCGTATGGGAGTTGAGGACACTGACACATTCATATTCATCTTCTTCATCAACTGTGGGAGACAAAAAGCTGACCCTGTCAGGGGCACGGGAATGTGAGCTGGTTCTCCACTGCACCTGAAGGGACCTGGACTCACCTTCCCAGACCCACACGCTCTTATCTCGGCTGCAGGTGGCTAAAAGGTTGCCAGAGGGGGCCCAAGCCACAGACTTGACTTCATTTTCATGGCCCTCAAGAGTGGTTACACACTGAAAAGGGAGGAAAGAGAAGAATTAATGGCAGCTGTGACCCCTAGGATTTAGTCAAAGTCCAAGGTCATGATTTGTATAATATGAAAAATTAAGCAAAGGCTGTAGGCTTCTCATAGGTCCCTCCCAAGTGGCCCTAGCTGGCTCATGTTCTTAAACCAGCCCTAAGATGCCAGAGAGCAGCACAGGGGAACAAACAGGCAAAAATCCTGGTCCCATTCAGCCTTATTACCTCGAAGTCATCCTGGTTCTTCTTCCAAATGCAAGTGGTTGCATCAAAGCTGGCAGAGGCTAGGTAATTCCCACAGGGAGACCAGGCCACCTTTCGGACAGTGCGCTGATGGCCTTCGGAAAGGACAGACTTGCAGACCCAGCTGCCACCTACAGGCAGAGGACAGGCTGGGCTCTGGGGTTGGGTTCACAAGAAGGTGCTCAGATACCATCAGTGCCATTCAATCAACGGGGCTATAACTGGAGCCCAGCTGGGGGCCAAAGCTCAATCCGTGTATTCAATACCATGCTTTTAAGAAGATGTAACTGGCTGCTGCCTCTGGAGGTATCCTTCTAAACCAAACTGGAGGTAGCCCCTTCCGGACTTAAAATTGTCAGTGGCTCCCGAATGCCACGAGACACTCTGCGGGCTACTTTCCTACCAGCTTCTCCCCACTTTCCTGCCTCCTCAACTGACCCAATTCCCGCAACAGTCGCAACCTGGCTTGACGTTTTGTTTGCAGGACTGGCCAACCCCTCTGCCTGACAAATCCTTCCCGGGGTGGCTACCGTCCCCATCCCTCGGCTCTCACACTGTGCACCAGCCGAAACCTGGACGCCAGCTCGCGCAGCTAGGCCAGGCCTTACCCTCGGTACCCCAGATACGGATTCGACGGTCGCCACCGCACGAGGCCAGCAGGGTCCCGGCGGGGTTCCAGGCCAGGAACCAGCAGCGGGAGTCCGGGTGCGCCGGGACACGGCCCAGCAGCACCAGCGAGTCCTTCATGGCGGCCGGCGCAGGGTGAGGAGGTGGGCAGAGTCAGCGCGCCTACTGCGGGTCCCACCGCAAGTCCCGGTGACGCCCGCTCCAAGTTTCCGCGGCACACAGGCTCCAGCTTCCGCCCAGATCCCGGGTTGTCCTGGGAGCTGAGGCACCTCCTGCTGCGCCTCTCGGGCCTCTGGGAGTTGTAGTTTCTCCGCTCACGCCGACACGGGATGCGCCGCGGGACCGAACCGAACTACTATTCCCACAAGGCCCTGCGCAGAGAGCCGGCTGCGCGGGCAGGTTGCGGCGCGGGCGGGGCATGGGGCGGGCAGCCGGAGGAGGCTGAGGCAGAGTAGGAGGAAGCCGGAAGTGCATCGGCCCGGGTCGGTCTGGGCGTTGCGGGATTGGGGCCTGGGATCGCTCGGCCCCGGGCAACCGAGAAGAGTCACGGGGCGGAGCGGCGCCATCCCAGCCTTGAGGCCTGCCGACCGGTGAGGACCAGGGGCGGAGCGAGGAGGGTCTTTTTTGCCGCAGGTCGCACCCCAAAGTGTATCCCTAGATCTTTGGTCCCGGATCCCCGCGGCCAGCCGGGACCTCCGCCCTTCGTCACTCTCTGGCCAAGACCCCGGGTTCAGGTTCTCCCCTCCCCCAGTAGCCGACTGATCCCCAGTATCTCCGCGACCTCCCATCCTGGTCTGCACAGACCCCATTGCCCCTCCCCCGGTCCTTGCCCCGCACCCCTGATTCTCATCCCCGGTCCCCGCCCCCCTAATTCCCGCAGTCTTCCGGTCTCTGCTCAGCCCTGGGTCCCACCCGTCATCCTCCGCTGTCGGCCCTGACAGCCCCGCGCCGACACCCAGGGCATTGCTGTCCTTCCCGGGACAGGCAGGCGACCCGCAGCGACAGCACAGCGACGGCGGGCGGCCCCGGACATGTACGCCCCTGGAGGCGCAGGGCTGCCCGGCGGGCGCCGTCGGAGGAGCCCGGGAGGCAGCGCTCTGCCCAAGCAGCCCGAGCGTAGCCTGGCCTCGGCCCTGCCCGGAGCCCTGTCCATCACGGCTCTGTGCACTGCCCTCGCCGAACCCGCCTGGCTGCACATCCACGGAGGCACCTGTTCCCGCCAGGAGCTGGGGGTCTCGGACGTGCTGGGCTACGTGCACCCGGACCTGCTGAAAGGTGAGGGCGCTGCGCTCCTGCCCTCCGGGCCCGGGGGGGCGGTGCGGCGGGGGGACTGGCTGAAGCAAAGCTTACCGGCCCTTGGTTGAAGCAAACAGCTCCTGTCCTACCTGGTGCTCATGCCCACCAGGTGGCTCTGTTTGGGGGCCGGCCTCTCATTAATTCTGATGTTATTCAGCTAAGCACCTACTCCGCACAGCCATGCTAATCCTGTCTGCTGCTATTTTAGGATTCTGCCTGCGTTGTATATGGAGAAGATAAGGGTGCTAGGTGTCACAATCCGCCATCCCCTCCTAAGGAACCTGTGGGATACAGCAAGCTGCTTTGGAGCAGCCTGACTGACGGAGGAAAAAGAAGTTTTAATATAACTAGATTTTAGAGGATATTTTAGGGTTCTAGGGTAATTAGACTTTTAGTAGAGAAAGGGGCTGTGTGGCATTTTAGGTCATCAGAAGTCGGTGGGGTTGCCCGCAGGAGCCCAGGGCCTACAGGAAGGCCTGTCCCAGGGAGCCCCCTAGCTCATCATCCACTTCCTGTCTCCAGTAGTGAGAGTACAGGCTCTGGTGAGGGCAGGACTGCACCACCTAGTTTTGAACCTAAATATAGTCAGTGGACCCCAAACAGTCCTTAGAGCAGTTTGTCACCCCAAGATCTTTTGAACCATTCTTCAAGTTCTTCCTGTTGCCTTGGGTGTCTCTGGCTGTGATGCCAGGTATTGGCCCACCCATCAGAGCCCTTCCTGCTAGGAATCTGCGCATTGCCTCTTGAAGTGTTTGGGCCCCGGGATTTGGTGAGAAGGGCACCCTACCTCTGTGCGATGACTCAGTGTACCACTTCTGCAGGCCTGGGCTGAGAAACCTTAGCCTGTGACCTAATGTTGTCTTTGAGCCTTCTCTTCATGTGTTGCTTCTCTCTTGGGTTTTAGAGGCCTTAAGATGGTTTTGTAGAGAACAGGATGGGGGCTTCTGGTTTGTTTCCAAATTCACACTCATGATTCCCTCGGGCCGGTTGGCTCTTTAAAACCAATGTTGTCCACCTGGTGGAGGCCTTGTGGTAACGAAGCCTTTTCTTTGGCACATAGCTGATGGCACAGAGGCCTTCAGGATGGAGTGGGTGTGGATGGTTTTCCCCTCAGCATGTTCCCCTCCCTTGCCTCTTGGAAGCACAGCTGCCAGCTTCCTGCCCTTCAGCCAGGCCTTTTGAGTTCAATCCCCACAGTGTTTCAATGTTTCAGGAGTTCAGTGTCACACACAAACTGGGAGCGAACTCAGGATGTGTCCTCTTTGCAACTGACCCGAGGGGTAGAGGGTTCGTTAAAGTCTCATGACAGAGAGGAGGCGATCTGACCCCACATCCTTATTGCAGAGGCTCAGGAAACCATGGCGCTGAAAAGTGAAGCGCTCTCCCCAAGGCTACCCAGCTGGGGGTGTGTAGCTGAGACTGGTGCCCATTTTTTGATGCACATTTCAAATGGTTCTCTCTCACTTATGGTTTCTATCCTTTATTTTACTTCAGCAGTCATAAAGAGTAATCTCGTGAGATTGTAATTTGGTGCGTCTTTGTCAGAGGCATGTTGAAATAAAACTATTGGTACACCTTTGTTCACATGTGTGTTTGCCCTTTCTGAGAAAGGACTCAGACCAGATGTCGTCTTTTGTAAAACATGTTACCTCAGCCTTTATATTCCATGTGCTACATGTTTAGAGGGTGTTGGTGGTGGTGGGGTACTGGGGATTGAACCCAGGGCCTCGCACTGAGCTGTATCCGCAGCCCTTTTTTATATTTCCATTTTGAGACAGGGTCTCTAAATTGTTAAATTGCCCAGGATAGGCTTGAACTTATGATCCTCCTGCCTCAGCCTCCCAGAGTGCTGGGATTACAGGCATGCACCACCACGCCTGGCTACTGCTTGGAAATCTTAACCCAGGTGTAGTTTCTGCCCCCTTGCCCTGTCTGTCTCCTTGGCCATCACAAGCCGGGAACATTTGTGCCTGTTAATAGGAGAGTTGGCAATGGTCCCCCGGGAG
This sequence comes from Erethizon dorsatum, assembly GCA_028451465.1. NCBI lineage: Eukaryota > Metazoa > Chordata > Mammalia > Rodentia > Erethizontidae > Erethizon > Erethizon dorsatum. The sequence continues at coordinate 9,240,492 of CM051824.1, forward strand.
CCATCGCAAGAGCTGAGGAATCAGGAGGTCCCTGTTGCTTCTCCTCTCCCTTCTCTCCATACCTGGTCTTTTGGTCCTACTGGGCCTTCACACCTGCGGTATCCTGTGTGATTGTGTGACTCTCTGGGCCCAGCATTGTGACCTGGAAGCCTGGTGTATCCCCCATCTCCGGAGGGAGCAGAGCAGGGGGCACAGGTGTGGTGCTCATAGATCCTCCTGAGGGAGAACAGAGCCTGTCGGGTCTCTGCAGGGGACAGGCACCATCTCTCAGCACCTGCCTGAGTGCCAGGCATCGGCACCACTCCAGGTGCACCGCACTTCAGCTCGTAGTTTCTCCTGAATGATGTTTGGGTTTGGCAGGTGCTGCTGTCAGCGTTCTTCACAGAGATCTCGGCTCAGGGAGGTTGGGCGATCTAATTAGGGACACAGCCAGCCTGGGCGGCCTTGATTCCAAAGTCCGCACTCCTGTTAGCACACCTTACTGCTCTCCACATTTCCTTTTCTTTTGGTCAGAGTGGCCCATTTCCCTATCTTTTTCTTTTTTTTATGCCATACTAGGGTACTGGGGTTGAACCCAGGACCTTCTCACTGAACTACGTCCTTAGTCCTTTTAAAAAAATGTTTTGGGGCTGGTGAGATAGCTCAGCGGCATAAGCGCCTGCCTGGCAAGTGCAAGGTCCTGAGTTTGACTCCCAGAACCCACATAAAGGAAAAAGGGGCCGGTGATATCGCTCAGTGGCACAAGCATCTGCTGGCAAGTGTGAGGTCCTGAGTTCAACTCCCGGTATGCACATTAAAAAAATTTTTTTTGGCGGGGGGGACAAACTCTTGCTAAGTCTGCTGTATTCCCACCTTAGTGACTGCTAAGTTGCTTGGGCTGGGCTTCAACTTGTGATCCTCCTGCCTCAGCCTCCTAGCTCTAGCTGAGTTTTTGCCATAAGCTGTACTTTTTATCCTACAGTGCCTTGGTGGGTGGTCCTGAGGCAAACAAAGCCACTCATCCTCCCACCACCCCTCACAGAGCTTTGGAGGTTAGCAAATGCAGACCAGCTCAGAATATTCTGTCCTGAATTCTTCCACTTCCCAGAGGCTGCCTGCTTCCCTTACCACTGTTTAATCTAGGCTCAGGTCCAGACCTTTAGTGGCCCTGGGAAGAGGAGCCTTGAATCCTTTTTGCCTCTCAGGGTGGCCAGCAAAGGGCAGCTCTGCCAGCAGCCTCAGGAAGCCTCTTAGCAGGATGAGGAAGTTGGGATTTGAAGCCGAGTGAATTGTGATTGATGGTAGCCCGTGGAAGCCTAAGGGCCTTCCAGGAATAGCCCGAGGGTGGGGCCTATCCTCAAGCAAGTCGGTGGGCACCATTGGTGTCCATGGGATGACACAGCTGGGCACAAGAGGGCCCTGTTAGTAGCCTTTGTCACAGTGCTCTCTGGAAGCCAAAAACGTCACAGTAGGGAGAGGCCGAGCAGGTGGGACAACACACAGGGACTGGGACAGTGCACAGGAAGTGAGCGACGGGGAGGGGCCTGCAGCCCACGAAGGTCAGGTGGGGATTAGAGGATGATGGGCAGGTGGACAGGAAGAGCCCAGGCCTGCAAAACAAATCCAGCCAGTGACTCACTGGCGACCTTGGGCAAAGTCAGTTCTTCAGATCCTATTACACAGCAGCTGCCTCCTTCCCTGTGACTATGGGGACAGTGAAGCAGTGTTTGCCCAAGTAAGCAGGCAGGGCACAACTGCAGGATGTGACATGCTGGGTGTCTGGCCTGAGTGTTGTGGACCAAAGCACTGCTTTGAATTTAAAGTGGGGACCTTGTCCTGTGTGCCCTTTCTCCCACAAATAAAGCCATACCTGTGTGACCCTGGGAACGCGGGTCTCCCTCCAGCAGTCCTCTCTAGGAGCCCTCCCTGCCAGACCAGTGCTTCGCAAGGGATGAGAGAAAGACGCTGAGGTGGTGGCCCCAGGAGAGGCTCTGAGCTAGGTGCCCAGCGTGTCTGGGATGACAGCCTGTCCTTGTGTGCTCTGAGATTCCCTGGTGATAGTCCACCTGTAATATGAAGCGAGCTCCTGGGGTATCCAGTAGCATCACCCAAAATGACAGTCACATTTTCAGCTTTTCTGCTAAACCTGAGGGCTTACTCGCAGCTTGGTTCTGGAGAAAGGGAGTTGAAACAAAATCTGGATTTCGTTGTTGTTTGTTTTTTTGAAACAGGGTCTAGCTATGTAGTTTAGTCTGGGCTTGAACTCACAGTGCAGCTCAGGCTGGCCTCAAACTCACAGCAGTCTTCCTGCCTCAGCCTCCCAAGTGCTGGGATTAAAGGCCTGCACCACTGCGTTCAGCAAAACAAAACCTTTTTGAGTATTGGGTCAAAAACCTCTTCTTGGTACCACATTGTCACCCTGGTGGGGTGGATCCTCAGTCTGGCTTTGGTAGGTGCCTCCTCTGCCTGACACTGGCAGGAAGTCTCAGTGTAAGAAGGAAAGGTGCAGCTGGGTACGGAGGCACGCACCTGTCACCCTAGCACTTGGGAGGCTGGGGCAGGAGGATTGCTGCGAGTTCGAGGCCAGCCTGGGCTACCTAGAAAGACCCTGTCTCAGAAAATGCTGAAAGAAAGATGCACCAGCGGGTGACTGTGGCCCAGCCAAAAACAGCTGCTTGCTCGTGGGGCAGTGACAGTCCAAGTGGCCTCCCTTTCATGGGCAGTGTCGGTGTCAGCAGGTCCTCCCCCTGTAGCCATGGCAGCTGAGGCAGCAGTTACTGCTTTCAGTGATCCCTGAAGCGCAGGCTGAGGGCGGGCAGGTAACCACTCAGGGTAACCTGGAGCCTGTGTAGCCCTAGGAATTGGCGCCAGGTCCAGAGCCTTTCTGATGTTCCGGCCACTTCCCAAGCTGGACTCTGAGGCCACAGTGCTACAGAGGTCTGAACACCACACCAAGCGGGCTTTGCCCAGGAAATCCCCTGTGATCACTTCCCCTGGCTGAACAACCCAAACCTCTTCTGCTTTTTTTGTTTTTTTTTGTTTTTCGTTTTGGAGATTTCACACTTGCAGCTGGTCTGTCAGCTAGCTCAGCAGCTGCAGGCTCTGCGGACGGCGCTGCCAGCATTCCTGTTAGTGTCTGACCCTGCACGCTCATGCACCTCCTTAAGACGTGATTGATTATCTCCATCAAGGGAGAGAAAGCGGCTGGCTGGTGGCTGGTGATTCCGAGCAGCACAGTGCAGAGTTTGGTGTCACTATATGACCTGCAGGAAGTCACTTAACTTCCTAGAGTCTCCGAATCCGCATCTGAGCTGTGTGACGAATCCCCCAAGTGGCAGCAAGGATCAGCACTTGACCCATCCCTGCAGAGGCTGTTCCTGCAGGGGCGTGCAAGGCTCCGCCAAATATGTGTGCCCTTGCGGAGTCTTCTGTGAAGCCTTCCATCAGGTGCATGTCTTCCTTTTTTTGTTGTTGTTTTTTTGTTTGTCTGTTTTGAGTCAGGGTCTCCCTGTGTAGTTCAGACTGGCCTTGCTCACTATGTAACCCAGGCTGATCTTCAGCTTGCACTGATCCTCCTGCCTCAGCCTCCCAAGTGCTGGGATTACAGGCATGCGCCAACACACCTGGCCATTTTCTTGTCCTTAAAAATGTGCACCTATTATATACATTTCACAACACATTTATTTTAATACTAAGAAAGCTGGGCATGGTGGTACACGCCTATAATCCCAGCACATGGGAGGCTGAGGCAGGAGGATCAGTGCAAGCTGAAGATCAGCCTGGGCTACATGGTGAGTTCAAGGACAGCCTGAACTACATAGGGAGACCTTGTCTAGAAGAAAAAAAGGGAAAAAGAAAAAGGGAAATGAAAATCCATTGTTTAGCATCCAGGCAAAGAAACAAAATGCAATCATTTCCTGTGCTCAGAATGCCAGGCTGTGCGGAGTGGTGCAGGTAGCATCTGACACGGCTGCTGCAGGGCTGCCGTGCTGTCAGCTCTTGCATCTTGCCTCCAGCAGTTATTCCAAGAAGAACTAGAATATCACGTACATCCCGCCCCATCCCCGCCATGTGCCATGCGGCCACCAGCTTCTACAGTGTCCAGGTATCCACAGCCTCCGCTCCCAGAGTTTCCGCCGAGTGAAAGCCATGGGCTTCGATCCCTTCGGGCCCTGGTGCTGGCTGCCGGCAGGACTCACGCAGGCTAGGTGCTCAGGCCCCGAGCGGATGGCCAGCAGATGAGGTCATGACAGACAGCTCCGCGGGCGGCCTGCTGGGTGACCCAGAGCCAGATGGAGGCACAGGAGCCTTTGGGCCCAGCCAGCAGCTGCCTGGAGCATTTGTGTTTTGTTTTGTTCTGGTGGTACTGGGAATCAGACCCAGGGACCCAGGGCCTTCTCACTGAGCTTACATCCCTAGCCCGTTTTAAATTATTATTATTTTTTTTAATTTAGGTACATGCTAAGCAAGTGCTCTACCCCAGAGCCCAGCCCCAGCGTCTTAATTCATTAAATGCCTGCTTATAGTTACACATTTGTCTAAACTGCTTCAACCTTTTTCCTTTTCTTAGTTTTATTTTTTTACTGTAGTAAAATATACTGACAAAATTTACCATGATAAGCTGCATATGGTGACGAATACCTGTAATCCCAGGACTTGGGAGGCTGAGGCAGGAAGATTGCCCCAAGTTCGAGGCCGGTCTGGGCTAAATAGTGAGTTCAAAGCCAGCCTGAACTATGTAGCAAGACCCTGTGTCAAAAAACTTTTTAAAAAAATACCATATTAAGTGTCCAGCTTAGTGTCATTAAGCATTTTTACATTGTTGTACAATCATCACCAATGTCCATTTCCAGAATTTTTCCATCATCTCAAACTGAAACTCTGCACACATGGTGGTAACACCATGGTAATAACATGGTAAGGCCATCCCGCTTTCTGTCTCTGTCCCTCTCACACTTCTAGGTTTCTCATCCAAGTGGGGTCAGGCGGTATCTGTCCTGTGTTTGGCCTCTTATTTACTGTAGCATCTTCAACTCTTTGGGGAACAGAAAGGGAATGGAGGAGTTGAGGCAATGGAGGATGGACCTTGATTGGCCTCTGGCCTTTCCTGGTCTGGGACTCTCTGCTCAGAAGTGAGTGGGATTTCCCTGGCGGCCGGGAGCGTCCTTTGGCAGAATGGGTTAATGGGCAGATTGATTGTCAGTGTCTTTGAAAATGGCTGGGAGAGCTTGGCAAACAGTGGAATGGGATCCTGCGCACAGACTTGGCTCGTTGAAAGAGGAGGACAGGAGGTGCGTGGGAATGGCGACCCTGGATTCCCGTCTGCTAGCATGGAGGTCGTGCCCACCCCTCTGCAGACCAGCTGGGCCTCCCTGGGCTGCCCAGGACGGTGGCGGAGGGGCCAGAGCTCTAGGCAGGGCTTGCCCACACCAGGCTGTTACCCGAGGCCCTGAGCTTTGGTTGTCCCTCATCCCCCCAGATTTCTGCATGAACCCCCAGACAGTGCTGCTCCTGCGGGTTATTGCTGCCTTCTGCTTCCTGGGCATCCTGTGTAGTCTCTCTGCATTCCTCCTGGACGTCTTCGGGCCCAAGCACCCAGCCCTGAAGATCACCCGCCGCTATGCCTTCGCCCACATCCTCACCGGTAAGCCCTGGCTGCTTGTGTGGGAAGGAGCTGCTTTGGGGTGGGGTGTGCGGGGGGCTCTGGGAGTGGGGACCTCATCTGTGAGCACACGCATGCCAGGTGCTTGAGTGACGCGTGCAGCCCTTCACAGCGCATCAGGCACATTTGCAGTTCGCCTCAGTCATTTGCAGATGCCCTTGCCAGGCTCACAGTCCTGCTGAGCCCAGCTGCTGAGAGGGAGGGAATGTTGTTCGATTTGACCAGGAATTTCACAACTCTCACAAGGTGGCATTTGAAGCCCACTGGAGCTCAGGGTTTGGACTGGGCAAGGAAGGAAGCAGGCCGTCTTCCTGGAGTGCACGGTCGGGCTGTTCCCTGTCCCCCTTCCTGTGCTCCTGCACATCAGCCTCCATGCTTGTGCGTGGCTGCCTTCTTCCCCGTGACCGGACTGGTTTGTCCGTTTGACCTGTGATGCTGGCCACCTCCAGCTCCCAAACTGCATGACCTTATCTGTTCCTTAAGTACCTATCGACATCCTGTGCCCTTAATATACCAATTACAATTTTTTTTTTTATGATACTGAGGATTGAACCCAGAGCCTATGCATTGAGCTACATCCCCAGTCCTTTTTAATTTTGTATTTTGAGACAGTTTCTACTAAGTTGCTAAGTAGCCCAGGCTGGGCTTGAACTTGCTGTCCTCCTGCCTCACCCTCCCAGGGTGCTGGGATGACAGGCATGCGCCACCATGGCTGGCTCCCACTGCACACCCTTAAGACAGAGAAAACCTGTCTGTCTCAGAGGGGTCAGGCAGCTGTCCCCACCTCAGGCCGAGAATCCCCTGGCCAAGCAAGGGCCTCGCTGCAGGGAATGGGCCCAGGCAGGTTCTCTGGGAATCAGGTGGGAGCCTGATTGGTTCCTCAGGCATCCTGGCTGCAGGGGCCAGCTAATCCCCCGTGTGCTGTCCCTCTGTCACCCAGTCCTGCAGTGCGCCACCGTCATCGGCTTCTCTTACTGGGCTTCTGAACTCATCCTGGCCCAGCAGCAGCAGCATAAGAAATACCACGGCTCCCAGGTCTACGTCACCTTTGCCGTCAGCTTCTACCTGGTAGCAGGCGCTGGCGGAGCCTCCATCCTGGCCACTGCGGCCAACCTGCTGCGCCACTACCCCACAGAGGAGGAGGAGCAGGCGCTGGAGCTGCTGTCCGAGATGGAGGAGAACGAGCCTTACCCAGCTGAGTACGAGGTCATCAACCAGTTCCAGCCGCCCCCTGCCTACACGCCCTAGTGGAAGCCAGGGCTTCCTTCGGTGCCCCCTCTCCCACCCAGAGGAGCGGCTTCCCCCTGCAGTCCTCACCGGTAGGACCCGATCCTCTTCATCAAACCCTCCCCAGGAGAGACTCTGCCTTAGGGCTGTCCCTGCGTCCCTGCTCCCTGAAGCTGGGATTCAGCAATTTTACATAAAGCACTCTTCCCCCCGCCACCCTCTGCTCCCTTCCTGCTCATGAGTCACTACCAATCAGGGATGGGCCGTATCTTTGGGACCAGGACTTTGCTTGGGAGCTGCTGAGAGTGGACAGTCCCAGAGAGAAGTGTCACCAGGTCGGTGTGTGTCCCACAGCTGTGGCCCTGCGCCCAACCCCTCCTTCCCTCTCTGAGTGCCCCAGCTGCAGGCTGCCCACTCCGGGGATTCTCTGCACTTTAGTCTTTGGCCTTCTCCCCACGAGTGTTCTGGTTTGATGGGGAGCAGAGCAGTTGTTCTCCCCGCCCTGCCCTGGCTTCGGGTGGCTGGTGCCAGGCAAGAAGAGTGGAGCTGGGCAGGAGACCGAGCCTTCCTGGTGCCTACATCAGATCAGCGTGAAGGGGACTCAGTCTCCCAGCCCCTTCGCCTTTTAAAATGTGAGTGGTTTTAAAAGGAAAAATCAAAACCAAGAAATAGCAAACATACTCTGTTTTTAAAATAGCCTGTTATTGTTTTTCAGAAATGTATCCCATCCCTTGGGCTCTGCAATATTTGGGACCACAGTTCCTTCCGAGCCCGTGGTCCCCTCCTTCAAGTCTCCCCATGCAGAATGCAGCCTCTCTCCCCCAGCTCCTTCCCACCTGGCCCCTGGGGCCTCCCTGTGGAACCAGAGCCCTGTGGTCCCCAGGGGCTGAGGACTGTGGCCTGGCTGGCCGGCCAGCGTGGTGCTCCTCAGGACTGCGGCTCTGAGACGTAGCCTGGCCTCAGCTCAGGAACGGGGGCCACAGCAGGGCAGGACCCTCCCCTGTCCACATAGGAACTCCAGCCAGCAGAGCCCCCATGTGTCGGGGTCAGACTAGCAGGCTTGGCTGTCCCTAGACTGCACCTTGGGGCTATAGCCTGCTGCATGCCTCTCTCCCTTCTTGAATGTTCTCTGGCCTGGCGGTGTGCTCCTGGCTCCTTCTTGCCTAGCTGTTGCTCTGGTTACCCCATTTGCTCTGGGTCTGGCTGAATTTTCTGCCCCAAGACCTGGGGCATAAAGTAAGCAAAACTCAAGAGGTCCTCAGTGTGGATCCAGACAGCCAAATTGTCCTTGTCCAGTTCCTGGCTTCGTTGGAATTTGAGTCCAGTGTTGAGCTAAGACGAAGCCTATTCCATTCTCCTCCCACCTGCAAGGGGATAAGCAGTTTCAGCAGGAACAGAGAAAGGCCATCACCACTGCCCTGTGGCTAAAAAGGGACTGTGGTGTCCCGTCTGCCTCGGGCTGGGTGGACCAAGGATGTCTGGACAGATGCCTGTGTGGAGACCATGTCTGCGTGTGAGCCAGCGGCTGCCTGGAGTTCACTGCTTGATGCCAAAGTGCGCCCCGACGTGACCCCCACTCTTCCAGACCCTTCTCTTAGGCAGGAAAGGCTGCCGGATGATGCCTGAGCACAAAGCCAAGGAGCCAATTTACATCTTTCTGTAAAGTCTCGAGTCCGTCGTTGGCACCCCGGATGTCTGAGCGGGCACCCAACACGCATGCCAAAGGGAACGGTCATTCACGAGGACTTGCACACGCCCCTGCGGACTGTGCCACGTGATTCGGAACCCTCTTTTTATTCGGTTCCCATGCCTCTGCCTTTCTTTTCCCCCTGCCATCCTGACACCGATAGTTTGTCATATAAATCCCCCTGGTTGTGTTTTTCTTTTCTAGGAAAAAAAATTAAAAAGCAAAACAATGAAAAACCCAAAACTACAAATAAGAATGTCAGTGCCAGTGGCTGCCTGTTATTTTTCTGCACAATTTTCCCAATTTGTTTTGTCCACTTTCTCTGAGAGAAGCAGGACACGCCCATGAGGCCGTCATTGACAACAAAGTCAGAAGGTATTTGGCTTGTGCCTGCCACACAGGGACATCGTCACTTCCAGGAGCCTCTCCAACTTGATGACTTCCACACAGGAAGTTTCCAGGCCGGACAGGGAGAAATGAGATGGTTCCACCCGAGTCCTTCATGTCAAACCCCTTATCCCCTGGCTAGCTGCAGAAGAGAGAGCAGCCTGTGAACTCCAGTCCTCTGTGGGGATGCCCCGAGTCTTGCAGAAGAACCCCCCCTTTTTTTTTATCATTTTTTGGGAAATCATCCTGGGGGAGCCCTGAGAGGAGAAATGGTTCTAGGAGCCTGAGCCTGGGCAGTGCCGGGTTTCCATGGTTGCCCAAGATCTCCATTCATTTGGCCCAGTTGCTAGGCCCCGAGTGTACAGCACAGTAGAAGAGTTTTGGCCTCCTTGGGGCAATATCCCATTTAGGTGTTTTTTTTTTTTTATTATTATTCCTGAGAGAGTACACATCTTTCTCAGGAGCTGGGAGTGTGTTCCCTCTCAACTTTTCTTCAGACAGCTCTCTGAAGGGCCCCTGGGGTTAGGAATAAAGCACCATTGGGCCCTGTGAGAGAGAAACGGTGGCTGGCAGGACCCTGTAGGATTTTATGTCCTTAGTTCAGGAGATGATGGTCTCCGCAGGAAGGCAGATAAAGGGTCCCCTGGACATCCCAGAGCAGTGCTGTGCCAAAGGGCGGGTGACCTGAGGGATTAGCAAAGGCTTCCAGGCGGATGCGGCTGGAGCCCAGCTTGATGTGGGGAGAGCAGTTTGGGGAGGGGGCATTCCCACTGAGGGAGTGGCATACTGGTGGCCAGGATGTGATGAGAGAAGAGGTGACACCCATCTGATGCACTAAAGCAAGGGAATGCCGAGGGGCACTGAGGAAGGAAGGGGGCCAGCTTTCTTGACTGGTGGCAGTGGTGGGCTGCTTGCTGTCAGTAAAGGCATCTGAGGATGGGGAGGTGGGGGACACGTGGGGTGTGGTGAAAGGACCTGAGACTGACAGAAGGGGAAGAGAGCAGTGTCAGCTAGGTGCTACGGTAGGGACTGGGACAGCACTGCCCCCGCTGATCCATCACGTGACATTTGGAAGGAAGCTGAGGCATGTGAAGGGCGGTGAGGGGGAGACATTGGAACACAGGAAGTGGGCTGTTGCCCCTGAGGAAGGCCAGGTCTCCCCAGACGACCAGAGCATCTTCACCTGGCATCTCACCCACAGTGGTCCACCCTCGGGGCCACTACGTTAAAGGGACACAAAGTTTGGGGGGTGGGGAGCACAAAGGAACCAATAAACTATGGCCCTTATTTTCAAATAGCCTCCAGTCTTTCCTCTTCCTGTGCATTTTTTTGTGGGGTTGAGCAGTGCATGAGAGAAAACGTCTTCTTTTTGGGTGGGTCCACCGGAAGTGAAGACTCTCTGTTAGGGACAGTGGCTTGGGAATCAAGATGTTCCTCGCTGTAGGATTTGGGGAAAGGGCAGTTTCCTCAGGACAGATTTTACTGGCCCCAGAGCTGAAGGTCTGTGGTGGACTGGCCTGCCCATTCAGCCAGGCAACACAGTGCTGGTCAAGGGCTCTCGGCCCACCCAGCCGTGTCCCAGGAGTTAGGGGACGAAGGACTCTCAGAGACACCAGTGCATGCACCTTGTTTCAGGCTTCTAGGGATCTGTGAGGGTACAGCCTCAGTGCAGAAGCTACACCGCTGCTCAGAAGGGTCCTGTCCTTGTCCCTGTAGAAAATGGCAACTGGCTCTGTGAAGAGCCATCTCTTTCTAGGGGGGTGGACTGTGTAACTAGGTGTCCCCTGTTCCACCTCCATCTTGGGGGTCTCTCACCTGAATTTGTAATGGCCCCACTACTGAAGGAGAATTGCCTTCTGGAATAACCTTGGGTTGGTGGATGGTTTTTTTTTTCTGGTTTATTGTGTGTGTGTGCGCGCGTTTTTTTGTTCGTTTGTTTTTGAGACAGGGTCTCACTGTAGTGCACGCTGGCCTTGAACTCCCTATATAGCCCAGGCTGGCCTCAAACTCATGGATCCTCCTGCCTCAGCCTCCTGAGTGCTGGGATTACAGGTGTGCGCCACCATGTGCGGCAGGGTTTGTTTTTATAAAGGGCAATGTGCCTTATTTTTTCCCACCTCTTTGCCTCATGACCTCTGGGTGAAGAGAAATTGGAACATGTGTGTGAACACACACAATTTCTATTATGCCGACAGGCCTAAGTCATTGTTTATGTGTCCACTGGGCCCTCGTTCATATGTCCACTGGGCCAGAGGGTCACGGCTTTTTATGCAACATTCATTCACCATATACTACCCCAGTGGTCCTTGTGGAGGACGCGAATGGATGAACACACTCAGTCCCTGCCCTCTAGGGTTCTCCACGACAGCTTCCCAGAAGAGACCTTGAAAGGCCAAAACCTGGCAATCAAGGAAGCTTCCTGAGCCCTGAAGAATGGGTGAGCGTTGGTGAGTGTGTGATGGGGTTGACGTGGCGGCAGGGATGGGTGGCTCTGGGGAGCACTGAGCTGGTGCCTTAGCCGAGGTGACATGCACTGGAGAGCAGTGGCAGGCATTAGGTGGCTGGACCTTGAGGGCTGGAACACCAAGGTTCATGCCAGCACATGACGGCCACAAGACCCAGAGCTTCAGCTCTCTCAATGGAACTGACTGGTTCCCATAACTGGAAAGTTTAGGGTAGTCCCGAGGGCTTGGCAGGGTCCAGGGCCTCAAACAACGAGCCAGGAACCCGATTCCTCTCCATCTCTTCGCTCTGTTTTCCTGCCCTGGCTGCCCCCTCCCCGGGGTGAACATGGCCACCACTGGCCCCAGACTCATCCTGACTTATTTTAGGTACCCAGATGACTTCTTTGCCCAGCTTCGATCATGTCCCTTTCCCTGAACTCTGGCTGAGGACTTGGAGTGCCATCCTGTGGCCCAGGTCGAGGACAGTAACATTGCATCTGGGATTCAGGTGCTACTGATAGTGACCTTGCACAAAAGCCCAGCCAACCCTAATCAGCCCCGCTGCACAGCCTCCCTCCAACCTGTGATGCACAGACAGGAGGCCACTGACCAGCTCTGTTGTTTTGTTTCTTTTCGTTACGCTGGGGATTGAACCAGGGCCTTGCACGTGCTAGGCAGCCACTCTACCGCTGAGTTACACTCCCAGCCCTCGGGGTTCCTTGCAGAAGTTCCTTATGTCCTACCCTAGAGCAGGCTTGAAGTCAGGCCCACCTGCTTTCAGTGGACAAACTGAGCCTTGCTGATACTGGCCCTGTCTCAGGAACTGCTCCTCTCCTACCCCTGCCCCTTTCCTCCTGCTCCCTGTCAGCACTGACCCAGCTTTTGACTTTGTTTTTCTTTTCCACTCTGAGCTCCATGCATTGCTTGAGTAGCTCTTGGCCCTCCTGGAGACACAGCTTGGCCATCCTGGCTGTTTGGGGTAACCACCCACCTAACTCCTATCCTGTCCCCCATCTCCACCAGGGGGTCAGGCCACAGATGGGGACACCAGAGACTGTGGGGCTGACACCATGTGCTGCCATCAGGGTACATTTCTGCATTAATTCCTCACAACCCCTGGCAGGTCTGCTGATCTTGGAATGATGCTACATTACTCAGGCTTCTCCAGAGAAATGGAACCTGTACGATGTGCATGTGCACACCGAGGGAGACTTAGCATGAGGAAGTGACTCCCACAATTATGGAGGCTGACAAGTTCCAGGACCTGCAGGGTCGTGGAAAAGTGCCAAGGCTGGAGAACCAAGAGAGCCAGTCTGAAGGCTGGCAGCCTTGAGACCCCGGAAGAGCCACAACTTCAGTTCAAGTTCAAAGGGAAAAAGAAATCCAATGTCGCAGCCCAAAGACAGCCAGGCAGGAGGAATCCTTTTCCTCGCCTCTGCGTTCTGTTCGCTCCCTGGGATCAGATGAGGCCAGCCCAAGGTAGGGAGCGTGTTCTGCCCGGTCTAGCAATGTAAACCACCTCACTGGGATTCCCAGAATTCTGTTTGACCAACCATCTGGGTACCCTGTGGCCCAGTCAAGTTAACATACAGTTTACCATCACAGATGCCATCTTTGTCATGTTTTATATCTAAAAATAATGTCTCCAAGCCCGGTGTGCTGTAATCCCAACACTTAGGAGGCTGAGGCAGGAAGTTGAGGCCAGCTTAAACTAGTGAGACCATGTCTCAAAAAACCAAAACAGGGCTGGTGAGACGGCTCAGCGGCTTAAGCGCCTGCCTTGCAAGCGCGAAGGCCCGAGTTCGACTCCCGGATCCCACATACAAAAAAGGGGCCGGTGATATCGCTCAGCGGCACGGGTGCCTGTTGGCGCGTGAGGTCCTGAGGTCGTCCCCCCGGTACCCACAAAAAAAAAAAAAAAAAAAAAAAAACCCAAAACAATAAAATATTTTAAAAATATATGTAGCAAAATTTTACCCAATCTTGCAACTACTTACTTCAGAGAGATGTTGAGAAATCACAGAGGGGCCAGGTGACCATTCTAAGTGAATGAAATTAGTTTGTTTTCTGTTCCCAGAACAAAATACCTGAAGTTAGATACTTAAGTAAAGTGCCTTTTCTTTTTTTTTTTTTTTTTTTTTACTGGGGAGTGAACCCAGGGCCTTCTCAGTGAGCTACAGCCCTAGCCCCCACCCCCTCTTTCTTTTGTTTTGAGGCAGGGTCTCGCCATGTAGTGTAGGCTGGTCTTGAACTATGAGACTAGGCTGGCCTCAAATTCTTCCTGCAGTTGCCTCCTGCCTCAGCCTCCTGAGTGCTGGGATTACAAGTGTGCACACTATGCCCAGCTCATGAGCCCTTTTTATTTTTATTTTGAGATAAGATCTTATGAAATCGCCCAGGCTGGGTTGTACCTGCGATTCTCCTGCCTCAGCTGCCCAGGGATTATAGGTGTGTACCACCATGCCCAGCTTGAATTTATTTTAAGATTAAAAAAAAATCCTTTGTTGTGTTTTTATTAGTACATATTTGCAGTACATGATTACATTCATCGTGGAAAAAACCCTTTGTTTTGAAAAAATTTTTGTTCTTGTGAAAAAGTTGCAAGAATAGGACAATGAATTCCCATACCTTTCAGCTAGACTTACCAGTTGTTAACATTTTTGCTACATCTATAGTTATTTTTTCCCAATAATGGGGATCCAACTCCGGGGTGCCGAATCACTGAGCTACATCCCCAGCCTTTTTTTTTTTTTTTTTAAGAGTAGGAAATTTTATTGGGGAAAAGGAAAGGGTAATAGGAATACTCCTGAGGCAGGATGGGTCCCTAAGGTGGGTTGCCCTATTTTTTAAATTTTGAAGCAGGGCCTAAGTTCCTCAGATGGGACTCAAACTTGGGATCCTCCTGCTTCAGCCTCTCAGGCTGGGATTACAGGTATAAGCCACCATACCTGGCTGTCATATTTATTAAAATACAATTCTCATGCCATGAAATCTATCCTTGTCAATGTAATTATTTACAAAGTTTAAAGGTGCAATTATCACCACTGCCTAATTCTGAAACATTTTCATCAGCCCAAAAAGAAACGTGTACCCATTAGCATTTCCTTCTTATTCCTACTGTCCTTCAGCACCTGGGGATCACAAGTCTTTATTCTCTATATATACTTGTCAATTTTGGCTATTTCATATAAATAGAATTGTATAATATGTAGCCTTGGTGTTTGGCTTATTTACTTAACCAAAGGTTCTTGAGGTGTGTCAAATGCTATAACGTGCATCAGTGTTTCATTCATTCATTTTTTTTTTTTTATGTGGGTACCGGGAACGGAACTCAGGACCTCGCGCTTGCCAGGCAGGTGCTTGTGCCGTCAAGCTATATCACCAGCCCGTTTCATTCATTTTTATGGCTGAATAATATTCCACAGTATGGCTATACCACATTGTGTTTAGCCACTCATGAGATGGACATTTGTGTTCTCTATGAATATTGCTATCATGAACATCTGTGTATGTTTTTTTGTTTTTAATTTCTCTTAAATATACACCGAGGAGTGCAGTTACTAGGTCATGGTAGTTTAATAGCTCCAAGAACTACAGGAGTATTTTCCAAAGTGGCTGCACCACTTTATTTTCCTACCAGCAATGGTGTGCCTGTTGTCACTGGAACACTGAGGTCATGTCCCATGGTGATGAAGAATGAAATTGTGGATGGAGGAGGTAGAATGCAAGAAAATTTATTTAAAATATATAAAGAGCTGGATGTGTTGGCACACGCCTGTAATCCCAGCACCTGGGAGGCTGAGGCAGGAGGATTGCCACGAGTTTGAAGCCAGCCTGGACTACATAGTGAGTTCAAGGCTAGCCTGAACTACGTAAGGAGACCCTGCCTCAAAATAAATAAATAAATAAATAAATAAATAAATAAATAAATAAATAAATTATATAAAGGCAAGGAAGTAAAAGCTATCAAGGCAAGGAAGTAGAGCTAGCTGGGAGGGGTTTCTGATTGGGACACCCTCTGAGGGCTTTTTGTCTAGGGGATTTTAAGGCGATTAGAAGGGAGCGCAGGCATTGTGTAAGCGTGGAATCTCCACCCTATAGGAGACTGTATACTTTTTTTTTTTTTTTTTTTAGGAGGATAACAATGGTTAATACATTACGTATTACTATCTTTAAGTTAGTTATTCAGGACACCAGACATTAGCATTCAATTGTCCAAACATTATTGGCACAAACCTTACTCTTCAATGAACTAAGTAAAAATGGTAGTGTATCTATCTTAACCATCTTTTTTTTTTTTTTTTTTTTTTTTTTTTTGTGGGTACCAGGGGGACGACCTCAGGACCTCGCGCGCCAACAGGCGCCCGTGCCACTGAGCGATATCACTGGCCCCTTTTTCGTATGTGGGTTCCGGGAGTCGAACTCGGGCCCTCGCGCTTGCAAGGCAGGCGCTTACGCCGCTGAGCCATCTCACCGGCCCTATCTTAACCATCTTATATATATATATACAATTTTTTTTCCCTTTCCCTTCTTTCTTTTCCCTATTCCAGTCTCTCTTTCCTTTTGACCAGTTTCTTTTTGATTCACCATATCTATTGTACATTTTGGATCTTATTTACTCTTTCAGTTTCTCATACTAGAGAGATAAGATGCTTACACATGTGCTTCTGGTTTATTTCACTTATGAGTATTTTCTCGAGTTGCATCCATTTACCTATAAAAGTCTCCAGTTTATCCTTCTTTATGGCTGAATAGTACTCCATTGTATAGAAATACCACATCTTTCTTATCCATTCCTCAGTTGATGGGCATTTGGGTTGTTTCCAAGATCTGGCTATTACAAATTGTGCTGCTATAAACATGGGTGCACATATATCGCTGTGGTATGATGTTTTTAATTCTTCTGGGAAGATGCCCAGAAGGGGAGTAGCTGGGTCAAATGGGACCTCCAACCCTAGTTTTCTGAGGAATCTCCACACTGACTTCCACAGTGGCTGTACCAGTCGACACTCCCACCAACAGTGAAGAAGGGTTCCTTTTTCCCCACAGCCCCTCCAGCATTTGTTATTAGTTGATTTCTTAATAGTAGCCATTCTTTCTGGGGTGAGATGGTATCTCAGTGTTGTTTTAATTTGCATCTCTCGAATGACTAGTGATGTTGCACATTTTTTTGTATATTTGTTTGCCATTAGTATTTCTTCATCTGAGAAATGTGTATTCATCTCAGATGCCCATTTTTGGAGTGGGTCTTTAAATTTGGGAGGTCTGATTTTTTTGAGTTCTTTATATGTTCTCGATAGTAATCCTTTGTCTGAGGAACAGCTGGCAAACATTTTTTCCCACATTGTGGGTTGTCTCTTCACTCTGTTGGTGGTTTCTCTTGCTGTGCAAAAGCTTTTTAATAAGATGAGATCCCAGTTATTGATTCTTTGGGATAGTTCCCGTGCGGTTGAGTTTTTATTCATAAAGTCTTTGCCTACACCAATGTCTCCAAGGGTTTTACCTATCCTACCTTCCAGCAGATTTAATGTTTCTGTTTTAATATTAGATCTCTGATCCATTTTGAATTTAGTTTAGTGCATGGTGAAAGATATGGATCTAGTTTTAATCTTCGGCATGTGTAGAGCCAGTTTTTCCAGCACCATTTATTAAAGAGGCTATCTTTCTTCCAGCGAATGTGTTTGGCACCTTTGTCAAAGATAAGGTGGCTTAGTATGTCTGGGGTTGTTTCAGCATCTTCTAATCTGTTCCATTGATCTTCAGGTCTGTTTTTTTTGCCAGTACCACACTGTTTTTATCACAGTAGCTTTATAGTATAATTTCAAGTCGGGGATTGTGATGCCCCCTGCCTTGCCTTTGTTGTCCAGAATTGCCTTTGCAATTCTAGGTCTCTTTTGATTCCAAATGAATTTTAGGATTGTTTTCTCTAATTCTGTGAGATATGCTGTTGGAATTTTGATTGGAATTGCATTAAATCTGTATAACAATTTTGGAAGTATGGCCATTTTCACTATATTGGTTCTTCCTATCCAGGAGCAAGGGATATCTTTCCATTTTCTGATATCCTCTTCAATCTCCTTTTTCAGAGTACTGTAGTTTTCAGTATAGAGGTCTTTTACATCCTTCGTGAGGTTGATTCCTAGGTATTTCATTTTTTTGGATGTTATTGTGAAAGGTATTGTTTCCCTAATTTCTCTTTCAGTAAGTTTGTTATTTGTGTACAGGAAGGCTATTGACTTTTGAGTATTGACTTTGTATCCAGCTACAGTACTGAATTTGCTTATTAAATCTAGCAGTTTTTTAGTGGAGTTTTTGGGGTCTTCTGTGTAGAGTATCATGTCATCTGCAAATAATGATAATTTAACTTCTTCCTTTCCAATCATTATTCCTTTTATTTCTTTCTCTTGTCTAATCGCTCTGGCTAAAGTTTCCAGAACTATGTTGAATAAGAGTGGGGACAGTGGACATCCTTGTCTTGTTCCTGATTTTAGAGGGAAGGCTTTCAGTTTTTGGCCATTTAGTATAATATTGGCTGTTGGTTTGTCATAGATAGCTTTTACCAGATTGAGATAAAGACCCTCTATTCCAATTTTCTGTAGGGTTTTTATCATGAAAAGGTGCTGGACTTTGTCAAAAGCTTTTTCTGCATCTATTGAGATGATCATGTGATTTTTGTCTTTGGTTCTGTTAATATGCTGTATTACATTTATTGATTTACGTATGTTGAACCATCCCTGCATCCCTGGGATGAATCCAACTTGGTCATGGTGTATAATCTTCTTGATGATTTGTTGGATTCTGTTTGCCAGTATCTTATTAAGGATTTTTGCATCTATGTTCCTTAGGGAGATTGGCCTATAGTTCTCTTTCTTAGTTGGGTCCTTCTCTGGTTTTGGTATCAGGGTAATGCTTGCTTCCAGGAATGAATTTGGGAGTATTGCTTCCCTTTCAATTTCATTGAAAAGTTTGAGAAGTAGGGGCGTTAGGTCTTCTCTAAATTTCTTGTAGGATTCGGCAGTGAATCCATCAGGGCCTGGGCTTTTCTTTGTTGGGAGGTTTTTAATTACATCTTCAATTTCATTGGTTGATATTGGTTTATTTAGGATTTTTAAATCTTCTTGATTTAGCTTTGGTAATTCATACGAATCTAGGAATCTGTCCATTTCTTCTGCATTTTCCATCTTAGTAGAATATAAATTTTCAAAATAGGTATAGATGATCTTCTGGATTTCTGCAGGGTCTGTCGTGATATCACCCTTTTCATTTTCAATTGCATGGATTTGAGTCTTTTCTTTTCTTTTTTTAATAAGGTTGGATAAGGGTTTGTCAATCTTATTTATTCTTTCAAAGAACCAACTTTTTGCTTCATTGATTCTTTGTATTGTTTTTTTATTCTCCAATACGTTAATTTCTGCTCTGATCTTTATAATTTCCTCCCTTGTACGGGCTTTTGGCTTAACCTGCTCTTCTTTTTCTAGAAGCTCGAGGTTCACCCTTAAGTTGTTTATTTGCGCTTGCTCTATTTTCCTGATATAAGTATTTAATGCTATAAATTTCCCTCTTAGGACTGCTTTCATTGTATCCCATAAGTTCCGGTATGTTGTACTGTCATTATCATTCAGTTGTAGAAAGTGACTAATTTCTTCTTTAATTTCATCTGTGACACATTGGTTGTTCAGGAGGATGCTGTTTAATTTCCATGTGTTTAGGGAGTTTTTGTGGGATCTTTTGCCATTGATTTCCAATTTCATTGCACTATGGTCTGATAATATGCATGGGATAATTTCAATTCCTTTGCATTTACTTAAGCAGGTTTTATGAGCTAGTATGTGGTCTATTTTGGAGAACATCCCATGTGCAGCTGAGAAAAATGTGTATTCGGATGTTGTGGGATGGAACACTCTGTAGACATCTACTAAGTCCATTTGTTCAAAAGTTTGGTTCAGTTCTACTATTTCATTATTGATTTTCTGTCCAGTTGATCTATCTTTTTGTGACAGTGGAGTATTGAGATCTCCCAATATAATTGTATTAGTGCTTATTTGATTTTTCATGTCCTTTAGTACTTGTTTTATATAGCTGGGTGCATTGGTATTTGACGCATATATATTTATGATCGTTATCTCTTCCTCTTGGATTGTTCCCTTTACAAGGATGTAATGACCGTCTTTATCTCTCTGAATCCTTCTTGGCTTGAAATTCACTTTGTCTGCAAAAAGAATAGCTACCCCTGCTTTTTTCTGGGTTCCTGTGGCATGGAGTATTGTTTTCCATCCTTTGACTTTCAGTCTATGAATTTCTTTCTGAATTAAATGTGTTTCTTGTATACAGCATATTGTTGGATCTTGCTTCTTGATCCATTTTGCCAGTCTGTGCCTTTTGATTGGTGAATTGAGACCGTTAACATTGATGGTTAAAACTGATATGTATTGACTTGTCATGATATTTTCCTGTTGTTGGTTCCCACTCTTTGTTTTTCCGCTTTCTGGCTATTTAATTATTTGCCCTGCCTGGTGGATTCCTTCTGTTGGGGTTCCTATCTCTTTCTAGAATGTCCTTCAGAACGTTTTGGAGTGCTGGTTTGGTGGTCATAAATTTTCTCAGATGTTCTTTGTCATGAAAGTATTTTATTTCTCCATCAATTTTGAAAGATAGTTTTGCAGGGTACATCAATCTGGGCTGAAAATTATTTTCCTTTAGAGCTTGCAATACATCATTCCAAGCTCTTCTTGAATTGAGGGTTTGTGCTGAAAAGTCAGCTGTGATTCTGATGGGTTTTCCTTCATAGGTGATTTGTCTCTTCTCCCTAACAGCTTTTAAGATTCTGCCCTTCTGTTGAATTTCTGGGATCTTGACTATAATATGTCTGGCTGAAGTTTTTTTTTGATCATGTCTAGTTGGTGTTCTAAAAGCTTCACTTATGGGGTGTCAAATTCCTTTTCTCTTCCAGGAAAGTTCTCCCTGATTATGTCTTTGAACAAGGTTTTAATGTCGTTGATGCTATCTCCTGCTTTTTCATTTATTCCAATTATTCTTAAGTTGTTTATCTTTGAGTCATCTAGCAGCTGCTGAATTGATTTTTCATGGTCCCTTGCTATTTTTAAGAATTTTTCCATTTCATGATCACTAATTGCAAGCCTGTCTTCTATATCTGAGATCCTGTCCTCGCATTGGCTTATTCTGCTACAAATACTTTCAATGGAATTTTTTGTCTCTTGGATATCTGCTTGAATCTGCCTTATGGATTGCATTTCTTTCCTATGCTGAGCATTCATGGTTTCTATAGTTTTCTTAAGTTCATCTATTTTTTTGTCTGTATCAGCTATAGTGTCCTTAAGCATGGTCTTCATTGTAGACATTATCTCTGCAGTTATCTGTGAGATTATTTGTTTTAATTTTTTCCAGAACCTCATTCAGTTGCTTTGTTGTTACCACTTCAGATAGGCCAGGTGGGTGGCTTTCGGATTGTCCCACCTCGTTGCTCCCTAGGTTTGCCTTTGGTGAATTGGATGTGTGGGGTTGCATCTTGTTTAAGTGTCGTCTCATTTTTTCTTTCTTTAATTCCTGGGGTGATGTTTGCAAATTACCTATAGTAGGTTACTTTATTGCTAGTGTTTAAGATCTTTAGAAGATGACTACTTCTCTGCAGTATCTTCCAAGTGGAGCTTGCTTTTAGGTTTTGAGCTTTCTGCCAGATCCTACCTCTTCAATTCGTTGGGTATGCGAAGTTGCTACCTGTTTGGCCCAGTCCTTGATTCTTTGGTACTGTGCCACTGTATTTTCTGTGTCCCTTAGTCAATCTCAATCATGAAATATCAGGAAGGAAAGATGTTTAGAACAATTATTTCACATTTGGCTATAATGTTAACTAAAGCATCAAACACAGCCTAGAAAATGACAGACTGAGCTAACCAGTTATTTACCACTTTTAGCTGTATAGAGTTGCGGTTATATAACAAAATCTAAAACACACCAGAAAAATTATATGCAGTATACAAGTCCT
Source organism: Erethizon dorsatum (assembly GCA_028451465.1). Taxonomy (NCBI): domain Eukaryota; kingdom Metazoa; phylum Chordata; class Mammalia; order Rodentia; family Erethizontidae; genus Erethizon; species Erethizon dorsatum. Next base: position 9,261,881 of record CM051824.1, read on the forward strand.
ATGTATGTCAATTTTTCCCTGAGGAGTTTAAATTTAAAATGAGTTAAGGAGGAAATAGAGTATTGGGAGAAGAGGAAGGAATTAGATGTAAGGTTAGAGGACCAAGAGGGATCCCACTAAAATTGGGACACTAGTGCAGAGGACAGGTGGTAGAAAGAGAAGGAAGGGATAAAAGGAAGAACAGATCACAACCACAATCAGAAAGAAGTTAGAGGCGCTGTTTACACTCATATAAAAAACCAGAGAGAATAATGAAGGAAAGAGCAAATACACATACAGAAACAAAAACGAAGATAAAAACAATAAAACAGACAGATCAAAAATAAAACCCCACCAAAAAAACAAAACAAAACAAAACAAAAACAAAAAAACCCCTTCGCCAGAACAGAAAACAAATCAGTGAGAAAAAAAAATAAAAATAAAAATAAAAAAAATAAAAAGAATCAGTTCCAGGTGTTGACTCTGTTGTAGGCAGGTACCTTGTGACAAAGTCCTGTTCTGTGCAGGTCCGTCCCAGTAAGCCAGGAGCGCCCTCTGGCGGGCGGTGAGCAGAGGCGCGTACTTTCAGGTAGAGACCAGTCTAGCTCGCCTCCGCTCTCAGCGCCCTTTCACGATCCCTGGGCCTGAGAGGCTCAGCGCGCTGTCCGGAGCGCGGGTTCCCTGCACTGGTTCCCGCCGCTCTGGTTTTTTGCCACGCCCCCCACAATGGCGCCGGGCCAGTCGCTCTCTGGCGCGGGACAGGTGTGGCTGAGAGTCCAGTCTCGTTCGCCTGCTGACCTCAGCACACTTTCGTGGGCTCAATTGAGAGGCCCTGTGCTGCCCTGTCCGGAGCACAAGTTCCCAGAGCAGTTTTCGAGCCGCTCTGAGTTTCGCCACACCCCCCACAATGGCGCCCGGCCGGTCGCTCTCTGGCGCGGGGCAGCTGTGGCTGAGAGTCCAGTCTCGTTCGCCTGCTGACCTCAACACACTTTCGTGGGCCTGAGAGGCCCCGTGCTGCCCTGTCCGGAGCACAAGTTCCCAGAGCAGTTTCCGAGCCGCTCTGAGTTTCGCCACACCCCCCACAATGGCGCCCGGCCGGTCGCTCTCTGGCGCGGGGCAGCTGTGGCTGAGAGACACTCACCGCCGGTCAGCGCCGTTCTCCGCCGCTCCCCTGCCCCGCCGCTGTCTCAGGATCCTCCGTGGGGGCTCCCCGGGCGCCAGCTGCCACCGTGTGTCCGTAGAATTGAGCCTCCGCCGGCGCTGCAACTCCCGGGATAGTAGAAGGTGCGCGCCCGCGGTCTGCTCCTTCTTTCCTTCTTCTTTGTTGGAAGTCACCCGTCACTGGTGCCGGGGGTCCCAGATTGCGCTTCAGAACTTTTCTGGGTTTCGGGGAGGCATCTTCCCCCCTCCTGCGCTTTCCGGGTCTCTATATTCCCGTGTTCCAATGGTAACTTTTAGAGAGAGTTTCGCTGCCTGCTTCTTACTCATCCGCCATCTTGAGGTCTAGCCCCGACTGTATACTTTTCAGGGTTCAATCTATGCAGTGTCCATGCAGGGCCCATGCACCCTGGAGCCAATGGCCCGCCTGATCTTGCTCTGGGGAGGGGGACCTGGACAGCCGCAGGACACCTGGCAGATGTTCTTGTGAAGTCCCTGGAAGTGCGTGACTCAGCAGACTCCATTTTGGGGTCTGGTCCTTACTGCCTAATAGGATTCTAATTCCTGTTTCCCTAATTCCTGTTACATTGTCATTGTCTTTTTTTTGTTGCTTGTTTTTTGTCATTGTCTTTTTGATTCTAGTCATCCTCAATGGTGTGAAGTGATATCTTGTGGTTTTGAATTGCATTTTTCTAATGACTGATGATGTTGATCATCCTGTCCTGTGCTTATTGACCATTCACATACCTTCTTTGGAGAAATGGATGTTGAAATCCGTTGCCTATCTTTTAGTTGGGTTGTGTTGTATGACTGAGTTGTTAAGAGTTCTTTTTTTCTTGAGACAGGGTCTTGCTATGTAGTTCAGGTTGGCCTTGCACTATGTAGCCCAGGCTGGCCTCGAACTCATGGCAATCCTCCTGCCTCAGCCTCCTGAGTGCTGGGAGTACAGGCATGCTCCACCATGTCTAGCTAAGAGTTCTTTATATAGTCTGGACACTAGACCCTTACCAAGGTGGACAATAGGCAGCAGGTCTACATTCAGAACTGTGTGACCAATACATTGAAAATATTCTGGAGGAATTAAAAATATGACTTGATACTTTCCACTGTGATAGAATGCCTTTTTAAAAAAGATTAGAAGGCTGAGGATGTGGCTCAGTGGTAGAGTTCTTGCCTTGCATGTACAAGGCCCTGGGTTCGATCCCCAGCACCACAAAAACAAAACAAAAAATAGCAGCCTAAAAAAAAAAAAAAATTGTTTAAAAAAAAAATGGGGCTGGTGAGATGGCTCAGCGGCATAAGCGCCTGCCTAGCAAGCGCGAGGTCCTGAGGTCAACCCCCGGTACCCACAAGAAAAAAAAAAAAAAAAGATTAGAACTCCGCACGTGCTCACCAGAGCTCAGGGTAAAGGAAACAGATACTGGGGACTCTTGCTTTGATCCGACCTATGGGTATATTAGGCAGCTCACTTTTAGCTGCAAAATGACTAAAAACAACTCAAATTGGTGATGCAAGAAAGGAATTTATTGGCTGAGTATCAGAAAAGTCAAAGATTAAAGTGAATTCAGGGCTCCCAAAATGCTCTCCTTGCTGGGTCACTCTCTCGTCCACTTCTTTTTTTTTTTTTTTTTTTGTGGGTACCGGGGGGTCGACCTCAGGACCTCGTGCGCCAACAGGCACCCGTGCTGCTGAGCGATATCACCGGCCCCTTTTTCGTATGTGGGATCCGGGAGTTGAACTCGGGCCCTTGCGCTTGCAAGGCAGGCGCTTACGCCGCTGAGCCATCTCACCGGCCCTCTCGTCCACTTCTGTTCCTGACGTGGGCTCCCTTTCCGAGCCAGGCCTTCCCCGCCTGGCAGTAAGAGAGCTGCTTAGCCCCAGGCTTTCCTCAGAGCTCCGCATTCAACACAAGACGAAGCAATCTCTTCCTTTGCAGGTTACAAATGGCCCAGGAGTCGCTGGGATCGGCCCTCCTTGACTGGGCTGGAGGTCACTTGTTTGCCCCTGATGATGGCATCAGATCACAGGGAGGGGAGAAAGGTGGGCGGTTCCATGAAGAGGACATCCAAGTCCTTTACTCCAAGGAGGAGGGTAGTGGCAACACTGGGCCAGCTGTGCTCCTAACAGAGCCTGGTCTTCAACCCCCTTCGGCACATCCCTTAGTCGCTTGACATTGCCATCGTCAGCCCCCTTGCCTGTCTCGAGTGTCTCCTCTTACAGCGCAGCTAGTAAGGAAAGGAAGTAAGCTGGCCGCCTAAATGATGACTGTCACACTACAGCTAGATCACAAAATGCAATGGGCATTCAACCAAGGGAAGTCTGAAGGGGCCAGGGAGGCTGTTCTGGGGTGTCTTTAAGGCCCCCAGAAATAGAGAAGAGGAGTGGGTGGCAGACTGGGTCCAGATCTCCCCTTTATTGTTGGCAGAGGGGCTAGGTTGGCAGACATGGCTTTCAACCTGTTAGCTACTTGGGCAGCTGATGCAAATCTCATGGGACAGATGAACCCAGCCGGTCTTGAGAGCAAGACCCCTGGGGAGCCGAGCCCCCCTCAGCAGAGCAGGGATCCTGCTCCCCACAGGCAGCTCACTCCAATGAGGAAGGAGGGCTGCACATGACCAGTGTCCCCTCCCAGTCCACCTATCAGAGTAGCCATCTTTTCCTTTCCCTGGAGCAATGTAAATAGAGGGGCAGAGAGGACAGGAATGGGAGCCCAGCATAGCTCCCTGCAAATGGAAGGGAAGTGGTAATTTTCCAAAGGCTCCTGGCAACAGTGGCATTGACGATCAGCCTCCCGAGGTCCAGAACAGGAGGGAGAGGGGAGACTTCAGGCCAACACTCTTAGATGCAGCTTTTGGTTGCCCCCACTGTGAGTGTGGCCCTCCTCTTGTCCCCTTGTCCCTTAACTCTCTGTACTAACTGCTTGACTGCCAGGTCGCTGTGGTGCGAAACTCCTACCTCCTGGTGCTTGGTCCCAGCTTGCTTGCCATGGTTGTCTCTCTGAACCCTAAGATTTTCCTCTGGTTACAGCTGGCTTTGCTTCTCTGTACCTGCCACACCGCAATGAGCAGCCTGTTTCCCAGCAGCCCCTGCGGTGAGGTTCCTTCCCATAGCAGTGAACTGGGCCAGGCCTCGGTGATGTTGACTAAGCTAAGCCAGAACCGCACAGACTGCCAGGAAGGAAGCAGGAAGAGTCCCACGCCCCGTGGGCGCCTCCTGCCTGTTGGGACAATGGGGGCAGCTCCTGCCTAACCAAGGCAGGGAAGTCTTGCTCCCCGGCACAGTATTGGTGGCGGCTGTCCGAGCCCTCCCCCTCCCTGCAGATCCTGCTCTGCCTCTGAGAAGGGTTGACCCGAGGTGTCTTTGGCCTCACAATTCCACACGCAGCTGTGCTGTGGATCACATAAACAGATGCTGTCCTGAACTGTTTTGAGGTTACGCAGTAGGAAGAAATTGCCTGCTGTAAGAAAGAGATTTCGCATCCCAGGGAGTAAGTGGATAAACTTTCCACTCTGAGTAATAGATGAATAGAGCTTTGGATTGCGTATACATTAGGAAGGAAAGAAAAGGCTCTTATCGTTGCTTTTTGGCCTGATCTTTGGAGCCCAGGGATTACATCAGACTCAAGTACTTGGGGGAAAGAAAGAGATGGAGGCGTCATAAGAGTATTAACAACCCACTTAGAGTAGGTCCGTTTAACTCTCCGTGGATGCACTGGTTAATGCCTGAGAGGCGACTTCTGCGTAGGCTGCTGCTGAGACAATGAACAGGGCTTCCTAACTTCTCTCTGGGAGATGTGGTCTATAGTTTGAGACCAGAGCCTGAGGCCATGAGGAAGGGCAGGAGGGCATCAGCTAAGGGATATCAGAAAGGGGCGGCTGGAGACAGTGCAGAGCCCATGGTCTAAGCCCAGCTCAGTCACGTGGACAGGGCTGCTCCACGGACTCCATGGCTGCCTGTTTCCGGTTGGCTTCCCTGGCAGCAGACTGAGGTGGAGATGAGCACATGGGACAGGTGTTGGGGTGTCCTTGGGTTCCATGCCTGTGGGGGAGCGGAAGGAAAGGGCCTTCGGCCAGAGATGGTTTGCGAAGTTCTCTGGACAACACCTCAGCTGAACCCATGGAGAGGCTGGGGTGGCCTTCACGGAATGTGGGGCCAGGCCCTTACACCTCACGCTCAGCCCTTACACCTCACGCTCAGCCAGTCACAGGAGTGCATTCTGTCCCGAGAGTGGCGCCACCTTGGGTGAGGACCCTCTCTTTCTCTCTTCACTTTGAGGCAATTTCTTTTTTTTTTTTTTTTTTTGAGACAGGGTCTCACTATGTAGTTCAGGCTGATCTTGAACTCACTGTGTAGCTGAGGCTGGCCTCAAACTCTCAGTGATCCGCCTGCCTCAGTCTCCTGAGTGCTGGGATTACAGACATGCGCCACCACGCCTGGCTCATTTCCTGGCAATTTCTAAAGAGAGCTGACAATGGAGGGCTGTCAACCAGAATACTCTCAGCAGCAAGGGGCAGATGTCCTCTGTCATGAGTGGGACATGACTGGTGTATCAAGGTGGCAACTACCCCTTGCAATTCTGATCTACTCCTTTGTAGAACTTCTGGAAGCTTTTCTTCTTTCTTTTTGGTTTTGTTTTGTATTTTTGTTGTTGTTGTTTCTAAGTACAGTACTTAGTTTGTTGCAACAACAAAAACAATAAAAAGACACTTGATTGAAGCAGGAACATGAGGATTATCTCAATTTTTCCATATAAAGGGGGAGGGTCGGGGCAGCAGTAGTTATGGTCACTCTTCCTTACACCCTGTAGAGGATTCTCCACTTTACCATGTACTTTTGTTGTTGTTGTTGCTTGTTTGAGATATGGTTTCACTGTTTAGCCCAGGCTGGCCTTGAATTTAGGTGATCTTCCTGCCTCAGCTTCCTGGGTGCTGGAATCACAGGCAGGTGCCACCATGCCTAGCTCAGTTTACCTAATACTTTAATTTACATGATCTCATTTGAGCCTTACCACAACCTGTGATCACTGACAGGGCTGGGATCTTACCTGTAATTTTTATTTTACTTTTTAAATTTATTATTGTTACTATTTTGGTACCGGGAACTGAACTCAGGACCTCACACTTGCCAGGCAGGCACTGTGCCACTGAGCTATATCCCCAGCCCTTACCTATAATTTAGAGATGAAGCAGCTCAGTTTCAGAGACAATATAGATTGCACTTAATTGGAAACCAAAATGTAAAATAAAGGCTGGAAGAAAATGAGCCACATAAACACTCATCTCTAACTGAGAAACCAGTAAACCAAGAGTTGCACAGCCTTCCTGGAGCCTGCGGAGCTTAGTGCCACCACTGCTCAATGGGATTTTTAGAATACAGAATTGGTGACTCCTACTGAATTCCCACTCAGTTTAGCTATCTAGCCTGCACTCATCCAAAGTGGGTCTTGGAGCAGGAAGTGGACTGTCATAAACTTAATTAGACTGTGACTCTAACTGCAGCCAGATGTGGCTTCACTGCTAGAGCAAATCAGTGCATGCTCTGAAACAACATATGCAGTTATTGGTCTGATGAATGTTTTCCGCCATTGTTCTTAGTAAAGACTTTCAAAAGTGGCTTGCTTTTGTGAGCTGGCAGGCTAGCAATACTTATTTTTATCCAAACCTGGGATTATATCAACTCCCTGGTCATCATCTGTCATAAGCTAGTCTGCAGAGCACTGGGCGTGGTGGTGCACACCTGTAATCCCAGCATTTGAGAGGCTGAGGCAGGAGGATTGCTGTGACTTTGAGGCCAGCCTGGGCTACATAGTGAGACCTTGTCTTAAGAAAACAAAAACAAACAAACAAACAAGTCTTGAGAAAGTGTTCCTAAATGTGGGGAACAAGTCCCATGATATTCGGTGAGGTTTCTAGGTGTGCCAGGGCCTGGGGTGTGCTGAGAGATCCCTTTCGAGGTGAAAGGTTAATGGTTGCTTCTGGCCCCTACTACCATGAAGACAGAGGTACAAGGTCCAGTGGGTTTGCCTTTGGAGGTAACACACTTGCTGGATTCTTCTCTGGCCCATTTTCTGAATAACCTGAAAGGCTGTCAGTTTTGAGTGGGGCCCAGAACAAAAGAAGGCATTGTCAATAGCTCTGCCTGCTAGGCAGGCTACTCCACCACTGGGCCCAGGACCCAGTGGGAGCGGTGGTGCCGGAAGTGTCAGTGGTAGACAGGATGCTACCAATGTGTGGATCACAGTGCAGATGTGGAGGACTTTCAAGTAGCCAGGTATGGTGGTACCTATGCCTACAATCCTAACACTCGGGAGGCTGAGGCAGGAAGATTGCTTTGAGTTTGAGCTCAGCCTGGAATACGTAAGTGAATTCAAGGCCAGCCTGAAATACACAGTGAGACCCTGTCTGTTACGGCTTGTATCCAGATGTCCCCTCAAAGCCTCATGCAGTCATAGGTGGGGTTTTTCAGAGGTGGCTGGATCTAAGTGTGTGATGCTAGGACTAAGGGTGGCCCACCCTGGGTGTGAGTGCCACCCACCCTAAGAGCAGGTAACCTGGATGGAAATACGGGACAGAAAGAGGGCTGCTGTCATTGCTTGTTGCTGCTGCTTCTGCCTACCCTATTTGCCATGGAGTAGTTCTCCTCTGTGATGCCCCTCTGCCATGCCACCCTGCCTTGGAGCCAGTCAATTACAGACTGCAACCTCTACAAACTGTGAGCTAAAATAAACCTTTCCTCCTCTGACTTTGGGTGTCGGGTGTTTTAGTAATGAGAAAAGTAACTAAGACACTGTCTCAAAAAAAAAAAAAAAAAAAAAGGGCCGGTGAGACGGCTCAGCGGCTTAAGCGCCTGCCTTGCAAGCGCGAAGGCCCGAGTTCGACTCCCGGAACCCACATACGAAAAAAGGGGCCGGTGATATCGCTCAGCGGCACGGGTGCCTGTTGGTGCGCGAGGTCCTGAGGTCGTCCCCCCGGTACCCACAAAAAAAAAAAAAAAAAAAAAAAAAAAAAGGCCAGGAATATAGCTCAGTGGCAGAAGTGCCTACCTGGCAAGCACAAGGTCCCGAGTTCGATGCCTGGTACCAAAAAAAAAAAAGACTTTGAAGCTATACCATCTGTACTGAATTCCTACAATTTTACAAGTCCTCAACATCCGTTCTGAATGTTAGGCTGAAACCAAAAGCAAGGTTTAATCACACGATGGTTTACAGTTTTCATCTCCCAGTTCCCGGATGTGATTGGTCTAGATGTGTGCTTTATGTACCCACCTCCTGGGGGCCCCCTGCCTGTGGGGCAGCCAGATGCAGCCTGTTCATCCTCACCCCATGTGGACCACCAGGCATTGTCCACGGACCACAGCTTGGTCATTGTGTCACACCATGGGACATGCCTGCTTCCTCTGAATCTACCAACTGGAGCTCTGCTGGGAGAAATCTGCTTGGGCCACACCCAGGACCCCAAGAAAGGCCTGGGGACCACAGATCCACAGGTCACTTGCTATCTTGCCCCCCGCTGCCTGGCTGCGTGTCCTGGGCAGCTGCCCCTTCCGATGAGCCCTGCGAGGCCTGCTGCCCTCTTCTGCCCGGTCCCTGAGTAACTGGGGAGTTTTGCTGTGCTGCTTCCTCAGTGCCACACTCACCAGCTCCCTCACCCCCAAATCTAACTCTACTCCTGGTCAGGGCTCTTCAGAGGAATAACCTGGATGCAGGTCACAAGGGCATCTGCCAGTACAGACAAGTTCCCTGTAGAGGGTCACCAGGTCACTTAGGGCTTAGGGAGGATAAAGGAGCAGCCTAAGAGCACATTGTAAACGCCTGTGACCAAACGCCCTAGAACCCTGTCGGGCAGGGCCAGAGTGACAGTGGTTCTCCAGAGATCCCAAGGCCACAGGTGAAAAAACAGGGCCCCCTACCCATGGTTTCTATAGTTTGTTACTCTTGGTCAACCATGGTTCAAATACTAAATGGAAAACTCCAGAAGGAATAACTCATAAATTTTAAGTGAACTTTTATTATATTGTTATAATTGTTCTATTTTATTGATTGACTGCAGTACTTGGGACAGAACCCAGAGAGCAATGAGTGACATCCCCAGCCCTTTTTATTTTTTATTTTGAGGCAGGCACTAAGATACCCAGGCTGGCTGCAAACTTGTAATCATCTTGCCTCAGCCTCCTGAGCAGCTGGGATTGATTACTGGTGTGTGCCACCACTCCTCGCTCTATTTTGTTATTGTTGTTAATCACTTATTGTGCCTTGTTTGTGAATTAAACTTTATCACAGATATATGAAAAAACATAGACTATTACAGAAGCCAGTACTACCCAAGTTTTCAGGCATCCATGGTTGAGGGGGGTCTTAGATGTGTAGTATCCTATGCAGATAAGGGGACACTTCTGTATTCTCCCTTCTTTCCTAATTTTGAGGTAGGTTTCACTGAATTGCCCAGGCTGGTAGTGGAACCTGCCATCATCCTGACTCAGCCTCACAGAGTGCTGGGATTATATGTGTGTCCTTATGCCTATCTGTGTATTCTTTCGATTCAGCTTCTAGCATGCCACTGGGCGTGTAGAGATTTAACATTTGACTGGGGACCACAAATATCCCAGTCCTGAGCTGAGCGTGATAAACTGGGCATCGTAAGGTTGGCACACACAGTGGCCCTTGTCATCACACAGAATGGTATGAATGAGACTGACTCTGTAAGCCCTGAAAAGGTTCTACGAGTAAGCATCCTGCTACCTTGCCTCTCCCTCAGCCTGCGTCTGTGGCCTCAGGAGGATGTCCTAGGACCAGGTGACCAAAGAAAGAAAAGAAACCAGGCCAGGATATTGGTATAACCCCACTCACAAGTGGTCCTGAGGACAGTGGTCAAAGGAAACCCTACGGGGCGGGGTGGAATTCTGAATGGTGCATCCCGTGGCTCATTTTGTGTGGCAGGAGCGATGGCCAGCAAAGCAGTGCTGCACTGAAGAAGCCTCCCTGGATAGGGTCGAAGGCTGAATGATTTCTCCTTAAAACTGGGAACGAGGGCCGGTGAGATGGCTCAGTGGCTTAAGCGCCTGCCTTGCAAGCGCGAAGGCCCGAGTTCGACTCCCGGAACCCACATACGAAAAAGGGGCCGGTGATATCGCTCAGTGGCACGGGTGCCTGTTGGCGCGTGAGGTCCTGAGGTCGTCCCCCCGGTACCCACAAAAAAAAAAAAAAAAAAAACTGGGAACGAGGTAAGCGCATCTGCTCTATTTCTATCCAACACTGGATCAGAGGTTCAAGACAGTGCAGTAGGCAAGAAAAAGGAATAGGTACAGGTCAGAAAGGAAGAAGTAAAGCTATCTTTATTTGCAGACTACATGACTGTGGATATAAAAATTTCTAAAGAATCCACAACAATAAGCTATTAGAACTAAGAAGTTTAGCAAAATTGCAGGGTACAAAGTCCAATATAGAAAAACAATTGCATTTGGAATTTTAAAATATTTTCAATAGTGTTAAAAAATCAGAAAAAACTACCTAGGGTAAGTTTAACAAGATATTTGCAAGACTTGCACGATGAAAGCTAAAAAAAACATTAAGAGAAATGAAATGGAGAGAAATCAGTGGGGAGACGTACTGTACCGTGCTCATGGGTCGGGAAGAACCCAGATTGTGGGGACATCAACTCCTCCCCAGTTAATCGAAGGAGCCAGTGCAGTCCCAGTCCAAAGTCCATCAGGCTCTTCTTTTCCTAAAAATTAGGAAAATTTAGAATTAAAAAGTCAATCCTGGGCTGGTGAGATAGCTCAGTGGCATAAGCGCCTGCCTGGCAAGCGCGAGGTCCTGAGGTCGACTCCTGGTACCCACATTAAAAAAAAAAGCAAAAAGAAAGAAAAGTCAGTCCTAAACTTTATATTGGAAAGAGGTGGGCAACAGAGTTTCAAAAAAGGTGCCAAGGCATTTAATGGGGGTGGGGTGGGGGAGTGGAGGGTTAAATAGCTCAACAAATGGTCCTGGAATACTTGGTATCTATGTGGGAAAAAAAAGAACCCCAACCCTTATCTTTATCAACACAAAAATTAACTCAAAATGTACCAGTAACTGTGAAAGGGCAAGCTAAAATTTCTAGAGGAAAACACAGTTGGCCTTTGTGACATTTGGGTAGGTAAAGACTTCTTAGGACACAAAAAATACAAACCATTAAAAGAAAAGTTTGATACACTGGACTGCATCAAAATTGAGTACTTATTTTCTATAAAATATATGATTAGGAAAATAAAAAATCCAGAATTAGCGAGAAAATATTTGCAAAACATGTATCTGACAAAGAGCTTGTATCCGGAATACTATCTATCCATCTATCTATTTATTTATAGGGTCTTGCTATGCAAACTTGTGGCGATCCTCCTGCCTCAGTGTCCCAAGTGATGGTATTACAGGCATGCGCCACCATGCCTGGCCAGAATGCAATTGAAATAATAAAAGGCACTTTAAAAATTTTTAAATGGTAGTATATTTTACTACAAGTTTTAAAGGGTTTCATTTGCTTGTTTGTTTTTTGAGACAGGGTTTCACTATGTGAACTCACTATGTAGCCCAGGCTGGCCTCGAATTTGAGGTGATCTTCCTGCCTCACCCACTCAAGTGCTGGGATTACAGGCGTGCGCCACCACGCACAGCTAAAAAGTTTTAAAAATGGGCAAAATATTTCCAAAGTCACAAAAGATACACACGTGGTCAGTAAGCACATGAAAAGATTATTAACATGACTAATCAACAAGTGCAAATTAAAACTACAATGAGAGACTGTACCGCCACACATGTATTAGAATTTAAAAAGACTGACAATAGCAAGTACAGGATACCTCAGAGATATTGCAGGCTTGGACACAGGGCACTGTAATAAAGTGAATGTGACAATAAGGCATGTCATACAAATTCTTAAATTTTCCAGTGCATAAGAAAGTGATGTTGCTGGTCATGGTGGCGCATGCCTGTAATCCCAGCACTCCGTAGGCTGAGACAGGGGGATCACTGTGAGTGTGAGGCCAGCCTGAATTACATAGTGAAACCCTGTCTCAAAAAAAACCAAAAAAAAGAAAAGAAAGTAAGTTATGTTTACGCTATACTGTAGTCAAGTAAGTGTGCAATAATAGCATTCTGTCAGTAATGGGAACACCTTGATTCAAAAATACTTTATTGCTAAAAAATGCTAACAACCATCAGAGGTGTTGGAAAAATTGTACTGATAGACTTGCTTGACACAGGGCTGCCGCGAAACTTCCAATTTGTACAAAATGCAATATACATGAAGCAAGGTATGTCTGTATTGAGAAGGATACAGACAACCAAAACTTATATACTGTTGGTGAGAACACAAAATAGGAAATTTTGGAAAGCAGTTTCCTAAAAGGTTCAACACACATTCACCATACAATCTGGTAATCCGTCTTCTGCACCATTACCCCAAAGACCTAAGCACAAATACTCAGAGCAGCCCAAATGGAAACAAGCATCAAACGGACAAATATGAGTGCATCCCTATAAGGGAGTGCTAAGCAACAAAAAGAAACAAACTACTGATAAAACAGTGTAGCTGAACCTCAAAAGCATTATGCTACTGGGTAGACGCCAGAAGAAACAGACCCCATGCTGTACAGTTTCTTCCTTCACATGGAATTCCAGAAAAGGCAAAACTACAGTGGTAGAGGAGCAACGGCTGCCAAAGACAAGCGGCTGAGGGAAGAGACTGGCTGCAAGGGGGCGCTGAGAGCTTCTCAGAACGATGGTGAGATGGTTTACCGCCTCACTGCAGTGACTCTACGAATCCAGTCTACAGCACCGGGAGTTTCAATCTTGCAGCAGAGGGAGGGAAAGACAAGGGAGCCCAGAAGACTCTTTCAAGTTGAGGACAAAGGGACACAAGTCTTGGAAGTTTGAGATGTTGTTGACTCTGTGGGTCTGCAGCCTGGTGGCTGGTCTGGCACTCTTGCTGGGACCACAGGACAGGAAGAAGTCCTGGGAGGAAAGCAAAGGAAAGTGAGTACAAGCTGGAACCCATTCATTCCCTGTGTGCTCGATTATTACCCCATGTGACTGCAAATTTTAGAATTTGCAGCCGGGCGTGGTGGTGCACACCTATAATCCCAGAACTCGGGAGGCTGAGGCAGGAAGATCACCATGAGTTCAAGGCCAACCTGGGCTACACAGTGAGTTCAAGGTCAGCCTGAGCCATACGGCAAGACCCTTTCTCAAAAAAAAAAAAAAAAAAAAAAAAAAAAGTAATGGGCCTACTTCACATCTGCCTCCCAATCTGGTGTAAATTTCTTTTTGGCCAACTCTAACTAGACTTATGCTCTATGGAAGGGAATTCTAGGTAATACCCAGCTTGACCAAGTTGAAAATAATATAAGATAGTACAAACACAATTTCAAGGCCATCTTTTATTACTTTTTATGTGACTAAGTTTTCTTATTGTTATCTCAATAAAAATAAAAAACAGGTATAGCTTGGTGATTAATAGTGCATTTTTAGCTATGTAATAATATTCAATCAATAATGCCAACTAGAAAGAATCAGTCATATTTCATTATCAAGTGTCCAAAAAATTTTATGTGTAAGAAATGACATACATACACACATGAAACACAACGTATATGTGTTGTTCTAGTCTTGTGTACTACTAATAGAAATAAAAATTCAGTCCAACCAAAAAAATGAACTTAGAGACTTACAATCATAAGCAGTTTAAAATTTTAATTTCTATCTTGTGTGTGACCAAAGCATATGATGAATGAAGAATTTGTACTTCAGGTAGGGACAGAGCTCAGTAGAATATTTAGCAGGCATGAGACCTTGGGTCCAATTCCCAGCACCCTGCCCCCAAAAAACTTGATTTTTTTTTTTTTTTTTTTGAGATGGGGTCTCCTTATGTAGTTCAGGCTGGCCTCAAACTCTCGATGTGCCTCAACCTCCTGAGTGCTGGGATCACAGGGATGCACCACCACACTCAGCTATTTTTTTAAAAAAATTAGGAAATCTACTTTTATAACGGTCATGAAGCCCTACTGAGTTAACAGCAACAAATTCTGGAGGTAGCCACCCCACTCTGGGTTTCTATTCACAATAACTGTATTCTTTCTTGATCTCAATTGAAAACCCTGACTCACAGAATGCCACATTCCTGGCACATGCCAATGCCAACTATGTAGGAGGCTTTTTCAGAGGTGAAGACAACTTTGTCTTCCCAGAGGACAACTCCTCCACTTGGCTTTATGAGGCAGATAGCAACCCCAAGCCACAGAAGGCGAGGGCCTGCGCAGGCCTCAACGGCACTTTCCACAGAGGAGGGGAGAGGACAGGTCAGCTCGCTCCCTGCGGCTCTCCATCCTGCATTACTAAAAGAGGGTGGCATCACAGATACTATTTTTTGCTACACACGTAATTTTCCTTACCCGCTTTCAAGGGGAAATAAACGTCAATACCAATCTCCACTGTAGAACCCGACGTCCTGGACAGGCGAGACCCAAATTTCAGTTCCGGGAAACATAATGTTTCTTTCTTTGGAGAAATATTTAGTTTTGTTAAGAACATGTGAAACTGCACGCAAGTGTTTACCTACAGTAAAAGTGAAATTCCCAAACGCCTCAGGGGAGCACAGCCCCTTTTAGAGCAAGACATCCTGTTAGCTGCAGGGCAGGATTTTAAGGGCTAATCACCTGAGCTTTGGGACAAGAAGCTGCTGTCTCCCCTTGGGATAGTTGATGTCCCTTAGCTGTCTTTCTGTTTCAGAAAAGGCCCTTCAGAGAAGACCACAAGAAACAGGTTCCAATCAGCCAAAGATGCCAACCCCTCCTCCTGGGGACCCAGCCTAAACTGCTGATTACGCTAAATTCTCTACCCCAAGGTGGTCTTGGCCGCTATTTTTAAACATGTGCTGTATGAAAAAGCCTGATGTCTAACTGCCCTTGCCCAGGAACGCGTCTGACTCCACAGTCTCCCCAGTAAAATTCCCTTCTTTCCTAGCCAGGCGTGGTGGCGCACGCCTGTAATCCCAGCACTCAGGAGGCTGAAACAGGAGGATCCCACGAATTCGAGGCCAGCCTGGGCTACACAGTTCAGGTCCCGCCTAAACTACACAATGAGCGGCTCCACTGTAATGAGGTGGGACACAGAATACCAACTGAATACCCTTCAAGGGCGATCGTGGTAGGTTTAGGAAACCTGGTCACCTTTGGGTCGCGGGGAGAGGGGCTGCTCACCGAAGCGCTGCCACATTTACAGACTGTGACAGGCTACCCGCGCACGTGGCTCTCGGTGGTGTTCTGGTCTCCCAGCAGGTGACACCGGTTCACTTTCAGGACCCCGACGCTCTAGGCGCCGCGCGACTCAGGAGGGCAGGGCGGGGGACCAGGCCACGGTAGGCCGCGTCAGCCAGGAGCGTCGGCGTCGCCTCGCGGCTCTGTCTGGGTCGCCCCCCATGCCCCGTACGGAGGGCGCAGGGACCTCGCCCCCGCCATAGCCCGAGCTCAAAGTTCCGAGCGCCGGTGCCGCCTCTTAGAGAACCGCACACCGCGCGGGATTTCCACTGCACCTGGCCGCGCCCCTCCACGGGGCGGGGTCGGGGCGGCCGGACATGGCGACGGCGGCGGGTCTGACGGTCACTTTCCCGGGCGCCCTTGACTGTGTCTCGGCGCCGCGCAACCTACCTTGCTACTAGGCGGCCCGGCGCGCGGCGCGTAGGGGCGGGAGGGAGCGGTGACGAGCCCTGACCTAGGCCAATGATCACTCAGGTGTCCGAGCCTCACCCAATGAGAGCCCGGGAGGCGGAAACAGGGGTAGGTTACGCTCGGCCAGCGCGTGAGAAGGAGGCGGGACGCACGGGATCTTTTCTGCAGCCGGGCCGGGGTCGCCCGTCCGCTAGCTTCCCGTGTGCTCGGGACCGCGGTACCCCTGGCACCCGCCGGTCGCACGGAGGAGCCAGGAGGCCGAGCCCGCGAGGGCCTGGTGCATCGGCACACCCCTCGAGTGGAGACCCTTCCTCAGCGGTTGCCGCGGAGAGACATGAGGGACGGGGCCTGCCCGTGGCTCCGTGAGACGTACTCGGGGGCGGTCTTCTAGGGGCGGCCTGCTAGGGGCTCTGCGGACGGTGCTGCGGCCCTGGGCCTTCCTCCCGGCGCCCGGAGGCGCGCGGCGGCGGCGGCGGCGGCGGCATGTTCCCGCGGAGGCCGCTGGCCGCTTGGCTGGCGGGGGCGCGGGGCGGGGGCCTGCTGGGCCTGCTGGCCAATCAGTGCCGCTTCGTGACGGGGCTGCGCGTGCGGCGCGCGCAGCAGATCGCGCAGCTCTACGGCCGCCTCTACTCGGAGAGCTCGCGCTGCGTCCTGCTCGGACGCCTGTGGCGCAGGCTGCGCGGCCGCCCGGGCCATGCCTCTGCCTTGATGGCGGCGCTCGCCGGCGTCTTCGTGTGGGACGAGGAGCGAATCCAGGAAGAGGAGCTGCAGAGGTGGGTCCTGCGGCTGCTGCGCCGGGGGGGGGGGGGCGCAGGGACCTTGGGGCCCGCCCTGTGGTCACTCGATGTCCCCTATTTACGCGGTGGTCTTTAGGCGGCAAGGCAGTAGATGGGTGCCGTTTTAACAGTCTGCGGTATTCCTTTTCTACGTTCATTGCTTTTGTCGGGTTGAAAATAAGAACTGCAAGTGTAGGTTAATCCAGGAGGGAGACTTCGAATAGGTAGCAAGCGTGACGCTAAAAAAAATATTGCAAGAAATGAATTAGACGTCGAAGCTATGGAGCCAGCGCTCCCTTTATCTTTAACACATCCAGAAAAACGCACATTCAAAACGCATTTGAAACTCGATCTGAAGGTGTCGTTCTGCCATTTGCAAAATGACTGCCATCCAGATGGGACTTGGGCGTTGTGAGAAATGTCCGGACAGCTCCCTGTCATTGTGACTTGGCGTCTTGGCAGAATGAAGAGGCTGGAAGGGATTTTGCTCTGCTTGCACAAGCCAGTCGTCTAGGCATTTTTAACCTGTAAAATGAAGTCAGATTTTTGCTGTTTTAGAACTTTGGGAATACTGTGTTATTAAGCTTTGAAGTCACTGCTGTCATTAAAACTTCGGTGGGAAAAATCCAGTACTGTATCGTTCACTGGATCTGTTAACCTGTCGTTGATTCTGAGACGTCATAGGTCTTAGGTAATCTCATAGAGGAGCTTTGTTTTAGGGTTCGCTTTACAATGTCTCTACTTTCCATTATTGCTGGTATTATTATTACAGTACTGGGGACTGAATCCACAACCTTGCACATGCTAGCCAAGTGGTGTATCTCCGAGCTAGCCCTTTTAGTTTTTCCATTTTGAGATAAGGTCTCACTAAGTTACCTAGGCAGGCCTCAAACTTGCTGTCCTCCTGCTTCAGCCTGCCAAGTAGCTGGCATTACAGGTGTGCACCATAGGGCCCTGCTCTATTTTTTTTTTTTTAAATGGATGTTCTTAAGCTGCACAGCTCCGCCCGGCCCCTTTCCCCCCATCATTCTGCCCCTAAACTCTAAAAACTGATTTCAGGAACAGCCCCTCCCTCGATAGATCCCACAGAGGTTTTTTAATAATTCTTCAACAGGGCGAACCCTGTTGTTCCACATTTAGGGTTAGCTCGAGAATGGTAATCTACCAGTGAAGTTTCTACCATGGCCTGTTTGGGATGTGTAACACTCAGATGTCAGGCAGCTATTTGTGTAACACTATGAATTGTGGGAAATGGAAGTCTATCTTAAGAACTAGGAGCTAGGGATGGTTGTGCACCCATGTCTCAAAATAAAAAGGACTAGGGATGTAGCTCAGTGGTAGAATACCCCTGGGTTCAATCCCCAGTACCACACCTGTGCGCGCGCGCACACACACACACACACACACACACAGGAATCCTTTTTATTATTATTATTATTTTTATATGTGAGTACTGGGAGTCAAACTCAGAACCTTGAGCTTGCCAGGTAGGCGCTTATGCCGCTGAGCTATATCACCGGCCCTAGAATGCTTTTTAAAATGCAATTTAAAATCATAACCAAAAACAACCTTATTCTCCAAAAAAGTTAAGGTATCAAAGTATACTGTAATAGGTGAAAATAGCAGAAGCAGTTTCTATTAACATTCTTTTGTGACTTTGACATTTGTACTAATCAGTCTCTTAAAAGAAATAAAAGAATGGGAAGAAAACTTTTAAATTAGGAAATTGCCAGGCTGGGCATGGTGGCACAGGCCTGTAATCCTAGCAGTCTAGGTGACTTGACACAGGAGGATTGTAAGTTCGAGCCCAGCCTGGGGACTTAGTGACTTGGGAGGCCCTGTCTTAAAATTAAAAGGGCTGAGGCTGTAGCTCAGCGTGGAGGCCCCAGGTTCACATAGTGGTGCAGGTGAGAGAAAAAAAATCTTCAGTTAGGTCTGTTTAAGGAAGAAGACAAAGACCAGAAAAGGGTTACACCGGGTGCAGAAGAGAAAGGAATTTTTGGAGGGTAGGATTTGAATCGTGTTGGGGCTTAAGTGGTAGATAGCACTCTTTGGCTTTCTTCATGCATTTATATGGATAATATGTTCTGGAGCCTCTTTTAGCAGTTCTCCCATTTGTGGGAGCTGGAAGGGAAAACAGGATGGGAAGTGAATATAGTAAGCACTGAATTTAGTAGGCACTACTGACTGTGGCAGAGATTGGACCAGTTGATTAAACCAGGTCATTACTCTGTTTCCCTCTCTCCTGGATGTCTCCGAAACATGGGAGCAGTTGAAACACCTTTGGTTTAATCCAGCTTATACAGAGGAGTTATTCAGGGTTAACCAGCTTCGGAACTTCAAAGTTTAATAGTAAGTCTAGTCTGAATATGTGTGTGGGGGGGGTACTGGGAATTGAGCTCTGAGTGCTTACCACTGAGATACAGCCCAGCCAACAGACATTTTAGGTGACCTTTTGATGACAACTTGGGGTTATTATACTGAAGCCACTTGTTTAACACTTTGTCAAGTTCATGCTTAAATTCAGCTTTTCATGTAGTTGAGATATGATTAAGTTTTCCATCTTGGAGATGTTTATCTTAAAATGTTTGTTCTTAGGTTTATGCGGGTAATGTTTGGACAATTGAATGCTGATATCTTGTACCCTGAGTAACTAACATAATGTATAACCATTGTTACCCTCCTACTATGTTGTTTTGAAATTTTTTGGTTTTTTTTTTCTCTTTAAAAAAAAAAATTCGTCCTTGTGATAAGGAGGCAAATTGCTATTTAACACTTGGTTGTGCAGTGGTTCCTTAGGTTTTAGTTCCCATAGCTTGTCATGTTTATTTTTGTTTTGAGAAACGGTTTCCCTATGTAGTCCAGGCTGGCCTTGAACTCACTGTGATCCTTCTGCCTCGTTTATATTTTATTGAGTAAAATATTCTGGCTACAGGTTAACTTTTTTGTTTGATGTTTATTTTTGCTATAGAAAAGCACTGTGGAAGAGTTTGTTACAGCTAGGGTAGAACTAAGCTTGGGTTTGTTTGTTTGATGAGGTAATTTTGGGTAGTGTCCAAAATGAAGCCCAGTTGCCTGTCAGGTTAAGTACATTCTCTCTTTGTTAACGGACAAGATCCTGATTGTCACGTGGTCCCTAAATCACAGTTTTTGGCTCATCTGTGGTGTTTCTGTAGCTTGCCCTGGCATACACTAATTCTGATGTTGCTATCTTGGTTAAACAGGTTGGAAGTATGCATGATATCTTTTAGAATGTATACTTTAAAATGGCATGTATCTTTCTTATGTTATTCTAGTTTCTATTACAAATGAAAAAGTATAATCTTTCTTTACTTTTGTGCTAAAGAAAACCTTTTTTATTTTTTTTGGAGACAGGGTCTCGCTATGTAGTTCAGGCTAGTCTTGAATTCACTTTGTAGCCTAGGCTGCCCTTGATCCTCCTGTCTCCGCCTCCCAAGTGCAGGGATTACAGATGTGCACCACCATGCCTGGTGTGTTTAAGAAAATCTTAACAAATAAGATTTGTTAAATTTAAATAAATTTAATTTTATTTGAGCAAAGTAACCTGTACAAAGTGATTTTGACTTGCAGCTGAGTCTGGATGTAGAAATCAGGTCTTTTGCTGAGAGGCTGAGGCAGGAGGATTCTGAGTTGGTCTGCTTGGACAATTTAGCAAGACTGTGTTTCAAAGTAAAATAAAAAGGGCTGGGGAATATAATTCAGTGCTCCCTGCCCCCCCCATTCAATTCCCAGTACCACCAAAAAAAGAAAAAGAATATTTCAATACCTGTGCTAGTATTCTCAACCAGTTGGCTCCATTTAAACAATCAAAATAACTTTGCTGACTGTTATTGGTATAAGTTTGCATGTTGTGAGCTCAGGGCAAATCTTATGGCAAAATTCAGCGGTTTCTTTTTATTGTTTTCGAACAGTTAATAATTACAGGAACAAAAAAAGGATGTTAAGAAATCTGAAAGTCTTTGGGAATATATTTTATTAGCTTCCTCCACCTATTTCAGTATTGATTCATTCTTTTAGAAATGTGAATAAAACAGTGCCAGTAAAGCTTAATAAAGGAAAATTGGCCATTTTCCCATTTTTGTATTTTAGAGGCTTTTGAATACATTAAACTTTCGCATGTCATTTATTAGATGAATAATCAATGTAAAATCCTTTCAGGTTAAAGGAAGTTTTTGGGGGGATCCCCTGGCACTATACTGCATTTTACCTATCTTGGAACAGTCTTAGATCCCATGAAAGTGAACCTTGTTTTTTAAGACTGTCTTCATTCTTCTACCTTAACTGTTACCTCAGAACTGCCATGAACTAATTGGTATTTTTTATTTCAATATATGTTCCAAATCAAATCAGTAGTACCTGAAAATTCCTAGCATTGTCAGTAGTTTGGAATTTAAGGAAGGGATTATGTGAGGGACGCAGTTGTTTTGAATTCCTAATTGAGGGATGTCTTGTTTGAAGCATTTGGGGCCTTATATCCCACTTCGTGCTGTGGGTGGGGCCCCTAGCCTAATCAGACATTGGTATAATTACTTTGTTTTTATAGTATGCCTTCAGCCCAGCCTTTCAAACACTGAAGTGATTTTTGGAAGTACAGGCTGTCTTTCTTTGATTCCTTTACTAATCTGATTTTGTTACTATTTGGGGAATAATCTCTTTTGTCCTTATTCTGTCTCTCTCTCTTCTGGTTAGCTTAAGTCTCTTAGATATGAAGGTTTAGGCTGTGGGTGGTGGCACACACCTTAATCCTAGCACTAGAGAGCTAAGGCAGGAGGAGCAGAATTGGAGCCCAGCCTTCGATCGTGCAGAGGTCCTACTAGGTTCGCACCCCAGTACCACAGAGAAGAAAGAAAGAAAAGATTATGAAGGTTTAGATACCTATCCTGTCCAAACAAGATTTGGCAGATTAGACTAAAAAGAGATGTATGGCTTTTCCTTTCTCCATGCTGTATATGATAGTAATTGTGTTTAGAAGTTGAGACCCTAGCAAGCATGGTGTGCACGCCTGTAATCCTTGCACCCTGGGAGGCTGAGGCAGAAGGACTGTAAATTCAAGCCAGCCTGGGCAATTTAGTGACTGAGTGAGATCCTGTCTCAAAATAAAAATTAAAAAAGGGCTAGAGATGTAGCTTAGTACACAGGCCCTGGGTTCAGTCCCCAGTATGGCAAAAACAAAACAAAATAAAACAAAAAATCCTTTACCCCAGGTGTAGTAGTACATACCTATAATCCCAGCATTCAGGAGGCTGAGGCAGGATAGTGAGTAAAAAGACAAGGCTGAGTGGCATAGAGAGATCCTGTCTCAAAAAAACCCTCGAAACCAAAAAAACTTAGGCAGCAAAGTACACTACCAAGAAAGTGAAAAAACAACTCACAGAATGAAAGCAGCTATTTATAATTCATGTATCTGATAAGGGATTAACATCTAGAATATTGTATAAAGAACTGTCAAGGGCCGGTGAGATGGCTCAGCGGTGTAAGCGCCTGCCTTGCAAGCGCGAGGGCCCGAGTTCGACTCCCGGAACCCACATACGAAAAAGGGGCCGGTGATATCGCTCAGCGGCATGGGTGCCTGTTGGTGTGCGAGGTCCTGAGGTCGCCCCCCCGGTACCCACAAAAAAAAAAAAAAAAAAAAGAACTGTCAAAAGTCAATTAAAAGACAACCTAATTTAAGATGGGGCAAAGGATTTCAATAGACATTTTTCCAAAGAAGTTTCACAAAAGGCCACTAAGCACATGAGAAGATACTCAACATCATTAGTCATCAGCAGAGAAGACCACCATGGGATCCCACATCACACCCTTTAGGAACAAAAAAGATATAATAGATAATATTTATTTAGATAATATCAATTTATCAATATCTATTTAGATAATACCTATTTAGACAATATCAAAAAAGATAATAATAAATGTTGGCCAGGATATGGAGTCACTGGACTCTTCATATCCGGGAGGTGTGAACATGAAACAGTGCAGCTGCTTTGGAAGATAGTTCGGCAGTTCCTCAGAAAGTTAAACATAGAGTTACCATGACCCAGCAAATTCAATCCGAGAAGTGAATCTACTCAGGAGAGTTGAAAACATGTCTGTGCAAGAAACTTGTACACGAATGTTCTGAGCAGTATTATTCATCATAGCCCCAAAATAGAAACAACCTGAATGTCCACAACCCAGTACACCAGAGGTGATGTATCCATATGATGGAATGCTGCTCAGCTATAAAAAAGAATAAACTGCGTCAATGGAACTTGGAAATATTTCAAGTGACAGGAACCGCATATGGTCATATACGATATGATCCCGTTGACTTGACACGTTTGGGACCGGCAGGTGCGCAGAGAACAGACAGTAGTCTCGTGGCTGCCAGGGCTGGCAGGGAGGCGAAGTGGGGAACAACTAACGATGGGTGCAAGCTCCTCTCGGGGAATGATGGGGATGTTCTGATCTAGGTAATGGTGATGGTTACCCATCTTGTGAATATATTGATAAACACTGCATTGTAAACCATAAACGGGTAAATCTTGTGGTATGTGAATTATACCTCAATTTGAAAAGGAAGAAAAATACATAAATACTCTTAGCAATATAGAAAGAAGTCAACCCAATTAAAAAAATTGGCAAAAGATACCAAGTGGCCTTTCACAATCATAAGCCTTAGCAGTTAATTGGGGGGCTGTGTGCCAGGCCTTAAGCACTATACATAAAATCTGGTTTATGTGCTCTTTTTTTTTTTTTTTTTTTTTTTTTTTTTTGTGGGTACCGGGGGGTCGACCTCAGGACCTCGCGCGCCAACAGGCACCCGTGCCGCTGAGTGATATCACCGGCCCCTTTTTCGTATGTGGGATCCGGGAGTCGAACTCGGGCCCTCGCGCTTGCAAGGCAGGCGCTTATGCCACTGAGCCATCTCACCGGCCCTGGTTTATGTGCTCTTATGTGAGGATTGGGCTAGGATTCAAATTCAGGAACCATTTCTGTTCACCACACTGCGCTGTGGCAAACCCACACCACTCCTTTGCAGGTCTTTGTGTGGACACTGGGTTGCACAGGGCTCACCAGCCATCTACACCATGCCTGTTTTTGTCCTTTCCAGATCCATTAATGAGATGAAAAAGTTGGAGGAAGTGTCAAATGTATTTCAGAGCTCTGGAGTTGAGCGCCACCCTCCAGAGCCAAAATCCCCAACAGAAGGGAATGAAGACTCGAAGGGCAAAGAGCAGCCATGGGAAATGGTGATGGACAAGAAGCACTTCAAGCTGTGGCGGCGCCCCATCCTGGGCACTCACCTGTACCAGTACAGAGGTGAGTGGGCGGCTGCCTGAGTGCGTACTGTGCGTTCCTCAGGCTTCTGTAGTGGACTTCTTCCATTCAGGTGGTTTCTCAGAAAATCTGCCATGTTTATTTTGTTGTTGTGTTCCTCTCGCAGATGCCCACCTTCTCAGTATCTTCCTCACTGTAGGTCATCTTTGTCTTTGCCCAGCATGGCTTCTGGCTTCTGCACCTGCTCTTGGCGATCTGCCAGTGCTCTAGAAGTGCAGCGCAGCTAGGCGGTGGCAACGGGTGAGGCGCAGGGTTGCGGCAAGCATCCCTTATTCTTTCTTGTTGTTCCAGTTTTTGGAACCTACACAGATGTGACACCTCGGCAGTTCTTCAATGTTCAGGTGAGTTAGTCTGTCCAGATTTGAAGCTTCCCAGCAAGCCAGTTAACCACTGTCCACACAGCATTTAGGTAAACTCGTGTGTGTGTGTGTGTGTGTGTGTGTGTGTGTGTGTGTGTGTGGTGCTGGGATTGAACTCTGGGTAGACATTTGACTTACAATTTCTTTATCTCTTCCATGGGGATGAAACTGATTCTACCCACCCCTACTACAAACCCCCAGCTGTTGGGAAGATAGAATGCGTTTGAATGCTTTACTATTTTTATAAGCCTTTGTTGTTTTTTTCTGTACAGTTTGAAGGTAAGGTACATGCATCGTGGTCCTTTATTCCTGTCTTTCACAGTATATTTGCTAAAACTAGACATTCTTTCTTCATTGTGTCACTGTGGTGCCATCATTATTACTTAAATAAAAGTCAGCGCTGCAGTGATTGATGCAGTGACGTAATGCAATCTTGTTCGTATTCTAGTTTCACCGGTTGACCTTCATAGCATTTTCCTGTTCAGTACAGGCCCAGACTGGGTTACACTTAATTGTTATCTTTAACCTCTTTTTTAATCTGGAACATTTCCCTGTGAAGGTATTTATTGAATAAAGATGAAGAGTATCTGTTCAAGGACTATTTTCCTCCTTGGGGTTAGGAACATGTTTAAAATGAAGTGAGAAGGGGAGGAGGGACCACCCAGAAATTTTCTTTTCTGGTGTTTGTTTCACCAGACTTTCAGTAATTGGCCTGTTGATGATTACACTGGCAGTAACATGCAAATGCACCTTCACCTAAGCCCTGAGTTGTATCTGTCTGTATTGTATTTTTGTTGGTTGGGATGTATGGGCTATTTCAGTCTTTGAAGTTCCTCAGTTACTAGTGGGATCAGAAATTTACAGTGTGCTGCTTGCATTTCTTTGTGTGAAGTGTCTTCTCATACTTTGGGATTTGTTTTGTCTGTTTAAGGCTGTTTAGAATAATAGTGAATTCGTATCACCACATGTTGTCTTCCCCAGATGTGTCTATTACAGTATTTTTTTCTTTGATTTGCCCTTTTTTGTTGTCGTCGTCGTTATTGTTGTTGTTTGTTGAGACAGGGTCTCACTATGTAGTTTAGGCTGGCCTTGAACTCATTATGTAGCCTGGCCTGGCCTTGAACTTGTGGGGATCCTCCTGCCTCAGCTTCCCAGGTGCTGGCATTACAGGCATGTGTCACTATGCCTGGCTGCCTTTTTCTTTTTAAAAGTCAGTTTCAGTGGATGAAAGGATTTAAAGAGTTGGCTGGAATAAACACGGTTGTGCCACTCGCTCTTGGGCAGTGTTGGGTCCGATCACTGTTTCCCGTAAGAAGTCAGAAGTCCAAGTGTCTAGAGAAGCTTTCTGCATTTCTTGTTTTGGATCTTCTTGGTCTTCATGCTCTTCTCTTCCACAGCTGGACACTGAGTATAGAAAAAAGTGGGATGCCCTGGTGATCAAGCTAGAGGTGATCGAGAGGGATGCAGTTAGTGGTTCTGAGGTTCTTCACTGGGTGACCCATTTTCCTGTGAGTATTTTTACTTCTGGTTTTGCTTCTGTTGAGTCCATGGATGCAGAACAGTAACCCTCCCCTTCATTTCTTCAGTATCCAATGTATTCTCGGGATTACGTTTACGTTCGGCGGTATAGCGTGGATCAGGAAAATAACGTGATGGTGCTGGTGTCACGGTAGGTGCAGCTGCTGCGTCCCTTACCCAGTTCCTTAACCATGCCTTTCACTCGCATGTTCTCCTCGGTTTCCTGCAGGCTTCCCAGCACTTGGGGTCCCACCCATCCCAGCTGTAAGAGGAATGGGCCAAGAAGGTGGAAGGCATACAGGCGCTTTTTAGCCCCTTTGGGTACTCATGATTGAACCCCCAGCCTTCACATGGAGCTGCATCCCCATCCTTTTGGTTATTATTATTTTGATTTAGAGACAAGGTATTGCTGAGTTGCCCAGGCTAGGCTAAAACTTGTGCTCAGATGTATAAGCTTTTAATTAAAAATTTTCTTTGGTTCCTTAATGTTGGTAACTTAAAAAGGAAGTCATCTTTGACATAACAGCATAGTGAGCTATATTTTACCAGTGCCAAAGGGACTCACTTCATGTTCAGAACTCAGTTTTAGTCATTCGTCTTAGTGGTGCTTGTGCTTCGTTTCTTTCAAAAGTAGAGTGAGCATCTTAGGTCCTGCCATCACCCTTAGCTCCCCTGCCTTCTGTATAGATTTTACTGAACTTTGGCTTCACCTTTCCTCCTTCCCAGTGCCGTGGAGCACCCTAGCGTGCCAGAGTCTCCGGAATTCGTCAGGGTCAGATCGTATGAATCCCAAATGGTTATCCGTCCCCACAAGTCATTTGATGAGGTGAGTTTACTTTGTCCAAGAGTAATGAGTCATGGCTGTGGCATTTTCTCAAGGAATGCCTTTTATCTGACCTGGGTCGGACCTGGTGAGCTGGTTGTGGCAGGAGCAGCTGGAGCTTGTTGAGATGCACTGCAGGGCCCCAGGAGGAGGTTTGGGGTGTGGCTCAAGAGGTTCCACCTTTGAGGAGTTTGCAGGTGAGGCTCAGGCTGCTGCTCTGGGACATGCAGTTGGGGCCCTGCTTAGAGTTGAAGGATGTAGCTGGAAGATGCGCAAGGACGGGTAGTGATGATCCATGGCCGCCTTTGTCCGAGAGGCAAGAGGAAGTCATAGCCACTGACCGTTTAGCCTCCATCTTAGCCTTCTCCAGGAGCTGGAGTGAGTACCTCCTGCCAGCTTTTCATTGCAGTGGGCAAAGCACTGGAAGCCTCTCTAGATTTCTGCTTCCTTGTCTGTAAAATGGGAGTGTTAGACTTTAAAATTCTGACTTCCTTAGAAAAGAATACTTGTTTCCGCTTAGTGGGGTATTTTGTGTTCTTAACCAAATCTCTGTTGAGTGTACATATTGATGCCAGTGGCTGCTAATTTTAGTTCCGCTTTACTTTATAATGGCTTTGTTTCTTCCCATTGTTTTTGTTTGTTTTAACGCTACATGGATTGTGTTTTTTCTAGTTCTCCTCACAAGTTGTTTTATCTACCCAAAGTAGGATTGTGGCAGAGAATGTGGTTGACCTCAGACAACATAATGGTTGACTTTTTTTTAAAAACTGGATGATCTTCATGTTTACTTGTGTGCTATTTTTAGAACAGTATTTTTCAAGTCACATTGCTACTTGTTAGAGGGAGACATAATTAATGTAGGGCATTATGGTGAGTTTTAAAAAAGATAAATAGAATAGGAACTGACTGTACTCATACTTCATGAAACTATTGTTGATTACATATATATGAGCGTGTGTGAGAAATGTGAGAGAGAGAGAGAAAGTGGGAAATGAATTAGATTGCAGTGTAACAAGGGAGTGGTTAAAAATGTTTGAAAGTTGGGCCGGTGAGATGGCTCAGCGGCGTAAGCGCCTGCCTTGCAAGCGCGAGGGCCCGAGTTCAACTCCCGGATCCCACATATGAAAAAGGGGCCGGTGATATCGCTCAGCGGCACGGGCGCCTCCTGGCGCGCGAGGTCCTGAGGTCGACCCCCCGGTACCCACAAAAAAAAAAAAAAAAAAAATGTTTGAAAGTCCCTTGCTTTAGAAGATAGAAACAAGGCTGCTTTTGAAGGCTAGTTACTTTTAAGGGGAGACTGTGTCAAGTGGGGAGCAAGGGAGCAATGTATCTGATCAGTGCTTAAATTTGCTTGACTGAATTTCTTTTTGTCATTCTTGTATTTGAATCAGAATGTATATAAGATGCAGACATTGAAACTTGTGCATGCAGTCTTTGAACATTTTCGCATTTGTGTTTGTTAAAGAAATAGGCTTGTTTGTCCTGGACCTTGCCAGTTGTGTCCTCACAGTCTGCAGTGTCCTTTAACGTCTTCTGTCCCGTCTTCTTGGATGTTTGTAGGTAGATTGATTAGAAGCGGGAAGAGCTTCAGTTTGGTTAGTTGGTTTAGACAGGATCACTTCATTCTGAGGCAGATAATGTCTGGTTGGCTCTTTGTGAGTGTAGAAGCTATCGATGATATCGATAATTTTGTTAGGAATTACTAAGTTGATTTTGTAATTTCTTCTTTACATTACGTCCCGACTTACAAATGAGTTCCACTCCTGGAGAACATTCGTTAAGTCAGATTTGTTTTTAAGTCCAACAAAGTAAGTCTTACATACATTTGACAAATACACAATGTAAAGCATTAAAAAAAAAAAACACACAAATACAGTAAGTCCCCAGCTGTATTGTACCACAGTACACGATCACGCTGTGGAGTAAGCGCACAGCAGCACGACTGACAGTGTGCAGCAGACACATGAGCTACTTCTGTGCGTGTTCGTGATATTAGGTGAAATGTGTTAGGGAACGTGTTCCTTGTCAACTAGCTGCTGTCAACTAGAAAGAAATAAGAGAAATGCTTGACTTGTTGCCTTTTTTTACTAGCTTTTAAGTAAAATGAGTTGGTTCATTAGGTATCCTTGGAGATAAGTTCTTGTTTTTGTTTTGGAAGAATCCTCGGAAACTCAGATTCGACACGCTGGGTTAGTTTTAATGCTCGACAGTTACTCTTACTGATCCTTGTATTGGTCCTGTTTTTGGCTGCTAGGAGTCTCTGTTGGCTCGAGTCTTCCTGCAGGGCTGGACGCTTTCTTGCTTTCTGGTATTTGGAGATGTTTCAGGATCATCTTGCATAGTTTTAGCTCTAAACCTGGAAATTAGCTTTTCTTTAAGGAGTCCTGGTTCCTTTAAGTGGAAAATGGCCGTTAAGTGCCACAGTTTTGCTAGGGTTATTCATAGCTGTTAGGTTATTTTTAGGCCTTTTCAGAAGACAGAACTAAGTAAGAAGTTTTGTTTTTAATAGACACATAGTAATAGTAATTATTCATACTTATGGTATACAGTGTGACATTTCAGAACATGTCTACAAGGTGTAATGCTTATATCAGGGTGATTGGCACATCTATCTCCTCAGACATGTCATTTCTTTGTGTTAGGAATGTTGAAAATCTTCTGTTAGCTATTTTGAAATATACAATTAATTGTTGTCAACTGTTGCCAACAGCTGCAAGGTTGGAAATTACTCTTTCTGTCCACCTGTGTCTGTGTACCTGTTCACCATCTCCCATAGGTTCTTTCTTTTTTTTTTTTTTTGTGGGTACCGGGGGGTCGACCTCAGGACTTCGCGCGCCAGGGGGCGCCCGTGCCGCTGAGCGATATCACCGGCCCCTTTTTTGTATGTGGGTTCCGGGAGTCGAACTCGGGCCCTCGCGCTTGCAAGGCAGACGCTTAAACCGCTGAGCCATCTCACCGGCCCACCCATAGGTTCTTTACTTTCCACTTACTTTGGATTTTTAGGCTTTGCTTCTTAAATTGTATTTTTTTTAATTATGGAAAATATGTTTCCAAAGTTAAATCTATAAATGAAGACTGTTCAGAGTAATTTACAGTATATCTGTTTCTTCCTACAGTAACCATTGCTTTCACTTTCGGCTTCCTTTATAGTGTAAGCAGTATCGGGTAAGAATCCAGGTCTCTTGATTTCCCAGGGCAAGTGTTTTGGGGTAGAATAGTCAGTCTTCACTGAACTCATTTCTCTGGCGTGGGCACTGTAACTTTTCCTGTCTCACAGGTTTCCCCGCCCTCCTCTGCATGTCGTCAGTGCAGCCGTGTCTCTGGCAGGGACCTTTTATCCTAGGAATCAGGAGCTCCTGGGGGCAGAGACTGGAGCATGCTTGTTTCCTCTCAGCACCCAGCACGGTGCTGGACACACAGTGGCCAATCAAGTATGTGTTAAGTAAAATGAATAAAAGATTCAACAGTACACTTTGTAAGGGGAAGAAAGATGGACTTTGCTGTGAAAGCCGGAGTCTGTAGCTGGAGCTCTGCCACCTGTAGTTGTGACCAGTCTGCTGTAAAATGTGCGTGTGTAAAAGTGGTGAACACAGTGCTTTAGCTGTCTCTTAGGGTTAGCACACTCTGAATCTCCTTAACTCCTATGTCCTTTGCTGTTAGACAGTGGCAGGCTGAGCCCGAGAGACAGCAGATGCATGGGCCCAGGGGCCGTGGTTCTCATTGCTCTCAGCATGTGAGTGACATTGGGCTGAGTTACTTAGCCTCTTTGTGTTTAGTCTCCTTGTCTGTAAAATGGGAGATTATTGTG
The DNA here is from genome assembly GCA_028451465.1 of Erethizon dorsatum. Taxonomy (NCBI): domain Eukaryota; kingdom Metazoa; phylum Chordata; class Mammalia; order Rodentia; family Erethizontidae; genus Erethizon; species Erethizon dorsatum. Next base: position 9,292,337 of record CM051824.1, read on the forward strand.
CCTACAACGTAATAGGATTGTTGTGAGTTGACGCCATTCCTGGCACGTAGTGTTATAAATGTTTGCTGTTACTCTTCTTACAAAGGGAGGAAGTGGTACAGATTCAGGTCTTCCAGCTGTAAACATTGGAGCTATGCATTGTGGGCCCAGGTTTACATTCAGCCTTGCAGATCTTCTGGAAGGACTCACAGGTTTTATGACCGTGGCGTGGGCAGCATGCAGCTGGATTAGTCTGGAGGAACCCATGTGGGCCTTCCTTCCACGTCAGTGAGATGCATGTGTAATGTTCCTGACAGGAAAGCCTGGTAAACTCAGCACCCAAAGGTTTTAGTGGGGGACGGTCACATTTCACCCTCACCTGAGCATGTGCTGACTTTCCAGGCCCCCAGCAGGAAAGCCTGTGGTGAGCAGGAGCCCCCACCAGTTAACTGTTGCTTGGGAGCACGGCTGGCCAGGTGGGCCAGAGGTCAGCCTGGCCAACCGGCTTCTGTGTGCCTAGGGGTCTCCCTGGCCTCCAGGGAGAACTCTTCTGCTCAGGGTGGCAAGAAAAGCACTTCCTGCACAGTCACCTCCTGGTGACTTTGGTGCTGGGTGTGCATGGTGGTGGGTAATCTAAATACCCTCATCTTTGCTGTTCTTCTTCTCCAGAATGGCTTTGACTACTTGTTGACATACAGTGACAATCCCCAGACTGTGTTTCCACGTTACTGTGTCAGCTGGATGGTTTCCAGTGGTGAGTAGGGATGTGTGTACAGGGCCTGAAACTTGGGTCAAGCATTTTGTTTTTCTCGGTCTTTTTTGGGGGACAGGGTTTTGCTTGTAGTTCAGATTGGGCTTGAACTCACTATGTAGCCCAGCCTGGCCTCGAACTCACAGTGATCCTTCTGCCTCAGCCTCCCAAGTTCTGGGATTACAGGCATGTGCCACCATACCTGGCTTTTCACCTTCTTAATGACAGCAGGAGGATGTGTACTTGACTTACTAGAGTCCTTTTGGGGAAATTCCTCATCCTCCACGATTCACTCTAGCCTCCAGGTGAGACTTGAAGAGATGAGAATTACAGGGTTTCAGGAAGTAACTTGCACCCAGAGGAAGAGTTTTAAAAACATTTGCTGGAATACCTTAAATAGAGACCATGTACATTAGTGTTTTCAAATTTTTTCTTGGCTGGGTGTGGTGGTGCAGGCCTGTAATTCCTGGGAGGGTAAACAAATGGGAGACTGAGGCAGTAGGATCACTAGTTTGAGCGTAGCCTTGGCAATTTAGTGAGACCTGTGTTAAAGTAAAGAATAGCTACAAAAGGGCTGGGGATGTAGCTGAGGCCCTTGGTTCAATCCCCAATACCACAAAAAAAAGAAAAGAAAAAAAAGTTTTTTTCTCCCAGTAGTGTTTTTTGTTTTGTTTTGTTTTGTTTGTTTGTTTGTTTTGGTGGGTACTGGGAATCGAACTCAGGACCTCAGTGCTTGCCAGGCAGGCACTGTGCTGCTGAGCTATATCCCCAGCCCCCCAGTAGTGTTTCAAGCTGTAACATCTGGCCTGGAGGTGTGATTGTGGGGCAGTCACCGGGGAGCAGCTGCCGCCAGTCTCAAAGGCTATGTATGTGTCATAGCTCTAACTCACCTTCCCCTCCCAGTTACTTGTCTTACAAAGTATCCTCCTGTGATTTTTCTTTCTCCTGGTTTTCGGTATGCAGTATCTTACATTTGGGGGGAATGAAGAGAAGATTGAGTATTTCTGTTTGATATTTGTCTAATTAAATTGGCAGCTATTTTGACTATGCTACTGGTAAGTAGTGTTTTCATCACTTTAAAGAGAGCCATTTAGGATTTAAGTGGCCTTATCACAGTTCTTTTCAAGGGATCACAGGTCATAGGTGGTTTTTAGAAATTAAAAAAAATTTTTTTAATACAGGGCAATACCCAACGATTATATTCATCACGGGGAGTTAGTATAAGTATGTAACACGTCTTAATTCTTTTTATGTCTCCTTCATCTCCTCTCTCACCCCACTTTGGTTTTTAATATTTATTTATTTATTTGGAATGGGGAATTGAACTTGGGACCTCATGCTTGCCAGGCAGGTGCTGTGCCGCCGAGCTATACCCCCGGCCCCCACCGTTGGTTGTTTTTTTTTTTATGTGGGTACCAGGAGTCAACCTCAGGACCTTGCGTTTGCCAGCAAGTGCTTGTGCTGCTGAGCAATATCACCAGCCCTTTTTTTCTTTTATGTGGGTTCTGGGAGTCGAACTCAGGATGTCGCGCTTGCCAGGCAGGCACTTGAGCTGCTGAGCTATGTCACCGGCCCCCCACCTTTGGTTTTTATAACCCATGCGCAGGGGCACTTTCTGGGAGGCAGCTGTCACTTGCAGGTTGTCATTCAGGCTCTTGTCCCTGTGAGGAAGTGCTGGCTCCCTATGGTATAGGGCCTTCAAGTTTTGAGCCTCCCGTTGGTCTGTACAGCAGCCTAACCATTTTGATGTCTGCTACAGGCATGCCGGATTTCCTGGAGAAGCTGCACACCGCCACCCTGAAGGCCAAGAACATGGAGATCAAAGTGAAGGACTACATCTCGGCGAAGCCTCTGGAAGTGAGCAGCGAGGCCAAGGCTACTGCCCAGGCTTCTGAGCGGAAGAACGAAGGCAGCTGTGGCCCAGCTCGCATTGAGTACGCCTAAAGGGCCTTGGCATGAGAAGGGACAGGTGCTCCCAGCCCTGTCTTGGACCCTTATCACTGCTGTAGCACGGGGACAAGCCACTAGTGTTGGAAGGCATCTGCTGGAATGACCAGTGCAGGACCATCTGGTGACTGGTGTCTTGTGTCATTCGGAGCCCTATTGTGCTCTGTCGGAGAGAGGGTGGCATCTGTGGAGGCCTTGTCATGTTCTCAGGCTGACCATCCTAAAATTCAATATTCCACTGAGCTCATCTGATGCAACCCTTGCTTCTCAGGACGCAAGGGGATGATCATTTGCCTCCTCTGAGGAGTCCCTCACTGACATTCCAAGCCCTGCCGTCGGCCGTGCAGCACTTTGGGCCTCCAGCTCCGCAGGTCACCTGGGAGCTCGCTACTCATGAGGGCTCACGGGCAGTGCTCTTGGTAACAGTTCTGGTGCGAATGGGTATGAATGATACATGGCCGTGCCAAGTGCCTTGTCCTTACCTCGGTTTTACCTTGAGGGACACGAGGTTTGTACCAAGACATTTCTCCAGTAAAGTACACCCCACTGACAGAGTGGACCCCAAAGTTCCTCTTGAACCAGCCAGTGGTGTTCCTGCACTGCTTACCCGGATCATTGCCTCCTTCCCAGCCTTAGCCTGTCTGCCAGGAACACTGGAGCTGTGCCCTCCCAGACAGCGGCTTCTGTGTCATTGATGTTGACAGGGTCGGTGGAAATGCTCACAGCATCACATTTAAATTCAATTTAATTTTTTAAATATTTGTGTCAAAAAGGAGTGGAGTGAGATTTTTCCTTAGTCACCGTTCAGAAAAGTTTTGGTTCAGGCATTATTTTCCCCACTTGGGGGTTTGACTTGTCCTCCTTGGAAGGCTGACAGCAGAGGAGCAGGACTGGGCTGCTGCCGGAGCTCTCCGAGCTGAAGGCCGGCTGTGTGGACGGATAGATGAGATCTTGCCCAGACACTGACAGGGGGTGGATGTGGCTTATGTGACCCCTTCATTGCTCTAGAAAGTTTTTCCTCTCTCCAGAGCTGAAATAAAGGCAGGATAAGGTCACACCCAGGTGGTATTGGCTTGGCCTTGCTGGTTTTGCTTGTGCTCGTGTTGCAATCTCTTGGGAGAATAGGGATCAAGTTTTAAATTCTCCCTCTTTTCTGGAATTTAAATGGCTGAGTTTCCCCTTTTTTCCTGCTTGCTACCCTGTTGTGTTGAAAAAGGCATCTAAACCAGAGACTAATTTAAGCCCCCCGTTGACCTCATTGCCTGTTCAGTTTTGTGCCAAGGACTAACTGCCCCAGTGTTCGAGTCCTGTCGGTGTGGATGGCAGAGCAGACCTGCAGTGAGACGTCCTCTTCGCCCTGGGACCTCACAGAAGCCGGAAAGAGTCTGTGTTCCGTCCGAACTTGGCACCTGTGGTCGTGCGTGGGTGTGTGTGCACAAGTGTGTGTCTGTGCGAGTGTGTGCACAGGTGCTCGGCAGTTGTGGTCGCCCCATTCTCACAGTCATTTGATTGTGTACAGTTACTTCTGTCATTGTAATGATTTCACTCTTAGCGGTAACATTTTTATCAAATGTGTGAATAAATATATAAAGATTGGTACAAAAGAGTGTCTTTGGATGCGTGGTGGGGAAATCCTGCTCTTGGGCGTATGTGTCTTCCTGATCACGGGTGATGAGTGTACTGGGGAGCGGGCATGGGGGGTGGCCAGGCTGGCACCACCAGCCGCCTTCTGTAGACTGCGGGCCCTTTCCAGGTGAGTGCTTGGCAGCTGAAAGTGGATCTGTTCCATGTCTTCATCCACTGGCTCACACATCTCTGTGGAAATGGCTTTGCAAAGGCGACGCCTGTTGTGTACTTTTTCACATGTGAAACCACCGCTCTCTTCATGTGTCACCGAGCAAGGCTTTGAGTCCTGGGCACCCAAATCCATTTTTTCATAAGCCTGGAAGTGGTGTGTGGTGTTGCACTGTGCAACTTAGGAAGTGTCGGCAGCACTGACTGTCCTTGAGCTGGAGGACCTTGGCTGCATCCGAGAGCTTCGTGAACTCCCAAAGCCTGGGTCCCTCCTGGACCAGCAGCATTTCTTTCTGAGCTAGTTGTACCACCTGGAGTGAACATGTTTGTTGAGTGTGATCAGACGGAAATACAACAGGCTGCAGTCTCCTAGATGTGCAAATTCTCATTTTACATTGAGCTCAAATCAGCCAAAAACAGGTGTCCTTTCTGAGCACTTAGTGTGCCACGCTCTGTGCTTCATGCTTTTTTTTTCTTTTCAGGTTTTTGAGACAGGGTCTCACTATGTATTCTAGCCTGGCTTTGAATTCAGTATGTAGCCCAGGCTGGTGATCCTCCAACCTCAGCCTCCTGAGTGCTGGGATTACAGGCCTGCATCACCACACCGGCTCTGTGCTTTACACTTTCATCGAGTCCTGTAGCTCTGTGAGGGCGTAGCAAGTCGTGTAGGTGAGGAAGCGGAAGCCAAGGTTAAGTAATTTTCTTGCTCAGAGGCACACAGGAAGTGACATGTGAGCCAGGATGCTGACCTGGCTTTGACCTCTGAAGACAACCGGCAGCATAGGTTAAAACTGAAGTTAATTTCTCAGGAACACAGGGCTGGATTCTGCCTCTGGGGCAGGAACCTCGTTTGGACGCTTGGATCAGCAGCGGAAGGTTGTGTGGCTCGCACAGGCACTGGTGTGGCCAGGTACGGGAGCTTTGCCTCTGCACCAGCATCTCGGCACTGCTTCCATGAGGAGCTGAGGTACCAGTGTTGTTTCTCTCCTGAGAGCTTCAGGATGCACACACTTTGGTGACACATGGTGTTGCAGAAGGGGATGGGAGGGTACACAGGGACATCTCGCAATAGCATTTTCTAAAAATACTTAATTTCAAAATGACCAGTCTCTGTAGAACATGGTGGGACAGAAGTCTGAAAATTCTCAGAGTGAAACTGCTCTTCCTAATATTGGAGAGCTATGATTTCTAATGAAAACGCTTAAAAGCCTCAAAACTGGTGTATGGATGCCGTGGTCTAAAGGTAGAGTATGCCATCTCCATGCCGGCAGGAGCATCAGACAGCCCCGGGCTACAGTCACAGCTGAGTCCCTTCGCGGCTGATTGTGGCCACATAACGAATAAATTCATTAGGAACTGTCCATAAAGAATAAATTCCATAATGAATAAATTCTATAACGAATAAATTCATTAGAAATCATAGCACTCCAATTTTATGAAGAGTGGTTTCATTCTGAGAATTTTCAGACTTCTTTCCCACTGTGTCCTACAGAGACTGGTCATTTTGAAATTAAATATTTTTAGAAAATGTTATTTCAAGATGTTCCTGCATACCCAATTACTTCTAAAGAGCCTAACCATACTTACGGAGGGCGAATGTTTGACAGCCGTGCTACTTGGGTGTTTCCGCAGTTGATGCCATAGAAACCACAGCGCAGTAAAGACAGGGTGCCTCCGTGGGCCTCCTGCTCCTGCTTGCCCCTAACAGATGTCCCCCAGATCTCAAGGGGTGGGACCCGAGCATGCTGTTTTAAAAGTTCCCGGGGACCCAAATGTGCAGTGCTGGGGAAGCACTGAGGAAGTGGTTGAACGTTGAGGCTCAGGAGCTGGAGCTGAGAGCTGACCTTGCACGAGGTAGAGGACCTGTGTCTTCCTCAGTTGTGAAAGGAGTAAGAGTGTTACCTGGTAGGGTTGCTGTGAAGGTTCATACGTACAGTTGACCTTGAACAACTTGAGGATTAGGGGCACTTGCCCCTATGCAGTTGAAAACCCACATGTAACTTGACTCCCCTAAAACTTAATAGCCTGCTGTTGACCAGAAGCCCTATGGATAGCAGAGCTGATGAGCATGGATTTTGCATGTTACATGCATCACATACAGTGAAAAACCTGTAAGAACTGCAAGAGGTCACTTCTTTGCAGTACACCATTTCCTGGAGAGACACTGCTCACTTGGTGACCTCACAGGGTGTTTTAGGCAGATTCAACACGAGCCGCCCCAGTGGCAACAAGAGATGGCAGCAGAGTCGTGAAGGTGACAGCATTACAACTGCCAGTTTTCTGCAGCTGTGATTTAATACTACATCGGTACCTTTCGGTTTGTTGTATTTCTGTTCCCTGTGAGTGGTGTCGTGTGTACTGTGTGTGTGGAGGTTTTGATAAATTTTTTTTTTTTTGTGGGTGCCGGGGGGTTGACCTCAGGACCTCGCGCACCAGCAGGCACCCGTGCCGCTGAGCGATATCACCGGCCCCTTTTTCATATGTGGGTTCCAGGAGTCGAACTCGGGCCCTCGCGCTTGCAAGGCAGGCGCTTACGCCGCTGAGCCATCTCACCAGCCCGTTTTGATAAATTTTAACTTCATAATTTTTGTATCTTACAGTAGTAAATATGACTATATTTATATATTCATGATATTTTTCTGTTTTCAGTGTTTCTGGGCCATGAACTTCATCGGTGGGTTTTTTCAAATTGTCACAAATTTCAGTACCCAGGCAAACGACGTGCACACAGTGCAGATCCATGTGCAAGGGCGTGTGTACTTCGACCGGTACCGGGACAGAGCATGGGACAGTTTCACTGTCTTATTTTTTCTTGTTGGCATTTCTGAATGGCAACAGCATCACACTGTCCTTCCTCAAATGTGGACCCCTCTGTCCCCTGGAAGGTGGCACAGTTATGCTCTCAGTGCCCCTGGGGCCTCCTCCATAGCCTGCCATCATGTCTGGCCCCCCAGTGGGGACAGCAAGGTGGGAGGAGAACATCCCCTCTCTGAGATTGCATCCCAAGATGCCCACCATCTTGGTCTCCATCTTTGGTCCAAAGACCACCTCCAGCCGCTGGGAAATAGAGTTTCTGTTTGGAACGGCTCTGTGCCCAGTTAAGATTTGAGGTAATTTTGGTGGAAAGAAGGGGAGAGTAGAAATGGGGACCACGAGTGGGCTTTGCCAAATGACAGACAGAAGTAACTTTCAATCTCTTCAAAAGACTGACAGTTTCTGTTTTAAAAAGCAAAAATGCCATTAGTTTCAGTAAATCACCTAGAATGGAGTAGATATTCTAGAATTTTACTCGGTACCCACATCAAGCCAGTTGCTGTGTAATTCTGGGCTTATACCCCATCTTTGAGAGCCCTAAGGCCCCTTGGCTCCCCCGATCTGTGGCAGCCTTCTGTCCCTCAGGACTGTGTCTGTTGCTGCGGACTCATCCCTCTGTGGCGCCCGTGCCGGGAATTGGACTCTCAGGCCTCTATTTTTGCCTCATTCCTGGCTCCTCTTTGTGTCTCACTGTTGTTTATGTCTTTTTCTTCTTTGTCCTGCTGCTACTTTCTGAACATCACGTGTCCTGTGTTTCTCTGGCCATTCTCTTGGAGCGCAAGTGTCATTAACACAAGTGCCTGTGTCCTTTCGGTTCCCATCTGGGAGCGGCTGCAGTCGCCGGGCTGTGGTTCTGCAGCTGGAGATCAGGACTCATTTGAAAAGTGGGAGTGATGGGAGAGGAAGAAAGAGCATAAATATTTGGGACTTCACGACTTAATTTCCTCTTTTAAAATGTCATAGTCTTCCCTTTCCATTAGAAGAGACAGAAGTGGCAAAGTATAGAAGCTTGGGGCCAGGTCAGGGTGTGCTTAGTGACAGCGGTGTGGCCAGCCCTGAGCGGTCTGCTTTCCAGGGCTTGACCTTCAGTCTTCCGGGCTCAGAAACCCATCACGGCAGACACCAGACTTGCTGGGACACAGCCTTTCCAGCTCCCCAGAGAAAGATACATTTATGGTGCAAATGCTTCACGAAATGGACCAGCAGGGCCGGTGAGATAGCTCGGCGGCATAAGCACCTGCCTGGCAAGCGTGAGGTCCTGAGTTCGACTCCCGGTACCCACATATGAAAAAAGGGCCGGTGATACCGCTCAGCAGCACTGGCGCCTGCTGATGCGTGAGGTCCTGAGTTCGACCCCCGGTACCCACAAAAAAAAAAAAAAAAAAAGGACCAGCAGCGTGAGTCAGACCTTGAGAGCCAGACCAGGGTCAGCTCTGCTGTTAGTGAATAAAACACATGGGAACCCAGTGTCGGGTCTGGGGTGATGGTGTAGTTGGGGGGCATCTGTTCTGCCGTGTTGCCCATTATCTCCCCCGAGCCTGGCAGTGAGCGCCTGGATGGCCAGATGGGTTTTCCCCTGTTCTCTGCTTGTTTGGGGTTGGGGCCCATTCAGGATGTGGGTGCAAGTGTGTGTTTCAGGTTGCGTCTCTGTAACGAGGGTCGCAGCCACTATTTGAACAAATGCTGTTCTAACGGGAGTTATTGCAGAGGGCATCGAGGGCACAACTTTTCATCTATGAGGTTCAGAGGCTTAGGATTTGCCCGTGTCACACAGCTGTTCCCTGGTATGCCTGGGTCCAGCACCTTGGTCCACTGGGATCCAGCATGTTTTCTGTTTCACTGTACAATTTCTTGACAGATTTTGGTGATATCTTTCAAATTCATAATGCATATCCTGAACTATACTCCTAACTACAGGCATCCTGGAAGAGGTGTGTTAGTAATTAGCTGCTGCCAACAAAGCATGAGAGACTGGCTTAAATGACAGAAATTTGCCATCTCCCGTGCAATTCTGAGGCCGGAGGTCTGAGATGAAGGAGTGGGGTCCCGGTGGTTTATTCTAAGGACGGAAGGGAGAATAGTCCAGGCTCCTCTCTCAGCTTCTTCCGACTGTTGGCAGTATTTGGTAACCCTTGGCTCTAGAAGTGTCATCTGGTCTCCGCCTCTGTGGCCTCTGTGTATGTGTCTTGTCCAAATTCCGCTTTTTATAAGGATATCCGTCTTCCAGGATGACCGTGTCTTGTCATGACACTCTAAATAAGGTCACATTTTAGGATACTGGGGATTAGATCAACACACGAATTTAGGGGGAACACAGTTTCACTGAGTCCTGAAAGACTGCCTGCCGGCCACCTGGCCTGCAGCTTCAGTGTGGAGCAGCAGGGGGCAGTGTAGTGCCACCAGCTGGGGCCTCGTGGCTTCCCAGGCTGCTGACAATACAGGTCTGCCTGGGTCTGGGGCCTCCAGTAGCCTTGGGTTAGACAACCACAGCCTGTGTGGGCGAAGAGGACATTGATGTGAAGAGGGGTTTGTCCCTTTGGGCAACTGGGACATTCACGGGCTCCCACAAGGTGACCAGAGTATGTTTATGGGGGACAGACAGACAGACAGCTGGAGGTAATGAGGCACAGCTTCAATCTGCCTTCCTGCTTCTGGTGGCAGTGGAATTTCCAGGCTAGGTAGCTCTTCCGGATCTGGCTGGGACTGGTGGTCAGACAGGAGCCAGCTGTCCCCATCCTCCTTTTGTAGCTGTGCTCGTCTGCTGCATTTCCGTGCCTTGGACAGGACACACAGGGAGGTGGCAATTGACAGGGCTTTGTTGAGCTCCTATATGTGCTTGATGAATTCAAAAGGACAAAGCAGCAGGAAGATGACACCGAAAGAAACTGAATTAGACAGCTCAGCACCTTCGACCGGCTGGTGTGGCTCTGACCGTCTTCACAGCCAGTGAGCCGTTGCTGGCACATTCACCCCGGCTCTGCATCCCTGAGAGCATCCTTGCCTCCCCAGCCTTTGCTTCCCCCAGTGACGATTCAGTGACTCCAATGCGCTTATGCATTGATAAGACACAAAAATTTAAAGAAAAGCTGGATACGGTGTCACTCCTGTAATCCCAGCCTGAGGGAGAAGGATTACAAATTCAAGTCTAGCCTGGGCAACTTAGCAGCTTAGAGAGATCTTGTTTTAAAATAAAAATATTAAAAAGGGGCTGGGGATGTAGCTCACTGGGAAGTCCCTGAATTCAGTTCCCAGTACTGAAAAAAAAAAAAAAAGAAAAAGAAAAAAGAAAAGAAGAAAAAGAGTATGATCCATACAACCCAGAGAATCAATGTCTTTTTTCTATACTTGTATCTATCTGTACACATCTTTTCTTTTTCCTTGTAGCTTTATCCAAGCATTCATATACATAGCTTCTTTGTTGCTTTGTTTTGAGACAGGGTCTTGCTGTGCAGTTCAGGTTGACCTTGAACTCACTGTGCTCAAATTCGAAGCGATTTTTCTGCCTCAGCCTCTGGAGTGCTGGGATTACAGGCGTGGGGCACCAAGACTGGCCTTTGTCTTGTTTTTAAAAACATTTGTCGCTGGGCGTGGTGGTGCACGCCTGTAATCTCAGCACTTGGGAAGCTGAGGCAGGAGGATCACTGCGAGTTCGAATTCGAGGCCAGCTTGGGCTACAAAGTGAGTTTAAGGCCAACCTGAACTGCTTAGTGAAACCCTTTCTCAAAATAAAGACAAAAAAATAAAAATTAGTTCTTAGAAGTTGTGAAACCTTCTTCCCAGCCCTTTCCCCCTTGAGACACAGCCAGTGTCTGCCCTGGGCAGATGACATGCGCATTAGAATCAGAGTCTCCCTCCCCCTCCCACCTCCCCCAGGGTACTCAGCTAATCACACCGGGGTTGTTTAGCACTTCCATCATGACTCAGACTGGACAGACACCAGGACTCCTGCCTTGCGCAAGGCTTTGTTTTCCTAGAGCAAGTCGTTGGCTTCTCATTTGTTTAGTTTATTGTGTTCTTGCAACTTAATCCAACCCCACTCTCTTGGCCACTTGGATTCCCCACTCTTTAGGGGCAGCAGGTGGGACAGTCCCACCTGCTGAGGACATCTGGGCAAACTGTGGCCCTTTCCTTCCACTCGGGACTCCTCGGCCCGTCCATGTTCCCTGGGTCCCCTCTCTTCCTCTTTCTTGGTGTGTTCCTCATTGACTGCCCAGGCAGAAAGGGCCCACCAAGGAGCCACTTGTGAGTGCCTCCTATGTTGGATAGTTCAGCTGCATATAGAAGTAGCAGTGGGAGAGTCTCGCTGAAGCTGGCTGCCAGGCGCATGCGCTCCTGTGTCTTCAGTCCCCAAGGCTGCCATCGACAGCGCTTAGGTTCCCCTAGGGTCATCTGCACCACTCACCTGCATGCTCTGCTGCCATAAACCGCCATTATGGTGAAGCTCAAAAAAGGCTGGTAAAAACAAGGTGACCCCAAGAAAATGGCACCTCCCCCTAAGGAGGTAGAAGAAGGTAGTGGCAATGAGGAGATGTCAGAAAATGACAGCAGTGGAGAGGAGGTTGTTATCCCTCAGGAAAAAAACAAGGTTGCCATGACCCCAGCAAAAAAAGGTAGTGATTTCCCCAACCAAAAAGATTGCAACTGCCACACCTGCCAAGAAGGTGTCACCCCAGCTGTCACCCCAGGCAAAATCATGGCAGCCACACCAGCCAAGAAGACAGTGACACCTGCCAAGGCAGTCGCAGCACCTGGCAAGCAGGGAGCCACGCTGGGCAAAACTGTGGTAGCAGCCCCAGGTAAGAAGGGTGCTGTTACTCCAGCTAAAGGGACAAAGAACGGCAAAAAACACCAAGAAGGAAGACAACAATGAGGAGAAAGAGGATGGTGACAGCGAGGAGGAGGAGGAGGAGGAGGAAGGCAACTCTAGAGAAGCTATGGAGACCATACCACCCAGAGGAGAGAAAGCTCCTGCCAAAGCTGCTCTTGTAAAAGCTGAGGACGTGGCTGAGGAGGAGGAGGATGAGGAAGAAGATGATAATGATGAAGAAGAGGAAGAAGAGCCCGTCAAAGAAGCACCTGGAAAACGAAAGAAGGAAATGACCAAACAGAAGGCAGCTCCTGAAGCCAACAAACAGAAAGTAGAAGGCACAGAGCCAATGACAGCTTTCCATCTCTTTGTTGGAAATCTGAATTCTAACAAATCTCCTCAATTAAAATTAAAAGCTGGTATTAGCGAAGTTTTTGCTAAAAATGATCTCACTGCTGTGGATGTCAGAATTGGTACAAATCTGAAGTTTGGCTATGTGGACTTTGCATCTGCTGAAGAGCTGGAAAAGGCCTTGGAACTCACTGTTTAAAAGTCTTTGGCAGGGAAGTTAAACTAGAGAAACCGAAAGGAAAAAACGACAAGAAGATGGAGATCCAAGAATACTTTTGGCCAAAAATCTCCCTTCCAAAGTCACTCAGGGTGAATTAAAAGAAGTGTTTGAAGATGCCACAGAGATCAGACTAGGCAGCAAGGATGGGAAGAGTACAGGGATGGCTTATATTGAATTTAAAACAGAAGCCAATGCAGAGAAAACCTTTGAGGAAAAGCAGGGAACAGATTAATGGCGATCTGTTTCCCTCTACTACACTGGGGAGAAAGCTCAAAATCAAGACTACTTAGGTGGAAAGAACAGCAGCTGGAGCGGCGAATCAAAAACCCTGTATTTAAGCTACCACTCCTATAGCACAACAGAGGAAACTTTTCAGGAAGTTTCTGAGAAGGCAACTTTTATCGAAGTGTCCCAGAACCTAAAGGACAAATCTAAGGGCATGTGTTCATAGAATTCGCTTCATGTGAAGGCACTAAAGAAGCTTCAACCTCCTGCAATAAAAGGGAAAGTGAGGGCAGAGAGATCAGACTGGAGCTGCAAGGACCCAGGGGTTCGCCTAACACAAGAAGTCAGCCACCCAAAACCCTGTTTGTCAGGGGTCTGTCCGAGGAAGCCAGCAGAGACCTTACAGGAATCATTCGGCAGCTCTGTCAGAGCAGGGATAGCCAATGAGTGGCAAACTGGCTCCTCCGAGGGGCTTGGTTTAACAGACTTCGACAGTGAGGAAGACGCTGGGGCTGCCAAGGAGACCATGCCAGACAGTGAAATCGATGGAAACAAAGTCATCTTGGGCCGGGCCAAGCCCAAGGGGGAAGGTGGCTTCTAAGGCCAAGATGGTGACAGAGGTGGCCAAGGTGGATTTGGAGGCTGAGGCCGGGGAGGCTTTGGAGGGTGAGACGGCTTCCGAGGAGGCGGGGAAGGAGGAAGAGACGAAGTTTGAATAGTCCCTTCTGTCCCTGTCCATCCCTGTTCCGTTGGAAAGAAAGGACTTGGGTTTTACTCTGTTACCTGTCGATGACAGGGCCTTCTGAGGACGTACCAGGACGGCTCGTGGCCTGCGGACCACGCGGAAAGCAAGAGAGATGACATTTCAGCAGAGAGAGACCCGATACACCCTGTTGGTTTTGACTGGAGATTCATAAACTTTTTAGAGATGAGTGCTAGAGCTCACCCTGGTCTGTAAGTTTTGAATTTATATTGTTTTATCCATTGTACAAAACCATTTTTTCCAACAAACTTTTTTTTGGGTGTGTGTTGGGGGGTTGTAAGAGAAAGCAGAATGTTTTATGATTTTTGCTTCAGTGATTTTAGGACAAATTAAGTCCTAAACTCTGATGCTAGGCTTACTTTAAAAATAATAATAATAAAAGAAAAAGCAGTTCGAAATTGTTTTCTTTTAGAATTTTGGGGAAGTCAAACCAGGCTCCATGGTGCATGCGAACAGACCCAGCTACTCAGGAGACTGAGGCAGGAGAATTGCTTGAGACCAGCCTGGGCAACACAGCAAGACCCTGTCCTAAAAAAAAAAGACCTGAAAGTAGTTCTGATTCCTGACCTTTTGTCCCACCTTCCAGCCCCTAAGTTTGTGAGATGCCTTCGTTTCCAGTATTCTGCAGAGTTGCTGTTAATCTATTTCCATATGCTTGGGCCTCATGTGTGAATTCAGGTGCCTCAGTTCTGGAGGATTTTCTTGAACTTTTTTTGGGGGGGTGGTTTCTACCTATTATTTCTCCGCTCTGGGAGTTTCTTTCACCTTTATCTTCCAGCCTTTATATTGAGTTTTCAGTTTCTGTTTTGTAATTTTTAATACCCGGGAGATCTGTTTCCTGAGGGTTTCCTCTTCGTGCTGACGGTTATTGATTTTCAGGTGCAAGATCTTCCCTCTTGAAAGATATTCATAATTTCTGTTAATGTTCGTTTCTTCCTGTGCATGTCTCCTCCCGGTCGCTTTCTCCTGTGAGGTCTTTGGGGGCCTCCCTGGGATGCTTGGTGTGAGCGTCAGTGGCAGCGATGGCTTCCTGCGGGGTGGCCGGGAAGTCACAGCGGCCTCCAGGCCACTCTTACTCCATCCCTTCCTTCCCCACACCCGATGCCTTTCAGCCCTCCTGCTGTCCCCGCTGCTGCCTAAGTCCTTCCTGATTTCCAGAGCTCTTTCCTGTTCTTCTCTTTCTCTTCTTTTTTTTTTTTTTGTGGGTACCGGGGGGCGAACTCAGGACCTCGCACGCCAGCAGGCGCCCATGCCGCTGAGCGATATCACCGGCCCTTTTTTTGTATGTGGGTTCCGGGAGTCGAACTCAGGTCCTCGTGCTTGCCAGGCAGGCGCTTATGCCGCTGAGCTATCTCTCTGGCCCCTGTCTCTTTTTAAATTGCTTCTTTCACTCAGCATAATGACTGGACTCACCCATGTTGGTTTCTCAGCAGCTCCTTACTCCGTGGGGGCTCACTCCCCGAGCAGTGTACTGCAGTATATTTTCTCGTGTACCTGGTGGGGGACAACTGGGTCGGTACCAGTGTGGGGCTTTTGCAGGAGATCTGCTCTAAATACATCTGTATAAGTCTTCATGCATATTTTGGGTGTTTTGGGTAAATACCTAGGGATGAAGTGGCTGGGTTGTTTTGTTTTTTTTGAGAGAGGGTCTCGCTGTGTAGTTCAGGCTGGCCTTAAACTCGCTATATAGTGCAGGCTGGCCTCGAACTCGTGGCAGTCCTCCTGCCTCAGCCTCCCAAGTGGTGGGATTACAGGTATGTGACACCACGCCCCGAGAAATGGCTGGGTCATATGGTAAGAGACTGTGGAAATATTTTTAGGAAACTGCCAAGCTGCCTTCCAAAGTGCTGGAGCCTTTTATGTCCCCACAAGCGACATATGCAAGTTCCAGTCCCTCTGTTGCCTCCTCCAAATTTCTTATGGTCAATGTCCTCATTGTAGCTTGAACTTGCATCGCTCTCATGACTGATGTTTAACATATTGTTATGTGTTTATTGGCATTCATAAATCTTCTTGAAGTGTGATTTGAAATTTCTTGCTCATTTTTTAAAAAGGAAAAATGAATTTATTCACAATTCACCTATACTGAGAGGGCAGCTTGTCTACCTTCATCTTGCTTTTTTTTTTTTTTTTTTTTTTTTTTTTTTTGCAGTAGGTATTGAACCCAGGGGCCTTCCCAATGAGCTCCAGCTCCAGCCCATTTTTTATTTTGAGACAGAGGTTTGCTAAATTGCCCAGACTGGGTTCAAACTTGTGATCCTCCTGCCTCAGCCTCCTCAAGTGCTGGGATTACAGCCACATACCGCCATGCCCAGTAGCATCTTACTCATTTTTTATTGAGATGCTTGTGTTTTTACATTGTAAATGTATTTCTATTTTGTCTTCTTTTTTGAAAAATTGGGATATAATTCACATACCTTAATATTCATCTCTTTAATTACACGTTTATTGATTTTCTAAGTATATGTACAATGTTGCACAGTAATCACCATTATTGCATGCCAAAACATTTTCATGATCTCTCCAAACCTCTAGACTCGTTCGTTAGTAGTCACTCCCCACAGCTTGTTCTGGACATTTCACATGAATGAGTCATATGATGTGTGGTCTTTTGTGACTGGAATTTTTTTACTTAATGTAATGTTTTCAAGATTTATCCCTGTTGTGGCCCATATCAGTACTTCTCCCTTTTTATGGCTGAGTAATACTCCCCTGGATGGCTATGCCACATTTTATTTATCTTTTCATTAGCTGCTGGACTTTTGGGTTATTTTCATTTCTTGACTATTATGAATAATATTATTATAAATATTCATATACAAATATTTATATGGACATATTTACAACCCTCTTGGGTATAAGTAGGAGTGGAATTGCTGGGTCATATGGTTATTCAGTATTTAACTTTTTTTGAGACAGGGTCCCAATATGTAGTTTAGTGGGGCCGGTGAGACGGCTCAGCGGCTTAAGTGCCTGCCCGGCAGGCGCGAGGGCCCGAGTTCGACTCCCGGAACCCACATACGAAAAAGGGGCCGGTGATATCGCTCAGCGGCATGGGTGCCTGTTGGCGCGTGAGGTCCTGAGGTCGTCCCCCCGGTACCCACAAAAAAAAAAAAAAAAAAAAAAACAATATGTAGTTTAGGCCTTGAACTCACTATGTTGCCCAAGCTGGCTTTGAACTCACAGTGATCCTCAATCTCCCAAATGCTGGGATTACATGCGTGCACCACTACACCCAGCTTTATTCTATGTTTACCTTTCTGAGGAACCACCAAACTGTTTTACAGAGGATCTATACCATCTTACCAGCAGCTGTACCTGCAGCAATTTATGAGGTCTTCAATTTCTCCATGTCCTCAATAACAGTTTTATTGTTTTTCTTTCTTTTTTTTTCCATCCCCGTAAGAAGTAGCATCTCATTGTGGTTTTGATTTGCACTTTCCAAATGACTAATGATATTGTCTTAGTTACTTTTCTTGTTGCTGAGACAAAATATCTGACACCCAAAGTTAAAGGAGAGAAGGTTTATTTTGGCACACAGTTTGTGGAGGTTTCAGTCCATAGTCATCTGGCTCCAAAGCAGGGCAGCATGGCAGAGGAGCAACAGTCCATAGCAGGGCAGGCAGGAAGCACCAAGCAGCAGCAAGCCTCCCCTTCCCTTTTATTCCATCCAGGCTACAAGCCTTTTGGATGGTGCCACCCATACCCTGGGTGGAGCTTCCATTATCCACTCCCTGTTCTATGATAAACCAATTTAGTTATCACACATGCTAATCCAGTTTTGCATACCTGTGATCCAGCCACCTCTCAAAAGTCCCTCCCCTCCATGAGCACATGAGGTTTTGGGAGAACGTTTAGATGTAAGCCATAACAGATGTCAAGTACATTTTCATGTGCTTGTTGGCCATTTGTCTATCTTCTTTGTGGCAATATCACTTCAAATCTTCAGCCTTTTTTTGTTTGTTCATTTTGTTTTGAGTTGACGTCTTGCTATGTTGCCCAAGCTGACCTCAAACTCCTAAACTTCAGTGGTCTGCCTGCCTCAGCCTCCCCAGTGCTGGGACTACAGGCAAAGGCCACCACATGTGGCTCTGCTCATTTTAAAATGGGACCGTTTGTCATTTTACTGTTGAGTTGTGTATTTACATATTTTATTTTGTTATGTTTTTTGAGGTGTAGTTTTCTCAACATCCTTATTGGTTTACAAAATGACTGATAACATGCATAATCTTTTCTCCAAATTGGCTTTCTTTTTTAAAATTTTATTTTATTTTATTTTATTTTTTGAGACAGGGTCTCACTAAGGCCAGACCAAGCTGGCCTTGAACTCCTAGCAATCATCCTGCCTCACCCTCCCAAGTGCTGGGATTACAGCCTTAAATTTTATTTTTATTAGGATATGTTGTTGGTAGTCACAATGATTACATTCATCATGGGGAGTTGGTGCATGTACATGACACATCTTAAATATTTATATATTTTGAAAGAAAGTCTTTTGTATGATGTGTTGGTAATATTTTCCCCTATATATGGCTTTCTTTTTTAGTGTTTTTTTATGGTGCCTTTCAAAAAGCAGAAGTTTTTATTTTTTTTTTATTTTTTATTTTTTGTGGGTACCGGGGGGGTCGACCTCAGGACCTCGCGCGCCAGCAGGCGCCCATGCCGCTGAGCGATATCACCGGCCCCTTTTTCGTATGTGGGTTCCGGGAGTCGAACTCGGGCCTTCGCGCTTGCAAGGCAGGCGCTTAAGCCGCTGAGCCGTCTCACCGGCCCAAAGAAGCCTTTTTCTAATTTAAAAATGAAAATATTTCCATTTATGTTTTTCTTCCGTACACTGCGAGGTTTTACATTTAGGTCAGCAATCTATTCCTATTAATTTTTATGCATGGTGTGAGGTAAGGGCCACAGCTGGCATTCAGGATGTTTCCAGTTATGCCTGTTTCACATATTTATTCACACTGCGTTATTTCATGAGGCGGGGTGGGCGTGTGATTCTCTTTCTCCTACTTTTCCCCCTTCCCCCTCTCCCATATGCCCTATAGGAAAGGGGGACTCCATCTGCTATGTTGTTTTTCTTATATTCTCACCAATACTTGGTACTATCTATCTAGACTTATAAAAGGGGTATCATAGCTTTTAGGACTTTTTTTTTTTTTTTTTTGTGGTACTGGAGGTTGAACCTAGGACCTTCACACTGAGCAGCATCCCTAGCCCTTTTTTATTTTTATTTTTATTTTTACTTTTACTTTGAGACAAGGTCTTGCTAAATTACTTAGGCTCAGCCTGAATTTATGCTTTTCCTGCCTCAGCCTCCCAGAGTGCTGGGATTACAGGTGCACACCCACCGCATCTAGCTTAGTTATCTTTTTGATTTGCAAAAATGTCTTGTATATGCCAGAACAAAATTCATTAATAGTTTATTTATGAAGTTCAGTATCTACAATAACCTTTGCCAGGTTTGGGCCATTACAAACATTGTTCTTCCAGTTCCTCACCTATCTGCAAACTCTCTGTCTTGTGGTGTTTATTGAATGAAGATCTTTAATTTTGATGTGGTCACAGCTATCATTTCTCTACGTGTTCATCCCTTAGTGTGATGAACTATTTACATTTTGATATTCTCTCTGTTAGGGAGGTATTGTGCATGCTACGAGGTAGGTACCCAGTGTTACCTTTTCCATAGTGACACCAGCTTTGTCTACTGGGCATGGTGGCACAGTGACCTTGAACCCGAGAGGGGCTCAAGGCAGGAAGGCGCAGGTGTGAGCAGCAGGGACTGGGCCGCTGGGTGGTTTTCTTTCAGGGCATTAGCAGCCAGGCGTAAGGCGGAGTGGAGGCAGCGCTGGTCTTTTTCCCCAGTCTCAGTTTGGAAGGGCGAGGAGGGAAGGGAGTTCTGGGCTTGTCAGGGGGTCAGGTAACCAACCGTGATGGGCCATGGGCGTGTGGTCAAGAGCAGGGGCCTGGAGTTCCTGAGGGTAGATGCATGAGCTATGGGAACATGCTTATGTCACACTGAGCTAAAACGACCCAGCACTCAGGAGGCGGAGGCTGGAGGATAGCCTGGAGTTTGAGGCCAGCCTGGGCTATGTAGTGAGTTCAGGACCAGCCTGAAGTACGTAGTGAGACCAAAAAAATAAAAACAACGACAAAAACACACGACCAGGAATCAGGGTCTGTGGATGCACTGCCGCTCGGTCTGCCTCTGGACAGGCCAGGGCCTAACCATGGTGGCTGAGGCGCCTCCCTCAGGGGCAGCCACCTTCCACACGAGGGCCTGGACTGTGCTGGGGGTGCTGGCCTGAGCCAGATGGTGAGAGCCCTGGCCGTGCAGGGTCCACAGGAGTGGGGCAGTCAGGTCATATGTGACTGACTGAAGCCGGAGAAGCTCAGGGGCTGGGTCCTGGTGGGGTGGCCAGCTCCACTTAATAGACTTTAATAGATCAAAGTAGGGCGGAAGTCGGGCAGGTGGAGCAGGTTCACAGGGCTCTGCCAGGGAAGCACGCGGGGAGCCCGTGGGGCAGGCTGGCTGTCGGGCTGCTGTGTGGCCTGGAGGACACAGTGGCCCAGTTGACACACAACAGCCAGACAGAGAGCCTAAAAGCCCGCCCCAGGCCTTAACTGCCTTGGCCGGAAGTGGTGCTTCCATGGCTAGAACTGGTCACCTGGCTCTGCCCAAGTCCAGGAGGGTGGGGGGCCCAGGCCTCTGTGTACCCGGTGGGAGGTCTGGGGCGGTGACGGGATGTGGACTGCTCTGTCGCATCAGGCCCAGACTTGCTTTCCCTTCCTGTCCTGTAGGAAATGCAGAATAGAGGGCTCCTGGGTGGGGGAGGGGCTCCCAAATGGACAGAATGACTTTCAGGTGAGGCCGTGCCCTGTCCTCCCTTCTTTCTGTTTGTCCCAAGTACTCCGCATGGATGTGGATAGGTTTCTGGGTCAATGAAGGGAAAATCACAGATACCGTGGTAGAAGCCTGTGGCATGGGGTGGGTGAGGCCCCTGCCCGGGGTGGGCTTGCACCCTGATTTGGGTGGCAAAGGCCTCCCTGGCCTGTCCTGGGGGTGCCCTGCCTGCTGGCTTGCACCAGCGGGGCCACCCCCGGTCACTGAGGAAGGGGTTCAGGCAGCTTAGGGGCCTGGACTGAGATCACAGGACCCGGTCATGGTAGGACCGAGCCAGCCCAGGACATGGTAGGTCTGAGATGGTCTCCGGCCTCACCCAGCCCTTGCCCTCAAGCCCCAGGTCCTCTTCCACCTCAGTGCTGGCTCCACAGAGGGGACACCTTTGAAACTGTCCCCGCAGGAGCAGACTCAGACACCAAGGAGCTAAGAACAAGAGGCCTGCGGCCCACCCTGCACCCCAGGAAAGGCCAGGTGGAAACTCAGGAGGTGCGATGGGGGCCGGGGCTGGGGCCCAGCGGTGTCAGAGGGGTGGAAACAGGATGTGAGTGGTGGGGTGATGGCGGGGATGAGAAGCAAGGTGGCTCCCCGCAGAGGCGGCCACCTGGGACGGTGCATTCCGGGTGTCGGAAAAAGACTCAAGGCTGCGTGGGCGTTGTCACATCCTGCACTCTGGGGCCTCCCCCAGTCTGCCTGGCTTCCCCAACACAGCTCACTGTAACTCTGGGCTGGGGTGATGGGTGAGGGATAGACGGGATGTGGCCTTTTAGAGAGAGCGCATTAAATTCTTTCTTTCTTTCTCTTTTCTTTCTTTCGTGCAGTAATGACTGGAGGTTGAAACCAGGACCTTCATACTGAGCTACATCCCCGGCCCATTTTTCATTTTAAATTTTGAGACAAGGTCTCACTAAATTGCTAAATTGCCCAGAGTGGACTCAAATTTTGGATGCTCCTGCCTCAGCCTCCCAGAATGTTGGGGTTACAGCTGTGCACCACCATGCTCAGCTGGGATGAACTTTTAGCAAGGGCTCCTGGCTCCCCCAGAGGGAGAACTTGAGAACTGACCCCAAAATGGAGGAGGAGCCGGACAAGCAGCTCATGGGTGTCCCTCCTGCCACTGCTGACAGGGGGCAGGGGCCCTGCTGACCACTGAGGCACAAGGATTGGGGCCTTGAAAGGCAGAGGCGAGCCGGGCTCTGCAGGGCCCCGGGAGAGGCCCTGGCTCAGCCTGGCATCTGGGAAGCCTTCTTGGAGTTAGCGAGGTCCAAGGGGAGCCTCGGAGGAGGGACAGGTGTTGGGGAGGAAGGTGTCCGGCAGAGTGCCATGGGGGCGTCCCTGGGCCCTTCAGTCCTCCTGGTCAGAGCCCATCCCCTGGCCTGCCCAGACCTCTCATGATACCCCTCCTCTGGCATCTGCCACCTCTCTGGCCTGGCCTCTCACTCTGGGACCCCATCTCGCCTTCCTCCCCAGCACCCTCCTAGTGGTCCCTGTTGGTCCCTCGGTTTGTCGCCAGGCTCTTCCTGCCATAGGGCTTTTGCACACATTCATGCCTACATGCCCTGTAGAGTGCTTGCTTTTTAACTTATATTGAAATGACATCATCCAGCGTGACCTTATTTTGCAACTTACTTTTTCCTCCCGCTTTGGCTTGGAGCTTTAGATCAGTGTGCGCAGATTAACTTCACCATCTTTTGTAACGCACACTTGGTAGAACCGTCAACATTTTGTATGTCACCCACAGTACTGTGCTGGAAATCTCCACACAAGTTCCTGCCTCTCGGTGTTGACCCCAGGAGAGGGGGTGCAGGGTTAGGGGCCGTGTGCTTGCAGTGGGGGACGGGTCCTGCCCAGTTGCCCTTGGAAGCAACGCTGCCAGCCCAGGGGGATGAGGTTATCCTTACCTGGCCCTCCGGGTACCTGAATGTCTGCCAACCTGGCGGGTGAATCATCGAGTCACGCTGTTAGTGGGTGGGCCGTGGGTTTCGCATGTTTATTGGACAGATGCATTTTTGGCTTGTGTGTGGATCTTTTTGTGAGCAGTGCTGGGGATGGAAACTTGGGCCTCACACGTGCTAGGCAAGTGCTCCCCACTGAGCCACACCCCAGCCCTATGGCCTATGAATTCTGTGCTGCTATTCTCTGCACCTCTTTTTACTGTGTGGTTGGACTTGGTCTGTTTTTTTGTTTGTTTGTTTGAGACAAGGCCTTGCTATGTAGCCCAGGGTGGCCTTGAACTCGAAGTGATCCTCCTGCCTGAGCCCCCCAAGTGCTGGGATTACTGGCATGCACCACCAAGCCTACCCACAAGGAATGTGTTTTTATAGATGATATATGGACCAAATTTTTAAAAAGTGGGTGGCCAGGGCCGGTGAGATGGCTCAGCGGCATAAGCGCCTGCCTTGCAAGCGCGAGGGCCCGAGTTCGACTCCCGGATCCCACATATGAAAAAGGGGCCGGTGATATCGCTCAGCGGCACGGGTGCCTGTTGGCGCGCCAGGTCCTGAGGTCGACCCCCCGGTACCCACAAAAAAAAAAAAAAAAAAGTGGGTGGCCAGTGTAGCTCAGTTGCAGAGCGCTTGCTTAGCATGCATGAGGCCAAGTTCAAACCCCAGTACCCCCCCCAACAAATAAAAGACAAAGAAAGAAAGCAGATAGCCGGTTGTGCCATTGCTGCGTATCGAGGAGTCCGATCTTTGCTGTCAATCTGAAATGCCGCCGTGGCGGAGGAACTAATGGTCAGCTTGGAACACCCAACAGAACTGAGTCAGCGTGGTGCTGGGTGTGGAGGGCCCACCTGAGGATCGCTGCCAACAGCATAAAAGAACTGGAAGGAAAGATGGTGCGCTGTCGACTCTCCTGGAGAAGCTTGTCGCTCTGGTTTTCCTGTTATGAACTCTGCTATTCTCATCGTCAGAGGAGTGCGGGTCCTCACTGTTGCTGAGCATGGCTGTGGTTCTTTTCGGGGGAGCTCTGGTCCTTACCTCGAGCATCGCTTCCTGGCTCCAGTGCAGAGCCCTCAGCCTGCCGGCACAGATCCTTCACCCCGCTGGTGCAGACTTTCTAGCTTCCACCCCTGACCTTTGGGCCTTCCCAGAGCAGATCCTTGGTACAGACTTGCATGAGACATTGCCGTGGGCTCTAGGCCTCCAGGTGGACTCGTGCAGGACATTGCCGTGGGACCCAGGTCCTCACCTGGATTCTTTGGGTCTCTAGTACATGGACAGATCTCTTGCACCCTTCTACATTTGACTTTTTGAGTGAATATTATAAAATAATCCTATAAATTATATGTCCTGTATTAAATCTATTCCCTTGCAAACCTAGACTACAACAGCTGCCATTATCAGTAACTGTGGTTTTAACTCTTAATTGGTTCTGCTGGTCTGCTTGTCTTTTCCCATGTGAGAATCACACTTTAAATCCCTGACTGAGTATAGTGGCACTCAGCTGTAATCCCAGCACTGGGGAAGCTGAGGCAAGAGGATTATCTGAGTTCCAAGGCAGGCTGGGCTACATAGTGAGACCCTGTCTCGAAAAATAAAAAAAATAAAATCACTACACTTTTATTTATTTTTTGAGACAGGGTCTTGCTATATAGCTCAGGCTCGCCTGTAATTAACTATGTAGCCCAGGCTGGCCTTGAACTCTTGGCAATCCTCCTGCCTCAGCCTCCCAAGTGCTGGGATTACAGGTGTGTGCCACTATGCCTGGCTATCGTTTATTTTTATACCAAGTGAGACATGTTCTCACTTTGTTCTTAACTTTCAAAAATTTATTTGCTATTTTTGTGTGTTCTCCCTTTCAGAAGAATCTCAACACCAGCTTGTCAGTCCTAATAGTCTGGATTTTAAAGCCTCCGGCAGGCTCCCACATGAAAGGCTTGTTCCCGGGTGATGTTATTGGGAGGTGGTCCGTGTGGGTCTTTGAGCAGCGGAAGTCCCTTCCTCTTCTCTTTCACTTCCATGACGCAGTATGAGCGGGTGTGCCCACTGTGTACTCCTGGAGTGCTGTGCCACTCCAGGGCCAAAGCAACCAGGCCAGCTGAGTGTGGACCACAGCCTCCAAAGCTGTGCGCCAGGACAAACCTTTTCTCCATATAAGCTGATTACCTCGGGCATTTGCTCTAGTAACAGAATGCTGGCCAACACAGGGCTTGATAAACATCTGGCATCTTGAAGGGCTGGGGTGGTAGAGGCCCAGGGGTACCAGAAAAAAAATCTGTTTGTGACTCTGGGTTGGGAAGGCTTTGACACCTGAAGCCTGGGAGGGCCAATGCCTTTATGCTGTCAGATACCCCTGTGGCCACACAGGATGTAATGTTCTGTACCCTCAGCTCGTTTGTATCCTGAGATCCAGTTTTACAGCCGACTCCGTGAAGGCCTTCCACATGCCTTTAGGCAGATTTTTGGCATCTTGTAGCTTCTGTTGCTATCGTGAATGGCAAAATTCTTTACAATTTCTCATCAGCTTTTCCTATGTGTAGAAAGCAATGATTTTTGTACGATCTTGTATCTGGTTACCATGCTGACTTCTTGTATTATTTCTAGTATTTATCAGATATTCCCGACAGGAAGTTATATTTTCCTGACAGGAAGTTATATTTTCTTCAAATAATAATGATTTATTCCTTTTCCCTAAGTATCTTGTCCCACGCCAAATCGAATCTCCACCTGTGTACTTTGGTACCACTGAGGACTTGGCTATGGTTGAATGTCCCCCAAAAGGTCTGTGTTGGAACCTTAATTCCTCAGTGTGGCAGTACCAGGGGGTGTTTGGGCCATGGGGGTGGAGCCCTTGTGGGGGGTTAATGCCTTCTCCTGGGAATGGAGTCCAACCCCCACCCCTTTGCACGCATCAGCTTGCCCTTCTGCTTTCTGCCATGAGTTGAAGTGGCACAAAGCCCTCGCTGGTGTTAGACCCATGGGCTTCCCAGTCTTCAGAACCGTGAGCCAAATCCCTCCCCCCTCCCGCCCCCTCCTCCTGAACCAAGGGCCTTTACACTGAGCTCTATCTCCAGACCTTAAAAAAAAAATTTTTTTTTGAGATAAGTTCTCACTAAGTCACTAAATTGCCCAGGCTGAGCTCAAATTTGGGATCCTCCTGCTTCAGCCTCCCAGGGTGCTGGGATTACAGGTTTATCCCACAATGCCCAGTTTAAACCTCTCTTTATAAATTCCTAGACTCAGGTATTCTGTTACAGGAACAGAAAATGGACTATGACACATTTCAAGCAGGGGAGTGTGAGATGTAATTTAGAGCTCATTTGGATGCCAGGTTGAGATGGGGCCCATCAACTCCCTCCAACCGGAGACTACCAGGAACACACCTGCGGTAGGACAAGCCGGGCTTATCTGCAGTGAGAGAGAACGTAGAGCACAGGAAACTGTGGGTGTCTCGATGAGAGGGTGAGAAAATCCCGCCACAGGATTTGGGCTGTCCCTGTGACTTGCTGTGACAAGGTGCAGAGAATTAGACTTCACCTCCGCATGGAAGGGCGGGACGACTCTGCACCATATCCTAAAGCATTCCTACCTCAGAGGCTGGAGAACGAGGAGAGGGAGGAGGGTCACCATGGTCCTTGTGATAGCTGCAGCCGCGCACAGCAGCTGTCCTCTGGGTGCTGGAGTCCCAGGCCACAGCAGGAGGGCAGAGACGCTGGGCACCCTGTCCTCCCTTTCCCAGCAGACCTACACGCAGCCCTGCCTGGGGGGAGGAAGACGAAGAGGTGGGCAGGGACAATGGCGAATGACCAGCTGCCATGTCCCAGAGCCCAGCTTGTGCCTAGACCTGTAGGTCCCTCCAGAGCCACGTGCCCGTGACTGACTCTCGTGGGGGCCTCTCTCTTCGGCTGGGCCATCTGCAGTGCCTACTTCTCACGAGGAAACTTCATGTGGATGACAGAGGTCATGGGAGTTGTCAAAACTGGGACAGAGGACCGAGGACAGAGTGAGCCCCCACCCTGTGCCCAGGACCCTCCCTTCAGCCTCCTTGTACCCTAGAGTCCAGGGACCTGAGACAGCCTCCTGTTGGGTCACGGAGGAGCAGTGCCCACCAGCCCCCCGCCCCCGGCCTTCCCAGGGGGTGACCCGGCTTCTGCCACCCTGTGGTGCCCAGCCAGCTGTCTTGGAGCACACGCCAGGCAGTGAGCTGAGGTGACTCAATCTCTGGTGACAGTGATGGACCAGGATGGGCTTCTCCCCCATCCTGGCCCCCTCTGGGCCTGCCCCTGTGGAACCTGCCTTTGGTCGTGGAAAACGAGTCACTTTAGGCACAAACAGCTCAGAGTGAATGCAAGAAGGTCTGGCGAGGCTGGGGTGACATTGGCTCTCTGTGCCCCCACGCTGAAGGTGACCCCATGAGGTTGCTCCTCTCCCGACTGCCTTCGCTCATCCCGCAGGAACCAAAGGGCCAGGAGGCAGAGGGTAGCAAGGAAGGAGGGTCGCCAGGGGAAGGCCTGTCCTCGGCCGGGAAAGGAAGTCACTTGTGAGGCAGAGAAGAGGCAGCCTGTGCCTGAGAGGGCCAGTTGGGGTGACCCGGAAGACAGGCCTTTTGGGGTCTCTGCATAGGTGGGGGCCGTACCGTGTCCTGGGGGCTGGCTCACTTCCTCCTACTCATATGTCTGTTGTTCCTGAATGATTTAAAGTCTCCAAAGTGCCTTCCCAGATGGTGGCTCACTCAATTCTCACAGTGGCTAGGTGAGCTGGCAAGGGCTCAGCCCGGTCCCCTGCGAGGAGGCCGAGGCTGGGGTGACATGACTCATCGCGGAGGGGAAGGAAGGAAAGGAGCGGTGCCGCTGCGCCCGCTGCGCCTGCTGCTGGTGTGAGCAGTTTCTACCTCCCCGCTGGATGGGGCTGCGGGTCTCTTCTCTGCTGGGACCTGTCCTCCGCGCTGGGCTTGGCTTGGGGCCTGCCCCGGTCCCCTGCAGGGTGCAGCTTCCAGGCTATCTGACTCACCTTTTCCTGTGGCTCCCAGATCGGTGCGGCCACCCCACCGTCCCCGATCCTCCACAGCCAAGATGCCAGGAAGCCTCTCCGTCCTGTGCTGGCCGCCTCTCCTCAGGCCCCCAGGCTCCCGATGGGGACTGGGACATCACTGGGGACAAGCCTGGTGGCTCTTTGTGACCTGTTCCTCCCACCCCACAGGAACCACAGCTGCTAGCTATCCACAGCACAGGGGGTGGGGCGCTCATGAGAGGACCCTGTGACTGGGGTCCTCTGAAGGGGTGGGAAGGGGGACGGCTGCTCTGGGAGCCCCAGTGAGGGACCTGCTCTCCCCTGCTGGCTGTGCTTTGGCCTCACCCACCAGATTGCTTCCCCTCTGGCCCCAGATTCTGCATCTGAGAAGCAGGACTGATGGCAGTCCCTGCGGCGAGGACAGGGTAACCAGGGGAGGTGGGCACCGAGTCTGGGAGACAGGCCCTGCAGACAGAGGGGCTGCTGTGGGCAAAGGTGGTGGGAGGGCCTGAGCTGGGCTTTGCTGAACAAATGAATCAGAAAGAGGAGGAAGAGTTGGGGCCTTGACTGCCCTGCAGGGATTTAGATTTGCCCCAGAGGCAGTAGGGAGCCATGGCTTGGCCAGGCTTCCTTCTCGGGAAGGAAGAGGATTTTGACAGCAGTGTGGGGTGTTCATGGAGGGGGAGGCAGTGCCAGCCCTGGGGCTGGAGGCCATTGTGACCCTCGGGTTGGAAGAGGACGGGCCTGGTTAATTCTGAAACCGGCCCCATCGTTTGGGAAACCTCCCTGCCACAGCCTCACATTGGCCCCAGACCAGACTGTCGCGTCACCTAGAGGCACCCCGTGAGGGTGTGGCAGCTGGTGTGGGCGCCTGGCACGTACCAGGTCTCTGACCCTCTCACACCGTGGAGTTAACTACCCCTCTGACTTTTTGGTGTAGTCTGCTTTTTTCTCCTATTTTATGTCCTCATTCCAAACAAATTCCCAGAATCAAAATAAGGCATGTGGGGGCTCCCCAGCCCCTGGAACGGGGCTCTCATTTCTCATCTGTAGCTGCCACGGGGATCTGGGCAGCCACGTGTCTCTGTTCTGCTCCCACTGGGTGGGGCAGGGGAGGCCGAAAGCCAGGCAAGGCCAGGGGCTGCCAGGGCACAAGGGGTACAGGGAGGCACGCAGGGAGCCACCAAGGTGCTCGTTCTGCCTGGTGAGCGGCCTGTACCGGAAGGGACCATGAGGGCAGGGTGGCTGCACCTGCCCCCAGGGGGCAGAATCTCCAGTGCACTCGGGGGCACCTTTGCCAGGACGGCTGGGAAGCACCTCTGCCTTTGACCCGGCCCTGCCCTGCCTGGTTTCTCCTCCTTCCTTCTGTCCCGGGCCAGATGCCCCAGGCAAGGTAGGCCTGGACCGGCACAACTCAGGGACGCCGGGGTCCTCTGCCAACCAGGCGTGGTCACCAAGTGCCTCTTCTAGCCTGAAGTGGGTGTGGGGCGCAAGGCAGAGCTGGGCCAGGGGACCTGGGGGGCTCTGTGGCTGAGGTGGTGAGTCTGTCACTAAGTGGGACCTCTGAGCAGGAAACGTGGGCTCCACGATGCTTTGGCTCAGGCCGGGTGC
This sequence comes from Erethizon dorsatum, assembly GCA_028451465.1. Classification (NCBI taxonomy): domain Eukaryota; kingdom Metazoa; phylum Chordata; class Mammalia; order Rodentia; family Erethizontidae; genus Erethizon; species Erethizon dorsatum. Next base: position 9,321,447 of record CM051824.1, read on the forward strand.
TGGCATCAGGGCTGCCAACGTTCACATCCCCAGGAGGAGGCTGGAGCTTGCCAGATCACCCACTGAGACCGGCTCAGGATGTGGCAGGACCAGCATCCCAGGTCCCCAACACGAGGCCTCCTCTCAGTACACTACCCACGTGCCAGCACCTGTCCACCTTTAACACGGAACCCAGCTGTGCCTGGATTCCAGTCCCCACATCCATGTCTCACGCAGACAGCTCAGTGGGACAGTCCCTTTAGCACCTGTCAGCGCCACCTTGTCTGTGCTGCCCAGGAAGGAGCGGGCACTTGGAATACCAGGCACAGCCAGGCAGGATCCCTGCCCTGTGCCATCCACAGGGACACACACAGCAGGGCCACACATCCTTCACACACACATGCAAAGGTGGGGCGATCGACAGATACAGTGAATGCTTACATTTTAAAAAAGCTTATTATACATTGCCAAGTACAATGGGATAAGTGTGTCCAATGGGAAGGGGAATGTTTTAGTACTAGGGGGGTTAATGGTAATGTGTCTTTTTTTTTTTTTTTTTTTTTTTAATGAGCCTGCCTTTCCATCAGACGGTACTTGGCAGCAGCATACAGTGTATTTTTTTTTAATTTTTTTAAATTTTTTAAAGACAACAAGTAAACATTCTCATGTATTAACAAACTCAAGCATTAGAGAATGTACAAATACCTTTTGGAGAAAAATATTACTCAGTATAAGATTAAGCCATGTAAAAGCTAGGTAAAAATAGAAGACTAAGGCATGGAATAGTCACAGTGAAATTGCATTTTCATACTAGGGAGACAATACGATGTTTACAGATGTGCATCCAGTTTATTTCGCTTGTGAGTATTTTCTTGAGTTGCATCCATTTACCTATAAGAGTTTCCAGTTTATCCTTCTTTATGGCTGAGTAGTACTCCATTGTATAGAAATACCACATCTTTCTTATCCATTCCTCGGTTAATGGGCATTTGGGTTGTTTCCACGATCTGGCTATTACAAATTGTGTTGCTATAAACATGGATGCACATATATCACTGTGGTACGATGTTTTTAATTCTTCTGGGAAGATGCCCAGAAGGGGAATAGCTGGGTCAAATGGGACCTCCAACCCTAGTTTTTTGAGGAGTCTCCACACTGATTTCCACAGTGGCTGCACCAGTCGACACTCCCACCAACAGTGGAGAAGGGTTCCTTTTTCCCCACAGCCCCTCCAGCATTTGTTATTAGTTGACCTCTTGATAACAGCCATTCTTTCTGGGGTGAGATGGAATCTCAGTGTTGTTTTCATTTGCATCTCTTGAATGACTAGTGATGTTGAACATTTTTTCATATATTTATTTGCCATTTGTATTTCTTCATCTGAGAAGTGTTTATTCATCTCAGATGCCCATTTTTGGATTGGGTCTTTAAATTTGGGAGGTCTGATTTTTTTGAGTTCTTTGTGTGTTCTCGATAGTAATCCTTTGTCTGAGGAATAGCTGGCAAACATTTTTTCCCACGTTGTGGGTTGTCTCTTCACTCTGTTGGTGGTTTCTCTTGCTGTGCAAAAGCTTTTTAATAAGATGAGTTCCCAGTTGTTGATTCTTTGTGATACTTCCTGTGCAATGGGGGTTTTATTCATAAAGTCTTTGCCTACACCAATGTCTTCAAGAGTTTTACCTATTCTATTTTCCAGGAGATTTAATGTTTCTGTTTTAATATTTAGTTCTTTGATCCATTTTGAATTTAGTTTAGTGCATGGTGAAAGATATGGGTCTAATTTTAATCTTTGGCATCTGTAGAGCCAATTTTTCCAGCACCATTTATTAAAGAGGCTATCTTTCTTCCAGTGAATGTGTTTGGCACCTTTGTCAAAGATAGGGTGGCTGAGTATGTCTGGAGTTGTTTCAGCATCTTCTAATCTGTTCCATTGATCTTCAGGTCTTTTTTTTTTTTTTTGCCAGTACCATGCTGTTTTTATCACAGTAGCTTTATAGTATAATTTCAAATCAGGGATTGTGATGCCCCCTGCCTTGCTTTTGTTGCCCAGAAGGCAATGTGTCTTTTACTGTAATAAATTTTTAAATTTTAACATCCACTCTATGTTTTGATCACACCTGATTAATCAAATGTTTATGGCAATTTCTATCAAATAAAAACATGATGGTGCGTCCTCATCCATCTTGTTCACTGGATCTGGTACCATGTGATTTTTGGATCTTCCCCAAGGTCAAAATGACCATGTAAAGTAAATATTTTGAATCTATTCAGGACAGCAAGGCAGCCACCACTGTGCAACTGAAGATACTTGGGAAAGAGGACGTCCAGAACGGCTTCAGAAATGGCAAGAACAATGGGATCAGTGCATTTGCAGTGAGGGGGAGGATTTTGAGGAGGATTCATGACAGTGTATTTTTACTGTAACAAATTAAAAAAATTGATATTCATTATATTTCCTGATTACACTTCGTACACTCATACACATATGTGCACATGCACACCTGGCAGTGTGGACCTCAGTCATCAGTGCTGTTCTGTGGAAGGGACATCGCCTTGAGAGGTCTTGAGACTGTATAAGGTGGCACCAGTCTTTGATTTAGTGTACTGTGGTAAGGGCCCCCTGTGCCTGGTGTCGAGCTCTGTCCCGGTGCCCCAGGGACTTCACTCCGAGCTGGGCTCTGTCACCTCATGAACACATCCCTGAACCCCTGCTGCACCTCACCAGGAGTGCTGCTCATGGAGAGGCAGCCTGGCTAGAGCTGTCCCAGGGGCCACACATGCCACATGCTTGGCAGGGCCTCCTCGGGTATTGCCACCAGGAACAGATCACCCCCACTGTCCCCTGCTTCCTTCTAGGACAGGGGCCCTAGCTCCAGCCTGACTGACCTGCAGCAAGGCCTACATAAGGGGTACCTGCCTCAGTTTCCCCACAGGCAAGGGCAGGACTCTAGTTTGAGATGAGAGGTCCCTGGAGAGGTGGCTCCCAGGGTAGGCAGGGTAGGGTAGCAGTGACCTAGGCCTAGCTTTTTGGAGCCTGCAGGGGCCAGGGACATACAGCATCCCAGCCATCATGGGGCAGAGAGGCCAGGACAGTGAGGCCTCCCAGGAGTGGGCTCAGAAGAGAGAAGGCAGGAAGCCCAGGAGCCATCCCAAAGACAACATCATCAGGCCGGAACCCTAGCCATCTGGGGCTCCTTCTGCCGCCTGGGTGCTGAGGGTGAGGGAGGGCCCAGGGCACAGAGGTGGGAGGGTGCTGCCCATGTCTGGCTCCACAGCGGGGCCCCATAGTGCCCTGGGGAAGCTCCCCAATCCCCTGTCTCACCCCTCGGCCAGTGGTCAGGTATGAGGGTCTGAGGGGTGCAGGGGGCAGGCAGGTGCATGTGCTGAGGGGCGGCCCGTGGGCCTGGGCGCTGGTTGTGGCGGCCTCTGCCAGCCATCATGGTGAAGGGCCAGGCCTCTTCCTTCACAGAAAATGGTCCCCACTTTCTCAGCCCCAACCCAGAGCCGCCCCACTCCTCTTTCTCATGGTCACCCCCTCAGTCCCCTAGCTGTGCTTTCTCCTGATCCTGCCTCCCTCCTCCATTTCCCTTTTTTTCTTTTCTTTCCCTTCCTCCCTTCCTTTCTTCTTTCTTTTTTACAGTCCCAGACCTTTTTTATTTATTTATTTTATTTTGTGTGTGTGTGGGTACCGGGGGTTGAACTCAGGACCTCGCGCGCCAGCAGGCGCCTGTGCTGCTGAGTGATATCACCGGCCCTTTCTTCGTATGTGGGTATTGGGAGTCGAACTCAGGACCTCGTGCTTGCCAGGCAGGTGCTTATGCTGCTGAGCCATCTCACCAGCCCCCCGTTTTTATTTTTAATTTTGAGACAGCCTCGCTGAGTCACTAAGTTTCCCAGGCTGGGCTCAAACTTGTGATCCTCCTGCTTCAGCCTCCCAGAATGCTGGGATTATATGCATGGGCCATCACATCTGGCTCCCCCTCCATTTTCATTTGCCACCTGGGTCCAAGTCACTGTCCCCAGTCCCTGAACCACTGCATTGGCTCCCAACCTCTCCCTAGAGCCTCTTCTGCCCCCACAACCCATTCTCCACACTGCCAGTTCAGTCTGATGGTTTGTCCACTCCTGCCAGTCAGAGCCTTCGAGGAGTCCCGCTGTGCTTCCCAGGGAAGGGGCTTTCTCGGGGCACTGGGCACTCCTGCCAGCCGGTTGCTCCTGCCCAGACCTCTGTCCTGGCCTCCGCACCTTGGGCTGCTCTTGTCTGCCTCCTGCCCAGCCAGGCCGTCACCCCTGAGTCACAGCTGAAGTTCACCCCCGCCCGAGGCCTCCCTGTGCCCCCTCCTGCTCTCTCATTCCCCTCTGGATGCCACTCGCAGTATCTGCCATCTCCGCCATGACCTCATTGATTTAGTTACTGTCTCTGCAGCCATTGCAAGGTCACCCCGGAGGGCAGAGCCTTGTGGTCTTGTTTGCATTTGCAACTCCAGTCCCCAGGACAGAGCCTGGTGCTCAGTGACAACCCGGGAAGTGATGAGCTGGCGGGGGGGGGGGGGGGGCACGTGGCCCTGGAACTGCGGACACAGAGCCCATCGTGCAAGTTGCCGTGGGGCGCTCCCGGCCACGCCTGGGCTGCTTCAGCCGAGGCAATGGCTGATGTACACGGCTGCCACCAGCACTGCCACTGCTACTGCTGCTGGTGTCACCTGTCTGCAGAGAGCCAGAGGGCCCGGCCTGGTCTCCGAGGGTGGAGGAGGAGTCAGTGGAGGTGAGGAGGAAGGAGCAGTCTCTGGCTCCTCTGGGCCTCAAAGTCCCTTTGCCACTCGCCACAGTGTACCTGGCCCTGGTCATGGGGAGCCCTGGGAGTCCTCTTGTCACAGAGACACTCACCCTGGGACCACAGTGTGATCATAGATCTAAGAATCCCTCACCTGTAGCTCAAGTGTTGCCACTGGCAATGGCTCCTCCTCTGCGATCTCCTTTTCCCTCTTCAGCTGCCTGCAGCCGAGCCATTGGGTGCATAGCAACGGGGCCTGTGTCACTGCCTGCACTGCCATGGGGGGCGGAGGTGTATTGAGGGGTCCCCAGAGAGGGGGCGCCTCCTCTGACCCCATTTGCAGGCACATCTGAGGGTGTGACCAAGCCCAGGTCCCTTTGATTGACATGTGTCATGGAGCAGGAGGGACCCCAGGCTACATGTGGGCTGTGACCTTTGCCATGGGATGGGGTCTGCAGAGTCCTTTCCTCAGGGCCGTGCCTTCCTCTTTGCCTGGCACTTCCTTTCCTCTCTCTATGGGAGACTATGGCAGGAGGGAGAGGGGGACCCCACAGAACGGCACCACACCGAAGCTGGAAGGACCTAAGGGGTCTCCAAGAAGGTGTCCCGACTCTGACATTCCCCACCTCTGGCACGATTTTTAAGCTATTTGGGGACTGTCTGTGCCATTATTTTCCTAATAGTCTTCCATAAGTTGACTCAGTTTTTACAAACCTAAAATTTATTTTAAAAGGAAAAGGTAATCATTACTCTACGCGGGTAACTAGGATCAGTCAGCATGAACACAACAGAATCTCAATCATGCTACTGAAACAATGAGGTCAGCTCCCTGAGGCCAGTGGTGTGGGGTTTGTTGCAGGACCCCCGAACCCTGAACAGTACCTGGCACTAATAAGTGCTCGGAATACTTGTTTTTGAAAAGGGGCTGAGTCGAGGAATAAGTGCAGAGGGGAATGAGTGACCTAGACGTGGGGAGGGGGATGAGCCTCGGTCAAAAGGAAGAAAGGTGAATATGAGAGAGGCATTAAACCACGCCAGCCTCAAGGGAAGCCTTCATGATGTTACACGGGTCTTTCCCCACGGGATTTGGAATCCTTCAGCGCCTCCTCTGGATCCCGGGCACCACATGGCCTCCTGCTGGACAGGTGCAGAGAAGGGGACCCAAAATTCAATGACACATGGTAGGGGTCAGGATGTGTTGACCATGGTGGACAGATTCCTCGAGGAGGCCCTGCTGTGTCCAGGGGAGCTTCCCTGGCAGGGCTACCCCGCATGTGTTCCTGCTCATAGACACGAGTGACACGCATGCACAGGGAGGAGACACCAGCCCCCTCTGCCATGTGAGGGGCCACTCTGAGCCAGTCTTTGGGGCTTCCTGCTTCACCTGCCCAGGGAGGAAGCTGGACGCCCAACGTCCCCCATGTACCCCCACCCCACTGTGCAGGGCAGCACTGTCACTGAAGCCTGGCGTGGGGTTCTGGGTCCCCTCCTGGCAGGAGACTGTGGGGGTGGCAGGCGCCTGGCTCAGGAAACCTGACGTCACCCTGACTCACTCCTCACGCAGGCCGGGGGTGGCTGTCACTCTCACCTCCAGTAACTGCTCTGTCCTGAGCATCTCTGGCGCCAGCGCCTAGGCGACAAGGTCTGCTGCCTCCCGGCATCTGCCTGGGGTGTGGGTTTGGAAGGAGGAGGAAGGAAAGCGCAAGGAGACTAGCTGAGAGGTGCAATTGTGGAAGGGAAACCCACTTTGCATGGGGACTGGGCGGACCTACCGGGAACCCCAAAGCCAGACGAGTGACATTTGCACAGCCATCAAAATAGATAGTTACAAAAAAGAACAACACAGAGAATCATCATTTGCTCCACTTGAGCCCCACAAGGTTTTAATTAAAAAAAAAAAAAAAAGCTGATCCCCAAACCTATTTGACAGTGAGCGACTCTGCTCTGTAACTGGAAAAGCCTGAAACAAAACCAGAGAAAGCTCTAGCGTGGCCCTCACTGGTGCCGTCCTTTCTCCACTCAGGGACAAGGAGTGGGGTCCTCCCTCCAGAACCAGTAGCTGTGGGGCACCCCGGGTTACAGGGACCTCTCACATTGTCTTCCCCATGCACCCAGAGCCCGGTCTCCTCTCCGCCCGGTTCCCAAGGGTCTGCTCTGAGGACCAGGGTCCTGAGGAGGTGGCGAGGGAGCAGGCATCCTGCGCTGACTTGCCTGGGGCAGCACTCAATGGTGGGGGACCCTTAGAACAGGAGTGGGGGAGTGAGCTCTCCTGGCCCAGCCTTGGGCTTCCTCCAGGTATTAGGAGCGCAGGGGGCTCCCCATTTGGGAATGGAGGAGGAAGGCAGAGGGGAGCCCCTCCTTCATGGCCAAGTCAGGACTCCTTAAGCTGTGGTTCCGGAGCTAAAGAGGGGACACTGATGGGTGTCATAGATGCAGCGCTGGGCAGGGCCCCGGAGACTGTGCTGTCAAATTAAATCTTCGGTGATACAACTGTGTCCCTCCAGAGACACGACGTCCACCATGGCTGACGTCCACTCCTGCCCCAGGAATCCCAGCCAGCAGGGCCCCTCCTCCTCCCCACGGAGCTGGGAGGCTGTGGCCCCCGCACGCATGGCAGGTGACGCTGGCCCCACTGGTCAGCAAGACTGGGCCTGACTGACAGTCCTGCTGCATGCTCTGTAATTTGCCCCCAGAATCAGCCATTAAGCCATTTGTCCAGCTGATGCCAAGGATAAGGGCCCCTATCAGCCTCTGGGATCTGCAGCCCAGACTCCTTGGCTCTGTCATGGGCTCTGCTGCCTCAGCCTCCAAACTGGCCTGGCAGGGAAGGCCTGGCCTCAGCCAAAGGGACTACACAGCCCCGGAACCAGGGGGGTGAACAGATGGGGACACTGAGGCACAAGAAGGTGACAAAGTCCTGGGGGCTTTTCTCCCCTGTGTCCCCTGTACCCCCAGCACAACAAGCTCCAAGCTCCCTCTAACAGAGGAGACACATCCATCTGCTCCCAGGCACACAATCAGACAACAACACCCCATTGGGAGAAGCTCTGTGGGGGCCGGGGGTCCACACAGGCCTGAGACAGAAGGACAGAGGGGTCTGCAGGGCGGCTGGGAGGGTCTTAGAAAAGGCACAGAGGAGAACAGGGGCTAGGGGTTGAGCTCTGGAATCCCGCCCAGCTGGGGTTCCTCCAGCTCAGGACAGGTCCCCACCCACCTGAACTCTGCTTCCAAGTTCAGCCTCCCACGAACATGTCTTGGCACCAAACCCGGGGGCCGGACCCCCCACGCACACCTGGGCCTGGCCACATCCGCACCTGGGCTGAGAGGGGGGGCGAGCACACGGAAGTGGATCACCCAGGTCGCAGCCTAACAGCTCAAGTGGGGTCCTTAGCTGGGGTGGGCACCCTCTGCTGCGCTGGGCTCCGAGAAGGAGGAGGAGAAGGAGGGTGGGGGGGAGAGGGAGGAGGAGGAGAAGGGGGAGGGGAGGGGAGGAGAGGGGAGGGAAGGAGAAGGGGGAGGAAAGGGGAAGGGAAGGGGAAGGGAGGGGAGGGGAGGAGAGGGGCAGGAGGAGAGTTAGCTGTGCTCCCTCTTCCCCCAGAAATTCCCACTGGCGAGGCCCAGGGAGAGCCCGGCAGCGTCAGCAGAGTTCCCCTTCACAGCGGGCCTGTGACAGGGGAAACGCTTCTCCCAGGGCCCCTGGGGGTTTCCCTGGGCCCTGGGGGAAGAAGCTTTGCAGGCTCCTAACTGGAAACTCGTCACAGGCCTCTGCTCCCCACCACCAAAGACCCCCTAGACCCTCCTGGCCCCCTCTAGGCCAAAGACCAGGGGCCTTGTTGGGTCCAGGTGACTAGGGTCTGGTTTCAGTGGCCACCAATCTGTGGTAAGCCCCAGAGTGATGGTTTCATCTGGGGTGGGGGGTTTCCGCCTAAGGGTCTGTAAGTAGATGAGAAAAGGGACTCTCACTGGGGGTACCCCATCCTCCTTAGAAAATCATCTGCCTGCAGCAGGCATCTGTCAGTTTTTTTCTTGGTGGGGGTGGGGGTGGGGTGGGGATGAGACAGGGTCTTGCTATGTAGCCCAGGTTGGTTTTGAACTCCCAGCAATCCTCCTGCTTCAGCTTCCTGAGTGCTGGAATTACAGGCATGCTCCACCTCACTAGGGATTTCTGTTGTCACGAACTCCTAGGAGGAAAATCTTGGGCAAGGAAGGGAATAGGGAGAGGAGGCAGGGGCTCCACTGGCCCCGAGGTCTGTGGACGGTAATGTGTATCTGAGAATTCCAGTTCCCAGCCACAGATCGGCCATGAGCACCCTTGACCGCTGGGGTGCACAGATCGGGGAGGGGCGCCCAAGCCTCGCCAGCACCTTCCCCTAGGAGTTGCTCCGCACTTCCCTCCCGGGCCGCCCAGCCCGCGCGCCACGTGAGCGCGGGGGCGGCGCAGCGCCTTCCTGCTGTGCCCTTGTATGGTGCCCCGGGAGGCCGGCCTGTGAATATTTAAGTCCAGGCGCCGCTGCGGGCGCCCAGAGACAAGTGGCTCGGGACGTGCAGAGCCCAGCACTCCAGCGAGAGGGAGGAGAGGCGCAGGCTCGGGGAGCGCGATCGCCATGGGGCTGGAGACGGCGCGCGAGCTGGACTGTGCAGTGCTGGGCGCGCAGCTGCGGGAGCCGCGGGAGGCCGAGCGCACGCTCCTGCTCGACTGCCGCCCGTTCCTGGCCTTCTGCCGGCGCCATGTGCGCGGCGCGCGGCCCGTGCCCTGGAACTCGCTGCTGCGGCGCCGAGCGCGCGGGCCTCCCGCCGCCGCCCTCGCCTGCCTGCTGCCCGACCGCGCGCTGCGGGCGCGCCTGGCCCGCGGGGAGCTGGCGCGCGCCGTGGTGCTGGACGAGGGCAGCGCGTCGGTGGCCGAACTGCGGCCCGACGGCCCGGCGCACGTGCTGCTCGCCGCGCTGCTGCACGAGACCCGCGCGGGGCTCACCGCCGTGTGCTTCCTGCGAGGTGAGCGCCCCTGCCCCGTGCGCCGCCCGTGCGCCCAGCCCTGGCCTAACCCTCTCGGCTAACTGCCCTCCCTACCCCGCAGGAGGCTTCCATGGCTTCCAGGCCTGCTGTCCTGATCTGTGCTCCGAGGGTTCGGCCCCGGTGCTGCCCCCTTCAGGGACCGAAAGCAGCAACTCTGACCTCAGGGTTCCCATCTATGACCAGGTGAGTTGAGATCAGGGCTCCTTGGCACTGTACCCTTCCTTGGCCCCATGCTAGATAGGCGCCTCTAGGGAAAGAGGAAGAAGTCTGTGTACACATTCACCTGTGTGTGTGTGTGTGTGTGTGTGTGTGTGTGCAGAGGGGCTCCGAGAGTCTGTATCTGTCCCAGTGTATTTGGGACATGAGTGTCTGTGTGTCCTCCGAGACCTGCCCTTGGTCAGGGGCACTGGCCGAGGGCTCCTCCAGCCCTGGGCCAGCCGTGATGTGTCCTTGGGGTGGTGCTTAGTCTTCCAGGCCAGGGCTGAAAAGGCCTCACCGTCGCTCTGTCTTCCCTCCAGGGTGGCCCCGTGGAGATCTTGCCCTTCCTGTACCTGGGCAGCTGCAGCCACTCGTCGGACCTGCAGGGCCTGCGGGCCTGCGGCATCACCGCAGTCCTCAACGTGTCTGCCAGCTGCCCCAACCACTTCGAGGGCCTGCTCCACTACAAGAGCATCCCGGTGGAGGACAACCAGATGGTGGAGATCAGCGCCTGGTTCCAGGAGGCCATAGGCTTCATCGGTAAGGGGGACTTCAGTCCAGAGCCTGGGACCATGGTGCTGGGGGAAGCTGGGGACACCCGTCTCCTGGCTGGTCCCTGACTCCCACCCCATCTCTCTCAAAGACTCGGTGAAGAACAGCGGCGGCCGTGTGCTGGTACACTGCCAAGCGGGCATCTCGCGCTCTGCCACCATCTGCCTGGCATACCTGATCCAGAGCCGCCGGGTGCGGCTGGACGAGGCCTTTGACTTCGTAAAGCAGCGCCGGGGCGTCATCTCCCCCAACTTCAGCTTCATGGGGCAGCTGCTGCAGTTTGAGACACAGGTGCTGTGTCACTGAGGCAGGGCCATCTGCCAGCCCCATGTTGCCAGACTCTCCTGATACCTGGGAGATCCAACGGTGGACATGTGGGGGCCCCTGTGGCCGAGCACATCCCTCACCATGGTGGGGGGCTGCTGCCTCCTCTGAGTCTGAAAAGCCCCCAGGTGGGGACGCTAGGGATGCAGGGATGCTGGCCTTTGTGACTGGGTGCTCTTCTGCTGGGGATTTAAGGGCAAAGGACCGAGGGCTCGTCTGCTCTCTCTGGCCTCTCCTCGGCAGAGATTAACTGGACTCTACACACTGGACTCTCTGGTCCCATCGCTGGGTTCAAGCCAGGGAGCCCCAAGGAACAAGCTGTGACAACCAGGAGCCCCGGGGGGGTGGTGTCCTGGAGCCCGAGCCCTGTACTCCTGGAGGAACAGGGAACGCGGAAGTGACGCGTATGTCACATAAAGGACCTCTTGCTTGCGTGTGTCTGTGCGCAAGCGTTTCTCGCCTGTGTTGGCACTGGAAAGTTATTTGTGTCCAACTGACATTTAACACTCCCTCCCCCACTTCCTCCCGGCCCTGTAGGCGGGGGTTGGAAATTTAGCACTTTATATTTATACAGAACATGGGGGGGGGGTGTCAATAAAATATTTGTTTTGTATAAAAAACAACTCCCCAGTGTCTGGTCTCCCGTCCATGCCCTGAGTAGGGTCCGGAGCAGTTTCCTGATTGGGCCCCACCTCCCCTTCTCCACAAAGACAAAGGGCCGGAACCGGAGCCCAGCTCCGCCCTGGCCTGGGGCCTTGGCCCAGAGCAGAAGCGGTGGGTGCTGGGAGGCTGGGACTCAGGACCGGGCCTGGTGCCACGCTGATCAGACCCACTTGCCTCCTGATCACACGGGATGGGTGTGTGTGCCCGTGCGTGTGGTTGTGCCTGTGGGAGTGTGCATGTGTATCTCATCTCAGGAATGCGTGTCCCCTGTGTGTGACTTCCGGTGCGTGTGTGTGCCCACGTGTGAGGCTTCTTCCTCACAGGAGGGCAGCATGGTCTGTCACCTCTGCCTGCATCCCAGGCTGGGCCCAAGGCCTCAGAGTGCCTGGCCCTGCTGGGGCGCAGGGTGTGGCCCCTGTTCCAGAGCCCCTCCTTGTCCCCAGGAAGTGTGTGGCCTAGCGTCTGGGGCGAGGACCTGTCACTAGGGATTAGTAGCTCCCACACCGGCCCAACTAACTTCTTCCCGTTGGACATCAGGGAGGGGCCCCGCACAGGACTCGGTGTCCACAGATACCTGAAACTTGGCCCCCTCATGCCAGAGCAGAGGGGTAGCACTGAGGCTGTCTGGAGGGGCGCAGGGGGTGCTGGGCCGTGCCTATGCTGGGCCGTGAATGCCTCACTGCAATACTCTCGGCTGCTCGGTGTCATCTGGTGACCTCTATTTTGTCCTTTCAGTGTGGGCCTGGTGAGGCATTTTGGGGGAGTCAGTGTGGTTCCACGATTAGTCAGCCAGGTTGTTTTTTGTGTTTGTTTTTGTTTTTTTCTGTACTGTGGATTGGATCCAGGGCTTTCCCACTTGAGCATTTTAATTTTAATATAATTTTATTTTGAAACAGGGTTTTGCTAAGTTTCTCAGGCTGGGCTTGAACTTTCAGTCCTCCTGCTTCGGCCTCCCGAAGTGCTAGGATCAAAGTGTGTGCCACCAAGCCCCACAGGGAGCCAGGGGTGCTCTACCACTGAGCTACATCCCTAACCCTTTTTATTTTGAGCCCAGACTCTTGCTAAATTGCCCAGGCTGGCTTTGAATTTTCAATCCTTCTGCCTCAACTTCCCAAGTAGCTGGGCTTACAGTCGTATGTGCAGCTTTACTGAGGACTCATTTGAAGTGGTCAGCCCCGTGCATTCTTTTTATTTCTATTTTATTTTCCCAGCATTTCTGAGGTATGACTGACAGACATGCTGTATCTAAAGTCTCCACAGGACATTTTAGATACATGTGTCCACAGTGAAATGACCCCAGAGCAAGCTAAGTAGCAGGTCCATGGTGTTCATACGACATGCATCAGCACCCTGCCCAGGGATTGGGGCACCTGCCTTCGCCCCCCACCTCCCTGGGGTTCTGATTTCCGTCGTGAGAAAAGCTGGACTCCAGGCACACAGGGACATGGAGATGGGACAACAGCTGCTGTCCTTGGCTGTCCCTTCCTTCCCTGGGCACTGGTGGTAGAGTAGCTGCTCCCACATTCTGTCAGGTGCCCACATGCTTACCTCCAGGATGTCAATCCCATTGGGTCCCCTGTGTGGCTGGGCTGGTGACAGACAGGAGGAAGACAGGTAAGGAGTGTTATTTTCTGAGTGTGTGAGATGGAGGCTGCTCACGCAGGCTGTGGTAGGGGTGAGTGGGGTTGTGTGCACCGTGGGCCTGAGTGTCCTAAGTTCCATCTTTCCTGCATGGCAGGCTTCTCTGGGTGCTGGTGACAAGGTGTGTTCCGTATGTGAAATATCAGGGAGCCCTGAACTTGTGATTGTGAATCAATCCCCCCTCTGCGCCCCAGCTTTTTGGGACAGGGTCTCACTATCTAGCCCAGGCTGGCCTTGAACTTGTGACGATCCTCCTGTCTCAGCCTCCAGAATGCTGGAATTATAGGTGTGTGCCCCTACACCCTGCTTGTGATCCTGCACTTTTCTATACAAATAGTAAAATAAAAGGTGTAGTGACTTTTCCTCTGTCCAGATATACTAGGGGACCTTGGGGTCTCAGGCAGTTTTTCCCATGTCTGTGTGTGAGGTGAGGGACAGAAAAGAGCTTCCCCGGCTGGAGGATAGGGAACCTGGCCTCCAGCACCTCAGTGGCCCAGAGCATCCTTCTACAATGCTTCTCTGCCCTCTGGTGGCAGGAGGGGACTTCAGCGGAGCCACATGTCCACAGGGCCATCAGAGGGCCTAGCAGGCCTGGCAGGTGGGACGTCCTCCCAAAGGCTGGGGCCTGGGCTGGGGGCCACAGGCGGGAGGGGAGGGGTTACAGGTGGGGGTGGTTGGGGGCCACAGGTGGAGGTGGTTGTGTGGGTAGAGGTGGTTGGGGGCTGCAGGTGGGAGCTGGAGAAGCTGCTATAAGTGGAGGTGGTGGTGCTGAGCCTGCAATCTGGTTGCCTTGTCCTGCTGGGGACTGTTCCTCTTGCCTGCCGAGGGGCCAGTGGGGACCCGCCACAGGGAGCATGGGAGGCCTGTGGCCCTGGGTGCTGGGTCTGCTCTCCTTGCCAGGTAAGCAGTGCCTGGCCCTTGAGGTGCAGGGAGAGGCCAGGAAGGGGTGCAGAGGCTTCCATGAGCTTCCCAGCTCTCTGGGGTGTTCCTAGAAGAGCCCCTCACCCCAGGAGGAGGCCTCCAGAAACCCTGGGGGCAGTAGGGTGCAGGTGTTGTGTCCCAGACTGCCTTGTTTTGGGGCGGGGGTTTCCACACCGCCTGGCTGGGGTGGGGGTCAAGTCCCCCAGGCTGAGCTCATTTCCCAAAAGCTTGGGCTGAGGAAGGGAGCCGAGGAGCAGGGTCTGAGCCTGGCCCTCATTCACGGCACACACCTTTTAAAATTATTTTGGTGGCACTTGGGATTGAACCCAGCACCTTTTCACTTAGTTACATCCTCAGGTCCCTTTTAAAATTTTTATTCTGAGACAGGGTTTCCCTAAGTTGATAAATTGCCCAAACTCGCTGTTTTCCTGCCTCAGCTTCCCGGAGTGCTGGGATTACAGGTCTGTACTACCAGCCTGGCTAGCATATGACTTTTTGAGCCCAGGGTTAGGCCCTTGAGGGGCTCTCCTTGAAATTGGCGCCTCGGTGCTTGTTGAGCTGAGCCGACCCAGGCAGGCCTCTGGAACTCAGGCTGGGCCATCCTTCCTCAGGGGCTGGGTCTTGCAGCCACCCCATGTCCTGCTGTTGTGTGTTTCTGCTGGGACCCTCAGGGCACCCATGCATCTGCACTGTGTCTGAGCCAGGTGTGATCCTCGGCACGCTTCCAGCCACCCAGTGTGTAGGAGCCTGCAGAGCCGGTTTCTCAGAGGACCTCACCCCTGAGGGGACCCAGGAGTCCTGGGACAAGGACATCCCTGCTATTAACCAAGGTGAGGGCACTGCGTCTCCTTGTGGCCTGGCGGGGTGTGATACTGTCCCTGGGATGTGAAAACGGCACTAGCATTTGGATGTGCCAGAAAAGCTGGGGGGAAATGTACCAGCTCACTCAGCAGGCTCTAAGCAGGAGAAGTTCTACTGGCCAATACTTAAATCTGTTTTTCTGCAGCTTTTCTGGTGGATTGTTGTCTTTTCTTTTGTGGGGGGGTTCTGGTAATTGAAAGCAGGGCCTTCTCTGTGAGCTACATCCTCAGCTCTTTTTTGTTTTGAGACAATGTTGCTAAGTCACTAGGTTGTGATCCTCCAGCCTCAGCCTCCCAGAGAGCTGGGATTACAGCTCCACCACGCCCAGCTAAGACTACAGGTCTTAAAATGGGCAGCAAGAGTGTAAGGCACTGAGCTCTCAGGCTGGAAGTCGTGCTAAGTCATCAGCAGATGTTTGAGAAGGTGTCAGCTACCCTGGGAGGGACAGTCTGCAGGTGTGACCCGTCCTGCAGCTCAGGTCTTCCTTCTCTGGGGGTCTCAGCCGAGAACGAGGACACACACAGTCGGGCTGGGACAAAGCACACAGTGATGAGGGTCACACTTCAGATGATGGCGCCATTGTGGGCCCAACTTTTGGGAGAGAGGGGGTGACCACGCCCCCTGATGGGCTCTAAGTGCATGTGGATGGAATCTAGTGGATGCGGTGGCCATTGTGTGATCTGTGCCGGATTGGAGCCTGCACAACTGCTGAGCCTTTAGGGGACACCATTCCCCTCTCTGGTCGCTGTGGAAGGTCTGAAGGGAGCTCACCTGGCACTGACTTTTAGATACTATGGGGAAATTCTATGCTAGTGACCCCAACACTCTCTGGGAGCCCCCACAGTGGCCAACAGCCCCGACACCCTGCCCAGTGGCCCTGCCTGAGAAGCTGGGTGTCCCCAGCTGCTGTGTGTGATGGTTGCCAATGGCTCCCAGCTGGGCCAGATCCCAGGAAAGGCCTTTGAGAGGCCACTCCTTCCTGTTGGAATGGCCCACGGTGGCTCAGAGGGATATGAGCCTGGCCTGCCCTCGAGGTGGGACCAGCCTGTGCTGCCATTTGTGGTCTGAGCCCGTGTCCTTCCCTGGTCCTTCCTGAGACCTCTTTGGAAGTTGCTTGCAGGAGGAGTTGAGAAGCCGGGACAAGCTGGGCCGGGAGGGGGCGTGCGGGAGCCTGCCTCGCCACTTCCCATGGTGGTGTGGGTGAGATTCTGTCCCTGGCAGCCTGAGGGTCCTGGATGTGACCATGTGAGGGCTGGGACTCAGAGGGGCTGTGCAACTCGCCCGAGGCCACCCAGCCTCAGTACTCAGGGAAGCCCTAGCTCCAAAGTAGAGTGAGGCACAGACCCGGGGGACTTCAGGACCTGGCAGCTGAAGTCCTGCTGGGCAAACACACATCCTTGTCTTCTTCCTCCCAGGGCTCATCCCGGAGGAAACCCCGGATGGCAGCTTCCTTGTGGAAGGGGATATCATCCGGCCGGTGAGCGCACACTCCAGGGCCCTCCTAGCTCGGCCATGGGGGCTGACATGGGAGGGACCTGTCTCCAGCTGAGTAGACACCTCTTTCTGTCAAGGTCAGGGTAGCTGTTCTGTGAGGAAAAGCAGCATGGACACTAAGGGAGGGTGGCTGCTGAGGTGGCACCACTTGTAGCCAAGGAGGGCTTCCTGGAGGAGGAAGTGGGAACCCTCACGATCCTGCTGGGGACCCAGCCAAGGGCAGATGCTCAGGAACAGCGGGATGAGCACAGGCTGCAAGGAGGGGCCTGTGGGTGAGAACCTGGGTGGTCGCGATGATTGGGGAAGCAGTGCAGGGAGGAATGTGGAGAGACCACCTCGGCAGTTAGAGGGAAGAGGCTGTGGGATGGAGTGACTTGCTGGTGGGGAGGGAGAATAACTGTCAGGTGTAGTGGTGCACCCTGTAATCCCAGAACTTGGGAGGCTGAGGAAGGAAGGCCTCTGAGTTCAGGGCCAGCCCGAACGTGAGACCCTGTTGAGAGAGAGAGAGAGAGAGAGAGAGAGAGAGAGAGAATGAGAGAGAGAGGGAATGAGAGAGAGAATGAGAGAGGGAATGAGAGAGAGAATGAGAGAAAGAGAGGGAATGAGAGAGAGAATTTTAGAAGACTGGGGGTGGCAGAAGCTCCTGACTTAGGCCAGTGGCTGGAGAAAGCAGCCTGTGCTTCTGGGTTGGAGGTGCCCCCTGGAGGCGGGATGGGAGAACCAAGGCCCGCAGGCCGCGTCCCAGGTGATCCAGTGAGAGCCAGGGAGGAGGGACACTGCTGTGACTCAGGCAGAGCAGAATCGAGCCAGCTGGTGGGGCAGGGCCACTGAGAGCTGGAGGAGTTCTGGTTGGGGGAGCGATGGGCAAAGGGTGTCACCGTGGTAGGACCCTGTCCCCATCCTTTCCCTCTTCAGGGTGGCCCTGCTTTGCCGAGGTACTAGGGTGGGGCTGCAGACTGGAGCTCTGAGCTCCTCTGAGTCAGGGCACCTTAGGGGGTTGGGAACCTCTGGCTGACCTCAGCCACCTGCAAGTTCTGTCATCTTAGACAAGGCTTGTGTCTTGGGCATCGTGATCCCCACGCTGGCCCTTAACCTCCCTCACTTCTGTCCCCTACCCCACCTCTCACATCTGCAGTGGTTTAGGGCTGGTGTGGTGCCCTTGGGGACATGAAGCTTTGGTGGTCTGTGTCCCCTGAGCTGCCCTCTCTCTTCAGAGTCCCTTCCAGCTGTTGTCGGTGACCAACAATAAGTGGCCAAAAAGTGCTGGTGGCGTCGTGGAGGTCCCCGTCCTGCTGTCCAGCAAGTATGGTGAGCAAGCGCGGTGTGGGCCTCCCCTGTGTGGCTACGTCCCTTCTCCCCGCCCACAGAACCCTTCCATGGGGGCTGGGAGGATGGCATCTGACTGCACCAGGGGGACATATGGGGACTGTCTGGTCCCCTCAAGACACGTGGTCGCATTAGATTCTCACAGGGGCATGGCAAACCCCACTGTGAACTTTGCATGTGAGGGATCTGGGTAGCTGCCCCCACCCCCCGCAAATCTATGGAAAAATTATCTTCCACAAAACCCATCTCTGGTTCCAAAAATGCTAGGGACCTCTGGCCTCGAGGGCTCGAGTCCCGTCCACGGCAGGGGCTCAGCCAGGGTGTGTCGTCCCCAGATGAGCCCAGCCGCCAGGTCATCCTGGAGGCATTTGCTGAGTTTGAACGTTTCACGTGCATCCGGTTTGTCACCTACCAGGGCCAGAGAGACTTCATCTCCATCATCCCCATGGCCGGGTGAGTGGGGGAGGCACAGGCAGAGCTGGCTTCCGTGTCTGGCTGGCATGTGCCAAGCTATTTCTGGGCCAACCTGGACCCTCACTCCTTCGCCTACCCCCAAGGGTGTGCCTGGTGTGAGCATCCCTGTGCGCCAGGTGGGGACCCTGGCCTGCAGAGTCCTCTCTCCTAGAGGCTTTGGAGAGGCTCTGGGCGGGGTCTACAAGGCATGAGTCATTTGAGTCCAAGGGGGTCCCTTAAGGTCCGAGCCCCTACTCCCTTCTCTCCCAGGTGGAGAGTGCTGATACCTAGCTTATTTGGTACCTGGGATGAGGCGCATGGGGGCTGTGACCTGGGAGTTATGATGTGGGCCCATTCAGTGAACTGGCTCTGTTGTTCCTGTGAATGTCACTTTCTACCTCTTCTTGGCAGCCCAGGCCAGCAATGAGGCTTCATTCACCCATTTTCCCCAGGGCCAGGCTGTCAAGGGACTTGAGGGAAGACCACAAACCTGGGACTAGAGTCCGGATGGGGACCGCCTGTCTGGTGCCTGTCCATCCCAGGACCTGGCAAGAAGGGATGGGACCCGCTTGCTCTGCGTCTTGCCTGGGTGGCACCCAGCCAGCTCACTCTGGTGCCTTGCAGGTGCTTCTCTGGCGTGGGCCGCAGCGGAGGGATGCAGGTGGTGTCCCTGGCGCCCGCCTGTCTCCGCAGGGGCCGGGGCATCGTCCTGCACGAGCTCATGCATGTGCTGGGCTTCTGGCACGAGCATGCACGTGCTGACCGGGACCGCTACATCCGTGTCAATTGGCATGAGATCCTGCCAGGTAAGCCAGCGGGGCCTGGGCCGGGATGGGGTGCCCCTTGCTGCCTGAGTACTCAACCTGCAGTTATGCTGGATGTTCCACTTTGGGGGTGAGGGCAGGGCCTGCTTGCCCACCAGGGACACTAAGCCAGAGCAGAAGCCTGGGAGGTAGCAGGCTGCCTGTGCCAGGTGAGGGGTGGAGGGCAGCTTTGCAGACCTGGGGTGCAGGAGACAGGCACTGAGGGGTACATGGAACCGAGGCAGCCCAGGAGGCTGAGGCTGGCAGGAGGAGGAGCCCCTGCTCAGATGCCAGTGAGGAGCAGCTGTGTGTGGGGATCAGGTCCCTGCCCTTCAGTGCTCATGGCCTGGTCCTGGCGGTAAGAAGACAGACAGCAGCCTGGCGCAGACGGGTGCGGAGGAAGTCCGTGAGTGCTGGGGATAGGGCACGTGGGGAGCTGCAGGGCTTCCTGCAAGCATCAGCTGCTGGCGTGGGGCCTCTCCTGCTGCTGAGGTGTCGCCCAGGGGAATCCTGAGGGCTGAAGAGCAGGGTGCGTGGATTCCCCAGAGCCTGGGGTACTCAGGGGCACAGAGGATGGGGATTAAATCAGACCCAGCTGGAGAAGTGTGCATTGTGTGTGTGTGTGTGTGAGAGAGAGAGAGAGAGAGAGAGAGGACACTGAGTCTCTCAAGGGCCTCTTGTGAGCATTTGCCCTGCGACAGAGCGTGAAAAACTCCCCACTTGAACAAGCAGCCTCCATACAGACATTTTGATCAGGAGGCAAAGTAGAATCTAAAGACAAAACCCCTGACTACTCTCACTTAGAAGTTAAAATGAAAAATAACAAGCCTTTCTTTTAGCTCTGAAGTTAAAGAAATTGCAGAGATTCTTAAACAATGAAAATCATGAAATGCTACATTAAAACCACCGCTTCCCAGCTCAGGCGATGCTCAGGGAGAATGTGTAGATGTAGATAGGTGTAGCCATAAAAATAGAAAACAAATGAATTAAACATGCCAATTTCAGTTAAGAAAAATAAATGAAAGTGGGAGGGAATGAAAGGTAAAAGCGGAAATGGGTGGGTTGCATAGCAGCATTAATGAACGTGAGAACTGTTGTCCTAACAACACGATAAGCTGAACACCAGCCACCCTGGGCTGGGGACAAAGCTCAGTGGTACAGTGCTTGCCTGGCATGTGTGGCGCCCTGGGTGCCATCACCAGAAACGCCAAAACCCAAACAAAACCCACTAGTTACCTTAGTGGGGAAAATGTGGTTTCTCCCAATAACACAGAAAAGTGAGAATACATTTGCATTTTAATGCGTACAGAATGAAGTAATTAGCTGGAGGGGAGGGGAGGTAGGATCTCAGAGGAAGAAGGATGAAGTAGGAGACTTAGACTAGGAATCTTTTAATAATTCATTTTTGATTCAGATGCATATATTGCCTAATAAAAATTGTGTTTAAAAGTAAAGGGGGCTGGGCATAGTGGCATAAATCTGCAATCCCAGCTATTCATCAGGCTGAGGCAGGAGGATCACAAGTTTGAGGCCAGCCTGAGCAACATTTTTTAATTTTTTTTTTTTAAGACAGGGTCTTGCTCGCTATGTAGTGCAGGCTGGCCTTGAACTTGCTTATGTAGCCCAGGCTGGCCTGGAACTCATGGCAATCCTCCTGCCTCAGCCTCCTGAGTGCTGGGATTACAGGTGTGTGCTACCACGCCCAGCCTGACCAATTTATTGAGACCCTGTCTCAAAATTGGAGGGGCTGGGAATGGAGCTCAGCACTCCCTGGCTTTAATTCCTGGTACTGCAAAGCAAAGGACTCTAGGCTGTGATATTTCAGGCAGGTAGAGGTACTGGAATGCTGACCTACTTAGTGATAAGGTGGCTGGTGGTGACCCTGGGAAGGACGAGGGTATGGATGTTGCCAGTGCTGGGTCTGGGGGGGCGTGCAAGGATGAAGGGCACAGCTGCCCTTTCAGGAGCTCACACTGCAGGGCAGGAGGGGAGCCGGCCACTCCCAGGCCTGAAGGACTCTGTGATAGGGGGACGTTGGCACTGGCCAGCCAAGGTGGCGATGGGATTGTGGGGGATTTGCGGGCTGAAGCAGGATGAGCAAGTGCTCTGGGGGGAGGCATCGAGACCCAGACTAGGGGGAAAGCAGATCTGTAAAGCTGGGTAGAGGGGTGGACGGGGTGTGAAGTGTCCAAGCTGCACCTGGCAGCCTATGGCTGCTTGGAAGCTGTGGGTCTGTGAAGGCTGGTCCTGCTCAAGGTGGGCAGACTTGAGAGGAGAGGTGCAGGAGGGAGGGGGCAGCTGGCTGCAAGGTCCCTGTGCTTCTGCCCCTCCTGGTGCAGGGCTGGGTCCCTCCCGGGGCTTGAGGAGAGCAGGGGACAAGGACAAGTGTGCAAGACTCACACTTGGCTGTGGTCTCAGATTTCTCCGCTTACATGGGTTACAAACTCCCAGAAGTCTCCCCTGCTTCCCTTGCCTGCTGGCTCGCTCTCCATACACTTCCAAGCTGTTTTTGTTTGTTTGTTTGTTTTTAAGGCTTTGAAATCAACTTTGTCAAATCTCGGAGCAGCAATATGCTGGTGCCCTATGACTACTCATCAGTGATGCACTATGGGAGGTGAGCTAGCTCCTTCCCTCCCCTCCTCCTTCCTTCCCTCTTCCCCTCCTTCCCCTGCACTGCCCTCCCAACCCCTGCCACCTCCGATCCTGACCCAGGTCACCTCTGCTTTCCAGGCTCGCCTTCAGCCGGCGCGGGGAGCCCACCATCATCCCGCTCTGGGCCCCCAGCGTCCACATTGGCCAGCGGTGGAACCTGAGCGCCTCGGACATCACCCGGGTCCGCAGGCTCTACGACTGCAGCCCAGGTGGCCCTGACTCCCTCAGGAGAGGTGAGTGGCGGGGCGGGGCTGGGCGAGGGAAGTGGGGGTGAGGCTGCAGGAGGGAGCAGGGCAAGGTCACTGGACATGGCTCGATCGATGTAGAAAAAGGGTTTGAGAAAAGTTCACATTGTGTATGATTAAAACTTCTTAGCAAATACAAAGAGAGGCAATTTTCTTAACCTAGGAAGTGGACATCTGCCAAAAACCTAGAGTAAACATGATTTTTAATGGGAAAACATTACAACTAGGATGAAGACGAGTTTTCCCACTGTTGTTCACTCAACACCCAGTGGAGATCCTAGCCATCGCGGTACGACAAGAAGGAGGCAGTGAGGGCTAGGCAGCGAACTGTCCCTAATCAGAGACTGTGCGCTGAAGGCTGCAACATCTATAAACAAATTACTAGGACTGAGATAACTTTACAGGGTCAATATATCAATAGATAAGAGTCAAAGGCCAGGGATATAGCTCAGCAGCATAAGCGCCTGCCTGGCAAACGCAAGGTCCTGAGTTCGATTCCTGGTACCAAAAAAAAAAAAAAAAATCAAAGCTGGGGAGGTAGCTCAGTGGGGTGCTGGCTTTACATGGGCAAAGCCCGGGGTTCAATCCCCAGTACTACACACATAGCCCCCAGATGAATGAATTGTATTTCTATGTAGCCTCAGAAAAGATTATAAGGGCCGGGGATATAGCTCAGTGGCACAGCGCCTGCCTGGCAAGCATGAGGTTTTGAGTTCAATTCCTGGTGCCAAAAAAAGAAAAGAAAAGATTATAATACTTGTAATAAAAATAAGATCCCAAGGAAGAAAAGTGACAGAGCTATATAAAACTTCTACATATAAAAAACATGTATTATGCACTGCAACTTCTATATCTATCCCTTCACCCCAAATAAAGCAAATTCAAGGGAAAATAAAAACAATCTATTTAAAAAATACTAAATAGGGCTGGGTGTGGTGGCACATGCCTGTAATCCTGGAACTTGGGAGGCTGAGGCAGGAGGATTGCCTTGAGTTTGAGGCCAGCCCAGACTACATAGTGAATTCAAGGCCAGCCTGAACTACATAGTGAGTCCCTATCTCAAAAAAATATTTAAATACATATGCATCATAGTCAATGATAGGAAGACCAAGTTTTTCTTTTTTTTTTTTTTTTTAATGTGGGTACTGGGAGTTGACCTCAGGACCTCGCACTTGCCAGCAGGCACTTGTACCAATGAGCGATATCACCAGCCCTTTTTTTCCTTAATGTGGGTACCAGGAGTCGAACTCAGGACCTTGCACTTGCCAGGCAGGCACTTATGCCACTGAGCCATCTCACCGGCCCCAGAAAGACCAAGTTTTAAAAGTTAAAATCTCTCCAAATTGAGCTGGAGAGTTCAATAAATTCCCACTCAAAATCCCAATGAGTCTTGATAATGTTGACAGGGGGTGTAATTCTAAAATTTATATGAAAACCCAATAATGGCCAAGCACAAGGACTTACCCCAGCACATGTTGTCACAGTTTATAAAATGTCTTTATGTAAATGTAAGATACACAAAATATGTAAGTGTATATATGTCTACAGCATCTATAGTATATATAGCATCTATAGAAATGGACAGCGCTGGTTCAGGGATAGACTCCTCTCCTTCCCCCAGGGCCCCAGCTAATCACTAATCTTTCTGTCTTTATGGGCATTTCATACAATCATGTAATATGTAGCTTTTAAATAAACCTACTCCAAGCTGAGTGTGGTGGTACACACCACTAATCCCAGCACTCAGGAGGCTGAGGCAGGAGTATCACTGTGAGTTAAGGCCAGCCTGTGCTACTTGAATAGCAAGACTGTCCCCCTCCCCCCATATCTCCTCCCCTCCCCTGTCCATATGCTTTCATCAGTTGATGAACATTTGGTAGTTTCTACCTTTTGGCTATTAAGAATAGTACTCTTATGAGCATACAACATTCTGGATCAACCTGCATCTTTTCAGTATATTCCTGGGAGTGGAATTGCTGGGCCCTATGGTAACTCCATCCTCACTGCTACACAATTGCTAAACTCTTTTCCAAAGTAGCTGCACCGTGTTTTCCTTCCCACCAGCAAGTAGGAGAGTACCACTATCCTCACATCCTTGCCCACGCTTTTAATCTATCCTTTGAGTATCACCATCCTCGTGGGTGAAAAAGTACATCACTGGTGTTTGATTTGTTTCTCTAATGATGCTGAACGTGCTAGCTGAGCACTTGTCTATCTTCTCTGGAGAAGTATGCACAGACCCTTTGCCTGCTTTTCAGTTGGGTGGTCTTTTCCTTGCTGAGTTGTAAGAATTATTTACATATTCCTTATCCGTTTTACATTTGGAAATATTTTCATATTCTGTGGGTGTTTTTTCACTTTCAAGATAGCGTTCTTTGAACATTAACACATTTAATTTTGAAGTCCAGACCTTTTTTTTTTTTTTTTAATGTGGGTACCGGGAGTCGAACTCAGGACCTCACGCTTGCCAGGCAGGAACTTATGCCGCTAACCCGTGTCACCGGCCCTGAAGTCCAGACTTTTTATACTTGTACTTTTGGTACATGTCTAAGAAGCTATTGCCTAACCCAGGGTGGTAGAGATTTATGTCTGTATTTCCTTCTGTTAGGTCTTAGGTCTGTGAGCCATCTGTGGTTAACTTGGGTATGGTCTGTATGGTAGGAGTTAGGGGTCTTTTATTTTTTGCATGTAGCTGTGTGGTTGTCTCAGATTCTTTTCTTAAAGATTTTTTATTTTTTGAGACAGGGTCTCAGTGCATAGTCCAGGCTGGCCTTGATGTACTATGTAGCCCAGGCTGGCCTCGAACTCATGGCCTCCTCCTAGCATAACCTACTAAGTGCTGGGATTACAGGGGTGCACCACCACACCTAACTTTCTTAATATTTTTCCCTATATTCACATATATTACTGTATCAAATATCGTACCTTTTTTTAAAATTAAAGGAGATAATGTGAGAGCTTCGTGGTCGATTCTACAGGTGTGGCTATCATAAGGAGCAGGAAGTTGGGAGGTGACCGGGAGGGACTGGTCAAGGGAAGGATCTGTGGGGACAGCGGACGCGTTGATGTGTTTGGGTATTGAAATGATGACCGTCTGGGAAAGAGAAGGGGTGGCTACAGGAGAGAGAGGGAAGATCCTTCAGAATGTCCGGGAGGGGCTGTCCATGTGGGGCTGAGGCGCTTCCTCAGACCTAACGGGAAGGGGCCAGGAGCAGAGCTGAGTCTGCATGCGGATCTGGAGATGCTGATCGGAACCTCGGTCCCGCAGTGAGGGGTCCCGCAGTGAATGAGGCTGCAGCAGAGAGGTGGGAGGAGGGGGGCCGTGAAGGAGAAGGTACAAAGCACTGGCTAGAGAGGAGATGAGACCTGGCAGAGGCATGCGGCTGGAGGGAGGTTCGTGCTGGGCAGGAGGCTGCTCTGACCTCTAGGACTGGGCTGGGGCAGGCAGGTGGGGCAGGGCAGGTGGCCTAGGATGCTCCCGAGGGAGGGATCGTATGGAGAGGTGTGGAGGCAGAGGCAGGAAGATGAGGCCTGGAGTGAGGGAGGAGCCGCAGATGGATCCACTGGTGGGCCTGGGGTCTGGGGGCAGAGGGGCCACAGGAACGGTTCTGGATGTTTCGGATGTGGGTGAGACTACAGTGTCGCTGTGCGTGGAGCAGTCTGGGGAAGGGTCTTGAAGGTAAAGGCTGCAGACCTGGGTTGACACCAGAGGAATCCGGGGAGTGAAGGGAAGGTCACAGAAGGCCTGAGCCGTGGGATCTTGGGTGATGACCTCAGGGGCCCAGTGGGGCAAGTCGGGTGGCTCTGCTGTCTTGCTCCTATAGGAGTTTGGGTCTGAATGGTATTAGGTAGTGGCTTAGCAGGGACCTGGTGGTTTACCACCTGTGAGCTGGGTTCTGTGTCCCCTGAAAAAGCCAAAGCCAGCTTGGGCTCTCTTGCAGAGGCCACACACCTTCCTTCTGTGACTCTGGGACCTGAATCATTTCCTGCTCCAGGGTTCCAGGCCCACAGCAGCGGAAGGAGCCCCACGCCTGCCTCCAGATCTTACCTGCAAAGACTCCTGGAAGCGCTGCCGGGGGAATCCAGGAGCCCCGAGCCCAGTGGCCCTTGGGCTGGCGGCCAGCGTGTTGCTGCAGGACCCAGAGAGAGCCCCCAGGGGTGGGAGCCCCCTGCCTGGAGAAAGTTCAACGCAGAGGCCTTGGGAAGGCCACCTCAGATCGTGGCTTCCTCCCCAAGGTCAAGGCCTCGAGCAGGGGCACCGGGCATGGCTCTGGAGCCGTCCTGGCTGGCCCAAGTGCCCACGGAACCTCCAGCCCCATTTCCAGAAGCCAGAGGGCAGCTGACACCTGTCCAGGCTGCTGTGGAGAGCCCAGGTCTATCAGGAGGCTGGGAACCTGGAAGTCGCTTCAGGCAGATACCTGGAGCTTGAGTCGATGGCTTCTGTCCCCAAAGACAGAGCATGTTCTGCCCAAAGCAGTTGGGTCATCTGACCCTTGGCCCCTCTGGGCAGCACCCCTGTCTTTTAGCTCCAACCTGGCCAGTCTCTCTTAGCGGCCTGGGCTATTACCTGTGTCCCTTCCCCAAGGACTCCTAGGGACAGAGGGGCCCTCTAGGTCTGTCAAGGAAGACAGGCCTGGCTCTACTTGCTCTTGTTTTTGCCCCAGCCCTTCAGGCTGCAGAGAATGGCAAGAACACAAGAACCCGAATAGAGGACTAGAAGTTCTCTCCACCTCCGGTCCCTGTTTCCAGGAGCCCTGCCTGGAGGGGACATGACAGTGGTCACTCCACTTGTCCTCCTTCAGCCAAGCCCCACTTCTCCCCTTCCCAAGCCCCCAGCTGACCCTGCATGGTTCCAGGAGCAAAGCTACTCTCTGGGTGCGCCCCAACCCCCAGGGGTACCATGCTGGGCACCTGCAGATGGAGGGGTGAGAGGGAGCCAGGAGCCTCAGCTGTTAGGGGGAAGCAGAAATAAAGTTGGGTGCATGCTGGGTGCACTGTGCTGTGCTGACTCACACATAGGTGAGCCCTGTGGGTGGCCCCTGGGGGTTGCACCCTCTTTCCAGAGGGGCAGACAGACTTCGGGAAGCATGTGGACCTGCTTGAGGTGCCACAGCTAGGGAGCAGGGCCTGGGGCCAAGGTTGGTCCTGAAGTTCCAGTGACAGTGTGGCCTTTCCCAGTTCCTGTGTGGGTCACGAGCTGGGGCTGTATGGGGGGACATGGGGACACGCTCATGGGTGGGTCAGGAGGGGACAGTGCAGGACAGCAGAAGAACACTGGCATGTTGTGTCCCCTAGAGGAGCCGTGGGATTGCATGGAACTCCCCCAGAGTTTAGATACAGGGGCGCAGGGACCCCAGGACCCCAGCAGGGCCTGTGCCACTTAGGGCAGTGTGTGCCTGATGGCACTCTGTCATGGGACATGTCCCATACGTCGCAGGATGGTTAGCAGCATCTTTGGCTTCTACCCACCTGATGCCAGTTGAAACCACCTTGCCCCGCACTGTGACAGTCAAAGGTGTCTCCAGACATCATCCAGTATCCCTTGTGAGGACTGCTGAGTTAGAGTTGGGAGAAGAGGCTGAGACAGGGTGGTCTCCGAGGCAGGAGCAGAACCTGAGTGTTGGAGGGAAGAGTGCTCTGCTGCATCCCATCCTGCTGAGAAACGACAAAGGAAGACACAGACCTAGGCCTGGACTTGGGGGCCCACCAGGACCCTGGAGGGCTGCGGTGCCTCCTGGGGGTTATGGAGAGAGTGGGAGGATCAGGGACAGGGCATGGAAGGGGTTGCTGGGGGAGTGGAGTCCTGGGTGAGGTGGCCAGGGCTGCACTGCAGGGAAGAGGGAGTACTTGTCCTTAGAATCCATGCAGGTGAGCACAGAGGTTGGGGCTGTGGGTAGCAGTCCTGCCTGATGGCTTCTGTCTCCAGAAGACCAGGAAAGTCACAGCACGGGAGCTGGGAGGCCGGGAGGGAGGGATGCAGAGCTGGAGAGGGAAGGCAAGTGTGCTAGGAAAGTTGGGAGATTTGTGGTAGTGAATTTAAAGCGAAGCCAGTTGATGCAGTGAGGGTTCTGCTCTGGAAAAAAGCAGCTTGGTCAAAGGAACAGAGTTGGGGGAGGATTCAAGTTTGGCCGGGCTGGGGTTCTGTCGGGGGTGCTGTGTGACAGGGAGAGGATGACAGGGTTAGGGAGTGGGAGACTGGGCTGCAGAAAGCGGTCTGGGGGTAAGGCTCCCAGGAACTGCAGGCTGCAAAGCAGGGTGTGCAGCCCATGGGGATCAGTCCCAGGCCCCTCTGAGGGCAGAGAGGGCAGGAGCTGCTGGGGCCCTGCCACCACCTCACCTTGGGGCCTGGGGAAGGAAGACCCTAGGGCTTTTGGCTAAGTTGTCTCATTTCCTATTAGGGTCTCACAGCCAGGGTGGGGACAATGGCCTCATCTTTCTGTGAAAAAAATGGCACTGCTTACATGCTAGGTCACCTTTCCCCCATGGCCCCTCTTTCCAAGGACACTTGGGCACTGCCTGATGGGGCTCAGCTGTGTGTCACACACATGAAGGAACAGAGCCCTGGGCCAGAGGCCAGGAGCTGCTCCGCTGTCCCTTACCATCCAACAACCTTGCCAGATCTGGGACAGGGCAGGGATGTCCGCTCCGAAGGAGGGGGACAGTGCAATGAACGCTTCGCACCCCATCTGGGCACGGTGTGCTGAGTATGAAAGTGGGGTGTGTGCTTGGTATCAGGGACCTTAGAGAAGAGGACCTCTTCTGCCTGGGGACAAGTGGTGACCTTAAAGAGTGAATGGGCCCCCCAGACAGAAGGTGGGGTGAAGGGCGTCTGGCAGAACAAACAGCCCTGGGAAGGACTGGGGTGAGGGGACTTGGGGCATGTGCAGGCGGCACTGGTTTGGTGGGGCAAGGACAGAGGGGCGGGGCCCTGACCACGCACTCCTGTGCGGGGTGACAGTGGGAAGAGCCACTAGCCGTGGGCAGCCAAAGTCTGCAGGTGTGTGTGGGGGAGAGGGCGCTGCACACAGCGGAGGGATCCGTTATGCGACAACACCAGCACGGTGGACAGCAGGCAGCGCCCAGCACAGCACTCATGGCGGGTCCGGGAGGAGGTGGCAGTGGTGGCTGCAGAAGGGATTACAGAGCCAGGGCGGCTCCTACCACCCTCCTGGAGGCAGGTGTGTGTCTCCCGGTCTGCCAGCCTGGACAGTGTCCCCGGCTGTGCTCACCCGGGCTCGTGGCCGACTGGCCGGTAGAGGGCGCCCAGCACGGCCTGGTGCTCCGTGGACCCGGGGATGCTCCCTGGGGAAGGCCCAGGTGAGCCTTCCTCCTGGAGGCCTAGGGGTGGTGAGGGCAGCATGGAGGAGGCCAGGCACTGTAAGAAAGACAGGACCGCGGCTGCTGGTCACGGTGTCTGGGGTGATCCTCCCTGGGCTCAGCCTGAGGGTGGAGATGGTGGAAAGGCGGCCCCTCCTCCACCTTCACCTCCAGGTTGCTCAGACTGCAGGCCCCGGGGCAGGGGGCTGATGGCGACAGGAAGGAACTTGCCTAAGTGGCCGCTTCCCAGGCCCATGGCCACCCCTCAGTCCTTCCACCGTGGACAGAGGACTCTCCATCCCTGTTGACCATGGATGGGCTCAAGCCCTGCCCACTCCAGCGCGTGGGAAGGACACATCCTCAAACCTGTCTCTGGAGGGGCCTGCTCTTGCCAAGGGCTGGGTAAGGGACACACACGAAGAAGCCTGGCTGGCCTCTCCGAACCTGGCCCAGGCAGCACCCCCCCATCTGGCTGTGGCAGTTGGGTAGGGACAGCAAGGGGATGGAGGATGAACCTGCTCGCGGGACCCCACACGGCTGGGCGGGTGGTCTGGGGTCTGGCCTGTCTGGGCCTGGGGAGGGTAAAACTAATCTGAGTGCCCAGAGATCGCCCGCCCTGCTCCCATGGGGGCGGGCAGGCTGGCTCGTGGTGGGGGCCCGAGGGGAGAGCCCCACGATTAGAGACGCTTCTTTACACAGAGCAGGTCCTACAGCCCTGGGGGACTGTGAACACGAGGCCGGCTCTCTTCTGGGCTTGTGGCATTAGGGAGCTTCGGAAGCTGTGTACAGTCTCCCTGATGGCTGCTCTGGCTGGCTCTGGTGACAGTAGCGGCAGGGGGAGAGGCGAGAGGGAGGGTCCTGGAGCGAGAGCCGCCGCCCAGCAGCTCTAGGAGGGGACGGGGGGGGGGGCTTACTGTGAACTTCTTACCCCAGTCCTTTCCACTGCCACCCCAAGAGGGGCTTCGGGAGGAGGGCACAGGGCACCACCCCCGCCGCGGTCCCCAGACCCGCCAGTGCTCCGCGCCGGGTGCAGAAGACCCCGCGTCTTGTGCCTCAAGCCCAGAGCGACGTCCTCCTCCCATTGGTCAAGAGGCTGGCGCCCACCACGCCCCCTTTCGGACCCGGGACTGAGTCGCGGGTGCTGATTCGAGTCCAAGCCAGTTTCCTCCTTACCTCCTCATTAGCCTTTCACCGGGGAGAGCGAGGCTACAACAGGAAAGCCGACGTCGCAAGTCCCAGACCGAGCAGTCACCGGCGTTGTTGGGACACCGGGCTCCGGGTGGCCGCGGACCGTCCGGGCACGCGGGCGGCGGCAGGGGACGCTCGCATCCCGGAGTCGCGCGCCGCCGCGGGCCCCGCAGGTCCGATGGAGTCGAGGCTGGGTGGGGACGTAAGGGCCCAGAGGTTCGGGACCTTCTTCCCGCAGCCCCACCCGTCCAATGAGTGTCTTCACTGCTGGGATGCTGGGTAGGGGTGTGGCTTATTATGCTCCAGCGCCTCAACCCTCTGGTCCCCTCTCCTTGGTGCTTCTGGGTGGCAGGAGGGCAGAGCAGCTCGTGCCCACCGTCCTGCACCCAGTGTCACAGGCCGCAGGAAAGTGGTCCCTTCTCGCTGCGCACTGACGCGTCAGCTCCGCGACTCTGGCCCCCGCACGCACCTACCCTTCCTATTCTGCGCGTATCCTTCCCAGAGCGCCCCGCCCCAGGACCCCAGACGCGGGGCCCCTCCGGCCTGCGGGGCGCGGCGGTGGGAGGGAAAGGGGTGGGGGCTTAGGGCGCAGGCGGGGGCGCGCAGAGGCTGCAGACTGCACCGCCCGCCCCCGGCTCCGCCTCCTCGCGCACTCCCCGCCCCACTCCCCTGCCGCGCGGGCTGCCTGCGGGCGCGGCTGCGGGCGAAAGCTGGCGAGAGAGCGAGCACCTCGGCTCCGCGCCTCCTGGGCTCGCGGCGCCGCACCTCCGAGGGCCCGGCCGGCCCGCTCCCAGCCATGCGCGCTGCCTCCGTGTGGCTCGACGCCGCTGCTTTCCTCGGGTCCCGGACGGGACCGGGACGGTAGAGGGACAACTTGGAAAACTTCTCTGAGGCGGACAGCAGGGAAGCCGGGCGCCGGTGGAAGAGGATGTAGGAGGCGGTGGCTGGCCCCAGGTGTCCCCGGACCTCTTAGGCCCCGTTTGGCCAGGCCATGGGGCTCCAGCGCCTTCAGCGCCGGCCCCGGGCGACACCCTAGTGTAGCCGAGCCGGGTGGCGCGCCGTCCCGCGGCGCGTGCTTGGCAAGCCGCTCTCTCTCTGGCCCCGTCTGGCCCCGTCATGGACCACCAGGAGCCCTACTCCGTGCAGGCCACCGCCGCCATCGCGGCGGTCATCACTTTCCTCATTCTCTTTACCATCTTCGGCAACGCGCTGGTCATCCTGGCTGTGCTGACCAGCCGCTCCCTGCGCGCACCGCAGAACCTGTTCCTGGTGTCGCTGGCTGCCGCTGACATCCTCGTGGCCACGCTCATTATCCCCTTCTCGCTAGCCAACGAGCTGCTGGGCTACTGGTACTTCCGGCGCACGTGGTGCGAGGTGTACCTTGCGCTCGACGTGCTCTTCTGTACCTCGTCCATCGTGCATCTGTGCGCCATCAGCCTGGACCGCTACTGGGCCGTGAGCCGCGCGCTGGAGTACAACTCCAAGCGCACCCCGCGCCGCATCAAGTGCATCATCCTCACCGTGTGGCTCATAGCGGCCGTCATCTCGCTGCCGCCCCTCATCTACAAGGGCGACCAGGGCCCCCAGCCCCACGGGCGCCCCCAATGCAAGCTCAACCAAGAGGCATGGTACATCTTGGCCTCCAGCATCGGATCTTTCTTTGCTCCCTGCCTCATTATGATCCTGGTTTACCTGCGCATCTACCTGATTGCCAAGCGCAGCCACCGCAGAGGTCCCAGGGCCAAGGGCGGCCCTGGGGAGGGTGAGTCAAACCAGTCTCGTCCTGTCCCTGGGGGGGCTCCAGCCTCGGCCAAGGTGCCACCCCTGGCCTCGCCTCTGTCTTCTGCTGGAGAGGCCAACGGACACCCCAAGCCCACTGGGGAGCAGGAGGAGGGGGAGACTCCTGAAGATCCTGGGACCAGGACTCTGCCACCTAGCTGGGCTGCACTGCCCACCTCAGGCCAGGGCGAGAAGAAGGGTGTTGGCGTGGCACCTGTGGAGGAGGAAGCTGGAGAGGAAGAGGAGGAGGAGGAGGAGGAGGAGGAATGTGAGCCTCAGGCAGTACCAGTCTCTCCTGCCTCGGTGTCCAGCCCTCCCCTGCAGCAGCCACAGGGGTCCCGGGTGCTGGCCACTCTGCGTGGCCAGGTGCTGCTGGGCAGGGGCATGGGTGCTGTGGGTGGGCAGTGGTGGCGTCGGCGGACCCAGATGACCCGGGAGAAGCGGTTCACCTTCGTGCTGGCTGTGGTCATCGGTGTCTTTGTGCTGTGCTGGTTCCCCTTCTTCTTCAGCTACAGCCTGGGTGCCATCTGTCCCCAGCACTGCAAGGTGCCCCACGGCCTCTTCCAGTTCTTCTTCTGGATTGGCTACTGCAACAGCTCGCTGAACCCTGTCATCTACACCATCTTCAACCAGGACTTTCGCCGTGCCTTCCGAAGGATATTGTGCCGCCAGTGGACCCAGACAGCCTGGTGAGCCCGCCTGCCCACTGCCTGGGTGGGGTACATTCCAGGGCCACTTTGTTTCTCACCCTGTTTTGTGTGGCTGTTTCCCTGGGGGCTTTCTGGACCCTGTCCAGTTCCTGCAGGCCTCATCCTGGGAGCTCCTGGGAGGAGTGGGGGCAGAGGTGCCGTTCCCAGGGGTCCATGGATGCTTCCCTTTGCTGGCTCTGTGCTGGGGGACCTCTTCTGCACCCCCTTCCTGAGCACAGGCAGCTTGAGCTGTGCTGAGTGAACTTTGGCCTTCCCAAATGTTCCCCAGTAGGGCACCTCCGCTTCAGTCCCCCGTGGGCCCATGGTGGGCTTCCATTTCTTGAGGACCCTGTGTGCCTTGGCACGTCACTTGCTTGTGGTGTTTTTGTTTCTTCTTTATATCGCCCCCCTGCCCCAAGAGCAGGATGCCAGTTTCCCCATTTCCCAGGAGGGCCTGCTGCTGCTGAGGAGGAGGAAGAATGAAGACCGTTCACCCACGCTGGGCACCATGGCCCCCCCTGGGCGCCGGGAGGGGGTTTATAGGATGGGACCGTCTCTGGACCCTTCTCTCTCCTTCTGCTTTGGGATCTGAGGCTCCTTTAAAGAACAGAACCATGGATCAGTTTTCTCACCTGGCCCCCTCTGGGAGGCGGGTGGGCATGTGGATGCCTCGATGGGAGCTCCGGGATCGCTGGCATTCACCCCCTGAAAAAAATCAGGCGACAATAGCTCGCCGCCTACTTGCCGCAGGGAGATGAAAAGCTTTGCAGAAAGCTTTGAGCTCCATGGGGGAACGCACTGGAGAACCAGCAGATGTGATTATCTGGTGATATAAAAATCCCTTTTTCTGTGTGTTTACCACCGCCTGCCTTCCTGGAGACTTCTGTTTCCGGGGTGTGTGAATTCCTGCCCCAGCCTGGAAGTGGGGAATGGCACGCAGAATCACTATTTCGAGTTACAGAAATTCTTTGAGAATGTGTTCTTGCGCCCACAAAGGTTTGGGTTATTGTGTTGGGTGATAGCCACTCGACGTGCCACCTGCGACACCAAGAGGGTTTTTGGTGGCTTTGGCCCCAATTCAATGGGGGATATGTCCTTTGTCTTCAGTGGGCCAATTGTTCCCCTGAGACAGCTAAAAATCCCAATGCCATGGAAGCAGTCTGTGCTGAGAGCCCAGGAGGGTGGCAGAGTACCCTGGCAGGGTGCTGGGGCTGCGGCAGGCAAGCCAGGTCCCATAGACTCCCTGGGAGCCGCCTGCGCAGTGCCCGGGGAAGGCCTCTGGGCCAGCGGGGTCCTTGTGCAGCACAACTGGCCCCACCCGGGTGATCCCTTGCTGATGCCTAGAGCTCTGCCATGATGCGTGCCATGGCGAAGGGTCCTCACCTTCCCAGTTCTCTCCCTGCCCCTGAACCTGGTGCCTGGAACAATTGGACACCTGTAAAGGACATTTCCCAGCCGTCCCCATGGCCTGTCTGGCTGCACACTGGGCCAGCGGGCCTCCTAGCATGGGGGACGGGGTGGGCTGAGCAGCAGAGGCTCTTGGCACTCTGATGGGCCTGTCAGATTGGGAAGGATGCTGGGTGGAGAGAATGGTGGGACCGAAGAGAGTCATCCCCTGGGGAGGAGGGCTGTCCCACCTGGTCCTCCTTGGTTGCAGTTGTGAGCCAGGACATTGCCCTGCGCTGTGGTGGGGAGGCTGGGCCCAGGGGGTCAGCTGATTGGTGACCATCTGCTGGCTAATCGCATGTGCCCCAGAGGACCCTTGGTAGTATGGCTTGTAACATGTAAGTGTTTTTTAAAAGTCTGAACTATTTTATCAATAAAGGATATTTTGTAATAAGCAAGCAGTGTCCTCACTATCCAAGGGCTGCCGGAGGTTATTCCTGCACCACTTTGCTGCACACAGGGGTGTTGGCCCCAAGGGCTGGGGGTCCTTCCAGGACCAGCTGTCCTCTCCCACCAGCATCCTTGGCCATCATCACGAGCCGGTGCTGGTGATGGAGGCCGGAGAAGCGCAGTACCTGTTGCATGGGAAGGGGAGGGGGAGGGCTTCCCAGGGCAGGTGCCCTTTGGGTTGGGTCTTGGGGAGCAGCCAGCATACAGTCTGGGGTGCAGGGCCACCCTGCTATTCCCACATTGGCCCAGAACCTATGTTTTCACCATTTTCATGTTTCTTGGGTCCATACTTCTGTTAGGGACAACCAGCTGAGACCCCAGTTTGCCCACCACCATGGGGGGGAGGGGACATGGGCTTTGCTGACAAAAAAAGACTATTTGAAAGCCCTTTTTTTTTTTTTTTTGTGGGTACCGGGGGGTCGACCTCAGGACCTCACGCACCAACAGGCACCCGTGCCGCTGAGCGATATCACCGGCCCCTTTTTCGTATGCGGGATCCGGGAGTCGAACTCGGGCCCTCGCGCTTGCAAGGCAGGCGCTTATGCCACTGAGCCGTCTCACTGGCCCTGAAAGCCCATTTTGAATATTGTCTCATTTAATTCTCGTACCCTTGGTTTTTGCAAAAGAGGAAACAGACTCAAAATCACCAATTGGGTCCAGGGACCATAAAACTAAAATTTAGGTACAGGAGAATTCTGGTTCCCTCTCTGAGTTAGCTCTCATTCAGTGGTGCTGGCCATCTGGAAGCTCTGAGACTGTATCTGGGTGGATTCAGTAGGCAGCTGTGCTGTGATTGATTGCTTATGTCTGTCACGGCTGCAGAACGTGTGAGGGTGTGTGTGCTCGGGCTTCCCATTCCTGACTATTCAGTTCAGTCCCTGAATTTTATTAAGGAAAAGACTGAGCCCCAGAGAGAGTCAATGAGTTGCTTCATGTGACCTCACACAGATACATGGCCTCAGAGCTGCCTTTCTTTTTCTTTTTTTTATTTTTTATTTTTTGTGGGTACCGGGGGTCGACCTCAGGACCTCGCGCGCCAGCAGGCGCCCGTGCCGCTGAGCGATATCACCGGCCCTTTTTTCGTATGTGGGTTCCGGGAGTCGAACTTGGGCCCTCGCGCTTGCCAGGCAGGCGCTTAAGCCGCTGAGCCATCTCACCGGCCCCAGAGCTGCCTTTAGAACCCAGGTTGTCCAACACCTGGCACCTTCTTAGGAAGCACTTGCCCTGCCTTCAGACTCAAGGAGGAACAGGCCCATATCCAGGACACATCTGCCACCACCTGCTGGGTGCCAGACATGGGGTAGGCTGGTCATCTGCCTTCTCCTTCCAGTGCTGGGAATTGTACCCAGGCCTACATGCTAGGCAAGTTCTCTACCACTGAGCCACACCTGGCCCCAATAGGCTTGCCTTCACTTCACTACCTTATTCATTTCTCAGGTGAGGAAGCTGAGGGGCAGAGGACAGGAGGTGAGCAGAGGGCTGGCAGCTATCAGGTGGAAGTGTGCAGTCTTGGTCAGGCAACTGACCTTCTGGGGACCCTGTTCTTATAACATCCCTGGCTTCAGGGCAGCCCCAACCCAGAAGACAATTAAAGAGGTGGGAGTGGGAGACCCTGCCTGCTGCCATTGCTCTGGAGGAATCTGGGGCCTTTGTTTGCTGGGGACACCTCAAGGGAGCCTTGGGAGCCAACCCCTGCCTCAGGACATCCTCTGAGAATTCTTCTGTGGCGCATTGTAGTGACAGCACTCCTGGTTATCCCCTCACAAGGTTCTGGCTGGGCGTGGTGACACATGCTTGCAAACCCAGCATTCGGGAGGCTGAGGCAGGAGGATTGCTTTGAGTTCAAGGCCAGCCTGGGCTACACAGCAAGACTGTCTCAAAAAACAAAACAAGGGCCGATGATATAGCTCAGCGGCATAAGCACCAGCCTGGCAAGTGCGAGGTCCTGAGTTCGGTTCCTGGTACCCACATAAAGAAAACAAAACAAAACAAAAAAACAACAACAACAAAACAAAACAAAACACAAAGATTCTGGAAGGAGGCTTAGGGGTTAATCAGGCCCTTGCCCCCTCCCCACCCTGTGTGTCATTTGTAGCGCATATGGATGATGGTGGGGTGCTGGGAAGGGCATGTGAGACCCACCCCCTGGGCTTGCTGAGTCCGGGAGGAGGAATCTGCCCTGCTGGGTTGGCACTGGGCAACCTTTGGCTTCCCTGGTGTGCTGGGTATTCTGCTCACAGGGCCTGATGGCTGCGGGTGGCAGGGCTGGGTCAGGGCTGTGTGCCCACTGATGAAATTCCCAGGGGAGGGGAGGGAGCCCGGGGTTTATGTCCTGCCCCTGCCATGTCTGTTGGGCTGCCCTGGGCAGGGTGGGGTTCCTCTGTGGGCCTCGGTGTCCTTGCCTTGCCTCAGGGTTCCTTCGCGTGGGGCTCTCTCTGCCCTCCCGCCCGGCTCCCCGGGAGGTCTGGACACAGAGCTTCTGGCATTAATCAGCCGTTCCCAGGGTCAGGCTCACGGGCAGGATGGGGCTGTGTTTTTCTCACCTTTGTCCCTCAGTGCCCGGCTGGGCCCCAAGTCTGGAGTGCTGGGTCCGCCTGCGTCCTGGGGAGTTGTGCGGTGATGAGATTGGGACAGCTCTGAGCTCTTCGGCCCTCGTCCGAGATCCGTGACATTATCATCTATACTTTACAGAAGGGGACACTGAGGCAGAGGGCAGACTTGCTGAGGTCATCCAGAGTCAAGACAGACACCCACCCACTCCAATCTCAGTGTCACTAGCTGGTCCTGGCTTTGGCGTCCTTGACAGCCCTGCAAAGCCCACCCCGTGCCAGCCACAGGGTCCCCCCAGCACAGACCCCATGTGGGCCTGCCTGTTGGCACCGTCAGAGCAAGAGCCCAGGCAGGGGAGCAGAGCCGGCACTCTTTTGGCACTGCTCACTGTCAGCAGGGGGGCCAGGGCCACCATCTAAAATTAGATCCTGGGATTCTTCGCTCTCGCGTCCGTCCTGTCTTCCGGCCGCGCGGGAAGGCTGTGGTCAGGAGGCCGGCGCTGGCCGGGGCCTGGATGTCCGGTCGCACCCTCCCCGTTTGCAGGCTCTGATCTTGTCACACCCAGGTTGGCCCGGGGCCAAAGGCTCTGCCCTTGGCTTGGCCTTGTGGCGTCTATTGATTAGCAGTGATTCCCAAGCAGAGGCCCTGCTGTGTCCCCTGGGGTTCCAGCTCCCCTCTTCCCCATCCCTTTTCTTGGCCCTTCCCACTTCCAGGGCCTCAGTGACCACTCCCCCTCCTTGAAGCCTCCTGCTGCCTCCTGTGGACCTTCTGGCTTCTGTCCCACACTGTGGGGTGGGGGATGATCCTGGCTCTTCCTGGCCCCATAGACCAGTGGTGGCTTCAAGGGGACCAGAACAGAATGGAGACCAAAAAAGAGCCCGGGAAGTCGGGGCTATTTCTGTCCCTGCTGTGTCCCACTGGGGCCCCTGGCTCTCAGGCTGGGCGGTGGGGGAGGTGCTGGCCAGCCCAGGTGCGAGGGTCCTGACCTTCCATTTCCCTGTGGGGGGAATGGGCCCCTTTGGGGCTGACGGGTGGGAGGTCTCCAATCTCAGGCAGCCAGGGCTCCCATGGAATGACCCCCCCAGCCACTTCCTGGTTCCCATGGGGACCTGGAACCACTTCACGAGGGAAAGGGCTGGGTCGTGGTGCAGGGGGACCCAGGTGTCCCCGCGTCTCTTTCCCACCCAGCCCAGCTGCAGCTGTGAAGGAGGGAGCGTGAGAGGTGACCTGGCCTGCAGCTTGGATTCCCTGGGCGCTTAGGGGGAGGGGAGGCAAGGGTCAGACCTCCCAGGGCAGGAGGCGAGGAGGTCAGGAGGTCAGAGGCAGCCACTCCATGGTCTCTGTGCACTCTTGGTCAGGTGCCTCCTGGACACAGCTGTCCCAACAGCAAATCCAGGCAGGCTGTGGCCCTTCCTCCTCCACTGGCCTGGCCCCTGGAGTTGGTGGCACCCAGCTAGCAGCTTGGGGAGGATTCTTCAGCTTTTCAGAAGCCCTGGCAGTAATTCTAGCAGGGCTGCCAAAGTGCTGGGTGACCTGGGACAGATTCCTTTCCTTCTCTGGGCTTCGGCTTTCTTGTTGATGAAGGAATGGGACTGGAACAGGTGTGCATGATGTCCTGGGCCATCAGGCAGGGTGAGAGAGGAGGAGAAACTGAGGTCTCCTGCCCCAGCGCTTTCTGTCTTTCTGCTCTTTGGATTTTCGAGGAGCAGCGCCCCCTCCTGGCCCACCAGCCTCCCTCCTCTGCCATCCTGCCTGCACCCACCCAGCCTCCACCCCATCCCATCTCAGACTCAATGACACCCCCCAGTCACCTCCTGTCCATTCACCAGGGCAGGACTGGGGGTGGCACCTGCCTGGGTTCGACATTATATCTGAAGTATGGTTGAGAAGGGGGCAAGGCAGGAGGAAGCAAGGAGAGACCATCTAGGTTGGTAAACAGGGACAGTGCCCCCTGGGGAAACCATTGTTTCCATAGAGTCACAGCTTGGGGTGACATGGGGGAAGATCTGACCCCAAGCAATAGACTGGTGTGCCCTGCAGCCTGGTGCCAGAGGGAACAACAGCAGGGCTGTGGCCTTGCCCAGGGCCTCTGTTGTGAGGATAGCCCAAGAGCAGGGGCTCAGTTGCCTCTCCTCATGGCAGAGCCTGGCATAGGGCAGGTGCCCAGGGCATACTTCTTGGACCAGTGAGTTTTCCAGCAAACTGGGGCCATCCTAGCATTCATCATCTGAGGCTGGCGACCCTGGGCTCTGGGGACATCTCTGACTCGGGGTTTTCATTTTCTGTTTTGTTTTGTTTTCCCTGTAGTTTCCTAGGGAAATTCAGCTGGGAGAGTCCATTCTGCTTTTGGCTGAGTTAGAAGCAGGGGAACTGTTCCCACACAGTGAGGTAAAGCACCAGGGCACCAGAGGGGCAGTGGCAGGGACTGGCCCTGGAGTGTGGAGATGTAGATGGGGCTGGATGGGGAGGGTGAGGGACAGAGAGGGCATAGCAAGGGTCAGAATCCTGGCTTTGGGGTCAAACCTGGTTCTACTGCTTACTGGGTGCGGCCTGAGGCAAACTGCTAACCCTCTGTGAGCGTCAATCTCCTCACCTTTACAAAGGGATAGCGTTGGCTGCTGTAAGCTTGGAGAGGTGTTGAGAGGTAAGATTCCTTACAGAGTGTCAGGATGTAGAGTTGGCACCCTGAAGGGCATAGCCACTGTGGTACTCCGGAACTCCAGGTCCTCTCCAAGGTGAGCTGGGAGAACCTCTTATCCCAAGCGTCCTTGACCTACCGCTCAGGGACACCTGGGAAGGAGGGTGGATTCTGTACCCTGAAGTAAGCTGTGTCCTGCACCCATGCCGCTCTACCTGCCCTCCTTCACCTCATGCTTCCGCGGGCTCCCAAGTCCCTCCCACAGACAGCTCCAGCAGTTTCTCTCAGTGTCCAGCTAGGACGAGGACTGTGTCAAATACATCACATCTATGCCTATACTTTTTATGCTGTGCCCATGACAGACATCAGTAATGGATTCCAGAACTATGTGAGCACAGACAGGGATTCAGGGAGGCCCAGGTGGGCTTTCGTAAATGATTACCAACGTGAAAAGTCTGGAGAATCCCAGCCATGTCCTCCGCAGGTGTAGAGGAAGTAGCTGCCCATCCGCCCAGGAGTGCCCAGGGACCTTGAGGACACTGTATCTGGAAAGAGCTGCTCAGAGAGATTGGAGTGCACAGCACATTGGCACAGGATTGGGAGCTTCTGGGGCTGGCACCCTGGACTTGGCCAGAGTGGGCAGGAAGGTGGGACCCCTTGGGGGCCCCGGTCTCTCAGGAGTGTAGAAGGCCAGGGCGGTTTGAGAGGCTCCTGCCCCATGTCGAAGGATCCCTGCGCTGCTCTTGGGCTGTCCCCAGGCAGGTGCCATTGTTCCCCAGGTTCCCAGAGCGGAATTTGGGTCCCAGCCCCTCCTGCTGCTCCACAGCCACAGGAATCCTGCTCTTCCTCCTCTGACAACCCAGGGTCCTCGCCGATGTGCATCAAGTTACTTAATATGAGTTGCTCACTGATATCCAGGACCTTGCGTGACATCGGCTGGCAAATGGTGACACAGTGCAGGCTGCCCCCGACACCATCTCCCAGAGGTGCCAAAATATCCCTGCAAGTGTGACGAGGTGGAGAAAACCATATTTAGGAGCGCTCCTCCCGGGAGGGAAGAGTTGGGGCGTCCAGGACAGACTTGAGTCGGGACAGATGCGCGTTTGCTGAGCCACTCAGGAGGGGGGCGAGTGGCTGGGTCCCAGCATGGCACAGCCTCAGGGGGCTGCGCGGGCCGTGTGGGGCTGAGGCTGCAGAGGCAGGGCTGGGACCCTGGAGTGGGCAGGTGCCCTGCTGGCTGTAGTCACAGCTGGACACCTGATCCACGAGAAGCCATGCAAAAGGCCTTGTGTGGAACCTACCAGGACTCCTGGGTCCCTTCCTGACCCGGTCTCCAGCGCACACAGAGGAAGAAGCCACAGCACCGTGCACCCTGGCAGTGAGGGGG
This sequence comes from Erethizon dorsatum, assembly GCA_028451465.1. Taxonomy (NCBI): domain Eukaryota; kingdom Metazoa; phylum Chordata; class Mammalia; order Rodentia; family Erethizontidae; genus Erethizon; species Erethizon dorsatum. The sequence goes on from CM051824.1 coordinate 9,362,790, forward strand.
TGACCAGGAGGTAGGGGAAAGGCCACCAGCTCCAAGGTTACGGAGCACTGGGGACACAGCAGATGACACTTGGAGAGGCCCTAGTGGGGTGGACCTGGGGGACAGGAAGGAGGGTTGGGGGCTGGGGACTTGCAGCCTGGGTTTGCTTAGTTCTCAGCAGCCTCCCAGCCCCAGGCTGTCCCCTTGGGGCAGGGAACAGTGGGGAACGAGGCCGAGCACCCACAGCCCAGCTACAGAGGCAGCTGACTAAAAATAAGCTGGGATGTCAGGCTCTCTTGTCTCCAGGAAGTAGGGAAGAATGATGAGTGCTGGGGGCCGCCTGCCACAAATGGGGGGGAGAAGGGGGATGAAGGGAGGGGAGGGGACAGAGTCACCGCTGGAGGCTGAAGGCGGCCAACAAGCTTGTTTATTTCTTGTCTCTGGCCTGACAACTCTCAGGCTGCTGCTCCTCAGGTCTGGCGGAAGCACTTGGCCCCCTGGGTAGGCAGCGTCCTCAGAGCCTCCCTCCATGCCCAGTCCCCAGGGACCCCTTAAAGTCTGGTTAGTTGGGAGCAGGAGACAGAAACTCTGTGGGTAAAAGCGAAAAGAACCAGGTTTCAAAGACCCCTTTGGAGGACAAGAAAAACCTGCTATGTCTGATGCCATTTCAGGCCCTTCTGTTCCTTCTGAAGATGAGGAAAGTAGGCCCCGGGGGCTTAGGTTTGCATCCCAGCTCCGCAGCTGGAGACCACCAGAACCCAGGTCTCACACCCAGGTGTAGCCCACTACCCGGGGCCTTGGCCCAGATTTGCCAGGCTTCCTGGCTGCCCAGAGGTAATCGAGGTGGCCCTGCCCTCTGTCTCTGAGTCCCTGGCCAGGTGGGTGGGTGAGGAGCTGGCCCTCATCCCAGCTGCGGAGCATAGTGGACAATGGGACACAGCCTCTCTTGTTCTGACTCTGCCTGGGGTCCCCAGAAAGTGCCAGCTGCTCTCTCTCTGCCCTACCAGATCCCCTGGCCTAGGAAGCCCACCTGTGACCCGTGTCCCCCTTCCCCTCTGCCTTCCTTCCTGTCCTCCTTTCTCAGTTCTAGTTGTCTTAGGTCATGGCCCACTGGCTGCCCTGGGGCCTTGGCACAGCCACCAGGGCAGCTCTGTTCCCTGGGACACCCTGGGACCCGTGGCCCTGATGGCAGCCAGCCGGGGCAGCTCATGCATGAGCACCCTGGGGTGGGCCAGGCCTTCCATGCCCCCAGAGATGTAGGACAGGCCATGTCAAGGGGACACACGAGGGAGGCTAGGGTTGGTGGCAGCTTGTGAGTAGGGGCAGGGAGCACCCTGCATGGCCACAAGCCCTGAATTCTGTTTCTCCTCTTCTCTTCCTGTTTGGTTTTGTTTTGGTGTTATTTGTTTGTTTTTACCAGGTCTTGCTATGTACTCCAGGCTGGCCTCAAATTCCCAGTGATCCTCCTGCCTCAGTCTCCTAAGAGCTGAGATGACAAGTATGCACCACCATGCCTGGCAGAAATATGTTTTGTTTTGTTTTCTTGCAGTGCTGGGGATTGAACCCAGGGCCTCATGCATGCTGGGCAAGCACTCTAGCACTGAGCTACATCCCCAGCCCCCTCTTCCTGTTTTATAATCTTTCTCTGGGGAATTCCCTAGAAGGCTAACTCAGCCCTGCCTCACCAACTACAGCCCCCCGCCCCCCAGCTCGGAGACTCGACTCTCCTCACCCAGCTGGGCCTCTCCAGGTCCTGGGGTTATTTCAGGGAGCTGCAGGCCTGGGCTCTTCCTTGAGGAAGCTCCCTGGAACGTGCCTCAGGGTGTCACCCTGACGCCAGCCAGGCAGTGCTCCAATCTCTGGCATGGGCCCTATGGCTTGTGAAAGGCCAATGCCTCATCCTCCCAGAGCTGGACCCATTAATAAACGTGGCCCTGGCGGAGCCAGAGCTGGGGCCGAGCACTGCCCTGGCTGCCCCTGCCCTGCACTGCCCAGCCAGCCACTCCTCTCTGGAGCCGGGATGTCCCCCACCGCCTGCCTGGCTGCCCTGTGGCCGGCGTCCATCCGGGAGCCGTGTGGGGTGAGGCCAATGGCCCAGTGGGTGGGGGCAGAAAGGACATCTGTGGCCACCACAGGCCTGGGGCTGGGGCTCCCCCAGGCTGCAGGGGGCTGCAGAAGCTTGGGCCTCTGAGGTCCCCCAGCCCCAGAAGACCCCGACAAAGAGCCCAGGCCCCATATTTACCCTGCAGAAAAGCTGCCTGATTCCCCAAATCCCAAATCCCCTAGGGCCCCAGGGATATCCAGTGATTTGCAGTGGAATAATGATCTCGAGGGAGAAAATGTGTGCAGAGACTGGGTACATAGAACATTTTCTGTCTCCCCTTTTCTTCTCATCTACCAATGCTGGCCCTTCCCAGTATGCGCAGGAGGGTGACAGTACGTATCCTATCTCAGGAGCAGCCCAGGCCTGGGGAACCGCAGAGCTGCCTTTAGATCCTGGCTCACTTGCTGTGTGACCACAGGGAAGTTACTTGACTTCTCTGATTCCTCTTTCAAGAGAGGTTGCTGCTGTACGTCACTCAGGGGGTCATGGGAGGGATAAGTTAAGAAGCTTGTCACAGGGACAGTAGGTTTGCTGTCAGCACTAGGCAGGATGGGCAGGGGAGCCAGGGTCTGGGGATGCATCTGGGGCCCAAAAAGTTGGCTTTTGCATGGACTCTTGGCTTGCAACATCCTGGCCAGGCTGAGGCTGGGCCTGGGATGGGGCGGGGCGCTGGGCCTGGAGCTGCCTCCAAGACCCCTCCCCAGGCTGCAGCCACACTCAGGGCTCCCATCTCTTCTCTGTTCTTTGCCAGCAATTACCTTGATGCTACATCTGTTGCCATGACGACCTGTTACCCATCCTCGGATAAAAGCCCTGTTTCTGCGACAGCAGGCTGTCTCCAGCTCCTGGGGACCCATCACTGTCCCTAACACCCCTCCCTGGGTCCCCAGCTGGCCTCCTCCCTGCTCCCCGCCTTTCCATTCTTTCATAGAGGTCACTCCTGTCTTCTCAATTTCCCGGGAATGTTCTGTTACTTCCGTCTTCTCTGGCTCACTCTGCATCCTCGGTCTCTCCCGCCTTCTCCCTGGGCCCTGGGCTGCCTCTCTCCTGGTTTCCCCCATCTCCTTCTGTCTCACTCTCCCTCTTTCTTCCCCAACCCATGAGCACAGTGGGATAGCAGGAGGCGGGACATGTGTTCTCCACGGGGGTCTGTGGTGTGCGTGTGACCAGGGAGGTGTTGCCTGCTCCTGCACCCCTGTCCGGGCTTGGCGCCGAGTCTCGTGTGCCAGAGCCCTCACGGTGTCTGCCGGAGGAGCCTGGCCACAGCTTCAGGAGGTAAGCGGTACCTTTCCATTTCACAGGCCAGGAGATCAGGGATCAGAAAGGTCAAGCAACTTGCTCAAGGCCATACAGCTGGCCAACAGAAGGGGCAGGATGGGAAATGCCTTTGCCAGTGCTCATAACCGTGGTGCCAAAATAATATTAAGAAGAATAAATATCATAAGAATACTATTTATTGAGTATTCTGAATCAGGCACTGTGTTTAGCAACATTTGAAACTCGTTTTGCCTGTGCAACAACCCTATAAGTTTGGGACTCCAAGCATCTATTTTATCAATGAGGAAGTCAGGGCCCAGAGCGGTTAAGTAACTTTCTCAGGGTCGTGCAGTCGTCAGGGCTGTGCTGGGATTTGAACCCAGATCTTTGAACTCTGAGTGCTGCTGCCACCCTTTTCCTTTCCCACCCGAAAGAGATGACAGCTGAGAGGGGGCTGCACGTGGACCCAGGTCCCTCCCTCTCCTTCCCGGCCCCATGAAGCCTCGTGGCACTAGGCAGGCACAGCGCTTTCTTCCTTGTTGCAATTCAGGTCACGAGGAGAGGCTCACAGGTCCTAGGATGACATGTGACCCCCAGGAACCCCATCCCCTATCCCTGTCCCTGGGGATAGGAGGACTAAGGTGTGGCCGGGAGACCTGTCCTGGGCGTGGGGCTGTGGTCACACTGTCCCGGTCCAGGTCGGTCGGGAGCATCCACAGCCCTTCTCGCCCCATCGCTCTGTCCCCAGAGAGCAGCCCAGGCCTTGGAACACGCTGTCCTGGAGGGTGGCTGTTGGGATGATGAAGAGGCTGGTTATTTTTAACAGCCGAGATTCATGGACAGAAGCCTCTTGCAGGCCGGGGGAGGGGATATCAGCGAGGGTGAGGACCGCAGGCTCCAGGCCCTCCCTGGCTCCTCTGAGCCCCGCAAGCTTGGTGGCAGCCTCAGGGTGCCGGGATCTCTGGGTGGAGGACGGCTGCTCCTGCACTCTCAGTCCCGTGGGAGGCTGTTGGTGCTCTAAGTGACCCCCTCCCTCTTCAGACCAGGCCCGGGTGCTGACCAGGGTCTGTGACCAGCAGGACCTGCCAGAACCCTCTGTGCTGGACCTTTCCGCTCGCTCAGAGGAAGTGGCTCATTGCCTAAGCTCTGAGGCCCTTCTCAGCTTGGGCTGGAGCCCCTATGTCCTGGGTGACAGTGTGTCCCCAACTTTGATGGACACCTCAGAGCCTGCTGTGCTCCTGCTGCTTCCTGTGTCCTGGGATGAGCTGTGCTGAGCACCTGGCTGGCTTCTCCCCGGGCCTCTGTGAGGAGGGGTGGAAATGCCTTACTCCCACCCCACCAGATCTGGTGTCAGAATGATCCCCCCCCCTTTTGTTGTGTGTGTGTCTTTTTGAGACAGGGTTTCACTATGCAGTTCAGGCTGGCCTTGAACTCACTTTGTAGCCCAGTCTGGCCTTGAACCCACAGCGATCCTCCTGCCTCAGCCTTCTGAGTGTTGGGATTACAGGCGTGCGCCACCATGCCTGGCTCTTCCCCTCTTCTGCGTCCCTCTGCACCGTGTCCTGTTAGGACTGGGGAGGATACACGGTCACCTCTCCCTGGAGAATGTTTGTGGGAGCAGACACATGCTGCTTCTGCCCAGAGCCACCCAGGCGCCATGAGACGGGTTCCTGCTCTCTGGGTCCGGCAGCTCTCTGTCATCTGGACATTGGGGAGGGGGACACTCCCCCAGAGGCCTTGTCACCTGAGGCCCACATGGGATCCACTCCTGGGGCTCAGGCTGGGCAGCCAGGTCTCGGGGTGGGAGATGCTCGGGAGATAAAAGTGCCGGTTTTCACACAGTCACTGCTGGCTGTGCTCCAGGAGCCTTCTCCACCCCACACGCAGGGCCCCTCTACGTGCTCAGGGACATGCACAGCCCTCTGTCACCACTCAGTGACCGCATACGTGACCACTGCCCAGAGCTTGGGACAGGGCACCGCCCTCCTCCTGGAAGTCCCTGTCCCCCTTCTCAATGAATACCCCGCAAGAAAGCGACATCCTGATTTCTCCTACCATAGGTTAGTTTTGCCTGTTCTAGAACCTGTATAAGAAAATAATGGAAACAGGACCGGGGTGAAGTACAGGGGTAGCTGGCATATGCGAGGCCTGGGCTCAAGCCCCGACATTAAGAAACGAATGAATGAATAAATAAATAAATGAAACCATACTCGGTGTCTGGCTTTTTTGGCTCAATATAATGTCCAGGAGAGTCATCCATGCTGTTCACTATTAGATCATTCCTTTTCATGGCTGAATAGTATTCTTTTGTACAGAAGGACCATAGTTCATTTATCCTTTCCCTGTTGATGGACATTTGGAGTTTTTCCAGTTTTAGGCAATTATGAACAAAGTCAATATTTATGTTCATAGATAAGTTTTGGGGAGACACACATGCTCATTTCTTTTGGGTAACTGCCCAGACATGAAATTGCTAGGTCATAAGATAGGCAAATATTTGGCTTTAGTGGATGCTGGCAGTTTTCCAAAAGGATTCTACCAGTTCCTCTAGCAGCACGGGGAAGTTCTAATTACTCCACGTCCTCCACAGTGTTGGTTGTTGGTCTTTTTCCTTTTACTGACTCTGCTTAGTGGACGATCTCTCCTTATGGGATTTTTAGAGAGTTTCCCCCCATTTTCTTAATTGTGGTTACAATATACATAACAAACTATACTGTCTTAACCATTTTTTTGTTTTCATTTACTTATTTTTTGTTTTTATTTTCTATTAGCACATGCTTGCAGTACATAATGATTACGCACTGTGGCGTACAAAATGTACTGTGGCGTAATAATCAGTATTGTGTACTGATTATTTTCTTGTGGCGTTGGTGCATGGACACCACACGTCTTGATTCTTCTTCATCCCCTTCCCTTCCCCTCCTCACCCCCTCCCGCCATCTCTTGATCCCCTTCCCATTTGAGAAAGATCTGTCTCCCTACTTCCTATTAGCTGTCTCTTACTTTGCTCTTTATTTGTATTTTGGGTTTCTCATATAAGGGAGACTATGTGATGTTTGTGCTTGTGTGTCTGACTCATTTCACTCAATATTACAGTCTCAAGGTCCTACAAATGACTCAAATTTATTCTTCTTTATGGCACAGTAGTACTCCACTGCATATAAATTTTCTTTATCCTTTCATGTGTTGATGGACATATAGGCCACTCCTAAGACTTAGCTATTATGAATTGTGTTGCTATAAACATAGATTTGCATGTATCACTGTAATATGATGACTTTAACTCTTTTGGGAAGATGCCTAAAAGGGGAATAGTTGGGTCAAATGGAATTCCTAGTTTTAGTTTCTTGGAGGAAACTTCACACTGATTTCCATAGTGGTTGTACTAGTTTACATTCTCACCAGCAATGTGGAAGGGTTCCTTTTTCCCTGCAGCCTCACCAGCATTTGTTATTATTTGATTTCTTGATGATGGCCATTCTTTTTGGGTAAGATGGAATCTCAGTGTTGTTTTAATTTGAATTTCTAGAATGGCTGGCAATGTTGAACATTTCTTCATTTATTTATTGGCCCTTTGTACTTCTGAGAAGTGTCTGTTCATTTCACTTGCCCATTTTTGATTGGGTCTTTTATTTTGGGGGGATCTAATTTTTTGAGTTCTTTATATAGTTTACATATTAGTCCTTTGTCTGAGGAATAGCTGGAAGAAGTTTTTTCCATTCCGTAGGTTGTCTCTTCACTCTGTTAGTTGTTTCTTTTGCTGTGCAGAAGCTTTTTAATTTGATGTGATCCCATTTGTTGATTCTCAGTACTATTTTCTGTGCAACCAGGGTTCAAAAAATCCTTGCCTATGCCTATGACTTCAAAAGTTTTACATGTTTTATTTTCTAGCATATTAAGTGTTTTTGTTTTAACATTTAGATCTTTAATCCATTTTGATTTTAGCTTAGTACAGTGAGATATATGGCTCTAGAGTAAAACTTCTGCACGTGGATAGCCAGTTTTCCCAGCATCATTTATTAAAGAGGCTGTCTTTCTTCCAGTGTATGTTTTTGTCAAAAATCACATATTTGAATGTGCTCAGGGTTGTTTTTGCATCCTTTATTTCATTCTATTGACCCACATGTCTGTTTTTTGTGCCCATAGCATGCAGTTTTTATCACTGTAGTTTTGTAATATAACTTCAAGTCTGGGATTGGGATACCTCCTGCTTTGCTGTTGTTACCAAGATTGCTTTTGCTATTCTGAGTCTTTTCTGGTTCTACATGAATTTTAGGATTTTTTTTTTTTTTGTGAGTACCGGGGGGTCGACCTCAGGACCTCACGCGCCAACAGGCACCCGTGCCGCTGAGCGATATCACCGGCCCCTTTTTCGTATGTGGGATCGGGAGTCGAACTCGGGCCCTCGCACTTGCAAGGCAGGTGCTTATGCCGCTGAGCCATCTCACCGGCCCATGGATTTTTTTTTTTTTTTTGACACAGGATCTCACTATGTAGCCCAGGCTGGTCTTGAACTCGTGATGATTCTCCTGTCTCAGCCTCCCAAGTGCTGGGATTACAGGCATGCAGCACCACACCCAGCTGAATTTTAGGATTATTTTCTCCAGATCTGTGATGAATGCTGTTGGTATTTTGATTGGGATTGTGTGAAATTGGTATATCAATTTTGGAAGTATGGTCATTTTGACTATTTTAGTTCTGCCTATCTAGGAACAGGGTATATCTTTCCATCTTCTTATGTCCTTTTCAATCTCCTTTTTCAGAGCACTGTAATTTTCATTGTAGTGGTCTTTTACCTCCTTGACTAGGTTAATTCCTAAGTATTTAATTTTTCTTGGTGCTATTGTGACTGGCATTTTTTCCCTAATTTCTTTCTCAAAGAGTTCATTGTTGGTGTACAGCAACAGTATTGATTTTTGTGTGTTGATTTTGTATCCTGCTACACTTTTGAATTTGGTGTTTCAAGGAGTCTTTTGGTCTTCTATGTAGACCATCATGCTGTCTATCAATAATGATAATTTAACTTCTTCCTTTTCCATACATATCCCTTTTATTTTTTTCTTGCCTAATTGCTCTTGCTAATGTTTTGATTACTGTGTTGAAACATGAGTGGTAATAGTGGACATCCTTGTTTTGTTCCTGATTTTAGAGGGAAAGCTTTCAGTTTTTCCCATTTTCATATGATATTTACAGTAGGCTTGTCAAAAATGGCTTTTATCAGATTAAGTTCCTTCTATACCTGTTTTCTTCAGTGTTTTGTTTTTGTTTTTATTTTTTTAGACAGGGTCTTGTTATGTAGTTCAGGCTGGCCTTAAACTCACTATGTTGCCCAGGCTGGCCTCAAACTCACAGTGATCTGCCTGCCTCAGCCTCCTGAGCCTGGCATCTTCAGTGTTTATTTATTTTATTACTTTTTTTTAATCATGAAAGGATGTTGGATTTTGTTCAAGACTTTTTTTTTTTTTTTTTTTTTGTGGGTACCGGGAGTTGACCTCAGGACCTTGCGCGCCAGCAGGCGCACGTGCCGCTGAGCGATATCACCGGCCCTTTTTTTGTATGTGGGTTCCGGGAGTCAAACTCAGGACCTTGCGCTTGCCAGGCAGGCGCTTATGCCACTGAGCCATCTCACCGGCCCAAGACTTTTTTCTGCATCTATTGAGATGATCATTTAAGTTTTGTCCTTGCTTCTGTTAATGTGATGTATTACATTTGTTGACTTGCATATGTGTTGAACCATCCTTGCATCCCTGGGATGAAGTCTACTTGATCGGTTGCTGATTCTCTTTCTTTCCTTCTACTTAACTGCTCACCCTACCTGGTATATTCATTCTATTAGACCTTCTGTCATTGTTAGCTTGAGTGTCTCTAGGATATCCTAGAGAATTTTTTGGAGTGCTGGTTTGGTGGTCATGAATTTCTTTAGGTGCTCTTTATCATAGAGATATCTTATTTCTCCACCAATTTTGAAATATAGTTTTGCAGGATATATCAGTCTGGGTTGGAAGGTTTTTGTTTGTTTGTTTAGGACTTGAAACACTTCACGCCAAGCTCTGCTGGCCTTTAAGGTCTGTTGAGAAGTCTGCTGTAATTCTAATGGGCTCACCTTTATAAGCGATTCATTGCTTTTCTCTAACAGCTTTTAAGATTCTTTTGTTGTGTTGGACTTGTGGGATTTTGACTGATGTTTTGTGGAGAGGTTCTTTTCTGATTGTGGCTACTTGGGATTCTCCATACCTTACTTGTATGTATGTTAAATTCTTTCCCAATATTTGGAAACTTTGCTGCTATTATTTCAGTACACGGGTTTTTATGCTCTTTGTGTTGTCTTCTCATTTTTCCCTAATTCCAACTAAGATTGTGGGGGACCACCTGGATGGCTGTCCTTGAGAGAAGAGCAACTATCTCCACCTTGGCTGAACCTGGCCCTAATTCCACCTATTGATATGTACGGAGCTGGCTAGGACTTTTCCTTATCTCTTTAATTGGCTTTAGGCAATGCAAATAGGTCCAGCCGAGGTCCTGATGTGTAGTCTTTTAAGCAAAGCGACAGGCCTGTGTTTCCCCGCCCTTTGCTCCCAATACATGGTTGAGCCTGGCGGGATGGAGAGCCGTGCTCCACGCTGTCGGCTGGGATCGAGCCTCGAGAAAGAGGCTATGACTTCCCAGGGCATAAAAGATTATACATCAGAGCTGAAGCACCGACCCCAAAACATTAGATACTATCTTGAATTGTGTTATGCAGATTACTCCTTCTGCATATACTTCCCTCTGCATTTGCAAAGGTGATATTCAGGCCTAGCCCAGCTCACGAGACTCACTCACATACTTCCCCAGACTCACGTAGTTCCTGCCACTCTCACAGTCACTCATCCCCGAGCCACTCCCCTCCTTCAGAATTAATAAAACCTGGGTTCGGCCCTGGGTCGTGGCCTTTGTCCCAGTAGCCACCATCTTGGCGGGACTTAGGACCCCTTGGCTCCCCACAACTATAGATATGCCTTAGTGTCTTTATTCTCGCCGTGGGTTGCATTGGATGTGGTAGATTGGAATTAACTCGGTAGAATTCCAATAACTTCCTTTTGGGTTTACAAATCTAACTTCCTGGACCGTGACGAGGACCAAGAAGGGCTCTCTATAAAGATTAGTCTTCTTTTCATCATCTAGCAGCTGTGTTGGATCAATTTTTCACATTCTGTTGTTGTTTCTAAGGCATCTCTCATTAATTGGTCACCAACAGAAGCCCTGTCTTTTGACACTCTGTTCTTACATTGGTTACTTCTGCTGCCCATACTTTTGATAGAATTTTTAATCTCCTCAATTTCTGTTTGACACCTTTTTGTGGACTCTAATTCTTTTCTATGGTGGTCATTCACACTTTGTATAATTTTGTTTAGCTCACCTAGCTTTTCATTCGTCTTCAGTAGATATGCTGATCTTTTTTCTTATTAGATCCATTATCTGTCTGGTTATATCTTCTTTGAGCTTGGCAAGAACCTATTGATCTTTTTTTGTTATCTTCTATGTTATCCTTTCAAATAATTTGACTGTGGTTTTTGATTCCTGCCCCTCTGATATTTTGTGGATCAATTTTGGGGAATTGGAAGTTTCTGGAGGAAGCTTTTGGAGGCGTTTTGTTGCCATATCTTCTCATGTTTCTATTTTTATTTGTTTCTTGTGCTGAGGCTTGCAGGTTGACAACAGTGGAAAGCTTTTTTGCTAGTACATAGCCCTCTTTAATTATGTCTGATTTTCAGTTGTATCCTGTGAGCATGGCTAACTATTAGCCTTTGCCTCTGTCCCAGCATTCATCCACTTCCACTTATTTGGGAGAGGAGGGTGCAGAATATTTAGTTTAGTAACCAGTTCTCTAGAAATGGGCTACAGTATTGTTAATGACACGAAGGCAATCCAGATATTGGCATCCAGAGAAAATCAATTAATAGCAATAACTATGTCGCCTTGGATATAGTAATAAAATTAGCAATAATAATAGCATTGAAGACAAATGGGATATTGACATAGCCTAGGAACCAATAATGTACTACCATTAACCATTCAAAATAGATCTATAGGGCCGGTGAGATGGCTCAGCGGCATAAGCGCCTGCCTTGCAAGCGCGAGGGCCCGAGTTCGACTCCCGGATCCCACATACGAAAAAGGGGCCGGTGATATCGCTCAGCGGCACGGGCGCCTGCTGGCGCACGAGGTCCTGAGGTCGATCCTCCGGTACCCACAAAAAAAAAAAAAAATAGATCTATAATTATAGTATAAACACTAAGACAAACCAAATATTGACCTACAGTAATTATCTACTAAATGGAACACCTTTACCTCCACTAACAATAGACCAGTATTTAACAGTAATAGCATACAGTTAACTAGTTTTCTGAAGACTCACAGAATTTAATAGTTATACTAGTAAAGGTAGATGTTGTAGGGAACCAGAGAATGAAAAAAGTAAAATTTGAAAAAATATCAATGGAAGATGAAAAGGAGGAGGGAAAAGTGTGGTAGGGGATCCTGTTGAGTAAAAGGAAATTAATGCTATTAGAAAACAGCCACAGAAAAGAACAAACAAGAAAAAGAAGAAAAAAAAGGACAAACCAAGAGCTAAATACAGGAAATAAAAGAAAGACAAGAAGGAAGAAAAAAGAAAGAAAAAATTAAAAAGAGAAAAGGAAAAAGAGGGAGAAAGTGGAGAACCCTTCCAAAAAACAATGAAGAAAAAAGAGAAATAATAAAAATTTTTTAAAAAATTAAAAAGACTGAGTGAAGAACTCTGCATTTGTGAATGTGTGATTTATTTCTAGGATCTACATTCTTGGAATCCATCAAGTCATGATTCACTCCACCTAGCTTTAGGGTCTGAGTGTTGGTGAGGTGCCCTCCCTACCCCAGTGGTCCCTCTATCTGTTCACCCCAGACTGTGGCAACCATCCAAGCTGATCCCTGTCCTTTCTCACAACGGTAGATGGGAAAAGCAATCGGCTCTCTGGTCTGTCCTGATGTAGGCTGCGGGGCACGGGCTGCGTGTTCAAGCAGACGGTCGGACTTAACATCGACACTTGTCAGGCCTGGTTTCTCACTGTGGAGGGCAGGGCCTACGTCCTTCATGGCCTGAACTAAACTTCTCAGGGGGATTATGTCTAGCCTGCACCCTCTCTGTGGTGGTCTCTCATGGTTGTCTCTCATCCAGTCACTTTGGGAGTGTAATACTGGAGTGAAGATGCTGTCCAGGGCTATACTTTCTCCCTGGGTCTGCTGGCCCTCTGGGCTTACCTACTCTCCTTGGGTGTTGGCCTCTTCCAGGATCAGGTCAGTTGGTCAGTCCTCACTGCTGCTGTCCCACGCCAAGGGGAAGCAAAATGTAGAGGTGGCTTGGAGTTAGTGGAAGGTCGTGCCTGGCCTGTGCTGTTTTTCAGGTGGCAGCTTGCTGCGTCTCTTCTTCCGTCCCTGAGTGTTGGTCGGGTCAGTTGGTGGTTTGGTGCCTCTGCTGCCCCGTGGAAGGAGAAGCAACACAGAGAACTGGCTCGGAGTTGGTGGGTGGTCTCAGCCAGGACACAAAATCCACAGGCATGGAGTTGGTCAGGGACCAAGGATGTGGCTCTGTCCAGTCTGCAGGGGGCTCTTAACCACTTTCCAAGTCCTGTAGTATTAAATCTATTCATTACCTTGTGCAACCAGCACCACCATCCTTATCCATGACTCCTTCCGTTTTGCAAAACGGAAACTCTGTGCCCATTAAACTGTAACTCCCCATCCCCTACCCCCTAGCCCATGGTGACCACCACTCTATTTTACACCTCTGTAATTTGATGATGCTAGCTAGCTCGTGTAAGTGGAATCATACAATATGTGCCTTTTTGTGACTGGATATTTTCCTCCACATAATGTCCCTAAGCTTCATTCATGCTGTAGCTGGTATGACAATTTCCTTCTTTTAAAAGACTAAATAATAGTCCGTTGGATGTATCCACTACATTTTGTTTATTTATTCGTCTATCCAAGGACATGTGGTTTCCTTCTATCTTTTGGCAATTGTAGATGCTTCTTGCTATGAACATGGCTACATATTTTTTTTGAAACTTTGCTTTTAATTCTTTTGGGTAAATATCCAGAAGTAGGATTGCTGGATTATATAGCAATTGTATTTTAAATAATTTAGTGGAACCACTATACTGTTTTCCACAGCAGCTATACCATTTTACATTCTCATCAATGATGGGAGATTCCAATTACTCAATATCCTTGTCAACATTTGCTATTTTCTTTTCTTTTTAAAAATTTATTTGTCTATTATTTTTTAATTTTGTGGTACCGGGGATTGCCAGGGCCTTCACACTGCATTCCTCTGCCAGCCCATTTTTTATGTTGAGACAACATCTCACTAAGTTGCTAAGTTGCCCATGTGGGTCTCGAACTTGTGATCCTCCTGCCTCAGCCTCCCAGAGCTCTGGGATTACAGGTGTATGCCCTGGGTTCTAATTGTTGTCCTCCTCCTCCTTTTTTTTTTCTTCTTTTTAAAGTAATGTAAACTGATTGAACCCATTAAAATTTGGGTTGTTTGTCTTTCTTTTATTGATTTATAGGAGTTCTTTTTTGGGGGGGTGGGTACCGGGAATTGAACTCAGGACGCTTGCCAGGAAGGTGCTGCACCACTGAGCTAAATCCCTGGCCCTTTATAGGAGTTCTTTATGCATTCTGAACATGGGTGGTTTGTCAAAAAATGTATTTTTTGATCGGGGCAAAATTAATAAACATGCAATTAAAGTGTATAGTTCAGTGGCATTCAGCACACTGCCAGTGTTTTGTGACCATCGCTTCTATCTCGCTCCACCACATCTTCACCACCCCGAAGGAAGACTGTGCTGCCACGAGCATTACCCCCACTTCCCTGCCCTCCAGGGCCAGGCAGCCACTAATCTGCTTTCTGTCTCGTGAGTCTGCCCAGCCTGATATTTCACGTAGATGGAATCACATAATATGTGGCCTTTCGCGTCTGGCTTCTGTCACTTGGCATGATTTCTCTCCAGGTTTCTGCGTGTTGTAGCAGGTATCATACCCTGTTACCTTCTATGATTAATTATTCTATGATTGCCATGTGGATGGGCCACACTTCGCTCATTCAGCAGGTGATGGACATTTGGGTTGTTCCCACTTTCTGGCTATGCTGAATGATCCTGCTAACAGTCATTTGTGTACTTGTTTTTGTTTGTTTGTTTGTTTGTTTGTTTTGTTTTGTTTTTTGGTACCGGGAATCAAACTCAGGACCTTGCGCTTGCAGGGCAGGTGCTTGTGCCGCTGAGCTATACCCCCAGCCCCCGTGTACCTGTTTTGAATGCTTAGAGATGTAGCTAGGTGTGGAAGGGCTGGGTTAAGTGGTAGCCCTATGTTTACTTTTTGAAGGACTGCCAGACTGCTTTCCAAGGCAGCCGCAACTTTTTGTGTTATGTGCTGAGGACGGAACTCAGGGTCTTGCACATGCTAAGCATTTACTCTACCACTGTGCTGCATTCTCAGCTCATTTTCCTTTTTTTCTTCTCCTTCTTCTTCTTTTTTTTTTTTTTTTTTTTGTCTTTTTGAGACAGGGTTTCGTTATGCAGTTCAGGCTGGCCTTGAACTCACTTTGTAGCCTAGGCTGGCCTGGAACTCACAGTAATCCTTCTGCCTCAGCCTCCCAAACGTTGGGATTACAGGCGTGTGCTGTCATGCCCAGCTCTCATTTTATTTTTAACAACAATTTATGAGGGCCGTAACTTCTCACGTTTTCAACAACACTCTTTACGGCTTGTTTTTAAAAATTCTGGTCAGTATAGGGTGTGTAAAGTGGGGTCATTCTTGCTGTTTTGATTTGCATTTGCCTAATGATCGGTGAGATTGAATATCTTTTCATGTACATGTTGGCCATTCCACAACTTGTCTTTTTACCTTCTTGATGGTACCATTTGATGAACAAATCTACTTTAGATGAATCCCAATTTACCTATTTTTCTCTTTTGTTGCTTTTACTTTTGTTGTCATATCTAAAAATCCATTGCCAAATCTAAGGTTATAAAGACTTACCCCCATGTTTTTTTTTTTTTTTGTGGGTACCGGGGGGTCGACCTCAGGACCTCGTGCGCCAGCAGGCGCCCGGGCCGCTGAGCGATATCACCGGCCCCTTTTTCGTATGTGGGTTCCGGGAGTCGAACTTGGGCCCTCATGCTTGCCGGGCAGGCGCTTAAGCCGCTGAGCCATCTCACCGGCCCTACCCCCATATTTTTTTCTATGGGTTTTATAGTGTAAGTTCTACACTTATATATTTGATAGATTTTGCATTAATTTTTGTATATGGTGTGAGGTAGGGGTCCATATTCACTCTCTGGCACATGGCTATCCAGTTGTCCCAGCCATGGTTGTCAAAAGGACTAGACACCGTTGTTGAAAATCAGTTGACTGTAGACTTGAGTTCTTTTCTAGACTATTCTATTCCACTGGTCCATCTATCTTTTCGCAAATGCCACATTGTTTGTATCTTAAAAATGCATTTTTGTTTCTTGAAGAAGCCAGGCTTGCCTTTCAGTGTTCGCTGGTCTCTCTACCTGGAATGCTCTTCCCTTCCCTTTCCCATGGCTTCTTTCTATCATTAAGGCAGGTTAGAAACATCTCCTTACAGAAGCTCCCCCTTGTCACACTCCATCACATCAACCTGTTTTATTTTCTCCATAGTACTTGCTGTCTTTGAATTTGTAAACTCTTAAGAGGACAGAGGCGCCTAGTTACAAGGCATAAGAAATTTACACATGAAAGGTGCTTAAAAATGTTATCAAATGAGTTCTTACCCTCTCCTTGCCTGGAGTGCCCTTGCCCACCTTCTGTATTGGTTTGTTCACTCCCTGACCAGATGCCACCCACCCCCACAGCCCTCCCCACAGCAGCCACAGCTGCTGGCTTCCTCTCTATCCTGGTGAGGGTTGGATCAGGTGCCTACCTGCACTTGACTGGAAGCTCTCTCAGGCCAGGGAGCCCACCCTCCACCACAGACCTCTGCCAAAGACGGGCTCTGGTCTTGATTCTGGTCTAAGAATGGAAGACCAAGGTTGAGGCACATTTGGGTGAAAGACTTTCCAGGTCTTATGACCATTTAAGCCAAGAGACACAGCTTTTAGCCTCAGCATCTGGGGAGGACCATCATTTTCAGGTTAGAAGTGTGGGCGTTAAGGGAGGACCGGTTGTCGAAACCGGCACTCATGAGTGTGGGTCCTTGCCTCAGTCACAGTGGCAATTAAAGCTGAGACAACAGCATGAGCTTAGAGGCAGCAGCTTTAAAGGGAAAGTTAGAGAAAGCGAGGAAGGGATTTCAGCTTGAGAAGAAACACTGAAGGGAGCACCATTCTGACAGAGAAGAGGCGGGTCCCTTAACAAAGAGAAGGGAGCAGCTTTTATGGGGCTGGTGGCGTGGGCAAAGGTCTGGTGATCATTATCTCAGTTCTGGTTTCCCAGCTCCAGAGAAGATTTTATGCTCTGAGGGGCACTGTGGTTCCCGTGAGGTGATTGTTCCTGTCGTGAGGAAGAGCCTCAGCTGCGTGGAGGCTCTGCTGGAATCCAAGGTGGCTGTGGGTTTAAGGCAATGACTAGGGACTTCTGGGTGCCCATTGCATGGGTCTGGAGCAGGTTGTTGGAAGAGCCGACACTGACCCTACAAATCTCCTATCTTAAAGTCCCTGGTCTTTTTCTTTCTTTCTTTCTATCTTTTTTTTTTTTTTTTTTCGAGACAGGGTCTTGCTGTGTAGTTCAGGCTGGCCTTGAACTCACAGTGGTCCTCTTGCCTCAGCCTCCCAAGTGCTGGAATAACAGGTGTGTGCCACCACACCTGGCTCTTGTCCTTGGTTTTGAAGGTGGATGAAATAGGTCAGGTAAATTTAGGACTAATAAACCTTGCATTATCCATTTTAGACAGACACTGCCTCAGTGACTGACCTGCTGAGCAGCGATCTGACCCAACATTTTAGAATGATAAAGGAGACCGACACCAAATGAAGGCAGAGATGTCAAGCTTTGTCCTGCTTTTAGTTACCCACTGGGCATATGCAGGCCCAAGTGAAGAGTCACTTTTTTTTTTTTTTTTTTTTTTTTTTAGAAAAAGCAGCTTTTAAGTCCCTGACTGCCTCAGGAAGAAAAAAGTCATGCTTTTAATGCATAATGGGTTAAGGGCCTAGGAGTTTTCCTCTGTCCCTCTGTGATGATCCCCAGCAGTTTCATTTCCTTATCTAGTTTATTCTTAGAGATGCTATGCTGAAGGCCTCCTGGCTTTAATGATGCACCTGGTTTTTGATATGGATAAGACTGTTGAGGAGAACGAGGTGGTAGGAGAGGATGTATAGCTCAGCGGGGCTAGTGCCATGGTTGTTTCTGCTGGAGAACTGCCCTGGACCTCTATCTTCAGAGGGCACCCTGACAGAGGGAGAGGTAAGGCAAAACCCAGACATAGAGGGGGTGGGGAGCTATGTTTGGGCAGAAGTTGTGAAGGAATTAGAGTGTCTATAATTTTCATCTAGATCCAAGCTTAGAGACCATCCTGGCTTGGATTAAGTGGCTTAAGCAAGTAAAGATCCTAAATGAGAAGCCATAAGGCCTCTTGTTCACCTCTCCCACCTCTTCCTAGCCCTGTTTTAAGTCCCTCCCTGCTTGGCCCCCCAACCCCCTTAGTGGCCACCTCTCACCATTCCTTGGGGACCTCTCTGGCTGCTTCTGCCGGTGGAAGGCGGACATCTTGCTTCCCACAGTTCCCCAGGGCACTAGGGAGGAAGTGTGTTGGGGGCTTTAGGGCCTCAGTGCCACAGGACCACATTATCACCCTAGGTGGATGCATGCTCTCCTGAAGTTACTTCAGCCTCCTCTTTCCTCCTGTCCCCTGGCATGGAACTGGGGCAGGCTCTGTGGACAGACATTGCTGTACTCCAAGGAGCCTGACCATGATGAAGTTTGTGACAACCTCAAGGGCCTGAGGCCTCCTGCCTTGGGAGGGCAAAAGAGGAGAATCATGGGAGGAAGGGCAGAGGTCTGAGGACTGAGGGGGTCTGGGGAGGAGGAAGGAGACAGCAATTCCCATGTGACACATCTGTTGTGTGACCTCAGTCAAGTTCCTGCCCCTCTCTGAGCAGTGGTCCGTTTACTGTGGGCTGAGAAGACAGCAGCACTCATAAGGTCTATGAAGATGGGGTGAGGGGGTGCAAATCAAGCCTGATGCCAGGCCTGTCTGCTGGGCCAGCACTGGGAATAGCAGTGGTTGTTATGGGGGCTGCTGAGTTTACCCAGGTTACCTGTGCTGGGGGTGAGGACGAGGATGGGAAGAGCTAGCAGCCAGCAGGGGCAGGTGGCTGTGGCAAAGGGGGGGGCTCTCATCTCCCCTGGCAGACCCTGGAAGGGCTCAGAGGGGACAAGAGGGAGAGGGTCACCTGTGGCAGCGTCAGGACGAAGGGTGAGGCTGTTCCAGGAGCCAGCATGCACCTGAGTGCCAGCTGCCGTGCCCAGGGGAGAGGGAGCCCTGGCATGAGCCCTCCTGCCCACTCACTTCCCCAGGGAAGAGCACCATGCCCAGCTCTCTCAGCTCCTGATGTCGCCATGCTGCTGGGAACTACCCTCCCCTCCCCTGAATGGTTCTGCCCATACCCACCCTGGGTCTGTGCTTCAGGACCTGCCCCGTGGGGGCTGCTGGGAGCTGTTTCTCTTCAGGGCACACTCGGTCTGGCTGATGGCTGCTGCAGGGCCTGAGTGATGTCCTCAGTGCCTGCATTGAGCAAATGCACTTATCAATCCCTCTGCCCTGGCCGCTTCCAGATGCCAGCAATAGAATTACAGCTTCGTGTCTGTCCCCTGCCCTCCATGCCATCTCCCAGGGCTGGGGTGGCTGCCCCTCAGCAGGCTATGGGCTGGGGGTCCTGCCGGGTGCCCCACAGAGCCAGCCTGGGTGGGCAGCTGGGATAGAGGAGGAGCATGGTGGGGGTGTTGAGAGATGCAGCTCCGCGTACCGGGCCTGGCCTGGCTCCCGGCCTCCCCTCGCCCTGCCGCCTTATCTCCGCGGCGCAGACTTGCCCCGGCACTTCCTCATTAAAGCCAGGCAGTGGCTCCTTGCTGCCACGGAACAAAGCCCAGATCCTGGCAGTCACTCGCCAGGCCTGAAAGCTGCACGCATCCTCCTGGCGTGTGGCAGGCAACAGTCTCAGGCTGGGGACACAGGCTCAGAGGCAAGGTTTCCAGTGGTCCCTGACATTCTCGTGGTCCCCTTCTCAATACTTTTTAGGCCACACTCCTGGTCCCCTTGATCCAGGGATGAGTTGGCTGTTGGAAGGGCTGCGGAAGACACATGCCATCCCACCTGCCTCGTAGAAGTCTTCTAAGCACAGTCCTGTCCTGGTTTCCCTTTTGTGGCCACCTCCAAGGACACAGGCTGAAGATGAGCTAGAGACAAATGGAGCCATGGATCCCCGCATCACTGCAACGGCTCAACCTGCACTGTGATGTGAGTGAAAAATCAACACGTGCTCTGCTGCAGAGGTCTGGGGACTGCGACAGTGATTAGTCCATTGTGACTTATAAACATCTTCAGGTTGGGCACAGTGGCACACACATGTGAATCCTAGCCCTGTGGGAGGTTGAGACAGGAGGATCACAAGTTCAAGCCCAGCCTGGACAACTTAGCAACTCAGTGAGACCCTGTCTCAAATAAAATAAATGAATAAGGCCGGGTGTGGTGGTGCATGCCTGTAATCCCAGCACTTGGGAGGCTGAGCCAGGAGGATCGCCGTGAGTTCGAGACCCATAGAGGGCTACATATTGAATTCAAGGCCAGTCTGAACTACACAGTGAGACTGTCTCAAAAAATAAAATAAAATAAAATAAAATAAAATAAAAATAAAGAAGGCTGGGTATGTAGCTCAAAAGGGTTCAATTCCCAGAACAACCAAAAAAAAAAAAAAAAAAAAAAAAATCTGGACAACTCAGGTAACACGAGACTTGGTTGCATCATCTGTGAAATGATAACACACACCTCCTAAAATCAAGAAAGAGATGGAAAAAGGGAACATCAGGCCCTGGCACAGTAAGCCTGCAAGGCTTGGCGTTAGTTACGTGGTCTCCAGGCCTCTGCCTGGCCTTATCCCTGCCGTCTCCATCCAAGGCCCCTTCCCAGCTCCCTGCCCTGGGAGTACTGGGCTGGACCCTGGGCCCTGAGCCCTTGGGGTCCTGCTCCTGGGCTCTGGAGCCTGAGGACATGCTCTGCTAGGCACCCTCCTCAATCCCCTGTCTGTCTGTCTCTCTGCCTCTCTGCCTCTCCCACACCACCAGCAGTCAGTGCAGAGCCTGGCACAAAGGGCACCCACAAATAGTTCTTTCCTCTGTAAAACAGGTTCATCCTGCTGCCGCAGGCAAGGGCTGGAGGTCTGAGGCAGGCAAAGCCGCTTGGGGAGATGGCAAAGACTCTGAAGCTCTCGGGGTTGGGTCCTTGAGGCCACTCCCAGGAGTCCTGTCTCTGATGTCCCTTTGCCTCCTTGTCCCTCTCTGTCTCTGAGGCCCACAGACAGCAGTTGCCAGGGTAAACAGGGGCCAGCAGGACTCAGGAGAGGCCTGGAATCTGGACAGATGATGAAGCCTGGGTCCTTGCCTCTGTGATGCGAAGGCCTCCCCGGGTCCCCAGCCTGGGGCAGCCAAGGACAGCCAAGGGTGAGGGCGAGGCCACGGGACAGCACTGGGCTAACATGGCCACCCTCTCCTCCCCTCTCCTCCCCCCATGATGTGGGCTTATGTGGAGCCACCCGGGGCTTCCCACCCGGGGTGGGAAGGGGGACCCTGGCCTGAGGTCCCCATCCTTTGTGCCTAGGCCTGCGAAAGCACAGGAGTGCTGAGTGGGGTGGGCACTGGGCAGGCCTGGCATGATGGAGGAGGCGCTTCCCGTGGTCACTGTCCTGGGCCCCAGGCAAGTCCAGGAAGAGGAGCTGTTGCATCATGGATTACATCTGCCCCACCCTGTGTCTCCTCCTCACTCCTCACTGTGCTTGGGGTCACAAGGAATAGCCAGGCACAGGGCCCAAGATGGAGGTTGGCCCGGTGGTCTGTGCATGACCCTCTGTGACTGGCCACAGAGGGAGCCTCAGTTTCCCCTGGGGGAGGCTGATCCAGGCAGGCGTGTACCACGGGGCTCCCTAGCCAGAGTCACGAGGGCCATGACGGCTGCCTGGGGGAGCTCCGCCCATGGTGACCCCATCTTAGGGCAGCTGGGGAGTGGCCACAGCTTCCTGCTTCCTTGTCCCAAGTCCACCAGTCCTATGGGGGAGTGGTGGCCTGTAGGTAACCTGAGCCCCGGACCAGACACCGAGGAGCCTGTTCTCTGCCTGTATGGCTCAGCCCCAGTGCTGCTTCAGGTGTCTGCTCCCAGGCCACGTTTAAAATGGCTCAGCTGTGGCTCATCACTGGGCTGGCTCTCCGCTTGCCACTGTGGTTCAGGTGGCTTCTATTTCCCCCTTGACAGAACTTGCTGAACGGGCCATTTTTTGAGTGTAGCTTTCCCCTCCACGATGTCTGGTACCCCAGCTGGATCCCCCAAACCAGCTGCTGGCTCAGAGGGCATGAGAGTCCCTACACTTTGGGTGGAATGGCCCTCAGATGCTCCCTGTCCTTCCACTGCAGTCAGAGAACCTAAGCGACCAGTTAAGGAAGCCCAGCAGGTTGCTAAGGTAACAGCAGAGCATGGTGCTGCTGGGCTCTGGACCTGGTGCTGGAATCTCTCCTTGAAGTTCATGGCCTGGAGAAGAGGACCAGCGGCTACAAATGAGCCTACCAGGGTTTTTTTTTTTTTTTTGTGGGTACCGGGGGGACGACCTCAGGACCTCGCGCGCCAACAGGCACCCGTGCCACTGAGCGATATCACCGGCCCCTTTTTCGTATGTGGGTTCCGGGAGTCGAACTCCGGCCTTCGCGCTTGCAAGGCAGGCGCTTACGCCACTGAGCCATCTCACCGGCCCCTTTTGTTTTTTAAATAAATATCTTGATTGAGATATAGTTCACATGGCATATAACTCACCCATGTAAAGTATATACTTCAAGCGGGTGCGGTGGCATGGTGGCATGGTGGCACACACCTGTAATCCCAGCACTTTGGGAGCTTGAGGCAGGAGGACTGCAAGTTCAAGTCCTACCTGGACAATTGATGGAGACCCTGTCCCAAAATAAGAATACAGTGAATATATGTAGTGCAGTGCAGAGGCGCTGGGTTCAGTCTTCAGTACCACACACACACACAAAGTACACCCTTCAGTGGTTCTTAGTATTGCTGAGTATTCAGTAATTGTTACAATCACTATTAAAACATTTTCATCAGGGCTGGTGATATGGATGAGCAGCATAAGCGCCTGCCTGGCAAGCGCGAGGTCCTGAGCTTGACTCCCAGTACCCATATAAAAACAAAAACCAAAAAACAAAAACATTTTCATCAGCCCTTCTTCAAACCCTCAGCCATCACCTCCTACCCCTCCACTCCACTGTTTGGAACCAGGCAGTGTGTATTAGTGCTCCTTCATTTTTATTGCTGAATAATATTCCACTGATGGACGTACCACATTTTCTTTATCCATTCATTAGTTGATGAACATTGGAAGTTGTTTCTGCCTTTGGGCTGTGAAGAGTGATGCTGCTATGAACACGTGTGTACATGCTCTTTATGTTTTCATTTCTCTTGGGTTTATACCTAGAGTAGGAATTGCTGGTCATAGGGTAACTACATGATTAACACTTTAAGGAACTGCCAGACTGTTTTCCAAACTGGCAGCACCATTTTACATCCCTACTAGCAATGTATGAAGGTTCCCATTTTTCTACTTTCTCACTGGCACTTATTACTCTTTGTCTTTTTTATTGTAGCCATCTAGTGGGTAGGAAATTTTGTCTTGCCTGGTGTGGTGGTACACACCTGGAATCCTAGCACTTAGGAGGCTGAGGCAGGAGGATCACTGTGAGTTGGAGGCCAATCTGGACTGCATAGTGAGACCCTGTCTCAAAGAAAAAAAAAAGGTATCTCATTGTGGTTTTGATAGCATTTCTCTAATAGATAATGATGTTTAACATCTTTTCAAGTCTTTATTAACCATGTGTCTTTGAGGGAATGTTAATTCAGATCTTTTGCCCATTTTATTTTCTTTTTTTGAGACAGGGTCTCTGTGTAGTTCAGGCTGGTCTTATACCCACTATGTAGTCCATTGGCTTTGAACTTGTGGCAATCTTGTGCCTGGCAAGAACTTGTGCCTGTTTTTAAATTGGGCTATTTGTCTGTTATTGAGTTGTAAGTGTTTTTGTATGTGCCAGATACAAGTCCTTTTCAGATAATATGATTTACATATATTTTCTCCTATTCAGTGGCTTGTTTTTTATTTTTTGTTGGTGTACACTGAAGCACAGAAACTTTCAATTTTGAAGTCTACTTTATTTTTTCTTTAGTTCTTGGTATTTTTTATTTTTTTAATTAGTACTTGTTTGCTATATATACATATGGGAAAATATAATATAGATAAATAGGAAGTAGGGAGATATTTTTCCAATGGATGGGGGAACAACAGGTGGAGGGAGGAGGGGGAAGGGAGGAAATAGGGATAAAAAAGGAATTGGATGGGGAAAAATGATGAAAATAGAGCTTTTGTAAATGGGAAGGGGACCAAAAGTTGGGAAGAATACAGAGGGAAGGGAGGATTAGGGGTTGAAAAAAAAAAAAAAGAAGAATTACGACAAATTATGTACAAGTACCAATTCCCCACAATAAATGTAATCATTATGTACTGGTTCCTTGTGTTTTTAATGTCATAGCTAAGAGCCATTGCCTAATCAGTGTCATGAAGATTTACATTTATGTTTTCTTGTAAGAGTTTAATAGTTTTAGTTTCTGCAATTAAATTGTCAATCCATTTTGAGTTAATTTTTTTTGCATGCGGTGTGAGGTAGGGATCCAAATTCATTTTTTGCATGTGGATATCTGGTGGTCCCAACACCATTTACTGAAAAGACCGTTCTTTCCCCTACTGGATTTCTTGGCATCCTTGGTGAGAATCAATTGACCATAAATGTGAGGGTTAATTTCTGGATTCCCAATTCTACTTCATTGACTGGAATATGTATCCTATGCCAGTGCCACACAATCTTAATTAAAATAACTCTGTGGTAAATTTCAAAATTGGAAATCTTTGTATAGTTTTAATATTTTGGCTGTTTGGATCCCATACATTTCCATGGGAGTTTCATCTGTCAATTGTTTTTGAGAGGCCACCTCAAAATGCTAAGAGAATTCCCACCAGCAAGAAGGACCTCAGCATGGCTGCCTGACCTTGAACTTCTCAGCCTTCAGAATGAAGAACCAAATAAACCTATTTTCCTTCTAACTTACTCAGCCTGTGGTATTCAAGTATAGCCACAGAAAACCAGGACACCACCCTTTTGTCACCCCTTCACTTCTAGACTTTGGTGAAACACCGCCCCAGAAGCCATGCGTGGGTCAGCTCCCTGAGTAGCCCCTGGGGATCCGGATGGCCCCATCTGGTTGGCATGGGGAGCCAGGTCTCCAACTCTCCTTCTGCTGTCTCCCAAAGGTAGAGTGAATCCACCTGTCCAGGGACCTGCTATGACTTCCCCAGGACAGTAGGGGAACCCTTTTTGCTACGTCTTCTCTCCCTCCTGGCTACGGCTTGCATCCCAAATACAGTGTTAGCACCTCACTTCTGCCCATTATCTTCTTGATGGAAACCCAGCCAAGGTGTCTGTCCTAGTCACTTTCCTCGTCACTGAGACACAATACCTGACAACTTAAAGGAGGAAAGGTTTGTTTTGGCTCACAGGCTGTAGTTGTTTCAGTCCATAGTTGGCTGGCTGCAAGGCAGAACAGCCTGACAGAGGGGCTGGGTGGAGGAGAGCCACTCGCAGCATGGCGGACGGGAAGCAGAGACCTCAAAGGGAGGAGCTGGGGAGGGAGGGAGAAAACCCTTCTGGGCCAGGACTCCAGCAACCCACCTTTTCTGACCAGATCCCACCTCCTAAAAGCAAGTCAGCTTCAAACCCCCATAATCAATTGCCCTTTCAAAAGCCCTGCCTATGAGCACATGAGGCTCTCCGGGGACACCTAGATATAAACCATAACAACAACTCCAGTCCTGAGCCCCAGATGCCTGGCCCCCAAACCCACCTGGATTCCTTGCACCTAAAGAGTTGACACTTGGGACATTGGGGGACCCCACCCTCACCATCAGATCTTCTGATTCCAGGCTACACTGTTGTTACCTCTTGGGAGTATTTCTGCATTCATTTGCTGAGGTTGCCATAGCAAAGCATCACCAACTAAGCAATTTAAACAATAGATAGTCATTTCTCACAGTTCTGGGGGCTGGAGTCGAGGTCAAGTTTTGGTGGGTTTGGTGTGTTCTGCCCCCACCCCCTGGCTTGTAGGCGGTGTCTCCCCAATCCCAACGCCGCACAGGCTTCCCCTGCATGTGGCTCCCCCTGCTCTCTCCTCATCGGTCCCAATCACTTTGTTTTCTGGCCCACCCTGATGACCTCATTCAAATTCCATCATCTTTTAAGTCACTGTCCCCAAGCACAATCATGTTCTGAGGGACTGATGGGTCAGGACTTCAACATGTGAGTCCTGGGGAGGCGTAACTCAGCCCATAACACTCCCTTTTTGCTGAGTTTATGAAGAAACACTCCAGCTCGCCTCTGATCTGAGAGCAGCCAAGCAAAACATCCAGAAAGCACCACGTTCTACGCATTAAAACAGCATAATGAGAAGGCTGAATAAAGCAATGTCAGCAACGATGTGAAGAGCCTTGAAATCTGCTCAGCAGCTGGTGGGCGTGTGACCAGTCAGGTCACTCTGGAGTAATCTGACAGCCCCTGACATATGATGGTGACCCTGTGACCTGCCAGCTCTCTGCTAGGATCTCCAGGAACCCCCTGCAGAGATGGATCAGGGACCTGCAGGGGGCCACTCCTTGCAGGGTTATTTATGGCTTAAAACACTAGGGTTAGTGGCATTGGCAGAATGCAGAGTTGTGAGCTGCACAGCCATCAGAAGCCAGGGAAGTGGTGACATGTGTCATCTGAAGATTCTAAAAAGCGGTGCTGACATAGAGACTATTCTACACACCCATGCATGCACACACAGGCACAAGCTGAATCCCACCAGATCTTTGCAAGGCTTCCTGTGTGGCTCAGGACACCCAGGGGTGGATGAGGGAGGAGGGAGGAATGGAAGGACATCCCATACACAGCGTCTCAGCAGTCTGCAGGCGAGGGAGGCTGGCTAACAGAGGTGTATGTGTCACCCAGGACCAAGGAAGGCTGAGGCAGGGCGCACGGGGCAGTATGCAGCCAGGGCCCAGGCCGGCCAGCAGTACCCGGGGTCAGAATCCAAGCAGACTGTGCATGCCTGGGCTGGGTGAGGCCTGGGAGGCCTTGGAAGATGTGGCCTTCTGCGTGCCTCTCTGCTGAGGTCTGGCATGAAGCTGGGCCAGCCAGACCCTTGGGTCATGTCTGGCTGAGTGCAGAAGGCAGCTGTCCCTGGTGGTGGGGCAGGGGCCTCGACCCCTGGAAGCAGCTCAAGGAACATGGATGCTCAGAAATGTGTGGACGTGAGCAGCTCTGTGGTCCCTGGGCTCTGGCTGGCCAGCCCTGGCACTTGGCCTGATGTCCCCTCCCATCCACATGACCCCTGCAGGCCAGGGGCCAACCAGTCCCTGCACAGGGCTGAGCTGGGGCAGGGAGGAGCCCTTGGGGAGAAGGAAGGGGTCACTGTGAATATTTGGCAACTTCCAGATTGTCCGCATTCTAATTTCAGTGATGCCCTGTGGTGCCTGCCAAGGTCACAGGTGTTGACTTCATTGGGCTGCGGGGAAAGGCAGGCGGGCCTCCGGGAGCTGCTCACGTGGGGTGGGGTGCACTGAGCTCCAAAAGACAGAAAATGGAACCCCCTGCAAAGGCTCTGTCAGGCTCTCATGAGGACAAATGTCCACACTGGAGGGTTATTACAGTGACAAGTCATGTCAGATAACTTAGGGAAGCAGATCAGCAATGAGCACACGGCCATCTCTCCGCCAACATCAGCACCTGGTGGGATGAGGTGTCACCACCCCTGGGATGCCTCTCACAGCTGGGGTCAGCACTGTAGCCTTTGCTGCAGGCTGCACTCCCTGGCCTGCAAGGAGGCCCCAGACCAAGGTCATAGGGATGGTCAGCAACAGCACTGGCTGCCACCCAAGGTCTCAGAGCCCTGGGCAACTTCTCATCGTGGGGCTCTTCTGCTCTGGGGTCCCTGCCAGGAACTCTCTTGGTGGGAACCCTGTCTATGCAACAGCCCTGCTGGTGGTTCCAAGGAGGGCACAGTGGGTAAGAGGAGGCACAGCCCCATCCCACATGGCCAGCATCCGGAGCCTGCCATCTTGCTCTCTGCTCTGGGATTCAACAATGTCTCCAAGAGTGCTTTTTCAGTTACTTTCTTGTTGCTGGGACAAAATACGCGACACCCACATGTTAAAGGAGGAAAGGTTTATTTTGCCTCACAGTTTGTGGAGGTTTCAGTCCATAGTTGGCTGGCTCTGAGGCAGGGCGGCATGGCAGGGCGGCATGGCAGAGGAGAAACAGTCCATGGCAGGGCAGGCAGGAAGCAGAGTGGGGTAAAGTGGAGAGGAAGGATATACATATATATACCCTTTGAAGCCACGTCCATAGTGACCCACTTCATCCCACCAGGTTTCACCTCCTAACATCACACCCAGCTATAAATCCATCAGCAGATTAAGCCAGTATTACACACCCATGATCCAGTCACCTTCCAAAATGCTACCTGTGAGCCCATGAGGCATTGGGGAGACATCTAGATATAAACCATAACAAGTGGGCACTGTGCTGAACCTGGGGAGGAACCTGATGTGTGCGCCTGTGTTGCTCCCCATCGCTGGACAGTCCTCATCAGAACCTGCTTCTGTGGTGACCAGAAGCCAGCAGGTCCTAGCCAGTGGAAATCTCCTCAGGCTTCCTCTGGAACTGGCACAGCAAGGCTTGTCCTGTGCTCTCCAAAATGTTTGAAGAAAACCAGGACATTGGTGGGCCTCATGCCATTCTGATGGATTTCTTCAGGTATGTTTTAGTTAGCTTTCCCAAACTGACAAAATCCTTGAGAACATTAACTTAAACAGAGGACAGAGTTATTTTGGCTCGTGCTTTTTGGAAGTGTTGGCCCATGGTTGCTGGGCTTTGTTTCCTTCGAGCCTGAACACCACAGCAGGGTGTGTGGCAGAGGAAACCGCACCCCTCATGGTGCCCAGGAAGTGAATACTGAGAGAGGAAGGGGCCAGGGTCCCGATATGACCTTCCAGGACTCACCCCAGCGAACTACTTCCCCCCACAAGGTGCCACCTTTTAGTTTCCACCACCTCCCAATAGCGCCATCAGCTGGGGACCGAATCTGCAACACAAGTTGTGTATTTGTGTGTGTGGGTGGGGTGCTAAGATCCAAACCATAAGACAGCAGCTCTGGTTACTGTGGGTCACAGTCTGTTGCACCTCTCCCTGCCACCTGACAGGACGTCTGTGTTCCAAGATGGGGCCATGTGACTCGTTTTGGCCAATGAGATGTGGGCACAAGCATCACATGTCTCTTCCGGGCCACTGGAAGAACCAGTCTTTGCCTTTTTATTTACTTTTTTTTTTTTTTTGTGGGTACCGGGGGGTCGACCTCAGGACCTCGCACGCCAGCAGGTGCCCATGCCGCTTAGCGATATCACCGGCCCTTTTTTCATATGTGGGTACCGGGAGTTGAACTCAGGACCTCGTGCTTGCCAGGCGGCGCTTATGCCGTTGAGCCATCTCACTGGCCCCAGTCTGCCTTTGCCATGGCTCTTTTCCCCCTGATTTTCCCCCTGCTTTTCCCCCAGAGGAGAGATGATATGGATCAGAGCCACAGCCCACTCACAGCGGAACTGGAAAGACAGAAGTCATTGATATTTGGGGGTCTTTTGTTACTGCAGCAAAACTCAGCCTATCCTGATGGATACACTTACCAATGTCTCTTTGAAAGTGGGACCTCTGATCTTAAGAAAAGGGAGCAGTGTGTGGTAGGGTGTCTCACCCAATTCCATGACTGACGTCCACTCAGCATCTCTTACAGCAGCTGGGATTAAATTGCACCCTAGCAATTCTTAGTGTGTTGGGCTAACTTCTTGAACACTTTACTATGAAATTTTCAAGTACACGAAGAGTTGAAAAAGAGCTGGGCATGTAGCTCAGTTGTAGAGCCCTTGCCTGGCATGTGTGAGGCCCTGGGTCCTGTCCCCAGCACCACACACACACACACACACACACACACACACACACACACACACAAACAATATGCTCACCATAGGTCATTAGGGAACTGCATAATCATTAGAATAACAAGGGCCAAAACACCAGTGAGACATCAACTGGAAGTGGGGACAAGGAGCCACAGGAGCCCTCACTCACTGATGATGGCAATTGAAAATGGAACAGCCCCTTCGCAAGACAGGTTGGTAGTTTCTCCCGAATGAACTGAAAATGATGTGCACACATGAGCTTGCACATGGATATTCATAATTGCCAGAACTTGGAAGCAACCAAGATTTCTTCAGTAGGTGAGTGAATAAATACACTGTGGTGCATCCAGGCAGTGACATATTACTCAGCGCTAAAAAATGAGCTGTCGAGTCACGAAAAGACAGGTAGGAATCATTCTCTCTCTCTCCTCTCATGCATGTCAGGCAGATGCTCTACCACTGAGCTAACTCGAAGCCTGATATGAAAGGAACTAAAATGCACGTGACTGCAGGGACCGCAAGGGGTAGTCTTCAGCCCTTCCTCCCCTTACTTTCCCTGGCTGGTCTCTCTCTCCACTGTAGAACGAGGAAGGAGAGTCAGAAATGGTGCAAAGCAAAACTAAGTTTATTTGCAGGAGAAAGCAGTGCAAAGCCACTCTGAGTAGTGTGGGCCCCAGAGCTGGGTAAGTGCTGAATATGGGCCACCAGTCCTGTTTTATGGGGTAATGGGGTCCCGGGGCCCATCTCATCCCTCCCAGTGGCTGTTTCTGATTGGGTATCAGCTCATTGCTAGGGGTCTATAATGAATGTCTTGGGAGCGGGTGAAAAAGTCTTATTCTTTTTTTGTTTTTATGAGACAGGGTCTCGCTATGTAGTACATGCTGGCCTTGAATTCACAGTGATCCTCCTGCCTCAGCCTCCCAAGTGCTGGGATTACTGGTATGCACCACCATGCCCAGTGAAAAGTCTTATTCTTTTTTTTTTTTTTTCTTTATGTGGGTACTGGGAACCAAACTCAGGACCTTGCGCTTGCCAGGCAGGCGCTTATGCCGCTGAGCTATATCACTGGCCCAAAAGTCTTATTTTTTTTTTTTATTTTAAAGAGAAGAAAAAACAAAACAAATCAAAAAAAGAATAAATTTTCAAAACAACATAATATGAGGGTAACAATGGTTAATGCATTATGTATTATTATCTTTAAGTTAGTTATTCAGGATACCAGACATTAGCATTCAATTGTCCAAACATTATTGGCACAAACTTTACTCTTCAATGAACTAAGTAAAATTGGTAGTGTATCTATCTTAACTATCTTATATATATATACAATTTTTTCCCCTTTCCCTTCTTTCTTTTCCCTATTCCAGTCTCTCTTTCCTTTTGACCAGTTTCTTTTTGATTCACTGTGTCTATTGTACATTTTGGATCTTATTTACTCTTTCATTTTCTCATACTAGAGAGACAATACGATGCTTACACATGTGCGTCCGGTTTATTTCACTTATGAGTATTTTCTCGAGTTACATCCATTTCCGTATAAAAGTCTCCAGTTTATCCTTCTTTATGGCTGAATAGTACTCCATTGTATAAAAATACCATATCTTTCTTATCCATTTCTCAGTCGATGGGCATTTGGGTTGTTTCCAAGATCTGGCTATTACAAATTGTGCTGCTATAAACATGGGTGCACATATATCGCTGTGGTACGATGTTTTTAATTCTTCTGGGAAGATGCCCAGAAGGGGAATAGCTGGGTCAAATGGGACCTCCAACCCTAGTTTTTTGAGGAATCTCCACACTGACTTCCACAGTGGCTGTACCAGTCGACACTCCCACCAACAGTGGAGAAGGGTTCCTTTTTCCCCACAGCCCCTCCAGCATTTATTATTAGTTGATTTCTTTATAGTAGCCATTCTTTCTGGGGTGAGGTGGTATCTCAGTGTTGTTTTAATTTGCATCTCTCGAATGACTAGTGATGTTGCACATTTTTTTGTATATTTATTTGCCATTAGTATTTCTTCATCTGAGAAATGTGTATTCATCTCAGATGCCCATTTTTGGAGTGGGTCTTTAAATTTGGGAGGTCTGACTTTTTTTGAGTTCCAAAAGTCTTATTCTTGCCTGTGTTTCTTGGAACAATTCATCTGAAGAGGAACCTGACTCTTCTGAGAATATCTGGCCCACGTGCTAACCGCAGTCTAGGTTAGCCTCCTCTCATTCTCAAGGGGACTGTCCCCACATTATCCCTGCCTGTTGGGGTCCTATCCCTACAATACTGTGTGATTCCAACTATACGACACTCTGGAAGAGGCAGAATCACGGGGACAGTAAACAGCCTAGTGGCCGCCAGGAGGGAGGAGATGGACCAGAGAGGGCTTTCGGGGAGTGAAGCTTCTCTGCCTGCTATTATCATAGTGGACCTGGACATTTTAGATTTGTCAAAACCCACGGAATGTGCACCACCAGGAGTGAGCCTGCTTGTAGAGCAGAGAGTTTGGTGGATCGTGATCGAATGTGGGCCCATCAGTTGCAATGACACTGGCCGGAGGTGTTGTCCCCGGGGGAGGTCATGCGTGGGGGGGGACGGGGATCTGTGGGAATGCTGTGTGCTTTCTGCTCAGTCTTGCTGTGAACCTAAAGCTCCTCTAGAAAATAAAGTTAATTTTTTTAAAAAAAGAAATAAGCTTGAAAAGCCTATTAAAAATAAGAAATGTAAATTTTAGGGCTGAAAAATACCATATCTGAAGTGAAGGACTCATTTGTAGTGTTAACAACAGATGGGATACCAGATAAAAAGGACCAGTGAACTTCAAGGCAGGTCAATGTGAATTATCCACACTGAAGCCCAGAAAGAAACCGCCACTGACAGCAGAGTTGAGGAAGTGTCTGCGGACTACAAGCCGTGGACCAGATTTTGTCTGGGGCTTGATGTTATAAATAAAGTTTTATTGGAACCCAGACATGCGAGATATTACTTATGGCTGCTTTAGTTTCTGGAGTTTAGTCGCTCTGAGTCCCAGGGCCCATCTCTGTAAAATGGCAGCCATGGGAGGTCCCGTCCAGGCTGATATTCTAGTTCCAGAACTCAGTAGTTGTAAGAGAGACCATAGCGCCCACAAAGCCTCAAATATTTGCAGTCTTGTCCTTTGGGGGAGTTTTCCAACCCTTGTAATAGGGCATGGAAACCCATGAAACAATGTTAACTAGTATGGTAGGTCTATAACCGGAGTCCCTGGAGGAGAAGGGAGCGAGAAGGGGAAGAGTAAGTAGCTGAAGAGAAGCCTGGTTTTATAGGTGTGGTGGTGCAGGCCAGTAATCCAGCGCTCTGGGAGGCTGAGGCAGGAGGATCACAAGTTTGAGCCCATCCTGGCAACTGGGTGACTTACGGAGAACCTGTCTCAAAATTAAAAAAAAATTTTTTTTTAAAGAGCTGGAAATGTAGCTTAGTGCAAAAGCCTTGGGTTCAATCTCTAGTCACACACACACACACACACACACACACACACACACACACACACACACACAAAGAGAAAATGAACATTTTCCAAAATTGAAGAAAAATATCAACTCATAAATAAAGAATACTAGTAGCCCCCAAAAATATAGCTATAAGGAAGGTACACCTAGGTACATCATCATCAAACTAGAAAACAAGGGTAAGATCTTAAAATTACTCAGAAAGAGTCATTCCGTTCAGGAGAAAAACAGTAAGAATTATAGCTAAATTTCCCTAGAAACAAAGGAAGCATGAAGATCATTGAAGGACTGCTTTAAAAAGCCTAAAAGAAAAAAAAAATAAAGCTTATGATCCCTGAAAATCTATATCCAATAAAAATATCCTGGGCTGGGTGTAGCTCCATGGTAGAGTGCTTGCCTAGCATGTGGGAGTTCCTGGGTTCCACACCCAGCACCGCAAAATAAATAAGCAAATAAAAATTTACAGTTCCTTAGAAAATAAAGGCAGAAAAAAAATACTAAGCTAGAAAAATACTAAGCCAGGTGCAGTGATGTGTCCCAGCACTCAGGAGGCTGAGGCAGGAGGAGCACTTGAGTTCAGGACCAGTCTGAGCAACACAGTGAGATCCTCTCTCCAAACACAACATTAAGAGAAGTTCTTTAAGCCTAATGGGAAGAATCCCAGGTGGAAACCGAGACTATTAGAAAGAAATACATCAAGAAATTATAAATACGTGGACAAATATATTTCTTTCTTTCTTTTTTTGGAGGGTGGTACTGGGAACTGAACTCAGGACTTTGTGCTTGCCTGGCAGGCGCTGCGCCTTGAGCTGTATCCCTGGCCCTGAGCTATATTCCCCCACCCTTCTTTCTTTTCTTTACTTAAAAACCAGTTGATTTGTTTAAGTGAAAATAATAAAAATGTAGCAGTAAAATACATGGTGATCCACAAAAAGCAGAGAGGGATCAATAAAACGATACTGTCATTATTCTGTTGTCAGACTCTTATCCTCCCCACAAGAGGTGGGGCTGGGGACCCATGTATCAGCCCGATTTCAGCTGGTGATAACCCAAGGTCAAAGACTGGGTGGGTTACAAAGGAAGGAGGTTTATTTATTTATTTTTTTATTTTTATTTTTTTGTGGGTACCAGGGGTTCGACCTTAGGACCTCGCGTGCCAGCAGGCGCCCGGGCCGCTGAGCGATATCACCGGCCCCTTTTTCGTATGTGGGATCCGGGAGTCGAACTCGGGCCCTCACGCTTGCAAGGCAGGCGCTTAAGCCGCTGAGCCATCTCACCGGCCCGGAGGTTTATTTTGACTCTTGGTCTGGTCTAACAATTGCCTTCCTTGGGCTTCCCTCCCCGTTCTCACTAAACAAAGCTAAAGGATTCATAATTATCCCCCTCTCTGTCCTGTGAATGCCCATGCCTTGTTAATGCTGGGGGAGAAAGCCAGTAGAACTAATTCATACTAAGATGTGAGGACTGATACCCATTTAAATCTGGCTTCAAAGAGCATGCGTATTAACCATCTCCAGGAAACCGGTCTTGTGATGAGATTCTTTGGTTGCGGAAAACAGGCCAAACACGGGAGGAAATAGCACCGGCACCGAGGAGGTGAAGGAGGCAGTTTATTACATGGGTGGGCTACTGACAGGATCTTTCCCAAAGAGCCAGAGCCCTGCCCAGCGGGGTTTCGAGGCTTTTATGGGGAAAGTAAGCAGGGAGGTACGAAGGCAAATCCAGCGCATATGATTGGAGGGCTGGGGGACATCACAGGTTGCTGAGGGAGTTCAAACATCTCAAGTTACATTGTGAGGCTGTCAGTTATACAAAGCATGGGTTATACAAAGGAAGAAGTGTCCGTTATATTTACATTACAAGCTCATCAGTTACAAAGGCAGCAAAGACAGGGCTTTACACACAAAAAAAACATTTAAAGTTACATTATAAGGCCACCTGTTGGACAAGCTTACACACACACAAAAAAATGTTCTGTCACCAGGTTTGTCTGGACACATCCTCTTGGTCTTGGCAGACATCCTGGGCAGGTTTTTATTTAAAATTTTAATTTTCCTCCTTCACTTTTCAGCACAGCGGGCTGAAGAGAACTACCTTGGAGTAGGAGCAGGCAAAAGTGAGAAAAGGGTTGGCGGGCGTGGGGCAAGCAGGGCACCAGAGAGGGGTCGCAGTCTGCCCTTGCCCTGAGTCGCTGGGCACTGGGTTGGACCTCCTGCGGCCTGTTTCTCCCTCTGTAAAACAAAGGCGGGGGCCAGAATATACCAGAAGTCCCAGCCTTTGCCCCTTACACTCACTGCTTTCTGGGGCTGCACCGGGAGCCCAGCTGGTCACGGGTGCGCCTGCAGCCCGGGGCACTGAGCATCGCAGGGGTGTGTGATGAAGGCTGCCGGGGCTGGTGCAGGGTGGGGAGTGAGGGGCCGAGCGGGGCTGTGGCAGCTTTGCTGTCCCCTCAGCCGCAGAAGCACTGGCCACTGTACCCGTGCTCTTAGCCGGGCTTGCACAGGGCCTGGGGACCTGAGAAGCTGACCTGCGCAGCCCAACCTGCCTGGCCTCCTGCAGCTCCTCTCCTTTCTGCTTTGGGAATTTTTTTTTTTTTTTTTTTTTTTTTTAATGTGGGTACCGTGAGTCGACCTCAGGACTTTGCGCTTGCCAGCAGGTGCTCGTGCCACTGAGCCGTCTCACTGGCCCTCTGCTTTGGGATTTTCAAGCTGTTTTATTTCCAAAATGAAGAGAACAAAGCCCTCCTGATGGTGATAATTATGTGGGAATAGAAGGTGGCTTAATGGGCTCTCATTAAGAGGTAGCTCAGGAGGGAGATGGTGACAGCTGCCTGCTGACTGTCAGAGACCCAGAGGTGCCGCGCTGCTCCTTTAGGGACCAAGAGGAGGGGACGGGACACGGGACGGCCGGGACGTGCACCTGCCTCACTCCTGCCCAGGACTGCAGGTTCTCCTCCAGGGACGGGGCTCTTGGGGACCTTTGTGGCCCCCAGCTGGCCTCAGCTGGCCTGCAGCTGTGCACACACCTGTAACACTCTGACCAGAGATGCATGACGGGAAAAGTCCCGAGAGGGCCCAGGTCAGCACATCATTGGCCCTATCTTCTGCCTACCTCTCTGCTGAGCTGAGAAGCAGCCTTGGGATTCTTCTGTTTTTTTGTTTGTTTGAGATAGGGTCTCACTCTATCTGGCCTTGGACTCACTGAGATCCTACTGCCTCAGCCTCCTGAGTGCTGGGATTACAGACATGGGCCACCATGCCTGAGTCAGAGATTGTGTGTGCTAGATGCCTTGTTGCTTGTTTGCTTGCTTTCTCTCTTTCTTTTCTGATGCTGAGGACCGAACCCAGGGCCTTGAGGTTGCTGGGCAAGTGCTCTACCACGGAGCTAAACCCCCAGCCCCATCTTGGGGTTGCTGAGCAACGTTCCTGGGTGGCCTGGAGCAACACTGGATTTGTTTCCTGAAAGAGTTCATTCTCCTCACCGCTGGACGGTGTCACCCTGTGGTCCAGACAGCATGGTGACCCGGGGAAGAGCTCCAGGTGGCTCCTGGTGCCCACATGCCCCACACAGTCTTGATCAGTCTCCTTTGCTCACAGGGAGAGACCTGGATGACCTGAGCTGCGTCGGGGAGACTGTGGGGTCCCCAGGTCCCTGAAGTCTGCACAGATCTGAGTCCGAGCTTGCTGTAGCACTGGAGCTGCTTGGGAAGAGTTGGGGCGTGGACGCCTCTTCCTCTTCCCTGGTGGGGATGAGCCCAAGTGTGAGGTTCAGCCCCTGTTGCTCTGTGAATGGAAGCCGCCCAACTCCTTGAAGTTGGATGGGACAGGAGCGTGGCCACCTGCACCCAGGTCCAACTCTGTCACCGTGAGGTGAAGACTGATGTGTGCGTGGGAGGGGACAGAGCTGTGAGCTGAGCCTGAGACCCCACAGCCTCACTGCTCTGTATGGAGAAATCAGTGACTCCAGAGGTACAGGGAGGAACAATGAGACCACAATCCCAGCATCCTGGGAGGCTGAAGCAGGAAGGTCCCAAGTTTGAGTCTCACCTGAGCAATTTAGCAAAGGTCTGTCTCAAGAATGTTTTAAAGAGGAGTGGGGAGGAAACTCAGTACAAAGGCTCTGAGTTCAGTCCCCAGTACCACGGGGAAAAAGCAACAGAGAAGGGACAGGAGATGGGAAAGAGACACACGGCTGTCCAGCTGCCGAGAGGTGCCCCGTCTTGTCAGCGGGTGAACCCGGGAAAAGCAGGGTTGGCCAGGAGGAATAGCCCAGGGGAAGGGCCTCGGAGCCCACCCAGCTGCCCCCTCCTCCAGGCTCAGCACAGGGCATGGGGAGGGGGCTGGGCCGGCAGTGGCAGGAAGCTCTCAGGGCGGAGGGCCCGGCAATGCCCGGGCTGAGGTCTGACTCCCGTGGCACAGTGACGGGCGCGCTGTGCAGTGCTCCCTGCACAGGGATAGCGGAGGGTGCCTCCCTGGGCTCGAGGTCCCCCCTGCAGGCTGCCCTTGAGGGTTGCACAGTGGCCCACCTGCACTCCAACACAGGTCCAGCCAAGGTGCCTGGAGAGCCCGAATCCAGCATTTCCCCAGTGCTCTTTCTCTCCTGGGGACCGCTTAACTGTACCCCGTTCGTGACCTGGCTCCTTAGCCCAGCCATGGCACTGCATGTGAGGGGAAGATGGAGGAGGGGTAGCAGACTGGACATGGTGCACAGGGTGACTCCTGTCATAGACTCTTGTTTTTTGGAGGTGGTACTGAATATCGAACCCAAGGCCTTTGCACTGGGCTACATCCACAGCCCTTTTTATTTTTATTTTGAGTCAGAGTCTTGCTGAATTGCTAAATTGCCCAGGCTGGGCTCGAACTTGGGATTCTTCTGCCTCAGCCTCCCTGAGGAGGCTGGGACGACAGGCGTGCACCAGGACACCTGGATTAGACCTTTTCTAAATGTTTCTGAGAAAAGGAGCAACAGAGGGAGGCGGTCTGGAAACACCTTCGAGCTGACCTTGTAGACGTGACCTTCCCTCCCTCGAGGTGACATCCTGCCACTGGAAGCTCCAGCAATCCCCACAAACAAAGCAAAGGAAATGCTAACAATCGCCACTTTAGTCACAGCGAAGCACAGGAGGTCCTGTTTCAGGGTGGGCTTGGTTTTTTCTGTTGCTCTTGTCTTGGCTGTGCTGGGAATTGAACCCGGGTACTCATGCGTGTTATGCAAGCGCTATGTCCCTGCGCTCTGTCCCCTGCCCCTAGGAATGGGTTTCAACTAGCGTGATCTCTTGGAAAGAAAATACGAAAAGGAACAAACGTCTCCTTGCCTCTGCCAAACCCGGCTCCCGCAGCAGCTGCCTCCTATTTGGGAAGCCTCACATCCTGGAAATATTAAATTTTTATTGTCTTTTCATTTTTTATTTTCTGGTGCAGAGGGTGTTTGTTTTCTGTTTTGAGCTGTTGCAGCAGAGGCCCAGGACACAGGGGAAGTGCAAGCCGCTGGGGTCCTGGCTCGCCAAGTCCCCTTCCCTGGGCCTTGCTGGCCACGTGGTCACCCGTGTGTCTGACGTTGCACGGGGACAAGGGCCGGGACCAGGGCTGTGGTGTGACCTGGGGGGCTTGGCACAGAGTAACTTGGCCAGCCCCAAACCTTCAGGGTCCTCTGCCTACTAGGGGGGGACCTGAAGGGGGTGGGACCCCGGCTGGCCTCCTCCTGTCCTCTTCCTGGGAGAGATGGAAGGGACTAAATGCGGCCCCGTCCCAATCCCAGCAGAAGCCTGAGGCTGCGTCTCTGCAGCATCTGCCAAACCCCACCAGGCCACACTGGGGGGGTATCAGACGCCTCCCAAGTTGCCTGGGAAACAAGGGGGAAAGACCCCAGTCCCAGTCCTGAAAGGGCTAAACACCAGGCGCTGGGCGTGCAGACCAACGTCGGCAGGCTGGGCAGGAGCCCAAGAGGCAGGGCCGCCCCAGGACGACCGAGCTCGGAAGAGCGGTAGTAACGGCAGGTGAACGACCGGGATCCCTGAGAGCGCGTGAAGTTTCTCAGATCCAGGGCAACTGTTAGTGATGACTTGGGGGAGGAAAACATGTCATCTCAGACATTCGGCATTGCTTGGCTTGGGTGTGCACACGTGTGTGTGCATTTGTGTGTGTGTGTGTCGGAGAGGCGTGTGTTACCTTTATTAAAATTATGAGCTGAAATAGTTACCTTTAGCAACAAAAATTGGTTTTGGAAAGGGGGAGGGGAGCATCGTTGGGAATAGTTAAGGCTTTTTCTTTTTTAAACAAAGAGATATTCTTGAGCAATTAAAAAATCTCCCAAAGCTAGTTTTAAATAAAACCCTGCAAGTCTGGCGGCAGCTTCTGGTGCGCCTTCGCCTGTGGCATTGCCCTGCCTGGGGGCTCTGGCTAGGATGCCCACCCCAGTCTGCGGTTGCCCAGGCGTATGTGTGTGTGTGTGTGTACATGCCACATGCAGCCAAGGTGCCCAGGCACTCAGGATGCTAGCTGCCCAGGCTCCCTGGGGGCTCACAGATCCTGCTGGCAGCTGTTGGAAGCACCAGGGCCAGGACCATCCCAGGCTCCAAGTCCTCTGAACCCCCAGTGCACCTGGCACCTGGCCCGAGGTCCACACCTTTGCCAGAACTGGGCTGGACCCCTCTCTCTTCTCCATCCCCCTTGCCTCGGCCCCTCTCCTCCCCCAGGCCAAGAGCCAAGGGCTAGGGGTGCGCAGTTTGAGGGAGGCATCCCCAGCTGGTCCCCATGCCAAGCTGCCCCTGCCCCCATGGCTCTGCTTAGCTCCTGCCAGTGCTCCTGCTCCCTCCGATCCTGTTGCTCCAGTTTCCCCTGCTGGGTTCTGGAACTCTGCTCTGCCTCAAGCACCTGGGGGTCCTTCCCCTGCGTAGGCCCCTGTGCTGCAGTGAGCTTGTCCCCAGACTGTGCCCACTGAGAACTTGCTCCCTGGGGTGTGACGGCTGCAGCCTTCCCAGGCGCCTGAGCACCCAGAGAGCTAAGGATAGGAGGTGAGGAAGAAGAATGTTTGGGGCATTTCATCTGGGCTTTGAAGGATGGATAGAAGTTCGCCAATTAGAGGAGGCAGGAGGGGCCTTGCAGGTAGCAGGCAAAGCAAAGAGAAAGCATAACATCACCCAGAGATGCACTGTGGAAACCAGTGTGGAAAATGAGGCTGGAGAGGTGGTGGGCGCCTGAAGAATGCTGCGTTTTTGTATTAGTCAGGGTGCTTTTGACTGACAGTAAACAAATTGCTCAACTAATTGTTTTATAAGCACATAAATGAAATGTTTTATTACGTTACATAAGAAACAGAGCCAGGCCATTGCCAGGGCTGGTTAACCTAGCAGCTCAACAGTATGATTAAGAATGATTTCTTAGCTGGGCCTCATAGTGCATACCTCTGGGAGGCTGAGGCAGGAGGATTTCAAATTTGAGCCTAGCCTGGGCCACTTAGTGAATTAGTGAGGCCCTATCTCAAAATAAAAAACAAAAAAGAGCTAGGGATGTAGCTCAGTGCTAAGACCTTGCAGCTGATGCTGCGAGAAAAAAAAAAAAAGACTTCCTCCTTAGGTTTGTCTCTTTGTGGTCACAAGATGGCTGCCAGAGTACTGGACAACATATCCTCACCTATCTTTAACCCGTGGGGGAGCAGCAGGGCAGGAGCAGGATCTCAGGGCCCTGCTTTCCTTTCCTGGGCAAGGCCCCTGCAGCCAGCAGCACTGAGCAATGTCCCAGAGGAGCGGGGTGGAGTTGTCGTTCTTGTTACACACGGAGAGCTCGCAGGGTTCTCACAGCAACCACTTCCTAGACTCTCAGTGCACCCACTGCACAGACAAGGCAACTGAGGTTCTGCACAGCTCCTAGGTGCAAGCATGGGAAGAGATGTGACCCTCTGTGCTGCCAGAGAATTCTGGGCTGGGGGGCTCCATCCACCGTGGAGACCACCTCCTTTGGGGACACAGCCATTAAGCACTCCGGCAACCCACAGGCGGACATGAGAATAGCAGGATGCCACCTTGCCTGGCCATGACAGCAGATAAACACCCCTGCACCCCTTCCCTTCTGGGGTGTGGCCAAGCACTGTCACCATGCCACCCAAGGGACCCCCTGAGGCCCACAGGAGTCATTCCATGTCAGAGGTAAAAGACTGAGGCCCTGGCTACCTTTGGGGTGGCTCCATGCAGCCATTCAGCCCATGTCCCTTCACGGCTGAGTAGCGGGCACTGGTAAAGTGCTCATTTCTAATTCTGCAGGGCAGAGCTGGCTAACAGAGAGGGCAAGGTGCCTGCCAAAGGTAACACAGCCTGATGGAGGCAGAACCAAGACCAGAACTGAAGGTGGCCTGAAGCTAAGACAACCATGCCAGCTGCAGGAGCAGCTAGGATGCAGGAGCACAATCCAGGCCAGTGGCTTCTGTCCCGATGGAGAATCCATCAGTGGAGTCAGCTGACTTTCAACAACTGCATATGAAACACCAGCTTTGTGCCAACTTCTGGGCACTGGGGACACCACAGAACAACCCAGCAGCAGTGCTGCCCACGTGGAGCTGGTATTCTAGGAGACCCACATGATGGGATGACTGCATCAGACATGCTGAGATTTTCCTGGGTGGGTGGATGGATGGAGAGATGGGCGGGTGGAGAGATGGAGGGATGGGCAAGAGAGAGATGGATGAATGGATGGATGGAAAGATAGAGGGATGGATGGAGAGACGAAGGTATGGGTGGAGGCAGAGATGGATAGATGGGTAGTTGGAGAGATGGATGGAGAGATGGATGGATGGAGAGATAGAGATGGATGGATGGGTAGATGGAGAGATGGATGGATGGATGGATGCAGAGATAGAGAGATGGGTGGGTGCATGGAGAAATGGATAGTAGATAGATGGATGGGTAGATGGGTGTATAGTTGAGGAGGGGTAAAAGCATGATCTCTTTCCCCATTTCCTGTGGCTGGATTTCTACCTCAAGGCAGTTGACTGGCCAGATGAATTTCCCTGAAGGGGAGTGAATGGGACAGTGGCCTGGACCAAAGCAGGGTTGGGGCGCAACAGCCAAGCTGGGGGAGACTTGGTGATAGGTGGGCTGGATGTCAGGCTGGCAGGGGGCTGTAGGGATGGGCTAAGTACTATGGGGACAGAGGACAGAGTGCAGCTGTGTCATCCTACCTCTCTCTGGATGGGGGTCTCCCTTGGGGGTGTCAGATCCCCCCTCTGAGCTACGCTGTTCATTCTGTGCCCCACCAGGGCTGTAGCATGTGGGGCGCTGGTGAGAATGAGTCAGGCAGCTGCAGTCAGGAAGACCAGCACAGGTATGGGTGGAGGGTGCTGGAGGATGAGAGGGTCTGGGGCGGGGCCCCTTATTTACTGCTTGTGGGCTCCCGAGTGGGTGCTGAGCAGGTGGGAGGCCTGCAGCAGCCCGCCAGGCCTCTCAGCGAGCTTGCACGAAGCCCTGCTGGGAGCTGTGCCACTCGCTGTGGCTATGGGAGCTGGGGTCTCTGGTCCCCTCTGCAGACTCGGAAGTGATGCTCAGAGGATCTCGGTGGCCTGCTGAAGGTCTCCAGGGCCAGGCAGCAGCCCAGAAGTCCAGGGTGAACTGTCCCCTCACTGCTGTGGCAGCAGCAAGGCACACAGCAGAGGGGCACAGAGCTGGGTGCACACAGTAGCGGCCTTGAGGGCTGAGCTCCCTCCCCTTTCCCTCTCCCCAACTGTCCCTGAGTGACAGCGCCCTTTCCACTTCACCAGGGAGGCTTGGAGACAGATCCTATCCCCCGCTGTCCTGTGAGTCACCTCACCCTCCGAGTCCCTCCCACTCGGAGTGATCATCCATGTCCCACCCCGTCCCTGCGTGC
Source organism: Erethizon dorsatum (assembly GCA_028451465.1). Taxonomy (NCBI): domain Eukaryota; kingdom Metazoa; phylum Chordata; class Mammalia; order Rodentia; family Erethizontidae; genus Erethizon; species Erethizon dorsatum. The sequence goes on from CM051824.1 coordinate 9,405,800, forward strand.
ATGAGTCGGGTGCTCAGGTGGACAGCACCACGCACCTCCCCACCCTTCTCCCTGGGGCTCAGGGTGCTCTGCACTGTCGTGAGGAGAGGGAGGGACCAAGGTGGAGGGCAGCAGCAGGCTTGCAGGAGACAAACTTCTAAGAACCATGGAAGATGCTGGGGCCTCTCTCCCTCTGTCCTAGGCACCATGGAGCCCTCGGGGCTGGCACTGGGTCCCCAAGATGAAGGACCCCAGGGGCTGCTGGGGTGGCTCTTCAGTGCCTGGCAGGACTTCACATCTCAGCCCCCAGCTAGGGATCTGGGTCCTGATGCCGTCCTTCCACACTGTCTGTGGCCAGAGCTGTGTCACCTCCCATTCCTGGACCCCCTTTGACTGCACAGGGAGGATGTTCTCGGAGCTTCCTCCTGGCTCCAACTCTGGACACCGACACCTGTTTGCAGCTCGGCTCTGAGCCCCCACTGCATGCTGTGTTAATGAAACAGGAAGTCCCTGAAGACAGGATTTTCTGTGGAAGAATCATAGTGGCAGTGACCCCATAGTCCTTTGTCATTTACAAGGGGCTTTCAGACCAGACCTCTCCCAGGCCCTCCAGGAGCCCTGTGAGCAGGTGCTCCTTCTCAACCCAGAAAGGGTGCAAGCGTGGCCTCACCTCCTGGTCCCTGTCGCTAGAGGCTGGACCCCTTCCCCAGGCGCATCCCCAAGTGCCAGCATGGAGGGTGCAGATCTGGGACGCTCCTGACAGCTATACGGTAATCGGCACTTCTCCATCGCTGCTAATACCATGTTTAGCTTGCTGACTCCTCTGTTTGCCTGGTGCCTCCCACGGCCCGGAGCTGGAGACTCTCAGCTGTCTGGGGCAGGTAGCAGGGAGAAGAGGGGCCTCCTTGCTCCCTGCACTGTCCACACCCAGCAGCCTCACTCGGGACCCTGGATCTGGGGCCCCTGCAAGTCCCTGCCCCACTTCCCTACCCCAGGAAGCTCCCAGGAGGTTCTGGGGCAGTGACAAGGGTCTCCTGTGAAGCCCTGGTTGGGAGCAGATGGCTTCCTCTGCACACATGCGCAGCGGGTTCAGTGAGCCCCCGTCCTGTGATACTTCTGCCTCTCCCTCTCCCCCCCCACCCCTCCCTGCAGGCCCTCTCAGATGTCTCCTCTTGCAGATCGGGCCACACCAGCGCCCCTCAGGCACAATCACTCCTTAGACCCCACCTGCCAGGTTAGAGGGAAATGCAGCTCACATCTGAGGGGCTGCCTGGTCCCCGCACTACCCACAAACCCCGAGGATTCACAGCCTTCCCCAAAGCAGGGGAGAAGACCCTTCTGTGCGGCATGGTCACCATTCTTGTCTCACGGGCCTTTGGCTTCCCTCCTGGGCTCGGCTCCTGCCTTGGGAGCCCAGGGTCTCCGCTGGACCACACCCTGCTGACCACCAGCCAGGCAGGATGCAAAGTCAGGGGAGGGGGGCGCAGAGCACTCGTGTCTGCCCATTGCCTGCCTTGGGGGTACGGTAAGTAACTCACTGTGTGTTGCTGACCTGTCCTTGTTTACTGTGTGTCCCTCTATGGATGGGCTCTCAGGAAGATGGGGACTGGTCCTGTTCATGGGGACCTTGCTCTGGCAGTGGCGTGGCCCAGAGGGCGCTCGGTCACCATCGCCTGAATCAACCCGAGTAGTTTGTGTTCTCACTTCCCTTCCCATTGCTGCTTGAGGAATTCTCCCACTTTGCCATGGCCCGGGATTATCCTAAATATGCGGCCTATGGGCATATCCGCGTCCCTCCCCACAGGGCGTCTGGCTGGTCCCCGCTGTTTTTCTTATAAATAATGTTGCTATAAACAGCTGTGCACATATAGCTATTTTTCCCTTTGCAATTATATCTCTGGGAGGAATTCCAAACAGTGGGATTACGGGGTCAAAGAGCATGGCATATTTATGGCACCCTCATGGGACGGGGCCTACCCAGCTTTCAGACCCCAGCCAGCCCTCTGCTCCCTGAGGTTTACATCTGGGCGAGCACCCACAGCGGTCTCTTCCCTCCAGGACCTGGAGTACCCCCTGCTGCCCAGAAGTGCCCTCTCCAGCTCCTGCCTGGCTAGTGCGGGTGCGGAGCAAGGGCAGAGGTGGGGGTGGGAGCGAGGAGGAGCGGGTGGAGGGAGATGGGGTGAGGCCAGGCCACATCTTTCCCAGACCTGCCACTTCTAGGCAGGCTCTAGATAGTCCCCTTCAGCAAAGCCTGCACTCCCAGTCTCTGCCTCAGTTTATACCCATCTCCCCTCCTTCAGACCCTAGGGTGGGTGGCTCTGCTGGGGGAGAAACATTCATGGAAACTGGTCTCAGAGCAAAGGGTCTTTACCACTGCAGACAGTGGGTCCAAGACCTGCCTGCCTCTGCCTCCTGACCTGCCCCTGCCTCCGAACTTCTCCTCCTCAGCTCCTGGAATGGCCATCTGGATCATCAGCTCCAGACCTGCTGGCCTGAAGGGTGGGAGAGGGTTCCACATCGCCCCCTGCTGGAGAACCAGGCTCCTACCAGAGGGCAAGGGAGTATGTTCCTGGCCTGGTCCTGGGGAGATGGACTCATAGACTGGGGTGTGGGTGTGCTCAGAGAGTGCCTGCATTTTCTGGGGACCTCAAGGCTTTCAACCATGCAGTAGTGCTGGGGGAGAAGGGCCTGCTGTTTCTAAGAGCAGGTTGAGCCCCAGCCTCGCCGTGCCCTGCTGGAAGTTCCCCCAGGCACGGACAGTTGTGTGGAGCCAGAGATGCAGGGAGGGAGGGAGGGAGGGAGCGGTTGGTGTCCCCCAGGTCACTCAGCTGTCCCCCCAGCAGCTCTCTCTGGACCTCCTTCCCTGGGTCTTCTGCTTTCCAGACCCGTACAAGCAAGAGGTTCTGGGGACCCCTGGCTTCTGCAGGGTGGGCTGAACGTGGCTGAGGGGCCCAGGTTCCTGAGTTCACCCAGACTGGAGCCAATGGCTAGGATCCCTCCTGCTGGGGTCGCCAGCGCTCATCTCTGCAGCACCCCCACTCTGCTGTCTTGCTGGCTGAGGAGGGAGACAATGGCTGTGGGAGCTGGGAGGTGCGCATGGGGAGGGGGTGCGTGGGTTGTGCGATTTTCTAGGACAGGCAGGCATGCGAGGGAAAGGAAATGGTTCTGTCTGAAATCTGAGTGCTCTCCGAAGCTGGGGGGTGGACTGCTTCAGGACTGGAGAGGCAGCAGCCAGGTAGGCTGGGGCCGAAGCTCACCACGGCCCACAGATCAGCTTCATGTTTGCCCATGCATGCGTCATCCCATGCAAAGAGCTGTGACACCCACTGTTAGAGCCACCATAATGGGGCTCTGAGGGTCTGCTGACCTGCCCAAGTCCCAGGGCCGACCACTGGGACAAAGCCAGGACTTGGACTCAGGCCTCTGCATCCTGAGTCCACACCTTGTGGAAGCCATGTCCCTCAGGTGAGGCCAGGAAGGGCCACCAGGGCAGACGGTGGCTGCGGCTTCTGTTCTGGACCCCAGACAGAATGTGCCAAAGGTGCCATCTACCTCACCCCACCCAACCTTCTCCTTCAAAACTGGGTTCTGCATTGCATCCGGAGGGAGGCTGCCCTAGAGGCGCCCCGAGTCCCAAGGGGCAAGCGCTGCAACTGGAACACACAGGAAGCCACAGAGTCCTGGCTCCCTGCCATGATTCCTGTTGCCAGGCCAGCAACAGACCCCTGCCCAGGAATCTCCACCTCCTCCCTCACAACACCTCATTCACGTTCCTGTAGCGATGGGCGGGGTGAAGGGGGCAGATGGGGCGTTGGCAACATCTCATTATGATAGTCACTGGGGCCTTCAAAAATTCTCTGGTCTCTCTTATCTCAGGTCATGGTAGGAATTCTCCATCCACTTTAGCTCAGGTGTGGCCATGTGACATGCTCTTGGGACAGGGACTACCAGAAGGGCATATGTACTTCAAAACCTCAACACAAGACCTGCTACTCATGGAGAGTATGGTGACAATCCTATTGGCGTCAACAGCCAGGCACATCGTTCAATCCAGGGTGTCTTCACCATAGATAGTGCCTCCAAGAATAAGCTAGATGATAAAATAAAACTGTTGTGACCATCACTGAGGGGCAAAGGGCAAACCAACTCCTGGACACTTAATGTGTTACTCATTAAAATCATGACTTGTGTTTTCTTCTGAGATCGTCAGGGATGTAAAAGCTGATTTTGGTAAAAGTCTAGAATTTCACTTGGGCCTACAGATGCCCAATGGGCAACTAAAACAGGACAGAGCCTGGCATCCCGGCCTTCATTTAGATCTGTCTCCTTCATCACCCAGCTCAGCTCTGCATGGAGGTGGGTCAGGCATTTGGGGGGTGTCTGTCTGTACGGTATTACAAGCTTTATTAGCCCTCGATTCACCCTGTCTGTCTCATCCCCCTTCGAGACTGAGGATAGCAAGATGAGACATCTGCAGGGACGTTCAACTGCCAGCTTTTAAGCCCTGGAATAGGTGCCAGAATTCTCCATTCATTGCTCTAAACCTATGGCCCCCTTGGATTCCAGCAGAGCATCCTCCGAACCCAGACTGCCCCTCTTAAGGGGAACACTCGTCTCCTGGGAGCCAGGTTGCCCCTCAAGACATAGGGAGCTGCGACACCAGAACTGAGACAGTGACCGGCCAGACCCTTGATCACCTTAGCAACCTCATCAAGGCCGACCTCTTTCCTCTGTCAAGGGCCAGCCTGACCCCCAGCTGAGCAGTGCTCCCCTCAAGTCCTCAAGCTGAAGTTCCTTCCCATTTTCTCTTACTTTCCCGTTAAATCTTTTGCTCTCCAGTTCATGCTGTTGCCTCAGTTTTGATTTCTGTTATCACTGCAGAAAGTACCCATGCTGGCCAGTGACACTTTGAAACATGGGCAGAAGTACCTTGGAATGTCACTTTTGGGCAGAAGCTAGGAGCCTATGCATGGCCACCATGGTTCTCTTTTTTTGTCTCTGAGATTCTAGACACATCCAATGAGATGAAGTCCCCATCGAACTAGGTCACTGAGTGACAGGTGCACAGGGCCCTCCTGTGGGCTCAGAGGGGCCGTGTTACATATGCAAGAAATACACTTTTAAACCACTGAAAATTTTAGAGGATGTTTATTAGTACAGCATAGCTGATCCTATCCTGACGAGCACACCAAGCTGGCCAATAAGATCCTTACCCAGGACTTTAGAATAAGGACCTCTCCAATGGGCGTGGCTCGTAAGACATAAACCCAGTCTATTTGCTTTCCACCATGGGAATGTAGAAGTAGAAAAATCACATTTCAAAGAGAAAGAAGAGAGTAGGAACACATGAGAGATGCAGAGGCCACCTCAGCTTTCTGATTTCTGTAGAAGATCCGGATGCTTAAAAATCCCTTGTGTTGGGCATGGTATAATCCCAGGACTCTGGGAAGCTGAGGCAGGAGGATCACAAGCTTGAGCCCCACCTGGGCAACTTAGGATTTAGTGAGACCCTGTCTTAAAAAAAGGTCTGGGGTTGTAGCTCAGTGCAAGGGTCCTGAGTTTGATCCCCAGCAGCGCCCCCTCCCCTGTTGGCCTATGAAACACGTTCCCTTTTTATTATACTGCTTTGGGTTGGTTTGTGTTGCTTTCAGCCAAGAGTCCTGATACAGAGTGATAGGGATTCGGGTCAATCCTTCATTTTAAAGATGAGGTAGCTGAGGCTGAGGGTAGTTACGGGGCTTGTCCAAGGTCACTGGGCCATTGAGGACTAGGAGTCACTCGCTCCCTTCAAATGGTAAAGATAGAATATAGGTCTTCCTTCCTCCCTTTCCCCACCCCACTGTCCAAAAGCAACTACCCTTACAGTCGGCTGGGTGCAGTTGTCTGAACGTTCCCGTCCCCAGGGATTCACATGTGGCATGCTCGCCCCCAGCGATGGCGTTAAGCAGTGCGGCCTTCTGGAGCTCCGAGGGAGCTGTGCGCTCCTCTCTGCCACGAGAGGACCCAGCCGGAAGGCGCAGGTCCCATCCAGACAGCCACTGCTGGGACCTTGGTCTTGGACTTCCGAACTCCCAGGACTGTGAGGGACCCATCCTGTTGTTTATCAATTACCCACTTTAAGACATTTTGTTATAGCAGCACAAACGGACTACAATACTGGGCATTGTATCAGGTCTTTTAAAAAAAAAAAAATGGGGGCTGCTGAGATGGCTCAGCGGCATACGCACCTGCCTGGCAAACACGAGGGCCCGAGTTCGACTCCCGGAACCCGCATACGAAAAGAAGGGCCGGTGATATCGCTCAGCGGCACGGGCGCCTGCTGGCACGCGAGGTCCTGAGGTCGACCCCCTGGTACCCACACACACACACAAAAAGGGGCTGGAGCTGGGTGTGGTGGCATTAATCCTAGCACTGAGGCTGAGGCAGGAGGGTCTTGAGTTCAAGGCCAGTGCACAGTACAAGTGAGACTGTCTCAAAAGGGGGGTGGGCTGGGAATGTAGCTCATAAGAATTTTGCTCATACATCAGATTGCAGACACTGCCCAGTTCTATCATACCTGGCCAACCAGGAGAGGTGCCAGAGCAGAAGCCGTGAAGGAGGCAGGGGCCACCGGGAGCCCTTGTGTCCCTACGCCGAGGGCTGAGGTTGGAAGGTCCCCCAGGCAGGGCTGAGCCTCAGGACTTGGGCAGAACCTCTGGGGCTCCTGGCACAGCCCTTCAGTGGTTCCCAACAGCCCTGTGGCCAGTGGCCCTGACACCATTTCCTGGCTTTTGTTTCAGTAGAAATCTTCTCCCCTAGCCCGGTATGGTGGTGCACACCTGTAATCCCAGCACTTGGGAGGCTGAGGCAGGAGGATTGTTGCGAGTTCAAGGCCAGCCTGGGTTACATAATGAGTTCAGGACCAGCCTAAACCACATATCGAGACCCTGTCTCAAAAAACCAAAAAAGGAAAAAAAAAAAAAAAAGAAAGAAAGAAATCTGGTCCCCTGTGGGGAAATCTGCTCCCCTCCCCTGGCCCAGCACTGCCCCATTAATTCCAGGGCACACTGACTGCTCTGAACACCTTCCTGTCTCACACACTGGGGTAGAAAGGAGGGAGGCTCCCGTGTGGGCTGGGGGTGATGCCCCAAATCTCTCCATCCTGAAGCCACACTTCAGCAGCTGCATTCACCAGCTCAGCAGAAGAACCAGGAAGGAGGCAGGTACTGGGGCAGAGAAGCCAGGGCCAGGGGCCTGTAGGGGAACAGTGTGCAGGAAGCCAAGACAGCCAGAGGTGGCAGGCAGGCAATTAAAGGAGGGGGCTGTGTTTGCCAATTAACAGGCATTGGTGCTGGAAGCAGATAATTAATGGATTAACAGGCTGTGAGCCAGGCTGCTGCCTGTCAGGCTGGGCCAGGCAGAGGGCAGGGAGGATGGGGCTCCCGAGTCCCCCAAAGGAGGAGGAATCTTTGGACCCTGAGGGCAACTGGAGGTCATGGGACTCAGCAAGGACAGAGCGTGCAGTCTGGAAGGGCTGATACTGTAACCCGACTGTCCCCTCATTCGTGAGATCTGGGGTCATGGCGCTGACCCTCTGGAATCTGCACGTCACCAACGCAGCTCACAAGTTGCCACAGTTGTGGGCAGGCAGTGCTGCGTGCTGAAGGGGCGGCAGGAAGAACTTTGATGTTAGACCTTCCTGAGTCAAAATCCACCTTCCCCGTCCCAGCTGGGCAGGCTCAGCAGACAGGTTGGTCACACCCAACACCTGGGTCTTCCCCTGCTAGGTATTTGCAAGGGCCACTGACTCCTGGAGGATCACCAACCCGAAGCCCTGGGGACCTGCATGGAGCAGATGTCCCTGCCTGCCTGGGATGTGCGTGAGGTGGGAGAGGGAGGTCAGTCATTGTTAAGTCCTGAGATTGCAGAGCTGCCTGTGACAGCAGCACAGCCCAGCCTGTCCCATGACACAGGGGTCCTCTCCTCCCAGAGACGGCTCTTCATCCACAAGGCAGGTCAGGTGATTGAATGATCCTGCTTTAAATGAAGCAAGGCCAAGAGGTTAGGTGAGATGACATACAAGAGGCTGAAGGATATTCTCGGCTCCCGGACCCCCACACTCCTCCAAAAACAACCCATTAATCACAGGAACAGCAGAATGTTGCCCCGGGCCAAGGTCAAAGGCCAGGGACATTTGATCAGCCCCGATCAGTGCTAGGTGAAGGGCTGAAGCATTCAAAGGGATGGGCAAGGTCTGGTGGGGCCTTGTGGGAAGAAGTAGGTCACTTGGGGCTATGCCTTTGAGGAGACCATCCTGTCCCCAGCCCCTTCTTCTCTCCCTCTGGCTCTCTTGCTCCCCTCTGCTTCTTGGCTGTCATATGGTCAGCAGCTTTCTTCCACCACACCCTTCTGCCATGATGCTTCTGCCTTGGGCCAGCTGACCATTGACTGAATCCCCTGAAACTGTGAGTCCAGATAAACCCCTCCTCCTTTATGTTGTTTTCTCAGGTCACTGTGAGGAACAGCTGACTAACATGCCCTGCAGTGGGATCACATTTCCTCAGGAGCTTTGGTGGGGATGTTGTTGGAACTGTGGCCTAGCTCCTCTCGAGGTCCCCTCCTCTGCTCCATTCCCTTGCAAGATGCCTGCCTGTTTCTGAGGTCCTCCCATATCCTCATGGAAGAGGAGCAGGGTCGCAGCTGCAGAAACGGCTGTCCCTTCTCCCTTTGTTAGGTGTTCCCTGCTGCTCCTGTTTGGTCTCTGAGATCAAACCCAGTTTTTCCCCCAGCTGATCTCATTCCTCCTGGAGTTTCTGAGGCTCTGTGTCCAATGCCTGACACCTGCTTCTGCTGCTTTCCAAAGACGAAGCCTTCTCACCTACTCCGTGGTCTGCTCCCTGCCCTGAGTCGCCTGGTTCTGTCAAGGTGCATGTTCTATTCAGAACATATTTAGATTTCCTGTGCATATTCCATCCAGATTCATCCCACCTTCAGCCCAACAAGGCGTCATCTCTGCCACAGAGTTGGCAGTGCCTTTGCTCGGGGGCCCCCATGGCTCAGCCCACAGCTCCGGGCTTTTAGATGCACCAACACAGTCAGGAGTGCCTCCTGTCCATACAGCATCCCTGAGTGGGAAAGAACTCAGTTCTCACAGATCAGCAGGGGTTGGAGGTTGTTCTTGTCTCTGTCACAAATGAATCCCTGCTCTGGCTAATGTCACCTGCTGCCACCCTTACAACCACAGGTGTAGGCACTAGGGCTATGGCTACTGAGCACTTCAAACAGGGTCAGAAAAACAGGGGTGCTTTATCTTACTTTTTGTCTCTGGGACACAATACCCAACACCCACAACTCCAAGGAGGGGAGGTTTATTTTGGCTCATGGTTTGGAGAGTTTCAGCCCATCGTCCGCTGGCTCCGAGGCAGGGCGGCACGGCAGAGGGGCCTGGCAGAGGAGAATTGCTCATGGCCTGACCCATTTCCTCCAATCGGCTTCACTTCCCAACATCACATTTGGCTATGTTCTCACGAGCAGACTAATCTACCGACGAGCGTCGCTGCCTGATGATACAATCACCTCCCCAAAGCCTCAGCATGGCCACAGGAGGCTTCGGTGGGACATCCGTGTAAACCATAGCATTCTGCCCCGGCCTCCAACAGGCTCATGTGCCTCACTTCATGCAAAATGCATTTAATCCATCTCTAAGAGTTGCCAAAGTCCTAACCGTCTCAGCATTGCTGAAAAACCCAAGTCCAAAATCTCTGAGATTTAAGGCCAACTCTTAGCTGCGAGCCCCTGTACAATTCAAAAGAAAATCAAACAAAGGCATAGGGTAGGCATTCCCATTCCAAAAGGGAGAAATAGGGTGATAGATAGGGAAGGGGCCAAAGCAAACAGGCTGGATAGCCGCGCACGGTGGGCTGAGTCCCAGGGTGCAAATTCTCCAGGCGGCTCTTGGTGAGCATAGCGCCCTGGGGCTCTCTTCTCAAAGCAAAGTCTGGTTAGCAATCTTCATTCCCTCCTGTGTGTCCAGGGTTTAGGGATCAGGATGTGCACATCCTTGGACCACTCTTCTGCCTTCTGAATGCAGCTGATCCACAAACTTCTCCCTTCCCCCATGACCCCGCAGGAATTGATTCGTTCAGGAGGGGGCAAGTGACAAAAGTCAGGCTAATCAGAGCAAGTCTAGGACTTCCCCAAAGTTCTGAAATAAAAGGGCTCTTGGTGGGGCTATGGTGAAGTCCAGATAGAAGCACTGGGACAGCTGCCACCATTGTCGCACAGAGGGGAAGCCAGCCTGAAAGGAAAGTCCTGCAGAGAGTAGAAATGAATGACTTGCAGAGAACAGAAACCAAACTGCTTTGCAGAGAAAATACTGCAAAGCAATCCCGTCATCTCAAACCTCTGGATCAAACCATACCTGAGTCCCTCTCTGGTTCTGACTTTTTAGTTAGGTAAATCCACAAATTCCCTTTATTGGCCAAGCCATTTGAATTCGTTTTTTTTTGCTATTTACAAAATGAAGATTTGGCACGGAATGAGGCTACAGTAGTACAGTACTATTTGATCATCTAAAGTCTGTCCTCAACCAGCCACCCCTTCCCTTGGGTCCTCAAAGGAACACCCATCCTGCCTCTGGATTTCAGAGGTCTGTCCTGCCTCAGCCTCTTTCCCTGCCCAGAGTGATGTTCAGGTGTGCTGGTCACCTTCAGTGAACCCCTGCTCTAACTCGATGGCTGAATTCACAGGTGAAGAGCTAGACACAGAATGAGCTGGAATGCGAGATTCCCTCACGTAGGAACTTGAAATAGGAATTCAGAGATGCCAGTGGCCTATGGTCCATGGGAACTCAGATGATGCAGAGGACAAGAAGGTGCAGGTAGGTGTGGGTAGAGTGACAGAGGCCTAGGTGGCCAGAGGGCTCTGAAAGCTCCTGTCTTTCCTGAGGTCCAACTCTGCTCTTGCCCATTGATCTGAACCACACAAATCCCCACGCATCCTTAGTCTCCCTGTAGATAACCGACATGATTTCCTATCACCTTAAGTCAAAGGGCATGATGGCACAGGCCTGTAATCCCAGCACTGGAGAGGCTGAGGCAGGAGGATCACTGCAAGTTTAAGGCCAGCCTGGGCAACATCACAAGACCCTGTCCCAAAATAAAGGAGGCTGGAATAAGCCACTCTCCCCAGTCCTGCACTTGCCTGAGGTCCTGTTACCCTACATGAAGGGTGCCATAGTTTGAATTTTAAATTCCTATTTAGAAAAAAAAATGCATCTCGCTGCCAGTGTTCATCCAATTTTACATAAACATGCTCCCTGAGCATGAAGCAAACCTGACTGGCTTTTCAGTGTGAAAAGAAAACATGAAAACTGCTTTTGGAGTTATTTCTAAACAGAAAATATCTCTTATCCTAATGTGACAAATGTATAGGATGACCTGTATTTAATAATTCTTCTACTGATGAAGAAACTAAACTCTGTGTCAGGGTATATTTGGCAACTCCACTAATTTGGGCTCAATTGAACAGTTTACATTATTCACATTTGTAGTCCCCAGATTGTCTCACACCCCAGTGAAATCAAATCATGGGGTTGACAAGCCTGGGAGTTCTTTGGTGCTTCCCTCATCATTGCAAAATCGCTGCCATAGCTCCAAACATCACATCCTAACTTAATAGTGAACAAAACTGGAAAGAAGAGAAAAGGATGGAGAGGAGAAAGAGGAAAAGAGCTTTCCACATAGAGGAAAGTCTTCTGTAGAAGGATCTTGGTGGAGTCCCCCTTCTTTCTCATTGCCTGGTGTATTAGTCAACTGTTTATCACTGGGGCAAAATATCTGACATAGACAACTTAAAGAAGGAAAGGTTTACCTTGGCCCAGGGCCATCCTACCTCTTGGTTGTTTGACATAAGAGAACCACCTCCCTTGTTGTTTAAACTCCTTTGAATGCAGCTAATTCTAACACAGTCCCCCATTTCTGCTCTGTTCCGGGGGTGGGGACACTGGGCAGCAGGCAGCTGAGGACAGGCAACGTGCATGGTCTTGGAGCTCAGCCCATGGGCTGGCCGCTCCTTACATAACCACAGCCCTGGACATACAGGGACTGTGTTCAGAGCCCCAGGGGGGCGGGAGGCGTGGCGGGGGAGGCGGATGGGGCTGCATGGAGGAAAGCGGCTCTCAGCCCTTAGAGCCAGCACCCCACACGGCAAAGCCCAGCCCTGCGTTGGCCGCTGCTCCAAGACAAAGGCAGCAGCCACCCACCAGTGCCTCAGGCGGGGCCGGGTGGTGAAGCTGGTGGGCACAGGGTGGTGGTTAGGACCTGGAGGCCCGCAGGCCCGGGGCGGGTGGCAGGGCTTTGTGCAGGGCGCAGCCTGGCCCTCTCCCATGGCTCTCCTGAGGCAGGATGAATACAGCATGCGTTTCTCTGCTGACTGATTACATAGATTTGCTCCCGAACGCTCACTTTCTTGCAGTGACCTGGAGTCCCACCAGGCCCTCCCTGCGGTCATTAGTGTTTAAAACACTCCTTCGATCCCCAGCACCGGAAAAACAAAACTTCCAACCCCACCGCTCTGAACCCTGGAGCCGCGCTGCTACCTGGGAAAGGGGCACTGTGTCAGGCACACAGGGGCCTGTGTGTCACCTCTCCCCTGAGGCTATCTGCCATGAGCTGCCAGTGGAGTCTGCTAACTGCAGGACGTGTCATGACACTCCCAGGCCCAGAGATGCCATTGGTCCCTCCTGTCCCTGGGGTTGTCACACCTGAGCCGGGCAGATGAGGGACCTCACGTCCACCCTTCCAACTGCAGGCCCCAGCGCAGGGCCTTTGGGCTGCTCAGCGTCTGCTGGTGTATCCCCAGTTCCCTGTGGGGACCTGCTGGTTGTAGCAGGTGCTTAGGGGACCCTGTCACAGCCATTGGGGTACAACTCCTTCCAGGACAGGTCTCAGGGCTTTGGGGGGCCCCTCAAGGAAAGGGCTCCCATGCCTCTGCTCTGTTCTCAGGAAGTCCTTGTCCCAAATCTGCCCCTCAAGGGGTTGGCCTGGCAATGAGACCTCCACAGAGGAGGGCCGACTGGCAAGTACCCAGGACTTCCAGAGGGCAGCATCTGAGCCTGATCCACCTGTGCCTGAAACCCCCCTGAACTGCCGAGGAGCTTGAGTCAATAAATCAGCTTTGTTCAAAGCTGAGGGTATGGGGATGAAATCAGAGTGCTTGCCTAGGAAGTAGCTGGGATTACAGATGTGTGCCACCATGCTGGGCTTGGCCCTTGGTTGTGTGTGTGAGAGCGTGTGTGTGTGTGTGTGTGTGTGTGTGTGTGTTTAATTTCTGCAAATTATATGTCTGGGTCCCCTGGTTGTTTCCTACTTTTTAGACTCAGAATTGTTTTGGGGCCCTTCCATGTCCTACCGTGTACATTTAATCTCTCCTCAATGCTGCCTAGTTCTCCGGAGTGGGAACTGGTCCCTTTTTCCCTTTCTTTCCCCTGGAGATGAATACCTAGGTTGCCTCTGACAACCTCCACCTGCCAAGAGCCACGCAGAGAACGCTGCAAGGAGCCTCCTGGTGTAGATGGCTGATGGATGCGTGTCAGCATCATCTGCATCAACACTGGAAACGCACAGCGGGCTGCGGGACGCACACTGAGCCCAAGCTCCTTCCACAGAGTCCTCTCCTGTCTGTGCCACATCCTCGCCACTCAACACCAGCGCTTGCCTCCCTCAGTTCCGCTTAGCCTGGCTAGTAGATTGCATTCCCTCTCTACAGCTGTGTAACAGGTTACTGCTCACCCAGTGGCTTAAAACAACATGCGCTTTTTATCTCCCACTTGCTGAGGGCCTGGAGCTGGGCACAGCTTAGCTGGGTCATGTGCTTGGGCTGCAACCAGGGTGTTGGTCAGGCGCTACCTTCAGGAGGAGCTATTAGGGAGCCCTCTGCTTCCGGGAGGCTGCAGGGCACTGGCGGAATTCATTACAAGGGGCTGCAAAACCCAAGGTAACTCTCTTCTTTTTCAAGGTCAGCAGGAGAGAGAGTCTTTTTTTTTTCTTTTTTCAGTACTGGGGATTAAAACCAGGGGGCGTGCATGCCAGGCAAGTGCCCTACCAGTGAGCTACATCCAGAGGCCTTTTAAAATATTATTTTGAGACAGGGTCTTGCTAAATAGCTCAGGCTGGCCTTGAACTTGCAATCCTCCAGCTTCAGCCTCTCCAGTAGCTGGAATTACAGGTGTGTCACCATGCCCAGTGAGCCTCTCTCTTTTGGTGGTACTGGGGATTGAAACCAGGGACTTTGCACTGAGCTGCATCTCTAGCCTTTAGTTTTTTGAGACAGGGTCTTGCTAAGTTACTAAGTTGCAAAGGCTGGGCTCAAACTTGTGATATCCTTTTCTAACAGACTCATCTGATTAGGTCGGGCCCACCTGGGATGATCTCCTTTTGATTCATTTAAATGCAACTGATTGTGGCCTTTAGTTACATCAGCAGATTCCTTCAGCCTTGCCCCTGGCCTTGGCCTGGCCTCGGCCTTTGCCACCCTCTTTGGTGAGAACCAAGTTCCAGGTCCTGCTCTTTATACCCAAGGGGCGAGGATTACGTAAGGGCTTACATTCAAGGCTCAGCTGAGAATTCTGCCACCGCACGGGTGTGGCAGATCTGTTGCCCACGGTGGTGTTGAGGCGGACCTTACACGACACAGTTGACCTTCTTGACCACTGTTAGGGTACAGTCCATGAGTGTAAGTCCATTCGCACGCTTGGGTGACCATTCCCACACCGGTCCACCCCGTGAGCATAATAAGCCACGCTTGTCTCGCGAAGTAAGCAGCCAGATGGTCACCCCCTTCAAAAGAAGTGGACAAATGAGGTCCACTGAGGAGGAAGTCACTCTATTCAGTGCACGTTTATCAAGGGGCCACAGCATGGTGTCTTCTCTGCCGTGCCCTGGGAGATAGCACTGCACAATCAGTCCCAGCCCAGTGTAGGGAAGCCCACACCAGACACCAGAGTAAACATGCTGTTTTGCCAGCCAGCGTCTCTTCCCTGCAAGACCCAAGCCCTCCATGCACCATTCCTGCTGGACCAGAATACAGGACATGGGAAAGGGGGCAGTGGTGCTGGCCCAGCCAAAATGGCTCCACACACCACACCTCCTAGACACTGTGATTGGTCCAGAGGGTAGCAGGTGATCTTGCAGCACCAATCAGAGTCTTCTCTGGGGTTTCCATTTGGATATTGGGGGGACAGACTTCAGTCTTTTTTTTTTAATAGGAGAGCCTTCAGGTGGAGCAAAACTAGGCAGACAGGAACAGTACAGACACCGGAGAGAGAATCCAAAGACCAATACCATTGTCTGAACACTTGTATCTAGCTATGCCTGAAGCTGGCTTGCATAGTTTCTAGTTAAGTGAGCCAACCCATTACCTTCAGCTTTACATGTATTTGGACTGCAATCGGCGGAAAGGAAGAGTCCCATTAGGAAGAGAACCCAAGAAGTCCAGTGCTCTGCTCACTCTACTGAACTGTGGTCACCAGGTCTCAAGACACTTTTTTAGGTCATAAGTCACCTTTTCTCAAAATCTCTTAGAATCCTAATTCTGTCAACAAGGCCTCTCTCTCTCCTTAGGTCCGGTCCACGTGAGGCAGGGCTGAGCCCAGATGTGTTTCCGTCCTTCCCAGGACCGCGCTGGGCGCAGTCAGTCTGCAGACTGCCTGAGCAGAGCACACTCGGTCCTCGGTACCCCGACTCAGGTGCAGGTTTAAGGCAAGGCTTCTTTCTGAATGTCCAGGTTGCAGGAAACCATCATGACCACCACCAAACACATTTCTTCCAAAGAAGCAACACCTCAGAGGACAGAACTCTGCCAGATGATGCCCTGGTATGTCACAGCCACGGGACGTTCCAGTCTGAGCCTCAGAGCTCCCTAAGGACAGGAGGTCAGTGACTGAAGCTCAACTGCCCACCCAGAGGGCGTCCCCAGAACAGAGGGAGCAGGCAACATAAAATAAAGGATTGCTTTGTTTTTCGGCTTCAGAATCTCAGTCTTCTTGGGGCCTGTGCTCCCTGGTGCAAAAAGGCAGGAGAGGGCACTAAATGGCTTGTGCAATACCAGCAGGCCATCACAAAGCTGGACACGTGTGAGCCCAGAGAAACAGCCTGGGCAGACACAAACGGGCACCAAAAAGGGGAGAGACAGCTGCATCCTCAGGGGAAAGCTGGGGAGTCACATCGGGGGTGTTGAGTCAACAGACAGAGGGCTGTGCACCCGGCTTCTGTCATCTGGGGCCAGCAGGCTCACATGTCTTTCTTCTTCGGTGTCACAATGTCCCGAAACCATGGAATGCTCTGGCATGTCAGGTGGCCCACGGAGGAGGGGGCAGCAGCGTGGGAACAAAGCGCCCTCATCCTCTCCTTCGTTTATTCTACACTGCACGCCTGTCTCTCGCAGGTCTCCTGCTGGGTTCTGGGAACACAGTCAATAGATGAATGAACCTGTAAGGTCGTCGTTCACACGGAGCTCGGGGCTGACACAGAAGTCGGGTATTAATCAAATAACCTGGCGAAGAACACAGTGGCCACAGGTCCAGCTGACACCAGGCACCTGGCGGCTGCCGCGCTTTCCCGAGTATGCTCTGGAGTTCTAATTAAGGAAGGAAAGGATGCTGGGGAGGCCCGACTTGTTTTTCATGACCCCAAAACTGGCTCTGGCTCTCTCTTTCCCAAGGCCTTGGCATTCTGCTACATCTCAAGCCCCTTTTAAAATGTTGTTTACACAGGGTCTTGCTAAGTCGCTAAATTGCCCAGGCTGGGCTCGAATTTATGATCTTCCTGTCTCAGCCTCCCACAGTGCTAGAATTACAGGCGTGCCCCACCATGCCTGGCTGAAAATTTCTTTCGTTACAGTCTGGCAACAAATGAGTCCTCGGGAGCCCCAGGTCTCACAGAAGTCTTTAGAGGTCCCTACGTGGCCTGCAGGGCCAGTCTGGCAAGGCAAGCATGGCGCCGCGCACCACCACCGCGCAGGTCTGAGAGGGCCCGCCCAGCGCGAGGGTCCCGCACCCAACGTGCTGCGGGCTGGGGGCGGGCGCTGCGGGGAGGGGTGGGGCTTCGGGCGCAGCGCTCGTCCCCATTGGCTCTCAGGGCTGTTTTACGCCTGCGCGCTGAGGCCACCAGGCATAGTCTTCCGGCCACCTCGCACGCCACTGCTGCTTTGGCGGGAGTTAGAGGTAGGTGCGAGGTGTAATCCGCGGGAGCTGCTCTCAGGCCAGGCCAGGTCGGACCAGGCCCTGGATCCTTCAGGGACCTTCCCGCGTCGGGAACTGGGCCCGGCGGCCTTCGAGTGCAGGTGGGGCGCGTGTCTGTGTGGACCGAATGGAGCGCGGGCCTCTCAGGCCCATCGAGCAGATGAGGCCTCAGGGGTCCCGTTGCGGGGAGAGCGCTGGGGAGTCCTGCTTGGTGTTCTTGGCCTGCTTTACCTCAGACGGGGGTGGGGGAGAGCATGGAGGAGGGACGTTGGACCCCGCCACCCAGGGGTCGCCCTTCCTCCCTTTGCCCTGGGTCAGGTGTCGCCGGGGTTGGGGGCGGGGGGCTCGAGCGGAGCCTTAAAGGACGAGCCCTTTGTTGGCACGGGCACTGCAGATGCAGCGGCCTCATTTTCATCCTTGGATTGAGGATGCAAGCTCAGATGTGCACAGGGGGCAGGTGTGAACGGAAAGGCTCACACTAGCAGGGCAGGCCCCTGCGGGGCAGGTAGGGGCCCTTGAAGTCATCCACAAGACCTGGGCTCCCTGAGGTGAGACAAGGACTCATTTGTAGCCAGATTCTAACGAAAGGGGCAGTGGTCTCCTGGCGTCCCCAGCCAACGACCTGTGGGGTGTGTGCACAGAGACCCCAAATCTCACATCACTTACAATAGCAACTGGCAGTCCTGATTATTGTATAACAAGCTCTCCACTTTTTAAACTTTGGGCTTAATTCCTATGGTTTTAGTACATGATGTGGTCAAAAGTATGTATGTGAACTGCATTTGACCATTGGGATGCCAGTTTGCAACCTCTGCAGTAGGCGTCCTAGTGGGAGGGGTTATCTAGGCAGGAGCTACAGACCCATAGAGGTTCCATGTGGGGACTGAGGTGCTAGATGTATCGCAGAACTGCCTGGACTGTGTGAGCTCAGTAGTCAACTTCATTGCCACTGGGGAGTCACCCCCTGCCCTGTCTTTTACTCTGCCCTTTTAGGGCTGGTAGGGATTAGTGGGGTTAGGGTTTGGGAACGGAAGAGGCCTGAGCCTGAGGCGGGGACAGACGTCCTGTAAGGGAGGCAGGACTCCCCAGAGCGCAGCCTTAGTTTGGAACCTCCCTGTGCCAATGTCTGTGAGTGGGGCCATGAGAACATTTTTAAAACAGAATGATCATGCAGGAATCATGATCCTATTACTCCATGGCTTTGTGGTTCTTTTTTATTTGGTTAGTGTTTTGTTTTTTTGAGACAGCATCTCACCATGTAGTTCAGGCTGGCTTTGAACTCACTGTGTATTGGCCTTGAACTTGCAGCAATCCTTCCGAGTGCTGGGATTACAGGTATGCACCACCATGCCTGGCTTTGGCTTTATGGTTCTGAACTGAACTAACCGGACAGCAAAAGGGAGAGCCTGACTTCCTAGAGAGGAAGTCACAGTCATCTCGCTCCTGCCACCCTCCTCTGTGCATGTGGGCTGCCAGGTGCACAGAGATGTGCACTTGCTCTTAGGACACCTTTGGACGATGTGGGGAGGGGAAAGCGGAGCCCTGGTGTGAGGCTTCACATGGCTGTTTGCCCAGTAAAGCTCAGGAAACCTAAGGAGAGGGTGTTCTAGAGGAATCATGAATGCAGAGCCATGGGCAGAGTCTGGGGTTGGCAGGAAGGGAGAAGGTGGGGTGAGGAAAATGTAAATTATTACACCAGCCTGCTGTCAGGGATGAGGCAGGAGGTCAGGGTAGAAAGGATTTTAGGGTCTATTTATTTGTGCCAGAAGGGATTTGATGCTGTTGCATAGAAGTTAGATATATGCTAGTCCTGGGGACTGTTGTGGGAAGGTGATGCCAAGTGGTACCATCTGTGGAGAATGCCACTTGAGAGTGGACTGAGCGTGGAAAAGTCTTACCTTGTCCCAAAATGGATGAGCATTCCTTGTGACCAGGTCTGTGTGGCATTTCTCTGTGCTCTGACACAGCCATAAGGACCCCAGTCTCTGTAAGGCCAGATGGGTAAAGAGCTGTCTTGCAGGGAGGGGAAGAGCAGTTGAGCAGGACCTGGTGGCCTCCTGGTGACTGTCCTGCTACTCTCTGGTAGCCTCGTAGCTGTTCTGCAGTCCAGCCCGCGCTTTCCCTTGCACAGTAAAGCTCCAGTCTGTGCTAGGAGATGGCAGGGTGGGCGTTGCTGGTAGGACAGCCAGTCCCCCTCGTGTTGGTGTGAGAAAGCCACTGGCCTGTGACACCGCACGGCCTCTTAAGGACAGCTGGCTCCTTGGGCCTTTGAGCTGAGCCAGCTCCTGGCTTCCTATGTCTGTGTCACTGCTGCTGGCCTGGGCGTTGTCTGTCCTGGGATGGGGCCATGAGGGTCCTTCCAAGAGCTCCTAGGTTAGGGTTCAGACTCCATGAGGCTCCATCCTTTCACTTTTCCCAAGGCCAGATTCCTGCGGGGAGAGAGAGGTGCCTGGTTCTTAGATCTTAGAGACTTACATCAACACCATGTTGGAATCTGGATCCCAAACCCAGCAGAGCAGCAGCCCCAGTGGCCCAGAGGTAGTGGCACCCGTTCTCAGAATGCCCTCTGCCCTCCTTTCCTGTGCCCCTCGCTCTTGGTGCCCTCCTTCCTCTGCCAAGGACCTTGAGTCCTCACTCTCCCTGTGGCCCTCTTCCAGGCCAGCCTGTGGTCCTCAGGCTTTAGTACGAAGCTGGAGGCTGTCACCCCATTTCTCGGCAAGTATCGTCCCTTTGTGGGTCGCTGCTGCCAGACCTGCACCCCTAAAAGCTGGGTAAGTGATGAGAGGGCTGCCCCCACATCTGCTTCCTTTTGTCTTTCCTTGCCTGCGCCAGGCCTCTGCTTTTGTCTTTGACGGGAGTAGAGGCACTGGCGTTGGGTGCGTTGTTGGGCTGCCAGGGCTGAGCGAGTTGGCTGGGGAGGTGCAGAGGGACCTTGGGGGAACAGGTGTGCCAGAGGGCTGGTGTCTGTGTCTTGCTGCACAACCTTCGAGACCCCCTGTGTGTTCATGGCGGGTGCCAGTGCTGAGGGGCTGGAGATCCAGGCTGTGGGTCCTCAGGGACTGTTCGTGTGCTGCTCTCCAAGAGGGCGATCCGGGCAGCCTGCGGTGCACCATTATGAGCACGGAACCCTTTTTCCTGAGCCAGCATCAGGGTCCGGGGTCAGGCACCTTTTGAGAGATAACTGCTGTACGATCCTTTCTCCTAGTAGACTTGAAGGGCCATTGGGCAGAGGCTGGAGGGGCAGGGCAGGCACTTCCCTTGGTGCGCGGAGGCCCCTCAGGACACACTGTCCCTGCCCCCTGGGCAGGAGTCCTTCTTTCACAGGAGCCTGATGGACCTGGGCTTCTGCAATGTGATCCTGGTGAAGGAGGAGAACACCAGGTAGCCAGGGTGGGGAGGTGGGGGGAGGGCCTTTGGGATGCCGACATCTGGGGCCCCGTTTGGGGTGCCATTTTCTTTCTGTGCGGGGAAAAGAAGGGTCCCCATCCTGTGCTCCATCCCCACTGTGGGGAGGCAGGCTTGGCACCGTCCTGCAGCGCCTTCTGTGAGTGCACGTGCATCACCCATTGTGTCCCCTCGGGGGTGGGGGACATTGGGGCTGAGAAGGCAGGCATCCCTTCCCTGCTGTGATAAACCAAGCTCAGGTGTTCTGGGGTACAGCGCTGGAGTTGACGCCCTCCTGATGAGGGGAGGCCGCTCTGAGCCATTGCCTCCCCATGCACGCTCAGGTTTCGGGGCTGGCTGGTTCGCAGGCTCTGCTGTTTCCTGTGGTCCCTGGAGCAGCGCATCCCCCCCTGCCGGGATGCCCCGCAGAAGATCATGGAAAGTGTTGGGTGAGGAGAAGGATTGAGGTCGCGCTTTGAGGCTCCTTAGCGGGGCAGCAAAGGCTCGGGGCTTGAGGGATGAAGAGGGTTGGCGGAGGCAGGTTCCCAGAGTGTTAGCTCTGCAGGGCCCCTCCTCAGAATGCAGGTGCAGACTGAAGGGCATGCTGCCTGGGTGTGTGTGTGTGTGAGTGTGCGTGTGACATGAGCCCTGCAGCCCGCTCAGCCCAGCACCTCCTCCTGACCCCTACAGGGTGCAGAGCCTCCTCTCAGGGAGAGCCCCGGGAGGGGCTGGAGAATGCCAGCCACCTGCCCTGGTGAAGAAGGAGGTGAGGCACATCCTGGGCCATGTCCAGGCCCCGCCCCGCCCCTTCCTGCTCAGGTAACTGTGCCAGAGGCCACCTGTCCCCGGGCTGGGGCCTCTGCCCTCTGGAGAATAGTGTTGGCTGGGCTTGGGGAGGGCTGGATCCCTCTGGGGGAGCTAAATGGGGTTTCCTCTACACGGGGTGGCACGCCTGGTGGGCATAGGGCACTGTTCAGGAAGTAAGGTGTGAAGAGACACAGCTGAGAGAAGGCAGGGGTAGGGTGAGCCTGAGAGAACCCAAAGGGAGGAAGAAGAGATGGGTCCTCCAGGGCCAGAGGGGAAAAGGAGCCAGCCGTGGGGGCACAGGAGGGAAAGTGTGAGCAGGACAGTCTTGCGAGAGGGAAGACACAAGGCCTGGCCCTGGGCAGAAAGAAGTCAATGTGGCTGGGAACTGGCAAGTGAGAGCCACTGGGGATGAATTTGAGAGGCAGAGAGGGTGAGATCGTACCGGGCCATACAGTAAGTGCAGGCTGGATCTCTGAGGGCAGTGAAAACCTGCTGTGAGGGTTAATTGAGAAGTGACTGGGGGTCCAGAGTAGAAACCAAAAGAGCACGTGGAAGGGTGTTGTGTTAGTCCAGGCAAGAGCCCCTGGTGGACGGTAGAGGCTGGACAAAGTGGATTGAGAGGTGAAAGAGGTAACGTGACTCTCTGATGGGTTGGGTGATGGGGCTGGGACCAGTGAGGGTAAAGGAAGAAGTCACGGGGAAGCCCTGCTTCTGACCTAGTACCTGGTCTGTGCACAGAAGGGGACGGGCGTGGGAGAAACGGGTATGGCCCAGGAAGGACGTTTTGGACTTGGAAACTTCTGCTGCCTGAGTGAGGACTGGGGCTATGGGGCTGGGGCTCAGAAGAGTGGCGGGGGTCAGAGACACACACTACAGAGCTTTAGCAGGCAGCTGGTGGTGACACCAGGGAGGAGGCCCTGAGAGAAGGAGGCCTCAGGGTCCTGTCAGGCTCACCTGCCTTAAGTGCTGAGTGGCTGATGGGCAAGGACAGGACGTCCAGGTTGGTGACTTTGAGCAGCCCTCCACGGTGACAGTTTCTTCCTTCACTTTCTTGACCTTACCCAAGCCACCAACTTCTCCTGTCTTTTCTTCCTCTTGGCCTAGCTTAGATTCCAGGCTCATCATTTCGCCCTCAGAGCAAGTTGTTGGCACAGCCCCAGCCCCTTCTCGGGTGCCCAGGCAGGCAGACGGGCTGGAGGAAGCCACCATGGGAGGACAGATGCTTTATTAGCGCAGGTGTCACAGCACGGGACAGTGTCCAAGGCGCCCATCTAGACCGTGCCTTCTCAGACTGTGCTGTCTGTGGATGCCCCATCTCCTGCCTCGTGGAGAAATGGAAGCCATCAGGTGGGGTCTCGTGTGACCCCTGACAGCTTGGTTGGTGTCACTTCCCAGGCTCTTCAGCTGGGTGCTGCTGCGGTTCCTGAGCCGCCTCTTCCTGAACGTGCAGCTCCACAAAGGCCAGATGAAGATGGTGCACAAGGCCGCTGAGGCGGTGAGCGGCCACGCTGGGTGGCAGAGCAGGAGCAGAGGCCAGGCAGGCCCCCAAGTCCAGACCAGCCCCATTGGCCAGTGGGAAAAATCCTCTGCTCTCGGGCGAACTTGCCCTCTGTCTCACAGTCCTGCTCCCGTGGGGCTTCCTCTAACGTCTTTTCATCATGGTCCAAACAGCCGTTTGTCAGTGCGTCATTACCTTAAAAGTTGTTGGAAGGCTGTTCTCCTTTTGGGAAATGGCTCAGAGGAGGGACTCATAGCCCTGTCTCCCCCTGTCCCCTGGGGCTACCCCGGGCCCACAGGCTGGGGACAGGGTGGCACTCGCCTCTGGCTCTTCTGGAGCAGGGCTCGCCGCTCGTCCTCCTCTCCACTCACAAGTCACTCCTGGATGGGATCTTGCTGCCCTTTGTGCTGCTCTCCCAGGGCCTGGGCGTGCTCCGCGTGGCATGGGACCCCCATGCCTGCTCCCCTGCCCTCAGGTAAGAGCCTGGGCCTTGCCCACCCTGCGAGAGGTCCCAGGCTGGGGCAGCGGCATGTGGGGTATGCTGGCAGCAGCCCTCTAAGCCCCTTTCCTGGGCCCACTCCCACACAGACTCTCCTGTCCCCTAAGCCCAGCCTCTCACCACTCTGCCCTCCACCCCACAGAGCTCTGCTAAGGAATCTTGGGGGGCTTTTCCTGCCTGCAGAGGCCAACCTCTCCCTGGATAGCTCCGAGGGGGTCCTCGCAAGGGCGGTGGTCCGAGCCGTAAGTGTCCCCATGGCTGTGTATGGGCCAGGCCGAGGTATAGGGGTCTGTTTCTGCTCTGGCCTTGACACTTGCCCCTCTGCCCCAGGCCGTGGAGCAGCTGTTGGTCAGTGGGCAGCCCCTGCTCATCTTCCTGGAGGAAGCTCCTGGGGCCCCAGGGCCACGGCTATCAGCCCTGGGCCAGGCCTGGCTAGGGCTGGTGGTGCAGGCGGTGCAGGCAGGTGTAGTCCCAGATGTTACGCTGGTGCCAGTGGCCATTGCCTACGACCTGGTTCCAGATGCTCCATATGACATGCACCATGTGAGACCCCCTTGCCCTTGGGACCCCAAGTGGATGGACACCAGCTCCAGGCAGGAGGCACTGCTCTGTCCTGTGGTTGAGTCCTCCCCAGGGGTGGGCTTGAAGCAGGCAGTGGAGTGTGTGCCAAGGAGTTCTCCCTATGGTCATTATTCCCTGGTACCTGCCAAGGCCCTACCATCGGTCTCTCATTTCATCCTTAAAAGTCCCTGCCAGGGAGGAATTTCTCCTGTTTAGGGGTTGAGATAGCAAGCTTGGAGTAGGCAAGATCTGTGTGAGGTTGGGCCTAGGATAAAGTTGAGCAGGCTGGGAGCAGTGGTGCCTCTGAGTGGCCAGGGTGGGTGTCGTCTGAGCGCCCCTGCAAGGCTGCGGGACTCAGCCTCTCCCTCCCTGCAGGCCTCGGCCCCCCTGGGGCTGTGGACAGGAGCGGTGGCTATCCTGCGGAGACTGCGAAGCTGCTGGGGCTGCAGCCACAAGGTCTGCGTCCGAGTGCACCTTGCCCAGCCCTTCTCCCTGCAGGTATGGGGCCAGCTGGCCACAGCTGGGAGGGCCTGGGGGGGCTCACCTCACCTGCCTTGGGTGGGCTGTGTGCAGGTGTCCTGGTGAACCAGTGGCAGCCACTGAGGGTCTTACTCTGGGCAGGAATATACCACCAACGCCAGAAGCTGCTGGGGTGACAGGCAGACCTTGGAGCACTTGCTGCAGCCCATCGTGTTGGGCCAGTGGTATGGTGGGGTGACAGCCCCTGTGCCTGCAGTCCCCACCCCAGGCAGTTGGCAGCCCTCTTCCCACACAACCTGTGTCAGCCAGAACAGTGCAGGGACTCGCTTTGTCCAGTCTGGGGGACAGAAGGGGGCGAGTTCTACGAGCCATCCCCTGGGCTGGCCTTGGTGGGGCGGACACCTTCACCTTAGGGAAGGCTCTAGGGCCCCATGACTGCAAGCTTGGTCCTTTTATTCTTTGATCTGTGTGTCTGTCCCAGTACCATTGTCCCAGACACTGAGAAGGAGCAGGAGTGGACCCCAGTGACTGGGCCGCTCCTGGCCCTCAGGGAGGAGGACCAGCTCCTGGTCAGGAGGCTGAGCCGCCACATCCTGAACGGTGAGGGCGATGCTCTGGGCTTCGGGGGTGTCCCAAGCGACCCTGCTCTGTTTGGGCCACCATCAGTGGATCCTTCTGAGTGGGTGTGTGTGCCTGGCCCATCTAACCTTGGTGGCACACTGGAGTCCTCCCCTGCCCCTAGGGAGGAGGGCAGCTAGGGAGCAGCCGAGGGCACACAGGGCCTCCTGTGCCAAGGACGAGCCGTGTGTAGGGCATGGGCCCAGCTGTAGCCACTTGCCTGAGGCCCTAGCCCACCTAGGGCTCATCCCCTCTCCTCAGCCTGCCTCTGGCTGTAAATGGGAAGAGCCAAGCCAGGGGCTAACCCAGTGCCTGCTTGGAGGGGCCCCTTCAGAGGTGTCTGCTGACAGTATCTCAAGTGCCCCTCTTTGGGGTGGAGACTGCAGGGCGGGTGTGGCAGTGGAGACTTGATGGAGGACGGTGGGACCAGGCCTCTGGGCCATGGCCCTGACCAGCAGCCCACCCAACCCCAGCCAGCGTGGCGAGCTCGGCAGTGATGAGCACGACCATCATGGCGACGCTGCTGCTGTTCAAGCACCGGAAGGTAGGGCACAGCGTGGTGGGGCCTGGGGTGCAGCCCTGCTGCCCACTCAGCCCTGCTCTGCCCCCCAGGGAGTGGCCCTGTCGCAGCTGTTGGGGGAGTTCTCCTGGCTGACAGAGGAGATGCTGCTGCGCGGCTTTGACGTGGGTTTCTCGGGGCAGCTGCGGAGCCTGCTGCAGCACACGCTGAGCCTGCTGCGGGCACACGTGGTCCTGCTGCGGGTCCACCAGGGGGACCTGGTGGTGGTGCCGCGGCCTGGGCCAGGCCTTGTGCACCTGGCACGCCTGAGTGCTGAGCTGCTGCCCGCCTTCCTGAGTGAGGCGGTGGGTGGTGAGTTCCCAGGGCTTGGTGGGTGGGAGGTGTGCGAGGAGAGGGGCGCGGCCCATCCTCACGACCCTTCTCCACCAGCATGTGCCGTGAGGGGGCTGCTGGCAGGCAGGGTGCCGCCTGAGGGGCCCTGGGAGCTGCACGGCGTAGAGCTGCTGAGCCAGAGGGAACTGCACCACCAGGTCCTGCTGCTGCTGCACCTGCTGCCAAGGGACCTGCTGCTGTTGCAGGTCAGGCCTGCCTCTCGAGACCCTACCTCGCCCCATCCCTGGAAGCCTGCCCTGCTCTACCTTATCCCGTCCACGGGACCACCCCCTCCACCCCTCGCTGCTCCCAGGAACCCACCCCACTTCTGCCTTATCCCATTCAGGGGAACCCCCACGCCCCCGCTGCTGAGCCCCCAGAAACCTGGCCTTTGCCCCACCCCTGGCCTGGTCTCCTGAGGCTACACAGGTACCTCTCTTCGCCAGCCCTGCCAGTCTTCCTACTGCTACTGTCAGGAGGTGCTGGACCGGCTCATCCAGTGTGGGCTCCTGGTTGCTGAGGAGGTAGGCAGGGCAGCTACCCCAGGCCCCCTGTGCTGTATGCTGCCCTGTCCTCCCAGGGGACGGGGAGGCCTCACTCCACCACCTGCCCCAGGCCCTTCGTCTCTCACCATGGGACTGGATGTGCATGCCTGGAAGGTTCCTGCCACACTTCTAGGCCCTGTATTTCCTGCCCACAGAGCTCTGGCCCCTGTGGGTAGGCGCTCACTTCCTCCCACACTGCACATGTTATGGCCTGGTCTGGCTGTGGCATCCTTCCTGGCTCCTCAGATCTGCTTTCCTGGTTTCACCTGCATGCACCCGGTCTGGGGGCTGAAGGGCGGATGCTTGACCCGCCTGCCAGGGACCAATGGCTCCCACGGCCCCCAGACCCCAAGCTCTCGGCCAGCCTGTGATACAGGGCGACAGCGTTTGAACGCAAAGCTGCTGTGGAAACTGAGTGGAGACTTCAGTGACAGTGACAGTGATGACTTCGAGGAGGCTCAGGGCCGGTGCTTCAGGGTGTGTTGGGAGGAGCCTGGGAGGGAGGCTGGTGGCAGGGAATGCAGTGGGGCACCGCCCTCACCCTGACCTGTTCCCTTCCAGCTCAGTGAGCAGTCTCGCTGCCCTGACTTCTTCATCTTCCTCTGTCGCCTGCTCAGGCCACTGCTCAAGGCTTTCGTCCAGGCTGCAGCCTTCCTCCGCCAGGGGCGGCTGCCCGATACTGGTGAGGCCCGCCTCCCCTGTGCTGCTCAGGGCTCTGCCCACGGGCCTGGTCTAGATCTTCTCTCCCGCAGAGTCGGGCTACGTGGAGCAGCTGTTCGAGTTCCTGCAGACCAGCGCCCAGGAAGAAGGGCTGTTCGGTGAGTCCCAGGCAACTAGCCCAGGCTCCTGGAGGCGGAAGGGTTTGCTGGTGGCTGCTGCCCCCTCCTGGGCAGTGGCAGCCTGACCCCAGGAAGGACAGCCACAGCTGAGCCCAGCCCTGCACTCCTTAAAACAAGAAAAGCTGTGCCCAGTGGCTCCCTGCCCTGTTCCCAGCCTTCACTTCTCTTCCTCCAGAGTACGCAGACCCAAACCTCGCCATGAGCGCTGTCTGGACCTTCAGAGACCTGGGGGTGAGGGGGCTAGCACTGCCGTCTTCCTGCCCTCTGCTCCTGTCCTCAAGCTGTGGAGCTGGCCCTGATGATACCTCATAGATGGGATTTGCTCAGGAGTAGATGTGTGATGGTGGACTGGGTGGTACCCCCTGCCCTAGTCTCCTAAACCACTGGCTTCCCTATTCCCAGGTGGGGCGCCAGGGTGGCTTGAGACATGAGTTGTAGCATTCACACTCAAGACACTGAGGCCTGAGGGACCACAGGTCTCAGTGCAGGGCTCCAGGGGACAGGCTCGGCCTGGAGCACAGCCCTCATGGTCTGTGTCGCCGCCAGGTGCTGCAGCAGACACCCAGCCCTGTGGGCCCCCAGCTCACCCTGTCCCCTGCGTTTGCCAGCCAGGACAGTCAGGACAAGCTGGAACAGTTCATCGGACAGTTTGTGTGTAGCTAGGATGCGGGGCAGAGCCTGTTCCGAGCCTCCTCGGCCCAGAGCTGGAGTCATACAATAAAGTCTATGGTAGAATTGTCTCTTGCTGTCTCTGTCCTTTTTTGTGATAAACAAGAGGACCCGATGAGTCCTCTTTCCCTACAGTGTGGCTGCTCCTTCCCCAGCCCTATGAAAATGAAAAAAAGCCCTGAAATTCAAAGATCATCAGAAGCCAGGGTGTGGCTTTGCCTTGTTAAGTTTATTGTGGAGGCTTCCATCTTCCTCCCTCCTATCTGAAGAGCAGCCCCGGGGGCGAGGGCTGGCACTGGGCCCACTGGCAGCAGGTGGCCATCCTGTCCCGGTCTGGGCTTGTGAGGGAGCTATCACACCACCTTGTTGACGATGACCCCAAGTTCTTCAATCTCACACTGGACCTCATCCCCCTTCTGCAACAGCAGGCCGGAGGGTTCAGCCCTGGCTCTGGCACACCCAGGCCTGCAGTTCTTGTCCATGACAAGCCTGCTCAGCCAGCTCGGGCCCCGTCCTTGCCCCCTTCTCTTAGCTGACCTACCTTGAGATAGATGGGTGGCTTCCTGAACATCCCAACACCTGGGGGCGTCCCAGTCAGGAAGATATCCCCTGGGTAAAGAGTGACAAACCTAGGGCAAAGCAGAAGGGCCAGGTGGGACACAGGCCAGGGGGCCACAGCCAGGGCTCGGTGCCGGCTCTGGCCACTTACCGGGAGACCCAGGCTATGAGCTGCTCTGTCTTAAACACCATCTGGTTGGTGTTGCTGCTCTGCATCACCTCCCCGTTCACTCGGCAGCAGATCTTCAGGTTGTGTGGATCTGAAATACAAAGCAGCACTGTGGGGCTACCCCATTTCCTTCCAAACCCCTCCCGGCTTCACACCCTGCCACGTGAGAGGGCCCCCGTCTGCCACCTTGGCTCACATGCTACCCTTCCAGTGTAGACACTGCCCCCGCTTCCCTGCCACCCTCAGAACACCAGCCAGTGCCACTTGGGCAAGTGAAGGAGGGGAGAAAAATGGCTGGCAGTTTTGCCTTAAAAAACCAGCCATCTGTCCACAGTAGAGGCAGGCAGAGCTGTAAAAATGACTTCACATCTACAAAGCAGCAGGGGCAGTGAAATCCCATGAACCCGCTGCAGGCGGGCAGCGGCCAGCCCTGGCAGTATAGTATTCTGGCTAAACTGCACCTCAGCTCCTTGGTGGCAGCTGTTCTGCGCCCCCGAGGTAGCTTCCTGAAGATGGCGTGAGCCCTGGCCGCCCTCGGTGTGGCTCACCCCACGGCCACCCCACCCCTCCAGCAGCTTCAGGCTGCACTGTCCTCCCGCCCTCCTGGGTCAGAGCTGCCTGTGGCTGCTGCTGTCCTGTGCATGCAGTAGCTGGGCAGGAGCCTGCTGGTGCTTCCACATTTCCCTCCGTTTGGAAAGCGAACAGGCTCCACCACAGCCACTCTGCGTGACGCTCGGGGCCCCTGTGCTTCCTCCCAACTTAGCCTTTCCAGGCAGTGGCAACCAGAGGCAGCCCGACCCACCCTCCGGTGCGGCTCTGTTCTCTGTCATTCACTTTATGAACAAGTTCCACCACTGCTGCAGCCGTGTCCCCCATACGGGGTGCAGGAAGGACGCCTGCGGGAGAACTCACAGCTGGGGCTTCAGCTGCTCTCTGCAGGGGCAGCAGACGCCAGCTAGGGCCACACGCCTACTTCCCGCAGTACTGCCTTCTGACCCTGAGTATCTGCAAGGGCAGGAACAAGTGGCAAAGACCAGAGACCTACCTGCTACACTGTCCTTGGTAACCAAAGCAGGGCCCAGGGGGCAGAAGGTGTCAAAGGTTTTTCCCAACAGCCACTGCTTCCCATTGCGTCTTACTTGCCAGTCCCGAGCACTCACATCATGAGCCACGGTGAAACCTGCCACGTGAGCCATGGCATCTGTGGCCTATGGGGGCAGGGATTTGGCTAGATAGGCTACGTCACAGGTGACACTAACCCCAGAACAGGATCTCAAGGCCGTTATTACACGTTAGTAGCCAGAGCAGCCAAAGGTGGGGGGCAAGGAGCCAAGCAGCAGGGAGGTGCTGACCGCATCCCAGTGGCAGGGACAGCAGGCACCAGCAGAAGCTCAGGTGGCCTGGGCCCCTCTTCTGTCTCACCTGGATATGCTTGCCTTTCTTCCCAATGACGACAGCCAGCTCCACCTCCCAGTCCACCTCCTGTAGAGCGGGAGAGGGCAGTGAACTGTGGCGGCCCTGAGGCCTATCCCTGAGCCGAGAGGTGGCACACTGGACCTCAGGGCTGGGACCTCTGCCAGTGGGCCTTGGCTGCCAGCCCACATTTGCAGTCACCATGACCAGAGCCAGAATGACAGGAGAGGTGTGACACATAGAGCCCTAAGCTAGCATAGCTTCCCCCTGTGACTAGAAGAGCAACATGTCCGGGGAATGAAGTTTAAAAGTCGCTCTTGATGCCTTCTACAAAGGACAATACCAGCTAATAACGGCAACTATAACCTGCTGTGTGTTAGGTGCTCAGTGCTATAACACAATGACTTTAATAATAAAAAGATCAACATCCCAGAACTGATGTAGCCAAAGGGCTTCAATAAGCAAGTCAAAAAAAGAAATACTCATGGTTAGAAAGGATGAACAAATGCTCAGTCTCTCCCCAAATCAGCAAAATGCCACTGCTAAACAGATAAAATTTAGCCTCTCAAATTAGCTGCTATCGCCACTGTAACAACCAGAGCTGTGTAAGCACACGTGACACCCAGGTGCCAGTCTCTAACGCCAATCCCCACGGAAAAGAACGAGGAAACGGCCAATCCCAGGTCCAGGACACAGTACAGATGAGGCTGGAATGACAGTGCAGCTGGAAGGAAGTGCTCAAAGAGTGAGGGGAGGGCGCCACGCCGTGGCCCCACTGGCCAAACCAGCCACGAGTGGAGTGTTAGGTTATGGATTACGATCAATATGAATGAGAATCAGGAATTCACCGTGATATGAGGCAGCTTTTCTTCACACAAGAATGCCATCTAATTGGAGTAGAAGGCATAATAGAAAAATCGTCTGTCAGGG
This sequence comes from Erethizon dorsatum, assembly GCA_028451465.1. Taxonomy (NCBI): domain Eukaryota; kingdom Metazoa; phylum Chordata; class Mammalia; order Rodentia; family Erethizontidae; genus Erethizon; species Erethizon dorsatum. Next base: position 9,436,859 of record CM051824.1, read on the forward strand.
CTGGTGAGATAGCTCAGCAGCATAAGTGCCTGCCTGGCAAGCGCAAGGTCCTGAGTTCGACTCCTGGTACCCACATAAAAAGGAAAAAAGGGCCGGTGGTATCGCTCAGCGGCACAAGCACCTGCTGGCAAGCATGAGGTCCTGAATTTGACCCCTGGTACCCACAAAAAAAAAAAAAAGAAAAATCGTCTGTCGACCCCCCACTCAGTGCAAACATGGATTCAGGTATGGGTGACATAGGGTCCCTGGGTGGAAAGCAGCGGGGTAGCAAAAGTCACCTGATCCTGAACTATGACCCTGCACCACTCATTCATTCCAACCGGAAGACACAGCTTACAGAGACGAGGTGAGTGGTCACATTCCAGGGCCACCTGATGGGAGCCTCCCAGTGGGATGCAAGGGGAGGTACACACCGTTTCCTGTGTCTGCTCTTGGCAGGAATGCTTAACCTGAATCTCATCACGGGGAAACAAGACCAAACTAGAATCCGGATATGCTCTGAGAAAACCTGACTGGATTCTTCAAAAAGTGTCAGGGAAGAGAAGAAGGCCACAGGGACTGAGACCGAGGATCAGCAAACTACAGCCAGCTTTTGGCCTCTTTTCCTAAACAAGTCTTACCAGAATCCCATCATGTTCATTCATTCACGTATGACCCTTGGCAGTTTTCGCGCTGAAACAGCAGAGCTGAACGGCAGCAGAGTCACCTGACAAAGGCTCTTATTTACCGGTCAGCCCTCTAAGCAAAGGTCTGTGGACTCTGCTCCAGATTAAAGCCACTAACCAGCTATAACCAAATACAGTGTGTGGCCCTGGTTGCTCCTTTATTGATTAAAAAAAAGTAACCGAAGTCAAAGTGATCTCTGGGCTATGTGGGAGCGCAGTATTCTTGACTGGGAGCTGGGACAGCCGGCTTACATATTGACAGTGACGGTCATTGTCTTAGTTGCGATAATGGTGTTATGGTCATGCAGGCCAGTGTCCCTATTCTGAGAGAACGATCTTAATGTCTGTAGCTTCCTTTCAATGGTCTCTCCTCTACAAAAATTGTATTTGTTCATGTGGAGAGAAAAACAAAGCAAATATGGCAAAATGTTAACAGTGAAACCAAGTGAAGAGTGTTCACTGTACGACTTTTTTCAACTTTAGTGTAATTTCCAAAACATTTCTAACTTAAAACTTTGAGAGAAAACCTAACCAGTGTTATTAAGGGTATATGCACTTTTGGTGGGTAAGTGGCTTTTATACTTTTTTAAAATGTCAGATGGGCAAAATTTCTCAAAAGTACTGAAATGCTACCTATATTTTGACATAGACATTCAAATTCTAAGAGTTTATTCTAAGGAAGGAATCATTTCTGGATGTGCAAAGCCTTTTCTATGTAAGGCTATTCACTGCAACACTGTAAAGCCCGACACAAGCAACAAGTCCAGCAGCAGGGTCTAGGGAGGACATGATGGCTACTGGTCCAACAGAAAACCACAGGGCAACCTGAAGTGTGTCAGGGGAATATTTAATGGCATGAAAATCATTCTTGGTGAAGTATTAAGTAAAAAGTAGGTATAGGCAGGAACAGGAAAACACTAGGAAGGTATACAGCAAGACATTAATATCAAAAGCCCTACTCAGAAAGGAAAGAAAAAAGCCCCGGGCAGGGGGAAGATGGCTTTCCAATGAAAATATATTACTTTTATAATCAGGAAAAGATGTACATTAATGAATGCCTTTCCTCTGGGAGGCCAATGCTATCACTGTATATTCTTCCCCCGTAGTTCGTTTCAGGCACTAAGTGACGGGACTCTTGTAGGCAGTCAGTGCCCTGGTGAGGGGCCCCAGTGACGCTGGAAGGAGAGGAGAGGAGAGTTGCTGACCTGACTCTCGGGCGGCAGGACAATCTCATCGTAGGGCCCCACGATGGAGCTGCCAAACTTGCTGAAGATGATAGGCTCCTTGGGCACGGGCACGTTCTGTTCTTTGCAGTGGTCTGCGTAATTCATGCCCGCACACACCACCTTGTCTGGCCGTGTGACTGGGGCCAGGAAGGTCACCTCTGACCGAGAGAGGAGTGGCAGCTGGGCAGCCAGGGCCCTGCAGAAACCAATCAGGAGGGGGGCTGGCTGTGATCAGGTTGGCCATCCTGGGGCAGGCTGGGGAGATCCTGCGGCAGTTCCAAGTTTTGCTTTCTAAAATGTATTTTCTAGATCTATCACCTGTCAGCATCAATGTGACAATCAAGCCCAGCTACTGCCCTTTGATGTCAACACTATTTGTTATTTGTCCAGTGTTTATTTCCTTTCCCCCATTAGGTAATTTATGTCCAAGCAGGTGAGTTCAAAAAGCATGAACAGGGCTGGTGAGATGGCTCAGTGGCGTAAGTGCCTGCCTGGCAAGCGTGAGGTCCTGAGTTCGACTCCCGGTACCCACATTAAAAAAAAAAAAAAAAAAAAAGCACGAACAGAGCCAGGCGTGGTGGCGCATGCCTGTAAAATCCCAGCATTTGGGAGGCTGAGGCAGGAGGATGGCTGCATGTTCGAGGCCAGCCAGGGCTACATAGTGAGTTCAAGGCCAGCCTGAACTACATAGCAAGACCTTGTCTCAAAAAACCCCCCAAAAAACAAAAAGCATGAACAAAAATAAATGGAAAGGTCTCCTTCACCCCTTTTAGTCACCCCATGCTCCTCCCTGCAGATAGCCACTGTGTCTGGGGTCGTTCTTAACAGCTACTCCATGAAATGCTTCTCTCACCTTTTTGTATGCAAATAATAGCACAATATATGCCTTTTTAAAAAACTCAGTATACTTTGAAGATCTCTCCATAACTATATATATATATATATATATATATATATATATATAGAGAGAGAGAGAGAGAGAGAGAGAGAGAGAGAGAGAGAGAGAGAAAGGGAGAGGGAGAGAGTCTTCATTTTATTTCTCCTGGCTGCACATTACTGCTCTGTAGAGATCACCCAATTCCCTAACGAGGGGCATGGAAGGTGTTTCCAATCTTGCAAGAATATAACAGTATGGGAACACACTGTCACCAACACTGTGGGCTGTCAAACCTTTCTATTTCTGCTGATTTAGTGGGTGAAAATAACATCTTAAGATGGTTTTAATCTACTGCTCATCAATCCTTCAGCCAGATCCTATACAGCTTCTGGCTGCAGGGATGCCCCGTTACTCTAGCCCAAACTCAGCAAACAATTATCTTGGAGAAAAGCTCTTTGCAGTCTTCTCTCCTCTAAGGATCCAAGAATCTAAATCACACCCCCAGCTCCCCAAGATGCCTCCCTCTTAGGCTCCTTGGTCCCAGACAACCTCAGGTGGGCACAGACTTAATCCCCTAAGGAAATCAAGTCCTTACTCCACCACCCAATGTTTAATCACCCTCCCTGGGCTGCAGTTTCTCCCTCTGTAAGTTGAATTCCTAAGGCTCTTCGCTCACAGGTGAAAAGGAAAGGTGGGTAACCTGCGTGCTTCTTTGCAAAAGGCTCCTGGCTGGTTGTTTCCCAGGGTGGGGAGGTGGTGGAGGAGGGAGTGCGGGGCAGGGCAGCAGCTGCAGGATGCTGCTGCCTGCCAGTTTACCTTCTTGCCACTGAGAGGGTGGCCTCTCCCTGCTCCAGGAACTGCGTCATTGTTGTGGGGAGTGTGGGGTCAAAGGCATTGAGGTCGATGACACCACCGCCACTCCCTGACTCCAGGCCCAGGTGAGGCCCTGCCAGGTGCGGTGCCTGGAACTGCACCAGTCTCATGTGTCTGCGGGGTTGAAAGGGTTGCTTTCGAGCCTGCAGCAGAGCCGTGAGCAACCTTCTCCTACCACAAACCAGCATCAGCACCTGTGCAGAAAACAGCAGGACACAGAGGAAACGAGATCTCAGAATTCTTCAGGATCCCCACAATTCCTTCAGATGCAGCCCAAGTCCTTCGCCCCATGAACCATTCCTGGCAAACCACATGGTAAGCGGTCAATTTATAAGACATTTCATCCTTATGAAGGTAAAAGATTATAGAGCAGTGACTACTTCATGTTGGGCCCTAAGCATTTAGTCCTGGGGAATTCCAGTCTTCCTCAGCCAGTGTTTTCTGAAAGGTTACAATGTGCCAGGCTGCTGCAGGTCAGACGCAGCCCTGCAGTCCTGCTTGCAAAGGAGAGAGATGTGAAGAAGTGATGTAAGCAAACTTCAGCTAACAGGACTGATGCTGTGAAGACAGCTGCTTGGGCGAGTGCTGCAAGCGGGGATGGGCTGAAGTGAGCAGGACTAGGAATTCACTAAGAGTGGAGACCAGTGTGGCAAGGGGCCAAGGCTAAAACTGGCCTCATAGCTGCCTCCTGCAATCTTTGAAGTGCTAATTTGTTAGCCTGTTGCCCTCCACCTTAAGATGTTTTCCACTGCTCACATGCTCAAGCCTGAACCTCCACCAGGCTGCCCAGCCTTCTAGGATCAGCTCCCTACCTGCCTCTGCACATAGGAATTACTTAGTTTTCTATGCTGGACACAAAAACCTGGGGAGAAGAGGGGCTGCAATCAGTTGGGCTATGCCTTACAGCATTGCTCAGCTGCTTCTCCCGGTTCAGGGGCCACATCTGTCTCTCACTGCTGAGTTGATAGTGCCTAGCTCTGTGCCAGAGTCATGGAAGGCTCACAGTGACTGTTCCATGGTCAAATGACAGAAGCAAGGGCCTGGTTTTCCATTTCTTGGGAGAGCTTGGTGTTATCTCCAGCTCTGCCAATTCTCTTATTTTGTTCTTAATTGGAGTCCAGTCTCCACTCCTCACCTAGTCCCTCACCAGCACAGTGCCTTGCTTTTAAAAATTGCTCTTTATACTAAAAAATGTGGAGGTAGATCTCTGAGCACTTGCCTTGTGGACCCAGTTGGGTCAACGTGCCCTGTCCAGTTAGAGATTCATTAGACTTAGGTCACCATTGTGCTGCTTTGCAAGTGTGGTAAAAAACAGGGGCTTTGTATTTCCTGCCCTGTTGTCTTATACAAATACCAAGCACACTACCGTCAAAAGGCTGTCTGAGCCACAGTGCATGTGCTTCGACACTCTGCACACTAAAATAACAGTAACTCTGCCCGCTGACTGCCAGGTACCATGGTAAGTGTTCTACCTGTAATACTTGGTTTCTTCTCCTGACAACTGTGGACAACAGGTACTGTTAGCCCCATTTTACAGATGAAAAAAATAAGGCTTATGGAGGTTAAGGGGTTTGCCCAAGGTCCAAGGGTCACACAGCTAGGAGGACAAAGAGTTGGTATCTGAATCCGTGTCCAGGTGACATCAAAGTTCTTGATTCAGAAGCCAGGTGTTGGACAAGCAAGATAACATAGCTTCAACCGGTCCCCACTCCCCCAGGGCACCACCTCCAACAGGAAATCCTCCCGAGGCCCTAACTGGCATCAGCCCAGCCCTCAGCAGGCTGCACACTCGCACTCCTAGACAGCCTCAGACCCGGTGATTGTGTCATTCTCACCTGACGGTCACATGCAGCCTCATTCCACTCTTACAATCGTCCCCTCGGGTAGGGTGCTCTCGTTCTATGGAAGCACCACGGCTTAAGGAGGTAAAACTACCTGTCAAAGTGCCCCCGCTGCTTCCGCAGTAACCTTTATCCCTTACAATTCGAGCTCAAACCAACTCTGCAAGTGTCCTTCGGCAAAAATGCCGCGACGGGATGTGGAAAAAGCACAAGCTTGGCAGCCTGGGTCTCGGGTTTGCACCTGGGACCTTGTCCCGCCGTGCACTCGCTCGGAAGCGAAGTCGGTCCTTCCGTTTTTAGATGTCCAGCTGCACTCCGTGCAGTCAGTCGACGCCCCAGCTACTGCGGGATCAGAAGCAAACGGGCCACCTGCGGCCAGTCGTGTCCTCGCCAGAGACGCCCTCCCGGCCTGGCCCAGACCCAACCTACCTGGCCGCGACGGCCGGTCCTGCCCGGCACCCTTCGCTGTGGGGTCTGAGGCCGCGGCGCCGCAGGTCAAAGACGGTGGGCACCGGAACCCAGCCACCCCCAGCACTGCACTTGCCGAGGCCCAGCGCGACACCGCTACCGAAAACGCGAGGCGAGCGGCGCACCCTACTGGCGTCACGACGCGATGGCCAATAGACGGGCGCCTGGATCTCCCCGGAAGCCGAGCCGCGGAGGGGCGGGCCCAACGCTGCATCCGGGGGCTCTTCGGGGCCGCGCTGGGCTGTGGGACCCTAGAGTGAGCTCTTTTTGAAGTTTTGCCCCCTGGACTCCACGCTGGCCTCTCCCCATGCCAGGCGTCTTTGTGATCGTTGGGCAAAAAGTGGAGGAGACCAAGTCCTAGTGCACTGGTGAACGGAGACAAAAATTTTTGTCTTTTGACTCTGACATATTAATAAATGGAGGGATGGTTGTATTGGTCTTACTCGTGGGGAACCGGAAGTGTTTTGTCCAAGATGACAGACAACAGGAACAGTGAGGCCGAGATTCCTGACCCCAAGTTCAGCAACTCTCACCCACTCAGCAGCCGTGTCTTCTTGTGTTCTGCCTTGGGCAAGAGTGGGTGGTCTGGGAGTGTGGCATAACCTCGGGCATAGAGCGCGCGCATTCCAGTGAAGAGGTTTCATTAAACAGACGGTTACCACCCAACTCCTCAGCCCTCCAGCATGTGAAGACCTAAGAGTCCCTGGGCAAGAGGGCTCTAAGTTAATCAAGCATCCCGTAGATCATCAAAGGTGAAGAGGTCTGGGCCCTGTCTAAGCACACAAGAGCTCACTGGAAGGCGCTCACCGGGGATTCATGGCCAGGCCTGCATTTGAGATGTGTGACTCCGGCCACTCCCGGGAAAGGTGCTAGGCAAGATGGTGCAGATGAAGGCCATGGGGATTTGGTGTGTGGTAGAGATGGTGAGTGTTCCAGGATGATCATGAGGAAGACCTGGCAGCCCTCAGTGATGACAGGAGGTGGATGTGATAGGGAAGGAGGTACGAGGCCGACTCCTGGGTTTCTAGCCTGGCAGATACCTGTGCCATTCTATCCATGGATACTGGCTTTCCAGAGGGGCAGTGGGCCTGGGGAGAGGATGATGAGCTCAGACTTGGATCAGTTGCATTAATGTGTTTGCAGGACATCCAAAGGGCACTGCAGCATGGGTGGTTGGAGACAGGGTGTGAGGCTTGGGACTCCGGTGTTCCTTGAAGAAGGACAGGATAAAGATAGAAATATTATCTCTATGGGAGTGGCTGTGTTTTCTGTGAGGAGAAACTCATACAAAGCTTTTATCAAGCTGCAGTCCCAAAGATTCTGAAAATACAAGCTACAGACTACAAGGAAGTATTCGGTGAAAGACTTGTATCCAGAATATAGAAAGAACTCTCAGAAGTCAGTAAATAAACCAGTTGAAGAGATTATTGGACAAAAGATTTGAATAGATATTTTGCCAAATATACACAGAAAATTGGACATGAAACGATGCTTACCATCATTAGTCATTGCAGAAATGCCAGTTATAACCACACTATGATGCCACTGCATACGTACACACCAGTTATGACAACTGTTGGCCAGTGCTATGGTTCATGTCTAGATGTCCCCCCAATGCCTCATGTGGTCATGGGACTTTTTCAGAGGTGGCCGAATCTAGAGTGTGTGATGCTGGGATTAAGGGTATGTGATTAGTAAATCCATCTACTGATTGGTTTGGCATAGTTCTGGCTGGGATTAAGGGTGCGAGTGCATACAATATAAGGGACAGAAAGAGTCTCGGCCCTCTTGTTGCTTTGCTACCTTCTGAATGCCATGACTATTTCTCCTCTGTGAGGCCTGTCTGCCATGCCACACTGCCTTGGAGCCAGCTGATCATGGACTGAAACCTCTATAAACTGTGAGTCAAATAAACCTTTTCCCCTTTAACTTTGGGTGCTGAGTATTTTGTCTCAGCAATGAGAAAAGTAACTAAGACAGCCAGCAAGTGGAAGCAGTGGGACTCTCACACACTGCTGATGGGACCATAGAATAGTACAACCACTTTTGACAACCATTTGGCAGATTTTTTAAAAAGTTTAACGTATACTTACTGTATGATCTGGTTATTTCACTTCTGGGCATTGACAGTGTTGAATTTTACCTTAGAATTGTGATCCTAGAAATAGTGAAGATTAAGAAATCTCTCCACCCTTTGTGTTCCAGGAAACAATGTAGTGGAAAGAGCCACCCTTTCCCACATGCCTTGGGTAAGACTCCAGACACTCCAGGCCAAACATAGACCCTCCAAATTCCCATTCTGTGCCCCGTAAGTGATTGGCTGGACTGTTTGTTCATGTTGATCAACTGGAGCAAGTTGCCTGTTAACCAAACCTTAGTTTAGATTCTCTCCTCCCACCAGGCCCCTACTTCGGTTTACCCGCAGCCTGGACCAGCCCCAGCCTGTGGTGAGGGAGGCTTGTCTTGTAAAGCTCTTCATTTGCATCCTTGGCGATGTCCTTTATCATAAGCCAGTAAACTGTTTCCCTCATGTCTGTGAACTGCTCAAACAAATCAGTCAACTCTGAGGAGGACTCGTGGGAACCCCAATTTGTAGTCGGTTGGTCAGCAACCCAAGGATGTGGTTAGCATCAGAAGTTGGGAGAGGCAGTCTTGGGGACCCAGCCCTCAACTCGTGGGGTCCGATGCTACCTTCAGGCAGATGGTGTCAGAACTGAACTGAATTAGAGGACTCCCCATTGGGGTCCACCACTGCAGAATTGCATGTTTGGTGTGTGAAAAGAAACCCCCACACACCTGTTGTCAGAAGGAAACACTGACAATACTCAAAAATCAATAGCCTTTCTGTACACAAATAACAAACTTACTGAAAGAGAAATCAGGGAAACAATACCTTTCACAATAACATCCAAAAAAATGAAATACCTAGGAATCAACCTCACAAAGGATGTAAAAGACCTATACACTGAAAACTGCAGTACTCTGAAAAAGGAGATTGAAGAGGATATCAGAAAATGAAAAGATATCCCTTGCTCCTGGATAGGAAGAACCAATATAGTGAAAATGGCCATACTTCCAAAATTGTTATACAGATTTAATGCAATTCCAATCAAAATTCCAAAAGCATATCTCACAGAATTAGAAAAAACAATCCTGAAATTCATTTGGAATCAGAAGAGACCTAGAATAGCAAAGGCAATTCTGGGCAACAAAGGCAAGGCAGGGGGCATCACAATCCCTGACTTGAAATTATACTATAAAGCTACTGTGATAAAAACAGTGTGGTACTGGCAAAAAAACAGACCTCAAGATCAATGGAACAGATTAGAAGATGCTGAAACAACCCCAGACATACTAAGCCACCTTATCTTTGACAAAGGTGCCAAATACATTCACTGGAAGAAAGATAGCCTCTTTAATAAATGGTGCTGTAAAAACTGGCTCTGCACATGCTGAAGATTAAAATTAGACCCATATCTTTCACCATGCACTAAACTAAATTCAAAATGGATCAGAGATCTAAATATTAAAACAGAAACATTAAATCTGCTGGAAGGTAGGATAGGTAAAACCCTTGAAGACATTGGTGTAGGCAAAGACTTTATGAATAAAACCTCAACTGCACGGGAACTATCACAAAGAATCAACAACTGGGATCTCATCTTATTAAAAAGCTTTTGCACAGCAAGAGAAACCACCAACCGAGTGAAGAGACAACCCACAACGTGGGAAAAAATGTTTGCCAGCTGTTCCTCAGACAAAGGATTACTATCAAGAACGTATAAAGAACTAAAAAAAATCAGACCTCCCAAATTTAAAGACCCACTCCAAAATGGGTATCTGAGATGAATACACATTTCTCAGATGAAGAAATACAAATGGCAAATAAATATGCAAAAAAATGTGCAACATCACTAGTCATTCGAAAGATGCAAATTAAAACAACACTGAGATACCATCTCACCCCAGAAAGAATGGCTATTATTAAGAAATCAACTAATAACAAATGCTGGAGGGGCTGTGAGGAAAAAGGAACACTTCTTCACTGTTGGTGGGAGTGTCGACTGGTGCAACCACTGTGGAAGTCAGTGTGGAGATTCCTCAAAAAACTAGGGTTGGAGGTCCCATTTGACCCAGCTATTCCCCTTCTGGGCATCTTCCCAGAAGAATTAAAAACATCGTACCACAGCAATATATGTGCATCCATGTTTATAGCAGCACAATTTGTAATAGCCAGATCTTGGAAACAACCCAAATGCCCATCAACTGAGGAATGGATAAGAAAGATGTGGTATTTTTATACAATGGAGTACTATTCAGCCATAAAGAAGGATAAGCTGGAGACTTTTGTAGGTAAATGGATGCAACTCGAGAAAATACTCAGAAGTGAAATAAACCGGACGCACATGTGTAAGCATCGTATTGCCTCTCTTGTATGAGAAACTAAAAGAGTAAATAAGATCCAAAGTGTACAATAGACATGGTGAATCAAAAAGAAACTGGTCAAAAGGAAAAGAGAGACTGGAATAGGGGAATAGGGAAAAGAAAGAAGGGAAAGGAAAAAAAATTGTATATATATATAAGATGGTTAAGATAGATACACTACCAATTTTACTTAGTTCATTGAAAAGTAAGGTTTGTGCCAATAATGTTTGGACAATTGAATGCTAATATCTGGTATCATGAATAATTAACTTAAAGATAATAATACGTAATGCATTAACCATTGTTGCCCTCCTATTATGTTGTTTTGAAAATTTGTTCTTTTTTGGTTTGTTTTGTTTTTTCTTCTCTTTAAAATAAAAAAAAAGAAGGAAACACTGAGTCAGAGCTGTTTTTTTCCATAATATCACATGTCCTTGAATATTCTGTTACCTAAAATATAAAGTTAAGTCCTAACAACTTAGATATAAACTTAGATATAAAAGTGGTTAGCGGGCCGGTGAGATGGCTCAGCGGCATAAGCGCCTGCCTGGCAAGCGTGAGGTCCTGAATTCGACTCCTGGGACCCGCATACGAAAAAAGGGCCAGTGATATCGCTCAATGGCACGGGCGCCTGCTGGTGCATGAGGTCCTGAGTTCGACCCCGGGTACCCACACACACACACACACACACACACACACACACACACAAAGTGGTTAGCATATCCTAATAAACAGGTATGTGAAACAATCAAATTGAAATACCCACAGCTACTATGGCTCTCATTTCCAGAATTAATCACAAGGCACATACATTGATAGAGGTGGCTTCCTTCTGTCACTGTGTGTTCTGTACTTCCCCTGCCTTCCACAAGAACCTGGCAACCTGCCCTTTCTCTTCCTTCCTTCCTTCCTTCCTTCCTTCCTTCCTTCCTTCCTTCCTTCCTTTCTTTCTTTCTTTCTTTTCTTTCTTTCTTTCTTTTTCTTTTCTTTCTTTCTTTCTTTCTCTTTCTTTCTTTCCTTCTCTTTCCTTCTCTCTCTCTTTCTTTCTTTCTGGTTTGTAGCTGTGGGTAGCTGAAGGTTTTCATTAGCCTTTACAATAAGATATGGAGGTACTATGCAGTTCCCCAGAGAATGAAGCCCAAGTCATTCTTGGCTTCATTGTAGCAAACGTATTCCCCTGGGAACCAAGTTTTCTTCTTGGTAATTGGCATCATTCACTTCAGTAGATTCATCTCCTCCTCCTTCTCCTCTTCCTCTTTTTCTTCCTCCTAGTCCTTTTCATCTTCTTTTTCCTCCTCTTTTTTCTCTTTTGGTTCAAGGGCATGAGGAGCGCAAAGTGGCCAGAAGGCAATCTATCTTCCGACTCAATTAGAGTTGTGTCCCCTGGTGGAAACTCTCCCTCATGAGTACTAATAACTTCAAGCCAGCAGAGCTCCACATGGTCAGAATAGAAAGCAGAAACCCTGTGACTGAGTTGTTAGAGATGATGGAGAAGACACTCCCACTTCTGCCCCTTGTTTCCATGGAGACAGCACCAGATAATGGTCTCTTGACTCAAAGCATATACTGCTCTGCAAGACATAACCTCCTCTTTTCAAGATGTCGTCTCTCAACTCACACAGAAAGGTATCCAACCTTCAGCGAGATCTGTGCCTCCAGAGGGTGGGCACCTGGTAAGAAAAGTCTTTTATTTGCAAGGAGCCCATGGCTGCCCTTCCTTTGCTGGGCAAGTGAGCTCATTGGTGAGACCCAGTGTGGTGCAGAATGCCCAGAAGGGGGTCAGGCTTTGGGAGTCCACAGATGATGGTGCTGGCAGAGCACTGTGGGCAGGGAAGGGAGCTACATACCAGGTACGACAAGCATTTAACTTTTAAAAACTGTATTACAGTAAAAGACACATTGCCATTAATTCATTGCAAAATACTACCCCCTTGATTCAAATACACTTGTCCCATCGTTCTTACCATTTTCTGAAGCAGTTCTGGGAGTCTACTTTTGTGAGTGTCTTTTGTTGCGCTGTTACGGCTGCCTCTATATCCCTAATCAGGGGCCAGGGATATAGCTCAGCGGCACAGCGCCTGCCTGGCAAGATTGAAGTCATGAGTTCGACTTCCGGTACCAAAAAAAAGAATATCCCGAATTCAAAACATTGACCTTTTATAGCCCTTTTGACTTTAGGGGAGTTGCATGGTGCCAGATCCAATGGACATGGTGGATGAGGACACTCCATCATGTTTTTTTGAGTCTGACTTCTTTGGATGGCACTTCGCATTCACCACATTTTTGATCACACCATGTAAAGGTGTTCACAAAAGAGGACTTCCAGAACTGCTTCAGAAGTGGCATGAAAGATGGGATAAGTGTGTTTGAATTGAGGGGGGAGTATTTTGTGGGGGATTAGTAGCAATATGCCTTCTACTGTAATACCTTGAGAATTTAAGTTTATTTGTTGATCATAATTTGTATTCTGCTGTTTTATCCCCATTCCCTGGCACAGTGCTGCGCTGTTTTTTTTTTTTTTTTTTTTTTTTTTTAATGAATGAATGAAGCAATGGGCAGGGGTGGGGCCCGGGCTGATGGGCTGTGGGGTGAAGATGCTGCCTGCCCTCCCAGTGAGTTGTTGCTTTTCCACGTGCACAGGAGCAGGTGGTAGGGAAGGGACCGAGTCCCAGACAGCATCCTCTCCCTTGCAGGCCCCTTTGGCTCTGCCCAGGAGAAACTTTGACTTGGGCTGGGAAAGTTTGTCAACAGAGTGAGGAACTCAAAGATTTTGCAATCACAGTTGGCTGTCAGGAACTAACCGATGATCTGCTCTTTGGGGCCTTATTTTTAGTTTCTGAATGTTTTACTGTATTTGGTGATTTTTCAAAACCAGGAAGAAGCACTGCCTGGCTTGGTCGGCCTTGCTTCTGGGGCGGGACACAGCCAGAGGGTGGGAGAGGGGGGAGGCCGCGGCGCTGGGGAGCGGGTGGCGGGGGTGCCAGGCTGGGCGCTCAGGCCAGAGATCTCTCAGGGAGACTTTGCCCCTGGGCACCTGAGAGCTGCCCCGTGACCAGACTTCCTGGTCCCCGCAGCGGCCCCCTCCCGCTGCACTTGAGCAGCGCTTACGGGGCACTCCCCTCCCCCACACATGCCAGCCTCTCTGCCAGTGCTGGCGCCCAAGGTGCACGTGTGGCTCCTGCTTGCAAGGCGCCTGCTGTCCGGCCTGGGCAACAGTGCGGGCCTGTGGGTTTGGTCACCTTCCTCAGGGCCCACTGGAGTCTGCAAGGCAGATTCACACCCCACGCTGACCTTGGCCTTAGCAGTCGAGAATCCATCAGAAGTGCTGAACATCCAGTTCCAACTAGCTTGGTGGGGGCGACTGGGCGTTCATTTAGGGCTGTTCTAGGTGAAAAGTCCAGAAATTGGGAGGGAATTGCTTAAGGTACAGTTTGACTTTGAGCCCAAGGGCCCCCTTGTCCCTGCCTCCCCTTGGCCTTTCTGTCCCCATCTCTGAGCCAGAATGTTCTCTTTCTCTGGTTTCATTCTCATGATTCCTCTAAGTGACAAGACAGCACCAACAGCTCCAGCACTCACACACTCTCAGCTTTAGAGGGAGCTTCTTGTCCCAGCATTCCTAGCATAGGGCTCCCTCGGCCTCACTGGTTATTACTGGGTCATATGCCCATCCCTCTCTAAAAGGTGCCCAGGGGTGGGCAGCGAGGCCAGTTCTAAGGCTGACGCCCTTTGTGGGTCAGGCAGCTGGTGGGAGAAGTTTGTGGGTTGGATGGTCCACGGTCAGGTGCCATTACCCAGGAGAGGGCTGTCCTCAGGGACCTGCTCAGGAGGACACCAATTCCTTCCAGGCCACATAGGACTGTCCTGTCAGGCATACCCTTGGCGCACAGCCCTTCTTGGGGACCAAGAACTAAGAAGGCCTTACTTCCTTCTCCACACGCAGAGAACGAAGTAGGATAGAAGAAATAAAAGGGAGAAAGGAGACAAGGAAATTGTAACCAAAAATCGTACTTTTAAGAAGATTGCAACTTCTGGGCCTCAGCCAAGGTTACCCAAGGCGGTTCATATCAGCCTTCTTTGGTTAAATTTAGACCTCTTCCCTACCAGACCCACCACACCTAGAATTCCTCAGGAATACAGGAAGTCCATAAATGGGCTTGAGAAAATAAGGAGCAGGAGCCTGATCCTAACATAAAGGAGCAGGTTTGCAGAATGCAAAGCATGTTTAAATGACCATGAATATTAAATGAAACCTGTGTCCATGCCTGTAGAATGGCTGGTACCCTTCTGGGGGGTGGCCGTCTTCCCCTGGGGTTCCCACCCCTTGGGGAGAAGCATAAATGTCCCATTCCGGGAGGTAATGCGTCTCATCTATCCAAGTGCCCACACTCACTTGGCCTAATGAACCCTCCCTGTGCCTCTTACTGCTGCGTTCCTTTTCCACGACCAGTGAACCTACTTGTCAGTGAACCTACAAGCTTACTCTGCGAGGGTGGGTTAGGTTCCTTACTTCAGCTTTGGGGACCTGCTCAGACCCAGCCAAATGACAAGATGGTGTGTGAGGTGGTGGGCTGTGCCTGGCCCTCGGCAGGTGCAGGGTTGCTCCTGGGCACGTTGGCCCTGGATCCTGTCCACAGGCCCTGTCCCCTGCCTTGAATGTGCCCTCCACAGCCAGCTGACTGGGACAAAGTCCAGGTGACTGAAGTGGGCCACGCACCCCCAGCGATTTCCTCCCAGGGCATGGCTGGCCCGTGGGCCTCCCCTCACCCGGAAGGTGAGGCCCAGGTGAGTGGGTGAGAGGGTCGGGTGGAGGACCCAGCACCTGCTGTGGGCAGAGATGGAGGAGTCTGATGGGGCGACAGAAATGTTATCCTGTAGCTCCTTCTAAAAGTGGCTGTGTGGAGCCTGCATCCTTATATGTTGTCCATGTCTCGAGGAAACCCGAGAGAACTGCCTACAGGTCCTGAGAGGCGGTGCTGGGATCCCACGCCTCAGGCTGAGCTCAGGTCCAGGCCATCCTATTGAAAACCTGCTCGAGCTCTTGTGAGAAGTCCACATGCAGGGCTTTGGGAACTGTTCTGCCCTTGTGTCTGGGATCTTGTAATTAACAGGTCACATCTACTTCCCCAGGCAGCTTTGCCATGCCCAGTCTCCTACCTCAGGAACAGGAGCCCCGCCCAGGATGACGGGACCTGGGCCAAGGAGGTCCTCAGCAGTAGGTGCCAGGCAAGCTCAGTCTCCTGACCTGTACTCTGAACCCCTGCCTTGGACCCTCTTTGCCCTGCAGTGTCCCTGCAAGACATGAGTTTCCTGACAGAAGGGACCATGGCCTCAGGCTGTGGCCCGTGGGGAAGGAGCCAGATGAATGTGGAATGGCGGTGCCTCCCTTGGTTTAGACCTAGGGACTGGAACCTGGAAGGGGCAGAGAAGGGGACCAGGGCTGCACACTGGCTGGCACAGGGAGGCAGGTGCCCACCGAGGCAGATGATCATGAAGGGCACACAGCTCTGCCACCTACAGGGCTCTGAGGCTGCGTGAACTTGAAGGGTGGTGCCGACGTTCCCGAGGGCTTCAGGCAACCTCTAGAGGGAGATGCGGCCATCTGCAAGTTCAGTCCCTGAGACCCACCGCCTTGCACCCTCTCCAGGTGGCTCTTTCCCCGAGTTCCTGACCAGCCACTGTCTCCTTCTAGCTGCGTGGATTTGACAGGGCTGAGCAGGGTGAAAGTGGGGTTCACAAGCTTTCCCAGGATTAGAAAAGGCCTAATGTGTTATGTACATGAAGAGTTAGTGAGTCCCAGTTAGATGTATGAGGAGTTAATAAAATAGGATGACACAGCTATTGTGTCCCTGCACCCAGCACCCGGCTTGGTGTGCTCTGGGTGCACCTGGCACCTTTTACCTGAGACACTCAATATTTTTTTTGTGGGGGGGACCATGTGGAGAATGAGGCAGAGGTATGAAATGTCCTTGGGACTATTAAGGAAATGACAAACAGCTTCCCTTTGAGCATCTTCCTCTGGGGCACAAGGCTAGAAAGAGGTGAGGAGACCCGGGTGGGGGCAGTCGCCCCCTGGTGGTCAATAGGGACACAACACTTGAAACTGAAAGCAAATGGTGACTGAAAATCTGAGAAACCAGGATCCTCTCAGGGCAGACTGGCCATCATCTCTCTGGGAAGCTGTGCCACAGAGCACCATGGGAAGGGTGTGGGCCCATTGGCCAACGTCTCTGGACCTCACTTCTCCCATTCTGTGCTATCAAGGAGGCCTCAGTAGGGCCATTGCGAGGGTGAAGGACACAGGCCAGGCCCACAGGATGCTCAGTGCTTTCTCTGAGGGACCCTTCCTGTCTGTGGCTGGTCAGCTTGGCCATGAAATTAGTGGTGGACACATGGATAGAGAGTCGCCTACTGTGGTCTAACTGGCATAGACTGACCCTCCTTAGCTCTTTGGACCCCAGATGGCCCTTGGAATTACCAGGGAAACTGAAGACCATCCTAAATTTATTTCCAAGATCTGGGAAACTCCTGAAATGTCTGCACTTTCTCTGATGGTTTATTGGTGTAAGTCACATGAAAATTTCAGTGACTAGAAAGGAAGGATGTTCATATTTATATTTATTTATTGAAAAGCTAGTAAATGTGCATATTGAATTATCATAATAGTTCCAGAGGTGGATTGTTTTTCTTATTTTACAGATAAGGAAACTGAAGCTCAGCAAGGTAGATAGGCATGCTGAAGAAACCACAGAAATTTCTAGAACAGAAGGATGAGACCTATGCCCTAGACATGGCGAGGCTTTAGAAGCATGGGGTTACCTACTGGGGGTGGGTGCTGGGGACACAGCTCTTCAATGCCCTTGTGCTGGGGTGAAGGGGAGGAGGCCTTCCTCAATCTTCTCCCAACACCCGCCACCCTGGGCAGTGCCCCAACCCTTCTAGACCAGACTTCTGTGTTGGGAAATGTAGGGAGCAGCATCATCTGGCACCCAGAGCTGATTGGACCAGTTCTGACACCTGTCTGAAGGGCAGCCAATCTATAGGCTGGCAAGGGGCGTGGCAGGGGAAAGCCACACCCAGCGGGGGAAGGCGTCTTCAGCCAATAGATGCTGTAGGGACAGTAGGAGCAGGAAGACACTGCACAGGTCAGAGAGGTAGAGGTAGGGAGCTGAGAATGACTCACCCCCCCCCAGGACACAAGGTGGCCGACCCCTCTCTTGGAGCTGGATTTGGTACTGGAACATGTGCTCATTTAGACCTGGTTCTGTAATGTAGGCTCTCAAGTGAACCCGCTTCACAGATGAGGAAACTGAGGCATAGAAAGACTATGCATCCTGGCCTGGGCCACACCGTTGGTGCGTGGAAAGCTGGGGTTTGAGTTCCAGCAGACCAGCTTCAGGGCCCCTCCCTCAATGGCTCTGCCCAGGAGCCCGTGGGGAGCAGCGGCTGCCCTGTGTGCTGGAGAAAGACCCACGGTTCTTATTTCCGAACTCTCGTCTCCCTCTGCCCAGTGACCACTTGCAAGGTGCCAAGCACATCTGTCACCTTCGCGGCCCCATCGTCTGTCCAAGCTGAGTGTTCAGCCAGCGTCTTCCTCTCACCGCTCCCAGGGCAGAAGGGGGCTTCCCTCCTCCACATGCTACTTACCATGTGTAATGAGCCACAAGATGGTCAGTGTTTCATTGTAGCCAATTCTGCCACGCCCTGTCCATGGCTCTAAACCCCCACTCCCACCCTGCTTGGCACAAAAAGAGCATAGGCTTTGGGGGCAGCCAGAGCTGTTCCCATTCCGCCACTCACTGGTCTCGGTCGAGACAGGCATGATGCACGTGCAGTGCCTGGCTTGAATTAAAGGGAAAGCTTCTAACACCTCACGACTGTGTGTAGTGTCTGCTTCGGAGACCCTTGTCGTCTTAAGGAAGTTCCTTACCATTCCTAAATGCGATCGTCAGTGGGAGTTGAATGTGTTTAGCGCTTTCTCTGTAGTTGAACTACATAGGGAGATCTTGTCTCAAAAAACAAATGAACAAATAAACAACAAACATTTACCAGCAGTCCTGGGCAAAAGCCATAGCTAATAGCAGCTGGGGTGGGAAGAGGCTAGCGGGAAGTTCAGAGTTGAGATAAAGCCAGCGAGAGTCCTCTTCCTTTATCAAGTTTATTTTATTAAAATATATAGGATTGAATATTGGTGGGCGCTGCGAACAGGAACCGCCTTCCCAGGCCGCGCCCGAGGGAGACGCTTCTGCCATGCAGACATGCGGCCTGTCGTGGCCCAGCACGGGAGACAAGGGGGACAGGGGCATGGGTGGCGACTGTCTCCTGTGGCCTTGGCCCCTGAGAAGCACAGGATACCAGCTGGGAGGGCCAGGCTGGGGCAGGAGGAGATCCCTGAGCCAGGGGAAGTTGACACATGCTCCCCTGGAGGAGGGGAGGGGGACCCCAGTAGACTGGAAGTGGGCGTCAGTGCAACTCCATGGAGAGGTCCACTTGTGTGTGGGGGCCGAGGGGTCCCACATCCTTGACCATCCTGCCTTTCCTCTGAGGCTCTGCTCACCTGGGGCCGGTGTCCCGGGAATGTCCAGGGACACCAGGACCGGCCTGAGCAGACATGGGCAGCCCGATGGAATGTATCGTGTGGGAATGTTCCTCAAACAGGCTCTCCACCCTCACTGTTGTCCCCCGTGGGCCTCCATACCCCAGGCAGGGCCACCAAGCAGGACCCCCAGGTTTGTGCTTCTGAACGTTGGTGAGTGGGGCTGGGAGTGGCCTTCAAGATTCCATGGCTCTGGGGCATCAAATGGACCGCTGAACTCCTTCCTCGGGGCCACCCAGGTTGGGGATTCTGGGAACCAGGCTTCCTTCGGCCCCCCGGGAAGGCCTTGAGAGTGACCCTGGCCCCCCTCCAGAGCAGAGCACTTGTGCTTTTGTAGGTTGGGGTGACCCTGTGGAGCCACGGAGCTCCAAGGAGATGGGGTGTAGGGAAGCCCTGCCCAGCCCTCCCAGGCGCCACGGCTGCTGGTCCCTGAGCCATGTCACTTCCTCCCAGGACTGAGCAGACCTTGGGGAGAACAGCCTGGTGCTGGGGGCTGCAGCACCCCTCTTCCATTCCTACCGAGCCAGAACTGGGGTGGGTGAAGGCTTCTCCCCTAGGGGAGATGGCAAACAGCCCCCTCAGATTCTTCTCCTAGAAACCCTATCCCCACTTTGAAAGCCCCTCCCCTCCTGGGATGGAGGGAGGATGGCGCCCAGGGGCTGTCACCACCCAAACTGGCCTCACAGTGGGTGGCCACTGGTCGAGCTTGCCTGGGTCAGTATCCCAGCCTTAGGGACAGGATTCCCAGGAAGCAGCAGGCTTGGACCTATGACCACCTCTGTCCTAGGCTGAACCCCTCGATCCCTGGCTGCCTCAGAGCCCTGCAGTGAGGGCCTTTCTGGGGACACAGGTCCTTGAGCAAGGAGTGGCCAGGGGAGGAGGCCAGAGGAACCCTGGGATCCCCACTTGGTGGGAAAGGAGGGGGAAGGTCTCATGCCTTGGAGATGCTCTTTCAGGCTCTTGAGCCCCTTCCTGGTGACATCTAGTGACTGGCAGATGGGCTGCCCATCCCAGAGGCAGCTTCCTTGCCCCACTAGTTTGGGGACAGCAGTTGGGGGCTGTGCCCCTCCCGACCTCCACCTCCTTCTGCCAGCCCAGAGGAACTGTGTGTGTGTGTGTGTGTGTGTATGTGTGTGTGTGTGTGTGTGTGTATCAGGAGTGAACGGCTCACTTTTTTCAAATATATTAGAAAAAAGTTTTAGTTTCTCAGGGGTGGAGTGGCAGTGGCCACCCAGGGCCCCTCTGCACATCCTAGATGACATTCTCGAACAGCTGCATGGAGTTCATGATGTTCTCATCCTGCGTGGAGAGAGGAGGAGAGGCCTGGTCAGGCTCTGGGTGTGCAGAGGATGGCGGGGAGGGGTGTTTCCCAAGTCCACCAGCCCCAGCAGGTTCCTGTCAGGGACTGTCTCAGTGGTCGGGCGGGGTGCTGAGGAGCAGAAACAGGGAGTAGCTGGTCTGAGGCTGATCACCTCCTGCTAGTCCCTGTCTGCCTCTCCATGGGCCACCGTCTGGTCCCACAGCCCCAGGAGTGCCCATGTCCAGCCCTCTGGAGCCACCTACCTTCTGACAGGTCTCCAGGAACTCCTCAATGGTCACTACCCCGTCCTGGTTCCGGTCCATTTTCTGTGACCCAAGTCAAACCCAAAGTGAGTGTGTTCCCATAAGGTTTAAGTGTCCCTGTTATGGTTTCTATCTAGATGTCCCCCAAGAGCCTCACGTACTCATGGGCAGGGCTTCTGGACGGTGAGTGGAATTATGGGCTTACAGCTGCCTTGCTGTTAGGAGGTGGGGTCCTGGGGGCGTGGCCTGGAAGGGTTCATCCCCCTCCCCAGCTCCTCCTTTTCTGTCTGCTTCCTGGCCATCATGTCATGAGCAGCTCTCCGCCATGCCACCTGCCTTGGAGCCAGCTGACTGTGGACCAAAACCTCTACAAACTGTGAGCCAAAATAAACCTTTCCTCCTTTAACCTGTGGGTGCCAGGTGTTACATCCCAGCAACAAGAAGGTGACTAAGTTCCTGACACCGATGTGAGGACACTCAGTGGATGGGCTCCCTCCACCCTGATGTGTCCCTGTCCCCACCCTGGATATGCACAGCTGCCTCTCCAGCCATCTCCTGCCCACACTGGCCTCCTGAGCGTGCCCCTGCTCCCTGATGACCTTTCCAGGGCTGGTGTCCGTGCTCATGTGACCTCTTACTTCCCTGACTGCAGCCACCAAGGCACAGGATGGCTTCAGGTCTAGAGGCCTCCAGCCAGGACAGCTGAGACCCCGAAGCCCCAGGCCCCGATGACACAGAGCAAGGGGACCCCAAGGCCACTCATTTTGTACCCTGTTTTCCTGGGGAGTTGGAAATGGCTCCCCGAAGGCACTGGCCGGGCCAGCTGCCTTGATCCCTGGAGCCCCAGGGCAGATGAAATTCAGGAGTGAGGCCTGGCTTTAAACTCCTGCCCCAGGGGATTCGGCCAGGAACCTGGCTGGAGCTCCTTGTTGGGAGCAGGTTTACCCCAGGAGCAAGAGCCCCTTCCTCTGCAGGGCCACCCAGCTCCGGGACAGGGCTTGCACACCTGGAAGAACCTCTCCACATGCTGCAGGGGTGCGTCCTCCCGCAAGATGGGGTAGGTATGGTGGCCCATCATGTCGTAGATGGATTTCATAATGGCCAGCATCTCCTGGGAGGGGAACAGGAGGGCCAGTGTGAGCTGGCTGTTGAGACTCAGAAGGGTGGTGCTTTCCAGGGTCCCAGCGGAGGAGGCTGCCTCAAAGGTCAGGGCCACCCCCAGGACAAGCAAAGGGGCCCTGTGCACCCCAGAGAGACGAGCTTGTCCCCTCTGGTCCAAGACAAGTTGGAGACAGGGAGCAATGTGCCCATCTCCAAAACTTGAGCAGGTAGCAACTATTTCAGATACGAAGAAGAGAGAGAAAAACAGTTTGGGCCAAACAAAAATCCATCTGTGGGTCCATGTGCTAAAGGCCTGTCTGCATCCCTGCCTTAAGGGACCACACTGTCCCACTCAAGGCCGCCCCTTTCTCCATTTGGCTCCCCCAGGCCCTCTCCATGGCTGGGGTGCATGGAGATGCATGGTGGCCAAGACTGAGCGCCAGGGAGAGGAGTCCGCTTGCTGCTGCACCCCAAGGCCAGGCTGAGAGCCACCAGGATGGGGACAGAAGAGAGACAGGGGAGGAGCAGCAGGAGGGGAGCAGGGGCAGGTGGTACCTCTTTGGTGATGTAGCCGTCCTTGTTAATGTCATAGAGATTGAAAGCCCACTTGAGCTTCTCGTGGACCGTTCCTCGCAGCAGGATGGAGAGCCCGACCACGAAGTCCTGCAGGGAAACGGAGTCAAGGAGTGAGGAGCCAGCAGCCCACTTCTACTTCCACATCGCTGTGTGGCTTTCCCTGCAATTCCCAGCTCTGCAGGCAGCGTGGCTCCACAGTCGGGTGGCAGGTGGAGTCCACTGTGGGGGACACGGATGAGTGTGTGTGTGCATGTGTGCATGTGTGTGTGTGTGTGTGGTGGGGACCCGCACGGTACTGATCTTGGGTAAAAATAATCCATTGTGCAGTGCACTGGTGTGGACTGATAAGACCTCGATGCTCTTATGATAAAGAAGGGGCTCCACTTTTAGTTCACCTGCAGGTCAAAGGTGCTTGAAAACTTCCAGTTTAACAAACTAAACTAATGGTGCTCAACTCCTGAGCCAGCCCTGTGTGCTGCCATTACTGTGCAGTGGGACCATCATGTATCACTAATGTAACAAGACAGGATGGTTTCTGTGTTCTAACCCACGAAAAAGAAGGGAAACAGAGACAAGCAATTTGGGAGAAATAAGAATTATTCCGGGAGAAAAATATCTTAATAAAAACTATTAAACTCAGAGATTAGAAATCTTGCATCCTTAAATGATAGGATACTGTTATAAAAGAGGAATGGAGCTGGGTGTGGTGGCATATGCCCGTAATCTCAGCATTCTTGGAGACAGAGGCAGCCCAACCCGGGCAAATTAGCGACTTAGTGAGAGCCTATCTCCAAAACAATTAATTAAACAAACAAATAAATAAAGGCCTGGGGGTATAGCTCAGTGCAAAGGTCCTGGGTTCAACCCCAGTAGCATGTGTGTGCACACAATCATGCACGTGCACGCACACGCGCACACACACACAAGAATGACTGGAAAACAAGAGCAAGCTCTTGGGAATTGAGAACAAGAGGGCAAAGATGACACACTTAGAAGAAGGGTTGGAAGAACAAGCAGAACTTTCCATAAGGTGCACTGAGGCAAAGAAAAGTGCTGAAAACTGGAAGAAGACACCGAGAGCCACCCTGAGAGACAATGCTAGGACATCAGGAGATCCAGGAAGAACCAGAGAAAATGGAGGATGTGTCAAAGAAATCATGAAAGATTTCCCAGAATGGAAGGTTTCCAGTTCCCAGGGTCCTCGGGGCTGGAACAAAACCTGAAATCACGGGCAGTTGGGCCTTAGGCATAGATCATAGCGGGGTTTCAAAACTGCCAGCCGAGAGAAGATCCTATAAGCTTCAGAGAGAAAAGTAAAGCCAAACAGAAAGAACCACACTCAGGTCCATGAACCGGATCCGAATCACCTGGCGGTGGCTCTTCCACAACACCCTCTTCCACAACACCCCAGGAAGCCAGCAGGAGGATGGCAGGGGAAGCACCAGGCCTGGGGGAACAGGAGTTCTGGTCCAGGCAAAATGCCTAGTGAGAGTGAGAACTAAGTAGAGACACTTCCAGACACTCAAAGGTCATCTCTTTTATGGTTTGGATAAAAAATGTCCTCCAAAAGGCTCACGTGTTCAGAGGTGGAGCTTTCAAAAGACTGGATCGTGGGGGCACCATAGTCATCAGGATCAACCCATTGATGAATTCATAGTTGACTGTGCTGTTAGGAGGGGGGCCGGTTAGAGGAAGTAGGTAATTGGCATGCCTTTGAAGGGTATATGCAAGCTTTTTTCCTCTCCTGGCTTCCTGGCTGCCATGATGTGAGCAGCTTTCCTTCACCACACCCATCCGCCATGATGTTTCTGCCTTGGAACCAGCTAACCATTGAGGGAACTCTCTGAAACCATGAGCCTCAATAAACCATTTCTCCTTCATGTTGTGTATGTCCCAGCAACAGAAAGCTGATGGATACATGTCCTGTATACTCTTTTGGAGGAGACTGCCGGAGGATGTACCCCTGAAAAGAGAGAGTAAATTCAGAAAGAGGGAGATAAGGAGCTCTGAACTAGGAGATGTAACCCGGGGGAAAAAGGAAGAGCCAGAGGGTGCTCAGCCCCATGAAGCTGTGGGAGGCCAGGGCCACATCCTCCATGAGATGCCAGATAAGCTTAGACTGGAAAAGGACCTCCCAGTCCAGGGGCTGAATGAATGATGAGGTCACAGACAATCAGCCAAAGGAAGGATCACAACTGTTGTTGAAAGTAGCAAAATACAACGGTGTGCGGGAGAGGAAAGCATCGTGCCAGATGACTGCAAGGCTCTGCTGGGTATCGGATTCACATCATCAGGGTAAACTGAGTCCTTACTCAATTGGCTGTTGGAAAGTGGAGGAAGGAAAGTGTGTGTTCAGAGGAGGCCCAGTTTCTCTTCACCCAGAGCAGAGGATCAAGACCCACTATCTAAACTGGACAGTGAGAAGAGCCATAAAATCACGCCCCTGAGAGTCACAGAGGCAGCTGACAACAGCTGGCTAAACAAGATATGGTGGCCACCTTCGGTTCTCCAAAGCACACCCTACAAATCTACTGGACTCAAGTCCTGTGTGTGTGAGGGAAGACACAGGAACGTGGCGAAGGAGGAAGACTGTGATGCCTCTTGTACACCCACGTTTGAGGAACAATCTGCACCATGGACGGGTGTGGGTTATATAAGCAGGGAACCTGGGGTCCAACAGTGGGAGGCCCAGGTGTGGGGTCCTGCTTGGTACCCACCCTCCTCACGGGTCCAGGAGGCACCAGTGCCACGCTTCTCCAGTCTTGTCTTCACGGAAGCCCTCACGTCAGCACAGTCTGCTCACATCCGAGAAAGGTCCCCACCCAGTGTCCCTTAGCAAGTGTGCATGTTATAGAAAGGACTGTAGTAGGAGACGGTGTGTGGGACTGTCCCCTGCAAGGTCCCTAGTGGTAACACACAGATGTTACTGCAAGAGCAGCTGACTCAAATCAAGTGGAGGTTGGTTCTACAATTCCTGGGACACAGCACAGTTTCACGTGCGACCATTACAGTTGTAACCGCAGGCCTGGGCTCTGACATACTGGGCGCCTGTTTTACCCACAGCCCCTGCTCTGCAGCTGCCCCTAAGGCAGTGCCTGGGGAGGGTATGGGGCTCCTGTAGTGACAGAGCAGACTTGGGGGTCCAGGCTGAGACCCTCAGCATGCACAGGAGGGTCCCTGGCAGAGCCCAGAGCAGGTACTGAGTGAGCCGGTGGGAGCCCTGGGAGGTTCCGGGGCTGCAGTCTGTCCCAGGTGACATCACTCATGTGGTGGCCAGGGATGCCGAGCAGTGTACTGTGGGGGCAGTAACAGAGAGCCAGCCAGCCCTTCAGACCCACGCTGGACACCGGTTTCCAAATGAGCAGCTCTGCCGATGCCACTTCCACCCTGGGCAACCTGACTTTCTCTTGGGTTCTGAGAAGCCACCAACAGTTCATTGTTTTGAAAGTTTTGTGGTCTCTGGCAAGATGAACTGGCTGAATTAGGAAGGTGCTGGGTGACACTCACAGAGAGGAGGCTGCCACCAGGCTTCCTCCTGCAGCAGATCCCAGAGGTTCTCGAGGAGGGGCTGGTGGCCGACCCTGAGGTGGGACATGGGACCACATCTCCCACTCAGCTCCTTTTCTTCTCTTTTCCTTTCCCTTTCCTTCCCCTTTTCCTTCTTTCCTTCCTTCCATCCCTCCCTCCTTTTTGGTTCTCATTTTGATGAGGGGAAGTGATAATACTTTATTGTACCAGTACACTGTAACAGATATACGTATTGTCTCTCAGCACGACAGAAAGCGCTGGGTTACCATAAACATTGTTAAGCAGCCTTGACCTCCTCGTTTAGTGAGGGCCAAGGGATCCCAACCTGGGTGTAGCAGGGATAGGCTGTGGGGATACGTGCTCCTTTCTTTCCCGAAAAAGGCCTCTCAGACCCCAGCACTGAAGTCAGGAAGTCCCTCGAGGGGCCCATATGCAACCAGAGGTATTCGTCTCCTGAGCAGAAGGCTTGGGAAGGTGCCTGGGGCAGGGGACCCTCTGAGAAGGTGCCAGCGGGGATTCAGCACAGCACCCATCTTTGCCACTGACAGATCCCCCCCACCTATCACCTTCAAGGACCTCTGGAACCTCTGCACAGGAAGAGGGAGGGTGACCATTACCTCCCCAAGACACTGCCAAGCTGGACAAGAAAAACTGTCCCCCACACGTGGCTGGTCCCATCACGCTGGATTCCATCTCCCACTTTGCCCCTGAGAGGCCACAGCAGAGCCTGGTCACCAGGAGGGGTGGGGGAGACTGTGCCTTGTCCCCCTCTACTCCTCTGCACTGATCGGGTTTTCCAAGTACAGTGGCACTGGCATTTTGGATGCGCTGGGAACAGGGGAGACGTCCACACTGCGTGCTCCACAGGCAGTAGCCGGGGAGCGCCGTCCGGAGCGGGAGAGGCCCTGTGGTCACCGGGAGGCCGGGGCTCCGGCTGCTCCCGTGTGTCCGGTGTGTCAGCGTGCGGTGGGCGCGCAGGGTAAAAATAACTCGTGTGGTGTTATTGACGGGTTATTATTACCCGGCATCCAGGGCCTCCTCGGCCGCTTTCCTGTCGGCGCCCTTGGCCCTGGAAGCCGAGTGGGGCAGTGATCGATCGATCGCCTCTCTGCAAGGTTTTCCTCTCGGAGGAGGTTTCAGCTTTGTGCCTGCAGCTATTTTTAGTGGCCTGGGCTCCACAGATGGGGCCTCACTCAAATGATCCCGTGTGGCCAGGCAGGGAGGAGCCCAGACAGGCGGCGGGGGTGTGTGTAGGGGGCTGCTGGGGGTGGAGTGGCTGCTCCTCCTGGCTCTGGCACCAGGGAACACTGGGGAGCCCTGGGCTTCACCCCATTTCTGGCTGGGGTGACCACGCAGAGCAGAGTGCACTCAGGCTAAGTATTTTCTGGATATTTCTGGTTGGTTTTATTCACTCAGTAATAAGGAGTAAATTCTGAGGTCAGGGGTTTAAAATCCCCCTCTTAGCAAGCCAGACCTGAGTTACACCTTGACTCTTTTAAAAATACAAACCACCTGGGGGGTCACGGCCAGCTCTGTGAATCTGCAGCCCCCTTGGCTTGCACGGCTGGATATGAACTGCTAGAATCTAAGAAGAGGCTGAGACAGCGGGACCCAATTCCCCTTGACTTTCCCTGCAGGTGCAGGGACTCTCAGGGACGCACCTCGAAGCCGATGGCCCCGTTCCCGTCAGCGTCGAAGGCGTTGAAGAGGAAGTGTGCATATGTGGTGGCATCTGGGGACAGCAAGGGCGAGGATGGGTTGGGAGGACTGCATGGAAGCCCGGCCCCCTCCTCGGGCAGCTCCCACCCCACCCAGAGTTCTAGCTTTGTCCTGGGCAGGACTCTCGCCTCCAGTGGGAAAGAGACAGCACTGGGTCTCCAGAAGGCAAGGGTGACCACGCAGTCCCCTCCCTGTGGGGCAGCCCGGAAGTCGGGGCCTGGCCTTGGCTGGACTCACCTCCCTGAGGGAAGAACTGCGAGTAGATGAGTTTGAATGTGTCTTCATCCACCAGGCCCGTAGGACACTCCTGAAGTGGAAGTCACCCCTTCAGTGACTTGGCCACCCCCTGCTCCAGGACCTGGGGATGCTGGGCAGAGGGCTGGCTGGGAAGACAGTGGCTGGTACCCCTACCCCGTGCCAAGCTGCGCCCTTGGCACTGCCTTGGAGACTCAGAGAAAGGAGCACAGCAGCCCTCACGGTGCCTGCCTCCTGGACAGCTCCTCCTTGAGTAGTCACTGTGCTCTGGAGAAGTTTCTAGAAGGCTCCCTGGGCTGGGGTCCCTCCTCTGTGGAGTCAGGGACAGAGGTCTCTCCAGTGGGGGGGCACTCACGTTCTTGAAGCCCCGGTAGAGGGACTGCAGCTCCTTCTTGGTGAACTTGGTCTGTGTTTGCAGCTGGTCCAGCCCCTCCGGCTGATGGCGCACTGTGGACAGCTCCAGCTCGCTGTCACTGCTGTCTGGAAGGGGACACAGACCCAGGAGGGAGAGACATGCGGTATGGGCAGGTGCAAGGCATGGGCTGGAATAAGGGATGGAAGAGGGAATCTCTTTGCGTGACTAGCATGTACAGCGATGCAGGCTGTGCACTGTACAAACGGAGGGGCTGTGACCACGTGCAAGGTCAGGAAGTGTGCCCATGGGCCTCCTGCCTCCCCACTCACCTCAGGCTGAGTGTGCCCGCCACCTAGAGCAAGGGGTACGAGGAACCCTCAACCTTCAAGACCCCATGCTTAGACCACCTCCTCCATGTCGCCCTCTCGGTGTCCCCAGGAAGACAGACCTCCAGGGCTAGAGGACAGGAACCAGATTTTTAAAAAACACAACACACCAAAATGTGAGCTATGGTTACTCTGGGGGGAGGGCTTCAAGTCTTCATTTTTCTATTTATGATTTTTTACACCTACCTAAGGCACTGAAGAGGAAAGTTCCTTTGCCATAGCATACATCACTTTTACAACAAAATAAAACTGCAGAGAAGGTGCCAGCGGGGATTCAGCACAGCACCCAAAAGGTATCCAGTGCCCATGCCATGTCACCTTCCCACTGACACGGGATGCACAAGCCCCGCCTTCCTGCCACCATCTGGTCTCCCCTTGTGCCCTGCAGACCGGAGTCCATCATTATCTGCACTCCCCATGGGTGCTGCCGCCTCACCCCTGCAGGGGGCGCTCTTCGGCATAGTCTTCCTGCTTCGCTCCACCCGTGCCCGCCATGCCCTGCAATGCCAGGCTCAGGGCCCGGGCAGAGCTGCTCCACACCAGGCTGCAGAAGCATCCTGCTCTGTCTCCCTGGTCCACACACACACACACACACACACACACACACACACACACACACACAGTCTCCAAGATAACAACTTCTTATCCCCAGTCCTTTCGGTTTCCTGTACCTCTTCCATCTTTACCTCAGTTGCTTCCTACCTCGCTGAGCAGAGGGAAATTACCCCAGGCCCTACCTGCGCACCTGCCCCTTCCCGCACGTGGCCCTGACCTCTGCTCTCACTCCTCCTCTGTGATGAGCTGTCCCTGTCCCTGTTGGAGGCAGCCACACTCACCCACTCAAGTGTGGGGCTCCAGCAATTCTCCCCACTTTTCTCACCATCTTTTTTCCCTCTGCTCTGGATCATTCTCATGATCATGTGGGCACACTATTAACCCTGGTGGTCCTTAGTCAAACCCAGTACAGGCAAACCCTGTAAGCCAGCAGCTCCACCCTGGACAAACATCCCACAGAGATTCTTGCTCAATTAAGCATAGGCCAAATATAGAGGATGCACACCAAGGAGAACCATGCTGTGGATGAGAAGTGCACATAGCAACATGGATGGAAGCTACAGGTTAGATGTTTCCTGCCAGGTGTCGTGGCATGTGCCTGTAATCCCAGCTACTCAAGGAAGCTGAGGCAGGAAGATTGCCAGTTCAAGGCCAGCTTGGGCATCAAAAAATTTAAAAGGGCAGGAGGTGTTTCTCAGTTGGAGACTATCAATTATAGTATTGATTGCTAAATACATAAATAAATGTACATTTCCTTTGATTAAGAAGAAAACTTTTCAGACTAGAGGGGAAAAAATTACCAAATCCAATTATATGCTATTTATAAAAAGGATACCCTTAATATAAAGACATGCACTGAGTTTAGAGTAAAAGAGTAGGGAAAGGATAAGAAAGTTGGAAATTAGTTTTTTTCCTTTTTTTTTTTTGTTTTTTTTTTTTTGTTTGTTTGGTTTCTTTTTGAGATAGCATCTTGCTATGCAGTTCAGGCTGGCCTTGAACTCACTATGTAGCCCAGGCTGGCCTCAAACTTGTGGTGATCCTCCTGCCTCAGCCTCCCAAGTGCTGGGATTACAAGCCTGAACCACCATGCCTACCTTGGAAATTTCATACTGACACAAAGATTGCTTCATCCAGAAGACTGAATAACCTGAAATATATACTACGTAGTAACAGAGCACTAAAATACCTGAAGCAAGAAATTCAGAAAAAAGGGACAAACATAAACCACAATTGTACTTGAAATTTTTCAGTAAACAGCACAAGATATAGAAGATTTAGAAACCACTATCAACCAATTTGACCTAATTAATATTTATAGAATACTACACAACAACTACAGAATACACTTTTTTTTTCAAGAGAATATTCTGGGGCTGCGGATATAGCTCAGCAGCACAGCGCCTGCCTTGCAAGTGTGAGATCCTGAGTTCGATTCCCGGTACCAAAACAAAACAAAACAAAACAAAAAACCCCCCAGAACATTCTGTGGTTACCAAGATACACTGGCACAAAAAACAGACTCTGACCACAATAATCATGAGTTAAAGGTAAAAACAACACAATGTTTAGAAATCTCAAACATCTGGAGATTAAACAATACACTTGTAATTAATCCTTAGGTTAGAGAAGAAAAACTGCAAGGTGAATTTTGAATTGAATGATGAGGAAAACACAGCCTATCAAAATTTAGTGGGTGCAGGTAAAGCTGTGCATAGAGGGAACTAAGTAGCTTAAAATTCCTATATGAGAAAAGAAGAGGGGTGTAAAACCAATGATATAAGCTTTTTCAGACTCTAGAAAAAGCAGAGCAAATTAAATTCAAAGTAAGTAAAAGTGCCAGAGGTGGTAGTGCATGCCTGTAATCTTATTATTCTGGGAGGTTGAGGCAGGAGAATCACAAGTTTGATCTCAGCTTGGGCAACTTAGCTAGACCCTGTATCAAAATTTTTAAAAAAAATTTTTTTCAAGGGCTGGTGATGTCACTTAATGTGAAGGTCCTGGATTCAATCCTCAGTACAGGAAAAAAAAGTATATAGAAGAAAGGTCATAATAAAAATAGTAGAAGTCAATGAAAAACAAACTTAGAGAAAATTCAATAAAGCCATTAAAAAACTCAGTAGGCAAGTCATAGGCTGGGAAAATTTATCTTCAGTACATGCATCTGACAAAGAAGTTGTTTCCAGAATATATAATGAATTTCTACAAACCAATAATAATAAGACTAATACCTCCAGTTTTTTAAATAGGCAGAAGACTAGGACCCTTGACCAAAGAAGCTATATAAATGGTCAAAAAGCAAAAGAAAAGGTGCTTGACAACATCAATCCAAGAAAAGCAAATTATCCAGTGCAAAATGCAAAATATCCCATCCCTTCTCATTTCACAAAGACCAATGGCACCAAACGTGGATGAGGATGTGGAGAAACTGGAACGCTCATACATTGTTTGTTGGTGGACGTGTAAGATGGTATAACCACTGTGGAGAACTGCTTAGCAGACTCTCATAAAGTTGAAACATTTATCAACCTTCAGACCTCCTTACTGCATAGGTGAATGACTGGTACCAAAAGATTTGTATAAGAAGACTCATAATGGCTTTATTCTCAATAGTCATAAACTGGAAACCATCCAAGCAATCAACAGGAGCATAGAAATACAGCACATTTATTGTAATGGAATACTATTTTCCATTAAAAAAAGAATGAACCACTGATATATGCAACAACATGTTAAAAATATTATGCTGAGCAAAAACACCAGATGTAAAAAGAGTTTATACTGTATGGTTCCATTTACACAGGGATCTAGGACAGGCGGCACTGACAGCATTGTGACAGAAAGCAGAAGAGGAGTGGCGGGTACAAGGGTGAGTTGTCAAAGCTCACTGAACTGAACCTTGCATGTCTGCGCATTTTGTTGTATGCAAAGTAGACCCTGATTAACAAAAAGAAAACACTGATTAGGTTTCTGCTTTCAGTCATGATGGGATTGTATCAGACTTACCTTCCTACAGCAAAAGACTTTAAAACTGGAGGAAATATGTGAGATGAATATCTCCAGGTTTGGCCTACAGCAAGGAGCTGTGATCTTTGAGAACAGGGAAACGGGGGTGAGCTCCACATTCTCCCCGGATATTTGCCTGGACACTTTCCAGAGCGTGGCCCAGGGAGGTGGTCATAAGCCAGGGAGCAGGAGTCTTGCTTAGCTGATGAGGTAGAGATCAGAGCTCAGGGCAACAGGGGCAGGGGGAGTCTTCAGAGCAGGGTCTGCAGGGGCAGAAGCATGAGAAGAGGGTGCCCTTGAAATCTGTAGGGGGGTTCACCCTGGGGGCTTGGCTCCACAGTTCAGAATGAGACTCTGTGAGGCCCAGAAGAAAGCAGCACAGGGAGGTGGATACATGCAGTGAGGTAGGGGGCAGAGACCTAGAAGGACATAGCAGAACTATGCAGTGATGCCTCAGACAGAATGGAGGTACCACCTGAGAACTTCAGGGGCTCAGCTGACATTGCTGAACAGTCATGCTTTGGGCGTAAGGACCCTTCCCGAGTAAAGGCACACCCTGCACCTAAGGACAAAGCAAATACAAACCTACTCTAGTAAAACCTAAAATAAACTATGAAGATCAAGTGGATCTGCCAGCAATTTAACTGCCTGCCAAACTAAAATTCAACAACATTTGTATTGAGACAGTATGGTCCACATTCCCTACAATATACTACGTATGGTGTCTTTGTTACTTTTCTCATTGCTGAGACAAAATACCCCACGCCCAAAGTTAAAGGAGGAAAGGTTTACTTAGCTCACAGTTCGTAGAGGTTTCAGTTCCTATTTGGCTGGATCCAAGGCAGAGTGGCATGGCAGAGGGGCATTGCAGAGGAGAAACAGTTCATGGCCAGCAGAGGGCAGAAGTCAGCAAGGCAAGTGACAAGCGACAAGCGGCAATAGCAGTTTCTTTCTGTCTGTTTATATTCTATCTAGGCTACCTGCTGGTAGGGCAGAACTATGCCAAACCAATCACTGGGCTAATTTAGTAATCACACACCCTTAATCCCATCATCACACACCCCAGATCCAGCCACCTCTGAAAAAGCCCCATCTATGACTGCATGAGACTTTGGGGGACATCTAGATACAAGCCATAACAAATGGTGTTCAACATATAATAAAAAGTTAAAGGACATGAGAAAAAAGAGGAAATATAATCAAAAATAAAAGAATGGACAGAATTAGTAGGTTTTTATTATCAGAATTACTATAGGAGAGCATTAAAAACAACTATTTTCAACATGTTGAAAACATTAAAGGAAAGGAAAGAGCACCAGATGGGAATTCTGGGAGAAAAATAACACTAAAAAAGAACCAAATAGAACTTTTAAACTTGAACAAAACAATACCTAAAATTAAAAATTTACTTGATGAGTTTAAGAGAAGATTCGATACTATAGAAGAATAGGTCAGTGAACATAATGGCCAATAGAAATTATCTAAACTGGGGCTGGTGAGGTAGCTCAGCAGTGTAAGTGCCTGCCTGGCAAATGCGAGGTCCTGAGTTCGACTCCTGGTACCCACATATGGAAAAAGGGCCAGTGATATCGCTCAGAGGCATGGGCGCTTGCTGGTGCGCGAGGTCCTGAGTTCGACCCCAGTACCCACGGAAAAAAAAAAAAAAAGAAATTATCTAAACTGAAAGCAAAGATAAAAAGTACTGACATTATGAACAGAATCTCAACGACAACACCAAGACACCAAGCAGCCTAATATAGCCATATTTACAACATCAGAAGCAGAGGAAAAAGAAACTAGGATGTACAAAAATATTTGAAGAAATAATGGCCAAGATTTCCCTAAGTTCCTTGAAAAATATCAATTTACAGATCCAAGAAATTCAGTGAACCTCTAGAAGGGGAAAAAAATCATGTTTAGGAACATCATGGACAAACTGATGAAAACCAAAGATAAAAAGACAATTTTAAAAGTAGCAGCCAGTGAAGAAGGGAAACCATAAAGAAGAGCAATAAGAAAGACAGCTGACTTCTCAAGTGAAATGGCGGAGGTCAAAACAATGGAACAAAATTTTTAAGTGGTTTGTATTCAACATCTTTCCATTGCTGGGTCAAAATATGTGACATGAACAACTTACAGGAGAAAAGATTTATTTTGGCACATGGTTTCCGTCCGTGGTTGGCTAGCTGGATCCACATCATGATGAGGGGTTGGTGGAAGAAAGCTGCTCGCCTCTTGGCAGCCGGGAAGCAGAGAGAGCAAGGAAGAACTGGAGGAAATATATACTTTTCAAAGCCACCCCTCCAGTGACCTGCTTCCTCCAACCAGGCCCCACCTCCCATTCATCCACTGGGCTGTGAACTCATCAATGTGCTAATCCATTAATAAGGCTAACACCCTCACAATCTATTTGCTTCTTTAGGTGTCTATTAATCCAATCAAGTTGACAATCAAGATTAACTGCCACACTGTTGAAAGAAAAAATATCTGTTGACCTTGAGTTCTTTTCCCAGTGATAATATTTTTTTAAAAAAGAGTAAAATCAAGTAATTTTCAGATAAGTGAATGATAGATAATTTGTTGTTAGCAGAGCTGTGCTACAGGGAATGTTAAGGGAAACACTTTGGGATGAAGGGAAATGATATTAAATAGAAATCTAGATCTGTAGGAAATGATGGGATGCTAACAGGAGTATTCTGTTTGAATACATGTGAAAAAATAACATCAAAATTTGGGGAATGTAGATAAATCAGTACTTGGAAACTTAAAGCATTAAATTCCCATTTTAAAAGGGAAAAGTTTTAAATGAATATTATAAGCTTCCACCTTAAAAAACTAGAAATAGAAGACTAAAATAAACACAAAGCAAGTAGAAAGAAGAAAAGAGGAAAAAAGAAGAGATAAATGAAATTGAAAAATAAAAACTGGAGAATAACATGGTTATTATTCAAGGTAGCTTGAATAATTTCAATGAAATTACTCATGAACACCGATGTAAATTTAAAAAAAAATTAGCAACCTGAATTCCTGGATGTATAAACAGAATGATACAACATGCCAAGTTGGATTTTCTAGGAATATAAACCTGATTCAGTCTTTCAAAAGAAATCAACATAATCTACCATATTAAAAGTCTAAGAAGACATTAATTGATATGACATAGTCATATCAACTGATGCAGAAAAGGCATTTGGAAAATTAAATTTCAGCATGAAAAAAACTTCAGTGAACTAAGAATGGAAAGGAACTTCCTCAACTTAATAAAAAGAAAGTCTATAGTTTACATCAAACTTAATGGTGAAAGACTGGTGTTCCCACCTAAGGTAAGGGAAAAAGCAAGAATATCTGTCTTGTCCACTTCTATTCAACATCATACTGAAAGTTCTAGTCAGTGCAATAAGAAAAAAAAAAAAGAACAAAGGAAGGGAATGAAAAAAGGGAAGGGAGAGAGGAAAGAAGGAAGAAAAGAAGTAAGGGTACACAGGTTAGATTAGAAAGAAAACACTCAAACTCTTCCTACTTGCAAATGATGTCTACATAGATATAACTGTTGATGTGGAATCTACCAAGACTGAAATAGAATAAAACAAAACAGTGAGAACAAACCCTTCAATAAGTGAGTTCTTAAGTGCACAAGAAACAAAGTCAACATAAAAAAAAAATCATGCTTCTATAGAGCAGCAATGCATAATTAGAAAACACAATTAATGAAAAGGGGTTGTCTTAGTCTGTGTTCTGTTACTATAACAGAATATCACAGACTGAAGAAGCTTTACTCAGCTCATTGTTCTGGAAGCTGGGAAGCCCAAGGAAGGGGGCCTTCTTACTGGGGGGCACTCTGTCAAGTCCCAAGGGGGCACAGGGCATGACATGGTGAGATACAGCAAACGAGCCACACAGCTTCTCGTATAACAAAGGCATTCTAATCTTAATCCATTAATCCACTAGTCCATTAATCTATAAAGAGATTAATCCATTTATAAGGGTGGAACCCTGATGATCCAATCACTTCTTCAAGGTACCAGGTGGTCTCAGCTCTGGATACTGCACAGGGAGGATGAGATTGGGTGGAGACATTCAAGCCACAGCTGCAGGGATCTTCGGATTGCAGTGGTGATAAAGCTGAAGATCCTCATTCCTGTCTCTTTCATGTTTTTGAAGCTAATGGGGAAAAAGGGCAAGAATGGTGGAGGCTTTCTGTGCTGCCTAGAAGCTGGCTATCAGTTGAACTCTGATGAGTAGATGAAGGCTCTAGGTGCGGGCTTTGCCACTAGACAGATGGGAAATGTACCAGAACAACAGTGGTGATCAGTCAGGAAGGAACAAAGTACATTCAAGAACACGGAGACTACCTAGCATTCTGGGAAGCTGAGGCAGGAGGACTGCAAGTTCAAGCCCAGCCTGCATAACTCAGAAATTTACCAGGACTATCTCAAATAAATAAATAAGTAAATAGATAAAGGGCTTAGAATGTAGCTAGTGCGAAGGCCCCGGGTTCAGTTCTGAGTACTAAAAGCAGCAGCAGCAGTGGCAGCAGTGGCAGCAACAACAACAAAAACAACAACAACAAAAACCAAACGTACACAGAGATTAGTCTCCATTTGGAGAAGAGCTATATGAAACCACCACAGATAAGTCTGGATGCAGACAAACTCGCTCATGAGCAGAGATAAGTTAGCAGAGAAACAAATTTTCATAAGAGAAATTAGGGATGGCAAGATGGTCATGACTCTTTGATGATATCACTGCTAGAGGGCACAGAAATGCTCCGGGTGCGGAGCTGCAGAAACTCTACATCATCTGTTTACTCAAGTCTCAGGCCATCCTGTGCTGTGGCACAGCTGGCCACCTGACAGAAAGATATCCTTCGTGTGGAGGTGGAAAAAGGTGACTTAAAAATTTGTTCCTTCAAGCAACTGGTTCAATTTTGATCTGTAGACTCATCACGTTTTCAAATTTGCATTAAAATTTTAAGTCAGCTTTTATAAAGAAGTAAATATATTTTATAATTTCCTTTTGAATGCATTTGTAATAAAAGTCTTCCACACATGTAGGAAAAAGTAACCAAAAATTTTAAAATAGTATTATGTACAATTACTTGCCCCACAAATGAACTACTTAGGTACACATCTAGCAAAAGATACACATAATCTGTGTCCTACAAAAGATGAAAGAAATCACAGAAGATTTAATGAAGAGACATACTATGTTCATGGATTGGAAGACTTGATGTCATAAAGATGTTATTATCTCCAAAATGATCAATAGATTTAACACAATTCCTACCAAAAAATCCCAGCAATTTTTTTTGTGCATATAAACAGAATATTCTAAAATCTACATGGACAGAGGAACGGAATAGCTGAAATAATTTCGCAAAAGAAGAAAGATATTGCTAAATAAAAAGGCAAACACAGACTGGGAGAAAACATTTGCAAATCACATATCTGATGAAGGACATCCAGAATACATATAGAACTTAGAAAACTCAGCAGTTCGGAAACAAAGAACTCAAATTAATAAACGGGTAAAAGACTTGATCAAACACTTCACTACAAGGATACATGGATGGCAGATAAACACATAGCGATATTTAACCTCTCTCCCATTAGAGAAAAACAAATTGAAACCACAATGAAAGACTATATTCTTATTAGAATTGCTTAATCAACAAATACCGACAATATCAAGAGGTGGTGAAGATGAGAGCAACTGCAGCCATATTACTTTGCCGACAGGGGTGAAAGCTGGTACTGTCACTCTGGAAACCAACTTGGCAGTTTCTTATAAATGAGGCAGACGAGAAGCACCTGACTTTCTCATTTTTTCCTGCGCAGGCTGGAGGGGGGATGTGTCTTGGCCAGTGGCTGCCATGCCCCTGGCTCTCTGGCTGCCACTCTCCACTCCAACATGAGTGCAGCTAGTCAGCGTGATGCCCCTCCCCACTTCCTCCACCTCAGACAGCACTGTTGCCTTTCTGAAGAGGAGAAGGGGTGCCCTGGCTGGCTGAGACCAGGAAGAGAGGGATCTGGGCCCCTTATGTGCACACCCAACCCTCACAGCAAGCCTTCCAGAAGATTCCTGGGTTTCAGCCTGCCCCTCACTGGCCCAGGCCTGCAGCTGCTAGGTAAGCAGCGCTCCCCAGCCACTCCTCAGGTTGTTCTAGGGGGGCTCCCTCCTGTGTAATGACCCCTATGTGCTGCAGCACAGGCCTTGTTAAAATAAAAACTGACTTTGATGTTCCTGTAAATCTGCTTGTGATTTATTTCTTGGGTAGTGTGGGCCCCAAGGGTCCTGTAAACCTACTTGGGATTCTTATCCTGAGTGGTGTGGATAGAGCAGTCATTTCCAAAGAAAGAGCTATAAACACTCAGAGCTGTTAGAACCAAAGAGCTCCAGAGACCAGCAGCCAATGAAGACCAGCAATATTGTCCAGCGCCCAGTACAGTTGACCTACAGTGTCTAGCGCAAGCTGGCATCGAGTGGTGAAGCCTGGCTGTGGCAGTGACCAGCAGCTGGCTGTGTCCACTGCTGGCATTCAGCATTACCTGGTGTCGTCTGGTGACATCAGGACTGCTAGCAGAGCTGCTCTTCCGAGCAAAAGAACCCTAGGCTGAATGGCAACATAAACATACTGTACACTTCATGTAAGACCCAGAAATTCCACTCATGGTTATCTACCCAAGTGAAATAAAACCTTGTATACATTGTGTGATGGCATGCACAGTGAATCTTTAAATTAAAAAAATTATTACAGTAAAAGACACATTGCCATGAATCCCCCTCAAAACCCTCCCCCTAGCTTTGAACACACTTATCTTGTCCTTCTTGCCACTTTCTAAAGCAGTTCTGGAAGTCCTCTTTCCTAAGTCTTTTTAGTTGTGCTGTCATGGATGAATTCATGTCCTGAATCAATACAAAATATTTATCTTTTTTTTTTTTTTTTTTTTGAGACAAGGTCTCACTATGCAGTTCAGGCTGGTCTTGAACTCACTATGTAGCCCAGGCTGGCCTCGAACTCACAGTGATCCTCCTGCCTTAGCCTCCTGAATGCTGGGATTACAGGTGTGTGCCACCACACCTGGCTTCATGATCATTTTGATTTTGGAGAAGAGCCAGAAGTTGCGTGGTGTCCGATCTGGTGAATAAGGTGGGTGAGGACACCCTGTCATGTTTTTACCAGCTTGCCTTTCTGTTGAATATCACTCGGCAGCAGTATTCGCAGTAGTTTTGAGCACATCTTGTAAATACCCTCAGGAAAGAGGACTTCCAGACCTGCTTCAGAAAGCAGCATGCATGAGGGGTCAATGTGTTTGAAATGAGGAAGTATTTTGAGGGGGGATTCATGGCAATGTGTCTTCTACTATAATAAATTTTTAAATTTAAACATCCACCGTACATTTCTATCACACCATGTATTATCATAATAACATTTAGACAAATATCACGGCAACTTAATTTATAATTGCTCCAAACTGGAAATACTCCAAACACCGCGCAGCCAGCGAGTGGATACACCACAGAGTATCCCTGCAGTGG
Organism: Erethizon dorsatum; assembly: GCA_028451465.1. NCBI lineage: Eukaryota > Metazoa > Chordata > Mammalia > Rodentia > Erethizontidae > Erethizon > Erethizon dorsatum. Next base: position 9,476,407 of record CM051824.1, read on the forward strand.
ATGCCGCACAGCAATAAAAAGGACACATTACTGAAATCTGCAAGAACAATGAGAATCTCGAATGCAGTCATTAGGTGGATGACTCCAGACTCAGGAGGCCGAATAACACACGGATCCATTTTCACGACGTTCCGGAGATGATAACACCACAGCAAGCCAGGGGGAGAAGAGGCTGGTGGCTGCCGGGATCTGGGGTGAGGGAGGGAAGGACAAGGAAAGGGGTGCAATTGTTCTCAATCTTGATTATCACAGTGGTCCCATGACAATGCATTTGTCAAAACTCATGCAATGGAACCCCCAAAAGGTGAATTTTACAATGGAAAATTGACATGAAATGAAAACTGGAATAATTACCAATGGGGAGAGGGAGAAAATGAGGGGATAAAAAGGAAAAAATAAACCAAGAGATATTTTAAATGGGTCAAAGCTGTTAATATCCTATGAACTAAAGGATATGGTCATTTAAGCCCCTTGCTAATCCCCTGCTGCTATTTACTCCATTAAAAAAATGACTTCCTTGACCTGACTTCCCCTTCAGCCTGTCCCGCATCCGCATCTCCCCGTCCTCACTTTCTCTTCCTCCTCACATCCTCACCTCCTCTTCCGCTTCTCCCCTGGACTCACTCCACTCCAAGCGAACCACTCGCAAGAGGGTCCTCGGTGATCTGCGTGCTGCTAATTTTGCTGTCGGTCCAGCAATCTTTGACTTTCAAATCCCACGTAAGGGGACGATAAGGAGGACAATCACCCAGCCATCCCACTTTGGAAGGCAGATGCAAAGTCAAGGGTTGGCTGACTGAATCCAAATGTATTTTTGAACGGTACACGATGATCAAGAAGGCTTTATCTGGGGCCGGTGAGATGGCTCAGCGGCGTAAGCGCCTGCCTTGCAAGCGCGAGGGCCCGAGTTCGACTCCCGGATCCCACATACGAAAAAGGGGCCGGTGATATCGCTCAGCGGCACAGGTGCCTGTTGGTGCGTGAGGTCCTGAGGTCGACCCCCAGTACCCACAAAAAAAAAAAAAAAAAAAAAAGGCTTTATCTTGAAGAACGTAAGAAGGGGAAACCATATGAAACTCTTGATGCGGAAAAGCAATTGATAAGCATTTGCATCTACTTATAGTGAAAATAAACAAACAAGAACTCTCAGCAAACTAGGGCTCACTAGGGTGGGGGCGTAGGTCAGTGGTACAACACACTCAAGTTCAAGCTCCAAAACCCGCCCCCCCCAAACAAGTGCATGTGCAAAAGAATTGGGAAAGAAAGGATAAAATAAACGTCAATTTAGAGGATAGGGTCCCTACAAGGACCAAACAAGTCGAGACATGAAAGTTCAGTACGGTTGTCAGATACCAGATTAATTTATGAAAAATCAATAGCAAGGCTCTACACAAGGAACAACCTTCTAGAAAATACAATAAAGAAATAACAGGATAACACATACCAGCAATCAAAGTAAAATGTATCTAAGTATTAGCCCAAATCCAAAGGACCTCTATGTAGGAAGAAAATCTAAATAAACAAAACATTCCATCTTAGGACCAGATCCTAGTGGAAACATAACATTTCTCCCTAAAGTAACCTCTAAGTAAATCCAGTGCAATCCCCTAGAAAGCCAGGCCAGGGTGTGCAGCTCAGAGGGAGGGCACCCACCTCTCATGGGCAGGGCCCTGGGTCCCATCCCTGGCACTGTCAAAAAAAAAAAAAAAAAAAATCCCGTTGGAATTTTTGAGAACTTTGGTAAAACTAAGTCTGAAATATATATATGGAGGATTTTTTTTTTAATCCACCAAAATCTGGGAAAAAAAGAGTTAAGAAGGAGTTTTCCCTATCAGAAGCTAGTACATACTGCACAGCCACTAATAAAAATTGTGGGATTGGTAAGAAACAAACACACCAGAAACAGACCAGAGAGCCCAGAGGCAGGAGCACCGAGGGCGTTTCCTCAGCCAGGGAGAGTTCAGGAGGTTCCGTACGTGGTGCTGGGAAACTGGCTTTCCACGTAAAGAAGACAAGTTTAGATCCCTTCCTTACCGCACACAGCAAAGGCTGGCTCCAGGTGAATTGGAGCCCCAGGTGGGAAAGGTGCACAGAGTTAAAATAAAATGCAAAGGGTCTCCTGTTAGCCTATAGGTATAGAAAGACTTTTCTTTTTCTTTTCTGTGGTTTGGGGATTGAACCCTAGGGCCTTCACACTGAGCTGCATCCCCAGCCCTTTCTTAGTTTTTATTTTGAGATCAGGTCTCACTAAGATGCTAAATTGCCCATGTTGGGTTTAAATTTGTAACCCTCCTGCCTCAGCCTCCCAGAATGCTGGGATTACAGGCTTGCACCACCATACCTGGCTAGATTTCTACAAGGGAAAAACCTAACAAATTCAATTACATCAACTTGAAGGATTTCTATTCAACAAAGGGCAGAGCTAGGCTGAGAAGAGCATCATCAATGTCTAGAACAGATGCCAGAGGAGGAATCCAAAAAGATGACTAAATCTGTGAAACAGGGCTCCACGTCAATAGTAAACACGAAAATGCAGATTACCTTAAGAATGCAACATCTCCTAAATTGGCAAGAAATAATGAACAAAGAAGTCGCACAATGCCAAGTTCAGTGGTAGTTCTTAAACATTCCTATGGATGTGCAAACTGGTAGGACCACTGTGGAAACCTTACTTATTTTCATTTTTTCATACTAATGTTGCTTAAGTTGTATAAAACTACCACTCATTTTGTATAAAATTAACACGGGTCTAGGAACCAGGACTCCTGTCCTGGGTAAATATGCTGAACTCAAGTGTCTAGGAGATACATACAAAAACAGTCATTGGCACACTCTTTACAGTCACCATAGCTTGAATCAACTAAATGTCCACTGACAACAGAGCAGGTAAGTGTATTTCAGAGTATGTACACAGTGAAATATACAGCAGTGAACAATGGATGAAGTGTAATAACACACCCCAAAATGAATAGGTCTCAGAAACATACTGTTGAATAAGAAACCAGACCTAGGAAACAAGCATGATTCTGCTTTTTAAAATAAAAGTCAAAGCCAAGAATAATGCAACAACAGATCTGTAGGAATACAGAAGAGATAAAACCATACTTAAGAATAAAAGTCAAGGAATGACAAATATAAAATCTTGCCATGGTAACCCCTGCAGGGTGGGATAGGAGGGGAAAGGTTCTTTGCAACTCACAGAAAACAAGCAAAGGACAGAAATTCCCAGAGCAACAGTGGGGCCATCAGGATCTCGCTGCTATGGCCTGCAGGAGTGTCCCCTGAAGGTCTCTACATAAGGCTTGGTCCCAGGGCGGAGGTGTCGGGAGGTGCTATGGACTTTCAGAGGTGGCATCTTGTGAGGTGTCCCTGGGTAACTGGGGATGTGTCGTCCAAGGGGACAGTGGGATCCTGCCTGCCTGGCTGTCTCTGCTTCCTGGCTTGAGATGTGACTGCCTGCAGTGACACGTTCTCACCATGACATTTGTGCCACCCTCACAGAGTCCCAGAGCCACGGGGCACATGACCCTGGACTTGAACCTCTGTGAGCCAAAATAAACCTCTCTGCTTCCTTTATAGCTGGTGTTGGGTATTTTGTTATAGTGAAGCAAAGCCAGTTAATACACAGTAGTTAAGGTGAAATGAGGTCACACGGATGGGTGACCTGGAGGACTAGTGGCCTTAGAGAGGGAGGGGGAAGGGGGCGGAGCAAGAAGACAGCCACTTGTGAGCCAAGAAGAGTCCTCAACTAGACCCCACCCTGCCAGCACCGTGGCCTCAGATCTCTAGCCCTTTGCCATGGCAGCCTGAGCAGGCTAGGACACTGGTGACTGACTGTGGGTCTCTCCCTTTCTTCAGGGACATTAGCAAGGACCCAGCCTGCCCCAAGCCATACCCATCCCCAGACACCTGCTGGCCTTGATGGCTATGGCTCTGGGTAGAGCCTGCAGGCTGATGCTGGCCCCGCCACTCCCTGTGGCTTACATCTGTGGGCAAGGAGAGGTGGCAGAGTCAGAGAGAGGTGATATTCCAAGACTCAGCCCATGACAGCAAAGAGGGTAAAGGTGAGCCAAGGTGTAGGTGGGTACGGAAGCCACTGAAGTGCCTGAATTGGGGAAAGGTTTTCTGATCTCCATTCCAGTACAGCCACCGTGGCGGCAGGCACCACAGTGAAACAACAAAGAGAACGGAATGAAGGGGACCTGCAGGAGATGTCACAGACCCGTCACTGAGGACCAGGAGGGGAAGGTAGCACTGCCTACGGGAACTCCATTTATCATCTACTGTTCTTCAGGACCCGGCACTGCACATTTAGGTGCCAACTTATAGAGGCTGCCCTGGGCACATCCACGACATCTTCACACCCCCACCGTCCCTGTGCTACATGTCCCTGGCTTGGCCCTCCTGCCCCTGCTCCAGGACTGGTGATCCTAGGACATCCCCTTCCCTATCAAAGCACCCATCGACACTTGTGGGGCAAAGATGGGTTTAATCTCTCACTCCAACAAGCACTTTGCACAAGCACATGCTCTCCTTGATGTTTCAAAGCTCAGTGGCCCAAACCCGAACAGTACCCTGCAGGCCACAGCTGGGCTTTCTTCCCAGCGAACACAAGTCCCGCTCCAGCTGTCCTGGACTCCACGTTGCCCCCTCTGCGCATGACCCACCTCAGGGGCTTGAGAAAGGGGCTCCCATCCTTCATTCACTGAGCTGGGCATGGGGCTCTTTGGGACCCACTCAATGGCCAGGCCCAGCAAGGCTTCTCTGGGCGGCTGTCCTGTAGACCACCAGTGGGGGAGAAAGCAAAAATGACGGCAGGCTCCCCCAAAATCTCCACTGGAGCCCATCCCCTGCCAGCCGTCACCCGTCCTTCTCGCCCTGGGAAGCCTGTGGCACAGCACTGCCCACCTTTCCTGACCCTGGTGCCCTTGAGGCCACACTGTTCACTGTTTCCCCCAGCCCCCGCCCCAGAGCTGCTGGCACCGCAGTCTCCGAGACACCTGTGTGCGACTGTGCCTGGCCAGGTGCACGTGTAGGAGCCCAGGGTGGGTGGAGCCGGCAGAGCCAACACACAGACCAGCTGCTGCTCGCGTCCCCAGAGAGGCAGGGGCACCAGACCTTGACTGGATGTGCCACTTCTACGTGATCACCAAGGGACAGTCACGGACTCCCTACGCCAACGCTGCCATTCAATGCCAAGTGTAATTTAATTTCCTGTGGGAGCCCCAGTCCCTCGCAGTCTTGGGAGGGCCCTCTGAAGGCCATAATGTGTCCCTGTGCTACTCGCATAATGTCACACCCCTCCTAAGCGGGGAGAAAGGCTGCAGGTGGCTTTGCAGAACCCAAATCAGGCCCTGGGGACCAGAAAGCAGCCCTCGACACAGCGAGGGGCCCACACTCAGGGACCCTGGAGCTTGGCACCCATGGGGGCCTCCGGGTGACAGGTCGCGAGGGCTCAGGGAGAGAAGGAGCATGTGTGAAAAGGGGCTCCCCACCCCTGCCAGGCTGGTGGGTCTGAGTCCTCACTTGATCCCCACTGGTCAGGTGACTCCTAGACCCTGGGGTCCCACAGTGGGGTCCTACGGCTCCTGTGAGTGAGGGGAGGCTGCAGGGCCAGGCGCCCCGTTCAGCAGAGCAGCCCTCTGCCTGGTCCATGGGCCCTGGACCTGTAAGTAAGGCCTCTGTGTCCATCAGCTTTCTGACACTAGGACAAAATACTTGTGATAAACAAGTTCTTAGGAGGAGGAGGAGGAGCTTGTTTGGACTCATGATTTCAGAGCTTTTAGGCCGTGATCTCTTGGCCCTGTTGCTTTGGCCCTTGGTGGCTTAGTACTTCATGGCGGGAGTGACTGAGGTGCATGGTGGGAGGGCCTGTTCACCCCAAAGTGGCCGGGAAGTAAAGAAGACAGGGAGGAAGAGGCCAGGGTCCCCATACCCTCTTCAAGGGCAGCACCCCAAAGACCTAACTTCCTCCCTCAAGGCCCCCTCCTAAAGGCTGCATCTCCCAATTGTGCCACAGGCTGGGGACTGAGCCCTCACCACAGGGGCTTTGGGGGACATTCTAGATGCAAGCACCACCAATTTCCTTTGAGAATCAGTAGCTAACCCGGCTTGAAGCCACTGCCTGTGTTAAGGTGTGTGACATTGGAGTCACTACCCGAGCTCCCTGCCCAGCCCAACATCAGGCTGCAGGAGCCCCAGGGAACTTAGTTTACAAGTGGTGGTGGATCCTGCAGCGGAGAAGGGCATCCAGGACTCTCAGAACATCACTACTGGTGTCTTAGTCCACGTCCCATTGCTATAACACAGTGTGTGTGCCTGGCTACTTTATAAAGACAAGAGGCTTATTGGGCTCGCAATTCCAGTGCCCGATGCTGGTGTCCTGGTGAGGGTCCCCCAGCTGCATCACAACATGATGGAGACACACAGAAAGGGACCAGCCGTATGTGGAAGCGATCACATGGTGAGACAGGAAGCCAGAGAGATCCAGGAGCAGGTCTGTTCTTTTGATAGCAGCCCACTCTTGTGGGAACTAACAGGTCCCCAGAGAACCACATTAATCCCTTCTAAGTGCAGCACCCTGACCACCTAACCATCTCCTCCTCCACCCCATCTTCAAGGTCCTACCACCTCCACTGTGGGCCAGACCTACCCATTCCAATTCTGGGCACTGCCAGCTCCTGCTACACCTTACCTCTCTGTTATGGTTGCCCACCTGTTCACCTCACAGCCTGGACTCCCAGCCCCATCCTGGCTACAGGGACCCTGCCCTCACAGGGCACCTTCCCTGTGGCCAAGTCCCCGAACTACTTGTGGTCTTCCTGGCCTCACCCTGCATGGCATACCCATGCCTGCCTGGTGGGTGCTCAAAAAACATGCACTGACAATGACATGTGGTTTACATTTCCTCCATGCTACCATTCAGATGTGGCTTGAGTGTGCCCCCCAAGGCTGCATGTGTTGAAATTTAATCCCCATTTTGGGATGTTAAGAGGGTGGAAACTGAATCCACCCACAGTGCTCACAGGTGAGGCCTCTGATTAGAATTAGACTCGGTCATCAGTGTGAAGCCTCCAGGACTGAACCCTAGCACCTTTAAAAGAAAGGAGGACGCAGCAGTGCCTGCCTGTAATCCCAGCACCTCCAGGACCAAAATAAACCTCCTTTCTTTATAACTCACCCTGTCTATGGCATTGTGTTACTGGCAACAGAGAATGGACTAACACATTCAACACTTGCTGCTTGCCAGGCTTAAATGTGCACTGGGATACACCCCCTGCCCCAGCAAGAATCTGACCCTGCCCTGCTGGGAGGCGCTTACCCCTAACACTCTGACCCAGGTGACCCATGGTGGGACCCGGGGCCCGGGGACACAGCACCAGGTTTAGGAGCAGACGCCTTGGAATCCAAGAATTACAGAGACTTGACAGGCTGCAGAGATGGGGCCTCCAGCACGGTGCCCAGGCAGGGCAGTGGTCCCTCCTGGACAGGTCTCGTTAGAGATCAGGATGACCAGGCCGGTGAGATGGCTCAGCAGTGTACGTGCCTGCCTGGCAAGCGCGAGGGCCCGAATTCGACTCCCGGAACCCACATATGAGAAAAGGGCCGGTGATATCGCTCAGCAGCACGGGCGCCTGCTGGCACGAGGTCCTGAGGTCGACCCCCGGTACCCACAAAAAAAAAAAAAAAAAAAAAGAAATCAGAATGACCTCAGGAGGCTCGATGCCGATGGAAGGTCAGGGCCTTGGGGACCTGCAGTCTCCCAGTGCTATGTCCCAGCGACATGTCAATGGCCGGTACACTCTCTCCAGGCTGTGTTGCTCCACCTTTTCGATGTTCCACTTGGGCTTTTTTTTAAACAGCAACTGTGCTAGGCAGAATAATGGCTGCCCAAATATGTGCACGGCCCAGTCCCTGGAACCTGTGAGTGTGTCTCACACGGCAAAAGGATACCAAGGTCGCCAGTGAGCCTCACTACGGGGAAGGACGCTGGGCTGCCCAGGTGGGCCCAGTGTAACGACGGGGGTCCTTGGAAGTGGAAGAGGCCATCGAAAGGGGAACCAGATGTGGCAGCGTGAGGGCTCAGGGAAGGCCTTGAGAAGCTGGCAGGGGTGAGGAGTGGATTCTCCCCAGGCCCTCAAGCCCGCCTGCTCCCGCCCACCTGGCCCTCGCCCCGTGAGATCCTGCAGGCTCTGCCCCACAGAAGCGTCAGTCAATCCATCTGTGATGGTTTAGGTACTGCATTTGTGACAGAAAATGAACACATCCCAACTCAGCAGGTCCAACTGGAACGACTGAGCACCCCACACACCTACGCCCCGCCCCAAGTCTTCCTCGCCCTCCAGGTGCTCGGGCCAGTCTTCCTCCAGCACGCTCTTCCTCTCACACCTTCCCCTGCCGCACTCTCCTGGATGGCCGCAAATGCCTCTAGTGGGACTTCTCGCTACCACAGGGTAGGAATCCTATCCTGTTCAAATTCAAGGCTGCCTCCCCCATCCACCTGGAACCTACCAATGGCCCTGGATTCTCTAAGAATAAAAGCCAGTGTCTTAGAGGGGGAGTCATGGCACATGGCTGTAATCTCAGCACTCTGGAAAGCTGAGGCAGGAGGATAACAAGTTTGAGCCCAGCATGAGCAATTTAACATAGCAAGACCCTGTCTCAAAATATGAATGAATGAATGAATGAATGAATAAATAAATAAATAAATAAAAGGGACTGGAAGCATAGCTCAGTGTGAAGGCCCTTTAGGAGGCTCATGCCTGGACAGAGCAGTGGTCACCAAGCTTGGGCGCATTTGGATAAGTCAACTGCAGAGGTGGGATGGGGCCTGAAGACGCATGGGTGACACTGATGCTGCTGCACCGGGGAACACACTCTGAGAACCTCCATCCGGGAAGGCCTTGGCCTGGGTTCTCAGCCCTGGCTGTTCACGGGAGTCTCTCGAGAAGCTTCTGAAAATCCCAGGGTCTGGGGTCCACCCCAGGCCTGGGGATGGCAGAGTGGACATTTTTTAAAAGCTGGCCAGATGATTACAGTGAGTATCCCACTGAGAGCCAGAGCCTTCACCTCCTTGCCGCCCTCTCACCGCGTCCCATGCTGCAGCTCTGCGCTCACTCTGCCGCTGGCCACACTGGTCCCCTTTGACTCAGACACTCTGCCTCCCGGCCCCCCTCAGGGGGCTCTCTAGGCCCACGTGGCTAGGATGAAGCCCCAGGCTCCTGGGCAAGGGCAGGAGAAGCCAGGGTGTTCCTTTCTCCCCCACAAAACTCCCCCCATTCCTGTTCCCCACATCCTCCCCGAGCTCTGCCCGGGGCCAGGCATGTTCCAGGTACAGGGCAATACTATGGGCAGGACAGTTCCTGCGCCCACAAGCTTGGCATCTGGCAGACAGACCACAATCTGACAAAGAGACCAAGACATCCAGTGCCTTATGGTGGCGGTGGGGACTGGGCTGGGGTACTGAGGCACTGGGCTCCTGAAGGGAAAGAGCTGAGATGGCTGGGGCCCACAGCCCACACCCCAGCCTGCAGCAAGGCTCAGTGAGGAGGCTCGGGGACCAGCTTTGGACCTTTTGGGAACACAAAGCCCTGGGAGAATGGTGTTTCATCCCTCCAGGGAAAACACCTAACCTGCAAAGCTGCCCTGATCTTGGGCCTTCATGGGCCTCCTGCACCCATGGGAAACACTGAATGTCAGGTCCATCAGAAAAGACTCAGTGCCTGGCCCAGCGCCCAAAGGGTGCAGGTCCCAAAGCCCAGATGGGTCCCCTGGTGGCCCTCTGAGGTGCCCCATCGGCTCCAGGCTGGTAACTCTGGCCCCTTACAGAGGAGAACCCTGGAGATGCAGAGGGCAAAAGACACACCCAGCTGTACGGGCCCTGGCTTGGTGGGGCCCCGGGGCACTGGGATCAGCTCATACCCATGGTGCTGGGACAGCCTGGACTCTCACTGCCCCTCTGACAGTGCCGGGACATCCCACAGAGCATCTAGAACTCCTCTTTGACCTAAGCAGGGGCAGCAGTCATTATTACAGGGAACTGGCTTCTCGCTGGTTACTAGTGACAACAATGGCTCACAAAGTCTGCACATTTTTTACCCACCAAGCAGTGCTGGGGGCCACTGAAGCCCCATGGACTGGTTAAAGCCTGCCACAGCCCCACTTTACAGATGGTGCCACTGAGGCTCAGCATGGTCAAAGGATTTCAGAGCCCATTACTGAGATGACAGGGTCCCAGCTCTGACCTGGCAGCTTGGGCTCTGGCCTCCCCCAACCACATCAATGCCCCAGACCTCCACAGGGTGCGAGAGGGCACGTATACCAGCAGAGAAACTCTTCAGAGCCAGAGTGGGGTTTTGGCAGCTAGGACAAACTACCTGTTGTCTTCCACGTGCTACCCACTTTGCAAGGAAACCCCCTCTCCCGGAAACGGCAAAGGGAAACTTCAGACTGCCCCAGGCCTATGAGCAATGGGAGGTTCTGGGAACTGAGTAAAGCTCGGCTGGCTGTGCGCTGCTGCCTGGTCCTTGGTGGACCCAGGAGGGCCTGGGAAACGGAAGTGCAGCAGAGAAGCCATGGCTTCCCTAGGGACCCCTACCCCCATGCCCACCTCAGGCTCCAGGTGGGTGAAAGACAGGAGGGGACAGGGGACATATGCCCTGCAAAAGGCAGTGTCCTTGGGGGCCCAGCCGGGAACGTTCATCCCTCCGCATCCCTAATCCAGTCCCAACGCCTGCACAGGGCTTCCCACAAGCCCATCGTCACAGAGTCCCCTCCAGGCTCAGGAGATCCAGCCCAGTGATGGCCCAGCTCTGACAACTTTCCTCCCCAGCTAAAACCTAAAGCTCAGGGAGGCAGCTCCGGAGTCACTCTGACATGTCCCTTCTCCCCGGGCCTCGTGGACTCACCCAGAGAAGGGGTGTGACAGCCTGGTGGCCTCTCAGGGGCCTGTTGCTACAGACTTCAGGAAGGCAGCCAGCCGTGGGCTCTGGAGCAGAACGAGGGAGGGCCTTGCCTCCTGGCCCTGTGCCCCTCCTGGCCCTGGCAGGAGTTGGGGCCCATCCCTGTGCCCAGGGGTCTGCTGGGCATCTCGGAGGCAGGGCAGGTCACCTTTCCCTGGCCCTCTGGGTTCCAGTCCCCAGAGCTGGAACCTGGCAAGGTTCCCACCTCCTCAGCACTGGCAGGCAGTGCCTTTCCCACCACGCAGAGGTGCATCTTGGGGACAGGGAGGAGGAGGGGCAGTTGCATCTCTGGTGTCACGGTCCCCTGAGAACCAGGAGTGCAGCGCAGCCTCCTCTCCTAACATGGGGCCTACCAATGGGCTGGGAAGCAGGGGCTCTTTCAGAGCTGGTTTAAGAGTAGGTCTGTCTCCTCGGTTAGTATTTCATTGGGGCGGATATGTGGCTCCTGCAGATTTGTCCACTGATACCATAGGCCTGGGGAGACGCAACTGGATACCCTATCACGCAGCAGAGGTCTCAAGTCTCTTGTGGCTGCCCGGCACCTCGAACTGAGTGAGGGTCCTTCCCATCATCTTCACCCTGCGCCACCTCCCGCCACAGGGCGGCCCTAGCCCGGGCGGCTGGGACCTGCAGGCTAGGACAGCCAGGGAGGGATGCAGGCTCAGGGTGTCACCTGCCGCTGGAGGACGGCTCGTCAGAGCTGAGCCCTCTCTGCCTCTTTAGTCCCAGGCCCAGCCCCCCGCAGCCGAGAAAGGGTCGCAGCGCTCAGCGCGCCCTCAGCCGTTCCTCGCGGGGTCCCCGAGGGCGAGGGCTCAGCTCCCTCCCCAGAAACCGCGGGCCCCCACGCAGGGCAGGTGGCCGCACGTTACCTTCCATGGACATGGGCTCCAGGATGCCGAACTGCTTGAGGACGGCGATGAACAGCAGCACCACCACGGCCATGGCGCACAGCTCCATGCCCTGGATGCCCATGGCTCCCGGGACTCCTGGGGCCGGGGCGCACCCCTCTGCTGTGCGCTGCCTCAGGAAGCGCCGGGCCCCGCGCCGCCCGCCCGGCCTCTCGGGGCGGCGACGGCGGCTCACATGCCCCCGGCAGGCGGGGCTGCGGTGTTGGCCCGGCTGGGACCCCGCGGAGGGCGGCGGCGAGGGGGACCCGCCGGGAGGCCGGGTGCGGTGCGGGGGCCGAGCTGAGCGCAACTTTCCCAATCAGCCCGCAAACTTCGAGGCGCGGCGCGGCGCGGAGCTCCAGGGGCCGCCACAGGCTGGCTGCGCCTCCATGCCCCGGGCGGTCCCCGCGCCTCTGTCGCCCACCCTGCTGCCCCGAGGGCGCCGGGGCACCGCGGCGGCAGCTGGGGGTCCCGGGCTTTCCAAGCCGCCCCAGCCTCCATCGCTGCTCCCCGCGCGCTCATTGGCCTAGGCGCGGCGACCCCTGGGGGAGGTGTCCCCGGCGTCCCCCCGCCCCGAGCGACCGGGAAGGGGCGGAGGGAGCCGCCCCGCCCCACGCGATTCGGCCGGGGATCGAGCCTGGCGCGTCGCCAAGGCTCCCGGCGCGCCCCCCGGAGGCCGCGCGGTCTGCGGTTTCACCCGCGCTGGCGCAGGCTAGGGGCCGAGGGGCCGGGCGGGAGCCGGGTGCCCTGGAGGAAGGGCGCGCGGCGGCGCTCTCTGTCCCGAGTCGGGGTGCGCTGCGCACCGGGAGTGGAGCTGAGCCCGGCCACCCCGCCCAACCCCCAGCCCGCAGAGTTGGCCCGGGGAGGATCCGGGAAGCCTGCATTCTCGGGGTTACTTCCAGCAACCTCAGCCTTCGGCTGGAGGTGGAACTTCGTCCGATCTGGCCCCCTTTAAAAGGGGAAAAGTTGATATCCAAAGTTCTCCAGTTCTGGAAACGTACGTGCTCCCCAGTCTTTAGGAGCAAGCGCGCGCGGGCTGTGGCATGAAAGTCCGTGGAGCTGAATGCAAGTCCTAACTTTGCCGCGCGACCTTGGCCGAGTCACGGACTTGCAACCTCCTTCCTCTCCGTAAAGGACGGATCTGCCTTTCCGGCTGCGGGAATTGCTAAGCGGCTGCAGAGTGCTAGGCGCGGGCAGGGCAAGGGCGTGCTAATTAGTTTGTGCATGGCTTCCTTCCGGCCGGCTGCAAGAGGTAGAGCTAGGAAAGCCGCGGACGAAGAGGAGAGAGTAGGAGGAAGAACGGGGTGTGGCAGGGTGGAGCACCGGAGCCTTCCCGCCGCAAAGCCCCGGGGACCAGGAGGGCGGGAGCCGAGACACTCTGCTGCCTCGCAGCGGCGCTGCACCGCGGTGTCCTCGCAGGACAGGGATTTAAGTGCTGGGAAGGAAGCGTGCGCCGCTGCAAACGCCAAATCCGCCATGCCGTCTTAACTGAGACTTGCCTGTTCCTGTGAGCCTTTTTGCACCTACGGCCTGAACAATCGCAGCTGCCGTTTACCGAGCCCGATACCCACTCGGCCACACAGTCAACAAACTCTGAGCACGTGCTTGGACCCAGGCGCAGAGCTGGTGCCCAGGTGGGATGGAGGGCTGTAGCGCGTGGCTAACGGACTGTCTTGCAGTGCGCACATCTGGCCCAGCCTTTGGGTGTCCTTGTGTCCCCAGAGGGTGCTCCCAGTGGCGCACCTCTTCCCCCATTTGACAGCTGAGAAAACAAACCCAGAGAGTGAATTAGCCAAGGGGCAGTAGAATATCCCAGGCTGGGGACCCCGGAGCTTTCCCGCGACACCAAACTATTCCCAGTGGACACCGACATGGAAAGGACCTCTGCGGTATAACCTCACTATTTCACATGTCCGGTTATGGGTCTGAGTCTGGGGGATGTTTTTAAAAACTATAAATGCATAGCTCTTATTTCCAGTTAACCATTGAGTACCCACTGACCAAAGTAAGAGGTTTAAGCAGAGAAACTAAGGATTGCTGTGGGAACACTCGGCTTGGTAGAATGTTTAAAAGTCTGAGAAGATTAAAGGATCTGCTGCAGTAGCCTGACTGAGGGCCCAGAAGTACATAACCTCACCAAGCCTCAGTTTCCCCATCCATAAAAAGGGGGCGATGATCGACTTGCCCCAGGGTTTGTCAAGGATTAAATGAGACAGGGCTGGTGGCCTGTCATGATGTACCCTTAGAGCTCTGCTCTGCAGGATGACAGGTGCGCCAGGCGAGGTAGACAACTGAGCATGCAAAGGAAGCTGTCTCAAGAGTCTTTCAGAGGCGGGCACCCACTCCTGCTACCCTGCCTCAGTTTCCCTCATGCCCCTGACCATTGTCCCGGTTCCCAGTGAAAGCTTCAGTGGCTGCCCATAAACACTGAGCTATAAACAAGACATCGATCCCCAGGCTGTGCAGTGTAAAATATTAACGATGCCTAAGTGGGTACCAGGCCCGAGAGCAGAATGTCCGCATGGTATTAGCAGCCTGGGCTATGGGCCTAATGGATGGGAAGCGACTCCCCTGCTCCCTCCTTGCTTGGGGCCTGTCAGCTCTGGGGCCAACCCAAGTCCACTGAGGCTGGGCCGATGGTCCTGTCACCTCCCCTTCCCCAGGACCTGGAGAAAGAAGCCACCAGGCAAGCCCTCAAGGCCCATGTGTCCTCCCCGGCCACCAAGTGCCAGGCCAGGCCCCTCCCCCAGCTGCCTTCTGTGTGCCCTGGCAAGCATTCACCCTCCTCAACACCCCCCAAGTGCCTGCACGCTGCAGTGAGCTGGGAATGGTGGCACTCATTGTCTTGGAGGAAGGGACAGGCTCAGGACCCACATGAAAAGAAGTTTTTGCTGGGCAGGGTGATAAAGGATGCCTCAGAGGTGGGGACAAGATGGGGGGCAATGTGGAGGTGATCAGGGAAGGCTGGGAGGTGCCCTTCTTTGAAGACGCCAGCGTGTCTGGGCAGCCCTACATCCTGGTCTAGTTTAGGAAATTGTCAAACAAAGCCATTTGGGCCAGGCAGCAGGCACTCCAAGCCTCAGCTTGCCCCCACACCTGAGGTCACACTCTCTTTTAGAAAGCTGCCACCCAGCGCCACCTCCAGGAAGCTCATGCATCTTACACCAGCCCTGCTTGGCCGCCCCCCAAACTGCCTAGGCCTCCACTGCCTGGGGCTCTGCATTTGGGGCATCTGCCTCATCTCCCTCCATGTTGTCCTGTGCTCCTCTTACTTCTCGCTACAGCTTGGCTGTCAGTCCCCAGAGCTGGGACCCTGACAATTTGATGGACACTCACTCCCCCCCATGCCACATGCTGCTCCTGGCCACCGGCTGCCAGAGGACTTCATGAGGTCTCCTGCCTTGAGTTTGGAAGGCTAGACACACGCAGTTTCCAGGTCTGGTTCCAGCTCTCCTGGGGACGGAGGAACAGGTCTCCCTTGGTTCTAGCACATTCTACTGGGCAAAGCAGCCATTGAACTTACTTGTCCTTCTTATACTTCATAGACACCAGACAAAAATGCACAAGACTGGACTTCTACTCCCCAAAGAAATGCCTCCAGACACCTCCGATGGCTGTCCCCAGGTGCCCCAAACCCAGCGCAACAGAGCTGCCTCCCCATCTTCCCCCAAGATCAAGCCTCCTACAGCCTCCCTGGCTTGGTGGCTCAGACCCAAACCCTAGCCCTTACCGTGGAACCCGCCTGTCCTCATCTCTGCCCAGGCTGCCACCAAGCACTGGCCCTGTGCCTGTTTGTCCACTCCTGCTGCCCACTGCAGCCCTGCCACACCATTGTGCCTCTCTCCTGGGCTCCTGACCTCAGCCCAACACTCTCCTGCCTCCAACTGCTGTCCTCCGCCTGTCCCTTCTCTGTGCAGCAGCCAGGGGGACAGTCCACCCCTCCCTGTGGAAAGCCTCCAGGTGCGCTCTGTGGTGGTGACTGCACCCCAATGTCCTCAGTAGAGCTCCCTGCCCCGAGGCAGCCTCAGGCAGTGATTTTTGAGATTTGGGAATGCGACCAGTCAGTCCATATCAATTCCTCTTTCCCACTCCAACCACCCCTCTGCGGCTACTGGATGGGCTCAGGGGTGGGCACTGGATGGAGCCAGGACAATGGGACGAGCAGGAGACCTATGGGGGCTAAGGCCGCCTGCCCCAGGTTGAACAGCAAGGCTGGGAGCATAGTGCCCTAGTCCTCACAGGAAGAAAAAGTGGGGAGAAAGAGTCTAGTTGGCTGTGATATGCGCCTGGATCCTGCTGTGCCTGATGACACATCTAAAGCTCTATCATTCAGTTGCATGAACCAATACATCCTCCTACTGTTGTTTAAGTTAGTGTGAGTTGGGTTGCTGTCCTGAAAAAAGGAAGTTCTAATTAATCCTAATTAATGCGTTCTTCATTATTCATAGAAGAAAAACCATAAGAAAAAAAAGAGGCACAGTATACAAGTTGCTAACTTCTACCGAGTGCTTACTACAAGCCAGGATTTTTTTTTTTTTTTTTTTTTTTTTTCTTTTAGTACTGGGGATTGAACCTGGGCCTTTGTACTGAGCTACATCCCAGCTCTTTTTATTTTTTATTTTGAAACTGGGTCTTGCTAAGTTGCCCAGGCTGGGCTCAAACTTGTGATCCAACTGCCTCGGCCTCCCTGAGTGCTGGGATTACAGGCATGCGCCACCATGCCCAGCCTGTACCAGGTGTTCTGATAAAACTACATCTCACTCATTCCTCACAGGACTTGGTAAGAGGAAAAACTCGAAGCACAGCGTGGTTAATGCTTTGCCCGAGGGCACACAGAATGGGGTGGGAACCCCAGCCATCCAGCTCCAGGGCCTGGGATTACAATTCGGTGTGGCCCTGTGACTGGCCCTCCCCTGTCCCTCTTGCTCACATGCCCCAGCCACCTTTGCAGCCAGGAGCCCAGCACCCGCCCACTTCAGGGGCTTCACGGGCTCTGCTCTTCGTCGTGCACACCCTCCCCTTCCTCCCCTCTGTTGGGGCTCCTCGCCCGCTGTTCCTACATGTGCTTTGAGCCTCAGCCTCCCAGACCACTCGCCCAGTACTTACCCCACCAGTGTCCGCCCTTTCCCTCTGTGCTTGGCACCACATGAACTCGGTATGTACTTGTGTGGCCATTGATGTCCCTGCTCTCCCAGGTGCTGTAGCTCCCAAAGGGCTAGAGATCACCTGCCCCATAAAAGCATTTGTCTCAATTCACAGGAGGCCCGAGGATACTTTTTCCTCAGTATTGCAGTTGAGGCTGCCCTGCTGTCACCAGCAAGCTCAGGGGTGCAGAGCTGAGCCCCAACTCCACCCCCAGCCTATCTCGAGCTTGGCTGTGGCACACCACCTCCCTGAGCCTTCCTTTCCTCCTTGGAAAATGAAGTCACTGGGTGACATTTACCTGCCTGTCCCATAGTGCACTGTGGGTATGGAGGTGTCTCGAGGGACCTTGTTGCTGGAGGAAACTCGGAGCCAGAACCGCCAAGGAAGTGACACAAAAGGTCCAGCTCTCTTACCCTATGGCATTGCCCGAGACTCCCTTCTGATCACACAGACCGAAAGGGGCCACACAGAACCCATCTGCACAATCTCTGCCCCAGCCCAAATTCCAATGAAATTCAGAGCCTTATGGCTATAGGCAAGGGAAACCTCCCATTCTTTTGGAAATGCACTGTGTACACACAGGGAGTCCTGCGGCAGGATGACTCCAGAGGAAGGAGTTTAGATGCCACAGAACGATCGAGGACCTGAGTTCTTGCAACCATCTACACTGCCACTCTCAGAGCATCTACCATATCCACAGCCTGCTCTCCTCATGATCACAAGATGGATGCCTAATTTCAGACATCGCATCCCAACGTGACAATGGCCGGGGGGAAAGCTCCTCATGTTTGATTGGCTAGAACTTTGACATTCGGGTAAATCAATCACTGGCAAGGAAAATGAGGCCACTATGGTAGCTCTCCACTCAAACCTATTCTTTCTTTTGCAGTAAGAAGCCTTAGCCAGGCAGGTAGCTGCCTGGTGGGAATTCCATTTCCCAAACCTCAGCCCCTACAAAGGCTGCATGGATCAGCATCCTCCATTTGTCTGGAATGCTCACTTGAGCTGTTAAGGGAGAAAAGCAAACTTTTAAAAAAGTGTCTTAAGAGATGAGATCAGGTGTGAACTATCAATTTGAAAATAGACTTGGTAAGGGAGGTAGAGACGCAGATACAAAGGCTTCTTCACAGGCCGGAAAAGCAAATTGCTTTTGGACTGAACAGAGAAAATAAGACTGTTGCAAAAAGCATTTTTCAAAGGTTTCTCACCCAAACGGTAATCAAACAAAGGTGGGCACAAGTGAGAGAGAGCGATGAGTATAGCAAGGAAGGCAAGGAGTACAGCAGGACTTTTGGATCCTCAAAAGGACTTTGGCAGTGGTTACAGAAGTGGAATTGACTGGAAGCGAGGGGAGCGGAAGAGTTTTTGAGGGAGTTGTCCTGTGGTCAGAACCGGAAACCAGGCATCAGAAGCCTGTGGCTAATCAAGACTTGGAATAACTTGTCTTAAGCCTTCCAACTTGCACTAGCGGAAATCTGGGTCATGTTCCCCAGCACCTACTCCAAATGCGGCCAAGCAGGTGATGGACAAGATGGCTGTCCAGGTTCCAAGACTGGGACCGTGGAGGACAGCGGGTAGGTGTCCCAGAGAACAGAACAGAGGTGGCCAACTGAGTGTCCCCATCCCACTGCCAGGGATCCCAGCATTGCAAATCCACGTGTCCCCTGACTTCAGAGAGAGACTTTAATAAGTTTGAGTTGTGAGAGGTGCAGTGCATGCACCAAATCTGTTGGGCTCCCGAGTTTTGGTTGGCAGGCAGTGAGAATTCATGAGGGAAAGGAGGGAAATTTTCAAAACATTATCTGAACCTGCTCAGTTCCTGAGTCTGGATAGGGAGCGTTCTGACAGCACCGATACTTAGTCATGCTGGTATCCCTGTCTGCGGTGTTTCTCATTCTTCCCTCGTCTCTTGTATCAGTCAGGTTTCCCATTGCTGGGACGCAATGGCCAGCACTCACAGTTTAAAGAAGGAGAGGTTTAATTTGGCTCATAGTTTAAGAGGATTCAGTCCATGGTGTAGGGGGGTTCCAAGGCAGAAACATCATGGCGGAAGGTATCATCAAGGAGGGGGAAAGCTGCCTAATCCATAGCAGCTGGGTAACAGAGCAGGGGAAGCACACTGGAGAGGAACAGGTGAGGGACCATCTATAGTACCCAAGTTCACACCTCCATGACCACCCAAACGCTTCCAGGGCCATAACCTTAACCCAATCCAATGAAGTTGACGTATCAGGATTAACATAGGGGAGACGTATTTTATTACAAGGAGGAAGGATGCTATGTGTGGATGTGGTTTGTCCCATCCCAGGGTTCCTGTGTTGGAGGCGTGATCCCAAGGGCAGTGGTGTTGAGTGGTGGGACCTAGTAAAGGTCACTGGGAGCACTGCCTTTGGGAGGGATTAAGAGATTCTTAATCTCACTGCAACCCCAGTTAGTTCTTAGAGAGTGACTTGTCATAAGGACAGCAAGACTGGCCCCTTCCTGTCTCATTGTGGGTTCTCTCCTTCTTGCTCCATGATACCGCTTTCTGAGGTGAGACACTCAGGGGCCCCAGAGTCTGCACCATGCTGTTTAGATGCTCAGCCTCCAAACTAAGCCAAAGACACCTCTTTTCTTTTCGAAGTATCCAGCCTCAGGTGTTTCACTATAGTAATGGAAAATACATAATGCAGATGTCTGCTGGTAGACAGTGACGGGGACCACCAGTTATCTATGAAAATCTGTCCCACCCTTCTTCTCTGGACACATGGAGCTGGGACCACAGTTCCAAACACTCCAGAGCCTGGGGATGTGATGTCCTCTCCAGCACAGGTGGGCAGAAGGGATAGGTGCTCCTCCTGGGCAGGGCCTTGGGCACTGGGCACTGCCTCATCTTTTCCTTCCTTCCTCTGGGGCCCTGGTGAGGCAGTGACCACCCTGGACCATGTGACAAGGTAACCCAAGGTGGGAGGTGTCTGAGCCCTGAGTGCCCATGAGGGACAGAGCTTCATGCTGCCCCAGCATGAAGGCCACAGGTGGGAGAATAAACTTCTTTTTCCAGAAGCTCCTGGGGGCCCAGCCTAATGAACACAGGAATGATCCAAGCAATCAGGCCAAGCTCCTCTATTACCAAGACAGGAAGGGAGACCCCTGACACTGGGACTAAAAGCAGAGCTCTCTATGCCAGGTGTGGTGGCGCATGTCTGTAATCCCAGCACTTGAGAAGCTGAGGCAGGAGGACTGCTATGAATTTGAGACCGGCCTGGGCTACATAGTGAGTTCAAGGCCACAGCAAGACCCTGTCTCAAAAAAAAAAAAAAAAAAACAGCAGAGCTCTCTGAAGAGGGAGGAGGAAAGAGGTGGGTCGGGGCTAACAAGCATCAGTGTACACTCTGATACCCTGCTCTTTAGCATGTCCAGGCACAAGGCCCAAGTCTCATCCCTTTCCCAGGTGAGTGAGCGCATCAAGTAAGCAGTCAGCTTCCTCCGTGGCAGGCCTTCCAAAGCCTTCAGCTATGTCCCGTGAGGCCTTGCCCTTGGGTCTCCCTAGGGTGGGGTTTGGACAAGTCTCTGCTGCCAGTCCTGAGGGAACCCTCACCTGGAGGGGGGCGCTGGCGCATGTCCCAGGGAAGTGAGCCTCTTGGAAAGACATTGCTGAATGGGTCATTAG
Organism: Erethizon dorsatum; assembly: GCA_028451465.1. Classification (NCBI taxonomy): domain Eukaryota; kingdom Metazoa; phylum Chordata; class Mammalia; order Rodentia; family Erethizontidae; genus Erethizon; species Erethizon dorsatum. Next base: position 9,497,049 of record CM051824.1, read on the forward strand.
AAAAGACCCTCAAATCTGTGAATCCCTGTTATCATTTTGTCAGCCAGGTCCCTGTCAGGTGCTTTCCAAGGATTACCTGGTTTCACCCTCCGTCAGGCCCAGCAGGGAAGGAAGTAACATCAGAGACTTCCGGTTGCATAGATTCCTTATCTCTTCTCCCCTCTTCCTCCCTCACAGAGCCATAATTCTGTTGGGGCCACAGTGTGCTCTGCTACCCTTGATGGATGGAGAAGGTAGTATAAATGGAGGTCCTGGGACAGGGTGACAATGGCTCTCCTGGGGAAGACACAGGTTCCTGGGCTCTGAAGACTCGAGCTGCCATTCAGAACCAATGAGCTCCTGCCTCTGGGTTTCTTATGCTTGATGACACCAAACCTCTGTCTCATCTAAGCCATACTACTTAGGGCTCCTGTTCCATGAAGCTGAAGTCCACCTTAAATGGATCCCAAGGTGGAGAGACTGAGGCTTAAGAGATGCACCCAAGTGCACACCAGTGGTCCGAGGCAGAACAGGGGTCTGGGTTCACGTTGGGGACAGAACCAGGAGAGGTGGCAGGTGTGTCAGAGAGGCTGCCTTCCATCCTCCTGCCCGGGCTGCTTTGGCTCCTTGGGGCCTCAGGGGCGCCTGTTTCTTGCAGGTGGCAAATGTCCTGCTTGGCATTCCCCATCACCGGTTCACCTCGCTACTCCCCTGCTACTTCCTTCCCCACTCCGGGCTGCCCCACCCTGTGCCTGCTGGCTGGGTTGGGCTTTCTTGGCTCCAGTCCTCACCACAGCCCTACTGCAGCTTCCTGCCTTTCCTCTCCGGCCTGCTGCTCAGGCAAGAGGTCTGGCACTTTGGCTGAGCGTGGTGGTGCACACCTGTCATCCCACCGCTCTGAGAAGCTGAGGCAGGAGGATCACAAGTTTGAGCCCAGCCTGGGTAACTTAATGCATTGATGAGATCCTGTCTCAAAATAAAAATTATAAAACAGGCTGGGGATGTAGCTCAGTGCTAAGCCTTGGGTTCAATCCCAAGCACTGAAAAAAAAAAAGTCTGAAGCCACCAGAAAAGCCCATGGGTAGGACAGGGTGAAACACAGGGGTGGCCCGGATGGAGACAGAGTCAGAAGGACTGCAGAGGAGGCCACATCACTGAGGGAATCCCAGAAGCCAACAGACCCCAGACAGCTCAGTGGACCTCAGAGGAGAAGCTGCAGCCGCCAGTGCTCTGCTGACGCGGTGATTTTCTTGTCACTTATGTTTATGACAAAGTGTAAGCGGATCAGGATGGTTGTAAATAGCAGTGCAGTGTAATTGTTCATAGCGCAGTCTTGGCCGTCGGACTGCCTGCATTCAGATCTTGGCTTCTCCACTCCTTAGCCACGTGATGGCCAAGCGACAGCCTCAGCATGACTCAGTTTCTGTAGCTGTAAAATGGGAAGGCGAATAGCACCTCTGCCCCAGAGTGCTGCCGTGAGATAAACGACCGCGTGTAAAGTACTCTAGGACAACGCTTTGGCCCCTTTGAGCTGCTCAGTGAGGGTTGTGCCCTCCGATTATTACCGAGAAAGGATTTCTTGCAGCTCTTAATGGCACACTGAGAGGCCAGGCAGGAAGAAATCTGTATTTGTTGACATATGAGCATTATTCTCCCCGACCCCCTGGGATCCAGGGAAGGAAAGTTCCAGCCATGATGGAACAGCCAGCACCGGACTGATCTTGCTGCTGAAAATAAGTAGAAAACCTGGACAGAATGCGTGAGGCAACCATAGGAGGCACTGGGCAGCAGTGATCCTAGAGTAAAGATCCTGGAGGGAGAAAAGGGGTTCACACTAAATGAATCTCACATTCATTTCATCATCACCTCAGTGCATCTTGTCCAAAATGCTAGGCATCAAAACCTTTTAGCGCTTGTCAGGTGTGGTGGTGCACACCTGTAATCCCAGCACTCAGGAGGCTGAGGCAGGAAGATCACTCTGAGTTCGAGGCCAGCTTGGGCTACACAGTGATTTCAAGGGCAGCCTGAACTACATAGTGAGACTCTTTCTCAAAACAACAACAATAAAGACAAACACAAAAAAATTAGATAAAATGCTAGTGATCATACCAGATGAAGGAAACAGAAATCAGAGTTCAGAACAACTAAGGTGGCTGTGGATGGAGGGGACAGGGAAACCAGGCAGCCACAGGGTTATGGTCTGGATCTTAAATGTCCCCAGAGGCCTGCATGCAAATGGCTTGGTCACTAGCCTTTGTTGCTATAGAGAGTTGGCAGAACTTTTAGGAGGCGGGGCCTCATGGAAGGAAGTGAGGTCAATGGGGCGTGGTTTGGAATGGGATATTAAATCCTGGCCCCTCCTCTTCCTCTCTCTTTGCTCCTTGGCTGTCCTGAGGTGAACAATACTCTTCTATCACATACTCTTACCAGGCCTAAAAGCAATAGGGCCAAGTGACCATGGACTGGAACTTCCAAAACTGTGAGCCAAAATAAAACTTTTCTCTTATTATCTCAGGTATTCTGCTACAGTTACAGAAAGCCTCTCACTGCAGCCAATCCTGACATCACAGGTCATCCGCAGAAGAAATTGACAGTATCTGGCCAAGTGCTCAACAAAACATTACAAAGCATGCCGGAAACAAGAAAGTTCCAACACAACAGAGGCAGTACAGGAGGAAGTGAGTAACAAAAAAGACACGAGACAAACAGAAAACAAGTAGCAAGATGGCAGACATAAATCCAACCATATCAACAATCATACTAAACATGACTGAAAGTGAACAGTAAAAAGACTGTAAGGAAGATGTCAGACAAAATCAAAATTCTAGCGAACCTGTAATTGAAATCCCAGAAGAAAAGGACAGAGAGAAAAAGACAGAATTACAATTTGAAGAATTAGAATTTGAAGAAGTGATAATATTCTGAAAAATAATTTGAAGAATTTTCCAGAACAGAGGAAAGACAGCAAACAGATTCAATAAACTCAACAAATCCCAGTCAGAATAAACACAAAGCAAACCACAGCTAGGCATGGCATTGCCAAACTGTTGGAAATAAGTGATGAAAGGAAAAGCATCCAGAGGAAAAAAGAGGCATTACATTAGGGGGAATAATATATAAGTAATGGCAAACTTTGCCACAAAAACCCCAGAAGCCAGACTGCAGTGGATTAATATTTTTTCTAAGTGCTTAAAGAAAAACAAATGGCCAACCTAGACTCTACCCAGCAAAATGTCTTTTGAAAAGGTAAGGTGAACTGAGACCTTCTGAGTTATACAAAAACTGAGAGAACACAGCATTAGCAGACAGACGTGTTGTGCAAGAAGTTCTGAAGAGAAGACGTCCCTCATGGGGACAGGGGCTCTGGCAGATGCCTTTACTCCTCCGGGGAGGTGTGAGCCCTCTCAGGATCTTGGGTTGGAACCAGGGCTGGTGGTCTCCGGCAGGAAAGGGAGGTCACGCTCTTTAATGAAGTGGTTCTTGTTCTCATGGTCCAGTGGTTCTTGTTCTCATGGTTCTCTTGGTCCAGAAAGACTTGGAAGGCACGAGAGCACTGAGTCAATGGGCCACGTGGGCCCATCCCACACGCCACTGTGGATGTGGGACCCTCATTGCCTACTTAAGAGGAAACCCCCTTTAACTGTCCAGTGAGCTGTTTGCCCCTTGGTCAGAAGGACAGTTTCTCTGCTGTGCCGCCACCCCAGCAAGGCAAATCCAAATCCCTGCCCACCCGCCCAGGTTTCCACGTGTCCAGTAATACCGAATGAGGACACTCAAGGGTAGCTTGTCCTCTGTCCCTCATCCTGCTCCCCAGTTCCCCATGATGGGAGATTGCATTTGGAGGACTTCTCATCTGCTGGTGTCTTCTTGCTCCTACCCTGGTCCAGGGCACAGGAGCTGCCTGGCCCCAACATGACAGGGCTGGATGAAGCCAGCAGCAGCTCTTCTCGGCAGCTTCCCTCAGAACCTTCGAGCTGGTATGATGGCCTCCATGTTGGTTGGTGAGTTGCTCTGGGTACCTTTCTGTTTCTTGGGTGGTCTTGGCACTCCCACCTCTCCTGTTGGCGAGAGGACAGGGTACCACCTGTCAGGAGACCCAGGGTGGTACGGCCTAAGCTATGTTGCTCCTCACCATGTCCTTGGGCCTCAGTTTCTCATCTCCAAAGCCAGGGGGGCATTCCTTGACCCCCAGCTTGGCCCTCGTAGCGCTGACACGAGAATCACGTGCACCCAGGCCCATGCCAGCTCTGTGGGCGGAGGGGCTCTGGGCACTGCTGACTGGTGCAGCGTGATTGTCCCCCCGTGGATCCAGGCTGGAGCGTTGGGCACACAGGAAGCATCACTGGCCAGTGCGGAGCCTGCTCATTTCCCTGGCATTCGCCCCAGTCACATGGGGCCATCAATCCTCATGTTTTATTACATTGACGCAAAGTGCTCTTGAGCCACCTCCTTGCTGCTGATCTGTAAAGATGCCTGGACATAGCAGTTCTTTGTTGGAACTTGAGCCTAGGGCCCAAGGGTGTCTTGGGGAATTTCCATCTGGGACGCCTGGTGCCAGTGTTATCTCAGCTCCTGCAGCTCCTCTGACGGCTTGGGGAGATGTGTTTATCACGGATGCCCTGTGTCAGCTGGAGGCTGAGGGACAAACGACTCAGGGATCAAAACCTCCCCCTTGGGGTCTGAGACGGAAATGGCAGGGACAGGGCTGGAGCTGTGCACTGGGGTTCACAGGCCTTGGATCTGAGCCTTGTGGTGGCTCCAGTTGGCTCCCTCTGGGCTCTGGACAGTGCAGGAATTGAGTAATAATAGCGATGGCAATAATAATAATGACAGTATTAAAAAAAAAAGTCCTGGGTACTCGCATACAAAATACCATTTGGTCCTCACTGTGCCCTAAAGGTAAGTCCCAGCCTCATCTCTGTCCACAGCGGCTTCTAATGGAGGCTGCGGGGTTGGTCCCAAATAGCATCCAGGAGCCCTGGGGCTCAGCCAGCCTCCCCTTCCTCTGAGAGCCAGGCTGTGTTGGAGGACTGGTGAGGCCACCAGAGCAGGGGTCTGGCCCAGACGAGGCTGTTAGCTGGAGCCAGAGGGGGAAGAATCATTTTTTATTCTTTTCCCACTCCAGAGAGATGTTAAAAGAGTTCAGACGCAGGAGAAGTCCAGGCATGTGCATTTATTCACTCAGCAAACATTTGCCGGGGGTCTGCATCACGCCTGCCAGACACAGTGGTAAAGCCTGAGACGGGCCATTAAACAGTCATATCTAGGTGCAGCCAGACTGTGCCAGGGAAGACACAAGGAGCCTCCCACCCCAAAGAGACACCAGAGGGGGCGTCCGTGGGGAGCCTGGGTGTCCCCATGCAGGGCAGGCAGATGGGACAGGCACAGGGACATGGTGTGGGCAGGGTGTGTGCTGGGGGCTGGAGGTGGCCCACACTGTGGGCCACAGGGAAGAGGGGGAGGCAGGCCCAGGAGGCCTGGATCAGAGGTCTGGGGGGCTTTACCCCTGGGGCAATGGAGCCTTTGTTCTGTTTTGTGTTTTCTATATAGACGGAAGGCTCTAATGGCAGCGTGACCAGAGCAAGGTTGGGAGAGGTCCTGTGACTTCCTCTTGACTCCTACTGCACCATGGGGACAAGAGTGGCCCGGCTGGGGGCTGTGAAGTCACACAGGGGCACCATGGGGACAAAAGTCCTGGGCTGTCCAATCCTTGGCCAACCTCACCCTGAGGTGGACATCTAAAGGGAAATGCCTGCTGGAAGGGCTCAGGGCAGCACACCCAGCCCTGTCCCCACCCCACAGCAGGAGGGAGAGGCTGATGGCTGCCACATGTCATGTAGGGTACAAGGACAGTCACATGGCAATGCCCACGACTGTCCTGAAACTAGTCTCCTTGCCTCTTATCACTCACAGATTTTCTTGGGGACACTGAGTATCCCAGGACCTCACACACACTAGGCAAATGCTCTACCACCCAGCTACATCCCCAGCCCTTTTTATTTCATTTTGACACAGCATCTCCTTAAGTTGCCCAGTCTGGCCTTGAACTTGCAGTCCTCCTGTCTCAGTTTCCTGAATAGCTAGGGTTATAGGCGTACACCCCTGCACCTGGCATCACTCTTATATTTACCAAGAACACAAACTCTGGACTCCACATTTATAAATCGTGTACAAAAGTTAAGTCTGTTCAGCTGCAGACCACAGCCTGAAGCAGCCAGCAGTTGAAAGATTTAGTGACAGAACTCAGGATATTTCATAGTCATGCGATATTACATTTTACAAAGAATTTTCATGTCTGTCTTCTTCCTTTTCCCTACACCTGGAAGACAGCCAAGGATGTAATTATGATTCCCATTTAACAAATGAGAACATTAAGGTCCAGAAGGGTAAAAAGTCTTCCCAAAGTCACAAAGAGAAAAGGAAGCAGAGAAGGCTCAGGAACCCCGACCTGACTGGTTCCGAGGTCAGGGCTCTTTCAGCCACATTGTCCTGAGCAGCTAACTGGTGCCTAGTCACGGTAAAGGCTCTGATAAGGACTGCAGTAGAATCCCAGCTTCATCTGCCTGGCAGTCCCCAGGGGATTTTGGCCACAGAACCCTTCCTTACATGACCCACATTAATGTCTCATGGCCCATGCAGGGAGAAGCACTGTTCCACCGTGTATGTTTAGGGGACATACAGCTTGTCTCAGAGATACCCTACAAAAACAACCGGCCTCCTGAGCAGATGGCTCTCCTCAGTGTAGAACCCTGGAGAAGTCTTGGTTCCTTTCTGCACTTGGTCTTCTCATCTGTAAAAGGCGGCTTCTAGCCAGGTGTGGTGGCGCACTCCTGTAATCCTGTAATCTTAGCACTTGGGAGGCTGAGGCAGGAGGATTGCCATAAGTTTAAGGCCAACCTGAGCTACACAGTGAGTTCAAGGCCAGCCTGAACTGCATAATGAGACCCTGTCTCAAAAGAACAACAACAAAAAAGTGTGGCTTCTTCGCTGTCTTGCTGGGAAGATTAAATGAAATGCATCCCACATTTCCCATGAATGTTCCCTTACCTGCCTTTTGGAACCCCTTTTAGATGTCAGTTGGAATTGTGGAGCTCTCCTCCCATGACCCTTGAATTCTCTTTCATATTTTCATCTCTGTCTTTTAGTACAGAACACGATAGAATTTCTAAGCTAATTCAGTTAGGCTCATTCATTTTCCTTCAAGGTGATCGTTCTGAGCCCATTATGCATCTTAACAGAGTTTCCCTTCCACCATGGTGGACACTTTTGTATGAATAGGATGTCCTCTGGGATCTCTGAAAATATTATGTTTGTTGTCTTCTCTACTTTTTTTGTTTTACGAACTGCTTATTTCTTCATTTTATTAAGCTTAATGTTTCTTTGATGCTGTAGGTTTCCCTCAGGTATTGGTGGCTTTCGGGCATGTGTCCTCATCTACGTGTGGCTCTGTCCTAGTCCTCGTCTCCATCTTTCCTGGGGCAGCGGGAGGCAGGTCTGCCCTGCACGGGTCGGACCCATCTCCTTTACCTAGCGGGAGTATCAGGAGGAGCTCAGTCTTGGTCAGTCCTGCTCTCTAGGGGAGGTGTGCAATAAATACTCATGAAGGTGACACACACCCGACACTGCGTGTGCAGGTCTTGCACGTGGATGATGTCCACTGCTACAAGCAGCTTGCACCAGGAGTGCTACTCATACCCAATGAGGGACCTCATGGCGGCTGTAAGGTTCGAATTGGACCTGACTCCCCCAGTCCCCAACCTGCTTGCCAGCAGAAGCACTACTCTCAGCAGGGAACTCAGCTCTCAGCAGGGAACTCAGCTCAGTTCCCTGTCATGGCAAACACATGAAAGGAGATGATAAGATAGGACAGGGAATTTTGCAGCTCCTGGGACATCTGGGGACAATGGAGACACCCGAGAATTTACATTGGACACTTCAAGGACTCTGCCCACTGAGGTGCAAGACTGCCAGAGAACTTTGACCACAGGTGCTTATTAAAATCTTCCTGCCTAATGTCCCCTGCCTTCTCTGCATCCCTATAAAAGGGACACACTTCCCCTTGTTCCTTGCAGATGGTCTTATCGCTCTCTGCCTGCCTGCCGTGTTGCCTTTACACAAGCCCGGTGGTCTCTGCTGGCTTTTCCCCTTCCCCCTGTATGTTAGAGCAGCCACCCCCAGATCTGGAGGGAAGGGACAGACATAGCCACGAGTCCCAGACCACACCACTGGCAGCAGCATGAACCCAGCCCAAATAGTCACCATTGCCCCGAATCTTGGACCCAACCCAAGATTCTTGGTGGGAGAAACCAACAAACAAGGAAGCAAACAGTCAAACTCCTAAGGAACCCACAGAAGCCCTTATAAGGCCTTAGGAAACCCAAAGAAACCCCAAAAAGACCTTATATAAAAGCAACTGGATCAGAATAGAATTGGATCGGCACCAGGTTCTTGGGCATTACCACGTATGCCACGTACGTGTCACATACCCATTCTGGGCCTGGCTCCGGGGAATTTGGTCAAGGATTTGGGAGAATCTGTCTTCCCTCGGGTCCGCCGCCCCGCCCCGGTCCTGCCTCCTCTCTCCCCCTGACTGATGAGATGTCATACTAGGGCTATCTTGGCTGACCTTGGTCAAGCAAGTGGACTTATTAGCTCTTAAACTAAACCAAGGAAGGGGAGGGGGCAAGGGTGACCAGCAAAGTGACCGCCAACCACGCTCTAGACATCCCTGTGCTACAGGAAGCCGCCAGGCCTGCGGGTCACAGCCTCTCTGTTCCAAACAAGATGCCGATTCCCAGAGACTGGGGAGGCCCAGCCTGGCCAGGTGTCTGCCCAGAAGAGGGTATCCCTGCCCGATCGGCCCAGCTGAGCCAGGTGAGACCCTGGGAGCCCTCTTTGCTACCGACGGTTAGAATAGGATGAGGTCATTTTTGGAAGGCGGACCAGTGCTTTTCAGGATAGAATAAACAACTGAAGCTTCTGCAGACCTCAAAGGCCAAGCTCAGGGGACAGGCACAGGCAAGGTGACCAAGAAGCCTTTGGACACTGATCCTGACTGTTCCAGTCTGGACTTTGGGCTTCAAATGTTGTCTCTGTGCTGACGGCCACGATGTGTGGTCTCCAGCTCCAGCTGCTCTCTGTGCCACCTCTGCCTGTCAGTGACCACAGAGCCACCTTCCCAGCCCCTGGGGCCCATTTCCATCCCCCACCTACCCTGGGACTTTGGCCCTTGCTGTCCCTCTGGCTTCCCTCCCACTCTCGCTCTCAGATCTTTATTCAATGCAAACCCCCTCCAGGGCGTCCCCTGGGCACCTCTATCCTTCCTCTTGTCCTGTAGTAATGTCCATAACCCTGCCTCCTTTGAAGCTATCACTTATTTATCCACTCATTTTACAGCCTCTAAGCCCTAGAGGGCTTCTGATCTGTGAGTCCCTCATGGGGTCCCCAGGCCACGCCTGCTGGACGAGGAGTTCCATGGCTTGTTGACTGCCTGGTTGGATGCTCTTGGCCTGGCCTCAGGCAGGGGGCAGAGGTGGCACTGAGGCCAGCCCCACGACCTCACTGGAACTGAGAACCACTGATGCCCCATAGGGCTGCGGTTTCATCCCCGCACGCTGGCTCTGTGCTCGGAGTCAGCCTCCGTTGGGGCCTGGCCCCGTGGCTGTGAGGCTTTCACACTGGGCAGATGGCCTTCTGGGGATGTGGCAAATCCCCTGGGGCACACCTATGTCCCCTGCTAGGCCTCGAGGGACAGGGACGTGGAGCTCAGAGTGGTGCTATTGGTGGAGAGCAGGGTTGGGACACCATGTGGTCTCCCAGACCTCACCCCATAGAGAGGCAGCCCTGGGGGGTGGGTGCTGGGGAGCATTGCCTGGGAGAGGGGCCCAGGGAGCCTCAGGCCCAGCAGACATTATGGATACTGATGTGACTTTAGCTCCAGCCCCAGCAATGGAGGGTGGGCTCTGACCCGAGGCCTGTCCAGGCACCAATCAGCGGGGCTCTCCCCGTCGCCTCCAGATGCCCAGGTCTCCCCCTCCCTCCCCTCTGCAGCCTGTTGGGGCCCCTGGGGAGCAGCAGTGAGAACATCCTGCTGCCGCCCGCCGGCCCAGCCCTGCAGCTCAGTTACTACGAGCTCCTCTTCACTGTGCACAGTGGAGGTGGGTGAAGCTGCAGCCAGAGGCGAGGGACATGGGAACCCACCAGGTCCCAGGTGTCCCCCCAGGGCAGCCACAGGCAGGGGCAGGAAGTCAGGTCTGCGGCAGGAAAGAGGTGAGGGCCCATCAGGGAGGACGGAGGAGGACCAGGGATGGGCGAAGGCCCTGAGTTGGCATTTTCAAGTGTGGTTCAGAGACAATTAGGAGCTGAATTATTCACAAAGCTCTAGGGAAGAAGCTGTTTTTAAGAAAGCATGAGTAAGCAGGGCTACCTCACAGCCCCGCACAGGATCGAAGGCGATCAATCGCCATAATGGCTGTATTTACTCGGCTGGGTCTGTGTGTGCCAGCCAGGGGTCCATGCCCAGCACACCCCCTTGGGTGGCCAGAGGTGCACAGCTTCTTCCTCCTCCCTGCGTGTCCAGGGCTCTGGGGCAGCCTGGCCAGCACTGTGTGAGGGGCCCTTCTTGTACAGGTCAGGCTCTGGAGTCAGACACTATCCTGGTCCTGCCACACAGGTGTCACCATCCCTGACCTCAGGACCTCAGGCCTCCTCTGCACAATGCGCCAGGGATGCCTGCCTGAGATGCGGGCAAGCCCAGGGCAACACCCGACACTGTCCACACCCAGCAGGGGTGGCCCCGGGGCCTGGCAGGCTGGAGGTAGAGGGAGATGCCGGGAGCTCAGCTTAGTTACACCAGACTCTGCTCAGGTCACAGCCGTGGAGCCCACAGACTTGGAGACAGTGGCAGCGTGGGCCGCTTGGTGGCTCAGCCGTGAGCCTGAGCCGCAGCGTTTACGAGGTGTGTGCCGAGTGCCAAGTACTCCTGGGCTAAGTGCTTAGTCTTGTTCAATTCTCATAGCAGCTCAGAGAGTGACATTCTGATGTCATTACTCCCCGCTCCAAAAATGAGGAAACTGAGGCTCAGAGAGGCCAAGCAGCTTTTCCCAGGCCCCTCCCATCCTTTCTAGGAAACGCTGGACCTGGTCCCCTCTTCTGCACTAAGAGCCCCCCAACCCACAGCCCCCATGTCTGAGGGTCCATCTGAGGGCTGGGCCCCAGAGAGCCTGACCTCGGCTTGTTCCTCTAAGGTGCTGAGTGGAGGCCACAACTACGTGGCCAGCGGCAGACCTAATGGCCATACACTCGGGGGCAGGGAATGTCGCCAGGAGAACAGCAGCAGGGGCAATGAGCACAGGGGACGTGAAGATGGTGAGCACACACACACACACACACACACACACACACACGCACACACACACACACACACGCACACACACACACACACACGCACAGAGCTCCTTCCATCCTCCCCAAACCGCTCAGCCACTTCCCCAGTGAGATCAGTGCTTGGAAATAGCTCAGCTGCCTGCAGCTCCCCACCCACTCCAAGTACTGAGACCGAGCTCCCAGCTCTGCCCTGACCCTTTGGATTTCTCAAGCTGGGACCCCGAGGCTGAGACAGTTGTGGGGAGCAGAAGAAAGAGCACTGTCCTGGGAGGCCCAAGACCTGCAGGACCTCGGACAGTTCACATTCTCATTCTAGGCCTCAGTTTCCCCAGCAGCATCATGACAACTCAGCGGTCCGAGATGAAGGCCTGGAGGGCTGGGGAGGGTGCAGTCCATGTCACGCGTGGGTGTTTTCCCAGTCCTGGGCAGCTCTATGGAGGGTTTGAGATCCCCGTGGGGGCTATGAGATAAACTGCACCCAGGTGTCTACCCTCTGCTCCCGCAGAAGGTGCAGGGGACCCCATAACCCCAGCGCAGGCCTGGCCCCTATAGCCCAACCACAGCAGGTTCCAGGTATGATTGGGGTGAGGGATCTGAAGAGGCTGCATTGTGGGGGAGGGGAGATGACGCGTCTGGCCCATGGGCCTCAGGGTCTGCTCTGTGCCAGGCTTTGTCTGGGTGCTTCATCCATGTGTACCGGATGGGGGGATGGAGCGAGGGATGTCAGATGTTAGGTGGATCAATAGAGGGAAGGAGGGAAGAAGGGAAGGAGGGAGGGAGGAAGGGATTGAAGGATGGGTAGATGGATGGATGGATGAATGGATGGGTGGATGGGTGGATGGGATGGATGGATGGATGGCTAAATGGATGGATGAATAGATGGATAGATGGATGGATAAATAGATGGATGGATAGATAGATAGATGGATGGATGGCTAAATGGATGGATGGATGGATGGATGGATGGGTAGATGGATGGATGGGTGGATGGATGGATGGATGGATAGATGGACGGATGGATGGATGGGATGGATGGATGGATGGGTGGGATGGATGGATGGATAGATGGATGGATGGGTAGGATGGGATGGATGGATAGATGGATGGATGGGTGGGTGGGATGGATGGATAGATGGATGGATGGGTGGGATGGGATGGATGGATAGATGGATGGGTGGGTGGGATGGATGGATGGATGGATAGATGGATGGATAGTTGGATAGATGGATGGATGGATAGATGGATGATGGATGGGATGGATGGATGGATGAATAGATGGATGGATGGGTGGGATGGGATGGATGGATAGATGGATGGATGGATAGATAGATGGATAGTTGGATAGTGGGATGGACGGATTGATGGAAGGTTGGGTGGACGGATGAACTATTCTCTCTAAGCCTCAAACTTTCCCCTGGAAGTGGGGGTGATGGTGGTGTCCTCCCTGAAGGGTTGGCTGAGGGCACAGCATGGGCACCAGCACGTGCCTGGCTCACAGCACCCTCTCCTTACCCCGTTTCTCTCCTCACATCAGATGTGCCCTTGCTCTGGGTTTGGGAGGAGCTCAGAGCTGGGCAACATCTCAGCATTGGGTGCAGGAGACAATGCCTTCCTCAGACCCTGAGCCTCCTGCCTGGCCCAAGGACCTTACTATACAATTACCCTGCTCTCAGCCAGACCCCAGGCGGCTGGTGGCTCCATGGTTTCTGCAAATTCATCCTCTTACTGGGCCCTTGTTTTCTTTCTTAAAGTGTAGAGGCAGTGCGATGGGTCCTGGGCTTTCTGGCCCCCTGGACTGTAATGTGGCAGAGCCTTCCTTGGCCACTCCCCTCTTCCTTTCACTTGGCAGAGCCTCTGAGTTATCTGCTGCTGCCTGACCCAGCCCAGTACTCTGGCCCCTGCTCTGGCTGAGTCCTAAGCCTGTCCTTTGGTAGGAGGCCAGCTGCACCTTGCCTTGAAGGCGTCGGGGCTGCGTGTCCTCTGGGAGCCCAGCCTGGACACTTTCCCCTGCCACCCAGCACGAAGCCCCTTCCGCCTGCCAGCCCTGTCTTGGCCAGGTGAGGATCTGCCACCATGGTCCCTGAGATTTGATAAACCCCTTGCCTTTCCCCCAAATTGGAAAGGGCAGGAAAAATACCATCTTTCATTTACAACATAAGACATGATTTTTTTTTTTAAAGACCCAACTCCTCACTACTCCAGGATTATTTTAAAGAGAAGGAAGGGACAGCATGTGGTGGACTGTCCCATCTTTCCTCATTTCACCTCAGAGACCTGTGGGCTGGAGGTTCGGAGTGCGGGTGTCCCGGACAGCGCTGTTCCTAAGGTCACCACAGCCTTCCTTCCCCTGGCCCCCAACCGCCTCAGGTGGTCAGGAGGCCCCAGCCACCACTAAGCTGTCCCTCATCTGCACATGACTGCAGAGGACAGCAAAAGAAGGCCTTCCTAGGTGATATCCCGGGACACCCCCTGCCTCCTGAAGTCCTGGGGTGACTTGAGAATGAGGCCACTGCCACTCCACAGCACACAGAGCCCTAATAACCCCAGGAGAACGTCACAGGCAGCAAGGGGAGGGGCAGCAGGCTGGGGAAAAGCTCCCAGCCCTTCTTGGGTTTAGTGTCAGGCCTCAGGGGCCAGGGCACATCCTAGGAGAGAGGTGGCAGCTCAGGGATGTCAGATCCCTGGGTTTTTGAGCCCCAAAGGTATGAAGGGTGAGTCACAAAATGCAAAGCCTGTGATTTAAAAAGGTTAAAATGGCTCTGGGAGGCTGACAGGAAGATCGCAAGTTCAAGTCCCACCTGGGCAACTTAGTGAGACCCTGCCTCAAAAAAGACCAGAAATGTAGCTCAGTGTGAAGGCGGTAAGTTCAATTTCCAGTACCAAAAAAAAAAAAAAAAAAAAAAAAAAAGAGGCCCAGGGAGGCGTACAGGTTGGTGCCTGCTGCCCCCTGGTGGATGGTGGGGTAATGCCTGTCAACGGGGCTCCTTTGGGGCCTTTCCCGGGAGGGTGAGCCAGGCCAATAGGCTCCAGCCTCCAAGTCCAGCAGCACTCAGTGACCACTCGGCCACTGTGGTTCTGCTTTTCCTTGAGTGTCCCCAAGTGTGGCACAAAAACATCTCCCTTCGCAGAGCATCTGGAAGCTATTCCTGTCTCTCCTTCCACCTCCCCAAAGAACCCCGAAGCCCCTCCACTGCCGAGGGCAGGGTTTGGGTGCACAGCAGCGGGGATCCCCTCTGAGGTCCTGCCAGGGTGTTGCCCAGTGGGTGCCAGGGCGTCGGACGTCCTGGGAGGGGAACCAAGCGGCACAGTCATCAGACCCAGCCGCTTAGCTCAGAGCTCGTGGGACCCACAGATGCAAGCTCTCCCCCTCTGGCAGGGACGGCCCCATAGGCGGGGGCTGCGCGGTGTCTGGCCCTGCCCGGTCTCCCCTCTCCTGTGTTGTTCGTGTACTTCTGGTCTCTCAGGCTTCCGCGTTTCTGTCCCTTTTAATCAGCTGAGTCACTGCCAGCTTCCTCACTTCAACAGAGCCTCGACACACGCTATTTGCAGAATATTTTTAACACGTCCGACTGATGCTTTGACAATTCAAGCCAGATGTGCCTGGCTTTGTAACCATGATCCCTGCTGCCAGTGGCAGCCACACCTCATTCCTGGCCCCTTTCTGCCTGGCCTTGTTTCTGGGAGCTTGGGGCCCGGCACCTGCTCTGTGACGGGATGACTGGGAGAGCACAGGGCTCCCCCCCGCACTGTGGGGACCCATGTCTCCTATCCGCAGGTTGGATGTGACTTTTCCTGTTCAGTTTGGGGTGAAGTCCCAACAGCCAAGAGCAACACAAGCCATGTTATGCAGGTCGCACCAAGGGGGTGTTTCCCTCCCCCATGGGGGCTTCAGCCCCAGCTCCACCTGAGGGAGGGGCTTCTAGGTGTCTCCTAGAGTGTGGGGATGCAGGGCTGGGGGAAGCGGACTCACACCTGGAGGAGATCAAGGTATGGGGCTGGAGGCAGCCGGGGTGCAGGGCACGATCTGAGCTGCCTGTGGGTGGTGGTGTAGGCCTGGCACAGGAATGAGAAAGGCTTCCCCGAACACTGGCTAACACCAGAAACGTGACCACGGGTCTGGGCTAAGTTTCGTCCAGAGGGCAGGGAAGAGCCACCCCACAGGGTGGACCGAGAGGCTTGGAGATGACAGTGACCGCACCCCCTCGGGTGGTGCTGGACATTGCGTTGGGCGTTTGTGTCTTTAGCATCTGCCCATGTGCTCTCGGCACACCGTGGCTTCACCCCCCAGCCTGCCTGGCCTCCTTCTCCCCGACCTCTCGGAGAATCCCAGCACCCGCCACAGCTAGAAGGAGCTTAGAGGCTGCCCAGTGTGCCCAGGCCCAAGCCTTGGGCCCCAGGAGGCCCAGCAGGCAGCTTGCGCCCTGGGGCACCACACCCCTCAGCTTCTGAGCCACAGGCACTGTGAGTGGCAACAGCTGCGAGAGCGGCCATCGGGTGACGGCCTTGGCTACACCTCACTGCCCTGGGCTGGGCCACCCAGATGTCCCTGTCCTCTAAGAAGCAGTCCAGGGCCCATCATCTCCAAATTCTACCCCAAAAGACTTCCTGGAGAGGGGAGGGCCCAGCAGCTGGAGGTACCGCTAAGTGACATCACGGGCAGCCACATGATTTCCCCTTCTTTTGAAAAACTGGAAAGCTTGAGGATGCTGGAATCCCAGATCCCCATCCAGGGCCCCTGAACTCATCACACGGGTCCAGACTCAGACCTCCCTCTGCCCACCTCCTCCCTCTGCTATCCTGTGTCACAGCAGAATCCTGTCCTCTTGTCCCTAGAGGTTTAGGATTATTTTCCAGGACTTCTGCCAATTTCAAGGTGTTTGATTCCATGCTCAATTTTATGTTTCTATTCTTTTTTTGTGTGTGGGTACTGGGGGTCGAACTCAGGACCTCGTGTGCCAGCAGGCGCCCATGCCGCTGAGCAATATTACTGGCCCTTTTTTCGTATGTGGGTACCGGGAGTCGAACTCAGGACCTTGCACTTGCAGGCGCTTATGCCGCTGAGCCATCTCACCGGCCCTATGTTTCTATTCTTAAAATGTTACTCATCAGTCTGAGAGGTATTTAAAGTGCCATGTTCTGTGATAGGTGCTTTGGGCAGGACAGGGCACAGGCTAGGGGACAAAGTCCCCAGACTTGGAGAAGGGATAAGGTCAGGCTCTCCCGGCCCAGCAGCAGGCCACCCCATGGTGCCCTCCAGAAACCAGACAGGACAAAAGAGCCCACAAGCTTAGCTGGGGCCCAGCTGCTGGCGATTGCCCCCTTCAGGGCCTGAAGCTCCTGGCACCATCTGTCCCCAGGTCCCCAGGAGCAGGACTCCCTCCCCGTGCCTGTCCTTGGGGCCCAGAGCTGAGCCTTGGTCTTGGTCCTGTGCAGTCCTGGCAGGGCAACAAAGGAGCCAGAGCGCAAGTGGGGAGTGGAAATGGCCTGCTGTAGTGTCACCCCACACCTGGTTCCTCCCCGGCACGGAGATGGGGAGCACAAAAACTGGGGAATCTCCCTGGCCTCCCCTCCAAACCTTCAGGTTGGGTGTTTTCCATGGGCTGTGAAGGTGGCTACCACCCTGTTCTACAGGTCACAGCAGGGAAGTCAGTGCTGGGGACCAGAGTCCCTTACAGCCCTGTTCCCAGAGTGCTGCCCTGGCAGTCCCCTCCCCGGATGAGGTGGTCGCCGTCCTCAGCCCTGCAGCCTCTCCATGCACCCAAGCTGCCCTCACCTCGAGACAGGGATGAAGCGGAAGAAGAAGCTGATGATGTCACCCAGGTGTTTCTTGCAGCCATGCTGGGCCTCCTGCAGCCGCCAGTGGGAATCCTCACTGTGCCCTGCCATCCCTGCTCCCTGCCGGGCTGTGTCCTGGGCTCTGTCCTCAGGCCACAGTGTGGGTGGCCTCCCTCTGCCCCCTCCCCAGCCTGACACTTGGAGCCCTTCCCTTTCTAAAACTTTCCTTCCTCCTGCTCTGTCTCTGTGTCTCAATCTTGGCATCTGTCCTAGGCCTCAGCCTGTGTCTCAGCTTCTTTGCCACTGCCTCCTGGCCCCTCGCCCTCAGTCTGGAGCCCCTGTTCCTCCCGACCCTGCTCCTCAGCCGCTGGGACCCAGGAGCCCTCTGCGAGCAGCTTCCTGGGCCAGGGGGGCAGGCATCGCCCCTAGCACCGGGAGGAGCTGCCACTGGTGTGGTTTCCACCTCGGGGTGTGATCTCACTGCAGAGGGGCCTCACTGGTCCCCAGGCCTCTGCAGCCAGTGGGGAGCAGGCTCCTCCCTCAGCTTTGCTTGGGAGACATAAGGCAGGGCTCTGGGCAGAGCGGGCAGGGTGGGGCCTGGTCTTGGGCTTTCTCTGGAGCTCTGGAGCTCTGACCTCTGACCTCTGACCTCTACTCACTGACCCATCCCCAGCCCTGTAAGTACCTCTCTAGAATGGAGGATGGGAAGGTGGGTGGGGTCCCTCCAATGAGGACCAATAGGGAAAGCCTGCTAACCCCTTTCCCTGCCTCCCACTTTTATGGAGCACCTAGTATGCACCTGGCAGTTTGCTAAGTCCTGAGCTCAGTGAGTGCATTCGGCCACCAAAGCAGCCCTGCAAGCTGTGTATGGCCACGAGTGCCAATTTTATGTTTTCTCCCCCTACTTTTCACCTATAGAATTCAGATTCTGTTGGAGGTAGAACTGTGTCCAGCTAAAAAAACTACCAGCTCCTTCCTACCCTGGCCTTCCTTGGTGTCAGCATGGCTTAGTTCTCTGGCTGATGACATGTGAGCATAAATCATCCAGCGACTTCTGTAAGTGTTGCTTTCCTGACTTAGGCACCATCATGTCCCCTTTCCACCCAATTTCTCCTTCCTCTTGTCCAAAATGAGGCCGTGATGGCTGGCACCAAAGCAACTACTTTTCAACTGTGAGGAAAAGGGCAAAAGAACATTGACTTTGAAATCCCCAAGCTACCAAACTAGTGCTAGACACTTCCTATCCCAGATTTAGCCATGGTTGCTTGGGGATATCAGATTCTGTTATATATAAGGGCAGGCAAGTCAAAATGTCCCCGACAAAGTACAAGATGAACTGCTGTGCTGTGTACCTCCTGCTGGTCAAAGAAACAAGCAGCTCTATCCTTGGGCCTAATGATCCAGCTTTCAATGGCACACGATGTATTTAAAGCAGCTGGAATGCCCTCAGGGTCCATGGCAGGCCAGAGTGGAGAATTCCATGCTCTCTTGGGTATTAGCAAAGCCATGCCTCTTTGGCAAAGATCTCTCCTACTTTCTACCCACAGCCCACCACTGGCTACTGGGCTGCATGGAGGTGAGACTATGTGGGACTCCAGGTAGCCACGAAGCCTGAGCTGCCCACCAGGAGCTGGGCATGTCACCTGGCGTACAGGGACAGGTGTGCAGCAGGCTGTCACCACAGGCATGTGCCAGGCGAGAGGCCAAGGCCAGGCAGGGTGGGCCCAGGAGCACAGAACAGTGGTGTGAGCCGTGCTGACTCTTGGGGTACCCACTGCATGCCCCTACCTGTGGCTCCAGGGGGAGCTCCTGCGACCGTCCGAGGGGGAAAATTCCCCTGGGATTTATGGACAGCTTGCAGGCAGCAAGGAAGCTCTGCGGAAGAACATGGAGGAGGGACGCTTCCTACCGGCGGGCGCTGTGTACACCGCCGCCCGTGTCCAGGGAAGGAGGCAAGGTCCCAGATTTACCCTGATCTTGGGTGGCTGATAACCATTTGTTCGGGGGCCAGGGGCGCAGAGGACACGGTTCGAGGAGAGGTGACAAGCAAGTCAGTAGAGAGCAAGACCCTCAGGGACCGCTGAATGCTCTGGAAGGGCGCCCAGGGTCGCATGCGGAGGCACCGGGAATCAGGAGGACCTGACGGCCTGTCCTGCGCATGTCACCCAGCGCTAGCTCAGAAGCAAAGTCCCGTTTGTCTCAGTTGACTGAAGTCACCAAGGGCTCAGCGGAAGCTCGTCCCCGACTGGCAGATCTGGCTGCCGCAGGTGTCGATCACCCTGACGGCCAGCAGGTGGCAGGTCGGCTTCACTGTAGCCCTTCCGTCCCGGTGGGACCCACCGTCTGTCCCCACTGGAATTGATATGGACTTCCCTGCCTACCTGCCCTGGCACGGCCACCGCAACCACTACCCACGGTGTCCCACGCGTCACTGTGAGTAACCAAAGGTCTCGTTCCCAACACAGAGGTTGGCCAAAGGCCCCCATTTAAGAGCCCACCGTCCTCACCTGCCCCCACCCCTGTGCGGCTGGGGACGCCCTCTAAGGAGCGTTGGGGTTACGCTGCCGGGGCTCTCAGTCGGAGCCCGGGGTGGGGAACAGATGGCCGAAATGTCTCGCCACGACTCTGACGGGGGGTGGATTCTACTCGCCCTCCCCTTGACGCAACAGTACATTGTCACAACGATGCCCAGCAGAGAAGAGCCCCCCAGATAAGGCCTGCCCCAAGTCCCGACCCATGGAAGTGACAGGTGTAAAAAAGCTGTTATTTTAAGGCACTACATTTTGGGTTTTGTATTAAGTAACAAAAAGTGACCAAGACATCTCCCTTCAACTCGGGGGACAGACTCACAGCACCCCTCTCCAGAGAAACTTACTTCTCAAATCACTTTGTCCAGGGCCCAGCCATCCAACTGCCTGTATTCACGGTGAGCCAAAGAACCAGTTTCCAGAAGGGCCCTTGGACGTTTGCGTCTGGCCTGACGTCTCGCTTGGAGACGACCTCACGTCAGTTGTAGCTCAGTGCTGCCTATCAGGGACACTGTGGTGGTGACATCATGATTCTGCTGGGGTTGATGGACCCTAGGAGGAATGGGGGTCTCCCAGAGAAGGGTGCACTGGCCGTGGAGGATGTGGGTCTCGACTTTGGGGGGAAGTGGGTGTGTCTTTTGTTCCAGAGATGGCGGTGTGCACAGGAGCAGCCCAGGATGCGCAGCATTTCTCTGGGACCCTGGCTTTGTCATATCCCGTCCTCTGGTCCTCCAGAGTTCCCACAAACATCCCAGGGCCTGGAGCCAATGCCCCTCTGCCTCGCCCGCCCGGCCTGGCTCCAGCTGTCTGCAGCCAAGACCCCAGGTTCTTGGCAGGGCGGATTTTATTACTCAGACCATTGCAGAAACTGACAGCCCTGTGGGGAGCTGGACTGGAGAAGCAGGTCTGTCCGGTTGGTGGCTTCAGCCACACCTGGCAGGTGTCCTGCCAGGAAGACCTTAGATGCTGGGGAGATGTGGAGCACAGGCCAGAGTCCCATCACTGGGTCACTGAAGAGGGTCCCTAAGTTTCTGGGCTGAGGGGAGGGGATGCGGCTCCTAGGGAGGCAGGGCCAACCTGCCTGTCCTCTGGAGCCCACCTCCTGCGCCCACCTCCGACACCATATCGGGGCCTTCACAGCCACAGCAGGTCCAGCCCTTGCCCTCACCTCTCTAGGTCCCTGCATCTTGCCCACTCCTTGCTGAGGCCCCAGCTTGCCTACACCGTGGAGACACTGTGCTGGGCCTTGGCTTTAGCTCTCGACCATCCCAGACATCTGTGTTCCCAGCCCGGCTCCTGCTGAATGGAAAAACCCAACAACAAGGGCGCAGTGTCTGGCGGCCTGGCTTCCACAGGCTCTGGACAGTCAGGGTACGGGGACACTGCACTGAATGGTCCCCATTGTTCTTGGCACCCTGAGCCAAGGAGGTGCCTCATCTATGCACGGCCAGCATTTCATACATGCACAGAGCCCTGGGTGGCCATGCTGGCAGAGTCCCCCTTGAGGGACCCTCAGGGACAGCCTGACTGAGGAGTGAAGCCTGGGAGCTGCACCTACAGGAGAAGGGCACATCCGGGTCTTGGCTGCTGGGTCTGTGAGGCCCTGGGAGACACACGTCTTGCTCGGAGCAGGTGACCTTGCTCCAGCTCTGAGCCCTCTTGGGTCCCCAACCTCTGGGTGACCCACTGACCATATGACCTCTCCTATCATGCACAGGCTCTAAAAAAACAGGGTGAGGTGACCCCTAATGCCTCCTTCACACAGTTAGATAGAATTTCATTCTTCTGCCTGTCAAATCTGCTCTTGTGGCCTGGTCTGAGGTGTGGTAAATGCGTCCATTCAGGGGATATGCCAGGCTGGGTCGGCTACCCATGTGGTCCTGGCCCTGCCCTCTATGAGGTGCCTTTGACAAGATCCTAAGAGCACAAAGCTTTTCTAGGAAGCTACTCTGAGCTGGGTGAGCTCTCAGTGACCTGGACACCCCTGCCACTCCCTGGCTGTGTTTCTCCCTGTCCACCCACACTCAGCAGGGTGGCTGCTGTCACAGTGTGCAGACTGCCTCGGCGAGGGGACACAGTGGCCCCTCTGCTCTTCATTCCCACCCCTATGGAAAATCTTCCATCCTGCTGCAGAATGCGCAGCAAGTTTCTGCCACCTTCAGAACCCAGGGTCGGGGACAAATGTCAACCAAGAGTGACAGGGTAGCACAGAACCAGTTTCCCCTACGGGGAAGGGGAAAGGCTAGAACTGCGGGGTTTGCAGGTAACAGCTGGGGTCTTGGTGAGCCTCTGTGACCCCCTTGAACTTGGGAGGCTGGAACTCTGTACCCATTCTGCAGACAGGAGATGCAGGTGCCCTGGAAATCACACAGCTAGAGCGTCCAACACAGCAAACAAGATGCAGCTTTGAAGGCCAAGCGCACAGCTCTTCCTTAAAGCCAAAGAGGCAGATGCACACACACACGTTGTGTGAGGCCACAAATGTGTGTGGTGTATGTGTGACCGTGTAGTAGGTGAGCATGTGAGATGTGTGTGTGTGTGGTGGATGTGCACACTTGTCCCAGGTGAGTGCACAGGTATGAGTGTAAAGCGTGTGTGTGAGACCAAGGGGGGGCCTCCTGCTCTGTCACACTCAGCAAACACCAGATATGGCCAAGCCAGGGGCAGCCACTGCTGCCACCTCCCTCACAACACCCCAAATGCCAGCCCCAGCCCCTGGGTGCCCCCGGCAGGACCCAGGAGGCATCTCAGGTGGCCTCCGAGGCTTTAGAAGGGACAGCACTCAGGGCAGAACCATACCCTTCCTTGGCCCTGGCCGGCACAGCCCTACCTGAGCCCTGCGGGGCCGCGCTGGACAGTATCCACTTGACCAAGCAGCACTGCATCAGGGCCTGGCGGGTGAATCGTGGCCTCTGCCACTTGATGCCCTCCTTCTTGCTCAGCGGCGTGTGCCCAGGGTCTCCCAGGAGGCTGCCATCTGCTGCCTTGGTGACCTCCTGCAGTGGGAACAGGGAGAGCACCCTGAGCCCTTGCAGATCCAGGTCACACAGCATCTCATTCCCCAGGACCTTGCTCATGGAACAATTCAAGGGACTGGCAGGAGGAATTGAGGAGGGAGGAGGGAGCCGCGAGTGGGTGTCAGCAGACGGCGAAACCTAAGTGTGAATTGTGATCGATCGGGAAAGGGCAACCCAGGGTCCCGTTTGAGGCTCCAGAGCAGCAATCTCTGTTTTCCTAGAACATTATTTTAGGCCTCTCAGTCATGGTTCCCAAATCACCCATCACTCTCAAGCCGGTGGCAGGGTGGTCCCTTGCCAGGGATCAGCCATCGCCACCCCTCTGGGCATCTGCCGTGTCTGGTTTGCTGCCCAGGCAACCTTGCAACAGGCACGCCCCAGGTCATGGCCCACAGGGCTTGCTCCATCTGTGGCACATTTGGGGGTCCTGATGTTGTGAGGTTTCATGTGTGTGACATTTGCAGTCTGGAAAAGCACTGGGTTATTTGGGGTAACAAACAGCCCTACTGCCGCTGGCATCTCTGTGAAGTCACTGTCTTCAGAGTCAAGGTGAAAGTGAAAGTCAACGCCCTGGCTGTCCACCCGCTCCCCGCCGACCTTTATTCGCGCTCACCCCATCCTCCGTGGGAACTGAACATGGAGAAGAGGCCGGACAAATGTCCCCAGACCTGTGGAGAGGTCTACTGCATCCTGCAGGCTGTGGTTAGGGGAAACTCCCACAGGGGCTTCAGTGGACCATGGAGCTCGGAGACCCATTCACGTGTGGGTGGCATGGCCAGTCACCCTCCTGGCCAGCTTTTGCTCAGTGGTGTCCTAGGCAGGGCAGTCCCCAAACGCCTTAGCCCTGCTTCTGTGCCTCCCCAGGTAGCAGCTGCCAGACCCCCAGCTCACAGTTGTTACCCTACCTCCCCGCACACACCATGGCAACAGTCCACCTGCCTCCCTTTCTCCCAGGCTTTCCGGCATCAGGGGCTCCTGGTACACAGAGCTGCAAGGTCTGGCTGACCATGATGACGGGGCAGGAAGCGGGGGAACGCTGGGGGCAGGGAGGGGTTCCAGAAGTGCATGGGGGAGCACCCTGTATGCGTGTCCTGTGCACACACACGTGCGCCCACATTCACATGCATGCACACGCACACACAGGTACACACACACGTGCACACACGCAGCACACCCTGTCCAGGCTGGGTCAGAGCGGCGCTTCCTCCGTTATTAAAGATCTTCCTCAAGCGACAAATGGCCTCTATGAACGAAATCTTCCTTCAGTCAAGCAGGGGGTGGGAGAGACAGGCGGCTTCGCTTCATCGTTTCCTGAACTCCTTGCTGCAGCTCTGTGTGGGGTGAGTGGAGATCGCCAAAAGGGGAACCTGAGGCAGGCTCAGAATGGATGGCAGGGGCTATTAGTTGGGACCCCCATGCCTAGGACAGTGTTGGTGCTGGCTGGCAGGGGCCCTGACAGGGACCTAGGATGGGCACAGGGATTCTGTCTCACAGCCCCAGGGCCAGGCTGGTGTGGGAGACGCCCTGCGGGTGTCCCTGGTTTCTGTCCCACAGTGGTTCGGCCCCCCCGCCTGGGCAGGCTGGGACCCCTCGGTGCGTGTCTGTTCAGAGCCACAAGTCATCTCATGGTCACCATCACCCCCACGGAGGGCAAGACCACCCCATCTTTTTTTTTTTTTAATGTGGGTACTGGAAGTCGAACTCAGAACCTTGCGCTTGCCAGCAGGCGCTTGTGCCACTGAGCAATATCACCAGCCCCCTTTTTTCCTTTATGTGGGTACCGGGAGTTGAACTCAGGACCTCATGCTTGCCGGGCAGGCGCTTACACCGCTGAGCCATCTCACCAGCCCAAGACCACCCCATCTTGCAGATAAGGAAACTAAGTCCATGAGAAGTTTGGGGACATGCCAGAGGCCCCTCGGTACAGGTAGTCTTCTGACCCCAAAGCCCAGGCAGCCTTGGTCACTTGGTGATTGTCCACAAGGCCAGTACCCTGGAGATATCAGATTCAGGGGGCTCCCAAGTTCCCTAAAACATCCACAGTAACTGATGAATATCCCAGAGCCCTCCCGGACCAAGTGCTTTTGCCTCCTGTGGACGGTGAGGGTGGGTGGTGCCCGGAAGCTGAGCCAGTTCCTCCATCCGGCTGAAGGCCAGGGCTAAGGAAGTTCCCCTTTGTGAGGAAGGTGATGGGCTCCAAAGAGATGGGAGAGGAAAGAGGATGGGACAAGGGGTGAGGGGCAGCTCAGCCTGTGGGGCCAGCCAGTGGCCAGCGTCAGACAGTGGAGGGGGGCGGAGTGACTGCCAGGTCACCCTCATGAATATTTGACACATGTCTGTCTGGGAGAGGGTCTGACTGAGCTGTCAGGGAATGTTAAATAGCCATCCCGGCACCATCTTCTTGCCTCGGGAGGCTTGCAGTCTCTGAGGGAGGGACCCTGAGAAGGAGCCATTGCCCCCTCACCCTGGGGGAACCTCTGCACTGCGGCAGGGAGGAGGCTGGGACATAAATTACATCTCCTCCTGCCCAGCTTAGAACCCCATACCTTCGGGAGGAGCAACCTTTGTGGGGTGGGACGGTTGTGCATCTTGCTGTAGTGATGGATACACAAACCCATACATAAGGTCAAATCGTAGAGCACTAAACACACACGCGTTTGCACACAGACACCAGCGGGTGTGAAATGAGGCAGCGTAAGATTGGGTGTTGCATCACTGTTGATCCCGGGAGTGAAGCACTGGTTTTGGAAGAAGCTATCACTGGGGAAACTGGGCAAAGTGGACATGGGATCTTTGTGTTATTTCTAACCACACTTAGCTCAATAAAAATTTTAGTGACGAGCTGGGGTGTAGCTTAGTGGTGAACTGCGTGCTCAGCGTGTGTGAGGCCCTGGGTTCAATCCCCAGCACCAAAAGAAAACATTTTTTCAATTTAAAAATTCTCTCTGTCACACACATGTATTAAAAATGCAAACTCACACAAGGCCCTCAATAAATATGCACAAATGACTGGGTGGAAGCCTTCGATGGTGTCCTTAATTTACCGAGAACTTCTCTCTACCTGCTCCAGCCTATGGTGCCCTCTTTTTAATGGATGACGGAGCTGTCATTGTCCCCAGGCCTCAGGATGGTCAGGCTTGGGTGGCAGAAACCAGTGAAGCCAGATATGAGTCTTGGAGTCCCAGAGTCCCCGGTGACTCACCTGGCGGAGCAGGTGTCCCGGTCGTGCTCCAAAGATGGCATGAGGCTGCCCGGGGACTAACAGCCGTCACTGAGTCTCACGAGAGTCGGCCCATAAAGAGGCCACAGGCAGCTGGGCCACTCTGCCAGTCACTCTGAGGTGAGACTCACAGCTCCTGCCCAGCCTGGTGGCCAGGGACAGGTGTCAGCTTCCTTCTGAGTCCTCCTGGCCTGCAGGGAGTGGGGGAGGAACAGAAAGTGTGCCAGGCAGCAGGGGGTTGCACCAAGCATGTGCCAGTGCTGTTAGGTGTTGGAAAGGCTTATTTAATGCTCCCACCAGCCTTTTGATGTTCCTCAAAATTAGCCAAATCAAGCTGGATGCGGTGGCACAAATCTGTAATCGCAGCACTCTGGGAGGCTGAGTCAGGAGGACGAGAAATTTGAGCCCGGCCTGGGGCACTTAGTGATACTGCATCTAATGGCTCAAAAAATAAAAAGGGCTGGGGTGTAGATCAATGCAAAGGCCCTAGATTCAATCTCTAGTACCACCACCACTAATGATAATAATAATAATAATAATAATAATAATAATAATAACAACAATCAGCCACCTAAAGCCCAAATCAAGCTGGATGTAACAAGTTCCTATAACAGGTTCCTGCTCACGGCCTCCTTCCAAGCTCACCAGCTTCCCTGAGGTGGGAGCCACAGGAGCCCCCCAGTGTGCACAGCACCCGGTGTGCCCAGGTGAGGGTTGGCTTGAGGCCCCTGGCTCCAGGGAGACGGTTTAGCTCCCCATGACCCATCTCTGCAGGTCACATGTAGCAGTGGCAGTTGAGAAGTTAATATTGCTGCTTTGCTTTCCTGGCAACTGCTACCAGCTTTCCACTTACAATACTGACTTAAAGATTCCCCTTTAAAGGAGTTTTTAAAAACTTAAAATGTGAGTTAATTTAAAGAGAAAACAAGCAACAACATAGGTCAAAGCCGATAAGGCAAAAGTGGCGAAAGCCAACATCACGGTTTGAGTATAATTGTGACCCCCAAAGTCTTGCTAATGCTATGAACTTGTTCGCTGTGGTGTTCAGAGGTGTGGGCTCTGGGAAGGGACTGGATTTGGTTAGGTCGGTAGTGGAAACTCCTATGTTTCAGAGATACCCATAGTTTGTGCCATGTAATTTGGACTTCTGGAATCCAGAACTGTGAGCTAAACGAACCTCTTTTCATTATGAAGTAGCCAGCCTGAGGCATTTTGGTACAGTAATGGAAAATGCACTAATGCGGGACAGTACAAACAGTCTAGAAAGCTTGTGTTTCTCTTCCCAGCCAAGCCCAGCCCAGTAGCTGACCTGTCCAGACCTGAACTGTCCCACATGGTGGCCACTCACTACATGTGGCTACCAAGCAGCTGTCACAAAGCTAGTCCAAACTGAGATGCGCCATCTGTATAAATATACACTGGTTTTCAGATAAACACAGGAATGTAAAATAGTGCATTAACAATTTTTATATTAGTTACATGTTGAAAAGATAATATTTATATGGGGGTGAAATAAAGTTTATTAACCAAATAATAAACAATTATTAAAAATAGTTTCACTTTTTAAACTTTCTTTCTTTTCTTTCCTCCAATACTGGGAATTGAATCCAGGGCCTTCCCACTGGGCTACATCCCCAGTTCTTTTTTATTTTTTATTTTGAGACAGGATCTCGCTAAGTCACTAAGTTGCCCAGGCTAGATTTGAACTTGTAATCATCCTGCCTCAGCCTCCCAGAGTCCTGAGATGACAGGTGTGCACCACCATATCTGGCAAATTTTACTTTCCTTAATGGGCCTGCAAGAATGTTTTAAATGACATCTGTGCCTCGAATTATGCTTCTCCTGCACAACCTGGCTCTAGATGGCTCTTGGACTTACTGCCTGGACGGCCTGGGGGGGGGTGTCTCTTCCTCTAGGGCACGCCTTGTCCCTGGGTACTCTCTCCCATCCAAGGCCCTGCAAGGGGTCTTCCAGAGCTGTTTCAGAAAGGTTCGCAGTAGAGTGTGGAGGATGCATGGGGACAGCAAAGCAGGAGAGTGACTGGGGGATGTGCCCGAGTCCAGGAGAGGAAGGCAGGGCCAAGCCAGGCAGAGGCAACTGGATGGGATGAGCTGTCAGTGTGGCGGGTATTTAGGGTCTGCTTTAGATGTGTGAAGTGATGGGGGTGGGTGGCACCCAGTCCCTGAGAAAACTGTGTCCCCAGAGATGGAGGAGGAAGCAGGACTATGCCCCCTCCTCCACCTGCCCTGGTCACGTTCTGGGCTCTGCACCAGAGACCCCAGAACCCTGAAAGTTGTCACTGTGCCTTAGGGAGAGGTTGGGTCACCTGAGATGATGTCCACAACTACACTGGGCATCCCACCTATGGCTCCCTGGCCCTGAAATACCCAGCTGCTGTCCCTGCCCCTGCCCATGTCCTGTGAGCAGATGTGCATGCAAAGCACACCTCTCACTTCTCCCAACTGTTTGCAGACCTCATAGCTGGGAAACAGCAATGGACAGTGTCACATTGGACACTGGACACTGGGCAGAAGACACAGCTGTGGGGTGGGGTGGCGACTTCAGTCAGGTCAGCGTTACTTCCAGCAGCCAAGTCCAGGAGGAAGAGGTCTGTGGTCACACAGACGGGGACACGAAGAGGCCCAAGGTCGTCCTGCCTGCGGACTGCATGGTGTGATTCACAGGGGCCTGGGCAGCTCTGTTTTTCAGGAGTGCCTCAGTCGACCTGGGAGTGCAGCTAAGGTTTAGAGAGCTTATCCCACCAGGCAGAAAATTCTGGCCTTGACTATGGGGAAGGGAGCTCAGCTTCTTAGCCCCTTCCCTCCCAGGAGGGCCACCCCAAAACCAGGGCCTGGGTTAGCTGGGGACTTGCAAGGCCGCTCAGATGTGTGGCTGACCTGTCCCCACCCTGTTCATGGGGATAGCTGCAGCGCAGGCTGCCACACTCAGCCCCCACTTGTCATACACTCTATTTCCATCTCTTGGGACAGATGGCAGGAAGCAGTGGTGGGTGTTGCGTCGTGCAGGCCCCGGGATTTGGGGTGGGGGCTGGAAGCCTGAGCTTACCACCTAGCCCTGGGCACAGCCAGATGTGGGCCAGGGAGCTCATCTTATCGGGGGAAGCTGAGTTTGTCACATGTCCCTGCAGGCATGGGCATGCACACACACGGGCACACACATACACATGCCTATGCATGTGCGCATGTGCACGCCCACCTTCCTGGGTGTCACTGAGCACTGGGACAGCAGAAGGGAGACCAGCTGTTCTGGTCACGTCTGATGGCTGCCAACTTAGTCTGGGCACAAGCTCCCCTCCTCTGACCACGAGGGCACCACGTACTGTGGGCTGACCTGAGCTGCTCACTGACAATATTCTCTCTCAGGTTGTCTGTCCCACACTCTACTCAGCAGCCAGAAAATAATGACACTGACATTCCCAGCACTTACGGAGCATTTCCTCTGTGCCGGGGCCAGGCTGCGTGGGTTGGTAGAGGATCTCATTCTCCTATGAGGTTGGTGATATCACCCCCCAAAGAAATGTCCGTGGCACAGAAAAGCTAGATGGCTTGTCTGAGGACACACAGCTAATGTAGGAAGGGGCCAGGGCTAAGAGCTCACAGGGCACAGCCACGTCCCCTTCCCCAGGCCACCGTTCTACCTGCCTGGGCCCTTTAATAGCAGGGGGTGAGGACTGAGGCACAGTGATGGGCCAGTGGGCACGTGGCACTCCCAGGCCCCCACTGCCTGGCATGGGGCCCTGAGCCCAGCTGGGTGCCTGGCAGAGGCTGTGAGCAGATCTTAGGCTCGGATGGAAGGGCTGAGGCCTGGAAGGGCTGGGCTTGGCCCAGAATTCACCAGGCAGAGTCAAGGCTGGAAGTTGACAGCCTGGGGCCACTGCCTGGGAGCCCATCCTACCTCACACCAGGGTTGGGCACAGGGGCAGGGGTTCGGATCTCCCCCAGAGGCCACCCACAGCTGCAGGCACAGCTGGGTATAGGCATCCGGGCAGAGAGCTGAGGCAGCAAATCAGAGGGTAGAGGCCAGCAGGGGACAGGGGACAGGCCCCTCTCCCCTCTGCCAAACTCAGCTGTCCACACTCCAACGCTGGCACCTGCGGGTCCCCTTGGATTTCTGCTGCCACATAGCTGCTGTGTGGCGTTCTAGGACGCAGGCTGACCACAGCGGACAGCTGCACCTGTTTCAGGGGACCATCAGCTGGCGGGGGAGCAGGGGCGGGGCTCGGTGACTCCCGGCAAGGCAGATGTGCCAGCCTCTGTTCCCAGTCCTTGGAGGCCACTGCTCCTTCACACAGGCTGCATGCGGGACTCTTCCTGCTGGGAATCCCACAGAGGACAGGGTTGGGGACAGCCCCAGCCCGAGTCAGTGAAGCAGGTCTTCGCTTTTACGGGAGACTGATAAGAAAAGAGAACGTGGACTTAAAACCTTGGGCTCCTTTCCTTCGTACTTCAGATCCACAGCCCAAAAATGGGAGGTCACCGGCTCACAGTGGTGTGGCTAGGGCAGGGAACATGGCCCATGTCACTCACTAACAGGTTCCAAGGTTCACTGGGCCACCCCCTTGTCTGCTGGTCAGAGGTGTGTCCTCTTCCCCCTGTAGTCCCCTCCCACCCCTCAGGACCTGAGCTTTGGAGCAAGACAGAGCAGGGTTCAAATCCCAGTGACAACACTGTTCTTTGCAATCTCGGCCAGGCCTCTACTTACTC
This sequence comes from Erethizon dorsatum, assembly GCA_028451465.1. Lineage (NCBI taxonomy): Eukaryota > Metazoa > Chordata > Mammalia > Rodentia > Erethizontidae > Erethizon > Erethizon dorsatum. The sequence goes on from CM051824.1 coordinate 9,527,677, forward strand.
ATCTGTAAAGTGGGGACAATAACAAGCACTACCTCATGGGCTTCATGAGGGCCAGGAGATAATGCAGAGGATAATGGAGGGCACTTCAGGGTCCCACCTCTCAGCCCTGCCTCTCTCTCTCAGACTCCAGCTGGAGAGCAGGTGTGCTCCCCTCCCATCCCAACCCAGCTCTCAGACACCATCTTGGAAACAGGGAGCAAATTAGGGCACATCTCCCACAAGCATCCTGCAAGGCCAGAAGCTGCAGGAGAGGTTCTGGCCACCAGACTGGGCAGTGGAGACATCACCCTGGAAGCCTCAGGACAGCGGCCCTGTGCCCACAGTATAGCCGGGGCTGCTTGCTCCTTTTCCTCAGAGCGCTTGGAGCCCAAGCTCCGGGAGTCCTGCTGCTGTGGCCAGCTGCCCCGCTCTGAGGCTGGGAGTGGCAGTGTCCACCTACAGGGCTGCGTGAGGAGCAGTGAGGGGCTGCAGGGAGAGGACACAGGGCAGTGCTACAGGCAGCTGCTGACTGTGACTGACTGTAGTCCCTGCTGCTGCTAGGGACAAGGTTGCATTTCTTAACCTCTCGCTGGTGAGGGACCTGTGGGTGCTTCCCCTAGATCCGCTGTCCCTGCCTGGCCTGGCACTGGGAGGCGTGGGGCCCTCTCCATCTCTGGCCAGGTCAGACACAGGCAGGCCATAGGGACGGGGAGCGTAAAGATGGTGAGAACCACAGGGACCTGGTGTCATAATGGCCAACAGAAGGACCAGATGCACCTGTGGCTTCAGGACACTCACTCTGTCCATCCGGCAGGGGCAGTGGCCAGACTCCCAGGTGACCCCTGGCCACAAGCACCTGAGAAGAGGTGAGGGAGGGGGACTGTCCTCCACTGGTGGGCAGAGCTGGGGACATCCAGGGCCCTGCCGCATGGCTCCGGTGGGGTACTGTTGCAGGGTGTGCACCGACGCATGTTGCTGTGGTTGTGCACTGCATGCTCATGACAATGCCCATGGATGCTCATGGCCTTTGCTGTGCCTGGCATGGAAGCAGTGAGCATGTGGCATGGGCCTGGGACAAAGTGCTAAGTTTCTATGCTTCTGTCCTACCTGCCTCGGTGACAGGTGACAAAGCACCTTCAACGTGTCCCAACTCCAAGCTCAAAGGGCTATGTGTCACCACCTCTGCTGGCATCCTTGGGAAACAGGGGTGGCCAGGCTGAGGGACATAGAAGCCAAGCACAAGCCCTCTCTGGCTGCTTGACCTCACAGGCGAGGGGCAGGAAGCCATCTCCAGGGAGGAGAGACTGAGATGCCAGCCCAATATCTATTCTCACTCCCAAGACCCTGCTTTTATTTGGGTCCTTTGCCTTTCTTCTTTCTCCCTCCTGCTGCCTGTGTGTGCTGGCTCGACCTCCAGCAGCCACACTGGACCCTAAGGTAACCTCAAGGGTGGAAGCCAGTAAGAAAGATGGTGAGAGCCCGAGTCCTCTGTTGCCTCCCTCTGGACTTCTGCAGGAGGAAAGATGCAAGAGCCCCGTCCCAACCACCATGACTGGGGTGTTCTGTTCTGAGTACCGGATCCTGGTGCTTCTTCCTTCTTCCAAAGCAAGATTGTCCCGGATGTGTGAGCAGCTCACGGGGCATAGGGCCAGCTTTTCAGAGGGCAGTTTCTTTTTTCTGCCCTCGTGCTTCCTCACTTGGTTTTCTTTTGTCCTGCCCCTCACCCGCCACTGTTCTTGAACTCTGCTGGGGTGGTTTCCGTGCCTCCTCCCTTGCGCCTCCCAACAGCCCATGGAGAGAGAACTGAGTCCTCCTTAGGGGTCTCCTGGCCCTTCTAGCAGATGGGATTCCTCAGTTACTTGGGTGATCGATTACAAGATACATCCACTGGCAGGCCAGCAGGCATAAGATGCCCCCTCCAGCGTGCCAGCCTCCCCCAATCCTCAGGGCTGCGGGGCTCAGGCTGAGGGAGGGCCACACTGGCCCCCGCCCCAGGGACTAACCGAGCAAGGTACCATGGAGCCCAACTCCCACTCCTCGGTCCAGCTTGTCTTCCACGTGCACCTAAAACCTCTTCCATCCAGAGGGCCCCAGGAGTCCAGCATCCCTGCCAGGACGCCCCAAAACTCACTGTCCCAAAAGCCACCTTAGAGGGGACAGCAGGAGATGGGGTCAAAGAAAAAGGCCCCACAGCAACAACAATGACCAGGCAGCTCCTTGTCTAGAACCACCTCTGAAGCCCCCATCCCCTCTGTCCCAGGCCAGTGCCTACCCGCCCGCCTGTGCCTACCTTTGCCCGCTGCATTCTGGGCGCCACACGGAACTGTGGCCAGCGTCCCCACTTCACAGCCCAAGCGGATGGGACTGCCCGGCCCTGCTGGCAGCTGCCTCATGTTTGCTGGGCCAGATGTAATTGTCACCGCGGCTTCTCCCCCGCCCCCTGCCCACTCCTTCCACCCTCCCTCTCTGCTGCCGGCTCCAACTGCTCCACCCTCTCTGCTCTGCCTCCTCCTCCTCTCTCTCTCTCTCTCTCACTCACACACACACACACACACACACACACACACACACACTCGCACGCGTGCTCGCGTCTGTCTCACATCTTTTCAGTCCCAGTCCCCACCCAGCCCCGCCTGCTCTCCAGGACTCCCGTGCCCTTGTTTCTCTGTACCTCTGCTGCCCGTTCCTCTCTAACACAAGTGCGCTGCTCCCCCACTTCTTGAGGAGGCTGGGCTGGGGAGAGGGGAGGCCCAGACTGGAGTTGCCACCTTGAGGGGGGCAGCAGTGGAGCCCTGTGTGGGGGAACATTTTCCAGATGGGCCGGCCCCTCCCCACCCTGCAGGCCCCTCCTCTGGACTCCAGATGGTGCGGGGTCCCAGGGCAATGGCGAGCCAGCGAGGTTGAGATGGCAGTCCTGGCATCTACAGCATCTTCTGCTCAGGGACCTCGACTCCAGGCACTGGTCTGGAATGGTTTTGTAGATGGGGAAAGAGTGACAACCGAAGGGGGTACGTCATCAGCGTGACACTCAGGGCTCCTTCTACCTCTTTTATCTGTCCCTTCCCACCCCCACCCCCCTATACTGGGGATTGAACACAAGGCCTTCGCACTGAGCTACATCCTGAGACCGGTCATTAATTTTTATTTTGAGACACTGCGTGACCAAGTCACTAAATTGCCCAAGCTGGGCTCGAACTCGTGATCCTCCTGCTTCAGTCTCCCCACCCTTAATCACCTCCCTGTCACAGTATGGGAGTCTCCCCCAAGGCATAAGCCCATTACACTTCCCAAGTGCCATCATACCCAACTAGCGCTGATGTTGGGACCACATTCAGGGCAGCTGAGGGACCTCCCAACTCTTGGGGTGGGCCCTGGCATCCCTGGGAGAGGGGGGTCCTCCCTGCCCCCTTGGGAGCATCTTTTTGGACCTTAGGGAAGCCACCTAGAAGCCAAGTGCCTGAATCCTCTGCCAAGTTTCCCTTTTTGGTGCCCCAAGGAGCCAGCCTGTGCCAGTGGTTCCCATGGAAACAGAGCCTGAGATGCCCCCCTCCTTTGCAGTATGCACAAAAGCCCTTGCATGGCCTCCCCACCGCCCCGCTTTCAGATCCTGAAGGAAGAAAGCTGCCAGGAGCTGAGACAAGAATGGCTGTTCCCAGAGGGGAGGGGACAGCCCCAGTGTCTGGTGGGCAGGACTTCAGGATACCCTGGGCCTCACACCATGAGAGGGGCTCAGCAGACACCGACTTCCTGTCCACAGCTGTGCCCAGAAAGAAGGGACAGCAGGCCCTGCATAGCTGCCAGATCAGAGCCACGGTCCCTGTGAGCCCATTGACCTTCCACGGTGGAGGACAGCTCACCTCCCTTGGCTCCGAGCAAGCTTCTGCAAGCTGGGACATGTGGAGTATTCTGAGTCCTCAGGGTGGCCTCGGGAGAAAAGCATCATTATCCCACTCCACAGTGATGAGGAGGCCCAGGAACCTAAAGGATCTGCCCAAGCTATAGGAAAGAGAGTGACGAAGCTGTACACACGGCTGTTCCTGCCAACCAAGGTGGGTGCAGTGGGTGAGATGCCCCTGACCATTTATATGCCCAGGTCTCATGCATCAGCTGGGACACCTGCTGATCACACGGTGCAGGGCAGGCCTGCCCTGACTCAGGGCACAGCCGCTCACCATGGGCCAGCCACCCTCTGGACAGTCATCATGCCCCTGCTTGGCACCCTCGCTGCAACGCCATTCCTCTGAGGAGCTTTCTTTGGAATTAACAAGCTTCACAGAACAGGCCTATGACAACTGCTCGCCTCTCCTGGGCCACCCCACTCCTGGCTTTGGAAGCTCCCCATGCACCCAGGTGGGCGTGCTGATGAAACACAGGTGTGAGTGCCCTGCCAGGATCCATGGCCACCCACCCCCTTCCTCCCTGGGCCTCCCTCTCAGGGGCCTCTCCAGGGCCCCAGGCACTTCTGGGTCCCCTGCACTGGGCTCTTGGGGGACACAGGGAGAAAAGGCCTGGGCAAGGCTTCTCAGTGGGCCTCCGGGCTATGCTGTGGGCGCCTGGGCATCGGCCAACCTTCCCCAAGAGGGACTTGGCATTTTGGAAGATTCTTTGGAGGCATGTTGGACCCAAAAAAGGTCAAGGAAGGCAGGCTGCAGGAGGCCTGCGTGGTTAAGCACCACTGCTTCAGCCTGATGGGTTTCAGCTGTTTTCCTCACAAGGCCGGACCCGGGGGCGGGAAGTCTAGAGTGGAAAAGGGAGGCGTGGCTTCAAGCCCGGCTCTGCTGCCCCCACCCACAAGTCTTGGGGTCTTTGGGATCTTCCTCCATTCCTGCTCCTGTCCTCCACTCCAGGCCCAAGTTCAAATCCCTCCTCACCAGGCCCCCAGACCCAGCTCTGTGCCCCCAGACCTATATCTTTTCCCTGGGGCCCTTTCTTTTGTTGGGAGAGAGGAAGAGAGAGACAGACAGAGACAGAGACAGAGAGCGAGCCCCTCCCCCACAAGCCCCTACCTGTGAGAAGGCCCCTCAGGTGGAGGTGGGTCTCACCGTACACTGGAGCCCCCTCCTCACGGGCATTCCAAAAATGTCTGTTGCCCACCAAAGCCTTTGTCTGGGTGTCACAAAACTCCCAAGGGTCAGGGAGGTGGAGCTGGTATAGCTGTGAAGCTGAAGCCACCTGTGGTAGCTTTCATGGCACCTTCTACCAGCCTCAAGCTCCCTGTGTACCTGCTCACCAGCCTCGGCACAGCCTCAGAGAAACCTCCCAGCACAGGACACTTCTCCACCAGTGTCACACCGGTCAGCTCAACTCCAGGTCGCCCGCCATCACCTTTCTCGTGCGGCGTTTGCTCAGCCTGGTGGGTGGGAGCCGGCCGCTGGGCAGGGCATGGGGTCAGCCACCAGTTGAGTTGCTCTCTGGTGTAGTGGCGCTGAAAGCTCTACTTCCTTCTCCTGTGGGCACCCCCAAGGGTCCTCTGAGTCTGGCCATTGCCAGGAGCCACCCCCTGTCCCATCCCCCTGGTTGGGGTATTTCGTAGGGCTCTTTGGGAACCAACGACTCCCAACATCCAGTAACTGGCCCACGGTCTCTTGGCTGAGGTCCGTTCCCTCACTGAGTGGCCTCCTGCAACTGGGGCCAAGGGATCCCATGCCAATTCCCAAAGGAGGCCTCATCTCAGCTATCGGCCCTCCCTTAGCTCTGCCACCAAAGCAGCCAGCTGCCTTACCCTCTAGACTTTACAGGAGGAAGGGGCTAAGGCATCTGTCCACTGGATTCCCTGACTGCAGAGGATCCAAGGGAGCTCTCAGAAAAGCCCCCTTCCCTCTGGCTGGCAGTTGGAGGAGGCACCCCCCCCCCCCCCACTTATCTGCCTGAATCCCCTTCCTCTAAATGTGTGAGTCCCTAAATCCTGCATCAAGAGGCTGGCCAGCCTCCCGGGGAGCCCCAGGCATTCAGGCTCTGGGAGAGTGGGAAAGAGGGACACTGTCCACGGTCACTCGCGCAGGGCATCAGGCTGGATCAGAGAATTCAGGTATGGCACGGACTGTCACTCTCCCCAGTGCACCCCGTTGGGCCAGTACTGCCCTTTCCACTCAGCCACCACAGAATGTGTACGCTAGTTTTCTCAGGCAGGTGGCAATGATGCCTGGCTCTGCATTAACTCATGTACAGCACACTTCCCGCTTTACGCCTGTAGCTCAATGCATCGATGCTAACTCACACTGTCCTAGCCCTGCCAGTGCCCTCCCCACGCTCACTTGAGCCAGCCAGAGCCACCCTGCCCACCCTCCTGGGACCTCAGATGCCCTGGCCGGGGTGGTTTTTTGCAGAATCTGCCACAGGGCCTTGCACTGGGTGGCCAAGTGGAGCATCTGGCAGAACTCCCAAGGCCTCCAATCTGTCATCCCTCCTGCCACAGGGACAGCAAGGACATCTGGTTAAGTCTCCCTGGAGACAGGGCCCCCCTCCCGCATGCCCACAGGGAATGGAGATTGGCGGCTCATCCAGGAGGAAACCTCCAGGGCCAACACCCGGGACCTGAATCCAACTTAGGTGACCTTGAGCCTGCTGGGTGATTTCCGGTGGCTTCATCAGCTCCACCATAGGTGAGAAACCATCTCCTTCATAGACTGTCACGGTGACAGACGAGACTGTGACCACGAGTGGGCTGTTCCCCATGTGAAGCAGCATTAGTATTGGAGGACCCCAGTATTCCAAACCCCAGGGAACAGGCAGTCTATTTTTCTTTATGGCTATTTCTGTCTCTTTGTCAACTGCCGCGTGCCACCCTCATCTCGGGATGACCAGCACCGACAGCAATGTTCTCCCAACAAAGCTCCTTGGCAAAGCAGTGTTCAATGTTCCAGGCCAAGGTTTCTGGGTATTAAACTTCCCAATTCATGGGAGGGACAGTAAAGTCACTTTTTATGACCACTACTTCTTTTTTTTTTTTTTGTGGGTACCGGGGGGTCGACCTCAGGACCTCGCGCGCCAATAGGCACCTGTGCCGCTGAGCGATATCACCGGCCCCTTTTTCGTATGTGGGATCCGGGAGTCGAACTCGGGCCCTCGCGCTTGCCGGGCAGGCGCTTACGCCGCTGAGCCATCTCACCGGCCCCCGACCACTACTTCTGATAATGATGGACTAGATAATTTGGGTCAAATTCCCAGCTGAACACAACTGTAAAGCTGCTCAAAATGTGTGTGTATACACAAGCACACACAAGAACACGTTTTGAGCAGGTTTTTTTTTTATGTGGGTACCGGGAGTGGAACTCAGGACCTCATGCTTGCCAGGCAGGCGCTTATACCACTGAGCTATATCACCGGCCCTTGAGCAGTTTTTAAGTTAATAATCAGAATATATATACATATATATGTATATATATATGGTATCAGAGAGCAAAGTTAATAATCAGAATATATACATATACATATATATATGTATATATATAGTATCAGGGAGCAAACCACGCAATAAAAAAATCACAGAGCCAAGATCTGGGAAAAGAAGTGCATCCAGGGACATGTGCCTGGCATCCAGGGTGACTTTCTCTTTAGGGACTTCTGCTGATCCTAGTAGATACTGCAACGAAGCTGAGCAGAGGTTTTAACAACCTCTGGGGCTAATCCCTGGGGCCGCCGAGAGGAAGGTGTGCCTGGCAAACCTGCCATACTTTGGGTTGGGTCCCAGGGGAATGCGAATGGACTGGAAGTAGATCGGCCCTCAAAGGCTGTGCAAGTCAGCTCATTCCCTGCAAGTGTATTAAACTGATCCTGCTTTGCTGGTCCCAAGTTACCTGCAAGAAACAAACACAGTCCTTGTGGAAGAAGATAACTTCTTCCCTGAGAATGTTCTGATAAGTTTTCAGATGCAATGATTTTCCAAATGCAATCAAAACTGCCAAGGGTGTGAGGAGACAAAGACAAAACTCACGAAAACCAGGGGAACAACAGCTGCTAGATCCAGACTCATGGGGGCAAAAGGGGAATTACTGAACTTTAAAATAACTACGCTTCGGGGTGTGTCGGTCTGTCGTAGCATGCATGAAGGCCTGGATCCAGTGCCCTGCACCACAATAAAATAGTAAAACAAGATAAAATACTATGCTTAATATGCTCAGATATATAAAAAATAAGATAGGCAATTCAGAGAGAGAACTGAACATATTTTTTAATTATTTCTACTTCATTTGTTTTGATCTCATCAATTGCACTTTATTATACAGGGTGCTACCGCCTCTGCTCAAGCTGACAAATGACTAACAAGCAAAACCATACCAACCCACCAACCTCTGGCTAAAACCAAAAAAGAGGCCCCTGTGCGACCTTCAAGGGTGCCTGTGTGAGCCTGCACTTGCCATAGTGAGGACACGTCCTGCGCACACCACCCTAATTTCCAGCAGCAGATGTGTTGCTGGTTTATAAAATACAACGAGACCCCCTGCAACATTCAGCAGACCACCATCTTCAAGGGCTGTGGCCTTCAGACAGCTTCTATTTACTTGCTGCACCTTTGTTCCCTGCCAAGGGCTCCTCACTTGTTATATTTAATTTTCACAGCCCAACATTGAGGTTCTGATTCTTCTATCTTATAAAAGGAAAAGCTGGGTATAGGGGACCAGGGAAACATGTTCAAGGTGCCCAGCAAGCAGCATCAGAGGCAGGCTGTGAACCCAGGTCCTGTCAGCAACCTCCCAGCCAGGAGCTGATCCCCATCTGCAGGTTGCTGGGGGAGTCCCCGGATGCTTGCACAAACACGCATTCAACACCAACTATGTACAGAGTCCTACTCTGGGAGAGCTGGCTTCAAGGACCCCAAAACAAAGCTTAGGTAAGTGAGGAGGTGCTACCTTCTGGGGATCCCAGGGTGTGGCCCCAATGTAGCCCAGGTTCCAGTCCTTCCTTGGGAACCAGTGCTCAGAGAGGACCTGGGGACAGCACTACTATTTGTAACTTGGGGTGCAGGCAGGTGGCTCAGCCCTCAGACAGTCTCTCCCACCCCATTGAGGGCCAGTAAGTTCAGGAGGGTCCAGTAAGTCCAGTAAGACTGTGGAGGGTCCAAAGTGCTGGGGCAGTAGAGGGCTTGGGGCCATGAGGCAGAGACCAAATCCAGCCCAGTCCAGGACCATGCCTACTTGGTGGGTTTATCTGATGAGCTGGTTGGGCAGGAGGGGTCCCTGGAGGACCAGCAAGGTAGTAGGAGGGGTAAAGAGAGGACAGGGAGGAACTTCCCTGGAGGGAGGAAGAAAAGGGCTAGGGAGAGGCTAGGAGGGAAGCTGAGGCAGGTGGAAGGCCGGATGGGAACAAGGAGCAAAGAGCTTAGAGGGGAGCGGAGGGAGGGCTGTGCAGGGTGAGGGCTGTTGGGGACAGGGCTAGGTTGGGATGGCATGGGGCTGGATAAGGGGTCCCAGCAGGCAGAGAATAGGACCTTCCTGGCTCTGGTACAGGGCAGCAAGGAGGACAAAGGCAGGACACCTAGAGAAACTATTGTCTTGCAGCTCAGCCGAAGTGAGAACGAATGAAGGGGGCTATGAGCAGAGAGGGTGGAAAGGGAACAGCCATGGGGATCAGCTGGACTGGGGAACAGTTCAGGCAGGGGGCCCCGCTTGGGCTCTGTGACAAGGCTTCAGAACTGGTCCTGGCTGAGTGGAGGGGACAGGCAGCCCCAGGGATCACCTCACCTTGCTGTGAATTAAGAAGGAAACGAGTGGTGCTGGTGATGAGGGGCAGGGCTTGGCCTGTAGCCCCGAAGCTGGATGGGCCACACCCAGATCCTTCTTGTCCCCTGGGCCTTGGATACCCCAGATCCCAGTCCTTCCCTTCCCACTGCCTCAATCCCCAGCCCTGAGGCATTGTGGGGTGGACTCACCCATGGGTCCTACAGCTTCAGGGAGGTGACCCGGGGGATGTGGAAGAGCTGGGTCTCCTCAGAGCTGGTGGAGCTGGAGCATTGCAGAATGAAGATGAGTCCCCAGCACAGAGCTCAGCCCACCCCAGGGACAAAGCCAGGGGAGGAGTCTGGGAAGTTTTGCCCTAGCAGATGTGTTGCAGCAAGGAGACAGAGCAGACGTATGGGACAATTTCCGGGCCAGAGAATGTGCCCCTCCAGGGCTCAGCCAGGAGCCTTCTCTCCTGGGGAAGTTTCAGGACAGGGTAAGGAGGGGACCTGGGTCTGGTGGCTGTACAGACTCCTTCCTGGGCTCCTGATGTCCTCCTGCTCCTCGCAGCCCCTCACCTGAGGCGTTTCCGGATAGGGCGGAAGTACTTGGAGGTCTTGACAGCAAAGATGATGCTGGGGATGAGGAAGAAGGTGCACCAGCCCAGGCAGAACCAGAAGGCGTTCTGGAAGGAGCGTGAGGTCAGCACACCTGGCTGGACAGAGTCTCCTTCCCAGCTTGCCCTGTGCCTGCAGCCTCCACCTCAGACTCAGTGTGGGGCAGAGAAGCGGTCATCAGAGCCAAGGCCACTCACCCAGGGGTCAGCCATCATGTCACACAGGATCACACGGCCACTGTCCAGGGCTCCAGAGAAGGGCTGGCAGGTGGCGATGTGCTGAGTCACCTGTGGTACCAAAAGGAGGCAGGTATATGTGGGGACACCCAGATCACAGGTGTGCACCCTAGATTCAGGGAGAGAGGTTGATAGGGACACAACTTGGACCGGCACATAAAAAGACACATGGATACAGGCACCCAGGGAGAGGGCACACACCTGGGCTCCTTAACTGCTCCTGCCCCCCCATCTATTCGCCACCTGAATTAGGGCTCTACTGTGTATCCCATGCACTGGAGAGGCAACATGTATGTGTGCACACATGCATGTCCTCAGGCACTTTGCACACACACATGCACACACTCACAGACACTCTCAAGGCTAAGCCAGACCCCCTGTGAGCCTAGGGGGGCCCAGTCAGCTTGTGAAGGTGTGGTCAGCTGGGGTCCTCAGGAGAGGACAAGCTGGGCAGGGGGTCAACCCACAGAAAGGGGTGGGGACAAAGTAAGGATGGAATGTTCCAGAGAGCCATGGCCAACCAAACTCACACTCGGGCCTCATGGAGCAGCTGGGCAGGGATGGGTCACAGATGCCAGGTACAGGAGTTTGGGTTCAATCCTGAAGGTCTGGGCACCCCTGAAGGGCCCCAGGGGACAGGATGGGGCAGAGCAGGGTGGCCAGCTGGCCCACAGGATGGGTAATCCATAGTTGCCTTGAGGCCAGGCATGGTCTAAGCTCCCACTCACCTCCTCTTTCACCCAGGCCACATACTGGGAGAAGTAGCCCATTTCCCGGGTCAGGAAACACTCACTTGCCTGCAGGAGAGGGAGATCGGAGCTGGAAGAGGTCCCAGCAGCCCTCTCCACCCACCCCCATGCCTGATGCCATTGGCTAGGCTGGCTTTTGGGACTCACTGTGAGGGAACGGCTGGGGAAGTCTGTGGCAGAGGCCCCATGTCACTCTGGTTCTATAGCAGTCCCTGCCTCCCCCACCCCACTCACATTCTGGAGGATGTGGTTGGTCAATGCTGGCAGCTCTGCTTTTAGGTAGGTAACATTGCCTAGGACAGCTGAGGTCTCCCGCTGCAGGAGATAAGAGCCCTACCTCAGTATCCTGCTCAGGAAGTAGCCACTCATTTATCCACCCATCCATCCATCCTCCACCCATCCATCCATCCATCATCCATCAATCCTTCACCCATCCATCCATCCATCCATGCACGCATGCAGCATATGACACGCACCTGGAGCCGAAGATCTGTGAGCCTCAAGGATCTGCCCACCCAGCCCCATCTCCTTCCAATCCCCACCCTCAATCTCTATTGGGAAGGGGCACAGCCTATGAGGTCCATAGCCAGCTGGGTCCCCACTTCCTTTCTCCCTCTGCCTCCCACCTGTTCCACCCCACTGTCCCCAACCTGGAGGTTTGGAGCAGAGGACTCCAGGGCCCTGACGCTGAGGTTGAGCTTGGCCTATTAGGAGAGATTCGGGGTAGTTAGGGGGAGGGATGGAGAGGGAGGGAGTAGAGCATCTCCCTCCTTCTCTGTCCTCTCTCCCAAACCACAGGCTACCTGAGCGCCCAAACTTACCACCAGGTTCTGCTGGGGGATGACCTGCTCCTGGGAGAGGTTTCTGAGCCCTCTGGCCTCCTCTTGCAGCTGTTGCCCCAGCACAGAATTGCCCTGAGGGCAGACAGAGATCAGGACGGCCCCACCCCATAGGTTGTACTTTTCCAGGGGAACCCTGATTGGGACTTTTGGATGCACATACTGTGGGAAGGTGGAAAGTGCTAGGCTCAGAGGCAGAAAATTGAAGCCTCCTTAAGCTTCAACCCAAGCCCTGTTTCTAGGTCTGCCCCCTCCGTCAGCCACAGATGCCAAAGGGAGCCACAGTGGCGCCCGCTGAAGCTGAGGAAGGGCAGCGGTAGGGTCTCTGGGATGCCTCAAGTTTGGAAAACTTTCCAAACTAGATATTTGTAAATGTGAAATGCAGTTTCTTCCCCTGTGGGACAGCTGTCATATCAGATCCATCCCAATGTGCAGATTCCACACCTGGTACGCACATGGCACTGCTTGCCCAGCCACGTGACATCAGACCAGTCTCTTGAGCTGATCTGAGATGGAGGAGAGTCTACTTTACAGAAGACAGAACCAGAGGCCCAGAGATGCTCAGGGACTCACCCAAGGCAGCCCAGCCAACTGATGGCAGGTCTTGAATCAGAACTGATGGGGCAAAACCCTCGAACACAGCAGAGGTCCAGGAGCCTTAGCCCTCACTGGCAGGGGTTCTGGTCCCCGCCTCTGCCCTCGCACTCCCCAGCCTAAGCCTCCCACCCCACCTGCCCCCCACCTCCATCTGACTGCTGCCTGCCCTGAGGGGTCCCTGCTCCTTCTCACCTGAGCTTGGGCCAGTCCTGCCAGCTCCCGGGCCAGCTGCTCCACGTCAGTCTTCACCACGGGCTTCCGGATCTGAGGGCGGATGGGAAAGGTCAGCAAGGTTTCACCCTATGCCCCCCGCGGCCTCCGAATTCCCACTCTTGCCAGACACACCCTGCACCAGCTAATCTGCTGTGCTACATCAGTCACAGTGGATTTGACCTGGAGCTGCAAAACATTGCAGACATCTTCCAAAAAAAACCCAAAAGACAGGCGCCCTCTGGTGTGAAGCGAGGAAGCGGCGCTTCCCACCGGCTTTCCGGGCAGCAGTGAGTTCAGGACCACGAACAGCGAACAGCAAACAGACAGTTGGGTTGGGGGCAGAGGGCAGCAGGGCTGTGGTCTGGGGACACTTCCAACAGGAAGAGGTCCCAGGAGCGAAGGTCAGGCTCTGGGAGAAGGCGCGGCCCATGCCCAGGTCTTCTGTGGTTCCTCTGTGCTGTCCCCACCCTGCTCAGGCACCCAGGGTCACTCTGCTGACCTGAGCGAGGAAGTCACGGTAGCTGATGCTCTCCACCCCACTTGTCTGCAGCGCCTCCAGGTCCCGGTGGGCCTCTGGGCTCAGCAGGTCCGGGTCCTTCACGTCCACTTTAAAGCTCTGCAAGTCCCACTGCAGCTTCTCGGCATACTGGGAGGGAGGGAACCGGGGGAAGGGCGTGCCCAACAGTTGGTCCAAAGCCCAGAGACACTCCCCTAGGTGAGGGGTCCTCAGGGCTCCCCACCCTGGGCACACCACACCCTGGGAGGTTCCCAGAGATTTCTGCTCCTAGAGCACCACCCCTAAGACCCAGTCTTCCTCCAGCACCTGTCTGGCTACTGGGCTGCCACATAGATCCTCCCTGGCCACATGATATGAAACGGCTCTCCTGGCTCCTCTTTATCACACCCTTGTATGAGGGTCTTCCTCATACCTTCATAGTCAGGGCCCTGGAGTCCTCCTTTCCAGCCTCAATTTACTTCTTTGTGCACTTGTTAATCACCATCAGGGCCATGATAGTGCAACCTTGCCTGCCTATTCTGCCCCAACCCTCAGCATTTAGAGGAGGCTCACGTGATGGTACAAGTTTGTGGACTGTATGGATGAATGAATGAGTGAATGAGTGAATGAATGAATGAACAAATGAACAGATGTGATCATATTTCCAGGAAAGACCTCTAGCATTCTCCTACCACTGCTGCAAGAGATTTAGGGGTCATGAAATTCAGCCTCGGTGTTTCACAGATGAGAAACTAAGACCAGAGAGGAACATTCACTTGCCAGAGGATGCACAGCAAGTTAGAGGATGCAGTCCATCTCTCCCCATCCCACCATGCTGCCTTCTCTGGGGGGAGAAAACCCCTAACCCTATCACAAGCAGAGTCTTAGGGCAGCATTTCAGGCCTCAGTGCCAGGTATGGCAGATGTGCGCAGGGGGCAGTGCTGCCTAGTGGCTGGTAAAACACCCCACTTACTGATTGATGCACAATTGGTTTGTTGCTATCTCTTTTGGGTACAGGTATTCTTAAGGTCACGTTTAGAAAGTCACCAGATGGCCTCTGAGGACTGCCCAGCCCATCTGAAGCTGGCACCTTATCTGTCCAGTTTTCTCTGAGAGCTGGATCCCTCCCAGGACCCCTTTGCCTGACAGCCATAACTTCCAGGTGACAGGGCATGAAGTCTGCTGTGCCCAGGACCCTGCTGCAATCTTTCCTGGCCAGCTTTCACCCACAAGGCTGTGCCTGGGGCAGCACTGGGACACTGCCTGCTCCAGTGGCCTCCTGACAGGCTAAAGAAGCTGGAGGAACAGGGAGTGAGGCATTAGCTGTCCCTGGTGTAGCTTAAGGCATGGAATTGGGGCTGGGGCATCTGGCTGTGCTACCCTATGGGGCAAAAGGGGTGGCGGCTCCAAGAGAAGTTGGGAAGGTTTCTCGGGATGGAGCAGAAGCAGATGGTGGCCCCCTGGGTGGCAGAAGGGATGCAGGGACGATGTGTGGGTTTTCCTAGGATATGACTGGAAATGGCTCCCACCTCACAGAGGTGAGAGAGGGAGGAGGGGATGTTTGGCAGCTTCTGTAGACTTTCAGAAGCACATTCTCAAAGCACATCCTTTCTGTGAGGTAGCCCTTCCTTGTTCTAGAATCTTCTCTGCACTGAGGCCCAAACTCCATTCTCCAGTCTGCCCTGCAAGTGAACACCTCAAGTCCTAGTGGGCACAGGGAGAATTCTAGGGTCATTCTGGGGGTAGGATCCCACCACCACTGCCACCTCCTGGTTGCGAGAGCTTGAGGAGAGCCCCAGCAAGCTCTACCATGTGTCTGTCCAGCCTGTCCCAACTGGAGCATGCTGGTCAGTGCCTGTCCTCAGGCAGGACACATGCCCTCAGCCACAGGACTACAGCCTCCAGGTACTTACCACCAGAACCTTCCTGCTGTAGCCCTGGGCTCTGCCCTGAGGCACCTCCATCATTTCCAGAGCATCATTTCCTGTAGCTCCACAGGAGGGGCCTTATGGCTTCCAGAATGATCCCTTACCTGGCTGATGTCCAGGTGCTTGTCCAGGTTGTAGGAGTCATTGAGCTGTAGGACCTTCCAGAGTGCAGCCCCTTCCTTGCACTGCCTGGAGAAGAGGGAGGAACACAGGGTGACAGGGGCTGGCTGATGTCACCCTAATGGGATGCCCACCTCTGTCCCCCAGGCCACCTCACTTCTGCCCAGGCTGCCCACTCACTGGTAGGCCAGGAGGAGACTGATGTTCTTCCTCAGGCCAAGGAGGTGGGACAGGTTCATGGAGGGGTGCAGGTTCCCAGGGGTGTCTGCGAACTGGAGATGGGGAAGGAGCCTTGGGCTACAAAGCAGGGTGGGGACAAGGCTGTCCAGCTTCCCGAAGGCCTGGTCCTGCCCTGGCAGAGCAGGGACAGGGTGCCCCCAACTTACATCAGACCCAGCCTGTAACCTGAACTGCCCCGGCCCTACTTCCTCATAGGGACAGTTCCCACGTGTCCCTAGGAAGGTGGCCAGCCTGACCCCAGTGAGAAACCATTTCAGGATCACAGCTCACCCACCACATGGGGCACCAGGGCTCCCGGTCCCCAGACTCAGGGTTAGGAGAGCAAAGGGTATGGGAGAGACGCCTCGGAGTCTTGTCCAAGGCAGCACCCAGGGCTCACAGCTTCTCTCTCTAGTGGCTCTGTCTCACTCTTGACCCTCTCTCCCATGTCCCCCCTCTGTCTCCCCCTCCCCCACATCCCTCTGCTCTGCCTACAGCTCCCTGCACCTCCCCTCAGAATCTAGCAGGGACAGGTCACCTAGGGGACATCCCCACCTCATAGAGCTCGCCGCTCTCCCAGCTCCGGCACACCAGCGTCTGCACGTTGCCGCCCACCAGGAAGGTGGCAAAGACCAGGAGGATGAGGGGAGCGGCGAAGACGAAGCTGAAGCCCACACCCCTGGCAGAAAAGATGGGGTGAGGTGGGGGAGACTGGCTGCACTGGGGTGAGCTCTGTGCACATGCGCACCCCAGAGCTGGCCCTGGGAGCCAGAGGGTGAGCTTTAGGACAGCACCTTCTGGGAAGAGGAACTCAGAGAACTGGGCCTCACAGGAGGAAGAACCCCCTAACTGTCCCCTCCTCATCCTCACCTATTGCTGGGAGCCTGTAGCCTAGAAGAGGGGACAGCTATTTTATTTAGAGAGCCAGGACTACCTGCTGCTGGCCCTGGTGCCCTGGAGATGACCTTCAAAATGTTACCAGGCACAACCAGGCGGGATCCACCAGCAGGGCAGCACCCAACAGGGCTGACCAGCAAGGACCTTTAGGCTGGGTGCCACAGACTTGTAGAGTTCCCCTGTGAGATGGGCATAGCCCCGTGCCAGGCCATGAGGATCAGAGAGTGAAACATGGGTGCATTTCAGCCCCCACTTGCCCCT
Organism: Erethizon dorsatum; assembly: GCA_028451465.1. NCBI lineage: Eukaryota > Metazoa > Chordata > Mammalia > Rodentia > Erethizontidae > Erethizon > Erethizon dorsatum. Next base: position 9,544,485 of record CM051824.1, read on the forward strand.
TTGGCCAGGGAAAAACCTGCACCGCTGTATGAGGCAGCCCTGGCCTTAGAGACAGTCTAGTCTAGGGATGGCAACAGACTCTAGCTTTGCCGCTGGCTCCTGTTGCTGTTGGTGCTGTCTGGAAGCCAGATTAAGGATTCTGAGGCTGCGTCGGACTCGGCGGGAGACTGTGCCCATTTGGTACTACAGTTTTCACGGGTGTGTGTGTGGGGGGGAAATAGCTACTTGCCACTCCTGCTCTAGTCCAACCCCCTTGTACAGATGAAGAAACTGAGGCCAGGTGGGTTAGCGATTTGCCCAGTGCCACCCAGTGAGTGGGAGTCAGGCTGGCCCGGAAGCTCGGCCTCCTGTCTCCCAGGGCTCCACTGCTGTCCCTGGGAGCAAGAGGGACCCTTCCCCTCCCCCCGCCCATTCTTACACCATGAGGAAGCGGGCTCCGGCCTCGCCTTTGGCGTCCCAGTGGCTGGGGTCCTCCCTGGCTGACAGCCCCAGGATGCCCAGGCAGAGGCCCAGCAGGTTGCAGACCACCACGAGGAGGGCTGCGGAGCACAGCACGCAGCCCACGATCCACCTGCAGGGAGGGTGGGGCTGGAGGAGGGCGGGTGGGGACACTTCCTGAGGCCTCACTGCTCGGAGGAGTCCCCGGGCTCAGTCCGGGGGGCACAGACAGGCAGGACACAGAGGCCCAAGGAGCCAAGGGTCTTGGCTTAGCAGGAGGCAGAAGCAGAGAAGCTCCATCCCACCCGACCCCTCAGCTCCCTCCTGGCACCTGTACGTCTCATATCGCTGAACGTCCCGCAGGTAGGGGCGGCTGCGCTCTTCCAGCTCCTCCAGGGCCTGGCTCCAGTGGGAAGCTGCCTTGGAGTCCGGGAAGCTGCTGGCCAGCGTCCTTATGCCTTCAGGCTGCTGGACCACCACCTTTTTCAGATCTGCCCAAGCCACAAGGGCTTAGGGGACTTAGGGGCCAACCACTGAGGGCCCAGCCCAGGACAGCCTTCCCGGGGTGGCACGGGGGGTGGCCACTGGCCCCACCGGCCCGGGCCTTGCCTCTGACCACACTCACCTTTGACCACGCTGGCCGTCTGCATGGCGACCAGGAGCGGGAGGCTGTGGAAGATGCTGTTCTCCTATAGGACCGAGGGCGGCTTGGCCTCCTGCTCTGGGCCTGTGTCGCAGCATGGGGACTCCAAGGCCCAGAGGGAGGGCGTCCCCCCCTAGTGCCCCAGTGTACTAAATTTTATTAGTACACATTTGTGATCCATAATAATTACATTTGTTGTATACACATACTTCATCTTTTGGATCCCCTTTCCCTCTCTATCCTCTCATCTCCCTCCTTCTCAGGACCCCTTTCCTGTCTCCGCAAAGCCTCCCTGTTTCCTACCATCTCTCTTTTATTTGGCTCTTTAAATTATTTATATTTTGGGGTTTTCCTATAAGAGAAACCATGAAATATTTAACCTTCTGTGTCTGACTTATTTCGCTTAACATTAGAGCCTCAAGATCCATCCCTTTTCTTGGCCTTGGCTTTCCTTTCCTCAGCCAAGCTTGACTCAGTGCCTTAAAACACGGGTACCCGCAGCCTCCTGTCTCCACCCGCAGCCCCTTCCCAGACCGTCCTCTCCCCTCTCCCACCCACCCCGCAGGCCCCGAAGGCCATTTCCGGAAGTACAGCTACAGCCCGCCATTCTGCCTCAGCTCCCACATTCCTCCTCCTGGAACCTCTGCTCCAGCCACGCAGCGTGGCTGACTCACCATTTCCCCAACTCCAGGCCCTGGGTCACAGGCGCTGACGCACAGGACGCCCTCCCCCACTCCAGCCCAGAGCTGCCGGCCCTGGGGCTCTGTGGGGCGCTATTCCCTGGCTGCCCACAGCCCCCACCACCCCAGGGGTCCCAGTGCCTCCTTCTGAGTGCCTCCCTGCCTCCCCCTTCAGATGCCTCCTGCTCGCCAGATAGGTGACAGGAGCCTGCAGCCTGGGGCGCCAGGTGACAGGTATGGTCTCAAATTGAAGCTTCAGCTGGGTTCCTGCTCCAAAAGGGGAAAACTCAGCCCCCTCCACTGTGAGTTCCTAGGAACCAGGAGGAAGGGTCAGATGGGCAGATGGGCACTCACCTCCTGGACCATGCTGGAGAAATTGGCCTCTGGGACTCCCCTCAGCCGGTACAGCACGTGGTCCATGGAGGGGACCTGAAATGGGGGCAGGGGCAAAGTTTACAGAGAGGCCTGAGAGAGTCCCTGAGGGAGGAAAGGGGCAGATGCCTCGGAATCCTCAGTGGCCCCATGTGTAAAAAGGGGACCACCGCAGTCACTGCCGCCCTGGAAGGTGGTGTGGACTCGGGAGCTAACGAACCCACGTGAAGCTCGAGGTGCCGTGTGTGGGGCTAGGAAAGCTCCTGGCTCCTTGCCAGGGCGCTGGTCACTAGCCCTTTAAGGGACAGCCTGAGGAAGGGGACCACTGGGCTGCAGGTGGAGTGGCCCACCTGAGCCCCAAGTAACCTCTGTCCTGGGCCCGCACCTGGACAAAGTCGGCGGCCAGCTCCAGAGCACGGGCCTGGTTCAGGGTCCCCTTACAGTCCCCCTGGCACCCAGGCTCCTGTAGCAGGGCAAGCAGGCGGTCCCTGTGCTCCTGCACAGCCAGCTCCAAGCGCTGCTGTCCCTCCCGCAGCTCCACCAAGGTGGTGTTCAGGGTGTGGAGGTGGTCCATGGCAACCTGCAGGGCTGAGAAACCCACATGTGGCCTGAGTAGTCTCCATGGCTCCCCGCATCCTCCCAGCATCCTCCTGGCAGCCTCACAACAGGTGGGCAACCCCCCCCATGCCATAGGGACCTGCAGTTATCAACCTCTAGAGTCACAATGGAAACTGCCCACAGCTTGCTAAGCCAGGAAGTAGGCAGGGATGCCTGAGGCCCAGGATCCTGGCAAAAGGGGATGGGAAGCTTGGGTGGGGCTGAGGCTGGCAGAGCACATGAAATCCAGGGCTGGGGGAGGCTGGGCCCGCAGGGAGACACCTACTGGGCCCCACCCACACAAGCACTGGTCCAACTCACCGTGGCCCAGGCTGTTCACAGAAGCCAGCACCGGGTAGACTATGCTCCCAAGCTGGCTGTGCACGATGTTCCCGAGGCTCTCACTGACCCCTGGAGAGCACAGGACATATTGCAGGGCTGGCCCCAGGAACTGAGGACACTGCCCCTCACCCCTGCCAGTCCTGCTCCCCAGGCCCTAGCCCTGGACCCAGCAGGGTGGGCTCTGGCCTCTCTATCCTGCAGTACAGCACCTGCTGTGCCTTGTTCCCCCTCTCTGAAGGTTTCCCCAGTGGTATCAAGAGAAAGGAATGAGGGGTCCTCCCTGCAGGCCTGAGCCGGGACCCTGGGGCTGGCCAGCTGTAACCCTTACCATCCAGCTCCTCCAAAACTTGCTTCTGGGGCAGGGAGAACTGCTCTGCCACGGCCTGCAGCTCCTAGGCAAACACAGGGGTGTGAGCTACCCATCCCTGCCCCCCGCCCCCGCCCTTCTGGCCTCACAGGTCCTCACACACGGTTCAGCGACCTTCCAGCAGGGGGCAGCCATGTGCGCAGGCTGCAGGCCACAGAGGACCCGCTCCACTCTGTCCTGCCTGGGCCTGGCACTCACAAGGTGTGTGGGGACAAGGCAGAGGCTCGGTGCTCACCTGGGGGACATCAGAGACCAGGCCCCGGAGGCTGAGCAGGGTCTCAGGCACAGCTTCCACACTGGGGCCTGTCTGCTCGTGTGTGCGCTGGTTGGTGACAAAGGCACAGACCACACCAATCCTGTTGTGAGTGAGGCGAGAAAGAAGCAGTTTGCAGGGTGCCCGGAGGCCCTGGAGGCCAGCAGTGCCCAGCCCTCCCGCCTGGCCTGGGTGGCCCCTTACAGCAGCACAAGTGTGGTCAGCAACAGGAAGGTCATGAGGGTGCCACGCTCGCAGGCCATGGCTTTGTGCTCTGTCTTCACTCGGCCTCCGCAGCGTCGGCGGCAGCGACAATAGCAGAAGCACAACCCAGTGGTGGGCACTGCCAGGAGGTAGAGGCCCGCGATCACAGCACACACCACATAGCCGGCCTCATACCGTACCACCTGGTGGGGAGCAGGGCATGAGGGGCAGCCGTGGCCCCCAAGGCCACCCTGTGCTGGCCCTGAGTCTGGAGGACATCAGAAGGGGACAAGGACAAACATGGAGGGCCCTGTTCTACATCTCGGTGGCCCACAAGAGTGGTGCACGGTGTCCTTGCTAATTACCATCTTCTTACAGGAAAGGAAACTGAAGTTCAGGGGGATTTGGGACCTGTGAAGCCCATGGCCCACAGGCTGCAGAGGTGTGGTTTGAGCCCAGGAGGGAGGCGAAAGAAAGACCCCCACCCTGCAAACCCTAGCAAGGCAGGTGGAGCTGAGTGGTGTGGGAGTCCCATCCTGACCCCCCAAATCCCTCCCCACTCCATTCTCACCTCGTCCACCTTCAGGGAGGACGGCTCATTCAGCAGGGCTTTTACCAACTCTACAGAAAAAAGCAGGGCTGAGGTGTGGGCACAACCACCACCCTGCCTGTGTCCACCTCACCCCCTGCCAGGCCAACAGGGACTTAGTCAAGGTCACACAGGAAGGTTCTGAGGCCCTCTCCAGACACCGCTGCCCCTGCTGACCCGGGACTGTGGCAAGGAGGGAGGCAGTGGGGATGCAGGGGCGCCTGCCCTCCAAGCGCCTGTGGACAGGACAGGCGCAGGGCAGGGCGGGCTGGGCACCCACTGCCAGCCCAGGCCCACTAGGGTAAGGGCACACTCACCCGAAGGAAAAGGGTTGAGCTGCACCAGGGCGAGGAAGCGGCGCACGGCGCCATAGAGCGGGTCCAGGGGTCCCGGTGGGCGCACGAGAGGCGCCAGCCACCGCGTCCTGGCCGCGGGAGCGAACGCCAGGCGCTGCGCCTGCCCGAGGGACCCGCAGTCGTTGGCCACCACCCCCGGCAGCCTCAAGCTCAGCCCCAGGCCCAGGCCCAGCAGGGGCGCCAGGAGGCCGGGTGCGCGCCTCATGGGGTCGGGCGGGTGGGCAGGATGGGCGCAGTCGGCGGAGGGAGCGGGCGAGCCCGGGGCAGGCCGTGCATCCTTCGCAGCCTTCTTCCCTCTGTCCCTGCCGCTCTCAAAACCGGCCCGACAGGTTTGGGCGCCTGAGCTACCTGGGCGCCCGCCCGCCGCCGGGAGTGTAGGAAGGGCAGGGGCGCAGGCCTGGGGAAGGGGGCTGGGCCTCAGCCAGACGCCCTTGACAGTCCATGTGGAAGCTGGGGCTCCCTGTCCCCTCCCCCAGACCCTGGGCCAGGGCTGCCTCCTGCAGGTGGGCCCAGGAAGCGCCTCCTCACCTCTGGAGGGTTGGGGTGGCCCAATTTCAAGAAGTATGTCCCACACCCAGCCCCTGCCACCCAGAAAATGAGGCCACCTAAAGTTCTGGACCAAAGGGTCCTAGGAGCAGGCACACAGGCCCCCCCTCGCTGCTTCTGCTGGGACCTGCTGTGTCCCCGTGGCACATGCCAGGTGACCACTGCCAGTCCAGTGTGGAGTAACCCTGACAGGTGCGGTCTCTGGGGAGAGTGAACCCCAGCGGAGGTGTGCCCTCTGCTCCAGCCCTGCCCCTTCTAGTTAGCAGCTGAGAGAACCCAGGCTTATGCTGAGGATGTGTCACCACAGGCCTGTTTTGTAAACGGCTCTATGCCCAGCACCCAGGCGTTGCCTGTAGGTGAACAGGCCATGGGGAGATATCGCTGAATGGATGGAGGGTGCCGTTGAAGAAAATGATATAAAAATGTCTCTTTGGACCTGAAGGGTACCACAGTGCATGAAATAGGAGATTACAGAACAGTACCAGCACTGATGGCCTAAAACAGTGATTAAATCCAAGCAGCATAATGGGCGATTTTCAATTCTCCTTTGCTCACTTGTGTGTTAGATTTGTGTTGTTTGTGTTTAAAGAGGGAAGAAGTTTGTGGCTTTCCATGGCAACCCCCCTCCTCTGCTGCCATTGGGAGCTTGGATGGACAGACTGGCTTAGTGGCTTTCGGGACCCCCAAGCCCACCCAGGCTTGGAGGTTGAGTGTTGGCTAAGGGGGTGTAGGTGAGAGGCATGGGATTGAGGGGTGTCTCTGCTGGGGTGAGGGCACCTAAATTTGAGTCAGAGCTGGGCCAGCCCCAGAGTCCTTACTTTTCCTACTCTGCTTTCTCAGAGCTGGGGGACAAGAGTGCATAGTCATGGAAGGCATGATCCAGTTAATAACGGGGTGCAGATGGGAAATGGGACGTCATCAAAGGGTGACTCAGAGATGAAGATCAGGGTTGCAGTGAGGAATGGGCTACGGGTGCCCTGGCACCCCGTCCAGTGGAAGCAGGCAGTGGATCGGGAGAGTCTTCTGGAGGCCCAACGCCTGGTCACTCTCCCCATGACTTCAGGCTGTGCCCACGTGGTCCCCACCCTAACGCCTGAGACCCTGGAGGTCGCTGTCAGGAAAGGCTGGTCTGTCTAGGGCTGGCCAGCTCCTCCAGTCTCCCTCCTGCTCTGGTTCCAGCTGTTAGAGAGAATGACCTCCCAGCGATTGCAGTCTAACTTTAGCCCCGTCACCGCAGGATGGAAATAGCCCTTGCCAGGCTTGATAGAATCCACCTATTGGCCCATTAGTAACTGCCACTGAGCCTTTTGTGTCTTCTGACTTGGGTGCCCTTGTGGTACTGGACTTAGGTCCCAGCTCCTGGAGGTGACTGAAATCTTTGGGGACCTGAGAAATAAGTAGGTCCTTCTTTTACTATCTGTTCTCTCTCCTTCTCTTCAATTATCATAATTAAACCAGTCGCTGATGACTGCTATTGTTTTCATAAGTGTCTATCATAAAACACTGCACTTTGAAGGGAAGATTTCCCCAAGGAAAACAAAAACATACCAAGCCTCTTCCTCAGCCTGTGGGTGCTAAGGGTGGTGAGGATACTGAACCTGCCTGTTTGTCAGGTGGAGAAATTGAGGCATGGAAGAAGGCACTTTCTGAGTCAGTGGCCAGGCTGGGAGCCAGTGCCCCGGGTCTCCTTCCCAATCAGGTTCGTGATGGAATCAACTGTCAGCCCTGGGCTCCTAATGTCCCCAGCCACCTGCGGAGAGCAGATGGGGTTTGGGGCACAGCAGTGGAGCCGCTGCTATAACTGAACGCTTACATCAGCCTCCCATTGGGCAAAAGCATCAATACAAAGCCTATTTTATAATGAAGTGTTGAATGTCTCATGTTATTTATCAATTTTGCACAGAAAGTGAAAAACAGAACAGCATTAGAGGCACAATTTTACACCAACGTAAACTGCAAAACTGTTAAGTTGAACCAGAGTAAGTCAAGGGCTGTGTGTACCTTTAAAGACAAGACATTTTCTCACGGCCTGAGCCTGAAGGTGAATGTGAACGAAGACTCTGTAGGAGCCAGGTGTGGAGGCACACACCTGTAATCCCAGCACTCTGGCAGGAGGGTGGTAAGTTCGAGCCCAGCCTGGGCACCTTGGTGACTTAAAAAGACACTGTCTCAAAGTAAAAAACCACAAGGGGCTGAGGAGTCAGTGGGAGAGTCCCCAAACTAAATTTGATGCATACTGTGAGTGAGTCCGGCATGGAAGGGACAGGAAGGGAGGAGGCTCTGTGGTGAGCAGCCTGTCCCTGACAAGCAGAAAGGATGGGGCAGGGCCCAAAGAGAGGCCACAGGAAGTGGGTTAGGGTCAATGAAAGGTTGGAGGGTCTCTGTGACAGTGACTGCAGGCCAGGTGTGGCTTCGTGTGGCCACTGGGCACGGGCTGCAAGGTGACAAGTGTGCCAGGACCTCAGGTAGCTATGTCAGATGTGGCCAATCCGAAGGGACAGAGACAGTGGGCACAGATGGTGGCACTCCAGGTCTCCGTGGCAGGACAAGCTTCTAGATGTGGCAGCCTGGTACCACACAGCCTCTGCAAGACAACGTGCAGCCCAGGCCCGTGCGCAGGCTCTGTACCCTTGGCATGGCCAGGTGCGCCCCTGGGGGAGCAGAAGGTCACCGTGTCCCTAAGACTTCTTGTTCTCTGCGTCAAATGGGAGGACAGTGTCTCCCGGTGTGGGCCAGATCTCCTCAGGGCTACAGGCCTGCAAGCATGTCCTCCTTCACATTACCCAGACTTCCTCTGGGTAATGGCTGCCCTCTGTCCCCAAGGTCAGGCAAGGACACAGCAGTCATGATCCCTCTAGGAGGAGACAGACGTGGAAATCTAGTTTGCAGGACCTTGAAGTTGAGGGGCCCCATGCTGTCCAGTAGCATCCGGGGAGCCCCCTAAGGGTCTGACTTAGAAAGATAATGGACACATGTAGATGAGCCCCTGTTCCCACCCAACATCAGCTTAGTTCATTTTCTACTGCTATAACCCATTAGCTGAGGCTGGGTAACTTGTATGGCAAAGAGGTTTATTTCACAATTCTGGAGGTCCAAGAGCCTGGCTCTGGCTTCTGCTGGGCTCCAGTGTGGCCCCACGCTGAATGGCACCACAATGGTGGGAGCAAGTGCAGAGAGGTCCAGGGTGAGACCAGAGGCCAGAGAGCAGGAGAGGCCAGCCTTGCCGTTTAATGAGTACTTGCTCTCAAAAGAACTAATTCAGCCCAAGAGACCAGTATTACTCCCTTCCAAGGGCAATGTCCCCAATGACCCAGCCACCTTCCACTGGGCCACCTCGTAAAAGTTCCAGCATTCAGCGTTGCCACAAGAGGACCAAGCTTCCAGCACACAAGCTGGGGGGCCTATCCAGCACCCAGCCCTATCCAACACAGCAGGGCATCTTCTCTAACCCAGTCTCTTCCCGGCACATAAGGGCAAGGGAAGACTGCCATGTTCCTTCCCTCTTTGGAAGTAACTTGAGTCTGTTTTTCCTCCAAGGAGCTCACAGCTGCAGCACCTCAGACTCAGAGCCCCGTCTGACCCTCAGTCTCCAGGGCGAGTCTGCCCGCTTGGTTGCTCAGGAGTCCTGCAGCAACAGTCTGAAGGAGACGGATCTCCCCCCGCAGCTGGGGAAAAGCAGCCTCATCCTCGCTAGGAGGACACAGGACGGAGGAGCACAGGCCCCTCAGCAGTGGGGGCTGGGAGGGGCGTTCAGCCTGAAGACCCCCCACCCCCGGCACAGCGAGGAGCCTGGCTGAGAGAGGCCAGCTGGGTTGAAAAACAAGACCCAAAGTCCACTGGGAAATTTCTGGTGGTGCCGCCTGCTCTGGATCAAGGCCTGCTCTGCTCAGCACCTAGAAATCATCTTATCAAAACGGTCAGCTGCGCTAAACCAGGGGAAAGGTGCATGGTCCTGATGACAGAGGGAGGATTCAAAAGAATCTCGATGGGCCGGAACGGTAGTTTCACATCCACAGCGCAGCGTGGAGCCTGAGAAGTGGCCCAGCCAATTCGCAGACTCCTAGACTCATCGGACCTAGCTGAGAGCTCTGAGTCCAGCCCAGCTCTTCCCACCCATTCTAAAACTCGTTCTCTACCTGGCTCAGGGCTGGGGAAGGACTGCAGGATGAGGACAGGTGCGCTCTCGAAGGCCACCTCCCACAGCACCCTCTCTACATGAAGTTGGTCCTTCTGCAGGCTGAGGATGGGCCTGAAAGTGTCAGCCCCTCCCCCACTGCCCTGGGCTGGGGATGCCAAAAGGGCACCTGACATCCAAGAGGCCCTGGGCGTCTCACACCCACTGCTGCAAGCCCACCTGAAACGTGTGTTTGGTGGCTTCCCAGGCACGAGGATGCTGTTTGCACAGAGGAACCAGAAGGTTGCTTTATGGAGCTCTTTTGACAGACAAGGCCTTTCCTCCTGGGTGACCTGCAAAGAGAACTGTCCCTCATCCCCAGTCCTTCAGGGAAGGCCAACTCAAAAGTGAAGGCCTCGCTGTGACAGTTGTCGTGCCATCGGGTTGTCTGATGCAGAACCACTGCTCACTGAAACACAAACATCACAACACACAAAATATGGACAAGCCTCCCCACGAGAAGCAGTGCTGGGGTCTGACTGCGCTACAGCACTGTGGGAGGGGCTTCTGCAGACATGGCCTTACCCAAGGTAATGCCAGCTACGTGGTGTGGGGGGCAGCACAGCTATTCATTTCCCTAGGGATACCTTCTCTTCCTGGTCACATGTACATTCCTCCATCTTCATTCAAGGAGTGTTTTTCTTTTAATGTGGGTACCAGGAGTCGACCTCAGGACCTCGCGCTTGCCAGCAAGCACTTGTGCCGCTGAGTGATATCACCGGCCCCTTTTTTATCCTTTATGTAGGTTCCAGGAGTTGAACTCAGGACCTCGCGCTTGCCAGGCAGGCGCTTATGCCGCTGAGCTATCTCACCAGCCCCAAGGAGTGGTTTTTAAAGGGGTGAGGCTGTATGGGCACTGTCACTTGAGCAGGACCTTGCAGGTCAGCCAGGAAGACAGGACTGCAAGAGCAGAGGAGAGGGGGTACACACGACCGAGGGAGGGCCCGGGGTCTCACCCTGGCTCCCATCGGAATTACCTGCAGATGCCTGCCCTGCGCCCCAGAGCCCGAGTTGTGAATCTCCAGGGGTCCAGGCGTGGGTGGGTTGTGAACTCCACAGGGGGTTCAGGTGGGCCTGGAGGACAGGGCCTGGAGGGAGGGCAGCCCTGTGTCCCTGTCACAGGACTATCTGGAGACTCACCCTGTCCCCAGCATGTCTGTAGATGCCAAGGTCTGGATGGCCTGTGGGGTACCCTGGGGAGTTCGTAGGGAGGGGCTGACTGCCAGCCAGAAATACACAGGGTCTGTGAACAAAGCGATTCCACTGAAGCAAGGGCCCCGCCTCATATCCTCTGCTCAGCCAAATGCAGAGGAAGGGCCTCAAAGGCAGAAGTCAGTGGAGTGGTGGCACCCGAGTACAGGGCACAGCCAGTGTCTCCCAGATGCAGGGGAGAGCAAGGATCTCTTCCAGGGGCAGGGAGGGGAGAGCAGTGATTGGAAATGCAGGGATCCATGGAGCGACTGCTTTAGCAATACAGGACCTCTGGGCATGGGCTCCAAATGCAGAGATTGACCAGTGACATTCAAATGAATGCAGGAAGGGGGCAGTGAGTGTAGCACAGGGTGAGTGGAGCAGGGTGGGAGCCAGTGAGTGCGGAGCACTCTGCAGCTGTGCCTGCAAAATGCACTGGACAGAGTGACAGTCACTCTACGTGAAGATCAGGGAAAGAGATATCCACACACAACAGCTACTGGGGCTCTGCTTCCAAACACAGCAGCCTGAGGGGCAGTGCCTTCCTCACCCAGGGCCAAGGGGACCCTGCCTCCAAATGCAGAGAAGGCGGGGGCAGTGGTGTCCAAAACCTTGACACTGGAGCGAGCAAGTGCCTTTAAAATACCTAAGACGGTGGAGCGGTCAAGGCCGATGAGGACAGGGAGGGTTGACTTGCACAGGGAGAGGGGGCGGGCAGGGCTCACCTGTAAAGGTCAGGCAAGCAGCCACTGTGTGGCGGGAGGCCGTGGGTTCCTGTCTGCAGATGAACAGCGTGGTGGAGCAGCACCTTCCAAAGCAGGAGCCACAGTGGTGCCTCCTAAATCTACAGAGTAAGGGGACACAGAGAACAATGGCAATGCTCTGTCCAAATGCAGAGCGTGTTGGAGCAGCGATGCCTGCATGTAGGGTGTGGCAGAAAAGGACACTCCCAGGGTAGAGATAACTCACTATGCCTTCCTGAGGCACAAGACCGGGGACAGTGACTTCCTGATGCAGAAGGTGGAGGAGTGGGGCTTCCAAATGCAGAATAGCATGGACCAGGTGCCCACAAGTGCCAAGGACACTGCGTTAGTGACCTCCAGACATGGAAGATGGTAAAATTATGCCAGATGCAGGGACCTCTGATCGTCCAGCAGATTTCTGTAACCAAGCCAACTATCATTTAAGTGGCATCAAGATGACCGTTGACCTAACAGACCTAGAACATTAATATAGGGCTGGGGATATAGCTCAGCAGCACAGCGCCTGCCTGGCAAGCGCAAGGTCCTGAGTTAGAGTCCCACTTCCAAAAGAAAAGAAAAAGCAAAAAAAAAAAAAACCAAACTAAGACATTAATATATCCTCCATCCTTTTTGTGAAGTTTACTAGAGGATATGCTCCCCCCAAATGATGGTGCAAGCCAAGAATAAGAAAGGTACAGGAACAATGGATTTATCCCAAAAGAGAGGCAATGAGATGCCTCAGAGTGACAGCTGTTCAGAAAACCCAGCATCCACCGTGCGGGATTAGAGTGCTCGTGTGCGTGCGTGCGTGCATGTAGGAGGAAGAGACAAACTCTGAGGAGGTGTTGGTTGCAGTACCTGGAAATAAGGTCTATTCGTAGTAATTGATGCAAATTGCCAAGCAAGGGAGCTGATAGACCACAGAGTAAGAAAGGAGATGTGATCACAGCTCACAGGTAGCAGTCAGGCTGATCCTTGGTGTGGAATTAATTCATCACAGAACTATTCTGGTATGATGAGAAAGGATGAAGGAGCATGGTGTAAAAGAGCCACATTTTCATCTCTCACAGAGAAAAAGAAACTTCTATGGTTATAACTTTAGTTAACATAAGCTTATTATTTTGAAATATGGAGGTAATATCAGAAAAAGGAATTGAAAGAAGGAAGTGTGGGGCTGGTGATATAGCTCAGCGGCATAAGCACCTGCCTGGCAAGCGTGAGGTCCTGAGTTCAACTCCCGGTACCCACATATATATGAAGAAGAAGAAGAAGAAGAAGAAGAAGGAAGTATGATTGCAGGATCAAGGGTAGGGTAGGGCTTGGCTGATCTTCAGGATACTCATTTTTGTACTATTTTATTTATTTATTTATTTTTTGTGGGTACCAGGGGGACGACCTCAGGACCTCGCGCACCAACAGGCGCCCGTGCCGCTGAGCGATATCACCGGCCCCTTTTTCGTATGTGGGTTCCGGGAGTCGAACTCGGGCCCTCGCGCTTGAAAGGCAGGCGCTTACGCCGCTGAGCCATCTCACCGGCCCTTGTACTATTTTATTTTTAACTACATGCATGTGCTCCTTTTCCAAATATTTGATTTTTTTTTTTTTTAATTTTAAGACGGGGTTTTGCTAAGTTGCCCAGCCTGGGCTTGAACTTGCAATCTTTCTGCCTCCGCCTCCCAAAGTGCTGGGATTACAGGTGTGTACCACCATGCCTTGTTTAAACATTTAATATTTTAAGTGAAGTTAATTAGGTTTTTGTATTTGTTTTCTTGTTTCTTTTTTTTTGGTGGGTACCGGGGGTCGACCTCAGGACCTCACGCACCAGCAGGAGCCTGTGCCGCTGAGCGATATCACCGGCCCTTTTTTCGTATGTGGGTTCCGGGAGTCGAACTCAGGACCTTGCGCTTGCCAGGCAGGCGCTTACGCAGCTGAGCCATCTCACCGGCCCCTGTTTTCTTGTTTCTGAAACAACTACAAATTCCATGGCCTCAAAAACACACATGTATCAGGAGGAAGTATGTGGTCAAGCCAGTTTTCTGCTCTCGTCTTGCGGGCTGCAGGCAAGGTGGGCTGATTCCCTGGGCTCTCACCAAAGGCTCCAGAGTAGAATCAATTCCCAACTTCCTTTAGGTGGAGTATCCAGTTCCTTGTAGTCACAAGTCTGAGGTCCCTGTTTCCTTGTTGGCTGTCACCAATGGTCTGCCCTTTGTTCCCAAAGATCTCCGGTCCTTGCAAGGAGACCCCCATACCTCAAAACCAGCAATGGCCCACCAGATCCTCTTGCCCTTGAAAATCTCTCTGATGTCCCCTTCTGTGGCATTTCCGCCACCTATCCCAGCTCATTTCTGCAACTGACTCATCTGCTTCCTGGTTTGCATTTAAGGGTGCACAGTGGGCAATCCGGGCAGTCTAGGGTGGGCCGTCTGCATTGGTCCATCTTTCCATACTAAAACAAATCACCTAAGGCAGACTAACTTTATAAAGAGGTTTCTTTAGTTCACAGTTCCAGTGGCACCGGGAGGGCACTCTTGACTGTCACACCACGGCAGGTGTGTGTGTGTGTGACAGAGAGAGAGAGAGAGACAGAGAGACAGAACAGAGAGACAGAGATTACCATGGAAACAGGAAGTCAGAGGCATCCCACAATCCTTTCTGAGGACGTGCCCCCATTGTCCTAACTGACTACCCACTAGGCCCCGCCCCTTAAAAGTCCCACCTCTCAGTAGGACTCAGGCATCCAAGCTTCCAAAACACAAAGCTTTGGGCAGATACATGTAAACCATATCTGAACTCTAGTACCATCTTAAAGCCAGATGATTCGTAATCTTAATTACATCCACAAAGCATCAACACAGCAGTATTCTGAATACTGCTCGATTCCATAACCAAGGAACAGGAGTCTTGGGGGACATCTTCAGAATTCAGCCTGTGAGAGTTTTCTTTACTGTAAAACTTCTCACTTTATGAAATCTGACTTTCCTGGAGGGTGATCTTTTTTTTTTTTTTTTTTTTTTTTTTAATGTCAGGTATCTCTTAGGATTAGGTTCTATTGAATATGTCGGAAAACTCATAATAACAGTGGGTAAAGCAAAACAGAAACGTTCTTCCCGCTCACATAAAATGACACACAGAGGTAGATCATCCAGGGCTAGCCTGACAGAACCTTGAAGCATCAGTGACCTGGGATCCTTTTCTCTTTCTATCATCTGAAAACAGTTTCTTTTAACTGCTTCCTGGAGAAAAATGGCCATTGGAAGTCATGCCATCACATCCACGTTCCAGAACAGAACGCTTTTAAACTATCTTCCCAGACATTGCCCCCAGAACTTGAGCTTTTATCTCACTGGCTGGAACTTGATCAGAAATGGGGTCTTCCAGCTGCGTGTTCTGCTGCTTTGTCCAGAGGCGCATGGTGGAGGCAGGGCTCTGACACTGCGTGGATCGGCCTTCAAGGCTCCCTGGGTGTCCCAGGAATATTTGTCTGTGGCTGCCTTTGTTCTCAGAGCACTGGGCACAGCCTCCCTCAGAGCACCAGGTTAGAGCACGGCTGTTCCCCTTACCCAGAGAACAGCGTGCTACATGCTGGCCACCGGATCCTCTTACACTTCACTCCCTCTTGTCCCCAGTTTGTAAAAATATTTCAACAGTACATTATATCATGTTGAAGAAACACATGCATCCATACACTGCATCAAAACAGAATCCTGTGTTTTCCCGTCTTTTCCTCTCCCTCTCTTTGGTGCTGGGCTCCAGGTGCATGGCCTCTCTCGAGGAGCAGGGAGCCCTGAGTCCTTGTGCTGGCCTTGTCCCACTAGCTACACCCTGGAACTTGCTGCATCAGCAGACATGCCTGGAGGTCCTTGGGGCCTTCTCTCCTTTTGAATCCCAATCAAACAGCTCCATGCTGCCCTGTCACCCTTCCACCCCCCGGCAAGGCTGCTGCCTGCTAGAGCCCGTGGGCAGAGGGGACTCTGGTCTGCATGCTCCTTTGCTGCTTCCCTTCGCTGCCACTCACGCTTATGAGCTGAAATGAGGGGGGCTGATCCTTCTGCTTCTTGCCCGCCAGGAAGGGAACTGAGAGCGCATATGTGACTAATGGCTGGGGGTGAGGAATAGTAATTGTTAGAAAAGGGAGGAAAAACTCTGTCCCTCTGCAGTGTCCCAAAGACACACACATTTCTATCTCTGTCCCTTGTGCTGCCGCAGCAGAATCCTTTAGAAAGACTGGAGATGTCCCCAGCAGTTCCAGAGGCTGGAAGGGCCGGACCAAGATGCTAGTATATGAGGGCTCCTTGCTGGGTCCTTGAGTGGCACAGAGCAGCCTCTCTCCACCCCAAACCCTCACTGTTATTTTATGAAACCCTGTTAGTTGAAAGTTAGTTTCTTTCATGAAGGGGCCCCCCTCGGCCTGATCACCTTGGCAGGTCTCACCCCCTAGCTCCACAGGGGCTCAAGTCTTCCTTCTGTCTTACGCCTGCACTGAAAACCCCAGCTCACAGCCTGTTGCTAACACCATGCTGGTGGAGTCTGTTTGGGGATAGAATTTGAGCCCCCTCCCTGTGCCTGGCCCTTTGTGTGTCACTCTGGGTACTCTAAGGACACAGCACACTCAGAGAGCATCACTCTGGGTTCCAGGCTGGCCTCTACCCCCCCACTTCATACTTGTCACTTTGTGAATGTGGCCTTGAGGATCTCAAGGACCTTGATAGGTTTAAATGCAAAAGAAAGGCTTGGCTTGTTGATGTCCTGGGTGGAGCCTTAGGCTCAGGATTGCCAGCTTATGCCCACTGCCTGAGAGAAAGGGCGGTTCTGCATGCCTGCTGAAAGGCGGGTCCCACCCCAGCCAGCTGCCTTCTTGCGGATGCACAGATGCACGAGGTACCAGTTTGCTAGGACTAGATAAGCAGGTGAGCGCAGATACCAAAGCCTGCAAGTCTCAGCAGGCAGCAGGCAGCCTGGGGAGGCAGAGGAGAAAGAGAAGGAGCAGGAGGAGGAAGAGGAGAGGAGGGAGAAACCTCAGCTCCTCTGCATGCTGGGAGTTTAGAGCAGGCGATTCCACCAAACCACAGCTCAGCAACACCAAGCCAGCTCCAGCGTGGCTCCTCCTGGGTGGACATCAGGCTCCCCATGGACTCCTTCCAGAGTGGCTTTAGTGTCACCTGGGGGGGGCACTGGAGTTCTGCCTACTGTACCATCCTGAAGAACCACCCGTGGGTGAAGCCATGTGGTCATAACCATCCCCTCCTTAAAATATTTCAGGGCACTCAGTGTCCCTATAATAAAGTTCCGTCCCACATAGGGGACTCCCTGTCCCCCCATAGCAGGTGCTGGAGAAGAGCGTTCATTACAGCCTCTGCTGTAGGTGGGTGGGAGTGGATCACTGCAACCAGTTCTATGAACAAGTTACAGGTGAAAGTGAAGCGGGTCACTCCCAGGATAAAGCACAGCAAAGCAGGGTAGGGTTTGTATTCATCCGTTTGCTGTTACTGCAATGAAATTCCTGAGGCTATGTACTTTAAAAGGAAAGAGGTGTATTTAGCTCACAGTTTTAGAGGGTGAAAGTCCAAACAGCATGGCACTGGCTCTGGGAAGGGGGCACCTGGCTGTGTCACAGCGTGGCAGATGACATCGTGGGGACAGTGTCTGTGAGCGAGAACATACAGCAAGATGGGAAACCAGAGAATGAGAAGGGTCCAGTGGGATGGGCCCCATCTCTAAAAGGCCTCATCACCTCTTAACATGGCCATACTGGAGGCCAAGCCTCCAGCCCATCAGCCTTTGGGGGATGAACCATATCTGAACCACAGCAAGGCCTCATGGCTCTGATCCTCTGCAGCAGAGGCCCCAAAGTGATGCATTGTGATGGTGATGCACCACATCACCTCCACCAGCCTGGACCCCTGGGTCCTGGCAGAGCTGCCAGACCCAACCCACCCCTCATCCCCCACACCAAACCTACACAGCTCCATGCCAGCCAAGGGCAGCAGAATATGCCACCCAACACACACAACTTTGACGTGAGGATAACCTAAGCTAAAGGCAACGTGAGAAACAGCAGATGCAGGAGGGGCTTTCTCACGCTCGCCTTTGCCTCCCGAACACAGCGGATGAAAAGTCCCAGGTGAAAGATGCCCTCCCCGGACAGGAGAAGAGGCGCATTCTTCAGGGGCGTTCATGGCCAAGAGAAGTTTCTGCACACAGACCTTGTTAAAATACCCTCCCCTTCCTTCAGTCTCCCCCCAAAATTTAGGCATTTTTCCACAACGGCCTCTCTTTGTTCAACTCAATATAAAACATGTAGGTTTTGCCAGGTATTTTGGGGGGAGGAGCATCTATATTTTCTTTTAAAATGCTGCACAAAACTTGTATTAAATTTGCATGCGTTACTCCTATTGTCTCTCCTATGTCAATCTAATTCCCAGGCCCAGCGGGGACCCTAAGAGAAGAGAGGAAGCTTTGCCTCTCCCATACCCCCCAACATGAGATGCAATCTGGCACCCACTGCTGCTTCCAGTGGCAGCTGTCACACAGCCCTGACCCCAGGACACAGTCACACTGCAGTTGTTTCTGCCTGCTGTGTGCCACAGTTTTCCATGCTGGTCCTCTCTGCCCATGTGCACACTATTCCCTGCCCCAGATGCCCTCTTCAGTCTTCCACCAGTCAAGCCCCCAGCTACGCCATCCGCACCAGGGCTCCTGGGGGTCTGAATACCGGGCTGCTTGGCCATATCTCTCCTCTGATGGCGTGGTTGTTTCTGTCCGCGTCCCACTTGACTATGTGTTGAGTCTGTGTCACTGCAAGCTTTCAGGGCCAGCTGGACAGGATGCAGCTCAGCGCAGTTTTCTCCTATGAAGGTCTTGTTGGGACAGCATCATCTAGAGGGTACCTGTGTCAGTCAGCTTTCTGTGACTACAACAAACACCAGAGATAAATCAACGTGTGAAGAGGAAACATTTATTTTGGCTTCCAGTTTCAGAGGTTTTGATCCATGATCAGTTAGCCCTGCTGCTTTTGGACCTGTGGCCTGGCAGCTCATCAGGGTGGGAGTGTGTGTGGCAGATGAAGCTGCTCACCTCATGGTGGCTGAGAAGCAAAGAGAGAAAGAGAGGAAGAGAGGCTGGTTCCTAGCATCCCCTTTGAGGCCACGCCCCAAAGGCCTAACTTCTTTCCTCTAGGCCCTGCCTCTAGGCCCCAACTCCCAGTGGCACCATGGGCACCGAGCCTTCAACATGTGGACATTCAGGATCTAGCAGTACCTTTCCAGGCAAGAGGTTTCAGGTCTAAAAGAGGCTTTAACACGAAGCCTCGGCCCATCCCCCAGGGTGATTTCCATGAGTTGTCCCCTCATTCCTGCTGACAAGCAGGGGTCAGTGCTATCCTTCACCATGGGCCCTGACCTGCCTCCCCATCCCAAGGCCTCTGGTTGTTTCTATGGCAACGACTTTATAGACTCAACCCAGTGGAATGAACCAGCATGCCAGCCACTGACTAAGCGCTGAGGGACACGAAGTAGCAGCAGGTGTCAGCTAGGAACAGCCTGCCTTGAGGTGAGCATTGAAAAGGAAAGGAATAATTAAGTCCTGTGTGTGTGTGTGTGTGTGTATAGCTAAAATAAAGGACTAGGATTTGGACTTCTTAGAAAAAAACTCTGGGCAAAGGCAAGCTTCCAAAAAAACAAAACCAGAGGCCAAGAATGTGACTTGACGTCATTCCTTGGCAAAGTGTATCTTTCAAAAACAATTAGTCCAACAGGGAACAGGACAGCCCATATAATAAGGCAAATGAGAATTTGAGAGCTAAAAATAACTTGAGGTACATTTTCCCAAGAATTCAGTGCACAGATTGATTTAGCTACTTGCACGGATGAATAGAGGAACCTTTGCAACTCTATCCCTTTATAGAGTTATCATCCTAAATTAGCAGCAGCTGTTGACAGGACCAGGGCCCAAAGATGTGCTAAGCAAGGACAAGGAAATAGAGCTGTTTTCTTGTTCTTGCTTTTGCCCATGAACAGGCTCCTAGAGAGCCCAGCCACCTTATTCTCTTCTGCTGCAGCCAGGCTGGCCCACACGGGGGCTGGAACTTGGAATCCACCTAGTTTTGAAGGGATGGGAAGAAAATGCCGTAACGGCTCTGTTTACTACAGCCTGTATTCTACTGTTCTGCCCAGCTCATGGGCCAGGACAGCCCCAGCTCCTTCTGCCTGGGTTGCAGCTGGAGCCCGAGTGCCAGGGTCATGGCCAGCTGCCTCTCCCTAGCATAGTTATTCACAGAGCCCCTTGTTATCTGTTTCTTCGCCTGAAAATTTGAGATATTCATAGTCCCTACCTCCTAAAGTGGAGATGACATCAGCTGTCGACAATTACATCTGTGCCTATGACCTCAGTGATCAGCGAGCCCTGGCTCTCTGTTATAATTGAAGGGGAAGGACACGGGGACACACTCAAGAGAACCGTGAGGACCACTCAAGGGAATGCTTTTCTGCTTTTCCACACCCTGCCATGGGGTTCTGTGCGGCACACAAGCCAGGGACTCCCGAACGTCACATTTCATCAGTGTGTGGGACTTCTCCTGCCTACCTTCAACAGCGCCTACAAGGTCTCAGCTACCTGCAAAGGTGCTCATGAGACCTTGCATATATGGGCACATATGGCTCTCGGTATAATTTTTGGGAACAGACAAAAGTCGTTTCCAGATGAGCCTGGTGAAATAAATAATGGAGGAAGGTATACCGTCTCCTCTAAAGTGACTTACCACGACGCGCAACCAGTCTTCTTTAATGGCTCCAGCCTGCGCAAGATCCCCTGACTGCCTGGCGGACACTGCCACCTGGTGACCATGACAGGAACAGCATGGCGGTTCTTAAAAGGCCAAGGAACCCCTAAAACCCGCAAAACTAAAGCTGAGCACCTGGACAGCAGCCCCAGAGTGCAACAAACTGCGGAGGCCTTTTGTTTCCCCTTTTGGCCAAATGTTCTCCTGAAGTTAAATTAATTCTATGCACTCAGTTAACTCTAAGCTTTTGCTAGCCAGTTAAGAGTTCCATTCTTCCTTTTGTCTTTCCTTTTAAACTCAGACATGTTATACATACTTGCATACATTTTTATTCATTTTAGAGAAAAATTACATGCACATTCTATACACAAGTGTGTATCTATTTGTCAAGACAAAATTTTAATGAATACACACTTGTGTAATCCTCACCCCAGGCAAGACGAGGAACACTGCCATCACCCTAGAAAGTTCCCTGTGTGCCTTTCCAGGCTGTCCTACCCTAAGACGCAGTGACTGTCCTACTCCCTATCACTGTCCATCAGTTTTGCCTTCTCTAGAGCTTCCTATAAAAGGAATCATGTAATAGTGTACTGTGGTATTCTGGCTTTTCATGGGTTTTGAAATTCATCCATGTGTCAGTAGCTCATTCTTTTCATTGATGAGTAGTCATCCATGGTATGAACATACCATGCTTAGTTTTTCTATTTAGAGTACTGGCGGTCACTTGGACTGCTTCCAGTTTTGGCTTCTGTGAGTAACACAGCTAGGAACACGCTTGTGGAAGTCATTTGTGAACATATGTTTTCACTTCTCTTGGGCAAACATAAGGTGTCAGATTTCTGGGTCAGTGAGTCCTTTATGAAAAACTGCCAAACCATTTTCCAAAGTGGCAGCAGCATTTTTACCTCCCCACCAGTAGTGAGAATTTCCTTTCATTTTGAAAGTTAGGGGGCCAGTGAGATGGCTCAGCGGCGTAAGTGCCTTCCTGGCAAGCGCGAGGGCCCGAGTTTGACTCCCGGAACCCACATACGAAAAAAGGGGCCGGTGATATCGCTCAGCGGCACGGGTGCCTGCTGGCGCACAAGGTCCTGAGGTCAACCCCCGGTACCCACAAAAAAAAAAAAAAAAGAAAGAAGGAAAGTTAGGAGGAGTCCAATTCTACGTGGGCAGCAAAAGAAGGATAATAAGTGTTAATAAAAATGACTGTGTCAGCATAAAGTGAAGAAGATAGTCTCTAAAACTCACCACAGGGCCGGTGAGATGGCTCAGCGGCTTAAGCGCCTGCCCGGCAAGCGCGAGGGCCCGAGTTCGACTCCCGGATCCCACATACGAAAAAGGGGCCGGTGATATCGCTCAGCGGCACGGGTGCCTGTTGGCGCGCGAGGTCCTGAGGTCGACCCCCCGGTACCCACAAAAAAAAAAAAAAAAAAAACTCACCACAGTTCAAACTGGGCATGCTGGATGGAAACATAATAAACCAGCACATGAAATCATCAGAGCGCCCCTAAGAGTTCAAAATAATAGCTGATAACAGATTTGGTGCAAGGAAAGAACAAAGAGAGCCTGTTATCTCCACCGTGTCAGAAACCAATGAGGTGCCCAAAGAAAGGGACAGAAAGCCAGATATCTAAAGAAATCAAAGTCCAGAAACAGAAAGTAGAGTGGTGGTTTCCAGGGGTGAGGGAGAGGAGGAAGAGGGGAATTGCCAGATTGGTACAGAATTTCAGTTTTGCAAGATGAAACATGCTAGAGATCTGCTATATACAATGTGCAAATACAGTAGTTAGCACTACTGTACTGTGTATGGTCAAGGTGGTAAAATTTATGTTCTTACCACAATGAAGAAAAAGAAAAAAGAAAAAGAAATGAGGCACTGATAAATTCTATAGCATTGATGAACCTAGGGAAAACATTATGTTAAGGAAAGGAAGCCAATCCACAGACTGTATGATTCCATTTCTATGAATGCCTGGATAGGCAAATCTATGGAAATCTGTAGAAAATAGAGCAGTGTTGCCTGATGTTGGGGTAATAAAAGGGCTAGGAAGTCATCTTGGCCTGTCTGGCTGCTGTTTATAAGCTACTAAGAGTACAGTGGTACCTTGGTTCACAAACTTAATTCTTTCCACAATTCTGATCACAGAATTCATTCCACGACCAGAATTGTGGAAAGAATTAAGTTTGTGAACCGAGGTACCACTGTAGTTTATAAACAACAGAATTTCTTTCTCACAGCTCTAGAGGCTGGGATGTCCAAGATCAAGGGGGCAGCATGGTTAGGTTTTGGAGAAGGCCCACTTTTCATAATGACTCTTTCTATTTTGTCTTCACATGGTAGAAAGGATAAGGGATCTCATCTTTTTGGACCTCTTTTAATTTTTTTTCTTTTTTTTGGTACTGGGAATCGAACTCATGACCTCTCGCTTGCCAGGCAGGCGCTGTGCCACTGAGCTATATCCCCAGCCTTGGGGCCTCTTTTATAAGGACACTAATCTCATTCATAAGGGTGATGCCCTTATTACCTGGTCACTTCCCAAAGGTTGCACGTCCTCCTGCCATCACATGGGGATGGGTGAGGGTTTCAGCATATGAATGGGGGGGTGCACAAGCATTGGGACCACAGCAGAGGTCACAGCTGGCGTTTTTTTAAGGGGTATGAAGATGTTCTCAAATTTATTATGGTTATGGTTGCACAACTCTGTGAATACACTAAAATCACCGAATTGTACATTTTAAAAGGGCAAATTTTATGGTATGAAACTGTATCTCCATAAATTTGCTACAAAATACTCTTAGGTTTAAGAAGGTCATTGAGTAATGATAAAACATTCAGATCACCAGAGAAATAACCCATCTTGCATTCAGATAATGACTAATCTCCAAAGAAAATAAAAGTTCACATGATAGATAGACAAATCTAGAAACATAAATTAGAACAGAAATAAATTTGAAGAATTTACATTGCCTGATTTTAAGACTAACTATAAAGCTACAGTAACCAAGGCAAGTGTAGTTTTAGCAAAAGGATAACTACATAGACAAATGGAAATGAACAGAGAACCCAGAAATAGAACCTACAGGTGTGACCAATTGATTATTGACAATCCTACAGAGGTAATTCAATACATAAAGGGTATTTTTATTTTTTCTCACAAATAATGCTGGAAAATTTGGATCAGCATGTAAAAAAAAAAACAACCTGGACCTGTATTTCATACCTTGTACAAAAACTAACTGAAAATGGACCTTAGATGTAAATGTAAAACATTTTTAAACTAGTAGGGAAAAGCTTCCTAAACTTTACTTGGGGATGGGGTTCTTTGACATGATATCAAGGTATGGCCCATAAAAGCAAAAATTAATCAATTAGATTTCATTAAAATTTAAAACTTTTGCTCTCTAAAAGACACTGGGATAGAAAGGAAAAAAAAGACAAGCCACAAACTATGAAACTACAGAATCTCAAAAGTGGCAAAAGATTTGAACAGATACTTCACTAAAGAAGATGCAGAAGGATCAATAAACACATCAAAAGATGCTCAACATCGTAATTAAGGAAATGCAAATCAAAGTCATAATGAGATACCACTATCAGCTATTTTAGGATGAATAAAATACAAATGCCAACAATACCATGTGCTGGTAGGATGTGGAACAACTACATTTCTTGAACACTGCTGGTGGTAATAGAAAATTACACAATCACTCTGGAAAACGGTTTGGTCCTGTCTTACAAAGATAAACATCCACTTGCCATATGACCTAGTCATTTCACTCCCGGGTATTTACACTACAGAAATGAAAAATTATGTTCGCTCAAAAATATATATGCAGGGCCGGTGAGACGGCTCAGTGGCATAAGCGCCTGCCTGGCAAGTGTGAGGTCCTGAGTTCGACTCCCGGTACCCACATACGAAAAAAGGGCCGGTGATATCACACAGCGGCACGGGCGCCTGCTGGCGCACGAGGTCCTGAGGTCGACCCCCGGAATCCACACACACACACACACAAAAAATATATATGCAAATATTTATACTAGTTTTATTTATAATCACCAAAATTAAAAACCTAAATTCCTTTAATGAGTGGGTGGATGAATCTATTGTGATGTATAAAATGAAAAGGATTAAATAATATATACAACATGAATAAATCTCAAAACCCTTATACTCAATGAAAAAAAAAAAGCCTGTCTATAAAGGACAAGCAGCCTAAAGAAAATTTTTAGAGCAATGAAAGTTTTCTGGGGGGCTGGTGAGATGGCTCAGCGGTGTAAGCGCCTGCCTGGCAAGCATGAGGGCCCGAGTTCGACTTCCGGAACCCACATACGAGAAAAAGGCCGGTGATATCGCTCAGCGGCACAGGTGCCTGCTGGCACGTGAGGTCCTGAGGTCGACCCCTGGTATCCACAAAAAAAAAAAAAAAAAAAAGTTTTCTGTACCCGGATTGTCATGATGGTTATAAGAATCTACATAGGTCTTAAAACTCGCAGAACTTTCTAGAAGGAAGAGGGAAAGGAAGGAGGGAGAAAAGGGAGGGAAGAAAGGAGATAAGCATAGGAAGACAGAAGAGAAAGAGAGGAGGAGAAGAGGAAGAAGAAGAATAGGAGAAGAAAAAGGAGGAGGAGAAACAGTAGTAGTAGCAGTAATTGTATTACACACAATTAGAGTAATAGAGTACAGGTATTACCTTTGCCAAGCTCATTGAACACTAAGTGGGTGAATTTGTAAAGTATACTTTGATAAGTTATTTTATAAAAGTCCAAAGAGTTAGTCATTCTAAAAGACTAGTATAATTGCCAAACTTCTGGAAACAGAATCAAGAGAAAAAGATGATATAAAGAAGTAATATGAGGAAAGACAAAAGGGACTCAACTATAGCTAAAAAGGAAAATAAAAATGTATTAACATCTTCATGATAAAAATATATTTTTAGCCAGGTGTGTTAGCACACGCCTATAATCTCAGCACTCGGGAGGCTGAGGCAGGAGGACTGCTATGAGTTCAAAGCTAGCATAGAGGGCCGGTGATATGGCTCAGCGGCATAAATGCCTGCTTGGCAAGTGCGAGGTCCTGAGTTCGACTCCTGGTACCCACATACGAAAAAAGGGCCAGTGATATCGCTCAGCAGCACAGGCGCCTGCTGGTGCGTGAGGTCTTGAGTTCAACCCCCAGTACCAAAAAAAAAAAGCTAGCATAGACTACATGGTGAGACCCTGTCTCAAAAAAAACAAAAAACAAAAAAACAAACAAACAAAAAAAACCACACACACACACACAAATTTCTAAGAAGAACCTTATCGGGAACCCCTGCAGTGGGTTCCAATCTCCTGCCAAGTGTTATGGTGCACAGCGAGAAGAAAGAGCAAGAGACAAAATACTGGTGTAGCAGGGATCTGGGATGACCAGTTGTTTACAGGGAACAAAAGGCCATGAGGCAGCCAGAACCTTGGTATTTATTGACTGCATCTGTGTCAAGGACAATGGGTGAAGGGCAGTGAGTGTTTCTGGGAACAGTAATGGTGACTATGATGGGCTAGTAAGAACAAAGCATTCTTGCAAGGACAAAGATGAGGTAGGGGCAATAAGGAAGCTATAGTTTCCCCAGGTGCCTTATCATCTCCAGCAGGTCTTATCTTGCCCTGTGAGTGCCACAGCAGTCACTAGCCCTAGGGATTTCAGCTGTGACCAGAAAAAAGTGGGGAGTTTTCATTCCAATCTGGCTCAAAGGGCAGGACAAGGACAGCCTTGGACATCCCCTAGACTCAATTTATAATTTGTTGTCTCCGACAGAACCTAGCACAAACTTTCAAGAAAAAAATAGAAAAATCTGATTAGCCCCTAAAACCAATCAAAACACACTCTAAAAATACAACAATCCCAGTTTAAGAAGTGAATGTGACTAAACATTCAAGGAATTCAAACTCTTCCAGAGATGTGAAAAATCACTGCATTGGGTAAATCCCAGGAATGCATGGATTCTTTCATAGTAAAAAATATGTCAGTGTAACTTACCACATTAATAAAGAAAACCATGGTTACTGTAAAAGATACACACTTTACTACAGTTCAAGGAAACTTACTAAAAACATATTAAAAAGACTCATTCCATAATATCACAGTCACTTTTATTGAGCTACACCATCATGAAGCACACATGGTGGACATCAGTCATACAAATGACTAAACAATACTTAACAGCTGTATAGCACTTGATAGCTTAAAAATCACATTTGCATTCATTTCCTACCTAATTCTAATCACTATCTCAAGTAGGTATCATATTTTTGAAACATACAAGGAAACAGATTTGAAAGAATGAAGTGATTTGTCCCAAATCTCAATTATTTTCCTTTTATTTTGTTGGTTCTCTATGACATCACAGTACACACCAAATTAAAATAGAGAGCTGCCTATAGAGAATTAATAATGGTAAAAAATTCCAAAGTTGTAAATTAAAATTTCCAGGGGCTTTCAATGTTCTTAGAACAAAGACACAAATACAACACAATGCTAAGGTTTACATTCTTAGTCATATCCACCCTTCCTTCTAAAGTCTGTAATCCACAATTAAACAACGGTGTTTCGTCAACTTAAACAGCACGGCTCCCACCAAGCTAGATGAAGGAGGCTGTAGCTTCTCCCTGTCAAGAGGCAGCCTGTCTTTGAGGAGCCAGGGCCCAGTCCCCTCAGTACTCATTTCTGGATGCTACAAGTAACCTCTGCTTGGCACACACCTTTGGGCTGTACTCAGCACAACTTGATCAGCCACTAGTGTCAAATACAAGGGTGCCAAGGGAAAGATGGCGCAGTATTTTCTCCTAATCCTCTAGGCACAGCTAAAACTCCTTGAAATTATATACAAAACAAACATAAGGAGGTTCTAAAAGGTGAAGAGAATGCACCGGCTAGGCACCTAGGAACCTGAGGAACACCACAGGGGTGAGGTTCTTGGGACTTCTTTTTGCCTCCCTGCCCCAGGCTGCTTTCTGGAGCGGCTGGCAATCCAGGAATGCCAACATACATCGATGCTTAAAAGGTGTAAGAAAAGCCTACTCTTTCTACAGAAAAAAATCTGTAGCCCTATTCCCACCAAAAAGACTTGAGTGGGGAGCCTCCCACTTCCTCCCTCAGCAGGCTGGAAAGGGCTCAATCCTTCACTCACCTGGGGTGGGGTCAGAGAAGGCCTTGCGGACAGGCAGGTCATCAGACCCCAGGCCCGCCTCCTTCCCGCCTGGCAGTGTTCATGGAGACCACATGGGGAGACTGGACTTGCAACTCTGCCCAGAGAGAAGCCGCCTCTATCATTGTGGTGTCAGTGGAGGCCCTGTGGACAGTCAGGATTTATACCAATGCCCAGAGTAATGCGGTCACCCAACCCCACTCCATGGTGTTGGTGGAGGCCATGTGGGAAGCAGTCACAAGGTATTTACGTCTCTTCCAGCCAGGGTAGCATCAGTGGGAGCCTAGTGGGGAGCTGTCAGTCACATCCCTGCCCAGTAGTACTGAGGACCCCTATCCTGGTGTCAACAGAGGCCCATGATGGAACTGGACTTTTAACCTCAACTTAAGTAATGAGGTAGCACCTCCTCTTCTCCACAGTACTGAAGAGGCCTCCCACACTAGAAGACTTACGTAGGATACTGAGCCTCACAATACTCCAAATGTCTAGATTTCAATATAAAATCACTAATCACACCAAGAACCAAGAAAATCTCCAACTGAGTGAAGATAACCCACAGACGCCAGCAGAGATGACACAGATGTTAGGATTTCAGGGCACAAATTAAAAAAAAAAATAGAAAGTCTCAGAAAAAATCAAATGGAACTGAAAAATACAAAAACTGAAATGAAACTCAGTGACTGACTTAACAGCACAAAAGAAAACACGGAAGGATGAAACTTCTGTGAAACTGAAAAACAGAACAGAAAGTATCCAATGTGAACAACAGATAATAGTACTATGGACTGAACTGTGTCCCCCCAAAAGTCATTATGTTGAAGCTCCAACCTCCAGTGTGACAATATTTGGAGATGGGCTATTAGGAGGTAATAAAGGTTAAAAGCAGTTGTAAATTTGGGGTCTTAATCCAACAGGACAAGTGGCCTTGTAAGAGGAAGACAGCTCTCTCTCCACACACATAACTAAGGCCACGTGAGAACACAGTAAAAGGAAAACATCTACAAGGAAGAGAACCCGCACCAGGAACTGCACCCTCCTGGACTTGACTTTGGATTTGTAGCCTCTAGAACTGTGAGAAATAAATTTCTATTGTTTGAGCCACCTAGTGTATGGTACTGTGTTATGACAACCTGAACAGACTAAGATTTTGGTCCTGGAAAGTGGGGTGCTGATGTAAAAAATACCTAAAAATGTGGAGGCAGCCTTGGAACTGGGTCCTGGGTAAAGGTTAGAGAGCTGTGGGGTAGATGCTAGACATACAACATTTAAAGGCTTTCTGGTGCGACTTAGATGGTAGTGAAGAACATGTCATTGACACTAGAGAGGAAAGAGGATTCTTATGAAGTTGCAAGGAACTTGTCTGATCTGTATTCTAGTATTCTGTAAAAGGTGAAACTTGGATGAAATTAGGTATTTAACAGAGGAAATTTATACTCACAGTACTGAAGGTGTAGCTTGGGTCTTTTCTGCTTATAGTGAGATGTAATGGTAAGATGAATGACGAATGGAATGTTAAGCAACAAGGAAGCAGAACTTAAGATTTGGAAAATTCTATTTATATGGCAAAAAGAGAAAATTAAGAAGAAAGCATTAAGGATGTGGCTGAACATTTAATCAGAGATCATGGAGGTGGCTTATGGGCTTACCCAGCCACTTCACCTTTATTTCAACAGGGCAGACAACCTTCAACTGGAGCCTTAGAGGCTGGATCACCCTGCAGAGCCCTGGGGGTGGGGCTGCCTGGCAGAGCCACAGAGTCACAGGCAGTCATAGCCAACCCAGTGGGGCCACAGACAGTGCATCAAACCAAAGGGAGTTATTTTAAAATCTTAATACCTAATAGAATTTGCCTGACTAGGCTTTAGGCTTCTTTGGGACCATCACCCATTCTCCTTCCAATTTCTCTCCCTTGGTATGGGCATGTCTAATCTACACCAGGCCTACCAATGATTTTGGAAATGCATACATTGGTTTCACAGGTTCACAGCTGGAGAGGAATTGTGCCTCAGGATGAATCTTACCCTCTCTCACCCATTTGGGTGACATTTAGATGAAACTTTGGACTCTAGACTTCATGGCTGATGTTGGAACAAGTTAAGACTCTAGAGGTTGTTAGGATGGAATGGATAAATGTATTTTTCATGAATGGACATGAATCTGGGCAGAGGTAAAATGCTATGGACTGAATTGTGTCTCCCTAAAATTCATATGTTGAAGGTCTAATCCCCAATGTAACTGTATTTGGAGACAGTGCCTTTAGGAGGTAACTAAGGTACATGAGGTCATAAAGGTAGGGTCCAAGTTCAATAGGACTGGTGGCCATATAAGAAAGGGACAATAACTCTTTCTCTTTCCCTGTATGTGCAATAAGGAAAATCCATGTGAAGACATGGCAAGAAGGTATCAGTACACATAGCCATCAGTAAGCTAGGAAAAGAACCCTAACTAGAAACTGAGTCAGAGGGCACCCTCATTTCAGACTCCCCAACCTCTAGAACTATTAGAAATACATTTCTAGAGCCACTCAGTCTATGGGATTTTGTTGTGGCAGATCAAGCAAATGAAGACAAAAATACAATGAAAAAAAATGAATGAAGGCTCTGAAACTTGTGAGACTGCAATCAAGGGTTGAACAGTTCTGTCACCAGAGTCCAGAGGAAAAAGGGGTGGAGGAAGGCGGGCTGAAAATGTATTTTGAAGAAATAATGGTCTAAAAATCGAAATTTGGCAAAACATGTAAAACATGTAGATTGAAGCTCAACAAATTCCAAAAAGAAATACACTAAAAAAATACCTGGGCCAGTGAGATGGCTCAGTGGCGTACACGCCTGCCTGGCAAGCGCGAGGGTCCGAGTTCGACTCCCAGATCCCACATACGAAAAAAGGGCCAGTGATATCGCTCAACAGCATGGGCGCCTGCTGGTGCATGAGGTCCTGAGGTCGACTCCCGGTACCCACAAAAAAAAAAAAAAAAAAAAACCAAGAAAAACACCCCAAAACACCAACACACATCACAGTGAAACTTCAAAAAATTAAGAACACTACACTCAGTATTATTTCCAGTAATAACTTTCAAAGTTTCAATCAGAAATATATGTACAGGGCCGGTGAGATGGCTCAGCGGCTTAAGTGCCTGCCCGGCAAGCGCGAGGGCCCGAGTTCGACTCCCGGAACCCACATACGAAAAAGGGGCCGGTGATATCGCTCAGCGGCACGGGCGCCTACTGGTGCGTGAGGTCCTGAGGTCGACCCCCCGGTACCCACAAAAAAAAAAAAAAAAAAAAGAAATATATGTACATAAAAATGTTATCTGCCTCTATCCATAAGTAAAAGGGTGAAAGGCAAGGATTTCACAGTCTTTTCAAGTTTCTCACAATCTAATATATAATGTCAGTGTAAGGCTACAATTAAATTTTACTGTGGTATAAAAAAAATCTAAGGTTGGGCCAGGGATATAGCTCAGCGGCACAGCACCTGCCTGGCAAGCACAAAGTCCTGAGTTCGATTCCTGGTACCAAAAAAAAAAATTCTAAGGTATAATCTACATAGAACTGAGGTAAATCTTTATAAATAAATATTCTCAGTATATTCAGATAGCTTAAAACAGACTGAACACCTCAAACATCTCTACTTTTCCTTTCTAGGCTGTTAGCTTCCTGGTAAAGCTGCCCTCACAGAAACTGCAACTGATCAACTAACAAGTCTACTTTCTCCCTGGTTGTGAATACTCACTTGAGTAATTATCTCAACCAGCACTTCTTGGGTTCTTTCCCCCAATTCTCTTAGTCTATCCCTTCCATCTATCTCTTTTGTGTCCCGTACTTAAGGGTGAAGGACAACTTCTATTTCTCCACTATTCCTAAACCTGGACAAATTTGTTAGGAATTCTCAATCTCTTATTTCTATATCTTCAATTTCCCCATAAGGATCACTTGCCTCTTTACAAGCTTATGCCTTCGGCATCATAAGACTACCAAGTCCAGCCAACAAGTCCTCTTTCCACCATGGCACATCCTATTTCTCTCTCAAGGATTTGGTCACTTGCATACACATTATGGTATTAGAAATACATTTCCTCTTTCCCCAGGGAAATTTATGGTGTCCTCCATTAAGACATTTTAAAAAATGTAAAACCTTTCTTTCACAGTCTAAGTAAGCCCCACATCAACAATGACTTCTGAATAACTTTTTGTGACAGTCTTAAATTTCTTTGTAGCCCTCACAGCATGTATGGTAAATGCTCTATGATGATATTCTGAATGCGCCATTTATCCAGTATGAATTCTTTTATGTTGGCCAAAGGCCGAAAGCTCACTAAAGGCTTGGCCATATTCTTTGGTTTTCCCTCCAGCATGAGTTTTCTGATGTTGAGAAAGGGACGAACTCTGGCTGAAGGCTTTTCCACATTCCTTACATGTATAGGGTTTCTCACCAGTGTGAGTTTTCTGATGTTTTGTAAGAGATGAACTCTGGCTGAAAGCTTTCCCACAGTCCTTACACTTGTAAGGTTTCTCTCCAGTGTGTGTTCTCTGATGACGGATAAGGGCTGAGCGGTCACTGAAAGCCTTGGCACAATCATTGCATTTATAGGGTTTCTCCCCAGTGTGAGTTCTCTGGTGCTGAGTCAGAGCTGAACAGTAGCCAAAGGCTTTCCCACATTCATTACATTCGTAAGGCCTCTCCCCAGTATGAGTTCTCTGGTGCTGAATAAGGCCTGAGCGGTCACTAAAGGCTTTGCCACATTCGTTACACTTGTAAGGTTTCTCTCCAGTATGAATGACCTGATGCTGGGTAAGGAATGTGCTTTGGCTGAAAGCTTTCCCACACTCATTACACTCATAAGGTTTCTCTCCAGTATGAATCCGCTGATGCTGTGTGAGGTATGAACTCTGATTGAAGGCCTTCCCACATTCATTGCACTCATAGGGCTTCTCTCCAGTATGAATTATATGATGCCGAATAAGGGCTGAGCGGTGACTGAAGGCTTTCCCACATTCGTGACATTCATAGGGCTTCTCTCCAGTGTGAATTCTCTGGTGTAGAGTAAGGTGTATGCTCTGGCTGAAGGCTTTCCCACATTCACTACATTTGTAAGGTTTTTCTCCAGTATGAATTCTCTGATGCAAGACAAAAGCCGAATAGTAACTGAAGGCCTTCTCACACTCATTGCACTTCCAAGGTTTCTTTCCCCCACAAATTCTCTCATGTCTAATTATTTCTGAATTTTGCTTTAAGTTCTTTTTAAATGAATCACAATTATGAAATTTCTCTCTCTGTTGTCGAACAAGTAATGACCGCCAATTAAAACTTCTAAGTTCATCACATTGGTAACTTTTCTCCCCAGAAAGTTTCTTCTGAGTGATAACTTCTTGTATTAGATGTTTTTCATGGTTTTCTTGTTGATTCTCTAAAGAGTCCTCACATTCACTGGAACCTTCCTTTGGAAATCTTTCTATTAACACCCCAGAGGCTAATTCTTCAGAAAAGTCCTTCTCTGGAGTTAGCTCTCTGCTTTCTGGTACTGTCTCCCAGTCTGAAAGAAGGAAATTATACAGGTATCATTTCCTACACTGAGAGAAAAGTAACTGCTGTTGTAAAAACAAAAAACAGGGCCGGTGACATGGCTCAGCGGCGTACGCGCCTGCCTGGCAAGCACGAGGGCCTGAGTCCGACTCCCGCAACCCACATACAAAAAAAGGGCCGGTGATATCGCTCAGTACCACGGGCGCCTGCTGGCGCGCGAGGTCCTGAGGTCGACCCCCGGTACCCACAAAAACAAACAAACAAACAAACAAACAAACAAACAAAACTACAGAAAAAAGTATGTACAGGAAACACAAGAACTTTAAAGCCCTCAAGAATAGCCTTGTAGGGCTGGTGAGATGGCTCAGCGGCGTAAGCGCCTGCCTTGCAAGCGCGAGAGCCCGAGTTCTACTCCCGGAACCCACATACAAAAAAGGGGCCGGTGATATCGCTTAGCAGCACGGGTGCCTGTTGGCACGCAAGGTCCTGAGGTCGACCCCCCGGTACCCACCAAAAAAAAAAAAATAGCCTTGTATTAATATGCACAAGAAAAGAAATGTGACTTGGCAAAGAAGTACAGCTGCATAAAGGGAGAGGGTAAGCAGGCACTCAACATTCTTCTAGGCAGCAGGGTAGGAAATGGAAAGGCATAACAGAGCAAGACTCAGCAGAGGTGGCTTAGGGAAATGGCTGAGAAAACACAGAGTCTGGAAGAGACAATGCTGGGATCAGACACAGATAGTCTGGGAATTACCCACTGTGCCAAGCTCACCAGAGCCTCTTACAGCAGGCCTCATGAAAGACTATCTTTAGCTCATCTCCTTGCCAATATTCTCTTCCCACTTTATTATGTTCTAGTTACTAAGAGACCAGTTTTTCAAAACCACCCTTCTAGCCAGGCATGGTGGCACACACCTGTAATCCTAGCACTCTGGAAGCCTGAGGCAGGAGGATTTTGAGTTCAAGCCCAACCTGGGCAACTTGGCAACTTAATGAGACCCTGAATCAATCAATCAATCAATCAATCAATCAATCAATCAATCAATCAGTCAGTCAAAAAAGGCCAAGAATGTAGCCTAGAGTGAAGGCCCCCCAGTACCACCATAAACAAAAAAGGTATCTTACACAAAAATCTGTTGCCAGTCTCAAGATGAGACATAAATTCTAGAAGCTTACATTCAATGAGGCCAAATCTATAAATTCCAATTATCATAAAGCTTAGTAATTAGGAAGAAATTGATCACTGATTGCTTACCATAACCCCATACCCAGCAAACTGGAAAGAGTAGAGTACAACCAAATTAAAAACAGAAACAGAAGCAGAAGAAGAGAAAAGAGCAGTGTTCGGGGAGAGGAAGGTCAAGCTCCATGTCCTCAGACTGCCCCCAGACTGTTATGATACCTATCTATCTCGAGGTCCTGGCTTCCTGGTAAGAGTTTAGGAAGAAAACTTTCACTGCTAAAACCATCTGCATACTTTCAGGCTCAGATGGTGCTATGGTTTGGTTACAATTTGAGTGTGTCCCCCACAGGTCCATGTGCTGCAAGCCTGGCGACTTAATGTGGCAGTGTTGAGGCAGTGGAACCTTTAAAGGATGGGGCCTAGTAGAAGGTAGCACAGGGCACGGAGGAGCCACCCCGGCAAGGGATCCACGCTGGTCTCAAGGAGTGAGTGAGTTCTTGTGAGAAAGGGTTGTTATAAAGTGCGGCCACCCAGTGAGCATGGTGCCTTCTCTATAGAACCATTTCCTACTGTTTCTCTGCCACACTGTGATGAGCCAAGGGGACCCTCACCAGGGCTGAGCAGACACAGGAGCCACGCTTCAGGGTTTTTTTTTACTTTTTTATTTTATGAAAAAAAAATTCATAACAAAATAATAAGACAATAACAAGTTAATACTCTGTGTATGGTTATCTTCAAAGCAGTTACTCAGGATACAAAACATAAACCAGGAAGTCTTACAAAAAAGAAACAAACAGGGCCAGGGATATAGCTCAGTGGCACAGCGCCTGCCTGGAAAGCACGAGGTCATGAGTTCAATTCCTGGTACCAAAAAAAAAAAAACCCACAAAGAAACAAACAGATAATAACACAAAACTTTCTTTTTGATGAAGTAATATAACTAATAGTATAAATGAAACTAATTAGCATATATATGAAATATTTTTAAAACAAAGGAATATGTAATTTGGGGAAATTTTTGAACTTCTTCATCTTATCTCTCTTCTATTTTGCTTTTTATGTGTGTGTGTGTGTGTACTCTCATATAAGAGAAATCATGTGATATCTGAACTTGTATGTCTGATTTATTTCACTTAACGTTATATTCTTAAATTTCCAGAACTGTGTGCTAAATGAAACTTAAAATAAAGCATTGAGTCTCAGATATTTGGTTATAGCAATAGAAAACAGACTAATATAGATGGTCTTTCATATCAGAGCATGTCTCTAAGTGAAATGAATCAGTACAATACAATGTTATAAACTGCATCATATTCAGGGAAGTACCTAGGATTTAAGGATAAATAGGTAGAAAAGGTTAAAGGCAAATTGACCTCCAGTGAAGAGGAGTGAAAAATTAAATTTCCAAATATTTGTGGAGAATACATGGGGAGTAGGGATACTAAAGAGCTTGCCTATCTTGTGTTAAGGTTCAAGCTGAAGAATAGGGAAGGCAAAACGTTTAGGCAGGTAGCCTAAGAAAGGCCTTGAAATTAGGTAGAGAAAAACAGCACTAGCAGAGTAAGCCATTAACTGGGGAATTTAACAACACTATGCTGCCTCTGATATAAGGATCTAACAGAAGAAAGTATAATTTGCTGGTAGTCTATTGCAGTAATCCAACTGACAGAAGTAATAGGTTCAAATCCATGACATCTTTCAAAAGAAAGTTACCAATATTTAATTAATATCATCCTGTTCTAAACAATACCCTTTAATTATGTCATTTGATCCTCAGCACAACTGTGAATTAGGAATCATCATTCTCATTTTATAGCTGGAGAATCTGAGAGAAAGGGAGGATAAGTCACTTGCTAAAGGTAACAGAGCTAGTGAGTAGCTAAGACAGGCTTTCAACCTAGGAAGACTGATTCCAAAGTCTGTATTCTTAACCACATGCTCTGCATGCTGCCTCTGGCTGGAGAGGGAAAATCCAGGGATCAATTTATAGTCACTGGTCTGAGACTCAAAAAATAGCATTTATCCTGCAGCAATTAACTAGCATATGCAAAAAGGCCTGGTTTAGAGCCTTATACCCAAGCAAATTGTTAACAACAATTAAAATATTGGTTTCATTTCATCTTATTTGAGAAAAAGAAATGGTTTGAAAGGGTATAAAGTTATTTACTCACTAAAAAATAATATTCCAACTTTCTAAAGAGCTCATCAACCACAGAGCTGGAGTGAAGCCCAGGAGAGACTGCACTCTGCTTCCTTGTTTCCATGGGTCTGCAAAATCTGGAAAGCCTCCTCCACAAGCATCGCCACAACCATCTAGGTTTTATTTTTACTGTCCCCAACACTCACTCACCTGGACTGGCTGCTTTTGAGAGTTCTCTCTCCAGCTCTTCCCCATGCTCCAAATGAGAAATTACATCAGGCTTGGAAATTGGAAGCCCTGTTTGTGGGGAAAACAACAGGCGTCTGGTAAAGAGCTCAGTGCTAGCTCCTTGGTCTTCAGAGAAGACAATATGAGAGACAGAAGTAGATTCTGGATTTCTTCCCCAAACGTGCTCAGAAGAAGGTAGGAAGGCTGATATGGAGTTTATTTGAGCTCCAAACAACCAAATCACTTGTTTTCACCTCTCCCTATTGAGAGAATAAGTAACCATTCTCTTAAGAATAGTTTTCACTAGAACTTTGTTTTAACAACCTTGGTCAAGGAACAGAGAAGGATGCTATGATAAACGTGCCCATTGTTAGTCTACCTGCCTTTCTAGCTCAAGGAGTGCTAAAAAATATCCTGAAACAAAAAGCAGAAACTGCCTCTCTCAGGCCTTACAGAAATTAAGAAACTCTGCATCTAAGTACTTCAGAGTGCATAGGAACTGAGGAAGCAAAGGTACCACACTGGGTAAATTCTCAGGGGGCAGCGGAGCCATCCTTACCCAGCAAGACCAGATTCCTAGGCTTCCCAGGCACATCTCCCCGAGGAGGGTCCAGCTGCCCCCACTGGGTGAGAGCCGCAGCCATATCCCTGATCATCAAAGGTTTCTGAAAAACACAGCACATCGGTGCTCACCAAAGGGCCTTCTTCTAAGGCCTCTTGGAAGAAGTAAAACTGACAGCATAGGAGAAGGAAGACAGGAAGGACGGAAGGTGAGACAAAATGACTTTGTCAGTCCTTCCAATGGTCAGGTTCTCTGGCACATGTGTTGTCCATGCTCTCACTCTCCATGCATCAGAACTGCATATTACCTGCAAGTAGGAGGGAAAGGACCTTCAAAGTCAAACCTGCAGGATCCGAGTTCTTCATTTATGTACCAATAAATTAATATTATACAACTGTAGAACTTCTTACTGCTTATACACTGGAAAAGGGAGAAAATATAATTATAAATTAAATATTTCCTTTATAGTATGGTTGCTAAAATATAAGGAGTTCATGAAATATGAAGTATTTTTCTCTCTAGCTTTCCTTTCAGAGTAAAATCAGTCCAATATGTATATGGTATTAAAAACTGAGATTTATGCTACGGTTGCCACAGAATATGGATTTATTCGAGCCTGAGTTATGATGAGAGTACCCAGAATGCTTTCGTCACTTCTCACAATGGCCCTCATGGGCCTGACTCCTCATCTACTCTCTACTTCCTTGTACACTGCTCCTCCTCCATTCCCTGTGCTCGGGCTGGAAGTCTCTCTCAGCTGTCCGAAATGTGTGCCCCATTCCCTTGTGCTGTTTTATACCCACTGCTTCCTGTTCCTGAATGTTCTCCCCACTGCCCCCACTTCTCAGGTATTTGAATCCTACGTACACCTCAGACCTGAGCTGAGGTTCACCTCCTTGGGGAAGAATTCCTCGACTCCAGCTGTAAGACCTTCTTCCTTCTTTCCCTTTGGGGGAAAAATGGAGGGCAGGAAAGGACTTCACGATTAACAACTGTCTGCTCCCTTAGACAGTAAGCTACACAGAGCAGCAGCCAGGACTGTTTTTTACTTACTGAAGAACCTGGCACAGGCAAGGACTCCACAAATATTTTTGAATGGCTCAATGAAGGAAGAAACAAATTAGTAAGAAATATATGTGTGCATATTAAAAATATATATATATATATATATATATCTTAAAAGTACGCAGGGAAACAGAAGAGGGGAAACAAACAGAATTGTATCAAACACTGAAAACATTGCAGGACTCTTTTTTTTTTTTTTGTGGGTACCGGGAGTCGACCCCAGGACCTCGCGCACCAGCAGGTGCCCGTGCCGCTGAGCGATATCACCGGCCCTTTTTTTGTATGTGGGTACCTGCAGTTGAACTCAGGACCTCGCGCTTGCCAGGCAGGCGCTTATGCCGCTGAGCTATATCACCGGCCCTATCTTAATCTTGATCTACGTGCTAGGCACAAAGTTTAGTTTGTCTACTAAAGTGTGGGAGGAGGGAGCGAGCAGAGAAAATGTTCCTTTGAATCTATTTACTTCTGGCAAGACAAATGTCTAGTAAATTATTTAAATAATTTCTATACAATTACAATTTGACTGAAATATAGTAAAACAGTCCCTGGGTTGCTAGCAAATGAGTAAGTTTCACCCATCTTTGAACTACCACTTTTGCCACAGGCCCCTGAACATACAGTCGTGCCTCACTTAACAATGGATATATATACGGTCTGAGAAATGCGTCATCGGGCAAGTTTATCCTGGAGCAAACATTGTAGAGTGTCCTTAATGCACACATGACATTACTAGGCAATAAAATAGTACAGGACAACCCTCGTACACGTGGTCCACTGTTGCCTGAAAGGTCTCCATATGCTGTGTGACTATATATAAATATATCAATTAATTATTTACATTCAGCATTCTGATGTATATGATACACTCCTCTCTCAAAAACTGATAAAGCAATGCACAAAATTAAATAGTTAAACGAACTACCTACTTTGGAAATCTGCTCTCCAAAATATATTCTTTATCCTCACACTTCAAGTATGAAATCACTATGCTTTTTAAGTTTATGGTGCCTTAAGGGCGTATGCCTCAGGAGGGATCAGCACAAGCAGTATAACGTGCACAGCTTTCCTCCTTCACAGACAGTGCTAACACCAACAAGACTAGCTGGACGTCCCTTCAGGCCTTAGTTCCCTCAGCAATCAAAACTCATTTAAGGGCCGGTGAGATGGCTCAGCGGTGTAAGCGCCTGCCCGGTAAGCGTGAGGGCCCGAGTTCGACTCCCGGAACCCACATACGAAAAAAGGGCCGGTGATATCGCTCAGCAGCACGGGCACCTGCTGGCGTGCGAGGTCCTGAGGTCGACCCCCGGTACCCACAAAAAAAAAAAACTCATTTAAGAGCGCATGTACTAGGGCTGGAGGGCACGGCCAGACCAGCTAGACACTGGCCAGCAAGTACTACTGACTTTCTCTTCACCATTCCCTCTAAAAGCAATTGGCTTACAGATCAAAATTAATACTGGCATTTTTCTCCCAGGGTTTTACACGGATCGTTAGCACCTGTATGCCTTGAGGTCTGACCTGACGCACACGAGTGGTCCCAGCTCCTGTCCCGAAGGGAATGCTCCCTCCCAGTGTCCCAGCCAGATCCTACGGAGGCATCTTTACTAATATTCTGTCTTCAGTCAATCACCATGTGTGTCATCTTGCTGAGCCTCTAAAAACCTTCATAGGGCCCATTTGCCTTCAGCATAAGATTCAGTGTAGATTCTTCTGTGATCTGGCTACACCACGTACAAGTTTCCCTCACTATACTCTGGCTTGCCTCCTCCGGCCCCACCCCTGCCACAGCGACTCACACCCCTCCATGACCTCCAACTCTCTCATGACTTCAAGACTCACTTTAAAAAAAAAAAAAAAAACTCACTTCTTTTTTTTTTTTTTTTTTTTTTTTTGTGGGTACCGGGGGGGTCGACCTCAGGACCTCGCGCGCCAGCAGGCACCCGTGCCACTGAGCGATATCACCGGCCCCCTTTTCGTATGTGGGTTCCGGGAGTCGAACTCGGGCCCTCGCGCTTGCCAGGCAGGCGCTTAAGCCGCTGAGCCATCTCACCGGCCCACTCACTTCTTTTTTTTGTTGTTGTTTTTTGTTTTCTTTCTTCTTTGCCAAAGATGTCTTCTCACCTGGAATATTTCCGTATTCTCCTCTTCAACTATGTACTCTCTCTAGCTTTTCAAAGGTTTTGTCTCAAGCTTTTCCCAAATATTTTAGATGATGGAAAACCTCCTCTAGGGCCTTTGATGACTTGTTCATACCCGTTATTTCTGCATATATATATATATATATATATATATATATATATATATATAATTTCTTCATGCGGTTTAACTATTTTACTTTTCCACATCTCACTGCCTCAGGAAACTCCCTGAGAAAGGGCAAGTGGCTGTTATTACTTTGCATCTCCCCACAAGGCCACGGACAGCACCAAGAGGTCAGTAAGTGTGCAGCAAGCACTCAGCGGGTGGAGAAGAAGCACTGCTGAGAAGGAAAGTTGTGCTCAAGTGAGGAGCATTTCCTGTGACGCTCATCACTCATAATTTACCAGGATTGAATCCAATGGCCTAAGAATCAAGGTGGGACATTTTCTTAGCAATGGAAGGAAACATACCCACGATAAGAACTGAAGAAAAAAAAAGAAATGTAAACTTACCTGGGACCCAGGGGTCGGCAGCCCATCAGTCATGCCATTTTCCTTTGTGTTTTCAGCATCGGGAAGGTCTGAGTCCTCAGAAAGTGATCCTACAAGTGGAGACGGGAGCCATGACGATTACTCTGGACTTGCAGTAAACCAGCAGAAACTGCCAGGAACCAGCTACTTCATCTAAGAGTCAGTATAGCAGAACAAAGGACAATCCCAGAAAGACCTCGACACAAGTCGGCTGTGACTCTTGCTGCCTCAAATTCCTTCTACCCTGCTCTGCCCTTAAACTCCTGCGAATCTGGACACACAAACTAAATGCATACTTCTATCACTTGTCTGCTGAGGAGCCAAAACAATACTCAAAGTCTCTGTGTGTCAATCGGTACTTCAAATAATGATTTGTCTCCGTTGTATTCCACGCTCAAAGGATAAAAGAGACTAAATGGGAATGCTGGCTTTTCCATACAATGTTAGCTGCCTCAGAAAAGCAATGGAATGGTGGACCCCCCCCCAAAAAAAAACCACCACCACGACAGCAAAAAACCAGGGTTGTAAACAAATCCCATGTCCTCGCTTTCTCCATCGGCCAAATGCGTCAAATAGTTTCCGTTGTACTGCCTTACTGACTTCATACGAGGACAAACAGGAAGTCATCATCAAAAGCCAAACTATCAGGTCTATTTATTTGGGGGGCACGGAGGCATCGGTCACCCTAGACCAGCTGGGCAATGCGGACAGCGGGCTGTCCTTCGAACCGCGGTGTGAGACCAATAGCAGGAAGCGGCTCCCTCCGGGGAGGACGCGATGCTGGTTCCCCCTCCCACTGCCTGCCCAGCATGAGGGCAGCCTCTCTCCCCGCCTTCTCTCCCGCGGGCAGCGCGGCCGCCTCGCTGCTGGAGCCTCACCTCTGCCCCCAGGATCCATCGCGACTCCCTCCTCCGCCCAGGGCCGGGACCGGCCGCTCGGGTCCACCGAGAGGCTGGGGAACGCGCGCCCCCCGCCGAGGCCCTCCGCCGCCCTCCTTCGGGGCACTCAGACTCATAAGGCTCCGCACTCAGCCCTGCTCCAGCCCGGGACTGACACGGAGAACCCAGGCCGGGTGACAATGGCAACTAACAGCCGGTGGGGCCGAGTCTCGCCCGCCGATCTCGAGGCTGAACTACAATTCCCAGAATCCTCCGCAGGGCGCGTCTCGCTCCCGGGCGCCGCTTCCCAGAGGCCCCCGCGGCGTGCCCGTCCGTTTACGTTGGTCTGCGGGAGCGCGCGGCCCCTTGGTCTGTTCGTGGCTCTTCAACGGCAGCCTCTCTCCGTGCGGAGGCTGGGCGCTGGTGGCATCACACCCGGGACCTTCGCTCTCCGCTGCTGTAGCCCCGGAAGGCGGCCCCTTTGACCACTCAAACTTCCCGTCTTAGACGCTCTGCTCCTTCTAAGGGGAAATGCTTGGATGCTCTCCCGCTGCCATTCTTGCCTTTCCGCTGAGTCTCTGCATTAATTAGGTCCATTTGTGACTGGGACAGAGATTGCCTCAGTTTTCTTCGAGTGAGCAGGTATGTTTGCTCCAGGCTGCCCTTCTGAATCAGGAAAGGTGGAATTTCAGTTACAGAAATTACCTCAACACAGAAATAGCCAGGTCCCAAGAAAAACCTGTAAGGTGTTGCTGCTTCCCGGGAGACAGGAACCTGAAAAGTCGTTGCCAACTTCCCGCGAGCACTAGGAATTAGTGGAACACAGAGTGTTCTTGCTTATCTTCCCACAACGAAATCGTCAATTTATTGTCCAGTTTATATTCTCAAGAAAGAAAATTTGATAAGCATAAACATGTCGCTGAATAGAAGCCACAGGGTCCAATTGCCCTTTCCTCAATAGACTTCCTCTACTTTTAGCTGGACCTGAGGCTCCAGAGTCGATTTCATTTCTCAGCTGTTCCTGCCTCTTGCCAAGGGGCTGAAAGCAAAAGTGCTTCTTAGAGGGAAGGGATATCTTTCCTTTGGCACCTTCCTCCCTGCTGGCTGGATCACAGACAAGAAGTCGTCACGGACCATGTAAATGAGGTTAACACATTAGGAACGGCAAACAGAACAGAGGGCACTGAGCCCCTGACAGTTTGCTGAAACAGAATTTGGGCCTCAACACGAAAAACTTCTAATTTGTATGAGCCACTATTATTTGGAGTTTCTACTACATAGAAAGTCACACTAATCTAACTGGCCTGTAGGTTAGGTCAGAGAAAGGGTCTGTAGTCGAGAAAAAGCCAGGCCACCTCAAGAGCATCTCCTCACACTTCCATTAGCAGATGATAAGAGATGGGCAGTTTTCCTTCAGAAGACGTGTTTGAAGGACACTCCAAGCTGATCTCTCCAGAATACCAGGACATGCCTTTTTTTTTTTTTTTTTTTCCTCGTTCCTAATCATCTCCATCACGGAAGTCCTTTTCTTTTGTTACCAAACCAAATTTCTAGTTCTTAGTCCTCATCTCATAACCTATTTACAGCAGATGAGACAACTTGACTACTCCTTTGCACCTGGAAACTGGTTTTCCTCCTTGACTAAGACTATTAATTGAGCTGTGGTACCACATGGAGGCATGAGGATAAGCAGAAAGTTAGAAGGTGCTCAAACATAAATCTTTTATCTTCCACAAAAGCATTTTATGTCTCTATGGGGATCACTC
Organism: Erethizon dorsatum; assembly: GCA_028451465.1. Lineage (NCBI taxonomy): Eukaryota > Metazoa > Chordata > Mammalia > Rodentia > Erethizontidae > Erethizon > Erethizon dorsatum. The sequence goes on from CM051824.1 coordinate 9,587,952, forward strand.
GTCTGGCTGAAGCTCCTCCGTATTCTGAAACCTGTTTGGCCTAAAGTTGCTGATGTTGGATTATAAATGAACGCTGCCACACTTGCTGCATTTGTAGTTTTCTTCATTGTGCATTCTGTTAATGTTGAATAAGCTATCCTTTCTGGGAGGAGGCTGTCCTTTATTTAGTGCTTGTCTCCACCATGATTTTTCTGATGCTGATAACGGGGTGAGCAGTCAGAGAAGATGTTCCCACACTCATCAAATCCCAAAGGAGTCTTCAGTACGCACTCTGCTGTGATGAATGGGAGATGAATGGTCAAACACAACTTTGCCCCACACCCCTGGCTGGGCTCTGGTGTGGTGAACTTATGGCAAGCATTAGACTTTTCTGGCTAAAGGATTTCCCACATTCTGTAATTTCCACATTCATAAGGACTTTCCCCAGTATGAATTCTCTGATGTCAAGTAAAAGATAAGTGGACAAAGAAGGGCTTGCCATATTTGTTACATTGAAAGGATCTCTCTCCAGTATGAGTTCAGTGATGTTCAGTAAGTGATAGTCATAAAAATTTTTTCCCATATTCCCAGCATACAGAGGGGCACTCCTCTGTGTGTGACGTCAGATGCTTCCTAAGACTACTCCTGTAGCTGAAGACCTCATTCTTGACAGTCTAGGACTTCTCTCCAGTGTGTGTCCTTTAGTGGTGGATGAGAGATAAATGATTATGCAAGGTGTTTCTAAATATGCTGTGTTCCTATTTTCTTATGTTACCATTGGCTTTCTTGGGAGGAGTAGATCCTTCCCTTGAGTCATTCTGCCTGCGTGAAGATTTCTTCAGTTTCCTCTAAAGGCTTTCCTTCTTTCTGCCCTCAGGTTTTTCAAGGCCATATGTGAAATAGAGAGGACTATGTGTCCCGAGTCATTCCATTAATTTTTTTTGTGTGCACGTGATTTTACTTTTTTCAGAAACAGCCTACATTTGGATCGAATCCTGGTTGTTGGATTCTAAAGCAAATAGAAAACATATAACTGGCCTTCAGTGTTTGTGAAAAATACAATATTGTATATGTTAAGAATGAATGCAAAACATTGCCTGATTTATCGGCAGTACCTTAACACAAAGGAGAGCCTGAAAAAGTAGCAGAGAAAAAGGTTGGGATAGAAATTAGAAGATGGGCATTTAGCCCCCAAAATATGTTTCAGTTGTTCATCCTTTTGATGTTGTCGAATGTTCCTTTCAAGTGCCAGTACAGAAAAAATCACTGGGACTCTAATGAACAAGACAGAAGCAATCCCTGCCCTCATGATGATTGTATTGTACTAGACATACAACAAAGGAGAAATAAAACAATATTATGCCTGGTGATGAGTATGGAGTGGGAATTGGACGAGGGACTTAGAGGCACCCTAAATAATGGTCATCTGGAAGTGACTATTGGGGTGAGAGCTGACAGAGGGAAGTTAGCCATCTGAACAGCCAAAAGAAGAGCATTTCAGTGAAAAGTATGTGCCAAAAAAGAGGAACTACACAGAGAAGCATGGGGATGATAGAGGCAGTTGGTTATGTTGCAGACAGCAAGCAATAAACCTGGAAAGAAGACCCCAATACTTTTCTAACACTACCTTCCTGCAAAGAGCCCTCTGAGGAGGGAACAGCTGCTTCTCTGTCCTTAACCCATTCTTGCTCAACTGTGTGTCTTCTTTCACGTCTGAGTAGGAAGAAAGATGCTGTTACTTGGCTTCAGTTTTTTAACTATAAAATGAAGAGAATTGGATCAGATGAATGTTAAAACCCTCTTGGCTCTAACATTAATTGATTGGTGAGCTCTCAGCCTGCCCAACCAGTTCTTGAGTCAAGGAATGGAGGACACTCTAAGACCGAGGAACTGAAACGGGAGAGACAGGATTGATGATGCAGTGCACTTTTGAAAGGATTCAGAGTTTTTATATTTTCTTGAAAATTCTCTAATTACTTCCTGAGCCACTGGGCTCATTGCCAGAGGGAGAGCACTGCCTCAACCCTCTGCTCTGCAACCACTGAACGCAAACTCAGGAGGGGGGCCAGTAGCCACTCAAAAGGAAGGCTCCTGCAGCTGTGTTACATGGGAGGAAGGAGAGAGTCTGAAGCCAAAAAGGGCATGGGTAAGCATTCTCCCAGAGCCCAGCTTCCACGGGATGGAACCAGTCTTCAGGGATTCACTCGCTGGCTGGCAGGCAGTGCTAAAGGACAGTGCTAGACAGTGCTCACCTGCCATCTGGCTGTTCAGGAAAGAGCGGCCTTTTTGTCTTCTGTGTTCTCTTGGAAGAGACCCAGCTCAGAGACAGCAAAGCTAGGGAAGAAAACATGAACGAGCCCAATCCTACTGTCCTACTGTGATGGTTGTTCTTGATCGTCAGCTTGATTGGTTGGAGAGACGCCTAGCAGATTAGTAAAGCACACTTCTGGGTGTGTCTGGGTGGGTCATAGGGGTGTGACCTTGAGGACAATATGTGGTCCCTGGCCCTGCTCTTTCTAGGTTTTCCTACTCCCTCTGCTTCCTGGCTGCCATGAAGTGGGCAACTTTTGTCTACTGTGCTGTTTCACCATGATGTTTTGCCTTGGAGCCAACCAACCATGGTAGAAACCTCTGAAACCATGAGTCAAAGTAAACCCTTCTTCCTTTAATTGTGTATCAGCTACTTTGTCCCAGCAGCAAGAAAGCTGACTAATACACCTACTTAGGGCAAAGCGGGGCTACAAACAAAACCACCCTTTCTAAGGAGTGGATGTTACAGTTACTGGCCCTGCTTCATTCCTGGGTTAGCAGATTAATAGGAATAGAACTGTTCCTACATCAGAAAACTATTAAAAATCAAACAGTTCATGCCAAAGTTAATGTTTACTTCATTTTATAAACCTACAGTTGACCATTTAACTCTTGAGTCTGTAGTATTTTTTTTCTACATAAATAAGCAATTTAATAGGTTACTCAAATTAATTTGATTTTTAAATTCAATTTGGTCATGACGCTATTATACTAGCTATTTAAAAAGCAAACATGAAACCTGTAAGGTCAAGCATTTAAAAAGTAACATAATGGGCCAGTGAGGTGGCTCAGCGGCATAAGCGCCTGCCTGGCAAGCGCAAGGGCCCAAGTTTGACTCCCGGAACCCACATACGAAAAGAAAAGGGCCAGTGATATTGCTCAGCGGCACGGGCGCCTGCTGGCGTGCGAGGTCCTGAGGTCGACCCCCAGTACCCACAAAAATAAAAATAAAAATAAAAAGTAACGTAAAAGAAAATAGACAACTGTGTAGTAGTCAAGTATTGTTTCTTTCTGAGGACCAGAAGTACATTTGAAGCAGCTCAGGTTAAGTGGGAGCTATTTTTAGGGTTCAGTGGGCATTACAAGGATTTGTAATGAAACTGCGTCCAGACCTCATTGCATTTGTGGCCCCTGCTGAGATCCAAAGGCATGGAGCTCCTGTCCTGCTTCCTTCTGAGTGCCAGGAGTCTCACTTTCTGGTTCAAGAAACTGAAAAGATCCCATCTCACCAAGAAAGGAGCACAGAAGCCAGATGCTGGAAAGTCCAGCCTGTTTCTTTGTTAGTGTCATTTTCTGCAAAACTAGGAGGCTGTGCTCAAAATAATACCCAGCTATTCAGTGATCAGTCTAAGATTAATACAGTTGCTCTTCCAGCAAGACAAAAAGACAGCGGGACCAAGCAGGACAGACAGACTGACCCCCCCCCCAAAAGCACTGGCTGGCATCACAGGGAAGCATGGGAGATAAAGGCCTGACCAGGGAACTAGATCTGGAGTACCATGGTCATCTGCGGAGACAGGTGGGTCCCCACCCAAAGTGGGGTTCTGCTGTTGAAACCAGTGACACACATGCACCAAGGGAGCGTGAAAAGGTTTCTTACTACATTACTGGGGCCTCGGGGGAAAGCCAGGCAGGCCTGTCTAGCAAGCCTGAAAGGGCTTGGGAGCAGGGAAAGGAGCCCTGCCTGAGTTTCTACTGTGTTCACACAGGCCCAAGGGAAAGCTGCCAAAGCAGAGAACGTCAAGCTTTCTGATCAGCTGGTCTCGATGTAGGAGGAGGGAGAGCTGAGGCCTAAAAGCTGCCAGCAGCCAAACATCAGGAAGTGGAGGCAGGTGGCTCTGGTAGTGCATGCCTGTAATCCCAGCGACTAGGGAGGCTGAGGCACGGGAATCACAAGGTCAAGGCCAGCTTGGCAATTTAGCAAGCCCCTATCTTAACAAGTAAAAAGGACTGAAAGTGTGGTATTTACACACAACGGAGTACAACTCTGCCATAAAGGAAGATAAACGATGCATTTGTAGGAAAATGGATGCAAATAGTGTTAAGTGAAAGAAGACACGCAAGCTTTAATATCACATTTTTTCTCTTATGTAAAAAACCAAAATCATAAAAAGCAAAATAAAAGATAATAGGAAGTAGGGAGATCTTTCTCAAATGGAAAGGGGGCCAAAAGATGAAGGGAAGGGAGAGGGAAAGGAGGGAAAGGGATTGAAAAAGGGAATTAAGTTGTGTTATGTACAAGTACCAACTCCACACAAGGAATGTAAACATTATGTATGGCAAACATTAAAAAAATAAAAATAACTGGAGAGGTAGCAAAGTGGTAGAGCACTTGCCTAGCATGTGTGAGGCAAGTTCAATCCCCAATACCACGAAAGAAGAAAAGCAGAGGCACATTATGCAGAGCAACTACACATCCAGGGCAAGATGGAGAACCTCTATCTCCTAATGTTCTCCAGTCTTTTTCCTCTTGGGGCCTGGCTCAAGGACAACCTTATGATGTAACAGCACCTGGAAAATATAAGGAGTAATATTCTCAAGGGAAAGGTTTATTCATTCGGTGGAAGATTTTTTTTTTCCTTGAACCTTGAAAGATTCAACAACAGTCTTCCTAGACTTGCCCATGTAAAATGACAAAATAATATTCTGGGCATTTACTATAAATAGATTTCATATGTTGGAAGGGCAGAAAAGAAAAAGAAAGAGGAAAGGACTTAGTGATAATGGGACCCGTCAGTGCCTCCGAAGCCGACTCTGCTGATAGACTGCTATACAATCTAATGTGATGAGTCACATTTGACACTACTCTCTGAATTCCAGCTATAGTTGTGATCCTCTACTGATTAGACTTCTTCCTTGCATTAACAGACTTGCATGCCCTGCTGGGTACTGAAGGAACAACGATAGTGCTGTCCATCTTCATCTCTTGTTCCATGAGCTCTCTAAACAGAGAATCTGGATATGTAGTCTTGGAACTTTTAGAATGACCAGTGCCAAGACTGTACAGTGCTTATGCTTTCTGTGTGTGTGCACAAGACATCTTGTCATGAGCCACACGAACACAGATGATCACAAATGGGAACTGGACTGGAACCAGGGCTGCTCTGTACAGCTATCTAGTGGTACATGGATACGCATGTCTTCCTCCCTCAGCAACACCACGTTCTCATTCTCCCCTGCAGCACAAGGCTCAGTGAGATCATTAACCCCCAGTTCTCATAGACTTAACTGACCCAAGGCCCCAGTCAATTGGTCATGGTCATTGTGTTTCCCAATTGGAATCCCTGAGACATTCATTCGTCATTGGCCACTGAGAGACTAATGGAATTAGATCGCGTTTCAACTTCTTGCCCTATCAGCTATGGCCAAAGAATATGAACAAGAGCAGTTGTCAGAGAAACGGACTGTGACCAAGTTACGCATACTGCTCGTTCTTCTAGGTGCAGGCTGAGAGAAGAGTGAGGGGATGGATATGGCTGAGCTCAGAAGCTGGCCAACCCTCCTGCTGGTCACCCTTGCATCCTGACGTTCCAGATCAATTTCTGGGATTAGTACTTCTGTCAGCTGTCTGTCCCAGGCTGCGGGGCTTAGGTGTCCTCCATCTGCTGTATTCCAATGCTATCATCTGGGTCTGGAATGTAACCCCAAAGCTCATGTATTAATGGCTTGATCCCCCAGCTTGGTGCTCTTGGGAGGTGATGGAAACTTTAAGAGGTGGTGTGTAATGGAAGGTCTTCGGGTCATCGGGACCTGAAGGAGGACTGTGGGACCCTTGTCTTCTCGTTTTCTCATTCTAGCAATGAGATTAGTGGCTTCACTCCACTATGTACCCCTGCCATGATGTATTGTCTCACTATAGGCCCAAAGTGATGGGGCCAACTAACCATGGCCGAAACCTCCAGCACTGTGAGCAAAAATAAACCTTTCTCTTTACAACCTGATTATTTCAAGCATTTTTTCTTTCTTTCTTTCTTTTCTTTTTTTTTTTGTAGCAGCAGAAAGCTAGCACATCTCATCTCGGGGTTCTCTAGCATTGACACCCCTTTGAAGAGCTGATTCACGGAGCGTTTCTGTTCATTTGTGTGGTGAGCATTCAATTCTCTTAAAATTTAGATAGGACTTATTTGGCGTCAGAGATATTCTTTCTTCAAAACCATTTTAAAGTGTAAGGCTCAAACCCTACCCAACCTTTTTTGCCTTGATGCTTGACATGACTTCAAGTTGACCAAACTCTCTTTCAAAGATTTGATCCTACTAATGGCCAGTAGGTGAAGCTAAAACCTCAAAATTCAAGGCTTCCACGACTGCCTGCCATATTGGGAGACATCAATTCAAGATAAAATGACCCTTTCCTCAGAGTTTTTAGCAATTGATTCTAAAACAATATCCCACATTTTAGAAAATGTTGTGCAGACTACCAAATTTAAAAAGGAAACAGAGAAAACCATTGGATTTACATCCCTACTGTTTCATTATCACTGCACTCAAAAGTTCATTGTAATCCTAATGTTTTTCAATCTCATCTTGCTGACAGTGGCAGAATGTTTTAGGGAAATACTTGACCCTCACTGTATTTTAAACAAGGCAGTAAATTAAATATTCAGAACACTCAGAGACAGTCAACAGCCAGGTTTGTCAATAGTCCCTTTTATTCTCTACATTATTAAACAACATCAGATATTATTCATACCCATAGATTCTGTCACATTTTCTTCAACCTGCTTCAAAAATCCACCCATCAGAAGTCTTCTCTGCCACTAATTTGCTCTAAGGTGGACCATGATTAATAGGCATATAAGTAAGTTAGAGATCTGTTGGGCAACTCGGCTTCTTGAATCTTTCACTTCTGGGGGAAGTCCACCTTAGTTCACTGGGATTCATGTAATCTAATTCCACACAGCTTTTCAGAACCATGTCCTTTTCTGGGCTTCACCTTGAGCAAATAGAAAGGGCATAAAGACACACAGAGTCAAGGTGACTAATATTTAATAAAATAAAAATATTGGGGTAGGACCAGGAAATAGAATAGTTTCGGGAATCAAGATGTGAAATTTTTGGTAATGGGACTCACGTTAAGGCAGATCATAAGTATTCAGAGAAGTCTGTATTAAATACGGAGCTATTTTAGGTCCTGAGTTCAAGACAATGATGGGCAAGAAGGGGGTCATGTGAAAAGACTGACCTAAGAAGGATATGCAAAATTTCCTGGTCTCCAGTTGCTGGATTTTGGCTTATGAGATGTGAGCAAAAGAGGAAGTCTGGCCTTTGAAAGTATCCCATCAATTCCTCTCGCTTTCACTTCCTTCTTCATAGTGACTTTGGAAGCCAAATATTCTACATGATGAGGATGGACTGAGACAGACTGACTCACATCAGACCGGATGTGAGGCACAGGTCTTTGTTTATTTGGGGGTTTCCTTGTTACTGCACCGCAGCTTAGCATGTCCTTCCTCTACAATGAAGAGGGAACAATTAGAATTAGGAAGTGACTACTGCTACCATGGAGTCTGGGATAATAAAGCCTCAGGTAGGGGTGTGAAAATTCAGAGAAAGGATATGAATCGAAGAGGTGTTTTGAATGGCGAGAACTTGGTATTCATTCAGATAAATATTTATTGAGCACTATTCGCAAGGCACTGTGCAAGATACAAAGTTCTGTAAGTCACACTTCCAATGTAGTTAAGGATATAATACATACACATAAATTATAAAACAAAACTTAGAGCATGATGGTAAAGAGAACAATTTTTTTTATGTGGGTACCAGGAGTCAAACTCAGGACCTTGCGCTTGCCAGCAGGCACTTGTGCCGCTGAGCGATATCACCGGCCCTTTTTTTCCTTTATGTGGGGACCGGGAGTCGAACTCAGGACCTCACCCTTGCCAGGCAGGCGCTTATGCCACTGAGCTATCTCACTGGCCCAAGAACAGATTTTGAAAGAGACTTAACTCAAGACCCAGTTTCACCTTTTACTACTGTGTTACCTTGAGCAAGTTATTCAGTCTCTTTAAACTTCAGTGTGCTCATCTGTAGAATGTGGACAGCAGATCTAACAATCTTGTCCTTGTAAAACTCTTAGCTGAGTGTTTACCCCATAATAAGTGCTCAATAAATGCTAATGGCTACTAGAAATATTAAGAAATCTAAAAGTTGGGGCACACAAGAACAAGGTCAGTACCCAGAAAAGCTCCAAAAGAGAGGGACTAACAACTATAAAAACAACAGTGTAAAAAAAAAAAGCTGCTCTGGTGTAATTGTGCTTTTCCCCTCTTGTTGTAGCCTCCAGTTGTTTAAAGTGCAGTGATACCTAGAGCCAAGGTTCTGACAAGAACCTCCTACATCTGTAGGACCTCCTACATCTGTCCTATTTCTGATAACTTCACCAAAAAATTTGTTTTGCAATGCTGGTTTTTAAACCCATGGCCTTGCACATGCTAGACAAGTGCTCTACCACTGAGCTACATCCCCAGCCCCTCTCCAAATATTTGACTCTGTAGAGTCATTTCCTACTTTCATACCCCACATCAGTTCTACAACACGGTAGGTACAGAGTGTTTATTCGAACACTGTGGAGCAGAGGCCAGACAGGACAGGAGCCACAGTGGGTAGGATAAGCAAATGCTGGCCATGGGTGTGACAGAGGAGACCTGTCTTAAGTTTGTACAGAGGTCCTTGGTCTGCCTCAAGCACCCACCCAACTCAGTCTATCCCCTGTTTGGCGTAACGCCGCTGATGTTGAATGACTGAGGATTTCGAGCTGAAAACTTTCCCACACACACTGCATTCAAAGGGCTTCTCCCCCGTGTGAACCCTCTGATGCCGTGTGAGTCGGCACCTCTGACTGAAGGCCTTGCCACACTCGCTACACTCATATGGCTTGTCGCCCGTGTGGATCTTCTGGTGCTGTGTGAGGGATGAGCGGTCGAAGAAGGCTTTGCTGCACTCGTTACACTGGTAGCGCGGCTCCCCCGTGTGAGCTTTCTGGTGTCTGTTCAGTGATGAGACTCCATAAAAGGCTCTCCCACAGTCGCTGCATTCATACGGCTTCCTACCCGTGTGGATAAGCTGGTGGCGGGTGAGAATGCTTTTCTGGCTAAAGGCCTTCCCACACTGGTGGCACTCGTAAGGACTCTCTCCAGTGTGGATTCTCTGGTGCCGCGTGAGGGACGACCGGTCGAAGAAGGCTTTCCCACACTCGCTGCACTTGAAGGGCTTCTCTCCCGTGTGGATGCGCTGGTGCACCGTTAGGGAGGACCGGTCAAAGAAGGCTTTGCCGCACGCTCCACACTCGTAGGGGCTCTCCCCGGTGTGCGACATCAGGTGTCGGCTCAGGCTGCTCCTGTGGCTGAAGGCCTTCCTGCACTCGGGACAGTCATAGGGCTTCTCCCCAGTGTGTGTCCTCTGATGCCGGACAAGAGAAGAGTGGTCAAAAAAGGTCTTCCCGCAGTCGCTGCATTCCTGGTCTCTCTCTTTAGGGAGGATTTTTCGGGGTGGGGCTGACCCTTGCTGCAGGCTTTTGTCCTGGGAAGGGAGCTTCTTGTAAGTCCCCACTGCAGGGCTTTCTTCCTCTGCCCCCAGCCCTTCCTCTGGTGCATGAACTTCAAGTCTGGGACACAGAGGACTTTGCCTGCTGCGGCTCCGGCTCAGTGTTCCTTCTGGGTTTTCTTCTTTGGAGGCATCTTGAGTCTCCGGCTTGGTCTCCCAATCTGCAACAAAGAGGAAAAGCATGCAGTTTGTTCTCTGGGCCAGATGTTAGAGCGGCAAGAAGAGACACCATGATGAATCTGAAAATAATATATGGTCGCAGCACCGCTTACTCCCACAAAGTCTAGGGGAGGCCCAAGACGGGGGATGGGGGAGGGTGGATTAAGAGGGCAGTGAGGAGAGCTGATGGCAGGCACCTCAGCATACAGGAGAATCGGGAGAGAAGGCTGAGTGGAGAGGGTGGCAACCACAGGAATATCAGAGTGTGAGCGGGCAATGTGACAGACATGGTAAATACAGATGATTACTTAAAGGGGTAGAGAAAAAGAGCGCAAGCTGATGGGTGATATAAAACAAGCACTCAAACAAAAGGTAGCACCCCATGTTTCCTCCCTGCCCCCACACCCCAAGACATATACAAAATAAAACTCTGTCCCGCCTTGTTCATACTCAGTTACCTAGAGAGATACTCGGTGGACATTCTCTCTCCTCAGATCCTTGAAGACCCTCTATCCATGGCTCATCCCCTCTCTTCAACCGAAAAATCACATCAGGTGGAGGGACAGGAAGTCCTGCTCAGGGACACAGAAACAAGCCGGGTGGCCGCACATGCCAAAAATACACGAATTCTTCTGAAGCTTAATCCTGGCCTCTACGTTTATCAGAGAGAAAGCGCAGAAGGCAGAGAGTGCAAGCCAGGAGGTCAGGGCACAAAGCAGAGGCACCTCTGAGTCGAGGTCAGGACTGAGGCTCTAGAAAGGAACAAGAGCCACTTGGCCAGAGTGTTGACAGAATACATCTACTGGAATTCACATGAAAGGGATGGGAAGCCTCCTGCCTGGGCACCGCAGGGAGGAAGGTCCTTGGCTCATGGGAAGGGAGAAAAAGAAAGATCATTTTAAGCAAAAAAGCATAACAGCCTCATGTTTGTTTCTTCGTTTACAGTCTGTATTATGCTTTGATTGAAACAAGCAGGAAAATTACAGACAGATACAAGTAAAAAGGAAAATCAGCTTTCATACAGTGTATTCATTTTCCTCTTTCTTTCCATTCATTCTGATACTGAAAGATACCTATAGGTATATTCTGCTAAACCGGATAATGAAATAATACTGCTTTGTAAGCTGCTTTACCTACAGGGGCCCAACTTAACTTCTCGCTAACACCCAACATCAGCAGCTGCTCTTTACTTCCCCTTTGTCACACGCAAACCTCTGTAACTGTGCGGCCTCTGTGGGATCTCTCTGACTGTCCTTAAATAGTCAAAATCAAACACATCTCTGGTGACCTACGCAGACACACGATGCAGTGTTCACACCCATACACACCCCTTTTTAGAGAAGGATAATTATTTTCCCTCCTCTGGCTCCGAGGAGGGGAAACCTCTCCACTCCAAGACGGCCTCTTGCCTACAACTTAATCCTCCTGACGGAGCTGAGGATGTCACCTGACTGGCAAGTCAGAAGACCTGGGCATACGTAACTCTTCTGCTTGCCCCCTCTGGAGAGCCAGCTCCCTGCAGCCAGCACACATTCTGCTCTGTCCCCAGCCCTCTCTGTGCCTGGTGGGGCCAGCTGCTGAAGGAGAGGCCCAGTGGTGAACCGCACCACTTAGGGCTGGGGGAGCACGCTGTGTCTAGTGCTAGGTGAAGTGCGAAGAAGCCCACTGCGGTGCCCCCTGTAGCCACATCCATTGGCTCGTTCATCTTTTTTTTTTGTGGGTACCGGGGGGTCGACCTCAGGACCTCGCGTGCCAGCAGGTGCCCGTGCCGCTGAGCGATATCACCGGCCCCTTTTTCGTATGTGGGTTCCGGGAGTTGAACTCGGGCCCTTGCGCTTGCCGGGCAGGCGCTTAAGCCACTGAGCCATCTCACCGGCCCCTGGCTCGTTCATCTTGTCTGCCCGTGGCTCAGCACTCAGGTAGGGGGAGAGGTACCAATGTCTCAGCCCTTCAGCCCACACAACGCAGGGCAGGTTCTGACTTCTGGATGTCCCCTTACCCAGCGAGACGATGCACTCGTAGTTCTCCAGCATCACTGCCTTGTACAGCGCCCTCTGCATGGGGACCAGATGCCGCCACTCTTCATCTGTGAAGATCACAGCCACATCCTCGAATGTCACTGATTCCTGAAAACACAACCACACTCTCCCTTACTCCCAGTGCTTCTCTTTACTTGGATCAGCCTGAAATGTCATACAGACGACAGCACTGGAGGATGTAGAGAAGGCAAGATGGGAATGGTTCTGACAAGGTGGGGCTTTAAAGCACCCGGAGAGCGGCCTTCCCTCCAAGGCATGAAGTTCTTGGCCACAATTCCCTCTCCCAAGCATGAAGTGTGGGTCACAATCCCACACATGTACTTGGAGCTGACACTTAGAAGTTCTTTTCTCAGACTTACAGGAAACTTGCCTGAACAGAACAAATTCCCAAATACACTTCACTCAGCTTCCTTAAATATTAACATTTTCTTCAACTACTTCATCTTTCTGCCCCTTCCTGTATTATACACTCCCCTACCTTTTTCCTGAACTTCTTGAGTAACTTGTGAACATATCCCTTTATTATTAAATTTTTGTATATTTTACAGAAACAACACATAAATATACTTTTATATAATTGTAAAAATCAAGAAAAAGCATAAATACTACACTATTATCTACTGTACAACCTTGTGTAAAATCTGCCAATTTTTTTTTTTTTTTACAAATCTTTAGAATAATGATGTTGATTAGATTATCTCTGGGGTCCCTCTCACTTCACTTAAAGGTCTGCAATGATTCTGTAAGCCTACATCCTTACCCCCATGACTCCCTGGAAGTTGTGGGCTAGTACAGGGAACTGAAGACTCTCCGCTTGTAATGGAGCAAGTTGCACATCTGTACCCAGTAGGATCATCTCTAGGTCCCTTCCAGCCTCACTGAGGCACTCTAAGCGCATATCCCATTCCCCAGCCTAACCCTGACACTGGGGCCTACTCTCTGTCCATTCATGGATACACTAAAGTCAGGACCAGAACCAGCCCACTGCTCCCCAAACTTGCCAGTAAGACCTGTACACTGGCTGTTAGGGAAAAACACTCAGAGTAGAGGCTGCAGGGGTTGTGTCCCTGGTGACGGACTAGTGGGCACATGCTTAAAGCAAGAGGTCACCAGGAGACACATCAGTTAAATAGGAAGGCAGTCCTTCAGCTGCCCAGGAGGGTCTGGCCAGAAGTTCCAGCATAGAGAAAGACAAGTGGGGCCTTCTGGAGACTAACAGAGTATTTCAGAAACACCAAAGTCCACCTCACCTGGCATCTGGCAGGTAGAGACGCAACAGCCATTCCCTCCTGGGTGCTCAGTGGGTAGGAAAGGGCAGAGTCCTAAGGAGACAGAGGTGTGGGGTGAGAAGGAAGGTATGAAAAAGAACAATCCGGTAGTCTTCTGACCATGAAGCAAGAACTCTCCATATGTCACTGAGCGATTACCTGTCCCATTTCCAAAACCATGGAAAATGGTATGTAAAGTAAAGCAAGGCCAAAAGCAACCCTGGCTCACCCCAGAGCTGGAGCCAAAGGCCGTGGATATTGCAAGTTAGACCGCTGTGATCCTCAGGACAGAGCTGTACTCCCAGGAGTCACAACATATTAAGATTCATACTGTATTTATACATTCACATTCAATATTGTCTTCAATGTTTACTAGTCAAAAAACAGGAAAATCTGTAAATGACTATATGGACAAGACATGTCAAATAAAACCTGCGGTCTCTTCAAAGGGAAAATCCCCCACTTGCAGCCATTGCTAAAGAAGCAGCCACGTTGTATACCGCATGACCCCGTGTCTCACTCAGCAGCCGCACTGACCAGGTCACAGGTGGGCAATGCAGACACAGACTGAGATGTGATCTGGAGTGAAGAGGTATCATTTTTCCTCGGGAGATGAACTAAGAAATGTCTAGACAACATGTGGGTGGTGAGCTGAAAGGACGTTACGAGTCCTGAGGTAGCCATGAGGATCAGGACAACCAAGGTTACAGGGAGGCAGGACCCATGCTGTGAGAGGTTTGAGTTAGAGACAAGTCACTAACAGAGAGTCAGAAAAGACAGGGGAAAACAGCTCAGTCACATCAGTAGGGAAGAACTGAAGCGGAGACCTAAGTTCCTGGCCCTGATCCCTCTCCTCACCTAGAACCACCTGTGTGGGCTCCAGTCTCCCTGCAGACCAGGATTTCCATAAGGCTGGAGCCCTCCCGGGCTCTGCGTGAATCCTCATCACTAAGGCCCTTTGCTTCAGTTAGCTGGGGACTCTCACTGTCTCACAATCAAGAGTCTAATTAAACCACACAGGGAAGCCGGCACTTCTGGGACTTCCAAGCAGATGGGGACAGTGAGATCCTGGGAAGGAGGAGGGAAAGGTGTGTGTATGGCTCACTGGCATTTCCTGCAGTCAAGGGAATATGTTCTCTATTCCTTGTGGTTCATACACCCATCTACTCAACCAGCATTGCTCAGCACCAACTATTTATATGCAGCATAAAAAGTCAATGTGCTGTCCTCGTCCTCCAGAAGCAATAGCCTCATAATTAAAACAGACAAGTAAACAGGGTGGGTAAAAGAGAGATGCAGGGGGAACCATGAGGGCAACCCAGGGGCTCTGGACCCAGATAGGAAGGAAGGAAGGAGCAAAGGGGAAACGCTGCAGCTTGCTTGGCAGAAACATGATCTAAGGTAGTTTCGATATGGGGGAGGAGTTGAACGTTCTAGGCAGGAAAAACCTTGAGTTTTTCAAAAATAAGAAGGCAAGTTCTTATATGAAAAGGATTAACAACCAAAATCAGAAGGCCAAATGTCTAGGCTATGAGCAGCGCTGAGGAAGATGAGGCTGGAGCAGCAGGCAGAGGCCAGAGAGGTGCAGGAGAACTCACAAGCACATGGGCCGAGATTTCAGCACAGGGGTGGCATCATCAGATCTGAGCTTTAGGAAGAGCACTGCCACTTGTAGCAGGGGCTTTGAAACATGCACATTCTTTTCTCCTGGAGATTCATCTTCAGGAGATATGGGAGAATATATACAAAGCTTTTAAATAATCATCCACACTAACCCTTATTAAAGGTTATGTGCTAGGCAACTTCCTAAGCACGTCACATGTATTATCTCATTTAATCTTTATAATAATACAGCAAAAATGTGAAATATCCTAAACATCTAAAACAGGAGATTTGGTTAAATAACTTATGGTACAACTCATGCATATAATAGAACACTATTAAACCTCATGCTAATACAGTAACAACTAGCACTTACTAAACATTTGCTCTTTACCAGGCACTGTACTAAGTGCTTTTATGAGATTAATTCCATCCTCATAAACCAAAAAGGTAGGTACTATTTTACAGAAACTAGGAAATGTAGGCTTTCTTAGAGGCTGTGGTAGAATCTGAGCCCAGGTTTGTCTAGTAGCTTTTAATTCTTTGCTATTATGATTTATTTTCAGGGAAAAAGGGCCACAAGGACAGAAGACAAACAGATTAGAACAGAAAATCCTCAAACACAACCAAGCATTTAGGGAGGGTTGATACATGACTCAGATGGCATTACAACTCACTGGGGAAAAGATCACAAGTGATCAGCGGCAAGCAGCTTCAATGTTTATCAATGGGATAACAGATAAATTGTGACATTTATACAGACACACATGAATATTACAGTCCCCAACTTGTGGTAAGAATTCAGCAGAAACTGTACTTCATATTTTGTGTTTTGATCTTTTCCCAGGCTGGCCACAAGCTGTGTGACACTCCTGTGACATTGGGCACCGGCTCCTAGCTGCAGCCCCAGTCAGCCACGCGATCACGAGGGGTGACAGTGACACTGCAGTGCGCTGCATTGCTAAGCTATAACGTTCAGGAGCTTGGGTGTGTTAAATGAATTTTTGATTTATGATATTTTCAATTTATGATGATTTATCAGGACATAATCCCATCCTAAGTCTGAATATCAGTATGGACTAAAATGAATTAGAGCCTCATGTTAACAACAGAGATAAATCACAAAAACATAATTACTGAACAGAAAAGTTTTAGAATGCCTTACTGCATGACATTTATTTTTTTGCATGACATTTATATAAAATTAAAGAACAAGTACATAATATCTGCAAAAATATATATGAGACAATAAGTACCCAAAATTGTGAGTTTATCTCAGAAGAGAAGAAAATCAAATTAGGGAGGGAAGGATACACAGGACATTTCAACTTTGACTTTAATGTTTTGTTTCTTAAAAAAAAAATTTCACAAAATATTAAGTGAAGAATACAGTCTTTTAAAATGACATATTTGTGCATACTCACATGTATAGAAAAAAGACAAAATGTAAATGGGATTTGAGTGATGGCATTACAAGTGATTTTTATTTTATTTCTTATAGTTCTTTACATCTCCTGATTGTTTAGACAAGTGTATGCTAGCCAAGCGTAGTGGTGCACTCCTGTAACCCCAGCACGCAGGAGGCTAAGGCGGGAGGATCACTGCAACTTCGAGGGCAGCCTGAGTTACATAGTGAGTTCAAGGCCAGACTGAACTACACAGTGAGACCTTATCTCAAAAAAAAAAAAAAAATGTATGCAGTTACTTTAGTGTACAGGAAGAACAACAGGAAGGAAAGAAGAGTGTATGCAGAAAAGTTACAGCAGACCTGAGACTGCATTCCTAGAAAGTTCTGCTTGAAAGGTTGAGCTTTGGCTGGCAAGGGGGAACTTCGATTCTGCAAGGGTCCCTGAGTTCCTTAAGAGAAAAGAGTGTTCTACTCCGCCTAAACTATTTATGCCAACAATGTGGTTTTGATGAGCATCTGCTTTCCTGCGGGAGGGGCTGGAATTTGGTGTGTGTTGGGCAGAGGGTGTCATGTGCCCAACAATAAAAATCTTGGACAGAGTCACCGAGCAGCTTCCCCGGGCGGAGATATCACACACACCGCTGCGTTTCTGGTGGCAGAGCAGGAGTGTGCTCTGTGTGCCCTCTCACATGAAGCAGAGAAGCCACACACAGCCACACATGAACCCCTCCGGACTCCGCCTGTGCATCCTTGCAGGATTGTTGTCATAACCTTAGCCATGAGGACAACCACAGGCTGAGTCCTAAGTCCTTCTTGTGAATCTCTGAATGGAACCGGGGTGATGAACTTGGGTACCGCTGCCCAAGGTAGCCATACCACTCTGAGATGCTGTAGCAGGATGGGACTAGAGGGCAAGGATGGAGACCAGAGAGGATAACTAATTAAGCAAGAAATGATGAAGAACTGAGTGAAAGTAATGGCCGCAGAAATGGAGAGAAGGGAAAACACTGTCAAGACACTAAGTACAACCAGGCATGGTGGCGCATACCTGTAATCCCAGCACTCATGAGGCTGAGGCAGGAGGATTGTCGCAAGTTCCAGGCCAGCCGGGGCTACATAGTGAGTTCAAGGCCAACCTGAACTACATAGCAAGACTGTCTCAAACAAACAAACAAAGAATAGACAAGAGATGACTGGAAGGGGAGTCTTAAAGGAATGGGAGAACAAGGTTGACTTATGGGTCACTAATGAGCAACAGAGAAGTAGGACTGAAGGGAAAGCTAACAAGTTTGGGACACAGAATTTTAACCAATCCCAGTGTGTGTGTGTGTGCGTGTATGCTGGCAATCAAAACCAAGCCTTGCACACCCTCACATCCTTAAATAAGAAAACTGAGATTACTTTAGCTCCCAGTGGCCAAGTAAACAATAAATTTTTTTTTATGTGGGTACTGGCAGTCGAACTCAGGACCTCACGCTTTCCAGCAGGCGCTTATGCCGCTGAGCGATATCACTGGCCCTTTTTTTCCTTTATGTGGGTACCGGGAGTCGAACTCAGGACCTCATGCTTGCCAGGCAGGCACTTATGCTGCTGAGCTATCTCACTGGCCCAACAATAAATTTTTTATTGCTAAATAAAATAACTTGAATTTTGAAAGACTATGAGTTTCACACTCAAAATCAAAAAGTTAATAAGAAGCATACCTCCCAAAATGGGTGAATTAGAAAGGCAGCGTTTATAGATATATATTTGGGATATATACTTTATCTATTTTGTTTTTGTTTTTTTGAGACAGGGTTTCACTATGTAGTGCAGGCTGGCCTTGAACTCACAGCAATCCTCCTGCCTCAGCCTCCTGAGTGCTGGGATTACAGGTCTGTGCCACCACGCCCAGCGATATATACTTTATCTAGTCATGTAAATATGAAAAAAGTAATCTATGGAATGGGAATAAACCAAGTAATTCCAGAAATAGGACTCACATACACCAAATAGGGAAGACTAGTAAGTACTGGGGCCACATGGAACAGGTAGAAAGATGTGCTCCTGCCAACAAACCAACCTGACTCTAAAGAAGCAAAGTAACTGTGTAGATGTAATCTGCCTGCCTTAGGAATCAGCACTCCAGCTGGATTTATTAATTATAAGATAGAAGAAATAATTACATTTTCAAAAAATGCCAAAGACCAGACCAATATCTAAATATTTACTGGTCTGTCTGGTAGTTTCTAACTCTATAATGAACCTATATCCTTGCATATGTTTTGGGATTTTCTAATCTATTGGCCTATTATCTATGTGGCTATACTTTTGTGAAAATAAATCATTATAATGAAAATATTAATAGAACTGAAAGTTGCTAGACAGACCTGGGTTATTTCATAATGAGTTATTTAACACTGGCTGAACAAAATTTTAAAAGAATATCACCTTAAGGGTGGATATCAGTTTGTAAAAACTAAAACCTATGTGAGAAGCAAAATCTCGAAGAAAAAATCTTACTAGAAAAACAAGTTTGGTCTAACTATAAAAAAAAATTTTTTTTAAAAGTAACCTAAGGAAGAGAGACTGGGGTTTGAAACTTGTCAGGAGGAAGCAGAGTAATGTACACCCAAATAGAAACTAAGACATATCCTCAGTTGATAATCAGAAGCCTACTTGTATTTGTTGTTGTTGTTGTTTTTTGAGATAGGGTCTCACTGTGTAGTTCAGGCTGGACTTGAACTCACTACGTAGCCCAAACTGGCGTCGAACTCACAGCAATCCTCCTGCCTCACCCTCCTGAGTGCTGGGGTTACAGGCGTGCGCCACCACGCCTGGCAGAACCTGTTTATCTAACACTGTTCTTTTTTGGTTACTAAGATTGCTGTATCCCCAGAAAAGAATCCAGATAAATACTCTTAGGCCCAAGGAAGATGTCAAAATAAGTATGGCAAGTATAGTCATTACAAGTATCAGCTCTGGCATCAGATTGCCTGAATTTAAAATCTAGCTCTGTCTTTTCCTATCTGTGCAACCTTAGGAAAGTTCTTTAAACTTTGTCTCAGCTGGTCCATCTGTAAAAGTGGAATAATGTATGTAGTTATCTCATGTAGTTAATGTAATGCTTAAATAGGTTAATACCTACAAAGCATTTAGAATAATGTGCTAAGCAAATGTTAGCTTTAGCAAAAAGTGATAATCCTAGGAAGGAAGAAATAATGAAAATATTAATGACATTGTGTTGCTGCTACTTTAGATAGGTTTAAGTGTAAGTATAGTAAGAATTTTGGTCCCCCCTCATACATAATGTTTTATTACTTGTGGTTTTTTTTTCTTTTACCTTAAAATGTTTTGGGATCCTTCCATGCCACATTTATCCTACTTTTTTCTTCCTTTTTTTATTAATGTACATTTATATACATAATCTATTTATTGTGGAGTGCTGGTACATATACATATTGCATCTTGGTCCTTTTTATTCCCCTTCCTAGTAAGAACTTTGGAATCAGGGCATTTGTATATGTTGTCTAACACACTGAAACTTTTTGAACAAATCACACTACATTTGAAATTGTACTTGGAGTTGCTCAAAGTTTAAATGCTTAAAGAAAATTTCAAAGTTTTGTTTATTAAATGATGACTTTAATAAACTGACCATTGAAAGATTACAAACGGCACTGAGCATAACAGCTCCGCAGGCATTAAACCAGTTGAAACTCCCAAAGGCCTCATCATCTGGGGCTCCCTGCCAGGTAGCTGTCCCTCCCCACAGCTTTAGATTCCACGGCGGTCACTTCAGTAGGTTCTCACTGACGCTCAGCCCCCACAAGCTCATATGGAGTTACTGCCAGCCAAGGGCCCCCTCTGCTTTTGTTTTCTCTTTTCCTATTCCTGGATCGCAGGGTATCAGTGAAGAAAATTCTTCAGGTTCACATTCTATAATCTTTAAAGGAGCCCCTGCCTGCCACTGCCTCAAAAGCTTTTACTGCTCTCATCTTAGGCACATGCCTATTCCACACCTCTTCTCTCCACAGCTGTCTAAATCTCCAAAGCTACCATTCAACTTCAGCATAACTTTGTCACCTACACTTCAAGATTTGCAAGAGTGAGTCTCATGGGAGGCAGGACTGTGTGGAAGCAAGCACTTCACAGGCTTATTGTTATTCACCATGAACCCTTGGCAAGTTACTTAAGGCAACCGTCAAGCCAGCAGTTTAATACTTAGCCTCACAAGGTAGTCATAAATAGTAAATGAGATAATGTAGCATTTATCATACAATGTGTTCAATAAATGAAAGTTCTCTTCCTTTCTACTGCCCAACACCAACCCATTCACTCACTCATTCATCCAACTATTTGACAAATATTTATCAAGTACCTACTATGGGTAGGCAGCAAGATGTGGAAAGTCAATAACACGTCTTGTCTGTCTCCAGCACTTGACCTTTGTGTCCTACCTCCCTGTCCCACTTTCTCCCACTATTATTTTCTTTCAGAAGGTGCTACTTGCTTTCCCAGTCCTCTTTCCCCCAGCATCTTCCATCTCTCTAGTAGTTCCTTCCCATGCCTTCAAGTAAATACAAGCCTCCTCTACCTGAGACTACCCTGAATCCTATGGCCCCCCTCTAGCAAAACAGTTCTCCTTTAGGCTTCCCTTCCTGATCAAACTTCTGAGATGAATAATACTTATGTACTAACCCCACACTGTCCCCGTTTACTGGAATCCCTGTTGTTCTGCTCTTGTCTCTCCCACAACTGAAATGACATACTTGAAAACTAAGCAGCGCATTTCTGATGTCAATTCCAATGATCCTTTCCCCATTTTCTTCATTTCTGTACAGCTCTTAAATGTTTTTGACAAACTTCTGCCTTTTTAAGCAGTTACTTTAGCTGTTATGATACTGCACTAACTTTCTTCCTAACATTAATAAAACTGCACATTCCCTGTGACTTTTCCCCACTTTTGCCCCAAAACATTGATGTTGCCCATAGCTCATCTTTGTACAATGCTTTTCTTGTACAAAGGGCTACCTCAGGAAGTCCATCCCCATCCAGGGCTCTGTTTCCTACCTTTGCAAAGATGGCTCCAAATTCCAATCCCAGCTCCTCTTCCAAATCCATCTTGCATTTCCAAGTAATTGTACTTTTTGCAAAAGCACTCTGCCACCACCTCAAACCACCTTCCTCTCAACCCCCATTAACTCCTTTTCCTGCTTTACATTTCTTTTTTTGAGACAGGATCTCACTGAACAGTTCAGGCTGGCCTTGAACTCACTATGCAGCCCAGGCTAGTCTCCAACTCGCGGTGACCCTCCTGCCTCAGCCTCCTGCGTGCTGGGATTATGTGTGCCACCACACCCGGCTGCCATACATTTCTATCAGATGTTAATGATTCCCAGTGGTCCCAAATCCAAACTCTTACTTCACCCTTTCTTCCCAAATCTAGTCACCAGGTCCTTTTGGTTCTTCTGCAGTGTCATTTTCATCCTTTCCCTACCACTAACACCATCAAAATTGAGGTCCTAAACGGCCTGCTTCAGAACTACTACACATTCCTCACTTACTCCCTGCCACTGGGTCCTTCCACTCTCTCCTGAATATGACCTCTAGAATAACTATCCTGGAAGTTTTATTCAAGGCAGCGCTGGGATCAGGCGCATACAATCCACCCTGATGACTGGGTCTTATCCTGAGACTTTGTGCCCTGGCCTCAGTGCAAACCCTTGTCCTCCGTTATTCCTTGACACTGCACGCCAGTAAAAACATCTCCCTTTCAAATCTGCCTAACGCTCTGCTACTTCTTTAGCCTCCCACCCTCCCCATCAAATCCTCTCTCTTCTGCGCTCGCACGGAGGCCCACGGCAGGGAGCTAAATGAGACGGTCTGAGGCGCTTCTCTGGGTAAGAGGGAGGGACAGGAGTGGGTGGCAACCCAGATTTAATGTCAGTTCCACCCGCGTTTACACATTATGGGAAGAAGGAACGGGAGGAGCGAGGCAGCCTCCAAACTTCCAACCTGCAAGTCCGGGATCTGACAGGCGGTGCGTGCACACCGTAAGCTCATGCCAACAGCGCCCACACCCCACGGAACCACGCACACGCCGGGGACAACTTTCCCTCCGCACCTCTCGGAGCCGGGAAGTCGCCACACACACTCTGCAGGCTGGGTCCGCCCGCGTCACCACGTTCTGCTCCCACAGCGCCTCCCCCATGTCCCCCAGGTCCCCTTCTTTCGGCCGCTGTGCTCACTCGGCTGCTGGAAGACGCAGACCCGAAACCCTCACCTCCGGCACAGAGTGCCCGGGACCAGGAAAGACGGCGCCTCGTCGGGTCTGAAAAGCAATGCGCCTGCGCAGAGGTCTTTGGCAGCCGCGCTCCCAATCAATACCCCGCCTTCTCACGGACTCCATTTCCCATAAACCCTTGCGCCCGACTCGCTTCAAAATGACGTTGAAAATCTGCGCAGGCGTACACTGCTGAGACCGGCTGGTGGTGCTGAACCGGGTGCAACGCGCCTGTATAGTCTCCTTAGCGGGTAGAGGGAGTAGTCTTGGGTGTCTGGGAGACTTAGGGCCTTCCTGAAGTACTACCTACGTGTGATGTCACATTGCTCCATTCCTCCAGTTATAGGGTTGTCCGAAGGAAACTGGTCTCCCTGATCCTACTGTCCCCTTCCTATTCCTGGGGAGGATCGAGACTCCTCGAGCCTTCAGGCTTTGAAAGAGGCGTTTTGGCCAGAGAGACTTGGAGTTTGGTTCTGAGGAAAGTTCTGTGCAAATATGTGCACCAGAAGAATAGAAGAACCCAGTGTGTACTTAACTGAGCATGGGGAATGACTACCAACAGTCCGAGCATACACCAGCCTGCCTTTCTTGGTGTTTCTAAAAGGGCCCTGGCCAGAGACATGGCAGGATTCTCAATCCCGGCTGCAGTTGCAATCATATGGAGAGCTGGTGACATAGTGATGCCTGGGGCTCATTCTGCAGATCGAGAGTTTGTAAAGCTCCTCTGATGATTCTGATGTGCAGGTGAAGCTAAGGACCATTGAGATTGAAAATTATGCAAAGAAGGTAATAAAATGTTATTTCAAGAACAAGCCTACATATTCACTCAAAAAATTTCCATCCATAAACAAGCATGCTACAAATAGGAATAAGAATAGTTACTGCCCTAAATGAACTCAGTGGAAAGATCAGAACGTGAAATTACTGCAATACAATGTAATGTGTTCAATAATATAGGAGTACAATGGGGGAAGCAATTAACTATGGCAAGGAAAGGTGGAAAATGATTCCTATAACTGGTGCATTTCAAGAACGAGTAATTACATTGTTAAGAAGAAAAAGTGCAATCTGCAGAGAGAACAGCACATACAAAGGTATAGAGTAGAGGATAAAAATGCAAAGAATTAGTAGCAAGATGAATGGTGGATGAGGTTTAGGACAGTACCTTGGGGTCATGTTGTGGCAGACTGTGCTGCACTGGGTTCGACATTCCTGGAGGATTAGAACTTGATTAAATTCACAACATCTAGGGCATGTTTTGTTGCTATTCTCTCTCATAGGATAGTTTAAAAAAATTA
The DNA here is from genome assembly GCA_028451465.1 of Erethizon dorsatum. Classification (NCBI taxonomy): domain Eukaryota; kingdom Metazoa; phylum Chordata; class Mammalia; order Rodentia; family Erethizontidae; genus Erethizon; species Erethizon dorsatum. The sequence continues at coordinate 9,611,825 of CM051824.1, forward strand.
TTCACCTAGCCTTATACTGAGAGAGGAAAGGTTGGGGTCCTGAACAGGTTTCCTTCTAGAGTTCCCCACACATTGGTAGGCCCTAGGCTTTATTGTCTCAGGTATCTGTCAAAGTGGAAGTCTATGTGTGTTCTGTAGGACTTCCCAGTGTAAAAGTCAGGTTTGCTTCTCACTTAGGATCCAAGCTCACACTTTATATGTTGATTTTAAAACAACAATTATTTGTTATTTTCCACAATTTTAGGTGGATGAAGCAGTAATTTTGCTTTACATGGTGTTAGCTGCAGCAATGACTGAAAGATCCAAAATGGCCTTTCTCAAATGGCCAGTTGGTGCTAGCTGCCAGTGGATGTGGGGGTCTCCACGTGGGTTGTTGGCAGGAGGATATCAGTTCTTTTCCTCTTGGGTGTCTGACAACATGGTTTGAGGGGAACATTCCAATGAGTGAATGAAGAAGCTACAGACCCAAAGCCTTCACATTGGCTAAAATCCAGCCCCCTTTTTTTTTTGGTGGGTACAAGGGGTCGAACTCAGGACCTTGTGCGCCAGCAGGCGCCCGTGCCGCTGAGTGATATCACCGGCCTCTTTTATCTTATGTAGGTTCCGGGAGTCGAACTCGGGCCCTCGTGCTTGCCAGGCAGGCGCTTGCACCGCTGAGCCATCTCACCAGCCCCCAGCCCCTTTTTTATATTTTATTTTGAAACAGGGTCTCAGTAAGTTGCTAAGTGTTGGGGACCAGGCTATGTGATAGGGTTAGGGTCCAGACGCCCGCCGCGCGAAAGAAGACTCCAAGAAGCTTTCTCTCATGCAATGGGCAAGGGGTTTTATTATCCAAGCATGCGTGGGGCTCACTGAATGCGCAGGAACAGTGGGCCACGAGGTTTGTCTGTGTAGGGCTTATATGTTTATAGGACAAAGGGAGGAGGGGTCTTTGCAAGCGCAGTTACAGAAGCAGATAGCATTGGTTAGTTTAAACAGCTTTTTACATTTATTGGGAGAAGACACTCATACGGAGTTTTTAGGCTGGCCAACGGAGTGGGGGAGGATGTTTTCTAATTTGGACAGCAGATGGTCCGGAACAGCACATTCTGCAAATTCCTTAGCCATGGGATAGCCATTATCTTGCAATCTAGTCCCCCAGTCGGTGGTCAGCTCTGTTCCGGGATTTATCTAACTTAGCAACTTTAGATTGTAACAGCTCTATTCCCGGAGCACCTGAAAGGGAGGGGAGGGACAGTACAATCCTTGTGTTCTCTGAATGGCAAAATTTCCCTTACATTCCCCCCTTTTTGTTTTTGTGAATCTCTAACCTTAGAGATCAGGATGTTCAGTTTCGTGATTATCTAGAATTGCATATTGTTGTCGGATGAGCATCAGTTTTACGTTGCCAATCTGGTTTTGCAGTAAGTTTACTATCCTATTTAATATGCAAGGCCCTATGGTTATTATTAAGATTAACACAATTAGGGGTCCTGCTAGAGCTGACATTAAGGTGGTGAACCAGGGAGACTGGCTAAACCAGGACTCAAATAAGCCTTGTTGGGCTTCTCGTTCTTTTTGTCTTTTTTTGGAGGCGTTCTCTTAATTTGGTCATAGATTCCTTAACTACTCCTGAGTGATCCGCATAGAAACAGCATTCTTCCTTTAAGGTGGCACATAGGCCTCCTTCCTTTATGAACAATAGATCTAATCCTCGCCTATTTTGTAACACCACTTCTGACAGAGAGGTTAGGGAGGTCTGGAGGGCTGTTATAGACATTTCTATCTCTTTTAAATCTTGGTCAATAGTGGCCTGCATCATGTTCATTTGATGAGATCCCTGTATCAATGCCGCTGTCCCTGTCCCCACTCTGGTGGCGATTCCCAATCCCGCAAGAACAGCCAAAGTTAGGGATATAGGCTCTCGTTGATACCTGGTTTTGTGTTCTATCATATCCTCAAATGATTTACTTTGATGGTACATTATCCGAGGAAATATTTTTATCATAACACAGAAATGGGCTGAATTGTTAAACACCTTAGTGGAGACACAAGGGGTGATCCCAGTATTACATGCCCAATGGGTCCCTTGAGGAGGAATTAAGTATGCTGTTAAGGCGGGGATGTTATGGACATGTAAACATAAAGTCTGTCTGATGTCATTCGGGGGGTTCCCTATACAGACTCCTTTACCAGTAACCTCAGGGAGAGTAAGTTTATGGTTACTATTCCAGTCACAAGTGGCACTAGTAGTGACGTTGTAAGTATCATTGATTGCTATACCTTTATAGTAAGGTGGGGAGGCTGATAGGCAAAGCCAGCAAGATAGAGTCAGATCACTCTGGGTATAATTTAGGATAGAATAGGCCCCCAGAATTAAGTTGTATAATCTGGTTACAATGGGTATGGGTGTTTTAGTGGTTTTGGAGAGTGAGGAAGGGGCTTTTGTTGTTTGAGGCACAGTATTGGGTAGCTCCAGTCTCTGTGGGGGTACACTGGCTTTGGGTGGTCTTAAGATGGGATTTGGGCCTATGGCCACAGGCGGCTTTTCTGGAGGAGCCTTTTTTATAAAGAAAAGGCCGCCCCTATCTGTACTTGGTTCATAATATCTAAGTCCCCAGGTACGTCCTGTCAGCCAGCCAGTTTCGTCAGGGGTGGTAACAGTTATATTTAAGTACTCACAATTTTGTTTAGTATGATACCAGTAATCGAATGGCTGGCAATTGTTTGGCCCCCATTGTACTCTAAGATGTCTATCGGGATGAGCGGGTGTCCATGCGGTTGTTATTGTCTCACAACCCCAGTAGGCACAGTAGTAATGTCCTGGGGAATTACAATATGTTCTACCTTCTACAGCGGCAGGACAAAGATAGACTGGTATTTTGTTAAGGCATGGTTGAATGGGTGCAAGGTCACAAGAATAGACTTCAAATGTTGGATTTCCTGACCCTATCCAAGTCTTGATTTCTCTTTGATCACTCCAACGAGTGATCGACCATTTCCAAGGTCGGTGTGGGTTGTTTGTCCCCTGAGAGAGTGGGGTCCCCATTATCCCCACCCATAGCCATATGACGAACCTGTAACTTGAGGGGATTATCAGTCTTTTCTAATCTCCATTGAGACCCCGGCGGTGGAGGTGCTGGCTTGAGGTGAGATGCATGAACCCAGGACGCGACGCCATCAACCTTAACAGCTGTGGGGGTAGTCAGGAGTACCTGGTAGGGTCCTTTCCAGCGAGGTTCTAGGGTTTGTACCTGGTGGCGATGGACGTAGACGAAATCTCCTATGTTGTACCGGTGAGGAATGGGTTCGTCGCCTGGCTGGTAGGCTGAAGAGAGTTGACGCCACAGGATTCTCTGAATCTGGTCCAGAGCCTGAAGTCTATCAATCAAGAAAGTATGGGGTAAATGGGTGCCCTTGGGTAGGGGGCTGAGGTCTCAGATGGGGGGAGGAGTTCCATATAGAATCTCAAAAAGAGTCAAATTGGGTGGCTGGGAAGAAGGGGTGTTTCTAGCTCTAAACAAAGCATAGGGTAGGAGCATGGTCCAATCTTTAGAGCCAGTCTCTTTGACTAATTTTGTCAAGGTCTCCTTTATTGTTCTATTTATTCTCTCTACCTGTCCTGAACTCTGGGGTCTATAAGAACAATGAAGTTTCCAATCAATCCCCAATATCTTGGCCAATCCCTGACTTACTTGAGCCACGAATGTTGGTCCATTGTCAGACCCGATTACCTTTGGCAGGCCGAAACAAGGAAAGATCTCTTCCATCAACTTTTTTATTACCATCTGTGCAGTTTCCCTTTTGGTAGGGAATGCCTCGGTCCATCCTGAAAAAGTGTCTATAAAGACTAACAAGTATTTAAGCCCATATTTGGCCGGTTTTATTTCAGTAAAATCCACTTCCCAAAACTGTCCCGGTCGGGTTCCTCACAATCTCTTTCCTTTTGAGGATTTGGAGGGGAAGGCGTTGACAATCTGGCAAGTTTGGCAGTTCTTGGTAACTTGTTCCGCCAGTATTTTAATTTGGGCGGCTGACAATTGACTACCTGTTGATGAATTTCTGGCCAATAAGCACAACTTTTTTGTCCCCAGATGGGTTCACTTATGAGCTTGTTGGAAGTAGACTAAAAGTTCTGTTTTTCCCATCTTGGGAGTTTGAAGAGGCTCGTTTGAATATATCTCAGGTGAAGTATCGACTTCTAGGAGCAAAGTGGTAGGGGCGCCTAAAGCCGCTTGTTTTGCAGTTTTATCTGCATGATTGTTTCCCCGTATTATAGGACTGGTACCTTTTTGGTGGCTATGGCAGTGTACTATGGCCAATTTTTGTGGTAGCATAATAGCTGTCAAGAGTCTGAGAATTTCTGCTTTGTTTTTAATCTCCTTTCCTGCAGAGGTTAAGAGTCCTCTCTGCTGGTAAATAGCCCCATGAACATGTGCCGTAGCAAAAGCGTAGCGGCTATCAGTATAAATGGTTGCCCTTTTTCCCTGTGCCAACTCTAAGGCCTTTGTGAGGGCAACTAATTCCGCTCTCTGTGCAGATGTACCTTCTCTTAGTCCTGACGACCAGATAACTTGAGTCCCATCTGTAACCACGGCCCCCGCGTGTCTCTTACCTTCTAGTAAGAAACTGCTACCGTCAGTGAACCAGGTTACTTCTGCGTCTGGGAGTGGCTGGTCTGTTAGGTTTCGGCGAATTCAAATTTCTTCTGCCAGGATTTCTTGACAGGTATGTAGGATTGGCTCTGACGTCTCTTCAGGCAGCAGAGTGGCCGGGTTGAGGGTGGTTGGAGGTCCGAATGTTATTCGGTCCTTATTTAGCAGGAGGCTTTGGTAGTGAGTGATTCTGGCATTAGAGAGCCATCTATCTGGAGGCTGACGAATAACACTCTCCAGCATGTGTGGGGCTATTATAGTCAATTTTTGTCCCAAAGTCAGTTTATCTGCATCCTTAGTCAGGATGGCTGCCGCTGCAATAGCCTTTAAACAATGGGGCCATCCATTAGCCACAGGATCTAATCTCTTTGATAAATAGGCCACAGGTCGCTTCCACGGGCCGAAGGCCTGAGTTAGCACTCCTCGAGCTATCCCCCGTTTTTCTTCAATATAGAGAGTAAAGGGCTTTTCTACATTGGGGAGAGCCAATGCAGGGGCAGACAAAAGGGCCTTTTTGATATCATCAAAGGCTCATTGTTGGTCAGTGCCCCAGGTGAAGGAGACATCTCCCTTTAGGAGAGGATAGAGGGGAGCAGCCAGGGAGGCGAAACCTGGAATCCACAGGCGACAAAACCCCGCAGTTCCCAGAAATTCCCGCAATTGTTTTTTACTCGCGGGTGGGGGAATTTGAGTGACTGTCTTTTTTCTAGCTTCTGTGAGCCATCGTTTCCCATTTTTGAGGGTGTATCCTAAAAAAATAACCTCCCTTTGGCAAATTTGAGCCTTTTTAGCAGAGGCTCGGTATCCCAATTTGGCTAACTCCTGTAATAGTTCCCGAGTCCCATACATACAGTCTGTTTCTGAATCGGCGGCCAGCAGAAGATCGTCCACATATTGGAGCAAGGTCACAGCAGGGTGTTGGACTCGGAAGGTAGCCAGGTCCTTATGGAGAGCTTCATCGAAGATGGTAGGGGAGTTCTTAAATCCCTGAGGGAGGCGGGTCCAAGTCAACTGTCCTGACACCCCTGTGTCAGGGTCTGTCCATTCAAAGGCAAACAGAGGCTGACTGTCTTTATGTAGAGATAGACAAAAGAAAGCATCCTTTAGGTCTAGTACAGTATACCAAGTCTTTTTGGGTCCCAGGGTGCTAAGCAAATTGTATGGATTAGGCACTGTAGGATGTATATCTTCTACTCTGTTATTCACCTCTCTTAGGTCTTGCACTGGTCTGTAATCTCCTGTTCCCGGCTTTTTGACCGGTAACAAGGGCGTATTCCAAGCCGAACGACACGGTACTAATACCCCCAGTTTGAGAAACTTTTGTGTGTGTCTCTTTATCCCCTGATGGGCCTCCTTGTTTATATAATATTGTTTGATACGGACCGGTGAGGTGGAGGCCTTTAAAGAGATTACCACAGGGGGTTGTAATGTGGCCAGTCCCAATCCAGCTATTTCAGCCCATGAGTCAGGGAATTCCATTATCCATTTTTGGGGTATGGCCGAAACCGTGGGCTGGCTATAAAATTGGTATTCATCATCAGTTGCTAAAGTGAGCATAGTCACCATAGGTTGGCTCACCAGGGGGTTGAGAAAAGTCACTTGGGGTCCCTGGGGCTCAAAAGTTATTTTGGCTCTTAATTTAGTTAAGAGATCTCTTCCCATGAGGGGAGCTGGGCATTCTGGTATTACCAAGAAAGAATGTTGGACTTTTCCTTTACCTAAGTCCATAGTTGTTTTGGTAGTCCATGCTCTGAATTTGCTCCCATTAGCCCCTTGAACCAGGGACCTCTTAGAGGAGAGAGGTCCCAATGGGGCTTGGAGAGCAGAAAAGACGGCTCCTGTATCTACTTGAAAATCAATTGGGGTCCCCTCCACATTGAAAGTTACCCTGAGCTCGGGGAGGGGGTCCGAGCCCCGTCCCCTCTAATCCTCTTCTTCTAAGGCCAGTACATTAGGCTGTTGGCGTTGTTGAGCCTCCAAAGCCTGTTTTTGTTTTCTTTCCCTTTCCTTTTTCCTTTTAAGCTTGAGACATTCCTTCATGAGGTGTCCTTGTTCCTTGCAATATGCACATTGGTTGGGGTCAAGAGGAGGGCGGCGTGGCTTACCCTCATCTATTTCTCCCTGAATGCCCTTTACGACTGTGGCCAAGATTTTTGTCAATTCTTTATTTCTCTTTCTATCTCTGATTAGTTCTTTTTCTTCCCTCTCCTTTTCCTTTCTCTGTTCCCTTTCCTCTTCTGTTTCCCTCTTATAATATACCTTATCAGCCTCCTTTACTAAATCCCTTAAGGTTAAATCCTGCAATCCATCTAGTCGTTGGAGCTTACGTCTAATATCTGAGGCTGATTGTCCTATAAAGGCCATGGCAACAGATGCCCGTTGTCCCTCGTCTTGAGGGTCAAAGGGAGTGTATCTACGGTATGCCTCCATTAGCCTTTCTAAAAATATCGAGGGTGACTCGGTAGGCCCTTGAAGAATCTCTCTCACCTTAGCCAAATTTGTAGGCCGCCTAGCGGCCGCTCGGAGACCCACCACTAGAGTCTGGCGATAGATGGACAGGTGCTCCCTACCTGCTGGAGTACTGGGGTCCCAATCAGGGCGGCGCAATGGGAAGAAGTCATCAATGATATTTGGGAGCTGGGTAGGTCTCCCATCCTGTCCTGGCACGAGTTTTCTGGCCTCTGTGATGATTCGATCCTTCTCTTCAGTGGTGAACAAGGTCCCCAGCAACTGTTGACAATCGTCCCAGGTAGGCTGGTGAGAGAACATGAGAGACTCCACCAACCCGGTTAACCTAGAAGGGTCCTCAGAGAAAGGAGGGTTATTATTTTTCCAATTATATAAGTCGGAGGAGGAAAAGGGCCAGTATTGGAGTGCTGGCATTTCCCCCCCGTGTCCATCTTCTAGCATGGGTCCATGCGGTCTGAGGGGGAGTGTGATTGCCACTCCGTCTTGAGGGCCTAGGGCCCGCCGGCTTCGGGTTCCCTGGGCCGGCCCTTGGCTCATAGCTTCAATCGGAGGGCCCTGCAGATTTAATTCGGGGAAAGAGGGTGAAGAAGATGAGATAGGAGAAGAGGGTGGAGGGGAAGTAGCAGCCGCCTCAACTGGAGCAGAGGGTAAAGGGGGGTAAGGAGGAGGCAGTGTTCCAGAGTCCAATAGGATTAGGTCAGCCTGTGATTCAGGTAAAACCTGAGAAGGGAGAGGAGGATAAAGGTTAGGGATCGTAGGTTGAGCTTTTGCAGGTAAGAGAGTGACAGATTCAGGTAGAGTTGGAGATAGAAAAATCCTTACCCACTTTGGGGGGTTCTCACACAAGTCTTGCCATACCACGATGTAAGGTTGTTGGTCACGATATCCCTGTTTTCCAGGACGGAAGACTATAGTCTTAACCGCCTGGATAAGGGGAAGGTGGAAAGTTCCCTCTGGCGGCCATCCTACTTGAAAGGTGGGCCATTCCAATGAGCAGAAAGTCTGCCATTTACCTTTTTTAACAACCAAAGAAAGATTATGAGCCCTCTCTTTCACTTCCGACCAATGATCCAGAGTGAAAGAGAGGGGGGTGGATTCCGTTTGTCCCATGGTGGGTGCTGTGGAACAAAAGAGGTTAGTGGCGCCAAAAGAAAAACAAAGACAGACAAACACTAAAACCAAGATAATAGACAAATGCCGGCGTACACGACTTCCCCAGAAGAGGAAGTAAACTGAATCTGAAGGGCGACAAATGGTGACAAAAATACAACCGGTGACCCCACCGCAAAATGGCCCTATGGACCGATAATCCCCGAGGCGTCCCCCGGGGAAGTGACTTGTGACTTAAAAGCCCAGAGGCAAGTCACCAAGGAGCTCACGCCCCTTAATGCACGGGCAAGCCACTTGGATCGAGGAGCTTATGCACCTTGATACCAGTCACAACCAAAAACTAGGCGATCGCAAAATGAAAGTAAGGCGAAGAGGGACAGAGAAAGAGAGATAGGAACGGCCGTACTCACCCCGAGAGTTGGCTGTTGGGGTCTTCCTGACGCAGGGGCAATCCCCTATCTCGCTGGGGCCTCCAAAATGTTAGGGTCGAGACGCCCGCCGCGTGAAAGAAGACTCCAAGAAGCTTTCTCTCATGCAATGGGCAAGGGGTTTTATTATCCAAGCATGCGTGGGGCTCACTGAACGCGCAGGAACAGTGGGCCACGAGGTTTGTCTGTGTAGGGCTTATATGTTTATAGGACAAAGGGAGGAGGGGTCTTTGCAAGCGCAGTTACAGAAGCAGATAGCATTGGTTAGTTTAAACAGCTTTTTACATTTATTGGGAGAAGACACTCATATGGGAGTTTTTAGGCTGGCCGACGGAGTGGGGGAGGATGTTTTCTAATTTGGACAGCAGATGGTCCGGAACAGCACATTCTGCAAATTCCTTAGCCATGGGATAGCCATTATCTTGCAATCTAGTCCCCCAGTCGGTGGTCAGCGCTGTTCCGGGATTTATCTAATTTAGCAACTTTAGATTGTAACAGCTCTATTCCCCCCGGAGCACCTGAAAGGGCGGGGAGGGACAGTACAATCCTTGTGTTCTCAGAATGGCAAAATTTCCCTTACAATAGATTGGTGGGGGCCAAACTACAGGCCCTGTAGTTATGAGGCAGATGTTGACTTGCTTCAGGAATAGGGAAGTTTTTTTGGAAGGCTGCAGGCTTCCTGGCTGAGTGGGTTGTAATCCCGTAACCCAATGCTCCTGAGGCAAGAGAACATCTGCTGAGGACAATACGAAGAAAGCAACTGCCCGGGAGTGGGGAAGGATCTTCACTTGTTTCCTTTGTGATGCCAAACTTGTTCCTCATTCTACTACTTCATTTTACTGCAGTTGCTATTCCAGGAAAAGTACACTACCCATCCCCCTGTGCTTCTCACTGGTTAATAAAAGTGGGCCCGCTGAAGAGGTCTTTGTCTTTGCCCAGTCTGAGGTGCTGACCTCTTAGTCCCCCTGAACCTGCAAATTTCTCTTTGTCTTTCTTTATCCCTTGCTGTACCCCACCCCCCGCAGCAGGCAACCAATGGTCTGATCAGCTTTCAGTAGCTAAGTTGCTCAGGCTGGGCTTGAACTTGAGATGCTCCTGCCTCAGCCTCCCGGAGTGCTGGGATTACAGGAGTGCACCACCACACTTGGCTGAAACTACAGATTTTACAAGGCTCAGCCTCAGATATTCCCACCATGTTCTCTTTAATACCTTCAAATCCATCCATTCTTACTATTAATACTATTATATAGGTTCAGTAATTGCTCCAGCAGAGTCTTTACTGTTCCTTTAAAAAATCTTTTCAAATTCTTTGCTTTTACACCTGATCACTGGTGTACTTATTTATAAAGATGTTAATAATATTTCAGCATTTTTAGTTTTTACAACCAGGAAGGTTTTGGGAACTAATTCTCCATATAGCTAGAAAGATTAGGAGAAATTTTGCTGATTTTCTCTAAAGGGGTAAGAGTGTGTGGAAGCTAAAGCAGCCGTGAAGTGACAGACATTGTTGTTTAGAATAAAATGGGTGTCTCCTGGGCCCACTATTTTGTGGGCTCTCTCGAATTGTAGAATGTTATAGCTGTCTGCTGCTGTCAAACAAACGTCTCCAAACTCAGTGGCTTAAAACAACAAATCCATTAGGCCAATAAATTCTGTGGGTCAGGAACTTGGACAGGGAGCAGGTGGTGGGGCTTGTTTCTGCTTCATGATTTCTGAACTCTCGGTTGAGAGAACAGTATCTGCTGCCTGGATTGGCACCTGGGGCTTGAGTCTCCACTTATAGCCTTTCTTGGTGCTTGTGCAATGGCAAACAGAAACACCGAAAATGTCACCCAGGATTTGGAGGAAGATTTATTTTACATTGAGGGGCACTGATTGGTATCATTCCCAAAATATCAGGCCCTGATCTCTGGTGGTCTAGGGCTTATATGGGATAAGCAAGCGGGAAGTACAGAGGCAGAGTGGCTTGTCAGTTGGGGACCGGTTTATACAATGTGCATCACAGTGACCAGCTGTGCATCACAGTGACCAGCTGTTTCTAAGAAACAGAAGCAACAGGAACTGCAACAGGAACTGTCACCTGGGCAACTGAAGTATACTGGCTTGGGGGAGCATTTTCTGCTACAGTTGGACTTGTTTACAATATGGTGGCCACAGGGCAATCAGGCTTCTTACAGGTCAGCTCAGGGCTCCATGAGTGTCCTAGTGAGCCAGACAGAAGCTGCATACCTTCTAGCATCAAAAATCAATAATGTTACTTCTGCTGTATTCTGTTAGTTAGTCACAAGCTTGCCCAGTTCCAAAGTGAGGGATCATATAGCCTCTTGAAGTATGTCTTCAGAATTTGTGTCCATTTAAAAAAAAAAAGATGGGGTTATGGTTTAGATCTAAAACGCCCCCTCTAACCTGTCACATAACACACATTCATGAGGAACCTGGTGCTAATGCATTCGTAAATGACCTGCTTCTGGGCTGGGATTTCCTATGTAGCAGAGCAACTCCCTTGCTGCAATCTATTGAAAATCAGCCCTTTAAACAATGATTTGTAGAAATAAAAATTAAAGCCCCCCAAAAGTCTCGTGTTTGGAGAGTGATTAGATTATAGGAGTGCTATACTTATCGGTGGACCATTCATTGATGAATTCATGGCTAAATGTGCTGTTAGGAGGTGGGGTCTGATTGGAGGTGGTCACAGCGTGTGATCTGGAAGGATATATTCTTGTCCCCACTCCTCCTTTCTGTCTTTCCTTCCTGGCTGTCATGAGATGAGCAGCTGTCCTCCAGCATGCTCTTCCATCATTCTCTTTCTGCCTTGAAGCCAGGGGACCACACACTGAAAGCATGAGCCAAAATAAACCTCTCCTCAAAGTTTTGGGTGTTGGGTATTTTGTCCCAATGACTAAGACAGAGAGCCACATAGGATAGCATCCTTCCCTTTTTATGGGTCTTTCTGTATGAGAGGGGAGGGTGGAAGGTGGAGAGTAGAAGAAAAAGATCCATTGTAGAGTCTCAGCTTGTAGCTTTGCAGTGTATCTCAACTGATACTTCTACTGTGCCTTGCTGTTCTGCCTACCTGTGTTGTCTTCTGTTGTTTCTCCCAGCAACCTCTGCTCTTCCCTGGCCACTTCTTGCAATTTTGGGACTCCACTTATTAGGTAGATCAGACCAGCTTTTCTCTTTGCTGTTGCTGCCTGGTACTCTTTATCTCCAATCTCTACCTCTATCTCTCTTTCCCCTCCCCCTTTTCTCTCTCTTCATAGCAAGTGACCTGTTTAGAGCTGGTACCTTAGCAGAGTGGCATGGGCCCTTAGTGATACTTATTTTCAGTTTTATCTTTTGTTCATGAGGGATGGGATGGGGATGGTTGCTTTTCTAGCAAAGGAGTTTGAGTACTTAGTGGTAATGGCCTTTATTTTATACTGCCAGTTCTCATTTCTGGGATGAATATGTATCACCAGGAAGCCGGGTGGATGGGCTGGAAGAGAAATATACGGGCACAATTATATAGTATTCCTAAAAATCTTTGCTGCTTTTGATCCACAGGTCTAATTCTAGGTCAGAGTGGTTCTTTATGTCTTTAATGTCACTTTTTAAAAAATGGCTATCACTGGCATCTTTAGTCTATCAGAAATGACTGTATATACTGAAGCCCTAACCAACTGGGCCTGCCCCATCTCAGGTCCCTGCCCCAGGCGCCACCTACAGGGAACTGGCCCACTCCTCCGAGCTTTCCCCACCCAGGTGCCACTTGCAGGGACCTAGTCCTGCTACTAGTTTGTTTCCCTGACCTGGGGGTGAATGAGGATGAATGACAAAAAGACACAGCCAGTTTAGCCTACAGCCTAGGGGAGCAGATGCAGGGGGCCCTACCCACGATCGCGCCCGGCCGCCAGGGCGCAGGCGCAGACCCTCCCGGCCCACCTGGTCGCCGGCGGCCCGCGGGGGCCGCGTCTGCGCAGGCTCAGGCCGAGCTGGGGGGTCGCGCGCGTGGGAACCCACAGTCTGGGGGCAGTGAGAAGCGCTGGGTGCTGGGGTTGCGGGTGTAGATGCGCGCGAGCACTGAGTGCCGGAGAGGGGGCGGCAGAGCGGGGCCGTGGGAGGAGGCCGGGATGCGGGGTCTGAAATTGCGCCCTGAAGCGGGAGGCGCGTGCGGTCCGGCCGGCAGCGCTCTGGGCCCCATCATCCGTCCAGATTTGTCGTTCCTGCAGGTCTGGGCGCCTCTCCCTTCCGAGCGGGAATGTCCCGTGTCATCCAGGCGGCCCGGGCTGCGCCCCATTTCCTGACCCCTCCGGAGGACCGCAGGGCTGCGCCCGGAAGGCAGATATCTGGACCCGGAGAGAGGACGCCGCCCCTTAGCCCCAGCCGTGGCGTCCAGAGCATCATCAGGTTTGGCTCTGGAGCGTGCGGAGGTTCGGAGGCCTCCTGGGAAGTTGGCACTGGGGCTAGGAGGAGGGACCTCTGGGGAGAGGCTGGCGAATGCCGCAAAGGGGCACAGCCCGTGCCTGCATTTCCTGTGGCCATTCCTAACCTGCTAGAGCCAAGAAGCCAAAGTCTCAGCGACCAGAGACTACTGAGGTGGAAGCCTTGTCCCAAAGATGGGAGCAGAATGGGCAGAGCCGGAGGGAAGGTAAACGAACCCCAGAGGAAGTGGCCCTTGGGCAGAGATCAGAGGACAGTAGGGCCATTTGCGGCCTTGTCACCACCTTCGTAATCATTTTACTAATAAAATTCTTCCAGTTCTAGCTGAGCAGCGTGCCAAGGTCAGCACTGTAGTGGTAGCACCTTCTGTGAGTGCTCTGCCCCCAGGGTTGGAGTCAGGGCAATCCAGGTGACCTGGAGGTTTTAAGCCATTACTTTCTTAAGTTCGGAACGCCCTATCCCCTTGCCAGTTGTGCATTTTAATTTGTTCCTTCTTCATCACACATGCTGAAGGTCACAAAAATGGCCAACGGAAGTATGGGACCAAATTTTCCTTGTGGCCTTTATGTCGTTGCTTCTCAGTGTGGCCCACAGCCAGCAGCACAGGCGTGGGGAAGCTCTTTAGAAATGCAGATTCTCAAACCCTACCCCACATTCAGTAAAACACAGCCTTAAGTCTCAAACCGGAGTTTAACAAGATCACTGGGGAGCCATACACGTAGAAAAGTTCTGTAGTTGTGAACCTGTCTTATATCTGCAAAGTAGATTTAAAGTTCACCGAAGCTCTTCTCCGTGTCGTGTCTATAATTCCAAACACCGAGGAGAAGACCTGCATTCAGAAGGCCCAGTAACTACTCCAGGGGAGTGGCCAGGCTGGTCGCATTCCACCAACTGCAGCCTGCTGTGGGTCCCTGGGCAAGTAGGAACCTCATGTAGCTGTGTACAGGGACCCTTCTCTCTGATGTAGGCAGGCTGGAAGCTGCCTCTTGGTTCCCTTTGACCATCCATCTGTATTCACAGAACCATGGAGGTGACCTCAGAGCTGTGTAGGGATCTCTAGCTTGGGGAGCCTGGGAGCCATACATGCCATAAGGCTTAGCCTCTCCTATGGCTTCTTTTACCTTCCAGCTGTCACTTCGCAGGAGCCTGTTCCGGAGAGATATCCCGGAGAAAAGGGAAGAACTGGTTCATTCCTAAAAGCCAGGCTCCAGGTAAGTTGGAGTTTTGTTAGCTTTTCCATAAATGATTGAACTACAGAAAGTTTTGCCTTCTTTTTTCTAGAATCTCTGTTCACCAAAGGGAACTGACCCTAATTCCTGTTCTGTAGGAGGCTAAGCCCATAGTGGGGACAGTGGCCTCCCTGCCTCTTGCTTAGAACTCTTTCTTCTCTGCTTGGCCTGTACTCACTCATTTGGATCCTTTGGGCTTACTCTGGCTTATTTCTGTAGTGGGCACTCGGTTCACTACCAAGTAACGTGGTACAGCCTCGGTCACAGCTGATACCCAGGATGCCATACTAAGTGCCGTACCACTGTTCTTTTACTCATAGATGTTCACTTCCCTTCCTCCTACATACAGATGCCTCCCCAAGACAGAGAACCCAAAAGTCCTATCCAGTCAGAGGACTGTGATCAAAGTGTCAGCTGTGGGTCTGATGTTTTTCCTCTGGATCAGGAGTCCTATGAGCTTAAAGGATGAGCTACCAGAATCTGTGTTTCCAGCATGCAGTGGAACAGTGGGAGCAGGAAGACTGCTGTGGGCACTCCATTTCTCAAAGGGTGAGCCTGGGCTGAGCCCAGAAGCCCCAGTGTCGCGCGCTTCTGCTCGTCCAGCGAGAAGAATCACACAACACGAGTCGGTGAAAGCTTGCTTTAATCGTTCACAGCTCCAGAGCCTTTACACACGTCCGCCCTGTGGCGGCTCCGTCCGTGCTCTGCCGAGATCTCCCTCGAAAAGGCGGAGTAACATGTTTTTATAAGGAGAGGGGCGCCAATAGCAATACAGCAGGAAATGAAAGCTCATAGGCTAAACTCATCAGTCTCTAGGCAGACTCACACATTTACAGGGCGCGGACAGCACTGACCGCAACCAGGAAGCAGGAAATAGGCGCCATCTTGCCCAGGTCGATGGGAGGGGTAATTTAGCACAGGCCTTGAGTCAGGCACAAGGCCGCGCCGGAGGCCTGATTGTGATGTTGGCCTCCAACATTTCCCCCTTATAAATCACATAAAAAGGCAGACGTAGCCAGTCTCGAGTGAATGTATTGGCCTGCACCCCACTATTAGCCCGGTGGTCGTTTGTGCCAGCGGCCGTCTAGCACCGACCATCCTGGGCCTCATCCTTTTTTGTGGGGCTAGGAAATAACTGGATGGAACCTAGATGCATGCAGGCATGCATTAGGTGTTCCGCCATGAACCCCCCTGCGGAGCACCTCGTGACTTTCCTAGTCACACACTCGACGGCGGTCGCCACGCAATGGGATGGGGCCTGTCTTAGGTTGAGTCAAGGCTGGGGATCCTTGCTCTTACCCGTCTTTGGCTCACCCACCCAGCTAAAAGCGATGTTCTGCGATCCTGAGCAGGTAGGCAGCCGCTGGCCTGGCTGTAGGGCCTCCATCCGCCAACTGCATGGCAGCCATTGCTGTCAAGCGCACCTGTTGTTGAGTCTGCATTAATCTATCCAGCAGGCACTTGATAACAACCAAGACAACAAGAATACCGACTCCGATTGCAACCCAAGTTGCCAGACTGGGCCAGCTAAACCAGGAGGTGACCTTTTCCCACAATTTTGTGATGACAGTTCCCAAACTGGACAGGTCAAAAGTAACAGGCTGTAAATTTATCTTTTTCATATCTTCTAAGCCAATGAAAACCTGCTCTGAGAGGTTTTTGAATGAGGGCAAGTATGTATTTTTGAGCCAGTCAGACATCTTGGACAAGGTCCGTGACCTATTAGTCTTAAAGGGTCGGAGGTCTACACATCCTCCTAGGGGGTTGCAAGCTTGATATTGGCTGAAAACCTGGACCCCCCAATTAAGGTAATGGAGCTGGATCTCTCTACATACCATAAAATGCCCCCATACGTCCCCCGATGAACTGCAGTTTTTATCTTGGTGACATTGGGTGGCCTTACGGGCCCGGTTGTCCATACCCCCCACCCCGAAGGAGAGTTTATCCTAGCGGTGCCATAGCACAAGTGTCAGGTTTGATTAACAAATTCTAAGAAAGGCAGAGAAGAGTTGTTAGGCTGACACTGTGCAGTAACGTTAGCATAAGAAAACACTAAGGTATCTGGAGTAACTGGGAAGCTGGTATTAAAGGCAATGGAAAGGGGCTAAACTGGGTGGATGGTGCCACAAAGCCCACAGGTACTCATCTGTGCCCTCACTCCGACTCTGGAGGGTCAGAGATGACGAGGTGCGGAGCAGGAGCCAGACAATCACCATCGGCGGCGGTGGAATACCCATCTTCCTTGGTGGTCTGGTCTTGGTGGGTTTTTGGTATATTTGCGGTCCTCGTCAGTCTTTCGGGGACCCACACCGGCTCCCGTCCAGGATCCTGTGGGAAGACACAAACTGCACCTCGGACCCAGCTGACTACCGGGTCCGGGCCCATCCACTGTCCCGTGATGACATCCTTCCAAGTGACCATCCCCTTATTTTTGGGGGAAGGATTGCAATGTTCCATCGCAGGGGAGCGGTTGTCCGAATTTAAGCTCAAAAAATTGATGGTAAATAGAGCAAGGGAGAGCTTCCTTTTTGATGAGAGGCCACGGCCTATCCCCTCCTTTTGTTTATTTAGAGTATCTTTAAGCGTTCGGTGTGTTCTTTCAATAATAGCCTGGCCCATTGGGTTGTATGGAATGCCATGTTTAAGGACTATTTCCATGGTTGCACAGAAGCTTTTGAAGGCCGCACCTGTATACGCGGGCCCATTATCTGTTTTTAGTATTTTAGGCTTTCCCCATGCAGCCCAAGCCGCAAGGCAGTGATTGATAACATTAGAGCGGATAGCAAAGGAAGACCCCTTTGTACCATTCCTAATGCCTGAACTTGCGCATTGACTGCGCGTAAATCTTGGAGGCAAGCCTGGTGTTCCCCTTGGTTAGCCAGGCGTCGCCACGCCTGGGTGGCACACTGGGTGACTGTAATTGGTTTTGTGCATAAGGGCCTTTGCCGAGCAACATGTCTGCATTCCATCGCCTATTACCTTCCCTATTGTTGCGATCAGCTCGGTCCATGCAAAGGTCGGTATTCCATGCTTTCCAATCAATAAACTGCCCAGGGGAAAGACATGCCCTTGCAAGTTGCGTCCAGTCTCCAGGGGTCATAGGAGCAGTCGCTATAGTCTCCAATACAGCGAATGTGAAAGGAGCATTGGGGCCATAGGAAGAGACTGCTTCTTTTAGTTGCTTTATAAGCTTAAGGTCAAGGGGTTGATGGTATGGTTGCCCTCCCTGGCTGGTGAGAACCGGATAAATCCCGTATGGGCCTCGGTCAATGCCGGGGACATTTCTGGTCCCTGTTTTCTTTATGACCTCCCATGTGGGGCCGTGGAAGGTACGGCAAGCAGAGGGCAAAGGGCCATCTTGGAACGGGGGAGGCGGCTCCCAGGGCGGGGCACTGGGCATAGGTCCGCCCTCCCCATTGCCCTCCCCTAGCGGAGGCCGGCCTAGGCTTAACTCTTTGAAGTCATCATACAATTTCCGGAAAGGATTAGAAGTCTGCCACGTAGCAGCCGTAGCGCCACGTCTCGGGGAGGGGAGGCCCTCTGTTGGCGCGGAGCCTTTATTGACAGCAGCCTGAGGCCCCCGCTCTAACCCCTCTGTCTCTTCCGCCTCTGAGTCTGAAGAGGAAGAATCCGACCCCGCCCTAGAATTAGCCCTCGAGCTCTCTGAGCGAGCCTTCTCAAGCGCCTTTTCAAGAGCCTCACGGGCCTCCGAAAGCGGAAGAGATCCGCTCGGGCCCTCCTCCACTTTGAGGCAATATCTAACCATCTCCCAGAGGGGGCGTACGGAGGGGTCAATTACTCCCTCTTCCTCAGCAAAGCTGATATCATGTCCTAACTTTTCCCAGCAGGGTAGAGTAAGGTGCCCAGTGGGCCAAAACCACGGGGCGATCTCATGTATATTTTTAAAAAAATTTTGAACAGTTTTAGAACTCACCTTAATGCCGCGTGCTTTTAGCAAGTCTCTCATCGGCTTGTGCATCGGGGCACTGTCGGAGTTCCCCATTGTGAAATGAAACTGCTCCAGCGACACCGTCCCCGCCGTGAGCACGCCCGATATATGGGCAACCCCCGCCTCAGCAATTGAGAGCGGAATTTCCCTGAAAGTGCGTCCACCCAGGGCCAGGTTAAGCCTCCCGCTTACCTGAAGGTACGTACCGTCCTGTGACTCGATGCAGCTCCACCAGACCCCGCACGAAGGGTGATCAGGGTCCCCGTACGGGCCACCAAATGTCGCGCGCTTCTGCTCGTCCAGCGAGAAGAATCACACAACACGAGTCGGTGAAAGCTTGCTTTAATCGTTCACAGCTCCAGAGCCTTTACACACGTCCGCCCTGTGGCGGCTTCGTCCGTGCTCTGCCGAGATCTCCCTCGAAAAGGCGGAGTAACATGTTTTTATAAGGAGAGGGGCGCCAATAGCAATACAGCAGGAAATGAAAGCTCATAGGCTAAACTCATCAGTCTCTAGGCAGACTCACACATTTACAGGGCGCGGACAGCACTGACCGCAACCAGGAAGCAGGAAATAGGCGCCATCTTGCCCAGGTCGATGGGAGGGGTAATTTAGCACAGGCCTTGAGTCAGGCACAAGGCCGTGCCGGAGGCCTGATTGTGATGTTGGCCTCCAACACCCCAGGTCCATAACTGTCATTAAATTCTACTGGACAGAGAGCGGGAGGGTCTCTGATGTTGGGAGTGGGAGTTTCTGGATTATTGTTCACTCTGGGTGGAGCTTCCCCAGCTGTTGTCCTGGATTGTTGGTTATGCCCTTGGGAAATTTCTTTTGTAAAATCCTCTCCTTGAGCTGTTTTTCATCCAGCCTGAGTAGGTTGATGGCCCAAAGATTGTTGTGAATATTTGATGCAACTCTCAAAACTTTAATCAGCTTTTTATGTATTTCTGGTCAGCTCTATGTGTTGTTTGCTTCACAGTTCTTTTTGAAATATGCCCATCTTTTTAGACTTCATTGTGAGCTTTTTGAGTTGCCCCAGGGAACCAATAGTTTTTCCACTCTGAGGGATTTGATCTCACTGAGAGGATTTACTGGAAGCCATCTGAAATTACTTAGCAGTTGAAACAAAAGGTTGACAATCACTTCCAATATGTGGTCCTTCCAAATAGGCTGTTGTTTTTTTTTTTAATCATCCTTTGTCATTGAAAAACCGTATGTTTATTGTCTTTGGCCAGTTAGAAATGAGAATTGGTTAAGTCTCCAACCCTGCAAGACCTGGCATTTATGGACACTTCCTGTTGCCTTCCATTTTTTTTTTTTTTTTTTTTTTTGTGGGTACCGGGGGTCGACCTCAGGACCTCGCGTGCCAGTAGGCGCCCGTGCCGCTGAGCGATATCACTGGCCCCTTTTTTTATGTGGGTTCCGGGAGTCGAACTCGGGCCCTCGCGCTTGCCAGGCAGGCGCTTACACCGCTGAGCCATCTCACTGGCCCAACCTTCCATTTTTTGTTTTACAAACCAGCAAACCCTTGAGCTCATATTTTTTCTTGTAATGCTTGGTGAAACTCAGTCAATTCACACTACTAATGTTAGGTTTCCAGCCTCTTCTCAAGCTTATTCTTACGTGAATATCTTTCAAGTTACTGCAGGCAGTAGTTTTACTAAGCTATTCATCAGCTACCTTACCAATATATTTTCTTACTACCTTGCCTTGAATCCAATATCATGTATTTCAGACTTTTTGTTATGGCAGAACTTCATTTTGAGTTTTTTTTTGTTTTTCAATGAGTCAGTTTAAGATAGTTATGCCACAGAAACAACAGCAAATCCTGAGAGATACCAAACAAGGTTGATCTCTTGCCCATATGACATGTCCGACTTGGCTTTGTCCCTTATCTTCCCTTGGATCATGTCCCATTCTCAAGGTAGAAGAAAAAGAGGAATTGCAGAAACCCTAGTGGCTCAGAAAGCTTTTGTTCACGTGTAGCTTCTGCCTTTTCCTTCAGTTCCATTTGGAAAGCTGATTACATGGCCACACCCAGATTGGGGGACAGGAAACTGAATCCTACAGGGAGGGCCAGAGGATATTTTGGAGAAATAAGATAATATACTACTAGTGAGTTTTCCTCATTTGATTATTTTGGTTGACTTATGTTAATATAAAATTATTTAAACTTAACCTATGGGGTCAGTATCTAAATTTGAATTTTAAATACTTCAGGGTAAAAGTAACAGGAATTTATACTACTTTCACCTGTTCTATTTTTGGTCATATGTATTGCCATACAATATAAGTCAAATGGGAGGTATTCTAATTGCCAGAGATGATCAGGAGGGTTCGGGCCAAGACCTGTAGGGTGGTGATACCTTGTAATGGTGACCTGAGATTAAAAGTCTCACACACAGCTTTGTAGACTCAAGAATTGAATAATGATTAGGCTTAGGCAGACAGGATTCATGCTTATCAAAGTCATAGAATTTATTGATTATAAGGCTATTTGATTTACTTTTGCTAAACTGTGTGCTGGGAGGTGAGTACAGGGGTTATCGGGGCCCTGGTCTAGGACCACTGATCTCCTGCTTGGGGATACGACGAAGCAATAAAACACAGACAAGATACATATTTTAGTTACAAGGGGAACTGGGATGGTCAAAGCCCAATGAAGGACTAAGACCATGAGGTACAGTGTTCCTGGCCTTTATTAGGCGCACAGCTTGACTGGGGGCTGTGCTGGTGGGCTGCAGGAAGTGACGGGGGTGAACACCTGACGCAGGCAAAGGTCAAGAAGAAAGCATTCTTGGAAAAGCGCACAGGGAACAGATCATAGTTAAGTAACCTGACTGTCTGCTAACTGTGACTGACTACTGAGTTAGAAGGAATTTGGGCGAGTCAAAGTCCTCAGCTGTAGTGTTTCTCTTGCTTTGAGGCACCAGGACCTCATAGACCATTTGCTGGTTTCAGTCCTGGCCTTTGGCCTGGAGATTAATTTCACCCCCATGCCAGCCACGGGCCTTGCCACAAGTCACTTAGGCCTAGGACAGACTCTTGATTCAATTTATTTTTATGTCAGTTTACACATATCAATCACTGCCTGCTCTGCACTGCATCAAGCTGGCCCTCAGCAAAGTTTGTATAAGTCTTAAATTATTTGATTGGGCTTTAGTAAAAAGTGTTA
Source organism: Erethizon dorsatum (assembly GCA_028451465.1). Taxonomy (NCBI): domain Eukaryota; kingdom Metazoa; phylum Chordata; class Mammalia; order Rodentia; family Erethizontidae; genus Erethizon; species Erethizon dorsatum. The sequence continues at coordinate 9,633,238 of CM051824.1, forward strand.
TTAAAATTATAGTTCACAACTTTTATAAATATTGTAAGAGTACTGATACTTGTGCTTTTGAGAATGCAAAGCATATTAGTCTGTTAATTCTAATTGATTCTATTAAAACCTCCTGACAAATGAGGAAAAGGATTGCATTCAACTCATCTACCTGAGCGGACAGCGTCTAGGCTGATTATTCTCAGACACTGACTATGTTTCTTAGCAGCTTGAAGTTGACAGGCATATAAGTGGGCACCATGTGGGATACCAAATAGTAAGGATGATATAACCCTTGAAGCAGCTTAAAATACTTTGAAAATAAACCCACAGCTGTCTGGGCAGTGGGTAGCTGGGAAGTCTGGGGACCCCTCTGTGCACACCTGAGGTGCTACTGAGATGCTTGTCTACCCTTCTCCCCAGGCTGTGACTCTGGTCCTCGAGGTAACAGGAGTGTCTTCTGTTCCAGGACCTGATAACCTTCGAGGATGTGGCTGTAGAATTCACCCAGTGGGAGTGGGGGCAGCTGGCCCCTGCACAGAAGGACCTATACAGGGAGGTGATGCTGGAGAACATCAGGAACCTGGCCTCCCTGGGTGAGCCCAAAGTCTGCCCCCATGCGGCTGCCTTGATTTCCTTGTGTTTAAAAGCTAGGGGGTGTCTGGGCCTGTTAGCTGAGTTTTGCCCTAGGGTTCTGGAACCAGACAATTATATTGTCTTTGGGGCTCATAGATAGAGTATTTGTGCTCCTAGTTTTAGCAAAAGCCCTGCTGCGTATAGAGCTGAAATAGGCAGTTTCCTGATTCTGCTCATGATGTTTCACAATGTCTGTTCTCTCCACCATGAAGATCAAGGTCTAAAGACTTGGCCTCCAGCACACACAGCAACAGTCCTTTTCTTTCTCTACCATCAGGGCTTCCAGTATCCAAACCATATGTGATTTGGCAGTGGGAGGATGGGGAAGAGCCCTGCGTGTCGGAGAGAGAAATTCCAACGGGAGCCCACCCAGGTGAGGGAGTGAGACAAAGCAACATGGCACCTAAGAGGGCTGAGGTGGGGGCAGGAAGTTGTCCTAAGCCCTTGGTCAGGGAGTTGTCTTTTGAGAAGATGAGGCCACTTGGCAGAAGCCCTCAACTACAGTATTCTGAATTTTACACTTAGTTCTTGTGTCAGAAGAGGAGATGTTCATTTCCCCTTCCTTTGGCGCTGCCTGCCCGTGCTGAGTTATTGTTGCCACGCAGCATCACTGATGTCTGAGAGTCAAGGCTGGACGGATCAGCAGTTGTATATAGCCAGACAGTCCCGTATCAGTAGGGTTAAGGGAGTCAGTGTGGGATCAGACTGAACTGTTGACAGCCAAGAAGTGAAAGGGTTAAAGGCAAGGGCAGACAGAGGAGATCAGGGGGAGACACTGGACTCTTTATTTAACTAAACCTCAGCAGAAGTGATCCCAGGAACAAGGACTATTCCTTACCAATTGTTGGTGGCATGTCTTTGATTCCGAGATGGCTTGAGAGCACCTGGTTGCCTCCACCCCTTGCAGCAGAATTTTGGACTCCAAGCTTTCTTGACTGTTGTGTGTAGCCTGAGCTTACTGGAGGGGAATGACATTCTCTGCCAGTTGTTGTCCATCTCTGAGGCAGAACTATGGCCTCAGCTCAGAGCTGAAGCTCAGGAAAGCAGTGCTCACATCCCAAAAGGATAGGCTTGGCTTCAGCACAGGAGCCTGAATGTAGGACAGAGAGGGAATGTGCTGATCTCCTGTGTATTGATACTTCCTTGAACATTTTTTCCTTCCAGAATGAGATCAAGGTTCTGAATTTGGATCTAGTCTCATGATCAGTATCTGTTTATTTACAGTAGTTCAAAGCATGGCTGTGGTTCAGGATGTCTTACGGAGCTTTTTTAGATATTTAGATTCCCAGGAACCATACAGGATCCATTAACTCAGAATCTGTCTGAGGACAGTTCTGGGGTCCCTGGTGGGGCATCGCCAGTCATGTCCCTTTTCAGAGGTATCATTATTACGTTTTCTGTTGTTGTTGAAATGAGTTACCACAAACATAGCAGCTTTAAACAACACAAATATATTAGCTCCCAGTGTGTAGTTGAGAAGTCTGGCATGGGTCTCATTTGGCAGTAGCCGTGGGGTCCACAAGGCTGTGTTTCTTTCTTTCCTGCCTAGGAGATAACCCATTTCCTGTTCATTCAGGTTGCTGAATGAACCAGTTCCTTTGTAGTTGTTAATCCAAGGCCCTTGTTTCCTTGCTGGCTGTAAAGTGAGGGGTGTGTCCACCTGCTAGACTGCCATATTCCTTGGCTCATGGTGCCCACTGCATCTGTGTCCATACAGGAAATATTATCTGATACTAGGGATTTATGTGATTAGACCTGTTGGAATAATCTAGGACAATCTCCCTATATCAAGGTCTGTGCCCTTCATCAAGCCGAAAAGTCCCTTTTGCTTTGTCAGGTAACCAATCAACAGGTTCTTAGGATTAGGACGTGGAGAATTATTCTGCCTACCACAGTTCTACACAGTAATAGGACACATATACACATGTGTATATAATACAGAACAACATGTGTTCTGGACTGAGGTGCTGGGAGGAGACAAGGTGGAAGACATGAGCTTGTTCCTGAAAGATGTGCAGAGCCTTAGAGAGGGGGTGAGTGTGGAGGTGTGGGCTGACGGGAGGTGGGCAGTGTGCTGAAGAAGACAGGATCCTTGGTCAAGTACTGAGGGCTGGAGTGAGATGCAGGAGTTATCCCGAGGTCCTGGAGAGTCCTTGGGGGAGAAAAACAAGGGAAGAGACATTTTAGGAAGATGAAAATGATGCGGAGTGCTTCAGGAGGGATTGGAGGGAGAGCTGAATAGAAATCTGTCACATTTATCTAGACCTGAAGAAACTGTGGGGACACAGTCTGTACCCAGGTGACTCACCACCATACACTTCTATTTCTCTTTATCTTCATCCTAATACTTCCTCTCTTTCCCTTGTTACCCTTCCTATCTTCCTGTCATCTGTACGGCCTTTGCACTTCCCTTATGTGCTGGAATCCACAGCTCTCTCAGGTTTTTTTTTTTCTTTTATCTTTCTTTTTATTTATTTATTTATTTTGTCTTTTTGGACTATGCAATTTCACTATACAGTTCAGGCAACTCACTTTGTAGCCCAGGCTGGCCTTGAACTCCCAGCAATCCTCCTGCCTCATTCTCCCCAGTGCTGGGATTATAGGTGTGCGCCACAACGCCTGGCCTCTCTCAGGTTTTCTTAACCACCAATCATCTGTTCACCACTTACTCTTCCTTTGTGGTTCAGTGTTTTATTTTTTATTACTATGTGTTGTACTGATCACGTTCCTTGTGAGGAGTGGCACGTATACCTAACATGTGTCAGTTCTTTCCTCGGTCCCCTTCCCCTCTTCTTATTACTTATTCTTGACACTTTGAAAAGCACCTTCTGACGTAGCCATGCTTGAAAGAATCTATGTACCCTTTTTAGATCTCATTTTAAAGCTCACTTATCTTATATTCATTATTATTTATTTCTTCTTGGCACATAGAACAGGTAATACCAAGAATGCCTTCTTTTTTCCCTTACAGACTGGAAAAGAAGACTTAAAGCAAAGGAATCACTGTAAGTCAAAGAATTTTCCAAGAATTATTCCAGAAAGTGTCAGTGGAAAAACACATTCGAGATGTCCTGTGGTCCTCCAAACTGAAGACAACGTGTGGTTGTGATGATCCTAGGTCAGAGATAGAACAGATAATACAGAGACACTGGAAAGAAATGTCACCCACTCACAAATCCACCCCCTCTAGGAAAGATCATGAATGCAGTGAATTTGGGAGTTTAGGCTGCAGACCAGTCCTTAAGCCTAAACTTAACCAACACAGTGTTCCCACAGGGGAAGAATCCTATAAACAGGATACAGAATTCAAACAAATTTCAGATAGAAGTAACTCTCAGAGAACCCACCCAGGGAAGAAATCCTGTACATGTAACGAATGTGGGAAAGCCTTCCATTTCCAGTCAGAACTAAGGCGCCATCAGAGATGTCACACTGGAGAAAAGCCCTATGAATGCACTGAATGTGGGAGAGCCTTTGGCCATATTTCATCCCTTATTAAACATCAGAGAACTCACACTGGAGAAAAGCCTTATGAGTGTAGCGAATGTGGGAGAGCATTCAGCCAGAGTTCATCTCTTGTTCTACATTATAGATTCCACACTGGAGAGAAACCCTACAAATGTAATGAATGTGGACGTGCCTTTGGTCATACTTCATCCCTTATTAAACACCAGAGAACTCATACCGGAGAAAAGCCCTATGAATGCAGGGAATGTGGGAGAACCTTCAGCCAGAGTTCATCTCTCATTGTACATTACAGATTTCATACTGGAGAGAAACCCTACAAATGTAATAAATGCGGGAGAGCCTTCAGTCAGAGTTCATCTCTCACTCAACATTATAGGTTTCACACAGGAGAGAAACCCTACAAATGTAATGAATGTGGAAGGGCCTTTGCTCATACTGCATCCCTTATTAAACATCAAAAAAGTCATGCTGGGAAAAAAACCCTATGAATTCAGCAGATATAGCAAAGCTTTCAGCTGGAGTACACACAACACCAAACCTCAAAGATTTATGCTGGAGAGAGAACCTGGAAGTGTACCGTATATGGGAAGACTTTTGACAGGAAGATGTATCTTATTTAACTTCAGATACTAAAGAGATGACCTTTTAGCCACACCCCTCCTCTTACCAAACACTGAAGAATTCATACCAGTGAGAAACCTTGTGAATATAATAGATGTGGAAAATTTTCAGCTGGAAGACACACGTTATCCAACATCAGACACTTTACAGTGGGAAAAAGCTTTTGCAGTGTAATGACTAAGGTGTAGCCTTTAGTCACATACTGTCTTTAAAAAAAATAAATCACGTAACTCACCCTGGAGAGGAATTCTGTAAATGTGGTCAAGTATGGAGGAACCCTCAGTAATACTTCTTCCTTTAGTGAGCGTCAAGAGCACACACTAGAGAGAAGCCCCACGAAAGCAGTAAATGTGGGTAGGCCACCAGCGCTCACCCCTGATAAATGTCAGAATTCATACTTGAGAAAAACCCTGTTGAGTGTGGTGAACGTGGAGCACCTTCAGCCAGACGTCAGCCTTTGTCACCCTCAGAGAACCCGCAACACCGATTAGAATCGCTGGGAACGTTGTGCATGTGGCGAGGCCCCTGTGGATGTTCCACTTTTGCACACAACTCGTACTAGAGCAGCTCTTCGGATCTGGTAAAGCTGCGAAGACCCACTGGTGTAGCTGAGGCCTTGGAAGCCTTCACCTCAAAGAGAAACCCTAGGAGCCTGAATGTGAGGAGCGTTCCCTTCAGACTTCAGAGTCATAAAATTGGAGCTGAAAGGAAGCAGGGAAGTCACCTGTACTGGTGATTTTCTACCTGACGGGGGCCATTTGTATAATTGCACTTGTGCTCTGCCTCCCCATTCTGTTCTCCTTGGGACAAGGTGGTACTGGCAGATGAGGAGTATGGAAGCTAAGCAAGGTGGAGAGCTACCAGTGATCTAGCCCAGATTTATGTGTGTATGTGTCTATGTGTGTGTGTGTGTGAGTGTAAAAATATATATTCGTAAAAAATACATATGTATAAAAATATACATGTATGGGGCCGGTGAGATGGCTCAGCGGCATAAGCGCCTGCCTGGCAAGTGCGAGGGCCCGAGTTCGACTCCCGGATCCCACATACGAAAAAGGGGCCGGTGATATCGCTCAGCGGCATGGGCGCCTGCGGGCGCGCGAGGTCCTGAGGTCGACCCCCGGTACCCACAAAAAAAAAAAAAAAATATATATATATATATATATATACATGTATGTAAAATGCCTTGGTTTGTGAGCATAATTCATTCTGGAAACATGCTTATAATCCAAAGCACTCGTATATCAAAGCAAAATTTCCCCATAAGAAGTAATGGACACTCAGATGATTCATTCCACAACCGAAAGATATTCATATAAAAATGATTACGGGCCGGTGAGATGGCTCAGCGGCTTAAGCGCCTGCCCGGCAAGTGCGAGGGCCCGAGTTCGACTCTCGGAACCCACATACGAAAAAGGGGCCGGTGATATCGCTCAGCGGCACAGGCGCCTGCTGGTGCACGAGGTCCTGAGGTCGACCCCCCAGTACCCAAAAAAAAAAAAAAAAAATTACAATACTGTAGTATAATATAAAATAATAAAATACAAAACATAAAAATGAATTAACCAGCACTTACCTTTGAGACCTTCATGGCTGGCATGAGGGAGATGAGAGAGGAGGGTTACCGTGTAGGTTGACTTTAACTGAATCACTGCTATGAGTTCAGTGGAATCTTTCTTTTTGTGCAGCTTTTAACAAGGAACCTATCCAATGGCACTTGCTTTTGCCTCCTTTTGAGCATTTTGCGGAAATGCGACGTTAAGCCAATAAATTGTTAAACCAATTCATCACTTGCACTGCTACAGCCTTATTTGGGTGGTGCATCTCTAAAAAAGTTTTGTACCGTTTCCTACATTTTACACATTTCCCTAACCCCGTTTAAAGTGAGGGGTCCCCTGCCTTTTTCTCCTCCTCTGCAGATGAGACCTCCTCTGTAGACCTCCTGCTGCTGGGAGATGATCACCCACAATCCCACGGAGGGGGAGAACCACTGCCTCAGCTGTGACGTGATGTTCAGCATCACATACCACTTATACTACAAGATAGCACTTACTTATCAAGCTAAAATGTATTAGAAATGTTTGCTCATCTTGCAGAACACTTGCACAATTTACTTGCAATCCAAGATTTTACTGTTTTTTTGTTTTTTGCAGTTCTAGGAACTGAACCCAGGGCCTCATGCATACCAGGCAATGCTCTACCAGTGCGCTATTCCCCCAGGACCCTCAACCATATTTTAGAGCTACAGAAACTAATTTCTAGGAAGTGTCAAGCCCTGGCCTACAGTCCTGCCTGGGCTGGGCCTCTTCCTCCCATGTACAGCTATAGTTTGGGGATTGAGAAATTAAAGGCTTTCCCAGTACAATATCCCCACACACTTCTCTCCCTGTGGCATGTTACCTTTTCTATGAGGAAGTGGAGTGGTCTCATATGAGTAAAAAGCAACTTTCATTACATCTTTATGGTAGTAGGTTTGGAATTTTTGAAATGATATGAAACTTAAAATACTAAAGAAATCAAAACTTCAAAAACATTTTAAATGGGAAAAGGCAGCTGCCAGAGAAGACATATGGTTTAATTTATAGAAAACATCCAGGAAAAAAGAAATCTTAAGAGACAAAGTAGATTAGTGGTGTCCTGAGAGTAGGAAGAGTGACCACTTGCTGGGGTGGCAGGAATGTTTTAAAACTGGATTATGGTGATGATTAAACAATTTGATAAATTTACAAAAAAAATCATTGAATTGTGCACTTAACATGGGTGAATTTGGTGGTGTGTAAATTATACCTCAATAAACTTTTTTTTTTTTTTTTTTTTTTTAATGTGGGTACCGGGAGTCGAACTTAGGATCTCGCGCTTGCCAGCAGGCACTTGTGCCGCTGAGCGATATCACCAGCCCCTTTTTATCCTTTATGTGGGTACCAGGATTCGAACTCAGGCCCTTGCACTTGCCAGGCAGGCGCTTTCGCCACTGAGCCATGTCACCGGCCCTCAATAAACTTTTTAAAATAATCAAATATGCAGATATAACTATCGCTAGCCTAATTTCCTTGTCCTACTTCAAGCCATCATTCATCTTTTGTAAATGTCTTAGTTACTTTCCTTATTGCTGAAACAAAATACCTGACACCCAAAGTTACAGGAGGAAAGGTTTATTTGGCTCACAGTCTGTAGAACTTTCAGTCTATAATCAGCTGGCTTCAATGCAGGACATAAGGGCCCTGGCCTTGGACCACCGATCTCCTGCTCAGAGGTACGACAACAGAATAAAACACACAAAATATATGCACTATAGTTAAAAGGGCGCCAGGATAGCAAAGGGGCATCACAGGAGGAAAGTTCATGCCAGGCAGAAGACAGCAAAAGCAGCAAGTGACAAGCGACAAGCAACACTGTCTCTTATATTTTATCCAGGTAACTGAAGTTAAGGGTAACTCACACCCTTAATCCTAGCATCGCACCATGAATTAATCCCAGCATCAGACACCCTAGATCCAGCCACCTCTGAAAAGCCCCAGCTATGACCATATGAAGCTTTGGGGGGATGACGAAATATAAGCCATAACTTTTTTTTTGGTAGTAATTACTCCTAAACAAACTAGATCTCAGCACCATGTATGCCTCTTCTTTTAAGTTTAGGCCCTGGTTAGCTCTGCAACTTAGGCGGAGAAATCATGACCTCAGGGCCCTGGCTTTGGACCACCAATCTCCTGCTCAGAGGTATGACGACAGAATAAAACACAGGCAAAATATATGCACTATAGTTACAAAGGGCATCAGGATGGTCAAAGTCCAATAACGGGTGAGGACACGAGGCACTGCTGTCCTTGGCCTTTACTAGGTGCACAGCGTGATTGGGGGGTGTGCTGGTGGCTGCAGGAAGTGGTGGGGGTAAAACTGCTGATGCAGTCAAGGTCCAAGAATTGAGGAACGATGCATTTTTGAAAAAGCACACAGGAACAGATCATGGTTAACTAGTAACCTGATTGTCTGCTAACTGCGACTACTGAGCTGGATGGAATTTGTACAAGTCAAGTCCTCAGCTGCCGTGTTATCTTGCTTTGAGGCACCAGTTCACAGTTTGAGGCACCAACTTCACAGGCTATTAGCTGGCCTTGGTTTTGGCCGTTGGCTTAAAGATTAATCTGTCCTTAAGCCAGCTGGGAATCTCACCACAAGTCATGTAGGCCTAGGACAGACTCAATTTATTTTTGGCCCAGTTTATTAATATTAATTATTGCCTGCTCTGTACTGCATCAGGCTGGTCCTCAGCACCGGGACAGTCCTTCATTTAAAGTCCAGATGAGGAGTGTGAGCCCAGAATTCAAGGAATAGCTCAAAGTGGGTCCATGCAGGTAAGCTGGATGTCAGTGTCTTAAGAGGTGGCCACAGCAGAGGGCGGCAGGTCCGGATTCCAGTCTTGGAGCTGAGAAATCAGATGGGTTTCTTACCACACAGCCAAGGTAAACAGGGGGCAGAAACAGAAAATGTTTTTCCTATTAGCTTCATTTGCTCCATCTCCATTTTTTTCCCCAGTGCTGTTTCTAACATTCACCCAAGTCACTTCATACCTGGATGCTTACAATTTGTGACCAGTCTTTGCCCAGAATCTGTCCCTTCCTTTGTGTATCCCTGCCACATTAACCCTTTTCATCAGCTAGAATCCACTGCCCAGCCCCTCAGAAATTCCCCACACTGCCTCCAAGACAAAGCCCCACTTGGTCTGGCATTTAGTGCTCTCTTCAGTCTGCCCCAGCCTCCTGCTGCTCCTGAGAAATCTAAACACACTGCCTTGCTTGCTATGCCACACATGCTGCTCTGCACTCCCCAGCCTGCAGACATTTCCTTAAGCTGCCCTATCAGCTGAACTGCCAACTCCGCCTCCCTAGAGCTGACACAATCAGTCCGCACCCTGAGCACCCGCTCTTCCTTGGGAAGGGTCCTGGTGAACGCTGGTGTGGAGTTATATCTTCCCCATTTGTTATGGGAAGAATATTCGTTGTTTGCATTTTTTTTAATGGAGGGTATCTGGACTTGTAATAAGTCATTACTGTCTTCATCTACTTCAATACTTTTTTCTTCATCATCTCATCACTTTCTTGTCTCCTGAATCAGACTACCAGCTGAGCTGCTGCAGGTCACATCTTGCTTCCTCTGAGAAGTGAGTGCACAGTAGGTGCGCATGAACCATGTATTAATTTGAAAAATAACTGGTATTGTCCAGGTTTTTAGTACAAGACTTCTGACTTCATATTTTTGTACTAAATGAAGAGCTATCTTTCCTAGAAAACTACTGATTATTTCCTTAGAAAAATGCAATGTTGCTTGCCATAGTTATTTTTTCAAATTCAAATATGGATTAGCATTGTTCTATTTTTTAGGGCAGGTTGGTATGTGGATGTATCTAGACATTCAGTGCTTTGTAATTTTGTAGCACCATAATGGCATCTGGTACCAAAAAGACACAGTAGCCGCCCTCGTTTTAGACACCAGCCATAAATTCAGGGGTCCCTAGGATACTTTCACTTCTGACACAAGGCTACAAATTCAAGTGTTCTCACCTTCTCTCTAAGGTAGATAACTCACTAGAATAATGCTCAGACCTCAGGAAAGTGCTATGTTTAGGATGGTAATTGTATTATAGTTAACAAAAGCTTTATAGCAGATGCAGCCTAAGGCAGAGATGCATAGGGTGAGGTCTGGGAGCATCCCCAGTGCGAAGCTGCTGTGTTTCTCAGGAATATGTTCCTCTGCTGCCTACTGGTGTGTGCCAAGGTGCAGAGTACTCTAACCAGGGATGCTTACCTGAGCTCTGGGGTCCGGAATATTGTTTGGGGTCTCATCACACAGGCATGATGGATTGGATCATTGACCACACAGGTGAACTCCCTCTCAGCTCCCTTCCTCTTAGAGCCTGGACTGTTATCACAGGGCTCAAAGCCCTAACCCTCTAATCACTTTCTATCTTGAATGGCCATCTTGTTTTTAGCATAAACTATAAGGCGTTGCCCACTCCCACTGCTCAGGAAATTCCAAGGAACCAGGGACAAAGGCCGGTCAAGTTCTTTAGTATACAAGCTAACACCTTCAAACAAATCAAGAGGAAAATGTTTCTTCAGTCATTACTCAAACATGTCACAGACGTTAAGACCATACAGTACTTTAGGGATTCCGCAATGAACAACAGCGACACATCACTTCTGCTTATAGACCACTGGCAAAAACTTAAGTCACAGGGCCATGGCTAATGGCAAGTGAGACTTGAAATTGTTTTTGTTATGGGCAGGATCCGCTAAAATGTGGGGATTATGTTACCAAGGAAGAAGAGGCAATGTCTGGATATTAACATATGACCAGGAATTTGTGGCAAAGGCATGTGGGAGTAGGGTCACATCTATGACCTTCTCTGGGTCCTGGTTTTCTCCTCTTGAAGATGATGGGTTTTATACTTGTAGAGATAAAGGCCACCCAAATAAGAACAATCAGTGGCTATTTATGCAGAGACTTCTATAACAAAGCTGTCAGCCACCATCACCTGTGGCAGATAACCAAACACATACAGGTGGTGAGAAAACTTTATAATGGGGGAAAGGGAGCTTCAGATATGCTGTTTAGAAGTTGTTGGCCTATGAAAGTTGGGGTGAGCTAACTAGAAGCAGGAATCAATCAATCTATCTATCTTATATCTATCAATTCCCCGAAAGCCTCATGAGCTCGTACGTGGGACTTTCTGGAGGTGACTGGATTATGGGGGCGTGACACTCATCAGTGGATTAGCCCATTGGTGAGTTTATAGCTAAATACGTTGACAGATGAAGCCTGGTTGGAGGAGGTGGGTCGATGGGGCGTGGCCTGGAAGGGTCTGTCTCCTTCCCTCCTCCCTTGATCTCTCTCCACTTCTTGTCTTACCACACCAGGAGCTGTTTCTCCTCTGCCCTGCCCTCCCTGCAGGGCAACTAACTGCAAACTAAAACCTCTACAAACTCTGAGCCAAAATTCGCCTTTCCTCCTTTAGGTATTGTGTCCCAGTGAAGAGTAAAGTAACTAAGATAGATAATGTCTTTCAGATTTTAATTTTTATTAGTACATGTTTGCAGTACATAATGGTTACATTCATTGTGAGGAGTTGGTACATGTACGTAACATGTCTTAATTCTTTTTTGTCCCTCCTTCAGCACAGCATCTCCAAGAATAAATTAGATGGCAAAATAAAACTGCTAGGATCACCACAAAAAGACAAAGGACAAAGAAACTACCACTCATTAAAAGCATGATTTGGGCCAGTGAGATAGCTCAGCGGCATAAGCGCCTGCCTGGCAAGCACGAGGTCCTGAGTTTGACTCCCGGAACCCACATAAAGGAAAAAAAGGGCTGGTGATATCGCTCAGCGGCATAAGCGCTTGCTGGCAAGCGCGAGGTCCTGAGGTCAACTCCTGATACCCACATAAAAAAAAAAAAAAAAAAGCATGATTTGTATTTTCTTCTGAAGCAGTCTGGGACTTAAAAGCTGCTTTTGCTAAAAAAGCAGTGATTCTTCACTTGGCCTACAGATGCCCAATGGGTCACTAAAAACAGGACAAAGCTTGACCTCTGCCTTCATTTTGTATCGGTCTCTTTTTTTGTTTTAAAATTTGGTTCAGATCCCTGTTCAGCTCTGCATATTAGTCATTTAAGGAGTGCCTAAAATCTGTAATGCAAGGTTTTGTAGCTCTAAGTTTACCTAACCTACCTCATCCCCCTTCAAGACTGAGGACACCAAGACGAGATTTGCAGGGGCATTCAATTGCCAGCTTTTACAACGTCCTGCTCAGGCCCCCTGGAATGGGCGTTTAGAAGTCTCCAGTCATTGCCAAAACCTGCAGTCACCTTGGATTCACAGAACTAAGACTGCACCCCTCCACACCTCAAGCAGCAGCAGTCATCTCATAGGAACCAGATTGCCCCCAGAAGCAAAAAGGACTTCTCTGGAGCCACCTTGCAGAACCAGAACTGAAATAATAAACAGATCCCAGCTTATCCCGGCAACTCCACGAAAGCTTGCCTTTTCCTTTGCTCATTGGCCAGTCTGAGACTCTCCATCAAAGCGGAGCCCTCTTAAGCCCTTCTCAAACCTAAGTCCCTTCCCATTTTCTCTTCTTTCTCGAATAAAGCTTCTGCCTGTAAATTCACACGGTTGCCTCAATTTTAATTTCCATTATCACTGAAGCACAGACCCATGCCAGCCGGTAACAACTCCATAGTAAATGAAGTGTAGCAATAGGCCCCTGTCAGGAGATTCACTGGTTTTACCAGGCTCCTAACCATCAGCTGGCTTGACAAGTGGGAGCAACCAATCTCTGTTCTTTTCATTTAGCCAATTTGAGATACAAAACGTCTACTGGAAACCAGATGCCTCATATGCAAAACAAGCGCAGTGAAATAGTTTTTTTGTCAGCAAAGAAAAAGGGAAAAGAGAAAGAGATGAAACAGCTATGTCAGTCTTGATACTCTTTGACTCTGTCTTGTTACTACTTTTATTTTTCTGTATGTCTGAGGATTTAAAAACTGAAAATCTGACCAGGATTCCTAGCCAAGAAAGACATCCCCGTCGTTCCGCCACCTTTGTGGGTCATTCGAGCAAGCTCAGATTGTACAAAGCCGAGGCCGTGCGGAATGAAAAGTCACGGCCCAGGGCTGGGATCTGCATGTGTGCCGACGTCAGAATCAGAACGAACACATAAATGCGTGCGAAACCCAAGGTAATTTAAGCGCCTAATTTAATCAACTTCAGAGCTTTACTGGAGCTGGGTGCCAACTTCCCTACCCTATGTCTGTCTTATGCCTGGCTCCTCTTACCACATAGCCTTTCTGGTGCTCGAGAGTACCTCGACAGGGTCCGCAGACACAGCTCGGTTCTCCCGGGCCACATCAGCACCTCCACAGACCCGGAGAACCCGCCTGCCCCGGGAGAAAACAGCGTGCGCTGGCCACGCCCACACCCAGCTCAAGCTCCGCCTCCAGGTCCTAGCGCGAGGACCCCGCAGAGCTGTCTGTGGCTGCGCCTGACTCAGCTCACCCGGGGACCTATGCGACAATCTTCCGCTGCACCGGAGCTGGGGCGTGGGTGTGGGGCCTTCGGCATTCACCTGCAGACTGAGTCCTGTGTCTGACGCGGAGCAGTCGCGGCAGGCGGTAGGGAGGGCTGCCCTAAAGGGAGGCCGGGTGCCGCTGAGGCGCCAGCATGGCTGCGGCCGTGCGCGCTGTGCGCTGCCTGCCTACCTTGTGCCGAGTGCGGGCGGGTGAGTGCGGGAATTGGGGGCCCTGAGCGCGCGGGAGCGGGGGCCTCCTCTCTCGTCTGTGGGGAAACCCAGGAGGAGGGAAGCGAGAAGCTGCGGCCGCTGGTCCTCGCGCCGACTTCCCGTCCTCCCGCGCTCGCTGTGTGACCTTGCGCGCGTTCTGTCCCTCTCTGGGCCCTTGAATGTGAGGTGATGAGCGTGAACTGGACGCTGTTGACCAAGGTTCTTTTCAGTTCACGAAACTGTGCATCCTCCGCGAAGAGGAGCGGGATGAGGTCAACCCCGGGTTCGGGGCTGAGGGCCGCGGGCGGAGTTCCCTGAGAGTCGTAGGTAGTCTCAGTTATTTTAGATCCCGGGGTGGTCGGTGCCCGTGTTACCCAGCCAGGTGGTTCGAAGGTCGGAAGGCAGCTTTGCTGTTACCCTCCCCACCCCTGGCTGGTTGCCGGCACGCCCCAGGAGGGGCGATCTGCTGTTCTCCAGCTCTACCTCCAGGAACCCTTCGTGATTGGCTTTGCCTGCTGTTTGCTCTGTTTTATTGTAAGTCCACAGTCCAGCAGTTGTAATTTCAAAATCCAAAGACTCTTAAAAACGGAGAAGTTCTTTTTTGCGACTCATTTTGCCGTAGAACTTGACCTGCAATCATTTGGCGGAAAATCTGCCCTGAATATTTACTTTCTTTTGCCCATGTTATGTCTCCTTTCAAATAGCCGGGTGGCCTAGCTTTCCTTCCAGTGCCGTATGAGGTAGATTCTATTATTATTATTCTCTTTTTAACAGATATGGGGACTAAGACACACAGAGATTAAGGAAACTGCTCGCAGTTTAGACTAAGGAATAAGTTTTCACCTCCACAGCACCTGGCTCCAGTCTGTGCTTTTTCCTTCTTGTGTATAATCTTTTTTGGTAACAGCCTTGTAACTCACGTACTGTACAGTTTGAAATGCACGGTAATGGTTTTTAGTATTTTAACAGAGTTGTGCAATCATCATCACCATTTCAGAGCGTTTTCATCACTCCAAACAGAAAACCTGTGCATTTTAGCGCTGCAGCCGCAGATCCCCACCGGCCCCACCCCTAAGCACCTGATAACCTACTTTCCTTCTCTCCATAGCTTGCTTGTTCTGGGCATTTCATATAAATAGAACCATATGATATGTGGTCTTTTGTGACTGACTTCTTGGATTTAGCATAGTGTCACGATTCATCCTTGTTGTAATATGTGTCAGTACTGCGTTCCCTATGGCAGAATAATATTCTCTGGTGCCACTGTACAACATTTTGTGTATCCATTACTCAGTTAATGAACATTTGGTTTGTTCCCACCTTTTGGCTATTATGCCTACTGTCGCAACAAACATTATTGTGCCATTGTGTGTATGTGTGTGTGTGTGTTTATATATTTTTTTATGTGTATACTCGGGAATGAAATTGCTGAATAAAACGGTAACTCCATGTTTGAATTTTTGATGAACTGCTGGACTGTTTTCCAAAGTAGCTGTGTCATTTTAATATTCCTGCCAGCCTTGCATGAGGGTTCTGATTTCTCTTTGCCAACATTTTTTTTTTTTTTTTTGTGGG
The DNA here is from genome assembly GCA_028451465.1 of Erethizon dorsatum. Lineage (NCBI taxonomy): Eukaryota > Metazoa > Chordata > Mammalia > Rodentia > Erethizontidae > Erethizon > Erethizon dorsatum. The sequence goes on from CM051824.1 coordinate 9,648,795, forward strand.
TACCGGGGGTCGACCTCAGGACCTCGCGCGCCAGCAGGCACCCGTGCCGCTGAGCGATATCACCGGCCCCTTTTTCGTATGTGGGTTCCGGGAGTCGAACTCGGGCCCTCGCGCTTGCCGGGCAGGCGCTTAAGCCGCTGAGCCATCTCACCGGCCCTTTGCCAACATTTTTTATCTGTCTTTTTGATTATAGCCATCCTAGTGGATCTGAAATGATATTAATTTGTGGTTTTAATTGGCATTTACCTGGTGAATAATGAACATATTTTCATGTACTTTTAGCTATTTGTACAATTCTATGGAGAAAGTCTTTTGAAATCTGGGCCAGGGATATAGCTTACCTGGCAAGTGTGAGGTCGTGAGTTCGATTCCCGGTGCCAAAAAAAAAAAAATTGTGTATTTTAAAATTGGGTTGTCTTTTTGTTATTGAATTGTAAGAGTTATTTATATTTTCTGGATATGAATCTTTTATGAGGTTTATGATTTGCAAAAAATTTTATCCCATTTTGTGTGTTGTCTTTAACTTAGTTCTTGATATATTTTTTTGAAACACCTTTTTTTTCAGGTCTGGGAATCAAACCCAGGACCTCATGCATGCTAGGCAGGTGCTCTGTATACTATCTCTTGCCCTGAAATACACAAGTTTTAAATTTTGATGAAGTTTGATTTGTCTTCTTTCTTTTTCATTTTGTTGCTTGTGCTCTGGTTAACAAACCATTATCAAATCTAAGGTCATGATAATTTACCCCTGTGTTTCTTTGTAACATTTTTATAGTTTTAGCTCTTACCTTTAAGTTTTTGGTCCATTTTGAGTTAATTTTTACATGTGGTGGGAGGTAGGGGTCTGACTTTATTCTTTTGCGTGTGGATATTATTCTTTCCCCATTGAGTGGTTTTGACATCCTTGTCAAAAATCAGTTGCCCTTCAACAGATGAATGGATAAAGAAAATGTGGTATTTATACATGATAAAGTACTGTGTGCTACCAAGAAGTATAAACCTGAGTCATTTATTGGCAAATGGATGTGCCTTGAGGTCATAGTGTTAGGTGAAATAAATCAGACACACAAGCTTAAATGTTGCATAGTTTCTCTTTTATGAGAAACCCAAAGCGTAAGTAAATTAAAGAGCAAAATAAAAGGTAGATGATAGGAAACAGGGAGATCTTTCACAAATGGGAAGAGGACCAAGAGGTGGGGGGGCATAAGAAGAATTAAGATATATTATGTACATGTGCCACACCCCAGGATGAGTGTAATCACATGTACTGCAGACAGGTGCTCATAAAAATAAAAGTTTAGAAAAGTCAGTTGCCCATAGATGCTGTCATAGCCGGTTCGGGAGCACCACACGTCGTGAAAGGTTGCAGGGGACTGGACCGTCAAGGTCTGGGGATGCGGGGCTCTGGAGGGGACAGGGAGGCTTTACGAAGAACAGAGGTATTAGCAGGCCAGGTGGACCTGGGAGGACACAGAAGTGTCCCAAAGCGGAGTGGGCTCGAGACTGACTGCACCTCTGGCAGTGGGGGGACAGGGAGGAGGGCAGGGGGGCAGCGCTGCTGGCTGTGCTGATGATTTTCCACTTTGTTCTCCAGGCAGCACAGAGCCCAAGGAGCTGTCAAGGCCACGTGACTGTATCTGTCATTTTCTTTTTATTTTTTTTTTTCTTTTTTTTTTTTTTTGTGGGTACCGGGGGGACGACCTCAGGACCTCGCGCGCCAGCAGGCGCCCGTGCCACTGAGCGATATCACCGGCCCCTTTTTCGTATGTGGGTTCCGGGAGTCGAACTCGGGCCTTCGCGCTTGCAAGGCAGGCGCTTAAGCCGCTGAGCCGTCTCACCGGCCCTGTATCTGTCATTTTCGAAAGGCAGTGACTTAGAGAGGTCGGAGACCTGTTAGGAGGCTGGTGTGACCCTGTGGCTGAGCGACCGGGAGGTCTGAACAGAGACAGGCAGCAAGGCCAAAGTGCAGAGTGCAGCTGACAGTGGTTTAATTTTTTTTTTTTTTTTCCCCCAGAGACAGGGTCTCATTGTAGTGCAGGCTGGCCTTGATCTCACTATGTAGCCCAGACTGGCCTTGAACTTGCAGTGATCCTCCTGCCTCAGCCTCCCAAGTGCCGGGGTTACGGGGGTGCACCACCTCGCCAGGCTGGGTGGATGATTTTTTGAGGAGACTCTAAGGCTCAGTTATAGTTGGATGTGAGGGGAAAGGGAGAAGGTGGGATGTGGTGTGACTTGGAAAATGTCAAGGAGCCCAGAAATCACTCGGTCACTTGTCTTAGTTCTTTTATTCTATAAATATTAATATCCTAGGGGTGACAATTTAAATTGTTCATTTGGGCCGGTGAGATGGCTCAGTGGCATAACCACCTGCCTGGCAAATACGAGGGCCTGAGTTTGACTCCCGGAACCCACATATGAAAAAGGGGCCGGTGATATCGCTCAGCGGCACGGGCGCCTGCTGGCGCGTGAGGTCCTGAGGTCGACCCCCGGTACCCACAAAAAAATAAATAAATAAATAAATAAATAAAATAAATAAATAGTTCAGTTTCATGTAGAAATATATCTTTCTTTATTTATTGGGTATTTTTAATTTCCAGGTCATTTCTGGTCCAGGCAGCTTTCCCTAAGCACCTTTCCAACAGCTTCTGTTTTGGCATCGAAGACAACGACTGTCAGCAATGGTGAGATTCCTTGACTTTTCTCATAAGATTTAATATTAGAGTTGCTTCTGTAATTTTTTTTTTTTTTGAGACAGGGTCTTGCTATGTAGTTCAGGCTGGACTTGAACTCACTATGTCACCCACACTGGTCTCGAACTCACAGAGATCTTCCTGCCTCAGCCTTCCCAATGCTGGGAGTATGCCACCACCCCCGGCACTTCTGTAGTTTTTGAAATGTAAATGGATGAAGCACATTCTTTATAATGGAATTGCAGAGTCACATAGTTTTCAAATTTTTTAGATCGCCACTGTCATAGTTCAAGGCTTTAAAAATAGCATCTACCACATATTGAGTATTTACCGTGGATTAGGCGTAAACACGTTGTCTTGGAGAGTCCTCCCATCAGCTTGTGTAAGAAGGCTGCCTGTCCTGCTTCGTAGCTGATGAAGTGAGTCTGGAGAGGCTGAGCTACTTGTTCAGGATCACACAGGCAGTGACAGCAGGGCTGGGACCTGAGCTGTCTGGGCTTCCAATCCCATCTCCTAACCAGTCCTGTGACATCTGGCAAGTCTGACCTCCTAGGCGGAAATTTCCTAGTCTGTGAAATGTAGAGGTTGGATTAAATGATCTCCAGTGATCGAAGGAAGTTATCCCCTTATTTTTCAGTATCTGGATGCAGTGGGGATATTTCCATAGCTTACTGCAACTGTTGAATATCATCGTTCTCCTTAACCAAATTCTTTCTTACTCTGCTTAAGATCATTTCTGGTATCTGGTGGTAAAGCAGCTGTCATTGTCTCACTTTGATTTTCTCTTTTTCAAGCCCAGCGCCTGTAAAGCCCCCTTTCTCTCAACAGCTGCTCTCCCCCTATCACTTCCCCTGCAGCCCCGGCTTCTCCAGTGTTGCAGGGCTCAGAAGTATGTGCATTGTTTTGTCAGCAGCAGTCCTGTTTCCTCCCATCCCTGGCTCCTCTTCCTCACCTGACACCACCTCCTGTGGGGTCAGTCACCTCTCATGGGGTTGGTCGGCTATGGCTGTCTTAAAACATTTAAAAAAATGACACATGTACATGGTGAAAAAGAAATCCAAATAAGTAGAGAAAAGTCCCTCATATCCAACCTTCAGTGCACCTATTTTCTTTTTGGGTCCTTTGTTTGTTTGTTTGTTTGGTTGTTTGTTTTTCCTTTTGAGACAGGGTCTCAGCTATTATAGTTCAGTCTTGTCTTGACTTCGTGGCAGTCCTCCTGCCCCTGCCTCCCAGGTTCTGGGATTACAGGTGTGTGCCACCATGCCCAGCTGCTGTTTTCTTCTCTAGGGGAAACGATTGGTACCCTAGTTTCTTGCATATATCATACTTCTGGAGTTAATCTATAAAATGTATTCACACATTTTACCTTCCCGCTTTTGTAAAAAGGGCGGGATGTTCTAGGTACTGGCATCTCCATTTCCTAATCAGCTTAATTTGCAGTCTTCCGAGTCAGTGCATTGCCAGCTGCATACAGCAGAGGGCGCTGTTTGCCCCATGTAGACTGCTGAGCGGGGTTTGGGTAAAGCAGCACAGAAACCCTGATGTGGAGGGAGCCTGGCTGCCTACCCCCGCTTTCTTCCTTCCTGGAATTGTGAAGGAAGGAAAAGCAAGTTGTCCTAGTTTTATCATCACACCTCAAAATGCAAGGGTTCCAGCCAGCCACAGTACATGATAAATGCTTCATCAAGATGGAAAAGGCACTAAATTTGTGTATAGGTTTAACTTTTTTTGGCAGCACTGGGAATTGAACCCAGGGCCTTTACACTGAGCCACATCCCTACCCATTTATTTTTTATTTTGAGACCAGGTCTCACTAAGTTGCCCAGGCTGGGCTCAAACTTATGATCCTCCTGCCTCAGCCTTCCTGAGTGCTGGGTGTACAGGTGTGTGCCACCATGCCTGGCTGGATCTGCTTCTTTAGATGGCTACATTCATTGCATGAAAGAACTACAGCTTCTCTGACTAGCAAGGACATTTAAATTGTTAGTTCTAAATCAAAACAGTCACATGTGTTATTGTGTGTTTTTTGTTTGTTTTTTAAGACAGACTGTCCTCAAAATATGATTCTTTTTTTTTTTTTTTTTTTGTGGGTACCGGGGGTTGACCTCAGGACCTCATGCGCCAGCAAGCGCCCGTGCCACTGAGTGATATCACCGGCCCTTTTCTCGTATGTGGGTTCCGGGAGTCGAACTTGGGCCCTCGCGCTTGCCAGGCAGGCGCTTATGCCACTGAGCCATTTCACCGGCCCTCAAAATATGATTCATAAGAGGTCAGGATTTTAGTGACTTATTTTTATAGTAATGACTTGGTGCTGACAGTGTTTCTCCACAGCCATGGAGTATCTAACTCAAAGTTTTATTCCATCTGCCTGTAGGTGCTTTGTCACCATGGGGCACCAGAGACGATCGACCTTTCACCAGCTTGAGCCGCCTGCTGCAGACACAGTGCTGTGTTTCTTCTCCCAGCAGCCTGTTGGGCCAGCAGCGTAGACCCTATAGTTTCTTCACTAAATGTACGTAGAATGGCTACAGATGTCTCCCTTCATGCGACCGGAAAGCAAAAGGTGTTTTTGTACCTTAATTTTTCTTCTTTCTTAAATGAATTGACATTTTTCTGACTAGTTTGTATTGTACTATTAAAATAAAAATGTTCCTTGCTGTACCTCCTAGCATGATCTACCACTTCCACTTGTACTTTGCAGACTGCCAATTTACTTCAGTCCCCTCACTTGGGACATCTGAGGCCTCCAGGGTACTGAATTGTGTCCCAAACACCCTGGTGATTAGGAGCCACGCCGAAAATACACTCACTGTTTTCAGTTGTGCCTTCTCTGAGAAGATGGAGCATCTAATCAGGAAAAGTTAATTTTAAGATGTTATTTTCCTCACACTATTCCTATTTGTGATTGGATTTGAAAGTCTAATCTGGTCTAAATTTAGCTTGTCAAGTAGTAACTACAGTTTGAGTTCCACTTAGGCAGATTTAAAAAAGTAGGATAATGAAGGCAATTCATGATCACGTTATAGTATTCAGTAAAAATAGAAAAATAAGTGAAGCAAATTAGCATTTTATCTTAGAATGTTTTGGAAATAACAGAATAGATAATTTGGGGAGTTTCTTAAAATTCTCCCTATTTCCTATTTATAATATTAGTTTGTTTAAGAGAAAATTTTGTCCTTTTATTTGTTTCTTCTTTGTAAGAGAGAATTTTTTGTTTTTTGTTTTTTGAGACAGGGTCTTGCTATGTAGTTCAGACTGGCCTATGTAGCCCAGACTGGCCTTGATCTTGTGGTGCTTCTCCTGCCTCAGCCTCCTGAGGGCTGGGATTACAGGTGTGCACCACCGCCACGCTTGGCTGAGAGAACCTTTGTTTTGTTTATAACTTGTACTCTGAGTAACATTTTGGCCATTCTTTTAAGGTCATGATACATAGTGTATAAACCATCGTTATTTTCTATTTTGTTAGGAAATTTTATTTTATCTTTCATAGAAGTAAGGAGTGTTTTTAATATTTTCTTTATTAATATCTACTTGTAGTACATTAAAATTAAAAAGTAAAAAAAAAAAAAAAGCCAGTTAAAAAACCCTGGAAAATATAAAATCAGATCCCTGTGTTGCTACTGTGCTAACGTTGGGTTGCCGCCCTTCTCGCACAGTGCGCACTGGGATTTGTCTGTGGACTGTTCCCGGGCAGCGCTGTGACCGCAGAGGTCTCAGTGTGTGGGTGCAGCTTGTTTTAGTTTGGCGATCACTTCTGTAGCAGGGCAGATGAGCAGGAGGCAATGGGCGGTCACAAGTCTCCCCGCTGAGACCCTGCGCACTTAGGTGTGGAGCTGCAGTGTGGGTGGAGTTGGGGCTCTTAATCTCCTCCCTTGGTGCGCACAGCGCCCCCCCCCAATGAGTTCACTTTGTACTTTGGAGGAGATGGGAATCATGGGCTTGGGAATTTTTATTTTTAGTTGCCTTCTTCCTGTTCTAAAAAAGCTTTCTCTCTCAGTCCTCTTGTTCTTGGGGTGCCCGATCCTGAGCTGTCGTCCAGGTCTGCCTCTGCCTGTCTGTCGGGCCCCCTTGTCCTCAGTTCTGTGACTCTGACCTCAAGGGTTATTACTCCCAAGTCATACTGAGATTCCCTCCAGTGGGGCAGATGCAGGGGAAACTAGCAAGGTTTGCTGTTTCTATAGGAAATAGTCTTAATCTCCAAGAAACAAACAAAAAAGCCACAATTTTTCAAACATATTGATTTCTTTGTTAAGCCTATCCCATGCCAAAGAGAGAGCCCCGCATTTAAATTCCTTTGATCTAAATTAGTAAGCAGTGTTTCCTGGCATGGTTAAGAGAGGACTCAGGTGCCGGGGGTGTGACTAGCAGTAGAGCATTTGCTTAGCGTGTGTGAGATCTTGGGTTCCATCTCCTATGCTGCAAAAAGAGAGAAAGGGAGGGAGTGGGAGAGAGAGAACTCAGTGCAGAATATCAAGTTGGGCATGACAGTGGGTTTTATGTGTGTACATATAAAACATGGATTTTATTTTATATAACTATGATAGTTAACAGATGTGTATATTAACCTAATTGCTGTTCTAGGGAATGACAGAGTTGAAATAATAGTAAATCTATTTAATTCAACTTGGACTTACTTTAACTAACTTGTAGCCATTAAAAAAATCATGTTCATGAATAATACTTCAGAATTGGAAAAGGTTTAGAGTGTACAAGGCAAACAAAATTAGGCATGATATCATTTTAATTTTGTTTAAAACAGACAAGTAATACAGTCAAATACGCACACATATAAAGAAATACTATTATGATCTAACAGTGAGAATGGGATTATGATTAATTTTCCTATTACCCTTTTTCATATTTTTAAAAATAATTTTTATAATTAAAAATACAAAAAACATTTGCATTCAAAAGATGACGTATGATTTGCTGTCTTTTTCAAATGTGGTTGGAAATTTTATTTTTCTCTTATGTTAAAAAAAGCTTAACTCAATTTAGTCTTCCTATTTTGTTTCATTGTCAAGATCCTTTAGAAATTGAATCCTTGGGCCGGTGAGATAGCTCAGTGGCGTAAGTGCCTGCCTGGCAAGCACGAGGTCCTGAGTTCGACTTCCGGAACCCACATACAAAAAAAGGGCCGGTGATATCACTCAGCAGCACAGGCGCCTGCTGGCGTGTGAGGTCCTGAGTTCGATCCCCGGTACCCACAAAAAAAATTGAATCCTTTTAAACTCTTTTAAATGTTATTTTTATTTTTAACTTTAGTAAAATACATGTAACATCCGGTTTGCCACTTCCCCACTAAGTGCACCGTTCAGTTCAGGGCGTTCCCACTGCTGTGTAACTGACCTCCAGACATTGTCATACCGCGGAACGGAGTTCTGTGACCCAGAAGCAATTCCCATCCCTCTTCTTCCGTCCCGGGAGCTGTCTTTCTGCATCCATGAAGCTGACTGCTTTCCATACCTCATAGGAAGCATGTAGTACTTGGCTTTTGTGGCTGGCTTTTCTCACTAATTTTATAGAAAGGGTATAATTTTCTATATAATTTAAACCCTTTTATTACAGGAAATTCCTAGCATAAACAGAAGTGAAGGGAACAGCCTAGTAAATTCCCGTGTGTTCATCACCCAGCTGCAACGCTGCCAGCTCATGGCCAGTCTTGTTCCATTGGCATTTGCCCCTTCCCCGACCCCAGTTGTTTTGAAGTGAATCCCACATGTCATAGTGCTCCATACTTAATATTTTAGCATATGTCTCTAAAGACAAGAGCTCATTTTTTAAAATGAACACTTCCTTTTGTTTTTTTCTAGAGTAGATTAAATGATTTACTAATTCTGCTTCTAGTGAAGGTGAACTATTGTTGACGGGCCACTTAGTATGGCCCCATTACAAGTAAACTTTCAACTTTTTAATAGCATTTATTGGTGATATTTATTTACTTATTATTATTATTATTATTATTTTTAATATGTGGGTACCGGGAGTCAAACTCAGGACATCGTGCTTGCCAGGCAGGCGCTTATGCCGCTGAGCTATCTCACTGGCCCTATTTACTTATTTTTGAGACTAGGTCTTGCTGTGTAATTCAGGCTGGCCTTGAAGTCATCGTGTAACCCAGGCTGGCCTTGAACTCACAGTCTTCCTGCCTCAGCCTTCTGGGTGCTGGGATTACAGGCGTGCGCCACAACCCCTGGCTTATCAGTGCCATCTTTTTTAAAGAGTGAGGGGAAACAGTTCTTTAGTAAGAGTTTAGTCTGAGGTTGGCACTTTGTTTTGAACCTTTGGTCCTTTGGTGTGAATTGGCGTTGGTCTAAGGTTTGAGCTTCATCTTTTGTTGAGTCACAGCCTCAGCATCCGGGGTACACGAAGCAGCCTGTAATGTGAAATCTCACGTTTTCCAGGTTCTTCATGAAGATTAGCTGTATTATATGTGGAAGTTTTGAAAATGGGATCCCATATAGATACAAAGCATTAAAAAGTAGTGTAAATCCAAAATGTTTTCCTCTTCCGTGTTACCTGCCTGGAGCATCAAGGTGGGGCCTTCAGGGAGGGAGCAGGTAGAACTTCTAAACCCAGAGTTCACACAGGAGCACGAAGGTACTCAGTTGTCTTCTAGAATATGCTCTATCCATCTATCTATCTGTCTTAGAATTTTGACTAGCATAGCATCTGTGTAGCTCTGTTTTTGTTTTATTTTTGTTTTTGCAGTACTGGGGATCAAACCCAGGGGTGCTCTACTGCTAAGCTACAGCCCCAGCCCTTTTTATTTTGAGACAAGGTCTTGTAAACTTGCCCATGCTGGCCTTGAACTTGCAGTCCTCCTGCCACAGCCTCCTGAGTAGCTGAGATTACAGGGGTGTGCCTCTACACTCAGCTCTGATTCTTTATTAAACAAGTCGGTAATAAAACCTGGTCATAAAATAGTTGGTGATACTGTGAAAGGCTGGAAGTCTTTGGGAAGGCAGAATTTAAAGCCAATAAATAATGTAGCTATACCAGTAAGATCCAGTAATGATCAAAAGTGAAGCATTTAAATATTCTACACATACGAAGGGGAAAATATTGACAGAAATGTATGATGGAAATGAAATTTGGGATCACAGAAATTCACAAATGGAGTAAGTCAGCATGCCAGAATCGGTACATAGATTAGAGACACACATGGCGCATGCGCACTTGAGGGTTAGTTGTCAGATGTCTTTAAATGCGCCTCCTCGCCTCCGTTTCGGCCGGACTGGAGGGGAAGGTGAATTTGAGTATCTTAGCTTCAGGGCAGAGATATTTAGGGCATTGACGGAAGAGGAGAGCAAACCATCTAAGTTCTTCAGATTTATGGGTTTAGATCTAAGTGTTGATTCTTTTTTTTTTTTGTCTTTTTGAGACAGGGTTTCACTATGGAGTTCAGGCTGGCCTTGAACTCGCTTTGCAGCCCAGGCCGGCCTCAAACTCACAGCAATTCTCCTGCCTCAGCCTCCCTAGTCCTGGGAATATAGGTGCACGCCACCACACCCAGCTGAACAGTTGATTGTTGCTTGAACAAGAAGCCTGTGTTTAGGAAGGATAGTTATTGATTATCTCAGTGGTGGTTAAGTAGGCAAGAGGAGAGGAAGAGAAACAAGGAAACCACCACTGGTAAGTAACTAGGATGGTGTGGAAAAAAGTAATAAAATTGGCTCCTCTTCGGCTTTCCAAGTGTAACCATCTGACGTGTGGAGAATGGTTTTGTTTTGCTTTCTTTACCCCAGTGATACCCGCGAAGCTGGTCCCTTATTGCCTTTTTTATTCAATAGGAGAGACTGTAGGTCATTGCTTAAAAAAAATACAGTATTTCAAAAAATCCCTGTTTCATTACAGTGACGGCCGATGAGCTGTGGAAAGGCGTGTTAGCAGAGTCTGGTGCTGGAGCAAGAAAAGGGAGAGGCAAAAGATCTAAGAAAAGGAGAAGAAAGGATTTGAACAGGGGTCAGATTATTGGTGAAGGTAAATTTACAAAAGCAGCTAATGTGCTTTTAAAGTGTTTCCCTTCAGATTTTATGGATATTTTAAACTAGAAGCGTCAAAACATTTCTCATGAAATGCAATAGGATCTATGGTTTTATTTATTTATTTATTTATTTATTTATTTATTTATTTATTGTTTTTTTTTGAGACAAGTTCTTGCTATGTAGTTCAGGCTGGCCTTGAACTCACTATGAAGTCCAGGCTGGCCTGGAACTCAGGACAATCCTCCTGCCTCAGCCTCCTGAGTGCTGGGATTACAGACATGTGTGACCATGCCCAACAATTTTTGCCTTTATGGATAATGTTTCAGTGGACATTCTTGACCACGCCCTCATGCGCCGTGAGCCTGCATGTGAGTGTTTCTCGAGGATGTGATACTGGAAGGTGGAATTCCCAGCTCGTAGTTTATTGAAAACTTTGATAGTGCTAAGTGACCGTCAAGTGATCATATCAGTTTAAGCTCCCCAGCAGTGTGTTATCTGTACACACATCGCTTGGCATTTTAACACTTGAACCGTGAATGCTTTTTAAAATTCTTATTTCTGTTTGTAAATCTTCAGGGCATTCTGGTTTCCTGTGGCCTGGCCTGAATGCCCCTCTTATGAAAAATGGAGTAGTGCAGACCATTGCCCAGAGAAGCAAGGAGGAGCAGGAGAAGGTGGAGGCCGACATGATGCAGCAGCGAGAAGAGTGGGACCGGAAGAGGAAGATTAAAGTGAAGCGGGAGCGCGGCTGGAGCGGCAACACGTGGGGCGGCGTCAGCCTCGGGCCCCCCGACCCCGGGCCCAATGGAGGTAGCAGAGGCCTGGGTTTGCTTGCTTTGGTGACCAAGAGAGGACTTGTAATTCTAGAATATGTTTTGAAACGCCTTTATTTACTTGCCTGTTTGGATTGCCTTTTGCCAAGAGGGATTTGAGCATCTCTGCGTAACTTACCGCATCATCATCCCAACTGTGTTTCGCAGGAGGGAAGGCCCAGGGCTCCGGGTGCCTTTGTCTCGTGGCTGCTGAGAGCCTTAAATGTGGTGATGTGCATGATGGGTGTGCATGTGGGTGCCGAGTTTCCCAGACATGAGCGGCCCCAGGGGTACCTCGGGAGCCGCGTGGCCTGTGAATGCAGTTTCGGTAACAGAAGCCAGCAAGCCAGAGAGTTGTCATTATGCCTCATAAAAACACACAGGAAACAAAAATCAGTAATACTTAGGCCAAATTAGAAAACAGAGTCCCTCCCCTGACTCCTGAGTACATAAACAAGTGAAATTCATCTGAAAATCTGGTGCTTGTCACGGGGGGGGCCGGAGGAGGTAGACAGGAGTCTGGCTGCATTCCCCAGAAGTGTTGGCTTCAGGCAGCGGGGAGAGGTTGAGATGGAGAGATTGAGGCAGGCGCACTCAGAGCACAGCCCTGCGATTCAGCTGTGGCGATGAAGAGCCATGGACCAAGCCCCGAATGGGGCCCGGGTCCAGAATCTAGGTCACAGGGTTAACATAAGCGAGGGCAGCTTAGGTGTCAGGGAGGCTGCATGGCTGGAAGGGGGTATGGGGGTGTCTGGCAGACCGTTTCTTGATGCAGAGGTGAGGTGTCTGTCACTGACAGCTTGGGATGATCCCACGGAGTGGGAGTTGAGCTTTTAGAGGGAAGATGATTGGCTGTGAGTTGAAGCAGACTAATGAGTACATAAGCTTTTATTTTGGTGTCTTATTTTTGTATAGCTGAAATTTCCTATGGTAGAAAGTTTTTTTAAAAAGATAAAAAACTATAGAGAGTATTTGAAATGGTTGCTGTTGTGAGCAGAGAGAAACTAAAAGAACGTAAAAGGCTGGCGGGCAGCGGAGAGACTAGATGGGTGGGAGACCATGATTGTTGCCTTCGGCTGTGCTTTGACATCTCTCCAGCAGCACACAGCAGGCAGCTGTGACCACACAGCTGCATCGATTCCGGCCTAGAGAGTGGTGGAGACAGAAAAGGATGCGGGAGTTGAGGACATTCGGTCGACGTGGTGGACTTTGGTGTCTTGCTCAAGGGGAGGAGGCCACGAAGGTGGAGAGAACAAGAGAAGTGGTGGCCGAGGGTCAGGAGGAGCTGGGGGGCTGCAGGACCATCGTCATGGGAGCCGATGAAGGAGAGAGCTGGAGAGGAGGGTGGACCCGGGCGGGGAGACGAGTGACCGGTGGGTGAGCTCGGTGTCGGAGCAGTCTCTGCTGATGATGGGGGACAGGGCACAGCCTGGAGAGTGGCATAGGAGACCTGAGATTCTCGTTTAAAAGTCTGTTACGATACCTACGTTGAAAATGCTTCCTACGTGAACGGGATAGAAGCATTTATCCATGTGCTCGTTTCTTTTCTTGTAGAAACGTATGAGGATTTTGATACCAGGATACTAGAGGTAAGCACATCAAATGAAGTACCGGTTATGCCTCTGGAGAGGCTGGGTGGATGGGGTAGGGATAGGAGGAGGAACTGGGAGGAAAAGCCTTTGAAGCATGACGATTTCTCAGACACTGAGCTGGTTTGGGTAAGGAGATAAACTTTCATTTCCATTCCTTGATATCGGCTGGCCTAACTACTACCCTTTTTAGGGGGCTGCCAAATTGTCAAGGGAACTCGAATGGTATGGTTAATAGCAGAATTTAAATTTCCTCCTTCCATAAGCTAATGCAGCGTTAGCAGTCTATCCCTGAGCTGTGACCCAGTTGTATCTAGCAGTCAATTCAGGGAGCAGAGATTGGGCAAAGGAGGTGGTCTGAAAGCTTGAAGTTAAGGTGAGTGTCCAGTCGTGGTGGGGAAATTATCTCTTGAAACCAGAGCTTGTGTCTGGTAAACATTAATCACTCTTTCCAGAGCTTTCTCTCAAATAGTCAGTGTCCCTTTGAGCTGGACTGCGTACTTAGTCCGTGTTTAATAGCATATGAAATAATCAATATTGACTTGTGATAGCGCCTCTCTGAATATATTTTTATCAGTACGTTACATGATGGAATTTAACATAACGTTTCCAAGTATTTATGTTGGTATCCCAGATTCTGGCCTTTAAAAGTTACCCGCTTTGTGAAATTCCTGTGTATGTACACGGCTTCCTGTGAGATTACCCACAACAATGGACTGAGCCTGTCTTTTCCTTCAATTCCATTTTATAGGAAAGGGGTCACCATGAGCTAGAGAGCCAGCTACCATGTAAGCAATTTATTTAACAGTTTCATAGTTCCTGGCCTTTAAAATAGGCTGAAAAAAATACTTATTTTCCTATATTCATAATAAGCAGGTATTTCTAAATTTTCTCTTCTCAGTTAGTCCTAATCCTTAATGTAGAGCTCCAAACCCATGCTATTATTTTTGTGTGCTGCATTTCATCGTTTCTAAGATATTTTAGTATCTCTGATAGTGGCATAGGTTTTATAAACAGCGATAAACTATTTCAAAGTTTAATCCATCACTTTTTTCTTCCCTGTGGTATATTCATTAAGATAGGGTATGCATAGTTGTACAGTTCCAAGTTTCTTTAGGGGTTACCTCAGTTGAATCTTCTGTAACCCTGTGAGAGAGGAAGAGAAAGTCTGATTTCCATTCTGTTCCTGTGGATTCAGCGCAGAGGGAGGTTTCGTTTGGAGAGTGCTTGTCACTTCTGCTCGTGCAGTAAGAGGGTGATGTGGCCACCTGAGTGAGTCAGGCAGGTCCCGCCAGTCACCTGCTCCAGATGACACATTGTGTCTTTTAGGTAAGAAATGTTTTCAATATGACAGCAAGAGAGGGAAGAAAGAAATCGGTCCGCGTCCTGGTTGCCGTGGGGAATGGAAAAGGAGCTGCAGGTTAGTGGGGTGTGACACTCACACAGTGCTGGCTGTGGTGGCAGTGCTGGCCTGGGCCCTGCTGGGAGCCAGGCTGCTGGCCTGACTTTTTCTACTGATTAAACTATTTACTGATTCGAGCCCACAAACATTGCAGTTTGTAAAACCTTTAGAGAGAAAAGAAAGAATGGCTCTTCCTACATCTACTTTTCCTCTGAGGACAGTAGATATTTTAAAAGGCCTTAGACACTGTTATATTAATAGTGAAAAACTAAGAGGGGAAAATATCCAGTACAGCCGTGGTTCCACGATAGTACAACTGTAGAGGGTAATATACTGTAGTCCTTAAAGAGCCACAGAAAGTTACTATGCAGTAATGCTAAAAAAATATGTAATACTATATAATGTAACCCCAATTTTTAAAAAGATTCGAAGACTATACTCTGGAAAGGTTAATAATGTTTACTGCAGGTAGGTCTGCTAGTCATGTAAATTTTCTTCTCTATACTTTGTTGTAAAAATTCTGTGAATGGGGCTGGTGAGATAGCTCAGCGGCATAAGCGCCTGCCTGGCAAGCACAAGGTCCTGAGTTCGACTACTGGTACCCACATAAAGGAGAAAAAGGGCCGGTGATATCGCTCAGCAGCACAAGTGCTTGCTGGCAAGCGTGAAGTCCTGAGGTTGACTCCCGGTACCCACATTAAAAAAAAAAAAAAAAAAGAAAAAATTCTGTGAACATGTGTGTTTGAAATGTATGCATGCATGTTTTTTTTTTTGTTGTTTTTTTTTTTTGTGGGTATCGGGGGTCGAACTCAGGACCTTGCACGCCAGCAGGCGCCCGTGCCGCTGAGCGATATCACCGGCCCTTTTTTCATATGTGGGTTCCGGGAGTCAAACTCGGGCCCCGCGCCTGCCAGGCAGATGCTTACGCCCTGAGCCATCTCTCCGGCCCGTATGCATGCATGTTGAAGGTGAAAAACTGGAAAACTGTCAGTTAACCCATGCTGACACAAAGCATATATTACTACAAAGTAATATATGTAGATGGTATGTTGCTGTAAGAAACTATGTTTAAAAGTCAGGTTTGGTGGTGCATGTCTAATCCCAGCACTCTGGGAGGCTGAGGCAGGAAGATTGCAAGTTTGAGCCCAGCCTGGGCAATTTAGTGAGACTCTGTCCCAAAAGTTTAAAAAACGAAACCATGCTTAATAGTTCCTTAGTGTCTTGTTTCAAAATATCTTGTCAGAAATTCTGTATTCATATTTTGATCCTTTATCTGTTTTTCGAAAACCCAGAGGTCGTATTGCAGCAGTAAACTTTTGCACATGGTTTTCTTTCTTAGCGTCACATGCAGAGACCTTGTACTGGCATCAGCAGATACCCTTGTGCTCTTTGTACTGGCTCCGCCACGTTCCGTTACACAGATTAACGTAATTTTTGTAATCTTTTCTTTATTGCTGAATATTTTATGTTATTTCCAGATTTTTACCATTTATTTAAAAAACGAGCTTCTTGTACATGTTTGTTGCACTTTTGCAACAGTATAGCCATAGGGAAAAATTCTTGCAATGAAATTGCTGCCCAGTACTTTTACATGTCGATGAATATTTCCAGGTTTCCCTCCTAGAGGCTGCATTAATTTGTGTCTTTTACACACCACAGCCTTACCTGCGACATCAGAGTTTACTGATTCTCAGTATGGTATGTGAAACATCCGTTAGCTTGAGTTTCCATGGGGTTAAGCATTCACAAACTGAAGAACCATTGATTTGATTTTTTTGGTTTGTTAAAATCATGGTTTTACTCTATAGCAATGTATCTTCCCCCATGACTTCTGGTTATTTTAATCTTGTTTCCAGAAGTGCCCCCCCCAAACTTTGCTATATTAATTTAGAGCATAGTTAATTTTTTAAAATTAAGTACATTGCATTTTATTAGAGATTTATGAAAAGCAGTGTTATGCATCTCACCTTGGATCTCATAAATCCATCCGAATGTAGAATTTCTAGAATGCCTCAAAACAGATTAGCAAATATGTAGCCTTGCGCGGGTTGTTAGGTGTGGGCAGCAGGCTTTCTGTGGGTGTGAAAAGGTGTGGTTCTAGAAGGTGCTGTGGGAGCTCAGTCCAGGAGTATGTAAAGGGCAAGGAATGTGCCAGAGCTATTTCCCCTTTCATATTTTTGTTTTTTCTTTTAAAGGTTTTGCCCTTGGGAGAGCCACTGAACGGATAGACGCTTTCAGGAAAGTATGTACAGTTTTTTTCTTTGTTAACATGTAGTAAAAGATAGTGAGGGCTCCACAAGAAAATAGTAATTAGTCCCAGAACTTCCTCATGAATCCGTCAAAGGTTACTTATCTTATAAAAAGCCATGTCAAGCTAGGTGGTGGTGCACACCTGTCATTTCAGCACTCTGGGAGGCTGAGGCAGAAGGATCAGAAGTTCAAGCCCAGCCTGGATAACTTAGCAACTTAACAAAACCCTGTCTCAAAATAAAGAAAGGGTTGGGGATGTAACTCCACGTGAAGGCCCTGGGTTCAGTTCCCAGTACCACCAAAAATAAAAAAATAAAAAAGCCATTTCAGAAGTATCTTTGTTCTTTGCATCACTGCGGCCAGGCTTGTGATTGCTTATCAAAAGTATGAGGCAGCTGTGGAAGTTTGGATACTGACAGAATGTTCAAAGATGCCAAGGGATTGTTAAATGAAGTGCGGTAGTGCTACTAGGGTGGTTTTTTGTAAGTCCTTACCTTTTAGAAGTATATGCAAAAATGTTTGCATAGGTGAACTGTTTTATAATAAAATATTTTATAAAAAATGTTTTTGAAATCCAAAAAGAGATTTAGGAAAACATTTGCCTTCCTTTCTTCAGGCAAAGAACAAAGCAATTCAATATTTGCGTTACATAGAGCGATACGAGGACCACACGAGTGAGTGTTGCTCTTTCCCTCTGGATTTACAGTGCGTGTGGCAGAGTCTCTGTGGGCACCCGTGTTTCTCTGTTACTGCACTCTTACAAATACATGAAAGGTGGAAACAAACTTCATCTCGGGGAGGTTTGTAACACGAGTGAGGTCACAGTGGTCATCGTGGCCGTCGTGTGGCAACTGTCCAGGGTGGTACACAGTGTTCTGTTTTATTTCAAATGGCACCAAAGCCACGAACCTAATCCTTGTTGTGTTTATATTTTTATTCTCCAGTATTCCATGACATTTCATTAAGATTTAAAAGGACGCATATCAAGATGAAGAAACAACCCAGAGGTAACTAAGAAACTCTTGTATTAATTGAAGATAAACCATGACGGCATTCCCGTCCTCCCCTCTTGTTTTTGCTCCCCTTTCCTTGAGCTCATCTGGGCAGCACCGGCGTGGGAAGACCTGCGTGAGGCTTGGGGAGGACGAGGCTTTTGGGAAAGTGGACGGCAGGAAGCGCAAGGGAGGAGGAGAGAGCAGCGAGTGAGCAGTCGGGTCGGGCTGAGGGGAGCACGCGTTCCTCTGGGGAGCTCACTGTGAGGTGTTATTCGACGCTATTAGAAGTTGCCGTTTTTACGGTGCATTCGGTTCCTGTCACTCATCACCAGGTATTCTCTTCGGGGATCTTTTCGGTCTCTGCGTTGGAATGCAGAGGCCGGTGCCTGGTAAGCACTTGGCACACCCTCAATCCTCGTGACAAGTGCCGAGCGAGTCCACGATCTCCCCTGACAGAGCGTGGGGACGTAGGATCGGCCCTTCCTTTGTTGGAGACGAGCAGGCAGGCGGAGTTGCTCATGCCTGGTGGAGTCTGGGCGTAGGATTCCTAACCATTCAGGTTCACATTTCTCTTAACAGTTCTACAGTAAAACATGATTTCATATACCTCAGGTTATATAAACCTCAGAGAGCGTGGGTCAGAGAGGCGAAACATTTAAAACTCATACCAAAGCTTCTAGTGGAACTCTGCCAGAGCTGTGGCGTGGAAACAAATCGAGAGAGAAGAGTCAGAGCCAGTGCCAGTCGTGTTAACGCACTAGCAGGTCCCTTCCGCTTTAAAGTGATACTTAATCACTCAAAGCCCGGCGAAGCCCGTTTATTTTGTTAGTAAATAATGTTGAGTCGAGTACTTAGGCATCAGGTTGGAACTGTGCTGTTCTGCACGGTAATTACCAGCCAGGGGGGCGACTGAGCACCGAAAATGTGGCCCTCGAGGTCTAAGTGTCAAGTGCACGCCAGACTCAAAGACGCGGTCTGAAACAGAGTGGGAATTAACTCACCGGTGTTACTGCAGGGAGTGCATTTTGAAGTGATAATGTTTGGACACGTTTGCTTAATACGATACATTGCTAAAATTTATTTTTAAAAAACTTGTAAAAATACACTACGAGAAATCTAAAATTGCATATAAGGCTTCTGTTTCTAATTTACATCATATTTTTGCGGGACAGAGTTGGTTTAGACACATTTATAGCTGATTTCTTTTTCAAAGACTGCTACAATTTAAGAATGTACAAAGCCCTGGGTTCACTCCCCAGCCTCACAAAATAACCGCAACAGCAAGCCTCCTACAATTTTAATTTAAACGAATCTTTTGTCTTTTAGTCAAAGCTGTACTTTTAGGTTTTTATATAGTTTAAACCATTACCTCTGCATTAAGGCTAGATATCTTGTTTTTGAAGCTAAAACCGTATGGTACTTCATAGACGTTTCCTGAACTATGTTTCTATGCATTACTTTTTCTGTGAGGAGATGGTAATGTCACCCCAAAAGGGGTGCCAGGTGGGAAAACTGGGTTGAGGAAAGACAGAAAGACGTTTACATGTCTTGTGTGAATTGCAGAGTTTTTTTGTTTTTTTTTTTTTAATGTGGGTACCAGGAGTCAAATTCAGGACCTTGCACTTGCCAGCAGGTGCTTGTGCCACTGAGCAATATCACTGGCCCCTTTTTTTCCTTTATGTGGGTACCGGGAGTCGAACTCAGGACCTCGCGCTTGCCAGGCAGGCGCTTATGCCGCTGAGCTATCTCACCGGCCCTGTTTTGTTTTGTTTTTGAGACAGGGTCTTGCTATGTAGTCCAGGATGTCATTGAACTCACTGTGTAGCCCAGGTTGGCCTCGAACTTGTAGCAATCCTCCTGCCTCAGCCTCCCAAGGGTTGGGACGACAGGCCTGCGCCACCACACCTGGCCTATGGCAGCATTTTGTGCAGTATAAATCTCCCAAGGAAAACTGGAAATGCAAGCTCCCCTCAGAACACTCGTACCTAGGCTTCAGGACAGTATTTGGCTCTTCACCCAGTGCAGCAAAGGATTTCCCATAAAAACACACGAACGCACGCACCGATGGAACTTCTGTTACACAGCTGTGTTCGGGCACAGCCCCTGCCTGGCAGCTTGCAAAGTGCAGTCCGGCGATCACCGCAGGGCTGTGACTGCCGTGACATGGCGACGTCTGCCGTGTGTGGAGCGTCCGCCGTGGCCCCGGCTGGGTACGGCATCACCTCCCTTGGTCTCATCGAGCTCTGCCAAGCCGGCAGTGCGGGAGGAGGTCTCCTGCCCGGGTTGTCCAGCAGTGGGGCAGAGTCAGAGTCCACCTTCAGCTCCTTCCAAAGCCTGCCTCACGCCCCTGTCAGCCCCTCCAGGTGTGTGCGTCCGTCCGTATCTGTATGTGGATGCGCGATATTCGTACAAGTCCCGTGTGTGTGTGATTCCACAAGGAAGGACAAGGAGCCCATCATAACGTCTTTCGCACCCGCTCCGGTATAGCTAAGGAGTCCGTGGTTAGTTTGCTGTCTGAAGTAGGACTGTTCTAGGTGAGAATATGTTACATACTTACATCCAAATGTAGTTTGGACACACGGATGCTAAGTTACTAGGAGCAATCAGAAGCTAGAGAGCCAGTAATACTCAATTTCTAGAGTAGATCTTTAGCTTAAAGCAGGCAGGTGTGTGCCAAGTTTTGTGTCTGGCAAATCAGAACGTCTAAGCTCGGGGCCTTTTGCTCTCCCTCACTCCCATGTGCTCTGCCCAAGCCCTGACCTAGGCTCTGGGGACTGTGTAGTAAGCTAACTGTCCTGGCCCTCGTGGGGCTGTGTGCCACTGAGGAGACACCTTGGGTAAGAGGCGTCATGGAGTGTCTGAATGCTGTGATCAGAGCGCCACAGCAGGGTTGGCTGGGGGGGGCGGGGGCGGGTGTCACCTCCAACAGCGTAGTCAGAAGCCTCTGAGGAGGAGCAGTTGGAGCGCAACCTTGAAGGTGAGGGGGCGAAGGGCGAGGCCTGGGAGAACAGGGAACCCAAGTACAAAGTCCCCGCTTGGAAGAGCCAGTGCGAGGAGGGCATGTATGTGGACGAGGTCAGCGAACTGTGCAGGGTTCAGGCCTGGAAGCCTTTGTAGCTGCGGAGTCTTTCGTTTCTATTTTGTTTTAATTCAGGGAGCAGTGGGAAATGAGGGGTTTTAATCATGAATAGCATTTGGCTTATGTTTTTAAAGCTCTTGTGGAAAGGATGACAAGAGGACAAGAGTAGGGCAGATGGCTGGAGGGGAGCGATTCCAAGATTTTAAGGCTAGGAAGAAGGGGAGAGGGCTTGGCCAGTGGCTGGGAGGGTAGTTAGGAGCGGGAATGTCACCAAAGCAAACAGAGGAGGTTTTCTGGATTAGGGGGCAGTGGACATCTCCGCTCAGTGCAGCTGGGCACTCAAGGGTAGGGCAGATGTGCCCCTTGAGCCTTAGCATGGGTGTGGGTGTCAGGGATTTTCAGGCACTTGGCAGTCTTCACAACAGCCCGGGTTTTGGCCCCCGTGTTTAAGAGACGCGTGTACCTAATCTGTTTGACCTTACAGCATCCTGTTGAAGTGAGCGCCATCTTGGAAGCTCATTAAGTCGTTCAGGGTCCCCCAGTGGGAAGTGGTGAGGTTCAAATGCTGTTCCCCACATCTAGAGCTGGAGCCATCTGGAAACCAGCAGAGTGAGTGACAGCACAGGTTTCCCACCCCGGCCTTGCCTCTCCCCTAGGTTACGGCCTGCACTGCCACCGGGCCATCATCACCATCTGCCGGCTCATTGGCATCAGGGACATGTACGCCAAGGTGTCTGGGTCAGTCAACATGCTCAACCTCACCCGCGGCGTCTTCCAGGGCCTCTCCTGCCAGGTAACGGCCCTGGGGTCTGGGGCAGGCTCTGGTCTGTGTTTCGGGCCACAGTGTCCAGGGGCCCCCTGGAGATGCTCTTGGGACCACCTGGACATTCTTTGCTGCCTGTGGCCATGTCAGGTTAGTCAGAGCCACCAGAGAGTTGATGATAGCTGACCTTTCAAGAAATACCTCAGGTTTTTTTTTTTTTTAGTACACGTTTGCAGTACATGATGATTACATTCATTATGGGGAGTTGGTACATGTGCCTAACATATCTTAATTTCTTTTCATCCCCTTCCCCTCCTCCCCTCTCTCCTCCCTCCATCTCTTGATTCCCTCCCTTTTTACAAAAGAGCTGTTTCCCTGTTTCCTAGTATTTTTTAATACTAAAAGAGAAATTATGTGATACTTAAGTTTGTGTGTCTGTTTCACTTCATATTATGGTCTCGAGCTGCATCCATTTTCCTACAAATAACTCAAGTTTTCCCTCTTTGTGACTGAGTAGTATGCCACTGTCTATAAATACCACATTTTCTTTATCCATTCATCCTTTGATGGATATATGGGACTTCATGAGTTTTTTAAGTTTCAAAATTCAGTATTTTTTAAAGCCAGTAATTATAATCTATATTTTATTGTGAAAAGAATATGTACTTGACTGCAGTTCCAAATGTACTGTAAACTAAAAGAGCAAGTCCATTTCCTAAGTCAGCCCCTCCAGGCAGTCCCTCTTATGCAGCTCCCACGTGGCTCCAGGAATTTTGAACCAAATCTCAGACATCATTTGATTTCATCCATTAATACTTCATATTCCTAAAAAATTAGCAGTAACTTAGTATCATCAAATACCCAATCTGTTCATACAAATGTCTCCATTTGTCAGATTTTTTTTTTTTTTTGTAGGTACCGGGGGGGTCAACCTCAGGACCTCACACGCCAGCAGGCGCCCGTGCTGCTGAGCGATATCACCGGCCCCTTTTTTCGTATGTGGGTTCTGGGAGTCGAACTCGGGCCCTCGCGCTTGCCAGGCAGGTGCTTATGCTGCTGAGCCATCTCACTGGCCCTGTCAGATTTTTAAGAAACAGTTTTATGTAATTTGTTTGACTTAGGCTGCAGAAAAAGTCAGCCTATGCTAAGTGTTTGCTACGTCTGTTATGTCTGTAGGTTTTCCTCTTTCCCTGTATGTGCCAGGCAAGTGCTCTACCACTGAGCCCCACCACACCCCAGACTTGTCTTTTTTTTTTTTTTAGAAAATCAGGTTGTTTGTCCTGTAGTGTTTCCCAGTCTGGTGCCAATTAAATACCTGTGCGTCCTTATTGTCTTCTCTTCCTTGTATTTCCTATAAATCGGTACTTAGATCCAGGGGCTTGATGAGACTTGAGTTCAGTTTTTGGCACAGCAGAGTACATAATTAGGGAGTTTGGATTCCCCATCCCAATTCGGGCTGGGGAGGTGGGGCTGAGATGATTCCACCCATGACAGATCACCATAGTTTGGCCCCAAAACACATTGTCCAGAACCAACTGATAATGGCATTTAATGAATGGCTTTTAATTTTATGGTATTCTTTATTTCTTGCCAGGAAACCCATCAACAGCTGGCTGATAAGAAGGCGCTGCACGTGGTAGAGTTCCGGGAGGAATGTGGCCCTCTGCCCATTGTGGTCGCCTCCCCCCGGGGGGCCTTGAGAAAGGACCCGGAGCCGGAAGATGAGGTTTCAGACATCAGACTGGACTGGGAGGATGTGAAGTCCACACAGGGAATGAAGCGCTCTGTGTGGGCGGGTGTGAAGCGAGCCGCCACCTGACCTTCCTCTGCCCTCCCGTGGCCTGGTGCCATCCACCCCCCTCACACCCTGGGGCGTTGCCTTCTTTCTTGCAGGAAAGTCCAACCGTAACACCTTCATTTGCAAATAAACAATCTCTGCTTTGATGTATTGAGCACATGGTGTATAAACTACTAACGTGCATGTGAAAGTGGCCTTCTCGTACACAGCATACGGTCGGGTCTTATTTTTTGATGCCATCTGATAATGTCTTGGTGTATTTAGATTGTTGCCATAAAGTAACGAGGTATTGAATTATTATCTGGTGTACTTGTTACTGGTTTCTATTCATTGCCCTTGTTCTTTTTTCCTATTTTAGTCTTTCAGTTTCTTTTCTGCTCTTTTTTTTTGTGTATGTGTGTGTGTGTGGGTACCAGGGGTCGACCTCAGGACCTCGCGCGCCAGCAGGCGCCCGTGCCGCTGAGCGATATCACCGGCCCTTTCTTCGTATGTGGGTTCTGGGAGTCGAACTCGGGCCCTCGCGCTTGCCAGGCAGGCGCTTACGCTGCTGAGCCATCTCACCAGCCCCTTTTCTGTCTTTTGATATCATTTTTTTCTCCCTTCTTAGCACATCAACTATTCTTTAGTTTTCTTAGTGATTGCTCTAGAGTTTGCAGTATACACTTACAGCTGACCCGAGTCCACTTTCAAATAACGCTGTACCACTTCCAGGATGGCGCAGGGGCCTCAGAATCACCAAGTCTCCCGCCCCTCCCTCCTTTCCCGGGCAGCACCACTCCTGCTTTTCACACCCGCAGAAGCGATTCTCATGAGCACATCGTGGCGGTTACTGTTTTGAACAGATGCATCTGGTAGTCCGCCCAAGGACGTAGCCAGTGTTTACCTTGCCTTCCCATGCGCCTTCTCCGCTGCTCTTCTTTTCTTCATGGACGTCTGCGTGTCTGACCCGTGTCATTTCCTTCTCTCTACAAGAACTTCTTTCAGCATCTTTCAAGCCACGTCTGCTGGCAGCAGAGCCTCTCAGTGACATCTGCGTGTCCTGTCCCCTTCGCTCCTGAGGGGTAGAGTCACAGGATACTGATTCTAGGTCACGGGTTTTCTCAGCAGTTCGAGCTTTTCATTCTCTTGCTTGCATGGTTTCTGAGGAGCTTGTGGATGTCATTTTAATTTTTGCTCCCCTAATAGGTAGGGTGATTTTCCTTTGGCTTCTCTTTAGGATTTTTTCCTCTACTTTTGGTTTTCTGTGGTATGCATGTGATATGCCTAGGTATAGTTATTTTTTGTTTCTGTTTTTTGAGATAGGGTCTTACTATGTAGCCCAGGCTGACCTCGAACTTGCAGTCCTGCCTCAGCCTTCTGAGTGCTGGGATTGCAGGTGGGCGCTGCTGCACCTAGCTGTTAAACATTTTCTTTTTTTATCTCCAGCATTTGTTATTGATTCTTCCTTAGAATTTCCATCTCTGCTTAGATTACCAACCCTTTTTTGAATGTTGTCTACTTTCTCCATTACAGCCTAGCATATTAATCTGTTTTATAAGGGGCAATAAAAATATGAATATTTAAATTTTTAAAAACTTATTACAGTAAAAGACACATTGCTTTAATCCCCCTCAAAATCCTCTCTCTTGCTTCAGACGTACTCATCCCATCACTCTGAAGCGGTTCTGGAAGTCATTTTTTGTGTGGGCAGTTTCGTCTTACGACAGTGCTCCGTGTCACCCATCACTCCGGGTATAGCAGTTTCTGTCAGATAGCATTGCAGGGTGTCCTCGTCCACCTTATTCCCCCATCTTGCACTGTGCAGCTCTTTCCCAGAGTCCGAACGACCGTGCAAGGTAAACATTTGTAATTGACTGGGGACATTGGGGCAGCCACAACAGCACAACTGAAGATACTTGGGAAAGAAGACTTCCCATTGCTTCAGAAAGTGGGACAAGTGATGGGATAACTGTCTGAAGTGAGGGGGAGGATTTTGAGGAGTGTGTCTTTTATTGCAAGAATTTTTAAAAAATTTAAAGTCATTGTATTTTTAGATTATACCTTGTAAAAATTCCTGTGCTCATAACTCCTTCACCCCTGTCACGTGAGTGCTTCTGATGCCTGCTCCGTCTCTTCTAACTGCGTGTCTTGCCTTTAGTTTGCCTGGCAGCCGCACATGATGTACTGAGTGAGAGGGGCCCCCTTGTCTGGGCTTGAGTGACGTAGGGAGGTGAGGTGCGGGGGAGGGAAGGGTCTTCGGGTCTGTGATCAGGTCCCAGTCTTTCGGTGAGTCTAGTAGATTTTCACCCTGGGACCTGGAGGTAGAACTCCCTCAAGTGCAGGGGCCCCTTGTGAGTCCCCCTGAAGTTTTCAGGTACCTGACTCGCCCCACACGGAGCCCCCAGCAGTTCATCAAGTTACCACCAGCCCTTCCCAAGGTGTATGTGGAAGTGTTCATAGCAGCTTATTTGCAGTAGATGAAACCCGGGAACCGTGCAGATGCATGTCAGCGGGAGGATGGATGCACGGGCCTCTCGCAGGCTGGTCTTGGAAGGCAGAGAACCGTGGTGTAGTGGTAACAGTTGGTTATTAGCAATAGGAAGGAACAAGCTGTTGACACTTAATGTGGATGAATCCCAAAATATTTATGGAGAGTGAAAGAAGCCAGAGCCCCCTGCCCAAAGACATACTGTATGACTCCCATTTGTGCAGCATTCTAGAAAGTGCAGGCTAATCCATTGTGTCAGGAAGCGGGTCAGTGGTTACTGAAAATGGGAGGGAAGAAGATGGGCATGAAGGGACAACTGGAGGGGAGGACAGATATGGTCAATATATTGGTTGTGGTGATGGCTTCACAGTGGATTCGTGTCGAAACTTACCAAAGAATATGCCCTAGCCATGCAGATCCTTATTTAAACTTCACTGAAACTGTTTTTAAAAGTTAGCTGCAACCACCAGGAGGCAGAGAGAGCTCCCTAACCAGTCCCTGCTCCTTTATTGAGTGCTGCAGTGTGGAAGTTGGTTGCAGGGGAAGCCTGTCTTTTGCAGTCAGAAATGCTGACCTCTGACATGGCTAAATTATTCCTGGTCAAGTGCTAGGCTTGGGATATTCAGGGCCTGGAAGTACCGATTAGTAAACTGATTGCATTTAAGCTCTCAGGTTTGTGCTACAAATACTGTCCACCCACCCCTCGCTCTTCCATTGAGCTACAACCCCACTTTTTTTTTTTTTTTTTTTTTTTTATTTTAAAGAGAAGAAAAAACAAAACAAATCAAAAGAAGAACAAATTTTCAAACAAACATAATAGGAGGGTAACAATGGTTAATACATTACGTATTACTATCTTTAAGTTAGTTATTCAGGACACCAGACATTAGCATTCAATTGTCCAAACATTATTGGCACAAACCTTACTCTTCAATGAACTAAGTAAAAATGGTAGTGTATCTATCTTAACCATCTTATATATATATATATACAATTTTTTTCCCTTTCCCTTCTTTCTTTTCCCTATTCCAGTCTCTCTTTCCTTTTGACCAGTTTCTTTTTGATTCACCATGTCTATTGTACATTTTGGATCTTATTTACTCTTTCAGTTTCTCATACTAGAGAGATAATACGATGCTTACACATGTGCTTCTGGTTTATTTCACTTATGAGTATTTTCTCGAGTTGCATCCATTTACCTATAGAAGTCTCCAGTTTATCCTTCTTTATGGCTGAATAGTACTCCATTGTATAAAAATACCACATCTTTCTTATCCATTCCTCAGTTGATGGGCATTTGGGTTGTTTCCAAGATCTGGCTATTACAAATTGTGCTGCTATAAACATGGGTGCACATATATCGCTGTGGTACGATGTTTTTAATTCTTCTGGGAAGATGCCCAGAAGGGGAATAGCTGGGTCAAATGGGACCTCCAACCCTAGTTTTCTGAGGAATCTCCACACTGACTTCCACAGTGGCTGTACCAGTCGACACTCCCACCAACAGTGAAGAAGGGTTCCTTTTTCCCCACAGCCCCTCCAGCATTTGTTATTAGTTGATTTCTTAATAGTAGCCATTCTTTCTGGGGTGAGATGGTATCTCAGTGTTGTTTTAATTTGCATCTCTCGAATGACTAGTGATGTTGCACATTTTTTTGTATATTTATTTGCCATTAGTATTTCTTCATCTGAGAAATGTGTATTCATCTCAGATGCCCATTTTTGGAGTGGGTCTTTAAATTTGGGAGGTCTGATTTTTTTGAGTTCTTTATATGTTCTCGATAGTAATCCTTTGTCTGAGGAACAGCTGGCAAACATTTTTTCCCACATTGTGGGTTGTCTCTTCACTCTGTTGGTGGTTTCTCTTGCTGTGCAAAAGCTTTTTAATAAGATGAGATCCCAGTTATTGATTCTTTGGGATAGTTCCCGTGCGGTTGAGTTTTTATTCATAAAGTCTTTGCCTACACCAATGTCTCCAAGGGTTTTACCTATCCTACCTTCCAGCAGATTTAATGTTTCTGTTTTAATATTTAGATCTCTGATCCATTTTGAATTTAGTTTAGTGCATGGTGAAAGATATGGATCTAGTTTTAATCTTCGGCATGTGTAGAGCCAGTTTTTCCAGCACCATTTATTAAAGAGGCTATCTTTCTTCCAGCGAATGTGTTTGGCACCTTTGTCAAAGATAAGGTGGCTTAGTATGTCTGGGGTTGTTTCAGCATCCTCTAATCTGTTCCATTGATCTTCAGGTCTGTTTTTTTGCCAGTACCACACTGTTTTTATCACAGTAGCTTTATAGTATAATTTCAAGTCGGGGATAGTGATGCCCCCTGCCTTGCCTTTGTTGCCCAGAATTGCCTTTGCTATTCTAGGTCTCTTCTGATTCCAAATGAATTTTAGGATTGTTTTCTCTAATTCTGTGAGATATGCTGTTGGAATTTTGATTGGAATTGCATTAAATCTGTATAACAATTTTGGAAGTATGGCCATTTTCACTATATTGGTTCTTCCTATCCAGGAGCAAGGGATATCTTTCCATTTTCTGATATCCTCTTCAATCTCCTTTTTCAGAGTACTGTAGTTTTCAGTATAGAGGTCTTTTACATCCTTCGTGAGGTTGATTCCTAGGTATTTCATTTTTTTGGATGTTATTGTGAAAGGTATTGTTTCCCTAATTTCTCTTTCAGTAAGTTTGTTATTTGTGTACAGGAAGGCTATTGACTTTTGAATATTGACTTTGTATCCAGCTACACTACTGAATTTGCTTATTAAATCTAGCAGTTTTTTAGTGGAGTTTTTGGGGTCTTCTGTGTAGAGTATCATGTCATCTGCAAATAATGATAATTTAACTTCTTCCTTTCCAATCATTATTCCTTTTATTTCTTTCTCTTGTCTAATCGCTCTGGCTAAAGTTTCCAGAACTATGTTGAATAAGAGTGGGGACAGTGGACATCCTTGTCTTGTTCCTGATTTTAGAGGGAAGGCTTTCAGTTTTTGGCCATTTAGTATGATATTGGCTGTTGGTTTGTCATAGATAGCTTTTACCAGATTGAGATAAAGACCCTCTATTCCAATTTTCTGTAGGGTTTTTATCATGAAAAGGTGCTGGACTTTGTCAAAAGCTTTTTCTGCATCTATTGAGATGATCATGTGATTTTTGTCTTTGGTTCTGTTAATATGCTGTATTACATTTATTGATTTACGTATGTTGAACCATCCCTGCATCCCTGGGATGAATCCAACTTGGTCATGGTGTATAATCTTCTTGATGATTTGTTGGATTCTGTTTGCCAGTATCTTATTAAGGATTTTTGCATCTATGTTCATTAGGGAGATTGGCCTGTAGTTCTCTTTCTTAGTTGGGTCCTTCTCTGGTTTTGGTATCAGGGTAATGCTTGCTTCCAGGAATGAATTTGGGAGTATTGCTTCCCTTTCAATTTCATTGAAAAGTTTGAGAAGTAGGGGCGTTAGGTCTTCTCTAAATTTCTTGTAGAATTCAGCACTGAATCCATCAGGGCCTGGGCTTTTCTTTGTTGGGAGGTTTTTAATTACATCTTCAATTTCATTGGCTGATATTGGTTTATTTAGGATTTTTAAATCTTCTTGATTCAGCTTTGGTAATTCATACGAATCTAGGAATCTGTCCATTTCTTCTGCATTTTCCATCTTAGTAGAATATAAATTTTCAAAATAGGTATAGATGATCTTCTGGATTTCTGCAGGGTCTGTCGTGATATCACCCTTTTCATTTTCAATTGCATGGATTTGAGTCTTTTCTTTTCTTTTTTTAATAAGGTTGGATAAGGGTTTGTCAATCTTATTTATTCTTTCAAAGAACCAACTTTTTGCTTCATTGATTCTTTGTATTGTTTTTTTATTCTCCAATACGTTAATTTCTGCTCTGATCTTTATAATTTCCTCCCTTGTACGGGCTTTTGGCTTAACCTGCTCTTCTTTTTCTAGAAGCTCGAGGTTCACCCTTAAGTTGTTTATTTGCGCTTGCTCTATTTTCCTGATATAAGTGTTTAATGCTATAAATTTCCCTCTTAGGACTGCTTTCATTGTATCCCATAAGTTCCGGTATGTTGTACTGTCATTATCATTCAGTTGTAGAAAGTGACTAATTTCTTCTTTAATTTCATCTGTGACCCATTGGTTGTTCAGGAGGATGCTGTTTAATTTCCATGTGTTTAGGGAGTTTTTGTGGGATCTTTTGCCATTGATTTCCAATTTCATTGCACTATGGTCTGATAATATGCATGGGATAATTTCAATTCCTTTGCATTTACTTAAGCAGGTTTTATGAGCTAGTATGTGGTCTATTTTGGAGAACGTCCCATGTGCAGCTGAGAAGAATGTGTATTCTGATGTTGTGGGGTGGAACACTCTGTAGACATCTACTAAGTCCATTTGTTCAAAAGTTTGGTTCAGTTCTACTATTTCA
This sequence comes from Erethizon dorsatum, assembly GCA_028451465.1. Lineage (NCBI taxonomy): Eukaryota > Metazoa > Chordata > Mammalia > Rodentia > Erethizontidae > Erethizon > Erethizon dorsatum. The sequence continues at coordinate 9,679,072 of CM051824.1, forward strand.
TTATTGATTTTCTGTCCAGTTGATCTATCTTTTTGTGACAGTGGAGTATTGAGATCTCCCAATACAATTGTATTAGTGCTTATTTGATTTTTCATGTCCTTTAGTACTTGTTTTATATAGCTGGGTGCATTGGTATTTGACGCATATATATTTATGATCGTTATCTCTTCCTCTTGGATTGTTCCCTTTACCAGGATGTAATGACCGTCTTTATCTCTCTGAATTCTTCTTGGCTTGAAGTTCACTTTGTCTGCAAAAAGAATAGCTACCCCTGCTTTTTTCTGGGTTCCTGTGGCATGGAGTATTGTTTTCCATCCTTTGACTTTCAGTCTATGAATTTCTTTCTGAATTAAATGTGTTTCTTGTATACAGCATATTGTTGGATCTTGCTTCTTGATCCATTTTGCCAGTCTGTGCCTTTTGATTGGTGAATTGAGACCGTTAACATTGATGGTTAAAACTGATATGTATTGACTTGTCATGATATTTTCCTGTTGTTGGTTCCCACTCTTTGTTTTTCCGCTTTCCGGCTATTTAATTATTTGCCCTGCCTGGTGGATTCCTTCTGTTGGGGTTCCTATCTCTTTCTAGAATGTCCTTCAGAACGTTTTGGAGTGCTGGTTTGGTGGTCATAAATTTTCTCAGATGTTCTTTGTCATGAAAGTATTTTATTTCTCCATCAATTTTGAAAGATAGTTTTGCAGGGTACATCAATCTGGGCTGAAAATTATTTTCCTTTAGAGCTTGCAATACATCATTCCAAGCTCTTCTTGAATTGAGGGTTTGTGCTGAAAAGTCAGCTGTGATTCTGATGGGTTTTCCTTCATAGGTGATTTGTCTCTTCTCCCTAACAGCTTTTAAGATTCTGCCCTTCTGTTGAATTTCTGGGATCTTGACTATAATATGTCTGGCTGAAGTTTTTTTTTGATCATGTCTAGTTGGTGTTCTAAAAGCTTCACTTATAGGGGTGTCAAATTCCTTTTCTCTTCCAGGAAAGTTCTCCCTGATTATGTCTTTGAACAAGGTTTTAATGTCGTTGATGCTATCTCCTGCTTTTTCATTTATTCCAATTATTCTTAAGTTGTTTATCTTTGAGTCATCTAGCAGCTGCTGAATTGATTTTTCATGGTCCCTTGCTATTTTTAAGAATTTTTCCATTTCATGATCACTAATTGCAAGCCTGTCTTCTATATCTGAGATCCTGTCCTCGCATTGGCTTATTCTGCTACAAATACTTTCAATGGAATTTTTTATCTCTTGGATATCTGCTTGAATCTGCCTTATGGATTCCATTTCTTTCCTATGCTGAGCATTCATGGTTTCTATAGTTTTCTTAAGTTCATCTATTTTTTTGTCTGTATCAGCTATAGTGTCCTTAAGCATGGTCTTCATTGTAGACATTATCTCTGCAGTTATCTGTGAGATTATTTCTGTTTTAATTTTTTCCAGAACCTCATTCAGTTGCTTTGTTGTTACCACTTCAGATAGGCCAGGTGGGTGGCTTTCGGATTGTCCCACCTCGTTGCTCCCTAGGTTTGCCTTTGGTGAATTGGATGTGTGTGGTTGCATCTTGTTTAAGTGTCGTCTCATTTTTTCTTTCTTTAATTCCTGGGGTGATGTTTGCAAATTACCTATAGTAGGTTACTTTATTGCTAGTGTTTAAGATCTTTAGAAGATGACTACTTCTCTGCAGTATCTTCCAAGTGGAGCTTGCTTTTAGGTTTTGAGCTTTCTGCCAGATCCTACCTCTTCAATTCGTTGGGTATGCGAAGTTGCTACCTGTTTGGCCCAGTCCTTGATTCTTTGGTACTGTGCCACTGTATTTTCTGTGTCCCTTAGTCAATCTCAATCATGAAATATCAGGAAGGAAAGATGTTTAGAACAATTATTTCACATTTGGCTATAATGTTAACTAAAGCATCAAACACAGCCTAAAAAATGACAGACTGAGCTAACCAGTTATTTACCACTTTTAGCTGTATAGAGTTGCGGTTATATAACAAAATCTAAAACACACCAGAAAAATTATATGCAGTATACAAGTCCTATGTATGTCAATTTTTCCTTGAGGAGTTTAAATTTAAGATGAGTTAAGGAGGAAATAGAGTATTGGGAGAAGAGGAAGGAATTAGATGTAAGGTTAGAGGACCAAGAGGGATCCCACTAAAATTGGGACACTAGTGCAGAGGACAGGTGGTAGAAAGAGAAGGAAGGGATAAAAGGAAGAACAGATCACAACCACAATCACAAAGAAGTTAGAGGTGCTGTTTACACTCATATAAAAAACCAGAGAGAATAATGAAGGAAAGAGCAAATACACATACAGAAACAAAAACAAAGATAAAAACAATAAAACAGACAGATCAAAAATAAAACCCCACCAAAAAACAAAACAAAACAAAACAAAAACAAAAAAACCCTTCGCCAGAACAAAAAAAACAAATCAGTGAGAAAAAAAATAAAAATAAAAATAAAAAATAAAAATAAAAATAAAAAATATAAAAAGAATCAGTTCCAGGTGTTGACTCTGTTGTAGGCAGGTACCTTGTGACAAAGTCCTGTTCTGTGCAGGTCCGTCCCAGTAAGCCAGGAGCGCCCTCTGGCGGGCGGTGAGCAGAGCCGCGTACTTTCAGGCAGAGACCAGTCTAGCTCGCCTCCGCTCTCGCCGCCCTTTCACGATCCCTGGGCCTGAGAGGCTCAGCGTGCTGTCCGGAGCGCGGGTTCCCTGCACTGGTTCCCGCCGCTCTGGTTTTTCGCCACGCCCCCCACAATGGCGCCGGGCCAGTCGCTCTCTGGCACGGGACAGGTGTGGCTGAGAGTCCAGTCTCGTTCGCCTGTTGACCTCAGCACACTTTCGTGGGCTCAATTGAGAGGCCCTGTGCTGCCCTGTCCGGAGCACAAGTTCCCAGAGCAGTTTCCGAGCCGCTCTGAGTTTCGCCACACCCCCCACAATGGCGCCCGGCCGGTCGCTCTCTGGCGCGGGGCAGCTGTGGCTGAGAGTCCAGTCTCGTTCGCCTGCTGACCTCAGCACACTTTCGTGGGCTCAATTGAGAGGCCCTGTGCTGCCCTGTCCGGAGCACAAGTTCCCAGAGCAGTTTCCGAGCCGCTCTGAGTTTCGCCACACCCCCCACAATGGCGCCCGGCCGGTCGCTCTCTGGCGCGGGGCAGCTGTGGCTGAGAGACACTCACCGCCGGTCAGCGCCGTTCTCCGCCGCTCCCCTGCCCCGCCGCTGTCTCAGGATCCTCCGTGGGGGCTCCCTGGGCGCCAGCTGCCACCGTGTGTCCGTAGAATTGAGCCTCCGCCGGCGCTCCAACTCCCGGGATATTAGAAGGTGCACGCGCGCGGTCTGCTCCTTCTTTCCTTCTTCTTTGTTCTACACCCCCACTTTTGAGACAGGGTTGCACCAAATTGCCCAGGCTGGCCTCGAACTTGCATTCCTCCTGCTTCTGCCTCCCAAATTGCTGGGATTACGAGTGTGTGCTACCACATCTGGCTACTATCTTCCAAGAGTCACATTTGCTTCTCCTCTTGGGATGGGGTGGGGGATCAGACATTTTTCAGCTACGGGTCACATGTTCAAACAACTCATCACAACCCAAAATGTAAGGCAGGCCGTATTCTACCTTTTTAAAAGCAGATAGTAAGCTCCCCATCTCACGGGTGTGGCACACAGAGCCCACACTGCCCCCTGTGCTGAGAGAAGCGTCTGGCTGGGCATGGGCCAGGTGGGTGTGGGGCACACAGCGGGGGCTGCCAGGGGCACACGGGCATGCAGCAGTGCGGGGAGTGGGGGCTTCTGGCTCTGCAGCTTGCAAAGGAGTGGGTATCCCACAGGCACAGTGCTGCTGAGTTCTAAGAGGACTTCTTTCCAGAAACAAGGCAGGATGCGGGAGGAACTGAGCACCCAGCACAGGCAGGAAGCGCCTGATTGGAATGAGTAGGTGCAACTCAGTGACTATGCTGTGCGGCGATGGCACTGGCCACCGTAACTCTGCAGCCAAGCTGGGTAGAGGACCCTCTGCTTTTTTCTTGGAATTGAATCAGTGATTCCGAAGCCAGTGTGGTGGTGCACGCCAGTAATCCCAGCACTCAGGAGGCTGAGGCAGGAGGATTGCCATGAGTTGGAGGCCAGCCTGGACCACATAGTGAGTTCAAAGCCAGCTTGAGCTACACAGTGAGACCCTGTCTCAGAAAAACAAAAAATAAATCAGTGATTCGGGACCTTCAGAGATTTGCTCATTACTTTGATGTTGATGGAGACTCTCATTCCCACCAGGAATATTGCCCGGTGTACGTGTCCTGTGACCTAAGTGTTTTCACAGTGACCGTGGTAAGGGCTGATGGTTATTGAGCACTTACTGCACTAGACAAGTGTCGTAATCCACTTATACGTGTAAACAAGAGCCCTGGGGCGCTGAGATTCCCAGATTACATCACTTGCTCACGGTAACTGGGTGTGGCAGCACATGCCCAAGATCCCTGCAGTCTGGGAGGCTGAGGCAGGAGGATCTCAAGTTCAAGCCTAGCCCGGGCAATTTAGGGAGCTGCTGTCTCAAAATTTAAAAAGGCTGGGGAACCCAGTTCAGCATGAAGGCACTGAGTTCAATCCCCAGTACCCCTCCCCACTCCTGAGTGAACACTCGACTTTTCAGGCCAGGCTGCCCCAAGAAGGCAGGGCAAGTTCCTTCACCCAGGAATCCTTTTGGGGGTAGAGGGGAGAAGCCCATGTCCGAGACAGGAAAGAAGGGTCTCCGTCTGAGGAGTGAAGGGCTTTTTGCCTGGGGTGTTAAGGGCTGGGTAGGAGCTGTGCTTGTGTGTGGGAGGGAGAACCAGCTCTGTTGGAGGGTCGTGGCAGCTGTGTGTGAAGGGATGGGCCAGAGTCCTGGTGAATTGAGCCCCCACGGGACAGCTCAGAGAGGACAGCACCACTGTCCTATGCTCTGTGCAGGTATAGAACGCCTGTGCCTGAACGCGGCCTTCCAAAGGGGCGGGTGGGTGGGTGAGCGCCGTTCCAGTGCACTCCGAGGACACCACCGCGTGTCACCAAGCGTGTCAGACACCCCAGGGGACATCAGGAAGCGGCCAGGATCAAGCGGGTGACCTGGTGGGAAGGGGCTTGTGGAGGATGGACAGGCACAGAAAGAAACCCCTCCCCAAATGAATTCAGTATTCAGTGAACAGACGAATAATAGTTTTTATAAAGGGCTGTGTGGCCCCAGGCTGTCCTTCCTCTGGGTCCTCAGCTTCCCCATCTATAAAACAAGGGGACCAAGGGGTCATTCACTGGGGCTGAGACCATGGCCTCATGGTCACAGGGCCGAGCCCTGCTCACAGGCCCCTGCCCGGGCAGAAAGATCAGCCCCTGGCCGTGTCCTTACAGACGGGGATTCCTTGGGAAGAAGCTGCCCCCACCTCTTGGGTCTCACCCATGGGTGTCCACACAGCAGGGCTGCATTATTTTTGTCTCATCCCTGGAGAGCACCCATTTGTCCCTAGCAAACGTGACCCAGAAGGTTCCTAGCTAGGAATAGTGCAGATAGAAGGGAGGAGTCAGGCCGAGGTCTTTGCCTTACAAATGCGGCTGCTGCCTCACAAAATGGTGCCGACTCCAGGGCTGTGGGCGCGCAACTCGCCAAGCCCCGGCTCAGCAAGCGCTCTTCCAACCGTGGCATCCTTGGGCCAGGGAGGCAGCCCGGCGCCGTGCTCTCCACCTCCAGGGACTGGGCAGGGAGAGGTGGGAATTTCCAGCTGCACCGCCAAGGTCATTCCTGAGTCGTGTTGTCTGTGGCTGTCGGGAAACCCTTCATGCCTCGGGAGTTTAATGTCACTCGGGCCCTTTGCTAATGCTGGAACCATAGCGGTCTTCAGAGGAGCGCCCACAGCTGCCCTGGGCCACCCCTTCCTGACTTCTCCTTGGTGACCAGCTCCCGTCACCTCTGCAGGCTCCTCCTGGCTGATGCTGCGCAGGCCCACTAGGGATTCTGGTGGTGTTGCCCTCACTTTCGCCCCAGCCTGAGGAGCAAGGCTCGCCTTGGACCTCCACTCCCCTCACTCACCTGCCCTGGGGGCTCTATTCCTGCCCGTGCGCTGTGACCCAGGCCTGTGGGGGCCTCCAACAGCCCTCAACCTCTGCTCAGGGTAGGGGGGTCCCCTCCTGTCCCCCAGGGCCATCCTGGCCTCCCTCAGACTGTAGCTCTCATCCCAAAGCTGGCTTCCTCAAACAAGGAGAAGCCGTGCCCTCCCTGGGTTCCCTCTGGTCCCTCCCTTCCTCTGCTGAAATGAACACAAATGAGGAATTGCTCCCAAAGAAACTCCTTCAAAGCTCTGGAGAAGGAAAGGGACTTGACGGGGTTCGGAGATGAAGGCAGGCAGAACAAATGGCCAAACTTCAGAGAACAGAAACAAAAGCAGAACTTGGAGTGTTCTGTCAAGCAGCTTTGAGCAAAACAGGATACTGGTTTGCAGGAGCCAGAGCAAATGGACCTCTGAGGTGTTTTTGAGAAGGTAGTGGTTCTTTCTTAGTAACCGCATGTACTCAGGGCCAAGTGGGATTTCCCAGCTGGGGAGAACGGGTTTGGGTGAAATGCTGTGAGAGTAGAGAGGTTCGAGATAGTTCAGGAAGATGCAGTCTCTTACCCCACACACCTCAGGGATCCTGTGCATCTTAAGATGGCATGGCCAGAGCTGTTTGTGCTATTGGGACTCCTGGGACAACGTCTGCTCTTCTCTCAGCAGAGAGCCCTGAGGGACTTGCAGCAGCCATTTTGCTTTAAGCCTGTGAATCAGACATTGACCACATAACCCCAAATCTGTAGCGTCTGCTCCCATGTAGGGATAGGCCATGAGGTGAGCTGGGGTGGGCCATGAGGGAGGCTAGGTATTGAAGACCTGTTTATCATATCTTTGTGGGCCTTACCGAAGTGTCAAGGGTACCCAGTGTTGGGCAGGCTGAGAAATCTCCAAGAATCTGAGTCAGCCTGGTGTTGGTGGAGGTGGGGCTCACTGAAATGGTGGGAATGTTGCCTTCACCCTAACCGTGGCTGTCTCCCTGGCCTAAAGACTCACTCATCCCCTCCTCTCTGTGGAGCTCGCACTGTCAACAGCCTGAGATGACACAAGTCCTGGAGAGCACCCGAGCCAGCTGGTCACCCAAGTCGGGTGAGAGTGGGGGTGGCTGCTTGCCACCCAGCTGCTCCTTAACGCTAAGGCCACAGCTGGCTCCAGTGAGGCCCTGCCCTGGGATTCCCAGTCTCTCAGTGTCTGAAGATCCCTGCTTAATTATTACACAGATAATTCACAGGTAGGCCTGCTACCAAGACATCAATAATAGGCGCACTTCCAGTGATTGTTGATAGAAAACAAGACCTATAAAACCTGCTGTGCCTTCAGCAATATTGTTACTGCAGGCATCACGAATACATCTGTACATATTTGAAACCTAGCTCGTGAGTACACTGGACTGAAGATGGACGCTCAGATCTGGTTTCAAGGGCCCCTGGTATGGAAGCCACAGGTGTTTTAAATGAGAGTCCCTCCGAGTCCCCAGTGAGAGCTGGACATGGGAGTGTGCACCGGGCACACAGATTGCTGCTCCACTTTGGCTGGAACTGGCACTGGAGGATCTGGGTGTAAGGCCCTGAGTGCCATGTGGTCTGAGGCCCGCCAGGAACCCTCTATTTAAGGACAAGAAGGCAGAAGTTAGGACTTTCCAATGCTTTACAAGTCAGCTATTCCCAAACCTGGCTGTCCATAAAAGGCTTCTATAGGCTTCTTGAAAATGCTAGTTCCTGTGTCTACCTCTGGGCAACTGGATTAGAATCTCTAGGGCTTAGGCTCAGGGCTGTATTTCTTGTCCAGGCAACACACACAAAAAAACTATGTCAATTCCATGTATGCATCCAAAGGCGAAAATCCCAAACAAACCACAGTACACGTAAAAAGCAATGCTGCATTGAAAACTTCTGCATTTAGGCATCATTCACTTTTCTGGATGAAACTTTCTTGGTTTCCTTGGCCTTGGGAAGATGAAATTCCAAGACACCAAGAGGTGAAGACCGAATAAAGGGCTGCTCCTCGCTGGCTGTCTCCACCAGTGTGCAGTTTCTGCTGAGCCAGAAGGTCCTAAACTCTAGGCGGGTGGCTCACTGGTCCCGGAGGTGGGTACAGACTGTGGCTGTGAGGATGGCCAGTGGGCATGGGGTGTGCTGGGTGCTTGGTCAGAAACCACAGGATGGGGACATAGCTGGCTTGGTCCTTTCTTTTTCCAAGACCTGCACACATCTGCTCATTGGACAATAAATGTGCAATTTCCAAAGACTGACCTGACAAGGAAACTATGTAGACCTCCAAGACACTCTAGCCCCAGGTTGCCTTACAGGGAAGAGCCCATCATTGCTAGGGGAACTTACCGGAGCTCACGGTCCTATTTTATTCTTTCCATCTTTCTCCCTGAGAAAGAGAAACCATCACCTGAGAGGGCTTGGTGACCAGAGGTCTGCCAGTACAATGGCCCCAGATCAGCAACACTGGTTCGTCAGTGTAATCAACTAGAAATATGAGCTTAGAAGGAAACCTTGGAATCCCTCCAAAAGAAGCAGATAAAAGCCCCACCCATTCTTTTTTTTTTTTTTTTTGTGGGTACCGGGGGTTGAACTCAGGACCTCACGAGCCAGCAGGCGCCCGTGCCGCTGAGCGATATCACTGGCCCTTTTCTCGTATGTGGGTACTGGGAGTCGAACTCAGGACCTCGCACTTGGCAGGCAGGCGCTTATGCCGCTGAGCTATCTCACCGGCCCAACCCCACCCATTCTTGATCAAATCTCTTGGCAAACTAGGAGTAGAAAGGAACTTGCTCAGTGTGATAAATGGTACTTACCAGAATAAGTGCAGACCTGAATGGTGAAGCTTGAGGGAAATTTCTTCTGTTGCAGGAGGGAACAGGACATGTTCGCCTGTGTATCCACCTGTCAGCTCTGTCTTGGGGTTTTTTGGTCCAGCACAGAAAGCCAAAAGGAGGGACAGGAAGTAACAAAGCAGAATTCATGCGAGGGGAATTGTCCCCTGAGGTCATCCAAGAGGATCCACAGACTCTTAGCCTGAATCCAAGCAAGGCTCAGGTGACCCCATGCAGTTGACTGCATAGCATATACCATAAGGTGGTCAGTGCCCCGGCAATGGCTGATTAGGAAAAGGAACATAAAAGAGCCTCCGGTCATGGCCCACAGATTACCAAGAACACAGGCCACCAGAGGGTCCCATGCTAACTGAAATAAGCCAGGCACAGAAAGACCAACACCGGATGAATCACTCATATGTGGACTCTAAAAGTCAAACTTGTAGGAGTAGAAAGTAGTTTAATAATAATTATCAAAGAGTATGCCCACTAGTGATGGGTGTGACAATGGGCAGCAGTCACTATGTAAGTAATGCTGACTGAGTGCTCAGTGTCACCCTGGCTGTGTGTCACCCACTTCACCTGCCGCATCTCATCTGATCCTCATAGCTGCCCTCAGAAGGGACAGCCACAGACCAGAAACTAAAGAACTGGCCAAGTAGCCAGCTCATGTCACCAGCTAGCATGTGGAAGAGCCTAGGATTTAAATTCAGACTAGCTAACCAACAAAAGAAAACACTTACAATATTTATTGCAAGTATTAGTAGAAAATCTAGAATATGCTTGTGACCTGGAGAAAGGGAAGGTCTGCTTAAACTCAAAAAGCCAAAGCTGTGAAGATGGAGATTAATTGTTTGCCTACATCCACATTAAAGTTTCTTCTACAGGGTTGGGGTCGTAGCTCAGTGGTAGAGCGCTTGTTTAGCATGCACTTGTTTCATCCCTAGCACCAAAAAACAAAACAAACACTACAGTAAAATATGCCTCAAACTGTTAAAATATGAGGCACTTATGGGAGGAAAGGACAATCTTATAGAAAAACAGCCAAAAGTTGTAAATACAAAGAAACGCAAAAACTAAGATGCACATGAAAAAGACATGGAAATTCATAAAAATGAGGGAAATGCAAGCTCAAATGACATACTTTTGTACAAAAAGTAAGCATATTGATAGTATATGCAGTAAAGGGATGGGAAAATAGATTCTTTCATACACCTTGGGGACACATTTAACATCCACTAAGATTTTAAATGCGCATACACTATTACTCAGAAATTTTACTTTGGGCCGGTGAGATGGCTCAGCGGCATAAGCGCCTGCCTGGCAAGCACAAGGGCCCAAGTTTGACTCCCGGAACCCACATACGAAAAAAGGGCCGGTGATATCGCTCAGCGGCATGGGCACCTGCTGGCACGTGAGGTCCTGAGGTCAATCCCCAGTACCCACAAAAAAAAAAAAAAAAAAAGAAAGAAATTTTACTTCTTGGTGTCTACCCTGGAGAAATATTCCCTTCATTATAATACTGCTTTAAAACAGTGGTGAAATATATAACATTATTTATTTATTTAGTCTTTTCTTTGGAGACAGGCACTTGTTGTATAGCCCAAGCTGGCCTTGAACTTGCAGTGATCCTCCTGCCTCAGCCTCCCAACTGCTGGGATTACAGGCATGTGTCACCATGCTTGGTGAAATATGTAACAATCTGTCTCATTTATTTTCTTGTTGCTGAAACACAGTATCCAACACCCACAGGTTAAAAGAGGAAAGTTTTATTTCAGGTCACAGTTTGAAGAGGTTTCAGTCCATAGGCAGCTGGTTCCAAGGCAGTGGGACATGGCAGAAGGGCATGGCAGAGGAGAAACAGTCCATGGCAGGGTAGGCAGAAAGCAGTGAAGCAGAAGCATTAAGGCTCCCTTTCCCTTTTATCCCATCCAGGCTACAAGCTTTTTGGGTGGTGCCATCCACCCAAATGGCATTGTTTTCATAATCCCCTGGGTAGGCCTTCCCATTAGCCACACCCAGAGCTATGTTAAAGCCATCAGTGGACTAATTTAGTTATCACACCTCTAATCCATATTCACACACCCTAGATCCACCCACCTCCGAAAGCCCCACCTATGAGCTCACGAGACTTTGGGTGGGGGAACATCTAGATACAAGCCATAACACAATCAAACGGCCATTGACAGAAAGTTTTAACCAATAATGGATAAGGTGCATATTTCCTGACATGCAGAGCCCTTAGGACACATTGTGTGGAGAGAAGTCAGAGACAATCTGGAATGCCTCTACGTGCAAGCCTGTCAAATGCCAGCTTGTGTCCCTCAGACCTTTAAGACACATCAACCTTAGAGAGCTCTTTGCTTTGCAGAGGAGGCGAGGTGTGGATGGCCCTGCACCAAACAAGTGACCACTACCACCTCTGGGAGGGTCTAGCTGGGGAGCGATGGGAGAAGAGGAATTTCACTTTAATTTTGGTCGTTTAATTTGTTTCCAGGAGAAAGGTTGGTGATCGGCTCTGCATTCTTCCTTAGAGCTTCCAGCTTCCTCTTTCCCACACCTTTTATGCATCTATTTTTTTTTTTTTGTGGGTACCGGGGGTCTACCTCAGGACCTCGCCCGCCAGCAGGCGCCCATGCCACTGAGCGATATCACCGGCCCTTTATTCGTATGTGGGTTCCGGGAGTCGAACTTGGGCCCTCACGCTTACCAGGCAGGCGCTTACGCCGCTGAGCCATCTCACCGGCCCTATGCATCTATTTAGTCATCATTATGGGCTGACTCTTGTCCCTTCATATGTTCAAGTCCTAAGCCTGGTATCTCACAGTGTGACTGTCTATGGAGATGGAACTTTTACAAAAGTGATTAAGTTAAAATGATGTGAAGAGGGTGGACCCTAATCCAAGATGACTGGAGTCCTTACAGGGAGAGGAAATATAGACGAGAGGAGTGTGTGCAGAGGGGTGCAGAGGGCGCAGGGGGTGGCCCTTGGCCAGCCATGGGGAGGAGCTTCAGAATGACCCCAATCTCTGAAAGCCTGAAAGCTTTTCCCCTACACCAGGAACAGGGGAGGTGTCCCTGTGCTCAGTGGGTACCGGGAGTCTACACCCAGAATTGTGTTAAAGTGATCAAGAGAAATGAAGCAAGGAAAAGAAATAGCAGGCAGCTAAAGTGGAAAGGAAGAAGTAAAAATACATTCTTTGAAGATTACATGATTGTATATGTAGAAAACTCTAAAGACTACACACACACACACACACAACTAGTTTTATTAGAACTAATAAATGAATTCCACAAAGTAGCAAGATACCAAGTAAACACACCAAAATCTGTCGTGTTTCTATATGCTAATGATGAACAGTCTGAAAAGGAAATTATGAAAACAATGCCACTTACAATAGCATCAAAAAGAATAAAATATGAATCGAGGAAATGAAAGACACAATGAAAACTACAAAACATAGCTGAAAGAAATTGGAGAAGAAAGATTAAAGAATTCATAAGTAAATGGAAAGACTCCTCACATTCACGGGTTGGAGGACTCACAATTGTTATTATGTTGATACTACCCAAAGTCATCTCCATAGTCAATGCAGTCTCTAACAAAATACCAATGACAGTTTTGCAGAAAGAGAAAAACCCACCCTAAAATTCATATGGAATTGCAAGAGACCCCAAATAGCCAATGCAGTTTTAAAAAATAGAAATAAGGCAGAGGACTCACACTTCCTGATTTCAAAACTTACTCCAGAGCTACAGTAATCAAAAGAATGTGGTTTTGGCACAGGAAAGATGTTGACCAGTGGGGCAGAGTTGAGAACGATGCTTTTGAGAAAGAAGCTGAGACCAATGGGGGAGAAGACAAACCGTTGGGAAAACTGCAAAAGAATGAAGTCGAACCATTTCCTGATACCGTATAAAAATTAAGGAAGTGGGGAGAAAGATGCAATATGTAAATGTGTATGTACCAGTTCTACCAGGACGAATATAATTATTATGTATCTCTCACAAATGGATGTCAATAATAAAAAATAAAAAACTGAAGATGAATCAAAGACCTGAATTTAAGGCCCAAAACGTGACTCTCAAAAGGAAATGGGGAAAGATTCATGATGTCAGATTTGGCAATGAGTTTGCCAGCTGATACGGAGGCCCCAAGAGAGCCAAGACCATGCAGAAATCAGGGCCTGAGCCCGCAGCTGCCAGCATAGAGGTGGCCAAGGAAGGCTGGGGTTCTTTTGGTGCTCGTACCTCTCCTGCCCCCAACAACTCACCTCAGACCTCTGACAGCATCTGCAGCCACTGTGTCTGGAAGTAACTTGTGCGGTGGTTTCTTAAGCAAGTTGGAGGGTCCCGACTGCCACTTGCAAATTGGACCTTTTCCCTGTGGCCTTGCTCTCCTACCTTAGCAAGAAGAACATTCTTGTGGTGACAAAAAATTCTGGGCAGGAAAGAAGGGGGGTCCTGAACCAGCTGGCCTGTGCCAGGAGTGGGAGCCCTCTGCTCAAACCTGGCCACTGTCGGGGCCACTGTTTCCTGCAAGCCCCGAGAGTGAGATGCTGGTTTCCAGGGCCCAAACCAAACAGAGCACAAGCAGTACACAGCCACTGGCTTCTTCACACGCCTCACCTGGGTCCCTTTAGGGAAAAGATGAACACAATTCCTATTTGAGCTGCAGTAAGCATTTTGTGAGTTCTAGTTTTCTGCCTTTCAAATCTCTAAAAATCCATTCGGACACCTCCGCAGCCTCCATGAGGGTGTCCTTGCAGATTTTGAAGGGTCTCTGGCTAAAATGCAAGCAGCTTTGGGAGCAGTAGCTTTTCAAGCCTGAAGGGGAACCAGGCCAGCTGAGAACCTATGTCTAGCCCAGCCTGGGGACTAGGGTGATGGTGAGGACCCAAGTGGGAACACTGAGCATGCTTTATTCTGGGTGACATTTCTGCCTGGTGCCCTACCAGGGCACAGCGCCAGGCTCAGCCAATTTGCAGGGATGTTGGCTGGGCCTGATTTAGCTCCAAGGAACCGAATTCCTCATCTGCATGGTGGAAAAGATAGCAGCATCTACCTAAGTAGGACTGTTGCAAGGTGACAGCAAAGAAAGCAGATGGCACTTTTAAGCTTCCATCCTATGGAGACTACACACTGGCCACTTGGGACCTCATGTTTAACAGAGGAGGGGACAATGTCCAGCTGAAGGGGAGGTGCAGAAGGAGCCCAACGTTGACCAAATGGTGGTTTTCTCTGTCCCTCAGGACCTGTTTCCCTCCACCTTCCTGCCAAGTGAGGCTGAAACCCGGTCCCTTCCTCTGCAGGGAGCACTGGGAGAATCCCCCAAGGGTCAGTGCTTTGCCTGTGAGCCCGTGGGGCCAGAATGCTGCTGTCTCAGGCAAGAGGGTGAGAAGCAGGGCAGGCGCTATCGGGGCATCTGGCTGCAAGTTTGGCTCAGCTGGGCGTGCTGTCTCCTGTGCATTCCTGTCATTGTTTGCCTGAGGTAGGGCACAGGCCAAGTTGGAGGCACTAACCCCGTTTTAGATGTGAGAACCCCATGAAAGTATGCGGTCTGTCCACCTGCGTCTCCTGGAGGCCATCCCTTCATGGCTTTGGGGACAAAAATGAGTCACAGGATGGGCCCTCAGGCCAATTCACTTCCTCTTCCCACTACCACAATTAGTTCTGGGAGTTGGTAGGGTCCTCTAAGTTTCCAGCATCTGTCCGTCTTGCCATGAGTGGCAATGGGTGACAATTGACAGGGACCGAGGGGGATGTCTGCCTGGGGCGGTGGGGTTGGGGGTGTGGGGAGCCAAGATATTCAGGAGCAGAAGGACAGGTGTGGGGAAAACTCCGTAGATGAGATGGCATTGGGTTGGGCATGGTATAAGCTGGGAAGCCCCTCTGCCTCCTCTTCCTCCTCCTCATCCTCATCCTCATCAACATTCATGGTACAATGTCCCTAGTGGGTTCTGGGTGATTTGTGTGTGATGTGCAGGAACAGTCTTGCCCCTCATTTCAGCCCCTGGTGGATGGATGCCCTGTGTGATCCACAAGATTGTCACAGGTTGTAACCCCAGGATTGGAGGCCCTGAGGGAGAAATTTCCCCATGGGTGATAGACACTGGGGGAGCCTCCATGGGCTCTTTCCACCCCTGTGTCATCTTCAGTGTGGCTCATTAGTTGTTCTGACTCAGCCCTATCTCTCTCATCTGGACAGCCTCCTTCCCAAAGGGCTGAAGTCGGGTTTACTAGGTGAAGCTATTTCCAACAATGTCATGGCTAATTAGAAAGCAAAACCGTCAATCCAAGTTTCTGACAGGATGTCAGAAGCATAGTGAATAAATAGAAGGTAAATAGCCATCATCTGCCTGGCTAGAAACTTCGGGATCATTCCAGACCATTCTCTATGTCAGTCTCATAATGATCACTGCAGCTGGTACTTCTGAATCTTCCTCCTGTGGGCTGGGCCTATGGAAGATCTCTCTGGCTTTTCTGCCTGGCCAGGCCTCCCTCCAGGTTGTGCTCCTGGTTGGGTTTCCCTGCCACTCCTCACATGCTGTTAGGAGCCTTCAGTATTGGTGAAGCCAGTGTTGTGAGTGTGATATGTCCCTGCCCCCTCTGCTGCTAGAGGGACAAGGATTCCACTGTGGCAAGACATGGGGCATGACTGACCCCTGGAACCAGAATCTATACCTTCCTCCTGGGTCACCTTGGGCAAACCACTGAACCTCTCTGTGCCTCACATTCCTCCTCTCAATGGTACGGACCTGCTTAGGTTGGGTCTTGAATGTCCTCTAAGGCCATATGTTGAAGGCCTGGTCAGGCCTTGTTGATCAGCCTGTGGTGCTGTTGGGAAGTGGTGGACCTTTAGGAGGCAGGGCCTTGTTGAGGGAATTTAGGTCTTTGGGGCTGTGCCCTTGAAGGGGATATTGAGACCCTGATATCTTCCTCTCTCTCTCTTTGCTTCCTCATTGTCATGAGGTAAGCAGGCATCCTCTTCCACATGTTCCAACCATGATGCATCGTGCTGTCACAGTCCCGAAGCAACCAGGCCATGCAACCATGGACTGAAACTTCTGAAACTGTGAGCCAAAATAAACCTTCCTTATCAGCTATCTTGGATATTTTTATAACAGAAAACTGACCAGCACAGGGCTGCATAAAGTTGTTACAAGGAATAAGTGAAGAAGTAAAGCACTGGGCCCTGGTGACTTTGGCATATCTTCTCCACACAGGGACTGGCCGAATGTGTGCTGTGGAAGGAGGTCCTGCCAGCTGAGTGCCCTGTGCTCATCAAACATTTCTGGTGCCATCCAACAGACAGGAACTGTGCTTATCCCAGTCACCTATGAAGGAAGAATGAGGTCCCAGCTGGAGCCCAAGCATCTGCCTCCCATGCCCAGCTCTTAGAAGCCATGATAACTGGCTATGATGGAGATATAACAACGGCTACTGAATCATGCAGAGTGGGGAAAATCACTTTAAATCTGTTTTCCCAAATCGCGTTATTTTAAATGCCCTGGGCGGATGCCCATGTGTGCAGCGACACTCAGCTGGGCCAGAGGCGCTTTGTCTCCTTGAAAGGCCCCATTGTGACCCCACACCGGCCCCGATTGATTCAAGGAACAAGAGGCCCTTGTGTGGGCCCCGCAGGCTGGCTCGCTGTGGCCCATGGCTGGCAGCGTGAACCCTTCACTGCCTCTTTAAGGTCAGGGAGGGAGGCCTTCAGTCCCCAAGTGGGGAGCCTTGCAAAACAGGCCTGCAACTTCTGGGCTTCGGGAAGCCAGGGTCTTTGAGTTAGGATCTAGAAGGCTGATGCAGTCCAGTTCCTATAAAGTGGATATATCCAATGGGACCTACTATGTGCAGTGTGGGATGTTAGGAGGTTGGCTGCTGGGGGAGATGGACATGTATGGGATGAAGCCCTTCCCAGGCCACCCTGACCTGCATGGGAAAGGCCACCAGGAGGATGCCCCATGAAGCAAGGGGCCACGGCCAAGGGTGTGACAGGTGAGAGGTCCAAATGTCTTGGCTGGATTTGACCCACAGCTGCCTTGCTGTGTGGCCCCACCCCTTGACATGTGTCCTCCCCACACACACCTGCCCCCTCCCATGACACTGTCCCCAAGGGCCACAGAAAGCAGGAGTAAGGGTGCTGATGCACTGAGCCACTGCCTGGTCTAAGTCCCACTAGACCATTCCAATGTCATAAATGTCACAAAGGCCTGGTTTGACTCCCAGAAGCCCCTGCCAGCTGGTCTCTGTCTACCAGAAGGTTTCCAGAGAGGCTGGGGGGCAAACCTGCAGGAAGACAAGTGGGCGGGGCAGCCCGTGTTCGCAGAGCACTGGCTCTGTGATGTCTGGCACCTGGCCAGGTGCTGAATGTCCTCGTGTCTTTGGGGGGGGGTCATGGAGCAGGAGGCCCTCTGCAGTGACCCATGAGTCCTGGTCAGTCCAATGGCCCCAGGTGAGGCTGGGCTCGAGCCTTGGCGGAGATGACAGTGGAGTGGTCGACTCCAGTTTGGTCTTCTCTGCAAGCTGTGGCTCTTGGTCACATCACAGATATTTGCAGCTTCTTAATCCTTTAGCTCTTTTCTTCTGTGAGTTTAAAGGCGCCCCGTTATTCACCTCTTTTACAGAGCAGATGCTGGACATGAGGCTGCAGAACGGGACTCAAGAGCTACCCGACATGGCACCATAGCGAGTCAGCAGCTCAGAGCAGACAGCCTTCTTTCTTTTTTTGTCTTTTTGAGACAGGGTTTTACTATGCAGTTCAGGCTGTCCTTGAACTCACTTTGTAGCCCATGCTGGCCTCGAACTTGCGGTAATCCTCCTGCCTTAGCCTCCTGAGTGCTGGGATTACAGGCATGTGCCACCATGCCCAGATAAGCCAGCCTTCCTGAAAGGGGACCAGGACCTGTGCCCACTGACATGGCCTGCATCAGGCCCTGCTGGTGGTCTGCAGCCGCCTTCCCACTGGCGTCACAGCCACAGGAAGGTCTGTGTCACTTCTTGAGAGGCCGGAGGACCGACCTGCATGTAAGGACAAGCCTGACACCCTTCAGGAGAAAGCAAGCTCAGGGCTTCCAGTCCAGCCCCACTATAAACATATAGTGCTTACAGGGTGCCCTAGGTGGCGTCCCCAAGACACCAAGCAAGATGGCAACGCCAGTGTGAACTGAGTGTGAGCTGCCTGACCTTTGATCCAACTTAAATTCACCCAGGCAGCATCTGCAGAGGGTCTCTCTACCTTCGGGGTGACATACTGTATGCCCCAGAGCACCTCCTCTTGCTCGAGACCCCCCTGCAAAACTGTGGGCTGTTCAGCAATGGGAACTCAGGGCAGAGACCAACCCTGTCCTCAAGGGATTTGAGGTGTCAGCGCACACAAGGTGCTCAGTCACGCTGCAGACCCAGTACCTTTTGGCCACAGCTCAGCAGGCTTCTTATACGTCCCCCAGCTCCACCCCTTCCTCCCTAGGCAGTGGGCTCCCAGAGGAGCAGTGCCATCAGCAAGTAGGGTCGCCTGGCAGCCAGCGCCTGCTCTTGGCAGCAGTGAGCGCTGGGTGCACAGAGCTGAGCGCTGAGTGCAGGAGCTGGGGCAATAGGACGAGGGTGGGTGGAGTTTAGAGGGGGTGGGGGAAGGGGGAGCAATGCCCACCCCATTGGCACCCAATTCAAATAGGATGCAGTTCAAATGAGAAATGGAGAAAGGACACTGCAGATTTCAAAGATGACTCGGGATAGAAGGAATGAGAAATTCGCAGCAGAGAATCGTCTACAGTCTTTGACTAATAAGGATTTTATAGTTGGATCAATTTGCAGCTGATATTAAAAAAGAGTGAGAGCTTCTTTAAATGACTAAAGTTTTGAAACATTGAGAAACCCTTGGGAAATTTATCTTCTTCCCTCCTTCTCCTTCTCTTTCTCCCTTCCTCCTTCCCTTTCTCTCTTTTCCTTCCCTCCCTCTCTCCTTTTCCTTCCTTCCTCCCTCCCTCTCTCCCCTCCTCCCTCCATTCCTCCCTTCCTCCTCTCTTTCCATCTTTTCATCCTTCCTCCCAAAATGAGGCTGATTAGCAGTGCCAGTTTAGTGTAGTTTGGTTGGGGCAGTTTTGTCGGAGAAGAAGAAGAAGAAGAAGAAGAAGAAGAAGAAGAAGAAGAAGAAGAAGAAGAAGAAGAAGAAGAAGAAGAAGAAGAAGAAGAAGAAGAAGAAGAAGAAAAAAGAATTTCCTTAACACTCTGCAAATTTTGTTAAACATACAACAAGCTTCCTATTTTTTAAAATTTGTTTAATATTTTTAGAAAGACCCTGCTCAAACCTTTTGCTCATGATTTACTATGAGATTTTGGCTGTGTTAAGTAGCCTGACTGGAAGTGGTCAGGTTTTGGTACCAGTGATCCCGGGGTAACAGGGGGCCCGAATTTGTCAGAGATCCAGTTTAGGGCCAGGGACTCAGCTCAGGGGTAAAGCACCTGCCCAGTGTGGTCAAGGCCCTGGATTTGATTCCCAGCAGGGCCAAAAAGAAACAAAAACCCCACTAAGATCCAATTAGTCATGGGACCAACTGGCAAAGTGGACAAGGAGTAAAAAGTCAACTAGTTAAATCCTTTGCCTGAGGTTTGAATCTTTGCTTTCCTGGCTGCTGGCAGGTGTCCCTTCTCTGAAATGTCAGCCACTTCCCTGAGCCCTGGGATGAAGGGGCATTTTTAAACAGAGCAGCTGGGCTTTCCAGATTCCTAAGTACTGTCCTCCTTCCTATCACCCTAATAACTCTCCTTTCACCCGGACATCTCACACGCAAAAGGCGGCATCCACCATCTGTCCCTGTAATCCTTTCATTCTGTAGTGGGTCCCCTTCTTTCCTATGGGGTGGCCCAAGGACATCCCTGAAACCAGCTGGTTATTCACGTCATGAGTTGGAATGGAAGACAGAGCACATGGCCCAGAATATTTTGGGTCAGCTTTACAAAGTGTGAGAGAAAATGTCTACACCTAGCTTTCTTTGGGTTCAAGGGAATTCTAATTGAGCAGAGACTGCTGTGTCATGGGGTGGAGGTGGCACTTGTCGCGATTGCAGAGAGCAGGGAGCAGTCTTGGTAAATGTTGCTGGGAGGGTGAGGGATGGGGGTGGCACCGTAACAGAGTTCTGAGGGCAGTGGCTGAGCACACAGTGTCATCTGAACTGTCACTTGATGCTGCCTCTTGAGATTCAGGTTAAATCAAAGGATTCCTCAGAAAGAAACCTGACAGGATGGTGTTCCTGACACTGGAAAAATTAAAATCAAAACCCAGAAAATACCCCACAAAAGTACTGAACATGAAGACACTTTGTAAAATATTTCAAAGGGTTATCATCTTCCACCATGGACGTTTGGAAACCTTTGTTGGGTGAGTTTCAGATGCTATGAAATGCAGAACATCCATGAAGACAGAAACATGCCCTCAAAGGTGTGTTCAAAAGAGCCTGTGGAACATTCCAGAAGGTGCTTCTCAAGCTCTGGTCTGGGGGTCAGCAGGGGACTGTTGCTTCCGTCACAGGTTATGTCCCACCCCTATTGGCCCTTTTCACAGACAGGAAGTGACTCTAGAAAGACAGCTCAGCAGTTGGAGGTTAAACACAGCAAGCCCCCAAGCCCTGACGCAAAGGTGTGCGAGGGTAAACACGCTACTGCACAAACAGTGTGGCCTTTTCTTTTTTTGCTTTTGGTTTGTTTTCTTTTTTTTTTCCATCGTGGAGAGCGTGTCTGCATTCTAGAAAGTTAGGTTGGAAGACGGGCTGACGAGTTAACACCATTCTGGGTTTTTAGCTCAATTCTGCCTCTTTATGAAGACTTCCATCTGATTAAAGAGAACACAGCGTGGGTCACGTAGAGCAAAGTGGCTACGTAGGAAAACACCTGGAAGCAAAGAAATGACCATTAGCAGGAGGAGGGGCAAGGTAGGGCTGTCCACACTGTCAAAGTGTGCTACACACACTTTGCTTACACACATACACACACCACACACACACCCTTTCCCGTGGAGCTCAGCTGTGCAGCAGCCGGTGACCTCGCTGATGATCCCTTGGTCTCGGTGTGCAAGGTAAAATGACCTGCTGTCATACAATGTCATATGGGGGCCAGCTGGCTGGAAGCAAGGGCCTTCAAAGGACCCTCCATGAAAGCATCCCATCAATGACTCTCCATGGAAAACTTCTGTTCCTCATGCCAGGAGACCAATGTCCCCCAGCTTGACCCAGTGCTGGGCTGTGAGATTACGGACACATGGGCGTGCTGGCTCTCCATACGTTCTCCATGCTCCCCGGAGAGCCTCAGACCCTACCAGAAGAATCTTAGTCCAAGATTCTTCACTTCCCAGGCATGCGTGAGGACCCAGCTTCACGGGAAGTGAGGGTCAGGGAGCGGGAGGACGAGCAACGAGTTGGGTGTGGTGGTGCACGGCTGTCATCCCTGCACTCTGGGAGGCTGAGGATGGAGGGTTGCAAGTTTGAGCCCAGCCTGGGTAACTTCATGCCTTAGTGAACCCTGTCTCAATATACAAAAATTTATTTTAAAAAGGTCTGGGGATGTAGCTTAGTGAAAAGCTCCGGGTTCAATTTCCAGTACTACCAAAAAAAGAAAGGAAGAGATAGAGAGAGAGACAGAGACAGAGAGAGAGAGGGGTTTACTGAGGAAGCTGTTGGGATGAAGAAACCAGCCATCTGGCACTAGAAACAAAGGCCCTGAAAATGTGGCAAATGGTCACTTGTGACTGGTTCTGTTCACTTGGACACCTACTCCCGCCCCCCTACTTCCGGTGGCTGTTTTACAGGCTTGCCTGCCTCCAAATCCAATAATAGCTTCACCTGGTTTTGTGACCTTGGGCAAGGAGTTAAGAATTTCCAATCTGGGAACAACATTTCGGGCGGCTACGCTTGCGTGACTCTTGAAAATGCCCATAAACACTGGCGACTCGCGGCTGCTGCCTCCCTGCCCCCACGTATGGGCAAACGCTTTGCCCTCATTGGCCACGGGCAATGAGTAAGCTAAGTTATTTAATAACGAATTCCAGATAACTCATCGGAGTACCCTGTCAGAAAGGAGCGGTCACACATGAGTGAGCAGCCCCCAAAAGTCAGATGACACTTTACGGCTCCGGGAGAACCTTTGGCAGAAGCACCTCAGGTGTCCCAGCAGGAAATAGAAACCTAGTTTTCAAAGGAGGTAGAGAAATGACACACTGGGGACATTTTGAGCTAGGGGCTTGCAGGGCCATGTTTTGGCCTTTTCTCTGAACTGCTGCCATTATTGCACATCATGATAAGATCTAGAAACTTCCAGATTTCTCCGGAAATCGCCAGCTCTCCTCAGTCAATTTCCACCAATATTCAGGACCTCTTTGGTGAAAAAGTTCTGCCACCAACAGAGGAGAGAGGGAGGAAGCCCAGCTTCTGAGACAGGTCCTAACCAAAACCAAGAGAGGCCACGACGCAGGCTGGATGCTTCCAAAGGCCAGGGGAGTATGAAAGAGGTTCTGAGGTGCCCCAGACCTGCATATTCCCCAAATGGCTGCTCCCAACACCATCCAAAAGTCATGTAGTGGTTGGGCAGGATCTGGAGTTAAATGCAGAGTAATTATGACATCTTCCTCCCCGTGCACTCATCCAGTTTATTTTAATGGAAATTGAAATAAGTTGAATGTGGTTCACATTTTACCTTGGGGCTCTCAGCTTGGTGCATCTGCCTCCTGAGAACATTCTGAATTCTTGGCGCAAGTACTTCTGACTTTGCCAGGTGTGCTCATGTCTATCCAACTCCTCTAACAAAGCATGGGGCACAATCCAATGTGGAATGGATAAATGGAAGTCACTACAGTCGTACAGTGGAATACTGTACAACAATGAGAATAAACAACCTATACCTGCATCCAACCCTATACCTGCGTCCAACCACATGGACAAATCTCTCAAACAAGGCTGAGGGAAAGAAGCCGGACATAAAAGAAAACACCCTCTCTGATCCCAATTATGTGACGCTAGGCAACAGTCAACTGGGTGCTAGAAATCCAAAGTTGGCCTGTGGCAGAGGTGATAGGACAAGATTTCTGGGAGCCGTTTGTTGTATCCTGTGTCCGAACCTGGATCCTAGCTACACAGATGGGCACCTCCTGGCCATTCATCAAGCTGTACGTGTGTAACCCATATGCTTCCCACGGTGTACGTTGTCCTTTGATAAAAAGTCAGAGGAAAGTTGGAATGCAGTAGGGCCCAGTGGTTCTCAACTAGAGACCTTCCCTGGGCACAGGGGCATGAAAGCCTCCAGCTGGGGTTTTCTCACTAAGTCCCGATCACTAACTACATCCCATCTACATTTCACTACCACTGTGTGCAACAATTTCACAGGAATTGTTAAATGCTTTGCTGATGTCGGTTAAGAAAGAATCTCTGAGCTTGGGATGGGAGAGTTGTGAAGTGATCCGCAGACAGGGAGATGAAACTCAGTCACGTGACAGATGGCAGGGGAGATGGGTCAGCAGGCTCCCAGGCAAGGAAGAGGAACCAAGAAGCTGGCTGGTCACTGTTTAGAAACTGGCCACACTGAGAGATGTCCCCACACCATGAGGTACATCAAGGATGACAGGGATCCCAAGGTGACCACGTAGAGACGCGACTGTAGGCTGGGAGCTCAAGGGGAGTGTGGGGCTTCCCAGGACAGGAGATTGGCCCACAGGGACAAGGGTCTGAGAAACTGTTCCCCAGTCTCCTCTGTCTGGGCGACCCCATCCCAAAGCCCACCCACGCCCACCTGTGGGCTTCGCTCAGCCTCTGCTCCATCCCTTCCCACAGGAGGGGGGCATAGCGGGGCAGAGGAGCAGGCACTTGGCATCTGTTGCTGTATTCGCCTCCCCATTTGATTGACTCGCAGGTCAACTTCTAGAAATCTGGGGCATGTTTTCTGAAAAATTTCTTATTTTTAGACCACTACCCACAGTTAGAAATATGCTTCCTATTGTGAGCTAGCCCACTGGTCCGAGGGCTTGCACACATAACTCTGGAAAGGACGCTTTTGTGACAGTACGGCCTCTCACTCCCTGTCATTCCAATCCATCCCGTTAAAAGACAGCCCAGGCCGTGACTGTGTGCCTCAGGTGAGGACACTCGTGATCTTGGTGGGTTATCCAAGCTTGCCATGCCCTACTCCTCCATCTGTGACACAGGTATGATAACAGCGCTTACACCACTGGGCTGCTAGCTTGTTCAGGGACCGCCCGGACAGTGCCAGGCTCTCCACGACCATCGCTGCTCAGACACTGCCTGCTGCACAGCCCACCCAGGCAGGAGCCCCTGGGCCACCCCAGGCCCGGGCAGTGCGCATACCTTCCTGTCTCGGGGGCTTTGTTGGGTCAGAAATGAGGGGAGGGTGTGACTTCATTCCAAAGTTACTGAGCTCCAGGGAGGGGTGGCTGGGCAGCCCATGGCCAGTGGGCAGCGGGTGCGTGTGCCCGGGGACTCACCACGGCTGAGATGTTTTCGTGGTACTGCTTGTAGGTGTAACCGTCACGCGTGAGGATGGTGGCCAGGGCTTCCAGGACCGAGGCACTGAGGTAAAATAGGGCAGCCACACAGTTGTAGGCTGCGTCCTGTGGGTCAGAAAGGGCAGATGTTAGAGAGATGGAGCGAAAGGGACACCGGCCTAGACATGGAGATGTAATCAACCTGATCTGTCCCCTCCGGGCCTGGTTTAGGTCTCTATCTCCTACTACTTCCCTTAAGTCCCAATCCCTATACCCCAAACCCTCTCCTCACAGAGGTGGGTTGAACAGTGCAGTCCAGCTAAGCTGTGTTTCTGAGGTATGGGGACCCAGAGTACACACTTGGCTGGAGAAAGGGTGTTGCTTTCCCTTGAGGTGGGGTCAGCTGAGAAGTTGGGGGCGCCCTGGGATGTGACCCGGGATGTGTCATATGTGGTCACAGTCCTCGTTTAGATGGGGCCTCCTTGCCTGGTACAGGGGGACAGAGACCAGGGCCTCTTCCATTGTTTTTCCGTTTTTATTGGTTTTATTTATTTGTTTTGGCTCCTGGTACATTTTGAAGCAAAAAAAGGAACTAAAACACAGTTTTGCATAGTGATATTTTGGAAGTGATTTCAAAAGCCTAAGAAGAAGGCTTTTAGGAGGCAGAGGACTAAGAAGCCAAAGGTGTCTCTTACATAAATGTCCTTTTCCAGGGCCCCAGAGCAGGATTTGTGCAGAAGAAAGACCACAGGCCATTTTTGTCCCAAAATCCTCTCTAGCAACTGTGCTTGGGAGGTAGCAGCTAGGAAGCTGGGCAGCAAGCATGGCTGGACCACCGGGGAGCCATTGGCTGAGGGCCAACATCTGGGACCTTGCTGCTCCAAGATGGAAACAGCCTGGCTGGCACCAGCTGCCTGGCAGGTGCAGGGGGTGTGGGGAGGGCTGGGCTGCTGCTTGTCGGTGAAAAAACAGTCAAGGGAGAGAAAGCAGAACAGCCCGAATCGGCAGCAGATCCGTCACCCCCTGCCTCCACCTTCTGACCTCCTTGTTGCAGGGAACCCTGGGCTGCCATGCAGAGTCTGGGCTGAGGCTTGGGCCAGCTCATCCCTGGAATGTGTGGGGAGGCATCCACGGCGCAGCCCCACCCAGGCCTGAGAAGCCAGCCTCCCAGGGCAGCAGAGGGCCCAGTACTTCCTCCCCTACCAAACATGCTAGGCTGGAACTCACCAGTGTGACCCAGGATGTCTCCCCACCATGGGCATTAATTATATACAGGATAAGTAGGGTAGTGGTAGCCACGAAGCAGAACACAGACACGAACATCACCCAGCCCTGGATCAGGGGTATGGGCACCAGGGAGGAAGCCACCAGGATCCACACCAGACCCCCGAAGACCTGCGGGGGAGAGACAAGAGCGCTGTTAGAGGAGGAGAGCACAAGCCCCCAAAGGCCCCGCCCCTAGGTCACACTGGGACCCTGGGGACAGAGAAACAGAGGAAGGAGGCAAAGAGAATAAGACAATGTGTTCTCACCAAAGTGACTTTCATCCTGAAATGCCCTAGGCTAGACCTCTAATCTCAGTTTTTCCAAGTCCCTGCTGGCTTGCTTTTTATATTTCTTAAATAGAACCTTAATTTATTTATACAGATATTTACATTATGCTTACATACCAGGTGCTGTCCTAAGCACTTCACAAATTGAACTCAGTTAATTCTTATACCAACACTATGAGTGAGGTACTATCTAATTTGTCAGATGGAGAAACTGAGGCAGATGGCAGCAAAGTGAACTTGTCATTCCAGGGAAGAATTTAAAGCATCCAATATTATCATTAGAAGGACTAGCTTTTCTTTTCAGATCTCATTTTCCCCACTTGCTTTGCATTAAAATATTCTTTCTTTTATGACATGGTAGCAAATTCTTTAGCTACACCATGTTATTAGTTTTTCGTTGTTGTAGTTCTTTTTTAAGACTTGACCCCTCATTGCCAATTTTAGGCAGTGCTTGACTGTTAGCATTGAGGTTGGAGTGGAGAGAGCCTGGGTTGGCCCTGTCCCCTCCAATGACTAAGGACAGGAGTGAGACAAGTACACTCAGGTTAGCCAGACAACACCGGAGCTGATGTTCCCAGGGCGACCAAGCTCCTGTTTTCAGAGAGGAGCACAAGGACAAACACAGGGGCCACTTACACCCTCAGTGGTCCAGGCACCCTAGCGCTAAGATTTTCTCACTTCTCCCTGATCCTTTTATCCTTGTGGGAAATCTGCTCAGCCTCATCCACCTGTCCCCTGCCCACATAAGGACTGGGCTTAGACCTGTGTGCAGAAGACTCCACAGCCAGCAGTCTCCAAGGTCCTGTGGAGCATTTGGGGCTGTGGGCTCCTGGTCCCACATCCCCTGTGGTGAGAACGGACTGGTACCCTGACCCCATCTCCCTGGATCTGCTGCCCACCTGCTGGTCAGAGATACCACTGTCTTTACAGGTGTCCTCTGAGCCTCTTGGCTGGACAACATCAGCAGAGAGTCACATTTAGAAAGAAAAATCAGTGCCATGGAGAACCTGGATTTATCCAAACCCAGCTGTGTTGAATGAATCAGATGTGGATATCTCTGACCAGAAAACTTCATCCACTGAGGGACATTTGATTGTCTGAAGTCATGTGACAGAGGCAGGGGAACACGCTGTACACTTTATAAAAAGTAGAGCAAAATCAACTAAAGAAGAATCCTTGGACAGCCACAGAAGGAGATGTGTGTGCAGATCTTACCCACAGTTGAGTTTAAGATAAGACAGAGTTCAGGTCCGGTGAGATAGCTCAGCGGCACAAGCGCTTGCTGGCAAGCGCGAGGTCCTGAGGTCGGCTCCCGGTACCCACATTAAAAAAAAAGACAGAGTTCAGACTCAGCCTCTTCCTTAATGCACACTGGCAAAGGGAAGTGGGCATGTAGCTGGCTGAGCGGAACTTGGATTTATGAGGCGTGAGAGTGGCATGGAGATGTGGGAGGGTCAGATGGGCTTGACCATTAGTGGACATGGGGAAGCATTGGCCTGGGACATCCCTCTCCTAAGCCATCCATGTGACCATCTGAGAGGTCAACCTAAGTCAGGTTCCCGGTTCATCTTTTCCCAGGGAGTCCGCGCATCTCCTCTGCAGCCCTCAGCTTGAACACTGTTATATTTGGTTAGTGGCAAAGACCAGGTGGCGGCGGGTGAACTGTCATGGCAGCTGGCTCTCTAGGGGACACCAGGAAGACCCAGCCAGCTGTTCCCTGTCTGGGTTGGTTAACTGGCCTTCAGTCTCTTGGTAGATGCATGTGGCTAAGTTAAAATGACTGAGGAACCAAATCTCCAAGGAACAGTGTGGGCTGCCCGCTGTGGGGAGCACCCCCTTATGGAATCTGCGCAGAAACCAGTGGGTCAGGGGTGCTCATGGGAGACTTGATGTTGAGGAACTGGGTGCCACTGCAGGGAAACAGTTCTCTTTCACTCCCTTTGGTCATTCTGACCAAGCAAGAAGGGCTCAGGGTATAGTCGGTTGTCTGGAATTCTCTCCAAGCACAGGCAGGCAAAGGTGAACTGGACAGTGGTATTGTTTTTAAGTTTATGGTAGCAACATCACAATTTGGGGGGAATTTAACTGTCAAATACATACAAATAAATAAATGCCCAAGTGACACGTGGATGGGGCAATCTGGGATGAGGCTCTCAGTGCTTGGTCTGCAGAGCCATCTTTCTTTACCTCTTCTTGCTTCATGCTTCCCTGGGGCTGAGAAGGGTCAGGACTCAAGGACAGGGAAAAGAGGCGAAGTCAGAGTGGGGCACACCAGTCCAGATGCAAGCTTTGGCTCTGAGCTCTGGTGACCATGCCATGCAGAAGGAAGCGTTGGCCTGAAGTCAGTCTCAACTTTGGGTGTGTGTTTGCTCCAGGCTGATGAAGGCTGTTTCAGCTTCTTGGAAAATTCATTCTCTCTATCCGTCTCCATCTCCGTCTCTGTCTCTCTCTGTCTGTCACACACACACACGCACACACACACACACACACACATGCATGTGTTCCCACTTTCATGCAGATCTGTGGAGTCCACAGTCAGCACTCCTGTCCATAGCTGCCTATGGGACAAATCTCCCTGTGCACAAACCCAGCCCCTGGCCCCAGGTGGACCTCAGGACCCTGTTTGGCCCTGGATGCCTCATCCCACAAAGAAGTCCTTTTAAAATTTAGGTGGGCTTTTTTTTTCTTTGCATGATTTATCTACAGCAGTAGATTTCATAGTGAGATGGTAGATGAAAGTCTTTTTTTTTTTTTAAAACAGCTATAATGAGATGCAATTCACATAGCGTGCAATTCGCCCATAGAAGGTGCACGATTCAGTGGTGTTTAATATATTCACAGATGTGGGCACACATCACCACAGCCAACGTTAGAACATTTTTCATCATCTCAGAAAGAAACCCTATAACCATCAGACATTGCTTTCCTCCCTGCCTCCAGCAACCACTAATCTACTTCCAGTCTCCATAGAGTTCCCTGTCTGGAACTTTCCTGAGTGGAGTCCCGTAATATACGGACTTTGTGACTCACTTGCATTTAGCATCACGTCTTCAAGGTGAGAAACTATCTCTCATGGGGACTCTTACAAAACATCTCTACCATCACAGACCCCACACTCTTTGGGGGATGTCTCATCTCTAAGCCAGAAAGAGCCATGGAACCACCGGTTCCCAGGGACATTCTTACAGGAAAGATGTCCCCATTTGTCGCAGAATCTTATGTCACACCTTACATGGAGGTCATCTCCTTAGCAGAGATGAAATCATCACAACCCTGGGGCTTTGCTACCAGGAGACGAGCAATGGGGCTCTCCTATGATCCTTACCGCCCTGCCCAGGAGGTGGCCGGGGCATGGAACATAGGGCCACCACCGCCACAGGATGGAGCCACAGGGAGCACCCTGGGAAGGGGGCTGAGGTGGTGCAGAGCAACCCTGAGGGGAGGAGCAGGAGGGAGGGGACATAGACAAGGGCAGGGCCAGCCTGAGAAACAGAGACAGCTTCTGTCTCAGCTGGCTGTGGAAGCACGCCCCTCGACTTTGGAGAATGGCCCTCTGCTCTGGTCTCTGACGTGAGAACCCCAGCAGGAAAGCGTGTTGGCAGCTGTGACAGCTGGGATGACCAAAGGCTTCCTGTGCTTGTGCGGTTCTGTGGGGTCTCACGCAGCGTTTGCAGGGAGTCCCACAAGGGGACTGTGGCAAGAGATTCAGCCTCTCCAACCTCGACTTCCTCATGCGTGAGTGCCAACTGGCCAATCTCTCGCCACTTGTGGCTGGTGTGACCTGGCTGAGACTGTGGATGTGAATGTAAATCTTCTGGCCCTGTACTCAGCCTCTCCCACTGGGGGGGGAGAACACATGGCTCCCCCAGGAGGCGGACAGCCCAGCAGAAACAGGCGCGTCAGCAGCCCATTCTGGCCACCCCTTCATATCCACAGGTTCCACATCCACAGATTCAACCAACTGCAGATCAAAAATAATCCAGAAAAAAATTGCATCTGTACTGAACATAGTGCAGGCTTTTTCCCTCCCTTGCTATTATTCCCCGAACAACCATTTACATTGCATTAGGCATTTTAAGTCATCTAGAGATGATTTAAGTGCATAGGACAATGTGCTTAGGTTACACTAAAATACTACACCACTCTTCATAAAGGACTTGAGCATCCTCAGGAACAACGGTACCGTGAAGGCTGACAGCCCGCAGATAGGGGGCTGACCTGGCGCACGGCCTCAATCCAGCCTTGAAGGAAGAGACAGGCTCAGTGGGTTAATGGGCCAAGGGGTCAGGGAGTGGTGCTCTAGGGGAAGGACAGGTGCAGGCTGAGCCCAGAGGCCTCAGAAGCTGCTGTGAGGGCTTCAGATGACAGGGGAGCCAGGCACAAGGTGGGGGCGTGGCATGGCAGGAGAGGGCTCCAGGAAGGGTGAGCCGCAGAAAGCTGAGATTTAGTGTGAATCACGGGGCCACGGCCAGTTCCC
Organism: Erethizon dorsatum; assembly: GCA_028451465.1. Classification (NCBI taxonomy): domain Eukaryota; kingdom Metazoa; phylum Chordata; class Mammalia; order Rodentia; family Erethizontidae; genus Erethizon; species Erethizon dorsatum. The sequence continues at coordinate 9,709,480 of CM051824.1, forward strand.
ACCCCACTCCACCTGCTAAGTGCACAGAGAGCAAACAGAGAGTGGGTGCAGCACCCACACCTGGGAGATAAGGCACCCCCAGGCTGTGAGCAATCCATGCCGGCCCAGCCTTGGACCCTGCTTGCCAAATATTTGCCGAGAGCAGAGGGGTAGGTGAGGGTTCAAGGTTTCCCCTGGTAAGGGAAATCTAGGTGGCTTCCGGCTTCTGGGCAGCAAGTGCTCAGCAGTCATTATTTTGAAGACGTCAGTCATCCAAGAAGAGGCAGGGCCCCCGTGTCCACTCATCTCTGTCAAAGACCTTGCTGACTATGCATTAGATCAGTTAGGACGCCTTTTTTAAAAAGCCTGAAACCTATGCCCAGTCTCAGGCCCAGGGTCTGATTCAACTGTAGAGAAACAGGGATAAGGACAAGGGACCGAGAGTCCATGGTAACCTGCTTTCATGACTCAGGGCCCTGAGTGATGCTCTAGTAACTCCTGCCAAGCAGAAGTGGAGAAAGGTTCCATGGTGAATGCCTGGCTGGCTTTCCAGCAGTGTCAGGGAGCAAGCACTCCTCTCAAGTGCCTGCCTGGCCTCTCATGCAAAAGGTCACCCTCTCCTCTCCTGTGCCCGCCTCTCCTCCCCCACTTTCCTTGCCAAGCTTCCATTCCTGTCTGGCCTTGAACATGAGACTAGCTTTTCCTTGGGTGTCCTTCATTTGCTGGGGTGTAGCCTTGTTGTCTATGGATGGGGGGCTGAGCTGGTGATTAGAGGTTCCTCCTCACCACGGTATTTTTTTTTTTTTTTTTTTTTTTTGTGGGTACCGGGGGGTCGACCTCAGGACCTCGCGCGCCAGCAGGCGCCCGTGCCTCTGAGCGATATCACCGGTCCCTTTTTCGTATGTGGGATCCGGGAGTCGAACTCGGGCCCTCGCGCTTGCCGGGCAGGTGCTTAAGCCGCTGAGCCATCTCACCGGCCCCTCACCACGGTATTTTGAGGCTGGAAACTATGCATCTTTAATTCAGTGTAGAGTGCGGAGCAGAGATGTTCTGAAATAACCAGGGAATCATGTATAGAACTAGACAAAGAGTTCCCAAAGATTTAAAAAGAGTTTACAGCCAGGGGCTACTTGATCAAATGATCTTTGTGCTAAACACTCCCTCAGGAGATAGATAGTCTTTGGGGAAGCACTTCCTGTGAACCCTGAGAAGATTCTCGCTTTTTCTTTCTGGATTAATCCATGGGATGAAGAGTATAGTGGGTAAGGTGTGGACTTTAGAGCCAGAGTTGATGAGTTTGAAGCCCAGCTCTACCACATACCAGCTGGGCAGCCTCTTATCCCTGGGCGCGTTGCTTAGCCTCTCTTATCTGAAAAGTGGTGATAAGGACAATTAAGAAACAAGTTTTTATCTGGAGAGTGCCTGGCACAAGTGATTGCTCTAAGTACTTGTGGTCACAACTGTCATAGGATGAAGCAAAGTGTCACCTGTAACTGCGTAAACATCCCAGCATGATTACCCACTCCCGACCTTGTTGAGAGTCAGGATTTAAGAGTGACTTTAAACGCATCCAAAAGATGATTTCCCAGAAACCAAAAGCTGAGAAAAATGTGTCTGCCTCTGGAGAAGGAAAGGCCGGGCATGAAGATACGAGAAAGCCTTCCTTCTAACAATGCGCCTCAGTTCCATGAGGGGACAGGAATTCTCCGGCACATTCTTCAGATTCGCGTGGAGGCTCCGCTGCATGTGCGGCTGAAAGGACTCTTCACCCACAATCCCCAGCATGCAGCCCGAGGACTTGCGAACGGAGGCCAACGCCAAGGACTCGCTCAAATCCTCTGCATATTTTCCTCAGGGTCCATTGTACCTCGTCGTGTTCTCCACAGCAGAACTTCTGCCAGTCGAGTGTGCCAAGACGTGAAGCAGGCAGGGTCCTGTGCACACCGGCAGCATGGTCCCTCGGAGCCTGGCATCGGACTCCTGACAGCTCTCCTGATGGCCAGCGTTGCCCGGAGTCTGTGCTTTGAATTCTTGGGAAGTAAAGGAAACTGGTCGCTGGACTTGGGCTGTGCACCAAATTTTGATCACTTGGTAAACATCATCTCCCCAGGGAGGAAAAAGAAAGATGGCTTCTCCCATTGAGAGGCAGATGCAGACGTGTCACAGGCTGCCAGGAGCTCCTGGCCCGTGGGTGCTCCCGTCACTGGCAATGCGCTCACTGGGCTGCGTCAGCTGCTGAGTTCTCTCCTGCTGGTGGGACTCTGTGGAAGTGCTCTGATCAGTGTGAGCTCTGCGTGCTCCAGAGAGCCCAGTAGGCTTCGCTCAGTGCTAAGGGTGGATTGGCGAAAACAATGAATCATTCTGTGAACTAGACAAGGGGCAAGGGACATTTTTCTCCCACTTGTGTGTGTACAACATATGTATATACATGTGTGTGAGTATGTATCTATGTGTGTGCAGGCATGCCCTGCATATGTATATGTATATGTGTGTGAATGTCTGCATGCGTATGCACAATGCATGTACACACAGGCATATGTGTGTGTGTTGTGTTCATGTTCATGCATGCACATGTGTGCATATGTGTATATATATATATACACCTGTGTGTGTGTGCCTGTGTTCTTTTTTTTTTTTTGTGGGTACCCGGGGGTCGACCTCAGGACCTCACGCGCCAGGAGGCGCCCGTGCCGCTGAGCGATATCACCGGCCCCTTTTTCGTATGTGGGATCCGGGAGTCGGACTCGGGCCCTCGCGCTTGCAAGGCAGGCGCTTAAGCCGCTGAGCCATCTCACCGGCCCCGTGCCTGTGTTCTTGTGTAATACAGGCAGGTTAAGAATGAGCTCTACTGCTGAGAAGGGAAATGGCACCATAGGAGGATAGGCCGATGCTAGGGCGAAGTCAAGGGAGATAATGATCTGCACGGAAAGTGAGGTCAGGGAAACAGCCAGGCCCCCTCAGTATCAAAGCCTTCCCAAGGTCTGAGGGTTCTGGCCTCCAAAATGGGCTTGGAGGGAGGCTGGGGGGCTCTTTTCCAGTTCTGAGAGTTGAGGCTGAGAGGGCAGGAAGCGCCTGCAGCAGGTTCTGTGGTTCTGTGGTGTGGGTTGTGGGGAAATGGGCCCCTAACGAGTCACTCACCCTGCACTGGATGGGTGTGGAGGGTGCCATGGCTAGCCTGGGGCAGCCACACCCGGAAGAGGGCTTACCCAGGCACACACTAATGGACGGAACACATCTCTCCTTTCCTCTCCTCTTCCAGTCTTGCTGCCCACCTGTCCCCAGTGCTGGGTCCACCAAGGGCCGATGCAGGGGATAAGCAGGGGGACCAGCGAGACACGTCACTCAGCACAGGAGCAGAGTGCAGTGTTCTGTACGTGCCAGCCCCATAGGGAGGGAGGGGATCAGAAGATTCCGTGTGAAGCCCCCTCCCTCTCCACCAAAGGAAAGGCAGCTTATTGGGCGTCTGGCCTCTGGGGCTACTCTGAGGGTGAACACCAGGAGTGCTGACTCAGTTTACCTATCCCAGTGGCTCTCTTCTCTGGACCTTTTTGGCAGCAGGCTCCTTCTTCCCGGGGAGATGCAGCATGCTATTATCCCACCAAGGTGAATATAGAGAGCATCCCTTTATTCTGAAGGGAAGAGAGTGTGGACTGGGAAGAGCTCTTTCCGGGGCCTGCAATCCCGCCCACCCTCCAGCCCCAGGAAAACCTGTCCCACAGCATCAGCCACCAGCACGGTGACATGGTGGCTGACTTGATAGCCACCTCCCTCCCTAGCTACAGGACAGTCACTAGGTTCTGAATGAATCAAAACTCCTCTCATAGCCACAAATCTAGTTGCTTTCTGACAGCCACGTCCTCATTTGGATGGAAAATTTTGCCTACCACACCGATACTCACTGGTTTTAACCAACAAGATAAATGGAAATGAGCAGTTTCTGTAAAAATTCCGGATAAGCCACCTGTAAAAGACAGAATCCATGGAAACACTAGACCAGAAAGGATTGGCTTCAATGCAAGAAAAACAAGAAGTGTGTGTGGATAGGCGCCACCAAGTAGGTTAGTGATGTGGTGAGCAAGTATACAAACAAAGCAGGTGTGTCCCTGCACCCAGGGCAGGAGAAACTGCCCACCGCGGGCGGGGCGCTCCTTTTGGGGACCTGGGGGTTCTACCCTGGGAATTGGGGCCATTGTCAGTTTCACCCCTGGCCACCCTTGAAGTCAAGGATGGATTTTGTGGTGCCTAAAGTGTTATCCAGGTGGAGACCAGACACTACTCTCTTTCCTGCCAATGCTCACTGAGAACAAATGTTACACTGTGCCTAGTTTTGTGCAGGGGACACAGGTGAGTGCAGCCAGGGGACAGACCACAAGCAAAGATCTGCAGGATGTGTGCTGAGCACCAGGGAAGGGTGCTGTCAGGTGGCTTTGCAGGTGGAGGTGATGGGTAATACCGCGCCATCTCCAACAATGGAGCGTTCCCATGTGCCCCATGGCAAAGGACACGAATACTTTACGAATGCTTTTAGGAAGAGTCCTTAGACCCACCGGCTGGGTGGTTCCCTTCTTGCCAGGCCCTCAATCTCACTGTGCCTGGCCTGTCACCGTGCAGCTCCAGGACAGGGTGGAGGCTGGGGAAGATGAGGGCACATTTTTGTGTCAGAGGCGGCCCCTTGCAGTCAGCATCAATGTCACCCATGACAAATCACTTTAGAAAGGTTAATTCCTGGCTCCCTGGTAATTGGCTCCTACATCTGATGCAGCAATTTGTATCACACCCAGAATCCACAAAGCTTTCCCTGACCATCCTGTCACCATGTGCCCTTGATGGTCCCACCCAGCCACAAATCTCTGCCTCCCTCACTCTCCTCCTCACATTCCTGGCCCTGAGAATATCCTAGAAGGGCATCTAAAGCAGAAGGTATGTGCAGCGGTCCTTAGAGACCTTCCCAGGGACTGTCCTCCCAGGGCACAGCTGGACCAGTGGCTCCTAGAGCAGCCCTTAGATTTGTTAATTAATAATAATCACACCTAATAGCTATTGAGCAGTAACTGTGTATGTCACATTGTTTAAGAGCTTTGTGTACACATTATGCACTGTGTAATGACATTTTGGTCAACACTGAGACACATGTACGTCAGCGTTCCTGTAAGATTATGTCACTTGGTGACATCGTAGCTGTCTGAATTTGTGTAAGTAGGCACAATGACGTTCCTTCTGTGATGTAATTGCCTAACCACGAATTTCTCAGAGCTCATTCCCATTATTAAGCCATGCACAACTGTATTCATTCCCTTAATCCTCATGGCAAGCCTGGAGCTAGGTGCTACTATATCCCCATTTTAGTGGTGCAGAATCTGAGGCGTGTTGTCTGTCCCCATTCCCAGAGCTGCTGAGCAGCAACAAGCTAGCTTCAGAGTCCAGGCTGCAGTTACCCAAGGGTCCCACCAACAGTTTGCCACAAAATCCCCCCCATGATTAGGGTTGGCTTTGGACATGGCCCAGGGTATTATCACCAGTTGTGGAGGACCACTGGGAGGACTCCCCCAAAAGAAGACAATTTGCCCCCATTGTGGTTCACCTTTGCCCTACTTCCCTGTATTGATATGCACAGAGCTGGCTAGGAAAATGCTCTACCCCCTCAACTGGCTTCAAGCAATGCAAATGGGTCCAGCTGAGGCACTGAGGCACTGACGTGTAGCCTTTGAAGCAATATGACAGGTCAGTGATGCCCCACCTATAGCTCCCTACTACTGAGGGTGAGCTAGGCCGAGAGATGCCACGCTGTCGGCTGGGACTGAGCCTCAAGAAAGAGGTGGTGAGGTCCCAGGGCATTAAAAGCTAGACATCACAGCTGAAGCAGCCGACCCAAGACACAAGATACTTCCTCAAACCGTGTTATGTAGATTCCTCCAAACTTAGAGGCTACCTGTTACTGGAATCCAGTATTCTTTCTGCATATCTCTCTGCATATTGTAGAGGTGCCATTATGTCTCCTATCTTAGCCCAGCTCACAGTACTCACATACTTCCTGCCATTCTCACAGTCACTCAACCCTGAGCCACTCCCCTCTTCACAAATTAATAAAACCCTGGTTAGGCCCTAGGTCAGGGCCCTTGTTCTGGTTGGCTTTTGTTCCAACTCTGCTTGGGACCCCTTTGGCTCCCCGCAACTGCGGGTATGTCTTTGTCTCTTTATTCTCATTGTGGGTTGCACTGGAAGTGGTAAATTGGAATTTACTTGCGGGAATTCCAATAACTTTTCCCTGGGATTACAATTTATAAACTCCTCCGGACCGTGATGAGTCCAGTGAGAGAGAAAAATAGCCATGTAGGGGTCTAAACAAGAAGGGAGGGGCCGGTGAGATGGCTGAGCGGCGTAAGCGCCTGCCTGGCAAGCGCGAGGGCCCGAGTTCGACTCCTGGAAGCCGCATATGAAAAAAGGGCCGGTGATAGCGCTCAGCGGCACAGGCGCCTGCTGGCGCGCGAGGTCCTGAGGTCGACCCCCGGTACCCACAAAAAAAAAAAAAAAAAAAAAATAAATAAATAAATAAATAAAATAAACAAGAAGGGATTGGCAGAGGAAGTGGCTCTGGGAGGCCTGGTTTACCAGCCTCACTCGCCATCGGGACAATGAACCTCGTAAGCTCTATGCCTTAGCAAAAATAATAGCAAGGTCTGTGTTTATGACCCAAAACCATGCAGATCAAATACTGCAAGGCAGCACCTGTCAGCAAACGTGGGCCTGCAGTTCCTGTCACTGGCCCACTCTGGTGACCTCATCCCACCCCATCTCCACCCTTAGGAGCAGGTCAGAGTCATCCTCAGCCTGTCCTTGGGCTGCCTGTCCCTAATGCCAGTGCCTTGGAAATGACTCCAGGAGTTTAATGGAATTTCTCCCTCTTTTCTTCCTGGCCTTTCCTGGGTGTGTCCTATGACCATTCTCACAGGAATCCCAGGCTCTGGCCTAGAATTTCAGGTCAGGTTGTCTCCTGAGGCTTCCTCTTGCCCCTGCCTGTGTATGTCCATCCGTCATGCTTGGTGACAAGGCTTTTCTGTAATTTCCTCCATATTTTTCTTTTTCTTTTCCTTTTATTTTTTATTTTTTATTTTATTTTATTTATTTTTTTTTTTTTGAGGCAGTGTCTCACTATGTAATACAGGCTGGCCTTGAACTCACTTATGTAGCCCAGGTTGACCTTGATCTCGCAGTGATCTTCCTACCTCAGCCTCCCAAGTGCTGGGATTACAGGTACGCGTCACCACGCCCCACCCTCCATATTTTTCTTACGCTCCAGGTTCATTAAAATGACTCCACACTGGGGCTATTTTGCCCAATAAAGGTAGAACATTAGATACATAAAAGATGGCAGTGGCAGAGAGCCTGGGGCTGAGTTTGGCCGAGTTGGTGCTGGTGCATTTATTATCCTTGGAAATAGTTATCCTGCTGGGCTGACTGGAATCTAAACCCCTTCCACCAGGATGTAGAGGGCAGTTTGCAGCCATCATAGTTTAGGGACCACCAGGGACTTGTTCCCTGCTCCATGCTCCTGGGAACTAAGGAGAACCTTGGGAAGGCAGTGGTTGCATGACACCATGGGATTTCTGTTTCAAGGACATGGCTGCCACTTCCACTGGCCCCAGAAGGGAACACCTGCTGGGTATCCTACTCTGGGCTCCTGTCCCTGGGACTGTGGGTTCAAAGAGCTGTGTCTAGTCTCTGATACTGGGGGCCCAGGAAAAAGCCCCAGAGTGGCTTGGGTCGGGGGAGGAACCAAAGCAGACTCCTGCAGGAAAGCTGAATCAGGAGCCAACCTTAGGTTCCACTGAGTTCAAAATGGGCCTGCCCCAGGTGGCCAGGTCCCCATCACAGCCCTTTCCCTCAAGGAATGTGTCCAGGGCCCAGGGCAAAGCCCAGCCATTCCCAAGGCTGGGCAGAACTGGCCTGGGCCAGCAGTGCTGGGTACGCCAGTCTCATCTGGCTGGTGTGACTGGTAGGTGCAAATACTCAGCCCCTGTCCCTGGCCAGGCTGAGATCTGAGCTCTGTGAGCAGCAACATCTGGGGTCCCCTTACCCTTCTGAAAGCTCTCGGCACAGAGGGTGCTTATGTACTCTTCCTGGCTTTCCCCCATCCCTAGGCAGTGGGGAATGATTTATGAGAAGATTAAAGGCAATCTTAAAATACAGCTCTGGTTAGATCTTTTGCAAATAGGACAGGGACCAGGAGATGGAGGGAGGGGGGAAGAAGAGAAGGGGAAGGGGAGATAAAAAGAATTAAGCTGTGTTATTTACAGGCACCAACTCCCCTGATGAATGCAATCATTATGCGCTGCAAATGTACAAATGATAACAAAAAGAAACAAATACAAGGAAAAGAAAACATAAAATTATGAATCCAAAATTAAGTATTTATAAAGCATGCAAAATAAATATTCCCTTAGAACAAGCAGAGAAATCATAGTAATATTCAAATATTAGAATGCTGGCAAATATAAACATCAAAATTTTTAAAATATACTTTTTATTTGTTAACCCTCCAACATGCTTCAGTAAATTTTTTTTGGTAAGTAAACATAAAATAAAATGTAGTTTCCCTGTGATGGCACACATACATGACAATCCCAGGGGCGGTCACATTTATTTTCCGGAGAACAGCTCGAAGTCACCAACTTCTGATCAAAGCAGGCCTCTGGTTCTTGAAAAACCAGAAAAGTCACTTTTCAAAGCCAAGAACAACCCCTACCTCCATCCCCAGACCTCTATCTTCCTTTAGAGAAGATTTAGAAGGGAGAAAGCCTAGGCAGCATTGGGCTGTACCTCTTTCTAAACAGCTCCAGAGAGGAGTCCCTGATGCAAGATGAAGAGACAGGGCTGGGAGTCAGTGGACACAGACAGTAAAGGACACCCCAGCCCCTGTCCTGCGCTGGCCAAGTAGTGCTGGCTCCACTCCCTGGGGACTGTAGGGGAGATTTCTGGCTGGGGCTGCAGGGAAATTTCTTCTGGATCAGAGTCCTGGTACTGGACCCATGGGAATCTCAGGATACTTGTGGCTCCTTACCTCAGCCTCTCACTGAGGACTGCCCCCGCTATTCTGTCCCTAAATTAAAAGGTCAAGGCGGTGGCCAGGCTTACAGATGACCACTCCCACTGAATCAGGGCTTATCAAATGCAGATTCTTGGATCTGGTGACTAAGAACCTGCAGGGTATATTTTTGACAAGGGAGATGGTGGGGGAAGTCGTGAGCTGCTCAGTGGCTCTAAGCTTTTCCTTAATTCTCTGGAGGGACAGAAAGGACCCAAGCCCTGTCCACGGTTGCTGGTGGCCAGGGCTGTCTGCTCAGGTTCCTTTCCAGTATAGGAAAAATCTCCTCATGGGTGTCTGGGTGAGTGCAGAATCCTGGCCAGGGCAGACCTGCTGTCACTGCAGGGGACCTGTAGGTGACCTGGGGACTATGTGGCCTGGGCAAGTTACTCCTCTGAGTCTCAGTTTCCACCCAGCTCTGAAAATTAGGCTTCTGTGATTTTTCCATCTCTTGTCTCCTCAGAGACAGGCTCCCTTCTCAATGTAGCCAGGATGTGGACCACCGAACAGAAAACTGCTCTGTCATCCCCAGACCCAATCTTGGCTCTGTGGGACCGGCTCTTCCCCAGCTAAGTGAAAATCTCTCAAGTAATATAAGTCATGTAAAGGTCTCATTTTAATAATTACTAACTGTAGTTCACTGTAGGAGTCAAAAGTGCAAGCCAATTCCACCCCATCCTACTTCCACCCCAAATATGCACCCTACCAGTTGACTCTATTCCTGTTTACCGTGTTCCTATGGCACACAGAGGGGCCCCTGGAATTCCTATCACACTCTTATCCAAAAACTGTTTTCTCTTAATTCCTAAACATCCTTCCCCTGCCTGTCCACCTGCTGGGAGGAGGGATTGGGTGAAGGACCTTGTGTCTCCAGGCACTTAGCATCCTGGTAGGGCAGGGGTCTCCATAGGAAAAGTTGCATCCGGGGGTCTTGTCCCAAGCTGAGACAGAAAGCACTCCATGTAAACCTCCTTTCTGGGGAATGGTGGCCAGAGTGTCACAAAGCCTCTGACTTAGGAGGGAGGAGAAGAAGGAGACAGACATTATGGCTACAAAAGAAAAAATCTCTCATTGGGTGGAAATTTTTTATGCAGGGGATGTGGCCAGAAGCAGAGCTCTGGGTTGAGCTGCTGGGGGAGGGGAGAGCACCTGACACTTTACCCCTTGGGTTTACAAAGGTGCATCTGTGACCCCACTGCCTGTGGCTCTGCAGGTGCTCAGAAAGCTGGGGTCACACTGCGGAGCTGGGCCTGCTGTCCTCTTCTGGTGAGGACCCTGTGGCTTTCAGAGGTCAGAGCTCAGCACAGGGGCACTGAACCCTGGTGAGGCTGCCAGGCCCCACCTGCAGCCACTACCCTTGCCTGCTCCGGTGGGCAATTTCCCTCCCACAGAGTGGTGAGGGTGCCCTGTTGGCCCCGGCCATCTGTACTTCCAGGCTATGGGGAGGTCAGGCATGGGAAAGTGAACTGTGAGTCATCATCGACTTGCTGCACTACAGAATTAAAAAATAATCCAGCGCTTCACACCCATGGGATGAGCAGAAAATGGCAAAGTCTGACTCTACCAAGTGTAGCAGGACAATGGGGACTTTCAATGGTGAGAGTTGGCAGGGTTCGGGGTTTGCCTGAAGCTTATTGATACAGTTTGAGGAACTTCTTTATAAAATACTACAAAATTAGGCCGTGATGGTCTTGAGTTTGATTCAAGTTTATCAACTTCCTGGTAAGTCTGCCGCTGAGATATGTGAATTAGAAAAACCATTTGCAGATGTGTGTACCCTGAGACCCAGAAAGCTAAATCTTCCATGGATTCAGGGAGAAATTTCCAGCAGCAATGACAAGAATGTTCTTGGCAATGTTCTTTGCAGCAGCTAAACATAACAAATCAGAAATAGACAAAATATCCACCAACAGAAGCACGCATAAACAGTGTCAACAGGTCTAAATCAGCAACATCATGTTGCGTGTGGCAAAGGATGTGTGTGATGAGATGCAATGTTCATAAAGTGTGAAAATGTATAAAGCAACGCCCTGCTCGTAGTTCTGTGTGTGGTGAAGCCTAAAGCACACTTGGGTGCGGTGAGCGTCACTTTCAGCTGAGGGCTTTCCCCGAGGCTGAAGGAAGCACAGAGAATAAGACGAGGGTGGGGTGCCCAGTGGACTTATTATCTCCTTAATAATAAAAAGCAATAAGGCAAAACATGAAGCCTCAACAAAGTAGGACAATAATTATGTAGGTATCTAATAAAATACATGCACTTGCATGTTCTCATTTGAGTCCCTGCTTTGAAATCCGTGGTTCTATCCCTGGGAGTGGAACTGCTGCGTCGTAGAGCTGTTTTTTTGAGGAATCACCCAACTGTTTCCCAGTGGCTGACCCATTTTACATTCCACCAGCAACGCACAATTCACAGTGCTGGGCGACACTTGTTATTTTCTTTTGTTTTGCTTTAAACTTTTATTGCAGGCTTTGCTCCTGGGCCTATTTTTAAAATAATAGATATAGGTTGTGAAGTGGTATCTCGATGTGGTTTTGACTTCTTTTCCTTGAGAACTAGTGTAGTTGAGCATCTTTTCCTATTTTTCATTGCCCATTTATATTTCTTCTTTGAAGAAATGTCTGTTCAAGTCATTTGTCCATTTTTAAAATTAGTTTGCTTGCCTTGTTGTTTATTGAGTTGCAATATTACATAATTTAAGAAAACCCTCCCCAGGGTGGCTCAGTCTCTCCCAGCCCTTTAATTCTCCAGTCCTTACACACATCACAGCCCACACAGCTTCATACGTGCAATCCACACAGAGGGAAATTTAAAGACCTGGGGTCTGCATTTTCCTCTTCCCTGCCAGGCACCCTGTGAGCCCATTCCTAATCTAAGAGGGAGAAAGAGATTCACAGATGACAAGAGAGACATCCAAAGCCTCTCGGGAAAGGACACGGGGATGTAGGGGCAGAGGAGCAGCGATTGAAGTGGAAGAGAAACAATTTTGAAAACGAAAGAGGGAAGTGTTTCTGGTAAAAGGAAATTATTTCTTCTAGAAACCCCTATGAATGCAATTCACAAAATCATGGTAGAGGAGTAGTTTCCACTAACAGTGCAGAGATTTTTCACACCCCGAACTCTTTCTGCAACGATGTGGATGGGGTAGTCGGGTGGGATCCTCCTGTCCCCTTCGCACAGATCTGCAGATTAGATTGTCCTGCCTGACTGGGCTGTTCCTACCCTCAGGGCCACTCCTGCCCCCACCTGAGCTAAGAGGAGGCAGCGAGCACTCTGGGAGGGTGTCCCTTCTCTGAGGCTCACCCATGCCACCTGCCATCTCCTGACCTCAGCCCTCTTGAGGGTCTTGAAGGAGGGAGGGAGGGAGAGAGAGAGAGAGAGTCGTGGGGGTTGCACAGAAGCCCAAAGTCCAACTACCATACTCTTTTGTGATTCTTGTTATAACAGCTAAGCAGTTACAAAGATAGGGTAAATTGCTCACTAGGCAATTTAAGAGACACTAAGATCTTCCTCTCTGCCTGATCAAATCTCACCATGAAACTTTTGGTCACTATAACCTGGCTCTGAAGGAACTACTCACTATTTCTCCTCCCATCCCGATTTTCAGAAATCCAACCTTGGACAAACACAGGCTTAAAGAATGACCCATTGGGTGCTACCGGCAGGGGCCAGCGCCCTGTGAGGAAGCCTGCACGGGGGCCACCCATGTGCCTGTGTCAAACACACTCAGCTGGCGCTGTTTCAGGTTCTGCCCACAACCTTAAGCACGGAAGGAACGCAGGAGGCAGTAGAGCTAACTAAAGAGCTGGCTGACCTTGGCCAAGCCCCTGCCCATTTCCGGCCTGTAAGTGGTGGTAGTGGGCTCAATAGTTTCTTCTAAATGTCACTTCTATGGTTCTGGTTAGCCCCAGAACTCGGAGTCACTCTGGATGCACCGGGATTCGGGTTCAACTGGACTCACACCACAAATTCAAGATGCCAAGCCACTGTGCCTCCCTCACTTGCCCCTTCCCCCCAAACCCAGAACCTGTCCCCTTTTGTGTTCACCCCACCCCCATTAGACAAGAGGAAATCCGGGTCGGGTTTTAAACCATCGGCTCTCCCCATTTTCTTTCCCAACCAACTCTGAGCGCTGCCACTTGTGCCGTGGGTGGGTGTGCGCAGGGAAAAGTATCCCCTCGGCCACGACGAATCACACCCACGGAATAAATAAAGCCCCCCCCCCGTCACCATCTGTGGCCCTTGGGGAGCTGAGGCTATGGAAGGTCTGAAGCCTCCAGACATACCGCGAGCACTTTACCAAGAGCGCATAGTGGAAAAGTCTCCCGCTGCCCCTGCACCCTCAGGCGCGGCCGGTTGGCTCCAGCGCTAGGCGGGACCAAGCTCAGGCCAAAACACCTCTCTCCTGCTCAAGGTCAGCCGAGGCAGGCGGAAGCCCTCACTGTTCCCTTTGCCACCGCCCCCCTTTACAGGGCAGAGCACGGAACAAATGATGACCCCTATTTTCTTATTTCCCAGTTAAACCCGTCGCAAATACATTTCATTCTCCAGAAACTTTAAGAATAAAAGAGAGGGCCGGTGAGATGGCTCAGCGGCGTAAGCGCCTGCCTTGCAAGCGCGAGGGCCCGAGTTCGACTCCCGGAACCCACATACGAAAAAGGGGCCGGTGATATCGCTCAGCGGCACGGGCGCCTGTTGGCGCGCGAGGTCCTGAGGTCGACCCCCGGTACCCACAAAAAAAAAAAAGAATAAAAGAGAATAATCCGGATTCAATTCCTAATCTCTAAACCTCGATTTGCCAATACGAAGGTTACGTTTGTCTATTCTTCGTTTAAAAAAAAAAAAAAAAAGCCCTTTCTCTTGACAAAGTTGGGCACCTTGGCAAGGACCTCGCCCTCCCGCGGGCGCGAAGCAAGTGGAGCAGCGCGCGCAGCCCCGGACACCAGCGCGCAGAGCGGACGCCGCCTTGCCGCTTGCATCTGACCGGGGGTGCGAATTGGGTTTTTCCTCCCAGGAGACTGTTTCCCCCACTGTAATTGGTCCAGAACAGGACACCGGCATGCCGGGAGGTGGGGAGGACTCTCCAGGCGTAGACCCCTTCGCCCCAACCCGGCGACCTGGTCGCTCCCGGCAAGCGCTCGGCTCGCAGCCCTGAGCGCCACATCCCCGAGGGAGCGCGCGGCGCGGCCCATCCCGTCCCCTCCACCGGCCCTGGCTCGGGATGCGCGAGCCACTCACAAACTCAAAGGCGAAGAGCAAGTCGGGGAAGGTGGTGAAGACGGAGAAGCCACTGGGCAGGGTGCTGCCACCGGAAGCCGCTGCGGGGGCCATGCCGGCGAGCTGGCGACGGCCTCGGGACTGGACGCGCGCGCTGCGGCTCCGCGATGACCACTCGCTCGCTCCGTGGAGCCCAGTAGCCCGGGCGCCCTCGCGCGCGGGTTAAGAGCTGGAGAGCTCTGGGCAGAGTAGGGCGGAGCCCCAGGCGCTCGTCCCGCCCTCAAACCCCCTTCTTTACCCTCCCCCAAGTCCCCAGCTCCAGGGGGCCTGGCCGGAGCACTGCGGGCGTGTCCCCCGAAGCACATCCTAGGCGCGCTGAGGACACAAGAAGCTGGGGTGGGGACTGGGTCCGATTCCCGTGTCCCACACCTGGATCCCACCTTCCTTCGGGGAGTAGGATCAAGCCATTTTGGCGAAGCGCTTCGCAGCTTGGCACGCCTCGCAGGTGATCCATCGTCCCTTAAGAATGACAGCCATCCGGACCAGGTCCCGAAACCTCCCAAGGACGACACCCTGGGGTCACCATTGCTGTAACTCAAGTTGAGTCTCTGACTTCCCTCTGGGTGCGTCAATGCGCGCGACCTCCGCGTCCCGGTTCAGGGTGGGACGGCCTGAGCGCAGCCGCAGGCAGGGAGCCGGCTGAGCCCAGCGCGGGCTACCCACCCCTTTCCCCCGCGTGGTCACAGCCCGGCGCCCGGAGCCGTGCGCCCGAACTCCGCTCCGCTCGGTCTCCGCGGGCTGCGCGTCTGAGGGAGGCAGGAGGTCGCCCTCAGCTGCCAGCCCGAGAATGGGCAGGTTTGCAGTGACTCCACGGAGCGGGAAGGAGCACTGCCAGAGAAGGTTGCCCACACTGGTGCGGGTGGGCGACGCTTTCGCCTCCACCCCATGGCCTTTGACTCTTTTCTGCTGGTTTTTTTTTTTTTTTCTGTATCACAATTTAAAAATTCCTTTCTGCCTTTATTTTTAAGCAAGACACACTCCAGTAGTTTTCCATTTGGTATTCATAGGCCGGGTCTCCCCCGGTTCTCTCTACAAGGGCTCTTTTTCCTTCCCATTCCTGCAGGGAGAAGTAAATTCTTGGATGTATTTTCAAAAAGCAATAATCCATGCCCATGAGCCAGCCATTATGGAAAAGGAACAGGCATTCAAAGTAAGAAAATCTCCCTGTGCCCCAGTGAGCCTCTTTAGGGCTGCCGGGGTTGGTGACCTGTAACTGCTTTCCCCCAGCAGGTCCCCAGGGCAGGACCTGTCTGGCCAGGATGGGCCCTATGTCCTCACTCATTTTGGACGTCTTCTAGCTTGTCGGTTGGCCGCACTGGGCCCTAAGAGGACGTCTTGCTTCTGAAGATACCTGCGTGGGGACTGAGCCTCAAAACAAGACTGAGAGCTCTCACAGGCAAATCCAGCCAAAGCTGCCTTACGGTTTCTCTATTAGTGTAAAATAATAAAAATCACAAAGGTTCTATCAACTCATTATGTCTTTGGCAGGCCTCGTTTACTTCGTTACTGATTTTAAACCCTCGTTGCTAAGCCCTGAACACATGGGCCTTGGGCTTTGGGGGGGAGGCATGGCTCCTGCTGCGCCAGTGAGGCCCGACAGTTCTAGCCCTCCTTGGAGAACGTACAGGGGGAAAGGCCCTTGAAAGAGGCTATGGAGGACCAGAAAGGCATCCTCACCAAGGCCAAGGCCAAGAGGGCTGGTCCCTATCTTGGTGGCCTTCTCATCTCACGTGGATGTTCACCATGAACACTGGATGTTCACCTTATTTATTTATTTATTTTTGAGACATGGTCTCACTATGTAGTTTAGGCTAGCTTTGAACTCACTATGTAGCCCAGGCTGGCCACCAACTCATGGCGAGCCTCCTGGCACAGCCTGGAGAATGCTGGGATTATAGGTGTGTGCCACCACACCCGGCAAGGATGTTCACCTTTTTAACCACACTCCCCACTGCAGGCCCCTCATCTCCACCTGCCGTCTCCTTCCCTACGCATCCTACCCTTGGCAGCTACCCAAGGACCCGGCCAGTGGGAAGCACTCAGTAAACTATTTCAACGCTAGGAGGGCCGAGGAGGAAGCGGAACAACCCTGTTTGAACAGGAAGAGCCTTGGGAAGTGGAGAGGGCTCTTTCTTCTTTCCCAGGCCACTTGTTCATGATTTAGGTGGTTCATATTTATTTTTTATTTATTTATTTTTTTTGTGGGTACCAGGGGGTCGACCTCAGGACCTCGAGCGCCAGCAGGCGCCCGTGCCGCTGAGCGATATCACCGGCCCCTTTTTCGTATGTGGGTTCCGGGAGTCGAACTTGGGCCCTCGCGCTTGCCGGGCAGGCGCTTAAGCCGCTGAGCCATCTCACCGGCCCGGTGGTTCATATTTATAAGAAGTTTAGGATCATAGTTTGATTTCAGTAGGATATGAAAAAATAACTGCGGCCAGTAACTCCCCATCATGTCAGTCTTCTCAGCAGTGTAGTGGGTGTGACCTTGTGTGTTGGTCTGGGCTGGATCTGGGGCTTCTGTCACATTGTAAGGTGGCCTGGGACAATTTCTACAAAGTAAACACTGGGGAGTTAAGCCTGAGTCAGGAACAATTCACGTGTGGCTTGTGTGTGGGTGGGAGCAGGACATGTTCAGGGAAAGATCCATGGGGCAGGGATAAATAACAGCAGGTGCAGTTAGCTTTTGAGGCTGGTAGAATAACTCTCATTTTATTGGTGAGGTAACAGGCTCAGAAAGGTTAAGCAGCTATCTGAGGCCACACAGCTGCTGAGTGGGGGAGATCAGCCCTGAACCTGAAAGGCGCAGGCCTCCCAAGCTGCTCGGAAGCACTTGATGAGATGGGCAATTGCCATCGAATGCCATGCTCTATGCAGACCTTTAGCAGCCTTCCAAGTCCAGGCTCTGTGTTCATCTCGAGCGTGGCCCTGGGCACTTGTTTCCTGAGGCATCGCTGCCCAGTTGACAGGGTTCTGGACCTTTCCTCCCCTGCTTGGGGACACAAAGGATTGGGGGTCATCATCTCAGCTCTGGGTGGGGGAGGTGGGCACAAGCCTGAGTTCTGAGTGCTACCTGGAGCTGGGCCTTTACCCCAAATGGTTATATTTGTGTAACCGTCACCCATGGCCAGGGATTTCCAGGGATGGCATGAAGTACTGAGGGCCCCTGCTGGGCAGACACATCAATGGCACCACAGCTGCCCTGGCCTCGGGAGAGGGAAGCCAGCATGACTGGGGCCCACTAAGTGGACCACAGGTTCTTGGTCTGTATGACATCCTTTGCTCCCCAGAGCCCTTCCAGTAGACATCTCTCCGCCGTGCAGGCTCAGGGTGGGAGGTAGTTGCCTTGGCCACATTTTGGTCAACCAGGCCTCTTGAATCCAGAAAGCAGGCTCTGTCCTCACTACCTCTGTGCCAACTGCACAAAATCCAAAAGTTTGAAAGCTACAAGTCATGGCTGCTCATCAGAGGGCCCAGTGATGGGCCTAGAGGGTGCCCTGGACCCTGCTGCCTCCAGCGACAGTGAGCCACTGCTGTTCTTTGTTTTCTGCAGTCCCTTTTGGGTCTGTGTTCTGTGGTGCCAGGGACGTATGGTGCTCTGCCACCTTCTGAGAAAGCCGTCAGCAGGCTCCAAGGTACCTGGCAGTGTCTGGGTGTCTCGGCGATGGGGATGGAGGGTGGAGGGAGTGTGAGTAGGGAAGACAAGTCCCTGCTTCCTCGGAGAGTTCCATCCAAAATCGACATGCGGTCAAGTTGATGGATACATGGCCAGGCCTTCTCCGCGCTAGGTCTGCCCTGGGCACTTTTCCTGTCTCTGTAGACAACACCATGGGGTGGTGTCTTAGTTTTTTCAGGCTGTTCTGACAAGCCGTTGTCAATGCGGTGACTTAGAAACAGAGGAATGCGTTTCTCACGGTTCTGGAGGCTGTGCGTCCAAGATCAAGGCCCTGGCAGATGCGGCACCTGGTGAGGGTGCACTTCCTGGCTCATGGATGTCCCTTCCTGTTGTGTCCTCACATGGGGAAGAGGTGCGGGTTTCTCAGGCCCCTTTTAGAAGGGTGCTAATCTCATTCGTGGGGATGGGCTCTGTCCTCATGACCCAGTCACCTCCCAGAGGTCTCACCTGCTGATACCGTCACTCTGGGGGTCAGGGTTCAACATGTGAATTTTAGGAAGACACCGGCATTCAGACCATAGTCGGTGGCACATGGACCAGTCCTTCTACAACAAGGCTGAGGTGGGCAAAGGCTGCACAGTGGGGCCCCCATTTCTGAGCACTTCTTGGGTGGCAGTGCTATGTCCTGCATTCAACCTCCCACCCCATCAGCCCAAGTTCAGCAAGCTCCAGGCAGAGGAAAGACCACAGAGCAGGTAGACACGGTCCTTGCCGTTTTGAGCTTACCACAATGTACAGGAGACAGCTAATGATCAAACATATGTGTGTGATGATGCATGGTGCTGGCTGCAGAGTGCAGGGGATTCCAAGAGTGTCCACCAGCACCACCTTATGGAGGAAGTGTCCCTTGAGCTTGTGGGCAGTGGCTAAGCAGGTGAAAGGGAAGGAGTTTCCTGGCTCATGAACAGAATTACCAGTATTATAGACAGGCAAGTTAGGCAGCATATAGCAGGCAGCCAGAGAGGCACTGGACTCACGACAGAGTTAGGATCACCAAGCCTTGGTCAGATAAGTAGGAACTTGATGTCAGGAGTTAACAAGAACCAGGTAGACAATTAAGTCCAGGGATGTAACAAGCAAGGTGACAGATGGCCACTATGACAACTTCTGCTCCTATCTATCTGGAAATCTTACTTCTTTCTCACTTTGGTCTTTTGATGAACCACTTGGATAGGACAGAGGCCAAGAGGCACCAGCAGGCATACGCTTGCCTTGACTCCTCATAGGCCCATTTCTAGTTGAAGAAAGCTTGTTTCTGTCCTTTAGGCTGAACTTGGTCGACTCAAAATTGTCTGAGCCCTGGTCATTTTGGCATAAAAACTCTTAGACAAAGAGTCCCTGTGACAACCACTTTCTGGTCCCCTCCTGACTATTGTCCTTTGTCCTCGACTTCATCATTTGACTTTGCGAGATACAGACCAGGATTATGCTGTCACATCAGGTTTGAGAGCTCACACAAGGAGACCAGAGAGAGTCGGGGTGCTAGTGGGGCGGGGGAGAGGTGGAATGTGAACAGCCCACAGGCGTCCAGGACGGAAGGGAATAGGCACGGGCAGGGAGTTTTGGGTAACAGGAGGCCAGGAATGATGTTGGCTGGGGACACTGAGGAGGGCTGCAAGGCTGTATTGACTTGGGAGGGGCAGAGAAGAGTGAGAAAGGATGCCAGGCCCAGGGAGCAGCAGAGAAGTCCTGGAGGCAGGAAAGCCCTTGATCTGTACTGGGAGTGGTGGTTCTGGGCACAGCTGGAAAGAACAGGGGCAGCTGGGCTTGGGGAGAAGAGGCAGAAGTCCCAGGTTAGTCAGTCCGAGCTTAGTCAATCCCAAGAGTGGTAGCCTCACCTCTTCCTGCTCACCACCTGCTCAGCAGGTTGCACAGAGAATTTGGCTTAAGTTGGCCGAAACTTCAGAAAACAGGAGCAGGGCCGGGTCCTAGGTCCTGGGAATGCAGCCTGGGCAGGTTGGGGCTGAGCGGGCTTGCCCTGGTCAGGCCCCATTCCTGGAGGTTTCACTCACAATGCCCCTCAGATAGCCTTTGCCACACAGCGGTTCTCCCTAGATGGTCAGGAGGGTGTTGAAGAAGAACCCAAACTTAGTGGAACGACCTTGGCCCCAGGTTTTTCACTCTGCAGCTCACTCTACTGCCTGGAGCCTCCTCCAAAGGCCTCCTGGAGAACTGGCTCCCTGTTAGATGACCAGGAGCTGCCTACTGAAGAAGCTAGGTGGGCCCTCCAGTTGGGGGGACGACAGAGGAAACCTCTGACCATGGCAGTGGTACTCGATGGCTGCAGATTCTCCTTAGCATTCCTGCTTTCTGTTGGAAAAAGAACAGTGTATTAATGCTACCTGGTTCCTCCAAATCAAGACAACTATTTTCATCTGTGTTTATTATTATTATTATTATTATTATTTGCAGTACTGAGGATTGAAAAACCCAGGGCCTTTTCACTGAGCTACCTCCCCAATCCTTTTTATTTTTTATTTTGAGACAGGGTCTAGCTAAATTGCAGAGCCCGGGCTTGAACTTGTGATCTTCCTTCCTCAGCCTCTCAGGGTGCTGGGATTACAGGCATGTACCACATCCCACTTCCACATATTATGTTTTAGAATTATATAGAAGCAAAGCCATCAGCTCTCTCCACTTCCGTTTCCCTGGAGTGACATATCCATTCATTCAACCTCAAATAAATTCTCCAAGTACCGCACCCAAGCTGTCCACACCTGCGGAGTTAGGCAGGACAGGGAGATGCCTGTGAGAGTGTGGGAGGTGGTGGTAAAGCCATTGCCCCTGCAGGCAGTCCAGGGTGGGGGCCAAGAAGGCCCTCACTGAGGCCGGTGTGAGTCCTCTCTGGGGAGCTGCCAGTGACGTTTCTTCAGTCCTTGGAATGCTTGGCTGGTGCCCAGCGCTTGGAACAGAGCCCAAAGCAATGAAAATGGTACCAGAGCAGAGATCCATGAACTGGGCCAGGGACATTGGAGATCAGGAACAGCTTGAAATCAGAAGACATAATTAAGCCGTAAAAGCTTAAGAATATGAAGCTAAAGAATATGAAAACTCGCTGCCAGGGAGCCTGGAGCATTTTCCTGGAGAACAGCAGGAAATTTCTCACTCTTCTCTGGTGTCCGGTGCTTAGCATGGGGCCTGGCGCCTGGCACAGGCAATGGGAGCGCACAGAAGCTCAGGGAGAGGATGGGAGACAGGCAGGAGAGCGGTGGGGAAAAGCAGGCGACCTCGGGAAAGCCCAGGAAGCTCACGGGCACCACAAGGCTGTGATCCACTGGATTCCAAAACTTGCCACCTGTGACACAGTGTGTCCTGGGGGTGAGCTGGTTTCTGTCACAATAAATAGATGATTTTCCAGCTGTGGGACCTAAAGGAAGAGAAAAGAACTCTTGGCTGCCCCAAGTCCTAGTCTGTGACTCGGAGCAGCCAAGCCTGGTCAGGAAGGGAGGGACCTCGCCACAGCCCCACCTGGATGACGGAGGACGCTCCTGAGAGGCTCACCTTGGAGGTGTGGGGAAACAGGTCCAGACGAGGCGGTGGGCACAACCACAGCCCGAGGGGAGGAGGGCTGGCCCTCAACTGGGTAGCCCCACTTGCCTGGGGAGCAGGCTGACTGCAGAAATGGCCACTGCATCACGGAGGTGGCTCAGATGAATCATCTCTGCATCGGCTGCCAGACCTGTCACCTCCCACACCTATCACTTCTCACACCTGTCACCTCTCACACCTGTCACCTCCCACACCTATCACCTCGAGGCCCGGCATGTCCCAGAACTCATCACCTCCAAATTCCCACCGTCTCTCCAAACCACCACTGTCCAGATCCTACCACGTCCCAGAGCTGCCACCTCCTGAAACTGCTTTAAACCTCAGCGAGCCCAGAACCCCAGCGCCGCCCGGTGCCCTGAGACCCGTCCGCCTCTCCCTCTCACCCCTACCCGGACTGGTCGTTCCTACGGGGGAAAGGAGGCCTGGTGACCAGTCCACCCAACACAGGACAGTCACCAGACACGGGAGGTCTGCGCCCAGCCTAGAGCACCACGCCAGGGTGGAAGGGACAGCACACACCCACGCTGGCTCAGGAGGATGGCAGGAGAGTGTCCTGTGGGGGTGAAAAGAGGAAGCTGTGGACCAGTGCATGAAGAATAACCTGTTTATTTCTTGTTTTTTTTTTTTTTTTTTTTTTTTACGTGGGTACCAGGAGTCAACCTCAGGACCTCGCGCTTGCCATGAGGTGCTTGTGCCGCTGAGCAATATCACTGGCCCCTGTTTATTTCTTTTAACAGAAGTTTTTGTAAATGCATAAATAAATAAGCACTTGGAAGGGCAGAAGCCACACTATTCCCAGTGTGGGTGGGATTGGTGAGCGAGAGGTGGGGCTGTGGCCAGAAGTGCAGTGCACAGAATATAGGAGAATCATAGTGAAAAATCCCGATCCAAGGAGAGCAGCCCACTGGCCTGAGGGTCCCCCCGTGCTGCCCAGGAGCTGCTGTTTGTGGGCAGGAGACCTTGGACCTCAGCGCTCCCCACTTCTGGGAACGTCAGTTTCCCCCCGCAAGAAGGAATCCACCATTCAGGCACCAGGACGTGGGCTGGGCCTCTATTTCCTCACCTTCCCGTGGGTCCCATCTTGAATTCTCCTTTACAGAGGCTGGAGAGCCCTCACATTACACAGTGAACCTGAGCCCTGATTGAAAAGCTCCTTCTGCTAGTCATTCGCTGAGCAACTTTGGACAAATGGTTTGACTTCTGTGTGCATCGGTTTCCTTTCTATACAACGGTGATACTAATTCCCAGGCTGGGCCTGGTCCAGGGTCCTGAGCAGCTGGTTCTAAGCCTAGAAGGCTCCGTTTTGCCTCCCTGACAACCTCTGGTCTTCTGCTCTGGCACCACTAGCTCAGAGGGGCTGGGTGCTTTTGCCCACCACAGTGTCTGTCGTCCTCTGAGTCCCTGCTTACATGTTCCCTGCCATTGCCCCACCCGGTACCATCCGAGTGCCGCTGCTTCTGGTCTGGTACCAGCCCTGTCTCGAAGTTCCTCCTTCTCCACTTCTCTAGGGGTACACAGAATAGGGGTCTATCTTTCTTCCGGTGGGACAGTGTAAATGGGAATGGTCGTTACTAACTGTATGACCGCTGATAGTTTCTGATTACTTAACATGCTCCTGTGGGCTCACTGTTTTCCACAAGCTACCTCATCTAATGGCCCGGGAACAGTCCTGAGCCATCCCCTTTATTCCGCTTTTCCCGACCTGTCTTTTGATGAACAGTATTTTGGTCTTTTTTTTTTAAACATAGTAGAATTTATCAAGCTTCTTCCTGATGGTTTGTTTTCTGTGTCCTAAGAAATTCTCCCCTATCCTAAGATCATAGTTTTTTTTGTTTTTCCTCTCATTTAGGACTTTAATCCACTTGGAAATGATGTTTGCACATGGGGAAGGTAGAAATCAAATTTTGTTTCTTAATGTGATCCATCAATTTCCCAGCAATGTTCACTGAATTTCCCAGTCCTCTCCCACTGCCCAGCACCTGCTTTCAGATGCCTGCGACATTTTGGACCCACATACAAGGACTACCAATAGTTGCCTTCTGGGAGGGCCTCTGGGTAGATTGGGGAGAGGGGGAAAGAAAATTCCCCCACTTTTCTGCACTTTTCCTTTTGAAGATTTATTGTAACTAAATAATAAAAACAATGTTTTTTTGTTTTTTTTGTTTTTTTTTGTGGGTACCGGGGGGTCGACCTCAGGAACTCGCGCGCCAATAGGCGCCCGTGCCTCTGAGCGATATCACCGGCCCCTTTTTCGTATGTGGGTTCCGGGAGTCGAACTCGGGCCCTCGCGCTTGCAAGGCAGGCGCTTACGACGCTGAGCCATCTCACCGGCCAACAATGTTTTGTTTTAAAAAATCAAAAAGGGAATAGCTTTGTCCCATGATTCCATGCTACTACCGGGAAGTCCACTTCCACCAGAAACCAGCAGACTCGATGGTGGAGGATCTCAGCTGCATGGACCTATAGCATGAGTTTTGGGGCGCAGTTCTGTCTATTCTTTGAGTTAAGGCAGCACGGTAAGGACACGTTTTCACAGCTGAATAAAGAGGATGGCTCAGAATTATAACAGGATCATGAGCTAAGCCCCAGCGAGCTCAGGAAGCGTAATCAAGTCCCTGATAACCAAGGAAAAAAGCAACACATGTCCCATGTCCAGTTCAACAGCACTTTCAGAGAGGGAGCCTGCGGGCGCGACTGAGCTGCTGGCCTCAGCTTTCAGGGTGAAGTCCCCTCCCGCAGTGAGGCCTGCAGAGAGGGGCAATGTCATTTGGAATGTGGGACCTGGTATCCCTTTCAAGTGGATACTCACTCAAGGTGGCACAGGTCATGTTTTTGTGGCTCTGCGGTATTATAACAAGACAGAGCTGCTTGTAAAATTGGAAGGCAAGATTGGGCCTAGGAGCTTGACTTGCCAAGGGGGTTTGTGGGTACACAGCCAGAAAAGGTGATATTGAGGCCAATGGACTGGCACACTCCTGAATCTGACTGGCATGCTTTAAGCCATACTAAATGGTGGCCCATCTCACAGTTACTGGCAGTGCGTGGTTCTGTCCAGGTGGGCCATGCGAGGGGTTCTGCTGTAGACAGGTGGTGAATCATGCTACCCACTGTGTGTGCATCTCGTTAATAGTCTGTTGGGTCATTGCCAATTGAAGTGTCTTTGACGGAAGCAGGAGACCAGCATTGTCCTGAAAGCTGTCCTCCCACTTAGCCAGTCACAATGGGCCTTTTCCTTGGTTGTCAGTGTAGCTGGTGACCGGCAAGTCAGAGGCATCTTGGGCTTCAGGGATTGGGCAAGGCCAACTCGAGCAACTT
Source organism: Erethizon dorsatum (assembly GCA_028451465.1). Lineage (NCBI taxonomy): Eukaryota > Metazoa > Chordata > Mammalia > Rodentia > Erethizontidae > Erethizon > Erethizon dorsatum. The sequence goes on from CM051824.1 coordinate 9,734,353, forward strand.
GGGCAAGGAAGTCACTTGTGCCTTAGCATTTGCCATGCTCAGTTGTAGTACTTTCTCATTTGGAAGATCTAAATCTCTGGATTTTACTTTTTTATTTATTTTTAGTACTGGGAATTGAACTCAGAACCTCGCGCTTGCCAGGCAGGCACTATGCCACTGAGCTATATCCCCAGCCTGAATCTCTGGATTTTAAACCAATAAAAACATCTAGCCCAACTCTAATAAGACCAACAATCAGCACAAATGGTTGCACTTGACCCTGACGGGTTTCTGTTGTCTGGCGTCAATGCTCCTCTGGTGTGTATGGTTGCAAGGAGGGGCGGTACCTGAGGTAGTTAAGAAGAAAAGCAGTTTCCTTACTCACAGTTTGGATGTTCAACAGCACAGCACTGGCATCAGCTGGGCTCTGGTGATGGCCTTGCTGGCAGAGTGTCAAGATGGCTCATTGCATGGCAAGAGTTAGCCAGTGCAGGTGTCCATGTCTGTGCATCTCCTCTCCTTCCCGCTCCTTATGAAGCCACCAGGAGTCAAGCGTGGGGCTCTACCCAAATGGTTTTATCTAATCCTAATCACTTCCCAAAGGCCCCACCTCTAAACACCACAGTCAGATTATGTTCCCATAACATATGACTTTGGGATTAACCCCTTCAGGAATTTGGGGGGACAAAACATATTTAGACCATAGCAGAGGAGTTGTCTGGTTTTTTTATAGGATATGATGTCCTCTTGGATTATACTTTTTGTCCTGGGGACTGAACCCCAGGCTTTGAGCACGCTAGGCAAGTGCTCTACCACTGAACTACACTCCCAGTCTGTGGAATGTGCTTTTTACTTACTACAGGGAAATTTAAAAATCTTTTTTCCTAGTAATCCACACTATTTCTGGGGATGGCTCTGGGGAACTTATGACTTCGTGGAAGGGGTCAGAGGTAGAGTCTGGATTGAATATCCATCTCCAGTTTTAAAGGAAGGGTTTTTGAGTGGTAGAAATTAGGTCCCAGATGGGTTCCTCCCAGATGGACAGGTGTCTGACCCATGATACAGTCTCTAGTGAGCAGATCCCAAGAGGGTCTGCGCCCTCTCTCCAGTCTCCAGCCCTCGGGAGATGCAGATAGGAGTGGAAATCCAGAAAGCTGAGGGAGACATTAATAAAGAGCCTCATATCAAACGAGTCTTCACAGACCAGAGGCAAGACACCTCTCTCTTTAAATATGAGGCAAGGGCAATGGGTAGGATTTTAACCAGGTGCATAGGGTTGGGTGACACACCCATATCATAGTTTTGTAATGAAAATATTTACTTTAGCGTAATGGTAGCCAGCTGTGCATCTCAGTAGCTGTGCTGGGGGAATGCAGAAAGTGATCTTTGTATTTACCCACTTGGTAGATGAATAGGAAAAGTATATGGATGTGTGTCAAAGTAATAACAGATGAGTTTTTACCCACATTACGCACCGTGTTACATTTTTATGCATTTATAATTTGTATTATTAAATGTTTTCTTTTGATTTTCCTTGTAGAATTAGCCCAATTCACTACAACGTGGCATGAAAATCCACTTTTACAACTTTGGGAGGAGATTGAAAGTGAATCATTAGGTGATTTGTCTACTGATGATGAGTTGGTTCATATAAGCCAAAGAAATTGTGACAGTGAGATGGAGCAAGAAATGACAGAGAAGTAGAGAATGAAGACCTTGATTCAGATGAGGAAGAAAATAGTAAGGTAAATAAATATTTGACTAGTTGAAATGCTACAAAATGGTCACGTATACCCGAAGGGTCCAGTGTTAGAGCTAGGTTGGAAAATGTTATTAGGCTCTTGCTAGGGGTAAACCTATTGGATGAAATGCCAGCGCTGTGATTCAGTGTTGGAAACTGTAACAGATGATATACTACAAGTTGTGAAATACACTAATAATGAAATACGAGTAAAACATTCTGTATGCACCAATAATAATACTCAAAAAATGTATTTGTCTTAGTTACTTTTCTCTTGTTGCTGAGACAAAATGCCCAACACCCAAAATTGAAGGAGGAAAGGTTTATTTAGCTCACAGTTGGTAGAGGTTTCAGTCCACAATTGGCTGGCTCCAAGCCAGGGTGGCACATGGCAGAGGGGCAACAGTTCATGGAGGCAAAAACAATGAGAGAGAGAGAAGCCTCTTTTTGACCCTTATAATTGTATCTAGCCTATTGGGATTAGGGCGATGCCAATCCAGTCAGTGGACTGATCCAGCAATCATCCACCCTTAATCCCAGCACCCTTAATCCCAGCATTGCACTATGAATAAATAACACACTCTAGATTCAGCCACCTCGAAAAAAAACCCTATGATCGCATGAAACTTTGGGGGGACATCAAGACACAAACCATAACAGTATCTATCATGACGCCTCACTATCTGAACTAAAAGCCTTCATGGGTCTCTTATATATAGGAGGACTTTATCCTTCTAATCATCAGAATCTAAAGGATTTATGGCGAAGTGACACATGTGGTGTTGAGATTTTTAGAACAATGACACTCAAGAGATTTGATTTCCTTCAAAATTGTCTATGTTTTGATGACAAAAAGACCTGCCAAGAAAGAAAAAATTCTGACAGATTGGCTGCTATTTGCTCTTTTTTTTTTTTTTTTTTTTTTTGTGGGTACTGGCGGTTGACCTCAGGACCTCGTGTGCCAGCAGGTGCCTGTGCCTCTGAGCGATATCACCAGCCCCTTTTTCGTATGTGTGTTCCGGGAGTTGAACTCAGGACCTCACGCTTGCCAGGCAGGCGCTTACGCCGCTGAGCCATCTCACCAGCCCCTATTTGCTCTTTTTTTTTTTTTTTTTTTTTTTTGTGGGTACCGGGGGGACGACCTCAGGACCTCACGCGCCAACAGGCACCCGTGCCGCTGAGCGATGTCACCGGCCCCTTTTTCGTATGTGGGATCCGGGAGTCGAACTCGGGCCTTCGCGCTTGCAAGGCAGGCGCTTAAGCCGCTGAGCCGTCTCACCGGCCCCCTATTTGCTCTTTTTTGAAAGCTTTGTTTTGAACTGTCAAGCAATTTATATACCATACAAATACACAACAATCAACAAATAACTTGCATCATTTCATGGTGGTCGTAGTTTTTGGCAATTTTGCCAAATAAACCTTCCAAATATGGTGTAAAAATATATGCCTTGGTAGATTTGGAGACATTTTATACCTTGAATTTAGAAATTTATGTTGGGACTCAGCCACTAGGTTTTTATTCATGCAATAATAAACAGTATGACATTGTGAGCAGACTTGTTACACCTATTTCAAAAAGTAACTAAAATGTCACATTTGATAATGGGTCCACTAGTTACCCGCTGAGGTTACATTTGCTAAAAGAACACCAGGTAACCAGCACAGGAACTATTTGCAAGAATAAAGTGGAGATTCCCCCCAAAATGTTGCAAGTTCACAATAGAGATATGTATAGTATAATCTTTGGATTTCAGAAAGACATAACATTGGCCTTGTATATGGCAAAGAAAAACAAAGTAGTATTGATACTGTCAATGTTACACCATGACGATAAGATTGACAGTGAATCCTCAACACAAATGGAGCCAGAAATGATCACATTTTACAACAAAATGAAAGGTGGAGTAGATGTTGTTGATGAGTTATGCAGCAACTGTGATATCTCTCAAAACACAAAGCATTGGCCAATGCTTGTGTTTTACTTGATCCTAAACATGTTGGGCATAAATAGTATCATAGTCTACAAAGAAAATAATAAAAGAAAAAGAAAAGAAAATAATAAGCACAACATATCATGGAGAGATTTTCTTAAAGAATTGGGACTGGAATTGATAAAAGATCAATTACAACAGAGAAAGAAAAATGTGGATCTGCCCAAAGAACTCCACAAAAGAATTCTGGAGCAGACCAGTGAGCAGACAGGTGAAACATCACAAGAACTTCCTAATAAAACAGCAAGACCAGCGAGATGTCAAGTATGTCCCATGAAAAAAGACAGGAAAGCCAAACACATGTGTTATCACTGTAAACAGTACTTGTGTATGGAACATGGTGTTTTCACTTGTGGAGACTGCCTTAGGTGTCATGATTGAAGTAAAGATTATTTTTGTTGTAGAGTCTTGTTTGTATTTTCACTGTAGTTCATATAGGAATTTATTTCTGTTGTTATTTTTTAGATTTTGTAAACAAACAGTTGACGTTGAGATGTTACTGTTCGTTATAAACACTCAATAAATATTAAAAATTCAATACTTTCTGTTATTGATATTTTATTTCCCTGTTATGTACACATTGTATAATACAATAAAATTCATTAAATTAAAATAAATAATTGGTTAATAGAAATACTCCTAAAGAATAAATATGGGTGTTAGACACTCACCTTACCCTCCTTTTCAGGAAATTTAACCTTATGCACAGTCAGGTATGAACTGGCCAAGGGGCCTTGAGTTAAGAGAGATTAAGGTCTGAGGCAAGATAGCAGTCTATTTAAGAGTTTATTTGTCATGTAATTTAAAGAGTTGCTTGGCATTGCCGGGAAAAGGAAAATTCTGTTAAATACCTTTTCCAAGAGGCCAGCATCGTAAGTTCTGAGATGTGAAATGGTTATTGTCTATGATGTCAAAATCTTAGAAAAGAATTGGGGGGGGGTCCTGGTGAGGCCTTGTATTTTGGCCTAGGATACATGGAGATGTGTGATTTTGACTTACATTTTGGATATCTGTGGGGCAAGAGCTTTCCAGAGCCTTTAACCTGAAGGGACAACTGTTACACAGTGGCCCAATGGCTGGTAAGACCGCACAGACAGGACCATTTGCTGGCCAGGCATCTAGCTTGGCAGCCAATTGTGTTGCCCCCAGGTCCCGTCCTTCGTCAGGGACAGCTGGCCAGGAGATAGGAAGTAGCAACTCCCAGCTGAGCTCGTCATGTTATGATGGTTAGCAGTGCCATCCCTGTAGTCTGGCCTGCCATTGCTGTCAGTCCCAAAGGGCTCACAAGTTGCCAAGGAGATGGGGTAGGCCATGCTGTCTCCCAGCAGGGGACCGAGGACAGAGGAACCCACTCCTCCTACGGAAGAGTCCACCACAGGGCTCTGGCTGGGCTTCATCCTACAATGGGAGGCCTTGTAGTGGTGCCAGTTTAGGGCACTGCTTCTATGACCCAAGGAGGGATGGTGGCTGGGCACATCGTCCACAGGCTCAGGGCCAGCCTGAGCCTTGTCGGCAGGGGATGCCCAGATATAGCCAGCAACATTTTCCCTAGTGGCACACAGCAAGAGCCACGAGGTGTCCCTGTGCCTCAGAAACTGACATGCGATGGGCTCAGGGTCCAGAGGCCGGGGGAGGCCAGAGAGAAGGTGTGGACCCTTGAGTGAGGAGTCCCTGAAGGCACTCATGGGAGTAGTGACGGGGCCAAAGGGCGGGAAGTACGCTGGTGACAGCAGCAAGGTGTGAAGCAGCGAAGACATGGACAGAAAGCCCAGGTGCCGTTTCTCTACCTGGGCAAGCCCAGCAACACTTTTCTTCAGTCCTCGAAAGACATGGGTAGCATTTCTGCCCTGAATAATAATAAAGAAACAAGCAGGATGTGGACGTGCACACCTGTAATCCCAGCCCTCTGGGAGACTGAGACAGGAGGATCCCAAGCTTGAGCCCAACCTGGGCAACTTAGAGAGACCCTATTTCAAAATAAAATGCAAAGAAATTTAAAATAAATATGTAAAGGCTGGGGATGAAGGCCCTGGGTTCAATTCTCAGTACCACAGAAAGAAAGAGAAAGAAAGAAAGAAAGGAAGAAAGAAAGAAAGAAAGAAAGAAAGAAAGAAAGAAAGAAAGAAAGAAAGAAGAAAGAAGAAAGAAAGAAGAAAAGAAGAGGGGCCAGTGAGATGGCTCAGTGGTGTAAGCACCTGCTTGGCAAGCACGAGGTCCTCAGTTTGACTCCCAGAATCCACATAAAGGAAAAAAAGGGGTCGGTGAAATCACTCAGTGGCACAAGTGCCTGCTGGCAAGCGCAAGGTCCCGAGTTTGACTCCTGGTACCCACATAAAAAAAAAAAAAAAAAAGAAGAAAGGAAGAGAAAGAAGAGAAAAAGAGAAAGAAAAAGAAAGAAAGAATAGAAAAGAAGTGGCCCCTGTCCCCATGCTAGTCCTGGAGTTTAGCCGGTTAAATTAGCACGGTCCATCCTGGATATTCCCAGGCCGAGCACATTTGGGCAAGGAGAAGCTTGACGATCAGCGGCAGCACAAAGGCTGCAGCGCGAGCCCAAGTCTGCCCCACGCCTGCTCTGGGTGGTCTGGGAGCCCAGGGAGCTGGGCAGGCAGCGGTCACGGCCACACATTTAGCTCACAGCGCCCATTGTTCCCCCAGGTTTAAAGCTCCTTTTGATGGTGCACACAACACAAAGACACTCAGAGAGACGCGAGGCAGAACTCTTTGTTACTTCCAGCTCCAGATGAGAGCAGGCCGCCAGGCAGGGCCATGCAGGGTTTGCACTCGGGGTTGGGCTTACAGCTAGCTGGCACTGTCAGGCCAGTGGGTGCCTGGCCAGTGGGTGGCTTAGTTGGGTTGCCTGGACCCCTGGGTTGGCTGATTTAAGTCATTTTTGCAAGTTTAGGGGCACAGGGCTGTCCTTAGTTGTCGCTCAGGGGCAGGGGGCTGTCTTCAGTTGTCTGGTACCTGGTCCCCAGAAACTAGGGCTGGTGCATGGTGGCCTGCAGTTTGAGAGCCCCATGAGGGATGTGGCTGGGTGTGGACTTTATTAACTGTTCAAGGCCAATTCACCACCCTCTAGCCAGAGGCTCAAAACTGGATCGAGACTATTTTTTAAAAATCAACTAAGCCAGGTGCAGTGGTGCACACCTATAATCCCAACTACTTGGGAAGCTGAGGCAGGAGGATTGCAAGTTCAAGGCCACCCTGGGCAACTGATGGAGACCCTGTCTCAAAATATGAAAAGGGTTGGGGACGTAGCTCGGGGGCAGAGAGCTTGCCTAACATGCTCGAGGCCCTGGGCTCCCAGGACCTGTTCTCTCCCGACCCCCGGGGAGAAGCTCTGGTCTACACCAATCTTGGGAACGGTGCCCACTTTACAGTTATGAGTTCAGGGTGCACGTTCGACAAAGCCCTCACGGGTAGCAGGAGTCGTTCAGCCAGACTTCCTTCCTGCCTTGATTCCACTTCCTTGGAGCAGCTGCTCTTTACCTGGCACTATGGTAACTGCAGGGAAGCCACACTAAATAGGGCCCAGGCCCTTCCTCATGGGTGACGCTGGTGTGGTGGGCGAGGGTGCTTTAAGGGTCACTCACCTGGTGGTGCTGTAAGGATCCTGGCCCAGGGGTGACGGAGAAGATCCAACCTGCGACATTGGCACACTGCACCGATGAGAGGGATGTTTCTAATCACGCATCTCTCAGTTTGGGACAGGAGGTCTCAGTGTCATTCTGGGGTTGCCCTTAGGGGTGATGAGCCAGCAGGGGCAGAAAGACCAGACTGAAGAATTAAGAGCTGGTGTCTCCTGACTCCTGCCTGATGTTGTGGCTGGCTCACCGCATAATTCTGAGGCTGGCTGGGAACTGAAACTCATACCCAGGGATAAGCAGTAACTGTGCCTGAGTCCCTCTATCTGGGTGTTTGTTTAAGGGGCCTTAGAGGTATAGAAAGGGGAACTCATGGCTAGGCCTTTGGAGGCCCTGCTGGTTTCACCAGATGTCAAGGCAGCACATAAATTTGTTAATATCAGTCTTAGGCCTTATTCCTCAACCAAGCCTCCAGTTTTCACATTCTGTGAGATGTGGCCCCAAGTTTCTTATTATTTAAGCTACTCTGGGTTGGGGATATCCTCCTTCCCCTCAGAGAGAGCCTGACTCAGTGCTCCGACAGTGTAACTCTGTGCATATCAGGGCCCTGGCTTTTCAGCCCAAGCTGGGGTTCCCTCTCACGGGTTACGTCTCTGTGCACGTCTCATGTGCATCTGGTACGCAATGCCCAATGTCTGTTAGGAAGGTGTGGGAAGAAAAGCCCGTGGGGGGTCCACCGGCCCTGCAGAGCTGGGGCATGGTCCTCTCTGAAGGTGTGTCCCACCCCCAAAGGGACACGGCCAGCAGCAGGGCTGAGCCAACTTGTGGCCATTCCTCACTGGAGAGGCCAAGGTCAGTGACTCTCTTTGGGACCAGACAAACCGAAGGTGTAGGAGAGGACAGTCCCTCTGTTGTCACTGCTGACTTGAAGATATTGGAGAAATAGCCTAACTGCTGAGGCCAGTGTGCTGGAACCAACAACTTGGCCACCAGGGGCCATTGTGCTTGGAGCCCCTGGGGTGGACAGTGGGCTATCCCATGCCGGAGAGAAGTCACCACTGGACTGGTTGGAGTGGGGGTGCTTCCTTGGAACCCATGCTTACATGCAGTGTCACCGGTGCCAGCATTCTGCCAGGTTTCTGGCTGGTGGCCACAGCCACTCCACTGCTGACCTTTAAGCCCATCTGCCAATCTGGAGCTAAGAGGACAGAGGTGGCCATTTATTGAGCACGTATTAAATGCCAAGGGCCTTTTACCCATTATTTCTAATCCTCTTGACCATCTTTATAAATCAGGAAAGTGATGATCTCAGAGGTGACACACACAGCAAGCAACTGAGGGACCCTGGTTCAAGTCTCTCTTCCCATGGCCACCGTGCAGGACACCTGGTGTTTCGGGCAGGAGCTGGTAACGAGGTTGGGCTGGGTTGTTGCCTCACCCCTGAGCCTCAGCCCCCTCCTCTGTAGAATGTGTCTGGAGCTGACCACTGGTACCAGCCCCTCGAAGTGACCCACTTCCAGGCCAAAATGCCTCTTCCTGTTCACTTCCATGGACTACCACAAAGGAGAAAGTGGGACTGACTGTAGCTTCATGGGGTCAAGCTGAGGCCTTTGAGAAAGTCACAGGTGATGCTTGGCCTCGTCTTCCCTGCTGCAGAACCCTGGGTGCACAAGGCCTCTTGTCCTCCTGGCCTCCAGGCAGAGATAGAGGGACGCAGGTGGCAGTGGGTGTGTGGGGTGGGGACACTTTTGGGTCTGGGATTTACAGCCAGGCAGAGACCCTGGAATGTAAGTGGGACTTTCATCACTGCAGCAGGAATACAGCAGGGGGTCACTGGCCTAAGGTGGGCCAGGCCGCTGGTCACTGGGTGCTTGACCCACGACAGGACAGACTGAGGAGAGGAAGGCGAGGTGGCCACGAGAGACCCAGCATCTGAGGACCTGGAAACTGAGACTTCACAGCTCCCTGCAAATCCCCCCACTCCCGGTCTAGCCCACCGAAACTTCCAAACAATCAGAGTACATTTTTTAAGTAATAGATTACATGATGGATGTCAAAATTATTTAAAAATTATAATGCATAGGGATAAAAAGACCTGATCTTCACCAGATTGTGTCTGTTCGAATTATCTCTTAGTAATTTCGTTCTTTAATCTGTACCGCTGCCCACACGGCTTTGAGTTTTGGGGTCCTTTTGACTTCCTCTGACCGGCCCAGTTGGGGCCCCTCTGTGGCATCTTTGGTTGTCCTTGTAGGAGGTTTTTGTCCTTGAAGGAGATTTTTGGTGCAGGAAAAGTTAACCACAGGTTAGTCAGGTGTAAAGCGATATGTACCTGCTTTACAATTTTAATATCTCCTTCATTACACTCACAAATTCAAACACTTAGTTTTTACTTTGAGCATTTAATTTCAGCCAACGAATTTTTAAATCTTACATACGGTATCTTACACTTTCAGCAATCATTTTAGGGATGCCTTTATTTCTTCATAATTAAATTCTCTTAAGCTTTTAAAACCATATTTATAAAAGTAATAGTTTCTGATTTCCTTTTAAGTATTCCAGTTATTTGGCATAAAAATTTCTTGAATACTGAAATAACTGTTATGAATCTAATAAATTAAATTTAGTAATATGGTGTGTTTTAAATTCTCTCAAGTATTCTAATACTGTTTATAATGTGGGACATTTTAACTTCAAGCCACCAATCCCAGTTGATGACATATTTTAAAATAGAATCAAAAGGCCAGCTTCTAAGCTCCTGGGTCAAGTTCTTTGAAACTTGAAAAGAACCCTAGAATTAGTGGATTATGTACAAATTTACTTGAAAAACCACTAGTATGAGTTTGTTTAGTGCTCAAATAATCCTGTGATTCATTTGAAAGCTTCCCAGGTGGCAATAACTCAGAGACAGCGAGGAGGCAGCAGGCAGGGAGGACAGAGGGACAGGAAGCTCCCGGGGTCACCGAAGCCTCCTGGGGTCTGGCAGCCTCACTCAGGAGGCCGTCGGGGCAGGAGAGCAAGGCAGCTGGGCCTTATAGCTGGCCACTGCTTCCCTCTAGAGGTGTCATATCAGTTTTTAAATGACCATGACAGAAGCACCCCTGCTTCTGGGGTTTCATCATACGTGCCCGAGGTCCATCAGAGGGAAACAGCCACAGTCATGTGCCACATAACGACATTTCAGCCAATGACAGGCTGCAGAGACTGAAGAGGTCTCGTCAGATTATGTCATCCTATGACATCGCAGCCATCCTGACTGTTGTAAGTGCACTCCATGCCGTTCACACAATGACAAAAATCCCCAAATGATACACTTCTCAGCCCATGTCCCTGTCGTCAATTGACGCTGGACTGTACGGAGTGTACCTATGGTAACATGGAAAGGCGTTCAGTATAAAACAGCCCATGATGCTTTAAGGAAAGGTGAGTACGGGCAGCCAGAGACCATAGACCCCACATTTCAGGGAGAGGCCAGGGCCCTGCACTGAGGAGAGTTGAGGTACAACCAAGATTCTGGCTCTGGACTTGACCATCTGTGGACACAGAGGATGGGACTGCGCAAGTGGCAAGCTCTGCTAGGATGAAAAGGTTCTCAGCCCAGAGGGCCTGCTCAGCTGGAGTCATCTTCACGGGTGTGGTCCTCACACCCTGACATCTGGTGTGCTAATGCCCGCACACTGGCTGCTTGATGAAATTCAGAAAGGGCTTTGGAGGCCACCCCTGCAGCAGCCTGCTTTTAGGGCGTACTTACGTGCAGTTAATCTTATTTGTCAACCTGGTTGGGTTAGGAGACTCCTGGAGAGGTGACTGGGTCACAGAGTCCGCTGATGTGCACAGCTGCACATGCGGTTAGGAGGTGGGGGCAGCGGGAGGAGGTGGGTCGCTCGCGCATCTGTGGAGCGTAGATCTCTCGCCGGTGCGCTTTCCTGCTGTCTCCCGGCTGCCATGAAGTATCTTAGTTATGCCATGTTCTCCCACCATGATATTCCTTCGCTTGCCATGTGATCAAGACGCATCCCCATCAACTCAAGGGTCGCACGGGTTTCGTCTTGTTTCATTTATGCCACGCTGAGGACGGACCCAGGGCCAAGCGCAGGCTTTTCCTAAGCACCCCCCCACCCCGGCTGCCTTTCTACGGCCACACCCACCTCCCTCCTGCCCCAACCCTGCCTCAGCCCCAGGCTCACTAATCTCTTAATTTCTATAATTCTGACATTTCAAGAATATTATACAAATGGAACCGCGCAGTATATAACATTTTGATTTTTAAACACAGCATAATTGTCTGGAGACTTCTCCAGCTCATTTTTTTCCTCGATAATCTGTTCCTTTTATTACTGAGCAGTATTCTCAGTTTTGGGGGCATCTGGGCTATTTACAGTTAGGGGCTATTACAAATAAAGCTCCTATAAACATTTGTGTGCAGGTTTTTGTGTGAATTCAGTTTTCATTTCTCTGGATAAGAAGTCCCAGGAGTGCCACCACTGGGTGCTTACGTATTTAGCTTTGCAGAATGGCTATGCGGACATTCCTGTGCAGTGGTCCAGGCTTTCTGCAACCTCGTCAGCATTTGGTGGTATCATTGTTTCTAGTTTAGCCATTCTGATAGGGAAACGTCTTTGTGGTTTCAATGTGCCTTTCCCTATTGGCAAATGAAGTTAAACATTTTGGCACATGGTTGTTCGCCATTTTTATTTTTTTCCTTTCAGATACTTTGTCCATCTTTTTGAGGAATTTTTACTTTTTATTGTGAGTTAGTGTTGCTAAGTCACTTCACTGCAGGTTAGGCTCAAAATTGTAATCCTCCTGCCTCAGCCTTTTTGTCTGTTTTCTTATGGAACTTTTGTGTTTTTATTATTGAGTGTCAAGAGTTTTTATATACTGCAGATACAAATCTCTCATCAGGTAAATGATTTGCAAGTACTTTTTTCCCACTTTGTAGATCATCGTTTTGATACTGGAACACCGGGTTGTGTCTCACAGTGTCAAAGAAGGAAACCGTGGATGGAGGAGGCAAGTTGCAAGCAAGGAAGTTTATTAAGAAAGCAAGAACAGACAAAAGGAAAAACTCCCGCTGCAGGAGGGGACCCAGAAAATGGTTATTGGTGAGGCTTCTTTGGGTGCTTTACAGGACCTGAGAAGGAAGTGTTTTCTCTTTATGGCTCTCTTTTAGGGTGGAGGGCTCCCTGTTCTATGGGGAAAAGATCATTCACCCAGGCCCAATAACGAAGGTGACCCCACTGTCCCCACTCCCCCTGGCAAATCCCTGGCTGAGGATATCGTTAGTTGTTTATCTCAGGATGCCTTTTCCCACGGTTTAGGACCCAGGCCTCCTCTGTTTATCTTGACTCTGTTTTGCAGGCCTGTGTCCTAACCGCTGTGCCCGATCTACCTCCTGTCTCAGCTTCACTTTCTTGATGGTGTCCTTGAAGCGCAAAAGTTTTTAATCTTGAAGGGGTCTAGTTTATTTTTTTCTTTTGTTGCCGTGCTTTTGAAGTCAGCTGTAAGACGCCATTGCCTAATCCAAGGTCATAAACATAGTTTCTTCTAAGACTTAGGTAGTTTTAGCTCTTACATCTGAGTCTTTGATCCATTTTGAGTTAATTTTTTTCTTGTTTGTTTTTTGAAGCAAGATCTCGCTCTGCAGTTCAGGCTGGTCTTGAATTCACTATGTAGCCCAGGTTACCTGAACCCTGCCACACGCGCCCACACGTGTACCTGATGGCCAAGGGAGGAAACATCCATATGAGGGCTGGGGTCCTCCCGGGGAGTTGCTATGAGAACATCAGCTATTGCGGTCACCCTGAGCCAGGTGAGTGTCACTCAGTGGTAGCGCATGTGCTTAGCATGTGCGAGGTCCTGGGTTCAATCCTTAGCACCCCCCAAAGTCATTTCTGAGCCTAATAAGAGTAACCACCTCTGCATGCATTATGATGCTGAATCCAAAATGGCAATTATTAATGAATTCTTAGGAAATTCAGAGTTCACAGATTCTTGAGAAAGACCCAGGCCCCACAGAGACTCTCAGTGTCTCAGTCTCTCAGTGTCACCCTCCCAGCGTGGCCAGTGCAGGCACAAAGACCAGCCGCTCCCTGCATAACCAACTCTCAAGAGCTCCTTGGGGAGGCCCGAGAGTCACAGCCACAGCTACTTTCTGGGAGCCAACTCTGGCCCTCGCCCTGTGGCGTCACCACCCCCTGGTGTGTAGTTGGTTCTGTGTCCCCACTTTCACCTTCCCTATCCCCCTTTCTGGGCCTTGCAGGACATCTCTGCAAGCCCATGGGTCTACAGAGAGGTAAACTGAGGCACAGAGAGGCAGCACAGACCCAAGCTTGCTAGCAGTAGTACTCCCTGGGGTGGTCCCTCCTGGGGTTCAGCAGCAGAACTTCCTGGGCAGATGGAGGTGAAGGCAGCATCCATGTCCCCCTGCAGGCATCGGGAGGGAGGTGCCGCCGGCGTTTCCAGAAACCAGCACAGACAGGACAGCATAGGGGATTAGGTAACATGTGGGATTTCCACCACGTGTGGACACTTGTCATTCTGCTCTTTAATTCTGTGACCCAGGTCCTCCTGTGCCTGCCCTCAGCTGCTCCAAAGTCGCCAGCCTGAGCTCCGGTCCTCCTTGGAGCAGGCTTGTTTGTCCAGGGCCCAGCAGGCTGTGGGCGCTCGGGTGACCAAGCACAAAGAGTTACAGATGTGAGAGTCCAGACAGAAACCCTTCTGTACTGCGACAGGGAGTGGCAGAGAGGCCTGAGGTACCCGCTGCTTTCCTTCTGCCCTGACCTAACCTGCCACCTGTGCCAAGGTCTCCCTACCTCAGTTTTCCCTTGAGGCAGTAGGCAAAGCTCCGAGGGCCGGGAGCACCCCTGTGTCACCCTGAGAAGGGGGGGGTAGCTTTCCCCGGTAGGATCCACAAAACTCTGGCTGGGGGAGTCCCCCTCCTATCAAGACCCGAGGTCCCTTCACCTGAGTGGGACCACCCGCCCCCCATGTCTTTTTCGGGAAACTGATCTGAGCTTGCTTCAGTCTGGCTCCGCAATTGTGTTCCTGTCAGTATTCGGGAGGCTGAGACAGGAAGACCGCAAGTTTGAACCCAGCCTGGGCAACTTAGTGAAACCCTGTCTCGAAATAAAATTTAAAAAGGGGCTGTGGATGTAGCTCAGCGCTTGCCTAGCATGCACGAGGCCCTGGGTTTAATCCCCAGTAATGGGTGGGGCGGGAGAGATGCAATTTAAGTATGAAGCAAGATACAGCTCCATGATCTTAATGGTGACAGGACTGCTTCCTCTCATTGCTGGGATCCCTGCCAGCTTTGCTGATACAAGTCAGGAGTGGCGGCACCTCAGAGGCTCTCCCATCTCCAGCAGACACACGTGAACATGTACCTTGGCGCCTTGGCATAGCTCTGAGTCTTCCTCATCTGGAAATCCTGGAGCCAAACCCCAGGACTGGGGGCTTAGACAGCAGGCTGCACTTCTCAGGGTTCTGAGGCCAGGGGTCCCAGAGCAAGGGGATCCTGCTGGCTTCCAGAAGGTTGGCTGCTTGCTGTGCCCAGGGTGCTAGGGAGAGCGAGCTCTTCGGTGTCCTTCCTTGTCTTATAAGGCGCCACCCTGTTGGGTTAGCCCCCCCCACGTCATTAAACTGGAACTAGCTCCTAAAAACCCTGCCTCCAAATACGGTCCCCTTGGGGGTTAGAGCTTCCAGCTGTGAATTTGGGGACACGGGCACGATTCAGTCCAGAGCGCCCACTTGGCCTACCTACCCTTTGCTACCTGGTTTAAACGCATCCTGACACTATTAATCCTTGTCACAACTACACTTTGGCCAACTGCACCCGAACATAATGGAGGAGGCGGTACCAGAGCCGGGGTCTTGGGTCCAGAGACAGAAACGAAAGGGGACCCAGAGGAACTATAGGCACAGGCGGGGCTTGTTTTGCGGGTTTCTGTTCGTACTAGAAGGGAGCTACAGCTCTAAAGACGGACAGATCAGGCCAGCGTGGCCCCCAAGGAAAGGGGTAGCTAATATAGGAAAGCTTCCTGCCTGAAGTTCCCATCCGCGTCTTCCATGCAAATGAGGGTTTCAAGGGTGAAGAGAGCGCTTGTCCTGATTGGTCAGTGCTGAGCCAGTGGCAGGTGCTCATTGGTCAGCCTTGACAGCAGTGAGGCAGGTTTCAGGAAGCTGAGCCCGGCCTGCTGCTGTTGGTATATGAGGGGGATGCATCAAATTCTAACATGTTTTTCTATCTTTTAAAGATCGTTCCCTGGTTATTGTTCAAAATACCTCTGGCTGTCCTGGATGAAACTGCAGATCAAACCAGCCGGCAGCTTGATCAGCACAGGGCGTCAGGGTGTGCCTGGTGGGATCCCATGTCCCAACCCACAGTGTCCCCAGTGCCCAGCACACCCCGTGGCTTCAGATGCTGTGGGATGTTTCCGTCTGTTTCGCTGAAAAACGAACCGTGGGAGGTGCAGGACCCCGGGAGTCCAGGGGGAAAGGGGCAGGGTGCAGAGCAGGGAGAGGTGGGAACCTAGTGAAATCTGCCCACGCAGTGGGCCTGGCTGGGGTTTCTTGGGAACAGGACAGGCCTTGCAGTGCAGGGGGAGGGGAGAGCAGGCAGGCATGTGAAGCTGTCATGCAAGCTGTCCCTGCTCCTACTGCGCCCTCTTCACCTCCACCATGCCCGCCACGTCCTGACTTTTCTTAAGCTGCCCGAGTTTGGTTTCTGAAACTTGCACCCAGACGGTTCTTCCTGAAGTGGAGATAAACTCCAGCTCCCTGGGCTGCCGCCCCAGCAGCTTCACCCCGCGGGGACCCTGGATGGCAAGACTTGAGACCTCCGGGGGTGGCTGGTTTTGGTGACATGGCTGACTGGACCCAAGACATGATGGCCGGGCCCAGCTGACTGCAAGATGAAAGTGACCAACTCCATACTTCTTCCTATACAAACAGGTTTTATTTGCACATGGCCACTCAGTAAATATTGAAGAGTGACCATCCCAGACAGCAGCCAGGTACAAAAAGAGCAGTGAATGGTGGCTTTCAGGGATATCAGGGCAACTAGAAAGTGACAGTAAACGATAATGAAGCTGGAGTTTTTTCTTTGGTGACTTCCATACCCCCCAAGGCATGAAAAAAAGGTGATAAAAAAACAGTAAGCTCTACCACCAGTAGGACAAGTCCCTTTCACGTAATAATTTATTTCATTTCCAAGTGACAGCAGGCACAGGCAGTTTCAAGCAGTGCCCCCTCGCCCATTGGGTCAGGAGACCCGGCCCCAAGGCCCACCAGACCCCTGCCCGGGGGTGGGGGGGAAGCCAGGGAAGACAGCTTTCTTTGGGAAACATTTCCTTTGAAACCAAGCACCTTGATTTGGCATTTCTGTGTGTGCTACACGCCAGCCTCTTCACGGGGAATAGCTCCCAAAATGCAAATGCCTTTCCAGGGAGGGGTCTTGGCAGCCCTGCCAGGGCCTGGCAGGAGACCATGGGGAGCGGGTGCACATGGCAGGCCCCTGGGAGGGGGCTCTGTCACTGCCCCTGAGATGATGGGGTAGTTGCCCCATGCTTCTGTCAGGAGCCCAGAGGAGAATCCATGGATGTGATGTTCCCCCTCCTTCAGTGAGGGTCTCCTCTGAGGGACAAGGTGGCTTCTGGTCCTTAGGAGGTGGGTCTTGGTGGCCTGGAGCAGGTGTCCTGAGACGGGCAGGTCTCTGAGGGTTTGGCTTAGGGATCAGCAGGCTGCCCCCCGCAACCCCATCCCTTACCCTCCGTCCCCAGGTCTTACTGTACAATGATTTTGTAGAGCCAATTGCTTATTTTCCCCACAAATCTCCCCTCTGAGTTGGTTCTAAGCCATCTTTTCCTTGGCTCCCAATGCTGGTGGGTGGAGGAAAGGGAGGGGAAATGGGAACCCTTGTCCCCAGGGCAGGAGGGGAGAGCGGGGCTGGAGCAGGCTAGGGCAGAGGCCTGAAAGGAGGAATGGGCCTGTGCAAGGGCCTTTGATCTGAGACACCTCTGGGGTCTTTCTGATTTTAAGAAAATAAGAGTGAATATGCCCAAATCTATGGGGGACCTCATTGCTGAGGCAGAATCTCCAACAGGTATGACAGCAGTGGAGCTGGCATTCTCAGGGGCGAGGGCTTCCAAGTTAATTTTCCAGAAGAGCTGGGCTCATGGTCAGAGCATGGTCCGCTTTCTCGTGTCATCACTGTAGGTGAAAACGTCCAGGGAAACGTGCCGCAGGGGTCTCGATGCTCATCGCGAAGGATGTCCTGTTAATACCACGGATGCTTGGTGGTTGTCTGTTTATCATCCATGTGGCAAGTGTTGAAGCTTGCTTCAGGGGATCAGTCACCTGGGATTTGGGGAGCATTTCTCACTGGGCACAGCTGGACACTTCAGTGGTAATAGATGCTGAAGGCGTGGAGAATGTAGAGCAGGGTGGTGATGAAGGCAAAGAACTAGAAGATGGAGGAGTGTCAGGAAGGGGCAGCTCCAGTGCCCCCCACCCCAAGGATCCCTGTGGACCAGGAGGCCATGGGTCCTGACCCTGCCTCAGTGTCTACTGCCTGGTCAGCCACTGGTCAGCTACTCCATGCTCCTGGAAATCCTCCCTTCCTGACCTCCCTAGGGCCATCTTCTTCCAGGGTCCTGATGGAGCCACATGGTTTCCATCTCCACCTGCACAGGGAGGCTCCTCCAGCTGCTCGTAAAGCGGGCTCTCCTTCCTCCCTGCCATGTGTTTTCTCCCCTGCACCCCTCTTGTCTGCACCTCTGGGCTCTGGCTCCCGTGGGGCACTGCCAGCCCAGCGCTCTGCCCTGAGCACCTGCTTGTGGATGACCCCAGCCCTCTCAAGCTCTTGGTCCAGACTGGACTCCTGGCACTTCCTTGTAAGCACCCTTGCTCAGTGAGCCCCGATTCCTCATCTTGGCCAGCTACCCACACCAGAAATCTGCCATTCCACCAACATCCCCTCCCCCACCACACAGTCAAAGCCACCTCAGAGTCTCCCGACTTCACTGCTCCTGTATATCCACTTCCCCCTCGTTTTAGCTACACCATCCCTCATGAGGACATTGGTGACCTCACCTCATCCCTTCCTGCCTACTCTGCCCTCCTCTAATCTGCACCAAGAGGAAAATGTGATCGTGTTTAAAGCTGTGCTTAACATCTACCATGGTGTCCTCCTCTCTCAGGACAGAGGCCACGACCCTCAGGACACCTCCCAGGCCTGCCGGCCACTGCAGCCCCCGCTACCCTTGCTGTCCACTCACATCCCGTTCTCATTCACTCACTCACTCACTCAACACCTATCTTCTAAGCTCCCACTGTGCTTCAAGAATGACATGGATATAACAGTGGACAAGACATTAAAAAATTCCTGCCTGAGTTTACCTTGTAGCAGCAGCAAACAAGCAAGGTAAACAAGTGTCAGACCGTGGATGAGGTGGAGAGAAGGCCCCGGAGAGGTGAGGCAGGGAAGGGGAAGGGGAGAGGGCAGTGCTGGCTGGGGGCTGACAGGGACGCCTCACTTTGAAGGTGACATTCCAGAAAAGAAGCGGGAGTGCCACGCTGATCTCGGGGCAAGGGCATCTCAGCCAAGGCCCAAGGTGAGAGCAGGTCTGTGTGTGCAGGGGACAAGGAAGCCAGTGTGACTGGGGCGGCCACCTCAGGCCAGCGGCAGTGGGGGAGGCCACCGAGGCCCAGGGGCCATTTCTAGAGTTGTGCATTTAAAGAAGCTAAAGCGGCCTGACAAGGTGGGAAAGAGGCTGATAGGCTGGAGGGCAGCTGAGTTGTCTGGTGGTCTCCTCAGAGCGTCCCACTGCTTGCCTAGTCCCTGTTCTCACTCTAGGGACAGTGCCACAAGATGCTCCACTTCCTTCCAGGATGCCATGTGAGGCACCAGGATGACTCAGGTCCCTTGACTCATGCCAGGTGTGGGCACGGGCTCAGCTTGGTGGCGAGTCTTTCTTTGGAAGTTTCTTATAGGACAGAGATGGTCAGGCCCTTCAGACAGGGCTCTGTCACAGTGAGCTCCCTGCCACACGAGGGCACCATCCCACAGCGGGAGAAAGGGGCAGGGCACAGGACCTGGAAGGCCCCAGAGGGACTAAGGCCTGGGGATCCTGCTCTGCCCATAATTTGGCAGGACCACCCTGTGGACTTCTGTTATCGAAACGAAAGGACACCGGGGCAGTTCTACCAAGCAGAGGAACTCAGTCTCCACTCCACAGCATTGGGAGAGAGAGATGTGTGCCAATTTGTGTTTTGGGAAAAAAAAATTCTGAAGACAGTGGAGGATATAAGAGGGAACAAGACTCAGTGGGTGACAGAAGGCAAGAGGTGGCACTTGAGCTCAGGCACGTGTTCACACACTTGCACACACACGTACACACCTTCTCCCTCCCCCACGCTCCTGCAGCTTTAAGGCTCAGGATCATCTGAACTGCATGGGGAGAATGAAACCTCATGCAATCAGGGCACCTTGGCGAAGGCAGTCACGTCCCTGGTGCAGCTTGAACACCTAAGTGGTAACAGATGCCCAGGCCACTCACCGAGGCTGCAGTGTTGATGTAGTAGTTTTTCAGGTTCTTGGACTCGGACATGATTGTTTCATGAGCTTGCAGGACAGCGGCGCTCATGTACAGGATACTGGTGGTCCCATGATACAAGCTGTCCTGGAGATGCAAGCAGAGGCCAGGGCCACCATCACTTGGGTGCTCAACAGGAGAATGAGAAAAAG
The DNA here is from genome assembly GCA_028451465.1 of Erethizon dorsatum. Classification (NCBI taxonomy): domain Eukaryota; kingdom Metazoa; phylum Chordata; class Mammalia; order Rodentia; family Erethizontidae; genus Erethizon; species Erethizon dorsatum. The sequence goes on from CM051824.1 coordinate 9,754,393, forward strand.
AGGCAAAACCAGCTCCCCAACTCCTGCTTTTATTTATGTATCAAACAGTAATAAGTAATCATGTCAGCCAGGCACGATAGTGCTCACCTGTGATCCCAGAACTCTGGGAGGCTGAAGCAGGAATATCACAAGTTTGAGCCCAGCCTGGCAACTTGGGAAATTAGTGAGACCCTGTGTCATAAAAAACGGGTGGTGGTGGCTGGAGATATAGCTCAGTGTGAAAGCTCTGGTACCTCAGTACCACACACGCACATAAAATCAGTACCAGCTAGTATTAATTGGATGCTAAGCTCTATGTGGTGCCCTTTTCTCATTTAGCCTTGTCAATTACGAGGTAGGTTCTACTGTTCTTATTATTAGTTTCCTTTTGAAGGAATCAAAGCTCACAGTTAAGGCCAGTGACTAAATGGTTAAGCCAGGACCTGAACCCAGGCCTCATGAGCTCCAAGCCCACATGCTTAACCACTAGCATTATGGAGACCTGCTGTGTGACAGGCACTGTCCTAACCATACACACGTCTTGTTTAATTTTCACAGCTAACTTCAGAGGGTTGTGTGCCAGTTCATCTTGAGTGTCCATATGATTGGATTAAGAGAATCCTGAAGTTGTGACTGGACCATGGGGTGCTGTACTGACTGTGCTGTGAGGAGATGGGCACAGTTGGAAGAGGTGAGTCATGGGGGGGATTTGGAGGGTTTAATCTCTGGTTGGGGCAATTCCCTTGTGGTTTGCTCCTAACCCCCTCGAAGGGAGCAGCTTTGTTCCATCACACAGTCCGCCAAGATGTTTCTGCCTTGGGCCTAGCTGACCATGGACGGAACCAAAATGAAGCCTTTCTTCTAGGTTGTGGGTGTTGGGTATTTTTTCTAAGCAACAGGAAAGCTCACTGATACAGTCAGCTTTTATTGTTCTCAATTATGATGAGGAAATGGAGACTCAGTTAACACTCAAATGGTTCACAAGATGATGTGACAATATGAAGAAAATTAATGATATTAAATAACTTCCAAGACTATTTACTTGGCATAATTGGAATGTATATAAATTTTCCATAAAATTCATGTGGCAAATTTTTTTTTCTTTTGAGACAGGGTCTCACTAGCCCAGGCTGGCCTTGAACTCAACCTGATCCTCCTGCCTCAGCCTCCTGAGTGCTGAGATTACAGGCATGTGCTACCACACCCAGCATCGTGGCACATGGAAGAGTGAGCCTATCATAGTGATTGGTACAAGCCCTTAAACTACAATGATTTTCTTTCCTAGTAGAATTTCTTCAATACTGCTCCAATGATTTCTTTTACCACAAATAAAATTTAGGAACAACACATCAGAATATTGTCTTAGTTTTTAAGATGTGAAGTCTCAGTATGTTGCTCAACCCGGCTCTGAACTCCTGGGTTCAAGCAAACCTCCTGCCTCAGCCTCCCAAGTAGCTGGGATTACAGATGCATGACATGACACCACACGTGGCTCCAGAATATACTAAAATCAAAAGACTTCATCTCACAGGGTGAAGCCCTGCAAGGATGTCTGATGCCAGGTTTCTGGTTCTCCCTCCCCATGCAGCTGGGCCTGTTTTCCTTCAATACCTGGGACATCAGTCTAGGGGGAGCCAGCCCTCTGGTTCTTACCAGGACTCTCCAGGACTCAAATCTTTTGTAAAATCCAAGCAAGTAAGACAAAAAGAACATCAGCGAGATGAGGAAGGAGGTCAGGGAGACGTACATCACCCATCCCTGCAGCAATGGGGTTGCTACCTGTGTGGCAGCTACCAGGACCCAGACCCAGAACCCAAACACCTGTAAGAGAAAAGCATAAGAGAGGGTTACTTTGCTGGTGTGGGGCACATTTCCCTTTGCAAGGTGTCCCTTTTCTCCTCTGTTCTGGTTAAAAGCTCAAACGAAGTTAGGAGGAACTAAGAGGACAACGGGGAAGGAAGGCTGGTGTCGCTCTGAGTCAGCCCAGGTCCTGCTTGAAAATTCAAGGGTTTCACACAAAGGTTGCAAAATGGGGGTCTCCGAGCTAAGTCTGGCTGTATCATCTTAGCCCAACCAGTGTTGGTATGGATAGTTTAAAAAAAAAAAACAGGGCCGGTGAGACGGCTCAGCGGCTTAAGCGCCTGCCTTGCAAGCGCGAAGGCCCGAGTTCGACTCCCGGAACCCACATACGAAAAAGGGGCCGGTGATATCGCTCAGTGGCACGGGCGCCTGCTGGCGCGCGAGGTCCTGAGGTCGTCCCCCCGGTACCCACAAAAAAAAAAAAAAAAACAAAAAAAAAAAACAAAAAACAATCTGAATAAGTTGCCAATGTTTAAAACAGGATTTTTCACATGAAAAAAAATCCAGACTTGGGGGTATTTCTTGAGGAATCCATGGTTCTGAACACGATATACCTATTTCCCAGGCCAGGGTAGGCTAGCTGAGTTGTAACTGTCTCTCTGAAAAGGAGCCGCAGTCCTCAGTGGGCCACACCCCCCTCCACATCCTTGCCACCCCCATGCCATCCTGTGGCAGACTCCCTGTTGCTCACTCACACTGCAGAACAGTCCCCTCTTTCCCTGCTCCCCTCACCTACTGAGTGTCTGCTTGGACCCGCAGGCATGATTTGAAGCTTCCAGGTCAGTACTGATGTTCTGGGGCCAGTTCCCAGTTGGGCAATATGGTTCCTGTTTAACCACCTTTCAACTCTGTTCAATGATTTGTTACAACCCTGGTGGAGAAACCAAACTTTCCCCCATTCTTTCCGGGTTCTGCCTTGGCTTTTAGGCTGGGCTTGCCCCCGTGGTGGTGAGCCCTGGGACAGAACCAAATAGTAGTACCAGATGGCATCCAGTTAGAGGATTGGAGGGCAAAGGTCCACATGAACACGATGTGGTTTTGCTATTGGTTAATCTCCAACTTTCTGAGCTCCTGGCCTTCCCAGAGCCTCCTTCAGATGACATTGCAGCTTCCTCAGTTCTCCCTTTACTTACTCCCATTAAATCTGTGCTTTTCAAGCACCATACTGGCTGGTGATTTCGAGAACTCACCTCCACCCCTTTCTCACACATACCTGCTCACTGGGTGTCTCTTCTTGGAAGTCCCTCTGCAGAGAATGACTATGAATTTGTATGGCCCTGACACTGTCTCATTCAATTTCGCATGCTAGGTGCCTCCTTTGCCTCACCCCAGGCCTGGACCTGTACAAGACCTGAACTCTTTTGCCACTCCCACATTCCTTCAGGACCCACCCTCCTCCACCTATGCTTAGAATGACTCATCAGTGAGAGAGAAAGTTATAGGACTGAGCATGGAGGTACAGAGGCTTCTGAAGATAATAATAATGCTCTATTTCTTACACTTCATAGAGGGCACAGAAATTTATCTTTTATAAATCAATCAAAGGATTTTGAAATAGAAGAGCCTGTTAACTGTGAGACCACTAGAGATTTCTCGTTATGGTGGGGAGTAGGGGACGGCTGGGACCCAAAGGTGACTCCTGAATTTGTGGTCTGAGGAATCACATTACCATATTTAAGAACTTTCTATAGAGCTACAGTAATCCAAAGACTTGCAAGTGCAGGTGACTCACATTCTGCACATTTCTCAAGAGACAGGTCATCCTCTTGACAGCTTAACTAGTTCTGTTTCCTTTCCACATTAATTTTTTAATAAGACTTTCAAATACACACACTATCTCTCTCCTGGAATTTTTACTATGTTAAACGTATAGTTCAGTTGGGGGAGAACTGGCATCTTCACCACATTCAGGCATTCAATCCATGAACATGGTATGTCTATCCAATTATGAAGATGTTCTTTGATATCACTTATCAATGTTTTGCAAGATTTTTAGCACATGTGGCTGTACATATTTTGTTATATTTACACCTAAATATTTCATTTAGGAGAAACTACTTGTAAACAGTATTGTTTAAAAAAATCATTTCCCCATTGTTTGTTGCTGTTAGATACAAACTAATTAATTTTTAATGTTTTGACATTGTGTTCGGCAATATGCTAAACTTACTTATTAGTTGAGGGTTTCTGTTGTAGCTTGGTAGGCTTTTTTGGGGGGTTTAATGTATCTCATTTGATTCTAACTTAGTGGTTAGTAATGAGATAAAGCATATTTGTGTATATTTGGTGGCCATTTATGTATCTTCCTCTGTAAATTTTTAATTGTTTCTTTTGGTCATATATTTTTATGGTTTGTCTTTTTCTTACTGATTCAAATGAATCCTTTCCAAGAGTGTGAATATCATTGATTATTATATATGTTGCAGGTATATTCTGTTAGCATGTGTCTCACATTTTTATGGTAGCTTTTGAAAAACTAAGTCCTTGATTTTAATGTACTTGAATATATCAATATTTCCCTCATAGATCATGCCTTTTATCAAGTTTAAAAAATTCTTCCCTATCTTGGGTCACAAAGATATTCTTGCATCTCAGACTTTCCTTTTGGGATCATCTTCTTTTTCCCTAAAGTACCTCTTAGTAGCCTCTTTAGTGAAGGTAGGTTGGTAGCAGTCAGTCTGATTTGTTAGAAAATGTTCTTAAGTTTACCCTGAAAATTATTTTCTCTCAGCACTTCCAAGATGTATTCTTACCATGGTCTACATTTTTCCATATAATTCCACTGCCATTTGGCTCCCACTGTTGCTATTGAGAGGTCAGCTGTCAGGTGAACTGTTGCTGCTTCCTAAGAACCCATCCTTGGTATCTGGTCACTTTTAGGGTATTCTTTCTGTCTTTGGTGTTCTGCAGTTTATGCACTAGTGATTCTACATGTTGAGATGTGGATACCTTTTTTCTGCTCCTGCTTGGTATTTATTTTATATTCAATATCTGAAAATTCCATTACCTTGGTCATGATGTTTGATTCTGTAGTTTGTGGCTTCCATTAATTTTCATTCCTCTTCATTTGTTTCCTCTTATATTTGGTGAATTCTGGTTAGAAGCTCATATCTGTGGATGTAGCTCAGTTCTAAATGATGCTATTAGAGAGCTTCTGGACCAAACGACTTCACTTACTTTGGTCTAGCTCAGCTGCACTATATAAAATGTTCAGGTTCTGCTTTTTATAACATATCCCTGGCTTTCTAGACTCAGAATTTTTAGTTTACAACTAACCTATATATATATATATATATATATATATATATATATATATATATATATATATATGGACAGTTATGTCACCCTGTCCCTTAGGAGGAAGAAAAGCACTTATGCATTTCTGGAGAATTCATGGGCTCTTAGGGACAAAAGAGGAAGAGGTGGTGAGAAGCCAGAACAAAATAAGAATTTGACCACAAAGCAGAGACTCCTAGGCAAGAAGTACAAATACAGCTCTAATGAGACCAAGAAACACATCCAGAATCCTGGATGCCTCTTAAAGCATCAATTTGGGAAGCAGGTTTCCTCAAGCCTTAACGATCAATCTCCAAATGAATTTGGAAGTCCTAGGCTAGGTCTGGGACTGCCTGGGAGTGCACAGGGCCAACTTGTCCTGAGGAGGGGCTGCTGAGGTATGGGAGTCCGGCCCTCTGACATACCCTGAACTGGGCTCTTGCACGCTGATCCCAGCGACGGGGCTGCTGGTGCTGACACTGCAGAGAGGTGCCAGGGCTCAGCTTTGAGGACCCTGCCAAGTGTGTTCCTCACCAAGATATGGAAAGTGCACACAACCAACACCCAAACTGTGGCAGCTATTAGTGGGAATGCCATTTAGGACTTGTAAAACTAGTGACTGCACCAGGATTTGTAAAACTTTACACTTATATGCCACCTCTGAAGTCTGTGCCATTCACCATTGTATTCCTGGTGCCCAGCACAGGGCCTGGAAAAAGAATGTGGGGATGAGGGGTGTTAAAATGTACTCTTTTGAATGAATCCATAATAACATCAGCACCATCTCATAGTCACCAGCTACTTTACAGTTTAAAAAATGCACTCATTCAGACTCCTTACTTAGTCCAGCTACAATTCTAATTCCCTTAGAAAGACCAGAGAACTGCCACTTGATCCCTTCTACTATGTACTGCCAGGTCCCCTGTGCCAGGCTTGGGGTCAGCCAGGGTGCCTCCGTCCCTCTGTCCCTGTAGTACCTGAAGAGGAGTTCCTGTCCCCTTCCTGCCATCACAGGATTTCTTGTCCAGATGCTGTCACATGTACATTATTTATTTTTCTGAATTTAACCTTCAGCTGTCTGTGAGGAGGAGGCTGGGGCTTGAGGGTGCTCGGATCCTGTTCCTACCTGTGCTCTTACACAGCCAATTTTGCAATCGGTCCAAATTGCATGGGAATCTTTTAAAATGGCTTTCCTGCTGCATGATCAAAGTTATGCAGAGGGATGTAATTTACTTTTTATTTCTACACCTGTTTACTTTCTTAAACAGTAGAAGGGACTAGGGCCAGGGACCAATTCCAGGTGAATTAAAATCCAGAGGAATGTGTTATCTCATTTTGGCCTCACGTAGTCTAGGTTAGTAGTTTATAGGTTGAGAACTTTGAGTATTTATTTACACTTCTAAAAACTCTCATATTTGGCTTTACCAATTTTCCTGGCAGGCTAAGGTCTCTCCCATTTTAATCCTCATTTTGTATTTCCCAAGAGCAGGAGATATCTTTAGATGGTTTGGGCTGGCCCTCAAAATGGAAGAATATTTTATTACAATTAGACATTTAGATCAAGGGTACAACGTGGCAGGGTCTTTTTCTTACGAATGGATACACACCATGCATGTATACATTCTCCAAAAAGCTAAACTGAAATGTGAAAGAACATTTTAAAGTAGGACCACTTATTCATGGAGAGTAGCTCCCTCATGTTTAGAGATCTGGGTAAAGAACTAGAATATAAGAATTGGAGGAACAGCACCCAGACTGGTGTCTGGGGAGAAATGGCTGATTCCGGGTCTGGGGCCAAGAGGCTGAGCCTGGGCACATTATGACAACAGATAGTAAGAAATCTTCCAAAGGCTCCTGGGGTCAGATCAAAAGGACACAGTAGGCTCCTGCTGGCCAAAGACAGGACAATTTGAGTTTTAAATAGTAATAATAGCTACAATGGATTGGAATGCATCAGCTAACCTGAAATTTAGGAGTTTGAAATGACACTTTTTTTTTTTTTTATGTGGGTCGAACTCAGGACCTCGCGCTTGCCAGCAGGTACTTATGCTGCTGAGCTATCTCACTGGCCCTGAAATGACACTTTTAAAAAAAAAAAACTTTCATCACTTTTGGAATGTTTTGAAAACTGCTTAATAAAGGAGAAGAATCAAACAAAAACACTGCATGAAAGTAAGTTACTTCTAAAAAACGTGGACGTTCAATCCCCCGTACAACAAAACAAAACAAAACAAAACAAAACAAAACAAAACAAAACAAAACCACATGGATGCCTGAGAACTACCTTCAGGGCAGCACTCTGAGTCCTGGGAATTCCTGGGACCCTCTGGGGAATTTAAGAAAACCCCAAGGCCTGGGTTGCACCCCAGAGATTCTGACTGACCCGGTGCAGGCGGGACAGCTGCCCAGATGGTGCAGTCTGAACTGAAAGCCCTGATTCTGTTTCTCTGCTTCTGCTTCCACCCCATCCACCCACCCTGCAGCATCTTTCCTTCTGGCCTTCAGTGCCAGCTCTGCCTGCTGGGCAGGTTATCTAACTTCTCTGTGCCTCTCTGTCCATCAAATAGAGGAGGGAGTCTCACTGGATTCTCTCTCATTGGGCTCTTTTGAGAATTTGACAGGTCTCTCTCTGGCACTTGGGTAACAATTGTTGGCAGCTATAAACATTTGAAATGGGGAGAGGACAGGAGGGATGACCCAGGAGAAAGACCCAGAGGAGGGAACATCCAAGGCCCATCTTCTTTAGGGATGGGATGCTGACTTCCAGAAGGAGGGAATGGCAGACCAATCAGCTGGATAGGTGAGACAGTATTAGGGGGGCACAGACCCTTCTGATGAGTTGATGAAAGCTTTGATCTCCAAGAAAAATAAGCCTATACACAGGCATACTTTTCACCTACAAATTTGGGGGGGCGGTTTCAGATCCTCAGTGTCCATCCACAGCCCTTTGTTAAATCCACTGCCAATCCAGTTTGAATAATTGCCATGGACTGCTCTATTGTTTCAGCAGTACTGATCAAAACATTACATTAGCACACACTATTCCACCCAGTAATGTCATTTTTTTGGAATTTGTCCTATAGATGCTGCCCACAAACAAGGTGAAGAATGTGCAAAGTTGCTTATTGCATCCTGTTGATTACAGATAGGAAATGACCTAAGTGTTTGTTCACCCACGCAGGACCAGTTAAATCAATTATGTCTGCATAGTGGAACACTGCAGCCTTTGGAAGGAATAAGAAAACTCTTTATATCCCCCTATGGAACAAGTCCCAGAGACCAGCATGCCCCTCGTGCTATGGTTTACATAGAAAAAAGAGAAATGCATATGTGAGCATTTGTGCCTACGTGCATTTGTTTGGGGTGAGACCCAATAACCCAATCAGTGTCTTGGTTTTGGGAGAACTGCTTGGCTGGGGGACAAAATTTTCAAGGTGAGACCATGTTCATGTTTGGGCTAATCCAAAGCAAATAGAATCGTAAATTTAAAAGGAAAGAAGAAAGAAACTGGGCTGAGTGATGGAGGCTTGCAAAGAATTTCCAATGGGAAGAGATCAGCAGAGAATCAGGTGGGAAGAGGAGGTGTGGGCTCAGGATGAGGCAGACAAGAAACTGAGGCCCAGGAGGAGCACAGTGGTAGGGACACCAGGGGCAGGTTTTTCTACATAGCATGGCGGTGTTTCCATACAACGGGTCTTGCTCTCTGCCAGCGCCATATCCCCTTTCTTATCACTTGTCTTAATTTTCATGACAGCTTTGCATCGCCTTCCCTCCCCTTGTACTCAAGTGACAGAAAAAACACAGAAATTTCAGGCTGGGAGGAAAAGGCCAAGTCAAGATGGGAGAGGCCCACGAAGTTAGCAGGACAGGGGAGCCGAGGGCCAGGCAGGAGTGGGATCCATAAAGGGCTCACTCGGGCATTGGCCACAGTGGGAACCCCAGTGCTCCGGGCTCCCTGGGACACAGTGACGTTTCACGATGAAGACAACTGTTGTCCCTTGTATCAGGCATCTGTAGTGCATGCTGATAAAGTCCAAGGCCTCTTGGTCATTGTATACCTCCCCCGTTTGTTAAATTCCCGCCCTAACCATATATAAGTGCCCATGCAGTAGCATTGAGAACCTTCACGCTGTACAGCCGCCATCGCTACCATCCAAGCAGGAACTCTGCTCCCCAAAAACAGAAACTGCCCTGCCCCTCCCCCAGCCCCTGACAACTCCACCTACTTTCTGTCTCTATGAATTTGACTACGAGAGGGACGTCACATAAATGGAGTCACACAGTACTTGTACTTCTGCGACTGGCTGATTTCACTCAGCAGAATGTCCCTCAGGCTCATTGTAGCATGTGTCAGGATTTCCTTTTATTTAATTAATTAATTATTTAATTAATTTTTTTGTGGGTACCAGGAGTCGACCTCAGGATCTTGCACTTGCCAGCTAGTGCTTGTGCCGCTGAGTGACATCACTGGCCCCCTTTTTTTTCCTTTATGTGGGTACCAGGAGTCGAACTCAGACCTCGTGCTTGCCGGGCAGGCGCTTATGTCGCTGAGCCATCTCACCAGCCCAGGATTTCCTTTTAAAAGGCAGAAAAATACTTGCATATATACATTGCATATATACATAGAATATATTTTATATGTATTTATATATATAAATTATGTATTTATTATATAAAAATCACATATATTTATATATTATAAATTATAATTTATAATATTTATAATATATTATCTTTCCATTAATAAATATTTATTTATTATTTATAATATACTTATAATATTATAAAATATATAATTTATATATTAAATTATATATTATATATGTTTATATATTATATATATATTTCTCTAATTTACAATGGTGCAATTTAAGATTGTTTTCAGCTTTACAGTGGCACAAAAGTATTCAACAGAAACTGCAGTTACAGTTTTGCACTGTGATCTTTTCCCAGGTTAATGTCATGTGGTCTGATATTCTCCCTTGAAAGCTGCAGCCCGTGATCCCAGGGGAACATCGGATGCTCTGTAGTGAGTTGTGCTGTTAAGCCAGGAGAGGCAGTAGGGTAGGTGAGGTGTATTCTGGCAGTTTCCAGCGACAGGAGTTTCAACTACAATGGATTCATCAGGACATAGCCCCATCATAAGCCAGGAGACATCTATATTACATTCTGTGACTCGCTCATCTCTCTGGGGACACCTGGGATGCGGATGCTTCCACCTTTCAGCTATTAATAATATTAATAACACTGCTGTGAACACAGAGTGCAAATACCTCTGCAATGCTCACACTGAAAAGGGAAAAACAAGACCAGACCAGCCTGGGCCTGAGTTTCAGCCACGATCGACAGTTCCCATGCAAAATGCCGGAGAGTGACAGCTTCTCCGTCAGACGTGCCTGTGTTCCTGCCTTGGTGGCCCACGTAGGGATCCCTTGGGAGTTTGGCTGTCCAGTCAGAGCACATCAACTCCAGGGAGATGTTGCTGGCTCACAGTGAAATCACATGGCAAGAATTATTTTTTAACCCTGTGATTTTAAGTTAATTGTAAAAATATGTTAACACTGAAGAAATTTTTCACTAGCCAAGTTCCCTCCCAGGCATAGACCTTATGCATACATATTTTTATAAAGTTGTAAATCATGGAGCACATACAATTTGTACTCTACTTTTAGTATTTTTCTATGCAGCTTAGCAAGACAGTTGGTTCTTGTTACCTGAAGTTGTTCCATCCCATAAAGCCCGTGAACACCGAATTAGTGGATATTGAAACATCGCTCCTAGGCAAAACAGGGTTAGGTTCCTTCAAGCCTCTGGGCACAACTTTCTTTTCGCCAAGTAATCTCCACTTAATCTTGTTGTATGCATGATTCTATTTCAAAGCATCTTATCTAATATGCACTATTGATTTCTTAACTAAACTGCATGCCCAATAGCACTCCTTCCTGAACAGAGCTCGTCTAACACAGGTGTTGTCTTCAAGGCACATCTCAGCCTCCTTGTGATTAGGGACACTGGATAGCACTGACGCTCAGCAAAATCACCCACAAAAATTTGAACGGCGCAGCACTAAACCGAAGGCGTTGAGGCTGCTTGGTCACAGCTTGAGAGCTGAGACAAGATGACAGTGCTGGCCTGTTCCACCTCGGCTGGGACCGTGCATGTAGGGCAACTCTGTGCTCATTCCCCAGGGACTGTGAAAGCCCCCAGAGTCTTCATTTAGGGGTTACAAATGCATTTTAGCAAGCATATGAATCTGCAAGTACAGAATACAGAAGTCGTGAGGATCCATTGCACTCTCAATGTCCAAATTACATTCCTTCCCGGGATAAAACCTCCTCTCCTCAGTGGGGCCCAGTGTAGCTGTGTTGGGTGTCCAGCTTTTCCCTGTTGCAGACGAGGCTTCCTTTGCAGGCCTTCCTGGTGGCATGTGTGGGCAGGGAGGGAATGGAGGAGTGATGTCCCAACATCTGTTAGGCTCGGCACATCCTATCTAGCCGTGGACACATAGGTGACTGAGTCCTGACTGACCAGATGTGAAGGGAAGCCTGCTGGGGGGCTCCCAGGAATGGAGACACAGGGTGTGGCAGTCCCTTTCCACGTTCTGGCCATTATGGTGGGAAAGGGGGAGCCTGGGCCATAGGAATGGAGGAGGAGACAGATGGAGATCCAGGTTCCCAGTGATGCACTGGGCTGATGAAGAATCACGCACTGAGACCCTGGCTTCCCAGGATGTGAGTTTGGCTGTTTCTGTCTGGTTAAAGCCAGTTGCAGCCAGCAACAGCCAGCTGAGACACGAGGCTGCCCTTGTCACCAGACCCTTCAGTCCCTCCTAGATCACTCACTGGTTGTCATGACTCCCAGGCCAAACCAAGACCCCAGCCCCCAAGCTGGCCCACCTGCCTGGGGGAGGAGCACTGGGGACTATGCCAAGACCCCGACCCTCTGCCAGTATGCCCAGCACTAGGGCCGCCAAACCATGGGCAAGACCCACTGGTGTACCCATTTATTCAGTGGGTCATCAGTCAGCACTAAGAAATTACAAAGAGCAGGCTGGAAAGTGCACGAGCGCACTGTCTAGGGAAGGGAGGTACCGCTTCCCGGTCTTTTGTTTTACACACGCACACACAGTACCAGGATGTGATGAAAATATCTTTCTTCCCGTGGATGGCAGTCAGGCTGTGGAAGCCCTTGCTCCACCCAAAGGCCTCTGCTGTCTCTCCCTGCCCTGCTGGGCCTGGGCAGCTCTGCCCCTTCACAGCAGCGACCCCGTGGGTGAGGACCCATCCCGCGGGGCAGCAGAAGCCTGATCTGGGGCCTGAGGGCATGGCGGGAAGCGTGAGCCGCCCGGAGGAGGGCGAAGGAAACACGGCTGAGAGAGGAGGCCAGAGTCATGAAAATGAGAGGAGCCCTGGAGTGTCACATCTGCGGCAAGTGGAACTCAAAGCCGGTCCCTGTCCCAGGTGACAGGGTCGGGCACCATGGACCCAGCCAAGGGAGCCAGGTGCTCCCCGACAGGCCTCCCCTGCCTGCAGGCCTCCTGTGGACAGCTCAGAAAACCCCATGCCCACAAAGGGGTGGCCCCTGTCCTTTTGTGACACTTCCCACAGGGGAGCAAGTGGCTCTGAGAGGCCATGGGACCTTCCATAAGGCCTGAATCCAGGACCCCACAGGGACCTCAAAACAACTAGCATGATAGGGAAGCTCCACCCAACCTAGGACACTTCCAAACCCTGAGTCACTACGTCCTGACTCATGGGGGGACAGTTTTCTCTTTGTGGCTTTAAGGTTAGCAGGAAGTCTCCACAGAGGACTCCTGTAAGGGCTGTGTGCTATCCCGTCCACTCCAGGAACAATCCCATTCCAGAACAAGTCCAATAAGGGCCCTATAAGCGCTCTCAGGACCGGCTGGCAGCCTGCCCAGGACATGGGGCGCTGGCGTGGCCCCCAAGTGGGGCCCACCCTGGCCCCATGCTTCCTCCTCCTTCCTTCCTCCCCCCTCCAGTGGCTTCCTGGCCCAGGGCCGCACCCTCTCATTCAGTGGGTGACTGACTGACCTGCGCTTTATGGACCAAACAGAACAGATTTACAGTACAACAGAGAATAGAATTATAAAAACACACAGATCTGTCTAAAGTCTAAAGGGCTTTTCCTTCTTGACTCTTAGAGAAAAAAGATGTAAATCACTAAATGCAATTAAATTTTTTTTTTCCACTTATGGACTTTAGAAAAGTTAGAAAGAACAGAAAAGCTGTGAAACAGCAGGGTAAATGTGTCCCCTCCTCCCAGAGGCCTCAGGGACGGCTTCCCCACTTCCCTGCCTCCCACCTCTTTCTCACCTTCCCTCAGGGCTGAAAGACTCTGAGGACGCCTCCCTGCCCCCGGCCCTCCTCTCCCCGCGTCACCCCGGGGAACCTGGCACCCTGGCCCAAAATGTGCAGTCAGAGAGGACGATGTTCGCAGAGATCCCAGCCCCCAGCACCACTTGAGCAGACAGATGGGTGGGGGCTCAGGGGCCATGAAGAGTGCGGAGAGGGAACTGCAAAGCTCAGAGGCCGGGAGGCAAGGTGTGACACGGGCTTCTCTGAAGACCGGAGGCCCACGTCCGTAGCAGCCGGGTGCCACTCTAGGGCCCGTTGTCTTCCAGGCACAGCTGCAGCCAGGAGGAGGGAAGTGGGACCGAGGGGGCTGAGCTGTGGCCCGTGGGTTATGAGCTGAGCTTGTTCCCCTGCGTCAGAACCATGTAGGTCCCGAGCAGACATCGGTATTGGCCACAGAAGACCCGATGGGGAGCAACACCTGCGGGGCGGGCTGGCAGGGACAAGAGGAGGCAAGGGAGGGGCTGGTGAGGGGTAGGGCTGGGAGCTAGAGGGACAAAGGCCAGGGACTTCAGATCCCTCCCTGCCTCGGCCTGCTTCCTACTATCCACCAATGTGGACATGCTCCAGAAACGAAGCCTGACTCCCAGCGGATTGGCCTCGCCCTGGGAAAAGGTCCCCTGGAAAGACGCAGAGAAGCAAGGGTGTACTGCTTATCGGAGACACTCCTGGGGCCCTCGGGTCCAGTAGGGCAGAACACGGAGCCTCTCCCTGTTCCTGTCCACTTCTCCAAGAGTGTCATTTAAGCGAGTCTGTCCCCGCAGGCTGGCCTTCCTCAGCATGCTGCATGTCTGTCATGGCCGCTGGTTTGGAGAAGTTGGCTTGTGGTTTGCAAGAACAGGCCTGGAAGATCAAGCCTGGGGAGGGATGAGCAGTGCTGTGCAGGACTGGGCCGGTTGGTTGCCAGTGTCTCTCTATGCCCAAGCCCCTTGTCACAGTTTGGATCTGAAATGTCCCCCAAAGCTCCTGTGTTGAAGGCCTGATCCCCAGCTGGTGGCGCTACGAGGAGGTGAAGCAACTTCTGGAGGTGGGGCCCAGCCAGAGGAAGCAGATCACTGGGGTGTGGCCTGCAAGGGGGTGTTATTGTTTGTTTTTTGAGACAAGGTCTCACTATGTAGTTCAGGTAGGTGTTGAACTCATTATGGAGCCCAGGCTGGCCTCAAACTCAGTGATCCTCCTGCCTCAGCCTCCTGAGTGCTGGGATTACAGGCATGAACCACCATGCCCTACTCTGAAGGGGATATTTGGACTCCACCCTCTTCCTCTTTTCCCCTTTCTGGCTTCCATGATGAGAACAGCTTTGGTTTAACACGAACGCCTGCCATCACACACTGCCTCATCAGAGTGACCAGGCCAAGCAAGATTAGACAGAAACCTCTGAAACCACAAGCCAAAATAAATGCTTCCTCTTTTTAAGCTGTTTGTTTCAGTCTCAGGTATTTTGTCACAGCGGTGGAAAGCTGACCAACACAGCCCTGCTCCAATCATCTGCCCTGTGACATGGCTCCCTTGGCAGCTGGATCCCTGCCAGGTCTGGCTGTGTGAGTTGAGCGAGGGGAGGCGCGGGCTTCCTGTGGCCTTCCTGGTCTGGTTACCATCTCCACAGCAGCAGCAGCCAGCCCCGACCAAGGTCCCTGTTCCCCTTCTCCGGGGCGGCCTCTGTTTTGTGGCCAGGCCATCCTCAGTGATCCAAGCGTGGCCAACACTTCCTCTAGAGGCTTTGGGATCAGCCCCCTTGTCCCTTTTGTTTCCCTGACTCTGGAGGTTGACAGCGGCCACTTCACGGGATTGCTATTCTCTGGATCCCTTTGACACCTCCATTCTACTCTTTCAGCTTCTAAGGAGGCAGAACAATTCCCTGGGTCAAATCCCCCTGTGCGGCTCGCTACCCCCTGCACCCGAAGCGGCAGCACCCCGCCGTCTCCTTGGCTCTTGTCACCATCAGATGTCACACTCCGCAAGGCCGGGGCCACCTCTCTCTTGTTCTTCTTTACATCCCAGGGCCACACAGGAAGCAGATACTCAGTGAATATTGGCTGAGTGAGTCTATGAGGTTTAGATGGAGCAGAGCCCCTTTCTTGGGGTACAGACCCCAAATTTATAGATTAGTTAACTTCCCAACCGCTATTTCAGGAGTGTGCGCTCACCCTGTGGTGCCACTTATTAGAACCCCACGCTGGCTTGGGAGATCGTTGTTTCTCTTTATTGTCGCTCCTTGCACTGTAGAAACCAAGGCTGCCTCTCCCTGTAATATTCCTTCCCTCCCCTGTTTGCCCTTCCTGGTCGCATGTCAACATCCTCAGATGCTGTTCCTGTGGGACTCATGGGTACAGTGGCATCCGCGTACGTCAGGAGGACAGAAGGCGAGGGGCACTGTCCCATGGCAGCGAGGCCCAGAAGCAGCCAAGAGAGAGGCGGCAGGAGAGAGGGTGAAATGACAGCCAGCAAACAGAGGCTGTGCCCTTGGCCCAGGAGCAGGAAGTCAGAAAGGCGAGTGGAGGATAGCACAGGAAAGGACGTCTCCTTCTCAGAAAGCTCAGCTTCTAAGGACAGGTTGTAAGGAAGGTGTTACAGTTTATATTTAGATGTCCTGCGAAGTGTCACGTGCTCATGGGTGGGGTTTTCGGAGGTGACTGGATCAGGCCTTGCTGGTGGTGTGACAGTCGGCAGTGGATTAGTCTTCTTGCGGATAGGTTTATAGCTGAATGTAATGTGGGGAGGTGAAGCCTGGTTGGAGGAGGTGGGTCACTGGGGGTGTGGCCTGGAAGGGTTTATTTCCTCCCTCCTCCCTTGATCTCTCGGCTTCCTCTCTGCCACACCATGAGCAATTCTCCTCCGCTAGGTCCCTCTGCCATGCCGCCCTGCCTTGGAGCCAGCTGACTGAGCTGAAACCTCTACAAATCATGAGCCACAGTAAACCTCTCCACGTTTAAGTTGTGGGTGTTGGTACTGTGTCCAGCGATGAGAAAGTGATAAAGCCAGAAGGGGATGCCACTGCCTGAGGCAGGCCCTGGCTCCTCCCTGCAGTCCCGGGCTTCAGGGAGTTCCAAGCAGACCCCTAAACAATATTGTTATTCTATATGAACAATAAGAAGAAGCAGGTTGACATGAAGGTGAGACTGGGGATTTGGGATGAGATGTGAGGATGGACTTCCCAGGTCCGAGGAGCCCGGAATGAACTTCTGTGGGCATCTGAGTATTTCCTTCTGACAAGGCAAGAAACAGGAAGGAAAGCATCCAACATCAAACAGTGTTCCAACCATGCCCCTTTTAAACTAGCTGAGTCTCTAGAAGTTTTCTTAGCTGTTTCTTTTTAATTAGGCAAAAATCTAATTAACTGCAAAGGTTAAAAGTTATGACTTTCTTGGACTCTTATCCACAAAGCATTCCCTCTGTGATAGACTCTGCAGGAGCTCTTGGCTTCCACCTCAGAGCCTGAATAAAAAGCTCTGAATTTAACTGGGTGGGGTGGTTTGTACCTGCCATCCCAGCACTCTGGGAGGCTGAGGCAGGAGGATGGCAACTTTGTGAGACACTGTCTCAATAAAAAAAGGTCTGAGGGTATAGTTCAGTGCAGAGGCCCTGGTTTCAATCCCTACCTTCCGCCCCCCAAAAAGGGTTAGGAGTCAACTGGTACCGTACACAGGTCATTGCGTGATGGGTCCCCAGCCACCCACAGACGCTGGCTCTGACCTCAGGCTCAGCCCAGCGCTGGCTCCATTCTTGGTATACAGAGGAGAGAAGGAATAAATGGAGGTCTGTTCTCGGCTTAAAATTCATCAATTCAAAAGTTCCTCACACTTGGAGGTTATGTTTTCAAATCACTATTTTCAAATGAGAAGCCCAAATTCAACAGAATATGGACTGGAAAATGAACGTTAGTGTTAAAGGCTCATGCCTTGCTGGGGGGTATATAAAATTCAAAAATTACTTTCTGGTCACCCTGGAAAAGAGCTTGTTAGTTTCTTAATGAAAACCAAGCCAACTCTTATTATTCCACCTAGCAATCACACCCAGGCTTTTCCTCCAGAGAACTGCAAATTCCATCCACGCAGAAGCCCGTACTTGGTGTTCACGGCAGCTCTAATATCCGAAGTATTTTTCAGCCCGTGGTGGGTTAGACACACCATACTCAGCAGTAAGAAGGATGGAGTTATTCATGTAGGTAACCTTGTGGATGGATGTCAAGGGCATTGTGCCGAGTGGAAGAAGCCAGTCTCAAAGGTTGCATATGTAGGAGTCCATTGACTCATAACTTTCTTGAAATAACAAAATTATAGTGATAGGAGTGACAGTTTCCGGGGTTTGCTCAGAGGGGAGTGAGGGGGAAGACAGGGCGGGGAGGGGGCTCTTATGGTGGTGATCACACGATCTTCACCTGTGAGAAGAGGACAGGGAAGTAGAGATCTGCCTTCCCAACGTCGGTTTCCTGGTCCTCATGCTGTAATCCAGTTAGGAAACGTGTGACCATGGTGAACGTGGTTTGGGTAAAGGAGACCTCCCCAAACCATCTTGGCAACTTCCTAAGGATCTATAATTATTGAAACATGAAAAGTTTAAAAAATATGAATTGTATTGTCAAAAACTTGATAATGAAGCATCTTAGAGAAAGATCAGTAGGAGAAGGCAGCAGGGGAGGACAAGTGGGTGGAGAAACCACAGGACCCCTTGGAGTGGGAGTCCTCATAACCTGTCACCCTCAAGAAGCACAAGAGAGTTAGAAGATGTCGCCAGCCAGGGTGGCTGTGGCCTTAGGAAAGCTGGCTGGAAGATCCCAGCCTTGTTTAAGCCCTTCCTTTGTTGATGGTGCTCTCTGATTGTTTTTGTTTTTGCAGTGTGGGGGATTAAAACTAAGGAGTGCTGAGCTCAGTGCTTTTAATTATTTTATTGTAAGACAGGGCCTCCCTAAGTTGCTCACGCTGTCCGTGAACTTGGGATCCTCCTCCTTCTGCCTCCCAAGTAGCTAGGATTACAGGTGTGCACCCCCATGCCTGCCCTCTCTGTTTTGGGCACAGGCCTTCTCCCGGGGGCTTTACAAACAGTGGCTGGAGGGGTGGGGTGGCACCCCCACAACACCCATTCTCGGCTACTGGATTTCATTTTCTCTGTAAACTCCCAGTTTTACAATCCATTCTTTGAACTCATGTCTTTAGAAACATGTACAGCTGTCTGTGGTGCCTCCAGCCCCCAAACTAAGAATCTGCCAGACCCCGGGACCCTGGGCTCTCACGCTGTCCCAGTGACATACCTAGGCCACCAGGGCCAGAGCAAGGGGCTTGTGCCAGGCTGATTCTGCACTTCCCTTCCCAGCCTGGCATGTCTTCTGCTCAGTGGGGACAGAACTGCCACCCACTTTCACTTTCTCACCTCCCTGTCCCTCACCGTGGACCCGAGAAACACTCGATTCTGGATTCTGTGCTACAAATGCTTATTTAAGGTGAGAACGGCATGAACAGAATAAGCCCATCGAATAGGTAGGTGTCCAGATATGGATGGTGCAGATATATGCATCATATTCAAGTTTCCAACAATGAATAAAGTTTATAAATAAAGTTGCAATGAGGAAACATCAGGTGGGGCCTCAGAGATGGGCACTATACAGGTAACTGTGTGGTTCTCTTTCAAAAGCATCGGGACAAAGATGGGGGAGTTGTCCCAGGTTAAAGGACACAAAGGAGATAAGACAGCTAAACACAATGTCAGGTCCAGCCTACAACCAGAAAAAGAATTTTCATGGGGTTGGTGGGGGGATGAGCAGAATTCAGATGGAACAGTCACAGCGCAGAGTTCATGTTAATTTCCTGACTTTGAGAGTTGTGGTAGGGGAGATGCGGGCGGGACAGGGAGCTGAGTGAGGAATACAGAGACTTTTTGTACTATTATTGCATCTTTGTGATAACACTCAGGTTATTTAGAAATATAACACAATGAATAAAAGTGGACCAGTGGCAATAGCTGCATTCCCCCAAATCACCTCAAGTCCCAGGGCCCAACTTAGACACAAGCTTGTCTTCCAGGAATTCCATTGGCAGGGGCCAGGCAAGTGGGGACACAGGATGACACCTCTCACAATTAGCTCCCCCAATGCTTTCCTGATTTGGGAAACTCCATCCCTCCAGCTTTCTCTCCCTTGTTCCCTCATAGCCTCTCCCCTGCCACCCAGCCTGGAACTCCAGCCAGTGCCCTGAGGCCAGTGACAGGCCGGGACCCCTCCCTGACCTGGTGAGTGCAGATGGTCTCTCCTGGCTGGTGCCACAATCTGACCACAGAGAAGAGACATTCTCGGGTCTGTGTCCAACAGGCAGAGCACCCCTGGGAAGCAACAGGCCTGGCACTAGTGGCTTGCACGAGTGACACAAAGCTGACACTCAGTAAAAAGTGGTAGAGCCAACCACAACCTTGGCAGCCCTTCTGGCTGTCCCGAGGTGAGGGACACACCCAGGTCCTGGCACACAGCACTCATGGGAGCACCGGGATGTCGTCAGTCTGGCAGAGTGCCCACGTTTGTGCCCGGGGAGGCAGCCCTGGCAGAACCTGCCTCTCGGGTGGGGTTTCACCTCCCTCATGCTGGACCCGCTCCACCCGGCTTCCTTTTTTCAGGACATCAGTGGCCACCCTTCAACCAGTTTGTCTGAAGTTCACTGAATCGGGCCCAACCTTGGAGGCAGGCGACAAGGGTGAGATGGCTGGTTGTGTCCACCTTGTAGGAGGCTGCTCTGTCTTTCCCTCCCAGCCCGGGGTTGCACTGCCAAATTCAGAGCAGGTGAGAAGATACCACCTGCAAAGTGATCCAGAAGGCTCCAGAGAGCAAAACACACTCTTTTGCCCTGATTGTTCACCGGACTCCAGTGTCCCCTCAATGAAAGGGGGTGACAGCAGCCGGCTTTGCAGGGACTTGGTTCTCCGCAGATGACCCTGCCAGCGCAGGCGGGGAGCAGCGCCACGGTCAGGAGCGCCGGCGTCGCGCGGTGGCAGGTTTCCCGGTACAACCCGGGCATCTCAGAGATCGTCTAATGGCAGGCGTGGTCCTAAGCTACCCGGCGTGAATCAAAGTCCAAGGTCTGTGGAGATGACAATTCAGAAAAGCCCCGAACAGACCTATCCCATTCTGAACTTTTAAAAAGTACAAATTGTCGGAGAAACCATATCCTAAAAGTCCCTTCGCAATGTCCCGCTAAGGACCCTGGATATTCCAGGACGGAGTTCACACTCCTGCATAACCGAGTGCCCCGGCGTCCCTCACCCCTGCCGGTTTTGCTGGGACAGAGAAAACCAACCCAACGGCACGAGCCCAAGCCCGGGCTGGCATCGGACCTGCGGCGGGGAGATGCGCGACGGGGTGACAAGGGGTCCCCGTCCCCTTCCCGGGCGCCCCCTCCGCCCCGCGGCCGCTCCGCACTCACCAGCTCGGGCGCGAAGAAGGCGAAGGGGATGGTGCGCAGCAGGCCGACTCCCGAGGGCACGTCGGGCGGCACGTAGCTGCTGGCGGGCGGCGGGTCTCGGGCGGCCATGCTGTCCCCTGCTCGGCGGTGCTCCGCGGCCGCCCGCGCCTTCAAATAGCGCCTCAGCCCGCGCCGGCGACACACCCCCGGCGGGGAGGGGACAGCGTCCCGGGCAGGTCCACCTGCGTGCGGGGCGCACGTCCGGGGGAGGCGGCGGAGTCTCTCTCCAGACTTCTCCCGCTAAGGAACCTGTGAACTGGGAGGGCATCGCTCCAGGGGGCGCCAGCGACGGCCTCCCCTCGCCCCTTCCCTGTGCGGAGCGAAAGTGGAGGCTGTTTTGACAAAGACGGCGTCTGGAGACCTACTGGGAGCCGAGCCATCTACTGCCCACCCCCCCGGGGGCACTTTTGTCTTTATTCAAGTGGACTGAGAATGAATGAGGTCAAGTCAAGGTCACGGAGCGGACGCTGAAGATGCTGGGCATGTGCCTGTCTGCCTGTCCTGCCCGGTTCCCCTCCTCCACCCCCGGCCCTCCCTCCCAGCCCTCCCGTCTCACTCCCATCCCCCGCCCTCTTCCCGTCCCTCCTCTCCTCATCCCCCCAACCCCGCGCTGCAGATGGAGGGGGGGCTCCCCTGCTGCCACAGGGCTCCTGAGAGGGGCCCAGCTGGCCCGCTGCCGCCCCAGCTTGTGTCCCTAACCTCCCTGCGCCCCAGCCCTTGCCTAGCTGGTGCCCTGCCAGGAGCTGCGCTTGGGGCCAAGTGGTTCCTTCCTGACTCCGCCCGCTGGCCACGACTGGGACCCAGCGGTGAGCACTGCCTTTCCCACAAAAGCCAGGTAGCCTGAGCCATTTTCTCTCCAGCTTCCAACCCACTAACCTTCACTTTCCTGGCCCCCCAGAGTCTGCTGCCCTCCTCCCAAATTCACATTTTTGGGGGAATTTCAATGTGTATAATGTCCATTCTCTTTTTAACTTACCTCTATCACTATATTTATTTATTTATTTTTTTTTTTTGAGACAGGATCTCACTATGCACTTCAGGCTGGCCTTGAGCTCACAGTGGTCCTCCCACTTAAACCTCCCAAGTGCTGGGATTACAGGTTTGTGCCACCACGCACAGCTGTATTTGTGAGTTTTTATGGCTCTGACATAGTTCCGAAGTTTGCTACCTTTCATTGATTACTTTAGGCCATTTACATTTAATATTATTACTGATATTTTTGGATTGCATCTACCATTTTATTTTTTATGTATTTGTGTTTATTCTGTTGCTTCTTTCCTGCATTCTTTCGGAGTTTTTTTTTTTTTTTCCATGGGTACTGGGGGTTGACCTCAGGACCTCGCGCGCCAGCAGGCGCCCATGCCGCTGAGCAATATCACCGGCCCTTTTTTCGTATGTGGGTTCCGGGAGTCGAACTCGGGCCCTCGCGCTTGCCAGGCAGGCGCCTACGCCGCTGAGCCATCTCACCGGCCCGTCT
This sequence comes from Erethizon dorsatum, assembly GCA_028451465.1. Classification (NCBI taxonomy): domain Eukaryota; kingdom Metazoa; phylum Chordata; class Mammalia; order Rodentia; family Erethizontidae; genus Erethizon; species Erethizon dorsatum. Next base: position 9,776,802 of record CM051824.1, read on the forward strand.
TTCGGAGTTTTGAATATCTTTATTGTTCCATTTAAAATCATCTTTAATTCAGTTTTTGGCTGTATCACTGTGGAAAAGACGAGATCTCAGCATCTTCCACACAGCAGACCGTCGTGCAGTCTCACAACGCCCAAGAGGACGCTTGTGTAACTCAACGTGCCCGGCACTGCCAAGTCCCGCGTTTTATAGAAATGCCATTCGCACGTCGAGCCAGCATCACAGCCGCGTTTACGGTGGTGTCTTTGGCGATTCTTGTACAGCTCTTGCTAGATGCCAGGCTGGTTCTGAGCACTTTCCAGGCTACCCAGAGTTAGTTTGCCACTTCAAATGGAGTATAAAGATCTTAGCACTGTGTGAGTCCTTCTTGCCTGTTACTGTATTTGTCATATTAGATGTACATAAATCAAAAGCCCTCTCAGAAATGCCACAATTTTTGCTCTCAACTGTTGTACTTAAGAGGGAACTTACGAGGAAAACTCTAGTGTAGTTATCCGTAGAGTACATCCATATCCTTGGCAGAGTTCCCGGCTTCCTTCCAGTGTATTCTCCCTCTGTCCAAGGAACTCCCTTTGGCATTTCTTTTAGAGTAACTTTGATGGCAGTGAATTCCTTTAGTTTTTCTCCATCTGAGGATGTCTTTGGTTCACCTTTATTCCTAAAGAATATTTTTATGGAAGATAGAATTCTTGGATGGTTTTTTTTTTTTCTTGTAGCGCTTTAAAAATATTGTTCTACTGCACGGTTTCTGATGAGAAATCTGCAGTCACAGCGGGGCATGTGGGTGCATGTCTGTAACCCCAACACTCGGGAAGGCTGAGGCAGGAAGGTCATTAAGTCTGAGCCTGGCTTTGACAACTTAGTGACTTAGTGACACCCTGTCTTTAGATAAAAAAATTTTAAAAGGGCTGGGGTTATAGCTCACTGTGAAGGCCCTGGTTCAATCTCCAGTAACACACACATGTGCATGCGCACACACACTCACAGACCCCTTCACCCCCAAGAAAGCTGCAGTCATTCAAATTCCTGTTCCCTTTATTTTCATGCGTTTTTTCCTCAGGCTGCTTTCAAAATTATTTTCTTACAAGTGCACCCCTTCTTAGTTGCCAGTCTTTGCTCATATTAAAAACAACTTATGAATGCTTAGTTTTTGAATCAAATCTCTGATTATTAAAATGTTTATAAAGTTAAAAAAAAAACTACACCAAAAATTATTTTCTTTGTCTTCAGTTTTAGTAGTTTGGTTATGATAATGCCCGGCCTTATCTTGTTTGGTAACTGAACTTTTTGAATTTGTAACTGTGTCTTTCACCAAATATGGGGAGTTTTAGCCATTATTTCTGACAAAAATGTTCCCTAACTACACTCTTTCCTCCTTCCATGACAGGAATGTTAGACCCTTAGTATTGTACTGCAGAGTTCTGAGCCCCTGTTTATTTATTTATTTATTTATTTATTTATTTATTTATTTATTTATTTATTTTTTGTGGGTACTGGAGGTCGAACTCAGGACCTCGTGCTTGCCAGGCAGGTGCTTATGCCGCTGAGCTATCTCACTGGCCCTATTTATTTTTTAAATCTATTTCCTTTCTGTTGTTCAAACTGGGCCATTTATGTTGATCTATCTTCAAGTTCTCTGACTCCTCTGTCATTTATGTTGTTACTGAGTTCATTGATATATTGAGTCTGCTACTGGATTTTGCCATTTTGGTTATTATGTATTTTGTACTTCTAAAATTTCAGTTTGGCTCTGTTTGTGATTCATCTGCTCCTCTGTTGAAGCGGTCTAGCTTTCTGTTCATCGAGAGGGGGTTTGCCCTTACTTTTTGGAGCATGCCTATAATGGCTGCTTTTATGTCTCAATTCCAACAGTTGTATCCTCTTGGAGCTGCTACCTCTTGATTTTCTTTTTGTCTTTTCCCTTTAGAGATGTTGAGATTCTCCTGCATCTCCAAAGATCAAGTAACTTTGGCTTGTGTCCTGGCCTTGATGAATATTGTGTTGTGGGACGTGATTCTTGTTTAAATCCTATTTTGAATATTAATTTTTCATTTGCTTTAGCAGCTAGCCTGCTCGATGGGGGCCAGGCTGCAGGTTTGTCTCTGCCCTCTCAGCTGTGGCTTCAAGGTCACTTCCATTTGTAAGGCTTTGCAGTGCTGTCTTGGTCTGTTCCGTGTGCTGGTCTTGGACCTAAGACCAACCTGGAGGCTCGTAGCTCAATTCTGAAATCCTCTGGGGTCCAGTATAGGGTCAGCTTTGGGGTCAGCTCAGATAATGATATAGGGAGAGGGTAGCCTGCACTTGATCAGAGCTGAAACCACACCAGCTTGTAATTCTCTGCAAACGCTTAATCATTACCTAGTATTCTTCCTGCCATCTATTCATTTGCCTATTGTCTGTCTCCCCATCTGTGCCCCTCCCTAGGATGTGAGCTTCAGGGGAGCAGCAGCTTTGTTCCTGTGGGGAGCACAGCCATTGCACCACCTTAAATGCTTCCTGGCACACGGAGTGCACTCTGTAGAGGTTTGGAGCGATTGAATCTCCCCTCTCAGTCATAAAGGCTCTGGAGACAATACCTGTCTCTTTTTTTTGGACTCTTCCTCCTCAAACTCTCTCCCTACCAACACATGGCTTTACACATTTCCCAGAAGCAATTTCCAGGTTGCCTGGCACCTAAGGGTCAGGCTCAAAGAAAGCCAGAGACTCCTGGGGGAACACCAGGCAGCTGTATCTGTTAGGAGGATCCCTTTCATCTCCAGTGTTAGAAAAACCCCTCCAACCGGGAGAGAATTTATTACTTCCGGTAAGTGAGAAGTTCAGAGGTGACGCTGGCTGTGGGTGAGACTCCATCCGCTGACTCAAAAGCGCTCCCAAGGTGGGGAAGTTATAGGGAGAGAAGGACATGAACGTCGGGCAGCAGGAGCACCAGATGTCCACTGGCATGGCTCCACTCTAAGGAGCAGAGCACGCTCTCCCTCTCCAGCCTGCTGCTTCCGACACAGTCACACTGCAGCTGCTGTCTCACAAATCAAATCACTCAACTCTCGAACGGGGTAGGCAAGTGTGGGGAGGACAGACTCGGGGGAGGCTGGGTTACGTGGTGTTTGTGGCATCTACGACAGCTAGGGTGGGTGCAGGCCCTGCAGGGTCAAAAGATAGCTGCCAGGATAGAAGAGGGACTCTGTGGGTGACGAGCTCAGGAAGCAGGAGACGTGTGTGTGTGTGTGTGTGTGTGTGTGTGTGTGTGAGAGAGAGAGAGAGAGAGAGAGAGAGAGAGAGAGAGAGAGAGAGAGAGATCCCCATATTGGTCTCTGTGAAAGGACAAAGGTCTGCCAATTTAATTCTTGCTGGCAAAGTCGGACCTGAGTGGGTAGGTTAAGGTCCAATCTGCTTTCCAGAGTATGAGGAGTGGACTGACGGGGAGACAGGCTACCGAAGTCCTGCGGGCAGCTCAGCCCATTAATGACTTCCGGGTTGCATCGCTGCCCGCAGCCCTGCACATGTTCACTGCCAGTCATCACTGAGTCAGACACCTGACGCCACCACTACCTAACTGTGCGACAGTCCGGCCCCGCACTGACCCTTTCCTCAACCCTGCCCCCCAAAGTCCATTGGCTGCCGTGTCCAGATCCCAGGCCTTCAGAGGGCAGGTCTGGATTCTGGGACTATGCGGTCATCAAGTCCCCGTGTTCCTGGGTTTCCGAGGTGGATGTAGGGATTCATCTAAAAATTTATCTGAATGTAGTGGTCCCCAGGGTCAGCTGTGGAGTCAGTTCACAGAGGACGAGTATGGACAGGAAGGACACTGGCATACTTCCGCTCTGTGCTGCCACAAGGCCACCTACTTCCCAGGTCACAGCACTGTCGGAACTTGAATGTAATGACAAGACGCAGAGATGGGGTCTTCTAGCCATCTGACCATCCTGCAAAGTGACAAAGCCCTCTGCTGGCAGATGACACCTCTGGCTTCTTTGTTAAAGGGACAGGCTTCCCAGCTGCTACCGAGCTGCTCTCCTGTGCATGCTGTCACCGATTGCACTGGTCCTGTGTAGCCTGTTCTGGCCTCACACGAGACCACAAAATCATGGAACTCTGAGATCATCCTGCTCTCAGGCTCCCACCCCTCATCCATGCTGAGCACCAGGGCCAAGAGCCTTGAGGAGTTTCACCTCCAGCAGATCTGATAGACTGACACTCAGCTGGTGCCAAGAGGTCGGGAGGCTGGGGAGGAGCAGGCCCTGCCCCACCCCTCCCCACAGTCCTGCAGTAGGGAGTTCCAGCCTCCGGGAAGGCCACTGTGACAGTCACTGCAGGCACGTCACATGACGCATGGGCTGCAGGTCACCCCACGGCTGTTCGCCCGCCCAGCTCTCAGGATCCGCTCAGTGTGGCTCAGCCTCGGTCCTTGACACCGAAGCGCCAGGACTGGTTTTCAGGATGTTTCTGGCTCCTTGACAACCCCTTCCTGTTTTGGAAGCTAAAGAGTAGCATTTAAAAAGTGAGAGGTTTTGTTTAAAAAAAAAAAAATCCCACCAAGATTCCACTGGTTGGAGAGAAGGTGGTCACTCAATGGCAGAGACATCTGTCCCCTCTCCTCAGACTAACTGGCCGTGTCCCTCGTTTTCTGGCCTCAGCGACACTGAAGCTGTTTTCTCTGCTATCCCTGTACTTTTCTCACGTGTCAGAAACTATGAAGTTGTCCACACGCATGACACATCCTCGGAGCAGCACGGAAGAGTCTGGAAACACATCCTCAAGCCTGTTCTTCCTCTCTGACCTCCATCCTTGGAAAGGGAATCCACCAGCATCGTCAATGGTTAAAAACAAAAAGGTGGAACTTAGGAATTAAAGGTTCTGCAGAGAAATGAGTCACAGTGGGGAGTGGTTCGGCCTCCTGTTTCTTCAAAACAGGACTTTGGGGATGAAGAGGAGGCAACTCAGCAATGGTGTTGGAACAAGTCCCTGCCTCTGTGGAGAGTGTGGTCCTGGGGGCAGGGAGGTGTCACCTAGAGGTGTCCCAAGGGGCCACGTCGTGATGGCAAAGGTGTCTTGGGGAACTGTGCGTCACTTGTCACTGAGGGCAGATGGGAAGGCGCAGGGAGGGGATCTCCCCAAACTGGCTCTTGGAGACATAGTGAAGTCTCTTTTCCAATGCCAGGTTCTTACTGGTCACTGCTGTGGCGGGGTGACTCTCCACACCATGCTGATTTCCAAGATTAAGGACCGTTGTGGTTTGGATAGAATTTAAGTGTGTCCCCAAATCTCCTGTGTTGGAAGCTTGGTCCCCTGTGTGGTGATGTGAGGAACTGCTGGGACCCCTTAAGAGGTGGGGCCTCAGGGCAGATGGCTGGGTCCTGGGGGTGCTGCCCTCAGCAGGCAGGAAGTTAGGTCCCATGGGGCAGCTCTTGGCAGGGTGGAGCGAGTGGTGATAAAAGGGCCTCCCTGCTCTGCGACTTGCTCTCCTGCCTTGTGTGAACCACCGGCAGGCCTTCACCAGAGCCCAGCAGATACTGGCGCCGCGCCCTAAACCTGCACAGCTGTGAAGTGAACAAACCTCTTTTCTCCATAAATGAGCCCGCTTAAGTACTTTGTCATAGTGGTGGAAAATGGACTAAGACAAGGACCGAGTTTAGGTTAAGGGTTAAGGTAAGTTAACTAAGATGGAGTCCAGAAGTTTAACAACCTGACATCTCTGAAAATACTTGCCTCTTTTATGGCAGAATGCTGTCAAAAAGCCTCTAATGGTTCTAACAGTTTAGGTTAAACCCCTTCCAAACCATCATGCTTTCTTCAAAGAGCTTTCTTAAATTTTATTTGCACATGAACGTTTGCATCTCATCGGTAGAAAATGACACCTGATGTCTTTACTCAGTGTCAGCTGTGCTACCCCCAGCTCTGACCTCAGGCAAATGATCTAACGTGCCAGCCTGTGTCTTCAGCAGAAATACGGGAAAACCAGTATCCTCCTTCTATAGTAGTTGTAAGGACCACTGAACTAGCCCAGAACAATGCCAGACACACAATAGGCACCTGATCAATGCCAGCTGGTACTATTAATAATCAGTTGCTACAATTAATTATCAACAGGAAGGCTGGAAGCTTCTGCCAGTAGCCACAGGTTTATTTGAAATGGAGAAAGACCCGGTTAGCTCATCTCTGTACTCCGGAAGGGCGAGATAATGCCACTCTCCAACAACTGCAGGTTTGATTTCTTTTGATGGAACACACATATTGATTTTAAGAGGCAAAAATGATTAATTAGGGGTAAGTCATATTCAAGTATCAGACTGAACTGAGTGATTAACAAATGAGAAGATAAATTCTATTACGGAACTTGTAAATTTATATATACTGGCTATGAAATTCTTGTCAGATGTATGATTCGGAAATATCTTCTATCTTATGGAATGTTGTTTCACTTTTCTGAATAATCAGATTTAGCTTTTGATAAGATCTTGCTTTTACAGAAATCTATACGATCAACTTAAAACTTAAGTATTTGGTTTTTGAAAAAAGTTGTCTTCAAATGAAGATATAACAGTATTCAGTATAAAATTTATTTTATTTACTTTTTATGTGGGTACCGGGAGTCGAACTCAGGACCTCGTGCTTGCCAGCAGGTGCTTATACCACTGAGCGATATCACCGGCCCTTTTTTTCTTTTTATGTGGGTACCGGGAGTCAAACTCAGGACTTTGCGCTTGCCAGGCAGGCGCTTATGCCGTTGAGCTATCTCACTGGCCCTATTTTATTTTTTAAAAATATTCATATTATTGGATAAATATATCTTTAAAAATATAATCTGTACAAAAAAAGCAAAGGCTCTCAGTCAGAATGGGTTACTTTGGGCTCTGTCACTTGGTTCGAACCCTCCTGGTGGGTTACCAGAGCAACGGATGCTGAGGGCCAGGCTGCCGCCCTCAGCTGGGGCTCCTCCTTCCCGCACCGAGGAAGTCATAGGCTTGCTCTGAGAGGTCGAAAGGCTCGTGGACTCCATCCTTCGACAGCAGAGCCTGCAGGGCGCCCTCGTTCTCGTGGGTTTGCTTGAGGAAGTCAGCGATGATTTTCCACCGTGCAGCCTCGGTCTCCTCTTCGGCCCACCTGAAAGGGGGCAGGAGTGTGGAGTGCAGCAGCGGGAGCACACAGTCATGGTAGACCAGGAGGAAGCTGGCCTTCAGGAGCTCTCTGTCTCTCTGGGGAAACACCACCACCGCACGTCACCATGAGCAGACCGCACTGCTGTGCTCGAAGTAGGGGCTTCTGATCCCTGTTAGTTAAAAGCCACCTATAGGTGGCATGGGCGAGGTGCCCTTCATGCCTGGCAGCTAAAGAGCCACCCTAGAGCACAGCTGGGTGGTCCCCCAAGCCAGTCTCCAAGTGTCTCCTTGAGTGTCACACACTCTCAGGAGACCATGACGTTGCCATCTAACTCTGCTGACAAAGGGGTCGTTCTGCTAAAACGCAGTGCAAGGTCAGCTGTGTCTACTTAGCCCAATTATAGTGCAGCAGAGACAACCGTCAGGTTACTGGAAGGGGGGACGGATGTACATATGGGGTCCAGAGAAAGGAGACCAGGCAGTAAGGAGTTGGTGGAGCTGGTGGATTTCCAGCAAGGCCTGGGTTGGGGAGCAGGGGTCCTATGGTCCTGAGGGTGCCAGACCCGCCCCAGGTAACAGGAGTGGTGCCATGTCACCAGGATCCATCAAGACCTGATGCCAACAGGCCATGGTGGGGTCACAGAGGACACAACAGCTGGAGGGCACAGCAACCTGTATGCAGCACTCTCCATAGACGTTGCCCCAACCACACCAGCACCCGGGGCCACTGCTGTGCTACAACCTGCCCTTTCAGCACAGGTTGTGTGCCAACTGTGGCAAAGGCCACATATCAAATGGAAGCCCAAATAAGCATACGATGTCTCAATAAGTACACGGTATACAGCCCCCCAGCCCAGTTGTTAGAGTTTTCAGTTTGTTTGTTCTCCCACAACCCTTATATCAACACTTAAGATCAGGAATTGGCAAACAGTGGGCCAGGGGGAAATGTGGCTGCTGCCTCTTTGTACACGTAAAGCTTTAGAGAAACATGGCCACCCTCAGTCGCTTGCATTACGACAGCAGAGGAGAGCGCTTGCAGCTGAGACGTGTGGCTGCGGAGTAAAATATTTCCTACCTGGCCCTTTACAGAAGTCATCTGCTAATCATGGATGAGAGCAGTCAAACCGTTACTCACAGATCCACGTGACTTCTATGATAATCACCATTCTTCTAGGCAACACAAGCGGAACCGGGCATTTGTTCATTACCTGACACAGCCCAGGCCAATCTTACTTTTCCTTCTCCTTATGTGATGTGGGTGTTGGGAACCAGAGGGATTTTTTCTTTTTTTGATAAGGAATATGTGATGGCCAGCTGGGGACTCTGCTTTAGAAACTCCCCTTCATTTAAATAAGCCTCAGTGACCTGAAATGACTTTCTTGACCAGGGGTTCCTTCTCCCACTAACAAAGGATCACGCACATCCTTCTTAGACTGTGTCTTTGCAAGCAAAATAACACAGCTACCTGAATAAGTGGGATTATGATTTTTTCAGCTAAAAAAGAGGCATTATTAGAATGTGCAAGCAATCACAGCACTACAAATACAATGTTCCAGTATGAAAAATCATATTACCTTCTCTGATCTTTTCAACGTGCTTTCTTTCTCAGCCCATGAACTCTACAAAAGCCAATAGAAATATTACATTAGTTTGAGTATTCACAAATCCTCGCAACACTTCTTAACTTGACTCTGTAATAAACTTATGAGCAGGGTTAGAAACACCGCTCAGAATCTACGTTTGCTGGAAGCCACTCTGTAATTAGGCATCTACTGCTAAGAGCACAAACCAAGCCTGACTGGACATATCTGTGAAAGATACCACAGAAAGAGGCCCCATTTTTTGTTTTGTTTTGTTTTGTTTTGTTTTGTTGAGACAGGGTCTTGTTATGTAATTCAGGCTGCCCTTGAACTCATTATGTAGCACAGGCTGGCATGATCTTCCTGCTTCAGCCTCCCAAATACTGGGATTACAGGCATGTGCCACCATGCCCATTTTTAATTTAAGTCAGAACTAATTTTTTAAAAGTGTCTGTAATCCTGGTACTCTAGAAAGCTGAATCAGATAGAGGATAGTAAGTTCAAGTCCAGCCCGGGCAACTTAATGACTTAGCAAGACCCTGTCTCAAAAAAAAAAAAAAAAAAAAAAAAAGGGCTGGTGAGATGGCTCAGCGGCATAAGCGCCTGCCTGGCAAGTGCGAGGGCCTGAGTTCGACTCCCAGATCCCACATACGAAAAAAGGGCCGGTGATATCGCTCAGCGGCACGGGCGCCTGCTGGCGCGCGAGGTCCTGAGGTCGACCCCCGGTACCCACAAAAAAAAAAAAAAAAGCAAAGCAAAGAGGGCCGGGGATGTAGCTCAGTGCGAAGGCTCTAGGTTCAATCCCCAGTGCTGGGTTAGGGGAAAGAAAAGGAGAGAATCGGTGGCCACCTCCTTGCCAACTGCGCAGACACAGCACGGACAGGGAGACTACTGTATTAGGCTTGTAAATTAGGCTTCTCAGGTAAGACAGCAATGAAAGTAGACAACACTGCCAAATACCCTGCTTCCAACAATCCTGCCTGCCGCGATGATAGCATCGGGTGGGGTCAAATAGACTGAAGTGGTTCTGCAAGTAAATATTTCCAATCTGTCCACAAGACGCCACAAAAGCTTCTTGAGAGAAATGAAACCCAGAGTGCAGTTGATCCCACAGAAACAGGAACTGAAGCCCTTCACAGAGCAGCTCCCGGCAGACCTGGGCCTGGGCGGAATGTGACCCCGCTGCCAGGCCCAGGGCCCGGGTTCTGTGTGTTCATGGGAGTCTCCCTGTTGGCACCTGATTCCTTGGGTAACCTGAAAGCACAGAGCCAAGCAAGAGATTCTCCCCGAGAGGAAGGGGGCACCGAGGGGCCGCTTCTCACCAGGGGCTCACAGAAGGTCTCACAATGCTCCTGGTTAATCCCTCGTGGGACTGTGGTCCCCACCCTAGCACCACTTGCCTGTAGGTGGCCACGAGCTTACAGAGGACCCTTAGATAGCCCGAGTGTCTCACGAAATAGGCCAGGTGCCATAATTATTTTAAAAACACCAACCACAAACTGAACTTAGCTAAGTACACACTAGGAGGTTCACATGCGTCAGTGTAGATTTCAAAAGCTATATGGGTGACTGTGAGTATCACTCTGCAGATTTGGACTTCTCGTCTGGAAAAATTTGCCTACAGTTGATAAATATGGAGCTTCCACGTTACCCTTCACTGAGTCACCAGCAGGCGGCGGGGTGTTTTGTGTAGACTGAGTCAGTGGAGATAGGAAGCGTGTGTGGCTCACCCCTACTGCACCCAGACCCTCCTCTTCCCTTCTGGCAAACACAGCCCATACCTCCCAGCCCCCGCGTGGGTAAGTGCAGCGTGACTGCTCCTGGCCAACGCCATCAGCAAGTCGCCCAGGCCTCTTCAGGGCAAGGGCACAGAAGCCCCAAGGACAGCCCTCCTCTCTCTTCCTAGAGCTACTCATTCCCCAGGGTGCTGTAAGACGGTGGGGCCTCTGCCAGTCTGCACCCTTGGGTGGCTGTGGAGCAGGTGTCCCACTGGGCCATGCTGGATGGGTGCCACGAGCGAGAAACAGACCTGCACTGGCCATCCCAGTACCGCTGAGCTTACCCTGAGTCACACGGTCGGCTGTGAGGAACAAGCTCAGGCACGTAGGGATAACCACTCTTATTACTAATTTTCATTATTTACTATACAGGTAAAATTAAGAAAATACAGCTAAAATAACCCATGATCCAGAGGTAATCACTGATACCTTTCTGGAGTATATTCATCTAGATCTTCTCATAGGCAAAGCTCTCAAGTGAGTCTTTTTTCACTTAATAAAGAGATTTGAATGACTTTATATCTTTTCTTTTTCTTTTCCAGTACAAGGGATTGCCAGGGCCGTCACACTGAGCTACATCCCTGGCTCTTTTTTATACATTTTATTTTGAGATGGGGTCTTCCTAAGTTACTAAGTTGCCCGGGCTGGGCTCGAGCTTTCTTGACCAGCCTTGGTGTATATGGACACACCCAGAGTTGACCCACAGTCCAGCTCTGGCTTGGCCGCTGCTGAGCCCTGTGCCAGCTAGGGCTGTGTCTGAGCCACCTGCTTACGGAAGAAATGCGGATTTTAGACTAGCTTAGCCTTCGAGCTCCTCCTGATGCTGGCAATCTGAATCTGCCTGGTACACATCTAGAGAAATACCAGGTGTGACCGGAAAACACAGTGAATGTTTACATTTTTAAAAAATTATTACAGTAAAAGACACATTGCCATCAATATCCCTCACAATACTCCCCCTTGCTTCAAACACATTTATCCCATCATTCTTGCTACTTTCTGAGGCAGTTCTGAAGTCCTCTTTCATGTCTTCAGTTGTACTGCTATGGGTGCCTCGATGTCCTGAATCGATTCAAAACGTTTATCTTTCGTGGTCATTTTGACTTTGGGCAAGAGCCAGAGATCACACAGTGTCAGATCCAGTGAAAAGGGTGGATGAGGACACAGCGTCATGTTTTCACAAGCCTGCCTTTCCATTGGATGGCACTCGGCAGCAGCATTCACTGCATTTTTGATCACACCTCATAAAGACATGAAAGAGGACTTCCGCAACTGCTTCAGAAGTGGCAAGAACGATGGGATAAGTGTGTTTGAAGCAAGGAGGAATATGTTGAGGGGAATTAATGGCAATGTGTCTTTTTAAAAATGTAAACATTCACTATATATCTTGATCACTCCTTGTATTCTGAAATCTTTGCAGAATGAATTAATATACTTATGTTCTGACAAATGAATATTATGATACTAATGATTTAGAGGGAAAATAAGACAAATACTGCACTATATATCTACAGTTCCAAATGAACCTATCTAAAATTGCAGATGATCATATGATATGAGTGCTTTCTTAAATCTTCCTTCTGTACTCCTGGATATCATCCCGAAAGAATTAAAAGCATCATACCACAGCGATATATGCACACCTATATATGTTTATAGTGGCACAATTTGTAATAGCCAAATCTTGGAAACAACACAAATGCCCATCAACTGGTGAATGGATAAGGAAGATGAGCTTTTTTTAATACAATGGAGTACTACTCTGCCATAAAGAAGGATAAGCTTGAGACATTTCTAGGAAAATGGATGCACCTTGAGACCATACTCTTAAGTGAAATAAATCAGACACATGTGTAAATACCGCATTGTATCTCTGGTGTGAGAAACCAAAAGTGTAAATAAGGACCAGAATGTATAATAGGTATTGTGAAAATGAGGAAAATGTTCAAATGGGGAGGGGAACAAAGGAGAGGGGAGGGGGAAAGGAAAGAAGGGAAAGGTTAAAAAAATGAGAAAAGAAGGAAAACACGGAAACAAAGCTTTGTAAATGGGGAGGGGAGGAGGGGTTGAAGGGAGGGTAGGGGAATGGGGAAAAAAAAGTAAGTTATATCATGTACAAGTACAAATTCTCTATGATGAGTGTGATCGTTATATATATATCTAAAATGTACCAGTAGAATCTAATTAAAAAAAAATTCCTTCTGTAAACGTCACTGTTACTGTGATGCCTCCTGCCTCAGCCAAGGCAGCACATGAATCCGTTCCAAAGTCTAATACACATCTTTGTGGAGACTGAGTCCTTCCATTCTGCCAGGCCTGCCTGACCTCCCTCTCAGCAGCAGGAGTCACCCCTGACAGCCACCTCCTCCTGTACGTGAGCTCTTCCACCCAGCTGCACTGCCAGAGGGGTCAGCCTGCTGCAGAAACCTTCCGGGTTACCCCCCACCTCGATCCCTCACTGCCTTCTCCATAACGACTATAACCTTACTCACCTGCCACGCTCCCCCACCTGCACCCGCCATGCCAAACTGGACTGGATCGCTTGCTTTCCTCACCAGAGCTCCTGATTCCTTCCTGCCTCTAACCGTTTGTTCCTGCTGATCACTCACCTGTAGGGTCTTCACCCCTTGGCATGTCAAAAATCCTCTGTGGCCCCAGCCCTTTATTATCTTCTTTAAGGAAGCAGGGCCCCGGCCCACATTCGCTGCCTTCTTTAAATCTTCAAGGCCCTGGATGAGACCTCCCCATCGCACCGCCATGTTACCTGTGCATGGGCCTTGCATGAACAAAGGACTGCTAGTATTTGTTGACCCTGATATTTAGGCTGAGCCACCCGAAACAGTTAAATGTGGCTGAAAACTGGAGATTTCCTATGGTTCCACCTAATATTCAGCTGCTATTTCACACAGCAAAGAGTATGTGTCAAATTAAAAATGATATGCACGTTCTGGCTCCTTCCTGAAAACTCAGTTGATTCATCTACCAGACCCTTTGGAATTTTTGCTCTTAGGACACCATCGGGCCATCTTAAGTCAAGGAAAAAACAGCAAGAGAGCGCAACGGGTGCACACAGCAGAGACTCCACCTACTTCTTGGGTTGGGGGAGGCGGCCCTTGGGAAGTGACATTCGTACTAAGACTGGAAGGATGAGCTGAGTTAGCTGGACAGTGGAGAGACCAGGGAGACGCCGCCCTGCCACGATAGGAAAACAACCTAGAGCGGGTGCTGGAACTCGTTAGCACGGTGTGTTCAGCCACTGTCAGGACCCAGCCGGTTTCCAGCGTGGCGTGTGCTACCCACCCTCAGAGCGTCCATCACTTCGGGCTGCTCCAAGAGCTGGGGGAAGGAGGCCAGCATCGGGTGACTGATTAGATCTGAAAGACACAAGAGGAGAAGCTTATGCGAACTTCATTCGCTGCACCTTACCTCACTAGACACACAAATATTCATTCACGTTAAAATTACCGTACCAAATGATTTCTTGGTAACACCTTCTATACACTTTGACCTCAACCTCTGCCTATCCCTGCACCTTGCTCAGGTGTTCCAGGAAAGAATTAATAAGACCTGGAGATTCTGGTCACGTGATCACTGCGTGCAGAACACTGATGCTGTCCTATGAACAACGGCAGAGAAGACACAGTGCAAAGCGCTCAGCAGTGGGGCTGTGTGGGTCCACTGGGATGCTACACCAGAGCACCTGGACCTGGGAGATTCATAAACAATGGAAACGTACATCACACAGCTCTGGACACCTGGGGCCCCAAGATCAAGGCGCCAGCTAAGCATCTGGTATCTGGTGAGGGCTCTTACTGGCCCTCTGGAGAGAGTGACACTGTGTCCTCACATGGCAGAAGGCAGAAGGGCAAGCAAGACAGATTCCTGCAGTCACACCCTTTTGTAAGGTCACCTGATGCCACTCACGAGAGGGGAGCCCTCTTGGTCTAATCTAATCGCCTCTCAAAGCCCCTCCTCTTGATACCAGCACACAGGCAAAGCCTAGACTTTGGAGCAGACACATTCAGACCACAGCAGGTACTTCTGAAATGGCAAGGGCGATACATTTGATAACCCCGAGTCTTTAGTAGAGAATAATCCTCTCTTTAGATTCCGTTAAGCTTATTCTGGTGATCAACTGCAAACAAAGCCATTGGTCTTGAGCCACACTCTTCTTACCTAGAGAAAAAAAGAGCACACCTCATCCCCTTTAAGAAGTAATGTCACTCATGAAGCTTTTCTAGAGTCATTAAAATAAACTCGAAGGTCAGTGTGAGTTAAAAGCCTTCACTGTCCTCCCTTGGAGTTAGAACTATTTCCCGAGAAACCTCCATGCTGCTCTGACTCGGAGCGGTGCAGGTGGCAAGTCCCTGGGCGAGGGACATCACCTGTGCAAGGTGCCAGCCCATCACAACCCCTCCCCACTGGCCCCATCTGCCCTGGCCTGCCTGCGATTCCACCCCTCCAGCATAAGCACACGTTCCTGCCTTGGTGCTCAGAGGAGCCGGACCCTCTGTCCAGAAAGGACCCCCCCAACCCCCCAGGTGTCGAATTCCTCTCTGAACTCTTACATAGTCCTCGCGCAGAGCAGCATTTGCTCACATTAATTCAGGCCTTTCTAGTGTGTACCCTCTTTGTGCATGTTTCTTCCGAGCACTTATTTTAAAGGAGGAATAGCTTACTCACGTGACTTTGTGTTTGAGGCCAGTTGCTCCATTAGGACAGGGATGACTCTCCTATCTCATTCATCACGGGCCTACACAATGTCCGGCACGCAGCAGACCGCATATATCTGCTTGCTGATTTACTGAGTTCAAACCACGGCCAATAAAACTAAACTGCTTTCCTTTCTGAGGGCAATTCTTCTGACACATGCATTTCTCCTTGCAAGTTCATTCATGTATGACAGCTCATTGATTTCCTAAATAATTATTTAACATTTTATTTGGAACAAATTTCAAACTCAAAAGAAGTTGCAAGAATAAAAACAGGGGCCGGTGAGATGGCTCAGCGGCGTAAGCGCCTGCTTGGCAAGCACGAGGGCCTAAGTTCGACTCCAGGAACCCACATACGAGAAAAGGGCCGGTGATATCGCTCAGCGGCACGGGCACCTGCTGGCGCACAAGGTCCTGAGTTCGACCCCCGGAACCCACAAAAAAAAAAAAAAAAAAAGAATAAAAACAGTACATAAACAATTAGCATATTCTTTATCTTGATTCACTGATTTTGTTTGTTTGTTTGTTTGCTTTGAGACAGAGCCTTGCTATGTAGTTTAGGCTGGCCTTGAACTCATGGCAATCCTCCTGCCTCAGCCTCCCAAGTGCTGGGATTACAGGCATACACCACCACACCTGGCTGATTCACTGATTTTTTTTTTTTTTTTTTTTTTTTTTTTTGTGGGTACCGGGGCTCGACCTCAGGACCTCACGCACCAGCAGGCGCCCGTGCCACTGAGCGATATCACCGGCCCTTTTTTCGTATGTGGGTTCCGGGAGTCGAACTCGGGCCCTAGCACTGCCAGGCAGACGCGTAGGCCGCTGAGCCATCTCACCGGCCCTGATTCACTGATTTTTAACTAATCCAATGACACTTACATTTCATGCATTAAGAATCAGCTGTTTGAGGATTTTGGTTTCTTCCCCAAATGATAACTTGCACACCAAACATATGGGAAAAAGACAGATTATTAAGAGACAGAAACTCAAATACTCATATTTGAGTTTCCATAATTTAAAATGTGAAAGAGAATATCTGAAAGAATGGAATATGTATTTGAGCTCCCAAAGCTCCATGCTCTGCATCCGAGGTACTGACATTGATGCTACCCACACGTTATTCTGAATGTCCTATTTAGAAGCAGAGGTTACATCTGTGCAAAGCACACAGCATTAATGACATAAAGAAATGGTGAAGACTCCTTACCAGCGTTTTGTGAGTTTATTCTGTCTTTCAGCAGCACATCTCCAAGAATTTGTCGATAAAATACCAACAAGTGAGAGCAGCACATACTTCCAATCAGCGTCTCCGGCAGGAGACTATTACAGAAGAAAAAGACGCATCCAGTAAGCAATCCCCTCCAACCATACCTCCAGTGCTTTATTTTTCTTTTTAACTGTGTATTACTTTAGTGAACATTTTCAACAGTTCCAAGTTTTGTTTCATTACTGGGAAACATTTTTTTTTTTTTTTTGTGGGTACCGGGGGTCAACCTCAGGACCTCGCGTGCCAGCAGGCACCCGTGCCACTGAGCGATATCACCGGCCCTTTTTTCGTATGTGGGTTCCGGGAGTCGAACTCGGGCCCTCGCGCTTGCCAGGCAGGCGCGTACGCCGTTGAGCCATCTCACCGGCCCTACTGGGAAACATTTTAACAACTGAAAAGAAAATTTCCACTAAGGCGGATATAGTAAGCTTCAGATACATATTTTAGGTGTGTACTTTCTAGTCTCTGCTGTGCTGCAATCCTTGTGCTTCCATTTTAGCATAAACACCCCTGTTAAATGTCAAATAAAAAGAAACAAGTACTTGTTGGGAAAGGGAAGGACTAATGAGCCACCAGCCTGAACAAAGGCATGTGGCTGCCACGCCTCTCGCCGTGGGTGCAGAGGAAATGCCGGTGGGACTGTTCATGGGCTGGGTGTGACACTTGAGGGTGCGACACACCTGGACTGGATCCCGACTTTGCTGTTTCCTAGCTGTGCGGCTGCAGACTAATTACTACTTACTCTCCTAGTACTTTCATTTCCTTGTATGTAGAACGTGAAGAGCATTATCTGCAGTTCCCATTAGTAAAAGGATTTAATCCAGTAAAAGGATTAAAATGAGAGAAGGGTGTTGTGCCTAAAGCAGTGCCTGTATATAAAGAACAATTCAATATTGAAGTTGTTATCAGTTTAGATTGTTATAATTTCGGAATGGGCTATGTAATCCCCATGGTAACGGCAAAGAAAATATCTACAGAATATACACAAGAGGAAATGAAAAGGGAATAAAAATGTGTCACTAAAAAGTCAAACACAAAGGAAAGCAATAGGGAGGAAATGAAGGACATGAAAAGCTACAAAACGTAAAGGAAAACAAGTAAAGAAATGCTGAAAGTAAGGCCTTCCCTATCAGCAATTACTTTAAATGTAAATGGATTAAAACCCAAATCAAAAGATAAAAATTGGAAGAATAGATTAAAAAAAAAGTCAACTATATGCTTTCTGTAAGAGACTCTAGATGTAGGACGCTCATAAGTCAAAGTCATCAACAAGACTTAAATTTTTATGTTAATGTTTAATTTTAATTTCTAGAAAAGTTTAGAAGGAAAAATTATCAGAGAGGTAATGTTCAGGCCTCCAGCTGATCAGAAGAGAACAGACAGAACACGACCACTATGCTGGTGCAAAAGCGATAGGTTCCATGGGTAGTTAGTGTCTGGGATTTAGGCTAAGTACCCTCCACCACTCCCTGCTTTTCTAGAAACACTAAAAAATACAAGACAGGCTCTCTTACCACGTTTCTATCATATATACTAGCGGGCACACAGAGCCAGGAATCATTTTTCCAACACTGCCAAAATTGCAACAGAGATTTCAAAGAGTGGCTGCAGGGGACCAGTCGAGCTGCCTGGAGGCCACCACAAGCCCTGTCGGGGTTCCCGCTGTGACTCCTGAGGGTTGTCCTATACCCTGCCCTGGTCCCCAGCCCAGCGGGCAGCATTCCTGCCACATGCCCAGACTCAAGGCTCATGCTGAAGACCAGCAGTTGCCTTTGCCAGGGGAAGGGAGGAACCTTCCTTCCTCCCATTTGGTCCTCGCCTTCCTCCATCTGTCTGCAAGGCACCAGTGTGGGCACAGTGTGGGCCCTCCTTTCCTTCTGGCACCTTCCCACCACATGAGGCAATGTGGCTTCACTTTTTAAAGGATTTCCTTCAGAGAAATCTCTGATTTTTCCAAGCCCAAGATGACCAGAAAGTTCCAGGCTTTAAAAGGTTAGCTGAGCTGAAGAAGTAGAGAGCTACTTTTCTCTGATAGGACAAACTTGGCTGGCAGGAGAGGGACAGATGTAACGAATGGGCCTCAGTCAAGAAATACTTATTCATTTTTAGCAACAATATAATGGAAGAAAAAAGAGAAAAGATGGAATGGATCAGAAAGGCAAGGAAAATAAATTCAGAGCAAATTCATACACAGGTCCACACAACCTACTCTACAGCCTGGTGTTTCTTGGCATTCAGAACTCGGAGAGCCTAAATTCGGACCTTTCCCTCAACAGGGGCTTAGCAGCAGGCCTTGGTCAAATTACGGCAGGCTAAACCCCTTTGGAAAGCAGCTCCAAAATTAGAAAGACAAGTTTTGGTGAAGCAGAAGCATCTATCTGCTTCCGGTCAAAGAGACAGGGTCGCCATGATCACAACTGACTCCACAGAGCCAGGCTGTTGAGCCCTGAAGGCAGGCCTGGTGCTCTCTCCTGATGGAAGAGAGCGGTCCGGTCCGTGCTGGCTTGTGTGCAGTATCACAGGTCTCCTGCCGGCCAAAGGGCCCATGCGTGTGAGGCTGCTGGCTGGTGAGGGCTGCCTGGAGCTGAGCAGCAAGGGTACTGGGGAAAGGGGCCTGACCCACACTCTAACTGGGCTCCACGCCCTTGGCCTGCTCTGCCAGTATGTCCTTGGCACAATGGACAAAGCCCCCTATTCTTTCTCCGTGGACTAGAGAAGTTTGGTTGAGTGAAGGCGGGGGTGGGGCATGAGGTGGGGTGCACCTTGGAAGGAGGAGGGCTGTGGTGTCATTACCTGCCTTCTCCCACGCGCTGAGGTGGCAGGTCAGGGGAGGCGAGGGTGCCAGGTGCACAGGCTCAGAGTTTAGAGATCCCAACGCTCACCTGCTGGTGCTTGGCCTCTCACACATCCTCACACCATGGCCCACACCCCAAAGCCCTGCTGCAGGGCCCAGGGCCTCTGATTTCACCGTGTCCTGGCCTGGTTTCTCTGGGAGGACAGCCTGTGCCTGGGTCACACCAGCTTATACCTGGTAGTCCCAGGATGCACCTTTCAGGATCAGGCAAAGCGGAGAGGCCCTCTCAAGACTGTGGGCTCCGGGAAGAGAGAAGAGCACGCACCAGATGGGCCAGGGAGGCCAGGTGCCCATGCACAGGAGCAGGAAGAGCTCCACTTGGAAATCACTTCACAAACACTTCCTGGGCGCCTACTGTGTGCTGTAATCAAACAAGGGCCTCTGTCCCTGAGTTCTGGAGGACAAGGCCGCAGGACCCTTCTGTCAAACCCAGCCCGTGGAAGAGTGTTCCTGGCTTCAGAGGAATGGGCTGCCTTCCTTTCCTCTGCTCTATGCAGCGCTACTTGATCTCGACACTGTAAGAAGTATCTGAAAACTGGAATGTGGAGCCAAAGGCACAACATCCAGAGCTGTCCCTGACAGACACAGTGGGCAGCGCCCTGGACTCTCAGAGGTCTGCTACCTGAAGAGCGGTGGGGCAGCTGGAGAGGTAGAAGGATGAGGTCAAATGGGACGTGGCTCTTACAAAGACTGCTACTGTGCTGGATTTCCATCATGAAAAATAATTTTTCCAAGGAAAGACTGCCAAAAAGGGAATTTACAGCCTCTAAGAACATCCAGGAAAGAAAAAAAAAAAAAAAAAAGCCAAGAGAGTAAGCAATACCTAGGAGCACATTATTAATGGTTACTGAAAGATTTAACTATTAGTAGTGTAATTATAAAATGCACCTCAGTATTAGAGGTAAGAACAAGGGATATTTAACCTCACAATCTGGAATGAGCAAAGCAACCACTCGGAGGGGCGCCCCAAGACTTCTCTCCCTGCTTCTTGGTAACCTGTGGGTAAGTAGCAGGTCCTGGAAGGTCAGTCCCCTGCATCGGCTCTGCCCCACGCTATGCTCGCCGCCACCCTGTGCCCAGGGTGCCTGTGCCCATGGGGAGTGGCTGAGCTGGAGATGGATCACTCATGTGGGGCTAGAGCAAGGCCAGCCCCGAGAACAAAGAGCGCCCCAGGTGAGCCACGTGAACAAGCTGTTCCAGCCCCTAGAACATGGGGCGCCTGAGGCGAGCCAGGTGAACGAGCTGTTAGGCAGAGGGGTTTCACCTGACACCAACCTGCTGCGTGTATAAATAAATGCACTGCAGTCGTTGGGCGGCTCTTTTTCTCCCACCAGGAGAGGGGGCTCCACCTGACCTCAGCTTTCTGCATTCTGACTCTTGTCTTTATTTTTTCATCCTCCACCATCCTCTTCCCAGGAATTTCAAGAGCTGTGCTGGACGCGGCACGTGCCCTCTGTGGGAAGTTCCTTTCCTCTCCCATGGCCACCTCCCTCCAATCACGCAAAGTCTGCCTCTGTTCCTCCCTGGACACTATCAGTTGAACAGCACACCATTCAAACAGATTTTACAGCACCATCTGTTTGACATTATATTTACATTTATTATTCTAATGGTAAATAATGATGGCTTGTGCTACAGTGTTTTGCCGAGTGCCATGCATAATCAATATGAGGTAAGTGTGTCATATGCTTCCTTTCCATTAAATCTTGTTACAGTTTTAAGGGGTTTATACTGGTATGCCTATTTTTTCAGAAGTCTTAATATTGTAATGGTGGTACATAAATCCCTTTTAACTCTGGTGTAAAAATTAAAAGAAAAGATTTAAAACAAATAGCTGCAATAATTTTTAACATACACACAAAATAAAAAGTTATAAATTTTAATGTCAATAACAGGGCCGGTGAGATGGCTCAGCGGCTTAAGCACCTGCCCGGCAAGTGCAAGGGCCCGAGTTCGACTCCCGGATCCCACATACGAAAAAAAGGCCGGTGATATCGCTCAGTGGCACGGGTGCCTGCTGGCGCGCGAGGTCCTGAGGTCCACCCCCGGTACCCACACACACACAAAAAAAAGTCAATAACATAAAATGTGGAGGCAACAAAAAGGAAATAAAAGGCACCCAAACTGCAGAGTAAGAACTGTCTGGTTTTGGTGACATGGTCTTGTCTACTTCAAAGGTTGAGAGATGGTTAAAAGTCTAAAGGACACTGAGTGAGAAATTGGTATGTCCGAGATTCCACTAGTTTAAATGCTTCTTGAAGAAAACACAAGTTAAAAACACCATGGGAAACCACTACTCACTTTTTAAAATGGCCATAAGAGAAAAAATTGATAACACAAAGTGCCGTCAAGAATATGGAAATGAAACTCACATGCTGTTATTGAGAGTGTAAATGGTACAGTCCTTTTGGAAAGCAGTTTGGCAGCTTCTTATAAAGTTAAACCCAAACCAGATGACCCAGGATTGCCACTCCTAGGTTATTTCTACCCAGGAGAAATGGAGGCAGCTGTCCACACACAAGAAACCTGTATGCAAGCCGGGCATGGTGGTGCAGCACTGCCTGTCATCCCAGCACTCTGGGACGCTGAAGCAAAAGGATCACAAGTTTGAGCCCAGCCTGGGGAATTAGTGACTTAGTGAGACCTTGTCTCAAAATCTTAATATTAAACATTTTTTCTAAAAGGCTGGGGATGTAGCTCAGTGTGAAGGCCTTAGGTTCAATCCCCAGTACTGGGCGAAAAAAATCTTGTATGCATGTGTTTAGTGCCCTTTATTCATAATTACCCAAACCAGACATAATCCAACAACCTAGAGAATGGATAAACTGTGTTATAGTCATCAAATGTAGTACTACCTAGAAAGAAAAGGAACAAAACAAATATATGCAGCAGCCTGGATGAAACTTCACTGCATCATGCTGAGTGAGAGAAGCCAAATTCAGGGCCAGTGATATAGCTCAGTGGCATAAGTGCCTGCCTGGCAAGTGTGAGGTCCTGAGTTCGAGTCCCGGTACCCGCATTAACAACAACAAAAAAAGAAGCCAAATTCAAAGGCCACTGCTGTACAATTCCATTTAGGAGAATCCAGAAAGGGCAAAACTGTTAGGGAAGAAAATAGGTGAGTGGTTGTGTGAGGCTGGGGGTCTGGGGGTTGACTATAGAGGGACGTGAGTTCAGTTTTTAGAGTAAGGAAAATATTCTGCATCCTAATTGTGGCTGTTTTTACATGATTGTATACATCTGTCAAAACTCAAGAACTGTACACTAAAAAGGTAAATTTTGCTGCATGTAAATTAAATCTCAGTACACCTGACAATAAAAAAGTTCCCTGAAGACAGGATTATAGATTGGTAAGCCCTATTTATTCAAAAGTGTCTGAATTATTTATGACCAAATCTATCACTTGGGCTAACTAGTAAATAGGAGAGTAAGTGAATGTACGCTGTATTACCATTCCACTTCCTTACTGATGGTGTTTGCTTTGTTTTTTTGAGGCAGGGTTTTCCTACGTAGTCCAGGCTGGCTTTGAAGTCACCATGTAGCCCACATGGCCTCAAATTCTCGGAGATTCTCTTCAATTACAGGTGTGCACCTCCACGCTCAGCTCCCTACTGATCTTTGGCAGAGAATTAATGAGGAACAAAACAACTGACAAAAGATTTAGTCGACTAAGTGGGAGGAGAAGCCAGAGGCAGCGGTGGCCCACGCATGCTCCCGAGCGCACAGCAGGGGCGAGCGGGCACCAACCTGAGCACGTTTCTTGATCTCTGGTTCAGGGACCTCAGTTTCACCAGCAGTTGAGGCTGCCTTCGCATAGTCAGCATCTGATGGAAAACACTGCTGTGTGCTGTAAAAACAAAACAGGAAAAACAAACAAACCTAAAAAGTCGAAGTGTTTGGGAGCGAGTATAATAAACCAAGTGTTTGATGAAAATGTCCCACCAGTGTGCTAAAGTGTATGACAGGCAGGAGTCCCTGCATGTTCTTAGCGAGCACAGGGACAAAGGGTGATGTGAATGCTACGGACCTGGACAGGCACCGGACTGTGTCACTGCTGCCAGCTTTTGAAGGGGAAAAGGGAAGTGTAAAGAGCACGTGTGGCTCCAGGTAGAATCAACTGCATCCCAGACCCCAAGCTCCTTCCTGTTCCAAGGAGCTGGGACACCAGCACCGTCGGGACAGCAGCAGTGGTGATGCCCTGATCGCCAACGAGGACGGGGTGCTGAGGAGAGCAAGGGAGCTACACGAGGACAGGTGTCTCACCCTCCATTCCCCAGTCCCCAGCACACTGCCTGGCACTCAACCTTTTGGAGGGCAATGCGGCCATGCTCATCACAGTTTCATTGTCTACACACTTTGACTTTGCAACAGGCAAGCTCTGAATTAGCCTGGCCTGTTTTTAAAAGGGAGAATCCAAGTGAAGGACACCATGAGAGCCACCTTCTCGGGGGAAACTGTGATGTGTTTGAGCTTTAAGGGAAGGAAAGCAACACCTAAGAGCTGTACCTCTCCTGGACACGGAAGGGTCCACTTCCACGCCTTTCTCGTAGGGAGTCCCACCATTCAAGAAGAGCTCGTAAGTTCTAGAAAAGAAAAACTTGCTATGGTGGGTACGCCTCATGGGCATTTTGTGAACACTGGAGTCAGCAGTAAAATACATTTGAGCACAAAGATATTTACAGACATAATATTAATTATTATGTCTATAATCTGTGACGGAAAGGAGACAACTGTGGGTCCCTAGTAGGTGCCATCTTGGTCAACAGACTCTTTCTCAGCACAAACTATAGAGAATTTGCTTTTTTTTCATGAAAATGAGAAAGATTAATTGACATTATTTGACTTTAATGACAATTAATAACTGCTTTGAATATATTTTCAAATGAATTGAATCATTATTGGAAACAATGCCATTGTGAATTTTAATTATTTTTAAAATATAAAAGTGAGGGCTGGTGAGATAGCTCAGTGGCATAAGCACCTGCCTGGCAAGCGCAAGGTCCTGAGTTCGACTCCCAGTACCCACATATGAAAAAAGGGCCGGTGATATCGCTCAGTGGCATGGGCGCCTGCTGGCATGCGAGGTCCTGAGTTTGACCCCCCAGTACCCACAAAAAAAAAAAATATATATATATATATATGTGATGTGTATAGTGTAAAAAATTTGGATGGCAAAGAAATCCCTCCCCGTCTTTCCTTCCTACTGTGGCACATCTTCTGCTCTATCTTTTTCTATGCAAAGGCAAATGAATACACAGGATAAACACAGTAAATTTTAAAACTGGTCCTGGGGATCAAAAGCAGGGCTTCATGTAAAGACTACCACGAGCTACTCCCGCAGCCCTGCACGCGTCCATTCTGAAGTAGCATATGACCTACGTGCAGAAAGTAAAAGTTAAAGGCCCCTTTAATCCTACCACACCAGGGTCCCAATTCGGATCCAGTTTACCCGCACCCACCCACGGAAGCTAACAAATAGTTTCTAATGAACAAGAGGGGAGACACAGTATTTAGACTATTCTGTGTCTTACATTTTGTATGCTACACACTGGAAGCATTTCTGTATTAATACACAGAGCTCTACCTCACTTAGAAAATACCTGTGACATCACTTTTAGAAAGACGGAGATGTATTTTCCTTATTTCTTTCATTAAGTACCACAAAAGCCCCCCTGAACATGTTTTCTAAACACGCCACAAGAAGCTTGGGCTTCTACACCCACCCTTGCTAATGGCGGACCCCTCCCACTGCCACCTACGGGGGTGATGCCAAGATAGGAAGTAGTCGGGACTTTTACCTCTGGTCTTGAGACATCACAGACCACAGCCCTGAACTTCATAATTCCGAACTTGGGATCTTGCTCACCGTCCATCCCTCTGCCTGCCCACTTGTGTCTCCTCTTGTTTATATCCTAGACTTAGAGCTGTATTTTCCCCCACTTAGAAATTCAGACGATCTCTGTCTTATTAATTTTCAAGAGCTCCTCTTGTATTAGGGACAATAGGATTCATGCCACAAATATCTGCTTCCCATCTGCCTTTTGCTCCTAAAGTTTAAATTTGTTTACAGTTCCCCACTATAGTTTCCATGTCCCACATACAGGAGAAAGGCAGAGGCACATGGGACCTCAGGACCCTGGCTCAGCTTTCCCACTCTTTGAAGAGAATTAGGCTCTGTTGGCAGCACAGGGAAATGTGCCAGTACGTGGGAAATTACTGACCGGACATGCTCAGCAGCCAGCCAGTGCAAACAGCTCTTAAAACACCGACTCTGCGCGTCATTTCTTCCTCCCTGGGGTGAAACTCTGCAAGCTGTCCCTATACAGCACCTTAAACAACACTCAAGTTAGCACTGAAAACTTGCTGAAGCGCTAACAGAATGAACCTGAGCTACCCAGACCCTAACAGATGAACTTGTGCAGAACTGCTCATCAGTAAGGAACACAAAGCCCACTTACTTGGCAGGAATAGGAACGCCACTGGCATCGAACAGCTTCAGAAACGCCCAGCCACAACTTAACTCTCTCCGCTCACCAGTGGACTAGGAAGCAAAACAAGCGTGTGACTCGGTGAGCACCGGTTGGACGGGTGAGCGCACACCCAGTCCCCTGAGAGGAACAGAACATGCATTCACCCCCAGTATTAAAGCAGCTCTGTACCAGAAAATACAACGAGACCTAACAGATGTCCACTTCACTTGCAAACTGTAAAGACTTCAAGTGACAATCGTGTTTTGTTGAAACTGCTCTGGAAAATTCTTTAAAGCTGATGAGGGGGCTACGACTGCTCTTGGATCTTGAGTGCTTTAAACATTTTGTGAACTGATCTCAAATCACATCGATACCACTTGGGATCATGAGACTCGGTTTCACTGCCAGGTGGAATGCAGAACTAGTCACTCAAGGGCTTTTTTGCTCAGAAGTTTATCTTCACTGTCAACTGACAGAGGCCACCGGGGCTTGCTTGGGGACCTGCTCCTCCCCCCATCCTACCCATCTGCAATACACATGCTTGAGTCTGTCATCTTAAAGAACTACAACGGTAATATAGGACCACTAATGTAACCTCTCTGTGATGAGACTCTGAGTTACTGGGGGCCAAGTTATTATTATTGTTATTATTGGTTTTTTGAGGCAGGGTCTTACTGTGTAGTTTAGGCTGGTCTTGAACTCACTGCGTAGCCCAGGCTGGCCTCAAACTCACAGTGATCCTCCTGCCTCAGCTTCCTGAGGGCTGGGATCACAGGCGTGTACCACCGTGCCTGACAGAGGCCAAGTTTATATTCTCCACCTCTCAAGCTATTATTAGAACATGCAGATGTGGGTTAACTAGCACAGTTCACACCCAGGGGTTCAACAGTTCATACGACCTGTTCACCCAAGCTTCCGGTGTGCTCTCAATAAAACGACCTCTCTGCCAGGACCTTTACTAACTCTCAGTTACAAAGCTAAGAGCACTTGGTCCCTGGAGGACAGAGGTGACCGACCCGTGAGCTGGAATGCTTCTGTCACTTTTCTCACTTTCTACACAGTCCCAGCCTTTTGGAATTATCATTCTTTCAAAGCACTAGTGTTTACTAATGTCACAAATGCAAACGAATACCACTTTAAATGCCACCGAGAAGGTAGCACTATCTAAAAAATTAGAATCACTGTCAATCTCATTCTGCAAGGGATTAAAATTCTATTACACAGAAGCCTTCTAGCATTTTACCTGTAAATACGGACATATTTCTAACACTTCCCTTTTAACAGAGACATTAGA
This sequence comes from Erethizon dorsatum, assembly GCA_028451465.1. NCBI lineage: Eukaryota > Metazoa > Chordata > Mammalia > Rodentia > Erethizontidae > Erethizon > Erethizon dorsatum. The sequence continues at coordinate 9,803,851 of CM051824.1, forward strand.
AAGCTTTATCTTTCTATTGACCTACATTGCGAATATAAGAAATTCCAAGTTCAAACAAGATTCCGAGATCTGGAGATGAAGAATTGGACCTGATGAAACAATCACCACTGAGCAAGCAGGGCAAGATGCCAGTAACCTGCAGTGATAGAGAAACCAAAGTTACTGACAAGAAGGGAAAGTGGGGAGTGTTCAGCCCCTTGGACCATCTGTAAATGGTTTATGCCCCTGCATTATGATAAAGGTCTTTTAAGGAAAATAAAAAGCAGATGTATTGGGTTCACCTTCTATAACAATGATTTGAAATAAAAGCATTTATTTCAAGGGATTTCCGTTACCTTACTTTTTGCTTCGGTAGAGTCAATGTGAAGCAAGTATTGTAAGTAGGTCCCAGAGGTTGTAAAGCATAGTTTGCATAAGGTATTTATATAACGTATTTACTTAGCTGTTCCTCTGCATAAACACAACTAAAATGAAAGACGAATGCATACACTTGCTCGGCTCTCCTGATGACTGTCTTGTAAATGTTCCTTTCCCTTTTGCTCATCCATTCCCTCTCTCTAGACAACCAAATCTCCCCTTCTTGCCTAAATAGTCCCACCCATCCTTCAAGGTCTACTTTCTCTTCTACAATACCTTCTCTGGGGATAAGGGCTAGAATTAACCTCACCTTCTTGGGCTCCCAAAGCACTCAGAACCCCATCACATTGCAGTCAGCAGAGTGATGTTTTCCACAGTGCCCACCCCCTGGGGCTCCTCTAAGGCTTGAGCAAAACACTGCACACAGGGGCCCAGCACAGGGCCTGGCACATGGCAAGAGCACCAGGGATAGAGGGAGTTACTATTATTCACAGACGTGTTTCTTCTCCACTATCCTGCAAATTCCCACACGCCCAGGATGAATGCCTAGCACTTAGCAGATGCTTAACTGGATTCGACAACAGATTATATACTTACACTCCTCCCAACAGCTCACCTTTATATTCCGGGAAAGCATTAGAACATTCCGCCCTCGCACTTCACACACACAGACACGCCACTGCAGACTTGTGCAGGGCTGTGCCGAAGACCAGCGGGTTCTCCCTGGGGGCAGGGAGCTCGCGAGGTCACCCTGCACTTGCAGGAATTGTGCTAGGGACGAGTGAGGACATATGCACATGCAACGAGGTGGCTGGGCCTCGTGCACGGCCTGTGCACGGCTTTCCTTTCACCAAATCCCCCTTGCTATAAAATCTTTTAATGCAATAAGAGAAAGGGTAATTAAGAGCTTTCAGGGTGTAGTAACACAAACAAGTTAGTTGTGAGAGGGAAATAAAATACTAAAGTAATGAAACCTCGGTGGTAGAAATCAAGTAAAGTAAATTACACACAATTAATGCTGGATAAAGAACATAAAGACATCTTCGATTCACTGATGTCCACATAACCCAGAGTCAGTGGTTTGAAACCCTCATTCCGGCGGTGACAGTCCCAGGGTGTAGGCACAGTCCCCAGGCGTCACCTTTGATTTTATCTGGGAAAACACAACTGTCAGTAGCACGGTGTGAAAAGTTCACTTTTTAAAAACACCCTACTTCCTAAATTTTATCTTCTTGTTTTCATGTTTCATCAAATGGGTATTTTCCAAAATTGATATCCATTGAATAAGATGATTCATAGGAATTATAATGTGGGCGAGTCAGGAATAGGAGTGATTTTTTTATCTAAGGCTTCAAGGAACACTAAGGAATTCAAAGATTTAAATCTGGGCCCCTGTATTCTGCACTGAATCTGTCACAGTGACAGCCTCACTTTAGATCTTAACTCTGTCAAATTAATAGGTAAAAGAAGTTCATTTTTCATTCTATTCACTCAGCAGATTACCTACCTGGGGAGAAAAAGCCCATGTTTTGGGCTTTCTAGGTTGCCATGTGGCTCGGACTGTATGAATGTTGCTCAGGACCTGAAATGAGATTTTCCCATTTGAAATCATGCTGTAGAAAGTTCTTTGAACTATCACTACTTCCAAGTGCTGGAGTGCTAACACTGGGAAGGGGGAACTTTCGTTTTTCATTTCACGCAATTCTGTGGTATTTTTCTTTTTACATCAAGTCCAGTGTACATACAACTTTTGGAATAATTAGTGAAAAACAAGCCTTCCAACATTTATTAATAGAACAACGAAGAATCTAACAAAATGAATTCAGACTCGGACACTTGTGCCAGTAATAAATTGTTATAAGTGAAATACTTAAGAGCTGAGAGTGAAATTTCAGATAGAAATGGCCTTTTAAGAGATGGGACAAGCATTTTACAAGTTGTCTTTTGCCCTGTGGCTAAGACAGACACAGTCATCAGCTGGGATACACATCATGTTTTGCTTCAAGATTCTAGGTCCACAGATTATACTCTTCCTGCAATTTAATCTCTATGAAACACTATATCCAAGAGGTTCGCCCTGCAGTTTACATAAAACAATGAAATGCAACAGGAACCAAACTTTATTAAAACTTTATGACAGGGGCCGGTGAGATGGCTCAGCGGCATAAGCGCCTGCCTTGCAAGCGCGAGGGCCCGAGTTCGACTCCCGGATCCCACATACGAAAAAGGGGCCGGTGATATCGCTCAGCGGCACGGGTGCCTGTTGGCACGCGAGGTCCTGAGGTCGACTCCCTGGTACCCAGAAAAAAAAAAAAAAAAAAAAAAAAAATTACAAAAAAAAAAAAAAACTTTATGACAAATTCTGGAAAGTTGTGGCCAATTAAATTTGAATTGACTTTATTTTTTAGAGAAGTTTTAGTTTAAGAGAAGTAAGCAGAAAGTACTTACTTTTTTATTTAAAAAACCAGAAGTACAAATTGCAAACTGGTAGGTTCCAACAGAATTAGGTGGGATAGCCATGGGGGCCTGTCGTATTAGTCTCTGCATGTTTCGGTGCTTTTGAAACAGTACACAATTTAAAAATATTACCAGTTCCAATAAAAATTAGATTGGGAAATGAAATGGATATAAAAAGAATTGAACAGAAGTTCGAAAGCAGTAATATTCTAAGATAAGAAAGATTTTAAGTGTGGGACTTAGGTTTGTCTTTTATATCTCTTTTTACTGGCACAGATATTAGTTGATGTGTTTTTTTAATAAGTACTTAAGGGTTTCAATTAAGTTTTAAAAGGTAAAACATATGATGGTGGTTAATTATGAAACATGTCAAACATACCAAACCAGATAAAAGAACCTTACAGTGAGTACTCATATGCTCATCATGCAGATTCTGCCAGTAGCTTTTCACTATTTCTGTTTCATCATGTATATATCATCTATCCACCCATCAATTTACCTTATATTCTGATGTACTGCAAATTTACAGACATTACTAAACTTCTCTGACTTTTGCCATGCATATTATTAAACTTGAGTCTTTAAAAGTTCTTGTTTGATGTAACATCTAACATAACGAAAGTTACGACCTTGTGTTTATTTTGTGTGTAATGTCAAGGGTAGAGAGAGGAAGCTGGGCTGGCCAGGGGTCACAGGACCTGGAAGTGACACAGTGGGTGCCATTAACGGAGGTGTCAGGGTCTTCATGGTTATCAGGGCTCATAGTCAGGAGGCCCACCTTCCCTGGGTGGGAACAGAGGCCACGTGCAGACCTGGGCTTCCAAGCTTACCTGGCAGTAAAATGAGGCAGCTCCCAGCTTCCCCTGCCAGCATGTGTCAAGGTCTGTGGAGGACACCTGGACGACTCTCCTTGAAAGAAGAGTACTCATCTCCATTTTGGCTAAACCTGGCCCTGTTTCCATGTACTGATATGTACAGAGCTGGCTAGGACTTTCCCTTATCCCTTCAATTGGCTTTAAGCAATGCAGTCTAGCCAAGGTGCTGATATATGGTCTCTGAAGCAAGGCGACAGGTCAGTGTTACCCCACCCCCATAGCGCCCAAAACCGTGTGAGCCGGGCAGAAGGGAGAGCCACACTGCAGTCTAGTTGGCCGGGATCTGGGATCCAGCCTTGAGATAAGAGGCTATGACTTCCCAGTGCATAAAAGATTACACGTCAGAGCTGAAGCACCAGCCCCAAAGCATTAGACACTGCCTCAAACTGTGTTACACAGATTACTCCTTCTGCATGTCCTTCCCTCTGCATACTGCAGAGGTGATTTCAGCCCAGCTCACGGTACTCATGCACTTCCCGCCACTCTCACAGTCACTCACTCCCGAGCCACTCCCCTCTTCAGGAATTAATAAAACCTGGGTTCAGCCCTGGGTTGAGGCCTTTGTTCCGGTTACTACCACCCTGGCTGGACTTAGGACCCCCTGGGCTACCACAACTGTAAATATGCCTTAGTGTCTTTATTCTCGCCGTGGGTTGCACTGGAAGTGGTAGATTGGAATTAACCCGCTAGGATTCCAATAACTTTTCCATGGGATTACAAATATAAATTTCCCGGACCGTGACAAGGACTGGGAAGGTTTACTATAAAGGTCTGGTTAAAAGAACTTTTTTATTTTTTTGAGATAGTCTCACTACATAGTTCAGGCTGGCCTTGAACTTACTGTGTAGCCCAGGCTGGCCTCAAACTTATAGTGATCCTCCTGCCTCAGCCTCCTGAGTGCTGGGATTACAGGTGTGTACCACCATGCCTGGCTTTAAAAGAGATTTTAAGATCCAGAAAATCTCAACACCTCAAATATCCAAGATCTAATAAAACACTATTTATCTTACCAAGAAAACCAGGAAAATCCCAAATTGAATAAGAAGAGACATTTAACAGACACCAACACTAAGACAATGTAGATGTAAGAATTGTCTAAGATTTTAAAGGAGCCAAATAAAAATACGTTTATACAACTTTAGAAGTGCTTGCAACAAATTTTAAATATAGGAGGAAATACAGTCTTAAAAAGAAGGAAATCTCAACATAAAAAATGGAAGGGATAAAGAAGAATCAAATGGAAATTCTAGAACTGAAAAATGCAATCAAGACAAACAAACAACCCCCTAAGTCATTAGATAGACTCATTAGCGGGACAGGGAAAAAGAGAAAATAACCAGTGAACTTACAGATAAGAAAATAGAAATTACACAACCTGAGGAGCTGAGATAAAGTTGGTGAAAGAAAAGAAAACCTCAGGAACCTGTGGGACTGTAACAAAAGATCTAACATTTGGGTCATCGGAATCCCAGAGGGGAGGAGAGTTTGGAGCCAAACAGGGATTGAGAAAATAAAGATTGGGTAATCCACAAATTGGGCAAAAGACATAATCCCATAGATTAAAAAAGCTGAGCAAAGTCCAATGAGGATAAACCCAAGAAATTCATGCCAGGTACACCACAAACTTCTGAAAAGTAAACAGAAAGAAAATATGTGGGAAGCAGTGAGAGAGAAACAACACCCACGTTCACCTGAGGGGACAAACAATTTGAATGACTGGATTTCTCATCAAAAACCACAGAGGCTGGGCCGGTGAGATGGCTCAGCGGCATAAGCGCCTGCCCGGCAAGCGCAAGGGCCCAAGTTCGACTCCCGGATCCCACATACAGAAAAGGGGCCGGTGATATCGCTCAGCGGCACGGGCGCCTGTTGGCGCGTGAGGTCCTGAGGTCGACCCCCCGGTACCCACAAAAAAAAAAAAAAAAAACAAAAACACAGACGCTGACAGGAAGTAGCACGATATTTTTCACGTACTCTCAAAAGAGAAGAAGTATCAATCCAGAATTGTAAGAATGAGCCGTTAGGAATGAAGGAGAAATAAAATATTCTCAAGCTGGGAGAGGTGGTGCATGCCTGTAATTCCAGCACTTGGGAGGCTGAGGCAGGAGGATCGCTGCTAGTTTGAGGCCAGCCTGGGCTACACAGTGAGTTTAAGGCCAACCTGAACTGCATAGTGAAACCCTGTCTCAAACAAACAAACAAACAAACCAGAAAGATATTCTCAGATAAAGTTTAAGAGATCTGTCACCAACAGACCTACCCTAAGAGAATGGTTGAAAGAAATTCTCTAAACAGAAAGAGCATGATTTTAAAAAAGGAATCTTAGAACATCAGAAAGGAAAAAAAAGACCAATGAAAACAGTAAAAATAGGAGTAAATACTATAGATTTTCTCTTGGGTTTTCTAACTTACGTCTGATGGCTAAAGCGAAAATTGTTATTATTTTTGTTTTGAGACAGGGTCTCACTTTGTAGTTCAGGTTGGCCTTGAACTTGAGGCAATCCTCCTGCCTCAGCCTCCCAAGTGCTGAGATTAGAGGCATGCGGCACACCTGGCTGCAAAAATTATTAAGAATATGCGACGTCATTTTCAATGTCTGTTTGTCTCCTACCAGATGCTCTGTAGTGCTTTCTGGTCGCTACTTTTGTTTTTATACTGCCCAGAGTTTACAGGTGCTGTGGCAGGGGTTGGTCCTGGGAGTGGCATTCCATTAGTTAGTTTTAACAATGCTTTTTATTTGTAACTAGGCTTAAGTTTATTAAAGAAGCACTCAAATAAATAGCATGAGTATTTGTGTAACTACTAAGAACATCCTATAACTTCTCAACTTAGAAATCTAAATTAGTTTTATAAATGCACTTCTATGAGTTTGACATAAATTTCTACTATTTTGATATGCTATTAACAATCAAGGTTCAGTCTTTGTTTTATGTTCTCATATATGAAAACAAGGAGAAGTATAAGAAAAGGTATTAAACCAGATCTAAGAGAAAGCAAGCAATTCATCTCTGCTTGGTCAGCGGCGACACCTATTGGCTCGCTTATGGCAGAGGTTTTGGTGCAGACTAGAAATGAGGATCACAGTGATTTACTCCAGGTTCGGGGGGTTGGGGAGGGACAGAGGCATTTTCCCTGTGCTGGGAGCTGTGAGTCCGCTCGGGATGAGCGAAACCAAACCCATGTCACCTCCTCCAGACTCGGTCCTCTGCCAGCGCCGCCCGTGCCACTGGACGTTCCCACCAACTAAGCAGACGTGGAAGTCTGAGACCTAGCGTCACGCTTGCGCCTGGCTCTCCCTCCGCCCTCCACAGGAGCCATCACGAATTCTAGAGATTCTTACCTATTAGGCCGCTCATCTCCACCTCTTCTCAACTGCACGCCCCGCCCCCGCCGAGTCCCACTTCCAGGCGCTCGCTGTCTCGCGCGCCGTTCCAAGCGCAGCGCTTAGGTCACCGGACCCTCGGGTGGGCGCCGACGAGGGAGGCGAGACAGCAAGGTCCCGTCGTTCGGTCAAAGCCCCGCACGCAGCACATGGTGGGGCAGGGTGAAGCTGCGGCAAACTGGCTCCAGGTTTTGTTCTCTTGAAGATGCCTCTTCGCCGTCCTTTGACTGCCACGCCTGTCACCCCCAGCCCCGCGGGCACGTTCCCTGCGGCTCTTTCGCGGAACAGCTCGAGCGCTGCTTCCTTGGGCGGCAGCCCTGACACTGGTTCGAGAGATCTTTTCTAAGGAGAGCAGCCGGCACTAAAAGTTTCCCTCTAACGATGCTTTAGTTAACATCTCACAAGTTACATACTGCATGTTCATTTTTTGTACAGTATGGAATATATTCTAATTTTCCTTTTAACCCATCGATTATTTAGAAATTTGTTAATTTCCAAATATTTAAGGATTTTCTCACTTACCTGTCACTGATGTCTAATTTAATTCCATGTGCTCAAAGACCGTATATTGTATGGGTTTCAACTCTTTCAAATTTGTTGAGGTTTGTTTTCTGATCCCCCATCTGTCTTTGTGAATATTCCATATGTACTTAAAAGAAAGTATATTTTACTGTTTTGAGGTGAAGTATTGTACAAATACCCATTCAGTCTCGTTAGCTGATATGTTATTTGATTCTTTTACAGCCTTACTAATTTTCTCTCCACTCATCCTATATCACTGAGAGAGAAGTATTAAAGTTCCCAACTATAATTGTGGCTTTGCCTATTTCTCTTTTCAGTTCTACACATTTTTATCTCATATACCTTGAAGCTCTGATGTGTACACAGTTAGGGTTGTTACGTCTTCTTGATGAATTACCTCTCTCATCGCCAGGTAATAACTACTTGGATGTTAATGTCTTTTGAATGGTGTGTCTTCTTCCATCCTCCTATTTTTAACCTACCTACATTTTTATATTTAAGGTGGCTTCTTGTACAAGAGCATATAGTTGGGTCTCTCTCAGTTTTAATGTACATTTCCCTGATAACTTATTACATGTTCAGTGTCTTTTACATTCTTATTAGTTTGCCATGTTTTCTTTTTTTGAAGTGCAAGTCTTTTGCTCATTTAAAAAATAGAGTCATCTTATTTCTTAGATACCCCGACTTGTTCCTGATCATAGGAAAAAAGGGTTTAATGTTTCACTGTTAAGTATGATGACGGCAATTTAGATTTTTCTTGTTTCCCTTTACAATTTCAGGAAGTTCCCTTTATTCCTAGTTTGTAGAGAATTTTTTAAAAATTATGAATGAGCATCGAGATCTTTTTCTATAGAATATATAGAATGCTTTTTCTATATCTATTGAGATGTTCACATGATTCTTCTTCTTTGTCCTATTAACATGACAAATTACAATGATCGATTTTCAAGCGTTAAATGTTGGTCACACAGGTATATACATTTGAATTCCAAAAGAAATTCCAACTGGTTATGGTATGTTGTCCTTTTTATATGTTGCTAGTTCTAATTAGGTAATATTTTGTTTAAGGTTTAGTTTCTGTATCCATAAAGGATACTGGTCTTGCAACTTTTTTATGTCATATTTTGGGATCACATTTTCCTGGCTTTGTGAAACGTGCTGGGAAGAATTTCTTTATCTACTCTTTGGAAGAGTATACATAAGATTGGTATTATTCCTTCCTTAAATGTTTGGAGAAATTCACTACCAAAGGTACCTTGGCCTGGAGTTTTTTTTGTGGGAAGATTTTTTATTACAATTTTAATTTCTTTAACAGAGGTTACTTAACTTCTTTATTTATTATGCCAATTTCAGTAAATTATGTTTTTTATGAAATTATCTATTTCATCAACGTCAAATTTATTGGCACGAAATTTATAATATCCCTTTACTGATCTCTTACTGCCTATGGAAGCTGTGACAACATTTCTCTTTCTATGTTGGATATTGATAACATGTTTTAAAAATTTCTTGATCACTCTTACTGGGCATCTTTCAATTTTATTAATCTCTTCAAAGAATCAATTTTTGTTTTTGCATTTTTTTCTTTTCTTTTATTAATTACTACTGTTATCTTTACTATTTCCTCCTTTCTCCAGCTTTAACTCACTGTTCTATTTCTAGCTTCTTAAATTGGTAGTTTAGATCACTGATTTTAAATCTTTCTTCTTTCTAGTATATGCAATTAGAGCTACACATTTCTACCAAAGCACCGTTTAAGGTGCACCTCATGAAAGATAAATTAATTTTTTAAAAGCCATTCAGACTTGTTTGGTACTGTGTAAAATGTAGTCTCCCAGGAATCAGGGAGAAGTTGAATGAAAAAGGACACAAAGAAACAGACGATGAAAATGTTGTCTATCTTGGGGAGGGTGTTGGTCATAACAGGTGGTACATGTGTCAAAAACACAATACTGAATACTTAAGATCGGAATGTATACAATACTAGAAGATATGCATCAGTGCCTTTTAGAGGTGAAAAGCAATCTAAGGCTGAGATGGGTTAGATGCGACTGATGTACCAACATCGCACACTTAGCAACTGGAAGAGCCAGAGGTGAGGCCTACATCATCAGAACCACTGTGGTTGCACCATATGTATACAGTACATACGTGATGAGAGGCATAGAAAGAGGAGAAGAGAGTACCCGTGCCAGGTAGCACGTATTTACCATGCAGTTTACCCACACCGAAACGCTCTTCCACCATCCTGGCGTGGCCCAACCCAGTCCCCAGGAGCTCACCTTGCTACCATCAAACACACAGAGGCGCACGTGCCTGCTGAGGACCTGAATGCTCGTTCCTGGGAGAGGAATCATCTTACAGCTCCACAGCGTCAGGACCAGCGAAACACGGCTGGGTCTTGGCCTGATCTGAGAAGGAATTAGTTAGAAAAAGTTTATTTTTGTTACTTATAGTACAGATTCCTTTTCCAAAGCATCTTTTGTAAGTGTGGCTTAAGAAAATATACACAGAATAAAAAACACACAATAAGGAAAAATTTTGTACAAACATACATAAATATGAGAAAAGTTATAATATCCTGTTCATTTAAAGTAAAAACCAGTCATTTCGAGTAAAATTTTCTAAGTTATATTTGGAATATCTGCATTTTTCATAACTACTTAAAAGCTGCAATGGGAAGGACAGGCAGTAGTAGCAGGTACAGCATCTGAGCTGACCACGGAACCACTGTATTCCCATCTCCAGGTTCACTACACAATACGTGTGTAAGAGGAATTTTCCCTTCTGGGAATGCACAATCCATGCTGTCCTCCTTCTCCCAATGTTAGGGGAATTAAGCTGTTACAGTTTAAAGTTGCCTAAATTAGATAAGAATGAGAACAGAGCTGACCACGGATCTGGGTTACGAGATAAGAACAACCCCATGACTAAGGAATTTACAAAATAGGAGACATCCTCCGCCGCCCAGCCTTAAACTTCCGTATGATTGTCTTCTCCCAATGAATGTAAAAAGCTGTTTAAACTAACCAATGCCATCTGCTTCTGTAACCGCGCTTGCAAAGACCCCTCCTCCCTTTGTTCTATAGGCTTATAAGCGCTGCACAGGCTTAGCTCGGGGCTCTCTGTTCCTGCATGTTCAGTGAGCCCCACGCATGCTTGGACAATAAAACCCCTTGCCTTTTGCATGAGAGAACGCTTCTTGGAGTCTTCCTTCACGCGGCGGGCGTCTCGACCCTAACACGTGTAAGCGTAGATGGCTACCATGGCATAGTGACCGAGAAACCTGGCATCAATATTATCCAGCTAAATGCTCCTTTTTTTTTTTTTTTTTTAAATTCCAAGCAACTATCTACCTTGTTCTTTGACTTCTTATCTGGATCTGCTGACAGAAAGAATGTACTATTTGATGAGATTACTCAGATCTATTTCACAGACAAGAGGTCAGATTACGAATAAACAAATTGGCATTCTGGCTTTTTATTTTTTAAGGACAGCCTCAAATAGTTAAACTTGCCATTTTGCTTTATGACCATGAGCCTTTTCATTTAAATAAATTTGTTGTTGCAAGTAATAAGACAATATCTAATGGTTGTCACCTTTTTAAGAAATGAGAGCTAAATATTTAGTTTTCTGGGCATAAATTTATAACATTAAATGTACATTAAACAGACCAAATATAACATCTTTGTTGCCTCACAAAACAATATACTAAATACTAAGAAGGTTCCAGGTCATGCTCAGGTTGGGAGGGAAAGGGGTGCTGAGGTCCTGCACCACCTGCTTCCACAAACCTGACCACTCAGCCCTCTTACCCTTCCCTTTGTGGGGAAGGGAGGCAGACGAAAGTGAGGGTAAACAGTGATGTGTTCTAATGTGGTTTATATCTGCCATAAGCAGATACAAAGTAAAATGAAATGTCAAGAGTATTTTCTACTTCAAATACTGAGATGGCAAGAGTCCTTTATGCTTAGTCCTACCCAAAAAGTATAATCATAAAGTTCTGCCACTTCCTTTGTCATATTTAATTAACACAGTATTACAACGGTACTACTGATGATGACACTTGCTGTGTTGATTGGCTTTCCGTTGCTATAACAAATATCCGAGACCATCACTTTAAGAAAGAGGAAATGTCTGTTTCAGCTCCTGGTTTCCGTCCTGGTCAGCTGGCCTCACTGCTCCCAGGCACTGTGTTGAGGCAGCGCATCAAGGCCAGGAAGCAAAAGGGAGCAGGGAAGGGGTGGGGTCTCACTATCCCTTCAGGGGCACACCTCTGCGACCCACGTCTTCCCACTAGGCCCCGATCACAGGCTGGCAATGCATGGGGCACAATGGGGACACCCACCAACATTTACCACGTGTCAGGCATGGTTCTCAGCCTTTCCATATAAAATCATTCTCAGGGCAACTCTACATTGGAAGCATGGCTAGCCCCATTTTTACAGATGAAGAAACAGGTAAAGAATGATTAGGATCGAAACCTAGTATTTTTCCTTTATAACAGTGGGAGAAAGAGAACAATAGAGAAGAGAAACAAGATAAAGTCAAGGTACCAGATCCAAGTTTTACCTCACCTACGAAAACATCACATTTAAAAAGTCCCAATGTAGAAACAATTCTTTGGTTTCTGCAGTGCATCAATTCACACGTTATTTGTATTTACTGATTGTAGCTACACTTACGGTGCCCGACTTGGCATCCCACACTAGATCCCTGAAGGCCAGCTGCGACGCCGTGAGCTCTGGCTGTAAGAAGCAACTTGCTCGAAATTGATTCCCTGTAAAAATAATTCCTTCCTTGATTTTCCTGCAAAAAGGGGAACAGAATTCCAAACCCAACATCCATATTATTGTATTGTGCTACAAACTTAGAAACCAGAAACTTCCAAAATGCCAAACTGCTTACTAGGAACTTGCTTTCTGAGACAGATGTTCAACCCATACTTATTAAAATAACACAAAATTTAAAGAAATAAACAGATAAAAGATACTCTTAAGGAAGCTTAAAGAAAGATCTTAAAGAATTTCAGGACAATAACATGCCTTATGATGAAGATGATTCATTCAACTATTTTTGTAAAATGCAGAAATTCGTAAGCATTTTGTAGGTTTTGGAATAATCACTGGTTCCATGTAACACAAAAGCATTTTTACCCTTTTCTTCCATAGTTTAGTTATGAAGAATACTTCTTATAAAATCACTTATTCATTCAATAAATAGTTTTAGAGTCCCTGCTCTGTGCCAAGTGCTATGCTGGGAGCTGGAAATAGAACAGTGAGTGAGACAGATGTGTTCCCTGCCCTCATTAGCTTATCGCAGAGTGAAGGAAAGGGTGCCCAAGTGGAAGGCAGTAGGGAGACAGACATTACAACATTATGAAGGCCCCCTCCCCCTTGTAAGGTGGAAATTTACGTTGAGAGCGGTAGGATGAGCTGGCTTTTAGGCAGCGCCAGGAAGAACCTTTCCAGCAGCGGCAACCTCAGTGCAGCTCTTCCATGGATAACTGAACAGTCAGATAGCAGACACCCTGCCCTGCAAGATTCCGCTCTGAAACGAGCTTATAGCCGTGAGCTGCCAACTACTGGGAAATCAAGACTGAATAAGGAGTCAGAAATGCCAAACAGGGCTGGTAAGATGGCTCAGCGGCATAAGCGCTTGCCTGGCAAGCACGAGGGCCTGAGTTCAACTCCCGGAACCCACATACGAAAAAGGGGCCGGTGATATCGCTCAGCGGCATGGGCGCCTGCTGGCACACGAGGTCCTGAGGTCGACCCCCAGAACCCACCAAAAAAAAAAAAAAGAAAAAAAAGAAATGCCAAACAGACAGAAACCTGGAAAAGTCTCTCTGCAAAGAGGAGCAGACAAAGGGAGTCTTTGGCAGAAAGGGCTAGGGCTGGGGGCTGGTTCTTAACGGCGGTGGTGTAAGGGGTGCTGGGGGGACTGATGGGGGAAACGAGCCAGCAGGAGGAAGCAGGTGAGGTGCAGGCTAAGGACACTGGAAAAGGCTGATAATGCAAGGAGTCATGTTTTTGGAAAAAAGAAAGAGGCAGGAATACAGAACACAGATAATCAGACTGGCCCCTGATGGGATCAGAGGTCTTTGTTTGCTGTCACAGGGAGGACGAGGAAAAGATGAGTGCCAGTGAGGGGTGAGATTTGGCATCTTCCTCAACTTATTTTGGCTACAACAGAAAAATTATACTCCAACCCTAACTGCTTAACTGCATCACCTTCCTCCAGCAGCTGGGAGAGCGTGGAGGGCCGGAAGCCCGCGGGAATGGCCCCCATCATGGTCAGCGCATCGACGGTGTTTATCTGCTGAAGAGAGTAGAAACAAAATGAATCTGCTTGCTTTTGTTCATGTTTCTTCACTTCTATAATGCAAATACATAGACTTTAAAGGGAAAATACTGCAATGTGGTCCCCAATTCCTGAAAGCAAGATCCTTCTCTGAATCCTGCCCATCCCAAGGGCCTCAGCCTCATGCAGCGCTCGGGATGCAGAGCTCTGCTCTAGACCAGCTGCTTCAATACATCCTGTATCGAAACGGACCCCTCTGTTCTGCTCCACCCCACATGGACATTTAACAGAGGCGTGAGCACGGCGACTGACACACACTGAAGAGTTAAGGGTGCTTTGTGTATGTGAATACACACACACACACACACACACACACACACACACACACATGAGCATGTCCTTATAAGTAAAACATGGAATGAAACATCAGGAAGAATACCTGCTAAACTGCTAATAGTGATTACTTGAGGGAGGATTTTCATTTTGTTCTATAATTTTTTGAATGATAGGATTACAGGTGATTTCTTTTCTGAGTTTGTGAGATTTTTCAAACAGTAAATGGAATTTATTCTTCAACAAAATGACAGAAAATTCTGATAGGATCAATGAGAATAATTCTAAGCCCTCAAATCATACCATGAATCAGATTATCTACTCTTTTTTGTACAAAAGATCTAATGAGGCCGGTGAGATGGCTCAGCGGCTTAAGCGCCTGCCCGGCAAGCGCGAGGGCCCGAGTTCGACTCCCGGATCCCACATACGAAAAAGGGGCTGGTGATATCGCTCAGAGGCACGGGTGCCTGCTGGCACGCCAGGTCCTGAGGTCGACCCCCCGGTACCCACAAAAAAAAAAAAAAAAAAAAAAAGATCTAATGAGAAACATTACGTGGAGCACGGATTTACTGAACCAGAAATATGTGCCTTATTCTTTACATCCATCCCATACCTTGAATGCTTTCTATGACCTATGCTCTCCTTCCAAGTCTCCATCCCATTTTGAATCTGAACTCAGTCAGAGCTACTTCGTAATGATACAAAAACAAGATGCCAAATACATCTCATCTATCAAATAGATTATAAGACATGAAATATGAGACATCATCAATAAGGCAGGAGATGCTAACCTCTGAGATAGCTTTTCGAACAGCGCTCCAGTGGGAATCAGTTCTGGGGAGACAAAACAGCAAGTGACAGGTTATGCCCATTCATTCAAACAGGGAGCTGCAGTCATCAAAGAACAGAGGGTACCATTGTCGCTAAGTTCTGAAAACGAACAGTTTCTAGATGAGACCAAGCTAGAGCTAAAGGCACTAAATATTAACTACAAAATTAAAGTCGTAATGATCTTTAAGCAAACAATAATAGGAAAAGCTCTCAAGTATAACTTGTTTCCATTTCAAGAAAGTTTTGAAGGGATGTAGCTCAGTGGTAGAGCACTTGCCTAATAGGTACGAGGCTCTAAGTTCAAGCCCTGCACAAAAAAAAAAAAAAAAAAAAAAAAAAGAATAAAAAATGTTTTGAGTCATTTATAAAAACAAAGTAAAAGTTTCCCAAAGCTACTTGGATATCTTCTCCCACCCCGTACCTTTGCTTAACTTCAGTTCCATCTGCTGTTTCATCCGCCACCTCCATGTCCTCCTTGCTGTCCTCTTCGCTTGATTCTTGCTCTTCTTTTTCTTTATGATAGGGCTGGAAAATCATTGAAATATGAAGTGCTTTTCAACAAATGTAAAAACCAATCAATAAAAGCCCTAGTACTTTCAGAAAGACTCAAGCATAGAAGGGAATTTAGAATATGATAGGGAAAAAGTATTTAGCATATAGTTGATAATTTCACTATTTGATAAAACGGCAAAGACTGAGGCAGACAGCAAGTTTTAACCAAAATAAACGCAGATGGGATTTATCCAAATGAGAAAGTTAAGGTCAAGATAAAAGAAATATAAACGTATTAGAAGAAAGTAATCTTGGGATGAGAAAACCCTTTCCAATTATGATACCAAAACCAACATAGTAAGTGAAACACTGACAGATTTAGTTAATGAAAAACACACATAGCTGAAAGTCAACAAAGAAAATATCTAACACAAATTTCTAAGGATCAATATTTCTATTATTAAAATATCACAAGGGCCAGTGATATAGCTCAGCGGCATAAGCGCCTGCCTGGCAAGTGTGAGGTCCTGAGTTCAGTTCCTGGTACCCACATAGAGAAAAAAAAAAAAAAAAAAAAAAAAAAAAATATATATATATATATATATACACATATTACAGAAGTTCTTATAAGTCAATAAGAAAAAGATTTCTAAAAATTTCCTGGAAAAATGGCCAAAACACCTGAAAAGGCAATTCACAGAGAAGAAATACAAATGGTCATAAAACATATGAAATGTTGTTCGACCTCCTCAGGAGTATAATGAATGCGCTTAAAAACAAGGTGACTGTTTTTGCCAATCACACAGGCAAAAAATTAAAAAGATTAATTACAGTTAGCACTGGCATATGTATGGGGAAACACTCAGATGTTGGAACTGGGAGAAGAAATTGGCAAAATAAATCAAGATATAAAGGCGTAAGCCCTGCGAGGCAATGACAAACATCTAGGAATTTATGGAAGAGGGATAATTAAGCAAGTCTGCACAGACACGTGCAGAATGACCAAAACAGAAGTTGCTGGTTGGCTGAGACCTGGTCTCCACCCCTTCCCCCCAGCAGAATCCCTGACTTCGCAGTGCGCCAGCTAAAGCCTTCCTGGCAGCCGGGTGTTGCCATGGAACCAGACGCTGGTCAATGAGATATAACTGGAAGTTGTTTGTGTAGCTTCCAGGAAACTTTCTTAAGGGGGTAACAGTTTATGTCGTTTGGCTCCTTCCCTCTTTCCCTTTTGTTGCACAGAATTATTAAAAGATCCAGCAGTGGACTTAACAGGAAGAGCTGCCTCACATATAGCTACAGAGTAAAATATCAGATAGGGCCTTAACTAGTGCTTGAGTGTCTATCTTCGTACTTCTTCCGCTCTTGAGAGAAATGGACTTCTCCCCTAGGTCAGCCACTTCCAGGGGAGAATCCTCTTTAACTCACGGGGCAGCTAACAGTAGCTTCTTCACAACATAATAGTGATTACAGGTTGGACACAACCTAAATGTGTACCTAAATGAGACCAGAATACTCGCTGCCTCTCAGAACATGATCCCACAGCCCTTTACTGCACGTGGCTACGGAGCTTTTCATTTTAGTCCAGATTGAGATGCGCCGTAAATATAAACCACACACTGGCCTTTGAACTTAATGTGAGAAGTAAAATAGCTCAATACTTTAAAATATTGATTGTATGTTGAAACTGTATTTCTGATATACTGGGTAGTATAAAATATATTATTAAGAGCAACTCCATTTAATTCATTTTACTTTTTTTTAATGTGCGTAATGAGAAATAGACATTTGGTCTCTCTCTGTTCCTGGCAGACACAAACCCTTGGAATTCCCTGAATGATACCATGTGTTTTCTTATCCATAAGGGGTCCCTTTCAACCATTTCAGTGGTTATGCTAACGAGGCAACTCTAGATGGTCTGCAGACAGCTTCAGGAAGAGGGCTGCTTGCCAGAGGAACCAGCCATGGGATTAGACATTGAAACGTTCAGCCGCACACTGCAACATTTGGGGAAGAGAGAGGAATTGGAGATTGGCTTAATCACCCATGGTCAGTGGTTTCACTAGTGCAATTAACTGAAATCAATTAAACTAAGTGGAAACTCCCTGGGATCATCGGGGCTGGTGAACGCATCAAGATGCCAGGAGGGTGACATGCCAGAGACGGCGTGCAAGCCAACCCACCCCAATACTTTGCACTTTTCTAAGTAGCTATACCTGAGTTGGGTCCTGTATAATAACCTGGTAAATGCAAGTACAAGCTTTCCTCAGTACCCTCAAGAGATCAGTTCCAGGACCCCTCACGAAAACCAAAACTCGAGGATGTTCAGGCCTCCTATATAAAATGGTAGTGTTTGCACATAACCTGTACCCATTTTCCTTTATACTCTGACTCATCTCTAATGACTTGCAACACCTAACACGATGTAAACGTTATGTAAATGACTGTTATACTGTATGGTTTAGGGAAGAATGACAAGAAAAAAGTTTGTACATGTTCAATATAAATGCAATTTATTTCCTCAAATATTTTTGAAATGATGTTGGTTGAATGTACAGATCCGAAATCCGTGGATATAGAGGACAAACTGCAAAGTGTTTTCCTGAGTTCTGTGAATCATCATAGTGAATTTCAGACCCCTGCAGAAAGGTGGAGGGGACTCTTGAATTTATAGACAGTCAGTCTGAAGAACTGATGGCTTCTGGAATTTATGGCTGGCATCGGAACCTGGTGCAGTTTTGCAGGACCGTGGGGTCTGCTTCAGGAGTTGGTATCAGACCCAACTGAATTGTTGGGCACCTGGTTGGCGTGGGAGAATTGATGTGGAAATGACATATATCTTTGGTGTCAGAGAAGAATCTCACACGGGGTGTCAAAGGTGGTGTCAAGAAAAAAAACCCCTCAGTGTGGTTACTGGAAGATGTAAAATTCCATATGTGGTATGCATTTGAATTCTCTTGGACAGCACCAACTCAGACAGATGTCTACATTACTTGGCACGGAAAATAATCATGCTATATTAGGAAATAATAAAAATAGGCTACAAACATACATGTACCATATGTTCACATTTGAGTAAGGGGATGATGATACACAGTGGACCCTCAAGTTACGACGGACCTCACATGCAAACATCTTGGGTTATAACTGGAATTGTAGGTTGAACTTATGACCAAAGTCTTGAGTTACAACCTGCATGCTGGCCGCTTATGTGCTTGTAAACAAAGATTCTCGATGCCAGAAGAGCGTAAGTAAGCACATGTAAGCTCAGTGTGAGCCCAGATGCGTGTGTTTGTGGATGTGATTTCTGTCAGTGCTTTATGTAATCGCTTCGATTATTGCTATCAAAATGGCCCCCAAAAATCTGCAAAAGAAGCTCAGGAAGGGAAGGTAAAGAAAGCAACTACAATCAAAAGAAGAAGAAAATTGTGGAGAAATACAAGAGTGGCATTCATGTGACCATTCTCGCTAATATGTACAGCATGTTGAAATCCACCATCTCGACCATCTTACAGAGAAAAGATTTGTATAAGGAAACTAGTGTTGCTAAAAGTGTTACTCAAATTAGTAAGTCATGATCCACAGTGTTAGACAAGGTAGAAAGGCTACTGTAGTAACTGCAAGTTAACACGAGGTTAACCGGTCGTGTTTTACAATGATAATAAATGCCTTGCTGTGAACAGCGTTAACCTACAAAGCTGCACTGGGAGAACGTTCCAGAGCTCACGCGCATAACAGCATTTCACAGGAACGCAGGCCCACTGATACACAGCTGGCTTTCCTCACTCTGTCTCTAAACTTAAAGCAAATTCTGTATCTCAACTTGTTCACTAACCAATCAGTTGATCAAGGGATATGACTTAATGTTTTATTAAAAATGAAAATAGTTGAAGGAGAAAGGAAAGCATAAATGACAAAGACTCACCTCCAGGTAGGTTCTGGGAATAAGACCTTCATTTCCTTTGGCATTCTTAGCTGTCCACCAACCATCAGGCTTTTTTTCAATTATAAGGAGAATTTCCCCTTTCTTAAAGCAAAACAAAATAAAAATTTTAAAGGAAAACTCAATAGACATGAGTATTACTTCATTGTTAATGCTTCAAAATGCATGTTGGAATAAAGGTAAAGTATTCTTCTAATCCATTGCTGATCCTAATTTTTATCAAAAGCTTCCCTACCACCCTACCCTAAACCTACATGACCATAAATATAACTATAAATAAATCATTCCACTTGGTCACTTAACACACATTTGAATCATATGTGCAAAGGGGAACCACTTTTCATAATCATTTTCAAGGCTCCATACTTATTCCAGCAATTGGATAATTGCATAAAATATCTTTGAATTTATGAATCTCTTTGTGGAATATCTTTCAGAAGCAGCATATAAATCCCTGAAGAAAATCAGTCTTGTTAAAAGTTAAACCCTATTCTGAAGCAAAAATAGTATTTTCCCAATATATCTATCTACCTAATTCATGTTTTGAATAATATTTGTCCATGAATAAAAATATAATCCAACTTGGAAAAACAAAGAATTTCTACTACTGAGGACATTCAAAAGCAAAGACTTTCTTAGAATATACATTATTGTCTAACGTTGATGGCATTTTCTGGGAGAATCTGAAAATACTATGAATGAAAATGTATTAGTTGTACAGTATTCTTGAATATTTTATTAGTAGTCAGTTATTAAACTTGCAGGTAAATAAACCTAAGGACCACAGTTTATACATTCATTAACATTTCTTTGAGTCATTTTGCTAGCAGAAAACAGTCTCAACCCATCACCCTTTTCATTTTTGTTTTTCTGAGACAGGGTCTCGCCATGTAGCCTAGGCTGGGCTTGAACTCACTATGTAGCTGAGGCTGGGCTTGAACTTGCAATCCTCCAGCCTCAGCCTCCAGAGTGCTGGGATTACAGGAGGGCACCACCACACCTGGCTTCCAACCTCTTTTACAACCACGATGTTATTTTTCCATCCCAATTGCCATTTATTTGTGCACAGGCCAAGCAAGCATGGATGCAACTCCCTTTCCTATCTGAATCAACAAGGAGAGGTGCCACCTAACAGCACAGTGTACCTGCCACCTCTAGCTAAGCACACTGCCTGACTCAGCCGAGTAACTCCACACTTATGAGGATCATAAATAAATCATAAAATTCTGCCCCAACTGAGAATTATCAACAATAAAGCTATTTTTGAAACGCTTTAGAAGAGGTAATTTTAACAGCAGAACCTCATATTACTACTACTTATAAATGATAGTTACTACATATTTAAACAGACTGTCTTAAAAAATTTAATATCAGGACTATGTAACACAGGTGTACAAAGCTGGCCATGGTGGTGCATTCCTGTAATCCCAGCATTTGGGAGGCCGAGGCAGGAAGATCACCATGAGTTCAAGGCTAGCCTGGGCTACACAGTAAGTTCAAGGCCAGCTTAAACTATGTAATGAGACCCTGTCTCACCCCCGCCCAATACAGGTGTACAGGCAGTGTTTTCTTAGTTTACTAAGTGTACACAGCTACCCTTAGATTATGTTTCAGGTTTCTTCTACTCACCTTAAATGTAAGATCCCCAGCTTGCTGAGCAGTAAAATCTGCAAGAGCAATGTATTCT
Organism: Erethizon dorsatum; assembly: GCA_028451465.1. Lineage (NCBI taxonomy): Eukaryota > Metazoa > Chordata > Mammalia > Rodentia > Erethizontidae > Erethizon > Erethizon dorsatum. Next base: position 9,825,030 of record CM051824.1, read on the forward strand.
TTATGTGCTGCTTGTTTGAGAGATTCATCTCCCTGTTGCTCTTCTTCCTCTTCTGATTCTTCTTCCTTTCCACCACTTTCTTCACTGTCTTCTTCTCCTTCATCATCATCATCATCGTCATCATCATCATCATCGTCGTCTTGTTCTTCTTCAGTAGAATCATCATCTTCCTCTTTTTCAGTATGTGCACCAGTCCTACAAAAAGCATTTCTGTGACTAGGGCCACTTGAAACAACATACAAGAACAGACCGAGTATAAGCAGACTTTCTATAGGTAGGGGAACTGCTCCATATTTAGAGCTGATAAATAAGAGAGATAAGGTGAAAGTACAACTAATGGTTTCCACCATTCAGCTGAGCAGGTGTGCCGTGAAGGACCGAGGGTAGAAATACATCTGGACAAGGCATGTGAGATGGTAGAACATGAATCGGACTTGCACCCAGGAATCCTATTCAAATCCTGGAATCATCCATTCAGCAAATGTTCCTTGAGCGACATTACAGTACTATGCACACAGGTAGTGGGTTTAAATTCCGGTTCTATCTCCTCTTCCTTGGATGACCTTGGTAGGTTTGTGATAAGCTCTCCATCTCTCATTGGTAAAGTCAAGATAATAATAGATCCTGTTCCCTATAGTGGTCACAAGAATTAGAAGAGTTACAACCTGCTAAGTGTTAAGAACAATGCCTGCCCATAGTAAGCTTTCCGTCCAAGTCAGTTATGATGATAATGATGTTGCACGTCAGGTTCCATGTGAGACACGAGAGATGCAAAGGTGTACCCTGTACTAAAGGAGTTTATGTTGAGAAGGTCTAGGAAACAGACAATTTCAATACAGCTCAACAGGTACTACAGTAGAGGTACGCCCAGGATGCTAAGGAATCGTACGGGAGAGACATCCAACCAGGCTGCATGGGGGATCAGAAAAGGCTTAGAATTAGGTCTTCAGGATGAGTTGGAATTAGGCAAAAAAGAGCAGAAAGAAGGCAGAGGGAGAGAAGAAAGGAAGTTCAAGACCGGGGAATGTTAAGTAGCTCACAAATGGTAGCGTAAGGGTCAGGAAAAGAGCCCAAGATGAGGCCAAGAAGAGGTGGGCAGAGTGCATCCCCTGTGCGATTTAACTTTAAACTTAAAACTAATGGGGCTAATGATACTTAAAACTAATGCAAAAGAACACCTAACTAGTAAGATATTCTACGATTTTCCAGAGCAGTGGTGGCAAGCCTATGGTATGCGTGCTGTAGCAGGCTGTTTATTATCACTGAAAGCTCTAAAGGGTTCACCATCACTGTTCTAGAATATCTTTGTTTAAACAGCTGTAGGACTTTCATACAATACTGACCTAAACATAAGCAAAGACTGAATAAAAAATAATTTTTATACCACAAGAACAAAAATCCCTAAACTATATAATATTGATTTTCAATGTGTCCCTTCAAGAGATATTCCACACATATTTTACATGGGTCAATTACTCTAAAATGTTGCCAAGGATAATGGGAACCTGGCATGGTTTTTCACTTCCATTAATGTTGATGTCGTGAATTTTAATCATCAATTCCTTAATGTTAAACCAACCACACATTCTGGAATAAATTCTACTTGGTCATGATGTATCCTCTTTTTTTTTTTTTTTTTGGTACTGGTAATCGAACTCAGGACCTCATGCTTGCCAGGCAGGCGTTGCACCACTGAGCTAAATCCTCGGCTGTATCCTCCTTTTGATTTGCCTCTGGACTCTATCTGCTAATATTTCCATACTGAGCATGTTCCTCTATTCATGAGGGTCTTGTGATTTTCTTACAGTGCTTTTTGTCAGGATTTGATATGAATGTTATCTAATTGCTCATAAAATGATTTGGATTCTTTTTCTATTCTCTAGGAAGATTTTGTAATAGTGTTATTATTTCTTTCTTAAATATTTGCATTAATTCACCATGGGAAGTTGAATCTGTGGGAAGATTCTAGAGTTCTCTCTTCAACTCCTTTCTTTCTACAGCACCTTGCTCTGTAGTCCCAGGGGCCTCAGCTCCTCAGTCCAATGAGACTGCTTGTTCCGTGCTTAGGGTCCACCTTCCTGCAGCAGAGCCCACCCGTTATCCCAGGGAGAAAGCCTGGTGAATGCAGGCCTCACCCCGTCCCTCCCCATATCAGGATATCAGCCCTGTTCAGTTGATGAGTTATGTCTGCAGACAGCTGCTTTGATATTCTGCCCAGATTTTAGAGTTGTGGTCGGAAGTAAGTACAGTACCAGCTATTCTGCCACTGTCATCCTGGGAGTCAGTGGGAATTCCAGAATCCTTGCGTCTACATCCTTTAGTGTTTTTTCCCAGGTGCAGTGTAAAAAGTTGGGAATCACATTTAATTTTTTTTTTGTACCAGGAATCGAACAGGACCTTGCTCTTGTCAGGCAGGTGCTTGTGCCACTGAGCTATATCCCTGGCCAGAAATCACAGTTAGAGAGTCTGAATAGTAATTGATTTTTTTTGACTCCCTAGAAATTGGGTTTGTTTATACATAAAAGTCTTTTTGCAACTTGCAAAATCTATTATTAATAATCTCTCTAGTAGAAAAACAACAGATGTTTTTGCTTCAAATTTTTAAGGAACACCCACCAAAGGACTGTGTAAATAATCCAAATCATTTTACCTCTTACACATCGATAGTGACATTAAAGGCATCATTCTTTTCAGATCTGCTTTGTTTCTCTAACTAGATTATAAATAACATGAAGGTAGAGATTACAATTTATGCTTCTTTATAACTCTCATGGGCTCTAATGCATTCTATTATACACAGTAAATAAATGTGGACTGGTTATACAGTTCCTGTCATTTTTTTTTTTATTTCTATACTGTTATATGTCTTTATCCTGAATCAAATATAAAAACTGGTAGTGCTGGGCATAGTGATGCACACCTATAATTCTGGTACTCTAGGAGGCTGAGGCAGGAGGATCACAAGTTCGAGCCAAGACTGGGCAACTTAGTGAGATTCTGTCTCAAAATAGAAAATAAAAATTTAAAAATGCCTGGGGATGTAGCTCAGTGCAAAAGCCCTGGATTCAATCTCTAGTACTGAAAACAATTAAAAAAAAATAATCTGGGCCGGTGAGACGGCTCAGCGGCGTAAGCGCCTGCCTGGCAAGTGCAAGGGCCCGAGTTCGACTCCCGGAACCCACATACGAAAAAGGGGCCGGTGATATCGCTCAGCGGCACGGACGCCTGCTGGCGCGCGAGGTCCTGAGGTCGACCCCCGGTACCCACAAAAAAAAAAAAAAAAAAAAAAATCTAAAGAAAGGAGGGAAGGAGGCATACTTGGTCGTATTTTCTTTACTTATGGCCATGGCGAGTTCCTGCAGCTGGTGGGTAAGCTTGTCCAGCAGGGTCTGCTCCTCTTCCTTCCGCTGATTATAGTTCCCGACAGGTGCAGCTTCATCGGCCTATGACAGAACATGGCTCTAGTTCACTCAGAAATTAATTCCACTTCCCTAATCATATTTATTTAAAAAAAATAAAACAATGAACCCCACTAAGTGCTGTAAGGCAAAATAAATATCCCTGTGAAATGACATTTATCTTGCAGAAATAAGTGAGTTAAAGAAATATGGCTCTTTGAGGCGGAATGCAAACCAAATGAAAAATACAATGACAACACTTGTTTCGGGTTTTTCTTTCGTTTTGTGCAAAGGATTGCCGATGCTCCCTAGTCAGTATGGGACAAGCTGTGACAGAAGACTGGCTCTAGAGCCAGAATGACAGGGGCCAGTCCCAAATTCTGCCACTTACTGACAGGAAAACCTGGTTTCTTCACCCATCAGAGCCTGTTTTCTCATCTGTGAAACAAGAATAATTAGGTTTTCAGATGTAGGGTCCATCAGCCTGCTCAGCTGGAAACTTCTGCGTCCCTGGAGAAATGCAGAAGAGATGCCCAGGTTCGGTGAGAAGGATTCAGGCGCAGGGAGGGAGATGACTTCGGGCGCCTTCCACCTTAAGTCTCTGTGGGCCTGCAGCCCTGGACACCCAGCTGAAGCTCAGGCTCAAACACTAACGATCCTGAAGGGATCACCGAGGATGGACTCTCATTCCTCGTGTCTCTGCAGAGTCACTGACTCTCAAGCTGCTGTCATGTGACACAGGGACTTTGTCACCACTCACCTCAGGACTGGGCTGTGTGCTCTCTCCTCATGATGGGACTAAAATAGAAACAGTTCTACACGGCAGTCCCCGCACCTTGTACAGTTTTTAAAAATAGCTTCTTTGGGATCTTCTGAGGCCTTGGTGCTGGGTGACTCATCAGAGCTGGATTATTTTTCGGTATCCTGAGCTGTGGCATTTCTGCCCCACGGCAGGCACTTAGCAACCTGTCGGGCAGCTCGGCACGCCTGTGGTTAGACTCCCTCCCTAACGCAAACCCAGGGCCTCGCCAACGGCACTTAAGTTTTCAAATGTACGGTCCATCTGCCTCCTAAGCTGGAAACTTCTGTGTCCCACTTAGTGAAAATATTTGAATAAGAGACTTTTTCGTAATGTGATTAACCGTCATACTTACCTTCTTTAATTTTTGAAGAGTGGTTTTATTTTCATCTATTGCCTGTTTTAACTGAATACATCTAAATTTTAAAAAGAAAGAAAACACATTAGTTTACCATTGTCAGAACCAGAAAGCTATTTTATAAAATTATTCACAGACTCTAGGCAGACAAGGCATTAGCTATTGCATGAATAATGTTTAAAAATTCACATGTAAATGCTTTTCTACCCATTAACTTTGATGATCTGAAAAGCGTATTTTAAAATACATTTGGAAAATTTCATTTGCTGTTAGGTCAATATTATTTCCATTTATCTTTCTGGAAATTGTATAAATAAAAAGGAAGAAAGAAAGGGAGGGAGGGAAAGAGAGAAGAAAGAAAGAAAGCTTGAAACAATTTCAGTGTCTTAAATACTAAATGAAATGTAAGGCAGTTCCTAGAAAGCTCATATAATTTAGCATACTTTACCTTTGGTAAATATCTTGCCTTTTATTGGGTTCTAGAGCTCCTTTCAATTGGCTTTCAGAAAGCAAACTATCAACCTATGGCAAACAGAGACAGTTGAAAACATCACCTCAGGAAATAAAATTTTACTTCTCTTTTTATCACCAATATATAACGAACATTTTGAAACATACAATAATAAAGTTGAAAGAATTTCAACTTTACAGCAAATTTATAGCAAATACTCATCCACTAGATTCTACCCTGAACATTTTACTATGCCTATTTGATCTATCCATCCATCAATCCATCTAATTTTATATGCATTTCAAAGTAAGCTGCAGACATCAATACACCTCTCCCTAAATGATGAACTTGGGGTGTCATTAACTAGAGTTCAATATTTGATATAAACTTTACATGCCAGATGCACAAATCTAAAGTGTACCTTTGTCACATTTTGACAAATACATACATTCATATAACCCAAATCCCCTATCAAGATATAGGAAATTACCTTAGAAAGTTCCTGTTACCTTTCTCAGCAAATCCCTATCCCATTCTTCCAGAGACAAACCTGTTCTGATTTTTTTCCAACACAAATTAACTTTGGCTGCTCTTAAACTTTGATATAAATGGACTTACACAGTATATATTTTTGTGTAAGTCTTTCCCCGGTACTGTTTCTGAGATACTTCCATATTATTGTGTTAGTTCATTCCTTATTACTGAGTAGAATTCATTGTATGAAGTGTACAATGACTTTGTTTATCTCGACTTAGTATTTTACAAGCACTACATATATCACATGTACTCTTTTGTCAATGTACCACAAAAAAAGGCACATCTCTGGTTTCTTTTCTACAGATTACATGAAAAGATAGTGGATGAAAAAAGAGAAAATTTCACTAGCAGCTTCTCTGTGCTTCCTATTTGGCATCCACCTGAGTGTTATTTACAAAATCACACACCCAGTGATGGGGCCAGTCATCACGGGCATGCCCCAAACAGGAAGTGGATTCCTTGTCCACGGGCACTGAGTTGGAAATGCATTCCAATTTTTTTTTTTTTTTCTTCAGGTGTCTGTTGTGGAGATAGTAAAGAATTACCTAATATTATCAAAATGTCCTTTCCAGATACTCAAAGTATTAAAATGCTCCTGATTCAATTTGATCCACATTAAATAATCCTGCAATAGCCTGTTTTATTTTGCTTTAATAATTATTTTTAGGGCCGGTGATATAGCTCAGTGGCGTAAATGCCTGCCTGGCAAGCACGAGGTCCTGAGTTCGGTTCCCGGTACCCACATAAAGAAAAAATAATAATAATTATTTTTATACTTTAATTCTGAACCTTGTCCTGGTTCTTCTAATGTCCCACTAAATTTAAAATTAGACAAGAACCACATTAAATCTAGCAAAACTCAGCTGAAGTTGGTGCCCCATCAAATTTTACTTTTATTTCTCGAGTGTTTTGTTTTGTTGCATCACTATGATTCTAAAGTCACTATAATTGACTAAATTTTATCTTCCAAAGTCACTAAAGTCACTAAAATTTATCTGCCAAATCTTCTGTACTTTGTTCAATTTAGTTTATTTTAACTGATATAAAAAACCAAAAATTATATATATTTATGGGGTACCAATGATATGTCAATACATGTATACATTGTGTAATGTTTAAATCAGGTTAAATGTATCTATCTTCTCAAACATTTATTACTTCTTTATGGTGAAAATATTTAAATTTTTCTTTCTTTCCGATGATGCTGGAGATGGAATCTAGGGTCTTGCATATGCTAGGCAAGTGTGAAAAGATTTACATTTTGAACTTTTAAATAAGAGTTCAAACAGCATAAAATATGAACATGAGAACATCTTACCTGTCAAAGAACATCTAATAATTTTACTTGTGGAAAAATATGTGGTGAACCATACTTTTAAAAAGTACAAATAGGGCCAGTGAGATGGCTCAGCAGCATAAGCGCCTGCCTGGCAAGCGTGAGGTCCTGAGTTCTACTCCCGCAACCCACATACGAAAAAGGGGCCGGTGATATCGCTCAGCGGCAGGGGCGCCTGCTGGCACGCGAGGTCCTGAGGTCGATCCCCGGTACCCACAAAAAATAACATAAAATAAAATAAAAAAATAAAAAGTACAAATAGTAAAGTGAAATACTAATTTCAGAAAATAAATGAACAGTCTACTACTACTTTTTTTCTTATTTTTAAAATAAGCACTCAGTGCTTTGAAAATATACACAAGCAAGGAAAATAACCTAGTATTTAACCACACAGGTGCCATTTTAGTATGTTTCCTTCTATATCTCATATATATGTTACCGAAATATTGTATATTTTCTGTATCTCTAACTTGCTATTTTATCATATTTTCCCTATACATTAAATTTCTTTAACAAATTTTAGTCACAGTATTATTCTATCCCTACGTTATTTATCCATTCCTCTATTACTGATCGTTTAAGTCACAGTAGTTTTTTCTATTATAAGCAGTAACGTGGTGAATATTTTTACCCGTAGATCTTTGTCCCAATTTTTAATTATTTCACACGGTAGATTCTTGGAAATGTAATTACCCAGCTCAGGAGAGTGAGTATTTGCTGCATTCTGTCAAACTGATCTCCAGAAATGCTGTCCCTTACACACCGGGGCAGCGAACGTGAAGAGTGTTTAGTCATCGTCCCCAGGACTGAGTAAGGTGACTTTTAAATGTCCGCGATAGCTCATCTCCTTTGCGATTACTTGGTTATCTCTGGAAATTAACTGTTCTCTCCTTAGCTCACGTCCTCGGTTGTTTGTCAGATCTTGATGCTCTCACGTACTGAGACGCCTGAGTTCCAGCGAGCGGGAACAGGGGGGCGCGGAGGGCGGGGCGGGGGTGGGCGGGGAGGCCCGGGGCCGCTGCTGAGCTCCGGCCGGGACGAGGGGCGCCGTCGGGATCGGAGGCCGAGTGTTGGGGGAGGAGGGCGTCAGTGGTCGCCACGATTTTCGGGAGGTTTCGGCAGTGGCTGGAGGTTGGGTTGGGAGCGGCAGGGGTTCGAGTCCGGGTCTGGCGCGGGGATCTGGGGGTAGGAGCCTTACCACCCGGGAGAGGGGTAGGTTGGACGCAGCTTCCCCGCAGGCCTGGGGTGACGGAGAGGAGGGCGCCATGCGTGCAGCTGCGCCCCACCTCTCGCCCGCCGCGGAGCCGGCCCCTCCTCGGCCCGGGCCCCTCGCTGCACGGCCCAACATACCTGCAGCTTCAGCTCCTGACTGCGGCGCCGCACCGCCTGCAGGGGATCACGCGGGCGCTGCGGTAGCATCTCCCAGGCCGCGGAGCCCCAGTCCCGCCGGTTGCCAGGGAAACCAAGGCGTTGGCGCGGGAAGATGACGCTAGCGCCTCGCGCCCTCCTCCCAGCCAGGGCCCGCGGGGAGACGGGTGGCGGTGAGGCAGCTACGTGTCGCGGCGATCATCCTCCGGCCCCGCGCGTCCTGAGCTCTCGGCTCGGTCTCCCTGCCCAGGAAATTATTTTTCCTCACCAATTCCAAAGGATTTAGGGAATGCCTCACGGCATCCAGAACTGCATGCCCCACTTCCCACTTTACCGTCTTAGACCTTAAAGACGCATTCTTCACTATCTCTTTACACCCTGATTGTCAGGACCTCTTCGCTTTCACGTGGACAAACCCAGACACCCTCCAGTCTTTACAGCTTACGCGGACAGCCCTACCTCAGGGGTTCCGAGATAGCCCTCACTTTAGCCAAGCTCTTGCTTCTGACCTGGTGACTCTTGACCTCAAACCGAGCACTCTTCTTCAATACATGGAGATCTCCTCCTCTGTTCCCCATCCCATGCTCTAGCGGTACAGCATATGGCTACTCTCCTCAACTTTCTCTCAGGTTGTGGATATAGAGTGTCCCCCACCAAAACCCAAATAGTCTCACTAAAAGTCAAATACCTGGGGCTTACCCTCACCCCCACCACTCTTTCAATCACCACCGAGCACAAAGCCTTCCTCCGTGACCTCAAGGTGCCAACTACAAAACAAGTTCTATGCTTTCTTGGTCTAGCTAACTTCTTCTGCCTCTGGATTCCTAACTTTGCAACTCTAGCCTAACCTCTCTATAAAGCGTCCCAATGTTTCCCGTCAGAGCCTCTTGACCCCACCACTCCTATACATTCTACATGCTGTAAACTAAAAGAGGCTCTCTTAAGGGTCCCAGCCCTCACTCTCCCAAACCTGACCCAACCCTTTGTTCTACACACCACTTCTCAAGATCATCATGCTGTGGGAGTTCTGGGACACAAAAAGGACCTTCCTTCCAAGCACTAGCATACCTCTCAAAGCAGTTAGACAACACAGTACGTGGCTGGCCCCTCTGTCTTCGGGCTCTGGCCACAGCAGTCACACTAACACAAGAGGCAAAAAAGTTTATTTTAGGGCAATCAATCACAGTCCACTCACCTCATCATCTTAATGAGCTCATTTCACATAAAACACTCCCCACCCTAATGACTCCTTCCAGCCTACAGCAGGTTCACTTAGTACTCATACAAGACCCTTCGATCACTGTCTCCACCAGCAGTCCCCTCAACCCAGCCACCTTACTCCCTACCTCTGAGGAGATCCTTCACCACAATTGCATTGAGGTCTTACAATAGACCCTTACCCCCTTCCCCCACATTAATAGCACTCCTCTCTCTACAGCCTCTGACACATGGTTCATAGATGGCAGCTCAACCAACACAGACACACAAAGAAAGGCAGGATATGCCATAGTTAGTGGTTCTAAGGTAATAGAGGCAAGTCCACTGCCACCTGGGACATCTTCACAAAAGGCAGAACTTGTCGCCCTTACATGAGCCCTCACACTGGCCAAAGACAAAATCATAAATATCTATACTGACTCAAAATACACATTCAGCATTCTTCATTCCCATGCTGCCATCTGGCAGAAAAGGGGTGTAATCAATACTCAAGAGACCGCCATCACTAGTGCACCCCTCATCCTCAAGCTACTAGAGGCGGCACAGCTCCCAAAACAGGGAGCAGTCATTCACTGCAGGGGACACTGAACATCATCAGACCCCATTTCTCAAGGCAACACCTTCACTGACACACAGGCCAAAATAGCCGGACAACAACCATACCCTTCTCACCTTCTTCCTCTTATTCCAAGCACCTTACCTCCACCTCAGTATTCACCAAAACAGTTGCAGCTACTCCACAAACCTACTTATAGTCAAAACACTCAGGGATGGATTGTCCAAGGATCAAAACTTCTCCTCCCAGATCAACAGGCCTTAACCATCATCACTGACTTACACAACTGCTTTCATGTAGGCTCCCAGGCTCTAAATAAACTCCTAACTCCAGTCACTAACCATTGCTCCCTAAAAACCATATTTGCCAGGCCACCCACAATTGTCAACTCTGTGCCAGAACCTCTCCTCGGGGACACTTACCTCCCCCTTCTTTCCCAACCCACCAACTTCGTGGACACACTCCAGGCAAAGACTGGCAAATAGATTTTACACACACGCCTCGTCATAAGACCTACAAATATCCTCTCACCTTTGTCTGCATCTTCTCGGGGTGGATAGAAGCCTTTCCCACTGCCCAAGAGACCGCAGACACAGTTTCTGAAATTCTCATACAAGAGATTATCCCCCGATTTGGCTTACCCCAGACTATCCAATCAGACAATGGACCAGCCTTTATCTCCCAGGTCACTCAACAAGTGTCCTCGAGTCTTAACATCACCTGGCACCTACACATACCATACCATCCAGAATCCTCAGGAAAGGTAGAAAAGACAAATGGTCTCCTAAAAACACACCTCACAAAACTCATCCTAGAGTTATACCTACCTTGGCCTCAACTCCTTCCCTTGGCCCTAACTTGACTCAGGGCACTTCCTCGAGCACCCACTTTTCTAAGTCCCTTTGAGCTTATGTATGGTAGGCCCTTCCTGCTTCACAACAAAACCTTCCCCCTATCGCTGACTATATCCCTATCCTCTCTTCTCTTAGACACCTTTTGCGACAACATGCCGACCTTTGTCTCCCACAACCAACAAACAACCCATTACCAGAACCCTCTGTAACTCCTGGGGATCTAACATATTGCAAATCCTCTAAACCCATAGGACTTCAACCAAAGTGGACGAGACCCCACCTGGTCATCCTCATGATGCCAACTGCAGTCAGAGTACATGGTCTTTCCTCTTGGTTTCACATCACACAGGCCAAATGTTGCCCTGGCTCCCTTACATCCACCCCTAGGTTACCAAATGCTGGGTGGACCTGTCGACCCATAACTCCAACCCATCTTTGTCTAACACAAATCCATGCTCCAAAGACATGATTACGTTCATACTAATTTACCCCTCTCTCCTAAAAACCTCCCTCCACATCCCACTCTCAACCTCATCCAAACCCTCCCCAACACACATTCACTATCACAGGGCCACATGCAACAGTGTCACCACAGCTAAACGACACCACTACGCTGCTCTCCTTCCTAATTCCCTATTGCTCCCTTTATCCATATGAACAGACTTGGGAGACACCTATAGGAACCACCTGCTGGCAAAGAGGCATCTATTTTACACCATGTGCTCGACATGGATATAGACGCTGTGCTGACCCAATGTATTTCTGTACTTCTAAGTGGGGCTGTGAGACCATAGGCCTATACCACGATGGCTCCTCATGGAAGCAGGCAGACACATGTCTTAAAATAACCTTCACAAACCAGAGGTTCACCCAGGATAGCAAAGTTAACGTTACTGTCCTAAAGCCTTCTGATCCTGGCTACACATGGGGGACGGACTTTTATGATGGCACTGAAGCCTCCTCAGGGAGAGAGGGGACGTTCCTCACTATAAGAAAAACACCAATCCCAAACTCCAAATCTTAATTCTTCCCCCAACAATACAACTCCCTACACAGACACAGAGTCAAACATCCATTCTGTCTCTTAAATGACACCTTCCCATTCATCCAGAGCCTAAACCACACCTGTAATGGCACCAGCCTCACAGTGTTGGCTCTGTGTCCCTTTCCAACAAGATCAATACACCACCTACCCAATGACATTAGACATCTCCTTAGTCCGGCCCAAAGCTACAGCACACATTATAGGGCCCCTTAAACTCTTCTAACCAGCTCCTACCCAACCATCTGTCATGCATCTACTCCTCTCAAGCCACCACGAAGGCCCCCAAACTAGGAAACCTAACCAACTGTAACAACCTAACTCCCTCACCACATCCCGGATCCCCCATAAGCCCACCTTATGGACAATTTTTCCTCTGTGGCTCAGGTGCCTACACCTGCCTCCCTAGTAACTGGACTTGCTCATGCACCCTAGCTATCATTAACCCCAAAGTCACCCTTGCCACCGAGGTGGGAATGGAGATTGGTGCATACTCCCATCACAGAGCCTGCAGAGCCATTCAGGGAGCTCCCATTCAGGTAGCTCCCATACTAGCAGGAATTGGACTCTTTTTGGCCATAGGCATGGGAGCAGGAGGAATAGAGACTGCCACACATCTTTACTTCAAGCTGTCAGCAGACTCAGTGACCAGATAGAACATATTTCAGGGTCCATCACCCTCCAAAATCAAAACAACTCCCTAGCTGCGGTAGTCCTCCGCAGCTAGAAATAGAAGAGCCCTTGATGTTCTAGCTGCCGATAAAAGCAGCACCTGCGCCATGCTAGGAGACGTTTGTTGCTACTTCTTCAACCAATCAGGTGTGGTCATGGATAAGGTAAAAAAGCTCAAAGGCTTTGTTGACCATAAGTGAAGAGAACTAGCCGAATCATCCTCCCCCTCTTGGTGGCCAACCTTAGGCTCCTGGGCTCCTATCATCCTCCCCATCCTAGGTCCTCTCACCGTGATTATTCTCCTATTACTCATAGCACCCTGCCTTTTTAAACTTTTTTCAAGATTTCTTCAATCCAGGTTACGGACCTTCACTACCAGAGAACTCCTTGTCCTGGCCGAGACCTCTGGCACCAGCTTCTACATGGGCCCAACACGTCACCCCGACGACTACCACAGCCCCCACCACAACGCCCCTTGCCAGCAGGAAGCAGCCTAAGAGAGTCGTCACCCCATAACAACAAAAAGACAGGAATGATGGGTTCCGCCCCTATGGGACTCTATCAGGCACCATGGCGATGACCCAACATGGCGCCTATAACCACATGTCCAGCAAGGGGAGACTTCCGTGTTCTTCTAATCCCAAAATGAACTTTCTGCGTCCCTTTCTCACACACGCCAAAAGGTCATCCAAACCTCTCCCAACACGCCTTGCCCGCCCACGTAGTCTCCACCCCCAGCCCAGCTCCATAAAAAGCCATTCACCTCTGCTTCCCTTTTAGGGGGTTTCATAATCTCCAACTCTCCCACGCTGGCAATAAAGGCTTTTCCTTACCCCATCTGTGCCTCTCTATTGTGCCAAAAACTCTTAACAATGGGCATTACACGACATTCCTTTTGGGGTACTATGTTTTATGTAGTTTGGGTCTTAGTGTCACTTTTGTTATACTAACATTACAGTACAACTTGAGCCTCTTAAATGCTTTCATTACCTACAGGAACTTTACAGCCTTCAGGAGATGCATGGTTCCCTTGCATATCTCACTTAAAAAGGCAGTTTTTTTTTTTGTGGGTACCGGGGGGTCGACCTCAGGACCTCGCGCGCCAACAGGCACCCGTGCCGCTGAGCGATATCACCGGCCCCTTTTCCGTATGTGGGATCCGGGAGTCGAACTCGGGCCCTCGCGCTTGCAAGGCAGGCGCTTACGCCGCTGAGCCATCTCACCGGCCCCAAAAAAAAGGCAGTTGTTTATTCTTTGCCATTTGGGCTATTCTTGATGTTTCACTTCCTTCTAAATTTAGACGTTGTCCATCCTGAATTCTGTAGGGTGGTGGTGGTGACTCATCCTACAGCAAGTCAGTGAGCAAATTACGAGTTCTCATTTACGAGCCTCAGTTTACAGGGACTGTCAGAAAGTTGGTAATATTTCCCCAAGTGGGACGCCAGCCTCTAAATTCACTTCCCAAACAACACTACAGCAAAATTACACTTGAGTATGAATGATGATGATCCAAGCTCACCTCCGAAATGATGGGCCGCATTAATATAAATGAGTGTTGTTCAGTACAGCAGGTAATAAATACAGGCCGGGCTGAATCGTCATTTATTTATGTATTTGTTGAAGTATATACATTGAGAAAAGCACACAGACTGTAAAGGTGCAGCTCGCTGTACTTCCATGTGCTGAACACACTGCATATAACAGCATCCAGACTAAAAAACAGAACATTACATACACCCTAAGTCTTCTAGTTCCTAGCACCCTCAACTCCAACCATCAAAGGTAAATACTATCCTAAGTTATTTTTTTGTTAGTAGATGTTTGCAGCACATAATGACAACGCGGGGAAATGGTACATGTACATAACCACATTTTAATTCTTTTTCAGTCCTCTTTCCCTCCTCCCTCCTCCCTCCATCTCTTGGTCTTATCCTAGGTTATAACGACACAAACTTATTTTGGTTCCTTTTGGGCTATATAATGGAATCATGCAGCGTGTGCTGGTTTCTTGTGTACTTTCAACATCATGTTTATAAGATGCTATATTGTCTGTGGTTATAGTTTGCTCATTCTCATTGGAATTTTAAGTCAAGACCTGTGTGTTCCTAACTAGAGACTAAACAGGAAGAAACTGCAGATGCTAGACAATGTACTGGAGGGCAAGGTCCTGGGATGGGAGCGGAGGTGGGGGCGGGGTACAGAATACAACCAAGGCCAGAGAGACATCAGCCTAGAAAGAGGCCCCTGTGTCTCTCCTGATAAGGAAAAGTGAATGAGACAGAGCCTCAAAAACAATGGGTTTCAGGCCTCCCATTGGTCCTCTGAGGCGGCAGTTGTGGGGAATGCTGAGAGCCAGGCAGGTGCCTGTCTGGACTATACAGTACCATGCTTGGTGCGCTGGCCTGTGTTGTGGCCTGCACTGTGGCCAGACTTTTTTTTTCTAGTCCTGACCATTGGATGAGGCTTTTAGGGCTCTGCCCGTTTGGCCTGGCTTGCTTGAATCTTGCCACCTCTGCAGGAAGGCTATAGTGGGCAGACCCTAGCCCCATGGCCTGCCACTTGTCTGCGAAGATGCAGAGATGGGCAGTGCCACCTTGCTCCCTCCACAGCCAACGTGGGTCTCACTGCTACTGGGTGACACTCCAGAATGGGAGACAAAATAATTTGGGAGCAGATTGGATCCAGCTTCATTCAACATTATTACCAGTTATTTGATAACGACAGAACCCAACTAGGCGCAATTTACATTGATCCATCCATCATGCCTTATGTGGGAAGGACAGCAGTTCCAGGGGAAAGCTGCCACTGTGGAGTTGTCGTCCTGCCTTCTGTTCCTGAAAATCCAGCACGGCATCATGGCACTGGACCATCAGCCTACACTGGACAGCTGCATCAGCATGGTTGTGGGCCAGCTAAAGGCTGATGAAGACCCCATCATGAGGTTCCACCAGATGTTCCTACTAAAGAACATGAGCGATGATTGGGTTTGCACCAATGATATGTTCAGGCTTGCCCTGCACAACTTCAGCTGACCTCCTCCCAGCCAGGCACTCATGCTGCTTCCTCCTCCCTCCTCTTCCTGATACTATCACACTCCTCCAGGTGCTCCAGATATCATACACAAGTGAGCAGGGCCATGGTGGAAGTGGGTGTGGCGCGCTGCTGCCACCACAGTGTTGTGCATGATGCTTGGATACTAGACTAGTTGCATCTGACAGGAGAAGCACCTGTGTTGTATCAGCGCATGCCTTGGAAAGATTCAAGTGATGCAAAAGGTTGTCCTTTTATTATTATTTTTTAATCCACTGACAAGTTGCTGTAGCAACCCAAAGAAGTGCAGGAGAAAGCAGCTGCCCAAACATTAATTTGTTCAGATGATCCAGTGCATGATACAATAAAACCACAAAAACTTCTTAACAAAAACAATGGGTTTCAAGCTCAACTGAGCAACAATCATCTGAGGAGCCCTAACCACTTATCAGTCCAATTATTTAAATGCAGGATAACCAGAAATTGCATATTTTTGTTGCTTATAACAGGAAATATAAAAATGACAATTTTATCAAATTTATTCAATACAAGAATTGACTGGTTGAAATGACACCTGCCTGAGCAATGCTCTGGATAGTCATTACGTAAACAATCACACTGCCGGAGTGACGCTCAGGGTAAACAGGTGATTAAAAATCTTAATGCCCAGGCCATACTCCAACTATGCCACCCAAAATCTCTGGGGAGTGGCATGTAGGGATTGTTTTGGGGGGTCTTGTTTTCATATTGGGGACTGAACCCAGGGCCTTATGTGGTGTTCTATGACTGAACTACACAACCAACGCTTTATATTTATTTTGAGACAGGGTCTCACTGTGTTGCCCCAGCTAGCCTTGAACTTTTGATCCTCCTGTGTCGTCCTCCTTATTAGTTAGGATTACAGGCATATGCTACATGCTACCTTTGGTGTGTGTGGTGGTGGTGGTATACTGGAAATTAAACCCAGGGGTTTTGCACTGAGCTATATCCCCAGCCTTTTTAAAATTTTTTTTGTGACAGGGCCTAAGTTGCCCAGGCTGGGCTAGAACTTGATCCTTCTGGCTCAGCCTCCCAGACTGCTGGGATTAAAGGTGGGTGTCACCATGCCTGGCAAGGGGGGTAGTTTTTTAAGTCTCCCGAGGTGGTAATGGGCAGCCCTGTTGAAAATTCAGCTATTGAGAGATGTGGGAATTCTCAACTGATAGCCTTTATCTTACATGGCGGCAAGGGATCTGTGAGGAATAAGAGGTGTAAACTGGGAGGTCAAGGAATGTACAGAACCATGCTGAAAAAACAGAAAGACAGTCACAGTGGAGGAACCCCCCACACACACCTTGTACTGGGCCATGTGACACAGGTAAAGTGTCTTTCTCTGGTAAGTCTGGTGGCCAAAATGAAAGCAAAAGCAGTGATGAAGGGTGACTGTAGAAGGGGAGATGAAGTTCACTGTGACCAGGGAGCACAGAATGACTGATGAGAATTGGGAGAGACGGACAATCAGTGGCCTCCAAAGTAGGTAGATGTAGAGACCTGGAGGACATCAGCTCTCCTTAAGTGGTGTGCTTACTTGTTTAAAGAGGCCCAGTTCAATGTGATGATCAAGTCCAGGCCTTTTGAAGACAAGGTCCAGGGCATGGCAGAAGCAACGTGGAATGAAGCAGGTGGTCCGGGAAGCCCATATGGGGCACAAAAGGAGGCAGGGTAGAGAAGCAGAAGTGGGCCAACCAAGACTAAATGGCAGTGACAAATGGGAATGAGG
Source organism: Erethizon dorsatum (assembly GCA_028451465.1). Classification (NCBI taxonomy): domain Eukaryota; kingdom Metazoa; phylum Chordata; class Mammalia; order Rodentia; family Erethizontidae; genus Erethizon; species Erethizon dorsatum. The sequence goes on from CM051824.1 coordinate 9,842,408, forward strand.
GCATGTATTTCAACAAGTCAATAGCATGACACTTCCAGGGTATGCAACTGCCACTGTGACTCCTGGCTCCAAATCTCCTCTTTCCAATTTGGGTAACAAAGTACTATTTCCATGTGAGATAGCATTTTCTGAGGAAAAAAACCAACATTTAAATGGGGTAGAAAAGGTGACAGGTGATGTCAAGGGGAACTACTCACCATCGACTGGTGACACATGGGCATGGCATAAAGAAATAGTAGGAAGAAAACAAGGAATGGCTGAAGATCCTATATGACAGACTCTTGAGAGTGAGCAGTACACGCCCAGGAGAGGGGGAGTGTGTCAGACTGATACACATACGAATCATTGGAAAGATCAGGACCACCACGAACATGACGGGGGAACAGGCCCAAAGAGGCAGGATTAGACCAACCAATCAGAACCTGGATGCTTCACTGGGCATATTCCAACACTCTAGGGACAACGTGTGCTTCAAGAAACCTACCCTGTTTCAAAGTGCCTCAATTCTCTGAGCCTCAATGAGTGATGGTGAGTAGGAAGCTTCAAGAAACTGTGGCCCAGATGGGATGGTGCTCTAAGAACCAACATTTCAGTCCTCACCTTCTGCATTCACAGAATGAACGAAGACAAAGGTGGAAGTAATAAGGCATAGCATGGAATGAAATGGGAAGACATAAAATGGGAAGTGAAAGGGAGGCCTTCTGCAGAATTAGCTTTCCCAAATTGTCTTACATTAATACAGAGCTGAGATACACAGTCTTTATAGCAAGGACAGTGTGCCAGAAAAAACCTCTTGCAAATCAAAATTAACCAGTGTCTTGGTCACTCAATCTTGAGAATGGTTGGGATTTATCCCTGAGCTCTCTATTCAAGAGGGTTTCTCCTTCACATGTATATTTCATGACACATAAAGAAGATTTTAGCAAATAAACACTTATATTCTGCACTTGGTCTTACATATAACGCCCTTACTTCAGTTACAGTACACGCCACCTTGCTTTCCTGAGCAGGCTCAATAACATGGCCATAACGGTCCCATCGCTAGCTCTGCCTTGGGGCTGTACCAAGGAACTGGTATAGATTCCACAGGGAAGATGACAGATAGCTGCTCAAAACCACAAACATCAGCTTTAAGAATCTAGATGTCCTGATGAAGTAATGACAAACAACACTCCTTTCCCTTTGGAAAAGGTCCAAAGCTGTTTAAAATTTTTTATTTTAAAAATAGATTCATAAAGTGCAGTAAGAAATTATTTCTTTCCAGTGCTTTACATCCATCGTCGACAAGCTGTGGGAAACAGAAGAAAATTAGTAATACATAATCTTTAACTTCAAATTACTGTATTAAGTCATGGACTATAAAATCTGGTATTACAGACAAGAAAACAGAGGCCCTGAAAATTTATGGGGCACAGCTCTGACGAAAAAGTCTATGCCTGGACGCAAGGTTTCCGATGTCCAGGACAAAGCTCTTTCCACTTTACCCAGCCAACAACCACCCAAGAATTTGGGTGTGCGTTTACAAAACCTCAACGCCAAAAGGTACTACGGATGTTATCAAAATGAATGATGCAGGGTGGGGAAGTGGCAGAAACACATTCACGATTTTTTAAATTTTTTTGACTTCCTGCTTTTCAGTATTTCGAATCTTGAAGTTAGATGTCAGGGAGCAACTACATCGCCCACGGTAAAGCATTCCCATTAAACAACCGCAGGGAACTAAGAACAAGTTACTAGAGAAAACCATTTCCACTTTCTAGACACCGCCCGATCCCAAAGTCTCCCCTCAGGTGCCACCGTCTGCACCGCTCACCCGCGCTCCGGGAGGCGCCGCGCACGGCAGACGTTGGGGTGAGGGGAGCCCGGCTCAGACCCGCCCAGGAACGGGGCTCGCGCGCCGCCATCGCGAGGCTGGGCCCACGGCGCCGACGCTCAGGCCAGGTCCAGCTTCTTCTGCGTCGTAGCCAGCTTGTCCTGCAGCCTCCGTTTCCGCCAGTCCAGGTAGCGTCTCCGCAACCGGTTTGCCTGCCAGCCCACGAGCACTCCGGAGGCGAACGCCACCAGCACGGACACCTGCAGGGTCCTCTCCGACACATCCGCCATCGCGGGCGCCGGCGTGCAGCGTGGCCTACGGCGCGGCGCCGGGGTCAAACGGCGCAGCGCGTTTCCACGCCGGGCGAGCTGCAAAGAGGGCAGAAAGGCGCTGAGCAGCACTTCCTCCCACGCGTGCGTGCGTTCTCTCAAACTTTCCCACCGCCTGGATGGCCCCATCTTTCTACCCCTTTCTAATGTTTAACATTGATTAGGTATTGTCATGCATGTTTAACTAACACTGGTGTCTTGCCAACCCAATTCTAAGTTCAGACCCTAAGCTCTGTTTGCTCTCAGCAATAGAGCCACATGTGTAATTTAAAATTTTCTGGTTACTCGGGTTTTAAAAAAATACAAATCAACAGAAACAGATGAAGTTATTTTTAATAACCTATTTCACTTATCTCAATATATACAGGACATTGTCATTTCAACATATAATCCGTTTTTAAATTTTTTTTTATGCTAAGTCTTTGGAATCTGGTGTACTTTACAATCAACAGCCTGTCTCAGTTTGAATACTGAATTTTCAGTGGAGATACTAGATTTCATAGAATTTGCAATGGAGAAAGTAGACTCATAGTCAAGTTGTTCTCAACACATGGGTATTTTTCCAATAACCGAGTTTAGAATCGGTTTTAAAATTAAGTGGGGGGCCGGTGAGACGGCTCAGCGGCATAAGCGCCTGCCTGGCAAGCGCGAGGTCCTGAGGTCGACCCCGGTACCCACAAAATAAATAAATAAATAAATAAATAAATAAATAAATAAAATTAAGTGGGAATTTATTAAAATTTTTTAAAAATTAAAAATCCAGTTCTTCGGTCGCACTAGCCAGATTAGGGTCTAGTAACCGCCACATCGAACTGTACAGGTCTAGGGGCTGTGCTATGCCAGAACAGATACAGATCAGAATTGTTGCGATAGGAAAAATGAACACATTTCTAATGATGAAATTCACTGGGACCCTCAACGATTCCCACCTCCTGGGGTAGAGGTGTTTGTGTGAGCCCCTTGTCTGAAGTGCTGGGAGGCCCTCAGACTTGCTTCTAACAGAATAAATAAAATATTATGCTACACAAAATTTTTAACAGATTGAAGACTCTCCTGACAGCTTGATACATTAAGTGGACGTGTTAAAGACGTTCACACAGCGGGGAACTGCAGGTGGCCCCTAGGGATGGCAGGACACCTCTGCCCAGCAGCCATCTACAAGCCGAAGCCCTCTGTCTACAGCCGCAAGGGAATGACCCCTGCCGCAAGGGAATGACCCCTGACCTTGGAAGCAGATTCTTCTCCTTTAGATACTCCAGGTGAGAACAAACAAAAAGAAAAGCTGACTTTTTTTTTTTTTTTTTTTGCTTTTTTTGCAGTGCTGGGGATTGAACCCAGGGCCTTCATGTTGAAGTACATCTCCAGCCCTTTTTAAAGTTTTTATTTTGAAACAAGTTCTCTTTAAGTCACTAAATTGCCAAGGGTGGGCTGGAACTTGTGATCCTCCTGCTTCAGCCTCCCAGAGTCCTGGGATTGCAGGTGTGTGCCGCCACTGCAGGCTCTCAGCTGGTGTCTGGATTGCAGCCTTGTGAGATCTAACAGACAGTCCTGCTAAATTTGCCTCGGCTTCTGGCCCATGGAAAGTGTGCGATAACAAAGGTGTGTTTTAAGCGGCTAAATTTGTGGTGATGTGTTACACAGGGTAGGATCTGAGGAAAACACTGGTGTCTCCACTGTAATTCTCAATACCGACCAACTCAGGTCACAAACAGTACACTCACAGTACTTGTCACATCAGGTGTGGGAAGGGAGCATTCACCAACCAATTCAGCCGACACCACTGAGTGTCCTCTAATTCAGTTTAATTATAACACTGTCTAGTTGAAGGATGGTGTCAGATTCCTCAAATTGAGGGCTCAGTGCAACAAGACTGTCCCCCACTTGATGTCACGTATACTTTTTGACTGGCTGTAAATCAAGGGTTCCCATAACCCTCACCTCAAGTTTGATTAATTTGCCAGAGCAGCTCACAGAACTCAGGGAAACATTTCACTTTACTCATTTGTTGTAAAGGATATTACAAAAGATGCAGGTGGGGCCGGTGAGATGGCTCAGCGGCGTCAGCGCCTGCCTGGCAAGCGCGAGGGCCCAAGTTTGACTCCCGGAACCCACATACGAAAAAGTGGCCAGTGATATCGCTCAGCGGCACGGGTGCCTGCTGGGGTGCGAGGTCCTGAGGTCAACCCCCGCTACCCACAAAAAAAAAAAAAAAGATGCAGGTGGACAACCAGATGGAAGACTGTCTAGGGTAAGGTATGTGGAAAGGGTTGCAGAGCTTCTGTCCCTCTCTGGGTGTGGCATCCTTCAGCATCTCTCTGTGTTCAGCTATTCAGAAACCATCTGAACTCAGTTCTTTTGGATTTCTATGTGGGTATGATTGATAAAATCTTTGGCCGATAGTGAGCAACTTAGTCTTTCAGTACCTCCCCTCTCCCTACAGGTTGAAGGGTAAAGTCATGAGTCCCAACCTTCTAATTATGCCTTGGTCGTTCCAGTGACCAGCCCCTATGCTGAAGTTATGTGGGAGCCACCAATCATCACATCAGCATAAGAAAGACACTTTTACCACTACAGAAAGTCCAAGGATTTGGGGAGCTGTATGCAGGGAGACTAGACAAAGACCAAATATGTATTTCACAGTGTCACACACAACAGTAGAAAAGGAATACAGTCCCTGAGACCCTGTCTCAAAAAAGAACGAAAGAAAGAAAGAAAGAGAAAGAAAGGAAAAAGAAATAAAATAAAGTAAAATAAATGCCGAGTGTGGTGGCTCATACCTGTAATCCCAGCACTTGGGAGGCTGAGGCAAGAGGATTGCCGCAAGCTCAAGGCCAGCGTGGGCTACATAATGAGCTCAAGGCCAGCCTGAACTACACAGCAAGACCCTGTCTCAAAAACAAACAAACAAACACAACACAAAACAAAACAAAAAAACAGAAAAGGAGTACAGCCTGGAGATGGAGGTCAGCAGGCTGGACCCGCACTTTTAGACCGGAGGCCTGACCTAGCTTCTCTGCAGAGATCAGCAAATGGACTTTCATCCTTCAGGCAGAGAGCGTCTTACTAGGGAGATGATAAAGACTGTGGTGAGTACAATGCGAGTTCACATGTGCTGTACTTAATATTCATTTATTCAAAGCACTCATCAGATTCTGCCATAGGCACTGAGAAGTAGAGGTGGGTAAAGCACAATGTCTGCTTTCAGAGAACTTAGTGCAAACCAAGACATGGGAAAAGAATAACGATGACACAGCGTGGTGAACTGGAATATGAATGTGACTACATAGCTTAGACTTGGAAAAAGGAAGCAAAAGCAAAAGGCCTCAGAAACATTCTCTGACTTATACTTTACCCAATCTCTCAGCCAATCCTGTTGGTTCTAGTTCAAGACAGAACCAGAACCAGACCATGTCCCACCACTCACCACTCTACTTGTACCCCTGGGGAAGCAGCCATCACCTCTTACTTGAGTTACTGTAGCAGCCCCTGCCAGGTTTCTGAGCTCTTCTACCATTTTCTGGCCTCAGCCCAGCAGCCAGAGTGAATGGGTTTTTGAGACGAGAAGTCAAACCGTATTGCTGCTCTGCTGAGATCCTGCAGTGGCCTGAGCCTCTGCAGTGACCGGAGCATTGGGCATGACCCGCTGCCCCCCACCCCTCTCCTCTAGGGCCTGCTCAGTGTGTCTTGAGCTCTCCAGGCATGGGGCTGCCTAAGAGCATTTGCACTGGTGGACCCCTGGCTTGCATCCTCTTTGCCCAGATAGCTGCCTGGCTAACTTCCTCATCTCCTGCAAGTTTTTGTCAATTGTCCCTTCTCCATGAAGCCTACTGGACTATTTAAAAATCACAAAGCCAACCACCCCCGCTCGCAGATGCTCCTGATCTCCATAGACCTTTTCTATTCTCCTCCAGCCTTTCACATACAGGATGACTTAATTATTGCACTTACTGTTTATTGCCTGTTCCCCTGCTAGAATGTAAGCTACTTGAGAGCAGGGATTTTTGTCTCCATTCTGTGCTGGAGAATCCCAAGTGCCTAGCACAGGGGGTGGCACCTAACACAATAAATATTCGGGGTTAATGGCAGTGAGAAGTAGTCAGGGAAGCTTCTGGGTGGATGGCTGAACTGAATCTTGAAAGGCAAACAGGAGAATCAGAAGAAGATAATACATTTTTCTGGATCTCAGTTTTCTCATTTGTAAAGCAGAAGTTTGGTATGATCCAATCACTGTAAGATATTTTTAAGGAGCCTTTTAGATCTTGGCAGCCTCAAGTTACATACTTGGGCCTCCAATGAAATTCGAACCTCACTTGGAACTCTGTGCTCATCCCCAAGATACCTTTGGCTAAAAATAAGCCAGCGTATATATGGCGGAGGTTTGAATACGGGAAATTCTTAGATGTGTACAGCTGCCAGGGGCCACAGATAAGCTCTTATTTTAGCAGGAGGCAACTTTGGCCAGAATAGAGCTGCCTGGGAAGAGTCAAAAGCCAAAGTGTCCTGAACTTGAAACTTTGTATTTTTCTTCTGGGTGAATTGTTTCAATAAAGCATTTTAGTGGATTTTGTCATGGCAAACCAGCTTTGAGGTGAGGATTAAATTTGGATTAACAGGCTGACAGTCAAGTGTCATGAGTTAATTGATGACAGAATATCTTTTGAATGATGCATTAACTGCACTGTGAGCTTGCTGTTTGAAGTACTTACCAAGGGAAAAGAGGTTCCATTTACAGAATTAGGCCTTTTTTGCTTGTGAGTAAATTCGTCCGAAGTTTACATATGGAATTGGTTTCCTCTGTAACTCCCAGACTCCAGGATATACAGCAGTCACTTTATACTGTAAAGCTCCCATGAAGAGTGAACCGTTGGTGTGATGAAAATGGAACATTCCTGTTTCACGAGTGGATCTCTGTGGAATGCCCACGAGAGGACACTGGCCAGAGAAGAGGCTCTGGGCAACCCAGATTGATAAGATGATCCGTGGGTGTCAGATATATACTTCCCCCAGGCCCTGGAGCTAGATGTCCCCCCAAAGCCTCATGAAGCCATAGGTGGGGCTTTGGGGAGGTGAGTGGATCATGATTGAGTGATACTGGATCATGGGTGTGGGTACTGGGTTAGCTCACTGACTGGCTTAGCATAGTTCTGGGTGTGGATGATGAACTTTCTGAAGAGGGAAGACTTATCCTGGGTATAGGTAGCACCAACCAATAGGCTTGTAGCCTGGATGGAATAAAAAGGAAAAGAAGGAAGGCTCACTGCTTCCTGCCTGCCATGTCACAAACTGTTTTTCTTCTTCCATGCCCTTGTGCCATGTCTCCCTGCCTCGGAGCCAGTCAACTATGGACTGAAACTTCTACAGACTGTGAGCTAAAATAAACCTTTTCTCCTTTAACTACTGAGTATTGGGTATTTTTGTCCCAGCAATGAGAAAGTAACTAAGAGAGGCAGCTAGCTGGTTACCTGGTTGATTCCAGTGAACCCTTCTTCCCTTTAAGGGGTCAGTGACATGTCTTCAAAGGAATAACACATGTTCTGGGAATGGATTTGATTACTCTGGTCATAGCACAGATGTTAGCACCACCATTCATCTGTAATACAGATGTAATACATCTTTAACTGAGTATAGATGTTCAACAGTTGGGGCTTAAGATCATGGAATCCAGTGGTTTTACCAGAGAAGTAGTTGGCTTGGTAGATCAATAGATTGGCCTATGAAAGTGAGTTACACTGCTAGTTGGGAGCCTGTAAGAGTTAAGCGGTGCCCTCTGGGATATGGATATACCTTAAGTCAGCAAGCACTCAATATAAGATGCCAACTCCCACATTACCAGATATATAGGTCTTGGGTGGTGGGGAAAGTGGCCCTTATCACTGTTCTACTCAGTAACGTTCTCAAATAATTTGCTTTGTTGTTTCTACAATCTTGGGATGTCGAGGTGCCTGTATTAGTCAACTTCGTGTTACTATAATGACATACCTGAAGAGAAAGATTATAAAGAAAAAAGATTTATTTTGGCTCATGGTTCTGGAGGGTCCAGTCCAAGATTGGGCTGTGCCATTGTTTGGGGCTTTGGTGAGGGTAGCACATCATGGCAGGGGTCCCCAGCAGAACACATTGTTTGCATCGTGACTCAGGAACCAAAGCAAAAGAGAGGATGGGTTGGAGGTCCCACAGTCCCTTCTTGGGTTACTCCCTCAGTGATTCAAGGACCTCCCACTACATCCTGCTTCCTGACGGTCCACAGCACCTCCCAAAAGTGCCACCTTCAAGATCAAGCCTTAATGGACTTGTGGGGGACACTTATCCAAACTAAAGCAGTGCTGATACTCAAAAGAAAACTTCTTCTACTAAGTATCATGGTCCTAATCCCAATGAAGTGCAAGTGGAAATGTCCCTCACCCCAGCTCTTCTGGGTCCCCATGCAGCTAGACCAATATGCACATTGAGGGGTCACTATATTGCCTCTGGTAGTAGGTCCCAATAGCCAGGAGAACTTGTGCTGCTGCTATATAGTGGAGGACTGAGAACCATGTCGAATCTGGGGGATTCACTAGGACACCTCTTGATATGTTTCCACGTCCCACTGTAAAAGTTTATGGAAAACTATAGCAACCCAACGAAGACAGAACTACCATTTCCTATGGGAAAGAAAAGTTGGATCACCCTGCCAACTAAAGAACCCTGATTAACAAAGGCCAAGGGGACCATGGAGCAGGTGGTAGAAGGAGCAAATATCATTCCCACGTAGGACTCGGGACCAGCTCCAGAAGCAGGGATTGAAGCATTGACACTTATGTCCCATCACTGTGGCCTACGACCCACTGCTTCATATGGCTGGTGTCTACCTTTCTGTTTCAGGTGGGAGTATGACGATCTTAGTCCATTTGGGCTGCTGTAACTACTGGGATAATAGATGGAGTGGCTTATGGACAGAAATTTACGTATAGGCTGAGAAGCTCAAGCTGAAGGCACCAGCATTCAGTATCTGGTGAGGATCTGCTTCCTGGTTTCTTGCTGTATCCTCACACGGTAGAAGGAATGAGGGAGCTCTCTGGGGTCTCTTTTATAAGGGCCCCAATGCCGTTCATGAAGGCTCCACCCACACAACCTAGTTACCTCCCAAAGACCTCTTCTTAATACCGTCATATGAGGGCTTAGGTTTCAACATGTGAGGTTAGCGGACACAAACATTCAGAGCATAGCACACAAATCACAAACATCTGTGATTTTTACCCCACTGAGATATGCTATCTCCTTTTCACCCAAGTTAAAGAAAAGAGTGGACGCTGAGGCGTAAAAGTGAAGATGGTGTTGGATTACACTCTCTAAATCTTCGTACCCTCCCATCTGCACTATGACGCTGACCTGTATAGATTCTGTTATATGGGTGATCTTTCCTCCTGGTTTCCATTTGGGTTCTGGCAATGAAGAGACTCAACCAGGAGTAGGGAGAAAGAGTAAGGTTGGGGTCTTATTCCCTGACCCCATTTCTATGGAGTCATCTCTAGCTGGCTGTGTCCCTCTCTTTTCAGGATTGACCTCATGCGTATAGGATCAGTGCAGTTACATAGAACCCCACATTCAGAAGAGGCCCAGGCTTGGGGTTAGTGCTCTGCAATTGCCATCTTGACATTCTTAGTAATTTTCCTTTAATGTGTGTTTTATAAGGGAAGTCCAGTGGGACAATAGATTATGTGCGGGGACATGGAGCCAAGGCTCATGATATATCCCATATCCTAAGGAAAGGTTCTCAGCCACCTGCTCCCCATGAGATGCCCTGGTCCCACCTAGCCTTCTCCTCTCCACCCCATGCACTAACTGCCTCCATCTTGTATCCTTGGTGAGGTGGAGGTGTACGGGGGTTGGGGAGGGCACCTCACCTTGGAACATGGTGGTTGCGATTTTTCCCCATACTCCCAGCACCATGGCCACTTCCATGGGCAACTCTAGTGGGATGAGCCTCTCCTGTACCCCATCCAGATGCCAGGTGCATCCCAGTATGAAGGTTTCGATACCTGGGGTGCCTTTTCTCCCGTGTTGGTTGGAGTGGCAGCCCGTGGGAATGAGGCTGCCTTGCTGCACTTGCTCGTCTCTGGCTGGGGCAAGACATGTCCATCCCGTGCAGTGGCTGTGTGTGTGGGGGAGAACCCAGCAGTGGGGAGTAGAGGTTTGCTGAGACTAAAGCGAGGGTCCACAGATGCCTGTGAAGATCTGTTGCAGCCCCTGAGAGTATCTTCACGCTGGAGGGAGTGTGACATTAAAGAGCAAATAATTAACAACATGCCAAGGAGAGAGGAAGAGGAAAAGAAGAGAGAAAGGGAGGGAAACTTCTCCGAAGAAGAAAGGAAAGAGTTTTGTATTTCAATACCTTTCAAGTCGCTGTTCACCTGCTTTCTGGACAAAGGGCTTTGCATTTTGTTTTGCTCTGAAGGCAGCCGTGACTCCATACACCGTCCCGCACTCTGCCAAAGCAGCTTCTTCTCCCTTTGGCCTGTGGCGGGTACTGACAGTGGTGCCAGCTCTGCCTTGCTAGCCCTGGAGCTTATTTTATACCCCCCTATGGCCCACTCACACATTTGTAAGTAATCTTTTAATTAAAGCTCCCTCGGATCTTCCAAATTGGAGTGCACTTTTTCCTGCTGGGGCCCAGAAAGATACATCCTTCCACCTCCATCCCCAAAGACCTGATCTTTCTCCTGTGCTTCATGTCAAGTTCAGCTGTTCCACTTGGAGCTGCGTGTCTGCTAATTTGACACACTTTTTCTGAGCGCCTCAGACATATCCAAGAGATTGACTGACAAGTGGTTGGGAAAGAGTAAGTCAGAGAAATGTGGACCAAGCAGGGCACTGTGTGTGAAGGATCTAAAAGGTAAAGTAGCGTCAACCACTAGATGGCTGCAGCAAAATCGGGGTGTTCATAGGTTCTTCTGCTCCAGGAGGCGGTGGACATTTCAGCAACAAGCTTTTGCGTAGGCAGAGGAATTTGCAGAAACCGCTCACTGCTGCATGCAGTGTCTTTGTCTTTGGACATCACATGAAAACAACCTCAGCTCTTTCCAAAATGTCCTTTTTGCCCATTCACCTAACTACCATATGAATAAACTTGGGCCTGTGAAATATAATCGCTCCTCATTTTTCCAGATTCTGTATTTGTGAGCTCACCAACCTTCCACAATGTATTTGTAACCCCCTCATCAATGCCTGTGGTGCTTAATACTCGCAGCACTTTTGCATAGATTCATGGACATGCACAGTGCTGCAAAAAAATTTTGAGTCCTCGAATGTGCATGTTCCCAGCTGAAGTGGAACATGGTGACACCCTACCTTCTTGTTTTAGCTCTCATATAAATAAGTGTCTTTTCCTCATCTATGGAGTGCCAATTTTGGGGGCGCTTTTGGTTGAGTTTGTTGTTTAAAATGGCCCTGAGCACAGTGCTGAAGCGCTGTCTTGCGTTTCTAAGTGCAAGAACTCTGTGGTGTGCTTTCTGGAGAAAGCACGTGTGTTAGACAAGCTTTGTTTGGGCCTGAGTGGCAGTGCTGGTAGCTGAGTTCAATGCTAAGAGAACCAGAAACACACGTAAGACAAGGTTATGTGTCCGTGGGTGATGGCGATATTGCACCCAGAGGCTCAGTGTCTCACCTTTGTCTCCCCTAGAGGCCACGGTTCAGTTTTGGCTTATTCATGTTTAGTGACTTTATGACAAGGATACCAAGAATCAACCACATTCCAGCCTTTGGAGATTTTTCTAAAAAATCTATATTCCAGGTTGAATGTTAGGCACAAGTGTGCAATTAGATGGGAGGAATAAGTTCCAGTGTTCCATAGTGCAGCAGAGTGACCACTATTTACAAGAATTTACTCTCAGGGCCGGTGAGATAGCTTAGTGGCATAAGCGCCTGCCTGGCAAGCGTGAGGTCCTGACTTCGACCCCCGGTACCCACAAGAAAAAAGAAAAAAAAGAATTTATTCTCTATTTTATAAAGAACTGGAAGAGAGAAGCTGGAAGCTTCCCGACGCAGAGAAGTAGTAAATGCTTAAGAAAAAGGAAACATGATTTGCCTTGATATAATCATTATGTGTTGTGTATGTATATCAAAATACCATACTGAACCTCATGAATATGTACAATTATTGTGTCCATTAGGAATAAATAATCTGTGATTCTATGCCCAAATGGTTTTTTTCTGCTCTTCTCTTCCTTTCTTTGTTGAGCTTGTGGGCTTTGAAAATACAAGGGGGTTTCAAACTCCAACCACCATGAGCCCCGGAAACACTGATGAGTTATTTGTCTCAGTGGTACAAATCAGTGGTTCCCCAACACAATTGGGCATTAAAATCACCTGTAGACTTGTTGCAAAATACAGTGCAGGGTAGCCAGTGCCAGACCTAAGATGACGTTTCCAGACAGGACTTGTGCTTCTTCCCCATTTTCTTGGCATTGGGAATTTAATTCAGGGGCTTTGCACTGAGCCACGGCCCCAACCTTTTTATTTTTTATTTTGAGACGGCCTCATTAAGTCACTAAGTTTCCCAGGCTGGACTAGAACTTGCCATCTTCTTGCCCCAGTCTCTCACAGAGCTGGGTTACAGGGGTGCACAACATGCCTGGCTTGGACTGTTTTGTAACAAGTGCCACAGCTGATTATGTTGCCAGCTTTGGGAAGCAGGATGCAGACCTCACTTACTATGTGTCGACATGTTTAAAACCTCTTGTTTCTTTTTGCTCTTCTCCTCCTCTATGTTCTCCTGGCAGCCCGATTAATTGTGTCACTGGCTTACTGTGTGTCTCCTTTTCTCTTCAGTCCCAGACTATTTCTCCACGAACAGAAAGCTTCAGAATTGATGATTTAAGGTGAAACGAGGAGATGGCTCCTGTGCACAAATTTGCCTCGGGATAGGTGGGAGAGAAGTGACGTAGGTCAGACCCTTCTTGCCATATATTAGAGTCAGGGGGAGCATGTGTGAATTGGATACCTGATGTGTGACCATAGAAATACCAGGTGACAAAAAGAGGACTTTTTAAGGGAATATCTCAAATAACTCTCAATAGCAATGTTCCTACATTTGAGGAGTAAAATCAGAAAGAATTATAAATTTGAACTTTTAAAATTATGGGTAATTTAAAACATATGCAAAAATAGAAAGAATAGTATAATGATAAATGCTCCTGTACCGATCAGAGAGTTTCAACATTTATTAGCTCAAGGTCAACCTATTCTGCCTCTACACTTGTTTGTCTCTTATCATCCTGGATTAGTTTAATGCAAATTCAATAAATACTTTATTCTTAAGTATTTTGATGCTTATCTCTAAAAGATAGTAATTCCTTTAAAAACCTAATAACACCACCATCACATCTAAAAATTTAATAATTCTTTAATATTATCAAGTTTCCAGAGAGTTCAAATTTCTCTAGCTCATAATTTGTTCTTCTATTTTTTTTTTTTTTTTACAATTTCTTGAAGCCAGGATCCAAATCAAAATTGATTGAGTTGTCTATTCAATCTGTTTTGATCCATAGATGCCTCTCCTCTCCTTTTCCCCAATTTATTTGTTGAAGACACCAGGGGGTTTACTCTAAGGAATTTTCCACAATCTGGATTTTATTAATTGGTTCCTTTGGGTGTTATTTGACACATTCCTTGGTTCTTCGTAGTCCTCACAGCTGGTTGTTAGGTCTAAAGACTTGCTCAGTTTCAGGTCCCAGTTTTTGGCAAGGCTATGTCAGAGGTGGTGCTATGTTCTTGTCTGGATGCAAAGGTAATATAGCATTTTTCTTTTCAGTGATGGTAAGAGTCATGGTATATTAACACTTTCCTGCTGGAACAAAACACCTGATGTGTACAATTTAACAGGGAAAAGCATTATTTTGGCTCCCTGATTTCAAAGGTTTCAGTCCATTGTTGGTTGCTCCAAAGTAGAAATGGCATGGAGGAAGGGTGTGGTGGAGGAAAGCTGCCCAAGCCATGGCAGCCAGGAAGCAGAGAGAAAGGGAAAACGCCAGAGAGAGAAGGGGCTGGGATCAAGAACGTGCCCTTCCAGGTCATGCCCCCGGTGACCTACTTCCTCCAACCGGGCGCCAGCTCCCAACAGCACATTCAGCTATGAACTTATCAGTGAACTTATCTGTTGATGAGGTTATTAGCATCCCAGGATTTAATCATCTTTCAAAAGACCCACTTCTGAACACGCGAGCCTTTTGGGGGACTTTTTTGAGTATCTGGTTCTTTTTTTTTATGAAAAAATAAAATTTTGTAATAAAATAATGAGAGTAACAATAGTTATTACACTGTGTATCATTATCTTCAAAGTAGTTACTCAGGGGCCGGTGAGATGGCTCAGCGGCTTAAGCACCTGCCTTGCAAGCACGAGGGCCCGAGTTTGACTCCCGGATCCCACATATGAAAAAGGGGCCAGTGATATCGCTCAGCGGCACGGGCGCCTCCTGGCGCGCGAGGTCCTGAGGTCGACCCCCCGGTACCCACAAAAAAAAAAAAAAAAAAAAAAAAAGTAGTTACTCAGAATATAAGACATAAACCAAAAAGATTCTTACAAAAAAGAAACAGATAATAACATAACCTTTCTTTTCAATGAACTAAGATAAACTAGTAGTATAAATGAAACAAATTACCATATATATTGAAATATTTTTAAAACAGTGGAATTTGTAATTTGGGGAAATATTTGGACTTCTCCCCACTTCCTATTTATCTCTCTTCTGTTTTGCACTCACTCATTCTATCTATCATCTATCTATCTATCTATCCTGCAAACAAATATGTACACACTTCAGGAAAAGAAAAATAGTGTGATTTTTTTTCAACAAGCAGTAGTTCACCATACTAATAAATGCCTGGAAGCCAATGGCCACCACTTCGAGCACCTCTTGTAATTGTAGAGGCCAAAGGAACTACATCTCATGATGTCTCAATAAATTTAATATTTGTGTATACATTTTTTTGGTGGACTCTCTATAAATTTTTTCTCATATAAGAGAAATCATGCAATATTTGAACTTGTGTGCCTGACTTATTTTACTAAACATGTTCTCAAGTTGCATCCACTTACCTATGAATGCCTTGTTTATCTTTTATTTTACATTAGATTTTATTGGTACATTTTAGATATACATAATGATCACATTCTTGTTTATCTTTTTTTATGGCAGGGTAGTACTCCATTGTGTCTAAACACCACATTTTCCTTATCCATTCATCTGTTGATGAACATATACACTGTTTCCAAGATCTAGCTATTATAAATTGTGTTGCTATAAATATGGGTATACATGTATCCCTGTAATATAGTGATTTTAACTCTTTTGGGAAGATACCTTAGAAGGAGGATAGCTAGATCAAATGGAATTTCTATTTTTAGTTTTTTGAGGAATCTCCACACTGATTTCCAGGGTGGTTGTACTAGTTTACATTCTTGGGGGACATTTTTGATCCAAACCATAACAGATGGTCATTGTCCTTATCTGCAAATTCAACAAGTGGTTATATTTTAATTCTACATTTCTTTCTCAGCTGGACTTCTTCAATAAAGATAACTTCCTGTTACCCACTAACTGATTATCCTGAATATAGTTTTTTTTTCCTAGTACTGGGGATTGAACCCAGGGCCTTCTTACTGGGCTAGATCTCCAGCCCTTTTTTATTTTATTTTTGAGACAGTCTCTCACTAAGTGGCTAAGTTGCCCAGGGTGGACTCCAACTTTTGATCCTTCTGCCTCAGCCTCCCATAGTGTTGAGACTATAGGCATGTGCCACCACACCCAGCTCTTGAATATAGTTTGATTAAAACAGTGGATATAGGGCCGGTGATATAGCTCAGCAACATAAGCGCCTACCTGGCAAGCACGAGGTCCTGAGTTCGGTTCCCAGTGCCCACATAAAGAAAGAAAGAAAAAAAAAAAAAAACCAGTGGATGTATACTTGAATCTTGCCCTGTGTTTTTACCAGTTTTCCAAATAAATCATGAGTTGGTAAAACATCTGAACATCAGGAACAGTCTGATTTACAAAAACAATCTAACAGGATATTGTTCTGGGGATACTCTTACATAGTTAGTAGGAGAAATTCTACATGGAGCATCAGCTGAACATCAATCAAAAGTCATAAGGCCATGTCGGTTGAGTATGATACAACACAATATGACCATGATACAGTAATAAAAAATACAATATCAAATACTTACTACTCTGTGAGTTACAAGCTGCAATATAGACTGTTATACCTTGATGTTCCCCCAAACCCTCACGAGCTCACAGATGGGCTTTAGGGAGGTGACTGGATCATGGGTGTGTGATACTAGATTAGTCCATTGATGGGTTTATAGCAGGATGTGATGTTGGGAGGTGAAGCCTGGTGGGATGAGGTGAGTCACTGTGTGCATGGCCTGGAACAGTCTATATCCCTCCTCCTCCCTCAATCCCTCTCTGCTTCCTGCCTGCCATGCCATGGACTGTTTCTTCTCTGCCATGGCCCTCTCCGTGCCACCCTGCCTTGGAGCCAGCCAACTATGGACTGAAACCTCTACAAACTGAACCAAAATAAGCCTCTCCTCCTTAAAATTGTGAGTGCTGGGTATTATGTCTCAGTGATGAGAAACTAAGACAGACAATTTAGATCTCTTGAAAATATGAAAAAATATTCTATTACAGCCTTACATCAAGCATATTTAGATATAGCTTTGTATTTTTTTTTTTTGGCTCACAATAAATAGCAAAAAAAAAAAGCCTTAGTAACTGTAAGTGAAATATATTCTTGTTTCAATATTTGCACTCTGAAGTGTGCTTTGATACACATGAATTCAGATAGGAGAATGAGACTATGCTGGTGTAAAATCCTGGCAATCCAGGCTCGGATAGCTTTCATATTTGGCTAAAAAAAAAACCTTACATCAGGAAATAAGAAGCCGGGACATGAAGAACCTAAGTCATCCCTCTTCAGTGGAGCAGTCTCACTCCAGAGAATGGGGTTCCATTTTGATTCCCAAGTGTGTGGTCCCCGGGTGGAATTCTTTCCAGTCCTGGGAGCTGCTGACTTAGTGGTGAAGGGAGCCAGGAGAAAAGTGCGACCTGTCCCACAGTGACGGTCACAGACAAGACAGCGAAGCATGGCCGGCGCTATCTGTACAGGAGAAGGATGCAGCCGCTGCACTGCGTACGTGGCGTGCTCAGGCAGGTCAATGTTCTTGACGTGGGCTCCCAGTGCTACCTTAGTGTCGCCTTCACCACCTCTGTGACCGTTCTATTTCGGCTTTCATTTGATTTCCAGGATTTCAGCCGCAACTTTCTGAAAACAGAGGAAGAGGGTCTCCTGTCTTGGCTGAGACGTGGTGGCTACTGAAACCATGTTCTTGGCAAAGTGGCATGTGCATCTCAGGTTTTACTGTTTGCATAAGCCCCAAATCAATTTTATCATACACTAATGCACCCAGGGGCTGGGTTCTTCATTTTCATTTGTTTCCTCACCACAGTACCCCAGTTTTCTCTCTCTTTCTCTCTCTCTCTCTTTGTTCAGGCTGGTTTTGAACTCACTATGTAGCCCAAGCTGGCCTTGAACTCACTGTAATCCTCCTGCCTCAGCCTCTCGAGTGCTGGGATTACAGGTGTGCGCCACCACACCCCGCCAGTACACCAGATTTCTAAATTCTGAGAGGTTTGATAATGTGCGACATCACACACCAAGAGGAATCCCTGTGCTCCACAGGTACACGTGCCTCACACCTTGCCTCCTATTGTTTGCCCTCCTATATCCCAAACCTGAAGAATAACATTCAAATTTCCTGGCAGAATTATTCTTCTTGAAAAGAAATCCAGAGCTATGGTATGTTTGGACTGTTTCCCAAAAGTGTCTGGAGCACAACGTGTGGCTAAGGAAGTCTTCCTGCCCATCCTCAGTGTCTGTCCTGCCCCTCCTCCTCTGAGTCCCATGAAGTCCCCAGGACCTGACCCATCCCCATCACAGTGGAGGGAGAAAGCGATGGAGGAGGCCTTTGGGGTGGGGAGAGAAGAAAAGATGTGGTTGGACTCCCCACCCTGCTATCTCTACAGTCACTGGAGGCATCCAGAGAGAATTGATGGGTGCCATCTTACCCACCTCCCCTCCCCACTCTCTAGCTATATTTTTTACATCATTAAAAACTCATAGACTTTAAGGTATTTAATGTTTCAATCTGTTGCCATGTTATATTTATGGGTGCTGAAACGGTCTTACGGCTGCTCATTCGTTCATGCTGGTTCCTGAGTCCTTTTTTTTTTTTTTTTTGTGGGTACCGGGGTTGACCTCAGGACCTCGCGCGCCAGCAGGCACCCGTGCCGCTGAGTGATATCACCGGCCCTTTTTTTCCTTTATGTGGGTTCCGGGAGTCGAACTCAGGACCTCGCGCTTGCCAGGCAGGTGCTTATGCTGCTGAGCTATCTCACCGGCCCTCCTGAGTCCTTTTGACAAGCTCCTAGTAGTCTCTGCCTCCTTGCTTTCTGGTTGAACAAGATGTCTCAGGTTCATCTGTGTATTTCTTTCCCCAGGATCTGGAACCAGCCATTTTTCCAAGGAGTTCTGATTTCTTTGAATAAAATAGGCTGTTAAAAGACTATTTTGAGTGTTAGAAGGGCCCTTATTCCTCTTTACCCTAAAGATAATATTTTTAAAATGTTTGTATTCTTCCTTTGTTTTTTGTTAGGATATGTTTGTATTACATAATAAATACATTCACCACGGGGAAATCGGTTTTTAATATGAACTAGTATGTTTATGTATTCATACCAATCCCCCTTACTCAAATGGCAACATGCCATACACACTTTTTCCCACCTTCATTTTTCACTTAACATATCCTGACCATCACTCCATAATATAAAGAGATATCCCCAATTCCTTTTTATAGCTGAACATTACTCGATTGTGCAAAGGTAACCTAGTTGATTCCTCTCTTTCGGGGAGAGGAAGGAGGCATAATATAACTTGGTAGCGATTGTATTGTTTCAAATTTAATGGATCTTTTAAAAAATTTTTTATTAACGTGTATTAATTATATATTAATGGGTCACCAGTCCCTTCTTAATGGACATTTGGGTTGGTTTTCTGTACAACTAGTAAAAGCAGTGAATTTACAAGCAGAAATGTTAGTATAAGTGTATAGGGAACAACTAACCTTACTCAAAGGGAAATCTAACCTCTGCCCTCAGCTACTAGGAGGTGATCGCTAGGCCCCTGGAATATCTTGCCAGATATAAGTGTGTTTGTGTGTGTGTGGGGACTTTGGACTATGAAGTATTAGTTCTAAATTCCAGAGAAGTTAGAGAAAAGGAAGTACCCCAACCTAAGAAAGAGGCTGGAGACTAAAGGTCTGCCATGTGGGCAGCATATAATCGAGACCCAGTGAAAACTCTGAGCGCCAAAACCTTGGGTAAACTTCCTGGGCTGGCAATCATCCCTATTCATTGTCATACATCATGGCTGGAAGGAAATAATCTTATCCAGGTCTCTGCTGGGATCAGACCACCAGAAACTCTACATTTCACTGCCTCCTTTCACTGTGATAAACCGTAACCCTGAGCATGGCAGCTTTCAGTGAGTTTTGTGAATCCTTCTAGAAAATTAGTGAACCTAGAGGTGCTTTGAAGATCCCTTCAAAATTGCAACTGGTAAACAAAACAAAACAAAAAGCCAGGCATGGTGGCACATGCCTGTAATCCCAGCACTCAGGAGTCTGAGGCAGGAGGATCGCCATAAGTTCAAGGCCAGCCTAGGATACATAGTGAGTTCAAGGCCAATCTGAACTACATAGTGAGACCCTGTCTCAAAACACAACACAAAAAATTGCAACTGGTGTCAGAAGTGAGGACAGTCTTTTTTTTTTTTTTTTTTTTGTGGGTACCGGGGGGTCGACCTCAGGACCTCGTGCGCCAACAGGCACCCGTGCCACTGAGCGATATCACCGGCCCCTTTTTCGTATGTGGGATCCGGGAGTCGAACTCGGGCCCTTGCGCTTGCAAGGCAGGCGCTTACGCCGCTGAGCCATCTCACCGGCCCGTGAGGACAGTCTTATGAGGACTGTTCCCTCTGACTTTGCAGTTTGCTTAACTTCTAACAAGGAATTAAAGTATTTTGAGAAAATGGATTTTCGCTCAGACTCACACATGTAAACATTGTATTGTCTCCCCGGTGTAGAAAATGAAAGAGTAAATAAGGTCTAAGATGTACAATAGCTACTGTGAAGTGGGAAGAAATTGTTCAAAAGGAAAAAGGAACTAAGATGGGTATAAGGGGAAAGGACAGGAGGGAAAAGGGAAAAAAATGCAAGTCACTTATACTATTAGTGTCTCTTAGTTCACAGAAAAGGAAGGTTTGAGCTAATATCGATTGGAGAATTTTTATGCCCATATCTTGTACTCTGAGTAACTACTTTAAAGATAATAATATGCAATGTATTAACTATTGTTATTCTCCTATCATCTTGTTATGAAATTTTGTTTTACCTTTTTTCCATAAAATAAAAAATTAATTAAAAAAAAAAAGGAAATGGATTTTTGCAAAAGCATGGACTTTAAAACAAGAAAGAAATAACCCGGATGAAATAAAACTATACACAGCTGGTTGCATGAAAAAAGCCAGAGCAATGGTCTAAGTTACCTGCTGTTCTAAATTCAATTTTGTTTATAAAATTTTCAACACATAAGCAGATCATCATTTCAGACTGCAAATCCCACACGGCTTCAAAGAATATATAGCTGTATACAGCTAAGCAAGACAAAGCGATGGCAACAACCCCTCTCCTTGATGACAAGTGAGAGAATGGCCACCTTCCCTTCAGAGCACTGGCCTGGTGCAAAAAGGGCGCTGGGGCTCCCCCTGGGCTGGGGCGGGCAGTAGGGACCTGAGAAGAGTGACTTCTTGCAATCTGTCTTAGTCACTTTCCCAACAGCCATCACTTAAAGGAGGAGAAGTTCATTTTGGCTCATGGTTACAGTCGATGGTGGCTGGCTCCAAGGCAGGACACATGGCAGTGGACCCCAGTGAAGGAAAAGCTGTTCATGGCACTGTGGTCAGGAAGCAGAGAGAAGGGACCAGCTGGGGCTGGAGATCTGTGCTTCCAGGTCACACCCGCAGTGACCAGACTCGGACTCCCAACAGGAAGTCAGCTATAGCGCCCCAGGGTCCAATCCTCTTCCAACCCCCCCCCCCCCCCATGAGCACATGGGGCCTTTGCGGGGAAGTTCTTCAAGCAAGCCACAACGCAGCCCAGAATCTCTCACTTCCTCTGTTCTGTGGTTCACTGCAAGGTTTTGATGGAACCACCTCACACCACTTCTAGAAAGTCCTACTTAACAAATATTTATTGAAAACCTCTTTCAGGTGCTTGAAAAATACTGGTGACAAAATAAAGTTCTCCAAGCATGTAGACCAGGTGGAGACAGATACTAAACAATAAGCACAAGGGATGAAAAGGGAGACAGTGTGGTGAAGGTGATATGGTCAATGCAAGGGAGGAGAAGACCAGGGAAGAGATGGGCAAGAGGGCAGGGCTGGAGCCGGGCGTGGTGGCACATGTCTGTAATCCCAGCACTCAGGAGGCTGAGGCAGGAGGATTGCTTCGAGTTCAAGGCCAGCCTGGACTACATAGCCAGACCCTGTCTCCATAAAAAAGAGGGCAGGGTTGGGACGAAGAATGGCAGAGGGTGGTGCAGAGTCTGCCTCTCTGAGAAAGGGGAGGTCTGAGCAAACGCAGGTGTCTGGGGGAAAACAATTCCACAAAACCCCATTGGAGTCTAGAGGACAATTAGCAAATAGAATTAGGCAGAATTCTCAGTTAACAGGGATTTTCCTCGTATTCTTAGTAGTTAGCAGCTGCAGAGGAGAGTAGAGTGGAAATGCCGCTTTGCCAGGAGGTCTGGGTTTGTCACCCCAGTGCCACCAATTTCAAGCCATGTGACCTAGGGTGGGTTGATTCTCCCCTCTGAGCCTCTGTTTACTTGGCTCTGAAGTGGGGACGGTAATCAGTGCCTGTTACTGGCTGAATTCTGTCCTCCCCTGAATTTATATACTGAAGTCCTAACCCCCAGTATCCCAGAATGTGAATGTATTTGGAGACAGGTAATACAGGTAAATTGGGGTCCTTAGGGTGGGCCATAATCCAATATGACTGCCTCTATAAGAAGAGGAAACGTGGGGACAGACACGCACAGAAGGAAGACGACATGAAGACGGGGAGGAGACGCCATCTGCAAGCCAAAGAGAGAGCCTCTACCGGCATCTGGATCCCCACTGCTGGAAGCAGTTCTCCGCTGGTCCTTGGTACTCGGGGATGGCAGCCTGAGCCGACCAGTACAGTAGCTAGAAGGTTGTTACGGAGTGTGCTCTGTGACAACTGGCCCCTGAGGGCTCTGCACAAAACTCTGACTCTTTCTCACCCTCAGCAGAGACGCCACCAGGAACAGGCGTGCTCAGGCATTACTCCATGTCTTCATTTCTCCCATCGTAGAAAATATTTCCTCACGAAAAGGACAAAATTGTCCTTTAATTCTCTTCCTACATCCTGTTAATTTTACTCTATACAAACACAAATAATCTAGGCATGGCATTTAAAATGAAACCTTATAGACGAATACAAAATTAGAAGAAAAAAGTTCTCACCCTTCATGTTTTTGCCTCTTGCCACGTGCTCAAGGGTGAGCACTGGTGATGGTTTATTTATGCACCCTTCCAGGAAAATATTTTATGCATTTATCAAAAATAGAATATATGCATTCTTTTATAGGCTTCGCATGAGAGATCAAACTCCTCGCAGGGTGCCACCTCCCCATCCCCATTTAGGATTTTGCAGGATTTTCCCTGTCAGCTCTGCAGATCGCCTTGTACTGTATAACACAGCTGACACAGTTCTAAACGTCAAGGTCAGACAGTTCTGTTTGTGCCTCTCTGCTCATCATCTGCAGCAGTGTCTTCTTCACCCCCGGCTGTTAGAAATATGTGCTTTTGAAAATGTACATTCACAGAAGAAGGAGGGGGAGAGGGAGAAGGAACTCTCTCCCCTTAAGTGCACAGCTTCTTTCTAGTCAGGCTGGGCCAAGCTAAGCGATGTACTTGCCTGGGATAATCATAGCCAAAGAAAGTGCCCCGTGAGCACTGGCCTAGATCAAGCTGGATCTTCCTTTGACAAACTGGGGTGAAGGCCTGACTCCAGTCTGGGGTGCCGGGGGTGGGGTGTGGATGTGGCTGGTAGGTTGGGGGCAGCCCTGTCTGCAGCAGGGCAGGCTATCACCCCACTTGCACAGAGGTGCACACATGTGTAGTTAAGCACGTGCCGACTAACTGAGCTGTGGAGCAGGCCGTTCACCAAACTATGCACACAGCGGCGGTTATTTTTGATTAGTTACTCCAGCTCCTTACGATGAACACATTAACATTTTATAAAACAAAAGAAGCCAGTATAAGAGATCCTGCCATAAAACAACCATTCTATAAACTACCCTTTAAGACAGAAGCAGAACACTTGTCTTTTAGCAAAAGCATATAGAGAGTTTTAGGTAATTCACACAATAGTTGCAAAAAGTAATTATTTTAGTGACTTGTAGACACAGAGCTTTGGCTAGCTGGTATGAATTTGGCTTTACCATTTCAAAGATGTAGCTTTGCTGACTTTTTTTCTTCAACAAGTGCTTGTCACCTGGTGGGGGCAGAACAATATCTGCAAGTAGATGAACCGAAGCCCCTGTGATGGTTTTCATGGAGAGTATGGGGATCAGAGAGAAGTGAGCCATCGCTGAGGGACAGAGGCCACGTTCAGTCCTCACCTAATGTCAGCCTCATGGCTACAGCTCGATTTTGGTGTTGAAATGCAGGCCAGTGATCTGCGTTAAGCTTCTATTGATGCATAACAGATTTAGGAGATTAAAATAGCATCCACTTAAGATCTCACAGTCCGGGCCGGTGAGACGGCTCAGCGGCTTAAGCGCCTGCCTTGCAAGCGCGAAGGCCCGAGTTCGACTCCCGGAACCCACATACGAAAAAGGGGCTGGTGATATCGCTCAGCGGCACGGGTGCCTGTTGGTGCGCGAGGTCCTGAGGTCGTCCCCCCGGTACCCACAAAAAAAAAAAAAAAAAAAAGATCTCACAGTCCAAATGCCAACAGCCCCCAAGGCAAGGTTGGATTCCTTGCTCAGGGTCGCACAAGGCTGCAGTAAAGGTGACAGAAGTGCTGTGTTCCTTCCTGGAGGCTCCGGGTAGAAAACTCTGCTTTCGAGCTCATTCAGGCTGTGGCAGAATCTAGTTCCTTGCAGTCTCTGGAATTACCGAGGCAGCAGCCTGCTAACCAGGCACACGGAGTCCCACGGGGACTTGGGTCCCTCTCGCCTCCCCTCTGTCTCCCTCTGCTGGTTTCAAGCACGCTGGTGATCCAGGGGGCCAACCTGCATAATCCAGAATGACCTCCCTATTTTAAGGTCATGGGATGAGTAACCTAAATTACATTTGCAAAGTCTCATCTGCATGCAAAGTAATAGATTCATGGTCCTGGGGATTAGGAATAGAATCTTTTTGGGGAATCATCTGCCAGCCACAGTCTTCGCACCCCACCTTGCCTGCTATCAGTACCTAGTATGAAGTTCTGATGAACCACCAGGGGGAAGTCATGCTCCTTGCCAGGTGACAGGGCCAGTCACAGCCCCTGCAGATGGCTCCTTCCTGTGGGCGAGGTCGACGAATTTAATTAGTGCAGAACCCAGGATCGCTTGCCCTTGCCAGCAAAGGAAACGAAAAGAGTTGGCTTGCAAGTATTTATTATATTACTTATTATATTTTAAATTCATGACCAACAGCTTAAAAAGATTTGGAATAGGCTCATGAAAATTTCTGCCTTTTTTTTTTTGGTGGGTACCGGGGGATCGACCTTAAGACCTCACACGCCAGCAGGTGGCTGAGCGATATCACCGGTCCCTTTTTCGTATGTGGGTTCGGGGAGTCGAACTCTTGCCCTCGCGCTTGCCGGGCAGGCGCTTAAGCCGCTGAGCCATCTCACCGGCCCCTCTACTTTCTGAGCAGTGCTGGCAAATCTGAGTTCCAGGTCAGGCTGGAACTGGAGGCTCCCGAGGAGAAGACGGGGTGGGGTGGCTGGGGTGGGGGGTGGGCTCCCGCTTCCTGTAGGCTTCTGCCTCCCTCCCGGGTGGGACGTAGGGGCCACACTGTTCTCGCGCCGACTGCACTAGGACAGGAGGGAACCCGTATTTACAGACGCCCGCCCGTGGCAGCCCCTTTAACTCTCCTGACAAGCTCAGGGGAAGGTGCTTTCGCGTTCTACTGACCCGGGCACACCCGCACTCGCTCAGGGCGCACAGCCTGCGGCCAGCCCAGCTCTGCGCCGTGGCCCCGCGCGTCCCGCCCCCGGGTAGGGGCCGGAGCCGGGGACCCGCGGCGCTGGCCGCCGCCCCGCCGTGGTCACGTGAAGGCCGAGCGCAGCGGGGCCTCGGCCGGTCGGGGAGATCAGAGTCCGCCGGGGCGGCCACGACGCTCGCACATCCCTGCCCTGCGCGCCGCGCGGCGATGCCCGGAGTCCAACTCGGCTCGGGGGTGCAGCGCCTGCGCTCCGAGCCCCCAGAGGAGCTGCCCGCCCAGGAGGTAAGAGGGCAACGCCCGCGCGCCTCCCGCCCCGGGAGCGCCCCGGAGAACGCAAACGCGCAGAAAGACAGCGCCGGCTGCTGGAATTGGGGTCCTGCGGGGGGGGGGGAGCGAGGAGCCTTTTTATGCCCGAGAGCCCCGGTTGTCCCGGATTTGGCTGCTCAGCCGCGAGGCGCACAGCCCCTGGAGCTCAGCCCTGCACGTTGGGGTCTCTTGGGGAGCTGTCAGCCTGTGCCGCGGGGACTGAGCCGGCTTCGAAGCCCGCGCTCCGAGTGCAGGGAGGGCCGAGCCCCAGGCAGCAAGCGAGGCGCGACCCCAGCCGGGTCTCGCTGGCCCGTGCGCCCCGCACTGCGCTTCATGGCGGCAAGAAAACAGCACGGGGTCCAGGCGCAGAGAAACGCCCGGGAAGGAGGCTGCAGGATGTGGGCCAGAGAGTGCTGATGCAGCCTTTTCCGATGCGTGCGGACCGAGCAGATGGGTTCCAAAGTCGCTCTGGTCCCTTTGTCTCTGACCGCCAGGACGTCTTTGGAAGCAGCTGGTCTGGGGTGAGTCCTCCGGCTGGACAAGAGCTCAGAGTGGAGAGGGGATACCGGGCTGCCCAGAGGTCCCTTCCAGGCTCTTCTTGTCCTGTTCAAAAATTTGGACAAGCGAAAAACGTAGAAGTTTGACATTTATTGAGGGTATTAGAAATACTACCAGTAAGGGAAGAAAGAAGAAGAAACGCTCTGAAAAGAAGAGTTCTGCGGAGTGAGTGTGGGTCAGTTAAAGTGGGAAAAGCAGTGCAGTCCACCTGCAGATCGCAGGATGGGGGATGAGAAGGCTTACGGCGGGGTAGCCCCATTCCGCCGTCAGATCCAGGCTGTCCCATAAAACCCGACTGATCTTGTGACAGAATTGACAGAACTCTCGGATTGGTATCAGACAGCTCAGAAGCTGTTCTGTGTGTGTGTCCTGAATCTCCGTGAGTGACAGGTGACACCCAATTGCCCAGCGGCTTTGCCGTGCCCTAATCCCCTGCCTCAGTATCACCCCTGCTTGATCACCTACCAGTGGGCCCCTGGACCCTGCTGGAAAGGTCCACAGGGCAACATTTTCTGTGGGGTTTTAAAGCCCTGCCTAGTGCACTGGGCTTCCTCTCTGGCTTGCTGGTCTCCCACAGAAATGTGGCCACGTCCAACAGGTGGATTGTGCCATGCCCCCTGACCCTTAAGGGAGCAGGCCAGGAAGGAGGAGGAAGTCCCAGCTCTGACCCAGTCCAGGCCTCACTCCCCCTGATAATGAGTCTTCAGTGGGAAGAAAATAATTTTAATCTGAGAATATTGATGACCTCCTTCTACGCACTTTATATCTTTTTGTCTAAATAAGAGAGGAGTGCAATAATAATAGTAATTTGAGACTTCAAGAAATGGAAGGAGGACAGAAAATAGTCCAGAGCTCTGGCTGATTCCTTTTGCTTAATGGCATCTCTGGGAGTTAAATCTTTTATAGTTCAGCGTCTTTCAAAGGCCTTTCTCCAGGGAAGCAAATGTAAAGATAGGTAAATGGACACAACTCGAGACCATACTCATAAGTGAAATAAATCAGACTCACACATGTAAACATCATATTGTCTCCCTGGTGCGAGAAACTGAATGAGTAAATAAGGTCTAAAATGTATGTAGATGTTGTGAAATGGGAAGACATTGTTCAAAAGGAGAAAGGAACTAGGATGGGGGAAAGAGGAAAGGACAGAAGGGAAAAAGGAAAAAATGCAAGTCAGTTATACTATTAGTGTCTCTTAGTTCATTGAAAAGGAAGGTTTGTGCTAATATTGATTGGAGAAATTTTTATGCCCATATCCTGTGCCCTGAGCAACTATTTTAAAGTTAACAACATGTAATGTATGAACTATTGTTGTTCTCCTATTATTTTGTTATGAAATTTTGTTTTACCTTTTTCTCCATAAAATTTAAAAAAAAAGAGTAAAAAAAGGGTGAGCCAGGTACCAACAGATAACCCTTAGCTGAATGCCTGTTTGCTAACAGCAATGATTGAGTCATTAAACTACAGACAGCGTCTAGCTAGATCTCAGGAGGTCACTAGTCAACTAACTGGGTTAACCTTATTCAAAGGTTAGCTTTGGGTCACGGAACAAGAAATGGCCTGGTCACCTGAAATGCACTAGCACCCTCTTTTTTCAAGGAATTTTTAAGAACTCTTTTCTACATGGAGTTTCTTTTGGCAGCTATATGCTGGCAATCTACTTTTGTGAATCCACCTGCTTATACTTTTGAAACAGAAATGACCCAATGCTAGTGATTCTCACTTTACTGTGGGTTAGTGGGGAAGCTTTTAGGAATGTTTCCGGTTCAGCCCCTCTCTCTGAGATTCTGCTTTTATTGTCTGGGTGTGGCCTAGGCCACAGTAACTTTAAGGCTACTGGGGAATTCAAAAACGCCGCCAGTGTCGGCGCTGAGACCCTGTGCTCTGTGCTGTTTCTTTTTGACACTCTATGTGGTCACTTCTTCATACTTTATGTGCTTCTATTTGAATGTTCTTATTCTTAAACTTCTCTGTCGAGGTCTTTGAAGGCTGCTTCTTAGAGCTCTTGGTCCCCTGGTGTTGCCTTACAGTGATCTGCAAAGAAGCTTTTGGCAGGGGAAAGTGGCAGTAACCAGAAGGGCTGCAGCAGGCTAGTCTGAGCTCTTGTTCATGGTGGGGTAAGGGGATCCCCAAGAACATCAGGAGATTGGATGATCCAGGCTGAAATTTCCACAGGGGCCAAGGAGCGCCATAAAACCAGTTGCCTAGGTGAATGATTTGGTGGCAGAGGGGAGTGAGGTTCATGATGACCTAGAGAACATGTCCCCCACCCTAAGAAGACTGCCGCTACCGTCTGCAGCTGTTTAGGTGTCATGTGTGCAATCCTAGTTTGCAAAAATGGCTGCCAAGTCATCCCCTCATCCCCGAACACAGGCCTCTTTTGCAAAATGACTGCAATTCATTTCAGTAAGAGGTGGGGTCCATTTCTCCAGCCCTTGAATCTGAGTTTGGTCATGGGACATGCTTTGGCCAATGGGACGTCGGCAGATGTGCTGCAATTAGAGGTGTGACGAGCACTTGCGTGCCAGTGCTTGTGCTCTGGCTGCTCTTGGGAACGCTGAGACCCTTGACTCAGAGTGCGTGTGGGCAAGGCACATGAGCAAGGCTCTCCCAGACCATTCAGCCCCTGTGACCACAAGGATCAGCTAGGGTGGTGCAGGACAACATTGCTTGATTGACCCACAGAATATGAGCAAATATAAAATGTTTATCCGGATGACTGTCAGGGTGAGTAGCAGAAACTGACTGTAATATAGTCTCACATTGCCAGATGTTACAATTTTTAAAATAAAAACCATAAGTTCAAATTTTTGTGTAAGCTCCAGTTTTGAAAAAATTTGATTTAGTCGCCAACATCCTAAAAACACTCTGTGTGCCGAATCAAACATGTCTTTAGGCTGCACTTGGCCCGTTGGTTGCTGGTTTCAACTTTCTACATGGAAGGACAAGAGGTATTTATAATAATTCCTCATTACTCTCGCTCCTTGAGCCATCCTTCTTGCCAGAGCTGCTGTGCCCCTCTCACCCTGGGCTGCTGTCTCTCTGTATGGAACGCCCACTGTAGATGGTGCAGCGCAAGCTTCTCCAGGTGGTCTTTCCATATGGAAATGTCAGCTGCCGGGACCACCAGTCTTCTTGGAGAAAGTGCAGTTTGAGATGGGCTTCCAGTGAAGGAAGGCAGGCAGGAGACAGCTGGTTTTGGGTGAGCATGAGATCAGACATGGAGGGGGATGCTGGAGGGAGAACAGTGAACATGGAGTCCACCAGTTTTGTTTTGTTTTGGTTTTTTGAGACAGGGTCTCGCTATGTAGCTCAGGCTGCCCTTGAACTTACAGTGGTCCTCGTGCCTCAGGCTCCCGAGTGCTGGGATTAGAGGTGTGTGCTGCTATGCCTGGCATTGAAATCTGCCAGTGTGGGCCAGAGAAATGTGTCCTTGGAGGGAAAGTGAGGGAGAGAAAGTTGGGGAGGAATAGAGGAGGGATCGTAGAGCCCCTAAACACTATGCCAAAGGGTTTTCTCTTGATCGTCTGGGCAAAGGAGAATCACAAGGCAAAGAGAAGACACATGAGGCTTTTGAATGGGGTCCCCGTGTGGAAAGCAAGGGTTTGCTGTATTCCCCCAGTGTGCAAAACGAACCCAAGGGAGGCAGAGGCAGAGGGGCAGAAGGAATAGTGTTTGTAGTGATGGACAAAGCATTGGGATTGGAAAGAAAAACCAGGATGGGCAAGAATTTAACTTACAATTGTGGGAACAAAAGTCTCTTGACCTTATGGCTCACTGTGCTAATTTTCTCATCTTGAGAAGCAAGAGACATCTCAGCTGTGTTTTCAAAGCACTCTATCCACAGCTTCACTTCTTCCTATGATTCTTGTTGACTGACTTATAGATATGTGGGATTTATAATGATCTGTTCCTATGATGGGGAAGACTGAACTGAGAGCTTCTGAAATCAACTTTCTGTCCCTTCTGTGCTCCCTCCTCTCTCTAATTCTAAGAAGGTCACCTTCCTCAGAATGAAGGCTTACAATGCCGGAGACAGATAGGGACAGAGAAAACACAAAAATCTTAAATATATTTTAAAATCTTGATGGTGGGGAGAAAGGGAGTGTCACAGCTATGAGAAGAGAAAGTCAAGAGAAGTCTGTTATTGTTATAGTGCAAAGAGAATAGAAGACGTCATGAGAAACAGTAGGAAAATGGCCACATTTAGACCCATGGTTTTCAATCTTGGCTGAACATTTGAGTCACCTTAAAAACTTGATTCCAGGCCCCACCTCCCACAGCGATACAGCTGTTCTGGGAGCCAGCTGTTATTGTTGCTAGACACTTTCTGCCTAAATTAAATGTCTAATCATCTCCAGGGGAATCTTCAATGTTAAGGATGTTCATCGGAAAAATAATTGATATTAACAGTTTTTCTATTAAAATGTTTTTAAATATGTAAAAGAGAAATGTGTGCTAAGTGTTAAACCTGTACATAGTATTTCTTATGTCTTAGTAACCTACCTTTAAGAATCGTCACACCAGGGCCGGTGAGATGGCTCAGCGGCGTAAGCGCCTGCCTTGCAAGCGCGAGGGCCCGAGTTCGACTCCCGGAACCCACATACGAAAAAGGGGCCAGTGATATCGCTCAGTGGCACGGGTGCCTGTTGGCCCGCGAGGTCCTGAGGTCGTCCCCCTGGTACCCAAAAAAAAAAAAAAAAAAGAATCGTCACACCAGGGCTTGGGGTAACTCAGTGGTAGAGAGTTTGCCTAGCGTGTGCCGGGCCCCGGGTTTGATCCCTAGTACTAAAACAAAAAGTCACACCAGCCCTGAGAATGCATGTGGTTCAGAGAGCGGTATCTTCTTACAGCAATTTATTTATCTCCGTGATTATTGTTCCACATCAGTTTTTAATGCAAGCATTTATCACTCTTTTTGGACAATTTTAATAGTTCTATAAGGCCATAATTGATATATGCTGAGCTACATTTGTTTAAAGTGTACACTTTGATGAGTCCTGCTGCATGAAGACATTTGTGATACTAACAACTCAGTAAGGATGATGAACACTGTCACACCTAACAGTTTCCTCATGTGTTTTAACCCATCCATCTTCGTCCTCTCCTCTGCTGTCCTCACACAGCCACTGACCTGGTTTCCGTCACTGTAGATTAGTTTTCATTTTCTAGTTTATACGGATAAGCTTGTTCCGTGGTCACTGTTCTGGTGGGAGGAGTTGGCTTCTTTCCCTCAGCTCCATTATTTGAGATTCACCTATCTCGCTGCCTGGACCAGTCGCACGTCCTTTTTCACTGCCCAGTAGTATGCCACCGCATAGATCGGTCATGTTTGGCTTATCCGTTCCCCTGTTTGTGGACATCTTGGTGATGGCTAGTTTTTGGCTGTTAAATGTGATGAACAAGTCAGGCATGGTGTTGCACATGTGACCCCAGCACTCTGGGATGTTGGGGCAGGAGGATCACATGTTCTAGCCCAGCCTGGGCAACTCAGTGACCTATCAAGACGCTGTCTCAAAGTTAAAATAAAAAAATTTAGAAAAAGGACTGGTGGATGGAGCTCAGTGTGAAAACCCTGGGTAAAATCCCTAGCACCGGAAAAAAAAAAAAAGTGAAGAACATTTGTGTATAAGTGTGGCCTTGGAATGGTGAGTAATATAAACCATGCTCTTGGGCTGGGTGTGTAAGTCTCGGTGTGGACGTAGACTTTCTTAATGGTAAATACTTAGGAATGGAATGAATAGCTGGGTCATACTTTTTAATGTACCACCAAGCTGTTTTCCAAAGTAAACGTGCAATTTTCCATTTCTACCAACAATTTAAAAGAATTCCAGTTGCTCCACGTCCTTGCCAACACTTGGCATGATCAATCTTTTTCATTTTAGCCCCCTAGTAGATAAGTAGTGATATCATTGTGGTTTATATTTGCATTTTCCTAAAGACTAATAATGTTGAACAACGTTTCATGGGCTTATCTTCCACCCATATATCACCTGGGTAAAATGTCTATTGTAAGACTATCTTAGTCACTAATGTTTGTGTTTTTAATGCAGTATCACTCATTTTTAAAAAAGCATTGCAATATGAAATAAGTTTAGGAAACAGTTCTACCATGTCTACAAACATCTACTGTGGATGTTTGGTATGAAAATAAAGTACAATTTTTCCCACTCTGTGAGTTGTCTCTTCACTCTGTTGGTGATTTCTTTTGCTGTGCAAAAGCTTTTTAATAAGATGAGATCCCAGTTGTTGATTCTTCCAAGTATTTCCTGTGCAGTCTGGGTTTTGTTCATGAAGTCTCTGCCTACACATATGTCTTCAAGATTTCTACCTATTTTCTCTTCCAGTAGATTCAGTGTTTCTGTTTTAATATTTAGACTTTGATCCGTTTTGACTTTAGTTTAGTGCATGGTGATAGACATGGTCTAGTTTTAGTCTTCGGCATGTGGCAAGCCAGTTTTTCCAGCACTATTTATTAAAGAGGTTATCTTTCTTCCAGTGAACACATTTGGCCCCTTTGTCAAAGATAAGGTGGCTGAGTGTGTTTGTGGTTGTGTCTGCATCTTCTAATCTGTTCCACTGGTCCTCAGGTCTGTTTTATTTGCCAGTACCATGCTGATTTTGTCACAGTAGCTTTGTAGTATAATTTCAAGTCAGGGATTGTGATGCCTCCTACCTTGCCTTTGTTGCCCAGGATTGTGTGTGCTATTCTAGGTCTCTTCTGGTTCCAAATGAATTTTAGGACTTCTATCTAGAACATAGAAAGAATTGAAAAAAAAATCAGACCCCCAAATTCAAAGACCCAGTCCAAAAATGGGCATCTGAGATGAATGCATGCTTCTCAGATGAAGAAATACAAATGGCAAATAAATATATGAAAAAATGTTCAACATCACTGGTCATTCAAGAGATGCAAATTAAAACAACACTGAGATTCCATCTTACTCCAGAAAGAATGGCTATCATCAATAAATCAACAAATAACAAATGCTGGAGGGGCTGTGGGGAAAAAGGAACCCTTCTCCACTGCTGGTGGGAGTGTAGACTGGTGCAACCACTGTGGAAATCAGTGTGGAGATTCCTCAAAAAACTAGGATTGGAGGTTCCATTTGACCCAGCTATTCCCCTTCTGGGCATCTTCCCAGAAGAATTAAAAACATCATACCACAGTGATATATGTGCACCCATGTTTATAGCAGCACAATTTGTAATAGCCAGATCTTGGAAACAACCCAAATGCCCATCAACTGAGGAATGGATAGGAAAGATGTGGTATTTTTATACAATGGAGTACTACTCAGCCATAAATAAGGATAAACTGGAGACTTTTATAGGTAAATGGATGCAACTTGAGACCATACTCATAAATGAAATAAATCAGACTCACATGTGCAAACTGACTGTTTTCTCCTTTACTTTCTCCCTATGGGGAACAGAACCTTCTCCTGGCAGCCGCCTATGTTTCCGATGCCCAGTACAACAGAAATGTTCCCTTCCAGACATCCCCTCAGGCGATCAGGTAACTAAAGTGTTAAACTGTCACATGGAGCCACCTGCCCACCAGCACCTAGTACTCTTGAGGTTGAACCAAAACTCAAGACGTTGCTTCCACAGATAGTTTTGAGACAGATCCAGGGCTTGGCGCATTTGGATAAAACCCGGTGCTTTCTGTTAAGTTCCGGGAGCCTGGTGCTTTCGTGCAGAGGGCAGTCATCGACTAAGAGCAGACGAATGAGTGGCGCACCACCCTGCGAGGGGAGCCGGGGCTCTGTGCCAAGGATGTCATTGCTTTGCCTCCAGGGAGCATTGTCTTCTCAGAGTCACTTGAAGTGAAAACGAAGCCTTTTATTTCCCCCCTCAGGCTTTTTTGATGAAATCCACATTTGTTTTTTTTGTGGGAATCCACATTTTTGTCTTTCACCCTTAAGGATTGAACTAAGACCAGCATTTGGTCTAGAAAAATGGGGAAAAAAAAGCATTTCTTTTGTGTGTGTGTGTGTGTGTGTGTGTACCAGGGGTCGAACTCAGGACCTCGTGCTTGCCAGGCAGGCGCTTATGCTCCTGAGCGATATCACTGGCCCAGCATTTCTTATTATGTCTCTGAAAGCAGCAAACATCTAGTCCCTGGACGCTGCCCTCACTGTCCCTTCTGGGGACAGCGGGGCTGGGGCAGAGGTGAAGGGGGATGGGAGTGGGGTTGGAGGGTGGAGGTTGGGGCCCTTTTACACTTGATGCACGCTCACAAGAGATAAGAAAGTACCCTTTCTACCCTGACTGTTTTCTCCTTTACTTTCTCCCCATGGGAGAAGAACCCCATGACCCCCAGGTCTGTTTGGGGTCTACCATGGCAAGATGGGATAATGCACATTGTCAAATCAGCTTGGGTCACCATGCCACATAACGACAGGTCACTTTAACTGAGGTTCACCCTACATCAGTCACTGGCAAAGTCTAAAGAGTATTCTCTTTTTACTGTCTCCCAAACTCCACCTTTTTAGGTGCTCATCTTAGCCTGAGACTACTCAGAAAATGTGCTTTGAGATGTCAACATATTCTTGGTTTTTTTCTGCTAATGTTCTAGAGTATGAGCTCACTTAAATGCTGGTTCTGCTCCCTGGAACTTAAAGGAGATGTGGCTAAGCCATAGCTTCTTTATTTTACCTACACTAGTCTTTTTTATCTATTCGTTTATTTTATTTTTGTGGTCTTGGGACTCAAAGCCAGGGCCCTGCACATAGTAGGCAAGTGTTCTTATCACTGAGCTACCCTTGAAGCCCCCCTGCCTTTTTTGGACTTTCATTAGTACATGTTTGCAGTACATAATGATTACATCCACTAGAGGGGATTGGTACATGTACATAACACATTTCAATTCCCCTCTTTTCCCCCTTCCCTCTCACTTCTCTTTATAGAGAAGTTTGGGTGTTGTTAACTCCTGCCCTGTGGTTGTAACCACCTTTGTTCTTTTCCTCTCCAGACTTTACTGTTTTTATAACCACTGGACAATGCAGGTGGCCACGTACCTCTTCATCTGCGTGGACCTTTCTCTGGCCCTGTTTGAGGAGCCCGCGCTGTTCCCATTGCCTTTTGTGGTGAGCTTTGAAAGCACGAGATGTTAACCAGATTTTATCACAGATTGAGTTGGGCCCTTGTTTTCCTCAGATTTCAACAAATAAGAATTTGGTTTTATTGTTCTTGCTTGGGTTTCGAAGAACTCTGCCTGCTCGTGGGCTGATGCTTCAATTCTAGGGTGTTTTAAGGGCAGTAGAAGTTTTTGGTCTCCTGTTCATCCGAGGAAAATCAGGCAGAAAGGTACAAAGGATGTTCTAGAAGCATATTTACTTGATGTCAAATGGATGATGTCATCATAGAGCATCAATGGTGAGCCTTTTAGAGCTTTCACTGATACAAACAGCCCGCGGTGGCATGTGTGTCATGGATTCACCACCACTGTCATAAAGCGTACGAGGTGAGGCGTACCTGCCACGTTCTCAGCTTTCTTTGGAGTCAGAAACATTATTGACATTATTGATTACTAGGGGATCACTGGGGGTTTTGAGTATTGATGTGTTCATTAATTTAACAGCTAATCCAGTGGGTCTAAAAGACAAACCAATGGCCTGCTAGCGTCGATACTTGACTGTCACTTGCCTGTCTTTGTGGCTGTCATTTGCTCAGCACTTACTGTCTGCTGGGTGCTCAGACAACTTCCTCTGTATTCTCCTGAAGCCTCATAGCGCCCTTCGAGGTTGTCATCATCCCGCTTTTAAAAAAGTCCACTATCATCCCCTTTTCAACAGATGAGAGAGGTGAGCCCTAGAAAGTTTGTCTAACTTGCCCAAGGTCACTTGGCAATTGGGTAGAGATAGTCCAAGCCAGGAAACCACATGGACTCTTCTTTATTCTTCCATGTCTCAGGTATCTATTGCTGCGTAACAAACTACTGCAAAACTCCGGTGCTTACAACAGGGGTCAGAAAACTGTACCATAGGCCAGATTTGGCTGCTGCCTGTTTTTGTACAGCCTGCGCTCTAAGAATAGTGCTATAAACAGCGTTTGTTCCCCCCCTCACCCACTCACTGGTGGAAACCTAACCCACAATATGATGGTATTTAGAGGTGGGGCCTTTGGGAGGTGATTAAGTCATGAGGGTGGAGCTTTCATGAATAGGATTAGAAACCCAGCCCTTTCTGTCCCTTGTCCCTTCTGTCATGTGTGCACACAGCAAAAAGAAGGCTGTCTGGAAGCCTTCAGGAAGTGCATTCCCAGCAGAAACCAAATCTGCCAGCACCTTGATCTTGGACGTCAGTCTCCAGAACTGACAGAAATAAATTTCTGTTGTTTATAAGCTATCCAGTCTATGGTATTGGACAATTCATATTTTGTGGTGCAAAGGGGTGAAAACCGGAAGCATGGTTCATGGGAGGCCACCAAGCAACATCCCCCACACTTCCATGTGATAAAGATTCTGCAGGTCGTGAATTCTCTGGATAGGTTTTTAGCCTAGTGACTCCTTACAAGCACAATGTCTGCAGAGGCAGAGCCATGCTCCACAGGCCCAGACTGAATGTCGCCTGTCCCTCCCTAGAGCTTTCCCGGCCCAGCCAAGGTGGGAATTCCGCAGAGTGTTCGTCTCAGCCACTTGCCTTTCCTGTGTTATTGGTCACAAGCAGCTTCTGGGTTGGCCCCGTGTTTTCCCAGTGCTCCTTCAGCCAGTGTTTCTGCTGAGTCCCCAAGTCAAATGTGTCATGGGGCGGGGGTGCCTGTGACCTCATTCCAGCATTTCCACATAAGTCTCATTTTGAGCAGGGTGTTTTGGAATTGCCCCAGGTCTGCAAGCCCTTCACAGCTGGACAGGCCGACAGCGAGAAGATTTGCAAGGCGCTGCAGTCCAGGACCCATCAGGGGTGGAGGTCGAAGGAGATGACTGTGTCACCTACAGCTTTCAGGCCCGGAGCCAGCCCCTTCCTTCCTGTCCCCAGAAAGTCTCTTCCCTCCAGCCTCAGCCCAGACCTTTCCCTCTTTCTAGCTTAAGCCAAGGTGGCCCTTTCACCATCTCTTCCTACTTTGGTGCCATCTTCTCCTTATTGGTAGAGGAAACTGCCATCACTAGGGAGTGTTCCTGGATTGTCATGGCAACCACCGGGACATCACAGGCTTCAGTCATGGGCCACAAGGGGGGCTGGGACTCTGTACCTGTGGAGGGAACTGCTCAGGACTTACACTGGGTCTCAGTGGCCCTCCCCCTCTCTGCTCACCAGCCAAGCTCAGGCAGCAGGGCTGCAGTGGCTGTGTTGTTTAAGGAATGACCCCTCCCCATATCCAAACACACTTCAGGGAGTATCTTAGTCCGTTTTCTGTTACTATAACAAAATGTTGGAGACAAGGTAATTTATAAAGAATAAAAGTTTGTTCAATTCATGGAGGCTAGGAAGTCCAGTAAAATTGAAGGACCTGGTCCTTGGAGGGAACAAGGCAGGAAAGGTAGGTGGCAGTGGGAGGGGGTCATGAGAAGATGACAGTGCAGCCTTCCTGTGACAGGACCCCGAGCTCAGTGCTGTCCTCTCCTTGCAGGCCACCGCCCTAGCAGAAGTGCTCTGCCTGGCTGCTTTCTCTGCGAGGCTGGTGCACTTTGCAAAAGTCACTCCTCAGATGGTTTTCTGGAAGGACACGAAGAACATCTGCATCATGGTGACCATTGTGGTGAGTGTGCATTGCCGTGCCTGGGGGCATTTATGATCAAAGGCAGAAACTGGGGAGAAAAAGAATTGATAAATTTGTTTTTGTTAAAGCGACACCTTGCTATCGCAAACCCCGGAAGTAGGGTATAGCTGCAAGCAGACCTCAATCCCAAGGGCAAATATGGCCAAAAGTGACCGTGTGGGTATTTTAATGCTTCCAAACTAGAGAAAAAGAAAAGACAGATGCTCTAATAGAAAAATGAGCTGAGAAATGGGAAGCCAACTCATAAAAGAAGGAATACAAGAAAGACGTTTAACCAAACTAATTAAACAATATAGATCAACACAATACAATACCACATATTTGCCTATAAGAAAATGTCAGCAAGACTGAGAGAAAGTGAACCTTATACCTTATTAGAAAAAGAAATAAGCTGTTATTTCTAGAAGGCTGCTTGGCAGTTCTTTCCCTTTTCTTTCTCCCCCTTCCTTCCTTCTGGCCACCCATCCGTAGTACTGGGGATTGAATTTAGGACCTGTGCACCGAGTTACATCCTCAGCCCTTTTTGTTTTTATTATTTTATTTTATTTTATTTTTGTGGGTACAGGGGGTCGAACTCAGGACCTCGCGTGCCAGCAGGCGCCCGTGCCGCTGAGCGATATCACCGGCCCCTTTTTCGTATGTGGGTTCCGGGAGTCGAACTCGGGCCCTCGCGCTTGCCAGGCAGGCGCTTACGCCACTGAGCCATCTCACCAGCCCCTGTTTTTATTTTTCAGACAGTCTTACTAAGTTGCACAGGCTGGGCTTGAACACTTGATCCTCCTGCCTCAGCTTCCCAGAGGGCTAGGATTATAGACTTGCACCACGTGCATGTTCTGGGGGTAGTTCCTTTCAAAAGCCTTACATGTGCACTTACTTGCACTCTGGACTTCCATTCCTGGGAGTTTATTTTTTAAGAAAGAAGGACACATTTAAAGATTTAGCCACAAAGTTTGTGGTGGGTGAGCTGTATGTAATATTGAGAAATTAGAATCAACTCAATTCCTTGACCATAGATACAATAGGAAAGTATGAAATAAAGTGTGACATGTCCATGCAGCCCTTTAAAATGGTGTTAAGGGCACATATATGTCTGTAATCAAGGAGAGATGCTTATCAGCAATGAAGTAAAAAAAAGCAGGGGGCAGTATAGTTGGATCACATTTTGGTTAAAAAGAAACAGTGGCACTGGGGGTGTGGCTCAGGGACAGAGCCTTTGCTTCCCTAGCACACATGGGATCCTAGGTTTGCTCTGCAGCACTGCAAATGACAACAACAAAACAGAGAAAAGAAAGAATGAATTATACAGTGGTACCTTGGTTTACGAACTTAATTCTTTCCATGACTCTGGTTGCAAACCGAATAATTGTGAACCAAATCAAATTTCCCCATAAAGTCAACATTGAACCTAACCATTGAATTTGATTTGGTATTCATAGAAAAACCTAGAAGGCTACAGTATGTGCCAAGCAGAGGATGCATTCTGAGTCACTCATGCAGTGAGCAGAGAGGCCCTTCAGCTTTCAGAGGAGGTGTTTTTGTATTAACACATCAACACTCCCGAGCCGTAGTTCTTTGCGGCTGTTCCCTCGCGATGCTCTTTCCAGAGCATCATCCATTCGCAGGCTCCACGAACACTCTTGGGGTGGAGGTCCCCATGTTGCCTCTGGTATTGGTTCCCCCGTGCGGTCCTTTGCTCTGTGGACATGGCTTGCTGGTCACTCCACATCAGTGTTTCAGAGAGCAAACCCACTCTTTTCTTCCCAAACAGCTCCCTGGCCATTTCCCCTCTGTCCAGAGGACTTTCTCCCTCATCACCCATCTCCAGAGTCCTCGTCGTGGCCCCCTCCCTTCTCTCCTATGCCTGCTTCCCAGCTCCGCTCAGGACACCTCTCATACCATGTGCTCCTCCTTCTCTTCCTGCTCACCTGCTCTGGTTCCTGCTCTGGGCTCTCGTTGTCTCTCAGCTGCACACCAATCCTCTTGTCATAACGTGGTCCAGGTCCTGTCACCTCCACCTACCTCAGCCACTCCAGCCCCAAATCACCAATCTATACATTTTAGATTAATTCTTCAGAGGCAGACTTCAGATCCTGTCCCTCCCTTGCTCAAATGTCTGTGAGCTCCTTGGGCTGTTGAGGGCAGTGGCGCCACCAATTTCTGCACATGTGTCTCCCACGCTGTCCTTCACACCAGCCTGCTGGGCTGCCTGCTGCTCCCGCATTCCCCTGCTCAAGGTCCTTCTTTTGCCTGCAATGTCCTCTGTGTCTCTTGCCCTCTCTCTAAAGATTTGCTTGAACTTCCTTTCCTCATTGGCAGAGCCCTCAGAATATGGGGAGTAGCTACCTTTTCCTGATTTCTAGAAATATCTTCATCTTCCGTGACTAAAAACTATGCAGGCACATGTGGTCTGGGGTGGTACCTGTGACCATGCGCTTGGGTTCCATCCCTAATGGATTGCATAAGAGAACTGTAAAAAACACAAAAACAAAAAGTGTGTGTGTTGAGGAGCTATTTTTGGAAACCCAAAAACCTGGAGTCTGTAAGATAGAAAAAGAACGACCTTTACCCTTTGTGCCCCTACAGCCTGCTGCAAAGCAGGAGTCAGGGCGCTCTGAAGTTGCCGCCTCTTGTCTTCGGAGACATCTAGCCCGTGGGGAGGATGCACCTTAAAAACCCGAGTCAGTGCGCAGGACTCCCTGGCTTCAAATCACCTGGCTTTCCATCCCCTAGCAGAGAAAAGCCAGAGTCCTTGTTGTGGACACAAGGACGTGAGTCTCTTCTCACTGTCCTATTGGTCCCTTACTGGCTTCGTGGCACTGCAAGCCCCGGAGTCCTCCCTCTTTTCCCACCCTCCACCTCGCCCTGGTACAGTGTAGCCCAATGCTGTGACGCCCCACATGGCCCAACCCTTGGCCGTGTTTTCTCCAGGGCACGCCCTGCCCCAGGATGCAGAGGACATCTGTGGTTGGTTCTGTTCTTGCCCCAAGCACCTTCTGTCCCTGCGGAGCCACAGCATGTGTAGACCCAAGGAGCCCCTGCGCATGTGCACAATGGCATCTGCTACAGAGGGGCCTCACTCCCTTGCTCCCTGGAGTCCTTATTAGGAAGACTTCTATGGTTCCCCCAAATGCTGGAAATTAGACCTGTCTTTCTGGCCTGGCCCTGTCTTTGGGCCTTGTCACTTCTGCTGCTTCCCTTTGCCCCAGCTCCCAGGACCCTCTGCTTTTCAAACTCGCCAGCATGGCTCCTTCCCATCCCGTCTTACTATGTCTTCTAGCCCTGGCTCTTGCCCTTTCTGAGTTTTATCTTTTCAAAGCTCTGCGCTGTAAGATCACATCAAGTAGTGCCTCCTCCACGAAGCTCTCCAGGTGTCATAACCCTTGGTGATCTGCCCAACGCTGCTCCCAGGGGCAGCCACACCAGCTCCTTCCACCTGATGCCCGGAGTTTCTATGCTGTTTCTCCACTGTGGTGGGTGATCCTTGCGGGGTCTCCCTGGATCTTCTGTGTGTTACCACCAAAGGGGCTAAATTCAGGTTGTTTGTGATGGTAGATTATTCTTTCTTACTTAAAGATTTCCAAGCTACACTAGGCCAGTGGTGGGGAACCTGTGGCACGCGTGCCGCAGCGGGCTGTTTGTTATCATTGAAAGCTCTGAAAGGTTCGCCATCACTGCCAGGCTCTTCTTCCCCCCCCCCACCCCGCATGAATCTTTTGCTTACAGACCTGATGTTAATAAGGTTTCTGGGGCTGGGGATGTAGCTCAGCGGCGCGGTGCCTGCCTGGCATGCGCGAGGCCCTGAGTTTGATTCCTGGTACCAAAAAAAAAAAAAAAAAAAAAAAAAAAGAAAAAAAACCCCCAAAGGTTTCTGTATTCCAGGTATTCTTATCTCTGTTACTAGGCTAGAAGTCCTCTCTTTTACATGTCAAAGGAAAGTAAAGTTCAGTAGGACGCAGCGTGGACACAAGTGGCAATGTGACGAATAGTGAGGGTGTGGGCACCTGCGGTCTGGCTTCCAGTCCCAGTTTTGCTCCCTTCCCAGCTGTGTGATCAGAGGCCATGTGATTACCCTCTCTGTGCTTCAAGTTCTTCCATCCAGGAACAGAAGCGTGCTGAAGCTAAACTGACGTAACTACAGAAGGTGCTTTTTATACTGCATAACACATAGTATGGACCTCAGATGCTAGCTATGATTAATGTTGTATTGCAAAAGTAGAATTACGCTGTTTCTGAAACTTGCTATTTTATGTGACATGCTGATTCCCTTGCTAGCTAGGTAGGTGCGCGTCCACATCATCGCTTCTCTGTCCTTTGGTTGCGTGGTTCTGATGTCTGTCTCCTGTGTCTCTTGCAGGTGACCTTGATTGACCTCATTATCTATGGGTCCCTGGAAGCCGTTCACATCCACAGCGTTAGATGGACAAGAGCCTTGAGGCCGGTCTTCCTAATTAACTTCCCTGAAAGTCGTCAGGTGAAGATATGATTTAGGATGCACAATGGTTCGGTCTTTTGGTTTTTACAGAGAATTAACTGACTTCTCATGAATGAATGAAACTTTGTCTCCCTAGATCCGAAGGGCTTTCCGAAGCATCCGGAACACTCTGCCCGACATCCTTTATGTCTTCCTCCTGTTCCTGTTCAGTGTGCTTATGTTCTCCCTGATGGCCCTGAAGCTTTTTGGGGACAGGTGAGCCCACTTCCCTGAAAGATTCTGCCTGCGAATCTCCCATATTTGGGTGAAGCCATAGCCTGCAGAATCTGCCACCAGATGCTATCTCCCTTGTTCCGTACTCCAGAAGTGCCCTTGAGAGGGGAAGGTGTATCAGAATAAACATTTAACTTATGGGTGTGGTTTCCACTTTGTGTTTTTGGTTCCTGTTTAGGGGGCTGAAAACAGCTGAAGGAGCTCCTTACTTCACGAATATTCTGGAAATAGCGTTTGAGCTCTACGTGCTGGTCACTACAGCGAACAACCCTGACGTCATGTATGTGCCCCCCAATCCGTGTTCATGGATCTCTGTTACTGTAACAGAATTCATTATTAAAATCAGCTGTCAGGGTGGGCATGTAGCTCAGTGGTAGAGCACTTGCCTCACATGCAAGAGGCCTTGGGGTTCCATCTGCAACACTGCAAAAATAAAACAGAACAAAACAAAAAACCAAAAAGCAGCTATCTCCCGACACTAGCAGGACTGAGAGAGGGAAAAATGTGATTTTCTGCTTAGTTGTGTTCATTGTAAAAATATCGAAGAGTATAAAATTTTATACAAATGATAGCCTACCCTATTTAAAACTAAATTTAGATGAATTCTTTGAAAATTGAAAGCAACGGGAGATGTCTCTTAAGATTCAGCTCTTAAATAGTGGATCCCATTTCCTATTCTGCAATCTTCTCTAAGTGTTTTGTTTTGTTTTGTTTGAGGCAAAGTCTTGCTATATAGGCTGGGCTGGGCTTGAACTCACTCACTATGTAACCTCCTGCCTCAGCCTCCTCACTCAGCAAGGTCCCGGCGCTGCTGTGTTCTCCTGGGTCTTTCCCTCTGGACCTCAACTGCCAGCCATGCTGACACCCACGACATAGTCCCTCCTGTAGGAAATCCGGTTTCCATTAAAGGTGGTCCCTGCTTACGCTTCTTGTCCTGCCACAGGTGCTCACAACACCCCTTTCGTGCTCCCTGTCCCAGGGTGCGTAGATATTTATCGGTCAACCCAGCCAAGGCTATCCAGTGTCTTGCAGGCTCCTGAGTGTAAGGACCCCAAGCCATACTCCTGGTTCTTTCTAATTCTAGGGAGGTGGCTCTCCCTCTACGTCTTGACTTTCTTATTGTAAAGTAAAAGAATTAGGGTGGGCAAGGCCCAATCCATTTTGAACACTGGCACCTCTATAAGACACAGAAGTTTCAGAAGGGTAGATTTGGAGTGAGCTGTTCAGCCACAGGGACGGTGATGGTTTTAAGGCCCCAGGGCACCATATGGGACAGTGAGAGTGAGAGATACGAGGCACCTCGTGCACAGTAATTGTGCTTGTGGGTGTGGCCTGTGGTCACCCTTGTGTGTACTGTGGAACCAGGGCATGAAAAATCATGACACATAGTCATTTCCTTCCAGGATGCCTGCCTATAACTTCAGTTGGTGGTATTCCTTGTATTTCATAACCTACATCATCATCAACACCTACATCTTCATGTCCGTCTTTCTGGCCGTGGTCTACAACAACTACAGGAAGCACTTAAAGGTAACACGCGTGAGCTTGGGGTCGGGGGTGGACGTGTCTGGGCCGGGCACAGTGGCAGGGATGGGCAAATGC
The DNA here is from genome assembly GCA_028451465.1 of Erethizon dorsatum. Classification (NCBI taxonomy): domain Eukaryota; kingdom Metazoa; phylum Chordata; class Mammalia; order Rodentia; family Erethizontidae; genus Erethizon; species Erethizon dorsatum. The sequence goes on from CM051824.1 coordinate 9,886,788, forward strand.
ACTCACTAACAATGTGGAAGTGTCCTCCCCCGCTTATTTGGGTGGATCAGAAGGCTTGTTTAGCACCCTGCTTCCTTCTGCTAAGCAGGGTGTTTCTTTGCCTGTCTTCATGATGGGTCTGAGAAGACCCCAAGGACAAAGGATGTAGCCACTTTTGTTCCGCAAAATCCTTGGCATTGTTGTTGCTCTTAATGCATCTAATGGTTCCAGGATATTTGCCACATTTGTGTGGGGTTGGGGGCTGGAATATTCTCCAAGCTTCCAGGTCCTTTCCTCACTAGGGGCAGGGAGAAAGCTGGGGAGAACTACAGTGTTTGCAGTTAAGGAGAAACAGGTGGTGGAGCTGAGTTTCAGATCTGGCCAGTCTGGCCTTCAGAGGAGTCTGGTTCTGTCCAGGCACCTTGGATCTGACCCTGAGGCCAGGCCTCCTCCGGCCTCTTCCTTCCTCTGACAGGAGAGGCCATTCCCAAGGGTCTGGTGCACCTCGTCTGTCTTTCACTGCTGGACGGAACTGTCGCTATGCCTCCCCTCTCCAAGGAAGTGTATTTTTGAAATACCCTGGGAAATTAGTCCTCTGCAACATGCATCACCTGGAAACGCATGTGCTTCATGTGCCCAGCACCATCCATGTTCTCGAGTCAGCAACAATTAGTAGCCAGCCCTTGCCCTTTAAGAATGTACAGTCTAGCTGTGCAGTCTGTTAGGTGATGATGACACCGGGTGACAGACTTACAGGGAGCAGTAGGAGTGGGCGTGGAGGCTGGACAGCTGGTTATAACCCGAGGAAGGCTGTTGAGCTTCCCCTGTACTGGAATATTCCTTGTGGTCTGGCCAGACGGCAGCCCAGGCAGGCCCCAGCTGTCCTTCTGCCTGGGACTACTTTTAGCCTTGTTTCACTTCCTGACTTTCTCCTCCTCTTCCTCTCTTTCTGTCCTGACTCAGTGATAGCTCTCCCTACCCTCATCTCTGTCTGTCTTCTCAGCAGCACACCCCGTCTCCTTCCTTTCTGGAATCTCCTCCCTGCTGGGCAGAGTGGAGTTTGGAGCTGTCTGCTTCCTGTCACTCTGCTTCTTGCCACACAGATTTTCCTTCAAGGGCTCCCTCACTGCAACTTGGTAAGGCAAGTGTTGCGGACACAGACAGGGGCTAGACCTGGAGTTGGGGGGATTATGCCCCTTGCTTATTAGCAGACCCTTCTGAGACGTCTCCTGGCTCCTCCATGACTTCGCAATGTTCGGGGGGGCGGGGAAGAAATGGCTCATCTTTGAATCTTTCTCTTAAAACACCCAACTCTTTTTTAAAGAATGAGATTCGCAAACTGGTATACCTGAAACGTCACAAGATGATAGAGGCGTTCGACATTCTGAAAGTCAAGGTGGGCACGGAGTTTGTGGTAAAGGAGGCCACGTGGAAGCAGCTGGCCAAGGTGGTGGCGCCAGACATCAGCAGCTCCCACCTGGAGCTCCTCCTGAGGATCTCCGACGAGGGACAGCTGGGCTTTGTGGGTAAGACGCCTTCCCTGTGCCTCCAGCAGTACCACAGGCATCCCCAAGTCCACGGATGCTCAAGTCTCTTATATAAAATGGCTCAGTGTTTTGTACAACTCACACATATCCTCCCATCATCTCTAGATTACTTATAAAACTTTTTAAAAATTTATTTATTTATTTATTTATTTATTTATTTTTGAGACAGGGTCTTGCTATGTAGTCCAGTCTGGCCTTGAACTCACTATGTAGCCCAGGCTGACCTCAAACTCATGGCGATCCTCCTGCCTCAGCCTCCTGAGTGCTGGGATTATAGGCATGTGCCACCATGCCCAGCTTATAAAACTTGATATAGTATAAATGCTATAGTCATTATACTATATCATTAGGGAGTAAAGACAAGAAGGAAAGGTCTGGACATGTTCAGTGCAGAAGCACCCCCGCCCATATTTTTGGTCCATGGTTGGTTGAATCTGCAGATGTGGAACTTATAGAAAATGAGGGCTGACTGTATTTAAAATTTTTGTTTAGATTAGCAAACACAGCCCAGGTCACCTGACTCTAATTGCTGGCTCATGGTTGGAGTCACCTGAGTTGTGATGTTTGTAGAGTAAATGAGGTCAAGACTCATCTAGTTTGAGAAGGAAATTCATCAGTCATGGATTATTTTCTAGCTCCATCGATGTGGCAGGAAGAAAGTGCCAGTGGGCACCTGGCTTATCAGACTTCTTCAGGGTTTTACCTTTAGGAACCAGCAGTGTCCATTTAAGTATCATCACCAGGGCAACCCTGTTTTTAAGGAAGAAAAGCAATCGGATTGGTTGACTTTGTGGATGGAATGTTACATTTCACGGGGTGCAGTGATACTTTCTGGTGGGTATTGTCCCAGGAGACTCCTTGGTTAAGAACACTTTCAAAGACAGTTTTAATGACAGCAAGCCGAACAAGATCTTAAGTAGTCTAGATTACTTATAAAACTTTTTTTAAAAAATTGTTATTTATTTATTTATTTTTGAGACAGGGTCTTGCTATGTAGTTCAGTCTGGTCTCACTATGAAGCCCACTATGAACTCACTATGTAAACCAGGCTGACCTCAAACTCATGGCAATCCTCCTGCCTCAGCCTCCTGCTGCTTCACAGCGGTCTCATCTCTGTGCAGGCAGGGGATGGCAGTGCATCCAGGAAACTTCCCATGTTCCCCTTGGCCAGCAGCTGCAAAGACAGGTGGATTCTAAGGCCACACACTGGAGTTCTGTCAGTACTGGAAGTGCTGAAACATAAATCTAGTGATAACCTGAGAAACATAAAACTCTTAATAAGAGTAGAAAGACAGGTATAATACAAATACTACACAAGTATTATTTTTTCCTTAGTGATACTTGTTTTTTGTGGTTTCAAATCTTTTAAAAAGTTATTTCTTACATGACAAGTAGTCACATAAAACGTAAAAATTATGCACATGTATGGGGTACCCTGCGATGTTTTACTACATGTATACATTGCATGCTTTGTAATTTTTAACAGAGACTATGAGGCAAATAATATGGCATCTGCAACAAGGGGGGCTGACTGTAGTCCCTGGGTCTGATATTGCTCACAGTTTGTTTTTCTAAATCGAGTTTTCCTGCACCATGGTCACGCTCATCGTGTGCTGTCTGTGCCTGCTTTCGTGCATAATGGCAGAATCGAATAGCTGTGACAGAGCCTGTATGGCCTGCACAGCCTAACGTACTAACTCTTGGGCTTTTTGTTCCAAGAGCTCCCGATGCCCAAGCTACGACATTAAGCAGCAGATGGGTGCAAATTCCTTCTTCACACAGAACTACTACGGTCTTGATTTTCTTTGGTCTTTTTTGTTTCAGTGAATCTTCTGGGTTAAAAGTTATGGATCCAGGGAGACTGAAGGATTCCCTGTTGATTTGAGGCTATTTAGTGGCCAAGGATTTGGGCTGGATTCCTGGCAGTGACCCTGGTAGGTCACCTTGAACCCTAGTTATGGTCATCATCACAATGACTCCATAGCCTTCGTTGTGGCGCTCATGTGACCCAGGTCCCTGGATCCTATTGTGCATGTCACCCAATCCTCCGAGGCCGCCCTTCTGCCCAAGTGGCTTTTGTGTCTGGCTGTTAAGATGTGTAGGTGTGTTTTTCTTCTAACTCTGAAGACCTGGAACCTCAATAGCTTCTAACATATCTAAGTGTGTTTTTCACCCAACTTGATGGACTCGCACTCTTCCGTGTTCCTGGGACTGTATGGCATCCACAGAAAATAGCACCCTGAGTGTTCCATGCCACTCAAGACCTTGTCTGGGTCAGGCCGCACTCTGACAAGGCCAAGGCCTTTTCCTTGCTGGGTGTCTGTTGGTGGCAGTTCTGCAACTTCTTTCGTGCATAAGCACACCATAAACCAAAGCCGCCACCTGTGCACCCATGGTTCTTTGCTTATTTCTGACAGAAGTGGAGGCCTGGGAAGCTTCCATGAACTCTAAGCAAGAAGCTTTCTCTGTGTTCAAAACATCTGCCCCAGTCTTTCACAGTTGTCTTGATTTGCACCAGCACTGTGTTTCAGTGGCTTTCTTGAGAGTTTCGGAAACATTCAATTTAGTTTTCAGAGAAGTAGCAACAGTGTTTGTGCATTCTGATTTCATTCGTTGATATGATATTTCTTTGATAATATGTTGTACCCACAGTTCATACATAAATAGCTTTGGAAGCTGGCCCTGTGCCCTGGCTGGTGGGATAGCTCCCTGGCGTGGTTGGGAATAGCCTGCTGGACCCGGGGAATCCAGCAGGTCTGGAAACCAGCGGCTCTGCAGTTGGGCAGGGCCTGGTGGCTCAGGAAAGCACCCACTGTACTTTGGCGTGGGTGGTGGGTGAGCTCCTATGGACGCCATGGGTTTGAGAGTCCCTGGGAAGGGGGCAGGGAAAAGGGGTGGGCAGAGCAGAAGGCAGCAGCTCAAACAGAAGGGTATGGTTTTTGTGTTTGAAGGCTTTGTAGAGAAGAAGGGAAAGTGAGCCGAGGTTGAAAAGCTGGGTCAGGGCGGGCACTGAAAGCAGCGATGGACCATGTGAAGAGAAACACAGGGTGGAGGGCAGGGAGTGAGTTGGTAGCATGTGTAAATTAGCAGAATCCCACAGTGCTACCTTGCGGTGGCTGAGGGTCTGAGTAAGTGCAGGCCTGGGGGGAGGCCTGGGGATCACCTGGCTCTGCCCTCACTGGCTGCTTGGCCTTGGGCCTTCACCCTTTGGAGGAGGGTTTAGTTTTTTGGCTGTAAAATGCAGAGCTGAGTTTTCCCTGACTTGGCTTTACCCTCTGGACCTTAGTGTCACCGTGGCCATGGGTGGGGGCGTCATTTTCTCATTGCAGACAAAATGAACTTTCTCCGCCTGGCTGACCTCCTCAACATCCAGGTGGTCACCATCAACCTCAGGAGACACCCGCTGGAAGCCTGGGTGCCGCGGGTCTACCAGTCGTCCCCGAGCCTCTTGGTCCAGAGGGTGGTTCGGCACAGGCAAGTGAGACGGGCGGGCAGTTTCCTCCCCAGCTGCTCTGTCGCTGCCATCTGGACGGAGCGTGTCTCATCCACAACCCCCTCACTGCTTGCAGTTGCTAAGGGAGGCAAGGGAAGGGCTCTGGACACTGTGTTTGGCCTTAGCTACAGGAACAGGCTTCTAAGCTATGCTTCCTTTGGGATGTTTCCTAAGATGCTCGACGACCGCAGACTAAATGCACTCTCTGAGCCAGGGCAGCCGACCACACTGAACTCAGGAGATTCCGCCCTCACCAGAATAAATATGAAATTGGTATCGAACATGGCACTTTGGTTTTGAGAAGTATATGGTCAGAATTCATGAGTTAGCATTGCTGGAAAGATTGTTAAGGAGGCTGGTTCATTCTTTTACTTTCAAGCAGGCAGATGGCTTCCAGAAAGAGCTATTTATCCTGGTTTGAGACTTTCTTTTTAATATGTGGTCCTACAATGCCCCATCAGTTGACGCTCATTCTAGCCATGGTGGCCTTTTGCTTTCTTTTTTGTGGGTACCGGGGGTTGACCTCAGGACCTCGCGCGCCAGCAGGTGCCTGTGTCGCTGTGCGATATCACCGGCCCTTTTTTTGTATGTGGGTTCCGGGAGTCGAACTCAGGACCTTGCGCTTGCCAGGCAGGTGCTTATGCCGCTGAGCTATCTCACCAGCCCTTTTTTTTTTTTTTTGCATTTAATGTTTCAAAAAAGTGAACAGGGCTGGGCATGGTGGTGCATGCCTATAATCCCAGCACTCTGGAGGCTGAGGCAGGAGGGTCGCTATTAGTTTAAGGCCAGCCTGGGCTACACAGTGAGTTCAAGGCCAGCCTGGACTACGTAGCGAGACTATCTCAAAAACAAAAACAAAAACTGAAGTCCCTGACACAGGTAAATATCCCCTTTTGCTGCTTGTATTTCTTATTTATCAAAGCCCTTTATGTAGAGGTGCTTTTCTGTTAATCCTGACATTGATCTTCTGCTGTGCTTCATGTAGGGAAAGTTACTGTGTCTGTATCTCCCCGGAGTGCTGGGCCCTGGGTCTGCAGCACACAGTGAACCCCGGGATTCAGGGGGTTCCTCTTCCTGTAGCCATGCTCCGGGCAGGGATCCCTGGGGCACAGAAGATGGCACTTGAGCCACCCAGGGGAGCCTGGTCTAGGACTGGAGTGAAGTCGGGACCCAGCTATCATGCTTTGTTTACCCATCTCGTGTCCCAGCTTGGTGAGGAAGATGGACAGGCCAGTCCCGCGGGAGGCTGGTGTGCGTGAGGGCTGAAGGGGCTTTCAGCAGCTTTCTTAGCTGGGGGTGCGCATTTTCCGGGGACCACCCTGTGTTGACCCCAGATCTTCTCCCTGCCCCTGATTCTTTCTAAGCTTTCCTCTGAGCAGATGCCGACCCCAAGGAGAACCTGGGAAGACAGCTTTTCTCTCCTCTTCCCTCACTGTTCTCTCCTTTTCTCCTGGAGAGAAGGGCTGCACCGAGGGTTGCGGGAGGCAGGTGAATTTCAAGGCTTAGCTGTGCCGGAACCTCCATAGATGAGGACTCTGCGCGCGCGCGCGTGTGTGTGTGTGTGTGTGTGTGTGTGTGTGTGTGTGTGTGTGTGCACCGTGTGCTGGGTGGATCCAGTATTCATGACGTTGTAAGGAAATAAACTGGCCCTGGCGGGGCATTGAACAGACTCATGTGCTTTTACTGAAACGTGGGGTGACAGGATCTCTCTTATTTCCTTTCCTGCCAGGGTTTTTGTCTGGGCGTATGATGTCATCATTCTAATCAATGCCATATTCATTGCTGTGGATGAGAAACACCCCTTCATTTCCCATGCAGAATGGCTTTTCCTTGCTCTCTATATTATTGAGATCCTCCTGAAACTGTACACGTATGAGCCCAGAGCCTATTTTGGAAGGAAGCAGTTCTGGAACTGGTGAGTGGTGCCCTGAGGAGGAGAGAGATTGTCAGGGCCAGGAGAGGGGACTTCCTGTCACAGCTGTGGGCCTATGGTGGCAGTCTCCAAGCTCCATCTGCCGATTTGGAGGCCTCTTATAATGATATCTTGGGGACAGGGAACATCTGGTTCAGTGAAAGCTGTTATTCATGATGTAAGTTGAGACTGACTGTAGCTAAAATTAGAATGATGGACCATGGGATCTTTGACTTGGTAAGGATCTTTAAAAAGAGGAAAACAAGTCAAGCATGGTGGCCCACACCTATAATCCCAGCACTCTGGGAGATTGAGGCAGGAGGATCACAAGTTGGAGTCCAACCTGGGCAAATTAGTTACTTAGTGGGACCTTGTCTCAGAATAAAAGAAGAGCTTGAGACGCAGCTCAGGGCAAAGGCCCCGTGTTCAGCCTCCAGCAGCAAAAAACAAAGCAAAACAAAACACCAGGAAAACAAGCAAGTGTGGTAGCGCATCCTGTAATCCCAGCACTCTGGAAGGCTGAGGCGGAATGATCGCATGTCTGAGCACAGCCTGGGCAACTAAGTGAAACACTGTCTCCAAAGAAAATATTAAAAAAGAGGCTGGGGATAGAGCTCAGTGCAAAGGTCCTGGGTCCAATCCCCCAATACCAAAGCAAGCAAGCAAGCAAGCAAGCAAACAAACAAAACCCAATAAAACAAAACAACAACAAAACAAAAAGCCAAGAAGGTTAAAAAAAAAAAAAAAAAAAAAGACAGCAAATCGTTTTTCTCTACTCTTATAACACTTCTGACACCGAATGTGTGAGATTTTTCCTCACACCAACCAATTGTCTAAATAGATGTTCTACAATTCAATTCAATTCTGACACTGTCTACCTAGAGTTAGTGTTAGGATTACAAGGATTTTAGGAGTGCTGGCTAGGAACTCCAAGCCAAAGATAAAGACCAAAGATGTATTTCTGTTGCCACAGTCTTAGAACAGTCAATGTAGGGAGGCAATTCCTCCCATAGCTTCCTCAGCCCCTCCCTTATCGCTGGTCAGAAACCTCAGCCACAAAGGTACAAGTCACAGGCCTTAGATTCTGCCCAGTTTGTGAGGGCCGGGTCTCTGGGATCACCGCTCTTGTTGCAAAGTGCACGTGGCCAAAGAGGAGCTGGTCAGTACTGTGTAGTATTTTCTTGTTCTTTGACACCATTGTTAGAGTGAAAAGTCATGACATGATGAATTTCATCTTCAATTAAAAAGTTACATGCACGCCGGTGAGATAGCTCAGTGGCATAAGCGCCTGCCTGGCAAGTGCGAGGTCCTGAGTTCGACTCCTGGAACCCACATACGAAAAAAGGACCGGTGATATCGCTCAGCATCATGGGCGCCTGCTGGTGCGCAAGGTCCTGAGGTCGACCCCTGGTACCCACAAAAAAAAAAAAGGTTACATGCATTTAATAAAATTAGTACCAACAGTGTATTCTGAAATCAGATCAAGTATCCTTACAAGCGTACTCCCTGTGGAAGATGAAGTGATATGAATTAGCTGATTCTTACAAATTCCTCTGGACGAACCTTTGGAACATCAGTGGATAAAAATTGGGTTGTCCAAACATAATGTTTTTGTTTTCATAGTCACTGTCCAAAAAATTTCAGAAATCAGTTTTTGGCTGGATCATTGCTTTGCATAAGATACCAGACACAAAGTTTTCTTGGAGCCCATCATACCCTGAGCTTGACAGGTCTTTCCTAGATTCCTAACCGACTTCGCTTTTGCTCGTTAGGTTTGACATGCTGATCATCGTCGCAGCTCTAGTGGCCACCGTGGCCAATGCCACCATTGAGTCAGGTCAGTGCCACCAGCTCTTGGCTTCACCACCTGCCAGGATGGGTATCTGATCAGTAGTCCTGTTGAACATCCACCGTGAACTAAGATTTAGAGGCCAGGGAGTGGGACCACCAGAGAATTATTAAGAAAGTTCCAAGTTCTTGAGAGGGGGGCTTTATTTGTGTTTAGCTGTGCAGTATTTTAGAGATTTCGTTTGTAGGATGGCATCACCTAAACGCTCACCCGGTCGTGTCTTCAAAACTGGGCCTCTGTCTTAGGGCTGACCTTCTGCCTGCATTGAACTCCCACCAGGTTCCAATCGTAGCAGCAGTTTTGCATTCTCCCTGCCCACCACCCTCTTGTCTCTAACCTCCTCTGGCTCTACCCTCCCCCAACCCCATACCTACTTCTTCCTGCTGACAGTAGGTAGGATTAGTGGACGTGGTGTAGCTTCTGAACATTATGAGATGAATTCTGGGGAAAGAAAAGCTTGTTGTGATGTGTTCTGTGTGACCGGATCCACAGTCACTGCTTAAGGACGAAGTCCACACCTGCACACGTGGTTCTTCAGCTCTGGAGCCTGGGGTAGGGGGAACGCTCAACTTCCACACTGCCTGGCTGGGCTTTGCCTTGCAGAGGTAGTTTGGGATTCAAGACGGCACATACTTCCTCATAGCTCGGAGACGTTACCCTGTTATTTTAATTTGGGGATCCAGCCAACCCAGGGCCCTGTGCCTGCTAAGCACGTACTGTACCACTGAGCTAATTCCCAGCCCCCATTGTCCTGTTCTTGAAATGAAGCTTCATGGTTCCCCAGGATCCATAGAGTCTCAAGTCTCATTGAATAAAAGTGGGACATCAGAGATCCTGGGAAAATGCAGGATTAAAGGATTATGTTCTTTCTCTAGCAAGAAAATACAACAGTCGGCAGATCCTGGATATTGTCTTGATATTGAGGATACTCCGGCTTCTAAGGGTCATCGTCAGCATTGAGAGGTACAGATGAAGTGAGATGCAATGGCTGCATTTAGGCCAGAGCTCCCTGCTTTGGCCTTAACCATGAACCCAGAATGTAGCTCATGTGGAGGACCTGGAGTTCTATGGGGGCGTGCATGAGAGGGGAGAGAAGCCAGTGTAGATGGGTAAAGAGAACTAAGATGTCAGCTCCTGGAGGGGCTCTGATGGTCACTTTTTCCCTGAACTGTGCCTGCCTGCATGGCGACTGCAAAAGATGGTGGCTAATGCCAACTCCAGCATGCTACTCATTCCCTTATTAAACCCCACCAACAACCCTTGATATGGGGACTTTCATATCCCTGGTTTACAGGTGAAGATACTCAAGCTCGAAGATGTTAAGTCCCTCCCCCAGTGACGTCCAGCTAGAAAGAGTTGGAAACAGGGTGCACACCCAGGAGTCTCACCCCAAAGCCTGAATAAACCCCAGCCTTGGTTTTGATAGTTCAGTTTCCTTCTTTCCTTTCTGGCTTACTCCTCTAGAAAGTGTTCAGTTGTTGACCTAAGCCTGCAGGAGAGCCTGAAGTCAGGCTCAAGTCTGATGGAGGAAAAAGGTGGGGGAGAAAAGCAGAGGCAGCTGAGCAGCTTCCAGCCTCAGCATGCATCTCACTAGCGCAGTTTCCTGTAATTCCCTTTCTATGTGCGTCCAGCCTGCCTTGCTTCACTTCCGGGGAAACGGCTAGTTCACTGTTGCTCGGCTTGGTGTGGCAGGGACTAACACTGACAAGCCCTTAGGCCAACCCCTGCCAACAACTAAGCCCAGATACAGGACCAGGGAGGGGATAGTAAACCCTCCATGCTAGTGGGGTCAGTTTAGCTCCCTGCCTTACCCTCTGCCTTGTGTCAGAAAGTGTTTTATCCTAGGTTCCGGGTGATAGTGACAACTTTGATTAATATCGGCCCCACGATGCTGACGTTTGGCGGGCTTGTCTTTGTAAGTAGCTGCTCTCCTTTGCTATTTGATGTGAAATCTGTAGTGAGAGGCTCATTCCTAACAATTCTCAGTAAGCCTCCTTTTCTTTTTTTCCTTTGTTTTATAAATCTTTTCGAACACGAAAAAGAGCACCCAAAATGTATTATATGCCTAAGGCATGGGAGTATTAGACTCCGGTAAGCGTTATTTAAAAAGAGGCCAAGGGGGAGGTCAGGTGTAGTCCAGAGGGCTGGGCCCTCTGGCGCTGCTCGGATACTGAGGACTTTCTGAAGCAGCAACACCTTCCTACTTTCTTCCTGAAGCTGCTTGGAATTCTTGGCTGGAGTCAGTGGCCATTCCTGGGAATATGGTTGTGCTCCTGCTGAACCCTTAGAACAGGGGAGGTGGCTGCCTGGGGGAGATCTTTCTGGGTATGCACTCTCCTTGTCTTGCACTTGGGGCGCCCCTTGGTGACTGACCGGGTGCCTCCCGTCCTAGGTGGTCTACTACGCGTTTGCTGTCATCGGAATGGAAATGTTCCATGGCAAAGTCCTGTTCTTTGACCCAAATTTCACATCTCCTGATGCCCTGGTGTGTGGCAACCCAGCCCTAAAGGGGTCAGCATTTGCCCGAGACAGGTACTGCAAGAACAACTTCAACGACCTGGCCTCATCATTCGTCGTGCTGATGGAGCTCACAGTGGTGAACCAGTGGCATGATATCCTTCTGGGGAGGGGACTGACAAGAGGCCTGCTGCTGCTCCCTGGTGGCCCGGTGCCTGCCAGAAGTCACTTTTGGGAGGAGGACGATGCCTTGCCAACTTGCGGAGTTTCTCAAAGGTCTGGTTCCTTAGCCTCCCACTGCTCGCAGGTGGCTTTGCCCTCGTGACTCACCAGGCGGCAAAGCTGTACTTCATCTTGTTCCACATTGTGGTCGTCATCCTCATTGTTAAGTGAGTAGCTTCCTGCCACCTGGGAAATCTGGGCTCTTTTTTAGAATGGCTGACCACTGGCACTTCTGTCCTCCCTTGTTCCACCCTCGGGTAGGCTGTGTGTGTGTGTCCTCGCCCTACTGAAGGATGAGCCATGGACAGGAGGGGTCTCATTTCTGTTGACATTTGTGTTCCTCTGGGTGTCCACCAGTGTCTTGCACTTCAGTGTGTAATGCACATCTCAGGGCCTCAGAAGGAATCCAGGGTCCTCGGTGATCTTCCTGCCCTTCCCCCCAGGACTGAATCACCTCCAACACATCAGCTATGCCGCCTCTGCTTCAGCTCATCCAACTGTGGGACCTGCTGAAACCCGAGTCAGTTCCCTTGTTTTTCTGCACTGATCCTTAGCACTTCCATGGGTAGGATGGGAACTGTCCTTGGTGGGTCCTAGTAGGAAGGGAACATGTCCCCGATGAGTCCTGGTAGGATGGGAATGTGTCCCTTGTTGTATCCTTGTAGGGTGGGAATGTGACCCTCAGTGGGTCCCTGCAGGGTGAGGACGTTTCCACTGGTGGGTCCTAGTGAAATGGGAAACGTGCCCTGGCAGGTGCTAGTAGCCTAGGAATGTGCCCTGATGGATCCCGGTGGGACAGGGACATGCTTCCTGGTAGATTCTCTTCATTGGTTCCAGTCCTGTCCTTGCCCTTTTCCATGGGAGAGCTCAGTATTTGAAAGCTGATGTGACATTGCATCCCTCAAAAGCTTTCTCCTTCCAGTTGGAATCTTTGACTCTAACTCTTTGGTTCCTTGTGTGAACTGCATTGACCAAATCCCTGTGACCACCATGATTCTCTCCTGCAGGGTTTCTGGTGGTCCATTCCCTCTCAGCGCCTAGAGCCTGAGTTTCTTGGGGTGACAGCCCAGCATAGTGCCTGCCTACTCACGTTGGTGCTGCTTTGGCCACTCACTGCCTGTGATTGTGGTCCAGGAATGTCTCAGGGAATGTCCTGGCAGAGGGTGGGACCAGAGGAGCCTGAGAAAAATACAGAGAGGCAGAGGGGGAGAGCTGCCCAGAGAGGCTCGGGGAGAAGGTACCGAGCACTGGCATAGGCAGAGGACAATAACAGACATAGGCTGTGGGGATTCTTCTCCTCTCCTCTGAGGAGCCCATGAGCACCATGAGAACTGTGGGCTGCATCATCACTGTCATCACAACAGAGATGAGGAAGGGTCCAAGAGTTCTTCCACTGCAGGCCAACAGACAGAGGCCAAAGACAGTTGTTATTCATGCCCAGAGCAATGGCCAGAGCCCCAGTCTCCAAGGCAGTGTGGCTAGGGCCAGATGGAGCAGGTGGCCATCTAGGAGGCACCTCTGATCTTACACAGGGCTGCTAGTGACCTTCCTCTGGGAGGTGACAGGGGTTATTTCTGCTCTGAGATGTCAGAGTCTTTACTCCTAGAAGGGGAAGGCCAGGGCTTTGTCTTTGCCATCCTGGGTCATCCTGGGGAATCCCTGCCTCTTACTCTTATTCTCTCTCAGTATTTTCATAGCATTCATCTTGGAGGCATTCTTCGTGGCGTATTCATTAGGAAAGAGTGAGATAGAAACTGCCATAGAGAAGAAGATTCAAGAGCTCGGAGTGGGAATCCAAGAGTGAGTAGCCTGGTTCCCTTGGTGACTCTCAGACTTTGAAGTGGGACAAACATAGAACATCCTGACCATGTCTAACCTGTCAGTGCTGCATTGTCATCTGGCTTGGTCCTGTGTGCCTGGACAGTGACCACTGGGCCATAACTGGAAGGCCATGCAAGGGCTTTGACTGAGGTGCTGACTGTGTTCCTGCTCTCTCTTCCTGCTCGAAGGGAAGATGTGCAGGACTGGAAGCTCACTGGCAACACGGGCGCCAGGGATTCCACCTTTAGCGGGAGTGATGGTGACAATAGAACGAAGGCCTCAAAAGGACTGTACTTCAGAATTGCATCAAAAAGTAAGTGGCAATAGGATGCAAAGCTGGAATGGATCTTGCTGCCCAGAGTGCAGATCCAGCCATGGGTGGCTTTCCATTGCTCAAGGGTCAGGAACAGGCCCCTCACTGCCTGCATGCAGGGCTCGTGTCTCAGAATTTCTGCCTGTCCTCCCTCCTTCCCAGCCACCACCCCTGCTGCTTCTCCTGCTGACCTTTCAGCTCCTGGTTGCCTGCTCCATCCTTCCATGCTGCTATGGGCCTTTGTAAATGCTGCTTCCTTCCTTGGCTCAACTAGGCAGCCCTTTTCAGGGGACCCCCACCCCTGGGCTCCCCAAGAAGATCAGGTGCTTAGTGAGGCCCCTGCTTTGCTTTCCTGAAAGAGGCACCTTCATCACTCAGTGACTATTTTGGTCCCGATCTGCCCTCCTTGCAGATGTGAAACTGTATATGCGCAGGGCCATGGATGGCTTTTTTGTTCTCCAAGGTATCTCCAGGGTCTAATGATGTACCTGGGACATAGGAGCCCTTAACAAGTCTTTGTGTCTTTACTTCACTCTCAATGAATTAACAACTGCCTGGTAAACCTGAACCAGCCTGATCTTGGTTTGGGCTCAGTCTGAGGTGTGTAGCACAGATCACAGAAGTGTGAGCGCCAGCCCTGTAAGAGGCAGCTTCCTCCCTCATCCCACGAGGGAGACTTCTCAGTCTTCAGGGCTGTGAGTGGCTGGGGACTCCACGCAATCCACTCAGCAAGGATGAGTAATTCGTCCCTTGAACTATGCATCTTTCCTCTCAAACACTGTTTGGTTATAGTGCTTGGAGCTTAGTCTTCAACTCAGGACCATCCTTCAGGAGAGCCTTGGTTTGCCAGGCTGAAGGCTCCCCTGAACCCCTATACCAACAGATCCCATGTGTCCCTTTCTCCTAGAATACCGGACCGTGGATGCCTTGCTGCAGCGAATGTTCGAATCTGAAATTGCTCCCAATGATGAAGGCCCTTCCTTGGAAGAGATTCTGAACTTCTCACCCAGTGACATATATCCCAGGAATCCCAGTTTTGAAAACAGTGCATGATTTTGAACTTGCGAGGATCCCCATCTGGAAACCAAGAGAAGCTGCATCTTTTTTTTTTTTTTTTTTTGCATATGCTAGTTGGAGATGCCTTTTCCAGCCTGGGCTCCCTTTTCTGAGCAGATAAGGCTGTGAGTTGGCCTTGCTTGTCCTCAGTGGTCAGCTGCATGGTATGGGAAGGCCACTACCATATGCCCCACCTGGGGGTTACTCTTAGGTCTGGTCCGGAGGATCCACAACTGGAAACCAAGATAAGCTGCCATCTTTTTCTACATATGCTAGCTGGAGATGACTTTCCCAGCCTGGGCTCCCTTTTGCGATCAGCTAAATCTGTGAATCAGCCTTACCTGTCCCAAGTGGTCAGCAGCATGGTATAGGAAGGCCACCACTGTGTGCCCCATCTGGGGAGTCATTCTTAGGTCAGGTCACAGAAGTAAGGATGGGCAAGCTGATGAAAAGATTACACGGTGCACTTGTCCTATACATGTCTGTGCATGTGTGAAGACTTCCCAGTGGGTATATAAAAGCTTTCCATTTGTTTTTATATGATATTTTGCCATTCTATTAAACTTATACTGTGCTACGATGTTACATGAATTATGAATATTTGAAAAATGACAAAGGCTTATGTTCTGGTACAGTAGCTCTTAAACGCAGTGATTTTCAAAATGAAGAAAAACATGAATGTGGAAGTGTCATTGTCACAATTGCTTCTTTTTGGAGGGGGCAGCAGTGTACTCTCAAGGCTCCTTTAACTGAGTTACAGTCAAACACGATATGGTGTCTGAAGACACTTTCCCCAGTTGGGAATCTCCCAGTACAGTGATTTGCTCCTTCTTGGAACTTAAAAGGGATTTATTTTATTTATTAACTTTTTAAAAATTGCAATAAAATGGATATAACATGAAATTTTCCATCTTCACAGTTTCTCAGTGTGGGGTACAGCAGTGATAAGTACACTTGTTAGTCAACTTTCTGTTACTATAACAAAACATTTGAGATAATTAAAGGAGGAAAGATTTACTTTAGTCCTGGTTTCAGAGGTTTCAGTGAATGATGGCTTGGCCCTGTCGCTAGGCCACGTTGAGAGGCAGCACATCATGGCAGGACCATGTGGCAGAACAAGCTGCTCACTTCATGACCAGTGGGAAGTAAAGAGAGAGATGGGAGGAGGCTAGGGTCCCAGTGTCCTCTTCCAGGGTATGCGCTCAGTGACCTAACTTCCTTCCAGTAGGCTCCACCCTGAAGGGTTCTACCCATCCTAATGGTGTCCCAGGCGGGTGACCAAGCCTTTACATGGGCCTTTGGGCAACACTCACTCAAGCCATAGCATACACTCATACTGTTGTGCATCCATCTCCACCTTCCAGCTTCATATCCTTTCCATCTTGTGAAGTGGAAACTCTGCACCTGTTAAACGACTCTCGTTTGCACCATTGCACATTCTGTCTCTATGAATTTGACACCTCTGGATGGCAGGTCCATTTTGAGCAGGTGCATACCCAGAGTCCTCAGGGCATCCCCCTATTCTTCCGTGCCTTGTCACAGGTCTCACCCTAAGGCAGGGGGATGGGAGCCCATCCCGATGACCCGAGTGTAGTGAGACCTGAGCCGTGTGCTGTGCCGTGTGTCATGTGGCCACTGAAGCAAGCTTGTAGGAACGTTTCCCCAGTTCTGGAGGGGCCTTCTAGGCCTTGTGTTGCAGGAGTAAAACAAAGGCTTTGGGCAGAATGGCTGCCCCCCGAGTATATCACCGAGTGCCCCTGGAGCCCGTTTCCGCATGTCAACTTAGAACAATGACCTTCCTCCCAAGACTGTGGGGATGGAGGGAGGATGAGGATGGTGCGATGCCGACTCCTGCTCACAGTCAGTACCGTAGCAGAGTCCGTTGCAAGTCAAGTTGCTATTCCTGGCTTAAAACCTCTGCTGGTGTTGGGCACCGGAGCCCTGGAATCCCACTGTCACCAAGATTGCCAGGAGCTGCCCCCTCCATGTGGTCAGTGGAGCCCTACCATCCTTCCAGACGCGCTCATCTCTTTGTGTATCTAACGTCTATTGTCATGTAAAGTATTATACCAATGTATGGAGTTGCAATTTAATTTTTAAAATTTGATATATAATGGGCATTTTTTTTTAAACTAGCAGAATACATCATTATTTAAGGAATTCAATAAAGAGATGTCAGAAGTCAAAAGTTGCTCTTCATTCTTTTTTCTCCTCACCCCTCTTTTCATTCTCCCACTCAGACTGACACCGCCTTTCCAGTACTCACTGCTGATTCTGTTTATCCTTCTGCAGCTAAATGGATCCATTTATAGTCACGTATATCATGTATATTCATATGGGACGTAATTTTTTTTAATCTTAGGTGTATCATATACTGTATATGGTCGAACAACCTGCTTTTGCTGCTCACCATTAACTGGTTCATGGTAGTACATACACATGTATATGGACCGAGTATTCCATCCTAGCCAAGTTGCATGATTTAAGAATTCAGCGAACGGTGGACCCATACACTGTCTCAAATGTTCAAACTTGAGCCGTAGTGGAGTAGACCTTGTTGCACACAATGTGTCCTTTTTCAGCTGTTCTCCGAGTGGTCAGAGGACCGTGGCCGACAGGGGGCGCCTTGCCCCAGCTGTTGCACAAGGGCTCAGGCGGAGGGGAACTGGGAGGCGCTGTGGCGGGATCACCGCCTTTCTGCAGCACTTCCTCTGCCTCTCAGTGAACCGGTCTCTCCACGGGACCTGACTCCCCGCTGGCAGAAGGCGGGGCGACAGGATTATACCCGCCCGGGGGCTGCGAGCGCGCCTGCAGTCTTGCCCTTGGGAGCAGTGCCCCCCTCTGGCTCGTTTCTCCGCTGCTGGGAAGGAAACGGCAGCAGAACGTCAGGAAGCTTCACGCGTCGAAGGCAAGTCAGCGGCAGCACAGAATCGCTCAACTGTAAGGGCAGAAAGAAGTCACTCTTGTCTTCTCCAAGCCACCGTGTGGATTCTCTGTTGTCGTAACAGCTTAGTGGCCCACTGTCTAAACAATCCAGAAATGGCTTTTCTGAAACATTCCTGGATGGAACCAGCGGGAACGACGCACAGGATTTGAAGGAGGGAGAAGGACCAAGGAGTTGGCGCCCAGCATCGGCGCAGAGAAAATGTTTGGAGTGGAACCGTTTTAGGTGTGCTTGTGTACTGTGCCAAACGCCCAGCTGCCTAGGAGCGCTCATATCTTGTGCTTTTCCATCAGGAATGGATTAGGGGGAAATCAATTTTAGAATCATTGCCCTAGCCCCAGGTATAAACCAGGTGAGGAGCAGGAGCAGGAAATTCAGTCTCCTGAGGAAGCAGCCTTATTCTTAACTAGAACTTGAACGTGGAGCAGCTGGCCGAGAATGAATGGGAAATGCTTTGGTGGAGAAAGATACTATTAAATGTGAACCCAGAACTGAGCGTAGCCAAGGCCTGAGCACGTGGGATGAGTTGGGCCACTGAGACAGAGGTGAATAAACCCCAGCTTTGTCCTCAGGGAACTTCAGCCTTTAGCAGTAGCCTGAACTGGAAGATTCTTTGCCCTCTCTGAAAACTAACTTCCGTTACATTCATTTCAGGGGCCAGTTAAATGTAGAGCTTATTCCCTCATGCTGACAAACTGGGTGTGTAATCCACACAACTGATTTTCACTAAGTGAGAATGCTTATATGTACCAGGCATACGTACAAAAACTAAAAACACAAACACTTGGCTGAAGAGCTTAGAGGATCTTATTTTGTCTAGATTGATCCTCCCACTCGGGGGACAGTTCATTGCTAGGAAATCAGACTGTGAAGTTTAACTTAAATGAAGCCCTTGGCATAGATCATGGGCCAGATGGGCAATGGCAGTGAGGACATGTGGTCAAGTTGTTGGTATGAATCGCGTGGAGGAAGTTTTAGAGTGTGATGCAAGTGGAAGAGCCAGTAATAGCAAATGGGCTGGTGGTGACACAGCCAGGTCAATGGGCTGGAAGCCAAAGCCATGTGGTCCTCTGCACCCAAGGCTGAAGGCTCCTTTAGCTGCTGCTCATGGTTGAATACATTCTATTCTGCTTGATAAAACAGCACCCTTAGCTTTTTTAGTTTCCTTCGAAAACAGCCATTTTCAAAAGGAAAAAGAAACCTCACAAATCTGGCTTTGCTTCCAGATGCTTGGTTGTTTAGATACTTTGAGTTCAGTGTTGGTTTGCTCATGAGTTCTGACCTTGGATAATTTTCAGCTTCCAAATTGAGTATGCATGTAATTGATTTATGTAGCTTATATTATTCATTTTCAAAATAAATACCTATTTTGGGATTCAATCTTAGTGATTTATCCTACAGACACATTGGCACTTGCACTCACTGTTTTGTAGCAATGAAACAGTGAAACTATGAGGTGTCTAAACAGAGGAGCGGTTAAATTACGGTATGTTCATACAGAGGAATGGTATGTATTGGATCAATAGATGCAAATGTGGGCAAGAAAACTATAGAATAGTATTATAGATCATATATATTTGTAAAAAGAAACATTAGATACTATCAATAAATACTTAACATAATTAAAAATGTTTATCTCAGGATAGTATTATGAACCATAATGGATAAACATTGGAAAAGCTTCCACTAAACCAGAAGACAAGTATGTCTAATTTAATCCCCTTCCCGAGGTACTAACCAATGACAAGGGAAAATTCACAAGCAAAAAATTGGAATGACATAAAATGAGCATTATTTTCATAATGGTGGTTATTTGGAAACTTCAAAAGAATCAACTGAAAATTTTTGCAGTGATCAGTAGGCTTTCTATATTCAAATAACCAGCTAGAAAAAATAGGTGGAAAAACATATCTGACTTAAAATAGTAACCAAAAAATTTAGTCCTAAGTATTCAAATTAGTACTAGTATTAAAAAAAGAGGATTGTTTTCTTTTTTTTTCAATTGAGTATGGCATCTTAAGACAAAAAATTACTAAAGACTTCATGAAAGTACAAAGCAAAATTTAAAAATAATTCTTCATAGCAACAGAAATCATCACTAGTCAAGAGACAAGTGACAAACTGGGACAAGTACCTGTGACTCATATAAAAGGAGTGCTATAAATGAACAAGAAAAAGAAAAATCCAAATGAAAAACAGACAAAGGGTACAGTTCACTGAAAAAGAACACACACCTAGCTATGAAAAACATGGACATATTTGGCCTACTTCATAAGTGAAATGCAAATTAAGACTATAAGGCAGGATTTTCACTTTCCAAACTGGCAGAGGTCAGGAAAGCTGGGGGATAAGGACTTATACGGATGCTCGTGTAGTTCTTTGGGGGATGGTTGCAGATACTGATTGAAAATTTAAGTGTACTCCCCTTTGAACTGTCATTTCCCTTGCAGAAATTTATACTGAAGACATGCCACAAATACTACATAACCATCAAAAAGTATGAGGTCATCAAAGTTACGTTCACCACACTTTAAGTGAAAGGATGCAGAATGATGATAGCTGTGTAAGAAACACAGTACACAGAAACAAACAAAGAGCCATTTTTGGAGAGTCAGAAAAAAATGGGTGTGGTTGTCCCTGGAAGGGGGAGCATGGTGGCTGCAGACAAAGGCAGGAGGAAACAGTTCACCCTGTGCTACCCGATGGTGTCTCCTGAGGTTTACCTTCGTCATAGTGCTGAGGAAAGACAGAGGAAAGCGATGGAGGAGGAAGCCCAGTCGGGGCAATAGGGCTCTTCCAGCTCTAAGAGTCCGTAAAGGCTGAGTTGGCTGCTGGAATTTTACAACTGATTAATGATCCATACAGTTTGTAAGAAAGTACCATTTTCAAGGTCTGAGGTTTTTCCATTGAATGGCACTTGGAAGAAATAGGCTTAGGATTTGTCTTTCATAGACTGCAATGAAGAATAGGTGTGATAAAGGACGGGCAAGCTGCATTCATAAAAACTTTAAGTCCCCTCAATGTATTTGAGAGTCTTTTTTTTTTTTTTTTTTTTTTTTAATTTTAAAGAGAAGAAAAAACAAAACAAATCAAAAGAAGAACAAATTTTCAAACAAACATAATAGGAGAGTAACAATGGTTAATACATTACGTATTACTATCTTTAAGTTAGTTATTCAGGACACCAGACATTAGCATTCAATTGTCCAAACATTATTGGCACAAACCTTACTCTTCAATGAACTAAGTAAAAATGGTAGTGTATCTATCTTAACCATCTTATATATATATATATATATATATATATACAATTTTTTTCCCTTTCCCTTCTTTCTTTTCCCTATTCCAGTCTCTCTTTCCTTTTGACCAGTTTCTTTTTGATTCACCATGTCTATTGTACATTTTGGATCTTATTTACTCTTTCAGTTTCTCATACTAGAGAGATAATACGATGCTTACACATGTGCTTCTGGTTTATTTCACTTATGAGTATTTTCTCGAGTTGCATCCATTTACCTATAAAAGTCTCCAGTTTATCCTTCTTTATGGCTGAATAGTACTCCATTGTATAAAAATACCACATCTTTCTTATCCATTCCTCAGTTGATGGGCATTTGGGTTGTTTCCAAGATCTGGCTATTACAAATTGTGTTGCTATAAACATGGGTGCACATATATCGCTGTGGTACGATGTTTTTAATTCTTCTGGGAAGATGCCCAGAAGGGGAATAGCTGGGTCAAATGGGACCTCCAACCCTAGTTTTCTGAGGAATCTCCACACTGACTTCCACAGTGGCTGTACCAGTCGACACTCCCACCAACAGTGAAGAAGGGTTCCTTTTTCCCCACAGCCCCTCCAGCATTTGTTATTAGTTGATTTCTTAATAGTAGCCATTCTTTCTGGGGTGAGATGGTATCTCAGTGTTGTTTTAATTTGCATCTCTCGAATGACTAGTGATGTTGCACATTTTTTTGTATATTTATTTGCCATTAGTATTTCTTCATCTGAGAAATGTGTATTCATCTCAGATGCCCATTTGTGGAGTGGGTCTTTAAATTTGGGAGGTCTGATTTTTTTGAGTTCTTTATATGTTCTCGATAGTAATCCTTTGTCTGAGGAACAGCTGACAAACATTTTTTCCCACATTGTGGGTTGTCTCTTCACTCTGTTGGTGGTTTCTCTTGCTGTGCAAAAGCTTTTTAATAAGATGAGATCCCAGTTATTGATTCTTTGGGATAGTTCCCGTGCGGTTGAGTTTTTATTCATAAAGTCTTTGCCTACACCAATGTCTCCAAGGGTTTTACCTATCCTACCTTCCAGCAGATTTAATGTTTCTGTTTTAATATTTAGATCTCTGATCCATTTTGAATTTAGTTTAGTGCATGGTGAAAGATATGGATCTAGTTTTAATCTTCGGCATGTGTAGAGCCAGTTTTTCCAGCACCATTTATTAAAGAGGCTATCTTTCTTCCAGCGAATGTGTTTGGCACCTTTGTCAAAGATAAGGTGGCTTAGTATGTCTGGGGTTGTTTCAGCATCTTCTAATCTGTTCCATTGATCTTCAGGTCTGTTTTTTTGCCAGTACCACACTGTTTTTATCACAGTAGCTTTATAGTATAATTTCAAGTCGGGGATAGTGATGCCCCCTGCCTTGCCTTTGTTGCCCAGAATTGCCTTTGCTATTCTAGGTCTCTTCTGATTCCAAATGAATTTTAGGATTGTTTTCTCTAATTCTGTGAGATATGCTGTTGGAATTTTGATTGGAATTGCATTAAATCTGTATAACAATTTTGGAAGTATGGCCATTTTCACTATATTGGTTCTTCCTATCCAGGAGCAAGGGATATCTTTCCATTTTCTGATATCCTCTTCAATCTCCTTTTTCAGAGTACTGTAGTTTTCAGTATAGAGGTCTTTTACATCCTTCGTGAGGTTGATTCCTAGGTATTTCATTTTTTTGGATGTTATTGTGAAAGGTATTGTTTCCCTAATTTCTCTTTCAGTAAGTTTGTTATTTGTGTACAGGAAGGCTATTGACTTTTGAGTATTGACTTTGTATCCAGCTACACTACTGAATTTGCTTATTAAATCTAGCAGTTTTTTAGTGCAGTTTTTGGGGTCTTCTGTGTAGAGTATCATGTCATCTGCAAATAATGATAATTTAACTTCTTCCTTTCCAATCATTATTCCTTTTATTTCTTTCTCTTGTCTAATCGCTCTGGCTAAAGTTTCCAGAACTATGTTGAATAAGAGTGGGGACAGTGGACATCCTTGTCTTGTTCCTGATTTTAGAGGGAAGGCTTTCAGTTTTTGGCCATTTAGTATAATATTGGCTGTTGGTTTGTCATAGATAGCTTTTACCAGATTGAGATAAAGACCCTCTATTCCAATTTTCTGTAGGGTTTTTATCATGAAAAGGTGCTGGACTTTGTCAAAAGCTTTTTCTGCATCTATTGAGATGATCATGTGATTTTTGTCTTTGGTTCTGTTAATATGCTGTATTACATTTATTGATTTACGTATGTTGAACCATCCCTGCATCCCTGGGATGAATCCAACTTGGTCATGGTGTATAATCTTCTTGATGATTTGTTGGATTCTGTTTGCCAGTATCTTATTAAGGATTTTTGCATCTATGTTCATTAGGGAGATTGGCCTGTAGTTCTCTTTCTTAGTTGGGTCCTTCTCTGGTTTTGGTATCAGGGTAATGCTTGCTTCCAGGAATGAATTTGGGAGTATTGCTTCCCTTTCAATTTCATTGAAAAGTTTGAGAAGTAGGGGCGTTAGGTCTTCTCTAAATTTCTTGTAGAATTCGGCAGTGAATCCATCAGGGCCTGGGCTTTTCTTTGTTGGGAGGTTTTTAATTACATCTTCAATTTCATTGGCTGATATTGGTTTATTTAGGATTTTTAAATCTTCTTGATTCAGCTTTGGTAATTCATACGAATCTAGGAATCTGTCCATTTCTTCTGCATTTTCCATCTTAGTAGAATATAAATTTTCAAAATAGGTATAGATGATCTTCTGGATTTCTGCAGGGTCTGTCGTGATATCACCCTTTTCATTTTCAATTGCATGGATTTGAGTCTTTTCT
Source organism: Erethizon dorsatum (assembly GCA_028451465.1). Taxonomy (NCBI): domain Eukaryota; kingdom Metazoa; phylum Chordata; class Mammalia; order Rodentia; family Erethizontidae; genus Erethizon; species Erethizon dorsatum. The sequence continues at coordinate 9,910,476 of CM051824.1, forward strand.
TTTCTTTTTTTAATAAGGTTGGATAAGGGTTTGTCAATCTTATTTATTCTTTCAAAGAACCAACTTTTTGCTTCATTGATTCTTTGTATTGTTTTTTTATTCTCCAATACGTTAATTTCTGCTCTGATCTTTATAATTTCCTCCCTTGTACGGGCTTTTGGCTTAACCTGCTCTTCTTTTTCTAGAAGCTCGAGGTTCACCCTTAAGTTGTTTATTTGCGCTTGCTCTATTTTCCTGATATAAGTGTTTAATGCTATAAATTTCCCTCTTAGGACTGCTTTCATTGTATCCCATAAGTTCCGGTATGTTGTACTGTCATTATCATTCAGTTGTAGAAAGTGACTAATTTCTTCTTTAATTTCATCTGTGACCCATTGGTTGTTCAGGAGGATGCTGTTTAATTTCCATGTGTTTAGGGAGTTTTTGTGGGATCTTTTGCCATTGATTTCCAATTTCATTGCACTATGGTCTGATAATATGCATGGGATAATTTCAATTCCTTTGCATTTACTTAAGCAGGTTTTATGAGCTAGTATGTGGTCTATTTTGGAGAACGTCCCATGTGCAGCTGAGAAAAATGTGTATTCTGATGTTGTGGGATGGAACACTCTGTAGACATCTACTAAGTCCATTTGTTCAAAAGTTTGGTTCAGTTCTACTATTTCATTATTGATTTTCTGTCCAGTTGATCTATCTTTTTGTGACAGTGGAGTATTGAGATCTCCCAATATAATTGTATTAGTGCTTATTTGATTTTTCATGTCCTTTACTACTTGTTTTATATAGCTGGGTGCATTGGTATTTGACGCATATATATTTATGATCGTTATCTCTTCCTCTTGGATTGTTCCCTTTACAAGGATGTAATGACCGTCTTTATCTCTCTGAATCCTTCTTGGCTTGAAGTTCACTTTGTCTGCAAAAAGAATAGCTACCCCTGCTTTTTTCTGGTTTCCTGTGGCATGGAGTATTGTTTTCCATCCTTTGACTTTCAGTCTATGAATTTCTTTCTGAATTAAATGTGTTTCTTGTATACAGCATATTGTTGGATCTTGCTTCTTGATCCATTTCGCCAGTCTGTGCCTTTTGATAGGTGAATTGAGACCGTTAACATTGATGGTTAAAACTGATATGTATTGACTTGTCATGATATTTTCCTGTTGTTGGTTCCCACTCTTTGTTTTTCCGCTTTCCGGCTATTTAATTATTTGCCCTGCCTGGTGGATTCCTTCTGTTGGGGTTCCTATCTCTTTCTAGAATGTCCTTCAGAACGTTTTGGAGTGCTGGTTTGGTGGTCATAAATTTTCTCAGATGTTCTTTGTCATGAAAGTATTTTATTTCTCCATCAATTTTGAAAGATAGTTTTGCAGGGTACATCAATCTGGGCTGAAAATTATTTTCCTTTAGAGCTTGCAATACATCATTCCAAGCTCTTCTTGAATTGAGGGTTTGTGCTGAAAAGTCAGCTGTGATTCTGATGGGTTTTCCTTCATAGGTGATTTGTCTCTTCTCCCTAACAGCTTTTAAGATTCTGCCCTTCTGTTGAATTTCTGGGATCTTGACTATAATATGTCTGGCTGAAGTTTTTTTTTGATCATGTCTAGTTGGTGTTCTAAAAGCTTCACTTATAGGGGTGTCAAATTCCTTTTCTCTTCCAGGAAAGTTCTCCCTGATTATGTCTTTGAACAAGGTTTTAATGTCGTTGATGCTATCTCCTGCTTTTTCATTTATTCCAATTATTCTTAAGTTGTTTATCTTTGAGTCATCTAGCAGCTGCTGAATTGATTTTTCATGGTCCCTTGCTATTTTTAAGAATTTTTCCATTTCATGATCACTAATTGCAAGCCTGTCTTCTATATCTGAGATCCTGTCCTCGCATTGGCTTATTCTGCTACAAATACTTTCAATGGAATTTTTTATCTCTTGGATATCTGCTTGAATCTGCCTTATAGATTCCATTTCTTTCCTATGCTGAGCATTCATGGTTTCTATAGTTTTCTTAAGTTCATCTATTTTTTTGTCTGTATCAGCTATAGTGTCCTTAAGCATGGTCTTCATTGTAGACATTATCTCTGCAGTTATCTGTGAGATTATTTCTGTTTTAATTTTTTCCAGAACCTCATTCAGTTGCTTTGTTGTTACCACTTCAGATAGGCCAGGTGGGTGGCTTTCGGATTGTCCCACCTCGTTGCTCCCTAGGTTTGCCTTTGGTGAATTGGATGTGTGTGGTTGCATCTTGTTTAAGTGTCGTCTCATTTTTTCTTTCTTTAATTCCTGGGGTGATGTTTGCAAATTACCTATAGTAGGTTACTTTATTGCTAGTGTTTAAGATCTTTAGAAGATGACTACTTCTCTGCAGTATCTTCCAAGTGGAGCTTGCTTTTAGGTTTTGAGCTTTCTGCCAGATCCTACCTCTTCAATTCGTTGGGTATGCGAAGTTGCTACCTGTTTGGCCCAGTCCTTGATTCTTTGGTACTGTGCCACTGTATTTTCTGTGTCCCTTAGTCAATCTCAATCATGAAATATCAGGAAGGAAAGATGTTTAGAACAATTATTTCACATTTGGCTATAATGTTAACTAAAGCATCAAACACAGCCTAAAAAATGACAGACTGAGCTAACCAGTTATTTACCACTTTTAGCTGTATAGAGTTGCGGTTATATAACAAAATCTAAAACACACCAGAAAAATTATATGCAGTATACAAGTCCTATGTATGTCAATTTTTCCTTGAGGAGTTTAAATTTAAGATGAGTTAAGGAGGAAATAGAGTATTGGGAGAAGAGGAAGGAATTAGATGTAAGGTTAGAGGACCAAGAGGGATCCCACTAAAATTGGGACACTAGTGCAGAGGACAGGTGGTAAAAAGAGAAGGAAGGGATAAAAGGAAGAACAGATCACAACCACAATCACAAAGAAGTTAGAGGCGCTGTTTACACTCATATAAAAAACCAGAGAGAATAATGAAGGAAAGAGCAAATACACATACGGAAACAAAAACAAAGATAAAAACAATAAAACAGACAGATCAAAAATAAAACCCCACCAAAAAACAAAACAAAACAAAACAAAAACAAAAAAACCCTTCGCCAGAACAAAAAAACAAATCAGTGAGAAAAAAAATAAAAATAAAAATAAAAAATAAAAATAAAAATAAAAAATATAAAAAGAATCAGTTCCAGGTGTTGACTCTGTTGTAGGCAGGTACCTTGTGACAAAGTCCTGTTCTGTGCAGGTCCGTCCCAGTAAGCCAGGAGCGCCCTCTGGCGGGCGGTGAGCAGAGGTGCGTACTTTCAGGCAGAGACCAGTCTAGCTCGCCTCCGCTCTCGCCGCCCTTTCACGATCCCTGGGCCTGAGAGGCTCAGCGTGCTGTCCGGAGCGCGGGTTCCCTGCACTGGTTCCCGCCGCTCTGGTTTTTCGCCACGCCCCCCACAATGGCGCCGGGCCAGTCGCTCTCTGGCGCGGGACAGGTGTGGCTGAGAGTCCAGTCTCGTTCGCCTGCTGACCTCAGCACACTTTCGTGGGCTCAATTGAGAGGCCCTGTGCTGCCCTGTCCGGAGCACAAGTTCCCAGAGCAGTTTCCGAGCCGCTCTGAGTTTCGCCACACCCCCCACAATGGCGCCCGGCCGGTCGCTCTCTGGCGCGGGACAGGTGTGGCTGAGAGTCCAGTCTCGTTCACCTGCTGACCTCAGCACACTTTCGTGGGCTCAATTGAGAGGCCCTGTGCTGCCCTGTCCGGAGCACAAGTTCCCAGAGCAGTTTCCGAGCCGCTCTGAGTTTCGCCACACCCCCCACAATGGCGCCCGGCCGGTCGCTCTCTGGCGCGGGGCAGCTGTGGCTGAGAGACACTCACCGCCGGTCAGCGCCGTTCTCCGCCGCTCCCCTGCCCCGCCGCTGTCTCAGGATCCTCCGTGGGGGCTCCCTGGGCGCCAGCTGCCACCGTGGGTCCGTAGAATTGAGCCTCCGCCGGCGCTCCAACTCCCGGGATATTAGAAGGTGCGCGCGCGCGGTCTGCTCCTTCTTTCCTTCTTCTTTGTTGGAAGTCACCCGTCACTGGTGCCGGGGGTCCCAGATTGCGCTTCAGAACTTTTCTGGGTTTCGGGGAGGCATCTCCCCCCCTCCTGCGCTTTCTGGGTCGCTATATTCCCGTGTTCCAATGGTAACTTTTAGAGAGAGTTTTGCTGCCTGCTTCTTACTCATCCGCCATCTTGAGGTCTCCCTTTTTTTTTTTTTTTTTTTTTTTAAGATAAACACGAAACTTCAGATTTGGAAAAGCTGTCTTGGACCCTTTTAGGCTTAAACAGTCAGTATTAGAAAAGTGATTTCTACAGAACATTCACATCTAACTTATTTTCAAGAATGATCCCAAGAGCAGACACAGGACTGCTCTGCTTTGTATATTTTGTTGGTTTGTGACAATTAAGATACATGGAGGGCCGGTGAGATGGCTCAGCGGCTTAAGCGCCTGCCCGGCAAGTGCGAGGGCCCGAGTTCGGCTTCCGGAACCCACATACGAAAAAGGGGCCGGTGATATCAATCAGTGGCACGGGTGCCTGCTGGCGCGCGAGGTCCTGAGGTCGACCCCCCAGTACCCACAAAAAAAAAAAAAAAAGGATATTTTTTGCCAATTTAAAATTATTAGAAAAAAAATTAGTACCTGTTTCCAGTACATAGTGATTACAGTTATTATGAGGAGTTGTATGTGTACATAACACATGTTAATTTTTGTTTACATTCCTTTCCTTTCCCTTCCCTCCTGGCTGTATTTTCCTCCTAACCTCCTCCACCCCAGTCTCTTTTTTTTTCCCCATTATCTATTTTTTTTGTTTTGTTCTTTATTTATATTTTGGGTTTCTCAGATAAGAGGAACAATGTGATATTTAAGCCTGTGTATCTGATTTATTTCATTTAACATTATGGTCTCGAGGTGCATCTATTTGCCTACAAATGACTCGTTTATTCTTTATGGCAGAATAGCACTCTATTGTGTATAAATGCAGTATTTTTTCATATATTCATCTGTTGTTGGACATATACTTCCAAGATAAAGCTATGTGATTTGTGCTGCTGTAAACATAGGAGTGCATGGGTCACTGTAATATGATGCCTTTAACTCTTTGGGGAAGATGGGGAACAGCTGTGTCAAATGGAATGTCTTGTTTTAATTCTTTGAGGAATCTCCATACTAATTTCCTTAATGGTTATACTAGTTTACAACTTCACCAACAGTGAAGAAGAATTCCTTTTTCCCTGAAGCCTACAAGGATTTGTTATTTGATTTCTTGATGACAGTCATTCTTTCCAGAGTAACATGGAATCTCAGTGTTATTTTAAATTGCATTTATCTAATGGGCAGAGATGTTCAATACTTTTTCATTTATTGGCCATTTGTATTTCTTCTTCTGAGAAGTGCCTGTTCATTTCAATTGCCCATTTTTTGACTGGCTTTTTATTTGGGGGGTTAATTTTTTAAAGTTCTTTATAGCTTAGATCAGTGATAGTGAACCTTTTAGAACTTTCAGTGATACAAACAGCCTGCTGTGGCAAGTTTGTCATAGGTTCGCCACCACTGGCCTAGATGTTAGTCTTCTGTCTGAGGAATAGGTGGCAAAATCTTTTTCCATTCTGTAGGTTGTTTCTTCACTCTGTTTGTTGTTTCCTTTGTCATGCAGAAGTTTTTTTGTTTTTTTTTTAATGTGGGTACCAGGAGTCAACCTCAGGACCTCGCACTTGCCAGCAAGCACTTGTGTCGCTGAGCGATGTCACCGGCCCTTTTTTTCCTTTATGTGGGTTCTGGGAGTTGAACTCAGGACCTCGTGCTTGCCGGGCAGGCGCTTATGCTGCTGAGCCATCTCACTGGCCCAAGGTTTTTAATTTGATGACCCCACTTGTTGATTCTTGATGTTCTCTCCCATTCAACCAGAGTCCTATTCAGAAAGTCCTTGCCTACACCTATATCTTCAAGAGTTTTACCTATTTTATCTTCCAGCAGATTATTTCTGCATTAGTATTTAGATCTTTGATTTATTTTGATTTTAGTTTAGTACATAGAGAGAATGGATCTAGATTCAATTTTCTGCATATGGATAGCCAGTTTTCCTAGCACCATTTGTTAAAGAGGCTATCTTTCTTCCACTGTAAGTTTTTGGCCCATTGTCAAAGATCAGGTAGCTGGATGTGCCTGGAGTTGTTTCTGCATCCTCTCTTCTGTTCCACTGATCCATGTGTCTGTTTTTTCCCCCCAGTGTCATGCATTTTTGTTTTTACCACTATATCCTTGTAGTATAACTTGAAGTCTGGAATTGTGATTCCTCCTGCTTCGCTCTTGTTGCCCAGGATTGATTTTGCTATACTAGGTCTCTTCTGGTTTCATATAAGTTTCAGGATTGTTTTCTCTAGTTCTGTGAGGAATGCTATTGGTATTTTGACTTACATGACATTGAATCTGTGTATCTGTTTTTGGAATTATGGCTACCTTGACTATATTGGTTCTGCCTATCCATGATCAGGGAATATCTTTCCATTTTCTGATGTCCTCTTTGATTTCCTTTTTCAAGGTACTACAGTTTTCATTGTAGAGGTCTTTCTTTTGTTAGGTTAATTCCTAGGTGTTTGATTTTTCTTAATGCTATTCCCTAATTTATTTCTTGGTGAATTTATTAGTATACAGGAACACTATTGACTTTTGTGTTTTGACTTTGTATCCTGCTATGCTACAGAATTTGGTTATTAATTTTAGGAGTCTTTTGGTGGAATTTTTTGGGCCTTCTATGTAGAGGACTGTCATCTGCAAATAATAATTTGACTTCTGCCTTTCTTATACATATTCTTCCTCCCTTCCTTTTCTTTTTCTCTTTTCTTCTTTCTTTTCTTTCTCTCTCCCCCCCCTCCACCTGATTGCTCTGAATAATGTTTCAACAACTATATTGAACAGGACTGGTAATAGTGTTCTGTCCTGATTATAGAGGGAAAGCTTTCAGCTTTTCTGTAGTTTATAACGTTGGCTGTTGAAATGTCATAAATGGCTTTTATCAGATTGAGATAAGGTCCTTCCATATCTATTTTCTTAAAGGTTTTTTAAAATCATGAGTGGATGTTGGATTTTGTCAGTTTTTCTTCCTTGATTGAGATGATTGTGTGATTTTTGTTCTTGCTTTTGTTTAGGTGATATATTACATTTACTGGCTTGCATATATTGAAGCATGCCTGCATCCCTGGGATGAATCCTTTGTTATGATGTGTGATCTTTTTGATGATTTATTGTATCCTGTTTGCCAGTACCTTGTTGAGGATTTTTGTATAAATGTTCATTAAAGACTGGCCTGTAGGGCCGGTGAGATGGCTCAGCAGCATAAGCACCTGCCTGGCAAGCGTGAGGTCCTGAGTTCGACTCCTGGTATCCACATACGAAAAAAGGACCGGTGATATTACTCAGCGGCATGGGTGCCTGCTGGCGCATGAGGTCCTGAGTTCGACTCCCGTTCCCCACCAAAAAAAAAAAAAAAAAAAAAGATTGGCCTGTAGTTTTTTTGGTTGGATCCTTTTCTGGCTTAGGAATCAGGGTAATGCTAGCTTCAAGGAATGCTTTGGGAATACTCCTTCCCAATGAGTTTGTGGAGTATTGGCATTAGAGCTTCTCTATAGTTCTTGTGGAATTCAGGAATAAAATCACTGGGACCTCGGCTTTTCTTAGTTGGTAGTTTTTTTTTTTTTAAATTATTACTTCCTCAATCTCATTGCCTGATACTGAATTACTCAGTTTTTAATGTCTCCTTGGTTCAGCTTTGGTAGTTCATATATATCTAGGAACCTATCCTTTTCTTCTGAATTCTCCATTTTATTAGATTATAAGTTCTCAAAGTAGTAATAACCTTCTGGTTTTCAGCAGAGTCCATTGTGATTTTGCCTTTTTCATTTCTAATTGCATTGATTTGGGTCTTTTCCTTTTATTGGTAAGATTGGCTAGGAATTTGTCTATTTTGTTTACCCTTCAAAGTGATTCATTGATTTTTTTAATTTTAATTTTTTTTTTGTCTCAATTTCAGTAATTTCCACTGTTCTTTATAATTTCCTTCCTTGTATTAACTTTGGATTTGGATTGTTCTTGTTTTGCTAGAACCTTAATGTGCCTGATTAGGTTATACATTTGGGCTGTTTTTCTGATGTGGGTATTCACAGCTATAAGCTTCCCCTGTAGGGCTACTTTCATTGTGTCCCATAGCTCCTAGTATGTTATAATGGCATTATTGTTTGTAGGAACTGTCTAATTTGTTCTTTGATTTCTTCTATGATCAACTGATCATTCAAAAGGATATTGTTTAATTTCTATGTTTTTGCATAATTTGTGGTATCTTTTGCCATTGATTTCTAGTTTCATTGAACTATGATCAGGTAATATGAATGGTATGATTTTGATTTTTTTACATATTTGTAAGAATTCTTTATGGGCTAGCGTGTGTTCTATTTTGGAGAAAGTCTCATTTACTGCCAAGAAGAATATGTAGTCTATTGTTGTTAGGTGGAACACTCTGTAAATATCTATTAAGTCCATTTTTTTTTTTTTTTTTGGTGGGTACCGGGGGTCGACCTCAGGAGCTCGCGCGCCAGCAGGTGCCCTTGCCGCTGAGCGATATCACCGGCCCTTTTTCGTATGTGGGTTCTGGGAGTCGAACTGGAGCCCTCGCGCTTGCCAGGCAGGCGCTTACGCCGCTGAGCCATCTCACCGGCCCTTAAGTCCATGTTTTGAAGGTTTGGTTCAACTCTGATGCTTTGTTGATTTTTGGTCTAGCTGATCTATTTGTGACAGTGGGTTATTGAGGCCCTCCATTGTAATTGTGTTGGTGTTTACTTTTTATGCCAGTAGCATTTGTTTTATGAAGTTGGGCATGCCAATTTTGGTGCGTATATGTTTATAATTATTATCTCTTCTTGTTGAATTGCTCCCTTAACCAATATGTAGTGGCCCTCTTTGCCTCTTGTAATCAGTTTTAGCTTGAAATCCACTTGAATTAGGATAGCTACTCCTGCTGTTTTGGATTCTCATTGCATTAAATAATTGTTTTCCATCCTTTGATTTTTTAATCTTGTGTTTCTTTTTGGATAAAATTTGTTTCTTATATACTGCATATAATTGGGTTTTGTTTCTTTATCCATCCTGCCACTGTGTCTTTTGATTGGGGAACTGAGACCATTCACACTTGGTTATTACTGAAAATTACTGACTTATTCCTGTCATTGCATTATCTTCATGTTGCTGATTTGCCCCCACCCTCTTCTGCTTAACGGCTCACCCTGCCTGGTGTATTCATTCTACTTGAATTTTGGGCATTGTTGGCTTATCTCTTTTTAGGATATCCTTGAGAATTTTTTTGTAGTGCTGGTTTGGTGGTTGTCTTAGTTACTTTTCTCATTGCTGAGACAAAATACCTGAGATCCAAAGTTAAAGGAGGAAAGGTTTATTTTGGCTCAGTTTATAGAGGTTTCAGCTCATAATTCCTGGGCTCCAAGGCAAGGTGGCATGGCAGAGGGGCATTGCAGAGCAGAAGACAAGCAGCAGCAACAATTAGCAAAAAGTGACAAGCCAAGACTGCCGCTCTTTCTCTTCCTTATCTTACACAGGCTACCACTCACTTCTTAATCCTAGCATCACAGTGAACCAATTGCAGCATCAGGTTCTTGATGCCAGCAGCACAAACTCTAGATCCAGCCACCTCCAAAAAGCCCCACCTATGATTGCATGAGGCTCTGGGTACAAGATACAAGCCATGTACTAGATACAAGCCATAACAGTGGTCACGAATTTCTTAAGGTACTCTTCGTCATGGGAATACCATATTTCTCCATTAATTTTCAAAGAAAGTTTTTGCAGGATATATAAGTCTGGGTTGAAATAAATAAAACAATAGAAACATGAGAAGACATGGCAACAAAATGCCATGTCTGATAAGTGTCCTTGGTCACTTCTACTGCTCGTACTTTTTTTGGTCTTTTTGAGACAAGGTTTTTCTATGCAGTTTGAAGTGTGAACTCACTTCGTAGCCCAGGCTGGCCTCAAACTTGCAGCGATCCTCCTGCCTCAGCCTCCCAAGTACTGGGATTATAGGCGTGTGCCACCATGCCCAGCCACCCATACTTTCAATATAATTTTTAATCTCCTGGATTTGTTTGGAACCTTTTCATGGACTCTAGCTCTTTGCTAAACTAATCACTCATGCTTGGTATAATTTGTTTAGCTCAGCTAGCTTTTTATTAGTGTCTTCTGTAAGCTCTCCGATTGCTTTGTTCATTACATCTATTATCTTTTTATATTTTCTGTGAGGCCACTGAGCACCTCATCGATCTGCATTTTAATCTCTGTTACCCTACTGAATAATTTGGCTGTGTGGCTTTTGCTTACCTCCCCCTCAATGAACCGTGTGTGTACTTTGAGGGAGTTAGAAGTTTTGGGAGGCATTTTGTTGCCATGTCTTCTCATGTTTCTATTGTTTTATTTTGTGCTTAGATATGTGGTTACTTATAGTGGACTTTGTTAATAGTATGGAGATCTTTAGTCTGCTTTTCAGTGATGTACGGAGTGTGTGACTAACTATTGTCCTTTGCTGGTATCCAAAGATCTGATCACTTTTGTTAATATGGAGGGGATGGGGGATGAAGTATAATTGGCCCAGCACCCAGTTCTCCAGGAACAGACCACAGCATTGTCAGTGTCACAGGTATTGGCATACAGAGAAAACTTATTAATAGCAAGAACTATACAACCCTGAGGATATCAAGTAAACCAGCAACAGTAATATCATCTAAGAGAAATTGGATATTGACATAAGAACCAATAATGTATGACAGTAAACTTAGAAATCTATAATTACAGTATACACCCTAAGACAAACCAAATACTGACACATAGCAAATATCTACTAAATGTAATACCTCCACTAGTGAAAGAGAAGAATTCAACAGTAGTAACAAAGAGTTACCTAACTATGTAAGATTAATAAAGCTTAATGATTATACTAGTAAACATATAGGGATTTGAGAATGAGAGAATGCAAAAAGAAAAATTTGAAAAATTAAAAATGAGAGATGAGGGCCGGTGAGATGGCTCAGCGGCGTAAGCGCCTGCCTTGCAAGCGCGAGGGCCCAAGTTCGACTCCCGGATCCCACATACGAAAAAGGGGCCGGTGATATCGCTCAGCGGCACGGGTGCCTGTTGGCGCGCGAGGTCCTGAGGTTGACCCCCCTGTACCCACAAAAAAAAAAAAAAAAAAAAGTGAGAGATGAGAAGGAAGAGAGCAAAGTGAGGAAAAGGATCCCATTACCATTACTTCTTATAGAAGTAGAAAAGGTAACAGAAAAAAAAAAATAACAAATAGAAGATAAAAGAAAAAGAAATAAAGAATAAGAGAAAAATTAAAATAAAAAAGGAAAAGAAAAAAGGAATAAGGAAAAGTAGAAAGAAAGAAAGAAAGAAAGAAAGAAAGAAAGAAAGAAAAAGAAAAAGAGTCCAAAAACAGAGAAAAAAAATTTTTTGTCTACATTTTTAAATTTATGAATGGTTTCCTTCTAGGATTTGTAGTTTTGGAGTCTAGAAAGTTTGGTTTTCTCTGCATAGCCTTATAGCTATGGGTTAGTAAGGTGCACCCCCTATTCCAGAGGACCCTCTGTTTACTCAGGCTGTGGCAATGTCCATGCTAAGACATGTCTTTGCTTATGCTGGTGGACAGGGAAGGCAATCAGACCTCATATCTGTGCTGGATATTTGCAGCAGGGCAACAACATAAGTACTTAATGCCGGCAGGCACTTTCATACCCAGCTGTTTCTGAGTGCAACTCAGGTCAAATGTGGCTTCTCCCTGTGGGATGCGGGGCCTGTGTCCCTGTCTGTGGCTGCCTCCAGGGGTTCTCACCCAGTCACTGTGGGAGAGTAACACTGGACCCCTGAAGTGAAGTTATTTTTCAGTTGTTCTGACCTCCAGATTTAAATAATCAATTCCTTCCTGAACTGTTTGATCAAGTATTCTTGAGATATGGTGGGTGCCTGCCATGTGAAAGGAGTCCCCGAAGATCAAAACCCCATATGGTTTTTGTAGTTCACAAATCCCATTGGCTCTGCTGTTGTTTTTCCCCAGTCCCGGGCACTTACCTTGCTTCTGGGGAGCCTGGTTCCCCTCCTGTGAGCTATAAGAGCTGCGGAGAGAGTTCAAGTTGTTTCCTTGTTTTCTCTGTGTTGTGGACTGTCTTTCCAACTTTTGTTGGAACTTTTAGCTTCTAATTTTCCTGTTAGTTTCTTTCCTATTCCCAGTGAACTACTTCATTTTTCTTTCCACAGTTGTTATTTTCCAGTGTCTGGGATCTCAGAGAGGCTGAATCACCACTCCAACATTTCCTTTCTCTCTACATGGATTTTTTTTTTTTTAACTTTATTTTAATAAAGATTAAAATAATAAATGTAGGAAAAAAATCAAGTTTCAAAGTGAGAGATTAGTGCTCACTTTGGCAGCACATATACAAAGTGAGAGGTTAGTAAATGGTTTCTGGAGAGTCCATATCTACATTTTATTTTCTCAAACGCTTATATTCCAAAAGCAGTACAATTAGCCTGTTACGCAGGGTTTTAATTTTGTTTGCATACTGTTCCTGAAACAGTTTCTTCAGCTTTTGCCTTAACGAATCCAAAGATGGAAGACGACAACAATCTGGTATATTCAGCATGGTGTGAAAAAATTCATTCCACATATCCAGATGAGGAAGCCTGAAGAGACAAAGCATTAATAATGAATCAAATGTGGCCTTCCACATGCACAGCAACCCTGCTTCTGCATCTGACTTCCCGTGTTTAATAGGGCAATTGTCACCCAAACCCAACTCAGCACATAAGAATGGTGGAAGTGTATCTATCCTAAATGAGAGAAATTAATGATCTAATAAAGTGTCATTTTAAACACACCTTCTTCCAAAAATATGGTGTGTTTTTTAGCAGTAGCTCTTTGGTGGAAAAACTTCCAAATTTTTTGTTTTTTAGGAAAATCTGTCTGAGCTGGGCATGGTAGTTCATGTCTATAATCCCAGCTACTCAGGAGGATAAGGCAGGAGGATCATGAGTTTGAGACCAACCTGGGCAACCTAGTGAGACCTCACCTCAAAAAAATAAAAAGTAAAATGAAAAAGAAAATCTACTTATTTTTGGCTCACTGTCCAAAATGTGGTAATCTGGTCACATGGTTCTAAGGAGCCTAACTGCACATGGGCCAAGAGCAGCAGACAGGCTATATTGGCCAGAAAAGAACACAGATGTAAGATTTCTGGCCAGTAGAGTGGTTAAAATTAAATGCAAAAACTACAGAGCAAGGAGAAAAGCAACACACTGCAGATGTACTCCAGGTGGAAACTGAGTCCCTATCATGAAGCCTTCAAGGGCTGGGCTTCAAGCTTTTCTCTACATTGATGGCTAAAGATGAGAGCTTTCTGAATAACCATATGGTCCTTCAATTGGGCAAGAAAAAGAATGAAGAACCTGATAAATTTGATGACTCACTGTGCAGAAGAAAAAATAGTTACAAGTTTTTCTCCAGATACGGAATGTAATCTTATTTATATATTGTCACATGACATTTTATAAAATTACTGCCAACTCTTCCTTTTTCTGTTTTAGAAGGGGCTGAGAAGAGTGAGGGGAATCCCAGTTTAAATATTTTTAAGAAAGTATAAGTATATACTTTCCATTAGGTTGTACACATAAGATTACCTTTTTGTGTATGTTTCTGTAACTAAAAAAAGTTAAGAGAAGTAAAAGGTATATAAGGAACATGCATGTAGGAAATACTCAGCTTAAACAAAACACTACTAGCAGTGTCTACATACAACATTATGCCAGGAGAGCTACCCATACTCATTTTATGGATGAGAAAATAACCTGAGACATGAAAATCACATAAAGCTGGGACTCAAAACCCTGACCTGTAACAGGAAGCTGCCCTATATTACTTTGATTTACAAAGTACACTCATCTACATTATTTCCTTTGCTTCTTATAGGAAACATCTGAGGAAAATAGAATCAGTGCTATTCCCATTTACATGAGAAGAAAACAAATAAGCAAGCAAAACCCTGAGGCTCAGTGATGTTAGAAGAGGCAACAGGCCAGGAAAAAAATTTGAATTTATAGGATGGCAGCCACCCAGCCAGGAGCTTTACAGTGGTTCTAGGAGGCTATCAGATGCACCTTGTTTATAAAGTAGGGAAACAAGTGGTGATGCCATGTAACCTGCTCACTGCCCAGACCCAGGACTGTGCTCTGTCACCACACTGCCCAAGGCACTGGTTTCTGTGGGTGGCAGAGATCCTTTATGCACCAGATGGAACCTTCCATTCTCCTGTATTTATTCTCTGTTCACTGTGGCATTAATGCCACCTTCTAACACTCACCTTCTAAAAATGCCGTCAGGCTTCCAGACTCCACCCTCATTTTTTACTTTCATGTAAGTGCCAAAAAGCATGCAGTACACTGTTGCAGCAACACCAAAGTAATCAACCTGTCGAGAAAGTATATGTGATTTAAACAGTAAGTTACACATAAGCATATTAAGATGTACCAAAATAAGTAATCACAGATTTACTTTTAAAGAATGCTGGAAGCCCACTGATATACCCCTCCAAATGTCTGTCCAAGCTCCACCTGAGGCTTCCATGGGCAGCAGACCACCAGTGATCCTGAGGTAGCCCCTGGGAAAGCCCTGGTCTTGAGCTAGTGTCCTTCTTCACTTCTTTGTTCTGCCTCACAGAGGCAAACACAGCACTTGAATCTCTCAGCTTGAGAGCCCTCCCAGCTCCCTCTCCTGGGACTCTAGGGGTTATTCTCTGGCTGCTCCAAGTCCTCCCTGGCTGCTCCAAGTCCTCCCTGGCTGTGTGAAACATTCCTAACTCCAGCATGGTACAAATCAGCAGGACAGCACTCTCTACCTTTGCTCTTCCTACCTGCCACCCCAAGAGGTGCTGGAGCAGTAGTCAGCAGCCTAAGGCCGCAGCAGGCAGCAAGAGCATACTAAAAATAAGACCTCCACCATTGCTTTCTTTATCACAGGCTCCTGTTGGTTGTGTTATTCCAAGTTCAAAACTTTACATCTATGCTAATCAGAATTATCTTTGCTTGTCATCTAATATTCTAATATGTTGAAAATTCCAAAACCTCTCTTTAGAATAATAATGATCCATTTCTAATAGCTTTTGGATCAGGCACTGCATCCAGAGGAAATCTAACTATGCCATCAACCAGTCAAATCCACCTCCTTGTCTGCAACAGCAGCACAGAGTCCCAGCAGGGCACTGGCTCAGTTCCCTGGAGTTGGCACAGAGGGCCTCCTTGTTAACTCTGGCCACAGAGCACCAAGCTAGTCCGCTTCATCTCAATAGAACAAGCTGGTTCCTTACAGCACGACCTCCTTTTCAAAGGGTTCACAAACCATTACTTTTCTTAGAATGAAAGTCACAGAACAGATCTGCTTCCTTTCTCTGATAACAAAATCTGTAGCTGAGTAACAAAAAAGGAACATTGTTCTGAAGCAGAATTTCATCTTCCTCCTCAGCCTTAAGTTCCATCTCTCCTTCAACTGCTGCTCAAGAGACCAATTCAAACTAACTAGAATCCCAAATTCATTCTGAAAATCTGGTTAGTGCAATAAAGGAAAATGTTCTCAATTCTCTTGCTTTAGTTCCATACCTGGTAGCTCCATGGTTTATTACTGAGCATCTCAATACACTGAAAACCAGACGTTTCACACCGTGCTGTAAATGTAGTTCCTTTTGGAAAAAGTTTCATGTCTATACTCTGACCCAGGTCAATCAGTGCCAAGCCAGCAGCTAAGTCTTCATCTTCGTCATCCTGCTCCAAAAATCTAAAACAAACAAGGGCTAGGATACATGAGGACACGTAAAAGGTTGCTAGGGAAATGTTAAGGAAAGAACCATTAGAAGTGCCACACTTACCTATTTCCCAGTATGAAATTGTCTGGCTTAATGTCTCCATGAATGATTTCACAGCTGTGGACTTGTTCAATCATGTAGAGCATTCTGATAGCGAAAGCAATGACGAGAGCTTGAGGCATCACTTTCTCAGGGGTATTTTTATAGAGGTTAATGGCATTCTAGAAACAATGAAAATAGTAACCTGAGTTGATTGTGGAGAACTGATGAACTTTCAAGTCAAGGGCTTTGCCCCTGACTATCATCCCTGCAAAGGCTCCAGACACAAGATCTGTGCAAAGACACAAACCAGAAATGCACTTCAAATACATGTTCATATTATGAAAACGAAACACTTACTAATAATGTTCCATAGCTATAGAGATCGCCTACTAAAATGCTACCGTTCTGAAATAAATGGGCAGAATAGAATTTGATAAACATGTGTCGTGCCGTTGGCTTTAATCTCTCCATCAACTGGGTCCCAATGTAGAATTCCCAGGGGCTGGCAGGCTTCTGGACCTGCAAATCAAATTAGGCATGTGATATCACAACCAGTCTCACACTGTGGAAAACAGTAACAAGATAGCAACCTCCACCTCAATGAAAGACAGAGGGTAGAAAGCAATGTCAAACACTGAACTGTTCTGAAGGGGCTTGCTGCAAGATAATTTTATTGGCAAGGCAATTATAAAACCTCATAAGATAAATTTTATTTCTTAATTGCTGACTACAGACCTCAAAGAAAACATCACTGTCTTAAAAATAGAAAAAAAAAAGAGGATGACAAATTCAAGTTGTAAAATTCGTTTCTATACTGTACAAAAAGCTACTCAAGTCATGTACCTTTAAAACGCACTTCTGTTTATTTTTGGTATCATTCACATCTCCATGGGTAGCTTCGTAGACTTGAGCAAAGGCACCTGTTCCAAGAAGGTGACTGACAGAGACCAGCAAAGAACCTTGGAAGACAGAGGCGTCAAAATGACAAAAAGGCTCAAAACATTAAGGACTTATTCAAAATGAAGAATTTTAAGAACTTTCTTGGTGTTTGAATTGCTTTAGTAAATAAAAACAGATGTAGTCCCTTGGGAGTGTTTTTCCAGATGCAGGTGCAAGTGAAGCAAATACCTGCCACGAAAGAGCCTCCTTAGCAAATTTTCTGTTATAGAAGGGCAAGAGTAGCTCTGATGGCCCGGGCTACTTAAGGAAGCCACTCATCTCCTCAGCAAGGTTCTCATGCTGCCTGCTCAGCATGACTGCTGAGATATTAGGAAGAACATGTGGAAATCCTTGAAAAATGTATGTGTCTTACAATAAGAAAAAAAGAGCAAAACATAACTGTATCAATATTTATATTAATTTAAAATGTTTATCAACTTATTTCAGAATAGTTTTTGATTTATACAAAAGTTACAAAACCATAGAAGTTCTGCATATTCTGTAGCCAGTTTCTCCTACTGTGAATTCTTTTATAACCATGGTATGTTTGTCACAAATAAAGAACCATAGAGCTACGTTACTATTAACTAAAATTCACGCTTTATTCAGATTTCACTAATTTTCCTCATTATGTCATATTTAGTCATTGTGTCTCTTTAGCTGCTTCTGGGCTGTAACAGTTTCTTAGACTATTCTTGTTTTTTATGACTTCGATAGATCCAATGAGTTTGGTCAGGTATGTTGTAAAATGTTCCCCAAATTGGGTTCATTTTATGTTTTTCTGTGGTTCCACTAGGTTTATTGGTTTTAGGGAGAAAGACCATAGAGGTGAAGTTGTAACAGATTCTTAAATTTAAACAAGAAGAATTCACATATTCAAAATCATATATGTCTAGTTTCTAGTCTGGCATGTAAGGAACTTGAAAGTCATCACTCCTTCTTCACAACAAGAAAAAACCTGATAACTAACAATCAACTCTTCTTAGACTGATTAGAAAACTGAGGTCACAGGCAAACTGCTGCCCCCATAAATGGGAGAAAGACAGGAGGATACAGAGAATCACAGCTTGCCAGAGCAGAAACCACTGCTGAAGATAGTAATGACGGCATTACTGTGGGAAGGCCTGTACATCTCAGACTTTATTTAAGAAGTCTCCAGAGAAACCCAAAGGTAACAGGGGAAACTAAACAGCTTAATCCCTTGCCAGACAAGAATAAAGTTCACACTAAGGCCTATTTCTCTTAGTTCCTTTTATCCTGTATATCAGGTCTGGGTAGAAGCAACCAAGATAATCTTCAGTAAGTGAATGGATAAACAAACTATATGGTATATCCATATAATGGAATATTCAGTGATTAACAAGAAAAGAGCTATCAAGTCACAAAAAGACACAGAGGAACCTTTAATGCGTATTGCTAAGTGCAAATCTGATAGGTTACAAAATGGTATGATTCTATCTGTATGATAAGCTGGAAAAGATAAAACTGAAGACAGTAAAAGGATCAATGGCTGCCAGGGGTTGTGGTGGTGGGGAGTGGGATGGGGATGAATAGGTGAAGAACAGGACTTTTAAGGCAGTGAAACTATTCTGTATGGTGTGAAATGAAGGACACATGTCACACATTCGTTCGATATATAAACTCCATAGAATGTACAACACCCCACAGGACACTGTGGACTTTAACAATAATGTGTCAATACCAGCTCATCGATTACAGTAAACAGCACGTTCATGCAGGATGTTAACAGTGGAATCGGTGTGTGTCTGGGTGGAGTAGATAATGGGAATGCTGTACTTTCCTCTCAATTTTTCTTTCAGCCTAAAGCTGCTCTATTAATTAAAAACAAAAACATATATTGTGAAAACTCTCACTCCCGTCATTATCTACATCCGTCCAGTTTCCCACTCCCAGTAAGTTAACCATTTTAGTTGATTATCCTTCAAGAGTTCTCCAGAAATACTATCAAACAGACTATATATCATAATTTTCCTTTTGAAAAAACAAAAAATTAGCATGTGATATATAATTTTCTGCCCTTTTCATTTAATAGTATGCCTTAGAGATCATTCCCTATCACTACAGAGTAAGTTTCCTTGTTCTAATACCAATGCCTATCTTTTACTATAAATTCTTAAAAGTGAATGGTTAGGTCTAGGAGTTTATGCAATTTTAATTTTGGAGATCTTGCTAAATTGCCCTCTACACGTTAAATACACTGTAGTTCCAAAAGCAATCACAATCTTACAGTCATGGCTTAACGAAATTTCTGAACTCAATTCTATAGCTATAATTACTGAAGGGCAAGGGGAGAATCTCACATGTACACAAGTTAACCATCAACTTCCCGTGCACAAACAAGAATTTAAAGTTACATTACCCATACGACTCTTACCCAATTGAAATTCAGTCTTGGGCTTGATGGCTGGAAGTTTACATTGCCATTCAAAAGTATTTGGGTAGGAACTCACTGGTTTAGAAAGCCCAGATAAAAGTTTGAGAATCAATTCCTCATCCCACGGGTTTTCAACAGTGAAGTCTTAAAGGAATGGGAGCAAAAAAGAAACATAAATTCAAGGATTTTATCCAAGAAAGTTTAGATAAAGCAAGTGGAGACATTCATTAAATAAGATTTATCCTTTATAGAGCATTGATTCAAATAATAAAGGACTATTTTCAAAAGTCAAAATTGGTAGCTCTGCAGTTGATTATTTGCCATTGTAAATCTACAAGTTTAGATAAATATTCTGTTGTGACAAAAGAATCAAAGCCTCACTTCACTCACTGGAACTGCTGGATCTTGTTTTAACACAATGACGGCTGCATGTCTTAAAGGCATGAGAATGCTACCTACTTCTAATGTGCTCAGATGGGCACATATTCCTCAACTGCTTTTCTGCTTATCGTGACAAAACATTATATTATCTACATGGAAATCTCACGTGAGACGTACTTTGGGAAACAATTTCTAAAGGGAAGACAAAGGTTTCTCTCCAATTTAGTTTTATAAAATTTCTACTAGTGGCAATTATGAAAGACTAACCCGACACGGTTATCATGTACCTAGCGTTGAGCACATGCAGGACATGGTTCTGAGTATTTCACATTTATTAACTTAGTTGGTTCTTACAGTGAGCATCTAAGGTAGGTACTAGCATAACCTCCACTTTACAGAAAAGGAAAGAGAAAATTGAAATAATCTTGGTCAAAACCACATGAGTACTTAGGTGGAGGAGCTAAGATTAGAACCTAGCCTTATGACCTAGCCAGTCTATCTCCAGTCTGTGCTCTCAACCACTATGCTTTGCTGTTTCTATGTACCAAGGGGCAGGGAAATGTCTATTTAACCTTGAGCCTCACTTGACTTTTCTTTAAAATAGGGAAAACAGTATTAGTTAAATGTCTGGCACATCATAGGCCCTCAAATTCCACTTCCCTCTTCCAACAGTTATCCCAATATTTTCTAAAATTAAAATGGATTGATTTTCCCTTCAAGTATGTTGCTACTTAACTTTATTTTAATGTGGTTATGAGTTTTGTCTGAAGTTGTGTTCCACTCAATGACATTCAAGGTCCCATTCTGAGTTCTCTCATGGCACAGCTTTTCCCATGCTACTGTCTTATGGTACAGCTCAGGTTGAGCATCTGTGCGTACCTGGAGCTCTGATATTCCTAAGTGAGCTGGTCTGCAGCCATGCTGTGTGGAGTCCAGCACTGGCCTCCGGTGGGGCCTCCACAATAGCAGGGTCAGTGTCTGTGAGTTTACAAGCCTCAAGGCCCTGCAGTGCTTCCTGGGTGAGCACACCACCTGCAGCAGACTGGCTCGGATGCTGTAAGGATGCTGAAGATACGTCTGTCGGGAGTGCTTGCTCTGGGCTTTCCTCTTGAATTGGACTAGATGTGTGAAAAGCATAGAAAAAACAATAACTACATATAAGGAGAAGTCTAGAGGATTTGATTACAAAGAAGTCCCACAAAAGTTTCCTTTTCATTTGAGGAATGACATTTAAAATGTCCTCATAGGCCAAGAGTTGATTAAATCATTTTCTTTAGACAAATACATACAAACATAGAGCTAGTATGATAGGGGTATAAATAAAATCAAAGATATGATAATACATTAGGATAAATAGGTGTGGGTGATACATTGGGTATTCTTTAACAAGAAATGACAAGAGGAATGGGTTTATATCCCCAAGCTGAATCTATGCAGCAGTTCTATAATCAAGACTGAATATTTAAATTCATTTTAAAAATGACTTCTTTTATAACATTGAAACAAACAGAAAATATCAACCATAATCAAACAATTCTGATATAATTCCATGTACATGTGTATACACATACAAACACACACAGAGAAAGTATGTATGCCCATGCACCCACAGAGTTGACCCTCATTCATGGCTTTCATATTTGTGAATTCACCTATAGCTAAAATGTGTTGGTAACCCCTAAATCAATACTCATGCAATTCCGGAGTAATTTACAGACTTGAAGAGTGATGAAAAATTTGAGTCATCCAACGTACTCCTAGCTCGAGTCAAACATAGTGACACTACATTTTATTGCTCAGCTCTCAGATCATCTTCTTTATGTGGTACAATAATATTTAAAAAAATTGTATTCTTGTGCTTTTTGTTGGTGATTTCACTGCTAAAATGTCCCCAGGTATAGTGCTGAAGTGCAAGATTCTATGATGTGTCTTTTGGGGAAAATGCTACTATATTAGCTAAGCTTTATTCAGGCATGAGTTCAGTCTTGGTTGTAAATTCAACGTTGATGAATCAGCCATATATATTAAATAAGGCGTCTTTAAACAAAAATGTGACCAGAGGCCCACAGGACTGTGTATTTTCGCAGGAACAATAGTTCAGTATTCACTAAATCAGTGCTCGCATGACTTCATAAAATAAATCTACAGAGAACAACAATAATTGATTGTATGTTATACATCTCTAAACACATACCCCTATCTATATCCATATATGCACAAATATATAAATACGATTTTACATGAATACATTTATACATGTAATTTCATACATTGCTATTTCTATTCTTGTCATAAACATTTTTCTTACTGTGAACTAAAACAAATGTTTTTAGTTTAGAATAGTTTTAGACTTTTACTATTAACTCAATTCCAGCCTTCATTTGGACTTCACGTTATTTTCACTTCTATCTTCTTCTGCTCCAGGATCCAGTTCTGAATGCACATTGCATTTAGTTCTCATGTCTCCTTACTCTTTTCTCACCTGTTAAAATTTCTTAGTCTTACTGTTATGGTCTGGCTATAAATGTCCTTCAAAAGGCTCATGTGTTCACAGGTGGGGTTTTTGGAAGGTGACCGATCATGAGGAGCCATACTTCATTAGTGGGTTAATTCACTGGATTTACAATTTGATGACATTATTGGGAATTGATGGAAAGTTAGGAGGTAGGATCTAGTTGAAGAGAGTAGTTCATGGGAAGTGTGTGCTTGGGGACTATACATTGCCCTTCCTCTCTGGGTTTTTTCCCCGTCTCTTTCTCTTTCTGCTTCTTGGCCACCATGAGCTAAGCAGTCTCCTCTTGCATATGCTCCTGCCACAGCGATGTTTCTGCTTCACCTCAGATTCAAAGTAATGGAGTCAGCAGACCACGGGCTTACCTAATTTCATAACACCCTGACAGTTTGAAGGTATTTTGGGTTTCTCTGATGTTTTTGTCATGGCTAGACTGGCATTAATGGTTTCTGGGAAGAACACCTCAACAGTGCAGTGTCCTTCTCATTGTATGATATTAGCATGTATCACCGTGACTTATACCTGGTGATGTTAACCTTGATCATTCAGAGAAGGTGCTATCTACCAGGTTTCTTCACATTCCTACCATGATTTTAATGACTATACACCATTTAATCCACTAGATGTAAACTCTAAGGTTCTGAGATATTGAACATATTCCCAATGTTTATATTATAACAAAATAGATATTAGGGGTATCCATACACACTGAAGAAAATTGTTTCCAAATCCTTAAACATTGCTACTAGTAACATGAGTGTCCAAATTACTGTTGATACATAAATGATTAACAAAGCTTTTTCCTTTCTCCTTGAGAATGTAGTTTGTTAACTTTCTACCCTCTTCCCCTTGAAAACCTGGAAAGATATAGAGGATCACTCTCTGAGTTGATTTTCTGCGTATAACCCTCACAGGCAAACTGTGTCTGGAGTAGAATTACAAATACCTGCTTGGGTACCCACTGCTTCAAGGCCCCTTGAGTGTGATTATCTCCGTAATGGGCCTGTCCCTCGTGGACGCCCTAGGAGCTAAATCCAGGGACATGCTGCAGGAGTCACCGACTCCCACGGGAATAAGACTTTTAACCTAGGGAAAGTCGTGCATCTGGCCTGTGTGAGTTTTGTTTCCTTGCAACTGAACTGTCACACAGAGATCAGAGATAACAGTTCCTGGACAGTACACCGGCTGGCGAATGTGAGCTTTGTTCTACACACTTCTAAGTTAACCTTATGCAAGCACGGCTTAGGGTGGTCTTGTGAGTCAGGTCCGGCTGGACTCCGGGAGACT
The DNA here is from genome assembly GCA_028451465.1 of Erethizon dorsatum. Taxonomy (NCBI): domain Eukaryota; kingdom Metazoa; phylum Chordata; class Mammalia; order Rodentia; family Erethizontidae; genus Erethizon; species Erethizon dorsatum. The sequence goes on from CM051824.1 coordinate 9,933,948, forward strand.
CCTGGAGGCAGTGCAGCTCACTACGTTCTCTCACTGAACTAAGACCTGACTAAAAAACGACGGACAAAAGACATGAACAGAATTTATATGGAAAAAATGACTAAATATGTAGAAAATAGTCAGCTAATCAATAATTACATTAAATAGATTTTGCTTTTTAAGTGAAAATTGTACCCAATGGGTTTTTGATAGCAAGAGGCAGTCAGCATGATGGTGAGAACAAGGGTTCTGAAATCAGAGAAATACAGTTCAAATTCCAATTTCATAAATTAGCTCAATGATTTCAGATCAATAATTTATCCCTCTGAGATCTGATTTCCTCATCTGCAGCAGGGTAAAAGAATAGCTCCTCCTACTCAAGTTATTGTAAGAATTAAAGGATATAGTTCACAAAGAGCATAAGCACTGTGCTTGGAATATAAAACTCAAAAGATGTTAAGTACTTTTATTACCTGTTACATTTACCAGCTTCTTCAAATATGGTGGGATTTTACTTCCATAAAGTATTAATGTATGGCAAATCTGCATTTTGTATCAATATCTAAGGAGAGCTAAACACTATCTATTTTATTTTATTTTATTTATTTATTTTTTTTTTTGTGGGTACTGGGGGGTCGACCTCAGGACCTCGTGCGCCAGCAGGCGCCCGTGCCGCTGAGCGATATCACCGGCCCCTTTTTCGTATGTGGGTTCCGGGAGTCGAACTCGGGCCCTCGCGCTTGCCAGGCAGGCGCTTAAGCCGCTGAGCCATCTCACCGGCCCACACTATCTATTTTAAAAAGAAAGTTTTAAAAGAAAATTACAATTTCTCAATTATAATGGGTAAACTAGGTGTGATTAAAATATAGAGTGAGTGTTTAAATTTAAATAATTTATTGCAGTAAAAGACACATTGCCATTAATTCCCCTCAAAATACTCCCCCTGGCTTCAAACACACTTACGCCATCATTCGTTCCACTTTTTGAAGCAGTTCTGGAAGTCCTCTTTTATGAGGGTTTTTATGAGGTGTGATCAAAACTATGGTAAATGCAATTCATAATAGCTAAATCTTGGAAGCGGCCTATATGTCTATCAATAGATGAACAGATAAATACAATGTGGTATTTATATACAATGGAGTAAAACTCTGCTATAAAGAAGGTAAATTCGAGTCATTTGTAGGAAAATGGATACAACTTGAGTCCATAATGTTAAGTAAAATAAATCAGGCATACAAGCTCAAATAATGCATAGATTTTCTTATATGAGAAACCCAAAGTATAAATAAAGAGCAAAATAAAAGATAATAGGCAACAGAGAGATATATCTTTTACAAATGAGAAGGAGACTAAGAGAAGGAGGGAGGGGATGTAAAAAAAATTAAGATGTGTTATGTACATGTACCAACTCCCCAGAATGAATGTAATCATTATGTACAGCAAACATGTACTAATAAAAGTAAAAATAAAAATAAAAATAAAAATAAAAATAAAAATAAAAAAAAGTATGGTGAGTGCCGCTGCCAAGTACCACCCAATGGAAAGGCAGACTCAAAAGTACTACGGTGTGTTCTCATCCACCTTATTCACTGGATCTGGTACCACACAACTTGTGGCTCTTCCCCAAAGTCAAAATGACAATGAAAGGTAAATGTTTTAATCAATTCAGGACATAGAGGCAGCCGAATGAGTGCAACAGAAGACACTCATGAAAGAGGACTTTCAGAACTGCTTCAGAAAGTGGCAAGAAAAATGGAATAAGTACGCTCAAATTGAAGGGGAGCACTTTGAGGGAGATTAATGTCAATGTGTCTTTTACTGTCATAAAATTTTATTTAAACATTCACTGTATTTTCGATCAAATCTTGTAAAGCAGCAATTATGTTTGCTGAGTTCTGCACTAGTCTTTGGTAATGTGATTTGCAGTTGCATCTTGAACTCGATGGCAGAAAATGTTCCACAGGGAGTCTCTCTTACCCCAGCTGCTTCTGTCAGTGTCTAATACATCAAGTGTCAGGCTCTTCGCTGTGTTTCTATCCACAGACGGTACCTTCTGACTTAAAGCTGTGAATCAATAAAACCTTTAATCCTTTAGAGTTGAATTTGGGTCTTCTGTTACATCTTAAAAAGCAAAGCTCGAATGATAATGGAGAGAATGACACAACACACGATACCTGAACTTCCTCTCTTTTGAGGGCACCGCCATGTTTTCTTTACAGGAATCCACAGCCATAGGGGTGCACTGTGTTGCTACCACATTTTCTGAAGTATACAAAAAATTAGAGACAGATACATTATGTGGACTTGTGCACACACATACCATTTGACATGGTTACTTACAAAGCCTGGCATTCCTTTTTATACTGACTTTTATTAAGTTCAAAATAGTGTTCCATGGTAAAAAGTGCTATAAGATTGAAGAAAAATGGGGAAAAATTCACTTAAGAAAGTATGGGCCAGGGATATAGCTCAGTGGCATGGTGCCTGCCTGGCAAGCGTGAGGTCCTGAGTTTGATTCCCGGTTCCCAAAAAAAAAAGAAAGTCTACTATTAGTATACATGAGCATTTCAACTCTCTACATCTAATCCACAATGATTCTTTAAGAAAAAAGGGTTCCAGAGAGAGGCAGGTTCACTGTGGACAGGCTGCCCAGACCACAGGAGGACACTGGCATGGGTAGCAGGGCACACTCAGTTTTAGGAGATTGTGATGAGGACATGGAGAGTGAGAGCTGCAACATTTCCAGAGGGCAGATTTTTTTTTTTTTTTTTTTTGTGGGTACCGGGGGGTCGACCTCAGGACCTCGCGCGCCAACAGGCACCCGTGCCGCTGAGCGATGTCACCGGCCCCTTTTTCGTATGTGGGATCCGGGAGTCGAACTCGGGCCCTCGCGCTTGCAAGGCAGGCGCTTATGCCACTGAGCCATCTCACCGGCCCCAGAGGGCAGATTTTTGTGTCTGTCAGTTCAACAAATTTTACTGAATCAGTAAGCATTTAATTGATTGAAATGATTTAAATATTGGCAATATCTATTGCTGTTTGCTCTAACTTAAAAATACATATATCTATTGATACTAGGACTGAAATGTAGACTAAATTTCTACCAAGTGATGTGAATACTACACACAGTAAATTATTACTGGATTAAATTTTATCAGTTTCCCACTGAACAGGTATTAATACTTTTTAGTACTAGAACACTAGCTGCTGCTTATACAACTAGAGTGGCAAATACTGTATGAACAGCCAATATTGACTTTAGTTTTCCTCAATGGAAAAGCTTTATTTTTATTCAAGTGGCAGGCTTATGATGGCATTTAACAACAGTTCAAGTTTCAGTTAAACTCCCCTCTAAGATTTAGAAAAGAAACATATTGGGTTAGTACTCTAAGAAAATATCCTGTCTTCTTAGTCAAAAACATTTAGGTCTACATACAGGCTGATAACTTTATTACAAGATGCTTACATCTAGTGAAGTGACATTCTTTGATGGTTTTTTCATGTTTGCTTTGGTGAACAACTGTTATTTTTTAAAAAGTACCAACAGGGATATAGTTTGGCTGATAAAGTAGTAGTCATCAAAATGGTAAAGTGGTCCCAGATCTCACTGTGTGTATTTTGTAGGTTGGTAATTAGTGGCTAATAATTATTTGTGCTCAATGCAATATCACATATTAGGGTTCAATTTAGATAAAGATCTTTTATATAGAGGTGTTATATTTGGGGTGGGGTTGAAATGAGAACTATTTGTGAGTTTTACCATTACTCTCTTAAAGTCAGATCATTAACAAAAAAAAAGAAAAATTATGCTTTTCTGTGTGTAGTATACTTGGCTACATGACTAAGATAAAATTTGTTGATACATGTGAAGGACTAAATCTGGGTATTTGTTACTCATTAAATTAGAAAATATATGTTCATTATTTTTAATATTCAAATAATTTAATCTGTAGTGGCTTGTTTTAAAAACATAACATAAACATACTCCTATGTAAATGAGTTGAATTTTGTATATTTGCCTTTAAATGCTCCTATAGGAGCCGGGCATGGTGGCACACACCCATAATCCCAGCATTGGGGAGGCTGAGGCAGGAGGATTGTTGTGAATTTGAGGCCAGCCTGGGCTACATAGTAAGTTCAAGGCCAGTCTGAACTACATAGTGAGACCCTGTCCCCCCCAACAAAAAAATGTTCTACGTAAATTATTAAATTTTTAAATACAGACTTTATGAAGACAGCATGCCAAAGGAAACAAATAAATAAATAGATTTTAAGCTTCTTTATAATTTTCAAATTTTCTCTTCTCCTCTTCAGAATTTTCAAGAAGGGAACTCTAATATGTATTAAAATATAGAGGTTCATAGAAAACAGATGCAACGGCAATGTAACAGATACCTTTATCTTCGAGAATGTGCACTGCATCTGCTGGAAGTTTGTGGAATGGTGTAGATGCAAGCCGGGCAGCAGATGTGAAGTCTCCTATGCTCTTAGGACTGGGTGCCAGGGTTTTATTGTAGCGAATACCCCAGACTGTTGAATCATCTAAAAATTCTTCAGTGTGAGGCTGAGGTACTTCCTGTAACAGAGGATGAACTATAGCAAAGCAGCAATCTTCATGTTTTGTCCATGAAATTTAACACATTAACACCTTAAGATGAAGCTGGGAATAGTAGTGCAGGCCTGTAGCCCCAGCTATTCAGGAGGCCGAGGCACGAGTCTTGTGAGCCCAGGAGTTTGGGACTAGCCTGGGCAACATAGTGAGACTTTATCTCAAAACACAAAAACAAAAATGAAAAACAAAAAACCCAGAAAAACACTTTCAAGATTTAAAAAGAATGTGGAATTAGGGCCGATGAGATGGCTCAGCGGCATAAGCGTCTGCCTGTAAGTGCGAGGGCCCAAGTTCAACTCCCAGATCCCACATATGAAAAAAGGGCCGGTGATATCGCTCAGAGGCACGGGCGCCTACTGGCGCGAGGTCCTGAGGTCGACCCCCGGTACCCACAAAAAAAAAAAAAAAAGAATGTGGAATTAAAAAAGTAAAAATCAACCTTTCATTTTTAACACAGCTCAGTGGAGCCACACTGCAACAAGGGTCACATTTTTTGGTTTTCAGTTTCTACAGTTTTCTTTAAATTTGAAAAAGAAAGGGTCTAGATTTATAGAAGGATTACAAAGAAGTACAGAACTCTCTTATATCCTTTTCTAGGCTTCCTCTAAAGTCATCCTCACTTACAACTTTGTACATTTGTAAAACTAAACAATACTAGTAACTTTAGGCTTTATTTGGACTAATCCTTCTCATTACATTTGGGGAATACATGCTATCAACATGACTTATTACTTACTGGTGAGGTTAACTCAATCATTTGACTAGATATCTGCAGTTTCCCCATTGTAAACTATTTTTCTCTTTCCCTACTCTATTTGTTAGAAACAAGTCACCGAATCTTGCCTACACACAAATAAAGGTGAATTAAACTCCACCTTCTAGAGGGACATCATCAAAGAATTCATGAGTAAATGTTAAACCACCATAGTAACTAATAGTTTTGGTGAGATACTGGAAATACCTTGTTTATTCTTAACACTTTCCTTACTAATGTTAGCATTCATCCGTGGACGTCACCTGCACAGTTATTACTGTGGGGTTCTAATGGTGATTTTCTGTTGCCACTTATCCCTTCTACATCACTTTGAATTCTTCCATAAGGAAGATTTATCCTTTCCCCCACGTTTATTTATATCGATATGGATATTTATTTTATTTCTTGGGTTAAAATCCAATACTCCTTTATTCTACTTATTTTCTTGTTCAAATTGTTCCAGTTTCAGTCATTGGCTTCTTCACGTTTGCTCCTGTGTTCTTTTGCTGTGCTCAACCTTTTTCTTTTAGAAAAAAATAAAATCCCAAACCACTTCCTTAATTTCTGATACAAGATGCTCTAGGTTTTTTTTTTTTTTTTTTTTAATATGCTCTGGACCCTAGAATCTGGCATTTCTTCATGAACATAATTACAGGTCAAGTTTTGAAGTCTGTGGGCAGACAGAAACTGCTGAGTCAGAACCATACTTGATGTACCTCTTCAGTTGTCCTTAAAATGCCACACATGATTTTTATATATTCTACATTATCTTCATATATCCTACCATCTCTTCCAAGATCGGAAGAAACACTGGCTGGTTGTTTCTTCAGATGGATGCAGGATAAAGCACTGCCCTATATTTAGATCAGGTATACAGAAAAAGCATTGTGGTTTTTTTGGTCAGAGCACTTATAGTTGAATGGTTCAGTAAAATGTACCTTCAAAGTGATGGCGCAGTATCTGAAATCTAGTCATTATTTGGGAAATTTTTAAGGTCAAATGGTTCTGAGAAGAATTAGAGAGCTGGATAACAGTTTATTCCAAAGAATCCACTATGGCACTAAAAGCAGGGGACAGGGTTCAGCAGAGTTTCTCAGCAAGGGTGACTGGTGATAACAGCACCTCTCGCTGGTCCATCGCAGCCAGCGGGCCAGGGGGTAGATGGAGAAAAAGCACACCATGAGGACCACTGGAGCCTGGATGGAAGCCAAACATGGGCTGAAAACAAGGGCTGCTATAGTAGAAGAACGTTATGGGCCAGCCAATGGGGCAGGCTTGCTTGCTGAGGTGTGCTGATGATTGGCCATTTAAATTTGATTCAGATTTGGTGCGTTTCTCACTATTATTCCACTATAGGCCTTGCTTCCTAGGTGTAGGAAAAACATACATCCCCGGGTGGTTCCTCCTAGCTAAGAGGAAGGCTCCTTGAAGGCGAGAATAAGAGCCAGTTTGTCTGACACATAATAGATATGCAAATGATTGTTGAATAATGTTCTAAAAGACACACATTCTTCATATAACATTGTATTTTCCAGCCCAGTTTTGTATCATCGTACTATTCGACTGGCATAAACGCTTGGTAAAACAAACAAGAAAGGATGGCAAGACGCATTTCACAGATCAGAAATAGAGATTTGCTTACATTTGATTTTGAAGGAAATGTGCTGATAGAGCGTTCTCCAAAGGTCCTGGCTCTTATGGGCTTATTTTTAGGCTGTGGTAATCTAAGGAAAGATTTGCAAAATTATAAATATTAAAATACATTAAATAAATGCTATCACTTAGGTGTTAGAAAAATTCCCCACTTATCCTATTTAATGAGTTGATAGTTTTATAGAGATTCTTTACTTTTACAACAGTTCTAACAAAACAGTACAAATTGAATTAACTATGTAAATATAAGTTGACTTATTTACTTAAGTGAGGGTAGAAAATATTTGTTACACTGAGTTCCCAGCATTAGGAGCAAAAGAATTAGGAGCATGGCCAGGAGAATGTCACGTACCATTTGAGCAAAAGAATTAGGAGCATGGCCAGGAGAATGTCACGTACCATTTTATTTCTTCTTATTCATAGTGTCTAGCCTAGGTATGGAACTCCTCTCTGCAAGTTGGCCATGCCCTCTTTCTACCTCATTATGAATTTCTTTTACACTATATCTGTACTTCACACTGACACTTCCCCTTCCATGGTTTAAACTCGTAACAGTGAGAATTCCTAGAGCTACCCTACTCTACCCTGAGACATGGCTCTCTAATGTAATGTCCCTCCACCTTAAAACATCTTCTGTCTGCAGGATTATTCAACTTCTTTTTCTATTTTATTAGTCCTGCAAATATGAAGAGCACACATAGATACCTGTACTGGTAGATTCATCCACATTTAACACAATTTCAAATTCACAGACTCCCTTAGTTCTCTGACAACTTATAATCAACCACACTTTTCCCTTTTCAATTATGCTTTACTTTGGAGGTCTGCTCTCTTGGAACTCCAGCACAGGAACGCAGACTGAGAGAACTTTGGCAACAAGCTCCTGGTCAAGTGGTCAAAAGCTCACAGGGGATGGAGCCAGGACTAGAGCTTAGCCCATCTGGTCCACATTTCCCCCTTCTCCACCCCACTGCCTTGAATTCTGCAGACACTTCTGCAGTGTGCTGCGGCACTGTGACAACACATGTCCCTTCTAATGTTATTTTAACTATGTTTCTTTACCCATAATTTTCTTTGTTTCCATCTTCAAAAATAGGAAAACCAGACGGCAAAGACATAATCTTATTGACTCCCCAAGCCCCAGAGGAATTTGCATTTTCTACAAGAGAATTAAAAAAGAGCATTTTGTTATTGTCCTAGAAAAAAACACTATCCTTTATGCTAAACTTCAACTATAAATAAGGTAAAGAAATAACAGCTTATAGAAAAGAACTGACATGAGTTTTTAAAACACTAGTATGACAAGTCACTGTAGTGAGATGAAGTGACTTAGCCGTGGTCACTGGGTCTAGCATTCAGGCCTCCAGAGTTCTCATCATGTACAAAGAACAGTGTTCACCATTCTCCTATGAACATTACAATTGTCACCTGACTTACTTAATAAAAGCTCTCAATGGTTTTGTTTTTCACTTCCTTTAAGAAAAAAATTAATCTTGTAGCTTTATATTTCTAGTCCTCCCAACTGGATCTCACTTACCTTTTTCGTAATATCCCGTTCCCATCATGAATACCCTAGACAAGTGGACTAGATGCTGGCCTCCAACACTTCCCCTGGCCACCTCTCTATCAGGAAGGGCTCCAGACATACCTTGAGTATTCAGGCCCTCTGGACTACTCCTAATTATAGGATTTTTAAAAACACTTAACTGTAATAATAATAATAAAACAAGAAAATTGAACCTATCACATACATTGTAACCATGTCAAACTGTCACATTTTTATTTCACGCATCCCTTGCTTTTGTATGATGGGCTGATCAAGGGCACAGCCCATCTTACATAAGCCTTCATTATGCCTGTGGCAACCTTCCACAATGCTAGGTACTCAGTAGCTTTTAAATAATGAATAATTACTTTGAAACTGGGCTTCAAATGCATCTTCGTTTTGATCTAGAGATGGCCATTTATCTTTGTCATCAGAAATATCAGGAAGTGTAGGAGCCTGAAACATATTCATGATGAAACCTTAAAGAACAGAAAAAATACTTGTCAACAATACTTGTGGAAGAAGAGCTTCCATTCATTTGTTGCAGTCACTACACACCTAACAAAATGCTTTACCTAATGCTTCCTTCGTGTGCACGGTGGGTGATGGCTGCACTTTGGATGGTGTTGCCTGAACAATTCCCAGTGATGTGTTTGGAGTAGTGTGAAAAGAACTTGTGCTAGTGACCTTATGTGTTTCACATCCTGGTAGAGGAATAGGACAAAACATAGTATCAACAGCCAATCAGAACATGTTGGGACACAATTGCAGTAACTTATTAAATTCTACCTGCCATTGTCAATAATTATCACGAAAGATTTCATTATATTTCAGACTTATCTTTGTAAGAGTACTAGGAAGTATGGGAAGGGAAGATTTATCCTTTTGCAGAAAAGCAAATGAAGATTCAAAGAGATTATGTGTTTGGTCTGAGCATACCCCAAGGGAGCAGTTTTGTCATCAATAGCGTCCTTAGCTCCATCGTATCCTAAGTACTACATGCTCATAGTCACAGTGTAAATCTTTTTCCCCCTCCCATATTATAAATCTTAAGACCACTTTCCATCGCAGCTGGAGCCAGCCACTGGTGGATAAGGCCGGCACACCCTGGCCTTGTTTGCTCAGGTCTTAGCTTCTTCCTCCTTCCCCAGGTCACTCTGCAGCACTGGCCTCTGCTGTGCTTAGAACACACCAGGCATATTCCTGCCTCAGGGCTCTGTACTTGCTGTCCCTCTTCCTAAAGAAGGTTCCCCAAGGTGGCACACCCTCCTAAGGTCCTTTACCCAAATATCACCTTCTTTTCAACATCTTCCTTATTGGCTTACCTTCTCTGAAATTTCAAACCTCCCACCCCAAGAATAGCATTTTCTTTTGGTTAGGACACTCATCTTTCTGTTCATGACTGCATCTTTAACTACTTAGACAGGCACCTAGTGTGCAGTCAGTAAGACTTGGTTTCGTGAATGAGTCTCTGGTGGTTTCAAACAGGCCTGCTCCTGAACTGCCAGGGGAAAGGATGCCATATTTACGGGGTAGGGATAATGTCCAAACTGTGCTTTATGTAATGTACAAAATATATGTTCTACATAAATGCCTCCGTTGAAGTACCAAACAGGAGTATAATAATACCACTGCTAATTAAACTTTGTGTCACTGTTCCCACCTATTATAACAAAGATGACTTTCATTTGAGATGGTCGCGGGTTTACATAATTTGTTCCCTGGCAAGAGGAAGGTATTATTTAAGTTTAGTAAGGTCTGAAGACTTCCTACACCACAGCCACAGTACAGGCTCTGAGCGACCCAAAAGTTTGCCAAAGAGGTTGGGATGGAAGTTATTATGACGAAACATTACCTTCCTTTGCCTCAGCTCCACTCTGTGGCTTGAGTTCATGAGAATTTAGACTCATACATCTGGAAGAAAAAGCTCTTGAGATACACTAAAGAATAAAAATGCTTTGTATATTAAAATTTTTAACTTTCAAGAAATAATAGGAAAATAAATTAGTAACAATTATGCCTTTTGTTAAAATACAGATGCAATTGCTTAGGTTCATGGAGTAAGTAAATAAAACATTTTATTTTTTAAAGAGAGCTGAAGTGAATGAAGATAAAAAAGCATCTGGCACTTACTGGACATCGTCATGTTAATTCCCTTTCTCTAATACTTGAGACAAATTACAATTAAAAATATAAATTTAACTGTAAGGACTGCGGCTCTTTAATTGTTCTATTTCTCTTTCATCTCTCTGTGATACAATTTAAATGTGATAAAATTATATTTTGCCTATGTTCCTAATATAGATTGGATATTATCACATATATTACATAGTTATATAAAAATACATAGTTTTATGTTAAAAGTAAAAACAAATGTAAACAAGTGATGAGATATTAATTATAATTTCTGAAATCTGAAAAATTCCTCAAAATTGGAGGGAAACCTTCACAGAAGTGTGGGGGTAGACTGATCCCAAACTGCTCCCATGGGAGGACAGAAGGAACACAAAGACACATGTCAAGTAACTGTCTGCACAGTAACAATGCCTGCAGGTACTCAGAGTGAGTAAGAAAAAGCATGTTTAGCCTACAGCTGTTTACTTTCCAGGCCCAGACAACCTGTAGAGTTTCAGGGAATCAAAAACTTGTAACTCAACAGAAAAGTATGAAGTAAAACAAATATTTGAAAAGAAGCATGAAATAAGTAAGTCTGAAGGATTTGGAGCCAGTTTTTTGATAATGGTTTTTCAACAACATACTCATTTCCATTTAAAATTTACTTTAAAAATCTGGAATCGTTCATCTTCTACATATCACTCTTGGTAGATCATGTAAAGGGCCAACAGATGCCATTCATATCACTGTCGCCTCTAGGTCCATCTTAGGCTTACCTGGTGTGTGTCACTGGCTGGGCTGTCAAAGGAACAGGAGGAGCTTCACCCTGGTTGATGGCTGGGGACGCCAAAGTAGCACGTGCCATAAGAGGAACAACAGGAGGGACTTCTCTGAGTTTCTCTCCTGAGTTCTTTGAGGTCTGCTGATTGATGGCTGGAAGACATGGAGCTCTCTGTTCCTGCTGGGAGCCTACACTTGGCCCTGTACGTGCTGGATTAGCCTTTCGTGTCAAGCAAACAAACAAAAACAAAACCGCGAGGTCAAGAACGTTACTAAACAGGCATTAGAGCTTTTTAAAGCATGGCATCTAGATTCCATCCCTTTTGAAGCATCCCTTACCCCTTCAGATATTCATTTAAAAATGAATAGTTAGCAACAAAAGACCACCCTACATGATAGATGCTTCACAGCATCTGCATCAGACTCAACTAGCAGCTCATACTTTTATTTATTTATTTTTTTGTGGGTACCGCGGGTCGACCTCAGGACCTTGCGCGCGAGTAGGCGCCTGTGCCGCTGAGCTATATCACCGGCCCTTTTTTTTGTATGTGGGTACCGGGAGTCGAACTCAGGACCTTGCGCTTGCCAGGCAGGCGCTTATGCCACTGAGCCATCTCACTGGCCCAAGCAGCTCATACTTTTAACCACTGAAAAATCACCAGCCCCTACAACTGTGTTAGTGTTTAAGGACTACTTTATTTCCCTTCACTTAATTTTGGGAAAAGGTCAAGAAATCAAGGTAATCAAGTGCTCACAATGGTGTTTTATTAAAATATCCCTGGTTACTATGTTCTCTTTAATGACTAGGATACATGTATATAAACTACCACAAAACCATGGTAAAAAATCTGAAGCATAACTATTTCAACTTAAAATGCTTTTGTATAAATGAACACACTAATGTTACAAATTTAAAAGACCCAAGAATTCCTCACCATATAAAAGTATTCTTACAAAATTTTAAGAAAAACATTAAATATCTGGTCTAAGAGTGTCAGTTCATGACAAGTGGACAAAAAGAGGGACTACTAGGGAATGGGACTGGGGGAAGGTGAAGGGTAAGAGAAGGCAGAAGCAAGTGTGGGCATGATCAAGGCACGATATATGCATATATGGAAATGTCCTGGTAGAGCCCATTAACTTGTACAATTAATATGTATTAATAAAAAATGACCTGTACCATTTACTCATGTACCAAATTAGTAAAGATTAAAAAATAATCATAATACAGTTGACTATTACTTATCTGAAATGTTTGGGATCAGAAATGTTTTAAATTTCAGGATTTTTCACATTTTGGAATATCTGCAGACTTACCCATGGGAGGAGATTTTAGAGTATTTCGGATTTTTGGATTAGGGATGCCCAACTTGTATTAAATTATGAAGAAATGTTTTAAAAAATAACCAGAAATTTTCTCTATAATATATCAAAATGTACAAGAAAGCTTTAGTAAATACACAATATGGAATGATCAAGAAGAGCTCTAGTGACCAAAGCACATATATTTTAGCAATGCATTTTGTATATATAAATTTCCAGCATGTGATATTTTAAATCAATGAGAAAAGGCTCAACGGTCTAATAAATAGTAAAGGGACAATTGGCAATCCACTTAAACATATCCTTATGACAGCCATACACATAAAAGTTCCATGAAGGAGGCTCCTGGTAAATACAGTGGTATAAACATTTGCTATATCATCTCTCCCTCCCCAAACCTCACAAAATGGCAGTAGCAGAATTCTAATACTGGAAATAGCTATTAGAGGAGGCTAGGGGTTGTGTGTCTCTGGTCTTAGGAGAAGTTCAGAAATCAGTACTAGATACACCTCAGAAGAAAAATGAGGATGGGGATGAAAATAAGGACGTGGTAAAAGCAAGTCTGTTGAAAAACTAGATTCTGAGATCCATTCTTATAGGTACACACAGAGGGGGATCCTTGTACCCCACCTGTCAAGAGATCAGAGATTTCCCTTTTTTTTTTTTATGTGGGTACCGGGAGTCGAACTCAGGACCTCATGCTTGCCAGCAGGCGCTTGTGCCGCTGAGCAATATCATTGGCCCTTTTTTCCTTTATGTGGGTACTGGGAGTTGAACTCAGGACCTCGCGCTTGCCAGGCAGGAATTTATGCTGCTGAGCCATATCACTGGCCCAGATTTCCCTTTTTTAAAGAGAAATAATCCAGAGAATTCTGGACTAGGGCTAAGGGTGAGGCAATAGATAGAAACTGAAAAAAAAAAGGACTGAGTCACTTTATTTATTGAACAGTGAGACCTCTAGTCCCTTTCTTTAGCTCCCTAAGTGCTAGCAGCTCAGGTTTATACTTTCTTTTTTTTTTTTTTTTTTTTTGGGTCTCACACAAGCTAAGGAAGTGCTCTACCACTGAACTAGAGTCTCAGCTCAAGTCATTTAATGTCAAGAAAAACAATAGTTTCCCTTGTAAATTTTGACTAACAGACAAAGAATGCACATCAGTACTATTTGGAACGAAACAAGAGTATTATTAATAAGGTCATCAGTAATTACCTCTTTGGGATTTTTCAGGACTTATTTGGTTATGTCATATTTATCAGTTTGAACCATGTGAACTTGGTGATTTTGACTGTTTTTTTTTTTTTTTTTTTTTTTTTTAAAGAGAAGAAAAAACAAAACAAATCAAAAGAAGAACAAATTTTCAAACAAACATAATAGGAGGGTAACAATGGTTAATACATTACGTATTACTATCTTTAAGTTAGTTATTCAGGACACCAGACATTAGCATTCAATTGTCCAAACATTATTGGCACAAACCTTACTCTTCAATGAACTAAGTAAAAATCGTAGTGTATCTATCTTAACCATCTTATATATATATATATATACAATTTTTTTCCCTTTCCCTTCTTTCTTTTCCCTATTCCAGTCTCTCTTTCCTTTTGACCAGTTTCTTTTTGATTCACCATGTCTATTGTACATTTTGGATCTTATTTACTCTTTCAGTTTCTCATACCAGAGAGATAATACGATGCTTACACATGTGCTTCTGGTTTATTTCACTTATGAGTATTTTCTCGAGTTGCATCCATTTACCTATAAAAGTCTCCAGTTTATCCTTCTTTATGGCTGAATAGTACTCCATTGTATAAAAATACCACATCTTTCTTATCCATTCCTCAGTTGATGGGCATTTGGGTTGTTTCCAAGATCTGGCTATTACAAATTGTGCTGCTATAAACATGGGTGCACATATATCGCTGTGGTACGATGTTTTTAATTCTTCTGGGAAGATGCCCAGAAGGGGAATAGCTGGGTCAAATGGGACCTCCAACCCTAGTTTTCTGAGGAATCTCCACACTGACTTCCACAGTGGCTGTACCAGTCGACACTCCCACCAACAGTGAAGAAGGGTTCCTTTTTCCCCACAGCCCCTCCAGCATTTGTTATTAGTTGATTTCTTAATAGTAGCCATTCTTTCTGGGGTGAGATGGTATCTCAGTGTTGTTTTAATTTGCATCTCTCGAATGACTAGTGATGTTGCACATTTTTTTGTATATTTATTTGCCATTAGTATTTCTTCATCTGAGAAATGTGTATTCATCTCAGATGCCCATTTTTGGAGTGGGTCTTTAAATTTGGGAGGTCTGATTTTTTTGAGTTCTTTATATGTTCTCGATAGTAATCCTTTGTCTGAGGAACAGCTGGCAAACATTTTTTCCCACGTTGTGGGTTGTCTCTTCACTCTGTTGGTGGTTTCTCTTGCTGTGCAAAAGCTTTTTAATAAGATGAGATCCCAGTTATTGATTCTTTGGGATAGTTCCCGTGCGATTGAGTTTTTATTCATAAAGTCTTTGCCTACACCAATGTCTCCAAGGGTTTTACCTATCCTACCTTCCAGCAGATTTAATGTTTCTGTTTTAATATTTAGATCTCTGATCCATTTTGAATTTAGTTTAGTGCATGGTGAAAGATATGGATCTAGTTTTAATCTTCGGCATGTGTAGAGCCAGTTTTTCCAGCACCATTTATTAAAGAGGCTATCTTTCTTCCAGCGAATGTGTTTGGCACCTTTGTCAAAGATAAGGTGGCTTAGTATGTCTGGGGTTGTTTCAGCATCTTCTAATCTGTTCCATTGATCTTCAGGTCTGTTTTTTTGCCAGTACCACACTGTTTTTATCACAGTAGCTTTATAGTATAATTTCAAGTCGGGGATAGTGATGCCCCCTGCCTTGCCTTTGTTGCCCAGAATTGCCTTTGCTATTCTAGGTCTCTTCTGATTCCAAATGAATTTTAGGATTGTTTTCTCTAATTCTGTGAGATATGCTGTTGGAATTTTGATTGGAATTGCATTAAATCTGTATAACAATTTTGGAAGTATGGCCATTTTCACTATATTGGTTCTTCCTATCCAGGAGCAAGGGATATCTTTCCATTTTCTGATATCCTCTTCAATCTCCTTTTTCAGAGTACTGTAGTTTTCAGTATAGAGGTCTTTTACATCCTTCGTGAGGTTGATTCCTAGGTATTTCATTTTTTTGGATGTTATTGTGAAAGGTATTGTTTCCCTAATTTCTCTTTCAGTAAGTTTGTTATTTGTGTACAGGAAGGCTATTGACTTTTGAGTATTGACTTTGTATCCAGCTACACTACTGAATTTGCTTATTAAATCTAGCAGTTTTTTAGTGCAGTTTTTGGGGTCTTCTGTGTAGAGTATCATGTCATCTGCAAATAATGATAATTTAACTTCTTCCTTTCCAATCATTATTCCTTTTATTTCTTTCTCTTGTCTAATCGCTCTGGCTAAAGTTTCCAGAACTATGTTGAATAAGAGTGGGGACAGTGGACATCCTTGTCTTGTTCCTGATTTTAGAGGGAAGGCTTTCAGTTTTTGGCCATTTAGTATAATATTGGCTGTTGGTTTGTCATAGATAGCTTTTACCAGATTGAGATAAAGACCCTCTATTCCAATTTTCTGTAGGGTTTTTATCATGAAAAGGTGCTGGACTTTGTCAAAAGCTTTTTCTGCATCTATTGAGATGATCATGTGATTTTTGTCTTTGGTTCTGTTAATATGCTGTATTACATTTATTGATTTACGTATGTTGAACCATCCCTGCATCCCTGGGATGAATCCAACTTGGTCATGGTGTATAATCTTCTTGATGATTTGTTGGATTCTGTTTGCCAGTATCTTATTAAGGATTTTTGCATCTATGTTCATTAGGGAGATTGGCCTGTAGTTCTCTTTCTTAGTTGGGTCCTTCTCTGGTTTTGGTATCAGGGTAATGCTTGCTTCCAGGAATGAATTTGGGAGTATTGCTTCCCTTTCAATTTCATTGAAAAGTTTGAGAAGTAGGGGCGTTAGGTCTTCTCTAAATTTCTTGTAGAATTCGGCAGTGAATCCATCAGGGCCTGGGCTTTTCTTTGTTGGGAGGTTTTTAATTACATCTTCAATTTCATTGGCTGATATTGGTTTATTTAGGATTTTTAAATCTTCTTGATTCAGCTTTGGTAATTCATACGAATCTAGGAATCTGTCCATTTCTTCTGCATTTTCCATCTTAGTAGAATATAAATTTTCAAAATAGGTATAGATGATCTTCTGGATTTCTGCAGGGTCTGTCGTGATATCACCCTTTTCATTTTCAATTGCATGGATTTGAGTCTTTTCTTTTCTTTTTTTAATAAGGTTGGATAAGGGTTTGTCAATCTTATTTATTCTTTCAAAGAACCAACTTTTTGCTTCATTGATTCTTTGTATTGTTTTTTTATTCTCCAATACGTTAATTTCTGCTCTGATCTTTATAATTTCCTCCCTTGTACGGGCTTTTGGCTTAACCTGCTCTTCTTTTTCTAGAAGCTCGAGGTTCACCCTTAAGTTGTTTATTTGCGCTTGCTCTATTTTCCTGATATAAGTGTTTAATGCTATAAATTTCCCTCTTAGGACTGCTTTCATTGTATCCCATAAGTTCCGGTATGTTGTACTGTCATTATCATTCAGTTGTAGAAAGTGACTAATTTCTTCTTTAATTTCATCTGTGACCCATTGGTTGTTCAGGAGGATGCTGTTTAATTTCCATGTGTTTAGGGAGTTTTTGTGGGATCTTTTGCCATTGATTTCCAATTTCATTGCACTATGGTCTGATAATATGCATGGGATAATTTCAATTCCTTTGCATTTACTTAAGCAGGTTTTATGAGCTAGTATGTGGTCTATTTTGGAGAACGTCCCATGTGCAGCTGAGAAAAATGTGTATTCTGATGTTGTGGGATGGAACACTCTGTAGACATCTACTAAGTCCATTTGTTCAAAAGTTTGGTTCAGTTCTACTATTTCATTATTGATTTTCTGTCCAGTTGATCTATCTTTTTGTGACAGTGGAGTATTGAGATCTCCCAATATAATTGTATTAGTGCTTATTTGATTTTTCATGTCCTTTACTACTTGTTTTATATAGCTGGGTGCATTGGTATTTGACGCATATATATTTATGATCGTTATCTCTTCCTCTTGGATTGTTCCCTTTACAAGGATGTAATGACCGTCTTTATCTCTCTGAATCCTTCTTGGCTTGAAGTTCACTTTGTCTGCAAAAAGAATAGCTACCCCTGCTTTTTTCTGGTTTCCTGTGGCATGGAGTATTGTTTTCCATCCTTTGACTTTCAGTCTATGAATTTCTTTCTGAATTAAATGTGTTTCTTGTATACAGCATATTGTTGGATCTTGCTTCTTGATCCATTTCGCCAGTCTGTGCCTTTTGATAGGTGAATTGAGACCGTTAACATTGATGGTTAAAACTGATATGTATTGACTTGTCATGATATTTTCCTGTTGTTGTTTCCCACTCTTTGTTTTTCCGCTTTCCGGCTATTTAATTATTTGCCCTGCCTGGTGGATTCCTTCTGTTGGGGTTCCTATCTCTTTCTAGAATGTCCTTCAGAACGTTTTGGAGTGCTGGTTTGGTGGTCATAAATTTTCTCAGATGTTCTTTGTCATGAAAGTATTTTATT
The DNA here is from genome assembly GCA_028451465.1 of Erethizon dorsatum. Lineage (NCBI taxonomy): Eukaryota > Metazoa > Chordata > Mammalia > Rodentia > Erethizontidae > Erethizon > Erethizon dorsatum. The sequence goes on from CM051824.1 coordinate 9,952,381, forward strand.
TCTCCATCAATTTTGAAAGATAGTTTTGCAGGGTACATCAATCTGGGCTGAAAATTATTTTCCTTTAGAGCTTGCAATACATCATTCCAAGCTCTTCTTGAATTGAGGGTTTGTGCTGAAAAGTCAGCTGTGATTCTGATGGGTTTTCCTTCATAGGTGATTTGTCTCTTCTCCCTAACAGCTTTTAAGATTCTGCCCTTCTGTTGAATTTCTGGGATCTTGACTATAATATGTCTGGCTGAAGTTTTTTTTTGATCATGTCTAGTTGGTGTTCTAAAAGCTTCACTTATAGGGGTGTCAAATTCCTTTTCTCTTCCAGGAAAGTTCTCCCTGATTATGTCTTTGAACAAGGTTTTAATGTCGTTGATGCTATCTCCTGCTTTTTCATTTATTCCAATTATTCTTAAGTTGTTTATCTTTGAGTCATCTAGCAGCTGCTGAATTGATTTTTCATGGTCCCTTGCTATTTTTAAGAATTTTTCCATTTCATGATCACTAATTGCAAGCCTGTCTTCTATATCTGAGATCCTGTCCTCGCATTGGCTTATTCTGCTACAAATACTTTCAATGGAATTTTTTATCTCTTGGATATCTGCTTGAATCTGCCTTATAGATTCCATTTCTTTCCTATGCTGAGCATTCATGGTTTCTATAGTTTTCTTAAGTTCATCTATTTTTTTGTCTGTATCAGCTATAGTGTCCTTAAGCATGGTCTTCATTGTAGACATTATCTCTGCAGTTATCTGTGAGATTATTTCTGTTTTAATTTTTTCCAGAACCTCATTCAGTTGCTTTGTTGTTACCACTTCAGATAGGCCAGGTGGGTGGCTTTCGGATTGTCCCACCTCGTTGCTCCCTAGGTTTGCCTTTGGTGAATTGGATGTGTGTGGTTGCATCTTGTTTAAGTGTCGTCTCATTTTTTCTTTCTTTAATTCCTGGGGTGATGTTTGCAAATTACCTATAGTAGGTTACTTTATTGCTAGTGTTTAAGATCTTTAGAAGATGACTACTTCTCTGCAGTATCTTCCAAGTGGAGCTTGCTTTTAGGTTTTGAGCTTTCTGCCAGATCCTACCTCTTCAATTTGTTGGGTATGCGAAGTTGCTACCTGTTTGGCCCAGTCCTTGATTCTTTGGTACTGTGCCACTGTATTTTCTGTGTCCCTTAGTCAATCTTGTGACAAAGTCCTGTTCTGTGCAGGTCCGTCCCAGTAAGCCAGGAGCGCCCTCTGGCGGGCGGTGAGCAGAGGCGCGTACTTTCAGGCAGAGACCAGTCTAGCTCGCCTCCGCTCTCGCCGCCCTTTCACGATCCCTGGGCCTGAGAGGCTCAGCGTGCTGTCCGGAGCCTCAGGTTTATACTTTCTAATCCAAAGATAATACTCTCAGGTATCTTTCTGCCCAAGAAAACAGACACCCCCCTCCAGCCCCCACCTGCAGCTTCTAATCAGCCTTCTCAGGCTGGCTTTTGTATGAGAAAACTGCATTGATCATCAGATACCTCATGACAAGCTTTTGATACAAAGGACAACAATCCAAACAAACACGAATGAATGAGAGATCAAGAGTTCTGGGACAGAAAGAAAAATATATTTATATCCTTAAACTAAGATGCAAGGTATTACATTCACAAAATAATAAGGGCCATAAGAAGTTGAGTCTATCTCTCAGAAAAATGGGGGGAGGGGGGTTGAGGACAGATAGAAAAATGGTAAAAAGGTTGAGAAAGTTAGATGATTAGTCAAGATAGTCTAATAGAGAACATGTATGGAGAAAAATTATCAAAACAAACAAAAAACCACCAAAAAAATTCCCCTGAGGTGCTGGACTGCAATGATCAAGTAATGAATGTAGTGGAGGGAAAGCTAAACACTGAACACATTATTTCGTCACAACATGGATATAAAGATGATCCTACACACTTCCAGAGCACAGTGGCGGTCACATTAACAAAACCAAGAACCAGAATGATTCTGGACTTCTCAACCCAAACAGTGTAGCCAAAAAACAATGAAGCAGTGCCTTCAAAAATTATAAGGGAAGATGGCTTCCTTTATAGAACATAATTCCTAGCCAAATTACCAACCAAGTGTGAGGGTAGAAGAAAGATGCTATTAGACATGTGAGACATGATACACTTGAATATAATGAAAGGATAGTTTTAGTTTTCTCCCAGTGTGGGGGTAAATGACTGATAAGTACCAAGAAAGAGAAAGCAATGAGACAATTATACAGGGAAGACATAAATTATACAAGAAAAGAAATCCAAATGAGAAAAAATAAACCCTATAGAAAAACAGATAATTCATCAAAGTCAATTTAAAGAGTTTGTCTCTATTTGTCTTAGCCATGAATGTATCAAACAAGTCTGTTAAAAAAAAAAAAAAAAAAAAAAAAAAAGCTATATTAGATGGCTGAAAATATTTAAGCCACACAGTGAGATCTAGGACCACTATACCATTTTTATGACTTCTAGTTTATCAGCCAAACTATATCCCTGTCAGTACTTTTTATTAAAATATCTTAAAAAATAAGATATTTGAATTCACACTGTGTAATGTATTCATTATACAAAAGCCAGAAAAAAGAACTACATATGTTAGTAGGTGAATATGTAAACAAGTATGCATACACATATATGAAAATACTAGCCATTCTGCTCTCTAAATTCTTTTGCTCATTCTGTATTTTGAAAATCTTTCCGTGTCAAATTATTTTAAAAATTTGGAAAGTTACTAGCTAAATGAGAATTACATCTAAAGACAAGGCAAGAGTGCGACAATCATCACACTGGGCATAGGATGTGCCAGGGAAGAGCACGTACGTACCTCAGAGCTTTCCTGGAGAGTGGGCAGGTCCTCGTGGGATAGCTCCACCACTTGATGCAATTTCCTATGGAGTTCATCCATTTTCTGTTTTAACAGTTGCTCTTCAAAAGCATTTGCTTCTTTCCTTTTCATATAATGTCTGTCTTCCTTTCCTTTAGGAAAGATTAAAAAACATGCGAAGTGAATAAAAGGTATTTTCACTGTTTATTAGATTTCAGAACTGAAACTTGTGTTACCTTTTAATGATAATCTTTACTTGCCCTCAGCATAGTTATTATTAAATTCAGGGCAAATAAGCTACAAAAATTTATATGGCGACCAACAGTAATATTTGGAAATAGCACAGTATAATACTAAACCTTTTTATAAAGTAATTTATAAATTAAAATTTATAAATTTATAAATTAAAATTTATAAATTACTTACTGTGTAAGTAATTTTAAAATGATTTTTCATTTCAGATTTTAAAAGATGGGGGCCGGTAAGATAGCGTAGTGGCATAAGCGCCTGCCTGGCAAGTGCGAGGTCCTGTGAGTTTGACTCTGGGAACCCACATATGAAAAAAGGGCTGGTGATATTGCTCAGCGACACGGGTGCCTGCTGGCGCGCGAGGTCCTGAGGTCGAACCTGGTACCCACACACACACACAAAAAAAGATGGAATTCTCTAGGTACTTTCTAAGAAGTAAAAGAAAAGTGCACTAAAGGGCCAGTCCTACTTCCACTAACTGGCTCCCCTGGCCACACTCCAGACAAATTGGGATTGGCTGGAACTTCAGGTCATAGCATGTGAAAGGTAACATTACCCATGCGCTACCCAAAATGAGTCTTCTTTCAGCCAGGCATAGTGGCGCATGCCGGTAATCCCAGCAATTGGGAGGCTGAGGCAGGAGGAATGCCATGAGTTCAAGGCCAGCCTGTGCTACATAGTGAGTTCAAGGTCAGCCTGGAATACATTGTGAGACCCTGTCTCAAAAACCAAAATCCAAAAATCCAAATACCCAAATGGGTCCTCCATGAGTGTTAACTGACTTTTCTTTCTATTGTTGACCAAATATAAAAAGTAATGAATAAAAGAAAGGCTCACAGATGGATATAGTTCAATTAACATAGATGATATAAAAGCCTTGAGTGGAACAGAGGTTCATTTTCCTCTCCCTAAGGTGTGTGTTGTTACAGTAAAAGCCAAGTGCAAACACTGATGCTAAGTCACACATTTTTCTCTCGGAGGAACAAAACTCATTCCACTCTATAGCCATAAATGACATGGCACTTTGATCAGAGGACTCCTGATCATATTTTGTTTGTAGTAGGTACAGAATTTGGAAAATCTCTGAGATTTTCAGTTCCCAACCTAATCCCTTCACATTATAAGTAAGAGACATACAGGTTTAGAATAATTATATATTGAAGTTCAAATATATACAGATAACACTTAAAAACTTTAAAATGTCTTATTTCACTGAAGATATGGTGACACTGGTATAGGTATCTATTTTAGTGCTATTTCAGCCATGAGCTCTACTACCAGGACATGGATTTAGTTCTTGGAAAAACATGGCTGCTATGCTAGTGTTTAACAAAGGATTCTAGGTTTGTGATAGGATGAGCTGGAGATGGTTTTTGCTGAGTCAGCAGAGTCAATTATTCAATCAAAAATGTAATTACTCATTATGTTAAGCGATATAAAAATAACTGAAAACATAATACTACAAGTACCCCATCGTTCATGTTTCCTCTGTTTGTTGTATTTCCGGGCTCTCAGTTCTTCAAAGGAAAATTCTGAGTCTCCACAAATAAGCTTCTCCTTGCAGTACATAACAACTTGTTGAACATCAGCTTTTGTTGCCAAAGATGAGTGTGTGGAGTATTGAGATTTAGAAATCATGATCACTCTTTTCTCCCTACAGGGGAAAAAATACATCATTTACAACAATGTACTGAAGGAACTCTAGAAGGAATACAAATAATAGAGCAATGCACTGATTATACTTACATATTTGACTCTTTATCTGAAGCTGAAGGTATCATTCTGGAAAGTTCTGAACCCTAAAAGGCAAAATGAACATGAGCATTCAGTTACTGAAAAGTAATCTTCATCCAAATTATTTCATAAGTCAATATGAAAATGTTCAAGAGAAAGGGGCCTATTAAACTTTCTTAAGCCCAATAAGAAAGCAACTTTAAAATTTTCTTTTGGTATTACTGTAACCTTGGGAGTTCCCAATACTACCATAGCATTCATTCACTAAACAAGTATTTACTGAACACTTCACACATGTCATACAATAAGCCAGGTTTGGGGAATATGACCATCAATGAGACCCATTTCTTCTGACTGAAAGCTTAGTCAGGGGTGCAGGAATAAGTAAGGAGGTTGGCAAGCATGTGTATGATGAAAATTAAGCAAGTTTGCACTATCTATCAAAGTTAGAAATATGCCAGGCATGGTGGTGCACACCTGTCATCCCAGGTATTCACCTGGGAGGGTGAGGCAGAAGGATTGCAAGTTCAAGACCAGCATAGGCAATTTAGCAAGATTCTGTCTAAAAGAATAAAAAGGGGTGGCAAGTAGCTTAGTGGTAACATACTTGCCTAGCATGGGTTTAATGCCCAGGGCAACATTCTACTTTTTGAAGAAGTGTTATATTAGTAAAATGGAAATGTCTCCATTAAATTAAAATTTAAGGAGGTCCTTGGTGAGCTGTGGAGAAAGAACCTGGGAAACATGAGGTGGAGGGGAGAAGAGATTTGAGCATTTTTATATGTTGATTAGTTGCCAGGAAGAAAAGCTCTTGACGGGGGAAAAAAATCTCTGTGAGGATGAAAGACAGGCATACGTAGAAGGCTACGCTTCCCCACTGGAATGGCAGGGAATGATGCAGTTGTATTTATTGATGGGTGATAGAAAAATAAAGATGTCATCTGATGATTTCTGCTCCTTTGCCAAAATAGTACAGTACCTTTTCCAGTTTATGAAAGTGAGGTTAGAGGTAGATAGGTGTCAAGTTTGAGGACGTAAAAGGAAGCTTAAAATTATTATAATCTGGCATATAAAAAGAATGAAGCGAGAGACATTAAAGACACATACAAAGGGTGATCTGGAACACTGGAAACACAGTTGCCTGGGAGTATCAGAGCCCTGGTTGAGGCTTGAGGACTTTTAGGCAGGGTTCAGATCCAAGGAAAATTTTAAGTCTGGGTCTAGGTGTAGCAGGAAATGCCCCCCAGCCAGTACACTTCAGTTGCCCAGGTGATATTTCCTGTTGCAGTTCCAGTTTCTTCTGTCTCTTAGAAACGGCTGGTCACTATGATGCATACTGTAAGAACCAATCAAAGACAGCCAAGTACTCTACCTCCGTACCCACCCTTTGTAACCCCATAGAAACCTCCCTCCCTGGGCCTTTGAGGCCTGATGTTTTGAGGAACAACTGATTCCTTGTCAGTGCCCATCCGACGTTAAATAAATCTGCCTCCAAATCCTGGGTGTCGTTTCGGTGTTTCTGTTTACTGCTGCACAGGAAGGAGCCCAGCAGAACAGGGAGGAGAGGGCATCGGCAGGACAGGAGTTGTTGAGGAGGAAATGAAGATGGGAGCTGTGTGGTGGGGGTCCTAGGCCCAGTAACAAATTATGTTTAAGTTGAGCACAAAAAGATAACAACAGGCCCAGAAAGCTGCCATGGGAACAGGCGGCTGACGGGTTAGTCACAGGGTCAAACAAACATAATGCAGCGGATACAGAGTGCAGCCAGGATGGTTGCTCAGTACCAGTCCTAGTTTCTATACAACCTATAAACACTGTTACCTGATTCTTAACTGAGTTCTTTCCAGGGCTTGATTTCGATGTTACCATTTGGTTTAAAATTTGAGCATCATGCAAAGGTTCTGAGGTTCTAGCTATGAGAGAAAAGAGGATATAAAAAATAAGGGAAAATCATACTAAATAAAATTATCACATCAATACATTCTCTTGATCTTTCAGTAAATAAATCAATTTATTTATAAAATCTCACAAAATGGACTAAAAACTTTTTTTTGTGTGTGTGGGTACCGGGGGTCGTACTCAGGACCTTGCGCTTGCCGAGCAGGCACTTGTGCTGCTGAGCTATCTCACCGGCCCCTAAAAACATTTTTTAGAAAAGTATTAGAGATCATTTTCTGACCAGTTCAAAATGTTCAAGGAAATACCTGAAAGAAATGTAAAACCTACCTAGTTATTTTAAGCAGGCTAGGATAGCCAATGCTTATTGCCAAAATATGATCTTTATTTCTATGAGAAAAATAAAAGGCCATTATTTCCTAAAAGTTGCATTAAAGACATCTCATTCAATTCACAACACATGGAGTCTAATTTTTTTTTTTAAATTCCCAAAATACAGTGAAATCATAAGATTTGCTTGTCAGGCCGGTGAGATAGCTCAGCGGCAATAAGCGCCTACCTGGCAAGCATGAGGTCATGAGTTCAACTCCCGGTACCCACATTAAAAAAAAAAAAAAAAAAAATTTGCTTGTCGGTTTTCTCTTTTAAAGTGCTGAGACAGAGTTCCTGCTATGCAGGGTTATTTAGGGGCATTATTATCTGAGTGCCTTCCTATTACCTGAGAGACAGTGTAATTTGTAAATACTAGATGGATATGACTCCTTTTTTTTTTTTTTTTTTTTTTTTTTTTTGTGGGTACCGGGGGGTTGACCTCAGGACCTCACGCGCCAGCAGGCGCCCGTGCCGCTGAGCGATATCACCGGCCCCTTTTTCGTATGTGGGTTCCGGGAGTCGAACTCGGGCCCTCGCGCTTGCCAGGCAGGCGCTTATGCCGCTGAGCCATCTCACCGGCCCTCCTTTTTTAAAAAATTAGTACATGTTTGCAGTATATAATGATTACATTATTGTGGGGAGTTGATATATGTATGTAATAGATGGACTTGATTTCTAAGGGAAAAAAATGAGAGACTAAATTATCAACTATTTAGAAATTTTAGAAAGTATTATTTTACCTTGAGCTGGCAAATGGGTTTCAGTGAGGCGTGTCTGAAATAACCTAATGATAGTAGAAAAGGCATCAGTATAGATTATAAATTTATAGCTTAACATATACCTGTATTAAAGTGGAAACCTAATACAATAGGCAGTTTACTATAACCTAACAAAGACTGTGGCTGAGAGAGAAGGGAAAGTAGAATTTTAGGGTTGTTTCAAAATTAAAATATAAACTTCTGGCAATATACTTATATCTAATATATTTATTTCTCATTTTACCTAGTTATGTCAGTATTTTTCAAATTCACGTAAATGTTTCTTTCTTCATGTACTGAGTCTGCAAATATTATAATACAGGTGGTTTAATTCATTCATACCTTAGGTATTTTCTATATTTGGAACAAAATGAAGATAACGATTGGAAGAAAAGTTTAAAAGTACAAAATTTGGGCCGGTGAGATGGCTCAGCGGCTTAAGCACCTGCCCGGCAAGCGCGAGGGCCCGAGTTCGACTCCCGGATCCCACATACGAAAAAGGGGCCGGTGATATCGCTCAGCGGCACGGGCGCCTGCTGGCGCGCGAGGTCCTGAGGTCGACCCCCTGGTACCCACAAAAAAAAAAAAGTACAAAATTTAAGACCACTGTTTCAAAGTATTATCATTCATGCTCTGTGAGAACTTCTCAAATATGTCACTTCATGCTACTTTTACACATCAACTCTACTTGTCAAATAATGTGCAACTCTCAAGCCTAACATTTTTTGTAGTGCAAGTAAGAATGCATCTTATAAAGGCAGGTACAGCCAAATGCTAACCCTTGTTTGGCTCTTAATTCTAACAAACCAATGGTAATGAAACCATTTTACAGATGGGGAAAGATTGAAAATCAGATAATATTAAAGAATTACTGTTAATTTTGTTAGGTGTGATTATGGAACAAAATTCTGTAATAAATAATCTTTTGGAGATGGTAGTGTTTGAACTAAAATATTTTGCTGTTTTAGATCTGCTTCAAAATATTCAGCACAGAGGGCCGGTGAGATGGCTCAGTGGCATAAGCGCCTGCCTGGCAAGCGCAAGGTCCTGAGTTCAACCGCCGGTACCCACACACACACACAAAAAAAAACAACAACAAAAAAAGGGAAATCATTTGGCCTGGTGAGATGGCTCAGCGGCGTAAGCGCCTGCCTTGCAAGCGCGAGGGCCCGAGTTTGACTCCTGGAACCCACATAGGAAAAAAGGGCCGGTGATATCGCTCAGCGGCACAGGCGCCTGCTGGCGCACGAGGTCCTGAGGTCGACCCCCGGTACCCACAAAAAAAAAAATAAATAAAAAATAAAAGCAGATGATATAGAAATGGAGATTTGTTATGCTAATTTTCATATATGTTCAAAAATTCTCATAATAAAGTTTTTAAAGCACAAGCACGACAGCAAAGCTGAAAAATGTGATTATATATTAAACGCTGGCAAAGGGTGCAAAGGACAATAGGTCTCTGATTCCGCTGAGAGGACAGTGAAACGCTGGATGGGCTTTGACAGGTGGTTTGGTTATATGCACCACAAAGCTTAAAACTGTTCATACATCCTTTGGTGCAATAGCTGTAATTTTAAGAGTCTATCAGAAGGAACTAGATAAAAATAGAAAATGTATTAAAAATACTTTTATGAAAAAAGAGAAAAGTTCTTAATACAAAGCTGCTTATATAGCATGATGTAAAACATACTTTACAATCCTATAACAAGAAGAACAAAACAAAGCCTATGAAAATGCAAAGGTTGCTTATGCTTATTTAGTTTTCTGTATTTTAAAAATTTCCTAAATAAGGTGTGTTTAATCACAGAACAAAATTAAAGATAGTGAAAAAAAGGGTATTCATCCTGATATCCATTGTTTGCTATGGTTTGAACGACTCCACCAAAACTCATGTTGAAATTTAATCCCCACTGTGAGGTATTAAGAGGTGGGACCTGTAAGAGGTGGTTAGGCGTGAGGGCTCTGCCTTTCTGAACGGGCTAGTCTATTCATGTGTTAGTGAGTTATCTCCAGTGGGCCTGTTATAAATGCTAGTTGGCTCTGTCTCTTACTATATGATGCTCTATCCCCACCAGCAAGAAGGCCCCCACCAGATGTGACCCCTTAACCTTGGACCTCCCAGCCTATATAATTGAGCTGAACAAATTTTTATTCTTGATAAATTATTCAGTCTGGTGTTCAGTTAGAATAACAGAAAACAGGTTAAGATAATGTTTTTCTTTATAAAAACCAAAATATTATAAACAACTTAAATGTTTAATTGGAGAATGGTTAAATTATGACACAACTTCTGTGACAGACTTCACAAGCACTTTAGAAGTAATTTAAAAGTTCATAATTTTTTAAGAGCAGTGTAAAGCTCAGTATGTATAACCAGACATGCAGTATGATTTACTGCTAAAATAAACAAACGCAAAGACACGCATGGGCACAGGAAAAGCTACTGAAAAGGAACGCCCTAACATGCTGAGAGTAATATTTCTAGGCAGTTTCTTTACACTACTCTGTATTGACCATATTTCCCACAATAAGGATTTCCCCATAAAAATAGATAACAATACAATTTTTAAGAGCAAATTTTCCATTTCAAAGTAAGAAACACCATGAGGAGCTTTATTTTGGAACTACCTGTACTGCTGTTGTAATAGCTCTCTAGGTTCAGCCTCATTTTGAATTCCTCTCCGAAAAATGGCACTGGCATGCTGCAACTGTCCTTGGGCTTCCAGATGCCCTGCCCAGGTTATGTATAGAGGAGATGACTGGGTTCCAATCCCTTGGTTGTACAGAAACTCAAAAAACTGATGAAGGTCACTGTTGTACTCAGCCTATAGGAACCCAGGCAAAAACATGTAAGAACAACAAGGCAAGGTTGGATAGAGGCTGGTTAACAGGTACATGGGTACAACTACATAGGAGGAACAATATCTACTTTCTATAGAAAAGTAGGTAACTGAGTGATAATTTTATATTTCAAAATAGGTAGTAAAGAGGATTTTGAATGTTTTCAACATAAAAATAAATATCTAAGGTGATAGATATGCCAATTGTCTTGGTCTGATCATTACACATTATATACATGTACGCAAATATCACATGGTACCCCATAAATACGTACAATTATTATGTCAATTAAAAATAAATAAATATATTAAGAAAAATAAAAAGACATAAGAAGATGGAACTGCTAATGTAGGTCTGGCCCAGATGCAGCCAGCCTCTACCATTCAGTCTTCATGGTGGCCCAAAGATGGATGACAAACCTACAGGTTAGGTTCATTCCTTTCCCTGACATTCAATTACACCCACATTGACTATACTATTTCACAAGATAGCGGGGTCTATCACGACCCATTATATAAAGCATTATTTTGTCTTCATCTAATCTTACTAAAATTCTACAGGGTGCCTCTAATTGCAGTAATTCGTGTTTTCGTGAACAAATTCATATTTACGCTACCTACTCCATACATGATTTTATTACTCATACCTTCACACCTTTATTCCGGATTAAAGATTCCAGTATTTAAAACCTGAGGTTGCCTTCTTCTTATAGTACTAAATTTAGTTTTTTTTTTTTTTTTTTTGTGGGTACCGGGGGGTCGACCTCAGGACCTCGCACGCCAACAGGCACCCGTGCCGCTGAGCGATATCACCGGCCCCTTTTTCGTATGTGGGATCCAGGAGTCGAACTCGGGCCCTCGCGCTTGCAAGGCAGGCGCTTACGCCGCTGAGCCATCTCACCGGCCCTAAATTTAGTTTTTTAGAATTAAAATTTTCATTACTGTACTCACGATGAATTTATTTTACTCTCAGAAACCATCTTAGCACCTGAGAGTATCTGCTTATGCTCCCTCCCCCAAGCATACACCCTAGACAACAAATTTTTTAATTTTTCTATTTAATGTTGGAATATTTATACACTTGAAATAAAGAGGAGGGCTTTTAAATTAAATTACCAGCTCCATAATACAGAAGACAAGGCTCCAAAAACACACACTTCTGGCCATACAACTTTTAAAAATTTATGACTAGAAATAAAGAATTAAAATAAAAGGCGATTTAAAATGATTTTAAAATCTAGGGAAAAAAAGCAAAAGTACAATATGATTATAGACTTGATTATCCATTTGAAAATATACTCACAAATTTTAGACAGTAATTGATGAATCTTGGGTCACTGTGGTATCTCTTCTTATCTAAAAATTCCTTCATTAAATGTTCTAATAACATTACCAAGTATTCTTTATTGTTAGGAAAATTCTCTTCTACCCATTGCATGTAACTAGAAAAATATTGACAATGTTAATTTTTCATAGGGTAGAATACAGTTGGTATAAAGAACAAAACAAAACAAAATAACTGAATGCTAACCTTTCCCATTCGCCAAGTGGGTCACTGCCCTTGTAGCTCTGCATATGGGCTTCAAACATTCTAGATGAAAGAACAGTGTGCACATGGGATATTAGACATAATTCCTAAGAGCAAAAGATATATTTCATCATATATATATATTTCATTTATATATTTTTAAATGGAAATCTTAAATATAAACACAAATGATATATAAAATTTAAAAAAGAATTCACTCAGAAGTAGTCAGAAACTCAGAAGCAGTCAGTGTTTCTCCACTACAAAGTCTGAGTCTCCTTTTCTCCCTGTCCCCAGTGCCACTACCACCCGGGGGCAGAGATGGGATGCTTGCTGCTCCTCCTCCTAGCAGTGGCATTAAGGCGTGGCCCTGCTCAGACCCCTCCCCTTGCTTCCCAGGAGCCTGGCTGAGGCAGGGCTGGACAGACCCAAAGAGGGCTTGTGAGTGAGCTTAGCGGCCTGGGTACCAGAATTGGAGATTCCAGATACAGTTTGCTTCCCCAGTGTAACACACTGTCCCTGAAGAAGAGCACATGGTAGAAGTACGCATAAACCAACCAGTCACTAGAGCTCCCAGAGAACTCTGCTTCCCTTACTTACACATATCCAACCACAGCTTTATGAGGGGTGACATTTGATCAGTGTGAGAAAGCCACACAGCTATGTTGGGGGAAACAGTCAAGGCCCAGAGAACTTCAGGAACTAGCCTCTTCCAGGAACAAAGAAAGAACCATGGCTTAAGTGTGACAGCACAGGAAGGTGGTGTAATAAGTTCTAATTTGCATTTTAAAATGTGCACTGCGTTCTTCCAAGAATAGGTGGTGGTGGTGGCAACAGAAGTTAGGAAGCTACAGCAAAGGCCCAGGGACTCACTGGACTCCACAGTCCAGTGAGTTGGAGTAGGTTGGGATAGTACATGTGTGTAATGTGGCATGTGTGTTAGAGAAAGAATGTGCTTACCATTCTAGGTATGAGAAGCAAGTTGAAAAAGACACTTAGGTTTTCTATCTGAGAAATTATAAGGTCTTTTTTTTTTTTTTTTGTGGGTACCGGGGGGACGACCTCAGGACCTCACGCGCCAACAGGCACCCGTGCCGCTGAGCGATATCACCGGCCCCTTTTTCGTATGTGGGTTCCGGGAGTCGAACTCGGGCCCTCACGCTTGCAAGGCAGGCGCTTATGCCGCTGAGCCATGTCACTGGCCCCCTTTTTTTTTTTTTTAAAGGGGAATTTGAAAGCAAAACTTTTGTAGGTGACTTCTCTGGCATATTTTGAGTTGGTTGTTCAGAGAAATTACAGCTCTGAAAAGCTATCCTTCTATAAAGGAGATTTGTATCAATCCACATTAGTGAAGTAAAAAGCAGACTTTCTCTGAGGCTTGCTTATCTGGCTTTTTTATTTTGAGGTGCCTGTGAATTTTGCACATAAAATATTTTTTGCCTTTTCTCTTAATTTATGGTCAGTTTATTCCAGAGACTCAAGGAACTTCAGAAAGTAGAAGGAACATCTTAAACTACACTTTCTTCTAGCTAATGTTTAAGTATACAAATGAAACCAGTGTTCCTTCTGACTCAAAATTCAGAAGCCACGATAGAAAAAAACTACATAAAAATTAACCATAGCTGGACATGGTGGCACATGTGCACAATCCCAGCACTTGGAAGGCTGAGGGCAGAAGAATCTCTTCGAGTTTGAGGCTAGCTTGGCTACATGGTGAATTCAAGACCAGCCTAAACTACATAGCAAGATCCTGTCTCAAAGAACCCCACCACCCCCTGAAAATCAACTATAATATATGGTAATAAAAGCTTCTAGAGGTCAACGAAACAAAACAAATTTAAGAACTGACAAGAAGGGTTGAAAGGAAGCTGAGATAATGAAAAGATCTCTAGAAATTGAGAGAAAAAAGTACATATCAACCCAATTTTGAAAAAAGAGCTGAAGGCATTAAAAAAAAGCATTTCACAGAGAAATATAAATGGCTCACAAACTTGAAAAAATGTTCAATCCCTTTCATAAGAAAAATTCACCTCAATGAGATATGACCTCTCATCCATCAGATTGGCAAAACCAAAAAAAAAAGGTAAAAAAAGTATATAAGTAAGCAATGACAAGCAGGGGTTTTCACATCTTGCTTGCAAATAAGAGGGTGCCCAAAGTCTGCCAAGGGAATTGGCAATATAGTATTCCCCCCTTATCTAGATTGCTACTGGATGCCTGAAACCATAGGTAGTACTGAACCATATCCATACTATGCTTTTTCATATATTTTATTTATATATATATATATATATATATATATATATATATATATTTGTAATAAGGATTTACAAATTATACATATATACCAGTAATGTAGTTTAATTTACAAATTAGGTATCATAAGAGATTAATACCAATAATTAACAATAAAATAAAACAATTTAAGACTTTCTTTGGATGGTATCCTTTCGCCTTAATCTCCTTAATCAACTTCTTCAACTGCTGGAAATATGGCAGCAGTTTCTTCAGCAGATGCAATCTCTCCAATTAATTTTTGTAGTTTTCAGTCCAAAAGTATTCCTGAATCTCTGTAACCATCTCTAATGGCTTTGTGTCACTCATTTCAGGGGACCCCATGCTGAAGTCTTCCTAGAGGCCCATTGCTTTCTGGTGTAACACATTGCTGTTAACTGGAACACTTTTTCTGTTCATGTATTCTTCCCCCAAATCTAATTTACCTCCTAGATAAGTACTTATACATAATAGCTATAACTCTTGTTGTTTGAAGTATGACAGAAAAACTAGCGTAAAGTTATCCTTCCTTCCAATTTCATGGATCAAAGATTCATTCTTAACTGTAGATCTCAGCAACCTTAGCATATAATTATTTTTCTTCCCATATTAAGTGAAGGGCTTTTATTCACCTTGTCACTTAAAGGAAGCACATTATGGATTCTCTTTGGCATATCTGAATTTCCAGCAACACCACTCTTGTGCTTGGGGACCATTTTTTAATAAAATAAGGTTTACCTGAACACAAGCACTGCAGATACCATAACAGATAGATCTGATAACCAAGGGTACTAAGTGTCTAGTGGGCAGGTTAGGTATAGCTTGAATATACTGGACAAAGGGATGACTCACTTCCCAGGTGGGATGGAGCAGTGCAGGAAGGTGAAAGATTTCCTGAGGCTACTCAGAATGGCACACAACTTAAAACTCATAAATTATTTATTCCTGGAATTTTTCATTTAAAATGTTTGGATCATAGTCGGCTACAGATAACTGAAATCATGGAAAATGAATCTGTGGGTAAGAGAGGACTACTATATCTACCAAAATCACAGATGGATTTGGGAATCCAGGAAATAGATATATCTGCATATATACAAAATTCCAGATGCACATTTTTTTCTTTGCCATAATACTATTTGTAATAACAAAAGACTGGCAGCAACCCAAGTGTCTACTGATAGAGGACTGTTTAGATCTATTATGGTACATTAAATATTATGCAGTTGTAAAAAAAGAATAAAAAAACTTCTATGAGGGGGCTTTCTATTTTCTTTCTTTCTTTCTTTCTTTTTTGGAGACCAGGTCTTACTATGTAGCCCAGAGTGGCCTCAGTATTGAACTTCTCCTGCCTCAACTTCCTGAGTGCTAGGATTTCTGGTGTGTGCCACCAAGCTCTATATTCATAGAAATCTCCAAGATATTGTTAGGCAAAAAAAGCAGTGTTGCTGTAACCATATTTTATGTGAGATGAAGGCAGGAAATGTATATACACATATAAGCACTCAAACTATACAGATACATATATATATATATATATATATATATATATATATATATAATAACGATATATTTATATTTTCAAAAAGGAACACCTAAAAAACAAACTAGAAAAATGGTTATATATGACGAGGTCAAAGAAGACAAGTGTAAGAGTTCTGTAAATACTTTTCTAAAATATATTATTTTTAAAATGTAAAAGTAATTGCTCTAAATTGAATCTCCTATGTCTCATAAGAGGAAAAAAATCCTTATGTCAGAACCTTTCTCCTAAAATATATGTAATATACACATAACATCTGCCCAGGGTAAACATTTCATGTTCTCACACCAACCACATTCCCCAGAAAAATGGCTTAAATACTAAAATACTGGGTTCACCAGAGCAAGTTAGCTTTTTGCAGGCCAAAATAAGGTCAGAAATATCTTATTTTCCTTTACAAGTGTGTGTGTGTGTTTGTGGGGGGGATAGGGGTGTTACAAAGGTTCCAAAAGAGAATACTTTTTGTTATATTGAAGGCTAAGGAAAAAAGGTAAACAGACTTGTTTTCACTACATTAACAATCATAGGCTTCGGATCATAAAAGAACTGAAAAAATGAACACGTTTTACTTCCAGCCACTTGTGATTTAACGGCTTTAAATGCTTTTTAACCACAGGCTGGACCAGTCAGTCTAAGCTACACAACAAATGTGAGGAAAAGTTAAAAAATTTAGGAGGCTGCCATCTCAGCAATAAGGAAAGCATTTCCCCCCCCCATAAAGCGCATCCAAAGATTTTCAAAAGTAAAGGTGGAGTTATGGGTAAGGCAGCAGTGTAAATTCCCTACTGTAGGAGAATTTTAAATTCGAGATTTTGAAACTTTCTCACAAAACCTAAGTCACACGAGGCTTGGGTTTTTGACGGCTGGACATTTTTCTTACAGAGGCGATCTGTCCAGAGGGGGTTCCTAACAGAGAATAAACAAGGCCTCCGAGGGCCTCACAAAATGCCCGAACCCCCCAAACGGCCACTGGGGCAGCGCTGGACAGACGATAGCGGGGTGCAGGAGACCACGGCCCACACGGGTGACCTAGGAGTGGCCCGCAGCCCGGTCGGGGTGGGACAAACTCCAAAGCCCAGGAAAGAGGCAGAGGGGGCAGGAAGAAGCTGGAGAGGGGCGGGCCGGGCTGAGGAACAGGGCCACCGGGCCGAACTCTAAGTGCCCAAGCCCCCTCGGGAGCCTGTAGCCGGGGCTGACGCCCTCGCTTTGCCTCCACCCCATCAGACGGACACTTACTGAAAGACATTTTCCGGGTTATCCATCGCTACAGGACGAGGGCCGGTAACAGGCCCAACTACGCTGAGAACTAGCAGTGCCGCCGATTCGAATCTCCCGCGCAGCCGCAGTCGCGGAGCCGAGCGTTGGGAAGGCGTTTGGCCATTGGCCTCAGATGTAGGCGGGCCGACCAATCGCAGGGGCCGTTGCCTGGAGATCAAGTCCCACCCCCAGAGCCCGGGCAGTTCCTACCGTTTCCGGTAGCCTCGGGTTAAGGAGAGGGTTGGCGGCGAGCTGAGAGCTTGTGGCATCCGCAAAGGAGGCGTAGGTGGCGGGGCTGCTTCGCTGCGAGGGACGCTGACTTGCTTCCGATGTAGGGAATTTTTGTTTTAACTCTCCGAGTTGTACTGGGACTGAGACATCATCCCGGGGAAGGCATCGCTGGACCCGAGGCTCCTGACAGGAAAAATTGTCTCAGCATTTGGGTCCTGACTGTCGCGTCTCTTGGTCCCCTTAGTTTAAATATATGAATCACAATCATTATGTCTGACTCATAGAACGAAGGAAAAGAATCCTGGCTGTAGGGCCGAGACTGTCGTAGTTAAGGTGGAAGCGCGAGGGAAACGCCCGCCTCTGATTTAGGGGATTGGCGGGCACCGAGAGAAACGGAACTTCTTTTCGGGAGGCCACCTCCCTGTTTCTGACAGTTTTCCAGTCAGCGTCCTCGACCGTTGAAAAGAACCCACATGCCGAAGTCAGTGGAGTCTTAGTTACAGACCCTAAAAGGCCGGGGCGAAGAAGGAGTGATTGGTTAGCGACCCACAGGAGAACCCAAGCGATTTTTGCTTTAGTGACTACAATATGAGGCGCTTTAGAGTTGGTTACGTTAATTATATGGCTATGAAGGTCATGAATTGGGATCCTTGTAGCTTTCTGAACTTGACCTAGCTGATCTGAAAGGCTCGGTCAAGTGGGAAGGCTTCAGGTAACTAAAATAAGAACGGAAGAGTTCGAGTGGATTACAGAATGCCAGAGAGAAAGTTTTCAACATCTTTTATACAACTAAGCACTATGGAGACCAACTTCTTAGGAATTATAAAATCTTATAAAGTCCAGAAATATGTAGTGTGTTGATATGCCCTCACGAAGAGTACCTTGGAAAAGAGTTAATCTAGCCTTCTGTGCCCCATGGGGTTTAATAACTGCCCACTGTACCTCTCAAAGTTGTTTCAAGGGTCACTTGGCAATGCAGGAGAAGTATAAAGAGCTATTGTGATTGCCTCCTTTTGAAAAGAAGTGCTGTGGATGTTTCAGCTTCCTTAGGCCTCTTTAAATTCAAAAAACAAAACAAAACAGCAGCTTCTGAAAATTCGGGTGCTCTCAGAGACTAGAATTTCTTCTGGCATGTTGATCTCTTTGGATCTACACAAGTATCCAATTTGTGGGGTTTATTACTCAGAGAGTGCTCATTCTGACATCTGTAGACAAATGCTAGGTTCTGCCTACCATTACAGGAACTAAGACATTTTTGGTTCCACTAACATTTACAACTGTGTCTGATGGTGGGTCAGTCAGTAATTGGGGAATATTGATTGAGCAACCATCACAAACTAGGTGCTGTTGGACTTACACCTAATTATTACAACCTGTTCTTAAGAAACCAGCGGTTGGGCCGGTGAGATGGTTCAGCGGCTTAAGCGCCTGCCCGGCAAGCGCGAGGGCCTGAGTTCGACTCCCGGAGCCCACATGCGAAAAAGGGGCCGGTGATATCGCTCAGCGGCACGGGCGCCTGCTGGCGCGCGAGGTCCTGAGGTCGTTCCCCCGGTACCCACCAAAAAAAAAAAAAAAAAAAAAAAAAAAGAAACCAGCGGTTTTGTCTGGGATGTGAAGATACAGAATCAGAAAACTGTTTAAAAGTGGAATATGTGTATATTAAGAGCCAAGTGAGAGTTCTCCCCTTCTCCAAGAAAGGAGAGGTAGTGGGATACATCTTCATAGGGAAAGTGGGGCTAGTAATAGGAGAGGTCATTCCCAGGGATAAATGAGGATTACAGAGGGAGATCACCCTTGAGGACTCTTATTAATGAGTAAAGTTGTGTTTTTTTTTTGTCTTTTTTTTTGTGGAAGACTGGTTTAAAATTGGATGTAAGATCTTGAATTTGTTCTTGCTCACATTAGTAACTGGTTCTTTTTGGAACCAACATACGTGTGGTTGTAAAGACCTTGCTGGTTGTAGTTAGCTCTGCCTTATTTTCTAAAAGCCACAGAGTTATCTGCCCCCCTCCCCCCCTTCACTTCTGCTACTGGAGGTTCCTCTCTTACCAGGCTTGTTAATGTTATGGTATTCTGTTTTCTTTTTCTTTTTGTACCAGGAATTGAACTCAGGCAAGACGCTGAGTTACACTTGCCAGGCAGATGCTGTGCTGCTGAGCTATATCCCTGGCCCTGTTAAGTTATTCTGGATGCTCTTTCATATTGCCCTTTAAATAAGACACAGTGATCCCTCTAAGCCGCAGTGCCAATTGATTTAAGTATTTCTAGGAGTAATAGAAATAAAACATTAGGAATTGACATTTTTCTATGAATAATTTCCTGGCTTACTAAGTGACTTTCCTTAGCTCTTATCTAGGGATGTCTCTGCCGTAGTCTACCTCTGCCATTATTCTTATTCCGAGGAGGAATTAAAATGATCCTCTCTACAATGTATTCATCTTAGTGTTCCTGTTAGCTTGATTAACTTGGTGGTGTCCAGGATTTATTGAGAACAGGGGAAGAGATAGGCAGTCAGGCAGAGGACAGTAATTTTCAGACTACATTGGCATTGGAGACAGAATGGAAGGTAAGGAGAACAGATTTCATGGAAGAAGAGTTTTCAACACAATGATGGCTTTAATATGTAAGAAAAAGACTCAAAAGATTGCTTTGGGGTCTTGGAGAATTGATAGAAACAGTCCATTGGAGCTGGAGAAGGCTATACCTTTGGTTTCAAATGTGATTGGTTGGAGTGGTATAACGGTTAATTTTGGTTGTCAGCTTGCTTAGGTTGAGAGATACCTAGAAAATTGGTAGACCACACCTCGGGTATATCTGTCTGTGAGGGTTCTTGCAGAGAGGGTCAGCAAATGGGGGAAGACCCGCCCTGAATGTGGGCAGCATGTCCAGTAGGCTGGGGGTGGGGCATATGTAACAAAAATGTGGAAGTGGGAAGCTTACATATGCACTTGTGCTCTCTTGATGCTTCTTGAGCAAGTGGGTTTTTTGTTTGTTTGTTTTGTTTTTTTGCTGCTACCCATCACCCACAGACATCAGAATATGGAGCCTCTGAACGTGGACTTGCACCAGCAACTCTCTAGGAAGTTCCCATACCTTTAGCCTCTGACTGGGGCTGCATTATTAGCCACTGTGAGGCTATCTATGGCCTCTCCAGCCTCTGATTGTGTAAGGCAGTCTAATAAATCTCCTTTTATAATTATATACACATTCTGTTACTTCTGTTCCTCTGGAGAACCCTAATCAATAGGTTACCAGGCATTTGTCCTCTTACACACAAGTCTAAGTCATGGTAGAAAGAAGACAGAGACAGATGTGACTCACTGCCTTCGGGAGCTTACTGAAAGGCGTTTCATGTGCTGTTTCCTAAAGCTAGAATGATTTTTTCCCTAAGAGCTTTATATTTTCTTTATATGCCAGGAATAAAGGAAGAGCCTTCAAACAGCTTGAAGAAAATCTGCAAACCCTGGCAATTTAAGTAGAAAATACTAAAGGACTGGCAGATGTAATGCTCATTTTATTTTTTATTTTTTTATTTTATTTTTTGTGGGTACCGGGGGTCGACCTCAGGACCTCGTGCACCAGTAGGCGCCTGTGCCACTGAGCGATATCACCGGCCCTTTTTTCTTATGTGGGTTCCGGGAGTTGAACTCAGGACCTCGCGCTTGCCAGGCAGGCACTTATGCCTCTGAGCCATCTCACCTGCACATATGCTCATTTTAATAAAATATTCACTACTTGGAACTTAGGGCCACTGACAGCACTCTACCTTCCAGTGATTCTGTCCATTGCCTTCCTTAATCTCCCTCTGCCCTTTTTTCTCAGTTTTGGGTTGAGAATGCAGCAAATTGTCATAGAAATATCTGAGTCTGTTAAATAATAATCCTCACTTCATTAATCCATCTCTCCCTTTATTTTTGACATTGCCCTTACCTTCATCTGTAACCTTATCTCCTCAAACCCACCCCAGAGAGTAAAAGGGGAGATTTGGTTTGACCTGCATGAGAGCAGCAGACCTGCTGTGTCCACTGTATACCTTTCGTGCATCAGATGCAGAAATGTGCTGCTGCAGTTCTCTTTTCCTGTAAAACTGTAATTCACCTTGTAAGCTGATTCAATGCTAAATTTGCAGCTATCAAAAATGATTCTGTTAGGTTTCTCTAAATTATTAGGAAGATCAACAAGTAAAGCGTTTGTATTTGTACATGGGCTTTTGGTGACATCTCATTCCAACATAATTTCCACACTTAGTGGAAAGGGAAAAGCAGGCCACCTTCCCCAGACAGCAAATGAACAAATGATCTAAAATCTTAGTGTAGGTGACATTTTGTTGTCCCGCAAAATGAAAAAAGAAACCTGTCTTCATAATGTTTTTCTGACTTTCTCCTATAACCTCATAGGATTTTCCATTTAATTCTGATCTGTCTTGGTTTGTCACTTGCTATCAAAGTTAGTGCTATGTTTAGAAAAGGAAAATGATGATTTTTCTATAGACTCTACTGGTGTGATCTAAACAAATAATCACAGATACACTGACCCTTTCTTTTCCCTGAAAAATATAGTGCAGTTTAGCTCAGCAATATTAGACATGGGCCGGTGAGATGGCTCAGCGGTGTAAGCACCTGCCTTGCAAGCGCGACGGCCCGAGTTCGACTCCCGGAACCCACATACGAAAAAGGGGCCGGTGATATCGCTCAGCGGCACGGGTGCCTGCTGGCGCACGAGGTCCTGAGGTCAACCCCCCGGTACCCACAAAAAAAAAAAAAAACAACAATATTAGACATGTGGCTAGTTATGCCTGACACAACATAGAAGATTAGAGTCAGAATAGTTACTGAAAGCTGAGGAGTGATTTAGGGGACTATTAAATATTAAGAATAAAGTTGATATATAGAAAAAGAGATAAAGGCCAGGTGCGGTGGTGCACACTTGTAATCCTAGCAGTCTGAGAGGCTGACACAGGATTGCGAGTTCGAGACCAGCCTGGGCAACTTAGTGCCTTAGTGAAGCACTGTCTCAAAATAAAAAATAAAAAAAGAGCTGAGGATATAGCTCGGTGTGAAGGCCCTGGGTTTAAACCCCAGTTCCAGAAGAAAATAAATACCACCCCACTGATTTTTTTTTTTGCCATTTAATTAAGAGGTATCTTTTAAAAAGTAAAAGATGGCATAATTAACACTTACACTTGGATATTAAATCTCTTAAGTTACACAGACATCAGACATCTTTTAGAAGAAAAAAATGACTGACAAGTTGGGAGAGAAATAGCAAATATAAACACAGTATTTTTTAAACATCACATCTTAATACAATACCATTCCATCAATATTAGTTTTTATTTTACTTATACATACTATCACAGGAATTAAAGGTGAACTTTCATATTTCAAAGTTAACTGAGGTCAATAGACATTTCTTCAAAGATACACAAATGGACAATGTGAACATGAAAAATGCTGAACATCATTTGTCATCAAGTAAATATAAATCAAAACCACAGTGAGATTACACTTTATATCACCATGATGGCTATAATCAAAAAGTCAGATGATATTAAGTGTTGGCAAGCTCCGTTGATTTTTGTTTTGTTTTGATTTTGATCTGAGTTGTGGTATAACTTCTGAAGATGCCCATGGGATCAAAGCTCAGCATCTACTCACTGTTACTACAACCTGGAAAGAAGAATGGAGGTGGTCAGAACAGGGAGCAGTGGATCCCAGTTTCCTGTCTCCCAACAACATTCGATAGAATCTTTGATAGAATGTGCAGTCCATTCTGCCATTCTGGTATTTGTATGAAGGACCTGTGCCAGTTAATCTAAATTGTCAACTTGACAGAGTTAAGAGATTCCTAGAGAGGTGATTAGATCATGAGGGTGTTCCAGCTGACTGTGCTGTTAGGAGGTGGGACCCAGTTGGAGAAGGTGTGCCTTTATCCTGTCTCTGTTGTATATCTCTGTCACTTTTCACCTGTGCTCTGCTTCCCAGCTGCCATGAAGTGAGCAGCTGTGCTTCACCATACACTTCTGCCATGATATTTCTGCCTTTGAGCTAGCCAACCATGAACTGAAACTTCTGAAACTGTAAGCCAAATTAAAGCTCTCCTCCTTTAAGTTGCAGGTACTTTGTCCTAGCAATAGGAAGGTTGACTAATAGAGGACCTAAGTAATGCCATGTTATTTTCATTTTGGGCATGATGGTAGAGATTCCTCTTCCCTGGGGAGTGACAAAATCTTCTAGTCACAAGGAACTGGAGACAATGTTGTGGTAGCATTGATTCATTTTGGTGCTAGTCTTTTCTGTCTTCCTGTCTGGAGAATTGTCTTTCCTAGAAGTAATATTAATGGATGCGCCTTAATTTAACATGGCTGCTCATCCTCTGCCAACATTTACCCAAGTGTATTTTGTTATATATTGGTATATGCCTTTCTGCCTTGCCTGCTGCTATTGCAGTTACTAATGCTCCTATTTATTTTGTGTTTTCATCTTGTATCCCTTTAACTTTGCAGTCCTTGCATATTCATGTACAATGTTACACTTTTTAGTATGAGATATTTCCTTTTTCTTAATAAACCTATTTGTCTTTGCATTTGTTGCTTTTTGTAATTTCTGGGCTGCATTAGTCTGCACAAGCCTGTTTCCTTCAGATATTCTGATTGCTAGGCAATGCTCTGTTTCTGCCTCTCTTTCGGATATATCTTGGAATTTCTGATTTTCTAAGGGGATCCCAAGATGATGAATCATTGTTTTTGAACCTAGTGCCCATTTTGAGTTCTTGATGGAAAATAAATTTAAATTATTAATTTCCTTAATAGTCTATCTTCCTATTCATCCCTGATCTTTGGAACTGAGTGTCCACCTGGGCTTTGCACCCAACATTCTAGGAGTGACTTTGATTCACATACTTGTTTGCTGCTATGTTTTGGATAAGTGTCCCTTAAAGGCTTGGTACCTGTGGTGGGGCTACTGGATGGTGGCAGAACCTTTAAGAGGTGGGGCCTAGTGGGAAGTCCTTAGATCACTGGAAATAGCCCTCAGGGTATTGTGGAAGCCTAGCCTCTTCTTCCTCTCTTTTGTTTCTTTGACATGAGATGAGTGGTTTTCTCCACTGCCTGTGCCTACCATGATGTGCTGCTACCTCATCACAGGCCCAAAGCAGTGGGGCTAATCAGCCATGA
Organism: Erethizon dorsatum; assembly: GCA_028451465.1. Taxonomy (NCBI): domain Eukaryota; kingdom Metazoa; phylum Chordata; class Mammalia; order Rodentia; family Erethizontidae; genus Erethizon; species Erethizon dorsatum. The sequence continues at coordinate 9,977,059 of CM051824.1, forward strand.
ACTGGAACCTCCAAAACTGTGAGCCAAAGCTTTTCTCTTTATAAGTTAATTATTTTAGGCATTTCATTGTGATGATGGAAAGCTGACTAACAGGGGCCCAAAGAAATAAGAGATGGAAAGATCAATTCTCCAAGAAACAATGGACTGCTTTATGATCATGTATCTTCTCATTCTTTACCTACATATGCATCACTGAACATACATATTCCTTGGCTTGGCAAGGGTTTTGATGACACTGAAAATCTGAAATCAGTTCAGGCCCCACAGAAAATCTGTTTTTTTTTTTTTTGTTGTTGTTATTCCCACTTGTTAGCCTTTCATTTTTCTAAAATCCAACATACAGCTTCATCAGTGTCCCTTATCCTGGATTTTTTTTTTTTTTTTTGTGGGTACCGGGGGTCGACCTCAGGACCTCACGTGCCAGCAGGCGCCCGTGCCGCTGAGCAATATCACCGGCCCTTTTTTCGTATGTGGGTTCCGGGAGTTGAACTTGGGCCCACGTGCTTGCTGGGCAGGCGCTTACGCCGCTGAGCCATCTCACCAGCCCCTTATCCTGGATATTAATTAATAAAATATCCTGACACAGTAATTGATACATGCTTGAAAGATGACCAGACATTTCAGAGGCGGATAAATCTTTCCAGATGTTTTGAGTTGCAGTGAACAAAACTCCCAGCTCAGATAGCTTTATTCACACACACACAAAAGTGAATTCATTGCCTTATTTTACTGGAAGGTCCAAAGGTACATTGGTTTCAGGTACAGTTTGATCTGGACTTGTTCCTCTTTTCTGCAATTCTTTCAGCTTTGCTCTCTCTTTATTCATAGGCTTTGCTCTCAGGTTGACTTTCTTCATGGCAGCAATACTGTTTAACAGTTCTTGGTCCTATCTGTTTATTCCATTGTCCCAAATGACCTCTCTGTCAATCTGAACTGGTCCGGTTACTTGCTCCCCTTGAAGTGCCTCTGAATCACATAGACATATGCCACAAGGAAATCAGGAGCTTTGAGAAGTGAAATGGGAAACACGTGCTGGGAAGGCAACTGACAGGTATATAGTAAGTTCCTGGTAGTTATACTTCTCTGTCACTTTGAAGAAGAGGTTTAAAAACCACTCTGTAGCTGACTGCAAACTACTGAGCCACAGCTGCTTTGGTCATTTATTGATGATTCCTGTTTAGTTTTTTCTAGCCAGGTTGGTAGTGCATGCCTGTTTAGTTTCTTCTAAATACATCCTCTTAATGACATTCTTAGGAGAATAAAGCAAGAGCAAGCCTGCCTATAAGCCCCAAAGCCATGGGTACCACCGCATCTGTTGTAAGGCCACTGTGCTTTCATGGCATTTGGAAAGGGAAAAAAAAATTGATTTCATAAAGCGTTCTATTTGTATTAGCTGTTGTTGTAGTTGAACTCCTTGTACAATGGAAACCTTCATCTTCACAGAAGAGAAATGGGCCCTCTGATGAGATGAATTGTTTCTCTTTCCTCAAATTCATACATCAAAGTCCTAGCCCTCAAATCTCAAAATGTAACCTTTTTGAAGATGGAATATTAAAAGAGGCGATTAAGGTAGATGATGCTGTTAGGATGGACTTTGGTTCAATAGGACTGGTCTCCATATAAGATGAGAAAATTTGAACATAGACACCTGTGAAGGAAGATAATGTGGAGAGGCTGGGAGAAGATGATCATCTATAAGCCAAAAAGAGAGGCATGGAATAGATCTTTTGTGATCCTTGGAAGGAACCAACTCTATTGACACCCTGATCTCAGAATTCTGGCTTCCAGAGCTGTAAGAAAATAATTGTTTTTACATTTAAGTCCCTTAATTTGGGGTACTTTGTTGTGGTGGCCCTAGCAAACAAATGTAGGCCCCAAATAATCCTCTGATTAGGCTATATATTCCTTCTCTTTAAGGACTAAGGACTGATTTCTGAATGCCAGTCATTTCCCTGATACCACCATGGAGGTAGTAAATGAGGGTCTGACAGATCAAGACACCAGATGGAAGTTACCCGGCTTTTTTTTTTTTTTTTTTTGGTACTGGGAATCAAACTCAGGACCTCACGCTTGCCAGGCAGGTGCTGTGCCACTGAGCTATATCCTTGGCCCTAAGTTACCCAGCTGTTGACTGGACAAATTATCTTTTCCGTACAAAGTCCATGCCTTCAGCAAGAAAAAGAGACAAACAGCTCCTGACAGTTAGGAGTCATCCTGGCACTAATGGTGGTTGATCATAAACAACTTTACAGAATGTTCTCATCAAGGAAGGCACTGAATTGCTCCTGCTTTCTGACAGCACCCAATTCAGAGCAAAGAACTGCTTCCCTGAGCCCCTACACCCTCAGACGATCACCTAACCAAGCCCAAATCCTGTAAGTCCTAACACTTTCATAGAGAGGTGTTCCCTAGAGTATGCTGTCTCCCTTGTGACAATGAACGAATAAACCTAACTTTGTTCCTAGTCATTTTTGACCAACAGATGTTAACAAGAGTTTCAGATCCCAGTTCTGACTTTGTTTTACATATACATCAATCAATGGGGTTCCTCTACTCCACCTCATTCAGGGTAATTTGTACAGTTTAATACAGCTTGACAACATTAACCTTTGTTTTTTATTTTTTTTTGTGGGTACCAGGGGTCGAACTCAGGACCTCGCACGCCAGCAGGCGCCCGTGCCACTGAGCAATATCACTGGCCCTTTATTCGTATGTGGGTTCCGGGAGTCAAACTCAGGACCTCGTGTTTGCCAGGCAGGCGCTTATGCCGCTGAGCTATCTCACTGGCCCCTAACCTTTGTTTTTATATTACCATTACATAAATAGCTACTGTACTGATTATACTTTAATAATTTAATATTATTATTTTGAATTTTTCTTCCTTTGTTTCTTTTGGAATTTCTTAATATAGAATGTGGTTGTTTAGGAGGGTTTCCTTAATAGTCATGATGAATAGTTTTAAATTGTTGATAATTAAAGTTTTATTTACAGCAAAGCTGGAATGAATATAATCCTCTTGCCTACAAATATGAGATCAAGGATGAGCTTTTGTAAATAATGCATTATTCCCAAGGTAACTGTGTTATGTGTTGATTTAAATACCATTCTGGATGCTCTTTAGGGTTTTCTGTAAAATCCTAATGAAGTAGCTATTCTGGTGTAATCTATTTTTACCAGGCCTCGTCTGCCTGAGTGCTATAAAACCAGGATCATAATCCCCTGTGGGGAAACTGTCCTCTCTCAAATATTGCTGGTATGAGGTTGACAAATATTAAAGATGTTTTGGAAAATAATATCACTATCTATCAAAATAAACAGAAAACAAAAAAAGCTGCCCTTCCCATTACTAGGAATAGAAGCCATGGAATGAAGCCCCGTGGTGGGTAAGGGGTTGTATAAGCATAGGATGTTCAGGGCTCCACATTGGAAATGAGATGCATAATCAGACACTGGGGATAGCAAGGTAAGTTGTGAAACAGTCTTGCCATGGGATATTTTATATACATTAGAAGAAATGAGTCTGGTCTGCAGCAAATGACTTGGAGGCACTTCCGGTAGGTTCAATTCCATGTGAAAAGCAAGAGGCAGAGGTGATATATAATCCCGATATTATAAAACATGAAAAATTCATGCTCCCATGATTATATTACAAAGGAAGGCATATCAGAAGTGTTATTATTTTAACAGCATTTTAAAATGAGTTGGTTTAGTTGAAAGAGCAAGAGATGGGTAAAGGAAGAAGTACAAAGAAGAGTGGGAAAGTGGAACATTTCAATAGTTAATTAAACTTTCAATAAGTTTAATAAGGAAGTACGGTATTATAAAGAAGAGAAATGAGAACAGGGGTGGGTGGGGTGGAGAAAAATGCAGCAACAATGTTATCAAACCAAAGTAGAATATTAGGAACAGGAAACACTAAAAATAATTCTACCTAAACTGTTCCTTTAACCTCACTACCTGAGTGTTGCTACAACTTTTTTTTAGGAGGAATCAGAGACTTGATAGCAGAACACACTCACTGTGTATTCTTTATGTTTAACTGTATATAAGTTTGTAGCACAGCCTGTATAGTAATAAAAAATCAGTCCCCATGGAGTATTTCTCTAGTTTCTAATTCTATTCTCATTACAATTTTAGACACTTTGCCTGTCTTCAGTATTTCCCTCTTCCCAAGTGCAACTGAGAATCCCTGAACCAAAAGAGTGGCTGGATTTTGGAAGACACTCTTCCTATCCTTCGCCTTCCAACACCTCCCTGTGTCTGGACTCATTGATGCCCCATGTTTGTGTCTTAACTTAATTCAGAAAGTACATGGTGTAGACAACTGGAAGAGAACTTGCCAAGGAACTGAGACTTTGTGGAATGAGGAACAATACTTTAATTGTGCAAGACAGGGAACAAGCAATGAGGCAGGACCTGAACTGAAATGAGCATTTGGGAAGGAAGTCAAGAAGGCCCTGCTGAGTGATGGTACCAACAGAGAGAGCCCACAGCTCTGCACTGGCTAGACAGGGGATGTTTTAGGCCAGCTTGAAGATGGACAGCTTACATAGAGAAGCTCAGGTTTTTAATACGACTGGAACAGTCCCAGCCCATGACTTCACTCCAAGTGTTTCTGCTCTTGCAGTGAATCACTGTTTATCTGAACTAGACCCAGTTCTTTTATATTCAAAGTAAGTCACTCTTCTCGCAATGGTTCCAAATTCAGGATTAAACACCTACTTTTGTCTTCATTCGATGTTTCTGTATAGCATCGTCTCTGGTTCACAGGTCCTTTTCTGAAGCATGAAATCCTTTCTTGCTCTTAGACACCTACCTTTCTGGGGTCAGAATCCTTCCCTAATCCCTGACTCATGTGTAGCCTGTAGTTGCTACACTTTCCAGATATCCTTCCCTGGATTCCCTAGTCTGGGCCTTGATGCATGTATGGTAGGAAGCATCCTACTCCATCATCTTCAAGTTCATCTTTGTCTTATTTTTCTTGTTGCTGAGGCAAAATACCTGACACCCAAAGTTAAGGGAGGAAAGGTTTATTTGGCTCACAGTTTGTAGAGGTTTCAGTTCATAGTTGGCTGGTTCTAAGGCAGGGTGGCATGACAGAGGGGCATCACAGAAGAGAAATAGTTTGTGGAAGGCAGAAGGCAGCAAAGCAGAAAGCAACAAGTGACAAGCAACAAGCAGCAACACTCCTTTTGTTCCTCATATCCTATCCAGGCTACCTACCCTTAAGGTGGGTAGCCCTCACACCCAGGGTGGGGCAGCCTTAATCCTAGCATCACACCATGAATCAACCCCAGCATCACACACCCTAGATCCAGCCACCTCTGAAAAGCCCCACCTATGACTGCATGAGGCTTTGGGGGAAACATCTAGGCACACACCTTAATACTCCCCTAGTCCCATGTTTCTGATGCTAGCAACTTTGGAAAAATATGTGTTATCTGTTAGTCCAAACTTCTGATATCAGCCCAGAAGTGGATTTGGTACTGGGCCCAGCTTTGCCTTCCTGCTTTACCTTGCTGCCAGGCTCCCAGTGTGGCTTCAGTCAGCCCCCTATGAGCCATAATGCCGTGAGCTCCCCCTGGATTGAAAAGTTTAGGTCTTTGATCCATCTTAATTTTAATATGTGGTAAGAGTTAAGGTCCAACTTTATCCTTTGGCATGTGTTTATTCAGTTGTCTCAATGCCATTTGTTGAAAGACTAATCCTTCCCCATTCGGCTTCCCTTGTTGAAAGTCAACCATAAATATGTGGGTTTACTTCCGGGCTCTCACTTCCTTTCTACTGACCTATTTCTTTTTATGCCAGTACCACACTCTTTTTATTACTGCAGCTTTATAATAAGTTTTGAAGTCAGGAAGTCTGAGTCCTCCAACTTTGTTCTTTTTTTCTTTTTGTGGTGCTGGGGTTTGAACCCAGGGCCTTGTGCATGCTGGACAAGTGCTCTACCACTGAGCCACATCCCCAGCCCCAACTTTGTTCTTTCAAAATTGTTTGGTCTGTTCTGGTTCCCTTCTGATTCCATATGAATTTTGGAACAGATTGTCCATTTCTGCAAAAAAAGAAAAAAATGCTATTGTAATTTTGATGGGAATTCCACCAAATGTGTACATCAATTAAGGAATATTTCCATCTTAATATTAAGCCTTCCAATCTTTTGTAGCTTTCAGGGCACAACTCTTGTTCCTTTGCTAAATTTATTCCAAAACAGCCTATTATTTTTTATGTTATTATAAATGGAATTGTATTCTTTATTTTATATTTGATGGGTCATTGTTAGTGTACAGAAATATAATTGATTTTTATATATTGATCTCGTAATCTGCAACTTTGCCTCCCAAACATCTAGGACTACAAGCACATGTACCATGCCCAATTAACTAATATGATTTATAACAATTTAGCTCAAAGATTTTTTTGTTTTGTTTTGTTTTGTTTTGTTTTAGTACTGGGAATTGAACTCAGGACCTTGCAATTGCCAGGCAGGCGCTGTGCTGCTAAGCTATATCCCCAGCCCTCAAAGGTTTTTTTTTTTTTTTAAGTTGAACATTGATGTTGCCCTTGAGGTCTTTGCTCCCAAAATCTCTCAAAGAAGAGATCCATGAGTGAGTAACCTAGAGGTGCAGATGAAACCAGCGGCATTGCTCCTGGTGTCACTGTGCATGCAGATACAACATACATATGGCAGCTCTGTAGTCTCCTTTGCTTTAGGTACAGTGTATCCAGCAAGTCCTGGAGAGTTCACCTGGGGCTACTCTTGTTGTGGTGCAGGACCGTATTGGAATTTGGAATCCTGGCCAGCAAAACCCATGGAATTGGCCGTTTAATCCCATGCTTGTTACAAACTCAGATGTGCGTATGGTGTCTTCAGTGGCTTCATGGCTCATGGCACTTGAGCAGTGTGGTCTAAGGAATAAAATCTACCCTATAAAATCACTGCACAGAAATGCTGGGGGGAAATACACTAAGATGAGTCAGCAGTGTAAGATACCCACCTTAGATCTAAGGCAGTGACTGTCTTAAACCTCGTTGTCTACATTCTCATCCCTTTTTGTTTTCTTGTGTAGGGCCTTGTAAGATTTTTTTCTAATGTCCTGTGATATCGTTAACTAGAATTTATGCAGCTTGAATAATGTCTTGGACTCTCTTTCTCTTTGTCCTTTTGTGATTTGGGGTATAGTGCTTTCTGGAATTCTTTCTCTTACTTGCTTTGAAGTTTTTATGTGATCTTGTTTGCCTTACTGTTCATTAAAGGATGATAGCGCAGGAAAGGAGTTGGAATGTGGAGGCAGACTGAGATTTTATAGGCTGTAAAAAGAGTTTATTCCTTTAATTGGGACTGAAAGATGGCCTTACTTACTCCTGGCCCATCAGTGGCCATCATGAAGCCAATAAAATCTGAGAACCTAAAACTAGATTTCTTTTTGACTTTTCTGTTTTATTTATTTTGTCTATTTTGTCTTCTCAGCTTTCTGGTTCTTTCTGTTTCAAATTCTAAGACAAGACACACTTGTGTTCAGACCTCAGCCCTCCAGAAACTTCACAAAACTGATACAACTACTCAGTGGTGAATTCATTTTCCTGGACTATTTGGCATTGTCTAAAAGACTTAATTTCTGCTCTGTTATACAAATGTCTTTAGTGATGCCAAAAGGGTTTCTTCTTTCACAAAATTATTTTGGAACTTCAAGCAGTTTCCCCTAACTTTTCTTTCCAGATACCTCAGATTTGTGAATACAGGCTACCGAGATTCAAAACTGTAGACCTAAGCTGCCACATCACCGATATATCAGATAACAAAATAGTAGGGAGGAAAATTCCCGTTTTTTTGGGTTACTATTTGGCAGAGTGTGGGTGGAGAAAAATCAAGGCTGGGAAGCCCACTTGGTTCCCCATTGACACATACCTGCTGCATTCTAAGCCAGTGACAGCCTGGAAAAAGCACAAGCTATGCAGTCAGAGTCTGCTAACTTTGGATAGTGACAATATTTTTTCTTACTGGTGTGATCTTGGCCTTCTTTCCCCTTCCTCCTCTTCCTCTTCTACCACCACCATTGCCACCACCTTCATCTCCTTGGCTACCTCCTCCTTCCCCTCTTCCCTCATCATCCTCCTCCTTTTTCCTCTCTGTCTCTGTCTGTGTCTCTGTCTCCCTCTGTCTCTCTCCCTCCCTCCCTTCCTGTCTCTCTCTCTCTTTTTTTTTTGTGGGTACCAGGGGTCGAACTCAGGACCTCGTGCACCAGCAGGCACCCGTGCCACTGAGTGATATCACCGGCCCTTTTTTCGTATGTGGGTACCGGGAGTCGAACTCAGGACCTCGTGCTTGCCGGGCAGGCGCTTAAGCCACTGAGCCATCTCACCGGACCTCCCTCCCCGTCTCTTTTTGCACACACACACACACACACACAGACACACACACACAGAAGCACATCCCACCTGCCTCCCATCCACTACACAGGATGTGACCTTCGGGTCTGGAGTCTAATGGAAGGTGGAAGTTGGTTTCTGAGAGTGGTGAGTGAGGGTGAGAAATGACCTCAGGACAGTCACAGCCCAGTCAGGGCAGGAGGAAGCTGACTGCACATTGAACATGTGCGCGCTTATGGTCCTGACGTGTGCACTGCCATGACTGACAGTGTGGGTTTATGTAGGAGGGGTTTGGTGGGGGGACATAGATCTCACTGCCCACCCGTGTACTTCCTGATAAATTTCTGCAGTATATTATAGATGTGGTGCCCTTGTGCCGTATACAAACTCAACTGTACACAGTGGCCCTGCACGCTTTTCTCTTGGCCTTTAATTCTGCTAACCCATTTCTGGGAACACTGTTGTACCCACTTTTTGCCTTCTTAAGGTCTGTACTTAGTCTTCAAGTCTCAGTATTGCAAATTGGGATTAGGGTGACATGCATTCATGTTTAGACTGGCTTCTGCTCCACATAGGACTTAGGACATCACAGAAATTGAAGTTAAACATGAAATTGGGGAGGCTGGAACAAAGGAAGTATCCCTGTAGGAAGGGAGTATCTTCCAAAAATTGATAACTTTCTTTTTAAGGCCAGATGGTAAATATTTTAGGTTTTATGGCACATATGGTCTCTGTTACAAGTACCACATGGGACTGTCATAGGTAATATACAAATGAACAAGCATGGTTGTGTTTAATGAAGCTTTATTTATAAAAAGAAGTGGCAGGCTAGATTTGGCCAGGGCTTGTGGTGTGAGCACCCCTGCTTTAGACTAGTGATTTTAACTACAGGTGCAAAGTCACCTGGGGATGCTTGTTAAAAACAGGTGTCCTATCCGTATTCCTCCAGAATTCTGGTGCAGAAGATTGGGATGGAGACTGGGACGTGACATTTCTAAAACAAATGTAACTATTATAGAAATATTCAAACATTCACAAAACTAGAGAGATTAGCATAATTAACACCCTTCTACCATGATCCACGTCAAAGTTATCAAAATTCTGCTGCTCTTAATTTATCACTCCTTCTCCGCCTTTTTAGTTTTTCACTGAGGTGTTTTAAAGCAAGTCCCAGACATTATATCATGTCACTTGAAACTCTTATGCAGGCACATCTAGCAGAAAAGAGCTAAAAGAAAAAAAAAGAAAGAAAGAAAAAAAAGAAGCATTATTATACCAAAGAGGGGGAAAAAAAGGTTAACAATCCCTAAGTGTCTTCTAATACCTACTTCATGTACAACCTCCCTCAGTTATTTAAAAATTTTACAGTTGTTAAAAGTTGGATACTTTTAACATAATTCAGATAGGTCCACATTTTGGTTTAATGGCTCTTTTGAACTATTTGCTCTTGTGTTTGCTTTAAAAGTTCTATCCCTCTTTTTTCTTATTCTCTTTTTGTTGTTGAAAATATTTGCCCATTTGTTCTAATGAATTTTCTCCACTTTAAAATGTCAGTTAATTTTATCTCCATGAGGTTTCTGAACATGTCCTAATATTCTCCATCTGCAACTGGTTGAATATTCGGATATGGAACATGCAGTACCAAGGGTTGACTGTACTGGACCCCCCACCCCCAGTTTATCAATTTAAAAAAATTTATCAATTTAAAAATAGATAAAATTAAAAATTGATAAAATTAAAAAATTTATCAATTTAAAAATTTGTAAGTTATCTCCCTAACAACCTCCATAGTAACCAGTGTGGATATTTTTTGGTATAAATATTTTGGACTTTTGCATATTGGATGCAGTTTAACTGTCAACCTAAAAATCAAGTAGAATTTGAAAAGGAGTTTACTTGAACCAATTGGATTATGAGCATCTGAGGAAACAAATTCCAGCCACCTAAAATTACCACAAAAATGGTGTCCAAGGGCCTGGGTTTTTAGACATTAAAAAAAAAAAAAAAAGAGCAAGTAAGAAGGCTACAGGAAATTGTATTGGTTAACAAGAACAACACAGATGTTCATTAGTCACCTTTCAATTATGAGGTATGATTGAAAACTTTAGTGAATGTTTAAAAAAATTATTACAATAAAAGACACATTGCCATTAATTCTCTCAAAAGTACTCCCACTTGCTTTGAACAGTTATCTCATTGTTCTTACCACTTTCTGAAGCAGTTCTGAAGTTGTCTTTCATGAGTGTCTTTGATGTACTCTTGTGCTGCCTCCACACCCTGAACTGAATTACAATATCTACCTTCCATGGTCATTTTGCATTTGGGGAGGAGCCGGAAGTTGCACTGTGTGAGATCAGGTGAATAATGTGGATGAGGACAAACTTAGATGATTTTATGAGCCTGCCTTTCCATTGGATGGCACTAGGCAGCAGCATTCACTGTATTGTTGATTACAACTTGTAAAGGCCTTCCTGAAAGAGGACTTCTGGAACTGCTCAGAAAATGACAAGAATGATGGAACAAGTGTGTTCAAAGTGAGTGGCAGCATTTTGGTGAGATTAATGGATGTTTCTTTTATTGTAATAATTTTTTTAAAAAATTTAAGTACTCAGCATATATTTTGATCACCCTTTGTATGTTATGTGTTTCAGAATTTCAACAGGTAGGAAAAGGCTTTTTCTGTGGTTATTTATTATCTGTATGGCCTCAGGGATTTTGCAGAGACCTGCTTTTTTGGGTCAGAATGACCTAGGTAACTGTGGTTTCATGCCTCATGTTTCCCTGGGCTAAAGAATTTTGTGACCTATTTTTACCTGTGTGTGTATGTAATATTTTAAGTCATTTCTCAAATCCATTATAATTGTTTTATTGTTGCTAAAATTGTGTGTTTTGGCCTTTGTCCTTTTGCACAACCTCATCCTTCTAGGATAACATTCTTGCTTTCTGGCGCAACAAAGATGCCCAAGGTTCTTTTGGTTCATTCATTCCCTTGCCCTGGAATCAGCTCTTTCTCCAAGGTCTGGTTCCTTTAGTGGGAAATGGTATTTAAAGACCAGAATGTAGGTGCTAGGTGCTCATTGCTATTGAGTAAGTGTTGCTTCTGGGTGTTTTCATTGAAATGGGTCATACAAAGTCAAGGAAATACTGTAAAGCTATTCTATTTCCAATTCAAATTTAAGATAAAGTAAGAGTTTAAGTTAAAGGTTTTGCTCTAACTTTTAAAAAATTTGTATTTGCTACAAATCAAGAAAAATATAAATCTTTTACATTGACAATCTCGGATTCTAATACCATTTATCAGATACTTATTTGCTTTATATCACAGCATACACAGAATAGCTTTGAAATAACAACATGTTACTATTACTAACAAAACTTTTGAATACAGTATAAAATTTCTTTGTGGTTCTTGATTGGGTTATCTGATATGTCTTACAAACTGTGTATCCCTCATGGGCTATGTAACGTAATGCATTTTAAAGTTCATTGAAGTAATTTTTCTCTTATAGCTATGCTGCCAACTTGAAATAATGGTTGAGTAAATTTGTCGTCTTTGAGTTCTAGGACCTGCTTTTTTCCCTTGTTAGTTTTTTTCATTTATGTAAAACATTCATCTAGTTCAAAGTCAAAATTATAAAATAGGGTCTATTCAGAGAGGGATACCTTCCATCCCTATCCTTCCCTCCTCCTATAGGCAATAATTTTAATTAGCTTCTGGTTTATCCTGTTTCTTTTTGAAGGTGTAAGTAAATACACTCACAAATGTGTGTATGCACATACACACTCCTCTTTCTTACACAAAAAGTAGCAAACTTTACAGTGTTCCTCACTTGCTTTCACAGTGCATCCTGGCGGTCTCTGTGTGGTAACATCCAGGGTGACCCCCACAGGACATAGGTTGGTCCGTGGGCCTCACATTGAGAAGCTCTGCTTTGGGTAAGAAATGTCTCTTTTGTAGGAGGGAGATGGGAAACTGAGTTGGCCTCAGAACTGGTTGGTCTTGCTCTGGGCAGCCAGGAACAAGAACCATCATAGTTCACAGCCTGAGTGCTTTGAAGAATGGGGTGTACGGGAGCCAGCCTGAGAACCCCTCATGCCAGCCTGCCTGGCAGGGGCTTTGAGGTACAACAGCATGTGGTCTTAGCATGGGCATTTGTGCCTGGCAGGGTCTAGGAAGGCAGGAGTCCACTTGCAGGAAGACTGGGGAGGAAAGGGGGCTGGCACTTCAGGGATGAGCCTGTAACAAAGCTGGAGCTCTTTGGAGAGGAGGGTATTCCTGAGGACAGTGTGGTGGTTTTTTAAAGACTCTGACCCTTCCTTCTTCCTGGACATCTGTCTAGCTCTTGGGGTAAGAAAGCTGCCAGAATTTTCCCATTGCAAACCTTGTTCATGGGGTCTAATTCCAAAGTGACAACATAAAGTGAAGCTATGTTTCCTGGCTCTCTTCCCCACACGGCACCTGTTTGTCCCACTCCAGGGCTGCGTTTTGGTTCAGACAGTATCTAATGGGGGAAGCAGTAGACTGCTCATGTTCTGTGGGAAAATCCCCTCAGGGCTCTTGGAGATGTACGAAGGAGGGGCTCACTGGGGGCAAGGGCTCTGCATAGGCAGGTGAGGGAAGGGCCAGGTAAATCTGAGCTGTATACCTTTACTGGGCCTGCTGAGATACTCAGACTAGGAATTTCTGGAAAGCAAGGAAGACACAATAAACTAGTTTCCCAAATTTACCTCTTTTTCCCTTCTCAGATTCAATGCAATGGCCGGACTATTCCATCAGAAGCCACATCCTACAGTATCCTCATCTGAAAAGAAAGGACTGGCTAGACAAGGCCCAGGATGCCCCCAGCTCTAATATTTTATGATTGCCTGATCACTTTCTTGTCTCTGGGACAAAATGCCTGACACTTACCATGAAAAAGAGGAGAAGTTTATTTTGGCTTATGATTTTTTTGAGGATTCAGTCCATAGTTTCCTGGCTCCAAGGAAGAAAGGGCATGGTAGAAGAGCCTACGGGAGAAAAGCTGCTCACACCATGGCAGCTGGGAAGCAGAGGGAGAGAAGGAAGGAGCCAGGGACAAGAACACAGCCTTCCAGGTCATCCCTCCAGTGACTTGCCACCTTGGACCAGGCCCCAGTTCCTAAAAGCACACGAACTACTGAACTCATCAATAGATAAATCCATCAGCAAGTATAGTAAAGCCCAACTTCTAATCACTTTCCAAACACAAGAGACTTTTGGGGGATACTTTATATTTAAACTGTAACACATGATTTCTGCAAAACATACTGAAACACCCTCAAGAACAGGCTGTACCTTGTCACAGATTCCTGAGCCCTCGATTGCAGACTTTGTGACCCAGGCTTCTATAAAAGCAGTGTCTATGAAGTTCACCAAGGCCCCCAAGGCAATCCTGTCTAGGTAATGTGACATGGGATATGAGCTTTAGACAAAGCATACAGGAGGCCACCCACAGCCATGCGACTAGTTAACATTACTGGTCAGTCATCTATAGAAGCAGCTTAAAGGAAACCTACCAGTCAGACGCACATAGCCACATCAAAACCCAGTGAGCCACTGCATGTGGGAACACCTTCAAATGTCTGCCTCTCCTCCCAGGGCTAAGGGGCCAGGCACATCACAGAGTGAAGACAGCAGCAGCTTTATGGCCTTGCTGTTGTACTGATGACCTAGACTATAGGGCATTTGCCGGGGACAAACCTAGATGCCTTTCCCAGGCCATTGTGGACCTGCGCATCCTTCTGAAGAGGCCCATTACTGCTGGCTTCCCTCATTCCCAGGTTCTTCCTCCAGCCTTTCTCTCTAGGTCTTCCCTGGCATCATCATGGAGGGACTTCTGAGCTTGGCCCCGGGGAAGCTGCATATCTACCTTAAATCCTTTGACCTCTCCCATTCTATTCATGGCTTGAAGGAAAACCACCAGCAGAATGTTATTTTGGGTATTGCTCTGTGGGAAACCTAGAGGCCCCTTAGGGTTCTGGAGAGGATGGGGCTCCAGGTCCTGTTAAGCTGCCTGTTGGGATGAAGCCATTAAGGGAAAGGTTTAGGGGAGGATTTCAGGAGGTGGGAGAGGTGGCTGTCCAAACCAACATTTGAGAAGCAGCTTGATGGGGTGGTGGAGTGGGTTTCACCTCCCCACCAGACCCACATGGCCACAGCAGCACTGGTGCATCCTCACATAATTTCCTGTCCCTCCCCACCCACAGCTTTCTGGTCAGATGTGGGTATCTGACCCATGCTAAGCCAGTCGAACTTTTCCTAGAATTATTGCAACTGGAAATCAAGCAGGTGAAAAAGGAGATTTCTGGTGGCTGAAGTTGAGGAATCTGAGGCTGGGGAATTGTTGGCCTCTGCGGTTCTGTTTGGTGGTGGATTTAGGTCTGCCCTGAGAACTGCCATGAAGAGAGGAAGGGAGAATCAGAGAGGGAGAGAGAGCGAGAAAGTGAGAGAGAGAGAGAGAGAAAGAGAAAGAGGCTCTTGATCTTCCCCAGCTATGGTCTCTAAGTCTTCCTTATGTTTCGCAAGCCAATTTATTTCCATTTTGCTAAAGAGAATTCAAATTGGGTTTTATTGCTTTATAACTAGAAAGTCATGACTAATACAATAGTCTAGAGATACAATACCCCTGCCCATTCCACACCTATGCATGGGCGAGTGTGTACACCTTCTTTTTCTGACGTATTTGAAGTAAGCTGTCCCTTTACCCTGAAACACTTCTACTTGCTCCTAAAAACAAGAACATTTATTTAAATATCCATAGTACAATGACCAAAATTAGAAACCAGCATTGATGGAATTATGGAATCCATCTTGTTTAATGTTCACCACTTGTCTCAATAACGTAACAATCCACTGTGCAGGAATGTTGAGAACTACTGATTCTAAACCAGTGATCTTGGCCCTCACTACACAATGAAATAATCTGCAGTGAAGAGAAGATTTTTAAAAATTCAGATATCTAGGCCATACCTCTAAAAATTGGATTTACTGATCAGGTTGTATATGTTTGTGCCACTGAGTGTTTTTTTAAAAAAAATCCTAGCTTACTGTGATATAAAGTTATTTCAGAAATCATTGATTTAAACCAATAATGCCCATTTCCTTTGTTTCTTTCTCATTGGTCAGTGATTAATTTTGAGTGGGTATATTAGACTGAGTAGTGTTCTCCCCAAAAGTTTGCACCCATCAGAAATTTCAGAATGTGGCCCTAGGATTTTTGCAGATATCATCAAATTGAGATAAGGCCAATTTGGATTGGGGTGACGTCTAAATCCAGTGACTGGTATCTCTCTAGGGAGAGGGAGATTGAAGACACAGAGGCACCAGTGAAGAAGGTGGCAGTGGAGTGATACAGCTACAAGCCAAGGAGTGCCAAAGCTTGCTGGGAGCTACCAGGACCTAGGAAGAGGCAAGGAAAGATTCTGTTTCATTGACTAAAAAAGAAATAAGATACTGTTGACACTTTGATTTCAGACTTCTAGCTTCCAGATTTTTGAAATAATTGGTTTCTGATAATCAGTTTTTGTTGTTTACCATGCCAACTTTGTAATAATTTGTATGGCAGCCTTAGAAAACTAGTACAGCAGCTATAAGACCCAGTCAAGCCAAGGTGACCTAAGGGAAATTCTATTGGGTCATTTATTTGACAACTTTTCCTTGCAAAAAATGAGTGATTCACAGGAGGTGTGGTAGAACTTAGTGCTGTCTGCAAAGACTTGGTTCTTCCTTCTCTGGAAGCCTGGGGGGATTATAGTTTTCTGGCTCTGGGAGTAGATGTAGCAGGTGAATATATCCTTCTACTGTCTTCCAGGATGGGCTAGATTATGCTTATCACTCCGGGGGTAGTTTTATCACCCAGAGGGGGGATTTCATCCACTCTCTTATACTCTGATACGGTGACCAATGATGCTTCAGATGGGGGTTTCTTTGATTGAAAGGGCCTGGGAGAGAAGAAGTGGCTTGGTGAGCACCCCTAAAATCCATTTGTCACAAGGGTTTAGGTCACAGTTTAGTTCCTTCCTTGTCATGGGGGCAAGGGTGCAGAGTTTTAGGTTCTCGAGTTTTAGTTGGCCTTTGTTGCTAAAAGAACTTTTCAGGTTGAGCTTTTTCTAATAGAAGTTGGGAAGTAGTTGCCTTTTCCAGCCTTAAAAGTCTCAACTCTATTCCCTTCCATCCCTGCTTGCAAACCAATCATATCTTTTCTAAACCCATCTCTTGCTTACAATGTCAAACAGTGCCAATGGCAGCCACCATGCAAAACACCTAGTGTTTGCATTATCTTCTCCTGGATTAGCTATGTCATCAGTTGGTGACAGTTTTGTCAAATGTCTGCCAATTGATAACATCAACTCTTTTCATCCAGCTTTGGTCAACAGTATCCTCCCTGCCCTTTCCAATCCCTAAGCCAGTGCACATATTTTGATTTTTCTTTATTTCAGCAGCAACATTCTTCTGGTATCTTCCATCATAAGTGAACTATAACAGTCCTCCAATGATTCTTAGTGACTTGTACCAACAGAGAGCTTTTTTCTCACTTAAGCTGCATGCACTGAGAAGGGAACTTAGTCACTTATCTCATCCTTCTTGTCACTTTCTGAAGCAGTTCTGGAAGTCCTCTTTCATTTCTGTCTTTAGTTGCACTGTTGTGCTGCCTCCATGTCCTGAATTGATTAAAAAGGTTTACTTTTCCTGGTCATTTTGACTTTGGGGAAAAGCCAGAAGTTGCACAGTGTGAGATCCAGTGATAAGGACACACCACAACGTTTTGACAAACCTGCCTTTCCATTGGATGACACGTGGCAGCAGCAGTCACTTTACTTTTGATCATGTGTCATAAAGACCTCATGAAAGAGGACTTCCAGAACTGTTCCAGAAAGTGGCAAGAACAATGAGATAAGTGTGTTTGAAGTGAGGGGGGAATATTTTGAGGGGGATTCATGACACTGTTTCTTTTAGTGTAATACTTTTTTTTTGGGGGGGGTCTTTCTGAGACAGGGTTTCATTATGGAGTTCAGGCTGGCCTTGAACTCACTTTGTAGCCCAGGCTGGCCTCGAACTCACAGTGATCCTCCTGCCTCAGCTGCCCAAGTGCTGGGACTACAGGCGTGCACCACAACACCCAGCCTGTAATACATTCTTTAAAAATTAAATATTTACCATATATTTTTATCACCCCTTCTATAGGGTAATCATTTAGAGACACCTAACCAATACAGAGCCAATGTAACTAAGTCCTTTTAAGAGAGGGACAAGAAAGTTAAAGGTAAAAGAAGATGGAAGGGTGGAAGCAGACGGGAGCGATTCTCTGTGGACACAGGAAGGGCCACGAGCTGAGACTGCAGACAACCTCTAGAAGCTGGAGAAGACACGGAAACAGATTTCCCCCTGGAGCCTGCAGAGGGAACAGCCCTGGAAGGTCCATTTTGAACTGCTGATGTCCGGAACTGTAAGAATATATTTGTGCCATCTTAAGACAGTTTATGGTAATTTGTTACAGCAGGCAAAGGAAACTCATACAGATGTTATCTCCTAACCTCATACCAGCAGGCCACACCCATAACACTCTTCTCCCCAGCAAAGTCGTTTTTGGGTGGGGAACAGTTAACACAAGGTCGTTTGGAGGTGGCGGGGATTTCAGCTGAGGTGCACCCAGTTGGGGCCAGAGCCACGGTCAGGGCATGTTTGGAACTCGGGAGCTGGGCCTAGTGGCCGGCACCGGGTCTGTCCAGTGAGTGAAACGGCTCAACATTGAGCACGCAGCGAGAGGAGAAAGAATACTGGAGGAGCGCGACTCCCCGAAGAGCTCTGTGCCGGATTGGCCAGGAAACGGAGTCAGGACAAGCCGGGCGCCGGAGAGGGAGGGGACTGGCAGGTGATCGGCGAGCAGATGCGCTTTAAAGGGCGTGCGCTCCGGGCCCCACACGCGGGGAGCTCAGAGGAGGCGCGGAGGGAAAAGCCAGTGGCCAGGGCGAGCGAGGGAGCCGCCAGGGGAAGCAGGGCTCGGGGACTCGTCCCTGCAACGCTACGTGGGCGGCGAGCTCTGGAGCCTCAAGAAGGAACTGCGCGGGCTCCTGGGGAGCACAGGTACCGGGCAGCGACCCCGGCCCCGCAGCGCGTCCCTGCCGGTACCGCCCGGGCAAGGTGGGGTGTATGTTGCGCCCAAGAGGCAGGCCCATCCTTACCTCTGAAGACGACGGGGTCCCACGTGTGTGGACACAGCTTGTCACCGCCCAGTTCCCAGACCCCCAGGGAATTTCCTTCCCCTCCACAGTTCCCTCATACACGGAGTCAGGGTGCAGAAGTGGGCACCGCAGTGGAAGGCGATCGCTTGAGACACTCGTGACTGGAAGGATTCGCCTTGGTTCTAAACCTGTTTCTCAAGACCCCGCCCTGCGGTGCCCACCCGTGGGGTGGACAACAGGGATGGCCTGACCCTGGCAGGACGTGGGGCTGTGTGTGCAGGGCTGGGGCAGACTTCCAGGGCCCCCTCCTTGCACAGGTGTGCTGAGTTGGCTCTGAACAGCGGCAGGGGTACCTTGGCTGCATGTAGTGGTGCTGAGTCAATGATATCATTCGATGCAACACAGCCCGGAGAGGTAGGCGGAGTTGGTACGGCTCAAGTGTGTGGGTGGAGAAAATAGCTCAGTCACTGGCTGGTTAGTGTCTCCTCGCGGGCTCTTCTCCTACGTTCTGCAGGTCAGGCGACCCCATTTCAGGCAGCCCCAACAGCCCAGTTACAGCTGCTTAAGGGTTTTAGCATAGGAAAGCCTCTATTAGCTCATGCTGGGGTTAGCTCAGGGTTAATTTCTCTCTCAAGAATGAGGTGAGCCCAGAGGAGAGGGGATGGCCGAAATAAAAGCTAAGGTGTTCTTGGAAAATAATCTGGGGTTCCTGAACTGTTACCTAGTAGGGAGATGGGGACTTAGGGAAGAGGTGTGGGATGGTGGGTGTGTCCGAGTCTCTCATACTTTTCAATCTCTCTTTCTGAACATAGTTCTTTAAGTCATAGTTCGCAAAGTGTGGTCCCTGGGGACCCAAGCCCATTTAAATTTATTTTTATAAGAATCCTAAGATGTTATTGGCCTTTTGTCACCTTCTTTCTCTCTCTAAGGTATAGTGACAGTTTCTAGAGACTACATGATATGTAGTATTTCCTCAGATTAAATGGAGAAGCAGATATGAGAGTCTACCCATCTTCTATTAAGGCAGATATTAAAGGGATTTATAAAACTACAGAACAATGCTACTTTCTTAATTGTGCTTTGTTGTATAAAAAAGTTATTTTCATAAAACAGTGGATTTATTACTCTTACTATCAAATGATTTGATAAATATTTGAAATCTTTTCTATCATAATTTTGAATAGGATAAATAGATATAACTCAGCTAAATAAAAGCTCTTTGGGGACCCACTTTTTAAGAGTGCAAAAAGCCCTTTATGCATATATCTGCTCCTGTACTCCTAAGTTTATTCCTGGGCTGTTGCCTCTTTGCCTTTTAAATTTAGATAACTGCTGTTTAAAATATGGAATAGAATTCTAAGCTCCCAACTATTGATTTGAGCCAAAGAGAAGGACACTTCCATGTGGATTGTACCACCTCCAGGAACAGAGAAAGGCAAGGTTGGGTTGCAAAGCCACGTGACAGCTGACTTCCTATGTTACCAACAGGAAGTGTTTTTTGCCCCCTCACTGAACTTATGGCTGAGGGTGTAGCTCAGTAATAGAGGGCTTGCCTGGCATGCATGAGGCCTGGGGTTCAATCTCCTGTACTACAGACAAAAAACGACACAAAAATGAGGATAACACCTCTGCTGCTGGGTTTTTGTGAAGCTTAGGTGAGAAATGAGTTGTGTAGGCATTCAGAAAATGCTGGTTACCATAACACACACACACACACACACACACAGAGGCACAAGTCCATTACCCTAACAAAGGATATTCTTTCCACTTCTTGCTATTCTTTCCACTTCTTGTTTATTTACCTCACAATTTCAGAATTGAAATAATAGCATAGACAACATTTTATATGTTTTTTTCTAAACGGTTAAAAGTTCTGAAATATATTTGAAAGTGCACATTGTACTAAGATTTAATCTTACTGGATTGGAAAATAGTGATCTTATTTCTGGATGTTTTAACATTCAGCTAATATCAGATGCTCCACAGAAGACCAGAAATGAAACTTGTCTGTTCATGAGGTAATGTTAGGCCTCCCGTGGCTATCCCCACTCTCACCCCCACCCTCACCAGGCCTTTGAAGTTAAAGTAGGTGTTGAGGGGCGGGGTTTGTGGCAGGCCATAGTGACTACTGTGTGTATAGTGGGAAGTTTGTACAGGGTCAGACACAGACATTACAGCCAGGGAATAGTTCCCTTCCAAAAGAACAGAGGTTGTGAAATTTCCTATGCGTGACTACTCTTCACAGAGCAGGAGTTTGTTCCTAGGCTGATGGACATCAGCTCCCAAAAGCTGTGTGGGCAGAGCCCAGGTTCTCCTGAGAGATGTTTTCTCCTTTCTCTCAAGGACTAGCTTGGCAGGTGGAATTCTCACTCCTCCTTCTGTTAGAGACCCTGGACTCTGAGAAGGCCCTGGAACCCTGGGGGCCCTTCCTACCCTATTATATATTCAGTGATGGTATGCTGTTTGTTGTAACCACAGGGTCTGGGTGACCTAAGGCTTGCTATGGTTTGGATGTGGTTCACACCCCCAAGGATTCATGTGCTGAAGGCTTGGTCCCTAGTGTGGCGATATTAACAAGGAGTGGGACCTTTAAGAGATGGAGCCTAATGGGCGGTCACAGATTGGTTCCTCCTCACTCTCTGGCTTCCTGTCTTCTGATGTGACCTGTTCTCCTGTCATTGTGAGGTCGTCCATCCACCATGAGGTCTTCAGTAGAGCTGAAAAGAAGCTGGTGCCATGCCCTGGGTCCTCCAGAACTGTGAGCTAAATAAACTTCTTTTCTTTTATAAGAACCTAATCCAAGGACCTAATCCAAGGCTCCTCATTGGGGTTTGTAGGCAATGTAAGAAAGCAATGTCAGAAATGAGAGAAGCTTTCAAAACATTTTTGGAATTTATTGAAAAGAGAAGTTTCCTCATGGGGGCCTGGTTGGAGTCAGTGTGCTCATGTACAGGTATGGTACGCATCTCTCAGCCAAACAACTTAAAAAGCCTCTAGACATTTCTGTTCTCCTAAGACCTTTCATGCCCTCCCACGATGCTCTCCTCTGCTGTTTCTGGAAGCTTCTCTCTCCCCTTCTTTCTCTTCATTCCCTTCTCTTTTTTCCCCTAAAATAATTAAAATTTCTCTACCTTTTTTCACATTCACTCCCCCAGGCTTATTTATTCATGCAAGTGTTTCATGAACACATTCTCACCGTGAAAACTCAAACAATACAGAAGATTTCCTAACATGGTCCCTTTCCCAGCCCTTGAAAGACTGGTGATAAAATGTACGTAACATGAAGTTTGCCATCATAACCATTTTAAAGTGTACAGCTTAGTGGCATATTTACGTTGTTGTGCAACCATCACCGCTACCCATTTCCAGAACTTTTTCATCTTCCCAAACTGAAACTCTGTGCTGTACTCATTAAATAAGAGCTTGCTATCACCTCTTCCCCAAGTCCCTGGTAACCATAATTCTACTTTTCTCCCCCTCTAAATTTGAGTACTCTAGGTTCCTCCTTATAGGAAAGGAATCATACAGAATTTATCTTTTTGTGACTAGCTTATTTCACTTTCTCTGTCTTCAAGGTTCATCCATATTGTAGAATATATCAGAAATCCTGCCCCTGTAAGGTCAAATAATTTTCCATTGTATGTGTACACCACATTTTGCTTATCTGTTCACTTCATTTGGTCACCAAACCATTTCTAATACTTTAGCCTAGTTTAGGGTCTTTTTTCACTTCTTTTGTATGAGTTCATATACATGTAAAATATTATTTTGTTGTATTAGTGGGATCTAAGTGTTTTATTCTATAGCTTGCTGTTTTACTATTTAATTCTTTTTTATTGATGTAATGTATGAACATACTTAATAAAGTTGTACTGTAATGGAAGATAGCCACCATCTTCCATAACCCTCTCTGTCTCTCATTTTCTTTCCTCATGGGCAGCCAGTCTCAATTCTTTTACCTTATTCTATATTATTTAACTCCATATTCTTAAATAACTGCTAAAATGGCTACTTTTCCTTTTGTTTCTGTTTTGGTGCTGGGGATTGAACCCAGGGCCTCACACATGCTAAGCACCTGCTCTACCACTGAGCTACACCCCTGGTCCACCAGCTCTTCATTATGTTCTGTCTTACTACTGTGGAAAATGAAGATTTCTTACTGTGCCATTACTTTTCTATTCTCTGAAAATCAGTGTGCTCCCATTTTACTTAAATTATATCTAGTGCTTATATTGTTACAGCTATATAAATATTATTCCCAGACAGGTCCCATTGTGTACCATATTTTATTTCCTTTCTGTCAGCACCATTTGATTTATCTGGAGATAATCATCATACCATTAATTTGCTTAGGTCTCTATACACATATCATTCACTGGCTTCCGTACTAGGTAGATAACAGAACAGATCTATCGTAGAAAAGTTCCATTCCTCTTGATGAAGTCAAACCCATCAGGTAACTAGCCTGCTCCATTCAGCCCGTCATGGACATGTCCATCCTGGAATCTTCCTTTTGTGGCTTCACAGCCAGGCTGGACTAGCTTTCTCCATGTTTCTTCACCACGTTCTTGGCAATTGCCTTTGCATCTCCTCTGTAGTCAAATCACTGTTTCCCCAGGCTTTCTTTTTGTTACCCTTTGTAGATGATTAAAGATGTCCATAAGTTCTTTAAGGGCTACTCCTGTTGAGACATGTGGTTTGTGTCCCCTCGACTCTGGGTGACTTTGTGACTGCTTTGGCCAACAGAATATAGCTGAAGTGAGCACTCATCAGTTTCCTGGCTCAGGCCTGAAGAGACTTGTATCTTCTATTTCCTGTGTCTTGAGGCTGGCCCTGAGCTGCCATGCTGTGAAGAAGCCCAAGCCAGTCCATGGAAAGAGGCAAAGAGATACTAACATTCCCAAGTTCTCTTGCTCTGGCTGTTCTGAGCGGGACTCCAGACACTGAGGAGAAGAGACAAGATATCCCTACTTGTTCCTGTCCATATTCCTCAGAGAAAGAGTAGTGAATCAGAATAATAACACATTATTGTTTTAAGATACTAAGTTTTGGAGTACATTCTTCCACAGCCATAAATAACCAGAATAATCTCTCATTGAATAGCTTCCTAAGAAAGGCTACCTGGGAATTCAGTTTTTGAGATTTCTGAGATTTTCTTGTCTGAAAATGTTTACTGTCCAACTGACTGAAAGTTTATCTGAGTATAGAATTCTAGGCTGCAAATAAAAATTTCCTGAGAATTTTAAAAGCATCATGGGCATTGTTTTCTAGCATCCAGCATTACCATTAACAAATCTGACCAGTTCTGTACCATAAACTTTAAATATGACTTGTTTTTCTCCTTCCCTTCTGGAAACTTCTAGGAAGTGTTTGCTGTTGCATTTGTTTTTCAGAACTGATTTTAAGGAAGTTTATGATGGATGCTTGGTGCAATCTCTTTTATTCCCCCATTGTGCTCTTTTAATATGGAAACTCATGTTCTTTAGGTATCTGCACTGTTCTCTCATCTAGAACTCCTTTTGCTCAGATGTTGGAATTGTTGCTCTTATCCTCTGATTTTCTTATCCCACCTTCCTTGTTCTCCATCTCTTTACCTCTTTGTTCTACTTCATGAGAGCTTTTTCTCATCTTTAGCTTCCAACTCTTGATTTACTCTGTTAATAGCTGCTGTCATTTTGCTTTCAAAAGTTCTTTTAAATTCTTTGTTCCCTTTTTATAGCTTTTGTTTTTGTTTTCTGGTTATAAAAATATCTTATTTCTGAGAATTGTTGATAGTAAGTTTTGAGGTCTTCTGTTCTCCACTGCAACTGTTTCCTTTGAGTTCCTTTTTCCCACTTGTAGTTTCCAACTCTTTTTTTTTTTTTTTTTTTTTGAAATTTTCATTAAACATCCAGCAACCTTGAGTTGTTCACAGGATGAGCAAAAACGAGGAATATGAGTAAAATGCTGATTGGGAAGAGGGAGGTTTGCTAGCCAGAGGCCTTCTTGACTACAGAGTAACTTCCTTTGGTAGCTTGGTATCAGTGTTTGTTTTGGATAGGGTTGATTTCTTAGGCAATGACTATTTTTGTTTCCTGACAGGTGGGCAGGTAGATAATGAGGGAAAGGGCCTATCCTGGCTGCCTGGGATCTTGGAGCCAAACAAGAGAAAGGACGATGATTAGGGCTTTTCCATATGTAACTTTAGGGTGGTTAGAAAACTGTGCTCCTTTCTCAAGATTGGACTTCCATTTACTGACCTAAGAGGAAAGGCTCTAGTCCAGGCTGCCTCCTGCCTGTATCTTCACCTGTCTGTTTTTAAATCTCCCCTTCCTATAAAGACACAAGTCATATTGGATTATGAACTACTCTAATGACTTCATTTTAACTTGATTACCTGTAAAGACCCTGTCTCCAGATCCAGCGGTGTTCTGATGTACTGAAGGTTAGGACTTCACAATATATGAATTTGGAGGCAGTGACACACAATTCACCCCAGAACAGGGTAAGAACAAGAATTCTGTGTGTATGTTTGTGTTTGGGTAGTCATAGTTTTGTGTTTGGGCTTTGGGTGAAGAATAGTTTTATTACTTTAAGTAGAAAGGCCCTACCTTTGCCCTCAATTGTCATTTCTTGAGAGATGCTGGATCCCCAAACCCAGCCTGGTGGGAGTTATCAAGCAGGATCTCAGTAGGATCTCTGTGAATCAATGAACCAGAGTGAAGAGAAGTGAAATCAGAATCCTTGGGCCTGGAAGGGAACTCCTAGGAATTTAGCCTGGTCAACTTTGTATATGCAGTTTCCTTCCATGTTTTTACATGCAGTGCTCAGAGAAAATACAAACTGAAATATGGCCAGGCCTTGGTGGGGTGATGGTGTTTCAAGCTTCCACCACCAGGGTTGAGAGAAGAGGGGGAGAGAGAGAGTCTTGTACTTTTTGTTGTTGTTGTTGTTTTGAGACAATTTCTCTCTATGTAGTCCAGGCTGGCTTTGAATTCGCTGTGTAGCCCAAGCTGGCCTCGAATTTGCGGCGATCCTCCTGTCTTAGCCTCCGGAGTGCTGGTCTTACAGGTGTGCAACATCACGCCTGGCTTGTTGCACATTTTCTTGCTAATTAGTCTCATAAGCCTCCAAGGGTCCTCTTCCAGGTCCTCTTCAGGCTTGGTGCCTTCTGCCTGTGTAATAGAGGGACATTTAGCAGGGTTTTCCCTCCTAGGAGGAGGGTCAGAGGAGTACGGATGCCTCTGCCTCCTTTTGTCCCTGCAAAGGGGTTGGGACCCTTTTGCCACCTCCAATTAGTATGCATAATTTTTATGTAGCTTGCTACATGAAGTTTGATAGGATCTCTACTCTTTAGCTTTGCTTTTTTGCATTCCTTGTCTTACAACATAGAGGATGACAGCATGTACACTCTGTTCTCTCTGTGTGTACAAAAGGTTTTGTCAGTGCATTGGTTCCAGAAGTAGAGAATGGTCCTTCATAAGACGTGGTTGTAAGTGAATGGCAACTGCATTGCCAAGCGGAGATGCTGACTACCTACCTTCTTTTCATCATGACACTTTTATATAGCAGGTCAAACCTCTTTTTTTGGACACTGTGGGCTTACTGTGAGTGCTGCATTCCCTGAGAGAGAACCCCAGACCTCCAGGTTGTTCTCTCTATTCCTTTCTGAAAACCATGAAGGACTATTTAACTTAACCTCTTCATGGCTTTTCAGGGATCTCATACCATCAAGTCCAGTTTGTAACTGGACCTTGAAGGAATCACAGTGTGCCTCTTCCTAGTTCCTAGGTAATTGCACATGGACAAGTAAGTGGCTAAATGGCCCTCAGGATTCAGCATGAGATCCTGGCCCCGAGGATGTTGCCTGACTCATTGAGGGGGTTTTCTCTATGTAGCTATAGAATGGACTTTTTAAAAATTAAAGATGATAAGTGTCTTAGTCTGTTTTCTGTTGCTATAACTGAGTAGCTGAGGCCAGGTAGCTTATGAAGAATAGAATTTATTTGGCTCACAGTTCTGGAGTCTGGGAATTTTAAGAGCATGGTACCACCATCTGGTGAGAGCCTTCTTGCTATATTATAACATGGTGGAAGGCATTACAGTGCCAGACAGAGTAACTCTGATTTCTCTTGCTCTTCTCATAAAGCCTCTAATGTAACCAAGGGAGCTCCACTCCCTTGACCTTCTCTAATCCTAATGACCTCCTTAAAGCCCCATCTTCAAATACCATCTGACACATGAACTTCAGCGGACGTATTCAAACCATAGCAATGAGCTTATACTGGAGACCCTTGCAGAATTCGTGTATAGTAATGTTCGATCAAAGACATCTTTTGAGTGGCTGACTGTCACACTTATACTACAGCTAGAAACAGGGAGCCCCACAAGCCCGCAGACTCAATCGTCCCATGAGCAGAGCACAGCCTTAGGAGGGAGTCAAGGCCTGGTTATAGCCATGGAACCCAGGACCAGGGATTCTTCCCATACATGAACTGCTGGTGCTACACATCCACTTCTGTTTTCACAACTAACCTCTTGTGTGCCATTCCAGCCTCATTGCCCCTAAATGCACCCAAACAAACAAAACACAAAGCAACAACAAGGAACATTCTTCCTTGTTTCCAGCATCAAGTCTCATTTCTAAGCCAATCACTATCTTGGAGGGTGGGGCCACTGTCTTAGCCTGAACCAATCAGGAGCTACCTCAGAATTCTAGAAGGGGAAGAAGAGCCCCCATCCATATGATCTGCAGCATACTTTTACCCAGTAAAGAAATATTTGTTGCACTTGTTCATAGCTCTATTTTTGTCTTAGGAGATTGTATCTGTTCTTCCGGTCCTTTGGTTACTTTCTGCCTGCTCCCTTCCACCCTTTCCATTTTACCTTACCCCACCATTCCTTCCTTCAGGGGAACTTCCTCTCTCTGCCCCCAGATACACATTTCTTAGAATGTCATTGTGCAAAGTGCTTTGATTCTCATTCTGCCTTCTTGCTGCCCCTGCATGTACTCTTGACACAACTGAGTAAAAGTAGTTAGCTAGACCTGAGTCTTAGAAACCACAGAAAACAACCATTCCCCTCTCCCCCCACATCCGGGGAGGTGGCCACAGCCTTGGACACTTGAGGGCTACTGACAATGTGTAAAATTTCTCTCTGTGCAACACTGTTTAAGGACCTGCCTTCTACTCCTGTCTTCCATGCAAGCGTCGGAGTTTTTTGAGGACAGAAATAAAGAGCTCAGGGACAGAAATAAGAAGACAAAAAATAGAAGGCTGGAGAGGAAGCATCCATTCTTCCACATCCCTGGAGAACACAGGGCACAGGGCTGTGGACTGGAAGGACTGTGTGGATTCTTAGCAAGTTGTGTCTCTGGTGGAGGAGATCTTTTCTTCCTCTTTCTTCCTGCGACCTTTGTAGACTTTGTCAATTGGGAAACTCACGCCTCCTGGGTTGAGTGAGTTCACAACTAAAAATTAAATCACAGTACTTAGAAAGCCCTCCCTAGCATTTTATCAGTCATCCTTGCTGGTTCAAGGTGGGGAGTCTGAGAGTTACCACAGGATGGTTGAGCAGTTTCTGTTTTCACACTCAGTCAATTCATCCAGCCTACGTGTGTGCGGCTCATGGGGGTGGGCTGAAGGCTTTGGGGCAGTAAGTCGAGTTGCGATAATAGCTGTGGTGTTACTAGAAGGCAGATGGCTTCTTTGCTCTTTGCCTTTGAAGATTTGTTCTTCACAGCCACCTTTAATTTATGTGAATGCTTGGCAATGGATTACACTGCACTTTGCAATGGAGATTGAACATTTTTCTTTTGGTGCTGAGGAACTAACTGTTAGGGTCGGGACGCCCGCCGCGTGAAAGAAGACTCCAAGAAGCTTTCTCTCATGCAAAAGGCAAAGGGCTTTTATTATCCAAGCATGCGTGGGGCACACTGAACACGCAGGAACAGTGGGCCCCGAGGCCTGCCTGTGCAGGGCTTATATGTCTATAGAACAAAGGGAGGAGGGGTCTCAGCAAGCGCGGTTACAGAAGCAGATAGCATTGGTTAGTTTAAACAGACTTTTACATTCATTGGGGAAGATGTCTATACGGGGGGTCTAAAGGCTGGGAGGTAATGACCACTACCTAATATGGGCTGCGGATGGTCCGGTAATGACCATTACCTAATATGGGCTGCGGATGGTCCGGTATAGCGCATCCTGCAACTCTTGCAAATTCCTTAGCTCAGGGTCAGTCCTTATCGGGTAGCCCAGTTCCTGGGTCTGAAGTCAGCTTGTTCTGTTTTATCTATCTGGGGCTGCTTTTTGTAACAGCTCAATTCTCAGAACACAGGAAGGAGGGGAACATCATGATTTGTACATTCCCAGGAGGAAAAATTTCTCTCACAGAACGAACTCAGGGCCTTGCACATAGCATGTGCAGTACCAGTGAGCTACACCCCCAGCCCTGGAACATTTTTGATTCTTCCTTTTTTCAATAAGAAGAGATTGATGTAGAGGGTTATTATGGGCAGAATTGGAAGTATCACATGAAGCAAAATTGTAAAAGGGGCCAGGTGAAGGGGGCAGTTAATTAATTAGGTCAAGAGCATGTTGTAAAACCAGGGTTGATTTTGGAGCTCATGTTAGTATTTCATTCCAGAATGTCTGTGCTTCCCAAAATCACATGTGGTCAAGACTAGGCACCAAGGATGTTCCTTGTCACCAGGGCATTCAAATTTGGTACCAGAAGGTATGTTTTCTACTAAACCAAAACTGATTTTTTGATTTAGATTTTGAGAAAACCACACAAACACTGTTTTTCAAGTGTTTCTACTTTTGTTTGTTTTACTACACAAAGTTCTTTTTGTTGTTGCTGTTGCCTTGGTTATTGTGTCTTCTGAAATTGGACTTTTTATTTTGAACTAATTTTTATGGAAAGTACAAAGATAGTCCAGAGAGTCCCCATATACCTCTTCCTATTGTTACCATCTTAGATAGCCACAGTCCATTTGTCAAGATTAAGAAAGCAGTAACTGATGTGTTACTACTAATTAAGTGTTAGACTTTACTGGGGTTTTCTTAGTTTTTCCACTGGTGCCTATCCCAGTTCCAGGATCCCATCCAGCATTATGCTGTGTTGTTACCCCCTTTACATCCACTGGTTGGTGACAGTTTCTTGATCTTTCCGTGCTTTTCATCACTGGCACTTTTGAAGAGTACTGGTGAGGTATTTTGTTGAATGTCCCTCAATGTGGGTTTGTCCATGTTTTTCTCGTATCTAGACTGGGGACTATAGGTTTTGGTAAGAATACTGAGAGAGGAAGTGCCCTTCTGGTCACATCTAATAAGTGGGGACATTCTAACGATGTGGCTTAACATTGGTAATGTTAAACTTGGTTACCTGGTTAAGGTGGTGCTTTTCAAGTTCCTCCTCTGTAAAATTATTTTCTCTCTCCTTGGAATTATCTTAGTCTAATTTCTTTGACTATAATTTAATATTACAGATTGGGTTATTTATGAAGAGAAGGAACTTATTTCTTATAGTTCTGGAGGCTGGCAAGTCAAGGTCGAGAGGCTGCACCTGGTGAGGGCCTTCTTGCTGGTGGGGACTCTGCAGAGTCCAAAGGTGGCACTGAATGTCACATGTGGAGGCAATACCTTAAGCTGTGGTTTGAGTGTGGTTTGTGTCCCCTAAGGATCCATGTGTTGGAGACTCAGTTCCTAGGATGATAGCATTGGGAGATGTGGTGCAATCTTAAGAGGTAGAGGCTTCACTGAGGGGTGTGGCCCTCAGAATAGATTATGTAGTCCTTCAGCCCCTTAATAGTTCTACAGAGAGGGTTGTTGTAAAATCCTGAGTCTGGTGCCACCCAGCTCTTTGCCACCCAGCAGATATAATTGCTTTCTCCCACCATTGCAATCCTCCATAAGATGACATGGCTGGGGGTGGAGGGTGGTGCCAGAGCCTGTGCTGTGCTGTTTGGAGTCTGAACCTCCAATATTGTTGGCTAAGTAAACTTCTTTTCTTCATAAGTAGGCTGCCTCAGGTATTTCATGATAGTGGCAGAAAGCTAATATATTTGCTATTTTGGATTTCTTTTCTTTTTATAAATCCACTAATGCAACCATGGGGGTCCCCTGGGGCCGGTGAGATGGCTCAGCGGTGTATGCGCTTGCCTGGCAAGCGCGAGGGCCTGAGTTTGACTCCTGGATCCCACATACAAAAAAAGGGCCGGTGATATTGCTCAGCGGCACGGGAGCCTGCTGGCGCGCAAGGTCCTGAGGTTGACCTCCGGTACCCACACACACACAAAAAAAATCATGGGGGTCCCTCCCATATGATCTCATTTAATCCTGATTACTTCTAAATGCCATCAACATATGACTTTGGAGATTAAATTTCCAACACATGAATTCTGGGGACATACCCAGACCATAGCAGGAAGCAAGTAACTAAATAAGACAAGAGGGGGGGATGGGGAGTAGGGATAATTACACTCCACCTCAGTTGGCTTCTGTGTCCCTTTGACATGCCACATTCTTCTGATAGTTGAGCATACATTATTTTCTGACACCGTAACATGGTTCAGGCTTATCTTGCATTTTCCTTATCTCTGAATCAGCCATTTCCCCTGGTTCCTTTTATTTGGGAATATAATTTAGAAACCAAGGTTTGTGAATGAAGGTCTTATTTTTACATAAGAAGACAATGGCCCTATTTTGTAATTCCCCTTCTGGTCATGTACTTTCCCTCCAATGCTTTGTATTTAACATTTTAAAAATACAGCAAAATTGAAAGCCTTTAACATTGAACATCTATATATCCACTATTCTGATCCTGCCATTAATATGCAACTGTACTTGACTTATATATTTGTCCATCTTTCTATCCCTCTATCCACTATATTCCATTTTGAGATACATCAAAATATTGGTAGACTTGAGAGAAGCAAAGGCTTGAAAAAGTGCTTTTGTATTTCCCTTTCTTTCTTATTCCTTTACAATATTCATGGGAATGTGCTGAAGCTAGTCTAAAAATATACCCAGGTTAGCCTGCTGGAGGTGTAAAGAGAAATGTAAAAATTCATTTGTCTCAGCCAAAATGATCTAGAACAACCTGCCTATGTTCAGGCAACACTCAAAAGTGAGAGTCCAGCCAAGGACAGAAAAGCTACCAATCCAGCTCAGTTGCCTGCAATACATGAATGGGTCCAGCTGAAACCAGAATATCCTCCCACTTACTACAGATACAGGATGAATATAAAACAGTTGTTTGGAGCCAGTAAATTTGGTATTATAGCTAACTGATACAAATACTTTTCCCATAACCCCAACTTCTGACAGCCACTAATATGTTTTCTGTTATAATTTTGTCATTTTGGGAATGTTATAAAATTGGAATCACACAGTATGCAAATTTTTGACATAGGCTTTTTACATTCAACACGATTCCTTTGAGATTTATCCAAATTGGTGCTCGCGTTACATCTTGGTTACTTTCTTGTTGCTGGGACAAAATACCTGATACCCATAAGTTAAAGGAGGAAAGGTTTATTTTAGATCACAGTTTGTAGAGGCTTCAGTCCATAGTCAGCTGGCTCCAAGGCAGGGCAACATGGCAGAGGGGCATTGCAGAGGAGAAACAGTTCATGGCAGGGCAGGCAAGAGGCAGTGAAGCAGTGAGTCTACCTTCTTTCTGTCTCTTTATATTCCATCCAGGCTATAAGCCTATTGATTAGTGCCACCCACACCCAGGGTAGGGCTTCCATTATCCACACCCAGAATTATGCTAAAGCAATCAGTAGACTTAATTTAATTATTACACCTTTAATCCATATTCACACACCCTAGATCCACCCACCTCTGAAAGCCCCACCTATGAGCTCATGAAGCTTGGTGGGGGGCATCTAGATACAAGCCATAACACAATCAAATGGCCATTGACAGAAAGTCTTAACCACTAATGGATAAGATGCATATTTCCTGACATGCAGAGCCCTTAGGACATGTGATTACGTGGAGAGAAGTCAGAGACAATCTGGAATGCCCCTATGTGCAAGCCTGTCAAATGCCAGCCTGTGTCCCTAAGACCTTTATGACACATCAACCTTAGAGAGCTCTATGCTCTGCAGAGGAGGCGAGGTGTGGATGGCCCTATGCCAAACAGGTGACCACTGCCACCTCTGGGAGGGTCAAGCTGGGGAGTGATGGGAGAAGAGGAATTTCACTTTAACTATAGTCGTTTAATTTGTTTCCAGGAGAAAGGTTGGTGACCGGCTCCCCATTCTTCCTCAAAGAAGAAACAGTTCATGGCAATGTTGGCAGAAAGCAGAGAGACTTCTTTCTTCTTTCCCTTTTTATTCCATCCAGGCTGCAGGCTTATTGGTTGGTGCCACCCACACCCAGGGTGGGTCTTCCCTCTTCAGTAAATTCATCACCACGCCCAGGGCTATGCTAAGCCGATCAGAGGACTAATCCTGTATCATACACCCAGGATCCCCCAAAGCCTCACCTATGAGTGCATGAGGCTTTGCGGGGGACATCTAGATATAAGGCATAGCATTTGTTCTTAGTAGTGGGATCGTGTTTTCAAGCAAAATCCTACATAGAAAGCCAGTAGCTAAGTCAGATGGTATAAAGCCCTTTCTACCTCACCATTGCTCCCATAGCTGTCCCCAGCACTAGTGCCACCTGTTCTGGGGCTTTACAAGTCTTTTAATTCCATAGGTCCTCTGTCTTCAATCTGAGGCACGTGCACAATATTTACCATATCTCCATATCTTTTAGATCCAAGAAGACAAAAAAGAGAAATTATAACTGTGAAAATACAAAATCAATTATAAGGTATGATTTATACCCCATTGTGATACAAATAGTATTTTGAATAACCTACCAAGACTGTTAAGTGTGGAGGTTCATATTTAAAGGTAGAAAATACACAATCAAATAGGCATGTTCCTAGGGACATAGAGAACTTGGAAATGTTTCTAAAACTGATTTCTCCACTGAAGAGATTGTCACCTTTTTCCTTGAAAAGCGTTAGAAATTTAGATATTCTTATTAAGATAAATGTATGTTCAAATATTAAAGAAGAGTTTCCAGGGCCGGTGAGATAGCTCAGCGTCATAAATGCCTGCCTGGCAGTGTGAGGTCCTGAGTTCGACTCCCGGTACCCACATAAAGGAAAAAAAGGGCCAGTGATATCGCTCAGTGGCACAAGTGCTTGCTGGCAAGCGCGAGGTCCTGAGTTCAACTCCTGGTACCCCCCACACACACACAAAAAAGAAAAGTTTCCAAAAGACCCCTTTCCCCCAGGTTTAATTTCTTTTTAAGTTTTGAATTCGTTATGGTGGTAGTTGAAAAGAAAGAACAAGCCCCATCTAGTGGTTATTTTTAAATATATGATTTAAAATGCTATTCGGGCATCATTTTTTGATTAGGTATTACTTTAACATTGTTCAAAAGTCAGAAAGCATGAACTGGTAGAATACTGTTCCTCATCTGCTCGGTTTTCCCTACTTTTTGGTGTGTCCTTACATACATTTAAAAAATCACATACACACAAGCAAATGTATGATCTTGTCCACTGATTTTCTGGACACTTAGTGCACCAGCAAACGTAAGGATGGGGCCAGTGAGATGGCTCAGCAGTGTAAGCACCTGCCTGGCAAGCACGAGGGCACAAGTTCAACTCCCGGAACCCACATATGAAAAAGGGGCCGGTGATATCACTCAGCGGCACGGGCGCCTGCTGGCACGCGAGGTCCTGAGTTCGACCCCCGGTACCCACAAAAAAAAAAAAAAAAGTAAAGTATTTACTTATTTTCACTTTCTTTTTTAATTTAAAAACATCTTGCAAAATTTTCCATATTGTTACATAAAGAGACTTTTCTTTTTCTATACTATTCATTGTGTGGATGTTCCACGTTTTATTCAATCATTCCTCTGTTAATGGACCGTTAAGTGTTTGTGTATTGGAATGGTGTAACTATTTTGGGCCCAGTGACATTATACTCATCCATAGGATAGCATTTTGAGAGTTGGGGTAGGAAGGATAGGCCTGTAATTAAAATGTCTATCATGTCTCTGTTGAGAAACTTTTTAAATATAAAAAATTTGGTTGTTAATAGTTGAGAGCTACTTAGTAATAACAAATTTTCCAGAAACTTAGCTGTGAATAGTTGAGAGTTATCATATTTAGTAATAACACAAGTTTCTTGAGGTCTACTTATTTTATGGTTTGGAATTATTCTGTCTGTTTTCTTGGCCAGTGCATCTGGGAATTAATTGTCCTCACCTACTCATGATTTATCTTATTTTTCTATATAGATTGACAGAGCTATTACTAGAATTAGACACTTATGAGATGTTTATTATCATTATGAAAAGGAAATGGAAGAATATGAAAACAATGTGAATTTTATATTTTAAAATTGAAGACTATCAACCATTTTGTAGTGGAGTCACTGAAATGGAAATAGAGAATGTAGCTAATAACTTATGCTTCAGTGTTGCCTGTAGCATACTTCCTGGTATTCCCATTAATTTTTCTCTCTAGTCCTCAGGTTGGCATGTTTATTTTGGTCATCTTCAGTGTATTAAGTCACTTAGGGTGAATTGATTTCTTTGTGATATACTATTCTTCTATTAAAAATATGGAACACGTTTCTACTTGTTTGAATCTTAGGAGTATTTGAAATTTTTCTTCATATAAATTCTGCACATTTAAAAAGTTTATTCATCAGTATAGTTTGCTCGATTTTATTACTTTGGCAAATGGAATCTTTCATGGATTGTCTGCTTGTCGATGTGCCTGTATGAATGCCATTGATTTCTTTTGTTATTTATGTATCCTGCTAATTCTTATTGTTTATAGTAGCTTTTAGTTGATTGTTTGGAGGGATTCCAGGCATATAACTGTGTTTGTATCAGTTAGCTGTGATGCAAAATTTAATGGCTCCAAATGGTAACTGTTTTTTATTGATCATGTATCTGTAGGTGACTGGAGAACAGTCTGGTTTTAGCTGGGGCCGTTTATGTATTGGAGTCAACTGAATTGGATAGGCAGCTCTTCTGTCCTTGGCTGGACTCTCACTTTTGAGGGTTGCTCAAATGTAGGTAGGTTGTTCTAGATCATTTTGGCTGAGACAAATGAATTCTTACATGTCTCTTTATATACCCAGCAGGCTAACCTGGGTATATTTTTAGATTAACTCAAGCACATTCCTATGAGTATTGTAAAGGAATAAGGGAGTAAGGAAAATAGACTTGAAAAGCTCTTTTTCAATCCTTTGCTTCTCTCAAGACTACCAAAGTAGACTTTGCCTCTTCAAGGAGAACTACAGTGCCAAAGGATAGGAATCAAGGAGAGATGCCAGGGATTGGGGATAGGAAGGTTCAGTAGGCGGAGTGCAGATGATTTTTAGTGCAATGAAACTAGTTGGTATGACACTATTTTGGTGGATACATGCCCCTATAAATTTGTCTAAACCCATAGGATATACACCACTAAGAATGAATGTTAATGTAAACTATGGACTTTGGGTAATAATGATCTGTCAGAGTAGGTTCATCATTTTTAACAAATGTACCACTCTAGGGGATAGTGATAATAGGGAAGGTTATACATATTCAAGGAAAGGGAATATATGGAAAATCTCTGTAAGCTTTGCTCAGTTTTGCTGTAAACCTAATACTGCTCTAAAAGATAAAGTCTGTTTAAAAAACCTCATGAGAAGTAGTCTAGTCTACAATATTTAGTTCTATATTTACTCATTCTGATATTTTCTCCTTTCTGAAGGCCCCAGGTCTTTTGTTATTATTGCCTTTCTGTATAGAGAACTATCTTCCATCATTCTTTAAGGATAAGTTTGCTAGCAAAATTGCTAGCAAAATGGTTTTCATTTATGTGAGAATGCCTTTATTCTTCTCCATCATTCCTGAAAGATAAATATTTTAGCTGGATATAAGATTTGCTATTGACAATTCTTTTTTTGTTCCAGTACTAGAAAAATGTTGAGCTACTTCCTTCAGGCCTCCATGGTTTCAGATGAGAAATATGGTGTCATTTCAATTGGTATTTCCAAGTAGCACACCATTTTTCTTGAGCTGCTGTCAAGATTGTTTCCTTTGTGTTCATTTTCAGAAATGTAATTGTGATGTTCCTTGGTATGGATTTTTTTGGGTTTATCCAGGTGTTTGCTCAGCTTCCTGATTCTGAGGCTTATTATGTCTTTTGTTGAGCTTGGGATTTTTAAAATGTTACATTTGATAATATTTTTTCAGTCCTAGTCTCTCTCTTCTTCTTTTTGAAATCTTGAAAAATATAGATAATGGCTCTGTTGTTATTTGTCTCAAAGTCTGCTGAGAAATATTTATCTTCTTTTTTCAGTCCATATTCCTTTTGTTATTCTGACTGAATAAATTCTACGGATTCGTGTCTTAGTCTGTTCAGATTGCTGTAACAAAACATCGTAACCTAGGTTGCTTTTGAACAACAGAAATTTATTTCTCATAGTTCTAGAGTCTGGAAGTCCAAGATCGAGGTGCTAGATCCAGTGTCTGGTGATTGACTGTCTGATGAGGCCTGTTTCTCATAGATAGTGTCTTCTCACTGTGACCTCATAGGGTACCTCCTTTATAAGGGCTCTAACCCTATTTATAAGGGCTCCACCCACATAATCTAATCATTTCTCTAACATCCTTCTAATATCATCACTTGATGATTAGGATTAACCCTGAGTTTGGAGAGGATGCAAATATTCATACCATAACAAACTATCATCATAGTCACTGATTTATTCAGTCATCTACTTTACTACTGAGTTCATCAGTAAGATTCTTTTATTTTTCAGTTCTATAATTTTCATTTTATAATTTTTTTATAACTTAAATTTCTTTGATGAAATTTCTATTTGTTTCAAGAGAATTTGTAATTGCTCGCTAAAGCATTACTTTAATGGTTGTTTTAAAATCCAGTGTCTAATTCAGCTTGGTGTCCATTAGTGAGAAAGCAAGGAATCAAACCTGAGTGAAGTTCTTCCAGGCATAAGGTGTGCTTTGCATGAAAACATTTTAGATGGCAGAAATGGAACCTCTTTTCCCAGGTCAGTTTAGGTTCACTGAGAAGTAGACTCTGAGTCGGGGCCAGATGTGTGAGAAATTTACTGGGGGTGGGGCACTTGTGAGGAACAAAGGGAAGGGAGCTGGTCTAGTGGGAGAAGTTGAGTGTTCGGGTAG
Organism: Erethizon dorsatum; assembly: GCA_028451465.1. Classification (NCBI taxonomy): domain Eukaryota; kingdom Metazoa; phylum Chordata; class Mammalia; order Rodentia; family Erethizontidae; genus Erethizon; species Erethizon dorsatum. The sequence continues at coordinate 10,014,828 of CM051824.1, forward strand.
GCAGGCTGAACCCTGTGAAGGCAGAAAGGGAAGAAAGAGTGGAGCTGGGGAAACTTCAAACACAGCGTGGCCTAAGCTTTTGCCACAGTTATGACGAAGTCTCTGAGGGCCAGCAGAGATCCTGAGGCAGAAGTTGCTTATTGGCCCAACTCTAGAACCTTGCCAGGCTTAATCACCAGTTGGGAGTAGCCCAGGAGAAGAGTGGCCTCAGGGTGAGCTCTATGGTTAAATTCAAAGGAGTGGCTATGGAGAAGGGTCTCTTCAAGGCAACTCAGAGCAACACTTTTCATGGCCACCACAGTCTACCCCTTGTACCACATGGGTCAAACTCTGCTCTGTAGACACAATGAAAGTGTCTACAATCCTTAAAGCCTGGCAGAGGGGAGAAGCTGTAGTCTTGTTTTAAAATGGTCTTGTGAGGCAATCCCTCCTTTTCTCCTTCTAGGTGATCTGTGTTACACACAATGTACATAGTCAAACAAGATACAGTGAGGCATCTGTCCTCTCAGAGCCCTGGGTCTGAGCATCCTGGAAGCCCCACACAGGGTCATTAACAATTCAATGTCTTAATGTCCATGTGGTATCTTCTTTGCACAGGTATGATTTAAGTTTGGATGAAATGAGAGCTTTGACAGATCAGAGAGTGAGGTCTGCCATGGGTATCCCTCTGTTAAAACAGACACTTTGGGAACAGGTAAGAGTCATCCTTATTTTCATATGGTTGTGTGTATGGATGGAGAGGAAGATGGAAAGTGGATTTTTTTGCTTTTGTGACTTTTTTTTTGTGCTTTTGTGATAAGCTCATTTACCTCACCTGGAAGCATGTAGACAGTGAACTCAGTATATAGGGCAGTGCCTTCTTCAGTCTCCTTTTCTGCCCTGCTCCCCATTAACCTAACTGAACCCCTTCCCTTGGCCCATGCATTTCAATTCTCCAAGCCCACAAGCAGAGAATAGGAGAATCAACAGAAGTTAAAAACAAAACAAAACAAAACAAAAAATAAAACAAACCTATGCACAAAAACCAATATAATTTTAGTCAAAGTTTAAATAGCTGAGAAATAGAAAGAAATCATTTTTACAGGCCTCTAATGAGACCTTTAATAAGACGTGTCCAAAGTTTATGAATCTTGTTTGTCTAAAAAGTGCCATTCTAAATTCAGTGGTATTGTATTGGTCAATTTAGTCTCATGATAAAGAAAGGAGAGAAAGACTATGTGACTGGAGGTTTCCTTTGTGATGCTAACATTGGAAACTATGTATTTCAGCTGTGTGTAAACCCATTTCCATTTCATTCAGCTTCATGGCTTGCTACTCCTAACATTTGACATAGGAAGAAGATGCTGTGCCTCTGGAGGAACCACCTGCGGGAGGGGCCTGAACTAGAGCAGACTGCAGCTTAGGAGCTGGCTGAGAAACTGGCTCTGTCCTGCAGAAAGCCCACCTGTTCTGTCCCAGCTGTGTCTAGGGAAGGAGAGTCTGAGGACTGAGGAGTGGGGTCATCCCATACTGGAGAGCTTGGGAGCACCTTTTCTCTGTAGAGCTGGTGGGGATCTGGGCTCCGTCCTGAGAATAGTTCCCCCAGATCCCCTACCCTTGATTGGCTGTGCCAAAGAGTCAAGTGCTGAACCCAGCATCCTTCCAGGAAGGAATTCCAGGCACAGCTTTGCTGCTACCTCTTGTTGAAGTGCTGCAGCCTCATTGAAGCTGACAAAGGCCACAGCATCACCTTTCGGTGGGAAATGTGTGGAAGGATGTCCATGTGGCAAAAGAAAACCTCCACATAATAGAGTGAGGTGTGCTTGCAAAGCCTGTAAAATCATTTCATACCAAGCAATTTAGCAACAGTTTTCAAGCTGGTAAATTACCCCTCCATGGAATATACACATAGAGCTCCAAATACAACCAAAAGAGCAAAGAAAAAAAATCCAACCCTCTTTGCTTCCAGCCACTTTATCAGAATCCAGGCCCCACATGCATTCTAGGGGCTGGTGGGAAGGTGAGCACTTGGCATGAGGCCAGTCTCCTGCTTTTTTAATCAGCCCAACATGTCTGTGGCTTAGCTTAGTGTCAATACTCAAGACCTGGAAGCCAGAATTGATCCCTTAATGAGGCTTGCTAATTGCTGCCTGACCTACGAATCTGGAGGATTAGCCTGTGTAATCCTGCTCCTGATGAGGAGTGTTGAGCCCTGGATCCAATTATCTTCCTGTTTTCATAGCTGTCTTAGTGGCTTTAGGCAGCCTGGACAACTTTCTGTCCTGGGTGATTAGGTATAACTCCTCCAGGAGGCATGGGATTGGCCCTGGATGATCTCTCCAGTTCATTTCTGTTAGTTACCTTGGCCCGGTTGGCACCTCTCTGTGTACACTCTCAAAAGCCAATGAACCTGAAGGGAATTAAACTGGTCAGGCTCATCTTATTGGGTGGATATCATGAGACTCAGCAGCACATCTGTGTTTGAAGGCTCTCAAATTCCACCCCATAAACAGCTGGGGGAGCTGTCCATGTCCAGTAATTCTAGAAGAAGTGTTACATGATTCATGCTGCCTCTTAATAAAAGTATTGAGTCATGGCTGTCCTTCCTGTTCAGAGAGCATGCCAGGTCCCTCCATCTTTCTCTGGCCCCCATTTTATGTTGCTATTAACTTTCCTGGGTGAGCAGATAAAGCTGGAGGGAGAACATGGCGTATAATATGTAATGATGATGTTCCTGAGCACAAATGAGGAGAGAGGCTCATTCGCTCCAGGTCTCCATGGACAGTACACAGGCCAAGAATAAGCCATTAAAATATTTCCACTCTGTGTTTTCCCATCTGCCATCTGTAATAGATTTGAGATGTTCCAATAACCTTAAAGGGAAAAAACATTATCTGAGACTAACTGAGGAGTATGTGTGCATGCATGTGCACGTGCGTGTGCACATAAGATACATGTACACGATGAGTACCATCATTGTACTCCAGGTTGATGCCTCTTGCACCTGTTTCTTATATCACCTTTGTGCACCTCAGGTAAGAGCTTTCTTATACCCACAAAGATGGCAGGATGGATCCCGGGTCCTTGTGTTTCCAAATAGAAGACTGAGGACTGATGCTGGCCATCTGCTTTGTGGCAGTCCTGAGGCAGGAGCTGGGACTTGAGTTTTGGGAGCTTTGCCCTGTGCACAAGTATGCTTAGAGACTCTGTCCTTTGAAGATAAAAGGGGCTGATAGTCTCACCAATCACTACCAGACTTACTGAGTACATAATTTATGCTAGCCGTAGCACTAAGAAATTTAAAATGGATGATCTTGTATACACAACGTCCTTCATGGTGTTCCTGTTTTACAGATAAGTAAACTGCAGCTGAGTAATTGGGCTGAAATTAGGTACACAATTAGTAAGTTGTATATGCAACTAGGAGAGCACAGATTTGAGCCCAGATAGTCAGCTTCCTGGACCCACTTCAATTTGGTGGAGCTCACCCTGGCTGTATGTTTGAATCACCTGGGGGAGCTTTCAAAAGTCCTGTGTTTAGACTCTGGAGATGGGAAGAGGATTTGGTGAAAAGGAAGAGGGGAAGGTGGAGTGGGGGTAGAGGCAGTAAAAATGATCAAGATACTATATGTGTATGGACCAATTCACCAAGATCACAAACATATAATAATAAGACTAACAACGACAACAAAACCCACGAAACTCTTGTTGTTCAGGCTTTTGATCAAGCCAAATAAATCAGCATTTAAATCTTCAAGGTGATCCAGTGTGCATCTGAGTTTCAGTCCTGCTGTGCTGCACTTCCTTTCTGGCACCTTGTACTGTCTCGCCAAAATTGCTCCCATTCAGCACTTAGACCTTACCAATCAAGGCTCAAGGCTAGGCCAGAGGGGCTTTCCATAGCAACACTTCTTTTCCCCAGGAGGGGCCCAGATGAGGTCAGGTTGCTCTTGTAGTGTACAGAGGCTTGGGGACAGACACCTGGGTAATGAAGCACCAACACCTTGACTGCTCCATCCCTCCCCATCACAACCATCTTCTCTCCCATCCTGAGCACTGCTCTTCCTCATCCTATGATCCACATGGGACAGGGGGCATGGTGGCATCGTAATTACCTACACCAGTGATTCCAAAGTATGATCTGAGGACCCCTGAGTGTGTGTGTGATACTGGATTTTCATTAAAACTTCAATGAAGACAATGTATTATAACAGACTGAGTATAAATGCAGATAGGCATGAGTCTTGCTATCTTCTATTAAGCCAGATATTAAGACAGTTTGCAAAAAAAGTAAAACAAAGCCATTCTTTCGAGTGACTGTTTTTGGTTTTAGAAATTATGGTTATTTTTAATAAAAAATTATGCCATTTACATTGACATGTAATGAGGTTATTGTTTTTTAAAAAATGAATAAATAACTTAAAAATTCTCACCTTTAACTCCTAAAATGATAAGTTGGCAGATAAAATCTGTATAAAGTAAAGCCCTTTGGAATCGTCAGTAGTTTTAATAAAGAGGACCATAAAGTTTGACAATCACTGGTTTAATTTATCTGCAGTTTCCTCAGGAAACCTAGTCTCAGCAGCTTGGAGAGGAACTGGAAGAAGATTGGTGGCTTTATATTTATATTACATTTATTATAATTATCTATTATTTTGATCAGAATTTTAAATAATCTCAATTTGGAACGTTTTTGCTTTCATATGTAGAGTGATGCCAGATGGATGATCAGATCAATAATGGACTAATATTCTAAGTCAGCTTACCTTAGAAGGCATCTGGGAATGGGGAACATAATTGCTTTCCTGATTAACTCCTTAGAAAAGAAACAGCCTTTTCAAGGAAGCACTTATATTTAAGCTGTGGGTGCACTGCAGAAAACTAGCCGGGCAGGGAACGTGCAAAGAGGCTGAGGATGCCTACTTGCCATTGGCCCTTCACGGCAGCCCATCCTGCCCAGCTCTACCCTGTTGCCCACAAATACCAGCATCAGCCCCCACTGGTCCTGCCGACCATGACCGTGTATACCCCCTACCCCTCTAGTGCCAGCACTGGTTCCGATTTGCTTACTCTTGGCTCAATCTCTCTGGCCTTGGCTCCATCCTTGGCCCTCTGGCTTCTGTTTGTCCTGGAACCCAGGTTTTTCCTAGTGGGCTGTGACAGGCTGCCCTGGCTCTTGGTCTTTTGTGCTGCCTTTGGCAGGAGTCTCTGTCCCAGCTCCAGCTCCACAAACTTGGACACTGTCCATTTGGCTTGCACTCTGGCTAGGCCAGCCCTGACCCCATGGGATACTGTGGAGGATTTGAGCAGCGATGACAGAACGGAGTTGTCTGTTTATAGAAGTCCCTCTGTGTGGATTGGCACCTGTACCATGTTGTCATCTGTTATGGCCAAAAGGATTACTTGAAAGGGCATGCCAGGGAGTGATTTGGGACCTTCCCAGGGATGTCAGTACAACTGGAATCATTGTTCTATTTATTTTTTGACATAGTGACCATTCTACATAATGAAATACTTTCATTTTAATGCTTAATTAGTAATCTTGCAAATAAACATTATATAAGAAATAACTAATTATTACTTGGTACCATTTGTTAAGTCCCTTCTACGTGCCAAGTGAGCTGATTGATTTTACAATTATTTATTGAGCTTCTATTCAAAGGCAGACATTGTTCAAAGGGCAGTGAACAAGGTAGGCAAAAAAAAAAAAAAAACAAAAAAACTCAAAACCTGTCTATGTGAAGCTTACATTTTGCTCTGGGAGGAGTCAGACAATAAACTAATAAACAAATAAATTTATGGTATATCAGATGGTGATAACCACTGTGGATAAAAATAAAACATGATAAATCAGAAAGGAAAAAAGTAAAGTTGTCTCTGCTGGTAGAGGTCATAGTCTTATATATAGAGAAAACCCTAGTAATTCCATAAAAAATCTGCTAGAACTAATAAATGAATTCAGGCAAATTGCAAGATGACAATCAATATGCAGACATAATTTGCATTTCTATTTTCTAGCAATTAACAATTGAAAGGAAATTGAGAAAATAATTTTATTTACAATAGCATCAAAAAGAATAAAATATTGGGCCGGTGAGATGGCTCAGCGGCGTAAGCGCCTGCCTGGCAAGCGCGAGGTCCTGAGTTTGACTCCCGGAACCCACATACGAAAAAAAGGGCCAGTGATACCGCTCAGCGGCACGGGCGCCTACTGGCACGCGAAGTCCTGAGGTCGACCACTGGTACCCACACACACCCACAAAAAGAATAAAATATTGAGGAATAAACTTAAGTAAGGCTATGAAAGACTTGTAAACTGAGAATGATAAAATATTGCTGAGAGAATTAAAGAAGACACAAATAAATGTATAGCATCCATATATTGGAATACTTAATATGGTTGAGACATTAATACTGCCCAAGGTAAATGACAGATATAGTGCAGCAGTTTTTTTTTCAGAAATAAAAAATACTATCCTAAAATTAATATGAAATCTCAAAGGACCGTAATAGCCAAAACGATCTTCAAAAATAAGACCAATTTCAAGGTTTAAAACTTACTATAAGGCTATAGTAATCAAAAGAGTATGATACTGGCATAAAGACATACACATAGAACACAGAATTGAATGGAAAGCCCCAGAATGGAACTTTATATATGTGGTCAGTGATTTCTAGTTAGAATGCCATGACCACTCAATAAGAAAAGGGCAATATTCTCAACAAATTGTTCTAGGACAATTGTATACAGTATATCAAACATACACAAAAATTAACTCAAAATTGATAGAAAATCTAAATGTAAAAGTTAAAATTATTAAGCTATTAAAAGAAAATGAAGGAAAAATCTTGATGCTATCAAATTTGGCAATGATTGATATTACATCAAAAGAACAGCTTTCAATAAAAGATAAAATTTATCTTAAACAATTGGAGAAAAAAATTTAATAAAAAGTTATCTAAAAGTGAATTGGACAACATCAAAATTAGAAACTTGTTTATCAAAGGCACCATGGCTCAACTCTGTCCTCCGAAGTTCATATGTTGGAAACTTAAGCCCCAACACAGCAGTGTTGAGAGGTGAGACCTTTCAGGAGGTGATGAAATCACGAGGACCCTGCCCTCATGAAGGATTAATGATGTTATCATGGGAGTGGGTTTCTGATAAGAGAATGACTTTGGCCACCCTTGTCTCCAACCACATCCTCTTTTGTCCTTGTGCCTTTCTCCATGGGATGCTGTGGCAAGAAGACACTTACCACATGTAAGCCCTCAACCTTAGACTTTCCAGCTTCCAGAACTATAAGAAACATGTCTGCTCTTTCCACATTACCATCCCAGGTGTTCTGTGATAGCAGCACAGAACGGGCTAAGGCAAAAGGATGCTATCAACAGAGTGAAAATACAGCCCATGGAATGGGAGAAAATATTTGCCAGTCACATATCTGATGAAGGATTGATGTCTAGAAGAGAGCCAGAACTCCTACAACTCAATGACAAAAGCCCAACAACTAGATTAAGAAATGGCCAAAGACTCAAAGAGAATATCTGAAGAGATTTGAGGTTCATTTAGAAGTTAGGCTTTGGATGTGACCAGTATTGTGAGATGTTTAAATGCAAGGTATGGAGAGTTGTGAGCATGGGGATGAATCAAGAACCACAGGGTTGCATAAATCCCCAAGGCACGTGTGTTGACAGAAAAGAAGAGGCCCAAGGACTGAGGCCAGCTGGTGATAGGATGGTGAAGAGATTGGAGAGGAGTGATCAGAGAGGCCACAAGCAAAAGAGGCGGACAAGTATTTTGCATATATTATCTTATTAAATCCTCCTAGCAAATCCACAAAGTAAATGTGATAGGCCAGGGGGCTAATGTGTAAGAGAAAAGGTAACTCATCTATAGTAAAATGGTGAAAGGAGCAGAGGCAACATTCAAATCAGGTTTGCTTGATTTCACAGCCCATGTGCAGTGAAACTCCATCCCACATGGTCTTGTTGTTGTGATGGGGAAAGAACAGAGGCCTGGAAGATTTCAATTTCATGACCCCCAAATAAGTAAGAGGCAACATTTACCTTCCAAATGTCCACAATCTGTTGGGCCAGGGCTAGTGTGGATCAATCACAGGGTAATTGCTAAGAGAGAGGCTGTTGGCAAAAGCAGCTGTCCTGGGCAAGCAGGGTGGATTTGGCCACAGGAGGCTGCATGGAGTTTGACAGTAACCTCATGTGTCTGTGTGGTGGTGGAGGAAGGTTGTCCTAACGATAGTATCTGGGGAAAGGCCATCCTTACTACAAGGGGTGGGAATGAGGCCTCCTTTTTTGGGCTATCCAAACGCAGGATGTGGATGGCACTGGTGCTTCTCTCCCTGGTACAGGGCAAAGCTGGGCTTGGGCACATGACTTGAGCTCCACAGAAGCTCCCTGTAGGGCCGCTGAGCAGGCAGGGAGTGTGGTGCAGATGGTGAAGGTACTGTTAGGATTCACGCTGGCTAGTGGTGGCCACGTCCAGGTGGGGCCGTGACACCTGAACCGCACTGGGCCTGAAACATCAAGTGCCGTTTCCTCTGGTTCCTGGCCCTGGAGTCAGCTTGGTTCTTAACAGTTTTTTAAGTCAGCTTCTGTACCTCCTACTGGTGCTGGGAGGCTTGGAGAAGTGAGTCAGTTACAAATGGATTTGTAGACACTCACAGGGAGAAATACTAAAAAAATCCTCAGTATCCCTCAAGGTGATGAAGATTCATTCTAGAAGGATAAAAAATACGTATAGGCCACACACACATAATCCCATCACTCGGAGATGACTGGTAACAGGCTTATAAAGGCTAATCTGGTCTTTTTTATGCATATGTATTTGTGTATTTTTTTTTTTAAACTCCAAATGTCTTGGTCGTAGTACCATGTTCTTACTGTTTTGCAGTGGTTATGGTCTGGTTTTGAAAGCAGACAAGTGTTCATGTCTGTGTCCTTCGTTGAAGAGCCTATGGCCTTGGGCAGATTTCTTACTTTTCTTGAGTCTCAGTTTCTTCCTCTGTAAAATGTGGATGACAGTAGTACTTGCCTAAAACGTTGATGTAAGATCAAATGGTAAATCCCATGTTAAGCTGTTCAGACAATGCCGAATGAACACTCAGTGAAATCATTGTTTGACTATCCAGTTTTTTAAATAGGTATGTATTCATCTTTCATAATGTGAAATAACTGGAGCAATCTTTTTTCATGTGGTAAAATTTATAAGCAACTATTAATTTCTGTTAAAATTAATGTAAAATGTTTTACTTTCTGTTAACAGAAAAGTAAGCTCATGAATCAAGCTGGTAATGTCAATACAGATATACCTATTACTTCATACTGCCAATATTGACTAATTGTGTGATCGCACTGGTAATTATAAAAATTTCACAAGCAGTTCAGTATTTGGTAGGAAGCATTTGCTGTCAAGGAAAGAGATATTAAATCTGAGGCAGGAATTGGGAAAACCCTACATTGTCAGAACACTGCAAATAATGTCATGAAATAAAAATATCACCTTCTCTCTGTCTTATACTGGGATTTTCTGTAGGAGTGAAAGGCCCTTGAGGGAATTAGGAGTACATGGCTGCAGCTTTTGTTACCAAATGCTCCTAGCACTGCAAACACCCTATTCTGTGGCCCCAGGAACAAGAAAGAAAAATAAGGACCAGACAGGGAGGCCACAATAACAGGCTAAGTTTTTCTTACAACGGTAACTGGAGTCATTGAAAGTTTTCATTACATTGGGAGAATGGAGAGGGAGTCATAACATGATGGTTATTTTTAAAAACATCATAATGCCTTCATCAGAATTTACAGGCTGATTCAAAACATATATGGAAATGCAAAGGACCTAGAATAGTTAAAATGATTCTGAAAAAGAACAAAGTTGGAGGACTCTAATTACATGAATTAAAGATTTATTATAAAGCTGCTCAAAATTCTGTGGTATTAGCATTAGAAAAGACAAATAAATCAATGGAACAGAATGGAGAGTCTTGAAAAAAGCCCACACATATGTGTTCAAATGAATTTTTTTGGACAATGTTGCCAAGGGGGTTCTATGGGAAAGAAACGTTTTTGTAACAAATGGTGCCGGAACAACTAAGTAAACATATAGAAAAAGGGTTAACCTTGATGCCTACTTCACACAACACACAAGAATAATTTGAAGTGTATTATACACCTAAGCACAAACTCTAAAATTGCGAAGTTTACAGAAGTACAAAGGAGAATGTCTTTTTGACTTTAGAATACATAGGGGTTTCTTAGAAAGGACTCCCTCAGTGTTTTTTGTTAAAATTAAGAACTACTGTTCAACAAAAGACACCATTAAGAAAATAAAAAGGACTCTCCACAAAGTAGGAAAAATATCTGCAATGCATATAGCTTCCAAAACTTGTGTCCGGATACAAATGATTTGTACCCAGAATTATAAAAAGTTCTTGAAAGCTCAATGATGAACAGACAAACAACACGTTTTAAAAAATGGGGCAGGGCCGGTGAGATGGCTCAGCGGCGTAAGTGCCTGCCTGGCAAGCGTGAGGGCTGGAGTTCGACTCCCGGAACCCACATACAAAAAAAGGGCCGGCGATATCACTCAACAGCACGGGCCCCCGGTACCCACCAAAAAAAAAAAAAAAAGAAAAAGGGGCAAAAGACTTGAATATCTATTCAAGTGGCCGAAAAGCATATAAGAATATGCTCAGCATCTTTAGTCATCTGAGAAATACATCTTTAATCAATAGAGAGATATCATTATACTCCCTTCAGAATAGCTAAAAATGGAAAAGACTGGTAATACTGGTAAAGATGTGGAGAAACTGCCACTCTCCTACATTGTTGGTAGGAGTGTAAAAAGTTACAATATTTTTCAAAAAATGTTGAGTGTTTTCTTACAAAATTAAATGTAAGCCTATTTTTCAACCTGGCATTCTTAAGGATTAACAAAAGAGAAGTGGACACCTATGTCCACAAAGTCTTGTACTACAACGTTTACATCAACTTTGTTTATAATAGCCTCAAACTGGAAATATCCCCGGTGCTCATCCTAACAGGAGATTCAAAAAATTGTGGAATATTCGGAGATGGAAACTACTCATAAAAAAGTAAACTATGGATATACACAACAATATAGATGCCTTATTTGTATGAGGGGAGACGGATCCGAAAGAAGATACGCTGTACAATTCCAAATATGTAAGTACAGGAACAGGCAAAGCTGATGGACAGTGATGAAAAGAGAATGTGGTTGCCTGTGGGGATGGGGACTTACTGAGAAGGTGCGGGAGAGAGCCTGTGGCTGGAGTTGGGTTGGGGAAGGTTCATCTTAGCTGGCTTGGTGTGTGATGCAGCTAGATAATCGACCAGAACTCATGCACTCACACGGGGCATTTCACTGGAGGCAAGTTTTGTCTTAATAATGACAGTGATGATAATGATAGTAATAAAGACCATAGTGCCTAACATTTGAGCAGGGTGGAAGCAGGAAGTCCTGTTGGGAGGCTACTGCAATAGACCATCTGGGCAAGATGTATAAGTGACCAGGCTTGGAGTCGTTCTGAGCGAGGGTCAGGGATGGTTACTCCAGAAAGCAAGAACCTTGCCTGAGTCCATGAATCCCATTTATTTGTACATTTCACTCTGACCCTTCTAAGCTTTCTATAATAATTTCAAGTGCGTCATAACATGTCTTCAGTAAGACTGAGAAGACATAATGAAAAATTGCAACTGGAAAGATAGAAGAAGCAAAAATGCCAGTTTGGGGACTAATATTCAAAAATGAAGACAAGGAATTTTTTTCTGCCCAGAACCTTTGGCTGAGTATCTAACACAGGTTGTGCAAAGGGGACCATGTGGGTCTTTCAACATCGGAGGAAAGGAAGCTGAGACTATGCCTACCCAACCAGTTCTGAATCATGTTGATTTTAGTCAAGGAAGTGCATATGTCTTTCAGAGACTCTCTGGTTGTATAAAACCAGAAATATGCACTTTTGCAGAATTTGTAACAGAATATTACATCACAGAGTTCAACTATATGGAGTGCTTTAAAGGGGTGTATTTTAGGAAAAGCAGTCATCCTGCTGTGTGAGACTGCATTTATTAAGCAGAAGTGTAAACAGCATAGGCTGTAAGTTAAGATAAAATAAAAGCTTGAATAAATTACTACAAACCTACATGATGATATAGAGATTGAGCTTGGTCTGGGGATATCAAGTGTAAATGAAAGAGACAATTGATACAAAAGGAATACTGCAAAATTATATGCAAGAAAAGTGTGTTGATTGTTGATTGATCAGATCAGTATAAACAATTCAGTTACTGCTGCCAATTCAGTGAGAAGAGAACTTGTCAGCATTAAGCTTTCTTTTATTAAGAGCAATTGACCAGTCAGAAATACAAGAAAAGAAGAGAGAATTTATATGTGGAGAAGATGTTAGAAATATTTGCCAGTAATCCAGTCAATCAAATTAAGCCTAGAGTTGGCTTTGGAACTTTGGTTTGACTTCTTGGAAAATGGACCAGTCCAAATGCATGCTTAAGTCAACACTAATGGACGGCAAACTTCTATTGGCATTTCCCATCTAATCAAATAGCAAAGATGGCTGTCTCGTGCAGAGCCCAGGGAAAGGAAGTAGTTGTCATAAATAATTTCTAGTGTTGCAAGATGGCTAAATTTGGGGTTGATTCTTCAGCAAATGTGCTTAGAACTTATTTCAAACTGGTGAATAAAAATGACCAGTTTTGGATGCCACCAGTGACAAAATTGTGCATCTGTGTTGGCAGTATATACATTAAAAGAAATATAAAGAAAACTATTACGGTTGGAAATTCTGGGCGATTTATGTACTTCTGATGATTTAGGTTGGACTAAAGCAGAGTCTGGTGATTTAAGGCAAGCAAAGGTTTGTTGTGATGACTGTAGATAGCAAGATGACTTGGGGGCCCCATGACAGGTTGAAGTTAGCTGCTCTCTGGGAATATAGCTGGTGGTGCAAAATAGGGCCCAGTGATGAAGGCTGGGCTACCCAGAATCCTTAATAATGAGGGCAGTGAGGTGTGGTAGTGACATGCAGATGAGGAATCTGGAATCTGTCTTCCAATCGTGGCTTACTAGGTGATTCTTACTAGGTGATCCTCTTACTAGGTGATTCTTATTAGACAAGTCACTTGGCTCCCTGAGCCTGGGTGTTTCCATCTCTTACATGGAAGATCTGTGCAAATATTGGATATTTGTGCCCCCTGGAAAAGTCTGCAAATATTGGCTACAGTTGTTTTTTGTTATTGGCTAGTAACTAACTCCCCAGTGTGAGCCCAAGGCGGAGCCACGCAATGGCTTGTGCTCAAGCCTGGAGATATTTTAGGAAATAACCAATACAAGATGCATTGGGTTGGAGCCACAATAAGAGTCATACATTTTGACAGTCTTTTGTTTGATAAAATTAATAATGCTTGAGAGAAATATTGTAAAAGCCAATGGGAGGGGAAATATAGAATACATTTGCGAGAAAGTTTAAGCCAGTGTGTAAACTGAGAGTGAGCCAAGGAAGGTTGGTTATCATCCTGCTGCTGGCAGGTCATTGTACATACACATGTGTACACACAGATGCACATGCACAAACATACTCACATGCACACATTTATACAGAGGTACATGTTATAATATATACACAGACATGCACACATAAACACACGAGTCCACAAACATGCGTACACGCACAGATACACGTGCACACATACATACACAGGTCAGTAAGCATCGGTTTTGTTGGCTGGGTCTCCGAAGAGGCTGATCAGTGAAGACAGAAAACATTCATTCCAACAATGGACAATCTCAGTTTGACCACCTTCTCAGGAAATGCCGGCTCTCTCTGGATTTTTAAAATGAGTCAGTGATTGTTGCAGCCTTAACTCATTCATTTCTTGCTAGTGGCGAAGAGTGTGTTTGTGTAGCTTTGGGATTTGTTGATCCTGTGAACAGTGAGATAATCAGGCAATAAAAAGAGACCAGGATCTTGTGGTTTTTAAATCATTAAGGCTAGAGATAGACTATAGCTAGAAAAGAAAGTGAAGAATATTGCTTTTCCTGTGCCTGAAATGTCCCCCAGCCTTCCCAGTTGTCTTAGTTACTTTTCTCTCGTTGCTGAGACAAAATACCCAACACCCAAAGTTAAAGGAGGAAAGGTTTATTTAGCTCACAGTTTGTAGAGGTTTCAGTCCATAATCAGCTGGCTCCAAGGCAGGGTGGCACATGGCAGAGGGGCAACAGTTCATGGCAGTGGAAGACAGCAAAAGCAATGAAAAGAAAGGGAGGGAGGGAGACAGAGAGAGAGAGAGAGGAAGAGGATAGAGAGGAAGAGGAGAGGAAGAGGAGAGGAGAGGAGAGGAAGAGGAGAGGAGAAGGGAAGGGAAGGGAAGAGAAGAGAAGGGAAGAGGAGAGACAAGCCTCTTTCTGTCCCTTATATTGTATGCGGGCTACCTCCTAAGGTGGGTGTGGGACTCACACCTTTAATCCCAGCATTGGACCATGAATCAATCACAAACTCTAGATTCAGCCATTTCCAAAAAGCCCGCCCCGATGACTGCATGAACACCCAGACAAACCATAACACCAATTCTCTGTCCTCACATCAACATTGTTACCTGGGCATGTGAGGGAAGAGTTGGCAGAATCTCGAGGGTGCCCAGCCCTCACAGGGTATGCTGAGGCTGCGGGTGGGGTGGGACAAGACCAGTTAAAGGGAAGCAAAGCCTGAGGGGCATCTGCCCACAAGCCAGATAGAGCTGACCTCTTGTTGTGTAAGAAAAGTCTTTAAAACCTATGCGTATGTGGTCAGAGACTGCAAGTCCACATTGAGAGAAAGATGGAAACATTTCCTTTGAGTAGAGTGGTAGGTTATTTCTTAATTTAAAAATTGTTTCTATTGTGTTTTATTATAAAAGTGACATGCGTATATTATAAAAATTATAAAAATGTGGATTTCAAAGGTCAGAAAACTAAAAGGAAACCTTAACATTGAGTCTGTATTGTTTACAGGTGAAGAATGTTGTTCAGCCAAGCCGTATAGGAGAAGTGCTCTCAACGGGGGGACGGACGTGGCCACCAGTGTGAAGGTGAGAGGCACCCCCGGGACCCTACCATTCAAGAATTCATGCTTGTTTTGCATGGCAAGGACTGAAATTACACCCCTGCGAGTTCTCAGTCTGTTTACTGGGATCTATGTTTGTAAAATGCTGTACCTCACAACCCATCCTCTTGTCTTCCCCTTTAACCGTGATGCCTAATCCTGTTTCATGTTTCTTTGCTTTTCTTTTCATATAGCTTAATTACATTTGTATAATTAATTATTTTCCTTTATCTTAACTTTATAAACACAGTGTCATAATCATTTGTGATTTACTTTCTGCATTTAGATATTATTGCTAAGATTGATCTATCTTGTTGCAAGTCACTATATTTATTAATTAAAAACTTTAAAACCCCTTTTTATTTTGAAAATTAAAAACCTTTTATTTTGAAATAATATTGCTTACAGAGAATTGCAAAAAAGAGTTCGGAGAGTCCTGTGAACTCTTTAGCCAGTGTCCCTGAAGGATGTCATCTTGGACAGTTGTCATGCAATATAAAACAAGGAAACTGGGGCCGGTGAGATGGCTCAGTGGCATAAGTGCCTGCCTGGCAAGCGCCAGGTCCTGAGTTCGACTCCCGGTACCCACATATGGAAAAAGGGCCGGTGATATCGCTCAGCGGCATGGGCGCCTGCTGGGGTGGGAGGTCCTGAGGTCGACCCCCGGTACCCACCAAAAAACAAAAAACAAAAAACAAAAAACCCCCCAGGAAACTGACATTGGTACAGTTCAGGTAGGTGAGGATACAGATTTAATTCAGATTTCACTCATTTTAAACACGCACTCAGGGGTGTGTGTGTGTGTGTGTGTGTGTGTGTGTGTGTGTGTAGTTCCATGCAGTTTGACCCCACATATAGATTCAGTAACTACCCTACAATCGAGGTGTAGAACCATTCCATCGTCATATAGAGTCCATGGATCTGCTCCTTTATAGTTGCATCCAGCCCCCATCTCACCCTTGCTCCTTGGTAACCACTAATCTGTTCTCCATCTTTATAGTTTTATCATTTTGGGAATGATACAGAAATGGAAATTTATTCATTGTGACTGCCATATAATATTCTGTCGTGTGAATGTACCACAGCATTATCTGCTCACATTGTTGTTCTGTTTCCAAGATTTCACCGGTGTGAAAAATGCTGATACGAATGTTCTTGTTCACGTCTGGCATTGAACATGAGTAAAAGCCTCCTCTCGGTATTTAACTAGGAATGGAATTGCTAGTTACAGGATACATGAAGGCTTAGTGTTAAAGGGCTCTGTCAGTGTATTCTGTAATGTTATTGTATCTGTTCACAATCCCATCATGTAATTGGATCCCGTGGAGCTACATCTTCTTCCATACTTGGAATTATTAGGCTTCTCCATTTTTTTTTTTTTTTTTTTTTTGGCCAATCAAATGGCTACAAAATGGCATCTCACTGTGGTCTTGCTTTGTGTATCCTAGATCACCGAGAATGGCAAATGGGATAGTTCAGGGGGTGTGACTGCTGCGGCCTCTTATGGTGCCCTTTTCCCAATAGAGGGTCATTGGTGTGGTCCTGTGTGTGTCCTAACCTGGCCACCACTGAATCTCAAATTAAGTTCCTATATGCACACACCTGGTCCTGATGTCCCCAAAGGTGAGAAACTGTGACTAGAGCATGAAGACAGAATGATGGGATAGCAAGCCAGGTCACTTGGTAGAGAGTCCAAGATGACAGGCATTTCTACTCCCTGTAGATATTTCCTATGGGTAGGAATTATAAACAAAGACAGTGAGTGCCACCCTGTGGGGAGGGCTTCCCGCATCAGTTCCTTTCGGGGAGTCTGGGCTCCTCGTGATCTCGTCTCAGCAGTCTCTTCTGTCTTCGGTGGGTTGGCCGTGGGTTTCAGAGAGAAAGACAATCAGCTGAGATGCAAGAAACAGAATCCCCTCTTAGAAATGCGGGGGAACCTGGTCTAGGCTCATGGTGCCCAGTTTGTGCTGTTACAATATTGCCCCTCATATTCTCTTCAGCAAGCCTCTGGTGGGTCGTGACCATGGGGGCATCTCCCCAGGCTCTCCTAGTTCTCTGGGCAAGAAGCCCTCTCCTCTAGTCTACAGGGTCTTGCACTGAGCCTTGTTGGAATGAATGATGGAGGGGCAACCTGCAATTTAAAGTGGTTTTAAAAAACATTTCAACCAGTCGCAATGTGTAGCCTTTATTTCGATCATGGTGCAAATTGCGGGGGGCAAAAAAGCCATGCATCAGTTAGGGAAATTTGAATAGCAAACACTTGGAAATATTAGAGGATTCATAGTATATTTTTAGGTGGAGTAATGCTTTTAGAGTTATGTTTAAAAGAAGAGTCTTTATCTCTTACAGATGTATAAGAAATATGTCTTGATGAAGTGATAACGTGTCTGGGATAAACCTCCAGATAACTTGGTGTGTAGGAAGGAAAAGTGGATGGGGAAGGAGGAGATGAAGCTAAGTGAACTGTGAATTGGTCATTGTTGAGCTCATTATACGTGTCTATTTTGCTTGAAAATTTTCTTAATATAATTGTTAAAAAAGTCTTAAAGCTGAATCTTCCAGAAGGAAAGTCAAGCAGATTTTAAGCAATGGTTCTTTGAAATGCTTCTCTGTTAACATGACTTTCTTGCTTAAAAACCCTTCCCACCCTTCTTTAGAAAACCCTCGCATCCTTGACACGACCCACAGACCTTGCATGGTGCAACCCCGCTCCCCTCTCCAGACACATTCTGTTTTGTTCCCTTCCTTCTGCGGAGCTCCTATCACACTGGGATTCTTTTGGTTTCTTTGGGACATCTTTGAACTGCTCTTGCTTCCCATCTTTGGTTGGCCTTTCCCTTCTTCACCTGAGTGACAGCTGCTCATCTCCAGGTCCCAGCCAAAGTGCCCTCCCCTCAGGGAAGCCCCTCCTAAGCCTATGATTTAAATCCCATCTACTCATTGTCATCTAATTCTGTATCTTGTACTTTTCTGTGATAGCCGGTGCTCATTTGAATCTTTGTATTTATTCATGTGATTAGTTACTTTAGGTTTCTTAGAATCACTGGAGGTCAGACTTCTTGAGGACTATCACCCCAACATTCTTGGTACATAGTAGATGTCAGTATATGAATACTAAATAAATATGTAGATTCAGAACAGGATAAGCGTTCCTTATAAGATTAAACACAGAATTACCATATGACCCAGCCATTCCACTAAGGCATATATCCCCCAAATTGAAATCACATCCTCGGCAGCAGATACTTGCATGCCAATGCTTACTGCAGCGTTATTCACAACACCTAAAAGACTGAAACAAATAAACAGATGAATGGATAAATAACAAGAAGTATTATGCACAAGGAACAATTATTCAGCCATAAAAAGGAATGACTTTCCATACACACTACACCATGAATGAACCTTGAGGACATTATGCTAAGTGAAATAAGCCAGAGGCAAAGGGATAAATACTGTCTGAATCAACTTATAGGAACTAAGTAGAATGGGAAAATTCAGAAGGTAGATTAGAGGTTATCAGAGGCTGGGGGAGGGAGAATGGGGAATTCTTGCTGTATGAGTACAGAATTTCTGTTTGGGATAGTGAAGAAGTTTTGGGATTGAATAGTGGTGATGGTTGCACAATATTGGGAGTGTAACTAATGCCAATGAATTGTACACTAAAAATGGCTAGAATGGTGAGCTTTATTATATATATCCATGATAAAAATACTTAATTAAAATGATGCTTGTTAATTCTGGTGGTTTCCTCACACGTCAGGCATTATGAGAGATTTTTTCTTGAGCTGGGAAATCCTAGGCAGTTGGAGAAACCTGTGCAGGGTGCCTGAGTCTGGCCTGGAGATTGTGGTTGTCCTTTTGTTGGTGGTGGAGGGCTGTGTTCATGAGGGTGTGTAGAGCATGGGCTGGGAACGGCTCCTGTTTGGAGCACGGGCTTGGAACAGCTCTGGGTGGGTCAGGTGGTCCTCCGATCTGCCCACCAGCTCAAGAGCAGCTGGTAGCCCCTGGCTTTTGCATGAGCAGGCTGTTGACTGGGGGTGGGGCGGGACATTAGCATCGACTCATGAAAGTCATCTGATGTTCCCTGTAGGCCTCAGCCCTTTTTCTTTTTCCCTCCAGATCTATGTTTTTCTGGAGGTTCTGTGTTTCCCTGAGTGCTCTAGACAAATATGGTTGGCAGGGTTGTGCTGGTTCTGACAGGATGCACAGGAAGGGGGTGAGAACACCAGAGAGGTGCCAGGCAAAAGGACTTTCTTTATTGGGGATTTTGAATCCCCATTTCAGGTTGGGAGCCAGCCCAAGATTTTCTGCCTGAAACATGGATGCAATCTGGAAGGATTCTGAGGCCGAAAAAACGCAACTTGCTTCCTTCCCTCCTTCCTCATGACAAGACTGTTCTTTTCCCTTCTTTAAATCATCTTACTATTTGTCTCAGTGTGCTGGGATGCTCTAACAAAATACCATGGCTTAAACAACAGAAGTTTATTTTCCCACATTCCTGGAGGCTGGGAAGCCTGAGACCAGGGTGCTGGCAGGTTGGGTTCAGGTGAGGACTCTTTCCCTGGCTGGCAGAGGGCCATGCTCTTGCTTTGTTCTCACATTATGGGGAAAGGCACTGGTCGCTCTCTCTTCTAAGAGCGCTCACCCCTCATGATGGTTAGACCTCGTCTAACTCCAATTACCTCCCAAAGACCCATCTCCAAATACCATCACATTGGGAGTCAGGGCCTCAAAATATGAAATTTTGAGGGAAATTAGTCCATACAATATCTTTTCTGGGGTCATTATTGTCTCAAAAAATGCTTCTAGTGCCTCAGTGCATCCCACTTGCTCTTGGGATGGACAGACACCTGATGCACCTGCAGGCTTATCGGGAGACCCTTTGTGGGGCTTTTGTGGAGGAGGGGCCTGGCCTATCATAGTTGGGGTCCTCACAGGCTTCCTGCATGCCTGTGGGATCTCCATGGCCCATCAAGAAGGGGCGCAGTCGGATCCTGTGGACTCTCATTCTGTCTCTAGGACTTCATCTTGGTTACTTTTCTCTCATTGCTGAGACAAAATACCTGACACCCAAAATTAAGGAAGGATACGTTTACTTAGCCCACAGTTTGTGGAGGTTTCATTCTGTAATCAGCTGGCAACAAGGGAGGGTGGCGTGGCATGGCGTGGCACAGGGGCAACACTTCAAGGCCGCAGAAGGCAGCAAAAGCAAGAGCAGAAAGGGGGGAGAAGCAAGCCTCTTTTGCTCTAATATTGTAAGGAGGCTACAACCCCCTAGGGCGGGTGTAGCACTCACACCATCTCCATGCCCTCCTCTTCCAAGGGCTCAGGATGTTTACAAAGTGAGGACCCTGGCCCCCTGCTGAGTCACAAGTTAAACTTCTAAACTTCTCAAGTTGACACAGTGTATCAGCCATTGCAGACTTCCTGGTCATGGTCCTGGCATGTTCCTTCCTGTGTATGCGCCTTAGTTTTCTCTTCTGTAAAGACAGGTGCTGTAAAGAGAGCTTCCGCAAAGCTGGTGCTCATTCATAGGCTGTGCACAGATTTAAAGTGATAATGCCTGCAAGGAACTCTGTGCCCTGCCAGCAGTGTGCCAGGAACTTTGTAAGTGGTGGGGACTGCGACCTCCTGAGACGTGGCCAGGAGCCCTTCCCAACAGTCTTCCAAGGAGTGGCTCCATTAGTGGATTTAGCTGAAACCAATCTGTATTCTTGCTCTAGCTAACCAGACTTGCTTTTCTAGTAGCATTTGGAAGTCAAGAGGCCCTGCTGAGGCTCATCCTTTGGCCTCTTTGGCCTGTCCTGACTGCGTTCCCAGCCCCTGGTATCTCCATTTGTGGCCTTCTGTGGCTGCTGCAGCCCTGGCTGGGTGTGCTGTGGTCCTTCCCTCATAAGCCAGATGTTGCAGCTCTCCTTTGTCTTCTCCAGATTAGTGAGAAAGAAGAGAAGCACATTTTTCAGTGGTGGTAGGTTTGAAGTTAAAGATGTGATTAGGTGATTTAATTTCCTTGCCACTACTTTTCTCAGTTTCTCTCAGCGTAAATGGGCATCTCAGCGTCCTTTTCCTGAGGTCTCCCCAGGACAGGACACTGGGTGGTGATGACAGCAGTGGACAGTACCCTTTCAGAAGGACATTTTGGATGGATGCCCATCTCCTGTCAGCCTCAGCATCTCTGACTCAGCATCTTCTCCCTGGTTCCTCCTCCAAGCTGTCCAATTGCAATTAATGGGCCTCCCTCTACCTGCTGTCTCAGGCTAAATATCAGGTGTCTCCTAGAGCCATCTCTTTCCTTCCTTTCCTAAATCCAAGCCATCAGCTCTGTCTCCAGAATCCAGTCCTGAATCCATCCACTTGTCTCCCCATTGACCACTATAGTCTGAGTTGCCATCATTGCTTACCTCTCTGTCTCCTTTTTGTGGCTGGGCAGGGGCCATCCCTTTCCCAGGAGACACCTGCTAAAAGTATATCAGGCTGAGTTTCTTGCTTAGAACCCCCCCCCCCCCGTGCTCCCTCTGTAGCTGGCCTGCTTTGGTTAGATTACCTGCATTCGGAGAAGGTAGATTTTGTGATAGAAAATCCCCACATTTTACCTGATTATGTGGATTGGGCGCATACAGATGCCAACTCTGGTAACTGGTAGTTTTCTGGAAACTGACGAGTCCCAGGCTTTGACTAATATATCTAGTGAATGGAGGCTTTTAAAATGGGGATGAAATGTTACAGTTTTTTCCTCCTCCCTGTCTAAAGAAGAGGAAAGGATTTAAAACCTAGAAAAGAAATATATTGTAAAGAACACATTAGCCAGCAGCCAAAGAGATTTAAGAATGGAAAATTCAACTTGATTTAGTTTCAGCAAAATATTTTTTTAAACTTGACTTCCAAAATGGTTTAGGGAAAAATATGTATAATTTGGATTGATTCCATTTTCCTGGCTGGAGTCAGTACTGTAATTTGTAGTGTCTTCCGTGATTCTGTAGAGAAGTGTGCTGAGTAATCAGGGCGTTAAGCATCTTCCTAAGAGACTTTAGGAGTCTCCCAATGAAAATCACTTCCTATGTCATATGTGATTCATGAAGTTTACCTGTCCTGATATCAGAGTACTTTAGCTGGTCAGAGGTGTTAGAGTCGGCCAAGTGCCATTTCATGAAGTTAATGCCAGTTTGATCATGCATGTAGGGTGCAGGTGGCTCATTCATTGTTAGTGATCCTAGGAAAAAAGTTCAATCTGAATTTGTCTGAGCTAAAAAGGCATTTGTTGTTGTAACTGGAGAGTCCAGAGTGCAGCAAGCTTCAGGTACAGGTGCATGGAATCTGATCTCTCTCTCTCTCTCATCTCTTGGCTGTCCCCTTCCTCTTACCTCATTCTCCATATGTTGGTTTCATTCACCAGCTCGTGACAGCAGGGCTGCCCGCAGTGCTGGGCCCCCAGCCCTCCAGATGCTACTGCATCAAAAATGAGAGCAGCTCCTTCTCAGTGGTTCACCCATGTGTCCCAGTGGATCATGGGCCCATGCTGGAAGCCATCCTTCATGGCCAGGGGGACGATAGTGTGCAGCTCAGCTGGTCCTGTATCACAGACTCATCCTAAAGCTGGGGTGGTGTCAACATCACTCACATACTACCTGGGCTGGTTCTAGAGGAGGAGAACTCCCTGGAGGAAAATCTGGGTGTGTGTCTAGGAGGGAGAAAGAAAGCTAACCTACAAACCAGCAAGTGCTCAAGTTCTGTCTTTACAATCACTCATTCTGTTTCTTCCAAATGGCTGCCTCTTCTTCCTCCTCATCAGAAGCAATTTTCCAGGATTTATAAAAGACCAGGCAAAGTGCTCGACAGTTGATTCTTATTGAATCCTTGTGGCGACTTGATGAAGTACTATTAGGCATTAAGTAGCTTGGGTTTGAACTTCAGCCCTTCCCTCTGTCTCAGGATGTGGCCTTCGGTGAGCCTCTTCCTTCTCTGAACCTTAGCACCCTCATCTATCAAGTGGATGTGATGATGTTTTTCTCACAAGATTGTTGTGAGAACCCATGAGCTTGTGTGTGTGTAGCTCAGGGAATAGGTGCACTTATCATTCACCCCATTTGTCAGATGAGGAGACTAAAATTCTATGTCTTTTTTCCAAGATCTCACACCCTTGAAGTGGGCCTGGAGCCTAACCAGGCTATCTCCTCCCAAGCTGTTTACTTGTTCATTTTGCGGCATCCCTCTTTCATCAGCTTTCCCTGTTTGCTGTATCTCATGGCAGGACTCGCCTGTGTAGACCCTGATCAGTGTTTCGGATCATGGCAGCAACGCTTGCACCAACTCTTCGTCGTGTGTCTTCTGTGTGCCAGGCACTGAGCTAGATTCTGAGGAGACAAGTTCAGAAAGGTCATTTTGAGGACAGAGGACTAACTGTGGAGTTGGAGTAGCCTCTGCAAGAGAGAGACACATCAAGGACATCTGCAGAGGGTGGCCGGAGCTTGCCAGGCAGGGAAGGGGAGGAGTATGGAGACCTGTCACTCATCGGGCCTCGGTACATTTCAAGGAGTTGAGCAGATGCCTCCTGGATAGAGTTGAACCAGTGGGTTTAATTGTCATGAAACTGTTGACTGTTGGTAATAATGGTTTCTATCATCCTTGTTTCCAGTGTGGAGTAACTTACTGGTTATTTGGTGGCGCACTCAGGAATCTTGGAAGCCCTGGACATGTCACTAAGTGGCTGCAGCCACTGAGGGTATGGCGTGGCACCTTAACAGAGAGCTTCTTCTACAGAGAGCTTTAAGCATGCATAGTACTAAGATGTGTGTGTGTGTGTGTGTGCTTGAGTGTGTGTGTGTGTGTGTGTTTTGAAGGAAAGGAAAGCAAGACAGAATGAGAATCACTGAAAATCTTTTTCTGAATGAGAATTTCAAGACTATCTTTTATTTTATTTTATTTTTTGTGGGTACCCGGGGTCGCCAGCAGGTGCCTGTGCCACTGAGTGATATCACCGGCCCCTTTTTTCGTATGTGTGTTCCGGGAATCGAACTCGGGCCCTCGCGCTTGTCAGGCAGGCGCTTATGCTGCTGAGCCATCTCACCGGCCTCCTAAGCTCAAACTTCTAACACCAGCCGACACTTACATAGCACCTCCACTGCACTGGGCCCTGCTCCAAGCTCTTTGCATGCAAAAGCCATATTGTTTTCACTCCTGACAGCAGCAGGTGAAGGGCAAGAAGAGAGGTCTTTGTTGGTTTTCTCCACTGCATATGGCAGCACTCGCAGTGCCAGGGCTTCCTCTCTTCTTCTGTATGGTGTTCTTTCTTCCTCGCCAGCAATGATCGATGAAACTCGATATTAAGGGGCGCCTGTTAAATGAGCATGTATGCTAGGCACTAAGTTAAGCACTGTACATGTGACGTTGGTCATGTGTCCCATAATCATAATATAGAAAGATGTTGTGTTTGTCCCTATTTTACAGATGGGGAAACTGGAGCTCAGAAAAGTTAGGAAACTGACTCTAGCTATGCAGTAATGAGCATGGCTCAGGTTCAAGTGGGACCATTCTTGTCCTTGTAAGAGTGGCTTCCCTGCTGGTGGTGGCCTGCAGACCTTAGCATCGTTTGGGTTTTTCTCTCCTCCAAGCTGTGATATTGAGGTCACCTTTCTACCCTTAGTGGGGGAGAAAAACCACCCACAATTCCTATTTATTTGTTTCTTCATACAATTTTTATATTTTTTTTCCACAAAAACAATTTCCTGTGTTGGTCCCATGTTCCCCAAACAGCATAAACGATTTAGCTACCTGGTGGGCCTTGGCAGCTGCCGCTTGCTGACGGGGGAGTTGTAGAGTTGCAGGCATAATGATGAGAAGACTCTGGTGAGCGCCGTGTCCCCCCGGGGGTGCGGGAGAGAACAAGCCCATCACAAACGCAAGCCGCTGAGAACTGACACGGCAGAGAATGGATTTCTCCCTTCACCAAGTTCTTGTTTCCCTTTCATTTCCCTTTTTAAAAGTTCGAGCATATCTAATGAGCCCTCCCTTTCTCCAAGACTGTGAAATCTCCTATACTTTTTGGTTACTCATTCCTATGGGCCTGTTCTTTTGTTCTTATTTTTAGGGGTTTTTAATTTTTTGGCTAGCGGTTTGGATAGTTAAGAGGTAAGGGAGAGCTTTATTTTTATATTCTATGCTAACTACCAAAAATCAATGAGGTTGTGAGCTCTCTGGCCAAAGCTGTTTTTTATTTTAGAGCTTGTGATGCTGACCATTTTGCTGGCTTTCAACAAATAATTATAATAGTAACCAGCACACATGGTGTGTGTTATTTAGATTCAGTTTTAACTCCAGCATCTTGGCTGATGCAAACTTTCCACATCAAGCGTCTTGCCAGAAGTGACAAACCTCCTTCCCAGGGTGTATCGGATGTTCACAGGAGGGTGGCCTCCTGCTGTCTTTCCAGTCCCACCAGACCCTCTCTGCCACTCCCCCCACCAGCATCCTCCTACCCGCACAGGTTGTTTTGTTGTTGCTCTTTCCCACGGCTCCCAGTTTCAAGCACCTCCTTTCCTCGAGAAGTCCTAGCTTGCCCCATAAGACAAGGGGAGCTTCCAGAGGCCTCTCTTAAAGAGATTCGACATCCATTTATGTTTCTGCAAAGCCCTTGCACATGTTCAAAGTTTCCCTGTATAAATGTATGTCAGGGGTGTTTTCTTAGGCCCCAAGACTGTATTTCTTGGCCTGAGGGAAAGTGCAGTCTTTAGGCTTTATAATGTGAAATCTGAGATAATCTTTGCGTGATCAATAGCTTGCTGGTTTAGTGCAGCCACATCTTCAATATTGTCAACTCCAATTAAATGTGTGGTTCAGCTTTCTGCCATTTCCCCTGGTTTCCCTGACCCAGAGCAGGTACCCTGTGCTCAGAGCTGGCAGTAGGATCCATCTCTCCTTGGCAAGAGGTTTACGGATAACCCATGTGGCGAGCAAGATTAAGGAGAGCCAAGAAACGAAGGGCAGCGTTTCCACTGTGATCCTTTTATTGGCTTCCAGAGAGCAGGAAAAAGAAAGACCGAGTTTTGATCAGGGACTGGAATAAAACCCTGAATTTTCCCCACTTTTCTTTACAGCCAGTGTTAGTTTCAGACTGTTTGGAGCTGTAATTCTTGGCTATGTTATGGAGACAAACTACATGGCATATTCTAACATTGTTTCCTGTGTAAGATAGAGGCTTATTCACAAATGCTTCTGTTTTAAGGGATTTGGTATATGAACTATTCCTTGGGAACATTTAATTACTGTATTCATTGGCCAGGAAAATGGCAGAGCAGGTTCTGAAACAATCATCCAAAGGCTTTAATGAGTGATGTCTTTTTAATCACAATTGAAATTGTTTGGGTTGATATTCTAAGCAATGGTGGGAATAGGTCATGGTTGCACCCAAATGTGCCCAGTCTGACTAGTTGGTTGGTTGCTGTTTAAATGAAGGCCCAAATCACAGGTGCAGGGGCATCCAGAGTCTGTGCAGTATGGGAAGGTGGAGAACCGACAGATCTGCCCAGACAGGGCACGGACAAAAGGCATCACACAGATGTGGGTCCCGCACAGTGCAGCTAGGGACAAATCACTGCACGTTCCCTTCTTTCATGGGAATCTTGCAGCTGGAGAGTTTGGGGATGAGGGTGTGTGGAGAGCTGAATATATATCACGTGGGCTTGTAGAGGTTTTGTTTTAGATTATTTAAAAGTCGAAAACCACAGTATGAGGTAGTCTAGGGAGAAAAGTTGATAATTGAAGAATGCCTATACATTTTTTTTTTTTTTTTTTGTGGGTACTGGGGGTCGACCTCAGGACCTCGCGCGCCAGCAGGCGCCTGTGCCGCTGAGTGATATCACCGGCCCTTTTTTCGTATGTGGGTTCCAGGAGTCGAACTCGGGCCCTTGCGCTTGCCAGGCAGGCGCTTATGCCACTGAGCCATCTCACTGGCCCTGAATGCCTATACATTAAACCAGGCAGACTCATCTGCCATGCACACACATCAGCCTGACACGTTCAAAAAAGTTCAGACTGGGAGGAAGCAAATGAACGAAAATTGGCCATTTATTTTCCTGATTGGATTATGCATTGAAAAATCACTTTAATTCTGGTCACTTTTGAAGAGGTGGAAGGGAAATATGTGCACTGAAGAAAGAGTACAGTGATGTTGCCTTCACCAGGCTGAGCCAGCCAACATTTCCATTGTCTGTGAAAGCCTCACAATGTGGATCTATCTTTATGGTATTCGTTGCATTGAGCCAAGGAGTTGAAATGAGCCACATGCAAAGGGAAATATACTCTGCAGCTTCGCTCTTTCTGTGTAGGAGTTTGTGATTGACACTCCGTGTGAAAATGCCCAGAAGATGTATGTCGGAAACGCCATGAGTGGGAATTACGCAGCTGTCTTTGCCCAGCTCATCATAAATGGGAGAGCTCAAGATTTGCTACCACCATGGGAAACTAGAAGAATTCTCTTTTCTATGACTTGTTTCCAGTGAGTACTTTACAATGAAAACCTGCTCTACAGAGCTGTTTTTATCTTGTAAAAAAAAATTCAGCAATGACTTTATTTCCTAAATAGACACAATGATAAAATGTATCATTACATTTTGACATTATTCCCTATATGTGCAGTTTGGAGGTCAGAATAATTCTGTACTGTACCAAGAAAGGAGTGATGTTTTATTTTGTGTCTTTAGAGAGTTTAATAAAAGATCTCTATGCCTTCTTCAGGGCTCCACTGTTTCATTGTTCCTGTCCGGGATGAAAATGGAAGCTTGTACCTGGGAGTGACAGCTATTGATATGATGCTGAAAGAAGTGAGTCCCCAGGTGACCCCGCTCCTGTGCTCATTTGCACCTGACCACCACGGCCAAGGAAAGTCTAACTGAACTCAAGGAAGCAATGAAGGCAGACTGGGCTGCTGTTGATGAATTGCATTGATCTCATTCTCTTCCAGCTTCTCATATTTTCTAGGAATGAGGCAGTTCTGTTCCGAGCACTGCTTTCTCTTTCCTACTGAGTCTTGTAGGCTCTCAGAGGTCGGGCTGCGGGTTTCTTTCTGGTCCCCCACCCCCTGCTTGGTGTTTATGCCCATGAGCCCTTGAATACTCAGGACTGGTGTGGTGTGTTAGTCTGGGAGGGCTGCTGGCCCCGACTGGGAGATTTACCAACAGCAATTTATCGTCTCACAGTTTTGGAGGCCAGAGCCCTGAGGTCAAGGTGCCCACAGGGTTGGTTTCTTCAGAGGGTGGTGAGGAAAGGGTCTGGTCTAGGACCCTGGTCAAGGTCTCTCCTTGGCCTGCAGATGGCCATCTTTATGTTAACATATGCCTGTCTGTCTCCAAATTTTCTCTTCTTATTAGGACACAGTCATTTATGTTGGGGCCCACCCTAATGACCTCAGCTTAACTCGACTGCTTCTGTAAAGACTATCTTCAAATAAGGTCACATTTACAGATATGTGGGTTAGGACTTCACCATGTGAATTGAGGGGGGAGGGGTAAAATTCAACTTTTATTTATTTATTTATTTATTTATTTTGTGGGTACTGGGGGTCGAACTCAGAACCTCACGCTCCAGCAGGCGTCCGTGCTGCTGAGCGATATCACCGGCCCTTTTTTCCTATGTGGATTCCAGGAGTTGAACTTGGGTCCTTGCGCTTGCCAGGCAGGTGCTTATGCTGCTGAGCTAGCCCTCAACTTTTAATAGTCAGCAAGAACAGGCCATGGTTGTGGGCTGTCTTTGGCCATCATCAAGCCAAACTAAAGAAAGGAATCCAGGAGTGAAGGACGCAAGGGAGAAGGAAGATCAGAGGGGGAAAGAGGGAAATACGGGGTCTTTGATGGAGGGATGTAGTCCTATTCCCACACTTGTGCCAACTGACCCCTGCTGCAGGGGCAGGGATGGGCTGCAGGTGGGTTTGTGAGAGTTTGAAATGCATCTCATGGGGGTGACTAAGGCCCTGGCCCCTTGACAGTGCCTCACGTGTCAAGTGTTGCTGAGAGCAGAGGGGTAGCAGCACTCCTGTGAAGTCGTGCCAGATGCTGAAAATACTGGCAACTGCAGAAAGTCTGCTTTGGTTTCCTTATAAGCTTGAAATGCAAGTGTGTCCTTGTCAAGAGGTGATTTGCTAAATAAATACTTTTATGAAAGAAAGACCTCCCAGATTAAATCTCCCTAGTTTTTTTTTTGCACAAAAAGTAGACCCCAGACTGATAACAGGTATTGTTAGGAAACAAGTCTGGCAGGCTGTAGTCCTGTGTCCTTGTGGCCACTTTCCATTGTCCTGTGGCCTTTGCTTTCACTACTTCACCCAGTGTGTTGAGGAGGAAGCACCCAGAGGGAGGAGAGGTCTCAGTTCTGCATCCCTGGATGGGGAATAAACGGGCTTTCCTGTCCTGTCTTCAGCTGTCCATTCCTTCTGTGGCCTAGTACTCTCCCTTTCTTAGCTGCAGTCACTGCTGGGTGGGGGTGCGGGGTGGATGTGCCCTCACCCTGTCCCCAGTCTGAGCCCTGGAACAGCAGACAGCCCAGAAGCAAAATCACCTCGTCCTCCATTCTCTCTGGGGAGGAGTGCACTGAGGGCCCAACAAACCTGGTTCAGGACAGACAGCATCCTCACCCTTTTACCTCAATAAGAGAACATCAGCCATTCTGGGTGTGAAATATGGGGCTTTGTGTTTTTAGGGGAGATAGGCCTGGTGGGTAGCAGGAAGCATATTTCTGATGCTACATAGATCTGCCTGCAGCTGCAATTCAATTCTGTTCTCTGTAAGTCTTCACAGTGTGGATAATGGAATTTTAATATTTGATAAGGTTCAGATACCAAGGGAGACCCTGCTGGACAAGTGAGTAGTTTTCTCCTAAATGACTGCAGACGATCCAGTTTCTCCCAAGTGAGGCCTGGTTCTTGGGTTTTGTGAGCTGCAGGCCCAGAGATCTTCTCCCACCTCCTCCTAAAATTTACTGACAACACATTTGAAAAGGTAGAGAAACAAAGAGACAAAATATTAAAATTCTCCAACATGCTCTTTTCCAGATATAATAATTATTAGGCTTCAATATATATCTCTCTTGACTTTTTTCCATGCCAACATATCTACCTGAGAGATAGTTTAGATTTTTTACCAAATGAGATCCACTTATAGATGTTATTTTTTAGCCTTATAATTTATATTTAACATTATATATCAAATGCTTTTATGCAACAATGAACACACATAGGCGTTATCATTTTTAATAGCACCACAAAAGTTTGTTAAATAAATGGGCTATAAGTTATGTAATCAACCCCTTGTTGTTGGGCATTTAGGTTGTTTCCTTTTTCTCCCCTATTATGAACTGATCAGCGTTGTTGCCGCCTTTATGGGTGACCAGAATTAAGACATCTCCCTTTAGATTGGGAGGCTGTTAAAACCATTACTGCTTGGAGGGATAATTCTGAGGTTCTTGGTATCATTTCCCAGTATCTCTCAGTGAGGCCAAGGTGGGTTTTTCTTAAGCACTTTACTCCTTTTTTGTTTTTGTTGCCTGCAGGTTCTTCTCAGCAGATAAATGTGGTAATGAATGCCAAAAGCTTGAGAAAAATGTATGGGAAACAAACTTAGAATGGACCGAATTCTGTTTGCTTTTCTCCCCTGTGAGTTGGTAGGAAATAGAATAGAAACAATAAAAACATGTTTGCAGTTAGCCTGAGGAAGCCCCTAGACCCTTTCAGTAGCCACCGGTATCCATGAAAGCAGGTCTGAGGACCACCTGCTCTCCCTAGAGGTGTCTGCACGTTTCCCAGACACCTGTCAGCATCAGCCATTCTGGGGGAGGGGGAACTCTCCGTACCCCACCTCCCCAAGGAGATCTTCGTGTCACAGGCTGAACCAAGGCTGAGTGTTCATCCGATGCACTAGAGATTAGAAAGTCAGCTTGAAGGAGAAGGAAAAATGACAGGGAGCTATGTTGTTTGTAGAAGACATAGGAATATAGAGTCTTTCTTTGATAACAGAACTTGATTTTAACATCATTTCATTGGTATTTACCCCCCCACCCCCGCTGTATAGATCAACAGTGGCAACACAGGGGTTCTGAAGTTTGAGGAAGGAGCTCCACTTTTGGAGTTTTGGTTCATCACCTGCTAAAAAATGAGCCAGGAAATGTGCTGCCTATCGAAATCCCAGCTGCCCTCTTTTTCTTTTTCTTTTTTTTGCAGAAGTAATAAACTGATTCTAAAATTCATACGGAAATGTAAGGAATCCATAATAGCCAAAACAATCTTGATAAAAAAGAGCAAAATATGAGAACTCACACTTGTGATTGAAAACTTACTACAATGCTACAATAACCAAGGTTGTGTGGTATTTGTGTAAAGATAGATATATGAACAATGGAATAAAGAGTCTAGAAATAAATCCTCATGTTTATGGTCAAGTAATATTCATCTAGAGTGCCAAGACAATTTAATAAGGGAAGAACAGTGTTTTCAACACATGGTGCTGGGACAGCTGGATATTTAAGGGCTGGGGATGTAGCTCAGTGGTAGAGCACTTGCCTAGCATGTATGAGGCCTTGGGTTCCATCTGTAAAAGCATGAATTTGGACCTGTACTTCACACCATATACAAAAATTAACTCTAAGTGATCTCTTCCTAAATGTATAAGCTAAAACTCACAACTCTTTGAAGAGAGTTTTAAATTTTTGTGACTTTGATTTAGGCATTGATTTATTAGATGTGGTGGCAAAAGCATAACCAACCAAAGAAAGTAGGTAAATTGAATTTCACCAAAATTTAAAAAAATATTTTATGTGTCAAAATACACTATGAAGAAAGTAAAATACAATCCAAGAGTGGGAAAATATTTGTAAATCAAATATATCATAAGGATACAGTATCTAGAATATAAAAATAACTATTAGAGCTGAACAACAGAAAGATAAATAGCCCAATTCAAAAGTGAACAGAAATCTGAATAGACATTTCTCCAAAGAAGATACACTAATTACTAGTGAACACTTGAAAAATGTTCAAAATCTTTATTATTAGGAACACACTAACAAAAATCACAAGGAAAAATCATTCTCTACACAGAAAGATGGCTATAACAAAAGAGAGACTTCCAGTTGTTGGTGAGGATGTAGAGAAATTAGACACGTTACTGGTGGTGATATAAAATGTCACAGATTTGAAAAACCACTTAGCACTTCCTCAAAAGTTTAAAGTTACCGGATAACACAGTAGTTCTACTCCTAGGTATATGTAAGAACAATGCCCACAAGATAATTGAAAATATACATCTACGTGAAAACTTGTGTTCAAATGTTCACAGTATAATTATTCATAATATCCAAAAAGTGAAAACAACCCAAACTTCCATCAGTTGTCAATTGATGAATGGATAAACAAAATCTGGTATATTCATACAATTAAATATTATTAAGTCATAAACAGAAATAAAGTACTGACACATGCTACATCATAGATGAACTTTAAAATCACTGTGCTAACTGAAAGAATCCAGACATAAAGATGGCGTATTATGTGATTCCATCTATGAGAAATGTTGAGAATAGGCAAATCCATGGAGAAAGTAGATTAAGAGTCATCAAGGACTGGAAGGTGAGGTTTATGGGGAGTGATTGCTAATGGTTCTTTGTGAGGTGAAGAAGTTTTTTGAATTAGCTGCAATGGTCATACAACTTGGTGTGAATATACTAAAAACCACTGAACTGGACACTTTATAGCAATGAATTCTATGACACGTGAATTCCGTCTCCGTTTAAAAGTGGGCCAGTGTGTGGTTTGCACAGTGAGGCTCTGATATTGGTGTAGTGATGGTGATCCTCATGTCTCAAGGGCCGCAGCTTAGTAGCAGTGGTGGTGGCAGAAAACCTGCTCTTACCTCCCAGGAGTCCAGCCTTTCTCAGCATTTCTTGGGGAGGAACTCACAGATGGGAATTCGTGTGATGTGATCTGGCTTCTTTCACTTAGTATAATGTCTGCAAGGCTCATGTATGTTGTAGCCTGTATCAGTACCTCATTTCTTGTTATACGGGGGTTATGCTTTTGCTTATCCTTGATTATCCTTGATTTGCTTACCCTTGATATCCTTGATTATCCATGATTTTGCTTATCCTTTCAGCACTGATGGATGTTTGGGTTGTTCCACTGGGGGAATACTATGAATAATTATGCTATGAATCAAGCCTTTCTTGGGGAAGGCACTTTCCCCCACCCTCACTCTACTCTCTATCTCACCTGGGAGGTTTTGGGATGTGGAAATCTGTGCATTTCCCTGAGTGCCCACCTGACTTCATTTCTAGTGGTGCCATGTCTTTATTTTTTGTTAAATCCTAACTTTTTTCCAATTGGGCTTGTTTTCCTTTCCACAGATTTGGTTCTGTGGCTCCAGATGGACAGTGCCTTTCACCAATTAAGAAGAGTATGAGGCTCAATCAATGATGGCAGCACTAATCCCTTCAAGGTAAGCAGTGACTTTCCAGACTATTGGTGCCATGAAGGTAGGTGACTGATTTTAGTTGACTTTCAGACTGTTTATTCTCTGTGTATTCTGAGGATGGGTACAATGTCAGAAGCTGAGCTTCTTGAGCCGCAGTTAGTGTAATGTGTCATGTGCCAGGGCAGCAGCTGACCACATGCACAGACATTTCTACACCCTTGTGAGACGGTCTTCCCTCCATCTGCACCCCAGATGTGTGCGGTTATCACGGTAGGTAGAGCATGGGCATTGTGGCAGCAGAGCCACACAAGGTGACCCAGAGAGACTGGGTTGTTCAGGATGAACACATCTGCTGGGAAGCAGCGAAGAACTAACTCATGGGGAAAGAGCGGCAAGTCCTGGTGACCGTCCTGTGGCTGGCTGAGTGTGATACGCACCATCCATGAGGCCAGACCTCCAGAAGCCACCTCTGCCTCCCCTCCCTGTCTCTCCATTGTATTGATTTGGACGGAGCAGCAGGAGAGAAAAGCTCTGGGAGGCTCTTTCTCTCTTCTCCACAGCTCCACACTGTTTTGTTCTCTGTGCTCTCTAATCTCTGCGTGAGAGCAAAACCTGCCTTAAGCTCTCTTGAGCTTGGTGCAGTTGGAAGACAGCTGTAGATTCCCCAGGAAAATACATTTGTGGCTTGAATCCAGCTTTTCCATCAAGAAGAAATAAATTTCATTCACCTGACCGTAGGCCCGATATCAGTCTGCAGAAGTCCGAGTAACATGAAACTCTCTACTCATTTCTGCTGTCTGCCATGGGTCACAGGCAGCCTGCACCGGCCACACCTTCACCAAGGGTGCTCTCCCCGCAAACGGGTGCAGCTGTGACAGTATAAGCACACTGGCTCAGAATGGAGCCCGCGACCTCATGCCTTTTATGGCCCCATTTCTATGGCTGTTGTGTGGTGGCTTTTGTAGTAGGTCGAGGTGGGCGCTCGGTTCTAAAGTCCCCTGTCAAGTGGCTCGGCTGGTCCCATAATGAAACTATCTGATGACTAAGGTCCCAGGAGAGCCTCGTGATGAAGCTTCCAAGTGTGGAGGAAAACTGGTTCTTTGAGTCTGTTGATCCAAGCTCTTTGAGCCATTGTCTGGACCCCAGGAGAGGCAAAAACAGAGAAAAAGCCGGAGAAGCCCAGAACTGCATCGAAGAGAAGATGGGATGAAAATCCAATCCAAGGTTATCTGAAGCCAAACAGTAGTATCTACACATGATCACTCCACTCTCCCTAATCACAGTAGTCTTCAAAGAGTCTGATTGGGTGTCCCTCTGATGGGAATTTTGGGCACATAACAAACACTCACTGGCTAGTGGCAGCAAAGGCCACTGGGAACCCTGCATCTTTGACAGATGTGGAGTAGGTGATGGGGCGTGATGACTTCCACATAGCCGACAGCTCTCTTGGTTCACTGAGGTCTTGTGGAACAATGGGAGACAAAGTGTGGGGCCTTGCAGATAGGGCTGGGACCTTCCGGGAGAAACTTGATTTTAAATATCATCAGGTATAGTGCAGTGTGGGGTTGGTGGCTCTGGGTGAGGAGACAGCTGGGTGATTCTTATAAAGTCCCATTCTCCAGTCTACTGAACATTATCAGGAGGCCAGCACATGCCAGGACCCCAAAGGTCTTGGGGTCCACATTAGGATTAATTCCTTGTTGGATGTCTGACAGGAATACTTTGTTCTTGCAGCCTAGAGGCATAATGATGATCATGGGCTCCGAAGTCAGAGAAACTTGGGCTCCAATCTTGCCCCAGATGTGACCAGCAGTAGGGCCATAGGCAATTCAGTGGTCCCATCTAAGCCTCAGTTTCCTCATCTGTAAAATGGGTTTTATGATGACGGAGAGGCATAGGTGAAGGAATGTTGTGTATGCCCTGCTGGCATGGAGCAGGTGCTCCATAGCTTAGAGTCACCAATGGTGTGATGGTTGTTATTGTTGTTGTTACTGCTGCTGGTCCTGGGAAGACAGGAGTTGGCTGTAGGAAAGGAATAAATGAGCTTCCTGTGAAGCACATGCCTGTAATCCTGACCTGCAGGCAAAGCAAGCTGAAATGTTTTGCAGAGATACATAAAATCACTTGGACTCCTTGGTATCTAAGAACACAGTAATGCAGATCAGCACTCTGCTCTGCCCATCTGGACCTCGGCAGCCAGTGTGTTAGTTAGCTTTCTGTCACTGTAACAAAATACCTGATATAATCAACTTAGAGAAGGTTTATTCTCACTCATGGTCTCAGAGGTCACAGGTTTCAGAGGTCACAGGCTCATAGGTTTCAGCCTATGGTAGTTGGCCCATTGCTTTTGGGCCTGTGCTGCGGTAAGTGTCAGAGGAGACAGGAGGGAGCTAGAGGCCCAACAGCCCCCTCAAGGGCACGCCCCCCAATGACCTCACCTCCCTCCACCAAGCCCCGCCTCCCAGACATTCTACCACTTCCTGACTGCGACACAGGCTGGTCAACATGTGGGCTTCTTGCAGCCAATCAAGATCCAAACTGTAGCACCCAGGCAAGGGGGGGTGGCTGCACGGAGCCTGGTAGGGATGACAGCCTGTATGGTCTCAGTCCCTGCCGGACAGCAACTCTGGCGGCTGTGACCTCATTGGGAGCGTCTCTGGCAAGGATGAGCTCAGCGGTCCTCTTGGCAGCCTCCCCTCTCCTGTAGCTCAAACTCATGACATGTGTTTCCCTGGCTGAAACCTGAGATGGCCCTGCTCCTTCTGCTCTGGCCGATGAGTGGAAAAACGGATCCCTCTCTCTTATGTGCATTCTTGATGTATTAGAAAACTGTCACTGCAACTCGCCACAGTGACATTCGCTCAAGGCCAAGCATCTCAGTCCTTTTAAACTTTGCCCAGATGTCTTATTTTTCATGATAATCTCTCATTTCCATGGCATTCCCCAGTATTTTCAGATTTTCTCTCAAAGTCTTGCTCTATTAGCCATCCCCTAATTTGTGTCCAAAATGCTATGCCAATTTAAATGATTAGCAAGAACACAAGGAAAAGGAAAATAAGATGTTTAGCGGGGTGGGAGGGGGCGGGAGAGAACTCTGCAGCCTATGTGGGAGGTTGGGAAGCTTTCCCAGAGAGGAAGGAAGCTGGGGATGCCACTGTGAGTTTGGAAAGTAGGAGAGAGAGTGAGAGATGTACAGGAGGTCTGGCCCATCCTCTTGGGTTGAACCCAC
Organism: Erethizon dorsatum; assembly: GCA_028451465.1. Taxonomy (NCBI): domain Eukaryota; kingdom Metazoa; phylum Chordata; class Mammalia; order Rodentia; family Erethizontidae; genus Erethizon; species Erethizon dorsatum. The sequence continues at coordinate 10,051,619 of CM051824.1, forward strand.
ATGGAAGTAAATATTTTAGCACAAGACAGGTTGGTTCTCTCCCTCCCAGAGGAGTTTCTCAAAGGGGGACTCTTAGGAGCTGGGTCCTATCCCCAGAATGTCTGGCCTGGCAGCTTTGGGGTGGGGCCGGAGAGTCTGCATTTCCAGCAACTTCCCAGGTGCTGCTGAAATTGCAGGTGGGGTCTGCACTTTGAGAATCCCAGCACACAACAGATGAGTACAGTTGTACATTCCCTCTGCGGCCTTCCAGTGTTCCCAGGCTCAGGCTCCTGTCCTGTCTCTAAGGCCCTAGGTGGTCCCTTTGCAGCCCCTTCTGCCCACTGGCCTCCTGTCCCACTGGCTTCATCTTGGTGGCATCCCTGTGCCACACGTTTTCTTACTGTGGGTGGGGCGCTTGTGTGTGCTGCTATATTGCCTATGATGCCTGCCCCAGCTCTGTGCATAAACAATTTTCATGTACGTTTCAGAGCTCCTACAACTGGCCCTTCTTCAGAAAGGCCACAGCCCACAAGCAGTTCTTCTGTCACCTGTTCCCAAGGTCCTGCAACCCCCTTACAGTGTTTATTTTGGTAATAACCAAGTAACAGTTGTAACAATCACATTGTGGGTTAGGACTTCGGCATGAGTTTTGAAGTGGGGCAGGTCGCAATTCAACCCGTGACATGTGGCTATCTCCAATGTGACTATTTGAAGATTGCATGTATAAAGAAATAATTAAGATTAAATGAGATCTAAGCATAGGGTCCTAATTTGATAAGCTTGGTGTCCACGTAAGAAGAAGAGACACCAGAGACCCCGTCTGTGTGCACACAGTGGAGGGGCTGAACGAGGACAAAGCAAGAGGTGACCATCTGTAAGGCACGGGGAGAAGTCTCACCAGAAGCCAACCCTGCTGACGCCTTGATCTTGGACTTCTAGCCTACAGAACCATGACAGAATAAAATTCTGTTATTTAAACCACTTGCTTTATATTACACCAAGGTCATAAATGTCAAGGTCAAAGAATGGCCCATGAGAGCTTGGGTGAGGAAGGACCTCTGAACAGGGCATCAACCAAGACTGCAGCTGGAGGGAGTTGGCTTTTCCTCCTCCCTGCATCCCAGTGCCCAGTGCTGAGCAAGACAGAGAGATGTGCCCGGTATAAAGCTATCAGTGAGTTGAATGGAACTGACGTGCGTGGAAACAGATGGAATGTTGTGCCTTTTCCAGACACCATAGTGAAGCCATTCAGAGTGTACACCCTGGAAGCAGCCGCTCTGGCTTTGCATCCTGCCTCTGAATTTATGACCTTCAAAAGTCACTGAGCCTCTCCACTTATATAAAAATAGAGCCATTGTAAGGCTGGGGGAGCCAGTACACATGTAGCAGATCCACACAGGTCCCATTGGTATTACTGGGAGGTGGAAGCTTACTTAATTAAGCTCAGTTTTGCTAATGATTAAAATTACATCTGAGTCTGTGCAGATTACAGTTAGAGCTTCTTCCACATGCTCAGCCCTGGCAGAGGAGTTAGGAGGCTGAGTCTGGATGCTGGGAAGCAGCTTTGGGTGAGCAAGGCCAGCTCTGGGGGTGAATGCACACTGTGGAGCCCGGGTCACCTGGCCATCCTCCTGGGGCTCAGTGAAGGACGAATGGTCTTGGGAGAAGAGCAGAGAGACTGAACAACCACCTCTGAGTTGTAAAACGTTGCAGTATGTAGGATGGTGGCAACTTCTGCAATCTCCTAGAGCAGGACAAATGTGGTTTTGAGTGAGACGCTCAGAACTTGGCATCCATGCACAGCCTGTGCCATGAGTGTTGGACATGAAGACAAACTCTGAGGAGGTATGGAGCCCACTTTTTCAGGACAGTCTCTGTCCCTCGTGCTGGGGGTTTGCATGGGATATTGTGTCCTGGAATGACCTTGCCAAGACTAAACTAAAAGAATTATTTCATAGAGGATTAGAAAAAACAAAGATGAGATTGGAACTGAGTCAGCATAGTTCTGGGTGTGGAAGGCCCACCTGAGGATTGTTGCCAACAGCATAAAAGCAGAACTGGAGGGGAAGATGGTGTGCTGTTGATTCTCCTGGAGCAGCCTGTCACACTGGCTTTCCTGATATGACCTCAGCTGTTCTCATCGTTGGAGCTTGGGTCCTCATTGTCACTGAGGATGGCTATTGTTCTTTTTGGGGGAACTCTGGGTCCTTACCTTGAGTGTCACTTCCTGGCTCCAGTGCAGAGCCCTCAGCCTGCTGGCACAGATCCATCATCCCACTGGCACAGACTTTCTAGCTTCCGCCACTGGCCTTTGGGCCTCCCCAGTGCAGATCCTTGATACAGACTTGCATGAGACATTGCCGTGGGCTCTAGGTCTCTAGCTGCACTCATGGAGAACATTGCCATGGGCTTTAGGTCTTCAGCTGGACTCATGCAGGACATTGCCATGGGATCTAGGTCCTCAGCTGGATTCTTTGGGTCTCTAGTGTGTGGACAGATCTATTGCACTCTCCTGCATTTGACTTTTTGTGTGAATACTATAAAATAATCCTATAAATTACATGTCCTGTATTAAATCTATTCCCTTGCAAACCCTGACTACAACAAGGGGCATCTCCTGAATTAGAGGTGGCTGGTGGCAGGCCAGTGAGGACCCTTCAGAACCCAGCGCAGTTCTGGAGTCATCACTTGGCTTGTGCTACACTGGGAGCCATGTGTTCTTGCTGCTTTCTGGTCTAGACTGGGAATTCCCTTTCACTCAGGCTCTGACCCAATTTTGGAGATATCCCCAATGTCAACGTTCTCAGCTTGTGTCTGGCTGCTGGCCCTCTGGCTGTAGGTGCTTCAGTCACCATCTGGGGCCTGGGATGGTCAGCTGGCATCAGAGTGTGACATTCTACCTGCCTGATGGCCGTCAACCAGACCCTATGACAATTTCCCTCAGGTTGAAGAACACTCAGCCCCTCAAGTTAATAACATCTTTGTGGGTATTGTTATAAAACTATCAGGTTTTTGTCTGTTTTCTTCTTTCTAGAAGGTCATTCACTTTTATTTTCACTTTATGTTCATCTCTTCTTGTCACTTAAATTGATCTCATTTTTATCATTACCAATAGAACACTTAGTGGAGGCAAGGATTGTTATCTTTTTATTCAGTCTCAATTCAAGCCCCAGTAGAGAATTAAATTCCACGGAAGTCTTGTTACACTCTGAACCATCCATCCGTCCATCCATCCGTCCATCCATCCATCCATCCATCCATTCTTCCATTCTTCTATCCATCTATCTATATACCCATCTACCTTTCCACCCATCCATTTTTTTGTGTGTGTGTGTGGGTACCGGGGGTCGATCTCAGGACCTCGCACGCCAGCGGGTGCCCGTGCTGCTGAGCGATATCACCGGCCCTTTTTTCGTATGTGGGTTCCAGGAGTCGAACTCGGGCCCTTGCGCTTGCCAGGCAGGCGCTTATGCCGCTGAGCCATCTCACCGTCCCTCCACCCATCCATTTATGTCCATCTGCCCATTCACTTGTGTGTGCTTCGAGGAAAGCAAGGTCACGCTGCTCATCTCGTTCTGCTCAGGCTGGTGTTATTCTTTCTTCAGTACACACCCACACACACCCACACACACACACACACACACATGGAATGCAGAGGATCAGGACCTGCTCAGTTGCTGGGGAACAGCAGAATGAAAGCTTAGCCCACAGAGGTCATGTGTAAAACCTGTACTATTTCCAGTTCCCCAATATAGAAACTTCCCAGAATTGACCACCAGAGGGCGGCAAACACCAATGGCAAATCATGTTTCCTTGACATTTGCCCATTTTCTATGTGTCAGAAGTGCCCGGGATTTTGCTGTAGTCATCAGTTAACTTAGCTTCTTACCAGCTATGAGAGCCAATTTTTATTAAAAAAAAAGTGGTTAATATAAGAACGACGATGCATCAGCTGAGTACTTCCAGCTCAAGACCAAGATTGTAAGTAAAATGTAGAGTTAGTTTAATGACTCTTTGGGGACATAAATTGATATATAAATGTCATTAACAAATAAGATATGAAAATGGTTAAGTATTTTCGTAGTGTTTCTAAGGCAGTCGTTTTCATTTTTAACAACTGAAACATAGATATTGATCTTTTAAAAGATACATCCACTGCCTTTTTTTCCAAAACTAAGGAGCTCTAGAGAAAAGGACAACCAGAGGTAAGTAGCATTGGACATGCATATTTGAAACCGATGCTTGAAAGAATTTCCAGTTTGAATTTACTTCAATTCCATGGACATGTGTTGAATGCCTTCCTCTTAGCACAGAGGGCTGTGCTAAGAGTGACAGGGAAGATCTAGAACAGGTGTGCGCCCTCCAGAGACAGAGGCAGATCCCGGTGACTGTGAACCACAGCACTGTGGTGAAGCCTCCAAGATTACACTGGTGGGAGGGGAGGTGGTGGTGAGTACCGAGGAGGACACGTCACAAAGGGAGGGTTGTGGGATTTTTGTTGTTGTTGTTGGAAAGACCTCAAAGATCAGAGTCCAAAGTGTATCCTTGTTTTCCCCAGTGCTGGGATGGAACCCAGGGCCTCACACATGCAAAGTGCACGCTCTACCACTGGGCTATGTCCCCAGCCCCGGTGCATGTTTTTTATAGAAACATTTCTAACCGAAGCGTGTGGGTCTCTGGCAGAGCGACCTAGAGTTGGCATCCTGCCCTTCCCCACTGGGTAGCGTATCCAGGTCACCTTCGCAGATGGACAACCTTGGAACACATGGCGGAGCTGGAGGGTTTTTTTGTGCTGAAGGAGAGGAAAGTCCTCGAGCGTTGCTCCCATCCAATGCGGCCCAAGATTGTTAGATGCTGTGACTGGGGCAACATTTCAAGGAGCAGAGGTCCCTTCAACTGAGTCTTCAGAGGCTGAACAGGCCTGTGGAACCTTGGGCTCATGGCTGTGGACGATGTGAAGGAGGTTGTGACTCTGCCACGAGTGTGCGCTGCTTCTGCGGGCTCCCCACCTGGTCCTCCTCGGGAGGTAGCTGGTTGGTCTGCCTCAGCTTCAGCAACCTGCTCACCTGGGACAGGTAGAAAAGGTGCCCCAGCTGTAGCCGTGAAGAGCTCCAGGGCTCCATGGAAGCCCAGAAGGTCGGACATGGATGACTGATGGCTGGCTTGTCTTCCTTAGGAGCTTTACTGCTTCAAACTTGGCATTTCGTGTAGGACAATACGTGCGAAGGCCAGTTTCTTTGCTGTGCTCCATATTTTGTTGCTCCCTCCCTTAGGAGAGGCGTAGAGAAGGGATCCTAAGAGATAAGCCAGAGTCAGATAGCAATGCTGTTGTCTGGGCACCTCCTGTTAAGGGACGACATTTTGAACATTTTACCGTAGTCATACATTTGATTACTCTGCAGTCCCGTGAGATGGATCCTTTTATGATTCCCATTTTTCAAATAGGAGACCTGATATATAGAAAGACGGGGCTTGTAATCTGACAGTCAGGCCCCTGCCCGAAGCCAGGGCAGCTTCTGTGGTCCTCAGGGAGGCGGCCGTTGAGCGTCCCTGTGCGCTCTGCCTGCTGCCGCTTCTGCACCACTTTGGCACACGGCCCTGTTTGCTTTGGTTAACTGAACCAAGCCAAAGATTAAAACAGTTTGTTCTTCACATTTAAAAAGCTGGAGATTCTGCCCAAATCAGGATTTGGCAGATGTTAAATAGTTAGTGGCTGGGCCAGAATCCAGGCCTCCTTCTTCAAGGAGACCTAGCTAGCACCTTATTTATGTCTTAGTGGCACTGCCAACTTTGCCTGATGGCTGTGTGTCACTGTGGCCCAGGGCACCTGTGTGCTGGGAGCAGGAGGAGGAAGGAAGGTGGGTTGGTCTAACCTTTACATTGATGTCCTTTAGTGGGGAAAAAGGCCATTTATAATAGATATTTATTGAGTGTGTCCAGTGGACTTTTTAGCTCAATCCAATGGAATGATTTTGAATATATCTGCCTACTACAGTGAAATTTAATAAGCCAAAGAAGTTCACATTTCCTTACATAAATTTTAAATAGTGAACTAAGCCATTTAAATGTGTCTCCATAAAGCCCTTATAGGTGCTAAGAAAAGAAGCAAAATGATGGTTAGTGGAATATTTGTGTGTTCTAAATTTTTTGATTTATTAATTTTAGACATTTCTACATCTCTGATGCGAGATAAGTTTAGTTCACTTACACAACACCCCACCCTCAGTTCCCTTTTCACATTTTTTCCCCTTCACAACTTTTGACTTTTACATTATTATTTTAAACTCTCCCAAGGATTTCCAGGTTACCTATAAATATCCCGAAATCTCTATTTCCTACCATAACAACTCTATTTCTTGACTCCTTTCCATCCACTCCCCACTTCTTTCTGCTTAACCATTCATTTTTATATTGTCAAGGCTGAAGCATTTAAGTATTTTCTTTCTTCTGTAACCATCATCTTTTGACTACATTTTTTTTTTTATATGCGTGTACCGGGAGTTGCCAGGCAGGCGCTTATGCCACTGAGCTATATCACCAGCCCTGACTACATTATTAAGAATAGGTCTGTGTATTGGTAGTATTGTTCACAGTGGAACCACGAAGAATGTGAAGATAATATTTTTTCTCTATGGGTCCAATGTCCGAGCATCTTTACAATTTGAAGAACAATATTCATAGCAGTTGGGTCGAATGGAATCACTTCTGACATTCTACAAGTAACTGGAAATCATATCATGTTTCTGTTTGTTTAGTACTTGTTTTTCTGCAAGGTTTTTGATTTCTCCTGGAGTTTCCACTTTTCTTTTTCCTTGTTGAGAGGGAAAAAGAAAAACATATGCCTTCACCACCATAGCAGTATCCTCCAGCTCTGGCTCATTTTGTTTACTGTATGGAATCCATGATTCTCCTTGAAGATCTGTTGGTGCCGACTGAGTTCATATTTGGATTTTGATCAATTGTTCCTAAGCCCAATGTATAGTAATTATCATTTAGGTATTTTTCTTTTTGTTAGATTTCTGGGAATAGTTTAACTTTAAAAAAATCCCCATTATCTTTTCAACTTGTTTTTTTTCTGGCTTTGTTATAATTTATATGTGAGTAATATCTTCTGGAAGCGTGTGTCAGTGGCAACATTTTGGTTCCTTGTGTGTCTGAAGTGGTCTATGTTTTGCCCTCAAATTTGACTGATAGCTTAGCTGAGACTTCTAAATTGAAAATAACTTTCCCTCAAACTTTAAAGGTACTGCTTCCCTGTCTTCTTGCATCAATTCTGCTTATGGAAAGTCCTATGTTTCCCTATAATATATACATGCATTTTAGCTCTACAGGCTATTTGTTGTGTGTGTGTGTGTGTGAATTTTGTAATGATGAAACTGGGTCTGCTTCACACTCAGTAGGCTCTCTCAATTTTAAAACTCATATCTGCTTTCATTCTGAAGAATTTTCTTCTAGTAGTTTTTTGGTAATCTTTTTTCTTTTCATTTTTGTATTTTTCAGAATATTTAGAGGTAGTACTTTTTGGCTTGATTACGTCGCATTTTTCCTCTCATATCTCCTATAGGATTTGCTTTATTTTCTGAAAATTTTCCTGATTAGTTTTATGTGCATAATTGTTTTTAATTTTTAAGAGTTCTTTCTTTTGTCTGTTCCTTCTCTATGGTAGTATGTTATAGTTCTGCAGATGCAATTACACTGTAATTAATCTCTGTTCAGATATCAACTGGAGATTGTTTTTCAGAGTTCTATTCTCTGAATTATCTTTCCTCCAGGGTTGGTTGGTGTTGATTAAGGGAATGGGGAGAGGGCCGGGGAGCTGAGGGACTAGGAACCATCAATTGTAATCAGTGTGAGGTAGGTGCTGTCATGGAGTTAGAAGCAGGACATGAGAAAAGGCCACTAAGTTTGGCTTAAGCCATTCAGAGAAGAATCCTCCAAAGACCTTGCACTGAGTTTTGAAGAATGAGAAAGAATTGGTTGGCAGAGTAGGGGAAAGACATTCCGGGTAGACGGGAATGTGCAAGGACAGTGAGGGATGAGCCAGTGTAATCCCATTGTAGATGAACAGAGGGCCTAACTTGGCCTGAGTTTCTACGGCCTGCTTAGGAGGTTGTGGCTGGGATAAGCTGGCTCCGTAGACAGGTGAGCCGGGGCCATAACAGGCAGCAGCATGCGCTGCAGAGCCTGAGGTGGAAGCTCATGTGCAGGAGGAGGACCAGGTGTGCACTTCTGACTGACTGCTTTGGCAGTTGGCTGAGGGTAGAGAGGACGAAGGGTTGGTAATTGGGGCTATGATGTTGGTCTAAGCAAGACATGATATGCGCCATTGTGAAAAGGGTGGGGAAAGAATACAATGCATGCATGGGGGCCAGAATGCAGAGAGCGCTGATGCCTATTCAACGTAAGAAATCAAACAGGTCTGGCCTTGGTGACCTTGTGGCTTGAACTTATCTAGGGACTTAAGGAGGGATACCTTCTCCATACCCACCATTTGAAATGTGGTATTTCCTTACATTGACCACTCATTTTGGCCTTTCTCCTCAACTCAAGCTGTCTCTACCAGACAGCTATGGAATGGCTCGTCTCACTGAGGCATTTGAGAGCCAGGCTTTGGCTTTTGTGGAACCACTCTGGCCTTTCCCCTCCTCGTTCTTCCTCAGGGAGCAGGTACTGAGGGTTGGCCCCAGGGAAGGCCCTTTCTATGAGGATGTTTCCTAATCTAACACCACCAGGACAGTGTGGACAAGTGTGTCTAAGGCTGGACTCAGGGAAGGTTTATTTGGTGGAGAATAAGTCAGTCTGGATTGTAGTGCTGTGGGGATTGGGACATTTGGTGGCATTTAATTAAATTAATTACTTTATGTATTTAAAGGTGCTGGGGATCAAACCCAGAGCATTGTATGTGCTAGGGAAGCACCCAGCCATTTAGCTACACTTTCAGCTCTTATTTGGTGGTGTTTTAAATGTATCAAGAGCCCTGACGTCCTGAACTGAATCTTTAAAAGCATAAAAGCAAACATTTTCTATTTCTTATGTAGATATCTAGACCTTTGAGTTATTCCTTCAAGACTTGCCCACCCCAGGGTATTTTCGGTCTGGGCAGGTGTGTGCATGCTTTTGCTTGATTTTATTTCCTGCAGAGTTTGCTCGCTCCTGAGCTACCCTTGCAGAGTGCTCACGGGTGAGCCTCCTGGGTCTGACGACATTGTCGGTGTGACTGGAGTGCTATTCTGGGCAAATGATGCAAAGGTCCAGGGATAGTCTCTGTTCTCTAAAGGCGGCTGTGTAATAGGATTAAAGCTTCAGAGAGTAGCCCTGGCCCAAAACTTCCATGGAGCTGGGCTAAGGGGAATTCTATCTGAATGAGAGGAACTGATCCCAAACTCCAGCAACACAGATTCTGTGGCAGTTGCTCGAGCAGGCTACCCCTGTTCACCTCTGGGTTCTGCATAGGTTGGCCCCTCTGCCTGTGATTCTGCCTAACACCTCCTCTCTTATTCCCTGGTTTTATCTCAGTATAGATGTCTCCCCAGCAAACCTCCCCACATTTGTGGTTGCCACTGCCACACGGAGCTCTCCTAGTGCCTTGCTTGTTCCATCCTGGTGTTGATTGTCTATTTCTCCAGTAACTACGAAGAGCAGGGAGTTTACACCATGCCAGGCATGCAGGAGGCCCTCAGGAAGTGTCTGTGGACTGAGGTCAGCCCTGTGGCCAGCCCATCACAAGCATCTTTGTTCTAATGAAATCGAGGAGAGAGGGAGGGAGCGGCAGTGACCTACAATGGGTCAGGCTCTCAACACTCTACACAGGCTCTCATTCAGGGCCCCCTGCAGCTCTACCATGATTCTTGTTTTACAGATGGTAGATGGAGGCTCCAAAATGCAAGGCACCTTGGCCAGGCACACGCGTCACAAAGGACACTGCAGTGTTGCTCCCAGCCCTGTCCTTGAATGACTGGAGGTTCCCCGCAGAGCTCCTCTTGTCAGCGACCCCTCATTTGAGGCTGTACTGGAAAAGGAGTGATGGGCATATTGGAGCCTCACCTTGGATTTCTGGAAATGCCCATGCTTCTTGCTCTGGTGACTGTGCTTCCTCAGACCTTTGGGCTGACCTAGAGCGTGTGATATTCCTCGAACTTGATCCCCCATCTATCTCTAAAGTTGTGGAGGTGGCAGGAGACTTGAACTTGACTTTGGTTTCCAGGAATATCTTGGGTCAGGTAGTCAGGGCGATGGATGTTAGCTCTGGGGTGATCCGATTGGGTCACATTTTCTTTATTAACTTTCATCTGGTGATCATGTAGGAGCAAGTAGACTTTTAAAAAATATTTGCATATCTCATTTCTTTGTCTAATTAGCGTTGTGAGAATAATGTCCCAGTTTTCATGCTTGAATAAATAGCTGTCATGGTGTAAGGCGCTCAGGGGCTGGCTGGCTGCAGCACCCCCCTTCCTCATGTTTTCCATCTTGGCCAAGCTTTGCTGCAATCCACCCTCCTGACTTTTCTTTAAAAAGAACTGATCTTGTCAGCCAAATGAGACTTCTGCTCCCAACATAACTTCTCAATTTAGAGGACACTTTTGTCAGAGCTGCAGCATGATTCTGAACATCAAATCGCTGGAGGTACGTAGTACAAGAAGTATACTATCTGCTTGTGCTCATTTTATTTTTTATTTTTTTATTTTTTTATTTTTGTGGGTACTGGGGGGTCGACCTCAAGACCTTGTGCGCCAGCAGGCGCCCGTGCCGCTGAGCGATATCACTGGCCCTTTTTTTGTATGTGGGTATCGGGAGTCAAACTCAGGACCTCGCGCTTGCTAGGCAGGCACTTATGCTGCTGAGCCATCTCACTGGCCCTGCTTGTGCTCATTTTAAAGTAAGTAAAAAAAAACAAAACAAAAAAAAAAAAAAAACAAGGGAAGGAATTCAACTGAAATATGGCTTTTCCTTAGACACGACCCCCTCTTTACATATGACCTTACAGATCCTCTGGTTTGTTCATCACAGCTGGACCAAAGGCATCCCAGGCATGTAAGTGGCCAGGTGTCTGTTCTGTAAATGAAATATCATCCCCATCTCCTGAGGATTTGGTGGGGTTACATAGGCTCTTATATTTGGTGAGATGATGGTTCTTTTCTGATGTTACCTGGATTTGAACCCGGAGCTGTGTGGGACCATAACCTGTGCCCATATCTTCAACTAATGGGGCATTATTGGAATAGGAGTGTGAATTCTGGCGAGGCTCAGAAATGGAGGTTTAGAAGGAAGGGTGACCTGAACAGGTCAGAATCAAGAGGGAAAAGGGAAAATAGAGAGGGAGAGATTAATGCTACCAGGGAGAGGGAAGCTGACAGAAGGGAATGTCACAGGGAGACATAAGACATGAGATTAAACACAGGTGGAGTGTTGAGCCTGAAACCAAAGCAGTATTTCTTCCTTAGAGGCAGTACAGCAAGAAGGCTGAAGAGTGGAGAAGCTGTGGAGGAATTTTCAAGCAGGGTCAAAAATGTTGAAGATGTGGCAGCTGATTTCTTTCCTCTACTTGAACAAAGAAGCACAGTCAAGGTTTGAGGGAGGGGAGCTATGGCAGGTGTAGAAACCTAGAAAGAAGAGGCTTGGTCCTGCTTTAGTCAGCTTTCCATTGCTGTAACAAAATACCTGAGAAAATCAACTTAGGAAAGATTTATTTTGGCTCATGGTTTCAGAGGCTTCAGTCCATGGCCAGTTGGCTCCACTGATGTTGAGCCTGTGATGAGGCAGAATGTCATGGTGGGGAGTGCATAGTGGGGCAATGCTGCTCACCTCATGGCAGCCAGGAAGCAAAAAGAGGGAGGAAAGGGACTGCAGCCCCATTATCCCCTCCAAGTGCGTGCCCCCAAAGACCTAACTTCCTTCCACTAGGCCTCACCTCCTAAAGGTCCACCACCCCCTAACAGTACAATAGGGTGGCAACCAATCCTTTAACACATAGCCTTTGGGGGATGTGTAAAATCTAAGCCATAACAAGGCTCAGTCTTCACAGTTTTTCAACGTGATAGAGTAGGGAAGAAGTTCCAATGAATGACACTGATGATTCAGTTATAGATCTCACTGTGCAGCAAATAGGAATATCCGTATGAAAAACTTTATGGCAAGAATGGCTGTCATATCTCATAAGCTGGACTTTATCCAAACTGCAACTTCAAGGGGGATTCATTGAAGCTGGGCTCACAACCTCTGCGGCCTCATAGCCATGTGGCAAGGGAGTTCATGCCTTTCCTTGGTTCCACATCATTCTGTCCTGATGTTGAAAGGGTGTAAGTGAGACACCTACAACAGTGGGATCTCTTTTGAGGAGCCATTCAAGATATTTTCCCCTTGTCTTTCTTACCCATCCGTGATAATTTGTAGTCATGAATGTAGTGAAAAGAGTTGAGATCTCCATGACTTGAGGATGGAGCCTTCAAACAGACTTGCATGGGCTCCATGGAGGCGCTGGACCGCCATATGTACCAGAGTCCTAAGATCTCCACCTGGGTCTCTGGTGCATAGCTCTGACTCGGATGCCTCCGAGGAAGCTATGCGTCCTTTTCAGAGACCTCTGGGGCTGAGCATGTACCCTGTGCATCTTTTTACTGCCCGCATCACTGACTTATATGGCTAAGGTAGTATTTGTCAAGTTTTGTCCAAGTTACTCCTCCCACCCACCCTCCTTAGTATGAAAAGCCCATGCTTAAATGTGGGGAGTTACACTTTAGGTCCTTGAAGGTGGAGTAGCTACATAAATTATTTGAAATTCTTTTGTGTGGAAAATGTATTCCTTCGCCTCCATTTATTTATTTAACCACTTCTTTATATCAGTATGTACTCATGGATGTGTACTTTATTCTTTGATTATGATCTAATACTACTTTTATTTTGTTGCGTAAATTGTTTCAGCTTTGGCTATTAGGAACTCTTTCAGTGGGCTCTCGTTTCCCTTTGACACAGCTCTATCACCGCGTGTGTGGTGGGCCTGCACTTGCTTTTGACCCTTCTTACTTTCTGGGACTACAAGGTGCTCCAGGCTCATCTTGCCTCTCCCCTACCCCAGTCCTAGAATCAATCATTTTGCCAAGGAGCCTTGGTTTCTTTCTTTGAAGAACTCTTTGAGAAACCAGAATTTGGGTGCAACTGTTTTCTTTGCTACTGGAGTGTTGCTACTTCTAGGCTTTCTCAGTTGATAGAGCAAGGAAATGTATGTATGTATACTAACCTGTGTATATACACATAGGTATACCTTGGTATTAATTGTATATTTATTAATCTAACTATGAAGTCACATAATGTCTGAACTCTGGTTCATCACCACATAGATCACTCTAGATTTCTTATATTGCTTTTCTGTAACCTGCTTCAGCCATGAGGACCCTGGCTCCAGCCATCTGCCCTCCATTTACTTTATTGTTCAACTATAGTGCACCCATGTGCTGGCCACAGAACTGTGAACTCATGGCCCGTGGGAAATGACTTGATCATCTCCAGTGTGGTGCTTAGGTACGTTCCCTTTGCCCTTAGTCTGACGGTTTATATTCAGCCCCAAAGTTACTCACATTGGCACCTTTATCTCCCACCCTACTCAGTGAGGTTGCTTCAGGCGTTTGTAATACAGTTAGGTTTTTTTGTCCCTACAGAATCCATTCTCGGATCCCTCAACTTTAAAATATTTTTAAAAATTGCACTCATTAATTTTCACTCATTGTTCTGTAAAGTTCTATGGATTTTGACAGGTGCATTCTCATGCATTTGTCGAATGTGGTAGCATACAAAATAGTTTCACCAGCCCCAGGTAATAGTCAGCGCTTCACCTGTTTAATTCTCCTTCCCACCCCTTTGTGAACAGTTGATGTATTTGCCATCTCTATCTGCTTGCCTTTTCTAAGATGTCTATAAATACAATCATGCAGCAAGTAGCCTTTTCAGGCCGACTTCTTTCACTTTACAGTTTGCATTTAAGAGTCATCCCTGTTTTTTATAGCTTGATAGCACATTCTTCTTTTGTTTTGCTGAGCAGTATTACATTCTGATGCACTATAATTTGTTTATCCATTTACCCATTGGGGAACATCTTGGTTGCTTCCAGTTTTTGGTGATTATGAATAAAGTTGTCATAAACATTTGTGTGCAGGTTTTTCTTTGAACATAATTTCTGATAATATACATATGAACACTATTGATGGGTTATATGGCAAAACTGTGGGTAGTTTAGTAAGAAACTGCCAAACTGTCTTCCAAAGTAACTCTACCATTTTGTATTTCCATGAGCAATTAATAAGAGAGTTCTTGTTGTTCAGAGTATTCTGATCTTTCACCATTCTAATAGGTGTGCAGTAGTATCTTGCTATTTTATTTACGTGTCACTAATGACAAATAATATTGAACAGCTTCTCATATGTTTTTTTGTCCTCTGTATATTTTCTTTGGTGACTGTCTGCTCAAATTTTTTTTAAACCATTTTAAAATTGAATTGTTTTTGTTCTTATTGTTGAGTTCTAGGAGTTCTTTGTATATTTTGGTTACTGATCCTTTAGCACATAGGCATTTTGCAAAGATTTCCTACCCATCTGTGCCTTTTTTGTTCTCATAACAGTGTCCTTCACAGAGTAAATGTTTAAAATTTTAATAAAATTTAATGCATTTAATTTTTTCTTGCATGGATGGTGTTTTGGCGCATACCTAAAAACTCATTGCAAACCTAAGATCATGCAGATTTTTTTTTTTTATATGTGGGTACCGGGAGTCGACCTCAGGACCTCGCGCTTGCTGGGCAGGTGCTTATGCCGCTGAGCCATCTCACCAGCCTGCATGCAGATTTTTCTCATGTGTTTTCTAGTAATTTTTTATTTTTCATTTTATATTCAGGTGTGTAACCTGTTTAAGTTAATTTTGCCTAAAATGTAAAGTCTAGGTTTACTTTCTTAGTGTGTGTGTGTGAGTGTGTGTATACACCATTTATCAGAAAGGCTATTATGTCTTGGCTGAGTTGCTTTTGTATCTTTGCCAAAACTCAGTTGGTTATATTTGTGTGGGGCTATTTCTGGGTTCCCTACTCCATGTCAGTGACCTAAGTATCTACTCTTTCTCTACTCTACTGTGTTGATAGAATAATCTTGAAATAAGATAGTGTGAGTCCTTTTGTTTTGCTGTTCTTCAGTATTGTTTTGGCTATTCTAGATCTGTTGCCTTTCCTTATAACTTTTAGAATCAGTTATTACACCTATACAATAACTTGATTGCTTTGGGATCCCAACAATAGATATCTTAACAACACACCTGTAATACCAGCTCTCGGGAGGCTGAGGTGGGAGGATGGTGAGTTTAAGCCTAGCTACAGAGTGAGACTCTGTCTCGAAAGACAAAAAACAAAACCAACCAAACCAAAAGATATCTTAACAATACTGAATCTTCTACTACAGGCTATTTATCTTTTTTGATGTTCATTTTTAATATCTTTATTCTCTCCCTTTTGGATAATGTGTATTTATCTACCTTCAAGCTCACTTTTTCTTTGTTATCTCCATTCTGCTAATAACTTGTCCAGTGAACTTTTATTTTTGGATATTTTATTTTTCCATTCTCAATTTTTTCTTGTTTCTTATTTTTATCTTCCATTTCTCTGCTGAGATTCCTGTACTTTTATTAATTAAATCACATTTTCTCTGATCTCATAGAGTATGGTAGTAACTTGTACTTTAAAGTCATTCACTGATAATTCTGCAGTCTAGATCATCTTATGGTAGGCATTTATTGATTGTCTTTTCTCTTTGGAATAGATCACATTTTCTCTGTTCTTTGCAAATGAGTAATTTGGGGTTATGTCCTGGAAATTGTGATTGTTATGTTTTGGAAACTGAGTAATGTTATATTTTTCTGAAGAAAATTGATAGTTTATGTTAGCAGGCAATTAACCCACACTCAAGGACTGACCTTGAACTTTGTCTTGTATTCTGTGGGTTCAGTGTTGTTTCAGTTCTTTAAGGCTTCCTGCCCTGCTTCGAGTTTGTCCCATGCATGATGGTTTAGTGGTCAGGCAGGGACTCGCCCAGAGTTCATGCTCAGAATCAGGGGATCCCCTCTTCTTTTTCTTCTCTGAGATTCCTCTTCGTGCTGTAGTGACCATGGTTATTTTGGCTTATTTTCCTGGTTCCTGCAACCAGAAAGACCACAGTTTTTTTTCACAGTGTTTTACCTACCTATGCTATCCTAGGCCTCAACTGTGGCCTGCTTTCAGTAGAAAAACAACAACAAAAACAACAAAATCAGGAAACTTACCCCATGCCAGTTGCTGCTTCAAGTACTAAGTCCTCTGTTCCTCAGTTTCTGTACTTGTTTCTATTCTTCAGGGTCCTCAGTAGTTGATTGTTTTGTAATTTTCTGAGTTTATAGTTTTTATTGGTGGTGGGGGGGTAGGCTTGGAGAGAGCTCACGTTGCTATTCCCAAAGTGGACTTCTGCCTGTTTTTTCTTTCTTTCTTTCTTTCTTTTTTTTAACAAAACACTATTTCTTGAAGGTCTTTCCAAATTAGACAATATCCTCATTGTAATCATAGTCCATTATTAAGATCCCCTCATGGTGGAACTTTATGTTGTTTTCAAAGTTTTGCTTTTACAGAAAGGCTTTCTCAAACATCCATGTACCCTGTACAATGCTTCTAGGCCTTGGTAGATGAATGTCTTGAGTCCCCAACCACAGTAGAGGTTTTTCTTGGAATTCTGAAAAATAAAATATTCATTTCCTTGAGAGCCATGTGGTTTCTGCCTCCCTGTGTGGTTGACTGGGGGCCTGGGCCATGTTTCTGGGTGTACCCAATGGCAGGAAGGGATGCAGGAGGTGACAGATCATGAGGGGTGCTGCACATGCAGAATTAGCCGGTGCTCAGCTGAGGGGGCCAGGCAAGTCTGATGCCAAAGAACAATGACAGCCAAGGCAATTCCCACAAAGCTGGGTGATTTTATTTCATTGTCTGTTTCCAAACTGGTTATTTATCAACAAAGCATGAAAGGCATCTTTGGACAAAAAGATTTCTCTCTTTGCCTTTTTCACCTCTAGTTTCTCCCAAGCAAAGGCCAAGATTAACTTTTCAGAAGTATTGCTTAGTGTCACTTCCTTTGTTCATACACCTTCAGCATCTGTCTGTTGTCTCCATGATTAACCACTTAACAGTTTTCCCTGAGCATCACTTGGCAGGGCCAGAGAGTTTGTTTCCATACTGACTATCCCAAGCCAGTGTGGTGTCGTTTCAACCAGTTGATTCTCCTTTGCAGGAGATACAGTCGTACATTTGTTTATTTGTTTTATATCGACTATTTCTTCCATACGTTTTTATTCAGAACGTTGTGTTCACCTTTGTTGTTTGTTTCTAGTGAAATCTAGTAAGTCCTGATTATTTTCTTTTACTAATTTGTGTTTACTTGTGAAAAATTACCTATAATTTTGTGCTACATCTATAAAATTCTTACCATAAGTACATTAATAATTTTTATACTTCTCCAGAACTCAGTGATGTTCTTTCACAATACAAAATGAACATGTTTGGGACACTGGGACTGAACAGGAAGGAAGTGCCAAAAGATCTGCAAAAGGAAAAACTGACAAAGGGAGAAATGTTAGCATATCAGAGAGGAAAAGTCTGTGTTATGAAATGGAAAGACAAAAAAGTCATCTCCTTATTGTTACCTATTCATAATACAGAAATGATAGGACTTGATCTTTTTTTTTTTTTTTTTTTTCCTTTACATGAGTACTGGGAACTGAACTCAGGACCTCATGCTTGCCAGGCAGGCGCTTATGCCGCTGAGCTGTATCACTGGCCTGATAGAACTTGAATGAAGAAACAAAACTAAAAAAATTTCAGTAGTGGTTAATGATTATAATAATTCTATGGGTGGTGTTGAGAGTTGACCAACATCTAACAAGCTATCCTGTAATCAAAAAGTGAGGAAAAATATTATTATAAAATATTTATGCACCTTCTGAACTAAACAATATGGAACTTGTTTGTTATTTATTGAAAACACGGTGGTTTAAAAAGTCATTTACAATTTAGATTATGCCTAATAGACCAAATAATTGAAAAGTACGGGATAGCGAAGCACCAACCAGGACATTTATCATTGAGGTCTTCACTATTATGTTTAGTGAGTAGATATTTAATTAAAATTATACCACCCACAGAAGAAAAGGAAAAGCCAACACAACAGTGCAAAGTGTGTTGTTGAAAGAAAGACAATAATGCAAAAAGAATTCGAATAGAGACTGGATACTACTGTCCAGATTGTAATGTTGCCTTGTGTATGGAATGTTTAAAAATATACCATTATTGAATTATTCAAAATTATTGAATACATTTGATAAAATTTTTATTTTTATGTTTCCTGTTATCTTATAAAAATTAATGAAAAAATATGTGATTTTTGGTCATCTTGTATTTAAATAATTGGACTGGTAAGTGGTTAAGTCCCCAGTGTTCAGTATTATAATCGAGACCCTCAATACTCTAACCCCATATATCCCTGGTATTCAGTCATCTTCTAGCTGTGTGACCATAGGTAACAGAGTATACTCCCTGCCTCATCCCATACTCCCGCACTCCCATGCTCATCTTCCCACCCATAAAATGGTAACAATCATGCTTCCTTCCAAGAGGTGTGGATAGATTTAGATGAAGTAATGTTTCTGCAGCACTTGGCACCATATTTGACTGCAGAATAAACTCACTGGATGCCGCCCATAGGTGTATTAACCAAACTCCCTGCCTGACTCAGATTCTGGGCCATGTACTTCAGATTCACCAATGGTTAGTTTCTATCCACAGAGACACACGGCTCTTACAACTTTGATGCTGATGACCAGAGAACCACGCAATACAGTGGCCACATTGATGTCAGCTCCAAGCTGGAAGAGATTCACACTTTCTTCTGAGATTTTGGGATGTTATCTTGCTCTTTTCTCTCTTGACTTTTTTTTTCCTTTTAAAGAGAAATTGGTATCTTTGGTGCACAGTTCTTCTCTATGGTGAGGAAGCTGCCATGGGGTTGCACAGAACCCAGAGGTCCCTTGGGTTCAGGGCTCAGGACTGAGCCCTTGGGATGGCTGTGTGGTCAGCAGCCTGAGTTGGGGGTGGGGCAGATACAGACTGCATGTGACTTTGTGTGCACAGAAAACTCCATAATCACATTAGACAGAAGAAATGAAAGGGACAAAGCCACTAATTTCAACAAATGCTCATGGAGCTCCTGCTCTAGGTCTGGCGATGGACTAGACATTGGGTGAAAGGTGAACATCCATCCTCCAAGAGTTTTCAGGACGGAAGGGAAAGGTCAGCACACAGACGCAATGCCTGGATATGCTGTGCAGAAATAGCCAGAAGAGAGACAGATGAAAGCCAGAGTCAAGCATGGAAGCCTCCTAGAGGCCATGATCTCTCGGGGGTTTATGGGACGAATAGGAGTTTGAAAGGTGAATGAAAGGAAAAGGGCAGTGCAGGTGGGTGGGCTGGGAAATGAAAATGTGAAAAGGAATGAAACAGTACCCTGCATCTTGGATCTGGGGGAGATGTGGTGTGCTAATGGGAGTGAGAGGGATGGGGTGGTCAGAGACCCAAGGCTAGTGAGGCGGCTCTAGAATCTCGGATCCCCTTGGGGCTACTGAAGGTCCCAGAAGGGTTTTTAGAGGGCTTCATTGAGATAAGCTCTGGGTTTTCTACTGGAGGAAAGCAGCCCCTTTGGGAGGTCTTGTTGTACTTCCTGTGAGGGAAGGCGATGCTCTCAAGGAGGTAGCAGGGGGGTTAATGGGGAGGGAAAGGTCTGGAGCAACTCAGCTGGAGACATTGATGGACCCTAGAGAGGAGTTGGTGGGTGAGCTGAGAAGGATTGGGGGGGATGTCACGTGCTTTGCTTTTTATGTGGTTGTAACCTCACTGTGGAAATGCTCATTGCTTATGTTCTGGCTTTTTCATGTCACATCCTAAGCATGCTTCTCATCTTGCTATACAATCTTCTTAAGTATAATTTATAATGACAACAAAATATAGAGTTATTATCAACTTAATTATTTTCCCATTATTAGTAGATATGTCCATTATTGCAATTTTTACCTTTTGACATAGGGTATTAGCATGCATATTTGGGTTTTTTCCCTTTTAGATTATTTCCTTAGGGAGAATCTAAAGGTGTTGATGCTGTCATGACTCCTTAATACATTTGGCCAAATTGTTTTCCAAAAGAGCCATGCCAAGTTGCGATGGCACCAGTAGTGTATGAACAGGCTTCTTCTACCCGCCTGTGTTTATTGCCACTAGGCTGATTTTTCTGCATTAGATTCCTGTAAATATCAACAACGATTAACAGATATCAAGTGTTCATTCTGTGCTGGACACTT
Source organism: Erethizon dorsatum (assembly GCA_028451465.1). Lineage (NCBI taxonomy): Eukaryota > Metazoa > Chordata > Mammalia > Rodentia > Erethizontidae > Erethizon > Erethizon dorsatum. The sequence continues at coordinate 10,071,995 of CM051824.1, forward strand.
TCATGCATTGTCTCATTCAGCTCTCTCAGCAAGCCTTTGAGTGAGGAACAATTGTCATCTGCAAGACAGAAGAGGAAACCGAGGTACAGAGAGATGAGTCATTTGTCCAGGTCACATGACTAGGAAGGGATGGACAGGGCTATAATTAAGGTGGGCTCTTGGGGGAACTCTTGTCACAGGTGATCACCAGCTCATACTGTCTCCCTGTTTAAATGTCCAGTTTGAGTTTTCTTTTGGTCACGTGAGGTTATTTTCCCACATGTTTAATACTTGTTCTATTTCCTTGTTTGGTGATTTTTCCTTTATATCTTTCATAAGTTTTGAATCTGCTAAACTCTTTACACCCCAGCCTCAGCTGGGTTCGGAGTGGCAGCCCATTTTGGTGTCAGTAGGACCCATTGCAGGGGGTGGATTCCTGTCCTTAGGTCTTCGTTGGATCAAGGTGGCAGTTAGCCCTGGTCTCATCCTCAAAGCAGTCAGGAGGGTAGAGCCACACGTGATTGGGGGGCACTGGTGAGGAGAGGCAGCATCACTGGTGTTGTTTTCAGTCACTTGGGGCCTAAAGACTTAAAAACAGCCTGTTTTCCTAGGTTGGCTACACAACCACTACCCAGATTTTGTTGTTAGTTCTGTGTTAATTTCCATTGACTAAGCAACTTGTCTTTTGTATGAGGCTTTGAAAGGTTCAAATATGAATTATGAGGTTTTTGAAAAACCTGAAAGGAGCATATTTTCCTAATTTTAAGTGTGGCTTTTCCTTGAGTTTCTTTAATTTTTTTTTTTTTTTTTTGTGGGTACCGGGGGTTGAACTCAGGACCTTGTGTGCCAACAGGGACCCGTGCCACTGAGCGATATCACCAGCCCTTTTTTCGTATGTGGGTTCCGGGAGTCGAACTCGGGCCCTCGCGCTTGCCAGGCAGGTGCTTATGCTGTTGAGCTATCTCACCAGCCCTCTTTTAATTTTTTAAAAATTTAATTTCAAGGGTTCAAGGAAGGGTAACATCATGAAATAAACTCGCAATAATGAGAAATGTGTTGCTGTTTTTCTTCCTTCTGCCTGTCTTGCTGTCATTTTCCTCTTTTGGAGGAAATGACAGGAGGGAGGAGGGGCTATGGTACATTGAAGCTCACAGTTGGCCTCCATGAAGCCAGCCCTGTCCTTGTCACCAGCTTGGTGAGGACTCCTCTCCCCGCCGAGTCTCCTCCAGGCATGCTAGTGGGCCTAACTCTAGTGACTGCAATCCCTAAAGTTGAATGTAGGACCTTGAAATGCCATTTAGAGGACAGAAAATGCAAGACGTTTCACTTTGACCTGTAACATCAGTATCAGCACTACCACCCACAGTTCACAACACAACAGCTTTGTCAAGGCCAAGCGTGTCACTGAGTTCTTTCTGTGCATCATCTCCTCAGTGCTTCTCAAACTTGAGCCCTGGAAAACTGACTAAAACACCCAAGTTTCTGATTCAGTAGGTCTGGGTTGGGGCCTGAGGATTTGCATTTCTCATGAGTTCCCCGGGAGGCTGAGACTGTTAGTCCTCATGTTTGGGGCCTGAATCAGCCCCGTGAAACAGGGAACTTGATCCTCATTTTCCCGTGAGGAAATAGAGGCAGTAAAGATCAGGGGACTTGACCACAAAACTGATGTCTGCTGACCACGAACATCTCTTAGCTCTATGTAGTGAGCTTATTAAAGGAAGTAGCAAGAGCTTAAGACAGCCCTGGGAAGACACCTGTGGTAAAGGGGTAGTGAGTTGTGGAGAGTGGTGGGGCTTGAGAGTTAGGCCACAAGGTCAGCGAAGGCTGGGTTGATACGTAGGGAATACCAGCCCTAGAAAGCACCGTGGGGGCACCATGGGGCCTGCTTTATCAGCCAAGAGCACCTGGGAGAACTGAGAAGTGGTTAAAGATATCTATTCTGTGGCTTGCTTTCTCTCTGCCCATCCATCCTTGCTGCTAACATGTCATAGCCTGGTTGCATGGAAATCTGTCTACACTGTGGCTCTGTTTGTGGGAGATTCTGCCCGTTGTGGATCTGTTTACGGGATTTTATATCTATAGTGTGGCTTTGTGTGAAATTCTGCTCACACCATGGTGGTCTATGGAATTCTGTCCCTGCGATGGCTTTGTTTATGTGAGAGTCTGTCCATGCCACAGCTGTCTGTGGTATCTTCTCTTCATGCAGTGGCTCTGCCAGTGTGAGAATATTTCCACACTGTGGCTCTGTGTGGATGGCACTGTGCATGTGCTGTGGCTCTGTGATTGATAGCCTAACCACGCCATGGCCCTCTTTGGGTGATATCCCGCCTCCATCATGCCTCTTCTCCTGCCCTTCACGATCCTTTCCCGTATTTACCATAAAAGGAGGAAGAAACAGTATAAAAGGTACAGAAGAACGCGAGTAACAGTTTCGTCTTGAGTTTATTTTGTAATGTTAAACAATGTAAGCCCTGGGTGGTGGGGGGGGTAGTAAAGAGAAAGTCCTGCATAAGTGTAGGAAAGGGAGGGAAACCTCACAAGTAGGCTCTTTGCAGATTTGTCACCAATGCAACAATTCAGAGTTGAAACTTTGAACACCTTCGGGAAGGCTTGGTGGGATAGAAATGTGTCAAGTGAGGCTGCAGACCCATGGCACCCTTGGCCAAATCCCACTGATGTGTTTTGTTTGGCTCTCGTAGTATTTGAAAAATATTCAAGTTAGCTTAAAACATGGGTGTTTTCATAATAAAACCCCTAGTTTCCAGCTTGCCTTGAGAGATCAGGAAAACCAGTGTCCAGGCTCTGTGGCTGGATGGTGGCTGCCCCCATGGAAGGGCGTGGCTCCTGGTCACGGCCACTCTACCAGCATGGGGCTTGTGGGCCTGGAGTGTGCCTACCCCGGTCTAGAAAGGTCCTGAACTGAGGCTTGGAGCACCACTCACCAGCTGGGGCCCTTTGAGGTCGGCATTGACTACTGGAGTGTTCCTCCTCACCTGTCCCTAGCAGCTGTGTGTGTGTGTGTGTGTGTGTGTGTGTGTGTGTGTAAGAGAGGCAAAGAGAGAGACGAGGGGAGGAGAGAACATCTACCTTAAAAACAAAGCACAGCACATGTGTAAAGAATGGGTTCTTGGCTACACGGGGCCTGTGGTCAGGTGGGCCTTTGGGAAGAGCGCTTCATGGTAATCCATGGACACGGAAGGGAATTTCCCAGCCTCCTTCTATGACAGTTGAAACCATTTCTTTCTTTAAAAAATTTATAATGTGTTTTTCAAAATTATTATTATTATTTTACAAGATCCGTGCCGTCTGCATGGTGCTTTATAGGGCGTATCTGGCTACAGCTGGAGCACTTCTGGGTGTTTTATGGCAAATTATTCTCAGATTACCCTTTAATGCAGGAAGGGCTGCCTGTTGTCTGAGCTCCTTGGGTCATACAGAAAACCCTCAGACTTGATACAAAACAGCTGCCTCAGTCAGCTGTTCCAAAAAAGGAGCATTTTCAGGCTGAAGCAGCAGGAAAAAAGTTTTTGTAGCTGGTGGAGATTTTGAAAAATGTTAAATTACTCTTTCCTTGCCATTAAAATGTGATTTAATTTTGTTGCTAACAAATTGTATAAATCTAAAAAACAAGTGCTCCAAAGGGGAGTTTGTTAAGTGCGTTCTGGCAATACTTACAGTATGTCCTGAGGGGACAGTCCCTAGGGAGGGCAGCACAGAATTCTCGCTGACCCCGAGTCCCTGGGCCTCAGCCCGGCTGGGCCGGGGTCAGGGGGCAACCCACAGGCCTCCCTCCCCTCTCTCCTCTGGGTCCCTGCTGAGACCAGCAACAAAGAGGTCAATTGTCTGAGGCCTCCCTTTGGCGGAGGGGCTATGGGCCTCTCTGGATGCCAAAGTGTATCCATGCACATGGATAAGTATGCAGATGCATATCTTTCTGAGTGTGCGTATGTATACACAGGTGCACAAGTGATGGTTCATGCCTATGAGTGCACATAAGCATGTGTGCAAGTGCACATATGCAGGTATGTGCACACACGTGTATGACAGGACTACACACACCTGAGCGTGGATGTATCTGTGAGTGTACTGTGTGTATCTGCAGGGTGTGTACTGTGCACACATGCACAAGTGTGATTAAGTGAGAGGAGGTGTGTACATGTGTGAGTGCGTGCACCTGTGTATGGTACATGTGTGTGCACATATATAAGGCTCGCTTGAAGTACTTTTGTGTTGCTGATGTGTCTGAGCAGGGTGAGGGGCCTCAGAGAGGCAGGGTTGGCTGATGCAGTTCCTAAGGCAGGGAAGGAAAGTCCTCTGGTTCATCTCGGAGCACGTTATGCAGTTGCCTTTGTCTGGTGTCTGCTATGGCACAGAAAGCTCAGACACCTCCCTTCCTTGTTTTCTCCACAGGAATGAGGTGGAGCCGGTATAAAGATCCTCTGCACATAGCTCATTAGCCAACCTTGCTTCAGTAGCCTATTCTGAACTGGAGGTTCAAAGCAAGACCCACAAGCCCTTTCCTACATTGTTCCAGCCCTTTTTCTGAGCTGCTGCTTGGATCCAAGGCATTCTGTGTGGCATCTCAGCCATGTTTCCAGAATGTGAAATGCACTGTTACTGTTCACCCCATAAGTTGGTTCCCATGTAGCCTCAGGGCCTTTGCATGACCCATAGTCTTGGCCTCTAGCATGGCTCATTCACACAGAGGCCTGCAGTTAGCTGGAGCTAGCCTGGCCTTTAGTACAAGCTATCCTGCCTGCTGGAGGTGCCATGATTCACACTTTCTTCCTTAACAAGATATTCTTTTAAAAATGCTAATAAAACCAATTTGATTCAGAAGCTGGGGAAAGAGGAATAAAAACACTTCATCAAAATTCACCTTTGCAAAAGATTTATCTTCTACTCCCTTTAACCAGCACAGCTGCCACACTGGATTTTTTTCTACTTTTTTCGGTTCTGCCCCTCCCACCTCCATTTCCTCTCCCTACTCCAGCAAGGGCTTATCTTTCAACTGTGGAAAAGCCAACAATTAAACTGTACTCCAAAGCTTATCAAAATATTCAGTTGGTAAAATTATCTTATAATTAGCCAAACTGTAAGCCAGAACTTTTTAACCCCAGGAAGTGTAAAGTGACCCAGCATGTGAAATCTGCAAATTGCTCATCATGACCTTCTTGGCTACAGTTTCTGCTTGTATTTTTTTTTTTCCCAAAACAATTTCCTCCTTGTTCTTTACATTCTTGATAGTCCCCGAGGTGTCTTTCTCTCCTGCATGTGTCAGTCACAATGTAAATATACCGCCAATTTAGTTGAGATAGGTAATTGAATAAATGCAGACGAGTGAGATATGAAATCAACTTGATTTCTTTTATATTTTATTCCTGCGCTTTGACATATTCTTTTCATAAACTGCGGCCTATTTTCCCGGATTCCTGGTGGCTTGAAATCATTGATTCTGTATTTCGGGTGCCTGCAGTGATAGCCGAATGATCCTGAATCTGCGTTATTCCAACAATATTCAGGGGATTCTGCGTTGTGTCCCGCTGGACAGAGGCACTGGGCTTTCTCATCACACCTGCTTCACTTTGCATGGTTCTCCCTTGTTTCTTCCCCCACCGTCCCATCCTCCCACTGCCTGAGGTCCCTCCTGCCATCTTGCGTCACCCAGCACAGCACCACAAATGTCATTCTCCACACTCTAGCCCTGGTGAGAGATACAGTCTCAAGGAAATCACAAGGGATCCTGGGCATCTTATGGTGCGACTTAGACGTTTTGCACAGAAATGACATAGGTGGTGCTTAGGTTCTTAACTGATCATTGCTTTTTAGGTGATGACTTTTAAGGTGATGAACTCACAATCCTCCTGCCTCAGCCTCCTAAGTAGCTGGTATTGCAGTCATGTGCCACCATGCCTGGCTGGTGAAACATTATTATAGTACTAAAAACAAACTGAATAATTAAATTTTGGAATGCACCCACATTTTCATAAATGGGGTATTGCCTATATTTAGCGCTAGCAAGGGTAGCTCATATTTATAGTTTTTCCTATCTGTAGGCATAAACACATAGATATAGAAATAGTGCTTCATCTTTACATTACTCTTGGGAGAAAATAATGATTTTGCTCATTTTATAGTTGGGAAAAATGGAGGTTCTGAGAGTCTCAGTAACGTACCATGCAGCTGGACTTGGCTGGTCTGACTCTTTTGTAAGCCGTGATTGACCCTTGGTGCCCAGGCTGAGGCTGGGCCTGTGGTTTGACCCCACGTATGCTTGAAAGGTTTCCACGACTCCCCTGCGGAGAAAAGGGAAATCACAGCTTCACCTCACTGTCCAGCTGCTGCGTGCCCGGCACTTGTGTGCATGACATCTTGATGGCACATGCATTTGTCAGGCTCCGTTTCTTTGGTGTCCTCAGAGCTGAGACTTGCTGGCTGTGAGTTGTTGGTCCATGTGGCCCATCTTCTTGGTGAGCTGGGCTCCACTTGATGTTCCTGGGGTTGGGGGAGCTGAGGGGATCCCACTCAGGGCTTTGTTGTCCTAATGCCAAGCCTTGGAATCAGCCACACACTGATGTCCCATCCTTCCGCTGCTCTCTCAGGGCTGAAAGAGTCCCATTCTGGAAGTCTTTCCTGATGAAAGACATGTCCTGTCTAATCCACAATGAAATAGCTTAGGCCTCTTTAAGACCCTTCCAAAACATAGTGCTCTTTTAAAAGTAGAGTTGAAACTAAAGATCTATCATTAAGCATGTTATTTATGAAGCGTTAGTAACAAGGTACTTTAGGAAATGTTTAAAAATAATTGACCATATTAAGTTAATGTTCTTGTGAATTCAGCATGTTCTTGACGTTGTTTAATTTGTGTTTCTTTCTCTCTTGATTACAGCTTGGGTTGACGGTAGCCATTCGCTACAGCCACAGGTAAAGCTTTACGTCTTTTTTATTCTTTTTCTTTTTTTTTTAAAGAAATGTACTTATTGGGCTGGAGCTTTTGGTTTGTTCTAGTCCTGAGGTTTTTGAGTTTACTTTTGGTGGCGCAGATGAAATTGTCATAGTTGTTTAATTGGTAGGAGCATATTACTCTTTGGAGGAATAAAGTTTTTACATGAAAATGTGGTAGGTAGAATATTTCTGTTCAATCACAAAAATGGGAAGCCCTGCATCAAGGACACAGATGTGGCTTCTGGGTGGAGTACCCTGCCCAGCAGTGAGAACTGAAATGTCCCGTGTGGGAGACGAGGCCAGGCATGTTTGTGAAACCCTTTCCCCTGTCCCTTGGGCCTCTTCTTCCTGTCTTAGTACATCTGACAGTGGCAAAATCCCCTATTTTTGTTTTGCTGTGGGATTTCTACCTTGCACTCAATTTCATGTTAAGGAAAAAAATACTGTTTTTCTTGTACTTTCAATGCAATCTTACACTGCCAATGTTTGTTTCCAGAACCAACCCTTTTCGATCTGCATGCATCAAATGATGTTCAGTTAATTCAAGCAAAACTCAGCCCCAGTAGAGGGATGATAAGTAGTGTCCCCTGTCCTTACTGACTGTACGCACAGCCTCCCTGAAGTGCCACCCTAGGGTAAGAGGCTTGGGGTTCCGGGACTTTTGGGCTGCTTTCCATAAACAACACAGAGAGTTACTCAATTTCAAAACAAATGTGCCTCCTGAAAATGCCTGCAACAAGTTGGATGTATGTTTTCCATTTAAATGTGAATTGGGCAACCACGGGCAATCGCTGCGACCTAGAAAGCTGCTGGGAAGCCGTGTACCTATGAGCAGGGAGAGGGCAGGTGTGGATTTGGACCCCTTTGCATGCATGTGTGGGAAGAAAAGTGTTCATGGACATTTCTGCAGCCTGTGGAAGAAGGCCATGTATACCGGTGTATTCAATATATGTTTTCCATGACACAGGAGCCTTTCTAAGGAAATGGCAACTCACAATGAAGTATGCCTGGGCAAAGAGGGGGTGACCTACTGGTAATAAACTGTGGGGGGCTTAGCTTGGCTTTTGTGTCCAGTTCTTCTCTGTACTCCTGTGTCTTCAGAGATTAGGATGTTCCTTGGTGTATTAGGAAGGCATCTCTCCAATGACAGTTTTATGATCTGCTTCAGGGAAGGTGAGGGGGACCTCCCTCTTCTGTCATTTTCTCAAATGCCAGGCCACCATGGTGTAGGGGAGTGAGTCCAGAACCCCACCCATTGCTTGTAAGTATGTGAGTCCTGTGCGCACACACAGGAGCACAGTGACCTGCAGAAACATGGTGGCCCCTGTTGGCATAGCCAGGCTGCTGCAACTACTGTGCTCTTAGCAAGCATGGTGTGGGCACTGAGCCCTGAACCTAAAGCTGACCGGGTACTGGGGTGCAGGTGTTGTGTTGGGGCCAGGGGTTGGGAATGTTCTTTCAGCAAGAGCCTCTTTTTCTAAATGTTCTAATGTGGACTACTCTGGAATGGGATGGTGTGTGTGCGTATGTGTGTGCGAGAGACAGAGAGAGAGAGAGAGGAAGAGGGAGGGAGATTTTGACATCTTTCATGGGTCCTTCACATTGAGGAAGGCAGCAGCCTGTTTACAGACAGGAGCCAAAGGCACCTCTTCTCTAGAAAGCTAAGATCGTGCTCCAGTTCCAAACAAACACGAGCCCTTTCCTGCGACGGTGAGGGTTACTTTCCTATGGCTCAGTGGAGAGGCATAACTTATGCCAAAACCCAGAATCTGCACGTAGATTGAGAATAAAGCTTTCTTTTGAATACTTCGCCAGGATGAAGGCCTTTCACCCATCAGGCTTCAGATCAGTAAGATGGTAGGGTGGGATTGACCTGGCTGGGGCCTTGGTGGCGAGGACTTTGCCCCTGTGCTCACCACCACTAGGCCGGTGTGTGTGGAGAGGATTCTGAGTCCCCTTCCAGAGGCCATGGGGGATGCTCGGCATCATTCTGTGTTGCCACCAACACCATGCCTGAGGTTGGAGACTCTTCTCTGGGTGCAGCATGACCTTCACTCAGGAAAGGAAAATGTTTTCCCACTTTTCACTGGGCAGTGACTAAGCCAAACCCCCCCACTGGGTGGCAGTGAATTCTGGAAGGAAGCACTTTGCCTGGATTTTCACCAATTTTCCTCCTTCCCCAAAGCAGAAGTGTGGTTAGGCAATAGTGGCCGTGAGGCAGAGTGGGAAGGTGGACCCGCTGTGAGATGGTCCTCCAGGAGCTGAGCATAGCCTTCTGTTGTGATGAGGGGAAAGATGTGGGGTACCTGCCATAGCTTGGTGGGCACTGCCACATTTAGTCTTAGAGTTCTGAAGACCTCAGGCTTAAGACTTGGAACATAGGGGCAATTTCAGCTCTGAACCTCAGATTTGTCCCCGGTGTGGGCTTCAGTCTCTGTGGTCCAAAGCATTTCTTCTTGGGACTTCGTTGAGAAACCAGTTGGATGTTAGCCAGTGGCTGACAAAGGGGTCATTGTCACCTGGGTTTTGCAGCCTCAGCTCTGCATCTACCAGTTGAGTGGTTTGGGCCAAGTGACCTGTCTCTCTAGCCTTAGGCTTTGCAGTCTGTTCTCCAATTTGTCTTGAGCAAATTCCCTTCCCCCTCTTACCCTCTCCCACTTTTTACCTAGAAATACCTATCACGAAGGTTGTTATAAGAACAGATATTAAAGGCAGAGGGCTCTGAGTCCATGTCAGCCACCAGCGAGGCCTGTGGTGAAGATGGTGTGACTTTCAAAGCATTGACCATCTTATGCATGCAATGAAAGGAGAGTTGTCTCAGAATCCATCCATGCCAAGCGTTGGCTCTATACGAAGGAAGTGGGGATAGTGGGTAGAAGTTTTTTTTCAGAGTTTGGAGCTTAGGAACTGCTAACTTAGAGGGCTATTTACAGAACCTACTCTAGTTCCCCTGGATTCCTAATATCACTAAGCTACCATTTATCGTGCTCCTGTGTTCTGTGAATACAAGTATGAAGTTGGCAGTGGAGATGGCTTGTCTCTGCTTTACAGAGTCTGGAGCCTCTGCTGGAAGACTTGAGGGCTGGGAACTTCCTTATCTGAAGCCTGGATTACTCGCATGTCTGGTGGGAGACACTGGCTCTTTACAGGGGGCCTCTGCTTCTCTCCACACGGGCTAGCTTGGGCTTCCTCGCAGCATGGCAGTTGGCTTTCTCAGACTGAGTATCTTGGAAAGAGAGAGGCTGCCTTCCTTCAGTGACCTAGCCTGAGAAGTCACATAGCATCATTTCTACCTTATTTCATTGGTGGGAGCAACCACCAGCCTCCACCTGTATTTAAAGGGAGGAAGTAGATACTCAACCTCTCTGTGTAAAGAGGGTCAGTAACCAGAGCATGTGAAATGACAGATCTCGATGGAACCCTCTGGAAAGTGCAGTCTGCCACTGAGTCTAACAGTGTGGGAGTCTGTGTTTGGAGCACTTATGAGAAGAAATCGAAGACACTGTCCTTGCTACAAGGTGCTTACTAGTTGGGAATGCACAATAGGTACGTGCTAAGACTTAAGATTAGACATACACGTTATAGGAGGAGGTAAAGGATCAAGGGAGGTTTACTAGAGAAAGTGAGTCTTAAACCTCATCCTTCCTCTACAGTGGGAAAGAGGGAGGGAGGCCCAGCTAACTCAGGAGATGTCCCTGGCAGGATGATCTTCATGTCCCTTAGAATACATAGTCTTTAAATTATCATTCAACATTTATTTGGAAGAGAGGCTGAGTTTGAGAAAGATTTGGAGATGTGAGGTAGGTCCGGGCCCCTTTACATTTCTCTGTAGTCTTAATGGCTCTGTCTTGACCGCAAACTTGGAACCTATTCTTCAAAACAGAAGTCCTACATGTAGAGAGCTAGACAGTATCTGAGAAGTAAGCTTGGCAGCTTTCACCCACATATCATAGCAACAAGCTCCTGCCAGCCACTTCTGTGCTCTTACCAGCAGCTATCCTGAGAAAGGTGGCTTCCCCTTGAGCTGTGTTTGTAGGGATATTGCCTCCAGGAGGTCCTGTCCTGTGTATTGGCTCAGGGGTGTTGGATGCACAAGAGGGGTTCTGGAGATTTACATAAATGCAGCAACCAAGCCACCATCTCCATGTTCTTTGTCCCATCTTTGATATCAGCGGGCATAGGAGGAATGGACCTTTTCTCTTGAAGCCCACAGGCCACTGTGTTGCCTGGTGGTGGCTCTTGTGCCCCTTCTGAGTCCCAGACTGTTACTCACCTTTCCCTTCATCCAGGAGGAGGCAGATGGAGGACATGAGCTTCTGGGAGAGTCCCTTCTTTAAAAACCCAATTAGTGAACTAGTTTGAACTTCCTTCCTTTTGTTGATTACTTTCATGTTTCTCTGGCAAAATACACCCAACATAAAATTGACCATTTGTCTTCATCTGTTTATGCTGCTATAACAAAATACTGTAGGCAGGGTTATTTTATAAAGAACAGAACTTAATTCTCTCTCAGTTCTGGAGGCTGCAAAGTCCAAGTTCAAGGCACTGGAAGGCTGAACTTGGTGAGGGCTGCTCTTCCTGTCCAGGACAGGGCACTGTGCTGTGTTACCTGGACAGATGTAGGCAGAGCATGCTGTGAACTCACATGACAGAAGGCAGAAGGACAAGCTAACCCAACACCACCTGAATCCTCTCTTATTTTCTACATGTTCTTCTCAAGATGGAGCATGTCTATTAGTATATATTTGTGATACCTGCATTCATTTTTGGGAATTGGTATATATAAATATTGCATCTTGATCATTTTTGCTGTCTTTCCCTGACCCCCCCTTTCCCATCTACCTGCTTCCCCAGGTCCCATCCCCATCTCCACAGAGTCTACCTTCCTGTCTCCTACCATCGCTCCTTCACTTTGCTCTTTAAATTGTTTATATTTTGGGTTTCTATATAAGAGAAACCAGGGGATATTTAATCTTCTTTGTCTGATTTATTTCACTTAGCATTATGGTTCAAGATCTATCCATTTTCCTACAAATGACTCAAATTTACCCTTCTTTATGGCTGAATAGTACTCCATTGTGTATATATTGCCACATTTTCTTTATTCTGTTAATGGGCCTATAGGCTGCTTCCAAGATTTACACATTGTGGGTTGTGTTGCTTTAAACACAAGTATGCATGTACCAGTGTAATATGATTTTAAGTCTTTCAGAAAGATACCCAGAAGAGGTATAGCTGGGTCAAATGGAATTTCTAGTTTTAGTTTTTTTTTTTTTTTTTTTTTTGCTACTGGGAATCGAACTCAGGACCTTGCGTTTGCCAAGCAGGCGCTTGTGACACTGAGTTATATCCCTGGCCCTATTTTTAGTTTTTTAAGGTATCTCTGATTTCTATAGTGGTTGTACTAGTTTACCTTCCCACCAACACTGTAGAAGTCTGAACCCTTTTTTATAAAGCCTTAATTTCATTCATAAAGGAGGAGCCTTGTGAGCTTGTCTCTTAATACTGTTACATTGGCCATTAAGTTTCAACGGCTGAATTTTGGAGGGAATACCTTCAAGCACCATTTTAACCGTTTTCAAGTGTATAGTTCAGTGTCAGTAAGTACGTTCACATTATTGTGAGTCAACCCTATTCATCTCTAGTACTTTTTCATCATGCTAAACTGTAACCCTGTACTCTTTACACAATAAATCCTCTTTCTCCCTCTTCCAGCCTCTAGCAACCATATTCTACTTCCTGTCTTTATGAATTTGACTATTCTAGGTGCTTCATATTAATTCATATAGTATTTGTGACTAGCTCATTTTGCTTAGCATAAGATCTTTAAGATTCATCTGTGTTGCAGCATGTACCAGAATTTCCTTCTTCTTTAAGACTGAATAATATTCCTTGTATCTACCATATTTTGCTTATCCATTCATCCATCACTGAACACTCGGCTTGCTTCTGTTGTTCAGCTATTGTGAGTAATGCTGCTATGCTCGTGGGTGTTCATATTTTGAGTCCTGCTCTTACTTCTTTTGTTTCTTTGTTTGCTTTTTGTTGGAAACGGGAATCAAACGCAGGACCTCATGCTTGCCAGGCAGTCACCTTGCCACTGAGCTATATCCCCAGCCCCTATTACTCCTTTTGGCCATATACTCAGAAGTGGAATTCCTAAATAATATGGTAATTCTTAAGTTTAATTTTTTGAAAGGGGCTGTACTGTTTTCCTTTCAATTACTTCTAAAATGGGGTTGTACCTTATATTTGCACAGTTCTGGGTCACTTTAAAGGCTCATAGTTACTATTGAGAAATGATTTCCATTTCTTTGTCACTTTTACCCAGAACCCAGATACTGGATTGAGGGTTTCCTGGGTCTTATTTGTGTGTGTGAAGATTGTTTTGGAAGGATGATTTGGAACTTTTGATTGAAATCATCAGATCTGTTTCCAAAATTCTAACAGAAGGGCTAGGGCCAAGAACAATGATGGAGAAAACCCCAGTGGACCTGCTTAAAAGACAGGGGATAGGGGTGAAGTAAAAGGAGGAGACAAAGGTGGTTCTAGAATGACGATATTGGGAAGATGGGCTCAGTTTTGCAGAAGAATGGTGTTGGGGTCTTGAAGATGAGTGTGGGACAAGGGAAAGAAGCCACTGGGCCTGTAACTTGGTAAGCAGGCAGCACCTCTCAAGCTGCCGTAGACATAGGGTGGAAGTGGGGGACAGGGTTGGCCTGAGCAAGAGGGGGTGCTCATGTGGCAACAAAGGGGCTCAATGCCCCAAGTGTGCTTGGTTCTGTTTTAACGCGTATGCAGTGTTATTGATGTGGACAGAGTTCAGGTTTAAGAGCGTCCCCCGCATTACATATCCCCACCAGCCACTCCCTCGTCTCCTCCTCTGTCCATAGACACCTCCACTTCTGCTAGACCAGTTACTCCACCCGTCCGTACGGCCCAGGATTGCGCGCGCGTGTGTGTGTGTGCGTGCGTGTGTGTGTGCGTGTGTGTGAGACCGTGTGTGGTAGGACGCTGAGGGGTGGGGAAGTGGAGATGCTGCACTCATATCCAGGCGTATAAACCTACGCAGCAAGAGGCGCATCTCCTGTGACTAACAGTGAATTCAGCGACAGGTCTTGCCCAAGTTCCATGTTTTATCACGGGGTTTTCATTTATTTTTGTAAAGTCAAGCCATTTTTGCAGAGTGGAAAATTGTCTCTTGGTGCTCATTCCCCACTATTTAGCTTGAGGTTTTCGGGTGGAATCCACATGGTGGTGACAGCGGGGTAACCCCCAGAAGTGCCCTTTGGAGATAACAGCTCTCGGGGCTCCACCACCCACGCAGCGGGGAACAATTTCCCTACTGTGTGGGTGTTTTGTTTTGTTTTGTTTTTTTCTTTTTCTCTAAGATTGAAAAGTTTATCTGTTCTTCCTGCCTGACCGAGGCAGCAGCCTGAAGAGGACCCCTCCCTCCTGGTGGGTACCCTAGGGCAGGAATGAAAGGGGAAACAGGCCCAGAAGTGGGCATCTCACCTTTAGCTCTCGCTTCTCTGCCACCAGAAAGACCACATGAACCAGCAGTGTGGAATTTCTGCACGTGCCACGTATGCGCACGTTTCTAAGAAAAGCTCATGAGAGCAGAGGATGAGATCAGTGAACTAGCCACAAAAGAATGATTTTATTTGTGTTTCACTGGTTGTCTTTCTTTAAGGAACAAGAAAGGAAGTAAATTTTCCATTTGGTTCTGTTATAGTTAAATGGGAGTCTACAGGAGTGTGCTTTTTAGAAAGAACCTAAAAACATTTCTTTCCTTTAACTTTTCTTTTATTGATTTTTCATAGACCCTAAGAAAGGCCAAATTCAGTATCCATTGAGGCCATGCCTAAAACTAATATTGGAGGTGCTAACTCCTTAAAAGCTATTGTGTCCCCCAAAGACTATAGGGGGAAGGGAGAATTGGGGACCCTGAACATGATTAGTCCCAGAGGAGTGGGAAAGTATCTGTGCACAGTTTGGCAACCCCTGGCCTGGGTTGTTGCAGCATCCCTTACAATGAACATGCAGACCTGTGATTATATGGTCATTTCAAGACTGTTCTTGTTTTTGTGTTGAATGAGCCCAGATGGCCTAGCAAGAAGTGAAGGGATCGTGTGCTTTTGTGATCTGACTTAGATTAGAAGCAGAGTTTGAAGTTTGCTGATGAATCAGAAAGCTTATTGAATGGACGGGCAGCATCATGAAACAAATGGAATTGTCATTCTGAAATATAAAAGCAAGGAAAAGACAAGAAACAGGGTGATCGGGCCTGTTGGATTTTGACTTCAAGTGTTGGCAAATACCTAACAACTCCCATTTGGAGCTGGTTTGATCTTGTGGAATCAGCTGGAGGAGACTGTTGTTCTCCAAATTTTGTAAAAATAAACAAAAATGCCTTTCTGCCCTTTTTTCCCCTTCCAGGGAATAGTTGTTTCTGTCACTAGGGCTTTCTGGCCAACTGTTCCATCTGTCTCTTTTTCAAACTTCACAGTGAGACTCTGACCAGATTTATGCAGAGTTGCCAAGAAATTATTTGGCTGCAGTAGTATAATCTTTAAAGCAAAGCTATCTTTTGGAAGATTGGATTTTTTAGATAACCTTTACACAAAGGGCAGACTATAAATATTTATGGAGTGTCTAAGTCCTTTGGTTTTACTTAGGAAATCCTTGAGAGCTGGAGGTCGTGTTGTTGGCCTCTCATGGCCGAGCTGGGCATGGAGTTGTGGATGTGCCTGGAAAGTTGTAGATGCTCTTCAGAGTCCAGGGGAGTACAGAAGTAGATGGATGTGTCTTCCTGTCCCTTCTTATCCCCTGTCATCTCTTGTCTCCTATCAGGTTGGTGGCCTTATACTCTAGATTCCTTCTATTCAGATCATATGGCCATTTCTCAATCCTGCTCATTATGTACCTGTCATTATGCCCTCAGGATTGTCTCCAGGGGGCTTCTCTGCCTGCCAACAAGAAGATCTTTCTCAGAGATGGAATGTTCATGCCTTTCTATGCAAAAGCCTCCGCAAGCTTCCATGCCTGGAGAACAGAATTCTAACCCTTAGCATTGAATTCAAGAGCTCATCCCTAACCAGCACTGAACTTTCTGACTCCTCTACCCCTTGACCTTGCTGTTTCCTTTGAAAAATTAACTTCTCTCCACTTTTCTGCATCAGTGAACTCCTTCTCGCTCTCCAGTTGCTCCTGGATGTCACCTCCTTTTTGAAGATTTATCAAGGAACCACTTTCTTTTCTGTTTCTAGATCTCAGGGTACTTCTCAGGTCAGATCCCGACTCTATGTCTTTTTTCTATCTCAGGCAGCAGGGTGGGAAGGGTGAACTGAATTCCTGTACCTCCACGTGGGCCCATCCATGTTAGCATGTGACCTGGAACTAAGGCCATTTTGTAGAACTGTGGCGTCTGTGTAGGTGGGTCTGGAAGGAGATAGTCTTTCTTTTGTAATATCCCCCTGCAAAAATGACCCCTTCTTTCCAAAAGACCGAGGTACTCAAATCAAATTGCTGCACAGATTAAACACAACTCAAAATAAAATCCCAGTAGTCTTTTTTTTTTTTGGTGGGTACCAGGGGTCAAACTCAGGACCTCGTGTGCCAGCAGGCACCCGTGCCGCTGAGTGATATCACCGGCCCTTTTTTCGTATGTGGGTATCGAGAGTCGAACTCAGGATCTCGCGCTTGCCAGGCAGGCACTTATGCCGCTGAGCCATCTCACCGGCCCCAGTAGTCTTTTGTATAGAAATCGACAAGCTAATGCAAAACTTTACTTGTAAAGCAAAAGAATTAGACCAGCCAAAGCAATTTTGAAAAAGAATAGAGTTAGAAGACATACAGGGCCTCATTTTAAGACTTAGTATGAAGCTGTAGTAATCAGGTTAGTGTAGTATTGGTGAAAGGACAGACATATAGGTCAATGGGACATTCATATATATGTATTACTACATATACATTACCATAATTTATATATTACCACATATCTCCCAGCATGTACAACAATGAACACATATTGATCATGAACCTAAATGTAAAACCTAAAACTGCAAACCTTCAAAAAAATAAGAGAAAATAATTGTGATCTTGGGCAAGACAGTTTTCTTCACACACTGAAAGCATGAACTATAACGGAAGTTGGTGGAGATGGATTTTATCAGAATTTAAAACATCTGCCCTTTGAAAAGCACTGCTAAGTAATGAAAAGTCAAGCCACAAACTGGAAGAAAATATTTTCACGGCACATATCTGATAAAGAGTTGTATCCAGAACATGCATAGTGCTCTTGCAACTCTTAAAAAGAAAATACAATAACCCAACTTCATAAATGGGCAAAAATGCTTGAGCTGTTACTTCATCAAACAAGATGTACAGGTGGCAAATAAAAAATGAAGAGTTGCCCAACATCATTAGTCATTAAGGAAATGCAAATTAAGACCATTACACATACTGTGTATTAGAATGGTTTTTAAAAACCCGATATCTGCACCCCCTGCAAAGCCCCACGAAACAACTCTGAAAATCACAACCAACCAATGCTGACAATATGATGTGCTGATGAGGATGGGGAGTAATTGTAGCTCTGGTGGGAAGGCAAAATGACATGGCCATTTTGGGAAAACATTGTGGTAGTTTTCCTTTTTCTTTCTCTTTCTTTTCTTCTTTCTCTTTCTTTCTTTCTTTCTTTCTTTCTTTCTTTCTTTCTTTCTTTCTTTCTTTCTTTCTTTCTTTCTTTCTTTCTTTTTTCCTTCTCTCTCTCTCTTCCTCTCTGTCTCTCTCCTTCAATACAGTAATGGGGATTGAACTCAGGGCCATTGAACTCAGGGCCTTTTCACTGAGCTACTCCCTCAGCCCTTCTTATTTATTTATTTTTTGAGACAGGATCTCACTAAGTCGCTAAGTTGCCCAGGATGGGCTCTAACTTTTGATTTTCTTGCCCAAGCCTCCCAGAATGCTGGGATTACAGATATGTGCCCCCACACCCAGTTTTTGGTAGTTTCTTAGGATGTGATTCAATGAGTCCACTTCAGGTACTTATACACAAGAAAAGCAAAGACATTCATCCGCACAAAGACTTATATGCAAATGTTCATATCACTTCTATTCCAGATAGCCTCAAACTGAAAACAACCCCAAAGGTCCTTCATCTGGAAGCAGACATTCATGCAATACCCATCAGTGATAAAACACCGTACCCAGTGAAAGAAGCCAGACCTGACAGTGCGTATACTGTGTGATTCCATTTGTATGACATTCCGGGAAGGGAAAACTACACGGAAAGAAATGGAGCCATAGCTGCCAAGGGAGGCTGGAGGGGTAGACTAGAAATCAGCCTGAGGAATTTTGGGGGTGATAGACATTCTAAATCTTGATTGTGATGGTTCCACTACCTGTTACTTGAGTTTTACCATCATTAAATTAATATGTTAGTAAACTTGAATTAGAGAGTGCTAAAGTAAAGGAGTCCCTGCATCTCTTTTTGTGGTGTGAATTCCTTGTACAAGGCCATGTTCCCAGGGCTTCTGTGTACCGTCAAAGGAGGCTTTTCTTCTGGAATTCTGTTGTGTTTTCCTTGCCCTGGGGCAGGCCTCGAGTTCATGTTTTCCTCACTTTATCATTTCCAGTGAAGGCAAGCTGTGGGGTGAGCAGCCATGCTCTGCCTTGCTCACTGTCTTTCTAAATCTTTCCATGTAAGCAAGGGTGCAGTCAGGTCTTTTGTCAGCCAGGATATCCCAGCAGAATGGGCTTGATAAGGGCCCTTCCTGGGGGGCTCAGCCCCCAGCGAATGGATTTGACCTTGTCCTTTACCCACAAGGCTGCTGCCAGGCAGGATCATATGAGGGTCTGGCAGAGCTAGCTCTCTGGTCAGGGTCCCCTGATCCCTGGAGAGTGCTGGGTCAGAGTGCCAAGCTTGGCTTCCTTCCTTCTATGGAGTGGGCACAGATGCCTGAGGTCACATTCTGGAAGGTGCTGCCCCTCTCATCCATCTGGAAAATTCATCTATGGCTGACCTCTCCCCAGAGACCCAGGGAATGGGGTGCAGCTGTTTCCAGTTCTCACCAGTGAGAAAGCAGCTCCATTTTCTGCCCCAGCGAAGCGGCAGGTGTCACCCCAACACCCACTTTGTTGACTGCTGCTGAGTGCAGGCAGGGGGCAGGGCAGGGGGTACCCAGCATGGGGAGAGGGAGATGAGCCTGGACAAAGCTCAGCAGCATGGTTATTGTCATTCTGCCCCAGCACTGGAGGCTGCCAGAGCCAGCTTCACCCGGCCAGTGTGCCTGACAGCCCAGCTGCATGATGGAGCACAGCATGAAACTACAGGAGGGCTAGGCTAGGCCCTGCTGTTCCTTTCTGTGTATTCCCTTGAGTGTTACCACATTGCCCCGGCCCAGCGGGTGGTGTGACAGTGACCCTGCAGTTGGTGGGAGAGGTCACCAAGGTCCTGCTTATGCTTCTGCTCAACAGGTTGATGTGTTGACAATCTGGACCCCAGGCTAGTATTTTATGGTCTTACCTGCAAACCTGGCTTTGGGTTCTAGACTCTGCCCTGAAGGTCCCTTTTTCAAATTTTAAGATATAGTTAAAATAGCAAGACAGAATTTGTAGGCTCTGTTAAACTAGCCACAGAAAGTTCTAGATTGGCTCCTTCCAGTCTGGTGAAGATGCCTTATTTATAGGCAATGTTTGCTGTACAAGTCACATGTTGGCCTCGCCTGGGGCTCTAATGTCCTACAAATCAAGAATGTTTGACAGCCTTTAGATTACATGAAAGCCTGGACCTCTGTGGGTGCTGGGACATCTTCTGAAAGGGGCAGCCCCCACAATACCTGCTGTGGTCCCAGTGCAAAAGGAGTCCTGCTGAGGCAGCTCTTTTTATTTTTCCTGAGATGTCTTATCACTTAGATTTTGCTTCCTGTTGAGGTTGGTAGAGTCTCAAGTGCCAGGTAGAGAAGTGCATAGGTTCGTTTACATTCCCCGGCCTTTCACATGCCTGCTCGTGCCAGTGTCTTCTTCCTCTGCTACCCGAGGCTGTCCCAGCCCTCCTTAGAGGCTGTGGTGGGGGCAGATGGTGAGTGGGTGCTTGGAGGGGAGGAAAAGCCCCATGTATGTGCTCCCATGTTGGCTTCTGTAGGTTTTCCCAGCATTCCCCTTTTGGAGAACAAGTGCCCCCTCATCCACATTCCATCTTTGTGAGCAAGCGCTGGATGCAGGATGCTGGGCCTTGAACACATGGTATCTCTTCTGGTTATTTATTTATGTTTCTCCCAGACCATTTGGGGCAGTTTTGTCCCCAAAAGATGTTTGGTGATAATTTTGGTTGTCTTAACTTGGGCGAGGTTACTACTGGCATCTAAAAGGTAGAGGGCCAGAGATGCTCTTAACCATCGTACAATGCATGGGACAACGAAGTCTTATCTGGCTTACCGTGTGAACAGAGCCCTGCACTGAAGATGCCCTACGCCAAGAGCTCCCGAAGGTCAGTGCGGTATGTGTTCTTCTTTTGATCTTCAGAGCTTGGGAGCAAACACACACACACACACACACACACACACACACACACACACACACACAAAATGCTCAGTCACCAAGACTGAATCAAATCTGTTGTTTAGAAGCTCATATGCTGTGTTGGTTTCTGTGATGATAAAACATTCTCCGACATTCCCTGAAAATGTTTTTGTTCCACTCTCTTTGTTGGCTTTTTTTAAGCATAGGGATTCAATCAGTTTTAATTACTCATGCCAATGGATTGCGAAGAATGGTAGCCCCTCCAAAATGTTACATCACCAGAATCCATTTATGATTGTCTATGCAATGATACAGAAATAGAAATCAGCAATAGCACTCATGGTCCTCCTCTGGAGCCAGCCCTCCCTGCTCCCTGGTTGGGCTTTCATTGGAGGCTCATTGGAGGGTCTTGTCCTGTTGATAATGTGTAAGATGTGATAGGTTATTGGAAGGTAATTGATTATTTTACTTTGATTATTCTATTATCATTGTCCTTCTCTCCCTTTTTTTTTGTGGGTACTGGGGGGTCGACTTCAGGACCTTGCGCGCCAATGGCACCCGTGCCGCTGAGCGATATCACTGCCCCCTTTTCCGTATGTGGGATCCAGGAGTCGAACTTGAGCCCTCACGCTTGCAAGGCAGGCGCTTACGCCGCTGAGCCATCTCACTGGCCCCTTCTCTCCCTTTTTAATCTTCTTTTTTTTTTTTTTTTGAGACAGGGTCCTGCTATGTAGTTCAGATTGGTCCTAAACTCACTATGTAGCCTAGGCTGGCCTCGAACTTGTGGTATCCTCCTGCCTCAGCCTCCCAAGTGCTGGGATTCAGGCATGCACCACCATGCCAAGCTATCCCCTTTTAATCTTAAAAAGGATAATGAAACAAACTCCTGGATATGTTTGTTTTCTTTAAAAATTCTAATTGAATATAGATTAATGTGTTCATTCAACCACCATTATTGAGTACTTACCATGTACTAGATAAAGGCAAAACACACCATGCCCGTGTCTGGCAAGTTGTAACCTAACCCAAAGTATACTCTTTCAATAAGTAACTGAGTTTCAGCCAATCATGATAGCTGAGCATCCAGCCAATCAGAGTCTGAAAGCTGCCCAGATATAACCACATAAAGCAAATGCTTACAACAGCCAATCAGGGTCTTTCTGTAGGTCACTTCCTTTTCTCTGGCTATCATTGCAGCTTGCCCAAGTGGCAGGATGGAGTATTCCAAACCACTTTTTGGTCCAGACTGCTGCTCAATTCATGAATTGTTACTCTGCTCAAATAAACTCTGCTAAATTTAATCTGTTTAAGGCTTTCCTCTTAACAGTACAGATTCCACACTCCTGCTTTTGGCTTTTTGTGATCATGCAAGTAGAGTCCCATTGCATCCTTGTGAGAGCAGTTCTACCCAGATGGACTTGGGATTGGAACTCAGGCCTCTGACTCCTAACAGGCGGAATGTTTCCATAGCATGTGTTCTGGCCTACCCAGAGTGCTAGTGTAGTTCTCTGTGGCTCGGAGCTGTGATTAAGCCCCATCCTCCAAGGAGGGGTGCTTGTCTGCAGCCAGCAGGGGCATTAAGTGATGTTCGTAGAGCATCTGAGCTGGAAGGACAGTCAATGCTGATGGAAAATTTCCTTCTACTAAACTAAACTTTTATAAGCAGCAACTGAGTAGGTTTGTGGAGGAGAGTTAAGGAGACTTAAAATTGGTGGGACGACATGGCAGAGTCCACCGAAGGCAACTACCAGGCAAAGCTCTGGAAAACTCAGCACCTGTGGAGGTACAGCCTTTCCTCAGTGATCCCAGAAGGACGAGGCTTTTCTGAGTCTTCATTTCCTCCCCTGTCCCTCTGGTGTGGGGTCAAGCATTCAGAGATCACTGCTCTGCTCGGTGTGTCCCTGGAATATGTCACATTGACAGCCGGGAATTGGGGCCTTGCTGAGGAAATTAGCAACCTGTGCTCCAAGAAATTCTCTCCACTCAGCTAATTGAGTGACCTTCATGGGATCTGTTTTGCTTGAAAAGAAACCTTCCAGAATCTTCTTTTTAGTCACGTGTCTTCTGTGAGAAGTTAGGGAAAAAAAGGAAATATGGTCCTAAAGAAGGGACTTCAACTGTTACTTTTATATTTGTTTCTTTAAAAAATTATGTATATGAAAGCAAGTGTAGAAGAAAAAAGCAATAATCCTTCCATTTGCTAACAGTTTCCCTTACCTTACAATGGTCTTGAAGTAGAAGAAGCTACTGTGTGCAATACTTTAAACAACAAGCTGCTTAAATGTGTCCTCATTTAACTGTCACAGCCCCTAAGATGGATGTTACTAATTCTGCTTTGGAGACAAGGGCATCAATGTTCAGAGGTTGAGGAATTTGTCCAAGGCCACACCAGTACTTAATAAAGACCAGACTCTTTCCATGGTACTAGAAATCACTTGGCACCTGGCATTGCTGTGAATATGAGATACCGCTTGAGAAAATGCTCCAAACAAATAAAAAAGCAAATTGACAAGAAAAGATACAAGGATATACCTGATTGTTTGCCAAGGAAATAAAATATAAAATATGGGACATGAAATAAAAGACAGAAGATTATTTTCAAAGAGGTATATAACGTAAATCTCAATTCTTGCATGGAATTACAATAGAGGCAACTTTATTAAGACTCTGGTGGTGGTGCTGAGACTATGTAATAATTTTTGGGTGGGGTCGGGGTCTTCATTCATTACTTCATTTGTTTCACAGTTATTTTGTGTTAGGACGGAGGCCTTTAGCTTTGAGAAACAGGAAGCCCTGGTTCCACTATAGTAAACAGTAAGTAGATTGCTTCCTTACTGAGTGATTCCTGAAGTAAGGCAGGTTGGGTGGTTATTCTGTGGCTCAGTGCCATCATCACGGACCAGCGTTGTTTTGATCTTTCCTCTCTGCAACCCTTGGCATGACAGTTTTGTCTTTGCCTGACTCCCTCATGGTCACATAATGGCCGTGAAGTTTTTTCTGCCACATGAAGATGTAATAAGGTTTAGTAAAAGAGGAGAACCCATCTGTTCCTATATGTCACTTTTTAGCAGCATGGAAGCTTTTTTCCAAGAACCCTTTGAGAGTCTCCCTCTCATTTTCCATTGGCCAGAAAAACCCATCTGTCCATTATTAAAGCCATTGCTGGCAAGAGGAGCTGGGCTGACTATGGTTGGGTCAGTGAGCGCGGTGGATCCATGGTAAGGGTGGGTTACATGAACAAAATCAGAATTCTGTTACCAAGCAGGAAGGGAGGAGGAGTCGGGCCAACAGCTGCAAATGCTGCTACATATTTTAAAAATACTTTCATTATGGAAAAATCTCAAACGCAACGGAAATAACAGCGGGTTCCCAATTACTTATCTCCCAGTTTCTATAATTTATCAACATTTTGACAACTTCATTCATCTCTATTCTCCTCTTCATCTCCTGTTGGAGTATTTTAAAACCCATCCCAGATATATAGTATGTCATTTTAAAATGTGCTCTTTGCATCTGTTGACTACATCCTATATGCCTGGTGGCAACTCGAAAGGAGAGAGCTGTTTCAGGGGCAAGAAATTAGTGACGACAGACCTGGCATTAACAAATATTTGCTATCAAAGACAAAATTTTGAGGAAAAAGAAAGGAAAATGCAATATCTGGGAAATAGGGTTTTCTCTAAAGTTTTTGGTCTGGCTGCATCTGGAGTCCCGGGGATGCTGGGGGACAGGTGTCCTGGGAAGTTTGAGTGGGGAGTGAGGGATCCTCCCTGTCCCTTTGACAGACACGGGAGGTGAGGGGAAGTTCAGTATCATGTTTGCCATTTCCACTCTCAGGCTGATGAGGCAGATGCTTTCTAAGAGTGGATTTTGGTTTGGCAACACCTGTTTCTGCGTGTTAATAGATTTCTGGGGTAAGATAGAGCTGGGTGATGTCACCTGCAGGTGTGCAAGCCTGTGGTAGCGGTCTGCTGCTTAGCATTTGTTTCACAAGGCATTGCTAGCCACATCTGTCCTCAGCTGTGAGGGTCTAAGCACCAGCAGGCTGAAGAGAGAGATGTTTTTAACCAGAACAGAAAGTCAGATGTAACAAGTTGCCTGTGGGCTGGGTTACAAACACATGTACTTTCCCTATGGCTTTAGCTGATTTCATTTAGTTATGGAACAAAATACAAATGTTATTTCTTTAAAATATCACTGTGGCAGCCAGAGTATATTTCCATGCACCCTTTTCTGAGTTTCTTAAGCTACCTGTTTTATTACACATTTAAAGGCCTCTCTTTCTCCATGCATCTGAAACAGGAAGTTTGCCTTCTTATTTTCCTTTGGTTTTAAAACATTTCATGCTTTGAAGAGAGTTCACTTGGTTTATGTGGGGTGGCACCTTTGTTTATAACTTAAAAAATTCACCATTTCTCTAAATGCACCTCTCTATTTCTATATGACAATTAAAGGTCAAATTGCAAAGCTGAATCAGTGGGAACTCTGTGTTCAGGATACATTCAACCTAACCTGATTTTATCTGCCTGCGCTTTGTGAAATGTTTGTGTTTGCACAGTGAGTTTAAAAACAGAAATCTTTTGCATAACTATATTTGAGAAATCTTTGCAAAAAAAAAAAAAGAAAAGGAGAGAAAGAGAATGGGGTGCTGACATGAAGCAATGGCATTTGACTGCACTTGTGTGGCCTGTGTGGCCTGTGTGTCTTGTGCAGCGGTTGTACCATTTCTTAGCGCAGCTTTCTAGAATGTGTACGCTGTGGTTAGGTGTCCTTTGTTTCACGTGCTATGCATGTTGGTGCGATGTGGGAACCCATCCGACCCCAATACATTTTATTTGACACGCACAGCTGGGTCACTGGAGGATAGTCCAGGCCATTAAAAAGAATGCAAAAGAAAACACAGACAATCCATTCATCAGGACACTATGAAAGGGAGACTTATGGGGCAGGAGCACACCTGGAGGAAGGAGAGGAGGAAAACCAAGCGGGCGCCCAGGGAGGAGGGTGGAGCAAACACAGCTGCCGTTGACTGCACTGCATGGCAAAGGGCTTTACCGATGGTGAAAACTGATTCCACGTCCAACTTGTGGAATCTTATTTTAGGGCACTCTGCAATCAGCAGGGTGAAATGGCAGATGTGAGGTTTTACCCACTGAGGGGCCCATGCTTACTAAGTGCTTGGCATCCTGGGGTACCCCAGATTAAGGGGTGTGATGCTCCCCTTCACCTGGGAGTGGCTCCTAAGGTTCCTGACCTTACACTTGAACTGCCCAGGCTTCCCTCAGTCTCACCAGAGAGGGAGGAGAGGAGGCAGCGAGTGGAGCCCTTGGGAAGCCCATCCTCGTCTTCCCTCAGCCACAAGAACACTCCGGAACCCCAGCCCAGCTCACATAGCTGCCTGCCCCCACCCTGTCTTTCCTTTCCTGCTTCCTTTTTGTGATTTTGCAGCACTTGTTTCACACCTTGTCACTGACCCGGTACATCTTTCCATTTGTGTGTACATATGGGGTTGCCTTCTGAAAAGCCATTTTACAATCCTGTGTAAAGATCTAGGGAAAGGTCCCTGGCCACCTCAGCTTGAGTAAGAGGCGGAGGCACCCGTGCATCATCTTGGACCTTTTCAGAGTGGCTGCTCTGAGCCTGACCTGGGCTGAGACGTGCTCACTGTCTCCAGTTTGCTCACTGGCTTTTTGGAGACCAGTGGGCCTCACTGTAATGGATCTTGGTGCAGAAGGTGGAATGCCGGGCCTACCTAACAACCCTCCTCTGTGGTTAGAACTCTATCCAGGTCTGCAGTGCATAGACCTGGAGCTCTGGGGAGAGGGAGGCAGACTTGGGGATCACAGCTGGGTGTTTCTGTGTAAGCCAAGCACTTCACAGAAACCTGGTGAAGAGCACCCAGGAAATAGCAGCAGGCTTATCTGCATCTCGGGGAACCACAGATGGAGTTGGTTGATTAAAATGAACCCCTTTTATCCACAGGCTCCCCTCTCCTCCCAGGTGGGAGTCTTGCTGGAAGTGAGTGTAAATATTGAGACAAAGGCGACAGTAAATCCCACAGGGGCTTCCAGGAATAATGTACCTTTTTGGTTTTTGTAAAAAATGGTTTTGTTTCAGTATTGACTTTTGCAAAATGTTCCTGCCTGCCAAACCAAACCCAGTTCCAGGTTCATCAGGCATTTTCAGAAAACTTTTACTCTCTTTTTGGTTGCTTCTAAAGCTCACTGGAAATTCTCCAGCATAGTCAAAACACAAAAATCAAAATCGAAACAAACAAACAAACAAACAAAAAACCCTTGACAAATATGTCTTGACAAAACTGACTTACAAACAATCATCACAAAAAATTGGAAACCAACTGGAAATACATGTGGCTTTTCCCATAAGGGCCAAAATACAAGGTGCCCATTTGGCTAGCTGAACTCTGGGAAAGACCAGAATGGGGATTCTTCCTGGCTACTTTCAGGGCAATATTTTCCTGTTCCCCTCATTTCCCCGTCAAGTATGTGCTACTTGACCTGGAACGGAGAAACTCAAAATCTAACCCCAGCCACGTTATTAAATGGTAAACTTTTAAATTCACACACAGCAGTTGATGGGAATTTCAAAACACGGGGTTAAGTTCTGCTCTTTCAAAGATGGAACAAAAGCTCTCTGTCTTTTGGAGGTCACTAATCCGGTGTTTGCACCTTATTGTCACTACGTAATGTCTGAAAAACTTGGAATTATTTCCAATTAGTGGGTTTCAGTGGATCTTGCTTTCTGAGCCGTTGACCCCTGGTGTTTGTTTAGCAGGATTTTCTCACCGGTCTTCACCTTGCTGAGCATTGTTTGGCTGTCAGGGCGTCTGAACAGCTCTGGGTGACCCTTGCAGAAACGTCCGTATGGTGAGACTGGGGGAGCTGTTGTGAATTTTGTGATGACAGATGGCAGAGCATAAAAGGCACCTCCGTGGGCTTTGTGAAAGGGGATTTGCGCTCTCAGAAGCCTTCTTTCTCCTCTGGGAGGCTCTTCTGTGACTGCTGTCAGAGCTGCACCAGTGCCCATCTAGCACGGGGAGGCCTCCAAGACCCAGCACCCTCACACACCTACTGCCACACACTTCGTTGCTCCAGGTCCCCATGGCCAGGCATCAGAAAGCCCTAAAGGACTGGTGAGATAGCTCAGCGGCATAAGCGCCTGCCTGGCAAGTGCGAGGTCCTGAGTTCGGTTTCCAGGACCCACATAAAGAAAAAAAAAAAAAAAAAAAAAGACAGCCGTAAGGTCTCAGCCGCCTGTGATGTTGGAAAAGTAGGTGCTTCTCTATGAGCCCGGTGCCTCGGAGCCCTGGCGTTTGATTTGATAAGAATTTCACCTGATTTGTGGAACTCAGTGGGCCAGAGTTACCAAGAAGGAGTGCAAAAAAAGGCCTTTTTGGTCTTGCTTCTGAAGCAGGCATTTGTAATGAGCTGTCTTCCAGGCTCTGGCTGAGCCTTAGAAGTTGGTGGTAAGGTACTCTGTGTATGTTGGGCAGAAGCCCAGGAGGAATTAAAAAAGGACTAGCTGAGCACTGAATTTGACACAAACTACAAAATCCTGTGTGGGCCCCCAGAGAGTCGCCCTTGGACGCTCTTTGTAACATGGCCCCAGCACCCTGTTGGTGATTCTCTTTATGACCAAGTGAGACTCTGAAGGTTCCCATGAAAGAGGAGTCCACTCTGAACAGGCTGTGGCTGGCCGGGAAGGGCAAGTGGATACGGTTGCCAATATTTATACATTAGTAGAAATCCTGCATTTCTGAGCAGTCCAGCAGGGCCAGCAGTATCCTGGCCCCTATTCCACAAAGCAGCCACCAGCTGGAGCCCTGTAGCAGTTGCCACCTCCAATGGGGTCACATAAGTTTTTGCTTATTTTTTTTTTAAAACTTTTCTCATATCTACCTTACTGTACTCATTTTCCTGCTTAATCTTAGCAGGTGGCTGAGTTTGAACATTCTGATTTGAGCCAGGCATGGCGGGGCACACCTGTAATCCCAACACGCTGAGAGGCTAAGGCAGCAGAATCACAAATAAAACCCAAGCAGGGCAATTTAGTGAGACCCTGTCACAAAATAAAAAAATAAAAAAAGGCTGGGGTATCGCTCAGTTGCAAAGGCCCTGGATTCAATCCCCAGTACTGGAAAAAGAAAAAGTCTGATTGATTTTAATTCCCTCAGAGGACCTGAAATACAAATATATAACAAGCCCATTAGAACTCATCCTAATAAAATAATCCAAGATGCAGAAAACATTTCATGCCAGAAAATGTTTCTCTCTGTTGTTCATAGTATACAAAATTGAAAACAACACCACAATGGGAGCAAGTTCACTGAATTTTGATGTGGTTCTATAATGGGATATTATATGGCCATAGAAGTATTGTTCAAGCAGAGTTTTTAATAACATGAAAAGTTGCTCATGATATAATATTGGGTTTAAAAGAAAAAAGCTTGAAATCAATTTGTAGTACAATCCAGCTGTCTTCCAAAATGTAAAAGCAATCTGCTTTTTGTAAGACTGGAAGGACATTTGCCAAAATATTAACAGTGGTTGCTTCTTTGGTAATGAAATTATGCAAGATTATTTCCTCTTTGTTTTATTCCAGGTTTTCCTTATTTTCGACAGTGATTGTGCATAGCTTTTATGCATAGCTTTTATGCACAGTCAGAAAAAAAAAGAAACATTAAAAAATAAAGAAGATACAGAAGCCTTGAAGTCGGTATAAGAAGATTTTTCCCTGTATCTCCTAGCTGTTTGGCATCAGGGCAGGTCCCAAAGCCAAGTTCCCTGATCCGGGGATGGATGGGTTTGGTCCATTCCCAGGGATAGGCTGCCCACAGCTGTGCACCTGGGGTTCATGGCCCCCAGGGGTCCAACTCAGAATCCATGTGCTTTATGTGGGTGTATTAATGGGAGCTCCTTCATTTCACCTTCAATTCCAGTGGCATGAGCAATCTTTAAAAGCCAGGCAGCTGTGGCCTCTGAGTAGATATTAGAGTTAATTCAGGCATTATTCTGTGCTATGTTTGTTTTATGACTTGTGAGTGTATTTCCTCGGGGTGCACCTTGGATAGATCATCTCCCATTTCTGCTATTCCTTTTCTGTTTCTTCTCTCATGAGGACAAATAAAAGCCATTCAAATCCCTTCACTGGAGCAGAGCAGTGACATGAGCTCCCATGGGTCCCTGGGTATAACCCTTAACTTTGCACCCAAAATGGTGGACATTTTCTCAAGTGCCTTAAGGCCCAAGGACCTGAGGCTTCCTAAGTCCTGTCACTAACTTCTCTGCACACTGCTGTCAATCTGTACTTTCTTAGACACTCCCCACAGGTCTAGATGGGAAGGGGTGCCATTCCTGACTTTGCATCAGGCATTTGGGGCGGGTCTGATGGGAGACACCCTCAGTAATGGCTTTCATGCTGCCCAAGTAGGAGGCAGCCCAGAAAGCTCAGAACTAAACACAAGAGCATCTCCACTTCCAAAGGCAAACCCAAGTTCAACAACCTCGTGGGAATATGAAGCTGTTCACTCTTCTACAGCAAGAATTCAACTGTCCAGTGATCCAGAGGGCCAAGGTACACCCAGAAGGTTCCATCCCTGTGGACAGACACATCCTTGTGGAAAACTGTCTTCCAGACTTGCTGAGTTAAGCACATCTCAGTTAAGGGACTGTAAGGCTCTGTCACCCACTCAGGATGACCTTTCCAAGGAGACCAAATGCGGCTCACATTCGTGGAAACGCTCCCAAGCCGAGAGCATTGCCAATATTTGCCCCCAGCATTCAGCCTTGCCTGTGTTTGGGGGCTGTATAGAGTTAACCAGGTCTTCCTGGACTATCCTACAACCTAATCCTTGGCCCTGTGGCCTGGAGAACAAGCTGGCTCGCGCCACTGGAGCTTTGGGGTCAGGGAATCTGCCACTTTCATCCTCAGCAGCCTCGTGTCCAAGTTCCTGAGCTGCTGTCTTAGCTGAGCCCCGTGGCCAACACGTCTCGCTCTAGTCGGGCACTTGTTGGCTCAAGGCTAGCAAGTGGGTGGGTGTGCAGGTGGGGACCCAGGGTCAGTCAGAGGACATGAGCTGGCCAGGCAAGCAGCTGCCTTCCTGCTCTGCAGACAGATGGTTTTGTTTCTTACATATTTCTGTGGCGTGCATGTTTTCTATATTTCCATGTATCTGAAAAGTCTTAAAGTCAGGACCTTCAGGAGAATGTCTGGTTGCTGTGAAAATGAATACAAACTGGGAACATGGGAGTCAATGTTCCAAAAGTCTAAATTTGCCAGTTATAGAACTGGAATTACATGTTTCCACTGTAAATGCTGAAGGAGGGGATGGGGTACAGTTGCCCCAGTCCCTGTCATCCAGCTGGTGGGAGTGGAAGGGAGTGCGTGGTTTTGTGGGTGAGTGAGGTCAGGCTGGAGCTTGCCCTGAGGGCTTTCCTTGCAGATCTGCTGCCCAGACCCTTTCGTTTTTACTTAACGTTAACTTTGCATTTCTCAATTGTTGAACTATGACCTGATTTCACATTTTGAAACTAAACGAGTGGCTCCAGTCTGTGAAGAAAAGGATGTTTCAGAGGACTGATGACTCACCTTTCGTTTTGAGCCCAGTGAGAAAGAGCCAACCTAGGAGGCGTTAAAGGGATGTTTGTGATATTTCAAGATAGCTATGTCTATTTTCAAATTTATATTCACAAGTGATGCGGGGAGCATGTTCTTCTTATAAACCTCCAAGTCCTCCTTGCCCCCAGCTGCTTTTCCCAGAGATCAGCATTTCTATCAATTTAAAGTGTATCTTTCCATATATTTTGTATGCACTTATAGGTCTATGTACAGAAAGAGAAATATGTATTTTTATTTATGCATGTGTATATTTTGCATGTAAATAATAGTATAATTTATATAATGTTCTAAGTTTGTTATATTCCACAGTGTATCTTAGGGAGTATTCTACATTGTTAAAGACCTGTTTTACTTTTTTCCCTCCAATATATGTTTTTTTATTAGAGCATATTAATTTTACAAAATATTAAGTTTCATAAGATTAGCTTTACTTTTGACTGTTGATGAAGTGTATTTGGTGGCAGGTTTATTTAACCCCTCCCTTCTGGATAGATAGAAAATGACTTTGTTACTCCCACAGACATTTTCTGGCCTTGAAAGATGAATGGAGTTTTGCTAATTCCAGAAGGCAAGGGACGGGGGTTCCCAGGCCAGGGTCAGCGGGTCAGGCAGAAGAAGATTTGTGGCTGGAGAGTAAAACCCAGAGAGGGAGGCCAGGGAAGCAGGCAGGAGTGAATGCAGGAGCGGCCCGCAGAGTGGGGAGTGGGGAATTTGTCTTTAGCAGGTGTCAGTAAACCAGGGACAGGAGCATTGACTTATTATTGGAGGAAGGGACCGGGGGGTGGGGTCTGGAGCAGAAGAGCATGGATGCTGGAGTGCTGTATGGAATGGAGTTCTTTGCGCATCTGTCTGTGTTCATCTGTCTGTCCATCCATCAGTCTGTCCGTCCATCCACCCACCCACCCATCCATCCATCCATGCATCCATGGGCATTTCCAGAGAACTTGCTCTTTCCCAGACTCTAGAATTCAGTGACTAAGAAGATGTGGCTCCCGATGGCTGGGGGCCTGTGGATAAGGATAAGGATTTCTTTTGAGTCCCAGAGTGTCAAAAGAGTCTTTTGTGTTTCAGAAATTTGAGGTGAACTTTAAATACCCTTTGGTGTATAGCCAAAACTCAACATAAAAAGTACTCAAACGTTTCAACTCTTGATATGAATGCAGTGGAACTGATTTACTTACCCTCGTGTGTGTTTTCTGTTGACTACATCTACGTGTAAAGAATTTCATGTAGCCAGCTGGGAAAAGGTAGTTAAGCTTCCAAAGTGCCTGAAGCATAAATACATTGATAGCCACACCATACAGGGAGTTTCTGGATGAAACGTATTTTAGAAGTTTGAATTTTGCTGGTTGCTCTGTTTGGCTTTGTCATTTTTTCTCATTCCTCTGGGGACTGTCCATGGTACAGATGAGGGTGATTCCTCGGATGTGGAGAGAGCAGCCTTCCATACAGGGCCACACGAATCCTCAAAGGACCCTCACTCACTCTGTGTTTTCCCATCGTGGTCAGCTAACTTGGTTTTTGTTTTCCATTTTCGTCTCTAGTACACATCTTACTCATTTGTCTCACCATCACTCTGGTAGAGTCTCTTAGCTTGCTAGCAGATAGGCAGGGCTGGTGGTGCTATGCTTCCCAAAGTAATCCCTTTGGAAAAAAAAAAGATCCCATAGTCATGGAGGTGACGTCGTAACTTTGATGACATTTACTGGCTGTTCAACATTGCCCAGGCACCACGCTGAGCACTTTATCTATATGGTTTACTTTCATCATTGCAGCGACCCTGGCAGTAGGTACTGTTTGCCCCACTTTGTAGCTAAGGTGACCGAAGCACAGAGAGGGTAGGCCACTTGACTGAAATCACACAGCCAAGTCATGGAGAACATCCTCCCCCTATGCTATTGCCACCTTTTCCCTCAACCTGGAACCTAATGACTTGGTGAATACTCAGCATCTCAAGCCTCACCCTGAGCGATAGCCATGTGTTGGAAAACTGTAAACTCTGGTTGTTGTTGGCATTATTCAAGACGTGAGCTGAACCAGACATTCAGACTATGTGTTGAAAGTTGGGAAACTGCATTTCTGTGTTCTGAGAGCTCGTAGGCCTTGCTGAGAGAATACCTTTGTTTTTTACTCAGCTTTCTCTTCTGGAGGTCACTGGAGTAGACCAGGATTTTTTCACCTCCGCACACAGTGAATGTGTGTGAATAAGCTCTGTGCTCTGGTGGCTTTGGTCCTGCTCCCCACTCTGGAAGGCCCAGTGTCCCAGGGCACGAGCAAGGATCACCTGAATTCCTGCGTGGCTCACCAGCTGGGCCAAGCTGGTGTTGGGACTGAGTGATTTGTGTTGCGCAGGAGTCCACTTCAAACAGGGCTCCACAGTGGGCTTTGCAGGGGAGAAGCTTCCTCGTCAGCCAAAAGCTACAGTAGGAGTGGTGAAATTAAATGACTTCCTAAATAATCATCACCTATGTAAATCAAAGTACACTTTGGTCTGTTATCATATCCCATAAATGTGCCTGGGTGCATTTTTAACTAATTTAGAGGGCCTTTGAAAAAACCACCTGACTTCAGGTGCAAAGTTCAGATGTACCAAAAGAGACAGGAGTCGGCATCCCAGGCTGCTAGCTGCTCTGTGGCAAGGTGACTCACGCTGAGCCTGGGCCTGGGTGTCCTGGGCATAGCCCACCTCGTGGTGCCTCTTGCGGGGGAGTATTTAACTCAAGAGAACCCAGCTTCTATGCTAAGAATGAGGTAGGTTGTGGGGAGATGGATGGACAGGAAACCTTCTATGTACCTTCTTACTGGTCCCCCCATGGGTTCAAACTAGCCCTTGGCCTCCTTTTGCCCAAGAGGAAGACAGTCCTAGGAGAAATGCAAAGAAACCAAGATTGTCTGAGCCAATAATTTACAGTGATGTAGCATAAGTTCAAGGGTAATTTTTTTTTTTTTTTTTGTGGGTACCGGGGGACGACCTCAGGACCTCGCATGCCAGCAGGCGCCCGTGCCGCTGAGCGATATCACCGGCCCCTTTTTTCGTATGTGGGATCCGGGAGTCGAACTCGGACCCTCGCGCTGCCAGGCAGATGCGTAGGCCGCTGAGCCATCTCACCGGCCCGTTCAAGGGTAATTTTGATTGTGGGCTTCTTTGGTCTTACTTTTGAAACTACCCAACAGCACCTAAACCCCCACTCCTCACTCCCCTGTACTCCGGCATAATGTGCAAATCTATTGAAATAGTCAGTGAAGTGGAATGCTTGCTGCATGCCAGGTACGGGGCACATGCTTTACACAAATAATGAACGCGCATTGAATGACTTGGATGTTAAAATCTTTCATTTATTTTGCATAAATTAAAAGGCTTATTTTGTGCGCAGAGCTGGTCGTTGATGGGCTCCCTTAGTCCACGGGCGTGGGATGGCACACTGTGGCTCTCAGCCTTCAGTGGCTGCTATCATCACCCTCTGCGGGGTCCTGGTCTTCTCTGTTATCTGAGGGAGGTCAGAGCCCCTGTAAACACTGTGCTGGCCTGGGTGATCCTCCTGGGCCATATCCATCAGTGACAAAGAGGTGAAGTGACTGCACAATGATTCAAGCACTTGGTGCTCATGAAGACCGTGGTTTCTCCTGGTCTCCTGGGAAGCAGTGGGAGGAGAAGCCCTGTAGGGCTCACCAAGTCAGCTCGCTACGTGACGGGTGGGGTTTTGGGTCCAATGAGGTCATAGCAGTGGCTCAGAGGCCAGAGAGAGGTCAGGCTTGCATAGTAGAGACCCTAGGTCCTCTTCCTAAATTACTGCAAGCTGGAAAACCCTGAGCCACTGTGTCCTGCTGACCCTCTGCCACCTTGTGCCACTACTGTGGGCCCCTTGATGTCCTCCTGGCTACAGGAGACATCTTCCCCCAACTGGGGCAGGTGGAGCCCCTTTCTGCGTAATCCAGACAGCAGCATCCCTCCCTGGCTTCCCTCAGTCACTGGAAGGGGCTGAACTTCTCATTGAAGGCCTGGTTGGGGACCTTCAGGCAACCTCAGGCAGGTGGCTTGGAAAATGTGTGCTGAGTGTTCTGGTCCCACGGGACCTTTCAGAAAACTCAGTTAAGTTCTGAACAGCCCATTTACAGTCACAGGGGCAGGGAGAGAGATGTCAGAGGAGAAGCTCTTTTCCCGTGTCGGGAGGAAAACCAGGGCAGTTCCCATGATTTCCTGGGCTGAGTGTCCCCATGGGATGTTTTTCTAAGTTCTAGCTGCCATGTGTCTAGGGTTCAGTAGCCACACAGGACAGAGCCCACCTGTTGGGCAGGACAGAACATTTCCACCCTTGCAGAAGTTTCTTTAGACAACGCTGCACTGGTTTACTGTTGTAGGGCAAGGCTAATGGAGCCCCATTTCCCTCCTTTGCAAGGGAATCCCCAAACCTGATTTTTTTAAAAAGGATAATCTTCTAATTCTTAACTACTGGTAGCAAAGTCAATGTTAAACAGTCGAGGTGTGGGCTGAGCAGAACACAGCTGTGGCCTGAATTTCAGAGTCAGGGAGGGGAGAGCCAGACATTAATCTGGGTTCTAACAAACCTTCCTGGTGGTTCTTATGTGGCATAGTTTAAAAAAAAAAAAAATCGGACCAAACTGCTTAGTTTGCCTGCAGTTGTGCCAGAAATCAGGGCTAGAACTCAGGCCTTCTGGCTTGTAGCCATTGTCATCCTCATGGTCAAGATCAAATCTTCAGATGTCCACCCTGCAGACATCTGGGCACCATCCACCCACACCTGGGCTTGAAGCAGTGGAACAGGTACCTGCTAGCTGTCACCTGCCATTTATTGATGGCTCGGGAATTTTGTCAGGTATGATACTCTCCGTCTCCTTTGTAATTCCTACCTCATATCAACTCCCTATCTCAGAATGCAGGATTTCTCCTTAACCTTTGGGAAATAGTGGGGGAGGAGCAGCTCATAGGGTTTGCTAAGTCTGCTTGTCCTGTGACAGGTGGGGTTTGGGTTGAAAGAGATCCTGGCAGTGGGGCAGGGGCCAGAGAAAGGTCAGGTCCTAGCAGGAGGGATCCCAGATCCCCTCCTAAATCACTCCATTGCTGGAAATTCTGTTAGTTGCCACATGGGATCCGTTTCATTCTAATAACAAAGCCCTTATTAGGGTTCAAAATTTGAAAATAACATTATTTACATGTTGGAGAAAAATTGAAAAAAAAAGTACCAAGCAGTACTGTTTCAGTGGATATTATCTGAAACATTTTGCATTTCTAGAGGGAGACATCAATTACCTGTTGGGAAACCCCTTTCTATGTGCTTGGCCACCAGGGTGACCCTGGGGAGGTGGCTTTGTTTGGGGGAGGTCTCCAGTGGCTGTCACTGTGAAGGAGGCACCCTGTTTTGAGATGAGGAATATTTGGGAACAGGACTGCTTCACTCTGTAGATTTTGCTGATATTCTGCTTCCAGGAGAGATGTAAGCCACAATACAGAAAAATAAACTGTGTGTCCCAGCCTCACAGAGAGGTAGCAACTATGAGGCTTGCACAATGGAGCACTGAAAATTGAAAGAGTTAAAATGCTGCTCATCTAAGGGGACTGCGAATTCAATTTGTCAAACCCTGGCCTTCATCTTGCCAGCTGATAATGTGATTCCAGAGGAATCTCCGAGATCAGTACGTGGAGGAGAGCAAGGAGTTTTAGGTCATTGTCACTACAAAGATGAAGGTCAGCTTCAAAGTTAAGATCGGTGGTATGAAGATGAAGATCAAGAAAGGAAGCAGCCCTGCCTTACAGAGGCCAGGACCAGCAGGCTCCACTAAACTTGGAGTCACAGACTGGAGCCCTGCCTCACACTGAGACCTCTCCACACCTTCCCCAGCTCCAGGCATTGTTTTTGGAGACCACTGTCACAGTGACTGGGAAACAAAGGGACACTTGACACTCCCCTGTGTGCCTGTGTCCCTCTCGCTCACTCTTCTGTGCAGAGGTGGCTGGACACACTCCTCCTATACACTTGCTCCTCTTCTCCCCACTTCTGTCAAGACTACAGCCTGATGTTTCAGTTACCTACTGCTGTGTAACAAACCATCCTGAAGTTTTGTGTATAAAAGCTGTAACCATTGTTATTGCTCAGAAACCATGCTCCAGGAATTTGGAAATGTCACCAGGGTTACTCATATAGCCGATCGAGTCTTGATTGAGCCTAAACATCTGAGCTGATGGTCATCTTCCAGGGCCTTCTCTAGTGGCCTCCAACCACTCTAGTCATCAAGGCAGGACTTCCTGGCAGCGTGGCCTCTGGGCTGCAAAAGGAAGACAGTAGGAACTCCTGGGCCTTCTGAGGGACAGGCCTGGACCAGCACAGCATCATTTGTTCTGTGTCCCCTTGGTCAAGCAAGGCAGATTCCATAGGAGAAGACATAGGCCATCTCTTGATAGGTAGGGTACCAGGAATTTGCGGCTGTTTTGAATTTGCAATTCGGGATGACACCTGGGGCTGCTCAAGGTGAGTGCAGATGGGTGGGAGGTGCCCAGCTAGCACTTCCTCACAGGCCAGGTGTCTCCATCCTGTGGGTCTCCCCACTCCACAGTGCTGGCCAGAGGATAACCGTGCTAGCTCCAGATCACACTGATGACAGGGTGGCCTCTCACACATCCCCAGGTCCAAAGAGAGCCACGTGTTACTGCCCATTTGCTCCTAGCTCCAGGAGGCTGTGGGGAGTGGCCCAGTTCCCTTGCTTTAAGGCCTAACCAGAGGCCTGCATTTCAGTTCTTAGAATCATGGTGGCTGTTGTGATGCTTTTGTTATCCTGGATTTTGGCAACCCTTGGGGGAGAGGGGGTGGAGGAAGAGGGTACTTGCTAATGAGTTCCTAAGCCATCTGCAGGGTGATACATTGTTCCTTGCTCATTTCCACCAAATGTCTCCAAGGAGAGAAGGGAATGATGTCCCACGGGACTGGGGGAACAGTACCAGGTTGCCCAATTGTGATAAAAATATATTTTACTTTTATATTAAAGTATGGTGTAGCATTCC
This sequence comes from Erethizon dorsatum, assembly GCA_028451465.1. Taxonomy (NCBI): domain Eukaryota; kingdom Metazoa; phylum Chordata; class Mammalia; order Rodentia; family Erethizontidae; genus Erethizon; species Erethizon dorsatum. Next base: position 10,110,096 of record CM051824.1, read on the forward strand.
AGTTTGATTTTTCTGCTTCTTTTTTTTTTTTTTTAAATAGAAAATGCATGTGTTATGAGCCACCTTGAGTCTCTCTGGTGCCCTTGGCAGATGTGCAGGCTCCTCGGGTGCACACATGGTCACACACAAACCCCAGGCTGCCTTGAGTCCTCACACAGGGTGGCAAAGCTGGGGAGGTGCTTGTGCATACCAGGCTCACTGGAGGTGGCATCTTCCCTAGGCCATGACTGTGACTACAAGGACCTTTGGGTGGTCTGGAGGTGATGGGCACCCAGGCAGACCAAGGTGCCAGGGAATCCAATGCAGGCCCAGGACAGACTCAGTGAATGCTGGCACCAGAGGGTGTGGACACAGCTTGGACACAGGCATGAACTCACACTCAGCTCTGAGAGAGCAGTGTTGCAGGTTGGGGTCCACAGGATGCTTGCCGTGAGCCCCAGGTGGTGGGACAGTCATTGAGACCATTCTTAGAAGATTCTCTAAGTATTATCTTATTTGTGTCTTTCAACAGTCCTGCAGCAGAGGTACTAGAATTATCTCCATGTCTCTTCAGTGTACACGGTTTGCGAATGGTGGGTGAGTGCATGGCCAGAAGTGACCCAGGTGCTCCCTCAACTGTGGCCCACCCCCGCCTGTCTCCAGAACAAATCAAGTAGGGCCAGCGAAGACTGTGAGCTCCTCTGCTCCGCCGTCCATTGCCCTGGCTCCTGCTGTGGAAGAGAGTGAAGGGATACTTTTTGGGACAGGAGAGGAGAGGCGCAGGCCTCCCTGTAGGTTCTGTTCCAATGCATTGTCTGCATCTGTCCAATAGGCCAGTTTTATAAAGAGGAAGACTCTCCAGGAAAACACCTGGGCCATCCCAAAATTTAGGGTGTCCCTGAGGAAGGTCATGCAGAGGTTCTGGAACTGGGAGAAAAATAACCCCACACCAGAGCAAAAGGAGTGGGCGACGCTTATATGAGCAGATGGGCTGCTTGCCTTGGGAGAGAGGGCTGCAGGAGGGAGATCTTCTCACCACCCCCACCCCCGCTGCCACCTGTGGGGCGCTTCAGGGCAGCAGGAGGCGGTGGGAGCAAAGACTCTGAGGGGTGAGGGGGCTGCCCCACAGCAGGACGGTGGGCATGACATTTGTGTGCACCTCATTGCTAGGCCTTTGGCAAGATGAGAGCTCTCTTTGTTCTGTGGCTTCAGGCTCTCTGAAAAATGCCTCTTTCCCAGCCCCAGCCACAGCCCCTGGTGTCCCTCCAAATAGCACCTGGTGTCTCTCATTCAGGGCTGAGGCACTGGGGGGCGCAACAGGGCAGCTGAATGGAGATGGTGGTGTCGCCCCTGGGGAGAGGAATGAGCAGGGAAATCGGACCTTGAGCAAATCCATCGCTGACTGCATTGGAAAGTGAGGAGGAAAGAAGGTTAACATTTCCAGGTGTGATTGTGGATCTCCTAGGCTGGCGTGAGGTGGGGAGGTTGTAAACCTAATAATGATGCTACTGAAGTGTGGTTCCCACTCGTGTGGGTGTTGTGATGGTTTCACAAGTCGGAGCAGGACTGAGCTCATGGAGGAGGCCCTGGGGGCTGTGTTGTGATATCTTGGAATTGTTGGTTTTATTATTTGCATCATTGTCCGAAAGGTGATCCCCTGGCATGGGAGCCAGAGTCTGCCCTTTATGAAACAGGTGCTTCAAGTCACAGAGCCCTGAGCGGGGAGGTGACTGAGGTCTCTCTTGTGTTCTCTGGGAACAGGATTCTCACCAGCTTCATCCCCTTGTCCTGCTGTCAGCAGGTTTGTAGGCTGTAGGCAGGCACAGCAACTCTAATCTGAAATTCTACCACCCGTCTGCCAAGCTGGGCACTCCGTAGTCTAACAGAGGCCCTGAGCTGGGACTGGGTCTGCACCCTGGTTGCAAGGCACTGGGTGAGAGAGCAAGGTCTGTTTCCCACTGGGGTTCTTCAGTGAGGATGCGAGCTCACTCTCACAGGGACAGAAAAGGCCACGAATGCATAAATGCAGTGGATTGGAACTGTCACCCTTGGGAGGATTTTTCTTAACTCTTGACATGGGAAGGCCCACAAGAGCATTAATTCAGGATTCTGTGAGCCATGGCACATTTCTGCTTTCATAACTAAGTATATTCTTAGGCAAAGAAGAACGTAGCTTTGATGAACAGGTCACCACCAGCCACACAATTATGAGAATCTCCTTTTATGCCTTTGGTATGAAAGATCCTTGAGATGTGGGACAGGTTGGGTGTGGAGCTCCAAGAGTTGTGACCTGACAGGTTCCGGCTGTGCATGTGGGTGTGGACTTTGTGTGTGTGTGTGTGTCCCTGTGGGTGTGAAAGTGTGGTTTCTCGCTGAAATTCTCTAGGGCCTCTCCTCTGGAACCCGCTTCCTTCGCCATCCCTCCTATATCCTTCCAAAGAAAAACTTGCTTTTCCCGGCAGTCCAGAGAGAATTACATTCTACAGTGGGCTGAGCTCTGCCAGGGCTGGTGGACGCACCCAGCCAGGCGTGGGGCCAGGCAGGATTCCCTTCTGCTTGTGGTGCTCTGTGGTTCAGCGCAGGTCACCTGCACTCCCTGTGCCTTGGATTCCTCATGGTGATGTGTGTGTAATAAACTCCACCTGCATGTACCTAACCTGGGCCCATACAAGATGTTCCTAAACTCTACAGAGGATGAGGAGATTAGAACAGGAAATAGGCGAGTTGCTGGCTGGAGGACAAGCAAGGAAGAAAGGGCAGAAATGCTTCTGGGGCAAACTGGCAGAAACCTGTTCTGCTAGAGTCCTCGAAGGAAAAGCAGGGAGCCGGGCACACTTCTGCTTTCAAGGGGACTGGACTCATCGTCGTGTCCACTCCTCTGTCCACAGACTTCAGCATACTTTAAAAGATGTCCCTTACAAAGTCCTTAGTGTCACACATGTCCTTTGTGATGCTTGGCACTTTTCAATGGGCTCCGTGGGGGCCTCTACAGCCACAAGCTCTGGACGAGTCATGGTGGTTCAACTTCTGGTCTCCCTTGGTGATGACACAGTCATTTAATACAGTGGCACAAACAAGTCAGAATCAGTGAAATGACTTTTAAAAGTATTTTTTGAACTATGTATTCAACCTTTCAATAATTTTTGAAAACCTACTATCTGCTATTTTAACCCTGTTCTAGACACTGGGATACAACTGGTGAACAAAACTAATGAAAAGCTGGCCCTTGTGGAGCAGAAATTCTGGTGGAAGGGACAGATTAAAAAAAAAAAAAAGTAAAGCACAAATTATATTGGTCATATTTAGACTGGGACTGGGAGTCCGGAGCTTTTTATTTGTTACTGTCCCTGTGTTCCGGACACCCCTCTACCTGATGGCAGTGACCACCCTGGGCTATTTGTTGACACAGAACAGAACTCAGGAGCTACTCAGTGGTGAAGACAGGTGTGTGAAAGAAAAAGGATCGGGTGAGTTTGTTGTGTGCTGCAGAGGACTCTCCTGGCCTGGGCCTGGCCTGCAGCGGCAGTGTGGCCGTCTCCCCATTCCTGCTTTCCCCATGGCGTCAGAGAGGTCAAACAAGCAGAGGGTCAAACTGGCTTGCAAGAACTTGTCCCAGGCCTCTGCCTCATGGTCAGTGCCCAGGCTGCCTCCGTGTGCCTCTGCTCTGCAGCCAGCAGGGCATCTCTACATACCTTGCCAGCTGCCCTTGGCTCCTCAGCAGGCCCAGGATGGCTAGAGTGAGAGCAGGCTTCTGTTGGGGGTCTGTGTGCTCCTTTTCTAGGTGTTTCTAGAAAGATCTATGACTTCTGTCCTATTCAGGTCAGTTTAATAAGAAATCACCTCTCTGTAGCATCTGCACAGATCGTTTTTTTTTGGGTTGTTGTTTTTTAAACATGATAGAGGTAGCTGAAAACAGACAGAACTTAACCCTTTGAACATAACCACGAGCTTGGCAAAGCTCAAAAATGCACAGGATTTCCTTTTCCTGCAGACACACGCTGCTTGGGTCACCACAAAGAGTGCCACTTTATCTCGTTCACAAATGTCAGACCCTCTACCGGCACTGATGCTGCACATTACACGGGTGAAACATTGGAGGCCAGAAAAGCCAAATGGGACAAGATGGTCTCTGCGATGCAGAAGACGGGGGTGGGGGGACTCTGTGCTTGGGCCTCCCTTCCCTTTGGGGTCTCACCCACTGATGATGATAGCTTTGCACCTAAAACCTGTGACACTTCCCTGGAGAGCATGGTGTTCTCTAGCTGTGCATCAGGCCTTCTCGCACCAAGCACTGCCCAAAGTTGAGAAGGTTGGGTATGAGAAAGTCAAGAAACTGCTACCTAGACTGGAAAATTCTGTGGGTTACTTCTTGAAGTTTTAAGCAAAGCTCATTCTGAACATGTCACCAATCTCAGGTCAAAATTTAAAACACTCCTCATACTTTCTGAAAATTGCAAGCCTTTCCAGAATTTCTGCTTTAAATAAAACAGTGACGAACTTAAGTTTTATACTTAGGTTTATCTTGGAATTTAAAATATTGATACCAAGATCTTCTTTGTAATCATACTTCATGCTGAAGAGGAAGAAGAGCAGGAAAAAAAAATTCACATGTCCTTTTCACAGACTGGGAAAACAAATACAAAGCAGAGGAAGTGATTCCTTTCCAGGTACTTCCTAGTTCCGGGGTGGCAAACTTTTTCTGCAAAGGGCCAGATGGAAAATATTTTAGGATTTGAAGCCTGGAGGTTTCTATCACAATTACTCAACTCTGCTATTGTAACTCAGGAGAAGCCATAGATGATTTGCTAATAAATAGGTATGGCTGGCTTCAATAAAATAACATTTATATGCATAGGCAACCAGCTTACAGGTTCTACCAACATGAGAGCTAATTCCTAGACCTTGTGAGCACCTACACATAAATGGTAGAACACATTCTCAAAGGTGTTTGTGCTTTGGAAACAGACTCGTACTTGGGTAAAAAGCATATAAGATACTGCAAGTAGCTCTTCCAGGAGGCAGGGAATGCCTAAAATTGCCAGATAAAAATGTAAAAAACAAAACAAAACAAAAAAACTCCTTTAAAAATGCTTTTACTAAGCTGACAGATGAAGTGAGGTGCAGTGGTAAGAAAACATTCCTCCAGGGATGTAGATGTAAACTGAAGCTGATGGTGTCCTGGGGTTACACGCTAATCCCAGGGGGTCCCCAGTTTCCAGTTTTGCCAGACCACGTGCTTGTGTGTGCATATAAAACTCAGGGCTAACACAAGGTGGGGACTTGGATTGAAAATTGGCTGTAAAGCTGGGGCCTGGCAGGATGACACACTCAGTGAAAAGTAGAACCAGAAAAAATGATGGGAACAATAAAAAAAATTTCTCTGTCTTGACTCTGGATTTGATGGAAGTTCTAGCAAACCTAAAAGGAGTCTGGGAATAGATTCTGTGTGTTCCAGAATTCCAAAGCTGAAAATTTAAGTTATCCTGAATTGAGAATAGCCCCATCCTTGGGAACCAGTCTAAAATATTTTCTAGGGAAAGCGTAGATTTCCCAAGATAATTTTAAAAAGAACATGAGCTTACAATGTAACCTATCTAGAACATAAGTAACTCATAATGAACGGGTCAGCAGAAATAATAAACAATGATATCAGACCTGCAAAGACTGTAGATCTTACTAGATGCAGAAAATAAAATATGCTTAATATATTTAACTAAGCAAATGAAGTTATCAAAAGAATGACCAAGGAAGAAGAGGCTATCAGAAATGACAAGAACATGAAAAATAACAATGAAAACTTTTACAAATAAGCATACAATAATTAAAAGTAAAACTCAAAAGACATATTAAATAGATTAGAAATAACTAAAGAGAAACAGTAAATGAGAACTTCTATCTGAAGAAATTATGCATAAAACATTACATGGAGACAGAGATGGAAAATATATGAGAGTGGTTAGGAAGCAGATAGGAGTCAAGTTTTAACATAGGTTTAATTGGTATTCTAGAAATAGTAAATACAGAAAAATGAGCAAAGGAAATACCGCCTTAGATTGCTTCAGAATTGATGACGGACACAAATTCCGAGCAAGAAGTCCAGTCAGACTCAGGGAATGAATAAGAGTGCCATATCCAACCCCCCTGTATTAAACTGAAGAACAGAGTCCCAGAGCGATGGGTTTCCTATCACAGGTTCCTCAATCAACACACTTCAAGCCGGAAGTCCATGGAATGGTGTCTTTGAAATGTACAGGGAAAAATAACTTAACCTGGACTTCCTTACTTAGAGAAACTCTCTTTTGAGAAAGAAACATGAAGACACTCGGAGTGAAACTGAGAATATCTATTTACCAACAATCTCTGCCTCCCAGAAAGCAAAAATGTATTCTCTAGGACTAGGGGAAATCGTCCCAGAATAAGAGGATGTGTTGCAGGAAGAAATAAAAAGAGAAACTGGTCAGCAAGTGAACAGATTTACACTCCGCTGAGTGTTAAAAACAGTCACAACAGTGGCTGATTTGTGGGAAGACAGAACTCAAACACTGTGCACCAGTGGGAGGTGGGTTTTTAGGGCCAGCTTCATCGAGGCATACTTGACATATAATAAACCACGTGGGTGGTAGAGCGTTCATCGGTAAGTTTTGACATGTGTGTATATTCATGGATGCATTGCCACAGTGAAGATAATGAGCATGTGCATGACCCCCATAAGACTTTTTATGCCCTTCTGTAATCCCTTTCTCTCACCCTATTATTCTCCTATCCCCAGGCAACTACTAATCTGCTTTCTGTAAGTGTGTGTACTCTGCATTTTCTGGGGTTTTGTATAAATAGAATCATCAGTAAATACTCTTTGCCATCTAGCTTCTCTCATTCAGCATAAGTATTTTGAGATCCATGTATATATCTCTAGTTTATTCTTTATTATTGTGGAGTCATATTCCATTTTGCATGGATATACCACTGCTTTTTAAAACTCCATGTATCCGTTGCTGGGCACTGATCATTTTCTAGTTGGGAACTATTACAAATAAAGCTATGATGAACCTTTTGTCTTTTTAAATGGTCCTCTGCTATCTGTTGTCACAGATAGATAAGAAGAGTAGAATGACTAGATCATATAGTAGCATATGCTTCATGTATAAGAAACTGCCACACTGTTTTCTAAAGAGGTTTACAGCATTCCTTTCCCAACAGTGGTGTAGAGGAGTTCACGGTGCACCACATCCTCACTGATCCTTGCAACGCTGTCTTTTTAATTTTGTCTATTCCAGTAGCATGTAGTGTTATTCTTTGTGCGTTTCATTGCTTTTCCCTAATGACAAATTGTGTTGAGCATCTTTGCATGCACTTGTTTGCCGTCCATCTATTTATTTATTTATATTTAGCAAATTGTTTAAATCTTTCACCCATCTAAACAAACTGGCTTGCCCCCTTGTTGGTGAGTTTTGAGAGCTCTTGATATATTCTGAATGCAAATCATTTACCAGGTATTTCTTTTATAAAGACTTTCTCTCAGTGTGTGGCTTATCTTTTTGTTCTCTTAACAGTGTTTTTCAAAGAACAGAAGTTCTCAGTTTTCATGAAGTCCGATGCATTGATTTTTTTCTTTTTTGGGGGTCAAACTTTAGGTGTTATATCTAAGATGTCACTTTCTAACCCAAGATTGTAAATATTTTGTATTTCCCCCCAGCATTTTATAGCTCTTTCGTGCCTCTGTACCTTTGCACATGCAGTCCCTGTTCTTGAATGCTGTGCTGTCACAGCCCATATGACATCCCCTCTAATACCCTGTTGCCTTTCCTGACCCTGTGTAACTAAGGTAACCCACTCCAGCCTTCCATCCCATTGTAATATTGTACCTTTTTGTGTTTTACAGTGGTTTCCCTCTGCATCTTATCTGTTTGTTACCGTGCACATCGTCTTCCTTCGCAGAGACTTTGGTCCTCTCCACTGTCTCCTCAGCTCTAGGAAGTGCGTGGCACACAGAAGCCTTGCAAAGAATACTGTTGATGCATAAGCCATTGAATGGTAAATCTTGTATCTTTCTCCAATGAGGCAAAGGGTAGAAAAACTTATCTGAAAGCTTTCATATCTCAATTCTGGCCCGTGTTAAATGTTTCTCTGCTAATGGGCCTCTGCATTTTTATTTCTTTGAGGAGGACACTCTTATCCCTGGAGACCCCCGCCTCTGAACTCTACCTTTTGGCTGGACCTTGATGTTGTCCTGTCAGATAGGGGAGTGAAGTTACTCATCAGCTGGGTCTAACTTAGCAGTGTTCTGGTGTGGTCCTGAACAGGTCAAGATTCCAGCAAACCTTTTTCTATTAAAAATTTCAACTTTAATAATATTTACTTAAGGTCCAAGCTACCATATTCTTCTCTCAGATTTCATCCCAGTTCATGGAAGACTTCTGACCTGGCATTCTCCCCATCTATGAGGAAGGGTAGGGCAATTGCCCAATGCTGGTCCTTCTAAGGAAGTGATGTAGATCATTTACAATCTGTAATCATTGAGAAGCAGGTAGAAAATCCCTGCCTGCACCTGCCAAAAATGTGAGACCTTGTCCAAGACAACCTGCTGGAGTCCCACTGACTGAACATATAGGATTGAGGTGAAAGTGACCATTGTCATCGCAACCCAGCCTTTCCACAATGTGTGCCCAGAAGGCTAAAAATATACTCTGCAATAAAATGAGTCTTGGAAGACTCTTGCTGAAATATATTCCTCTGCTGCAGTGATCAGAGCTGACAGTATGTTGTTAACTGTACCTTAGGACTCTCATGAAGGTAACCAGAGTATGCAGTGCATCCCAAAATTATTTAAAAACTGTATTTGTTGAGTGTCTTCCGGTGAGGAGCTCCTTCAGACTGTCTGGGCTTCACTGACTTGGGTTTAGAGGATCACTAAGAAAAGTGATTCAGAGTAGCTGCTTTTACCATTCTTTCTATAAGGAATTAGACTTTAGAGCTGATTGTTTCTGATTGCTATCCCAGTCTGTGATGCTTTGTAAGACCACCTCATTGGCATACAGCAAATATTCACTGTTTGGTTCTCAAGACCAGAGATCAAATCTGGCCTATGGCCTGTTTTTACAAATAAAGATTTGCTGGAACACAGCTATACCCATTGTTTGTGCTGCTTTCCTACCATGGCAGAGCTGAGCAGCTGTGGCAGAAATTATGTGATCCACAAAGCCAAATGTATTAACTGATTCTTTAAAGAGAAAAAAAGTGCCCCAAACCCTGCTGTAACCATAAGATGGATCTGGAATCGGAACCCAAATTATCTCACGTCTCCAAAGCTGAGGGTATAGCGATCGTGCCAGGAGAGAGCACAGGTGTATTGGGGAACAGCTGAATCTCTTTCTTAGCAAAGATATTGGGGGCCAGCTCTCAAGAAGAAGAGACAAAGGGTCACCTGGGGCACAGGGAGTGAACGGCACACTTCCCCGTTTCCTGTAGTTTTCCTTAAGGGTATTTTGTGTTTATGGTTGAGTCATACCTCAAGTTTGATTTTAATAGTTTTATTATAATTATTTCAATAACTTCCTGATTTTCAATATTTATCAAAATAGTCAATTCTACTCCCTTTGTACCAGAAATCTGTCTTATAGAAATGTGCCTAAAAATATACTCTGTTCTTTGTACAAGAGGAAGATGTATATTAAAAGGTAGCATTATTTATCATCGAAACACACTACAAACACTTAAATATCTATGGTGCATGATAGAAAAATATGGTGAATACTTGCATTTTTAAAAATTATTACAGACAAAAAAATCCTTTACAAAATACTCCTCCTCAAAATACTCCCCCTTCCTTCGAACACATTTATTTATATTTCTTGCCACTTTCTGAAGCAGTTCTGGGAGTCCTCTTTCATGTCTTTAGTTGTATTGTCATGGCTGCCTTGATGTCCCGAATTGATTAAAAACATTTACCTCTCATGGTCCTTTAGATTTTGGGAAAGAGCCAGAAGCTTCAAGGTGCCAGATCTAGTGAAAAAGGTGGATGAAGATATTCCATAATATTTTTACAAGCTTGCTTTTCTGTTAGATGGCACTCAGCAGCAGCGTTCACTGCATTTTTTAAAATCACATCTCATAAGGACACTCAGGAAAGAGGACTTCCAGAACGGTTTCAGAAAGTGGCAAGAATGATGGGATGACCATATTGGAAGTGAGAGAGAATATTTTGAAGAGGAATACTAGGCAATATATTTTTCACTGTAATACATTATTAAACTTTAAACATTTACCATATATTGTGGTTACACTGGCTATCAGGGGAGGTTTGTTAAATAAAAAGAGTTAACTCAGATAATGGAATATTATGTGATTCTTTCAAAGAATAAGGCAGGATGATAACTGAAGAGGGGATCAAAATTTTACCTCTGCCTTTTTAGAGTTTTTGTCTGAGCCCGAGAATTACGTTGATTAGTAGGAGAAAAGAATACACATTTCTATAAGTTTTACATGACATGAGAGCCCTTGTAAGGAATTGAAGACCCAAAGAAGTGACAAAACCCAAGTGTTTTTATACTACTTTGAACAAAGAGAGGCAACTGTGAAAAGCTAACTAAACTATGTGGGTGAAAATGTAAGAATTATTTTAATGAGGTCTGTGTGTTCCTGTTGAATAATGTTCCTTTCTTTTGGTCCGGGGGGTGGCATTTTTCATATGGGAGTTTTTATCTCTTATTTTGAGGAAGAAAAGGATGGATTAGAATGCCCTTGTTGCATCTGGTGTTTTTCAAGGGCCTTTTGCTCAAAATAACCTTTTCACCAAAGTGACATATTTTGAGGTTATGTGGTCTTCTGCCTTTCAGCACTGCTATGAAAAGAGGTCCAAGAGGTGTTATTAAGTGAAAAAAGGTATAGGATAGTATGAATTACTTGTGTGAAGAAAAGGACAGATGGATACATATGTATATGTGCGCACACACCCATGTATACACAGAAGGACACATGCTATAAAAGTTTGTCGCCAGTAATTTATATGGGTAGACAGGGATGGAAAAGGAGGGTATCTATTTTTTTTAACCTAGTTTTCAACTGTATACATATCTTACTTAAATATTAAACACTGGTTTTACATTTTTAACCATTTATCAGCCACATTGAATAGGTATTTTCTCTGATGGCTTTTACCTATAGTTCACAGCATTCTTTTCCACCAACCTGCATTTCCTACCCAAGATCCTTCTGAAAGCCAGATTTCATTCAGCATTTGAGTGGGATTAGTCTCACTGAAAAACTGAATTTGTTAACGTCTTGGATTATTCTTCCCTTTGGTGGCCCCAGGTACCATCCTGTGAAGCTTTCAGTTGGTGTCTATTGAGCCCCTACTGCAGGCCAGGCCTGTTTCCTGAAAACTGGGTTTTGACTAATGTATTTTACACTGTTCCTAAAATCTGCCAGTTACTGTGCTGGCTTTCCCTGTGACATGTCCACACAAGGCTGCCAGGGCGCTGCCCCAAACTATTTCAGTGTTTCCTGACTCACGGTCCTGAGAATATTGCTTTGTGAGGTCTGCAGGAGGCAGTGTGACACGTGTTGGCACGATGTTAGGGTGGCATGGTGTTTGTGGGTGCCACTGTCCATGTCTCTAGGCCGATGGGCTGCCTCTGCCTATTGAAAGATGATTTGAGGGTGGGTGGACTTTGATCCAAAAAAGGAATTGTTGAATTTGTTAGCATGTTCTGAATTTTCAGATCTCCTTGTTTGAGGAGTGGAAGTTGGCTTCTTTTAAAACATATATCATAATGCTTTTTTTTAAATATGCGGGTACCACTCAAGACCTCACGCTTGCCAGGCAGGCACTTATGCTGCTGAGCTATATCACCAGCCCTCATAATGCTTTTGTACAGGGATGATTCACTACACAGGACAGGGCACTGGCTTCCAGTTCATCTGTTTCCTTTGATCATGATCCCACCTTTCCATGAAAAAGGAGAGCAAAAACAACCCCAGCCCTGGGCCCCAGCCCACCTCACACAGACAGACACCTAGATGTACAACTGCTCAGGATTATCCAGTCACCAGAAGCAGTTTGCAGTATTGAAACTTGGGGAATTAATTTACTGATACTTTAAAGTGTATATTGCCTTTCTAGGTTAGCAGAAAATCCAGCATTAGCTATTTGGATAATAGCCAAGTTTTGTTCTTTCTTTCTTTTTCATAAGGGGAAGCATTTCTCACTATTGTTCTGACAGTGGAAGCTATGTATTTACCTCTCCTTATAGGCACACAAAGTTCCCAACATTCATTTGAAGAGAAAGATAATTATTTGAGGAAATAAATATTTTAAATGATTCCTAGATGACGTCAGCTGCCGATAAATATTTAGTGTACTTTTTTTTTTTTTTGTGGGTATCGGGGGTCGACCTCAGGACCTCAGGCGCCAACAGGCACCCGTGCCGCTGAGCGATATCACCGGCCCCTTTTTCGTATGTGGGATCCGGGAGTCGAACTCGGGCCCTCGCGCTTGCAAGGCAGGCGCTTATGCCGCTGAGCCATCTCACCGGCCCTAGTGTACTTTTAATGATTAGGCTGCATCTGTTTTCTCCCTTGTAGGCTGGGCTTACAGTCAATAAGAAGGTTTTAGACATTTGCTTCTTTTCAGGGACAATGACCATAACTGCCTGCTCCCAACCCCCATCCCGGTTCATCTGCCAGCAGTCGGTCCTGCGCCAACACAAAATCACCCCAGTAGAGGGCAAGAGGGGAAGGACTGTGTTGAGGATCAAGTTCCAGCATGAACTTGGCTTCTCCTGGGACCTTAGGCAAATGACTTAGCTCTTTGTTGGGATTTGGTTTCATCTAGAAGTTTGGGTTTACCAAAACCTCTGTCCAAGTGTTGGTTTGCAGATTTACTTCTGTAACCCATGTGAATGCACTTGGCACAGTGCCCACATGTGGTAAGGAGGACAGTTGTTCCATGAATTCTTACTTCCTTTCTTTATCCCAAATATACTTACCAGTAACAGCCCAATAACAACCAGAATCTTCTCTATCTACTCCCCAACTAACCTCCAAGAGAAGTCAGTGCACCACAGACTGATGGGGCTGGAATTCTAGGGCACCACAAGAAAGTCTTCCTGATTGATTTTTGCCCTATTTGTCTTGATAATAGTGCCACCGGTTGTTTGTGTGGACTCTAATTTGTCAGAACCTTAGATCTTTCTACTTTCCTATTATCTGGGCTGGTGATTATCTAGAGTCGCGGCTACACCTGCAGGACTGGGAGGACGAGCGATGATCTCATTTGAATTTGAAGTTCCTTTTGTGGTTTGCTTATGAGGAGAAAATTACAGATTCAAATTATAATGGAACTTGAAGGAACATTTTAGCATCTGGGGGGAAAACTGTGACAGAAGGTGCCATTTAAAACTTATGAATAATGTACAAGCAAAAGGAAATTCAGAGTTGCAAGAGCAAACCTGTCTACCTAAAGAGCAAACCTGTCTATCTGTAGAGAACTGCAAGAAAACCAAAGATGCCAGCCCAGTCGCTTTGGTTCAACAAATGAATTAGATACAGCATCTAAATTTAGAATACCTTCCACATGGAGTGCTCCTGAGTGAGTTTTTCTTACATTTCAGAAGTCTTCTATTTTATCATCAAATCGAACATCTGGGGACATTTTAATTGCTGTTTTGAGCTCAACTCTGTAGAGTCTTCAAGACCTCAGTGCATTTACCACTCAGCTGCGCAAACTGCTTTTTCTAAGATGAGATGCAGGCAGTGCCCAAACGGTAGCAGCAAGTTTCTGATTGTGCAGAATTACAAAAATCAGGAGTCCAACATGAAGTAAAATTAACTGCCCCTACTAATTTTTTAAAAATGATTTTATTGAGATATAATTCACATACCACAATATGTGCCAATTTAATGTATACAGTGCAATGGCTTTTTCTATCTTCACCATGTGAGGCAACCATCGCTGCAATCTAATTTTATAGTCTCCTCAAAATGCAACCCCCGTTAGCAGTGGCTCCCAAGCACCCCTTTCCTCAACCTTAGGCAAGAACTTATCTCCTTTGTTTAGATTTGCCTATTCTAGCTATTTCATATTAAAATCATCCAATATGTAGTTTTTCGTGACTGATGATGTTCACTTAGCATACTGTTTTCCAATTTCATTCATGTTGTAGTATGTATTACACCTTCATTCCTTTTTATACTCCAAATAGTATTCCCTTGTATGGATATACCACATTTTATTTATCTAATGGGTAGGCATTAGGTTGCTTCTGCTTTTGGCTATTGTGAGTAAGATTCCTATCAACAGTCATGCACAAGTTTTTGTGTGGATGTATGTTTTTCTTCTACTTATAGTGAAACTTCTGGGTCATATGATAAGTGTATATTTAACATTTTGGGAACTACCAAACTATTTTTCAATATTAATGCACTGTAGAGGACCACTGGATGACTCTCCTTGAAAGAAGAGCAATTACCTCCATTTTGGCTAAACTTGGCCCTATTTCCATGTATCGATATGTATGGAGCTGGCTAGGACTTTTCATTATCCCCTCAATTGGCTTTAAGCAATGCAAATAGGCCTAGCCAAGGTGCTGATGTGTAGTTTTTGAAGCAAGGCAACAGGTCAGTGTTGCCCCACCCTGTAGCTCCTAAAAAGCATGCACGAGCCGGGCAGGAGGGAGAGCCGTGCTCTATGCTGTCAGCTGGGATCAAGCCTCAAGATAAGAGGCTATGACTTCCCAGGGCATAGAAGATTGCACATCAGAGCTGAAACACCGACCCCAAAACATTAGACACTACCTTGAATTGTGTTGTGCAGATTACTCTTTCTGCATAGCCTTCTCTCCGCATATTGCAGAGGTGCTTTCAGGCCTCCCACCTAGCCCAGCTATAGCACCCACATACTTCCTGCCATTCTCACACTCATCCCTGAGCCACACCCCTCTTCAAGAATTAATAAAACCTGGGTTCAGCCCTGGGTCGAGGCCTTGGTTCCAGTTAACCATCACCCTAGCTGGATTTAGGACTCCCTTGGCTCCCCACAACTACAAACATGCCTTAGTGCCTTTATTCTCATTATGCATTGCACTGGTAGTGGTAGATTGGAATTAACTCACAAGGATTCCAATAACTTTTCCATGGGATTACAAATACAAAGTTCCGGACGGCAACAAGGACCAGGAAGGGCTCTCGATACTGCACCATTATATATTGTCCCTATTCGTGTATAAGTGTTCCAATTTTTTCACATCCTCACCAGCACTTGTTATTATCTGTCTTTATTGTTATTGCTATCCCAGTGGGTATGAAGTAGTATTTCATTAGGGTTTTGACATTCGTTTCCCAATGACTGATTATATTGAACAGTTTTTCATGTGCTTATTGGCCATTTGTATATCTTTTTTGATAAATGTATACTGAGATCCTTCACTCATTCTAAAATTGTGTTATTAATCTTTTTGTTAGTGAGTTACATGAGGTCTTTGTATATTCTGAATACCATTCCTTCATCAGAGATAAGATTTGCAACTATTTTCTTCCATTCTGTGGGTTCTCTTTTGACTTTCTCTCTGATGTCTTTTTCTTTTTGTGTGTGGGTACCGGGGGTCGAACTCAGGACCTCACGCTTGCCAGCAGGTGCTTGTGCCACTGAGTGATATCACCTGCCCTTTTTTTCCTTTTTATGTGGGTATTGAGAGTCGAACTCAGGACCTTGCACTTGCCAGACAGGCGCTTATGCCACGGAGCCATCTCACTGGCCCTCTCTGATGTCTTTTGAAGCATAAAATTCTTAATTTTGATGAGTTCAAAATTTTGATGAGTTCAAATCTGATGAGTTTTTTCTTTTGTTGCTTTTACTTTTGATGTCATGGAAACCACTGCCTCATCCAAGTTCATGAAGATTTACTCCTATGTTTTCTTCTAAGAGTGCAATAGTTTTAGTTCCTAGATTTAAGTCTGTGATCCATTTGATTTAATTTTTGTGTGTGGTGTGAGGAAAGGCTCCAAAAAAATGCGTCTTTTCTTTTTTGCATGTAAATATTCCATTGTCCCAGCATCATTTGTTGAAAAGATTATTCTTTCACCATTGATTGTGTTGGTGCCATTTAAAAATATCAATAGATCATAAATGTAAAGATTTCCTTCTGAACTCTCTAGTGTATATGTATCCTATGCCAGTACCAGATGGTCTTGATTACTATAACTATATGTTTTCATATTGGGAAGTATGATTCTTCCAATATTGTTTTTCTTTTTCAAGATATTTTGGCTATTCTGGCCCCTTCCATGTGAATTTTAGCAACATCTTGTCAATTTCTGAAAAATAAGGCAGCTTGGATCCTGATAGGAATTGCATTGAATCTGTAGATCAGTTCATATAGCATTACTACCTTAATGATATTATCTTCCGACCCATGATTATGAGATGTGTTTGCATTTATTTAATCTTCTCTAATTTCTTTCAACAACATTTTATAGTTTTCAATGTATAAGTGTTATACTTGTTTTGTTAAATTTATTCTTATGTATTTTATTCTTTGGTGCAATTATAAATGGAATTATTTTTCTTAATTTAATTTTTAAATTGTTCATTATTAGCATACAGAGATACAATTAATTTTATATAATAATCTTATATCATGCAGCTATGGTGAATTTATTAATTATAAAAAAATTTTAGTGGATTCCTGTTATGATTTAGATCAAAATATCCCACGAAAGTCTCATGGATTTGGAGACTGGGCTTTTGGAAGTTGATTGCATCACGGTGGTGCTCTACTCATCAGAGGTTTAATACATTATGAGTTCATGGCTGAATGTGCTGGTAGGAGATGGAAGCTGTAGGAAGAATTGAGCCACTGAAGATGCATATATTCTTGTCCCTGGTTTCTCCTTTTCTCTCTGCTTCCTGGCTGCCATGTGCAAGAAGTTGTTCCCTGCCAGGCCCTTTCACCATGCTTTTTCTTCCTTTTTCTTCCTTTTTCTTCCTTCCTGGAGCCAGCTGACTTTAGGCTGAACCCACTGGAACCACAGCCAAAATAAACCACTCTGCCTTTAACATGCAGATGCTGAGTATGTTGTCCCAGTGACAGGAAAGTGACTAATACCACCCCTTAGGGTTTTCTACATATAATATCACACCATCTGAAAATAGAGATAGCTTTCTGAATACCTAAATTATAATTACATAATGTTTCTCTTCATCTCTCATAACATTTTAATCTTTAAGTCTATTTTATCTGATACTAATGCAGTATATGTTCATTTCAGCTCCTGTGGTTGCTGTTTGCACAATATATCTTTCTTCCATCACTTTATATTCAATTTATTTGTATCTTTGAATCTAAAACGTGTCTGTTTTAGAATATAGTTAAATCTTATATTTTAAACCTGGCATGACAATATCTGCCTTTTTATTGGATATTTTAACCCATTCAAGTTTAATTTTATTATTAATGAATTTGAATTTACATCTGTCACTTTACTTTTTTTTTAATATCCCGTTTATTTCTTGTTCCTGTTTTTCTTTGCTTTCTTTTTGGATTAAGTAAATATTTTCTAGTTTAACACTTTGATTCCTTTAAATGATTTTTAAACTCATATTTCTGTGTCATTTTCTTAGTAGTTAGTTCTAGGGCATATGGAATACATATTAATTTGTTTGAATCTACTTTGGATTTATACTAGCTTAATCCCAATGAGATATAAAAATGTCAGTCCTCTGTAGCTCTGTTTTCTCTTTCTCTTTTTGTTTTATTATTTTACACAAATTACATCTAGAAATGTTACAAATATAATCCATTATTATAATTATTATTTGATATAATTTCATATCTTTTGTTGATGAGAAAGAATAATGGCAAGTGTATATTTATAGATTTTTTTATTAACCCCCTTATTTAACATTTTTGGTTCACCCAATTTCTTCCCATGAATTTTCATTACAATCTGGTGTTATTTCCTCACTTCAATATAGCTTTTGTATACCACCTCTTTTGTGCAGTTACTGTTAAATATATTATATTTTACATGTTTTAGGCCCCACGGTAAAATTGCACTCATTTTATTTAAATTAGTTTTACCTCATTAAAAATAAGAAAGAAGAAATTTACTTGTACAGTATTCCTTTTTTTTTGTAGATTTCAATTACTGTTTATTATAGCTTGCCTTCAGTTTAAAGAATTTCCTTTCGTGTGTCTTATAAGATTCGTTTGCTATTAGTTCTGCAATTAATATTCTGTTTTTATTTTGGGAGGGTCATTATTTTACATTAATTTCTGAAACAAAGTTTTGTTGGATATAAGATTGCTGTTTGATTTTTTTTTTTTTTTTTTTTTTTTTTTTGTTAGCATTTTGAACTGACTTGGGCCTTCATTTTTTCTGGTGAGAAGTCAGTTGTTAATATTATCGGTATTCCCTTGTATGTGAAGAGTCATTTCTCTCTTGCTGTGTTAATACTGCATCTTTTTCTTTGACATCAGCATTTTTACTATGTGTGAGTGCCGATCTCTTTATGTTTATTGTACTTGAGCTCATTGATCTTCTTTGATGGGTAGATTGTCTTTCATCACACTTGGTAAATTTTCAGGTATTATTTCTTTAATATTTTTGCTCTCTCTTTCCTTTCCTTTCAGTATTACCATTGCATGTATACTGACATACTTTATGGGTCTCACATTACTCTAAGACTCTGTTCATTTCATTTTTTTTCTCTGTCTCTCAGATTCCATAATATCTATTTGTTTGTTTGTTTGTTTGTTTGTTTTGTGGGTACCGGGGGTTGAACTCAGGACCTCACGCGCCAGCAGGCACCTGTGCCACTGAGCGATATCACCGCCCCTTTTTTTGTATGTGGGTACTGGGAGTCGAACTCAGGACCTCGCGCTTGCCAGGCAGGCACTTAGGCCGCTGAGCTATCTCACCGGCCCATATCTATTGTTTTATATTCAAATTCACTGATTTTTTTTCCTTCTGTCATCTCAAACTACTACTGACCTCCTATGAAAATTTTTGATTATTTATTTTTCAGTTGCAGAATCTCAGTTTGATTTTTTCTATAATTTCTATTTCTTTATTGGTATTATTTAGTTGCTTAAATATTGCCATCAGTGATACTGTTAGCTCTTTAACATAAATTATTTTAATTTAAAAATGTATTTGTAACCACTTTGAAGATCCCTAAGTCTATTATTTGGATTGCCTCAAATGCAATTTTTATTGCTCACTTTTTCGTATCTCTGACTCACACTCGTGGGTTTCTTGGAATGCTTTATTGAAAAGTGGATGTTTGAAATAGTATTGCAGAAACTTTGGGTACCGATCCTGCCCTCTGAGGCTTGTTCTTGTTGTCTCCCTGTTTATTTATTTAGTGACTTCGGTGGACTATTCCAATGAAATGTGCTTCTGCTTCAGGGAGCTGTACTGCCATTTCCGAGAGGATGTGGCCTTGCACAAGTGACTGTCTCTCCAGGTGCCTAGATGGTTGTAGTTTTCCCAGAGCTCTGTTTGATTCTCTTTTCCCTCGTCTCCCCCTAAGCTTTTGGATGGTTGACCTGTACTGATACCAGTAGCGTGTTAGTTGTTAGCCCTTATTAATCACAAACTTATTGCTTCTGATTTTCAAAAATCCCTGGAACATATATTATGCCACAGTCTGCTCTACTTAAAGTGAGGTCCTTTCAAAGAGGCAGTATGTTGCCAGTCGTACACTTGCTCCAATCCTAGGAAGCTCTTCTTAGTTGTCTCCTACTCTGGTTCTTTCTGTTAAACTTCTAGCTGATCTACTATGCTGTTGAATTATCCTTTTTCATTGTGCTGCTAAAAGAAGTTACCAGAAACTCCTAATGAAGACCAAGGTCTTCATTATTTGTAAAAATACTCATAGCCATGATTTCTCACATATAATCCAAATAAAGTTAGTCTTCTTAAGCAAACCACAGAGCTCCCAGAATTCAGTATTTATTGAAAGTAATTTTGTTTTGATGTAAAATATACACACTGGAAAGTACCCAGCTCTCATGCATACCTTTGCTGGTTTTGAAAAACAGATAATGCCTGTGTAACCCAAATCTCTAACAAGTCAGAACATCACCAGAAGTTCCCTCATGCCCCTTCTTGGTCCATTTCAACTTTTGCAAGGCAAACTTAGGATTTTTTCCAACCCTAAATTAAGTTTTTCCTGCTTTTTTAAGAACCTCAAAGAAATAGATTCCTTTTTGTGTTCAGCATAACATTTTTGAGATTTGTTCATGTGTTTGCTAGAATCAGTAACTAACAAACTATTAATTGTATTTCATTATAAGAATAGATGGCAGTTTGTTGTACATTCTCTCATTAATGTTTCCAATTTGGGAGTACAGTATTGTGAATAAAGCTTCTATGGACATTCATTCAAGTGTTTTTGTGAACTATGTTTTATTTCCTTTTTTGTCAATATCAAGAAGCAGAACTAGTGGTTAGTGGGTCATAGGTCAGTTGTTTAGTTTACAAGAAACTTTAAGACTATTTCCTAAATTCGTTGCACTTCTTTGTATACACCAACAATGTATAAGAGTGCTGGTTTCTCTATATCTTTACCAACATTTGATGTTGTCAGTCTTTTTTTTTTTTTTTTTTTTTGGTCTTTTGGAGACAGGGTTTCACTATGCAGTTCAGGCTGGACTTGAACTCCTTTTGTAGCCCAGGCTGGCCTTGAACTCTCCATGATCCTCCTGCTTCAGCCTCCTGAGTCCTGGGAGTACAGGCATGTGCCACCACACCTGGCTGCTGTTGTCAGTCTTTTAAAAAATTTTTTAAATTAAGCTCATTGCTGCAATTTAGATATACATAATGATCACATTCATCATAGGGAATTTGCACAGTTTGTAATAGCTAAATCATGGGAACAACACAAATGCTCATTGACTGATGAATGGATAAAAAATATGTGTTTTAAAAATATAATGGGGGGCCGGTGAGATAGCTGAGTGGCATAAGCGCCTGCCCGGCAAGCATGAGGTCCTGACTTCAACTCCCGGAACCCACATAAAAAGGAAAAAACTGGCCGGTGATATCGCTCAGTGGCAAAAGCGCTTGCTGGCAAGCATGAGGTCCTGAGGTCAACTCCTGGTACCCACATTAAAAAAAAAAAAAAAAAAAATATGTATATATATATATATATATAATGGAGTACTACTCAGCCATAAAGAAGGATAAACTTGAGCTCCCTTTTTTATGACTTTCCTCTCCTCCTGGTTCTGCTTCTGCACCACTATATTAGAGCTGGGGTTGGACAATGGCTCGGTTTCTCTGAAGTGACACCCCTGCTTCACAAGGAGGACTCTAGACAGGGATGGTAACTCGTGGCCTTCTCAGCTTACTTTTCCTGGTGTGAGGCCCCACCCTGGAAACGAGCTGGGGCAGGATATTCAGGCTCTAGTATTCTTGACCTGCTGTATCTGCAGTGGAGTGTCTGCCCTATGATCAGGGCCTGGTGAGGGAAGGGACCCCCAGTTCTTTTGGCTATAACTTCTTGGAGTAGAGCTTCTGTGACGTGGAGGTGAGACCGAGGGGATGGAGGGAATGAGAGATGTCAGTGGTCTGCTTCAACTGTAGTATAACCACAGCCCCAGACTGGGAGCTAGGGGGTAGGGAGCCCTAGTTGGCCGTGCCTGCCTAGAGTAGAGTTTCCGTCACACCGAGCTGTTGATGCAGGGAAGGTAGACATGAATGGGTCATGACTTAGATACTACAGATGCTGAGTTGTTTTACTGAAATTTAGATATTCTTGGGTAAATGTTTCTCCATTTGCTGTATGCCCTGGGACTATTTCTAGAGACCTTAAGTATTGTGCTTTTGTATTAGTATCGTCACATGCAGGCTGGCAAAGGTAGTGGAGTCCGGCGAGGGGTGAAAATTGGGTTTCCTTGTGGAGCAAAGTCCAGAAGCATGCTGCTGTCTCAGGTCTCATCCATTTCAGGGGTGTACAAGGACCTTAGCCTCCCAATTCCTGGCAGGCTGTCCGTGGCTCAGCTTCTACTAGCCTTTTCTAACCTTTCTGAATTACATTCACCCAGGCTGTCATCGAGGTTGCATTCTTTGGCATCCCATGATTTGGATAATTACCAGTGTGCGAAGGTCTTACACAAAAACTCAAATGACCTTGTAGTGGTGTCTTTCCAAGCCGTATCCTTGCAAAGTTAGATGAATTATTTTTGTCACAAGCATAGTATATTGTTAACTTTGGAAGTGTTGTTTGTAAAGAAAACAACAGATTATTTTCTTTTTAATTTCCAATTATGTGCAAGGATACATCAATACAAGAAAATGAAAGGGCCCTGTAAGAAACCAGATGATGGCATTGCTTTTGGGATGACCCAGGGGAAAACTGGAGGCAGGTAACATATTGGGCAGATGGAAGGTGGGAGTGAAATGCGGATGGCTAAGAAAGAATTTCTGAAATGAAGTTCTGGGAAAGATGCAGACATAGTAGACAGCATGCAGGTCCACCTGTGGCTGCAGGGACAGCAAACCAGTGCTGGGTCTTTCAGCTTCATTGCGTGTCTTAAGCCTTGACAACAGATACTTTCATCCGACACCTGACATCCAGATGCCGAGCATAGATGGAGCCAGACACTGGGCAGCCAGACACTTTCAAATAGAGGATTAAGTGTTTGGTTTTTGCAGAAGGGGGTGGTTATTAAAATAGAAATTCAATCAAAGAATTTTTTTCCTCTAGAGAAATATTCCCTGAACTCATATATTCTGTTGCCAACAAATTGCAATGTTTGCTTTTACTTATTATTTCAATTGTAGAATCAAAGATGAAAAAGGATGCCTGGAAAAGGCTGTGTTTATGGAAGCTCAAGACCTGTGTTAATTTCCTGGCAGATTAGAGAATAAAGTGGGAGGGAGGTTAAAGCAAGGACTTGTCTGCCAAGTCAGTTGGAAGGAAGAAAATCAAGGGAATTGTTGGGACTAGGGAATGGCTATTTTAAGCAGATAGAAGAATCTGTTCACCTTCATAGATCCTTCTTGGGTCAGTCTTGTGGCATTCGCTGCAGCTAACTAGGTTGGTAGATTTATTCCTGTGTCCCACTGGGGTAGACCTACATCTCTCACCTCTGTTCATCTCTAAATAAAAGTTAAAACAAACCACAAAATAACATAGGTGAAAAAAAAAAGCGGTCCAATCTTTCATATAATTTAAAAAACATTGCTAATAGGAAACAAAAGCCCCAAAGCAAATATGTTACATTAACTTGATTATATAAAATGAAAAAATGTATAGACTCCAACAGTAAAACTAAAATCATGATGGTAGAGAAATAGCTAAAGAAATATGACAGACAGTGGTTTAATTTCTTTAACATATGAAGAACTTCCATAAATAGATAAAAAATACTTAATACCATAGTATATAAATGGGCAAATTATATAAAATTTGAAGAAGATATATGAATAGCTAATAAGTATGTAAAAATTAAACTATTAATAATCAAGGAAAGGTAAGTTAAATGAGATAATATTTTACTTTGCTGAATAACAAAGACATTTGAAAGAGCCACACTCATCTTTGGCAGGAATGGGCCATCTTACATGTTGGGAGAAAGAATAGAAATTGATATAATATTTCTGAAAAGTCAGTTTGTGATATGTACCAGGAATCTTTAAAAGGGCTTATGTTTTTTGAATTAGTAGTATTTTTTTCCTAGAAATTCAGCCTAAGGGAGTAATCTCTAAAATTTTAACTTCAGTTATTTTTACTGACATGGGAAATTGCATACAGTGAAAGTTTAGATAAACAGAAAAGCAGGATACAGAATTCTTGTGATATGTTACATAGGTAACATATCACCTATGTTATTTTGTGGTTTAACTTTTATTTAGAGATGAACAGAGCTGAGAGACGTAGGTTTACCCCAGTAGGATACAGGAATAAATCTACCATATTCTACATAATCTAATCAAATATGTTAATATATGTTGGAAATATTCATCATTCCTTGATTATTACATGTGTATCTGTCTGTTTTACTTTTTCTGACATTGGGATGTCTATAATTTTACACACATTTGCCATGTAATATTTTATTATTCCTGATATATTATTATTAAATCAGTGGTACATCTTTAGAATGTGATCCATCTTTTTATTTGAATGTGATACCTTTTTGAAGGGAATATGTAGGATATATACATTCTATATTAATAACATGTATGCATAATTTTCTCATTCTGTGTCTATTCATATGAAGGCCAAATAACTGTAATGTGATCAGTTCATTTTCACACTTCTACCAGGTAAAGACAGGTGAATTTTCTAAAATTCAAATCTGTGTATATTATACTTAGAAACTTGAAATAGGACTTAACAATTCTATGAAGATGGAATAGATGTACTGTGTTTTCTGTTCCTCCCACTAACTACAAAGTTTGGATATTATTCATAAAACAAGACTCTGAAAGGTGGAGACAAAAAGACAGACAGTTTAGGACCTCAAAATCTGTGGGCTCTGTGAGGACTCGCGGGCTTTCTTTCCATCATATATCTGAGACTTGGTGTTGGTGGAGCTCGCAACCCATAAACACCAACAGAAACACCAGAAATGCACACACGTACACAAGCTGCCAGCAGGGCCTGCTTTCTTCAGACAAAGGACAAGGAAAGAGACACTTGGCAAGACAGAAAAGTTTTATGTAGTATTATTCTACTTTAGAAAAACACGATAAAGTACCGTGCTCATCCCCCTACTCCTCTGTGTCTGCAAAAGATGAGTGAGGAGGTGACACTTCTGTCTCCTACAGGCTGGAGTGAATTTCCCTTATTCTGACACCAAAGTATCATCAGAAGGCCAACCAGGGAGCCAGGGCTTTCATGGTTGTCAGGAGGTAGCAGGTCCTGCCCACGGTGATACCAAGAGAGACACTTTAGAGACACTTTGAAGTTCCAGAAGAAAATGAAAAGGAGAACAGTGGTGAGAAAGCACTTAAACAACGGCTAAAAACTTCCTAAATTTGGCAACAGACCATAAGATTAAAGAAGCTGAGCAAACCCCATAAGGATAAACTCAGAAATTCACATGAACGCACATCATAGTGAACCTTTGGAAAACTAAAGACAAAGGAAAACCCCTGAAAACAGTAAAAAGAGCCAACTTGAATGATAGTAGATTTCTCATCAGAAACCCATGGAAGCCAGATGACATGGTATGGCAATTTTCAAGTATTAAAACTTAAATTCTACATTCAGTAATGAATGAAAGAAATGGAAATCAAGACATTTTCAGATGAAGGAAAATTGAAAGAATTTGTCACTAGCAGATGTATTCTGAAAGAATAGCTAAAGAAAGTTCCTTACACAAAAAAGAAAAAATGAAAGAAGGAATCTTGGACTATCAGGAAGAAAGAAATCATAAAGTAAGCAAAAATACAAATAAATGCAACAAGCTTTCCTTCTTGTCTTGAGTTCTTTAAATTATGTTTGACAACTGGAGAAAAAGTCTGACCTGGCTTTAAGAGGAAGCAGGAAATATTTAAAACAAATATATTATACATGAGAGAGTGTAATGGGACATAAGAAAGGCAAAGTTTCTGCATTCCACTTGAACTGGTAAAATGATGACATAAGTTGGTTGTTCTAAGTTATGTGTGTGTAATATCTAGAGCCACCACTAAAAAAAGCTATATAGAGATACACTCATGAAGACAATAGTACACAGAAATGGAATTTTGAAAAATGTTCAAGCAACCAAAGGGAAGACAAAATGAGAAATGAGAAACAGAGAATACAATTTTTAAAATGATGTACTTTAGCCCTAAAATATTAATTACATTAAATGTAAGTAGTCTAAATAATTCAGTTAAAAGTAGTGTGGAAAAGTATATTTAAAAACCGTATGCCGTCTGTAAGAAACTCATTTAAAATATAGCAGTGGAAGCAGGTTGAATGTAAAAGGGTGGAAAAAGATATTTTATACAAATGTTAACCAAAAGAAAGCAGAGGCAACTATATTAATCTCATCTTAAAGTAGACTTTAGAGGAAAGAAAATTACCATTGATGAGG
Organism: Erethizon dorsatum; assembly: GCA_028451465.1. Taxonomy (NCBI): domain Eukaryota; kingdom Metazoa; phylum Chordata; class Mammalia; order Rodentia; family Erethizontidae; genus Erethizon; species Erethizon dorsatum. Next base: position 10,136,111 of record CM051824.1, read on the forward strand.
AAGAACATTCAATAATGACAGGAAGGGTAAATCCATTAAGAAAATTTAGCAATCCTAAAGATGTGTTAAATCACGATGGTCTGCATAATATGAGCACAAACTAGTAACACTGAAAGAAAAACCATACCAACCAACCACATTAATAGAAGGCTTCAGTATCCCTTTTCAAAAACTGATAAGCAAACTAGATAGAAAGTCAGCAAGGATACGATCTACAAGAGCTGACCAAAAATACCATATTTGTTTCAATAAAAAACTATTACAGTAAAAAAGATACATTAACATAAATCTCCCTCAAAATACTCGCCCTTGCTTTGAACACACTTACCTCATTGTGCTCGTCACTTTCTGAAGTAGTTCTGGAAGTCATCTTTTATGAGTGTCTTTTGTGGCTCACTCGATACTCTGAATCAATTCAAAATGTTTACAGGAAGTTCTGTCAATATTTACATTGTCTCCTCATCTACCTTATTCACTGGATCTGGTACCTTATGACTTCTGGCTCTTCCTCGAAGTCAAAATGACCATGAAAGGCAAACATTCTGAACTGATTCAGGACATACAGACATCCACAATAGCACAATTGAAGACATTCGTGAAAAAGGACTTCTAGAACTGCTTTAGAAAGTGGCAAGAATGATGAGATGTGTGTTCGAAGAGAGGGTGGTATTTAGAGGGGGAATTAATGGCAATCATTGACTGTAATATTTTTAAAATTTAAACGTTCACTTTACTTTCTGATCACACCTTGTAATAAACATAGAACATTCCACCCACAAAAGCAGAGTACATATTCTTTTCAAGTACCCACCTAAATTATCAAAATAAACCATATTGTATGCCATAAGAGAACCTGCAGCAAATATTATTTTTTAAAAATTGAAATCACACAGAATGAATTATATGACCACAGGGATTCAAACTAGGAATCAATAATAGGAAAATGTCCAAACTAAGCAACATACTTCTAAATACCCATAATAAAAAGAGGAACTCTTAAGCATAATTTAAAAATATATTGAGTTGGAAAGAAATGAGCATACGACATAGCAAAATCTGTGAGGCACAGCTAAACTGTGCCTGTGAACTGTGCTAAAAGGAAATTTTTAACTGTAAATGCATACGTATATTAGAAAAGAGGAACTTCTTATATCTATACCTAAGCTCCCATTTTAAGAACCTAGGAAAAGAACTAAATAAACGGAAAGAAAACAGAGGGAATAAAATAATAAGGATAAGAGCAGAAATCAGAGTTGAAAACACAACAATAGAGAATATTAATGAAGCAAAGAGCTGGTTCTTTGAAACAATAAAACTGATAAACTTCTAGCAAGAGGAAAAAGAGAAAACACAAATTACTGGTACCAAGAATGATCAAGGAGATCATTACTATAGACACAGAGAACATCAAAAGGATAATAAGGGAATACTTGGAACAACTCAGTGACTGTAAATCTGAATAATTAAACAAAATGGACCAATCCTCAAAAAACCACAGAATATCGCAACTCACCCAGTTATAATAACTCTATAACTCTATAACTCTATAACTCACCCAGTTGGATAACTCTATAACTATGAAGGAAATTAAATTTGTAATTTAAAAATTCCCAAACAAATCTCCGGTCTAGAAATTTCACTGGAAAATTCTATCAAACGTTTAAAGAAGAATTAACAACAACTCTATGCAACTCTTATGAAAATAGAAGAGGAAGGAACATATTCCAATTCATTTTATAAAGGTAATAATTTCCTGATCCCAAAATAAAGACAATATAATAAAATGACAATACAATAAAAGAAAACTATGGAACAAAATCTTTTATGAATATAGATACAAAATCCTTATTAAAATATTATGAAATATAATTTAGCAATATTTTAAAAGAATTATGGATCATGACCAAGTGGGGTTTATTCTAGGGATGCAAATGTCATTTAATATTCAAAAGTCAATCAATATAATCTATCATTTCAATAAGCTAAAGAAGAAAAACCACATAATCATATCAATTGGAATAGAAAAAGCATTTGAAAACATCAACATGCATTCATAATAAAAGCTCTAATTTAAATAAGTATAGAAAAAAATGCCCCAAAGTTGATAAAAACAACTTAAAAAATATTTACATATTTACATAAACATGACATATCTTTTTTTTTTTTTTTGTGGGTACCGGGGGTCAACCTCAGGACCTCGCATGCCAGCAGGCGCCCGTGCTGCTGAGCGATATCACCGGCCCTTTCTTCGTATGTGGGTTCTGGGAGTCGAACTCGGGCCCTCGTGCTTGCGAGGCAGGCGCTTATGCTGCTGAGCCATCTCACCAGCCCAACATGACATATCTTTAATTGTGCAAGACTGAATATTTTCTCCTAAGATCAGGAATATGGCAAGATATATACTCTTGCTAATGCTATTCATTTTTTTTTTTTGTGGGTACCGGGAGGTCGACCTCAGGACCTCGCGCGCCAACAGGTGCCCGTGCCGCTGAGCGATATCACCGGCCCCTTTTTCATATGTGGGTTCCGGGAGTCAAACTCGGGCCCTCGCGCTTGCAAGGCAGGCGCTTACGCTGCTGAGCCATCTCACCGGCCCCTAATGCTATTCAACATAGTGGTGGAAGTTGTAGCCAATGCAATAAAGCAAGAAAAGGAAATGAAAAGCATACAGATTAAAGCAAAAATAAAATAGTTCTTATACTCCCATGACATGATTGTTTATGTAGAAAATCCCAAAGCACCTACAGAAGTCCTAGAACTAAGAAGTGAATTCAACAAAGTCAGAAGATATAAAATATATACAAAATAATATTTCTGTATATTAGCAATTAGCACAAGGGTATTGGTATTAAAAATATAATACCATATATAGTCATCCATTGCTTAACAATGGGAGCACATTCTCAGAAATGTGTCACTAGGCAATTTTACTGTGGAAACATCATAGAGTGTTTTAACACAAACTAAGACAGCTATGACATCACTAGACAATGACATCTTTTGGGCACACCATCATAAATGCAGTTGACTGAAATGTTATGTGATGTGTGACTGTACAACTGACTCCTAAAAATGGAAATATTTACAAATTTAACAATACATGCATAAAATTTATATGCTGAAATCTACAAAACACTGATGAAAGAAATCAAAGAAAACCTAAATAAGTGGAGCTATACTTTGTTCATGGTTGTGCATTGCAAAAGTTTTCTGTTGTTTCAAGAGCCCTGGGCACTCTTTAGCATTAAGGTTGAGGATTGAGATTGGGAATGGAGGCATCAGCCAACCCTTAAGCATCTCAAGAAATTCACATTGTCAAGAGTAGTGTGAAGACAGCCTGAAGCATTAAGAGATAGACACACACTGAAGAGTACTTCATTACTTGGTTATCTTCTCCTAATATTCAACCTCAGTGAAGGGAACCTGGAGAATGTTGGGCTCTGTGTTTATCCTCTTCCTCTCACCGTTCACACGATGGTCGGGCTTGCAGTTCTGCACTGGCCTCGAGCTGGCTCTTGAGCCAGGGCAGGCAGGATGTACCTACACCTGCCACGGAATGGAGGGAAAAGAGCAGAGACACTTTAGTGGCTGAGGTGTAGGGGCTTCTTCTTTTTTTTTTTTTTTTTTTTTTTTTTTGTGGGTACCGGGGTGTCGACCTGAGGACCTCGTGCGCCAGCAGGCGCCCGTGCCGCTGAGCGATATCACCGGCCCCTTTTTCGTATGTGGGATCCGGGAGTCGAACTCGGGCCTTCGCGCTTGCAAGGCAGGCGCTTAAGCCGCTGAGCCGTCTCACCGGCCTATAGGGGCTTCTTCTGTAAGATCTCTGCAGTGGTGACAATGATGGAAAGTGTCTCTCTCCATATACAGTTTTTTTTTTTAAGATATGAAAATAATTCAGTAGTGAAATAATTAGCCTTCCCCAGGCAGTCTCAGCTGTAATTTATGGCTCCACATCTCCCACCATTGTAATTTTGTTTCATATTCATTAGAATACAATTTTTTTAAAAGAAAAATCTCAAGGAGTCACAGTTCTGGTGGCTAACATTAACCATCATGTCACTCATAGATATTGCTAAGGCTGTAATTCTGAAAAGTAAATTAATTTCCCTTGAGTGAGAACTAACTGAATAACATTTAGGCGCATCTCTAGGGTTGGCTGATTTGCTCTGGAAAGAACCTGCTTGTGTCTATGGCAACATGATGCACAGGGAGGCTCTGCCCACGCCACCTTCTCTGGCTGTGTTTTGTCCACCTTGTCTCTATCTGGAATATGGGAAGAAAAAGGGTGGGTATTCTTGGATTTATAAAAGGGGCAGGTCTTTGTAGAAAGCTTTCCGGTGCACAAGCCCACAGAAACACACACACACACACACACACACACAATTTTCTAACATGGCAGTAGCTTTACCTTGTTTTCTTCTCTCAGCAATTTCATTTTCTTTAATTTAAGGTTAGAAGAAAGGGTCTTTTCTTTTTCCCCTGAAGCTCTTTTTATAGTAGTTTTAGTAAGACAGAGTAAGTCTTACTCTGTTTGCATTAAAGAAAAACAAAGAGTGCTTTTGGGGAAATTTTACAATGGCTTTCCTAGATTAAGAATAGGTGGAGTAGGGAGTAATCTTAGAGACTGTGTGTGTGTGTGTGTGTGTGTGTGTGTGTGTAATTACAGTGACTGTGACGATGACAACTGCTGTTCCTTGAATATCTGTGAATGTGTAAGGCACAGTGCCTTGTCTCACTTAGTCCACACTGCCGTTATCAGCACTAGTTTAAAGTTGAGGAACTCCGGGCTCAGGGAGTTTGTGTAGCTTGCCTAAGATTACGCAGTGGCAGGTGCTGGAGTCTGCATGCAAACCAAGTAGGTTTGTTCCAAAGCCTGAGTTTTTTAGCCATTCTGTCTTCTGCCTCCCCTCCTGTGCTGTGACATTATCTTGGCACTGAGATGGCCTCTTTTGGACAGCATGAGGCACCAGGACAGGAAAAGAACAAACTCAGTGGAAAGGCACCCAGGTTCCTTGGTGTTCCATCTGTGTAAGTGAACCCTCAAAGGGGAGCCTGGAATTGGCCAGTGTCAGATCCAGTGTGACCCTACTTGTCCTTGCCAGTAGAGATTACAATGTTAGAATGACCAACTAGTGGAAATCTGGAGACTGTTGCAGGTTTACTTTACTTTGCATTGCCTGTTGTCTGAAGGGCTTCTGGGGTCTCCACTGGGGTCGTCCATCAGCTGGAGGCCTGATCCTAATCACTTGGGGATCTGTAGTCTGCTCCGTTCAGCGCTGTTCTTCCAGTGCTAAGGAAGTTGGAAAGATGGTCTTTGCAGTCTTGGATAATGGTCAGTTCCTACTGGATGCTGGACACAATTTTAGACCCATTGGTTTCCTATTACAGAGAATTTTATGTTTCTGGGCTTCTGACCTGGCATGACTTTTGAAAAAGGAAAAAGAAAAAAGAATGGCATGTGCTCTTTCTCCAAAGAGCTGCCCTCTGGCCAACGCAATGTGGGCTCTACTGTCTGTGTTGGAAGGTTTGGGGAGACTGTCCCTGATCTCTGTGTAGATTTTTTGATGCTGACAAAAAAGCAGTGAACTCTCATTTCTTTCCATATCTGAAAAATTCCCATATTTAAAAATTGTCATGTTCATTGATGTCATCATAGTCACTGCAAATGTATTCTCTCCTTTTGTGGTTGGATTGATAGACTGTAAGAGTTGGGAGGAAAAAGGGTGCTTGGAAGGTACAAATGCTATTTGTTGCAATTTCTGCAAGAGAAGAAATGCTTTTTATAGAACACTTTTTTGGGGCCATTTTGCATATTTAATTACAGTCAAGGCCACTGTTAAGGCAAAATTTATCAATATGCTATACTCACACCCACAGACAATACATACTTCTTCCATCTCTACAGATAGATTGAAAGTTACCCACTCGAGAAATGATAGGTAAAACATAGTAGATATAACATGTGAAGCTGATGTTTAAATGCAGAATGCTCAGAGTCCAAAGTGCAAACTATTAAACCTTCAGCTTTAAAAGCAAACAATAAAACAAACAAACAAACAAAGCATGGGTTATGTGAAGCCTGGCACCTTTCATGATCCTCAGTGTGCGATCAGTTGGGGTGGGGTAGAGTGAGACTCAGGCCTGAGAGCTGGAGTGTGTGACTCCCACACATTAATTGATAATAAGGATCCAGAATTTTTACATCCTCGCCGTCCAGATGGACTGAATCTGCTGGGTTTTATCAGTGGCATTAAAATATCCTACTTTATAAAATATCCCTGTCCCCCATTGAGTTACTGTGTCCAGGAGTGCCTCTGAGAAGGAGAGGCAGGAAGAGATGGGCTCTGTGCTCTCTTGAAGGTTGAACTGTCTCTATGGGGGCCCCTGGGAATGGGGTGGGTGCAGGGGTGTAGCCAGGGGCACTCACGAGATCCCTGAAATCCAGCCTGTGGCTGGGTCATTAATAAGAGAATGGGCCATAGGGAAGGTGGCCTGGGCCCAGGAAGGAGTCTGCTTTTGTCTGCAGAGCTCAGCACCGGGACAATGAGGGAGGGGCATTTGCCTTCCCTCCCTCTGGCAGCAGGGATGCCTGCGCAGTGTCTTGTACCCCAAGCCACCACAGGATCAAAGGCAGAGGCTCGGCCACACAGCTCTCCTTTTCCAGTGTGACTAGATGTCATTCACAGCAGACTGATGCGATGATGCTGCGGAGAAGGAAACATGGGAAGCAATTATCTTTTTAGTAGGTCACTGGCTTCCTTTGGGAGAAGAGACCAGAGGGAGAGCAGGGAAGGCTGGCGGCGTGGTCCCCCAGAGGCTGCGCCTGCGGTAGCTGCCTTGGTGATTAATAGCCGTGTCACTTTCCACGAATGTTGCTTTAAGCAGCCGTGCTCAAAATTGAGTGGGAATGAAATAAAACAACCCAAAATAAATGTTTCCTCTATTCCTTAGGAGTTGCTGGAATCCAAAAATAGCTTTTCTTTTTTCTTTTTTTTTTTTTTTTGTGGGTACCGGGGGTCGACCTCAGGACCTCGTGCGCCAGCAGGAGCCCATGCTGCTGAGCGATATCACTGGCCCTTTTTCCGTATGTGGGTTGCGGGAGTCAAACTCAGGACCTCGCGCTTGCCAGGCAGGCGTTTACGCTGCTGAGCCATCTCACCGGCCCCAGAAATAGCTTTTCAAATTTATAATTTTAAATGGCATAATTCACAGCACTGTCTGAATCCTGGACTTATTTTCACATGAATATCTGCATCCATATATCTATATCTGTATCTATATCTACATCTACATCTACATCTACATCTATATCTATATCTATATCTATATCTATCTACTGCTTTTTGTTTTTAAAGACCATGAAAAGTTTGACTATGGGCTTTTGGGGGGGGTACTGAAATAAAAATTATGTTAACAGTGAAAAATACAGCCTTTACATATGTTTTTAAAGAAAAATAGTAATTTGGTGGAAGAAAGGACAGGAAAAATATTGTGTCCATATAGACCATAAACTGGAACAGTAAACGTGTCTGGCAGGCAGTAATTGCTGGCCAGCTGTGGGGATTACAGCCCTGTGAGCAGTGTGCAGGGCAGCCTGCCAGGATGCTGGCAACCAGAGGACAGGCCCAGACTGCTGTGGCTCTCGGAGCACCCAAGAGAGCCTGAGAACATAAATAAGGTGACTGCAGTGTGGCAGGACAAGGTTCCTGCAATGCTCATACCCTCTGGGGCCCTGAGTCTTGCCATCTTTTTTTTGCTGCCTCCACTGCAGTCTGGCTGCCAGCTTGAACCTGATGTTGGCATCCCTGGCTGGCCTCTGGCTGCATCTCCAGGTGGGAGACGGGCCATTAGCCTTTAGTGTCATGTTTGCCCATGGAGAAGCCAGAGAGCACATCAGACAGGTGAGAAGCCATGGAAACTCCCTGCTCAGTGCTCTGGGGACTTTTTGCATCTTGGGCCAGAGGGAGTTGGGTTCTGCTGTCCGTACAATCCACTTGTTTCTTTCTGGTCCCTGGCAAGAAAGCCAGTATTGGGGAAGGCTGTTGGCTAAGGGGAGGTTCGTTCCTTTCTCTTCTGCCCTCTCATTTTCTTTGTCCTTCCCTATCCTAACTGCCCACCATTTTCCACCCAGCACTCAGTATCCGAAGGTTTTTTTTTTTTTTTCCCAGAAAAATTATTAGTAAGCAAACCTTCTGAGGAGAAGTTGGGGTGGGTGTGTGGAGGGGTTGGGTTTGGAGCTGAGATGACTCCTGCCTTCTGTCTCTCCCAAGCGCTTACCCCGGGCCAGACCGTGGCACGTGGAAATGAACAGCGTGCTGCCAGCAGGTCGTGTTATTATTATGCAGGTCTGGCAAGGCCAACAGGTCAGGAGATTACAGCCGTAGAAAAGATCGCCCATAGCTCACAATTCCTAAGAGGAGGGGGCATGCGGTGCCACAGTGGAGCCATAGGGACGCACCATGCTTAGTTGGGAGGCAGAGAGAGCGAGGGGATGGGTGAGGCAAGGTAAGCAGGCTAAGTAGGTTAGCACCGGCCAGTTTGCGTAGCTCTGAGGCCTGGAGGCTGTCTTCAGTGGTTTGGCACCTGGCCTGGTGATTGGAGCAGGGCGGTCATGGCCTGCAGTGTGAGAGCCTTATAGAGGAGATTGGGAGCTGGATTGGTTAGCTTACATTTGAAAGAACAGTCCAGGGAGTGCCATTCACTGTCTTTAGGATTGAACTAGCCCTGGGAGGGGTTGGCCTTCCAGGGTCAGCCAGGCCCCAGGTGTCTAAGTCACCAGCACATGGTTAGTACAGGCACACAAGGTGCCAGCCTGGCCAGGAGAGGCGCTGGACGCCAGGGTGGTCACAGATGGAGCACTTAGGGCTCTCTGAGCAGAAGGGGCTCTCTCTGCTCAGATGGGTGCAGCTCTGTTTGGTGTTCAAAAGGGCATGAGAAGGAGCTGGGAGAATCAGGAATCTCAGTGCAAGAAGGGGCTTGTGGCTGAACTACCAAGTCCACCCAGATGTGTGGCAGTTAAGGGTGGAGGCCACCAGAGGCAGAGAACCCTGCTTGGATAGAAGCTTGGGATGGGAAAAGCCTGGGAATGGGCTTAGCAGGAAAAACACTTGGTGCACTCAGGTGAGGCTGTGTGGGCTCTTGAATGCCAGGCTGAGGAATTCAGATTTTATTTACTGGGTGAGCTGTTTGCTCACCTAGTAAATTCAGGAACTCATGTAGAATGCCTACGCTTGACTCTGCACCATAGTCACAAAGCATACTTTACTGGTTAGGATGCTAAAACAAGTCATTCTGGATGAAAAAAATATCACTGTGGCAGGGGTTAGAAACTACCTCTTGCACCAGCAGGTAATGTCAGTGAGTGGACAGGGTTTGGGGGACATGGAGAACAGCCAGGTCTGGACCAAAATGGTTGGTGACTCTGAGGTCCAGCGAATCACATCCTGGGAGTGGGATCCAGAGTTTCCAGATATTCATGTTTTTTAATCGAGACTAGAAGTTCAAGCTCTCATGAAATCTGTTTTTTTGTGAGATTGCCCGATAATTCAGCAGTGAATTAGCTAACCTCCTCCCTGTCCACACGATAATAGACACTCAGAGACCTGCTACATGGATCTTTGGTGGTCTCTTTCTGCTCTCAATCTGTCATTCCAGTTGAACTGTGAAGGTCAAAGAGGGAGTAGGATCATGATAAGGTGTGCCTACATTGGGAACCTGAGGCAGAACTGATGGGGGTAGATCTAGCAACCAAAGACTTCTGTTATGGTTTGTGTCTAGATGCCCCCCACCCATGTGCAAAGCCTCATGTGGTCATAGGATATTTTCAGAGGTGGCTGAATCTAGAGTGTGTGATTCATTTACAGTGCAATGCTGGGATTAAGGGTGAATGATTGCTGGATCAATCCACTGACTGGGTGGGCACCACCTGAATCCCAGTAGAGGAGATATTATATAAGGGACAGAAAGAGGCTTGTCTCTCTTGCTTGTTGCTTTTTCTGTCTTCTGCCACCATGAGCTGTTGCCTCGCTGCCATGTGCCACCATGCCTTAGAGCCAGCTAAGTATGGACTGAAACCTCTACCAACTGTGAACTAAATAAACCTTCCTTCTTTTAACTTGTGGGTGTTGGGTATTTTGTCTCAGCAATGAGAGAAAAGTAAGTAAGACACCTTCCCTGGGATCTTGAGTAGGCCACCCTACCATGCTTCATCTGCATTTCTTTGTTTGCAAAACTCATTCATTCTTTCATTCATTTGATATGGAGTGTCTGCTGTGTGCTATGCCGAGACTTCACATACAGGGACAGAAAATTCAACAGGATGCTGTTTAGAATTGTACAGTTGTAATGGTTTTTTGGCAAATCAAAAACTAAAAGGGGTTGTGATATATCATTTCTTTTGCTGTCACTGAGACTAGAGTGCCCTAAAATGATATTCTGGCAGCACGTGATGAAATAATGGTCGTTGATATTGGGTGAGAGATCATGCAATACTCAAAGCTTTTAATGTCCATGCTGCCTTGCCTGGGTCTTATGTCCCAGGCTGTGACTTCAATGGCTGGGGTGTGGGATCTTGACACTGGTGGGTACCCAGCTCCTAGTGTGGTGCTGAGTACAGAGTAGACACACAAACGTCCCCCAGAGGAGTGAGTTGTGCATGGTCAAGTCTGGTTTTGATAAAGTTTTAGCCACAATGATCATAGATAAAGCTACAACATAATCACAGCATTTAAAAATAAAAAAGGGAGTGGGAACACACAGAGTTTGTAAAATGACTACATTATGCCAGTCAGGGTGCTATAAGAAAATACCATAGATTTGGTTGTTTAAATAACAAATGTTTATTTTTCACTATTTGGGAGGCTGGAAGTCCATGATCAAGATGCTGGCAGAGGCAGTGTCTTAGGTTTCTCTTCCTGGCTTGCAGATGGCTGCCTTCTTGCTGTGCCCTCACATGATCCTTCCTTAGTTCATGGGGCAGGGAAGAGGGCAAGAGAGAGGGACATCTCTTCATCTTACAAGGCCACCAATCCTATTGGATCAGCACCCCACCCTTATGACTTCATTTCTCCTAAAAGTCTTATCTCTGAATAGTCACTTGAGGGTTAGAGGTTCAACATACGAATTTTGTAGGTACACAATTTAGTCAATAGCAATAACCTAACATGATGGCACTATTATTGGATCTGTGATTTTTTGGGAGTGTGGGAGAGATAATCGTGAACCAGTATCCTCATAGGTGGCCTCTCATTTGGAGGCCTGCTGTGGTGGGCTTTGTGCAGGGAGAGAGAAAGGGCATGGACCAAGGGCAGGGTGGGTAGTGTTCCAGGGATGATGCTGTGGTTAGACTGAGCCTGGGGGAAGTCTGTGCTCTTCAGAAACAATCCTGTGCTTGCAGTATTTCCAAGGGACTGCCCTCTGTCTGCTTATTGTTTGTCCCATCACCCACTGCCCTCTCAAAGGACAGGCCAGGTTGTGACCTCTAGATGCCTTTTACAGTAAAAAGGCTAGAAAAGATGAAAGTGTCTTTCTTTTGGTTACAAATAAAGACAAATAATTTTAATATATTAAATTATGTTTAAGAAAGTCTATCAAACATAAAAGTTTTTAAAAAATTGCTCTTCCCCCCCCCAAGTGATTGATGGATATCTTCGACCCTCTGGTATCTGCAGCACGTTTTCCTTCAGTGTTTGACAATGTAGCACTGTGTTTGTGTTTGCCCATGCACGTGTGCGTGTGCACACATATATTTGTGTAAAATCTTGTGCTTTAAGAAATCCACATTAAGCTCAGAGTTGCTCAAAGAAAGATTTCTGCCAAGTCCAGGATTGTAGAGAATCAGCCTGCACAGGGCAGAGGGCGACCTCCAGGTGGAGTCTGGGCTCTTTGAAATTGGCAGCTTTGGGATTCTGCAGGGTTTGTCCGTAGGCCTTGCCTGCGGGGATAATCCCACACCACCTTCTGCGTTGCTCTGAGGAAAGCTTGGTTCTCCTGACACAGCTACCTCAGAGCGTGGTGCAGCTGCTGTGTGCCAGGCATGGGATGCAGGGTAAGGTGCGGAGAACACCTTTTCTGCGTAGACCTGCAGGGAGGCTTAGGTGCTCTGAGAGTAGTGACCCGCCTCTGAAGCTGGCAGCAGCACTGGGGTTAACATCGCCCTCCTTGTTGAGAATGTCCTTTTGAAATATGTCCTAGGCTATGGCTCCTGTCCTATTAATTATGTCGCTAGCCTAGTAAAGCTGAATAATTAATGATCACAGGGCGCTTGAAACTATACAATGTCATACAAATGTTAAGGAGTAAAAATTACTTTGTATTAGATACATATGTTGCTTGAAAAATATCCCATGGTGGAAAGGTTAGTTTCTAGAAGAGCTAAAAAGTTTCCTAGTGGGCTTTCTTCAGAATCTGAGGATGCCTTATTGTCCTAACCACAGTTTTGGAAACCGAAGTTCCTGTATGCTGAAGTATTTCAAAGGCAACTGGCTCCCTGCGGGTGCTTTTGGCTGTAGAAATGAAGTTGCCTACTGTATTTTGGTGCAAATTGCATCTGTTGAATTTTTCTAGCTGGAGGCAAATTGGACCCAAAGCCAAGAAAGAGATGAAGATCACAGATGCTGCAGCTGCTGCCTCACCTGGCCACAACATTGGCCTGGTCTTCACGGGCAGGTGAGATGGCTTTGAGTTGGTTCTACTCTGGAATTACCAAGGACTTAAAGGAAAGGAAGGCAGAGGGCTCATTTTCCAACCTGTGAACAGGAGAAGGGCCTGTGGTTAAAATCTGATGTTCAGATTAAATGTGAGATCCAAAACTTGATTCTACAGATGAATGGAATTCACAGAGAATTCAATAAGTTTCAAAGATGCTCTTTGCAACTAGTGTTTTGCTAGTTGCTGAAAGTAACAGACTTGAACAGTTAAAATATTATCTGCTTTCTGGTAAAGGTTCTAGATGACAGTCAAGTATTGAAAAATAGGTCAATTGTGTGTGTGTATGTGTGGGTAGGGAAAGAGGTAGGGTGCTGAATAAAACAGCAGCAGCAATACCATAAAAACCCATGGAAATTCAGTTACTGCAGGCTGAAAGCCTTCATTCTAAAGATGAGAAACTTAGGGCCCAGGAACAGGTGGACTGGAAATAGAAATCCAGACTTTGGGCCCTTCTTTCCATATGTAATTCTGCTTCCCAGTGTCAACTCCAGAAATGGAGTTCTAGGTAAATTAGGGTTGACCTGTGTTTGAAATTTTATACGTTGATGAGTGAGTGACCATAAGAAAGGGGTCATCAGAGAGACCCTGCCATATCCAGTGTGCTGTTGACTTGTGGGTTGCCAGCCCCTTGTGCCTGGCTGTGAGGGGTTGGAGTGCCCTGTGCTGCAGTCACTCACAAGGCCGGGGAGTGGGTGGAACGAGAGGGTTCCAGGGTGCACCCATGGTGAATCTCATAGACTGAGTGTCAGATGACAACCCAAAGATGTGTGCAAGCTCCCTGGAAAAAAATTAAATAACTTCTATCCAACATCTGTTATTTAAACTGGTAATGTTTCTGGATTTTTTGAGGTTTAATTTGCATGCAGTAAAATGCACAGATTTTAGTGTAGAGTTCAGTGAGTTTTGACAAACGTGCGCTTGTGTAACATACACTTCAACCTAGAAAACATTTCCATTGCCCCAGAAAGTTCCCCAAAGCCCCTCGCTGCCCGTGGCCACCTCACTGCAGCAGAGATAAGCAGCTTGCTGAGCTCCATTCCCAGTGCTTGGATTTGCTCTTGAATGTCTTATAAGTGGATTCATACTGTGTGCATCCAGTACAGTTGATTTCCTTCAACATGTCTTGATGTTCCTTAATGTCGTTGATAGTTTGCTAATTTGCTTTTGTTACTGAGTAGGAATGTTAAATGAGTAAACCACAATTTGCTTATCTATTCTCCCACGAGGGACATTTCCACTCACTTGTTAGTAGCATAATCGATTTTTGTATATTGACTTTGTAGCCTGTATTCTCACTAACTTCACTTTTCAGACTTAGTAGTTTCTTTGTAGGCTCTTTAGGATTTTCTTTCTTTCTTTCTTTCTTTCTTTCTTTCTTTCTTTCTTTCTTTCTTTCTTTCTTTCTTTCTTTCTTTCTTTCTTTCTTTTTTAGTACTGCACATATTTGTGGTACAGTACATAATGATTACATTCCTCCTAGTGACTTGGTAAATGTACATGACACATTTTAATTCCTTTTTCTCATCCCCTTCCCCTCCCTTCTCACCCCCTCCCTCCATCTCTTGGCATCCTTCGCTTTTGCAAAAGATCTATCTTCCTTTTTTCTATTATCTATCTTTTTTATTAGTACATGTTTGAAGTACATAATTTTTACATTCTTTGTGTGGATTTCGTTCATGTACATAACACATCTCAATTCTTTTCTCCATCACGTTCCACCCTCTCCCTCCTCTTCCCTCTGTCTCTCAATCCCCTTCCGATTTTAGAAAGCTCTGTCTCCCTACTTCCTCCTATCTTTTATTTTGCTCTTTTTTTGTAACTTAAGTTTCTCATATAAGAGAAACCGTGTGACATTTAAGCTTGAGTGTACATTATGTTACATATGAATAAATAGTTTATGCTTTTTAATTTTTTCTTGCTTTATTGGACTGGCTAACACCCCCACTACAATACACAATAGCTGTGTTGAGAGTGGGCAAGCGTATCTTCTTGTTATTACTAGGGGAAAAGCATTCACTCTCATCATCAACTGTTTCATGTTTGCTGTAAGGTTTTTAAAATGGCCTTTATTAGATTGAAGAGTCACTCTTCTACTTATGACTGGCTAAGCATTTTTGTCATGGATGGCGAATATCAACAGTAGAATTTGTCAAAAAATTGATTTGTTTTGAAAATGGGTAGTGTGAGTTCTCTGACTTTGTTCTTTTCAGAAGTGTTTTGACTATTCTCATTCCTTTTTGACTTATTAAGCACTTATTCTTGAGTGATTATTTTATTTATTTCATCTAATTGTCAGATTTATGGCCGTAGTGTTGGTACTGCAGCATTTCTTGTCATCTTCTTAATGTCTGTGAAATCATTCTTTGCTGATATTTTGTGTTCTCTCATCAGAGAGATAGAAGTTTATCAATTATATAGGGTATTTAATATTTTATGTGATTGACTCCCTATTATGTTTCTGTTTTAAGTTTAATTAATATCTACTTAATGGTTGCCAATTTCCTCGTGTTTGCTTTGATTTTACTTGTGCTTTTGCTACCTGTCTCTTAAGGTGAAAAGTTAGATTACTACATTGAGGTCTTCCTTCTTGGCTAACATAATCATGTAATACTAAAAATACCCTCAGTACTGCAGCCACATCCCTCTGATTTTGTTATGTTATGTTTTCATTTAGTTAAAAATAGTTTTAAAATTTTTTTGAAACTTCCCCTTTGATCCATAGATTATTTAGAAGTGTGGTCCTGCTCCAAGAACATCCTTTTTTGAAATTTATGTCCCACTGTGTGTGTGCGCATGTGTGTGTGCACGTGTGTTACCCCATATATACTTGTGAAGAATGTGTATTCTACTGTAGTTAGGAGGAGAATTTTATAAGGTAAACTAAGCCAAGCTGGTTAATTGCACTCTGCAGATCATATGTACACTCTTACTGATTTTCTGCTTACTTGTTCTACCAATGAGTAAGAAAAAAGTTGACATTTCCAACTATAATTATGAGTTTGTCTGTTTCCCCTTTCAGTATTACCAGTTTTTGCTTCAAGTATGTTGCAGGTTGTTTTTAAAAACAATTAGGTGCGTATACATGTAGGACTATCATTCCTTTTTGGAGAATTGACTATTTTGTCATTATGTACTTCCTCTCTTTACCCCTGAAAATGTTCCTTGTCTTAAAGTCTGTTTTGTCATATTAATATAGTTACTCCCGAGATGTTTTGTTTAATGTTTTCATGGTACATGTTTCTTCATACTTTTAGCTTAACTTACTTTAAAGTGAGTTTCTTATTAAAAGCTTATAATTGGATCTTGCATTTTTTTTAATTCAATTTGACAGTCTGACTTTTAACCGGTGCGTTTAGACTAATTGCACTTAAAGTGATTACTGATATGTTTGGATTGAAGCCTGTCATACTGTAACTGATTTTTATGTTTTCCCATCTGTTTGTTTCTGTTTTCCAATGTTCTGCCCTGCTCTTGGGTGAATGGAATATTGTTTATTATTCCATTGTATCACTTTTATTGACATGTTGTTTGTACTTCTAGAAAAAGTTTAATTGTTAACTCAGGACTTACAATGTACATCTTTCATTAATCGAGATGATGCTACTTCCTATCTAGTGTAAGGACCTTGAACAGTGTTTCCCCACTTCCTCCCCCTCATTCTTTGTGTGATTGTGATCACATAGCATATTGTTACTTTTAAATATGCTACAAACACACAATATGCTGCTACTGCTTTTTCTGTTAAATAGCTGTGTTTTAAAGCAATTAAAACTAAGGAAAATTGAATTTTATTTTACTTCTATGTTCTGTTTCCAACTCTGTTAATTTCTTTGTGTAAGCCAAGTCTCTAACTATATATATATATGTATATATTTTTTTCCTTTCAATATTTCTTTTTAACTTTTAACATTTCTTATAGATCTATTAGGAATGACTCCCCTCCTTTTTTTTTTTTTTTTTAGAAATTCTATTTTTCTTTTCTTTTCTTTTTTTTTCCTTTCTCTTCTTTCTGTTTTCAGTCTTTGAAGAAATTGCCAGTGAGAATTCTGGGTTAATAGTATATTTTTCTCTGAGAATTTTAAAGATTTTAGTCTACTGCTGTCTCAATTCCTTGATTCTCATGAGAACAGACATCATTTTTCTGGCTTTTTCTCTGTGTGTAAATTTCTCTTGTCTAGTTGCTTTAAGATTTTCTTTCTCTTTGGCTTTCAAAGTTTGGTTATATTAGTCTAGGAGTGGTTTTCTGTGTCTGTACCATTTGATATTTGTTGTGCATTGAAATTTTTCACCAAATTTGGAAATATTTTTTCATTTATTAATTTTTTTCTGTCCTATTTCTTTCCTTCTTGGTTTCTAAGTATACAAATGTTAAATTGTATGGTACTGGCCACATATCACTGAATGTATTCTTCTTTCTTATCTTTCTTTCCCCTCTATGCTTCAATTTGGATAATTCCCACAGATCTATCATCCAGTTCTCTGTTCTTTTCTTGTGCGATGTCCAGGCCACTGAAAAGTGCTTGTCCCTCTCTGGAGTTCAGCTTATCAAGGGTTCCTTCAATCTTTGCTCCTTGATAACTCTATAGGCAAATGATTTTTATTCTACCCATTTTTGGTGTTATTAAGGGAGCAAAAATCTCTGGGATCCTAGATCCTAACCCATGACATTTCTTTTGACCTCACCAATGCCATCTGAGGTTGTCACTATCGACAAAGCCTCTCTGTCCCCATATATTCCTTTTTGTTTTACCCTCCTAGCACTGCTTCATCCTAGGCAGATAATTCTTGAAACACCAGGTTAGCTTTTCAGGAGTTCTCAACTCAGATGGGTGTACATTAAAGTCATCTGATGTGCTTTTCATAAAATATAGATTTTGTCATCCATCCCCAATAATTGTAACTCATCAGGACTGGGGTGTGTCTCAGGAATCGGGAGTGGATATATTTAGGTTACTTCTAATGAACAGCCAGAGTTGAAAAATCAGAGGGTCTTTTTAGGAAGCTTCCTAGAATGACCTGAAAACTTTACAACAGAAAAGAAGCAGCCCTGTTAATTACTATGAACATTTAAATTGGATCCAAGTAATTTGATTATGAAATCTGAGAACTTTTGACATGTGTGCCACAGGAAAAATAATTGTTTGAATTTTGCCCAATGTGATTTGTAACTATTATGAAGAAGCAAGGGTATCTGAACTTTCACTTCTCAGTCAGCTATTTACAAATCTGCAACACGGAAGTTTCTAGGCCACACTGCCAAGAATCCCTATACATTCCACACTTACAAATTAATTTTTATATACACATCTTTATAGGTATCAACACATTTCCTTTGTCTCAGCTCTGTTTTTATTTTATTTTTTTAACTTTAAGCTTAATATTCTTTGGTTCTATTAGAAAATAAAAATTTCTGTTGAATCACAGTTCAACAGGTTTCAAGGAGAGAAACGAGAGGTGATTAAACTGAAATTAATACAAAGTTCATGGAGCCCTTACGTGCTGCATCAGGCCTGATGCCCCGCTGTTGAGTAGAAGTCAGTTCATTTCCCCGGGACCTTGTGACGTTCTTGACTTTCATCTGTGATCTCTGGCCGAGCTCAGTGTCCCTGTCATAACTCAGCTGTGCCTTCCATTCTTTCTTTCCTTCTATCCCTCCATTGCAGCAGGGGCTCACCCCACTGGAAATCTTAAAATCATGGAATCTCCAGGAAGGCCATGCCCTGACTTGAGAGGGGGAGAAAGATGAGGAAGAGGTGGCCTGTGTTTTAAAACAAGGCAAAGTTTGTGATAATTACCCAGATAATATTGAACCACATAAATATGTTCAAATATTATGTTGCATTCAAATTAATAATAATAATACTAATAAATCCACAAGCCCAGAGAAAAGTTGTTTTCTGCTACATATTCTGGCTTTCTTATTTCTTTCTAGTTTGTTGACCCTCTTGCCTCTACTCCAGCTTGTGAGGAAACAGCTTAATCAAATTAGTTGTAGAAATAACAAAAATGTATGCTAACTATGTCTCCTCCCACACACTCGTTTTTCTTTTTCTTTCTCCACGAAGTTTATCAGACCTTGATTCCGGGTTCCATCTCCCAGTTTCCTGTGGACACACACTGCCACAGGAAAACTTGAGGCTTGACTAGCGAGATAATTATTCATTCAGTGCTTTGGGTGCTGCTCAAGCGAGAGCAAAGTCCACATCTTTTGGTGTGGGAGCAGGAGCTGGTGGACAAGAACAGCAGACCTCCAGCCGGGGTCAGATGCGAGGGAGGAACCTGCTTCTCCTCCTGTCCCCTGTGACAAAAACATGAGCAGTCAGACTTCACAGTAAGAAGGCAATTAACAGACGTGAGGCAGGACAATTTTTGTCAGTGCAGTGTTGATATATATCCAGCAGCTACACCAGGTCTTGCTAGTTGGGTTGCTGGGTAAAATACAGACGCTAGTTAAATTAGAATTGCAGATAACCAGTGCATCCATATGTTAGTCTAAGAATAGAATATTGAAGCTGAATTTATGCATTATTTACCTGCAATTCAAATTTCACCGGGCAACTTCAGTTTTTGTGTGTTGAATCTGGCAGCTTGGCTTGCTAGGCCTTGTACACCCACTGGTGGCTGAGTCAGATGTGGTCCCTGCACGTGCACCTCATGAGGTCTGGCTGGGGTTGACAGCGGTGGGTTGGCCAGCAGACCTGGTTCAACAGAGGGTCCCTACTTGCATCTTTTCCCCTCTGCCTCTACCTGCTGGCCCTTCGTGAGCCCACCTGCTCCCACCCCACACCACTCACATTCTCTTGTCCTCAACCGAGAAAGGGATGGAACCTATATTATTCCTTTTTTCATTATTATAATGAAATACTTGAGGTGGGCTACTTTACAAAGAAAGGGGTTTCTTTAGCTCACAGATTTGGAGGTTGGAAGTGCAAACAGCACATCACAGACAATTTGCAGAGCCTCATTTTGTAGCACGACATCATGGCAGTAGTACATGTGTATCTCTGTGTCTGTATTGTCTTTTTCCTTTTTATAAAGCCAAGACTCAATCGGGGGTCTCCACCCTAGTGATCAAATCTAAGCTAATCAATTCCCAAAGGCCCCGCCTCTAAACACCACAGTCAGATTAAGTTTCCACCCTCTTCATCCCATAATGTAAGGCTTTGGGAGCTAAACTCCTGTGTGAGGTCCAAAACGACAAACCACGTTCAAACCATAGCAGAACTGGGGTCTTCTGGAATCTGTTTGGCTTGGAAGCAGTGAGACCCTCCGCTGCTTAGTGCTGGGCGATGTCTGCTTGGTAAGGGGAGGGCCAGCTTGTGGGGACCTCAGGAAGAGGAGCCAAACAGCACTGCAGTGGTGGCTTCTAGAGGAAGCTGCGGGGCTTTCCTCTGCCTGCCTCCTCCAGATAGGGGAAACCCTCCCTTTTCCCTCAACCACCTGTGGACCAGGTGCCTCTCCAGACCCTGAGGATTTGGCAGCTAGTACAACAGGTGCAGCCAGGTGGGATTTCTGTTTTCTGCCTTTGGTGTAGGTCTCATGCTTGGGTCATCTTCTTCACCTCCTTCAGTGGGGCCACGGTACCCGGGGACTCTTCCTGCTGCTGAGGGCTGCCGCGCCCTGCGTGCTTCCTCACTCAGTGCCTCGATGGTGGACACTGAAGTCTGGGTCTCATTGGCTGTATGTGCTGCACCCCCCTCAGTGTCTTCTATGTTCTCATCTACTGACTGTGACAGCAGAGTTCCTCCTTGTGGTGGCTCTGTGACTGATTGGTCACCTTCATCTGAGCTTGACTTTCTGAGACACCCCTTAAAGGTGGGCTGTTCAGATCCTGATCTTCATCCTCTTCTCAGTCTCCAGGATCTGGTATTTCCACACCTCAGTCAGCTCTGCCTGCTTCACAGCCCTTGCAAACTTACCAGCCTGATTCCACTCCTTGCTGGTCTCCTGAGCCTGCTCATCTTTCTCTTCTCTGAATCCAGCCCCACAGCCAATCCTGAGAGTCTCACACAGGAGAAAACAGGAGTAAAGGCTCTGAGGGGTGGACAGTTGCTGGGCTGCTCTGGGTTAAAATCTAGCCCCTCCACTCACCAGCCTTATGGGCAGTTACTTAGGTTCCCTGGATGGGAATTCTCTCATGGGAAACAGATTGAGCTGTCAAGACCTACTTCAGAGAGTGGCTGGGGGATTGAGCGAGTTAGCACCTGGAATACGCTCAGGACAGGGCCTGGCACATCCTAAACACTCCAGCGTGGTGCATAGCAGGGCCTCGGGGGCTCCACCTGGGGATCTGAATCTTGATTCCATTTGCTAATTGTGCAGTGATGGGAAAGCTGCTGACATGATGTGTCTCTATTTCCCCATCTAAAAACTAGGAATATCACCTGACTTAGAGTGTTATTAGGGTTAAATGAGTACATATTTGGACTGCTCAGAGTAGGGTACCAAATGCTCAGTAAATATTGTTTTCATGGTCATCACCTCCTAGACTCTTCAAACTTTCTATGTCCCCATCCCTCCAATTTCCACATTCTGTTGGTTTTATCTCCTTCCCCTCTTACCTCACCTCCACCCTCCCTAGCCTCACTTGCCTACCTATCCCTTTTCAAGTCCACAACTCCCAGCCCCCTGAAATAAAATATGAATTCCCACTGGGACCCTCCTGGACCCTCCAACATCTTCTGCACTGGGTGAAACTCAAGCTCCTTCATGGAGTCTTGGAGCACCTTCCCCTTGCCTGGCCCCACCTCTGTCCTTTACTGTCCCCCATCACTGGGCTCTGTGTTCCATCCTCGAGCTCAAGGTCTTCCTGCCAGGGCCCTTCCTATGGGCACCCTCCCCAGCCTGCCTCCCGCATTCACCCCTCACACCCCTGCCTTCCTTCCCTGAGACCCAGCTCAGGCTTTTATCTCTTCCATTCCTCTCCTGGAATAAGAAGCCCCCTTAATAAGCCCCTGGGAGCAGCAGCCAGGACCACTGTTATCACTGCACATTGCTCTTCATTTGTTTGGTTTGGTTTGAGATTGTCACTTCTGTGAACACGGAAGTTGTGCGTCCTTAATTTGGCATCTTCACAGGTAGTGGTGCCTGGCTGTCTGCACAGGTCTCTTCAGTTAATGGAACGAAACAAGTGTACTGACATCACACTTGGCCAAGCAGTTGGTTGAAACTTTGCATTTAAACCATTTTGATGGTCTCTGAAGCCAAGGTTTTATTTGTAGAGGAGTTCGGATGGAGCTGGTAGCTGGAGCTACCGGTTTGGACAGAGCTGGCTGGGAAAGTTGGTAGTTGATACCTCTCTTTGGAATTATCTAGTGGGACTTGCTACAAAAATGAATGTCCTAGCTTCGAAAGTGGCTTACAACTTTATAAAAATTTATATTTGCAGTGTTCCAGCCCAGAGGATTATTTTGGGTCTGCCTCTTATTTCTTTATTCTTGGCCAAATGGGCAGCTCAAGCCATCCAGGTTGGGTTCCAGACCAAGAGGGGCCACAGAACCATCTATACCTTTATCTTTCAACTGGATGCAGTTACTCTCTAGGGCAGTTTTTCTACCCAACACCTGTAGTGATAAAATTAAGATAATAACTTACACATATTCAGGTACTTACCATACACCAGGCGCTGTCCTAAGACTTCATATATAATAACTATTTAATATCTCATAACAACTCAACTGAGCAGAGATTTCTGTCTAGTTTTTGCTTTTGTTTTTTGAGGTACAAGGAGCTGAACCCAGGCCTTCACACTGAGTTACATCCCCAGCCATTTATTTATTTATTTTTTTAATTTTGAGACAGGGTCTTGTGAAGCTGCCCAGGCTGGCCTTGAACTTTGTGATTCTCCTGTCTCAGCCTCCTGAGTAGCTGGGATTATAGGTGTGTGCTGCCCCAACTGGCTGACTTTGTTTTTTAATTAATGTTTCTATAGCACCTAGAACCAAGCCTTGTGCAAAGTGAGAGCTCATTACTACTTGTTGAATAGGTGAATGGATGGAATGCACTGGGATCCTGTCCTGTGTAAGCGGAGTTCGGGATAGTTCAGCACCTCGCACATCCTTCATGCTGAATGCTGCTGTTTTTAGTATAATTCTAACGTGTTATCACCAAAAAGTCTTATTTGGTCTTGTCATGCAAAATAAATGGAATCCTGCCCTCTCACTGACTTTGTTAGCTTCAGAAATATTCTGTTTCTCATGAATCTTACCATGATGGCGTGTTCCAATACTTGCTTTTTCTTTGCCTGTTACCTGAGTGGATGTAGCTTGTTAACAGATAACTAGAGGTGTCACCTGCTAAATAGACATGTTTAGAAGTGAGGGATAATTTTGCCACAAAAATCTTTATTTCCTAGTATTTCTTCTGGGCTGCTCTGAGCTTTCTTATGTCAGATTTTCTTAAGACATGCTCCTCTTGAACTGTGACACATACCGAGCATGCAAAGCTTCTCGGACTCCCTTTTCAAGCAGACCTAAGGGGACGACAACGAACAAGAGCCGCCAGATGTGCCTCTTGATCTGGCGATGAAGCCTGTGCTGTAGCAGGGTGCTGCGCCTGTCAGGTGATGTCAAATCACACACAAGCATCACAGTGAACTCTCATCCAACTTCTGCAAGGAAAGACTCATGACTCTTTTCTTACTGGTGATTTGTTTCTTATTTTCTGCCCATTTCCAGCCTTGGGGGATGGATAAGGATATGTGCAAGTGTGTGTGTGTGTGTGTGTGTGTGTGTGTGTGTGTGTGTGAAAGATAGAGAGAGACAGAGACAGAGAGATGGAGAGAGACAGAGACAGACAGAGAGAGAAAGAGAGAGAGAGAGAGGGAGAGGAGATTGGAGAGGTCAGTGGGGAATCATGTAATTGTTTTCTAAAATGACCATATCTGGTTGTCTTTGAGCGTCATTATATTGTAGTCACACAGCAGGGCACAGGAAGTGGTACTGTTGCATAGATTAAAATGCAAAACTTGCTTGAGGTACTAAAAGGCACATTATTTATAATAAACAGCATACTATTTAGGACTAGAGGGGTCTAGGTTTGTGTCCTAACTCTGCCCTAACATATATGGGACCTTGACTTAAGTGTGTTATGTCAGTTGAGCCTCAGTTTCCCCATGTGCAAACAGGGTATGATTTTCTATTTCATAGACCAAGATGCGACACATACTATAAAATCCCATTTACATGAAATACAACTAATCTGTAGTGGCAAAGAACAGGTCAGTGGTTATCTTGGGATGGGGTTGAGGAAGGGATGGACTACAGGGGACATGAGGCAGTTTGGGGAAGGTATTGAGGTAATGTTCTCATGGGGTGTGTACAGTTGTCAAATACATGGTGCATGGTGAATGAATGTGGTCTGTTGTAAGTAAATCATTCCTCAGTAATACAGAGCAAAGGAAAAAGATTTTTTAAATGAAAATAGCAATGAGGTCCATATACGTTTTCTATATATGTCTTCTATATATGTAGAAGATATATCCATGTAGATCTAAGCTATATATATATTTCTCTATTTATCTTTATATATGAAATCTCCAAGGAGCACATGGGCAGGAGAGTGGAGTGGAAGTATACTGTGTTGTTGCAAGTCTCCTATATTATCTGTGAGGTGGTGTAACATCATTTGAAGAACATTTGGCAGTCAAAGACACATATTTTATTATTTATTTATTTATTGTCTTTTTGAGACAGGGTGTCACTATGCAGTTCAGGCTGGCCTTGAACTCACTTTTACCTCAGGCTGGCCTTGAACTCATAGTGATCCTCCTGCCTCAGCCTCCTGAGTGCTGGGATTACAGGTGTGTGCCACCACACCCGGCCAAGACACATATTTTATTTTATTTATTTATTTTTTTTTTTGTGGGTACCGGGGGTTGACCTCAGGACCTCGTGCGCCAGCAGGCGCCCGTGCCGCTGAGCGATATCACCGGCCCCTTTTTTCATATGTGGGTTCCGGGAGTCGAACTCGGGCCCTCGCACTTGCCGGGCAGGCACTTATGCCGCTGAGCCATCTCACCGGCCCAAGACACATATTTTAAACACTAGAAAAATTACTAAAAAAATAGTGACACAGTTAAAAAGCTAACCGTGGAATACTACAAAATATTCAGTTAACCAAAGGAAGCCAGAAGCAGAGGGAAAAAAGAACATATGGAATACATAGAAAAAACTGCAAGATAACTGTTTTATTTTTTAATTTTTTTATTTTTTTGTGGGTACTGGGGGGTCGACCTCAGGACCTCGTGCGCCAGCAGGCACCCGTGCTGCTGAGCGATATCACTGGCCCCTTTTTCGTATGTGGGATCCGGGAGTCGAACTCAGGCCCTCGCACTTGCCGGGCAGGCACTTATGCCGCTGAGCCATCTCACCGGCCCAAGATAACTGTTTTAAAATCAATCACATTGATAATTATACTATATATAAATAAACACTCCTATTTCACTTCGAGATAGTCAAGTGTGATTCAAAACTGAAGATTCAATTAGATGCTTTCTACAAGAAACCTGCTTAAAACATAAAGATAAATAGTTTTCAAGAAAATCAAAAAGTTTATGTCTTTGAATGCTAAGCATAAGAAAGCTGGAATGGATATATTGATATCAAGCAAAATACACATTGAAGAAAAGGATGTTAGCAGAGATAAAAAGGAACACTTCATGTTGATGAAGCGGTCTTGTCATCAAGAGGGCGTAACATTCTGAGCATTTGTAGCCTTACAGTAAATGAAGCAAAAGGTGGATGGTATCGAAAGGAGAAATGAACAAATCCAAAGTTATGGTTGCAGATATCAATTCTGCTGTTTCATTGACTTAATCAGCAGAAAATCGGAGATGACGTAAAGGATATGAAAAACACTGTGAATAGAACTTAACCTAAATGATGTTTATAGAACATTACCCAACAACAACAAATCCCACATCCCTTTTAATTGTATATAGAATACTTACTAATGCAGGCCATTTGAATTTAAAATCATTGAAATCATAGAGTATCTTATCTTATTAGAATCCAGTTAAATTAGAAATCAATAACAGAAAAATATAAGAAGTAATCTCAAAACATTAGGAACTAAATGACATACATAATTCATAGATAAATGAAGAAATCACAAAGGAAATAAAGTATTTTGAACTAAATTAAAACAAAATGCAACATATTAAAATTTATGGTATGCAGTTAAAGCAGGATTCAGGGAAAAATTTATACTTTTAAATGCTTATATTAGAAAAGAAGAAAGATCCAAAGTCTGTGGCATAAATTTTATTTTAATAAGCTATAAAAAGAGGAATTAATCCCAAGGTAAGTAGAGGAATAATAAAATTGAGAGCAGAAATCAAGGGAAAAATGATCAAAGAACAAAGGAAACATAAGACAAAAACCTGTCTTTTGTTTCAAAAAATAAATGAACTTGATAGAACTGACCAGTATCTGGAATAAATGACAGGACATCATTACAGATCTTATAGAAATTAAAGATATAAAATTAAATATTGTTGTTTTGTAGTGCTGATACATCGATAACATATATCAAACAGAAATCATTTTGAATAAGATATATTTCTAAAAGTGACTCAAAAAAAGTAAAAAACAGACATCCCTATCTAGTATTAATGGTGCAGTCCATTAAATGTTTAATAAAAGAAAACATACCAATTTTATACAAGCTTTTTCAGAAAATAAAGGCAAAGGGAAAACTTTCTAGCTCATGTTAGGAGTACTACCCTGATACCAAAAACCAACAAATACCTGTATCTCTTGTAAACAAAATATTAACAAATCACATAGATTAAAAAATACTGAAGATTATATATGACGGCCAAATGGGATTTGTCCCCAGGAATGTTAGATTGTTTTAATTGAAAAATCAATCTATATAATTCACCATATTAACATTACAAAGGAAAAAACCAATCATCTCAGCAGAGAGCAGTCAGTGGATCAACACCTCTGAGTATCTCATCTCTGTCCAACCTCCAACCTCTGGGGCATCTGTCTTGAAGACCAGGATCCCATGAGGCCATGTTGAAGGCACCTCTCTGGGTCCTTCCAATGAGTTTTAAGTGCTCCGAAGAAGCTGAGCAACCTTGACTCTAGTATCTGGTCCTGGGGCTTCCTCTGTGCCCTACAGTTTTACTGAATATAGAAAGAATTCAGTAAAATTTTGCTCTTGGCTTTACTTACAGACAATAACTCACTGAAAGACTCTAAAACAAGACTAATAGGAAGATATTCAAAAGAAGGGAAGAGAGGGAAAACAGAACCCTCCAATTATGGCATTTTGCAATATTGTAAAGAAAGAAAATTGGAATTGTAAGGGGGAGGATTATTGGAGGGGGATGAATGAACGTCACTACCTGCTGCATAGTAGTTGTACCCAGGTGGCTGAAAAATGGACAATAGTGACACCATTCTGAAGGAAGAAACTGTTCACATCTGTGTTGGTTTTCTACTGCTGCTGTTCCTAAGTAGTTCCTCTTTACTGGTGGGGATACATTTCAAGACCCCATGAATGCCTGAAGCCACGGATAGTACCATGGCTTATATACTATGTTTTTTTTTCTATACTTACCTATGATAAAAGTTAATTTATAAATTAGACATAGTAAGAGATTAACCACAATAACTAATAAAAATATAGAACAATTATAGTAATATACTATAAAAATGTTAACTGTGGGGCCGGTGAGATGGCTCAGCGGCATAAGCGCCTGCCTGGCAAGTGCGAGGGCCCGAGTTCGACTCCCGGAACCCACATACGAAAAAAGGGCCGTTGATATCGCTCAGCGGCACAGGCGCCTGCTGGCGCGTGAGGTCCTGAGGTCGACCCCCGGTACCCACAAAAAAAAAGTGTTGTTTGTAATCTGTCTTTCAAAATATCTCATTGTACTGTACTTGCCCTTCTTACTGTGCTGAGGTGAGATGAAGGTTAAGCATTGAATACAGTACTCGGCTGTAAAGTAGAGATGCCTGATCACAAGCACTATGATAGCATGACAGTTGATGTGGTAACTGAGATGCCTACTAAATGATTAATGAATGACCAGTGTACACAGTATGGCTATGTGGGATAAAGGGATGGTTCGTGCCAATGGGATGGAAAGAGATGGTGTGAGCCTTCATCATGCTACTAAGAATAGGGTACAATTTAAAACTTATGAAGAGTTAGGACTATTGTAATTGCCACAAATTCAGTGGCCTAAAAATTTGTTACCTTACAGTTCTGGGAGTCAGACATCCAGAATGTATCTCACTGCTCTAGAACCAGGGTATAAGCAAGGCTGCCTTCCTTTTGAAGGCTCTAGAGAGAATTCATTTCCTTGCATCTTTGAGTTCCAGAGGCCACCTCATTACTTGACTCGTCTCCTCCTTCCATCTTCAAAGCCAGCAATGTCCATTTGCTTTCTCTTGCTCCATCACTCTGATTGCTTCTCCTTTGCCTGCCTTCCTCCCATTTGTAAGAACCCTCATGATTGTACTGGGCCCACCTATGTAATCCAGCATCACACCCACAAAGGCCCCTAAATTAATCACATCTGCCAAATCCCTTTGCTGTGTGTGGTAGCACATTCACAGGTTCCAAAGATTAGGATGTGAACATCTTTGGGAACCTCTTTTCTGCCTAGCATATAATCCATTCCAGAATTTCCAATGCAAATGAAAATTTTTAAAAAAAATGACAGATACATGACAGAAAATGTGAAACTTTGCATGTGTGTGTGTGTGTGTGTGTGTAGAGTAGAAAAAAATATCTGGAATACAATCATATACTGGTAGACCAAAGGTGGAAGAGAGCTAAGCATGGTGCCAAGACGGATACTGACATGAGCAATGAGGTCTATGCATGGACCGGCAGAGAAGGAAACTTGGGTGTGAAGGGAAGGAGAGGTTTTCCAAAATGGCATGGCGGAGACTCATGGTTGCAGATCTGTCTATGATACAGGGTGGCAGCTTTGAGGAGACCATGAAGCCTTGGTGATAATTGGGGTCTTCCTAGGATGCCAGCAGGCTGCCGCCCCTTAGTATGCTCCTTCCCACGTGGGCTGGCTGCATCCTGCACCTATCACATACCTCTGCTTGTCTTGCAGGTATGCTGGGCCCCTCCTAGACCAACAAATCTTCCAAGGCAAGGAACTCGTCCATAGCCACTCACTGCAGGCTCTGGTAGCAGGGCTGAAGGTTTACAGCATGTGGGAGAATATCAGCTGCCTACAGGACTGCCAAGAGTGCACTGGGGGCATAGTGAGCCCCCACAGCTGAGCAGGCCTTGAGATCCCCCAAGAGACTGAGATCTGAAGGATGCCCGTGATTCAGCATGCATAGGAGACCACCACGTGGTGGGCAGAGCAAGGCTGCTTCTGACTCTGGCATTCAGATTTTAGCCTCCTGGTCCATGCACGTCTCCCTCATATGATGCTGTGAGAACTGACATAAGCCATTGTTAAAATGCCTGACCCAAAGTACTTGGCTTATGGCTGCCCTACAATGAATGTGGCTAAACTTGGTGGTGGTTGACAGTAAGGGAAAGGGCCACTGAGGGTTTAGATGATCCAAGTTCTGTTCCAGTTTTTAATCCCCTGGGAATCACGCAGGCAATGACCCCAAGAGTTTCTCATCCTGGAAAGGAGGCAGAAGACAGAGCATTTAGAGACTGCCTGCTGTGTCCCCGGCCCCATGCCTCAGACCCGGGTAGGGGAGTAAGGGGTACGCAGTGTGAGAAAGCCCAATATAAATCTTTGGGGGAATTGAGGGGGCTCTGAGAACAGCTGGGATTGGTGCCCAATTCTCACATAACCACGAGGACCTGGAGGATTCAAGGAGTCTTCCCAAACTTGTGGGGGCCCAAAGCCGGTATGAAAGTGAACCTACATGGGGTCTCTGTACAGGACATGTGGATGTGAGGTGCTGGACCTGTGACTCAGAGGCCAGGCAGGACTTCAGGCACTGGTTGTGGCAGCAACTGGGGTTCAACTCAGAAAGTAATCCCACACTGGTGACCAGTACTGCAGTACTTCATCCAAATGTGGGCCAGATGCAGCAGCCCTGCAGCCCCCAGGTGACACCTCCCAGAGGAGGATGGAAGGAGGGAGACCCTGTGGGGCCTTTGGTCTGAATTTGATGTTGAATTTGATTAAAAATTACCTGAAAGCAATAGCTGTGGATCTAAAAGGAGGAGGAAGAGTTTTAGCCTCAGTAGAGAATAGGTCAAGAGCAAGTCAAGGGCAGCTGAAGAAAATAAAAGCAGAAGGAAGAGTTTCTGGAAAGCTCAACATCCTGCTCTCTGCATCTGAGTTAGGGACCTGTGGATGGGTGAGGGACAGAGTTGCTGTCAGAGCTGAGGGTTTCTCCCATGTGAACACTGGTGTTGGCTTATCCAAAAGCCAGCATGACTGTTCTCCTAAGGTGGCTAAGTCCACAATGATGATAGTGGTGGTGGTAGACACGTTTACCTTGTTCCTGTAGGATGTTGCGTGGGAGTTCACATGGGAAAGGAAGAGAGTGGAGAATAAAATGACCACTGGCAGTAGGGTACAGCTGAGCCAAGAGTCCGGGTCCTTCGAGGCAGCCAGGGCAATGCCTCACTGTGACCTTCCTTAGTGATCTGACATATCAGGTGGCCCTAGCACCTGCAGATCCAGAATCTGGCTGTGCCTTCAAAATCGGCAGGTAGCAGCTGGGACCAAAACCCAGGGGTTCTGGGTTAGAGCAAGGTTAGGTTAGCAGGTGGGAAGTGAGACCTGAAGTGACTGCTCAGATGGAAGCAGACCTCACAGGGAAAAGTCAGGACACTGCTGGGGCACTGAACCAGTTCAGATTGTGTCACCCTGATTGATGCCTCACCCCGAGGCAAGGGTCTGGTCAGAGCCACGTATGATCGTCTTTACACAGTCTTCCTCCTGGACTCATCCTCTCTTCTATGGTTTGCCCTCCCCAAAAGTCGCTTTGAGGGTTAATTCTCCAATGTGATGACATTAAGGCGATGGGGCCATCAAGAGGCATTAGGGGTCATGAAGGATTGACTTCCATGAATAAATTAATGCTTTTCTTGAGAGACAGGCTTAGCTCTCTTGAGGTGGGATTAGCTCTTGCAGGACTGGATAACCTGCGAGAGCAGGTTATTATAAAGTGAGTTAGGTTTCCTGGACTCTCTTGTTTTTTCTTCTTGGCACATGACCTCTTTTTCACATGTACCGTTCACTGGTACTGACCAAGTTTCTGCTATGTGATGTCACTCGTCATGTTGTGACATAGCCAGAGGGCCCTCACTAGAGGCCAAATAATAGGGTCACCTAATTTTTGACATTCAACCTCCAAAACTGTGAGCTAAATAAACCTTTTTTCCTTTTAAAATATCCAGCCTCAGGCAGTTTATAATAGCAACAGAAAATGGTTCAATAATTTGCTATAACAGCTCATAGTACTCAGGGAAACACATTCACCTGTTATTATAAAGGACAGGACAAAGGACACAGACAAGCAGCCACATTAAGAGATGCATAGGCTGAGGTCTAGAGAAGGGCCTGAACACAGGAGTTTCTGTCCCCGTGGAGTTGGGGTGCACCACCCTCCTGGAAAGTGGGTATAGTCACCAAATTCTCTGAACACATGTTTTAGTGGTTATTGTGGAGGCTTTGTCACATGGGCGTGATTGATCATTAATTCACTATCCAATCCCTCTCCCCTCCCTAGAGGACGGGAAGTAAAGATGAGCACTCCAAGCTTCTTACTGTGGCTTGATCTCTGAGATGAGCAGCCTCCATCCTGAAACTGTCCAGGAACCCACAGAGTTGCTTTATTAGGACAAAAGATCTCCTAACACCCAGGAAATTCTGAAGGATTTAAGAACTCTAGGTCAGGAACCAGGGCCAAAGACCAAATATTAGAACAAAAGGTGCTCCTCCCACCCCTACCATGTAGGAAATGACAAGCTTTTTTGGAGTTCTATATCAGGAACTGGGGGCAGACAACAAATATATATTTATTGTATTATATTAAGAGCTCTGCACCAGGACCATGGATGAAGACCAAATGACTGTTTCTTATATCGCAATATCACAGGCAGGGATACCTGCACACAGAATGAAGATAGCGATGTGGCATGTTGAGGGACACAGGGTAGGCAGGGGCAGAGTCCAAGTGATGGTGCTGAGGAAGAAAGCATTGACAAGAGCAATGCATTAGACCTGGAAGAAGGGAAGAACCCTGTCCATACAGGTATCTGTGCCCGGCGCTTGGGTCCACCCACAAGCCCCGGAACCACGGTGCCACTGAATGTGTTCACAGAGACAAAGCCTTCATGCGGGGCTGGGCATGCAGTAGGCACTAACAATGTCAGTGATGCTTGCTGACTGTTATTTTACAAATGAGAAAACTGGGGCTGGACTGTGAGGGCAGGGACTAATCCCTACCATGACAGCCTAAAGCTGATGATAGTGTGGTGTATTCAGTAAGCAACTGAGGACTGAGTGATAACCAGCTGATGAGCTAAAAGACAGATCCTCTGAAAGACAGAGGGATTGAATGATGGAATGAATGAACGAATGAATGCTCTATGTATCCATTTTCCCCCTTATCCTTAGAACTTGGGATTAATCCACAAAACTTGTCTGCTTTGGTCTTTTCTTGCTTTATTATTATTATTATTATTATTTAACCTCAAACACTTTATTTTAAGAATATGAGTTTATTGTTACTTTGGCTACTCATCTTCAGGGCAAGGGTGCCCATTTTGACAACTTATTTCTTGGAGACAGATTTTGATGCCATGTATCTAGTTTAGGAGCTGGAGACTTTAGAAGAGGAGAGGATGGGAAATTATTGTACAGTTTACCAAGATCTGAGCATATCTGTCACCTTATGCTTGTCTCTCCACTGTGACCACCCAGCTTTGTGAAATCTTGGTTCTCTAAATTGCTAACTTTATTGTTCATTGCTATTACCTAATATGAGCATCACCTGGGGAAAACAGCTTTTTTCCTGAGTAAAGCAGATTTTAAATCACATTTATTGTATTATTTTACCACTACAAAAGTAATGCATTGTAGAAGGTTTTGAAAACACAGAAAAGCACAAAGAAGAAAGCAAATATATGAAGTTATACTTCTCAGAGATGTCTGAGCTTTTCACATCATATTCTTTCTCTGTATTGTGTATGAGTTCAAAGTTTTTAATCTCCCATTTGCACCTAAGAGTTGATAGGAATAATCCTTCAGATCACTCCTGTGCAGTAAGTTTTAATGATTAGCACCATTTATCATGTACGTGTACCATAATTCATTGAACTAATTCGAGTTATATAAATTTTTTTCATTTTTATAAATGATGCTATAGAAAACATTCTACTACCAAACTTTTTATTTGTTTTGTTTGTTAGATTTTTGTGTACCTTTGACTGTTTTCTTGGAATCAAGTATTTAAGTGGCATTGGCTTTGTAAGCAAAGGTTATATTAATTTCCACTCCCACTGACAGTTAAACACAGAATGCTTAGTAGTTTCTGGACCAGTGGTTTTCAAATTCCTTTGATCAGAACCCAGAGTAAAAGGCATACTTTCATTACAACCCAGTATTTACAAACATACATACACACATAAAATTGAAAAAAAGAAATTTCATGAAAAAATATAGCCCTCACTATTGTGATATGCTCTAGGTTTTTTTTCTTTGTATTTTATGTCACTTTAAGAAAAGCTAGTCATAATGCGTTAAACTGATTTCGTGACCTGTTCTGTGTCACAGCCAGCTGTTTCCAAAACACAGCCCAGACGCACTGATCAAAGGGAAAGGGTCTTGCTATATATAGCAGGGAGCAGAAGGTCAGCAGAGTGTGTCTGTGGTGACAGAAAGAAGCTGGAGTGTCAGTGAAACACATTTTCTGGCCAAGGCCTTGGGGTGGCTTCTGCTGAGGCCAGAATCTTAGGATTTTTTTAATTGAAAATGGAAAAGAATAAGGCTTTTGTCTCCTAAGCACTGAAAAAAAATGAGCATTTCTTTCTACGTGCTTGGCTTATCTTGGATCTTGGGAGGGATGAACAACACAACACCCTCCTAGTTTGGTCTAGGTGAGAGTTCATGATCCCAGCACTGTTGCTCTTGAGCTTCTCCATGGAAACCTTTGGATTCCGAGATTCTTTCTCTCCACAAATTGACGTTTCCATAATTCTCAGTGGCTGATTTTAATAACATCACCGTGTGTCAGGAAATCATGAGAGAGTCTTAGGTTGGCTGATTTTACATGACTTCTTGCAGTTCTTGATTTCTTTGCCTGATAGGCTGAATGTTTGAAGAGTTATATTTTGTTACTCGGAGAACATTCTTAGCAGTGAAGTAGGTAAATGCAGAGCACAAATAGAAGTGAAATTTTAGAATTAAATCATATTTTAATCTTTTCCCTCCTTTGCTTCCAGGCTGCAATTTTTCTCTCTCTACCATTGCAGCATAGTCAATCACTTTTTGTATATGCAGCCTAGGGTAAATGAGGTTTCATACAAGAAAGAATTTCTTCTCCAAAATCTGATAAAGTACACCATTCTGGTTGGAGCTGTCATAATTCACATTCATGCAAGCATATAGCCTTAATGACTGCTGCTTAAGAGTCATCGTGAAGTACTGGTAAATTCTCTCTGTGTGTGGAAGAGTGTGCTAAGTGTATGCCCCCCGTCTTAAGGGTCAAATAATGTGAGAGGCACTGTACATTGTGCATGGAATTGGGAGGCACTGAGATTCAGTCACATAAGCACTGGGGACTTCTGGCCAAATTGGAGTAACAGGCCACTGATATACCTGTGTGACCAAAGAAGTCAATATATATGCACTAACTAGTTTGCAAGACACTGGACAGCAGCCAGTGAAGGTCAGTGATCTTTGAGAGAGAGGGAATAAACTATATAAACTCTACAATTGCTCCAGTTTACTATCCTGAGTTTCCAGGCTATGCCTCAAGAGGGGAAACCAAGGCAGAGCACAATAAACTCCCTGAGTTGAAGATATGCAGCTGAGAGTCTAAGGAGACCAAGTGTGTAGCGTTCACAGGGGAGAGAGTATTGGAAAGAGGGAGAACTCAGATCTGCAACAGTTCTGCCTTGAATATGCAACTGAGTACAAATTAGTGCATGTGTGTGAGGAAATGAGTCAAGGGAAAGACAGAAAAGTCAGCTGAAGGATCAGAGAGAAGAGCATCCAGTGCTTACACGGGACTGGGAATAGTGTCTTTCCTCATCAGCCTGGCTGAAAAACATTAAAAAAGAAATGTTTGACATAAAATAACAAATAGAAGGATGACAGCAGATTTCTCACTAGGGACAAAGCAAGTTAGAAGACAGTGGAACACATAAATCATAAGCAAATTTATCTTGAAGTGATTTCATTGTCTTTCATATAAGACAATTTTAGTAAGAAATCTTTACTAATGATTCCTAGTACATCAGTGGAAACCTCACATGATCCTTGAATTTAAAGAAAATTGTTAAGTAAATTTACATTGCTGCAAACTATTTCTTTTTCCTATGTGAAATTTACATGTATCCTGTTCTATTTAAAGATTTCAATTTGCTCTCCTTTTGGAGGTTGATTTTTTTTAACTCCCCTTGAAAAAGAGAGCGAAAGATCCTTCTTACTTTGAAGAAATACAGAAACTGTATTATTCATAATGTATGTGTAAGGGGAACACAATGGAACAGCATCTTTAAAGTAATGAAAGGGAAAAATTAATCTAAAATGTTATACGTAACAAAATTATGTTTCAAAAATAAAAATAAAATAAAGACACTGCCAGACTTGCAAAAGTTGAAAGGATTCATCACCAATAAGATTTTACTACCGTATAGGAAATGTTAAAGGAAAATTTTCAGGCAGAAGGAAAATGATACCATATATAAATATTGATTTATATAAAAGAATAAAAATCATCAAAATAGTAACTTTATAGGTAAATATATAAGATGTTCCTCAGTATGTAATCTCTTTAAAAACTGTTTAAACAAAAATAATAACCATGTAGTGTGATGTTTACAACATATATAGAAGTAAAATGGGTGACATTAGCACAAAGGCCAAGAGGAAAGAAAAGAAAATATATCATTGTAAGGTCCTCACACTATACAAGAAGTCATATAGTATCACTGGAAAATATACTGGGATAAGTTAAAGATTTATCTAGGTTGAATTTCCCTTATCCAAAATGCTTGGGATTTCACCGGAAGTGTTTCCGATTTTAAAGTTCATTGGGTTTGGGCATATTTGCATAGACTTCTTACTGATGAAATGTTGAAGTGCTCTGAAGCCTGAAACTTTTTGAGCTTTTGGTGCATTGTGTATTTCCAATTTTTGGATTAGGGATGCTCAACTTGTACTATAAACCCTAAGGCTACCACTAAAACAATACAACAAAAAATTATAAGCTAAGATGTGGTTAAAGTGGAATTATAGCAAATTAATCTAAAAGAAGGCAGGAAAACAGGAAGACAATGGAGATCAGAGAAATTACATAACTTGCCTCAGGTTAAGCACTAAAAGGTTTCAGAGCCAAGCTTTGAACCCTGAAGCCCCCTAGACAAATCACCATGCCGTATGCAAATTGGGCTCTGCTAATTCTGCCCTTCTACTCCAAGAAAGAGCACTGTTCTCCCTAATGGGATGAGCACAGTTTGAATCAACCTGTGACTTTGCAACTGTGTGAACCTGGACGGGTCCCTCACCTGCCTAACCTGTTTCCAGGTGTCCACAGGCAGGTCTTGTTGAGCATCTCAGTGAGTACCGCTAGTTAAGTCGGACTCCCATAGTGGTAGAGGTCCACCAATCAGACCAGACTCTTCTTTTCCCAGGACCCTTCCTCTGTTCCCTGGTGACCCCCCCCCCATGCTTCCCCCATTGTACAGCCTAGGGAAGTGAGGTAGGCTTTAGTTAAATTACCCCAAACCTCTTTGGTGAATCAGAGAAGGCCTGGAACAGGAGAGGCAAAGCCAGGCCTACTCTTGGCATGCAGCTATGTGATATTCAAGTGGCCAGTGCTTTGTGCTTACATATGTTCTGGATTTAGGCTCTTAATCTCAGTACGTAAGTGGAGTATCAATCTGGCCTCGTTTGGATGTGATGAAAGTCCTTCATCTGTCCTCGTGGGAGTGCTGCCTTCATAGCTCTCAGCTGGCCACTAGAGCCCAACTCTGCTGGCTCTGATTAATCACGTGACTTTGGCCTTGGCTGCTTTTCTTTATTTCCCACCTTCTTTCTTTCAGGATTGACGGGGTCAAGCAAGTTCTTAAATTGTTGCTAGTTAGCTTTACTTACACATTACCTCTTTTCTCCATATTCAAGCAAACCTAGATTGAATTTCCTAAAATAGGAGAGTGGAATAGGAGGAACAGCCATGGAGCTTGCATTTCTGCTTTTGTGGAGAAATGGGAGAGGTTCCTTGTCTTGGAAAGGGTGCCACTGGGTTTGCTGTAGGTAGAGTCACATGGTCAGGGCTCTGACCTTGGACCTTACCATAGACAGCCTCGGTTTCCATATCATAAAACCTGTCCATGTTAGCCACTCAATAAGTACGGTCAGTCTTTTTGTATCCATGGATTCCACATCCCTGGATTATCCAACCATAGATTGAAAATACTGTGTTGAGAAAAAAATTTGTCTGTACTGAACATGTACAGATGTCTTTTTTTGCCACTATTCCCTAAAAATACAATATAACAGCTATTTATATAGCATTTACATTGTATTAGATATGATAAGTAATCTGGAGATAATTTAAAGTATATAAGAGGATGTGTGTAGGTTATGTGCAAATACTATGCCATTTTGTATAAAGAACTTAAGCATTCAAGGATTTTGATACCCACAGGAAGTCCTGGAACCAATTCCCCACTGACGCTGAGGGATGACTATACTTGATTCTCTTTCCTTTCCCGTTTGATGGACATAATAACAGGTTATGCTGAAGGATCCAAACTCTCTTCTCTGCCCTTCTCCCCTTCTTCCACCGTGGCTCATTAGACATGCATGGCAGCTGCCTGTTTGGAGTTCTCTGAGGTACTGCTTTGGACTATGGAGGCAAGTCACAGTCTCAGAAAATGCTGTCTCCAAATCCTCAGGGTCCAAAAAAATAGAGCCTGGACATAGCACATGGATCCCACTGCCCTCTTCACTACAGTAGAGCTGTGGCTCAAGCCCTAGTACCGGCTCTGGCACTGCACAGCCGTATCTTCACAGATACCTTCTGCAGACCCCTTATTCCTTAGGTCAGTGTTGGCAAAGCTATGGCACATGTGCCGCACTGGCTGTTTGTTATCATTGAAAGCTCTGAACAGTTTGCCATCAGTACCTTAGGCGATACTTGTACCTGGATGTCTATTGTCATCTTTTGTACCCCCTGTCTTGGTCTCCATGTGTTATGGTTTGAATCAAGAATGTCCACCAGAGGTTCATGTGTTCAGAGGTGGGGCTTTTGGAAGTTGATTGGATCATGGGGCACTAACCTTATCGATGGGTTGATCCATTGCTGAATGTGTAGCTGAGTGTGCTGTTAGGACACGGGGCCTCATTGGAGGAGGTGTGTCACTGGGAACATGACCTGGAAATTATATTCTTGTCATTAGCCTCTCCTTTCTCTCTGGCTCACTTTTCCTTGCTCTTTGCTTCCTGGATGCCATGGGTAGAGCAGCTTTCCCTCACCTTCCTCTTCTGCCATGTTTCTTCCTTGGAGCCAGCCAACCATGGACTTCTGGAATCATGAGACGACATAAACCTTTTCTCCTTTAAACTATATATGATGGATATTTTGTGCCAGCAGTGGAAACGCTGACTAGTACACCATGATCCCAAACCAGAAGTTACCACCCCTGGGCTCACTGTGTCTGGGGGTCAGTCTTCACAGCAGGATTTGAGGTCCCCACTCCCTTTGGTGGAGAGTTTTCTTATTGCTTCCATTTCTCCTCTGGGTGTGGATGTTTCAGAATCCCACACAGAACAGCAAATCTGGCTGAAGCAGAGTAAAGAAATATCTGCACAAAATTGGAGTAGAAGGAAGTCTCAGAAGAGATCTGCGATCCAGCGTGATGATAAGGTTATCAGCAAACACGCCTTGACCCTTTCTTTCATGTTAGTCATGGAGCTGCTGTTTGCTGTTTGGAAATATAATCCAGCTGGACAATGCCTGAGTGATTACATTTACCGGTTACATAAGAAAACACTGAAACAATTGGAAATGCTTATAAATTTTTTTTTAAAAGTGGTGTGATTCAAAGCCCCCTACTTATTCAGTAGACTTGTCTGAAGACTAATTCCTCAGGGAGATTCATCACCACCTCATTTATCTGGCGTCAACCAACCCTTGGAAAAGAGCCAAGGCATAAAATAAACAAAATGGATCTTTGGGAATCCCAAAGAGATGTCCCAGAGGCGCTGAAGCTCAGGCCCTTCCTCCACTCAGGCAGGACCCTGGCCAGACCCTCTGGGGTGCCCGCTCATGCTTGTTGA
Organism: Erethizon dorsatum; assembly: GCA_028451465.1. NCBI lineage: Eukaryota > Metazoa > Chordata > Mammalia > Rodentia > Erethizontidae > Erethizon > Erethizon dorsatum. The sequence goes on from CM051824.1 coordinate 10,175,289, forward strand.
CACTCACACATGGCCCTGGGGTGTCCCAGTGCACTGCAGAGAGGAGAGGCACTCTGTGTGCAGGCAGCCCCCAGTAGTACCTGCTAGTGGCCAGAGAAGATGCTGAAGAACTAAAGACACAGTGAGCCCCTGCCCAGTCCTGAAGGTGAATCAAAGCTCATCCAGACCCCCCCCACCAGCATCATGGCCTCTGTGCAAAAGAGACTGGTTCAAGGAAGGACAATTGCTTGAGGTCACCTATTTGTCCTAGATGCTGCAGATATACTATCCCCTGGAATAAAATAGATGGTATTTGCTTAAACCTCAGCTTTTTGTAGAATTCCCTGGATAAGTACCTTGCAGAACAGACGAGTGGGTCAGCCTGACTCAGATCTACTATGACAGAGGCTGTTTGGTTTTCCTCCAACTTCTGGAGAAAAAGCAGAGCCAAGAAAAGTCCTGGGTGGTTGCCCAGGTCGTGTGTAGCTAGTGGTGCTGGTGGAGGATTCGGACTGTGGAAGTCATGGGTCCAGCTGCTTGGATTGCATATGTGTGCGGGGTAAGGGTTCAGCGCCAACTAGCTGAGTGGCAGGTGGAAGACGTTCTGGTGCAGCCCAGACTCCGAGAGAGTCTCAGGCTGGCAAACCTCCTGAGAAGGATCTGGCTGGGCCCCAAAGATTGATATGGTCCCCCAGTAGGACTCCTAGTAGGAGGGGCCATGGGAGCACCAGTTGTCATGACAATTTTATCAATCATACTCTCTGCTCAGCTTTATCCCCATTTTTCTAGGGCACCAGATGGTTTCTGACCCACTCTTTCCCTTTCTATCTCATTGGTCAGAGACCCTTTTCTCTGGAAGTGTTGAGGGCCTTCAAGAAGAATCTCACCATTCAAGGGCTCTGGGTTAAACCCAGGTTTCTCCTCACCCTTTGCTGACACTTTCTGATATTAACAGACGATCGCAGTCTGCTGACAGCCAATAACTTACTGGACTGTAGGGATTTATAAAGACAGTTCAATAAAAATCACCGTATGATTACAAATGGTTTCTCAACATTGAAAGAAGCTTGCTGTAGGATTGGAGGAATCAACTCTTATTTTTCAAAAATAAGTTTTCTTTTTTTTTTTTTTTTTGGTGGGTACCGGGGGTCGAACTCAGGACCTCATGCTTGCCAGGCAGGCACTTATGCCGCTGAGCCATCTCACCAGCCCCAAAGTTTTCATTTTTGACTCCCTGACATTCTTCAAGTCCCAGCTGGGTCAAGTACCAGGGTCCTAGAAAGATGTTGGCACCTGTAGTCCTTCAGTAGTCCTAGGGGTAGGAATTACTATCCTTATCATTTTCCCGTGGATAGAAGAACACGGCTTAAATGTTATTTCTCCAGATCTAGTAAAAGGTGGAGGCAGGGGTTCTAACTGGGACCTTCCAAATCCAGGGCTCTTGACTCTGATTCAGGACTTGCCTTATTTTTTATATTTTAGTTTTTGCGGGGTGGGCAGATGACAACTTTGTTTCCTCACCCTCTGGGTTCTGTGTTAGTCAGTGTTTCACATTAACGCTTATTTAAAATAATCCTTGGTTTTTAAACAGACCTCTTTATCTTTTTTCTGTTGATTTGCAGTCACTGGAAAAAATTGTCCTCGGGTGAGAAAGTGTGTATGTTATCTTGTGACAGTCTTATGTTAGTAGGTCCTATCTGGTCAGACAAATTGGAGTGGGAGTGTAGCAGGCAGTAAAACTATCCCTCATCACTGATAAAGAAAGAGAGATTGCTAAAATGACCCAAGGAAAAGCCATTTATTGGCAACATTCCTTTGGAGGTCCCAGCCTGAACTTCTTAACAGCATCAATGATGTGATTATAAATTTCATACAGAATGGATAGCATCCAGATGTGTGAGAGAATAATGGAAAGGGCTGGCATCGATCCTGAGCCAATTTGCCAAATTTGGAATCTACTGAATATTGTGACCTTTCTGATTTTATCCTCCCTTGAGATGGTTCATAATTCTCCAAAAGGATTCATCCCACAAGGAGATTAAAGAGAGGGACAAGAAAACTTTACAAGCCGACTTCTGAGTTTATGATCATCTTAGTTAAGATTCTTTGGGATGCAAGTAAGAGAGAATCATTATAAGCTTGCTCAGGCAAGAAAGGAGAACGCACCTTTAAAGGAAAGAGAGAGAGGTTCTGGGATCCAGGTCATGAGGGTCAGGACCTGGGAAGTGTCCAAGGTTCAGGCGTCCCTCTATGAGGTCTCCGCATCCCTCCAGGCTCACAGTCTTAGCCTGCATATCTCTGGCATCTGCTTGCTGTCCTTCCTCTGCACTGTGACCGCCCTTTGGCTATAGAACATTAGGATTTAACACCCCCAACCCAAAAATTTTAAATCTGAAATTCTCTAAGACCCAAAACTTTTTGAAAGCCAACATGAAAATTCCACACCCAACTTCACATGAATGTGTTGCAGTAAAAAATGCAGGTGCACTAGATGTATTATATAAAATTATCTTCAGGCTATGTGTAAAAGGTATATATAGAACATAAATTTTGTATTTAGACTGGTATTCCATCTACAGGATACCTCACTGTACATAGCAAATATTCCAAAATGTCTAAGAATCCAAAATCTGAAACACTTCTAGTTCCAAACGTGAGGAGGTGTGTGTGTGTGAGGGTTTTTGTTTTTTAGTTTTAAATTTAAATATATCTGAGTTTTATGGAATTCTTTTTCTGTATTTGTTGTCTTGAGACAATAACATCTTTTCCTCCCTTTAATCTGTTAATTTAGTGAGTTTATATTAGCAGATTTTTCTAACATAAGCAAGTCTTGAGTTTGGGGATGTATATGCTTAGACGTGATACGCACGTGCATGTGTGTTTGATATGCTGCTGATTGTGTTTGCTAATATTTGCTCATTTGCCTACGAGTGAGGTTAGCCCATGTCACTCTTCTATAGTAAAATGCCCTTACCTAGTTTGGCTATCTAAGTTGTACCACCTTCACTAAATGATTTGAGGGTTTCCTTTTTTTTTTTTTTTTCCCTCTGTTTTCTGGAAGAGTTTGTAGGGAATTGAATACTTGGCACAGAAAATTTTAAGGCTGTATGGACCCTGCGATTTCTTTCTGAGAACACTTTAAATAATTGATTCTGTTTTCTTAGAGGTCATAAGTTATTCAAGTTTCCTATTTTTTTCTTGAATCTGTTTTGATAATTTATATTTTTTCTGGCGATTTGCCCACGTCTTAGTTTTAATGTTTATTGGCATAAAGTTCATAACACAATTTTATCTTTCAAATTTCCACTGTCTGTATAGTTATGCCTCCTTTACCCTTTCTAATACTATTTACTTTCCCATTTTCCTTATCTCTATATCTGTTTTTTGTGTTTTATTACTTTTTCAAATAATCAGCTTTGGTGCTGTGATCTTCTCTGTTGTCTCTGCTTTTGTTGTTGTTGCTGTTGTTCGTTTGTTTCATTGATTTTTATTTTTATTATTTATTTCCTTTTGCTTTCTTGGGGTTTATTCCCCAACTCATCTTCTAGTATCATAATTTAGATGTTACGTTATTAATTTTCTCCACTTATTTTTTCTATTACAAACATTTAAAGCTATAACTTCTTTTTAAATACAGCTTTGGCCGTATCAACCAGAGTTTATATAAAAGCTTTTCTGTTTATTGATTCTAAGTTTATTTAATTTCCATCATGACTTATTTAACCCATACATTTATTAGGTTTTTCAGTTTTCTAATGTCTAATATTTAAAAATAATAAGAATCTCCAACAATTGTTGAATTGTTACTTTTTGTCAGGCATCAATCTTTACACTTTACATTAATTAATACAAATTCTCAAAATAACCATGGAGAATGAGACTATTATGACCCCCGTATTATCTATGTGAAATGTGAGACCCTGAGCATTTAAGCGATTTGCCCAATACCACACAGCTCCTGAGTGGGCAAAGCCAACGCCAACACTCAGGCTGTTTGGTAGGGAGCGTCACTGCTGCACAAAACTGCCTCCTCTTAGTTACTGTCCTTGTTTTTATAATAAATTTCTTTGTATTTTTTTCCACTAATTCCCCTGCTGTCAGAGAAAACGACCAGATTTTTTTGAAATTTGTTATGACCTTGAACATGGTCAATGTCCATGTTTCTCAAAGAAATGTGTGCACTAGAATTGGGTGCAGAGTTTCCAGGGACAAACAGGTAAGTTTGTTGGTGGCATTATTCAAATACTCCTTATCTTTAACTAGGTTTTGAGCCGTCTGATCTGTCAGGTATGGAGAGGTCTGTTCTAAAATCTCCCCCTGTTGATGGTAGATTTGACAATGGATCCTTGTAATTCTACAAATTTCGGTCTGATGATTTTAAAGTTATGCTATTAGATGATTACAAATTTAGAATTATCTTATCTTCCTAGTGAGTTGAATGGTAGTGATTCTTTTTATCCCTAGTAATGCCTTAAAATGTATCTTATCTGATATAAATACGGGGACAAAACTTTCATTTGTCTAGTGTTGATTTAGTAGTTTTATCACTTTACTTTCAACTTTTCTGTGTTATTGTGTTCATTTATTTTTTCATATAAACACTTGTCTTTTTTTAAATTTTAATTTACTCTGAAAATCTCATTTTTATCTGTTTAGTCCAAATATTTATTGTAATCATCGATATATTTCATTTCATTTCATTTTTCCTATCTTATCCTTATTTCTTTCTGTTTGCTATATCTTAACTAATTGTTTGGATATCTCAGTTTCAGATTATATATATATATATATATATATATATATATGATTTTATATATATATATGATTTTATATATATATATGATTTTATATATATATGATTTTATATATATGATTTTATATATATATGATTTTATATATATATATGATTATATATAGATATTTATATAGTGTGTGTGCTCGCATGCGTGTGTTTCTCCATTCCTATCATTACCTCTTGTAATTTTCACTCAATTTTGTGAACACCTGAGCAATTTTAACATGCATGTTTAACTTACAAATTCTTTTTTTTTTTTTTTTTTTTTTTTTTTGAGATAGGGTCTTGGTATGTAGCCCAGGCTAGCCTCAAACTCATAGTGATCTTCCTGCCTCAGCCTCCTGTGTGCTGGGATTATAGGCATGCACAAATTAATTTACAAATTCTAAAGTTAATTTTTATCTTTCTTTTCTCCCAACAATATAAGAACTTAGATTACTTTAATTAATCACCCATTATCCAACTAATCACCTCTGTAACTATTGTCCATTGCTTTAGGTATACATTTTTAGTCCCCCCAAATAGCCTATTCATTATTATATGGAACCAGTGTTAATTTTTTCTTCACAATTCCTTATTGCATGTCCTTAGTTATTTTCTGTTTCTGGAATAAACACCATTTAGTGTGAGTCTGTGGTTTTATTTGTCTGAATATGTCTTTATTTCATGTCTTTCCATCTTGAAAGTTTAAGTACAGAATCAGTAGTTGAGGGTATTTTTTCTCAGTACTTTAAAGTTTTTACTTTTAGTCTTGATTACTTTGTTACTGCTGAGAAAGCAGTTCTCTATCTAATGGTAATTTTTCATGGCAATGTAGTTTTGCCTTTGTTTCTTTTAAGAATTTTATGTTTTGGTGTTTCACTATAACGTGTGTTAAGTGTGCGTTTGTTTTTATTTTTTCTATTTGGGCTCATTTGAATTTACTGAATATGTGGCACTGAATTTGTATTGCATAACAATTCTGGAAAATTTAAGGCCACTGTCATTTTGAATAATTCCTTCTTTATGTTCTTTATATTTAGGCTAATAACAATATCTGCTACTTCCACAGTATTGACTCTGCAGTTGTTCCTTCTTCTGATTGACCTTTATTTTCCCTGTGTTTAGTGATTTTGGGGGATCTTGGCCACTGGAACTTTATTTCACTTGTTCTTTCAGGCTAGAGAGTCTGCCTGTGCCTCTGCTGGGTGCATGGAGACCACAGTCCAGGACCACTCTAAACTGGCTCCTCCACTTGGGGCTTTGAATGGCTCCCAGAAAGTATGAACTCAGACCCCAGAGCCACATGAAGTCAGGCTATGGCCTGGAATTCTAAAGAGAAATTCTTTTCCCTCCACCCACAGCCAGAGCTGAGACTACCAAATTTCCTCCTTGTCTTCTTGGGTGGGCGATGGTGTTTCCTTATTTCACCCATGGAAGACAACACTTTTCAGAGGACTAGTCTTGGGTGGATGTCTTTATATGGCCTCTTCACTGGCCTCCACACCTGCAATTTTCTTTGGAGTCATGTCTTTTATTGTATTCAGTCTCAGCTTATTTTCTCTGTCATCTTAACAATTCATCTTTAAGAAATAATTTTTGATGATTTCTACTGGATAATTTTTAAAAGAACATCTAGACCACCATATTTGTGAGAGATGAATATCCCAAGCAAATCTGACTTCCCTTCCTCCTACAACCTAAACCGGTTTTGTCAAGTCACCATGGATTCCCAGTGACTCAGTTCAGTGGATCCTTCTTGGTTGTTATCTGCCTGAGCTCTCAGTAGCATTCATGACAGTGCATTTCCCTCCTGGATGTACCTTTCTCTCAGCTCTCAGAATGCCATGCCTTCTGGCTTTCTTCCTGCTTGTCTTTTTAGTCTCCTCAGCCAGTTTCCACCTACCTGACCTCATGAGGTTGTCATTTTCCCAGAATGACCCTGGGTCCTCTCTTCTCTGTGCACTCACTCTTTAGATGATTCCATCCCTTCTTTAAGTTTCAAATACTTCCTATATGGTGCGAACTCTGTATTTCCATCCCAGACATCTCACATCCCCACATTCTATCTAATGTTCATTTCAGCTACTCCACTCCAATATTTCACCTATTCTCACACCTGATATTTATGTAGATGAACATTTGATCCCTCCCCACAAATGTACTCCTCCTCCAGGATTCAATCAACAGCACACCATCCACCTGCTAGTTCATTTGGCAGCCTCCTTCTTTCTCACATGCACACACAGGCCCCTCCGAGCCTTTCACCATCTGCCTCTATTACTCCTGGGTGTCCCCTCTCCACACCATCAGCCAGTCTAACTCTCCCCTGCCGCATCCAGTGCAGCTTTTGAAATTCTCGGAGTGAAGGATGGTGGAGGATGAAGAAATAAAGACAAGAGTCAGAAAACAAAAAGCTGAGGTCAGGTGGATCCCTCTCTCCAGATGGAAGAAAAGGAACTGCTCAAGGACCGCAGCACATTTATTTATACATTCGGAAGACTGATGTCACATGACACCCCTCTGCCTAGAAACCTATTTGCTTGGCTTGCCTCTGGCACTCTATTCTCCAGACTGGCCTTGCTCCAACCCCACAGGTGTGATGGATCTCCAGCTTCAGCTGCTCCCCTCTCTTGGTTCCTATGGTCTGTGTTCCACTCAGCTGCAGTGATCTTTTAAAATCACAAGTGGTCTTACTCCAAGCTTAGAATTTACTTTTGACTTTATATTGTCAACATGAAAGCCAACATGAAAGAACTCAGGATGTTCCCAGGGCCCTCAGTGACTTAGCCTGTCTGTCTCTCCAACCTTATCCTTGGGCCACTCTCTTCCCTCACCACCTCTGGCTCAGCCACCTCTCAGACATTCTGCAGTCCATGCTGGCCTCATGCTACTTTCTCACACCCTGACTAACTGTCTCTCATTCCTAACTCGGGTGACTTCTCTCTTTTATGATTCTAGGTGAATATAATCATTATGTACTGCAATTAAAAAAAGAGAGATTTTCTAGGTTAAACCAGTGCTCTATAAACCCTCTCTGGCATCCAAGTTGGGGGTCTCTCTTGCTAGGTTTTTCTTGCAGAACTCCTGCTTTTCCATTCTGCAACTTGCTACCGACTTTTAATTTCCCATTTGGCTTGTTGTGGTTTATGTTTAGATGTCCCCCTAAAGTCTCATGAGATCATAGGCAAGGCCTGTGGGAAATGATTGCATTATGGGGGTGCTATAACAGCTGGCTTGTTGTTGGGACATGGAGCCTGGCTGGAAGAGGTGGGTCACTGGGGGTGTGACTTGGTAGGCTTTATCTCCTTTTTGGCTCTTCCTTTTCCTCTGCTTCATGGTTGCAATGCCATGAACACCTCTCCTCCACTCAAACCCTTCCAGCGGCCTCAGAGCCAGCCAACTATATGACACCTGAGCTCCTTTAAACTGTGGATGTGGAGTATTTTGTCCTAGAGATGAGGGAAGTAAGTAAGACACTTGTCTAACTGACCAGTCTCTGTCTCTCTCATGCGGGCAGGACCATGCCTGTGTTCACTATGGGGAGTCTAGTGTCTGTGGCAAAGGGAGCCTTGCTTCACATTTGGATATGGGATCCATGAAGCAATTCCCTCCTCCAGTTCACGAGTCTTGGGAAACAGGACGGCAGCTGCAGAGTCACCTCAAAGTATGCAGGCAGGGTGGGGCAATTGTCATCACTTCTGCTGACCCTTAACTCTGAATTCAGAAGACTGAACCCCTGATCTGGGCCATCACAGGAAAGATTATAGGCAATCTCCACACGCATCCCTTGTCTTACATACGGGTTCTCCGCCCACAGATATGGTGGAGGTATTTAGGTATAAAGTTAATACAGCCCCAGGACAGTGCCTCTGGCTTGGAAGGTCTGTCTCTATATTTTTTAATTGGCCCTCCCCCTAACTAATAAGATAAGATTGATTTCATCTGTGTCGTCTCCTTCAAATTAAAACATTTACCCTCAATTTGTTTTAAAATGGGGAAGAAAGCCTGTTTCTAATTTGTTCTGATACATTTATTAAATGTAATCATTCAGTAAAAAATTTAGAGATGTTAAAAACAGCAGGAAAATATTAGCCTTTCAGCATACAGAGTTTGAATCGTAAAATATGTGTCGTGGGGCTCCCACTGAAATGGGACACGACCTCAGTGACATTCATAATTAGTCACTAGAAAGCTCGATATAACCCAGAAGGCCAAGAGTAGAGTAACACATCTACCCAATGTGTTCTTTCTTCACGGAGAAGAGATTCTGGGCTGCATCACCCCCTGAGGATTCTGCTGGCTTTTGGAACATGGGTTTAGAGTTCCCTCTGTCTATTCCTCATTTCTTTCTTTCTTGGTTTATTAAGAGTGAAGTAAGCTAATGGAAAATATTACTTGCTTTCTTGGGCTGAAACCTTTTTCTTCCCCCACTCCCTTCTTTCCCATCCTCCTCCCACCAACCCCACCAAAACTATATAATAAGCAAATACCCACAGAGAGGAGTCCCATGTGGAAAGAAGAAAAATTTTACTCCGTATGAAGGCCTAAGTTGTCTTGAGATGATGGCTTAAAGAAGGATTTTCTCAGACTCAAAAAGATGTATTTACCTTGAAGAAGCACTTAAGATTGATTTATCTCTGTGTGAACAAAAAGATTCTAGAAAATAACCCACACTCACACTGTATTAATTAGTCTGCCTGGGCTGCCATGCAAAGGACCATAGACAGGCTGGTTTAGACAACAGAAGTAAGTTATTTTCTCACAACTCTGGGGGCCGGATGTCTGAGAGCAAGGTGCTGGGACAGCTGTTTCTTCTGAAGTATCTCTCCTTGGCTTGTAGATGGTGATCTTCTCCCAATGTCTTTACATGATCTTTCCTCTGTGTGTATCTGTGTCCAAGTTTCCTCTTCTTGTAAGGACACTAATCATATTTACCTAGGGCTACCCTAATGATCTCATTTCAACTTATTTAAAGACCTGATCTCCAAATACAGCCACGTTCTACAGGTACTAGGGGTTAGGACTTTAGTATAGGAAAATTTGGTGGCGGAAATATACAATTCAGCTTAAAATGTGAGGGATTCCAAATGAGTCATGGCTGTTTTGACTCTGCAAGAGAGAGAATCAACAGTAGAATTAATCAAGGAGAGGAAAGATTCTGTAAACTTAAAGATAGGTTAATTGAAAAAGTTAACTTGAGGAGAAAAAAGAAAAAAGAATGGAAAGGAAAGAAAGCTTATGAGATAACATCAAAAGAACCAATATATAAGTCACTGGCATTTAAGAGGTAGCAGAGAAAAGAATAGAAAGTGTATTTAAAGAAATAATATCAGAAAATGTTACAAACCTTCAGGAAGATATAAATATTCAGGTACAAGAAAGTTAACGTTTGAGCCTGGTGTAGTGGTGCACACCTGTAATCCCAACACTCAGGAGGCTGAGGCAGGAGGATCACTATGAGTTCGAGGCCAGCCTGGGCTATATAGTGAGTGCAAAACCAGAGTGAACTATATAGTGAGACCCTGTCTCAGAAAAATAAAACAAACAAAGAAACAAAAAGGAAAAAAGAAAAGAAAACCAATGCCCTCAATTAAATACAATAAAATAAAGCAAACTCATGACATATTAGAATCAAAATGTCATAGATCAGAGATAAAGAGAGGATCCTGAAAACAGCAAGAAAAATGAGCAAATAACACAACGGATGGGGTGGGAGTGGAAGCTTTATGTACTCAACTGCAGACTTAGCAGAAATCTTACAGGCCAGGTAAAAATAGAAGTATATAGACAAAGCACTGGAAAAACACCACCAATCACTATACCTGTCCTATAAGAAATGCAAGGAAGTTTCAAGCTGAAAGGAGAGGACACTAATAAATAGCATTAAAATACGAATGAAAGTATACAACTCATTGGTAAAAGTACACAGTCAAATTCAGGCTACTCCAATGTAACGGTGCTAAATCACATATCTTTAGTGTAACATTAAAAGACAAAACTATTAAAATAATAATTATAATTTATTAAGGTATATTCAATACATAAAGATGAAATTGCTATAAAAATATAGAGTGAAGTTGCATTAAATTGTCAAATTTTCTTCTTTTTCTTTTGCAATCAGAGCTAAGTTTTTATCAGTTTAAAACAACCTACAAGACTTTTTTTTGTAAGCTTTGTGATAACCACAGAGCAAAAACTTAGACATGCTAAAATTAAAAATCAAGGAAGTGAAAAATGCTATGAGAGAAAATGACTCAAGCAAAAATATTAAAACTGGAGGCATCACACTACATGACTTCAAAGTATATTACAAATCTGTAATAACAAAAATAGCAAGATATTGTCATAAAAACAAACACATAGACCATAGAGAGCCCAGAAACAAATCCACACATTTCCAGACAACTGATTTTCTGACAAAGGTTCCAAGAGCACATATTGGGGAAAGAATAGTTTCCTTAATAAATGGTGTTGGAAAACTGAATGTCCACATGGAAAAGAATGAAATTAAGTTCTTATCTCTTGTCATATCAAAAATGAAGTCAGAGGGCCGGTGAGATGGCTCAGCGGCATAAGCGCCTGCCTTGCAAGCTCGAGGGCCCGAGTTCGACTCCCAGATCCCACATACGAAAAAGGGGCCGGTGATATCGCTCAGCGGCACGGGTGCCTGCTGGCGCACGAGGTCCTGAGGTCGACCCCTGGTACCCACAAAAAAAAAAAAAATGAAGTCAGAATTTATTAAAGACTTAAATGTGAGACCCCAAACTATGCAGCTACTAGAAGGAAACACAGGAGAACGCTGTAAGACATTTGTGTGGGCGAAGATTTTTTGGGTAAGATCAATATCATAGATGGCAAAATCAAAAATAGGTTACATCAAACTAAAAAGCATCTGTACACTAGAGGAAACAATCAACAGAGTGAAGAGCCAACGTACAAAATGGAAGAAAATATTTGTAAACCATATTTTTGACAAATATCCGAAAATATAAGGAAGTGAAACAACTGAATAGCAAGAAAAAAGGAAAGAAAAAAAAGAACCAACAACAACAAAAAAACAGTGTTTTAAAAAAAACCCTGATTAAAAATAAGCAATAGACCTAACTAGACATTTTACAGAAGGAGACATACCAATGGCCAGCAATTATATGAAAAAAATGTTCAGTATCACTAACCATCAGGGAAATGCAAATCAAAACCACAGTAAGATATCTCACCCCAGTCAGACTAGCTCTTATGAAAAAAACAGAAGACAACAAGCATTGGTGAGGATGTGTAGGAAAAAAAAACTCTTGTACATTTTTGATGGGAATGTAAATTAATACAGTAAGGAGAAAAACAGTAAGGAGAATCCTCATAAACTTAAAAATAGAACTACTATCCAATTCAGCAATCCCAGTACCGGGTGTATATCCAAAGGAAATGAAATCATTGCATTGGAGAGACATCTGAACTATTTATTGCAGCACTATTCACTATCATCAAGCTATGGAGTCGATGTGTAAGACCAGCAGATGAATGGGTAAAGAAAATATGGTATGTATACATAATGGAATACTATTCCACCATAAAAAAGAATGAAATTCTGCTATTTGTGACAACATAGATGAGCCCGGAGAACACTTGTTAAATAAAATAACCCAGGCACAAAAAGACAGTGCGTGATTTCAGTCATACGCAGTGTCTTAATCACTTTCTCATTGCTGAGTCACAATAGCCAACACCCACAGCTCGAAGGAGGAGAGGTCTATTTTAGCTCATGGTTATAGTCCATTGCTGGCTGACTCCCAGGCAGAAAATGGCATGGCAGAGGGGCATAGCAGAGGGAAAGCTGTGGCCAGGAAGCAGAGAGAAAAGAGAAGAGCTAGGGTGTGAGATCTACCAGTAAGGTCGTAACCCCAGACCTGCCTCTTGTGACCAGACCCCAACCTCCTACCATGTTTCCCAGACAATAAGACCTAACCAGAAAATAAGACCTAACATGATTTCCAGGATGCTTATAATATAAGACCTACCCCCAAAATAAACCCCAGTGAAGGTCACCCGACAGATAGACACATTTAGTACATCTGTTGCAACACATGATGGATGTATTGGATTATGAAATAATATTAATATATAATTAATAATATTAACATTAATATTAAAAATGAATGACAATACAAATTATAATTATTTGTAAATACCCAAATGGGCACCTTTGGACAAGAGACAAACACCTACATAAACAAATGAATTTGAGACTTATTGCAAAAGGACTAATCAGAGTACAGGCACATACACGAATAATGTGTACACTTGATGACAAACAGAAGTGGTTAAGTCTAATATGAATCTTCGTTATTCAATATATCATGTATTGTAATTGATGTACTTAATGTACTTGTTTGAAATAAATAAAACATTTTCTAAATTGTGGTGCATGCAGTTTTTTGTTGCTTTAGGGTGGACCATCATTCTTTTTTTTTTTTTTTTTTGTGGGTACCAGGGGTCGACCTCAGGACCTTGAGCGCCAGCAGGCGCCCGTGCCGCTGAGCGATATCACCGGCCCTTTTTTCATATGTGGGTCCTGGGAGTCGAACTCGGGCCCTCGCGTTTGCCGGGCGCTTACACCGCTGAGCCATCTCACCGGCCCCATCATTCTTAGCTGTCATCATTTTTGTTGCCACTCTTATCTCATGAGTCTTCAATTAACACTTGATTTAAGGGAAACTTTGTGAAGCCTAGCCTGCGTGAGATCGTGACTTGGGTAAAGAATTCATGGGTTAAAGTCACTGACATCTGTGTGGCCAGTGTGCTATGAGCAGGCTCCGTGGATAAGAAGTGTTCATTTAATGAGAGCTCTGTTGCCGGGCATGAAAGACTGGGGACAGTGGTTCTATAGGAAAAAGAGTCACACGAAATTCAGGCCAGAAGTCAGAGTTTGGAGAGTTATGACAAAGTTCTAATAGAAGATGACATGACTGTATTTGAATAAATATAGATTTTGTACATCAATAAATGAATAAATGTAGATCATTGCACATGAATAAATGTAGTTTGTTATATGTGAAAAAAATGACATCCCATGAAAATAAGCCCTATTTTATCTTTTGAAGAAAAAAAATTAATACAAGACTTGGTCTTATTTTTGGGGAAATACAGTAACACTACATTCAACTATAGAGCCTCCCCATAATTCAATCACTTTCCAAAAGCCCCACCTATAAGGATGCTCTTTGGGGGGAATCCAGGATCTAAACCACAACATTCCACCCCTGACCCCCAAAGACTCATGCACATCTCTTTATACAAATGAATTTGGCTTATCTCAAAGAGTAGCCAAAATTTTAACAGTTAAGCACCACTGAGAAGTCAAAGGCCAGAATCTCCTCTGAGACTTGAAATTCTTAGCTGTGGGCCCCTGTAAACATCAAAAAGAAAGTAAAACACTGTAGATATACAATGGCACAGGGTAAACATTCCCCTTCCAAATGGGAGAAATAGGAGGATAGAAAGGATTCAGACCAAAGCAAGATTAAAATGCTGGAGGAAAAACGTTAAATCCCATATCTCCGTGTCCAGCACCCAAGGCAAAGATGTGAACTCTAAACAGGCTGGGTGGCTGCACACCTACATCATTGCAGGTTGTAGCCCTCATGGCTTCTTTCTTGGGGTGGCTTTGCTCACGGCCTCAGACATTCCACATTACTAGCATCTCCAACTTCCTGCGGTCTCCACTATACTTTTGGCTTAACTTTCACAGCTTCATACACTGCCCTCTTAGGGCCTCATTTCCTAGCCATCCAGGCCTTGTTCTGAAATTTTGGGGGAGGCCTGTCTGACCCCCCAGCTCTTGCATTCTGCATGCCTGTAAAACCAGCATCATGTTGATGACACCAAAGTCATCAACCAGCTTGAGCAATAGTTGGGCCTTCTTGAGTCATGGGTGCAGGGACTTCTGAATATCTGGATAGCTAGGCTCTGGGGATCCCTGGCACCCTCTCAAAGCAGACTTTCACTTTTACAACTTTGAACCATTGAAGGGCAAGGTCTTGCTTCTTCCCAGGATACCCCTTAAGGCATCTCTCTTTCCCATTGTCCTGATGTAAAATATTTGGCTTCTTTTTAGTTTTTTCAGTGACTTGGCTCTTGAAGTCACCAAATTTGCAGGTGCTTCCTTCCTGAGGAAACTCAAACATTTTTAAATTACTCAGTTCTGCTATTTCCTCTTAATTTTCAATGTAGAGCTGGCTAAAAGCCTCCAGTAGTACCCACCCCACAGTCTTGAAATCAGGTTGACTTGAAATTTCCTCCACCAGATTAATTAGTGTGCTACCCTTAATCTCTTCTCCTAAAAAGTCTCATGATGTGAACAAAATGTAGACAAATTTTCTGGCAGAGCAAAACACACCTGGCCTGGAGTCCAACTGCCAATGGAGTTCTTGTTCCCACCTGAAACCTCCTGAGTCTGGTCTTTATGGTCTGCATTTTTCTAAGCATTCTGGTCTTCTCAGTTGTGACCAGAATCTCCTATCAAGCTCAACTTACAGCATTCTGTGACTTCTCTAGTTGTCATCTCCAGACCTTTCCAAACTCTTCTTGTGAACCAGGTCCAAAGGCTTCTAAACCACATGATCAGGTAGTCACAGCAACAATCCCACTCTGGATACCAAAATCTGTCTGAGTCACTTCCTCATTGCTATGACACACTGTCTGCCACTCACAACATAATGGAAGAGAAGTTTATTTAGGCTTACAGTTGTAGTCCATGGCTGGCTGATTCCAAGGCAAAAACATCATGGCAGAGGGGCATTATGAAGGAAAAGCTGCTCATGTTATGGTGGCCATGAAGAAGAGAGAAAAGGGCCTAGGGAGAGAGATCTATCGTTTTAGGTCATACCCCTAGTAACCCACCCCTTCAGAGCAGACCCCACCTTCTAACAGCACATTCAGCTATAATGCTTCCATGATTCAATCATCTTCCAAAAGCTCCACCCATGATGTCATGAGGCTCTTTAGAGGAATCACCAGATCTCAACCATAACATGCAGAATCTAAAATGTTGATTTCATGGAAGTAGAGAATATAATGATGGTTACCAGATGCTGGAATAGTTAGCTATGAGATAGGATGTCCAGATGTTGGTCAAAGGGTATATAATTACGTCTGAAAAGTAAGAATAAACTTCTATTGTACAGCAAATTGACTATAGTTAATCATGATGTATTATATTCTTTGAAGAATATAATGAAAGTGGATGTTATGTATTCTTACCACAAAGTGATAACCACGTGCATTTATTAATTACCTAGACTCAACCATTTCACAGTGTATATGTACTTAAACACATGTTGTACATGATCAAAATATATAATGTCAGATATCAATTAAATGTCTGTAAAAGATAAGGGAAGTAAGAAGTGATAAATAAGAATACAGAAATAAGATAAGGGAAGTAAGAAATGAAGATGAAAAAAATCAGGAACCAGATAAGGGAAGTGAACAAAGGGAGATCAAGAAAAGGGAAGTGAGAAAAAGGAAATAGAGTGTGAGAAACAGGAAAGGGAAGTAAGGTAGGGGAAACAAGAAAGGTGAAAGAAGAAAAGGGAAGTAACTTATGGGAAACAAGACAAAAGAAACAAAAAAGGAAGTAATCTGTGGAAACAAGAAAAGGGAAGTAAGGCATGGGAAGTGGAAAAAGAGAAAGAAAGTAAAGCAGGGATGCAAAAAAGGAGAAACCAGTAAAAAGGAAGTGAGGCAGGGGATGTGAGAAAAGAGGAACCAGAAAAGGGAAGTGAGGCAGATGTCAGAAAGGAGAAACCAAAGAAGGGAAGTGAGGTGGGCACAAGGGACAAGAAAGGAGAAAGACAAAAAGGGAAGTAACATACAGGAAACAAGAGAGGAGAAACAACAGAAAGAAAGTAACCTATGGGAAACAAGAAAAGAGACAGAAAATGTGGGAAACAGGAAAGGAGAAACAAGAAAAGGGAGAAAAAGGAGAAGGGGAAGCAAGAAAGGAGAAGCCAGGAAAAGGAAGTGAGAAAAGAGAAGCCAGAAAAGTGAAGCAAGATGTGTGAAATGAGAAATGGAAAGCAAGATAAGGGAAGTATCCAATGAGGAAATGCAAAAAAGAGACAAGAAATGAGAAGCAGGTAGAGAGAGAGACAGAGACAGAGAGAGAGAACTCGCAGCTGAGTGGTGGGATGAGTGGGACCCTCAACAAGCTAACTCAAAGCCCATGTGTGCCCTTGTCTTCTACAAGGACAGGTGGCTGGGCAGTCAGAGGGACTGTGGACAATGTGAAGGTGAGGAAGCAAGCATTAAGCACCTTCTGGATCCCAGCATCAAGCTGTCCCAGCAGAAGCTGCACCGAGCAGGAGCCTGGGGACCGAAGTGCAGGGCTGGTGGTGCACAAAATCCAAATGCACGGAGCGGCGGACAGCAGCAGAGGCCGGCCGAGCTTTCGGAGTCAGTGCTGGGTGTCAGGTAGAGGCAGGGGCGGCGTGAAGGGAGTCCAGGACACCCTGGGAGCAGAGGCCCTGAGCCATTGTTGGTTCAGGCTCTGGGGGCAGGGGTGAGGCGGGCTGTCTTAAACGAAAGGGGATGGAGCATGAAGGTGGTGGCTGGCAGCTGTTTTATTGGACAGAAGAGTCAGGGGCGGCCTCGTGTGGAGGGAACTTCTGACCACAGACTGGGTCCCCCGTGGAGACCCAGGGAGCATCTACACAGAACAGCACCGTGAAACCCCGGGAACAGGGCAGCGTGGGCAGAATACAGTGCGCGAACCTCACTGAACCTCCACTTTCCTTCCCCAAAACTGGAGCGACGAGTAGATGCAGGGTAGAAATGCTGCAGTATATGAAGTGTCACGTGTGGTGACCCTCAGTAATGGCCTCCTTGGCTGCCTGCTTCCTGGAACACTGCATTTCCCTTTCACCCCGATCTGCTCTGTTGCTGGCTTCCCCTCCCTCCCCATCAACTCCTGTCTCCATCCTCGTGATCTCCATGTCCTATTCTAAGCCTTTTTCGTGGGCTCGCTCTTCCCGGGGCACCCATTTCCCATTTCTCTCCCACATCGTGAGGCGGTAGATGACTTTTTATACCTTTTTCCTTTTGTTTTTATTTAGTTTGGCTTTTAACAGTGCTTGTGTATTGCTTTTAGTAGTTACTAAAAAACAACCCCCAAATTTTCTTCTAAGTTGAAAAATTTAATTTTATACACACATGAGTTCATAATAATTTATTCCCAAGGAATTGGGGCCCCAAACTTAGAATTTAGATCCCGCAACGAGAGGGCTACAAGTCCCCATTCAGTAATGTCTGTACCTCACAGATCTCTCTCTAAATTCACGTACACATTCACTCAGAATATAGGCGATAGGACTTTGTCAGCCCGGTTACTTTTCAGGTGAGCCACCTCAGAAATCCCAGGGATTTAGATTTTAGAGGCTAGCCCTCCCTGGCCTCCTCTAAGGAAATCGATGGTAAATACACCTTTGGTAATTTCAGGACGTAGGAAGCAACATGCCAACCACAGCCACTGTCTCACACACGTTAACTCTGGTTTTCTCCTTGCTCTTTCATTTTCAGTTGTTTCATGCTCCACGAGGGCTGTCAGCCTTGTTACCCCAGCTCTTAGGGCCACAGAGAGTCTAGAATCATTGCACAATTTTATTTGAATTTCAAACTAGATGAGGAGTTCAAAGCAGAGTTCTACCACCTAGGAGAAAAATAAATTATGCTGCATTTGTAGAGGTAATATAACATGTCTTTATGTTCATAGGACTCCATGACCTATTCTCTAAGAAACTTGATCTCTGTTATCTGGCTCTGCTGTCCTTTGAGTACATTCTTTCCCTGGTGGTTTTAAAGCCCTGATTGTCTGGTTTCTGGGGCAATTTCAGAGAACAGCAAAAAATCTGTTGCTCTCTCCTCCACTGAGGGGGACCACAGCAACAAGCTCAGAAAAAAATAATGCTTCCTTTCTTCAACATTGTATATTTTGAGTATGAGTAGCTGTGTTTTTGGGGTGTAATTGCTTCTTTTCAACACTGAGGTGGTGAAATTAGTGTTCATCTTTTTCCACACCAGAACTTGAGAGATGATTCCAGAACATTCCAACCTAGTCCTGGAACCTCACCTTCTTCATCTGTAAAATGAGGGCTGTTGTAAGGATAAAAGGATTAAGGGAAGTAAATAAAATTTGGGTAAAGCCCTCGGCACAGTGTCTAGCTTGAAATGAATACTCAAGGCATGGTAGGATGAGAAGATGAAAATGAGTCAGCGCTGGCCTTAAAGCGGGGGAACACGAGGCATGAACGTGTTCAGTCAGAGCCTGGTTTCATGTGGTTTGCCTAGGAGGCGGGCTTAGCCCTGTGGTTATGGAGTGGGAGGTGGAGAGATGGAGATAAAACGTCTTCAGTTGGAAATGTTACTGATTTATCAGTAAATATAGAATCAGTTTAACCTTATGATAAGTAATAAGGATTCTGACAGGTTTGTGAAGATGTGTTTGCTTCTGTAAACTACGGGTGGCAAAACCGTGCAGTTGAGATGCAGAAGAGGAAAGGGAAGATGGCTGCCTTAAAGTTGAGTTCTCCCAACAGGGAACAAGGCTGATGCTTACAGATTTTTCTACCTCAAGGCTCTGAGGGCAACAGGACCCCAGAAGTCCAGGCTTCTATGATCCCTGTGCCAATTTTCAGAAGTGAAGCAGGTCCCCTAGACCTTAAGGGTGCCTAGGGATTTGGGAGGGATTCAAATATCCTGTGACCACCCTTCTGTGACCTCCCATATCCCTGTTGCTTGAAAATTTTAACAGAGGCAAAAACCTTGTCATTCCCTACTCAGAACTAACTCTAACTGCAAGTGCTCCTGCGACATTCACTTCTGACATGACCGACAGGCTGGAGTGATGTGCAGAAGCAGGTTTGAACAGTGGACAAGGTTCTGGAGATTTCATGGGGGAGAACAAGGAGCAGGGAGAGGCTGTGGAAAGGGAAGGGTCTGAAGCCGACGACAAGCTTTGGTTTCCTTCATGTTTGGCCTGGGTCTGGAACCAGTTTCTCTTGAGCAGCCAGTTCTTTAGCGTATGTGAGGGAACAGCCAGCACTTTGAAAATAAGCAGAGGGCTACTAACATTACAGTGAAGATTTTAGGAAGTAAAGAAGAAAGCAGGAGGAAGAGAAAGAGGAGGAAAAGGAGAAGGAGGAGGAGGAAGAAGAGAAAACTAGCCAGAGTATGAATTTATGATGTAAAGTAATTGATAATACTAAGATGCAGAGTGGTAATTTAAGATTTTTGTGTTGTCTTTCAAGAATTTTCATAGATCTGTTTGTCAAGTTTTAGAGAGGGTATACGGGGGAGTAAGGGGCATCATTATTTGCATAGGGTAGGGTGTAATCACTAGTACCTTGATGTGTGCTAGAATTTATAAAACTTGGAAGACAGATAGGAACAATCAGAGTAATATGTTGAAATCTTTTGGAAAATATGTGATTGTTTTAAATGTTTTTACTACTAAAGAAGGCAACACCCAGAATAGTATTTGGGGACCAAAATCTAATTTGATAAATCAAAATTCTTAAAGTGGTTATTCTGAGTAGGAGAAATATGGCTATTTTACTCTTGTCAACTTCCTATATTTTTTATTTTCAAAGAAAATATTAATCCTGTATAATGATGGCATTCTAAGTTAAAAATGTGGTGTGCTTTTCTCTTTATTTCTTCTGCAATAGGGTTACATGATGGAAAACTGAATCTTGAGCTTAAAGTGTGACACAGAAGTTTTTGCAACTTTTGAAGGTGACAATGTTGTTTTATCTCAGGTAAGATTCAGAAAATGTTCATTCTTTTTTAAACAGCATAATTTTCAAGATCAAGAGTTATCCAGAAATATGAAGTCTTTCATATGTTTTATCTTTATCTGATGCCTTTAATTGGCAGGTGTTTTCCTGTTAGGCACTTAATATTTGCAGCAGCTGCATGGAGGATTAAATTATTTCTCTCTTAACTCATCTTTGACATTGAATTATATCTTTTGGTTTAAGAAAAACGAAAAAAGGGCCGCTGAGATGGCTCAGCGGCATAAGCGCCTGCCTTGCAAGCGCGAGGGCCCGAGTTCGACTCCCGGATCCCACATACGGAAAAGGGGCCGGTGATATCGCTCAGCGGCACGGGCGCCTGCTGGCGCGCGAGGTCCTGAGGTCGACCCCCGGTACCCACAAAAAAAAAAAAAAAAAAGAAAAACCAGAAAAGAGTCGGGTTCTTCCAAAAGAGTATGTAAGTCCCTAAAAATGAATAGGCAAAAGATATGAAAAGTCAATTTACAAAAGGAGAGTGATGAATCAACCTCACTAGTGACCAAAGAAATGCATATTACAGCATTTCTTTGAAAAAAAAAACTGTTTTCTTTTCTCTATCAAATTTACTCATGTTTGAAAGCATGGTGAAGCCCTATGTTGGGTCCTCTTGCATGTTCTATTGGACTATATATAATTCCACTCCTGGAACTCTATGCTAATGTAATAATCCTAAATACAAAAAAAAAAAAAAAAACTACTTTAAGGCACCAATATTCTCACCAGTACATTATTTATTGTAGTAATAATGCTGGAATCTAAATTTTCAACAACAGCAAAATGATTATGTAAATCATGTCCTGACCACTCAGTGGGAAATTATATAGCCTTTAAAATTTTACTTGCAAAGAGTTCTGTTTATAATAGAAATGAAAACTTATGGTAAGAAAAAAATGATACAAAATTGTATAAAAAATGTGATCCCAGTTTTGTGATTTTAAAAATAAAGAATGGGGACTTCTAGTCTGCTGAGATGAAACAGTCCCATTCCCCTTGAATTCTCCGCTTAACAACTAACCAACCTGGATATAACATAGCAAACAAACAGGGGAGGGCTGGTGAGATGGCTCAGCGGCATAAGCACCTGCCTGGCAAGCGCGAGGGCCCGAGTTCAACTCCCGGAACCCACATACGAAAAAAGGGCCGGTGATATCGCTCAGTGGCACGGGCGCCTGCTGGTGCGCGAGGTCCTGAGGTCGACCCCCGGTACCCACAAAAAAAAAAAAAAAAAAAAAAAAAAACAAGGGAGACTTTCAAAGGGGAAAATAAAAGGCAGCTTCCCAGGGGTCTGAGAACTTGAGAAATGAAATGGCGTTAAATTCTCTGGGTTTCCTTTTTGCCTCCCGTACGTCCCCCAGTCAGTGTGTGTATGTCTCTGAATTTCTAAGGAACACGGACAAAATATACTCCAAAGAAAAGCCTGCTTTCCCTGGGTGAAGGAACATGAGGATGGTGGCCTTATAGCAGAAAATCTTTTTGGCAATATCCATTCTACACTTATTGGACACACACATGCACACGCGCACACACCCACTGCTACACACATACAATCTGACCTTAACCACACCACTTCCACCCCCAATCAATGATTTCAGCAGTCTAGCAAGTACCTAATTTTCCATATCATCCCTGACTCAGTGAAGTAGGCAGAATGGGGGGTAGCATCCCACTTCCCCACACAGTAGTGTTGATGGGGCTGAGCAAGGAGATACTCTTCCATCTAGTGCTCAATCTCTCCATTAGAGTAATGTCACTAGGGCCTATTGGTGAACTAAGCCTCCATATCTACAAGTCAGATGATGTAAGGTGAGCTACTCACCATTATGCTTCACCTACCTATCCTGGTATCAGCAGGTTCTTACCCCTATGTGATATTAATTAGACTAACCAGGAAGTGTGAGTATGAGGTAATCAATATTTTCCATTCTCCTTACCCCTGGTGTTAGAGGCTCCAAAGAAGAGCTGCATGAAGCTCCACACCCATGTGGCAATAAAAAGCAAACAAGGCAATGCAAAACAGAGCTAGTGAACATCTTAATCCCTTCCCTCTCAACCCCCCTAGAGGAATCAGGTAGGAAACTGAGCCCCAGCCTCACTAGACATTAATAGAATGAAGTATTATGAGGATCATACTCTGCCTCCCCCCCTCCTGGTTTCAGCAGGAGCCAGTGCGGAGCTGAGCTTCCATCCTCTCCTCACCTACCATCAAAAAGCCATAATGAGGTGGTGGGAAATGGGGCTAATTGTCACTCTGCCTCCTCACTTCCCTTATGATATCATCAGGGCCAAGAGAGAATTGAATTTTACTGCACTTGTCTGCTAAAAAATAGTGTGATTCAGTGCTTTATTTTTGCCAGTGTAGTGTTGGTGAGAATCAGCAGAAAGATAAACATACTTACATTCTGCATTTAGCTGCACCTCAAGACTAAATAGGATTTCATAATATAATATTCAAATACCCCAGGTAATATTTTAAAACCCTCACTCATCATACAAAAAGCTTAGGAAAATGACAAATTAAATGAGAAAATCAACAGATGCTGACATTGAGATGAATCAGATGTTGAAATTGTATCATAAGGATTTTAAAGTACCCATAATAAAAATGTTTCAATCATAATTATAATTGCCTGTGAAACAAATAAAAACAATTTAAAAATTGCAAAGAAACAGAAGAATAAAAAGGGACCAAGTACAAATTATAGAGTAGAAAAACACAATAAGAGGGCCGGTGAGATGGCTCAGCGGCTTAAGCGCCTGCCCGGCAAGCGCGAGGGCCCGAGTTCGACTCCCGGAACCCACATACGAAAAAGGGGCCAGTGATATCGCTCAGCGGCACGGGCGCCTGCTGGCGCGCGAGGTCCTGAGGTCGACCCCCCGGTACCCACAAAAAAAAAAAGAAAAGAAAAGAAAAATACAATAAGTGAAATAGCAAACCTGCAGAATGACCCAGTGATAGAGTGGAGAAAACAGAGAATGGAATCAGTGAACTTGAGGGCAGGTCAATAGAATTTACCAATCTGAACAACTAAATTTCAGGGAACTATGTAACAATAACAAGAAAGGTAGTATTTGTATCATCACAATCTCAGAATGAGATGAAAGAGTGAAAGAGAATGAAGACATCCTTAAGAAAATAATGGTTAAAAATATCCAAGATTTGTTGCAAGATATACAACTGCAGATCCAAGACACAGAATGACCCCCAAATAGGAAAAACTCAGAGAAACTCACCACAAGAGACATTGTAATTAAACTTCTCAAAACGTAAGTCAAAAAAATTTCCAAAGCAGAGAGAGAAAGAGAGAGAGAGAGAGAGAGAGAGAGAGAGAGAGAGAGTGCATTATTTACAAGAGAATGCAGATTCGAGTGACAGCAGATTTCTCCATCTGAAACCATGGAGGCCAGAAGGAAGTAACACAACATTTTCAAGCAATTTAATAAAAGAACATCAACAATAAATTCTATATATAATGAAAATATCTTTCCAGATTGAAGAGGAAATAAAAATATTGTCAGATAAAGGAGAACCAAGAAAACTTGTGATTAACAAATATTCTCTGAAAAACTGATTAAAGGAAATTCTCTAGACAGCAAAGAAAATGATAGTGTAAGAGGTTTTAGAACTTCTAAAATGAAAGACAAATGTTGAAATAGCTAAAATAGGGATGAATATAATACAGTGGTACCTCGGTTTACAAACTTAATTTGTTCCATGATTCTGGGGAAGATGGCCGGGTTCATGATCATGCAAGGAATATGACTGCAGTTGTGTTCATCACCTGAGGTGGAGTTTGCAAAAAGAAGCAAAATCTTGCTGAATGCTTCTGTTCACAAATCGAATTGTTCACAAAGAGAAGCGTTTGTAAACTGAAGTAGTATCATACACTATCCCTTCTTGTCATGAGGTTTATAAGCTATAATTGATGTTTGGTACAATTATAACACCTTTGTGTATTGCTCAGTTTATATGGAAGGAATACTCCAGACAATCATATTTTTAAAATGGGAATTGTAAAAAGACCTTGATAGAAGATTTCAGAGACACACACACACACACACACACACAGAACACAACCACTAATTGGAGACTTTAACATTCACTCTCAACTTTTGACAGAACTACTAGACAAAAAATCAGAAAGGATATGGAGGAATTGAGCAAGAGGATTTAATGAGCATATATAGAATAGATCACCTAACAAGAGAATATTGTGTAATTTTCAAGAACTAATAAAACTTTCACTAAGCTAGATATTTTGGGCCATAAAATGAACCTCAACAAACTTAAAAAGATAAAAATGACACAGAATAGATTTTCTGACCATAATAGAATGAAACTAGAAATCAACAGAAAGACAAAATGAATATCTCCAAATATTTAGAAATTAAAGCACAGTTGAATAATTCTTAAGTCAAAACTGAAGTCGTAAAGGACCTTAAAAAATAGGATGTGTCATTTGCAAATATGCTGTTCATATCTGTTGCTTATTTCTGATTACTTTCTGGAAAATGGAAAGCATGAAATGAAATTGGTCTGAAATTCACAAGTCAACCTGTGTGTCCATAGACAGAGGTGGAGTTGCTTCTCTTGGATGACTCTGGAGAGATGCTGGGTCGCAGGGACTAAATGCAGGAGAGAGATTGGGGCACAGAGCAAGACATTGCCGTAAAGGCCGTCTTCCCACGTAAGAGCACGCCCATCGCTACTGCGTCTATCACAGCGCCTGACACTGCTCTGGAGAGAGCGCTTACGAGCAAATCCTGGGAGGGCTCGTCCCCTGGGTTAAGAGATTGAGCCTCCTGATTGCCTCGCACTTAGTGTTGGGGAGAGGGTCTGCCTGCCTGCTTGCCATCAGCTGACACTCCTACCAGGAAACCTGTTGAGTTGATATGCTTGGCTGTATCCAGAGTTTTAAGGCTGCCTGACCTCCAGAGAAGGGCCAGGAAAGGTGGCGCTGGCTTCTTCAGCGGTCAACCTGACATTCCTCTCTTGTGCTGGAATCTGCCGTCTTGGGGAGCGACTCTTCTCTGCACTGGCTTCTGCTTCGATCCTCCTAGCTGAAGCTGAGACCAGGGGACAGAACTGCACAGAGTTTCACATCTCTCACAGTCCTAAGGGTACTGGATCATGATTAAGGAGATGTGCTTTCGAGTTTCTACAGCCTTATCATGTTTCCTTTTAAGCAAGATGGAAGGTTTTCTGACCCTCATTATTTCCTGGGGCAGAGGTGGTCGACCCTTGGTGAAATTTAATTACACCCTCCACCAAATCCAATTACGACCCACACCCATGAAATCCCATTATAACTTTCTTTTGCTTCATTAGAGATACACCAAGACAGGTCCCTTCCTTATCCATTTTGGCAGATTTCTTAACGAATGTTGGTCAGAGGCTCTGCATATATCGTTCATTACCCTGCAATGCAAATGTGCAAGAATACAAATGGCCTATAGTTAACTTTCTTCAGGACCATGCAGGGGTACCCTCTTCCTGCCTGGCCAGGGTGGCTTCTGTTGTAGAGACTTCTGACTCAAAGCCGCTGATAGCAAGATGTGTTGTTGCTGGTTAGAAGCTTGGCTGTGATACCATTGAGCCTGACATTCAGAAAAGCAAAGAGTATTTCTCCAAACGAGTAAGCACTGGGTCATTTTAGTGTCAGGCTGCAGTGGGAGGACATGAGAACTAAACTTTTTCTACTTTTGTTTAAAATAGTAGACCTTAGACTTAGCCAATATATGGTGTGGGACAGGCCAGACCTTTCCTGCTGGGGGTACAAGGCCAGTCTTTCTTCCTTGGTGGGAACGTCCAGAGCTGTGCTGTGGTCAGGCCTGTGCTGTGTCCTTACTAGTAGTGGGGCATCAGCCATTTTTTTTTTTTTTGTATGCGGGTACCAGGAGTCGAACTCAGGACCTCGCGCTTGCCAGGCAGGCGCTTATGCTGCTGAGCTATATCACTGGCCCAGCCATTGATCTTTTGTAGCTTTCCAAGTTTCTATTAAATTTGAACTGAGGGAGAGGAAAAAAAAAACCCAAAAAACAAACCTAAGTAGTCAGCTGTTTTCCTGTAAGAAAGCTGGTTCCTGATGGATTTTAGATGCCTAGGGGCATTTTGTCAAAGATATTCAGAGAATGAACAATCAAACATCATCAGATATATATATGTATATATATATATATATGGTGATATATATATATATGTATATATATGTATATGTATATATATGTACATATATATATGTACTTGGTTTTCTTATTTCCAGTTTTTACAATGAAAATTTTAAGCAGACATTTCAAGGCAAAAGTTGAAAGACATACAATAAACATCTGTGACCTCTACTTTGTGTCATCACAAAAACACTTTGGCATATTAAAATTTTCACTTTCTCCCCATCTATGCCTGTGTGTGTGTGCACATGTACAAAACTATTAGAAAGTGTGTTGCAGACATCAAAACATTTCATCCCTAAGAACTTTGACATTCATTTTCTAAAATTAAGGAACTTTTCTTATAAAACTACACTACCATCATCACACCTAAAAAATGGAGAATAACACTATTTGATAGGGATGATTAGACATTTAAGGAAAGACCAACTGTGTGAAAAAGTAGGAACAAGATAAACAAACAGAACAACTTGCTCTAGCGGAAGGAAAATGAAAACAGAAACTAATCAGCAGGTCTAGGGATCTGCGATGTTATCACATCTGCAAAACAAGAACAGCCTGCGATGAAAAATATGCATTCAGGGAACCATAAAGTAGTTTAAAGACACACTTGCAAAATAAAAACTCTAATGTAAGGGCTGAAGGATGAATTTGATAAAACTTCCCAAAGTGAAAATCAGGAAGACCAAGGGAAAGGAAATAAAAGGAAAAGGATATGAAATATGGATGGTCCATCTAGGAAATCTATGATAGTCCAGAGATGGGGAGAGAGAGAGAGAGAGAGAGAGGGCACAGACAGGCAAAATCAGAAAAATATAAGAATTTATCCAAAAAAAAGTTATCTAGATCTGAGGAATGGCACAAGTCTGGGGCTTGGTGGGAGCCACAGGAAAATGTTAGCGTCTTAAAACAGCCTAGGGAATTTCAGAACATCAAACAGGGGCAAAGAATTTCCCCAAAACACTCACTGAAAAAAAACAAAATTAGATTACAGTATTTGGTAGGGGAGGAGAGTTGGACTGATCTCAGACCTCCCAGCAGCACTACCGATGGACGGAACAGAGCTTCTCAACACTAACGCACCCGCACACCCCTGTGGATCTTGTTCTAACAGAGGTTCTGGCGCAGGGGACTCCGCATCTTCAGAGCGCTTCTAGGTGGTGCCGGTCTGCGGGGCACACTTTGTGCGGCAAGTCTAGAATAAAATCTAGAATTCTGA
This sequence comes from Erethizon dorsatum, assembly GCA_028451465.1. Taxonomy (NCBI): domain Eukaryota; kingdom Metazoa; phylum Chordata; class Mammalia; order Rodentia; family Erethizontidae; genus Erethizon; species Erethizon dorsatum. The sequence goes on from CM051824.1 coordinate 10,203,274, forward strand.
GGAAAGTGATTTTGAGTGTAGAATTTCATAGCTAGCCTACCTGCTAGTCAAATATGAACCAAAATAAAGACAGATATTCAAATACTCAATAAATTTACCAGCCATGCATTTTCTGATGCACTTCAGAAAAGCCTAAAAGGAATTAAGAATTTATTTATTTGTATATTTATCTGAAACATTTTATTTTTGATTAACATATGTTAGCTGTACAAAGTAATGGGGCTCAGTGTGATACTTCCACAAATGCAGACATCCTGCACCAATCAATTCCAGCCTCCCTTTATCCACCCTCTCCCCACCCTTTCCCACCTTTAGGAGTTACTATTTTACATTCAAGTTGACTTTTTCAGCTTCCACATGTGAGAGAGAACTTGTCTTTCCATGTCTGGCTTTTTTTTTTTTTCCCTACAAAACGTAATGTCTTCCAGTCCTATCTGTCTTTCTGAAACTGACAAGATTTCATTCTTCTTTGTAGCTAAATAATATTCCATTGTGAATGTATATCTCATTTTCTTTACCTGTCCATCCACTGATGGGCATGTAGGTTGATTCCGTATCTTAGTTGTTATAAATAATGCTGCAATAAATATGGGTTGTAAGTGTCTCTCTGGTGTGCTGATTTTATTACATTTGGATATATACCCAGAAGTGTGATAGCTGAATCATATGGTAGATCTGTTTTTATTCTTTGCAGAACCTTAATACTGTTCTCCATAATGGCTATACTAATTTATATTCCCACCAACAGTTAAGAAAGGTCTTTTTTCTTCACATTCTCATCTGCATTTGTTTTTTGTTATTTTGTTAATAGCCATTCTAACTGGAAGGAGGCTATACTTCATAGTAGTTTTGATTTGCATTTCCCTGATAGCTGATGATATTAATCATTTTTCATATATTTATTGGCTATTGGTATTTCTTCTTTTGAGAAGTAGCTACTTGGATTGTTTGCCCATTTTTAATTTGAACTAATTGTTGTTTTTCTTAATTTTTTGAGTTCCTTGTATATTCTGAATATTAATCCTTTGTCACATGAATAGTTGACAAATATTTTCCCCCATTCTATGGGCCATCTCTTCACTTTGTTAATTTTTTTACTGTGCAGAAGCTTTTTATTTGATGTAATTTAATTTCTTTATTTTTGTTCTTGTTCTCTGTGCTTTGGGGTCATAGAAAAAAGGCATTGCCTATACTAATGCCTTAAAGTGTTTCCCCTGTATTTTCTTCTAGTAGTTTTATATTTTCAGAGCTTATGTTTAGATTTTTGACCATTTTGAGTTTTTTTGTTTGTTTGTTTTTTTGTGGGTATCGGGGGTCGAATTCAGGACCTCGCGCTTGCCAGGCAGGTGCTTTTGCTGCTGACCTATCTCACCGGCCCTTGAGTTGGTTTTTGTATGAGGTGAGAATTGCAAACTATTCCTGTTTGCAGTTTATATGATTCTATGTATAGAAAAGCTTATAGAGTTCACTCACCAAAAGTCTATTAGAACTGATAAATTAATTCAGTAAAGTTGCAAGATATAAAATCAACATGTAAAAATAAGTATCATCTTTATACACCAATATAAATATGAGATTTCTTTCATGAGAAAGAAGCCCCATTAACAATAACTTAAAAAATAAAATAAGATTGGTAGGAATAAACTTAAATAGAAAGTGAAAGATCTCTAACATGAAAATTGCAGAACATTATGAAAGAAACTGAAGATGACATTACAAAAAAGTGAGAAGGTTACACATCTTCATTGATTGGGAAGAATTTATATTGTTAAAATATCCATACTACTCAAAACAATTTACAGATTCAATGTGATCCTCATCAAAATACCAATGATGTTCTTCGCAGAGCTAGAACAAACAATGCTAAAGTTTGTATAGACAAGTGACACCTTGAAAAGCAATCTTGAACAAAACTGGAGGCTTCACGATACTTGATTTCAAGCCACACAGTCAATAAAACAGCATGGTACTAACGTAAAAATAGGCACATAGACCAGAAGAGAATATAGATCCAGAAGTAAACCCTTGCATGTACAGCCAATAGATTCTCAACAAAGGTACCAAAAACATATATTGAAGGACAACTTTTTCAATAAATGGTGCTGGGAAAACTGGATACCCACATGCAGTTGAAATTAGGAATTCAAGACATGTATGTTTTCTGGAACTAGCCCAAGAGGAGTGTGTGTAAAGGAATACCTGGATAGTAGCAATGTGCAAGCCCAGAAAACAATTAGTCCAAATTAAGACAGGAAGGTGGAAGGATCAAAAGAATGACTTTGAGAAGGAAGTGGTTTCTGTTAAACAAATAGCATGAGTAAGAAGCAGGAAGATTTCAGTGATATGTTGGAAGAGGCATGTGTTTCTTCTTGAAACAAGAGAAAGAAAATCCCATTAAGACTCTAGGAAAAATAGAACTGCTCAAGAAAAGCGTGCTCCAACTACAGGGCAAATTTAAAGCATGACATGAAAATCTACTTGACCTTGGCACTTGGAAGCACTTGGCACTTTAAAAGCCAAACAAAAACTACTGAAAAAGGATTATTTCTAGAATAAAGTATTGAGGCAAGGGATTGGGTAGGAGACTCTTTAAGAATATTTAACATGGTTTTGAATTTTAAAAATCAAGTGTATTTAAAACCATTAAAACATTTTCCCTCCTTAAATATAACAAGTGGAAGAAGAGAAGTAGTGAGGACTAAGACAGAAAGGCCTTTCTGAGAGAACAAAGGCCAGTGCATCTCACACACACACACACACACACACACACACACACACACACCCTAATCTTCCAGACCTAACGTTCTCCTCTTCCCACCACTGGGGAGTTTCCAAATTCTTCCTCAGACAAGCCAGATACCAGGTGCTAGAATGTGATCCTGGGACCCATCCAGATATGACAAGGGGAGAAAACTAGACTTAGGGCTGAAGAACTCAGACTCCCTCTGCTCCAGGAGGAGCCAGACAGCTAATCAGGAAGAATGGGAAGAGCAGTCTCACTGGGGTTCCAGCCCTCTGGGTGTAGGTGAGCCCCAGTGATCACTGGGATGCATTTTTCTCCTTCTAGCATCTCAGCATCTCCACTCATTTACACCAAAAATCAGAGGTAAAGTTTGGGTCAACCCAACTGCAGGGCTATAAAGCATCAGTTTTAAAGGGCTGTGATCCTGATAGCAACACAGTCTGTTCCAGAGAGTGACAGGGCTGTGGATCACACGGCTCTGCTTCCCTAAAAGAATGGCTGCCCTCCCTTCCTGCGGGCTTCCTGGAGGACTGAAGGCCTGCCTGAGCCAGCCGAACCAGGAGATAACAGTTAGAGATCTTCTCTGAGACCTACAGAAGAGACGTATCATCAGAATGACCCATGATGATAGCAGGAGGTAAGAGGTGTGCAAAATGAGGCCAGAGAGGCAGGCACAACTGTGGCTAAAGAAGGCTGGGAAGGCCATGGTGGGGAGAGGGGCAGCCAAGGGTGTGCGTGGGAACAAGTTCAGGAGCCTGGGCTAGGGCAGTGGTCATGAAAATGTGGGGGGAGGAGGACTTAAAGATTTGTTTTGGGGGATAGAGTTGACATGAAGCATTTCCCACATGTGATCATTCATTTTGGGAATTTAGAGGGAAGAGCCTAAAGGAAAGTATACATCTAACTGGCAGAATAGTTAAACAAAAGGGGGTAAAACAAAGAAATCAGTACTGGAAAATTAATACAATGACAAGATTCTGTAAATATCTTACAAGAACCCTCAATGTTAGTGACTTAACTCCCCATTCAGAAGACAGATTGGCAGATGGTCTCTAAAAAACAAAATCCAACCGTATGTTGTTTACAGGAGGCACGCCTCACCTGAAAGGAAGCACGCAGACTGAAAGTGAAAGGACGGAAAACAATTCTCCATGCAACTGGAGCACAGCGTACCAAAATGGGGCACATTTAATGCACGCATTAAAAGAATTGAGTGATCTCAAATTAATAATGTAATCAACATCTAAAGGTCCTAGAAAAACAAGTACAGTCCAAATCCGAAACTAGTAGAAGGCAAGAAATTATAATGATAAGTGTAGAAATTAATGAAATTGAGACTAAAAACATAAAAAATAAAGATGAATGAATCAAAGAGTTGGTTCTTTGAAAGGATAAACAAAATTGATAAATTCTTAGCCAAATTTACCTAAAGGAGGGGAAAAACCCCATATAAACACAATTAGAAATGAAAAAGGTGAAATCACAACAGACAGAGGTGAAATCCAGAGGATTATAAGAAACTATTTTGAAAATTTATATTCCAGTAAATTAGAGAACCTGGAAGAAGTGGAGAAATTACTAGACACATATGAATTACCAAGATTTAACCAAGGAGGTATAAAAATGCTGACTAGACCAATAATAGGCAATGAAATAGAGGCAGTAATTAAAAATAACCTACTAACTAAGAAAAAGCCAGTGCCCCTGATGGATTCATTGCAGAATTTTACCAGAACTTCAGGGGAGACCTAATGTCAATATTCCTCAAACTTTTCCATGAAACTGAAAGGAAAGAAGCACTGCCAAACTGATTCCTGGAAGCTAGCATTACCTTGGCACCAAAATCAGACAAGGACTTAAGGAAAAAAAGAAAACTACAGGCCAGTCTCCTTAATGAACATAGATGCAAAAATTCTCAACAAGATATTGGCTAACAATGCAGTAAATTATTCAAAAGATCGTATATCATGACCAAGTTGGTTTCATCTGAGGGATGCAAGGATAGCTTAACATATGTTAAATCAGTAAATGTAAAATATCACATAAACAGAAGCAGGGACAAAAATCACATGATCATCTCAAGTGATGCATAAAAGGCCTTGGACAAAATCCAATATCCATTCATGATTTAAAAAAAAAAATCCTGGGCCGGTGAGATGGCTCAGCGGCGTAAGCGCCTGCTTTGCAAGCGCGAGGGCCCGAGTTCGACTCCCGGATCCCACATACGAAAAAGGGGCCGGTGATATCGCTCAGCGGCACGGGTGCCTGTTGGCGCGCGAGGTCCTGAGGTCGACCCCCCGGTACCCACAAAAAAAAAAAAAAAAAAAAAAAAAAAAAATCCTGATGAAATTAGGTGTAGAAGGACCTTATCTCAAATTGATAAAAGCCATTTATGACAAACCCACTGCCAATATCGTACTAAAAGGGGAACAATGGAAGACATTTCCTCTAAAATCAGGAACAAGACAAGTGTGTCCCCCCTCACCACTCCTGTTCAATATAGTACTCAAAAGTTTAGCCAGAGTAATCAGGCAAGAGGAAAACAGAAGAGATATGTACAGGAAAGGAAAAAAGTCAGACTTCGGGGTTTTTACAGAGCTGATCAAGGTAGTCCGAACAGACATTCTGTTTTTCTCTTTCTAAATCCACTGACCCATATGCAAAGCTGGCACCAGTTTTTTCAAAACCAGATGTTTCAGCATCTAAATATTTAAAGCTCCCTTCAAGAATTCCATGTGTGAGCTTTTGGAGAAAGGGGGCCTTCTAAATGTGGGCCACTTGTTTATCTTTACTTTTCTGCTCCCCAGAGTGAAGCCTTCGTTTTCTGTACAGATTCTGAGTTTTGCAATGATTTTGATTTTAGCAGTATTGTTCAAATTGGTGTCCGTAAGTTCTTGACTTGAATGTGTTAATCGTATATTTTAATTTTGATGTTAATCTAAACAGAAATAGTCTAAGTGGAGTATATAAATCGTTTGGATGACAACTATATAACCAGGGGTTTCTAGCCTTTGTCTTTGCCCAGTCCTTCCCCCGTTATTCTTGGGGGAGATGTTGCAGGACCCCCAATGGACACCTCAAGCCAGGTATAGTTCTGAATCCTAGATTTATTGTATTTGTTTCCACACATATACATCTATATAAAGTTTAATTTATATATAAGACATATTAAGAGATTAACAGCAATGACTAATAATAAAATGGAACAATTTTAAAAATATACTGCAATAAATGTTATTTAAACTTACAAACTATTTTTTTTTTTTTGTGGGTACCGGGGGCTCGACCTCAGGACCTCGCGCGCCAGCAGGCACCCGTGCCGCTGAGCGATATCACTGGCCCCTTTTTCGTATGTGGGATCCGGGAGTCGAACTCGGGCCCTCGCGCTTGCCGGGCAGGCGCTTAAGCCGCTGAGCCATCTCACCGGCCCCAAACTATTTATTATTGGAATCTCTCATTGAATGTTTTTGGGCCACAATTTCTCATGGGTAACTAAAACTATAAAAAGTGAAACTGTGGATGAGGGTGGGGAGTGGGGTATTTATAAACTCTTTGGCATCAAATAACATCATCTTTATCATCAGGAGCCAATAAGGGAAGAAAAGGTATGTTTTGTATAACTTTAAAATATGTTTTGTCAAGGGTCACTGTGATGTGCTGCTGGAAGGGGCCTCAGGCATAGAGCAGGGTTGTGGGAGGGCCCCTTCCCCAGCCTGCAAAGCCAGAGGCATAACCCACCCAGAGGAGCCCCCACGGCTGGGGAAGGCCACGCTCATGCTGCGAGGCCCAGCCTGCCACATGCTATTAGGGCTGTTGATCTGAATCTCATTGGTTTTGTAGTTTTGCTTATATTTAATTTCATAGTTTATAGTTGAACAAGAGCTATAAACATAAGGTGTTTATATCTAGTTTTATATTTGAACATGTTTAAGGAACATTATAATTTGAAACAACTTAAGTCAACATTGGGGGAGGATTTTCTTTTTTCCATCAGAAGGGGTTTCTATGTTACTCAAGTTGCAGAAAACTCTCTAGGATTCCTTTTCTAATGTTCTCCTCATTGCCGTTTATTTATTTCATTGCAGATTTAAAACTTCAGTTACTTTCTCTTTTCAATTAAGGAAAAGTACACAAGTAACATCTTTTCCAGGATTGTGTGTAGTGTTGTGATTGTGGCCAGGCTTGGGTGTTGGGGTGGGGGGTGGGGGGCTGACATGTGCCTTGCTGGAAATAAGGGAGTGGAGGGAAGGAAGAAGCCAGGAGAGGAGGGGGACAGGTGTGGAAATTGTGCTGGTAGAGGTGCACATGTGAGCTTTGGGGAGTTCAGTGCAACTCAGGTGCTCCTGGGCTGCCAGCCAGGAAACATTTCAGTGTGTTACACTCCAGCAATGAGGCTAAAACCATCAGAACACCTAACTGGCAGAATAGTTAAACAAAGGGGGTAAAACAAAGGAATCAGCACTGGAAAAATAATACAATGATAGGATTCAGTAAATGTCTTACAATAACTCTCAATGTCAGTGTCTTGACTCCATAGTGACCCCAAGGCTGGCTCAGTGGCCCATCTACCTGTTAGGCCTGGGACTCTTCCTGGAGGGCAGAGTCACTGAACTGACCCTGGAGTCATTTCTGGGTCTCCTCATCAGGGCCTCAAAGCACCTGCTACAAGTGCTGGGAAGGACAGGGCCTGAGAACTTGCAGCTGGATGCCTCTTGGGTCCCCTTGGCCAGGCTGTGCCAGCATCTCCATGCCTTAGTTTTGGCTGTGCAGGAGGCCAGGGGTGAGTACTGGGCATTTTCCACCCTTTTAGTGTGAGAGGGTTCAGACCAGAAATTAAGGTCTGTGGGCCATGGGTACAGCTGCCACCAGCAGCAGCCTTGGCAGGCTCTTTGTGCTCCTGAGTGGCCTCCACGGTGCAGGGTGAACTGGGTGACCACAGGTGGCCCACTCGTTAGGGCAGATGATAGGAAGGGCAGGCTGGGGACCATGGCCACACTCCCAGCTCCTCGCACTTCAAGCATGGGATCCTCAGATGAGGCCCACACCAGGGTCACCGAATCAGTGGCCTTCAGGGCCAGGCAGGGACCATAGCACTGCAGCAGGCCCACGAGCACAGTGGGAACTGAGGCAGACAGAGGGCCCTCACCCTGTATAGAGGGGCCAGCAGCAGCTGCTCAGCTCCCAGCCACAGCTGCTTGGGGGGACAGGGGTCCAGGGTCCCCCATATTTCCAATTTTTCAAAAGAAGGTACACACACTGTTTTTAATGTGAACGGCTGAGAGGAGGAGGCCAAACAGAATGCTTTATGGGGAAAGCCATAGAGTAAGACTGGGAGTGAGTCTCACAAGTTCCCTTCCTTAGGTCTAATACATTCCTGGGAGTTTGCTTCTAGTGACCAGAAGTCCCTGCATGGGACAGTCACTCCAAGGGGCTCCGAGGAGGAGCTCTGGAGGAAGATGCACGCTTGGCCAGGAAGACGGCCTCTCAGTTGGACAGCCAGGCACTCAGCTTCACCCACACAAATTGTGAAGTCCTGGGCTTTGCCTCTGCATTAGAGCCTCTGCCTAGGAAATGGTGTGTGTGTGGGGGAAGGACATCACTTGCACCTCATGGGGTTGTAATTACTCCAGTAGGCCGCCCAGCACACAGTAGGGTTGCAATTTAGGCTCCACTGTGGCCATTAGATTACAAGCCCTGTGTTCTCCCCCACACCACTGGCTCTAGCTTTTGCCTGATAAGTGGTTTCATTTCCAGGCACTAGAGCTGGAGTCCCTCCTTCGCATGCATCAGCCCAGGTGCGCTCCGGGCAGGGCTGCTGTGTGCGGCCTGCACCCCAGCAGCTGAGCCTGAGGCTGAGAGCCAGGACCGTAGCAAAGGACTCATTTAATGTGATCCAGGTGTGTGGATGAAGGAGGAGAGGACAAGAGACATAAGGAGCAAAAAAAACCAAAACCAAAAAAAAAAAAAAAAACAAAAAACAAAGAAACACCAAAAAACAAAACAAAACAAAAAAGCAAACAAAGAAGGAGACCAAAGGAGGGACAAAGGTGCTGGGAGCACTGTCCCTGTTATGCATTGCTGCACTACTATCCCAAACCTCCGAATATAGGACTGGGAAACCACAGCCATTTTGTCACCTCTGCGCACTGCAACACTGGGCTATCTGTGCTGCCGTCTGCCTATACCATGGGTCTCTGTTTTTTTGGTTTTTGTTTTTTGTTTTTTTGTACCCCAAATGCTGGGCACAGAGCCTGACATACAGTGGGTGCAGTTTTAAGTGTGGAATTATTAAGAGCATGGACTCCAGATTTAAGTCCTAACTCTTCCACTTCCTGGCTGTGTGACCCTGGCAACTTTCTCTCTCTCTGTCTCTCCCTCTCCTTCTCTCATATCATCTGGCCAGAGAGTTTTAAATATTCTCAAAGACATCTTGCCTTAATGAGATGCCCAGCACCTCAGAGAAGTGAAAAGCTAACACGTTTGGTGGAGAATCCTGCCCACTTTGTGTTTCCCAGATCTCTGCACCCCTGGTTGACCCCTGAGCCTCCCTTCCGGAGCCTGATATAGCAAATGAAAATATGTTACATTTGTATTTGAGGTAAACAAATAAATTTTTAGTGTAAATATGTCCCATGCAATATTTGGGTGCCTAAATATTAAAGGGGTGTCCTGTATTTTCTATGGCAATCCCATCGGAACCCCTAGGACCAGAGCCAATTTCCTCAGTGAGACCTATGAGGTGACACAGGCTCTGGGCTTGGAAGGGCCCCCGCTGGTTTCCTGCTCTGGTGTCACCCTCTTTAAACTAATAACTTTTGAACAAAGGGTCCCCCCATTACCACTTTGGCCTGGGCCCCGATCATGTAGCCAGTCCTGCCTTAGAGTCCTCAGACGATGACTTGGGCCCCTGACGTCAGAAGTACCGCCACGGTGAGTGACTCCGTCACCCTGCTTGGTGCAAGTCCTAGTGTGGCCCCCTCGCCTGGCTCATCGTTGGTACAGAATGATTATCATGTGGTTTTTCCTTAGGAATCGTATTTTTCCATTCCATTTGGCTCTAAGTGTTTCTGCCTTGGCAGGAAACACTACTTAGACTTTTTAATCCAAGTTTCACTGTACCTGGCATAAATCAGTGAAATACTTGGTGTGCAGAAATGCTAGTTGTTTCATAGATGCCTTGAAAACCAATTTGACCTAAAATATAACTTTTATTGGTGTTACATAATGGGTGTTGCATGATGCATATGATACTTATTTAAATGAGTGTTTCTAATGTCGTCATTCTGCACAATTGCTCGCACTCATAGTTTCCAAATACTGGCTGTAGATTAACTTGATTTCTCCTGTGCATGGGATCTTTTTTAGAAGAAACAAGCATGGCTGTTCCGATCACTCAGTCACCTCGGAGTTCTCTTAAGCAAGGGCTCCTGAGCAGTTGTACAGGAAGAGAAAGGTTGCGGTACTCACAGCACCAGAGGACAGTGGAAGTGGCCACAGAAACACCACCCACAGCCATCTAGAAAGAAATCATCATAAGTTGTCTTAAAGAAATCTGGTACAGGTAGATAGCAGGTGTACATGAGGATGTAATCATTTGTATTGCAAAAGTAATGTCTAACTTGATAAAAAGGATCTACCATGAGGTCCATTTAAAATAATGAAATCTTTTCTGCAGCTAAAAGATTCAATGAATAAAAATGTTCCTGAATTTTCCTGGTTTTGATAATCACTATTTTATCTGACAGATCTCTTTTAGGGGGATTCTACATGATGGCTAGAGAAAACCCTTCTGTATTACTTTAATTTTACAACTTGCTGTGAATCTACAATTATTTTAAAAGAGAAAGTTAAAAAAAACTTATTACATAGTATGTTATAATATATTCAGGAACATACCTATGAGATAAAAACAAACATATTCTTATTGCATGCTCAGTCTACGAGGTGCCCTGTCTACCTTTGCTGCCTCTTAGTAATTTATCAAATACAGTACTGGATCTAGGGACCCAACCTCCAAATCTCATGATAGCGGATAGCTTTCCATCATTTAATCTTTCTCCAAGAGGGTGGCAGCAGTAGCAGGAGGAGGAAGAGGAGGAGGAGGAAGAGGAGGACAAGGAAGAGGAGGACAAGGAGGTAGAGGAAAAAGAAGAGAAGATGAAGAAGAAGAGGAAGAAAGGAGGAGAGAATAACTTCATTTTAAAAAGCATGTCTATTTGTCTCATGACCCAGAAAAAGAGGAAAGACCCCCAAATGGGATGTCTGCTTTTGCGGAATTACCAGGACCCAATTTCTCTCTCTCTTAAGTTTAGCACTGGAATGTGATTATTGTATCATCCTAATTTTAATTCTAGTTAATGATTTAATTTTCCCAATTTAATTTGCTTAAATAAGAAAGATGGAAACAGTGACAAAGTCAAAGGGAGTTAGGGACTGAACACACTAGATGAGATACTGAGAAAGGGAACTTACTTGTGCATCTGATCACTCGGCACTTACATTCAGACAGCAGGGGGACCGCGCATCAGGAAACAAGTGGCGCTCTATGTGCTCAGGCACCAGCACATGCAGTGGAGAAAGATAAAGCAAGGGAAGACACGGAGGGCGGGGATCAGAGGAAGCCACTGTTTCATACTTGGAATTTTGTCATTTTTGTAGCTAGAAGGAGATCGAGTTTGAGCCACCATAAATTTAATAGATTAGCGGGAACCAAATGATGCAAATGTTAATCTAGTGATTTATCAGTGAAGCTGAACTTGATGGCTGTATCATTTTCATTTTAATCCTAAAGTCAGTCATTCTTCCCATTGTTGGCAGTGTTTGATTTTCACACTTATTTTGTATAGCAGCAGCTTTGAAAATGTTCATGTTATTTGACCCATATCCAGTGATTCTGTATCTCGCTGGACCTAACGCATTACAGTAGGTATTTTATGAGTCCCTTTACAACCCTAAGATGACATCTTGGAGTGTAGAACCCACCTAAAGTTATAACTGCAAACATGCAAGACAATACTTCAAGGAAAGTAATTTATAATAAAGCAAAGTCAAAACCATAGTAAGATAATACCAGCGCCTGCATCTGTACACAGAATTAGCATGCCAGCCTCAAATGCAGACCCAGGCTTAAGGGCCAGTAACAACTGGGAATACTGCAGGTTGCCATGGCAACGAGAAAGGAGAGAATGGCTGAGTCACTGTGCACTGGCCTAAAGTATCTCTCTTTTAAAGAGGGCAGGGGAGGCTGATCCTTCCATAAGCCTGGGACTGGAGAAACTGACAGCTTTGGTATAATTGAGTCAGGCTCTGGGCTCTCGTAACCTGTGTATATCTGACCGCATGGCCTTTGACAAGAGGGTATGCACCATCCTCTCCTGGTTGGCACTGTTTCAAGCATTACACACCTGGCTCTGCTCATCAATGCCAACAAAACTCCCCCGGGCAAATATACCTTGACTCCTCTTCAGCATCCCTTTCACGTGCTGGTTTACATTTTTTAAGAATCCCTACATCAAGTACACAGGGATTTATTCTCAGGTAGTTAGAAAGGGACAATGTTATTGTTATTTGTTTGAATATGTTGATTTCAATGTTATTATGATAGTATAGAATTGGAAACAAGCAAAGCAGTTTACTGAATGGGAATGTTTAATTAGCTATGAGTTATCCAAAGAATATTATATAGCCATTAAGCATATAAATAGGACCCTATCAATATGAACCAAAAAATACTGATGATAAACTGTTGAATGAAAGCATATATAAACATTTGATGTAACCTAAATAAAAACATGTATGGTGTGAAACAAAGAAGGAATATTCTAAAGCTGATAGGTGAAAGAAAAGGAATCAGCTTTCTATTGACTACTAACAAATCACCCCAAAATTTAGGGCCTTGGGACAACAACAGTTTGTTAGCCTGTGATTCTGTAGGTCAGCAATTTGGGCCAGGCTCACTCCTACTGTGGAGGCTCAGTGGGGGCTGGGCCACAGTGGCCTGGCTCACATATTTGGCACGTGTTGCAAATTCAGCCGAGCCTCCCTCTGCAGAGGGTGAGCCAAGGACATCTTTGAACAAGCCTGGAAAAGTATGCAGGATTTTAGGTCCAAATTATGACTTTGAAGTTCCAGAGGGTACTTGATAGATTGCTTTATTTGCACATTTTTAATATGATTCCTCAAAGGCTTAGTCAACCAGATAATGTCCAAGGCAAAAGAGAGAATAGACCAACGTTCTGGGCCAAGGAAGACAAGCAGGTTCCATCTGAGGCATCAACTGAAACCGCGGTCCCTGGGCCAGTGTTCAAGGCTGGGGAGAGAGAGCAGGAAGTGTGTAATTAGTTAGAAGTCAGCCACAGCAGGGGTGGGGAATCAGTGGTAAACAGCACACATTTATCATGGGAACTGGAGGCCCCAGAAGGATGGGGTCTTGCACTTGATTTCTTCCAAGAAGTTTGATAATAACAAATAGACCTTCTCTATCTGCAATGTCGAAAGACTCCTTACATTTCTGACACGTGCCTGATGCGTAATAAACACCCCACGCAGGTTGCAGCTCGGAAACTGCTGGCTCAGTACACTAAGCACCAGGAAGAAAAACACCTCTTGGGCCTGCTCCAGAACTGGGCTGCGTCTGTGTGTGACAAGCTGAGAACCAGGTAAAGGCTGCTCAGTGTCACAGTCACTTGCCTTCAGGATCTTATTATTGAGCCTAAGTTTATAGAGACTTGCTATGGTGCAATTTGTTCCTGTTTGAAATTTTTAATATCTGGTAGTACATGCAAAAAAAAAAATAAAAAAGTGAATATGCCATATGTGGTGGTGCACACCTGTAATCCCAGCTCTCTAGGAGGCTGAGGTGGGAGGATTGCAAATTTGAGCCCAGCCTGGGCAACTTAGTGACTTAGCGAGATCCTGTCACAAAATAAAAAGTTTAAAGGGCCTCAGTGTGGAAGCCCAGGGTTCAATCCCCAGTACCACGCACACATATGCAAAAAAGTAAATGTGTAAAATTAATGTTCATACACCCACTACACAACTTGCCAGCTAAAACAGTTCCACCTAGAAGTGGAATTGCTGTGTTGTGTCGTATCCCAATATTCAACTTTACTAGATAGTGCCAAAGTATTTTTTTCAAAATGGTTATATAGATCTACAGAAGCATCTATCGTGTAGATCCAGACTTCTTAATTTTTGTCAGTGCAATAATAAAAATGATCCCTCACCAAGATTATAAATTACAATTTCTGTATTAAAGGAGATCATGATTTCACTTGCATTTGCCATTTGAATCTTCTGTGTATGAAATGCCTGTCATGTTTTATGCCCATTTTTTCATGTTTTGTGTATATGTCTTATTTTTAAGGATTTTTAGGGGCTTTTTGTCCTTTTTTACTATACATACTATTATCTTTTCCAAGTTCATGGCTTCTCTTACACTTTATGGTGTCAAGTGGTTTATGGTTTTGATGAACACAAATTCTTAAACTATACAATTTAATATACTAAAATCATGCCAGGAATGATGGCACATGCCCGTAATCTCAGCACTTCAGAGGCTGAGGCCAGAGGACTGTTGTGAGTTCAAGACCAGCTTTGGCTATATAAGAAGTTCAAGGCCAGCCTGGATTATACAGCGAGACTCTGTCTCAAAAAACAAAAACCAAAAATTAAAAGTATTAATTCTCTTTTTTTTTTTTTTTTTGTGGGTACCGGGGGGTCGACCTCAGGACCTCGTGCACCAACAGGCACCCGTGCCGCTGAGCGATATCACCGGCCCTTTTTTTCGTATGTGGGATCCGGGAGTCGAACTCGGGCCCTTGCGCTTGCAAGGCAGGCGCTTATGCCGCTGAGCCATCTCACCGGCCCCAAAAGTATTAATTCTTAATTTATAATTTATCAATCTTTTATGTTCAACCTTCTGTGTTGTCTACTCTGAGTTCATGGAATATATATTTTTAAAGTTTGAGAGTTTCACCTTTTGTGTTTAATTCTTGAATCCATTGGAAACTTTTTGCCTATGGTTTGAGAAAGGAATCTTTTAAATTTTTTCTCCCTTAGTCTATTTTTCTAGTATCATTTAATGAACTGACCATCCTTTCCTAGTGGTTGGTAATGCTCACTTTGGCATTTATTAAATTTCTATATAGGCAGGAGTTCATTTTGGGGCAATTTTGTTCCTAGTCTGTTTGTGTATCCTTCATCCAGCAATCCACTGTTTATAATTTCCCTGGCCTTATAACGAAATATTAGTATGATATCGTGTTATTATATCTGAAATAGAATTCAGGATTATGTGGGCTACTTTGTACTTCCATATAAATTTTGGAACCAGTTTGTCATATTCCTTCAAAACAAAACAAAATTTTCAAACACAAAAAGAAAAATATTATAAGATTGAGTTAATATGAAGTACCTAGGTTATTGAAATTGGTAAAGACAGCAGGAAATGTGTTAGAAGGACTAAAAGGAAGATGCAAGGAGTAGCTATTATTTAATGGGTCCAGGGTCTTAGTTTGGAAACTGAGAAAGCCCCAGGGGTGGATGGTGATTCTAGATGCACACAGGGAATGTGCTTAACATCACTGAATGTTACACTTAAAATGGTTAAAATGATAAATGCTTTGTTAGTATATTTTACCAAAATTTTAAAAACCTGCTCAAATTTTCTTTGAAAATGTATTAAATCTATGTACATTTGCAGAAAAATTCGTATAGAAATACGTTTTCTCTCAAAGATTTTATTTTCCAGAGTTTTATAATTTTCTCCATACATAGTGCATCTTTTAATAGATTTATTACTGGTTGCTTTATAATTTTGTCATTGCTGTTATGAGAATATTTTTAAAATTGTATTTCATGTTGTCGCTGGTTTATTACACATATACTTGGCTTTTCTGTGTAAACTAGACTGGAAAGTTTTCTTCTAAATGTGTCTATAGATTCTTTGTGCTTTTTCCCATAAACAATAATACCATTGGCAAATAATGAATTTTTATTTCTTCCTTTCCCATTGTTATTTTTTATGCTTTTCATGTCTTACCCAGGGGGGTAGGGCCTCCCATATGATTTGCGTGGAAGTAATCATAGAAGTCATCTTTTGCCTTATTCCTGGTTTTTAAAAGAATTAGTTTAACATTTCACTATTAAGAATGATGGTTGCAAAAGTTTTTGGTAAACACTTCCTAAAGAAGCTTCATTTATTTAATATGTTTTTTAAATTATTAGGTAATAAATTTTATTAAGTGAAGTTTTTGCATCTAGTGAAATGATCGTATTTTTTCTTTATTCTGTTAATTTGATAAATAATCTTTATAAATCTTCTAATGCTAAGCTATCTCCCATGCTTAAGAGGCACCCAATTTTGTTATGCTGTATTTTCATCTCTCTATTTTCCTAGGTTGGGCTAGTTAGTATGGGGGGATTATATGCTTAAGTTTATATTTGTTAATTTTTAAACCTCCCTGATTTAGATTTATGTCAAAGTTTTACTGGTCTCGTAGAGGTATTCTGGGAGTGTTTTCTTATTGTGTGGAAGAACTCAGTAAATTATTTGAAAATGATCTTGATCATTTAGCTCATTTAATTGTTGTGGGACACTTAGGCTTTTTCTTCTTCTGTGAGTGTTGGTAAATTGTATTTTTCTAGAATTTTATCCATTTGGTTTTTAATTTCTTGGTGTGTTTCACAGTACTCAGTGTCTTTTTTAACTTCTGTAGATTTGTGGTTTTGTGTCCTTTGTCCTTAAAATTATCTTTTGCATCTTTTAGGAAGGCAATTGTTGATGTTGCTTAGTCTCACCAGATGTTTGTCTGTTTTATTTTTATTTTTTTCCAAACAACCAACTGTTCCCTTTGTTGATTCTTTCTGTTTTTCTATTTCATTGTTTTATGCACAAAAACATATTATCTATTTTATACTAATCTTGGAGCTTGCTTTGCTTTTTCTTTTGTGTTCTTTTTAAATTATTATTTTTATTTGGAAGCAGATTTATTGGACTCCACCATCCACAGGTATTGAACTAATTTCCAAAGCAACTATTCACTAGGAAGTACGATCTCACAAGCCTGATTAAATCATGGAAAATACAGTAAGTGGTGGTGTGAGACTTTTCATAACCACTGGGATGAAGTGAAATTTAGAAATCGTAGTCTCTGTTTTTTCTTTTTCTTTTATTGCTGCTCAGGTTTCTGTTTACTCAAATCGTAGTTTATCTTAAAGCTTGAAAACATGATCTCTCACATCCCATGACTATTTCTTCAAGTTTCTCTTAGTTTTTATGTCTCAATTTGTCTTCACACACTGCAGAAAACCATTATATCTTTTTAATATTTCTAGCCCTGAGTGGGAATTTTATGGTACTGATAGATTTCCCTCCAACTTATTAGTTTGAAAATTTTCCAACATACGAGGAGTTGAAAGAATAGTACAATTTCCCAACAGAATCAGTTTCATCCTTTCAGGAAACTTGTTCCCCCACTGGCCACAAATCATCTGCCCTTTCATTTCTTTTCCAGATAGCAGAACAGGGCTTGTTTCCATCATTTTGAAAGCATGACATGCTCTCACCCATATGCAAATCTATATTCCTAGCAAATTTTCCAGGATAGATTCGAGATGTGCCAAAGGCAGTATTCCAATTGTAAATATTTGGAAAGTTCTAGCCCATTTATTTTTGTCTCGCTTATTAACTTCCAAAACAGTGCATATCTCTCTCCCACACATCCAGGTTTTACTCATTCAGTCTGTCTGTGCTTATCCACTTAAATCCCCACGCCTTGCTTACTCTGGTTTTTATGTTAAGGAAAGGCCTTGTCGTCAACATGTTTTCAGCACTCCCTCTGTTCCGGGCACTGCTCCGCACACTGGTGACACGGTGGTGACTGGGCTCTTGGCTTCCATGGAGCTTACACTCCAGCAGAACAGGGCATCAGTCATAGTGACAAGGCCAGGGAAGCACCCGAGGAAAGATGGGCTGAGAACTTCCTGCTACTCTGAAGTCCTTCCCACAGGGCAGCCTGTTTTGGGGACACTGAGAAGCCACTCTTCATTTGGACTTTGGAGGGAACCAGTCATGTTCTGAAAAGGCTCCTGAGACCAGGTGAAGCAGGTGCAGCTTGGCAGGAAGTGAGCTCTGGGAAGAAATGGCTCTGAGAGAGGGGCGTACCAGCTTTGCAAACAGCTCCCCTCTGCCACTGTTTGTCCTGGCCAGTGGTGCCTCTCCTGGTCCCCTAGGGGAACTCACACTCAAGCTCACTGTCACCCTCAAGCTCTCATCAGCATAAGGATCACAGAGGTAGCAGGTGTTGAGGAAAGTCAAGATTCTGCCCTGCATATGAATGTGCAATTTCCGTATTGTATTGTGAACATTTTCGAGCATTCAGCAAAGTTGAAAAGATTGTACAGCAAGCCTTCATAAATTCATCTCTCGTGCATAAACACATTACTGTTCTTGCAGTATCACTGCCACATGCATACAGCCATGTGTCATTTAAGGACAAGGATGAGTTCTGAGAAGTGAGTCATCAGGCAGTTTGTCATCATGTGAACGTTCTAGAGTGTACTTACATGAACCTGGATGGTGTAGTCAGTCACTCAAGAAACGCAGAAGCAGGAGATGTCTGAGGCTTCTGTTGGCAGAACGCAGCATCCCATGTACAAGTAACCTTGTTATAACTTGATTTTAGAGTGCACCCTAAAATAACGATGAAGGTATACTAGAGTAGATACATGAGCCAGTAACATAGCCATCTGTTATCATTCCCCGTTATTACGTATTTTACACATTTGTATGTGGTACCCTTTTATAAAATGGGCAGTACATTTATTTACACCAATGTCACCACAAACCTGTGAGCAATGTGTTGTGCTACAACCTTGGCTATGATGTCACGCGATGATAGGAATTTGTCAGCTCCACTATAATCTTGTGGCCCCACAGTTGCATAGGCAGTCCATCGCGGATGGGAATATTACTACACAGCACACAACTGTATATCCACGCGTCCATCCCTTAACTCACTCTTCTGTAGATTAGACTTTCCTCTTCTAGCATTGCATATAAATGAACATACAACCTGTTATCTTTTGTAGCTGGCTCAATAACTTAGCATAATGCATTTTGAGAGTCAGTCATGGTGTCATATGTATTAGTTTGTTCCTTTTTATGACTGTGTACTATTTTATTTTATGGATATCCTGGGATTTGTTTTCCTTCTCTCATGATGAATAGACACCTGGGATGTTTCCAGTTTTTCACTCCAATGAGCACAATGGCTATGCATATTCTGACATAACTCTTTTTGTGAGTTATTCTGACATAACTCTTTGTTTTTATTTTTCTTGGGCACATAGTAAGTGTGGAATTGCTAGGTCCTAGCAATGTGTTTCTTTAGTTTTATGAGAAACTGGTAACTTTTTCCAAAGTTTTTTTTTACCATTTTACACTTCCCCCAGTAAGTACGAAAATTCTTGTTTCTCCATATCCTTGGCAATATTTGTTGCCAGTAGATTTAATTTTAGTCATTTAGGTGAATATCTAGTGCTACCTCATTGTGGATTTCATTTGTATTTCCCTGATGACTACTGAAATGCATTTGTATTTAATTTAAATTTTACTTAAATATACCTTCTTGTAAAACACAAGTTATGAGGAGGTGGAAACCTTTACCTATATTTCTGTTTTTAAGGAGTCCACACAGTTTCTACCCTGGGTGAGTTCCCAGGGCTACCTGTGTGGCCAAGCCTGAAGTGGGACTCATAGGATGGGTGGGCGGGATCCCTCCTGTAGTACACGCAGTTCAGATGGACACTGACTACAAAAAATCCCAAGATGTAACCACATTCATAGCCTCTGGGCCTCACAGTAACATCCCCCGGAATGACTAAAACATACTTTTCTATAAACTATGAAAGTTCTTTATGCCTTTTGTTAAATAGACTGAAGCAAAAACTCCACCTTCCAAACCGAGATTCAGAATAAGCACTGTTAGTCATTTAGATTTCCAGGTAACTGGCTTGTAAATGACCTCCCATCTGCCTTGCTTGTCTAAATGAAGGGCAATTATTAATTCAGCTCTTAATATTCTCAAAAGTGCTGTATAAAAATGCCTTGAAAATGCTTCTTCATTTGGTGTGGTGTTTCTCAACATTATTTTTAATGTTTATTTTTATGAGTACATGCTTGCAGTACCTAATGATTACATTCATTGTGGGGAGTTGGTTCATGTACATGACACATCTTAATTCTTTTTTTGTCCCCCTCCCACCCTTCTGAAACTACCTCTCTTGCCTCTGATTGTCAATAGCAGCTACTTGTGTTTTTAACATTTAGTGAGTTGGAATCTGAATTATTCGGGTTTATAATTTACATTTCCAGGATGTGAGGGAAGTGGAAGGCAAGAGGGGCTGTGCCTTGGGAAACCTGAGTGTGAACTAACCGTTTACCTTTTACCTAGGTAATCTAAAGGTTCACAGGAGAGGCACAAAACTGGCCCGGTAGATAGTGCTGCATGAGAAAAGGGCCACACAGTGGCTAATTTGAGCCATTTTGTGCTTAAATCTCTTAACTGTCCTGTGCCTGTGTTCCCCATTTGCCAAACGGGAAAGGTAGCGATGACTACCTGCTGAAGAAAGTTACTGTCTCCATGGCACCCTGCACTGTGCTTGTCCACAGCCCTCCGCGTCCTCTCTTCCCTCAAACAGTGATGTCCCCAAGATAAAACCTGAGCTCTCTGTGTTCTGCCTGTGTGACTTGAGCAGGTTACTATATCTTTCGGAGCTTAGTTTCTGGATAATTACAGTGTCTGCATCCTAGAATTATTGAGACTATTGAATAACTGACAGCAAGTATTTAGCACAGCTCCTGAGATATAATGTATCTAATAAATATCATACACTGACAGATAGTTCATGACATTTACACTTGGTAATTAATGTTCAGCTGTAACAGTTATTCAACAGTGGTTGAGTACATTATTATAAACTCACTTGATGAAAGTCATATAGCTGTTAAGAAAGAATATATAAAATATTGAAAGTTACTTATAATGCAACATTCAATGGAAAAAGCAAGAAAACAAATGATCTCTGTACTGTAAGAACACATATGTAGAATAAGCTAGAACCGAGCATTCACCAAAAAAATACATAAAAACTACTGAAGAGAAGCATACGTGCAGCCAATGAGAGATGGGATGGGTAGAGTATATGTGTTTGCCGTATTTTTCTATGTGAAGAAAACTCTCTCAAAAAAAACAAATCCCCTGTATTTCTCTCTAATGAAATTGTCTGGTGAAGCCAAAATATTGACGCTAGTCACTGTTCTTTCCCTTCAGTTTCCTGGCATTGAACGCGGATACAGTCAGTAACCTCACCTCACTGAAGGCAGTGAATTTTCATGAAAGGGTTCTTCAGTGGGGCTTGGTGGCCAGAATTTATCATAAGGTAAAAATATATTGTGTTACATTTTTTCCCTTTTGACGTGTGTTTTGGGTCTATCCTTGCTGATAAACTATCTGTTAAATTTAGTAGAGGATGAGTCAGTTTAATTACAAGCTTCTAGACATGGCCAGCGTCCCTTTAAGCCATGTTGCAGGACAGCCCCACTTGTTCTAACAGCCAGCATGTTCCTGTTTAACCCACTTTATGTCATCTTTTGGAATCCCACCCGCAAGTATCATCATTTGGCTGCCATGGGAAGTGACGAGCGGAGTGATTTTTTTTAACCTTCACTAGAATTGAAATATCTTTGTTCTGGATCTATAACAAATACATTATTCTCTGGTGGAAAAAAGTGCATCCAGCATATGTAAAAACTAACATTGGGTTAGGCTGAAACGCACTCTATTTGCTATTACAATAACTGAATCTCTGCAAAAACCGAAGGCTTTGCATTAGCACTGATGGAAAGCTACAGGGATCATCCACCAAGGACAGTGGCACTGGGATTGGTTTGAGGAGAGACCATCCCCACACCATGAATATGTGCTTCCTTTTCTGATCCAACATAAACAGCCACCAAGACCCCAGGATAAAGTTTTATTCATCCCACTCCCTTTCTTGCTCGGGACTCGGCACTGCCAAAACAGGAATCCAGGCTGCTACTCTCCCTCTGCATGGGGGTGAGGTGCCAAGAGGGCCACATTTGGGCCCCTGCAACTCTCCCTGTCCTGTTAGTCTCTTTTCTTTTCTTTTTTTTTTTATTTTTGAGAATCTCAAACAGGATATTTAATATAGCTATTATTATTGACTAATATATTATAAATGCAAGGGGAAGAGTAGACAAAATACAAAATCAGATATGTAAATTCATGTAAAGACAAAATCTATAAAAAATAGCTATGTGGAAATGCTAGAAACTGATAATTAGTATTCTAGGTGCACATCAATATATTACTCTTCACTAGTTAATTTGTCCAAGACCCCAAGGAATCTCTCCTTACCAAATTATGTATTACATGCAATGCTTTACTGGAAAACATAGGTTTGTTCTCTCATCCTTTTCTAGTGGGTTTTTTTGAGTCTCTGTTGCTTCAAATATTACCTGGTGTTTGCTTTGTTGTGCAATTTTCCTACCTCAATTTGGTCTAAAAATGCGCATCAGAGATGAATACACACTTCTTAGAAGAAGAAATACAAATGGCAAATAAATATATGAAAAAATGTTCAACATCATTGGTCATCTGAGAGATGCAAATTAAAACAACACTGAGATTCCATCTCACTCCAGAAAGAATGGCTATTATCAAGAAATCAACCAATAACAAATGCTGGAGGGGCTGTGGGGAAAAAGGAACCCTTCTCCACTGTTGGTGGGAGTGTAGACTGGTGCAACCACTGTGGAAGTCAGTGTGGAGATTCCTCAAAAAACTAGGATTGAAGGTCCCATTTGACCCAGCTATTCCCCTTCAGGGTATCTGCCCAGAAGAATTAAAAACATCGTAGCACAGCGATATATGTGCACCCATGTTTATAGCAGCACAGTTTATAATAGCTAAATCTTGGAAACAACCCAAATGCCCAACAGCTGTTAGTCTCTTTTCATATCAACTACACAGTTGTATCTTCCAGTAAAACACAAATGGAGTACAAAGAAAAGAGTCCAGGGCACATGGGGATAATTATTCTTTTAGGAAATGTTCTGGAGGCAGAAGACCCTGAAAATAATAAGTTAAGACACTTCTCTGTGGAACAGAGCCACACTGGTGAGAATCCGCGGGAAGCTGAGCCAGGGGTTGTACAAATCAGTTCATCATCCAGGGTTGGAGCAGAGATGAGGCTCTGCCAGCCCACGAGAGCACATTCAGGTTGGCTAAGTCGCCTATGTACACTGGCCTTATCAAACATGTGGCCAGCCGAAGAGGGGAGGGATATAAGCCAAGGCGAAAGTTCTAGCCATGCACGAGAGAGCAGAATAAACAACAGAGAAAATACAGTTTGTGAATGAGCTTTCCAAGACTGTAAAAGAAAAAAATAAAGATAAAATTGCAGGGGCCAGCGATATGGCTCAGCAGCATAAGCGCCTGCTGGCAAGCGTGAGGTCCCGAGTTTGACTCCCGGAACCCACATAAAAAACAAACAAACAAACAAGATAAAATTGCAAGAGAAGAAAATAAGCAGAAATAAAATGGTAGAAATGAAGCCTATAAATAACAAATATTTCTGAAGATGTCAGAAATAATAATCACAAACATAATAGAAAAATATTTTCTTGAGAGTATAAAAATTCACATATTAATGAGAAAAAGGCCCATACCTCTACATAGCCTAAAAATTTAGATTAAAGGAAATATCATGCAAGCAAACAAAATAATAGTTTAGCCAAAAAGGAAAAGAAGTTAGGATAGTTTCAGTCTTTATTCACTACCTCCGTATGGATTAATGCTCTTCTAAAGAGGAAACCACGGTCTACTCGTACTGTCCTACGCCAAATTGAATTCATAAAAACAGGTAATGGAAACATATTTGCAGAATCAGAAGCAATTTCACTTTTCTAAAAAATTATTTAAACACCTACTACATGGCACATTAAAATAATTAAGATTAATAAGCCAAAAATAAGGAAATCAGACTTACAAAGGGTTGGTGGTCTTTGTGAAGCCAAGATACATGTGTTTTTTAAAAGAATTATAAAATTAAATAGAAAAGTAAGAAAATTTTTTGGAACAAATATGAATTTTAAAGAAGTTGGCTAACTGGTTCTATAATAGATTGGACCTATACTATTTTTTTAAGGTAAGATGACAAGTAAAGTAAAAATATGCTGAATTTCTTACTGTAATTGCAGGGCAAGTGAAGTATCTTTTCACTTGATAATTGACTTTGATAATTAGAGAAGTGTCGGTTATAATATATATTTCATTAAATTGAAAGCTAATTTGAGGATTGAACACAGGATGCTTGTTTTCTGAATCACTGCAGAAAACAAAGCAAAGAAGATAAATAAGCAGCCACAAGTTTGTGTATCAGAGGTAGAGCAAAGAACAAAGGAGAAAATGTGTTCTTAGAGGTCACTCAGGTCTATCTAGTCTTGGGCTGAGAGAGCTGTCTCAGAAATTCCCACCGTCAATTGTGCTTTGCCTTGAGAATGTCTCTATGATTGCTCCTGTAACTCTGCTTCCAGTACCTGTGGTGCTGCTTTTGTCTTTAACTTGGCTCAGTTCAAGACTCCCCTCCCCACACAAGATGAGTGCTTTGATCTCAAGTTGTGCTGATCTGGTTAATTCCTTGAAAACAACTTTCCATCGCATAGGGCCTTTTAATTCAGTCCACAGTAAACCACGGACAGGCAGCTTCTGATGCATTTCCATCCTGGAAAGGTGTAAAGCCCTCCATCTCCCACCCCCGGAAGTAAGGGATTGCATTTAAAATGGATTACAATACGAAATGAAGGTGGTGTCAGCCTTCCTAGTAAAAGTGCAGGCTGTCAGATTAGACTAGAAATAAATACAAGCAAATACATTTTGAATAGAAACAAATCTAATTACAGTATATATGTTGATGTATAAGTATATATATATATAATATATATATATATATATAAATGATTTTTTAAAAGTTGTAAAAGAAGATTAATAGATACATGTTAGAGATAGCAAGATATTTTCACATCTCTTTCACAAGTTGGATATATTATTAGCTCAAGCTGGCATAACAAAATACCACAGACTAAGTGCCATAAACGACAGAAATTGTTTTCTCCTAGTTCTGGGGGCTGGAAGTCCAAGATCAAAGTGACAGCAGGGTTGGTTTCCCCGAGGCCTCTCCCTGGCCTGCAGATTGCTGCCCTGTTGCAATCTTTCCTGGCAGTTCCTCTGTGCCTTTGAGCCCATGGTGTCTCTTATAAAAGCAGCAGTCATTTTGGATCGAGGCTCACTCTAATGACCTCATCTTAACTTGATTATGTCCACAAAGACCCAATTTTCAAAGAAGGTCCCATGCAGAAGCACTGGAGGTTAATGTTTTAACATATCTTTTTGGAAGGTACACTCAACCCATAGCAAAAAGGAATGCTAAAATTAAAAAAATAAGAAGTAGCTGCAAAGCAAAAATATAATGTAGGCTGCATTCTGAAATCACGGTCTAAAGATAAAGCCCAAGATATAACTGTAAAACCCTTTAAGAACTGAGAAATGACAGCTCTGGGTCTTCAGTCAGGCAAAAGTCCCTTTGAAGAGATTAAGGGTGTGGATCACAGACCCTGTCAGTCAAGCTATAGAGCTTCTATGAAGATAAAGGACGTTGTCCTTCAGCCTTCTCAACACTCCAAGGGCCTAATGTCGGAGATTTGTGGGTGTGGCTCTTGTCTAATTGAGCCTCCAAAAGATTTACAGGAGGTACAACCAAGTTTTTAAGAGAATTATACCAGGCAAACATCTTTCAGTTTATGCTACATGGCACCAAGACAATACAAAACAAATCCAGCCTTTGAGCCACCAAGCTTCTACAACCAGAAAAAGACAGAAAAACCCCCAGCCACAAACACATACTGCCTTTCATGAAAAAGGAAGGACACCTCAGAGGGAAAACCCAAGAGCTCAGAGGGTGGGGTCAAGAGCCAGGAAGAATAACTACTCCTGGGAACTGGCCAGACTGAGTCCTGATCAAGGAACTTCCTACAGTAGCCCACTTGGATTTCAAAATTGCTATGGATCAGCAACTCCTGTGGTCTTCCAGTTTTACTCCTTTTTGAGTAGGGATCTGTATGGTATTTACCCCATCCTGTCCTACAATTGTATATTGGCCCTGTGGACTACAGATAACTTGTCCCTTTAGTTCGTGTTCAAAGCAAGAGGAATGCGTAAGGGTGGCACCTAGGGAGCCTTTCCTGCACCTAGACTGAATGCGGATGATGAGATGCAAGACTTCGGGCCAGTGCTGTTCAATGGGATAAAATCTTTATGGGAAAATATGAGTGTGTCTTAAGAAGAATAGTAAATCACTGGGAGCCTGAGAATGGGTTGTAAGGGCTGGGATCCAGGATGTAATCCTGCCTCATGGTAGTTACACCCTTGTGTAGTCCCTACATCATAGCAAGGGTGGTCTGTGTAACAAATAGACTACTTCAGAAGTGGTGTCGCCTCTCTCCTGAGATTGGGTTATAAATGACCCTGCTATGGCTGGTACCTTAGTGTTCCCCCTTTTCCCCTCTGTCCCACTCCCTCCCTTTCTCCTTCATCCTTCTTCCCTCTCTCCATCTTTCAGAATTCCCTCCTGGGGGGAATCGTGTCATAAGTAGACCATGTGGCAAGGAACTGAAGCTTCTTACCAAAAGTTTTATGAATGAGCTTGGGAGTGCTTCTTCCAGCCCCAGTCAACTCTCCAGAGATGGCAAGGACTGGTACAATTAACACCTAGAGGGCAGAGAAACCTTGAGCTGGAAGCACCCAACCAAGACATGCCCAGATTTACAGCCCCAGAGGCTGTGTGAGATAATGAGAGTCATTTTAAGATGATAAATTTGGAGTTACAGTAATTTGTTGCACAGCCATAGATAACTAATAGAGCATCCCAAACCAAAAACAGTCAGCAGTTTTAGCAAGCATACACACATTATTTAAACAAAATGTAAAGGGGTAGTTTTTAGACTTTCCATACTGCCAAACTGTTCTCTACAAATGTGGAACCAAATTATCCTTCCCCAACACTTGATACCAGGGGTTACATTTCTCCACACATATTTCCTAACACTGTCTTTCTCCATTTTCTTTCTATCTGCAGGGTTTTGGTATCTATCATGTTCTTTCATATTTTTATGTTATTGATATTAGAAAGTAGGTCCATTATAAAATATCTGCTTTTAATTCTATTTTCTGCATAGTCTTAGATGTTCTCTGGGGTTTATTAAATAGAAATATTTTCTACTTAGAGTTGTTCTCTGACAGAGGAGTTATTTTTTCATGGGTGCCTATTTTGTAATTTTGAGAAAACCATCCCACATTTTCTGAATATGAGCATTAGACACGTGCATGTGGGGCAAAGCAAAGGTTTTAGATTCATTTAGGTCTTGCCACTTCTGAGCTTCAGCTTCCACTTCTATAATTTGGGACAATAAAAGTGAGTACAATATGAACTTGTTGCATAGATGGAATAAAATAAAATGTGTGAAAAACTGTTTGAAAAGCTACAAATTTTACACTCATGTCGATTGTCTTATTACTATTAATGTACCTGTTTTTATGGTCAGTGCAATTCAATATTCACTGAGCAAAACAATTTTCCAAGACTAAACGAAGAAGACCACAAGGATTTTTAAACAGTGCTCCTGCCTTGGAATTAGTCTACATCTAGTTTTAACCCAAGGTAAAATGAAATACATACTAATTTAAGACAAAACCTACAAGGTTAGAGGAAAGAATATGGACTGCTTCTATATTTTAGTTTGTATTTTTTGCCTAGATTTTGCTCAACTAGCTATATATTGGCTCATGTCTACCTGTATTATTTTGGCATATCTTGGAATAAAAGAGTCTGCTTAGCAATTTGAACATCTGACCCAAACAAAATTAAATAGTAGTTTTTGGATAGTGTCCAATTCCATCTAGAATTCCAAGTTTGCCTAAAAATAAGTCTGTGATTTGGTTCAGAATCTTTAAGTAGAAGAGATAAAAATATAGCAGGCTTCAGAAATCTACTTTCTTTCCCGGGGCTTTACTGTTGCTCTTGAATTTTCTTCTAGAGCACCTTTCATTTTAGACATGCTTGGCCAGCCCTTCTCTGTACGTTAGATACCCCACCTGCCTCTGACCCTGGAGGGACCATTGGGTCCCCATGAGAGAACAAGCCTTTGCAATCCCCTGATAATATATTTCCCCTCCTTGGAGTAGCCAGAATTGCACTCAGAGTGGGGCTAGGAAATGCCCTTTGGTTTGCTAGTGGCCAAGGAGGGAGCCAGTCCTATGCATTCCCTTGTAAAATTACTTCTCCAGTTTTCCAAAATCATGCTGCAAACAGTTGTTCATCATGGCTACCACATCATTTCCTCATTGCAGGGGAAGGGGAATAAACCAATGAACAGTGGCTTGTCACACTGAGAATATTCTGTTGAGCACTTCTGTCATTCTCTGGAGAAAATCTGCGGTGAAAAACATTATCAATAATCCTTACATTTAACAAGTGACTGCTTATTTTCTAATGTGCATAACGAACACTGGATCGGGAGAGCCAAATGAGTCGAGATGGGGTGAAAATAGTTCTAGTTACCTGGAGTTGGTTCATATTTATCTCTCATCACCTGTTACATTCTCGCACCTTGGTAAGTGTGCCCTCAACTAAGGGGTACAAGAATCCCCTAGGAAAGACTGAGAAACCATGCACAAGATATTTTTTTCCTCTACAACACAAGGCTAAGTCACAAGACAAAGAGAAGTGGTTTCAAATAAGCATTGCAAATTACCCTCAAAATCCAGGGCTGTAAACTAATTTGAAAACAACTACCTAAGTTATTTTTGCTGAATCGGGATTGGAGATTTGGATGGTGATTGGTACGGGCTTGAAATAAGATTATTAGAAGCTTCACTTTGTAGGGCTTTCTATTTAGAAAAAAAATACTGTCACCTACAGTTTTTACTGTTGTGGTCATTGTGAGATCTGATTGCTCTTTGAGTGTGTTTGACTTTAAGGCTCTTGATCTATATCTCTAAAGTGCAATAAAGCCACAGTGTTTCTAACAGACAGTGCCAACTCTTGTTTGTTAGGGTTTTAGACCACAGTATCTTTGCTCAGGTTCTCCAGTTGGGGTTGGGAATCCCACCCAAGTTCTTGTTTGTGGAAAATGCAAGTTGTCTGTGTCAGTGATTGGATGGCACATACATGGCACATGTGTGGGAGAGGGACCATCAGAATGTCCATCAAGCAGTGGTCTAAAAGAGCTTTGGTCAGCTGAGAGGAGCTGGGAAAGACCATAGTCAGTGAGCCAGGAGAGGAAACCTGGTGCTGGATTTCTTGCACTGTACTGGGAGTTTGAGGGTAGGGATGGACACAGAGTGACCGAAGCTTGTCCTTGTTCGGTTTTTAAAAACCAGCACAAAGACCTAAATGGCATATATTTTACTAAAAATCTCATGGCACAGAAATATCAAGAGATTTGTTTCAGACACAGATCATCGAAGACAGAAAACAGGACTGACACTCAAGTTTCCTGAGCTCATGGCTTGCGTTGAGTTTGATGTACCTTCTTACTCCCCAGGAAGCGTTGGGTTGGGAAGATGACCTGATGGGTTGGGAAGGGGTCCTCTTTGCATCTTCAGAGCATGGATGCTGCCCATGCAAAGGCCGCCTCTTGTGAAAGTGAGGGTCCCTTTCTGCTGACTGGTGCTGGAAAGTTCTGTAATACGGAACATATTCCCAACTGCTCAGTAAGAGGTAAGGATTAAAATCCTAAAACTCTTGAGAGAATGAACAGGTGACATCCCAGTAAGCTATTCGTGGTGGCTCAGGAAAAGTTTTGTGGTGGTCTGGAGAGAGCCAGGAGCAGACAGGCAGGAAGAGCCAAGGCAGACTGCGTCCACCCCTCACATTCAACGCCTTGAGGCTCAGCGTGGCACTTCCCTCTTCTCTGTGGCTGACTGGGAAGTATTCCTGTTGAGTGTTGTGTCTGTCTCCTTGCTCCCTGTCCACCCCATGGTAACCCAGACACCAGTTAATATTAGGAATTGCATTTTCTCTTTTCCCATCATTCCAACTTTCTCCATCTTTTGCTCACAGAGCCCTATATTCTCTTCTAAAACAATCCTACCACAAGAAGAGAATAGAAAGGGAAGGAAGAAGAAGAAGTAAAGGTAAGGAAAAGGAAAAGTAGCTACGCTTCTGATAATTACATGAGAGGTACAGCCATTTCCACAGAAGTGTGAAAGCTGGCAGTGACCCTTGGGGTCATCTAGTCAAAGCTTCTCATTATAGACAGGAACCTGAGGAACGTTAGTGGTTTCTTCAAGGTATCATATTCACCAAGGACAAAGGTGGAACTGATATCTGACTATGCAGATGTCTCCTCAAACATTCAGCCATTATTTTTAGCATCTATCAGTGAATCTTCCTGGAAACAATGAATACTGTGGTGCTTGCCTTGTGGGAATTTTCTATTTCCCTTGTTCCCACCACATTTATTAATTGAAAGCAAGAGCTCTCCCTTCTCTCCCAATTGCTTTTTGTGGTGCTGGGACTCGAACCCAGGGCCTCACACATGCTAGGCAGTGTGGTACCACTGAGCTATCCCCCTCCCCCAAGTATTTATTCAATTAATTATTATTGGCACAAGTGTGGATTCATAGGTATTTATTTTATGCTTTTGAATTAAGTCTAATACGATCAATTATTTATTTTCTTGCTCAGCTTCTTCCAAGCTTTGGCCTCAAGAGCTCCTTCAGACCGTTCCTTATGTCTCTTTGGTGTGTCCTAACTCTCTGAGCATTTTCTTCTGGTTAATCATGCAGTTTCCCAGCAGCCCTGTAATTAGTCATTTCTCTAAGGATCCCAGGTATCTTTTAGTGGGTATTTAGATGTCTAGGTACAGAGTTGTCACTGCTTCTAGGCCTTTAAAAGTTATGAAAAAAAAATATATGCATACATTTAAATTTATATTGATAGCTCTGGTTCCAATACAAGCAACAGCTTTTACTCTAACCTTTTCTATTTCCTATTTTTAACTTCTTTTTCTGAGAAGGTGGAAACCTAGCTTTCATGGTCTCTTATGTGTTTATTTATTTGCTCATTCCCAGTATTCACTTGAAGTAGTTTTGGAATCACTACCTCCTACCCTGGTAAGCAACACATTTACTAATTGGAATGCAGCATTTGCTGTTGTGACTGTAGTATAACAACAGCTCGTCAAAACAATATTTCCAAAGTTCTTCAATTAGTTTTTCTTCTACTCTTCAATTTGGTTGTGTTATTCATTTATAACACAAGGTTTGTATGTTGCTACTCATTTTCTACTTTGGGTTCCCCTACATCCTAGTTGATTTTCTCTCTTCATGTTTTGCAAAGTTTCTAAGACTAAAGGCTATGCAGACAGGTACATTTAGAGAACTCCCACTCCTTTTTCATCCTGATCACTCGATTTCTATCTCTTCCTTTTTCCTCTACACCATTTATGTAAGTGGCAAGCCTTAGTTTCTGGCTTATCTTTCCTGTGTTTCTTTCTTACAATTGAGCAGATACTTGTATAACTCCATATAATACCTTCCTTCTTACTTAAGGGAGCATATTATTGATACTCTTGTAGCACACTATAGCCACTCTTCAGCACTTGTTTTTTTTTTTTTCCCCCTTAACTGCACATCTTGAAAATCATTCTACATCAGTTCATAGAAACCTAGCTCATTTATTTTTATAACTGAACAAAGAATAATCTATCTTGTAGATATGCTTTAGCTTATTCAGCCTCTTTTGCTTAGTATTTAATTATGCATTTAATTCCCCCTTCAATCATTTGTAATTTCAAATAATATTACAATGAATAACCTTATGTATATAAATTTTAGTATTATTGGAACTGTATCTTTGATGCAGGTTTCTAGAAATGAAATTGCTGGGTCCAAGGGTAAGCTCATTTGTCGTTTTGCTGGGTATTAATTCCCTTCAGAGAGTTGTACCAGTTTGTAAAAGTCAGGCTCCCTCCCTGCCAACTGGTGGTTGAAAGTCCTGTAACACAGAACATATTCCCATTGCTCCATAAGAGATAGGCATTAAATTCCTGAAACTCCAGAGAGAGGAAAGGACTGGTGTCAACAATGTGTTTGCTCATGTTCTTGTCAACAGAGCCTGTCCGCATGCTTTTTGATTTTTGCCAGTTTGATGGGTGAGAACTGGTATCTCCATGTTTCTGCAAATATATGTGACGTTAAGAAGTATTTCATTTGTGTGAGGACAACTTCATTATATATATTTTTATATATTGTCTGCTTATGTCATTTTCCTTTTTCTCCATAGGCTTTTGGTATTTTATCCATCATTTTCCATGCTGTGGACCAAACCAAGGGCCTCCTGCAGGCTGGGCAAGCTCTCTACCACTGACCCACATCCTCAGTGTCTTGTCCATTCATTTTCTACTCAGTGGAAGAAGGCTTGCCTAGCATGTGCAAGGTCCTGGGTTCAATCCCTACTACCACAAAAAAAGAAAGTACTATGTGCATTAAGGATTCTACTCTTTTGTCATAATGCAACAGTTTTTTCTCAGATTTCCACTTATGTTTTGAGTTTATTCATGGTGCCCCTTGCCATGCAAAAATATTTTGTAATTTTTTTTCTTATATTGGGGATTGAATCCAGAGCCTTCACACTGAGCTACCTCCCCATTGCCCTTTTTTTTTTTTTTTTTTTTTTTTTTTTTTTTTTTTTTTGTGGGTACCGGGGGGACGACCTCAGGACCTCGCGTGCCAACAGGCACCCGTGCCGCTGAGCGATATCACCGGCCCCTTTTTCGTATGTGGGATCCGGGAGTCGAACTCGGGCCCTTGCGCTTGCAAGGCAGGCGCTTACGCCGCTGAGCCATCTCACCGGCCCCCCATTGCCCTTTTTAAAAAATTTATCTCAAGACAGGGTCTTGCAAAGTGACTAAATTGTCCAGGCTGTACTTGAAATCCCACTCCTGCCTCAGCCTCCCAGAGTACTGGTGTTACAAGCAGCTGCCATCATGCTGGCTTATTTTGTAAACTTCTTAATGTAGTCAAATGTAGTAATCTTTTTCTTCACAGTCTTTGGATTTTAACTCACAGTTAGAAAGCCTTTTCCATCTTAGTTTAAGGATGAGTTTACCTCATGGAAACTTCAGGCTTAATGTTCTGAGGAGTCAGAAGATGAAGTTTGTAATTTAACATCCAAAAAGAGAGGAAGCCACAGAAAGGGAACCTTAAAAATATGTATGTGAACACCACTCAAATCCTTAACTGAACCCTGAAATACTCATGGGTGGGCAAGATGTCAGAGAGCTCAAGGGATTTTTAAGTTGGAAGATTTCAAGAGCTGAGCAAAGATTCAACTGTTACCCTCCACATTGGAATCAGAATTTATAGTTTGAATCCTGGAAGGTTAGAGGAGTATGGTGAATCCAGTGGATTTTCCACTGAAATCCCAGAAGGACTAAAACTTAGAAGTAAAACCATGCCCCAAAAAAGGGATTTTCCTAAGGACTAAAGCTAAAACTAAGAGAAACTAAAGGAAAACTGGAAAAAAAGTCTTCCTGACAAATCATAAAACCAACCCTGCACGCACTGAAATTTATGTCAATTATTTAACTGCATGCTAGAGTAAAACTCAACATTCTTCAGAGTAAGCTAATGGGATTCATAATCAGTATCATTATAGTGCCCACGAAACAATGGAACATTATCAGACATGTGAAAAAATAGAAACAAGTGTTCCACAGTCAAGAGAAAAATCAGTCAGTAGAAAAAGGCCTAAACATTGAAACAAATGACCCAGATATTGAAAGTAGCAGACAAAGACTTTTTAAAAGGTGTACTTAATTTATGAAAGGGTGGGCAGGAACATATGTTATATAATGAATGAAGAGATAAGGAATTTCAGGAGATTTTTGGAAACTGTAAAAAATAACCATGAGAATTCTAGAACTGAAAAATTCAGTTCTTTAGATAAAAATTTAATTGGATGAGATTAACAATAGACCATATAGGACAGAGGAACCTGAAAACAAACCAATAGAAGTTATTTGAACTATGCCACACAAAGGAGAAAATGCATATATTGAACAGCCTCAGTGTCCCATGGGACAGTATCACACACTCTAACATACATGCAACTGGAGTATCAATCAGAAGGAGATGAGGGAGAGGATGGGACAGAAAGAAATTTTAATTTTAAAAAATGTTTTATCAAAACAACAGTACACAAATTCAGAAAGCACAGCAAGATTTTAGCATAATATGGGATTAGAAACAAACATAACAAGAGCACATTATAATAAAACTACCAAAAACTAAAGATAAACGATAAATCTTAAAAGTAGTCAGACAAGAAATAATATTAGATACAGGAAAGCAATGATAGAACGATGGCGGACTTCTCATTATAAACTGTGCAGCCAAAGGACAGGGGAAAGATATCTTTAAAGTGCTGCTGAAAGAACAACAAGTGCCTTGATTCAAATACATATATTAAAATAAAAGCATTTCTGGTAAAAGAAAGCTGGTAGAATTTGTCAATAGCAAATCTGAACTACCAACAATGCTAAGGAAATTACTTAAACCAATCAAAATAAAACTAAGTAGAAATTCAGATCTAAACTAAAGAAGAAGACTGAAATTGTAAACATGTACATTTTCAGAATTCACCTTTTTAGAATTCAGTTGGCTATTTAAAGCAAACATAGCTGGGCACGGTGGCACATTCCTGTAATCCCAGCACTTGGGAGGCTGAGGCAGGAGGATCACAGAGAGTTCAAGGCCAGCCTGGGCTACATAGTGAACTCGAGGCCAGCCTGAACTGCACAGTGAGACCCTTTCTCAAAAAACAAAAAACAAAAAGCAAACAATCAACATTATTTAACATTTATGACATATTTAGAAGTAAACTGTATGTCAACAAGAGCATAAAGTATGAGTTGTGTAAATGGAATCTATTATAAGATTCCTACATTATGTGTAAAGTGGCATAACGTTAATTCAAGATAGTTCACCATATGTAAAGAATATGTATTATAATACAGAAAGTAGACTGAAACAAAATCAACCTCTTAGTTAACTCCAAAGAAGACATTAAAAAACAAAATCAAAGGAGATGACTATAAACAGTAGTATCAATATCAATAACTACATTAAATTTAAATGGTGTGAACCTTACAATTCAAAGGTAGACCTTATCAGGGGGGATAAAAATAAGCAATGTCTATCTGAGGTTATGAACAAGTTGAATCACATCAGTCATTTCAGGACAAAATAATACAAGTCTTACATAAAAACTAGCATAAAACTGACACCAAAAATTAAGTAGAGTATAAAGAAAAAATTACAAATGAATAGTCTTCATGAATATAGGTAAAAATACATAATAAATATTAAATATTGATTTCAGTAATACGATGAAAAGGAAAATACAGCATAACCAAGAGGAGTCTCTTCCAGTAATGCAAGGTTGATGTAACATTCAAAATATCAATCAATGAAATTTGCAGTATTAATAAAACAAAGGAAAAAATTTTTATAGTGTGGAAAATTTTGGCAAAATTCATTGAGTTCATCATAAAAAGTCTTAGCAAATAGAAAAGAATTTCCTCAATTTTGGAACCATACATCTACAAAAAATTTATAACTAACATATTATCTAATGGTGAAAAATTAGTTTCCTCCTGAAAGTAAAGCACAAGGTGAGCATTTAATTTTACCACTTTTATTTGACTTTGTACTTAAAAGCGTAGCCAGTGCAACAAAGCAGAAAAAAAGACATAAAGATTGCAAAGGGAGAAATAAAACTGTCTTAATCCGTAGATGAAATAATTGTTTACACAGAAAAATCTAAACTTACTACACAAAACACTACAAGAACTAATTCATCAAAGTAGAACTACAGGATAGAAATGCAATATCCAAAACAAATTTTGTTTTTATGTGCTATCGGTAAACAATTGGAAGATAAAATTCAATTTACAATATAATTAGAAAACATGAGGTTCTTAGGAATACTTTTAATAATAAAAATCTGAAGCACCCAAGATCCACACACTGAACATTGCAAAGCAGGGAGCAAATGAAGCAAGCTGAGTAAGTGTGGAAACGCACATCGTGTTCATGCAGGGAAAGACTAGCATTGCTTCAGTGTTCATCCTCCTCTAATGAATCCATAGATCCAACACCATCTCAATCAGTAACTTACTAAGAATGTTTGCAGAAATTCACGACCTGTTTTGATAATTCATAGGGAAATGAAAATGGCCTGAAAAGAAATTGAAGACCAACTGAGGGTTAGCGCTGCTTGATTTCGAAGCTTGTGGTGGTGTTGTGAGGATCAATAGCACACTATCAGCTCCGGAAACTAAACCATGCACTTTTGTTCGCTTTATTTTTGACAGATCTAGGTAAGAAATTTAATGATGAATGGATAATTTTTCAATAGTGCAGGAAACAACTAGCTATTTGAATGAAAAAGAAGTGAACTATGACCTCTTTCGCACATGATTTACAGAAATTAATTAGAGGTTGATCATAGACTTCAATATAAAAAGGAAAGCTATAGAAGAAAACATGGTAGAATATCTTTGGAAGCTGAGGTAAACTAAGATTTCTTAGAAAGACACAAAAATCACCAGTCATTAAATTAAGTATTGATATACTGGATATTTTTCCCCAAGAATAAAAATTTTCGTTCTCCAAAAGATGCCAATAAGAACATGCCAAAGCAAGTGATAACCTTGGGCAAATTATTTGCAATGTATGTATCTGGCAAAACATGTCTATAAAGAACATATAAAGAACTCCTACAGTGCAATAATGAAAAGTTGCAATCTAAGAAAAATTGCACGAAAGACTTGAAAAGATACCTCATAAAAGAACATAAAAGAATGGCTAATGAGCACATGAAACTTTGCTTGATCTTATTAGTCATAGGGAAATAGAAATCAAAACCACAATGAGCTACCATGACACACCCACTGACAAGGTTAAACCAAAATTCTTGAATTTAATACTCAGTCCTGGCAATGGTACAAAGCAACCCAAACTCTCATAAATGCCAGCAGCAGTCTAAAATGCTCACAACCATTTGAGGAACAGTTTGGAAGTTTTTTTTTGAATGAGGTTAAATGTACATCTACCCTCTGACCCAGGAATTCCTTCCCTAGATATTTGGTTGAGTGAAATGAAAATATATAATCACAAAAAGACACAGGAATGTTCATAGCAGCTTTATTAACACCAACCAAACACTGGAAACTGGAAACCGAAAGTTCATCAGTACAAGACTAGATAAACAAATTTTATATAATAAAATATTCCTCAGAAACAAAAAGTAATAAACTACCACTATGTGGAACAGCATATGTAAATTTTACAGGCATTGTTCAGTGAAAGAAGTCTAACACGAAATAATTAACACTGACCGATGCAACATGAGAGCATACTCCTAAGTGAGATAAATCAGACTCACATGTGCAAATATCGTTTTGTCTCCCTGGGGTGAGGAACTGAAACAGTAAATAAGGTCCAAACTACACAATAGATATTGTGAAATGGGAAGAAATTGTTCAAAAGGAAAAAGGAACTAGGATGGGGGGAAGGGGAAAGGAAGGAAGGGAAAAGGAAAAAAACAAAATATAAGATAGTTATACTACTAGTTTCTCTTAGTTCATGGAAAAGAAAGGTTTGTGTTAATATCATTTGGAGAATTTTATAAGCTGATTACTACTTTAAAGATAACAATACTCAATGTATTAACTATTGTTATTCTCCTATTATTTTGTTATGAAATTTTGTTTTACTTTTTCCCACAAAATAAAAAATTTTAAAAAAGAATTAACACTGAATTATTCCACTTATGTGACTGAAAGATGGGTCAAACTAGCTGACAGTGACCTTGGTCAGAGAGGGCGGGGGTGTTCTGCCTGGGGAGAGCACAAAAAAAAGTGTGGGGAAAGCTCTATATCTTGATCCGCATGGTTCCATAGAAATGTACACATCTGAAAAATCATTGAGCTGAACACATTAAGATTCGTGCTTGTCACACATCGACTGTATGTGTTTCCTACCTCGATGAAAACATTTAAAGATGTAACTTAAATAGTGCCTCGCAGCAGTTAGACAAGTTGTTTGTATTACAGGCACTTCATCTTTTCACACAAGAAGGTGGAAATTTCCAAGTCCAGCAGGAGGCCTCAGCTGTCGAGTTTTGACACTGGGGGAGAGAAGCAATGGCAAGTGACAGCAAGTGTCTAATCCAACCAAGTGTCCATTCTGGGCCAGGCTCTGTGATAGACACTTTTCAATGCCATACTGAAAAAAGTAGTGGGTTCCCAGGCCGCCCAGCAGCGTGGAATCCAGAAAGCACGGTAACAGGTGTTGGTCATGGGCCAGGTTGGTGGCCTGGGTCACAGAAGTCTGCCGCAGCAGAGCTGTTGAGCTGGTGGCAGGCGGGGGGCCTTAGGGAGTGTGGACAGTCTATGGAGGTCCTGCATCGGGGGGCCTGGAGCCCAGGAAGCGGGGCCCTGGTGAGCAGTTGGGCAAATCACCCAGAGAAGGTAAGGGGACACGATGGAGCTTAGTTTTGGAGACAGGCATGTGCCGAACACTGGCCTTAGGACTGAAGAGCGATCTGTGAAATGGCTTTTTTTTTTTTTTGCTTGTAGTACACCAGTTACTAGCAAGTGTGACTTGGCATAAGTGATAAGTGACCAGCTTCTGAACCACAGTTTCCTGAAGTTTTTCCTGCTTAGGGAGTGGACCCGTCCAGGGCAGGCGCGACTGGAGATGGCAGCGTCAGTGTACACGGGAGCGAGCCTGTCGTTCACTCACGTCGTTCCTGCCTGTGGTCAGCTACGATCGCGGGCATCGTTGAGTCCCCGCTGTAGTGAGGAGCAGCCCCGAGGCCGGCACTTTGCCACACAGCCGGCAACCTGGTTACAGGACTAAGAACAGGGAGCCAGCAATGTGGTCAGGCCATACTCGGCCCTCCCTGGCTTGGGGCAGGCCAGCCATGGCAGCCGACCCTCTGCCTCCTGCAGCACAGGAGGGTGGAGGAACTTCTGCTGCCACAGGCCAGGTGGAGAGTCGTGGCCGCCACTGATAACAGGCATTGAGGACCAAGCACACAGGTGCCATGTGGCATCAGGACAGCATAGTACAGGGAAGGGGAGCAGACTGTCCCTGTCCAGGGCTTCCCACCTCCCAGCTTGGCCCAATGTGAGCGCAGCGCCAGCTCCAGCCTGACCCCTGCTGCCTTCCTGTGGCTTGGTAGTGGAAATGGAAGGCCACTTAGCAACCTAGAGCTCCCCGTGGCAGCTCTCGGAGGCCTACTCAGAGCCCTGCTGCCCTCCCTCCCTGCTCACCAGCGCCTCTGGCAGTGAGAATGACCTCCTTTGTTGTTGCCCTTTAATCCCAGGTGGTAGTTCACCTCTTACTCACCACTGCTCCCACCCTTTTCCTTCCCACGTGCACAGGAGCTCACAAGTTGTCTACAGATTCTTAGCCAAAAATATAAGCCCCTTAGTGAGAGCAAAGGAAATAAAAATGCATAGTTTAAACTTCAGGTATATATTGAAATAAACAAGACAAAAACCACCAGTGAGGGCCGGTGAGATGGCTCAGCGGCGTAAGCGCCTGCCCAGTAAGCGCGAGGTCCTGAGTTCAACTCCTGGTACCCACATACGATAAAAGGGGCCGGTGATATCGCTCAGCGGCACGGGCACCTGCTGGCACGCGAGGTCCTGAGTTCGACCCCCGGTACCCACAAAAAAAAACCACCAGTGAATATTTTTATTTCTACTGACTAGGTAGAAAGTTTGAGAAGTGTTGCTTCTGGTGACTCATGAGTGCCAGGCACTTTGGGTGTGGCGATGAATAAGACACAGCCCCTGTCCTCTGGGATGGAGGGGGGGTGATGATTCTGTGCTGGGAGAGAGTAGAAGGCAGAGAGCTGCCCATTCTGTGGGTTCATGGATGAACGGGGACGGCCACGAGAATGAAGCTGAGTCTCAAATGACAGATGGCATAGTGCGCCATGTCCTCTCATCCCCAGGCAAAGGTTGGGTTGGGCCTTTGAGGCAAGGCATGGGGATACCAACGAGGACCTGGTGCATTCAGCCGGGTGGCACCCCAGGTCACGGGCTAGAGAGGGCAGTGAGAGGGCAACTGTAGCAGCCGGTGGAGCCAAACTGGTGTGTAGCCGTGCACCCTGAACATGGGACTGAGATCCTTCTACTTGCCCTCCAGGGGTGGGAGCTGTGGCCTGATCCCCTTTTGTCATCAATGCCAGCCCCTCAAAGACCACAGTGACCAATGAAGTGTGGGGATGCAGCCCAGCTGGGGTGGTAACAGAGCAGCCAGAGAGGTGGCCAGTGGGACTTGGGGCCATTATATGGGGAGCTGGCAAAAGGAGGACTCAAAGGTGGCTCCAAGCCTTGGGCTTGCACCCAGAAAAAATAGGAAGTCATTGGTGGAGCAGCAATGCAGAACCCAGGGAGCCCCGCGCTATGGTGGGGTAGCGCTTTCCACGCCAACTGCCTCTTCTCTGGCTTTGCCCCAGGTCCCCATTGGGGTGGGTTTTATGCACACTGCTCTGTTGCCTTCATTTCTGTCCCCACAAGTGTCTCCTCCAGCTGGCCCCTGGGTCAGGTCCCTCCCCAGCTGCACTGCTGCAGAGACTCAGGGAACGGAGAGCTTGAGACATAATTTATTCCCCGTATTAAATGTACATATTCTGAGTTATGTCAGCTTTAAAAAGTCACTAAGGGCAATCAGGTTCCATAACATGGTCTTCAGCTGTATGTGAAGAGCGTATTATTGAAACAAGATCTTCCGGCTGACCGGACTCCAAATGCATGCTTTGGTGCCTGTAAAATCTATTTAAGGTCCCCTGATTTCCCTCCTTTGATTCTTCCATCCACCAGAATAGTTAAGGAGGAACTTTTAAAATGAGGAAGCTGTTAAGAAAGGGAGAAAGTCTCAAGCACTTATTTATATATCTGTTGTTGGAAATTATCAAGATGATTTCAGGAGGCAAAGAGTTCAAACGTACACTAAATGAGCAAAGAGAATGTATCATCCAACCATCATTTTCTATCCCTGAAGGCTAAGTAATGGAAGGCAGACTCTTCATTGGACATGAAAGGGGAAAAAGCAGAGGAAATTAGGGAGTAATATACTCAATTATAGAAGCCCTTTGCCAAGGCCATATTGATTTCATGTTCTGACAATTGCAGTTAAGCTTCAGCAGGAAACACTTCAGAAATGGGTCAGATCCAACACATGCAGGGTCCCACTGCTTGAACCCAGGTGGGACAAACATGGTGTTATATCTCCACTAGGGATGTACAGTGTCTTCGGGATCTGTTCATAGTGCTGGCCCCAGACGAGAGCTTGTAGGACAGTGCAGATGAGGTTGCAGTGACCCTGCGAGGTCCTGTGACTGCCGTACAGGGAGAGGCTGACCAAACTCACTCCCTCATCTCTCTGCCTCCCAATCCAGTTTCGTTTTAGCTCCTGCCTAATGCATCCACCTCTACTCTCACCACCGATCTGCAGTAGGAGCTTCGTGTGGTCCCTGGCCCCAACCAAGCACTCAGCACTATGCCAGATGCTGGGTGGTCTCAGTCCTGCCCTGGTCAGAGCAGGGCTCACACTGAAGTGTGGCAAGGGCCTTGGTGGATGGATGTGCCTGCCTGGTGAGAGGCCACAGAGAGCGCCAGAACCACATAGGGGCAGAGCAAACTGCTGGGAGGCTTCTCGCAGAAGGTGCGAACCTCAAAACGTGGAGGAGGTGGTTGGGTGGAGAATTCTGGTAGAGAGAACTGCATGCATGAACACCTGAAGCAAGGCAAGGAGAGCACGCTTTAAACTGACTCGGGTCAGGATAGAGGGGAGCCGTGGGTGTGCAGGGCTGTATGCGCACACGTGTGTGTGTCTTTACACATTTATTGAGCACCTGCCCTGCACCAATCGCTGTTGGTGAGATAACGTCTCCGCAGCTGTCCCCGGACTGTCCAGCTGAGGAGACCCCTGTGTGAACGAGGCTGTGTGCTGTAAGCCACGGGTTTCTTGGGGACAGGGAGGCCAGCTGGTTCACCAGGCAGATCATACTCTTTGGAGCCAGACTTGTCTGTATTCTAGTATGTGACAGGCACGGTCCTGGCCTGTCTAAGGCTCCTCTATGAAATCAGAATGTTTTCTTTCCACACAACCTACACCCCAGGGCATGCACTTAGTATGCGGAAGGCACTCAGTCTGCCCCAGGTGCTCGACCCCGCCATACTACCAGAGTCCTCTTAAAATCTTTGTGCTGTGTCTCCAGGAAAATGGGTTGTAGATTCCAGCCTTGCCCCTCAGAGGTACATCTCCCAGACACTGTTCCACCTGCCACTTCCTGAGTGTGTGGGGATTCTGTTGCTGGGGACAGGCAAGGGACTAGGTGGGGGAGGGGAGCAAACTGCCCTGGATTTTAAACTCGGACAGGCTCAGCATCTTCCTCAGCCTGAGACCAGTCAAGAACCCCATAGCTGGTCCCAGTTCTCTGGCCCCCAAAGCCAGGAACAGTCCTGTCTGGGACACTTAGAGGATGTGCACTGCCATCTGTG
Source organism: Erethizon dorsatum (assembly GCA_028451465.1). Taxonomy (NCBI): domain Eukaryota; kingdom Metazoa; phylum Chordata; class Mammalia; order Rodentia; family Erethizontidae; genus Erethizon; species Erethizon dorsatum. The sequence continues at coordinate 10,245,750 of CM051824.1, forward strand.
TATTAGTCCGGGTTCTCTAGAGGAACAGAACCAATGGAATGTATGTGGTATGATCAAATATATGATGAATGCTTGAATTTTAAACATTTATTACAGTAAAAGACACATTGCCATGAACCCCCCCCAGAAGACTCCCCTCAGTTTGAACTTTCTCATCCCATTGTTCATGCCCTTTCTGAAGCAGCTCTGGAAGTCCTCTGTCATGAGCGTCCTCAGCCGCACTGTCATGGCTGCCTCGATGTCCTCAATCCATTCAACATGTTTACCTTTCACGGTCATTTTTTAAATTCAGTTTATTGGTACAGTTTAGCTATACATAATGATCATATTCATCATAGGGAATTTGTACCTGTACATGATATATCTTGATTCCTCTTTTTTTCCCAATCCCCTCCCCTCCCTTCAACCCCTCTTCCCCTCCTTATTTATAAAGCTTTGTTTCCATTTTATCCTTCTTTTACCGTTTTTTTTTCTTTTCCCTTCCTTCTTCCCCCCCCCCCAGTTCCTCTTTCCTTTTTAGCAATTTCTTCCTATTTCACAATATCTATTGTGCATTTTGGTCCTTATTTACTCTTTCAGTTTCTCACACCAGGGAGACAATGCAATATTTACACATGTGTGACCTATTATTTCACGTAAGCATATGGTCTCAGGATCCATCCATTTACCTAGAAATGTCTCAGGATATTTCAGGGTAGAAGGATAAAGGAAGAATTTATCCTTCTTTATGGCTGAGTAGTACCCCACTGCAAAAAAAAAAAAAAAAAAAAAAAAAAAACAACGCATCTTTTTATCCACTCCTTGGTTGATGGGCATTTGGGTTGTTTCCAAGACTCAGCTATTACAAATTGTGCTGCTATAAACATGGGTGTGCATATATCGCTGTGGTATGAAGTTTTTAATTCTTCTGGGAAGATGCCCAGAAGGGGAATAGCTGGGTCAAATGGAACCTCTAATCCTAGTTTTTTGAGGAATCTCCACACCGATTTCCACAGTGGCTGCACCAGTCTACACTCCCACCAACAGTGGAGAAGGGCTCCTTTTTCCCCACAGCCCCTCCAGCATTTGTTATTGGTTGATTTCTTAATAATAGCCATTCTTTTTGGAGTGAGATGGAATCTCAGCATTGTTTTAATTTGCATCTCTGGAATGACTAGTGATGTTGAACATTTTTTTCATGTATTTATTGGCTATTTGTATTTCTTCCTCTGAGAAGTGTGTATCCATTTCAGATGCCCATTTAGATCGGGTCTTTAAATTTGGGGGCATCTGATTTTTTCAATTCTTTATATGTTCTAGATATTAGTCCCTTGTCTGAGGGACAACTGGTTAAAATTTTTCCGACTCTGTGGGTTGTCTTTTTACTCTATTGGTGATTTTTTTGCTGTGCAAAAGCTTTTTAATAGGATGAGATCCCAGTTGTTGATTCTTTGTTGTATTTCCTGTGCAATCGGGGTTTCATTCATGAAATCTTTGCCTACACGTGTGTCTTCAAGAGTTCTACCTATTCTCTCTTCCAGAAGACTTAGTGTTTCTGTTTTAATATTTAGATCATTGATCCATTTTGATTTTAGTTTAGTGCATGGTGATAGACATGGGTCTAATTTTAGTCTTTGGCATGTGGAAAGCCAGTTTTTCTAGCACTGTTTATTAAAGAGCTTATCTTTCTTCCAGTGAATGTGTTTGGCCCTTTTGTCAAAGATAAGGTGCCTGAGTGTGTTTGGAGTTGTTACTGCACCTTCTAATCTGTTCCATTGATCCTTGGGTCTTTTTTTTTTTATGGTACCATGCTGTTTTTATCACAGTAGCTTTGTAGTATAATTTCAAGTCAGGGATTGTGATGCCCTCTGCCTTGCCTTTGTGGCCTAGAACTGTTTTTGCTATTCTAGGTCTCTTCTGGTTCCAAGTGAATTTTAGGAATGTTTTCTCTAGATCTGTGAAGTATGCTAATGATATTTTGATTGGGATTGCATTAAATCTGTATAACAACTTTTAGAGTATGGCCATTTTACTATGTTGGTTCTTCCTACCCATGAGCAAGGGATATCTTTCCATTTTATGATATCCTCTTCAATCTCCCTTTTCAGAAAACTGTAATTTTCAATTTATAGATGTTTTACTTCCTTTGTTAGATTGATTCCTAAGTATTTTATCTACAATTAAATGATAATGCCAATGCAACATATTGGAACTTATGGGACATAATGAAAGCAGTCCTAAGAGGGAAATTTATAGTGGTGAATTCTCACATCAGGAAAATAGAGTGAGCACAAATAAACAACCTAATGTTGAACCTCAAACTTCTAGAAAAATAACAAATCAAACCCAAATCTCGTATGATGGAGGAAATTATAAGGAGCAGAAATTAATGCAATTGAGATTAAGAAAACAATACAAAGAATCAATAAATCAAAGAATTGGTTCTTTGAAAGATTAAATAATATTGATAAACTCTTAGCCAACCTTATCAAAAAGAGGAAAGAAAAGAAGCAAACTGAAGCAATTAGGAATGAAAAGGGTGAAATCACAATGGATTCTTTGGAAATCCAGATCATCAATACCTACTTCAAGAACCTGTACTCTCTCTAATAAGATGGAAAATGCAGAAGAAATGGACAGATTCCTAGATACATATGAATTACCAAAGCTGAATCAAGAAAATATAAAAATTCTAAATAACCTAATATCAGTCAATTAAATTGAAACATAATTAAAAACTTACCAACAAAGAAAAGCCCAGGTCCTGACAGATTCACTGCTGAATTCTACAAGAAATTTAGAGAAGACTTAATGCTGCTACTTCTCAAACTCTTCAGTGAAATTGAAAGGGAAGCAATACTCCCTAAATCATTCCTGGAAGTGAGCATTATCCTGATACCAAAACCAGAGAAGGACCCAACCAAAAAAGAGAACTACAGGCCGATCTCTCTAATAAACATAGATGCAAAAATCCTCAATAAGACACTGGCAAACAGAATGCAGCAAATCATCAAGAAAATTATACAATGTGACCAAGTAGGATTCATCCCAGGTATGCAGGGATGGTTCAACATATGCAAATCAATAAATGTAATACACCATATCAATAAAGCCAAAGCCCAGAATCACATAATCATCTCAATAGATGCAGAAAAAAGCATTTGACAAAGTCCAACACCCATTCATGATAAAAACCCTACAGAAAATTGGAATAGATGGTCTTTATCTCAACCTGTTAAAAGCCATCTATGACAAAACAACAGCCAACATCATACTAAATGGACAAAAGCTGAAAGCTTTCACTCTAAAATCAGGAACAAGACAAGGTTGTTCACTATCACCACTCTTATTTAATATAGTTCTGAAAACATTAGCCAGAGCAATTAGATAGAGAAATAAATAAAAAGAATAAGGATAGGAAAGGAAGAAGTTAAATTATCGTTATTTGCAGACGACATGATACTCTACATAGAAGACCTCAAAAACTCCACCAAAAGACTGCTGGATTTAATAACCAAATTCAGTAGCATAGCTGGAGACGAAGTCAATGCTCAAAAATCAGTAGCCTTCCTGGGGCCGGTGAGATGGCTCAGGGGCATAAGCGCCTGCCTGGCAAGCGCGAGGTCCTGAGTTCGACTCCCAGTACCCACATATGAAAAAAGGACCGGTGATATTGCTCAGCGGCACGGGCGCCTGCTAGTGCACGAGGTCCTGAGTTCGACCCCCGGTACCCACATTAAAAAAAAAAAAAAGGCTTCCTGTACACAAACAACAAATGCACTGAGAGAGAAATTAGGGAAACCACACCTTTCACAATAGCATAGAAAAAAGTGAAATGCTTTCATGGTCATTTTGACTTTGGAGAAGCCCAGCGGTTGCAAAGCATCAGATCCCATGAGGAAGGTGGATGAGGACACGCCATGGTATTTTAGTGACCATGCTTCTCCATTGGATGGCGCTCAGCAGCAGCATTCATAAAGGTACTCATAAAAGAGGACTTCAGATTGTTTCAGAAAATGGCAAGAACAACAGAATAAGTGTGTCTGAATTAAGATGGGGGTGTCTTGAGGGGAATTAATGGCACTGTGGCTTTTACTGTAATACATTTTTAATTTAAACATTCACTGTATATTTTCATTACACACACATATTTAAAAGAAGACCTTATTAGGTTGGTTTATATGATCAGAGGTTGGATAGTCCCACAGCAGCCATCCACAGGCTGGAGAACTGCGGAAACCAGTAACTGTTTGGTCCGAGAGGCTGGAAGCCTCAGAACAAGAGGGGCCAAGGATGCAGCCCCAGCCTGAGGCTGAAGGCCTAAAGGCCTTGAGAGACTTGCTGGTACCAGGTCACATTCACAGGCTGAATAATTCGGAGTCTGATTCCTGTGAGTGATGGCAGCAGCAAAACACCCACCTGTTCAGGAGTTGAGTTTGCATATAACTCTCTGCTTTTTGTTCCATCGGCCCCCCACCCAGCCTACGGAATGATGCCCCCCATGTTCCATGCACCACTTCTCCCCTCTGTTTGCTGATTCATGTGCCAGCCATCTCTGCAAACAGGTCACAGACTTCACCAATTTTCTTGATGTCTTTCAATCCAGTCAACTTGACAACCAAGATTCACCCTCACAGTTTGTCTAGACCCTAGATGGAAAACCTTTCAGAGCTTTCAGTGATAGCGAACAGCCAGCTGCAGCACGCGTGCGTAGGTTTGCCACCACTAGCAAGGCATTCAGAGGCCATGTCTTCTTCCCGTAAGAAACAAGAATTGAAGGCACAGAGTGCCCTCTCTACGTTTTCTCCCGTATTTTGTTTATCTTGTATGTAGCAGGGTGTTGGGTGAGATTTATTCATCTGCTATCTTGGAACTGGAGCTCTGATTCAAAGTTTAGGGTAAAGGTGCCAAGAACCCCCCATTCCCAGTTCAGAAATCTCCTGGTGAGCTGCCACAGTGGGCCCAGCCCCCTTTGCTGTTGGGGGACCCCTAGTTGAAGACCCATCTGCACCTGCCCGTTGACAGAGAAGCATTGTGTCAGCTTTGGAAAAGGCATAGTTTATGAGCAGGCCACTGGTGGAGACAGGAGGGATCCTCTTCCCACAGCTGAGCAGAGGAAACCAAGTTTGATTGGAAAAAACATATAAAGAGAAAAGGGAGTCATAACTCATCATAGAATAAGGAAAAACAAAGCTGTTGAAATAACGTAGGAAAAGAGACAGAAAGAACAACACAGGAGAAAAGGAGAAAGAAGTACAGAAATTAAAGTACAAAAAGAGAGGAAAACACCTAGAAAGACCCCCCCCAAATAAAAATACAGAAAGACAAAATACAGAAAAATTAAAAATATAGAAGAGTGCAAAAGTTGGTTAAGTCAAGCCCATTAAAAAAAAAGACAGGAACAGAAAGAAAAACTCACCCAGATGTGTGCATGTGTATGCGTGTGCACACGTGTGTGATACGTGTATGTAAGGGGAAAAGAGAGAGGAGCAAATAGACAAGCAGGAGCAGGTATATAAAGACTGCACACACGCACACATGCACGTATACACACACGCACACACACACGAAAGAACAGAAGTCAAATGGGAAGAAAGGAAGCAGGAAGGCAGCGGTCGGCGCTGATCAGGTAAGACGTGGACCCTTCCGGGCCCAACCCAGGCGGATAGGATATCGCAAGCAAGAGCAACCTAGGAGATTGAGGGGCCCCTGGAGGGACAGCTGTGTGTTGCCACAGGGAGATGTGGGCAGGGTCTGGAGGGCACCCTAGGCCCCCTGCCAGGGCTGAAAGGAAGGCACAGAAGCCACCTAGGGATGTGCAGCAGAGGGAGGAGAGGCCATGTGCACACCGCTGGAAGGGACATCGCTATACCAACCTCAGAGAAGAAAAAGAAGGAGAAAGAAAAGAGGCTCGATGGCCCTGGAGAATTTGGCTTGTGACACTTCCTGTCACTTCACGAGGTGGTTGTTGGTTGGGCAGTTGCGGGGCGCGCTCCCGCGAACAGCAGGCCACGAGTCCAGCAGACGGCCTCTGTGGATAGGGTCAAGGTAGCTCTCCTGCGGGTAAGGGCAGAAAGGGGCGAGGAATCATAGTTTGAGCTACTTTTACTTTTCCATAAAAAAGTGGTTTTAAATAACTGCATATTGTGTTGTACTCCATATTTGATGGGTATCATTTAAGACGGACGGTACCTCACGTGTGCCATGAAATCTGCTCTCCAAGCTCGGCATGGGTACATTAATAGTCAGGAAAGGGCTCCTCTCTCCTTCAGATTCCACCCTCGAACCACAGTGAGACTAAAAGGGGGAGGGCAGGTTTAAGTGTAAGGACAGTAATTCAAAGGCCACACAAATGGATTTGGGCCTGGATACAAAGGGAGAAATTTTGTAAATGCTGCCAAAGACAGGAGTTTAAGTAGCACAGGTGATAGAAATACTGAAGTCACAACATCAGAAAGGCCTGATGCATCTGACAGAAGACCCCATGCACAGGCTTCTGTTTGACATCCTATTAAAAAGGGGGGGGGTGTCCAAATGGATAGTGTTGGGGTAGAAGACCAGGGTAAAGATGGGCTGGGGGATGCCTGTGGGAATGTGGGAGAGGAGGGGCCTCCCTGGAATTAACAAGAAAGAAGGCATAGTGGACATGGAAAGCAAGCAGGAAGGAGGATAATGGCAAAGAGGGACTGTGAGTCCATCAGTGTGGCTGGAAAACATGGTGGTCACTGAGCACAAGGCCAGGAGGTGACATGGGCCATGTTGGAAATCTCAGCTGCCACTGTTAGGGAAGCCTGAGCAGCCTGAGAATGGCTCTCTGGAGAGGAGGCCAGGAGTGCCCCACTGCCTTGCAGGCTAAGAAGGGAAAGCCCAGGGCTGCGACGGTAGCCAGGGCTGTGATGGTAGAAGGAGGCATGGCGGGGCCAAGAGAAGTTGGCAAAGAGGAGCTGAGCACCATTCACCCAGGTCACTGCCCCCTCAGTCAGGCATGCGCTGTTGTTGAAGCGACCCCTCCCCACCACTGAGCAGGTCAGGAAGGGACAGGGATGATCTTTAAACAGCTAGAGGAGGGAGCATGTATCAGCCAAGATGCTTGACAGCAGTGGTTTAACTACATAGGGGGCTGTTCTCTCTTAACGAGAAAACAGATGTGGGCAGCCAGGACCCCTGCTCTGGCTCAGGGCTGAGGTAGGGCCCAGGTTTCTGCTGCCCCTCCCACACATTGTGAATTAAATTATGTCCCTCAAAAAGATATGTTCACATCATATCCCCAGGACCTGTGAACATGGATTTATTTGGAAAAAGAGCCTTTGCACATGTGATCAAGCTAAGAAGCGGTCACACTGGAATAGAATGAGCTGTACTCCGGTAAGACTGCTGTCCTCATAAGAAGACAAGGGACACACAGAGACAAACTCGGGCAGAAGCCTTGCACCAATACAGGTAGAAATGAGTGGTGCAGCTACAAGCCGAGGTGTGCCGGAGAAGCTGGCACCAAATCACCAGAAGCTGGACAAGGCAAGAAGGAGCCTTTGGAGGGAGCACAGCCCACTGACGCCTTGATGTCCAACTTTCAGCTTCAGGGGCTGTGAGGGAACACATTTGCATTGTTTCAAGCCACCAGGATTGTGGTCATTTGTGACAGCAGGCCTGGGAAACCAATACACCTCCATAGCGCAGCTTCTGACTATTCTCAGTCAGGAGATGGCTGAGTTCCAAGCAGGTAGGTGGGGTAAGAGACACAGAGAAAACTGCACATGCCGGCTCGGCTGATCTTTGTTTTAAATCAGGAAAACAAATAGCTTTCGCAGAAGCAACACCCAGTAGACAGCTGCCTGCTCTCATTGGTTATGGAGAGCAGGTCATGTCCTATTGCAGCAGTAGGCATATTCACATTTGAATATTATTTTTATATATTAAAATTTACCAATTTCAAGGGAGTAGTCCATGAGTTTTGACAAAAGTTTATGGCACTATGACTCCCACCACATTCTAGTTACACAACATTTCCATCTCCCCCAAAGGTTCCACTTTGTGGTCCATCCCTTCCCCTGAACCTAATTCTTGAAAAAAAACTGATATATTTTTGTTATAGATTTGACTTTTGTATAATTTAGTGTAAATAGAATAACATAGCACGTAGTCTTCTGTATCTGGCTTCTGTCACTTCAAGTGCTTCTGAGATCCCTCCAGGATGCGTTTGTGTATCAGTAGGTCACCCCTTTTTCACTGTGGAGTAGCACTCCTTGGAGGGGATGTATGTGATCTGCTTACCTACTAACCCATTGCTGGGCACGTGGATTGATTCCTGTTTGGCTATTATTAATTTGACTTCTAGGAACATTTTCCTCCACATCTCTATGTGAACATGTGTTTTTATTTATCTTGTATAAATACCCGGGAGTGTAATGGCTGGGCTCTAAGGTAGGTATGTGTTTCTATTTATAAGAAACTGTCAAACTGTTTCCAAAGTGGCAGCTACAACATTTGGCATTCCCACCACCAGTGATTTTCTAGTTCTCCACATCCTTGCTAATACTCGGTAGTGTCAGTCTTGCTTACCTTAGCCATGTCAGTGAGTGTAAAGTGATATCTCATTGTGGTCTTAATTTGCATCTCTCAAATCCTTTTCATGTGTTTATTTTCCATTCATTTATCTTTTTTGGTGAAATAGCTCTTCAAATTTTTTGCCCATTTGTTTAGCTGGATTTTGCTTTCTGGATACTGAGTTTTTATAAATTCTGCATAGAAGTTTTTCATTATATATGTGATCTGTAAGTACATTCTCCTAGCCCATTAAATGCCTTTTCTTAGTAGTGCACTCAAAGAGGATAGTTATAATTTTGATGAAATTCAAACTTTTTATGTCTTATCTCACACAACTTTGGCTGAATCCAGGGTGACTTAAGATTTTCCCCTTTAGTTTCTTCTAGAAGTTTTATGTATTTATCTCTTACATTTGGGTCTGTGGATCACTTTGCTTTGCTTTTATATATGGTATGAAATACAGGTTGAGGTTTATTTGTTTGTTTTTGCATGTGGCTACTCAGTTGTTCTAGTGACATTTGTTGAGAAGACTATTTTTCTCTAGTTACCTTGGCACCTTTGTATAAAATCAGTTGACCATACATGTATGGCGCTAGTTCTGGATCTTCTGATTTGTTCTACTCATCTACATTTCTATCCTCATCCCAATACCGTACCATCATGTTTTCTACAACTCTAGGGAAGTCTTGATATCAGGTTATGCAAATCCTCCAACATTTTTCTCTCGAAACTGTTTTGACTATTCAGAGTCCTCTGTATTTCTATACAAATTCTACAATCGGCTTGTAAATTTCCACTAAAAAAGGCAGTCCACTATTATTTTGATTAGCTTTTGCATTGAATATAGTGTCGATCAATGTAAGAAGTGACGTTGTAACAATATCAAGTTTTCTGGCCTACAAACATGTATCTCTTTTATTTAGGAGGTCCTTTTAAATTTCACTCTGCAATATTTTTTATTCACATGTGTAGATTGTATGCATATTCTATGAAATGCACCATAACTATTTCACTTTTTCATGCTATACTGATGGCATTTTTATTTCATGTTCCTAACTGTTCATTGCTGTTATACAGAAATACAACTGATTTTAAATATCAATCTTATAACTGCTTAATTCACTTATTAGGTCTAGTAGCTTTATTATATATTCCTTAAAATTTCTCTGCAAGACAATTATGTATTTTTGAATGAAAACAGTTCTACTTATTCCTTTAATTTCTTTTTCTTGCCCTATTTCTGTGGCTAGAACCTCCAAGACAATGTTGAGAAAAGTGATAACAACAGACATCCTTGTCTTCCTTTTCTAAGGGTAAAAGCACTTAGCTGATTTACAATTAAGTATGATATTAGATCAAGGTTTTCCTTTTAGAAGATTCTCTATAATGAAGTGTTTTTAACTGATTATAGTGCTGCCCGAATTCATTTGAGGTTCATCAAGAAAAGAAGGGGGATAGATATGACCACTCTTCGTGAGGAAGATGCTTCTACATGAATTTAGCTCTGTGTCTGAGCTGTGTGATGATTTGTTAGGAAATGAACACGTCTTTTAATTAGACACTTTAAGGGTGGGATATGGTTTACGTTAAGCATGACCTTGTATGCTAATGCATCTTCATGGACCATGTGTGTTGGAGGGGCAGTTTTGTCAGGGAACCACTCACCCTCAGTCCATTGGGAGGCAGTGTAGCCTATGGTTAGACGCATGGGCTCAGAGGCCCAGGTGCCCGCCCAGTTGCAACTCAGCAATACAACCTTGTGCAAGTTATTCAACCTTTCTGTGTCACAGTTTTCTACCTGCAAAATGGAAATTAACAATGTCTACCTCCAGGGCTTCTGAAGACCAAATAAACAAATGCAATGAAGTACTTAATGCAGTGCCTGGTGCATTTTAAGACTTAGTTTGCATAAGACTATTTTACACACAGGTTTTCAGCAGCAGATTTACTGCCTGGAGTAAAGGACCATATCGTTTTAAAAGTCCTTTTTCCCCAGAACTCACATGAACTTATTTTAAGGTAAGAGAGTTGATTTCCATTGTTTACAATACTATTTGCACAATAAATACGTGTAAAATCTTGTACATTGCATAAGCAATTACAGGGATATAGTTATGGACAGCGACATTCTTAAAGTTAACTTTGTCTCTATGCTTGGAGTTCAAGCCAGAGTTTGACTTTCTGATCTATTTATCTGGACCACTTGACAGTGGGACAGAATGACAGCACCACACTGCTTCTGGGTCAGCCCACCTGGGTCAGCTTTAGGAAAGTCTTGAAATCAGGTTATGAAACTCCTCCAACTTTTTCCTCTCAAAATTGTTTGGATTATTCAGAGTCCTCTGTATTCCCATACAAGTTTTACAATCAGCTTGTAAAATGGTTGCAAGCTAGCTTCAGCCTATTTTTTTCTGCCATCTAATTTTGTTTCAAAGACAAAGAAGCTTCTCCATCAGTTGCTTTGCTGCGCATCTGGCCTAGTGAACCTACCCTTCTGTCAGTACACTCTGGGACCTTGGTGCTCCCCTTCCTGCCTGGGGTGGGTATGCAGGTGGACTAGGGGTCTCTCGCCAGCAGAGATGAGGTTACACTGAACCTGCCTTAGTGTCCTGCAGTGGCATCGGGGTGGTGATACATCAGGAAAAGCTCCCAGAAGCCAGCTGTCGGGCCTTCAAAGACCTTCCCTCCTTAACTTGATCTTGACTTTTCCTTTGCCCCTGCACTTTTTGAGAGATGCCAGCACAGCAGGGTTTGCAAAGAGCCCTCCGGGGGTCTCTTCTCCAGCCAGTTGTCTGTCCCTGGTTTTCTCTGGATCGGGCCAGTGAAATACTTACCCTAAGGTTTGTTTTGTTTTGTTTTGTTTTGTTTTAATTAAAAAGTGTCCTCAGGTCTACTGGGACACATCTGCACCACGCAGATCCTGCCTCCTGTGCAATGGTGAAGAATGGTCAGTGCATGCTTAGCAGGGCTTGTCACCAGGATTTTCTGGCCTTATCCTCTTCAGTGTGGTGGGCAGAGTTTCAGGACCTCCTTCCAGAACTTCCAGGGACATTTACCTGGCTCTTGTCCTCCTTCCCGCCACAGATATTCTGCAGCCTCTCCCTGGGTATGCTTCTCTCTGCCATGCCTCCCTCAGTGGTAACTGTGACCCCAGTGCAGACAGATATTGATCCGGAAGTGAGGCAAATGTTGTCCTCTTCCTCTCCTGCCATGAGCCGCCCCATTAGGTGGGGAACCTGCAGCACACATGGCACTGTCCTCCTAACTGTGCCTGCCCACCCCAGGTGATCCTGCTGGATTATGCATTAGGCAGAGGCTTTCTGCAGCGCTGTTTTTCCACTGCAGGACAAAGCCCTCTATTACAAGAGGCATTTTACACAGCAAGACCTGCCAGGCCCTGCAGAAACTGCAGAGCTGCAGGGAAGCAGGCTACTCTCCGACTGAGGGATTCATCAGAGTGAGTTAGAAACAAATGAGAAGTAGGGACATGAGCCTGACTTTCTATTTGAGTGTTAATTCTTTGAACACAAAAAAGGCTAGAAATTTAAATATCAAACCATTAGGTTTTTGAAACAAAGAAAGGCAAGAAGGAACAAAGAAAAGTCAGAAGTACCAAATTTAACTCTTTTCTCTGGTCAGATAAGAATCTGCTTTTACTCCACCTAAATGACTAACTCCCAGCTTCATGATGTGGCATCTTTCTTTTCTTTGTGCATTTTCTCCATTCTAATTTCACTGCAGTTGTAGTTCCTCGCTTCCCTCCAACTGAAAAACAAAGAAAACAACAACAACAACAAAAAAAACGCCTTTCACTGGAGTGAGTGAAAGATGGTGCTATACAGAGGATATAAAAGGGATCTGTTGGAAGAATAAATAACACAGACATACCATGGGTTGTTTCCATGGTTGTGTTAATATCTCATCTATATCAGATGCAGACATCACCAAATGCCAGTTCTTGAAATATAACAGGTGTTAAAAAAGCAATTTGAACAAAAATGGAACCATCTGATTACAATGGGAGGGTGGAAGGAAGGAAGCAAAGCAGGAAGGAAGGAAAGAAAGAAAGAAAGAGAAAAGAGGAAGTAGATTGTTTCTTTAGAAATTAGATTTAAATAGTTCTCATCTTGGACTTCTTCAGGCAGTGAGTGATCCTATAGTAACAAAGTCACTGTTATCTGTATGTGCATATGTGTCTTCACCTTGTTTCTTGAACATCTGTTGTTACTTCTCAAGGATTGACTTTGGGTAGTTGCCGTGTTTGAGGTGTGAGAAATTGACATAAACATGGAAACTGGACTCACTGTACATGGTTTATGACATTTATTCAAACGAGTCATTTTTGTGCATCACAGAGTCTATGCAAAGGCTTTGCACTGTGCCCATGCTTACTGTTGTATTGAAAATTTAGCATGTGTGTTCTGACTACTGAGTTCGATTCTCTCAGAATATCACCAGCCATTATTTTTCTTCCATCAATTTGACAGGTGGTACCCAAGAAGGAGGACTCCTTCAATGCCTGGAACTCGTGTCTGCATCACATCGCTTCCCTGTCCCCAGCGCACACTCATGGAGGTCAGTTGGCTGTTGTTGAATATTTGTCTTTGGGTGGCTCAGGGCTCTGCAGGTCACCTGGGAGTGTGACTGCAGAGAAAGGGCGAACCCCACACCAAACCGAAGCTCACGTTGTGCTTAGGGCCCCAAATAACTTACAGAGACTTGAAGGCTGTGGTAAATCTGGTCCCAGCTTCCTAGGAACACTGACCAAATGACACCCACAAAGCCCAACACTAAACCCGTCAGGAGCTACTCACTTCATACAGCCTGACGATGGCAAGTGGCACCAGAAAGGAGCCAGTTGGCAGGACGCCGGCCTCTCTAAAGTAGCCCTCTGCCCAACAATGACTGGGGCTCCTGAGGAAGTAAATGGGAAGGCGCATGCATGGGTAAGGTAGGGGTGCTTTAGAAGTGCCACCCCCTAAAGAATCCTGAGTGCCAGGTCTACCACTTAAACTTAGTCCTCAAGTTAGCGAGAAATTGGGTCAGCCTTTTTAATCAGTGGTTCTCAGCACTTTAGCCTTCCAGAGGGCATTTGGCAATGTTCGGGGACATTTACTGCTGTCTGAGGCAGGCAGTGTAATCAGTGGGTAGTGGAAAGAAGCCAGGAACTCTGCCAAATATCCCACAGGGCACAGGCAAGTACCCCACAACTAAGAATTATCCAGCCTGGTACATCAGTAACACTGACATTGAGAAACTTATATTCATTTTGAAATCAAAAGACCAAAATAAAATAAAACATTAAACACTAAGTAAGATCCATAACAAACTGTCATTGAAGTTGTTATTTAATCTCAGGAATCACTACTTTATTTGCCAACATGCCGTTTCTACACAGGAGATTACTGAAAGAGAAAGGCCAGCTTGTTTCTGTGCAGGCTTTTCCATCACAATGGGCCGCTGCTGGCTACAGGGAGCAGGGCTGGGTTTGGTCACCACCACAGCTGAAGGGCCTGGCTCCAAGTGCACCTTGGACACCATCTTGTGGGGCAGAGATCCTCCATGGGTCCCACCAAGAGTCAGTGCAGGTATTATGGCCAGCCACCCAGGAATGCCTCCACGGGACCCAACCTCCCCACCTCCCTCCCCAACCAGGACACTCCAAAAGAGCCAAGTGCCACATTAGAACTGCCACGTGTAAAGTGCCTCTTACACGCTACCTGCAGAAGGCCCAGCACTGGCGCTAAGGGTTCTCAGGAGAGCGGATTGGAGAGGGTTGGGGCTGGGACAAGCCTGTCCTCTTCCCTACCTCTGTGGACCAGCTTTGGGCCTTTGGATCCTAAGATGAGTCTTGTGACACAGGGCTTGAGAGTAGGGCCGGAATGAGGATGTGCTGAGAGCCCAGGCTCATCGTGGGGACAGGAGCAAGGGCCCCACAGGAACACCACCCTGGTGCGGCCCTTACACACACATGGTGACCGTGACTGGCTCCTAGAACATGTGGCCACATTCACCCTCCTGACTAGGGTTGAATTCCACCTCTGCTCCCCGTGGGGAGGAGAGGAGCGAGAAGGACCACAGGACTAGGGACAGGCAGAAAAGCCAGCCTCCTGCAAGTTATTAAGCTACAGGGCGGGGTCCCTTTCTTTGCAGATCCAGACATTTGACCTGAACACTACAGTATGTCAGGCTGAGGGAAACTGAATCATCTTAACAGAGCTTAGCAATGACTGCCACACAAACCAGAATGTCACTTCGTTTGTGCAAGCCAAAGTCCACCTGCCAAGTCATCTGCAGATACCCTGTCTCTTCCACGGGCGGCCCTCCATGTAGAATTGAATTATAATCCGGAAATTGCAGCAAGTCACATTGTCTGCATAGCTCACACCCTCAGGCCTGGCCAGGGCTCTGAATGTCCACTGTGATCTGGCAGGGACCCTGGAGCACACAGGCTCGCTATGTCCCTGGACCATCTCGCTGCCCTCGGCACCAGGCTGAAGCGTAAGAAAGTGGCGGGAATCACCCTTCTCACTTGGAGGGTAGTTCCTATTTGCTGATTGGTTGAAATCCCCGGGATTTGGAGTAGCACCCAAGACACACATCCCTGTTGAAGGCAGGGATGCCCTGGCCTTTCGTCCATGTGTATGGACCACTGCTGGCTTCCCTCTAGGGATCCAGAGGCCCAGCTGCTGGGGTCCTCCCTGTGGGCCCCTGTGTGAGGACCACAGATATTGCCCATCCTGGGACATGAGGACCAACCCTATGGACTCCGGGGAAAAATCTCCCAAGTGTTCAGAGATGTGACTATGTTTGAGAAGGGGTTGGGGTCAGACTCACTGCGTGTTTGCCTTCGCCTTAGAAACTTGGCTGTTTAGCCTCCGGTGCTCAGTCAGTCTGCTTGTTGAGAGTGTACTGAGCTTAGTTAGTGTGAGGACTGAGAACATGGGCTCTGGGTTCGGATCCTGTTGCCACCCCTACCGTCTGTGTGACTATGAGTGAGTTACTCAACTTCTCTGAGCTTCAGCTGCACCCTCATTTACAGAATGGTATTTATCTCTTGGGGAAGTTGGGAAGATTAAATGAGATGATCCTCCAAAGTCCTTGGCTATCCGTCTGACTCAGAGTTAGGGTTTAGCTCTTTAAAAAGTATTGCATAACCACTACTCCATGAAACCTGAGCTCCCATAACCAAGGTACAGCACGTGGAACTTACTCCTTAAGAGGATGAGAGAGAGGGCTGGTGAGATGGCTCAGCAGTGTAAGTGCCTGCCTGGAAAGTGCCAGGTCCTGAGTTCTACTCCTGGTACCCACATAAAGGAAAAAAGGGGGCTGGTGATATCACTCAGTGGCACAAGCACCTGCTGGCAAGTGCGAGGCCCTGAGTTTGACTCCCGGTACCCACATAAAAAAAAAAAAAGGGTGAGAGAGAAAGATTAAACAGGTGAAACCTTGATGTATGAGGTCTTAACCCCAGGAGGAAATGTGAAGGGCCCGATGTCACCACAGCACAAAAGAAATCCAGGTTGAGTCCGAGCCTCTTATTAGGGAATGACCGCTCTAGCAAAGTGATTGGAAATTAGCCTTACCTTCGAGGTCAGATGAAGAGAATGTATATGGATAAAGTAAAGGAAGAAAAAGGATAAGTCCAACGACAGCATTCAGAAAGCCCAGGAATATTTCTGTCTATAATGAGGAGATTTGGGCAGATACACAATGTGTATCTGAGAATAAGGAAGCACTGAGCATGCTCCAACCAGGGGCGAATCCAGCCACCGTGCACTCAGAGAGCCTGCTGCCCCTCTGGCGGGGGTCTCCGGGGTGGGAGAAGGCGCAGAAGAGCCCATCTGTCCTCAGTGACTGGGCCCAGATGTTGCCTTTGGAGACTGAGCACTCAGAAGACCTTAATGTCGCCCCGGATGAAAATGAACTGAGGATTGAGCCATTTTTATTAGGAACAAATAGAAAAAGCCTTCTGGCGTCGGTATCCTTTTGTCACCTGAAGACTAGGGAAAACGATGTTTGAAATAAAAATGTTAAGCAGTCTCTAGTGGTTTCTCTAGTGGAATGGAACAGTTAGGATGATAAATTGTTATTTTTCTGTGATACCCATTTTTATCTTGCCCTAGAAATAGCAGCTCTGAAGCCTGGTGGTGTCTGAGCCCCTCAGGGTGCACCAATACCTGAGGAAGAAAAGAAGAAACTAAGCACTTTTTACTAAATAAATGGCACCTGCCCTTTTCCAGCTCAGTGCCGAACAGTTTCTTGCTCTTCTCACTCTCAAAGCTGGGGAGTAGTTCTCATTATGCATCAGGAAGTCCCTTTTCTGGCTCTTAATAAAATGCCTAACAATTTAGAATATTCACGTTGGGAGCAGGGTGTAATTATAATTAGAATATGTAATGGTGTGGAGTTCAGCCTGTTGAGGATTAATTTCAGACTCCTCTCAAGGATATATGTGTATTGAAATGAGACTTTCTTTGTTAATAAAAACATGGTCACATGCATTATTAAAATGTTACTCTTATATTTTATCCACTAGTGCCTGTTCTAATATTCTTTATGGGATTAGCATTTTCCTACCATTCGTTAATGGGGTTATCCTTTATACAAACTACATTCACCTTGTTTTAGCTTCAGCATTTGTCTTCTACAAAATTATGGAAATATACTTACCACCTGCTTGAATTTGCATTACCTTATGCAAGCTCGGAGACACTAAGTGCCTCAGCTTTAACCGGAAGTCTAGGGTGAATCCAGGTGCTTCTTATCCCCTTACACTCAGCTATTAAAGTCACCCCTGACCCTGGGTCCTCCCAGCTGGAGTGCAAACCAATATGGGGTGGAAACAGAGGTTGCAAGTGAACATATCTTATGCTTCAAACACAGGTTTCTGCAGTGTTGCGTGGTTAGTGATGGAGGTGTATGGGAGTGTCGTCAGAGGGGGGCATCCAGAAAGACCGCATCAGCTGTGACAAGTGTGCCTCCCTTCCCACTGGTGCCCCTCTGCTGGTGGGACAAGCTTTAGAGTGGTTCCTTGCGCCTGAGGGAGGGGGTGAGCCCCAGTACTCTACCCTGGCCACTGACCTCTCTCTTTGGCCAGGCTCCATTAAACATGTGGGCATGGAAGCCAGCAGGGCATCTGGGGAGCCAAGAATGGGCAGATAACATCCACTGCCAGATCCCAGCAGACCCAGCATCTGGAGGCCCCAGCGCTGAGGAAGAGAGGGAAAGTCCACCTTTGTTTTGTCTGTCCCGGACACAGGGCTGAATCCTGTGCCTGAGGACAGTTCCTGTGATCCTGGGAATTGAGGGTCAGCATTTCATCTTGTGTCCGGTGGCCAGGAGCAGCTGGGTGAACATTTGCGCATTCCCCAGGAGCCAGGGAGTCCAGGGCCTCTGGGCCTCTCATACTCGAAGTCTGGGAAACCCAGGAGGCGACAACATGTGGGAGTAAGTGAGAACCGGACATGTGACTACACTGCAGCGATGCTTTAAGAGAGTTGTGGAGGTGGAGGCCGAGTGGGGGCGCCTGGTAACACAGGTCACCTTCAGTAGGAGCGCGAGGTGCTTTGTAGGACACAAAGGGGTGCTCTACTGGAAAGAAGATGGAGGAGAAACAGCATGGGAGTTGAAGTGTCCCTTCACCTAACGTCACCCCAGATGAAAAGGAACACAGAATTGAGCCATTTTTATTAGGAACAAGTAGAAAAGGCCTTCTGGCTTCGGTATCCTTTTGTCACCTGAAGACTAGGGAAAATCATGTTTGAAATAAAAATGTTAGGCAGTCTCTAGTGCTTAGACCTGGCAAGTAAAGATTTGGCAGGGCATGCACATTTGCCAAATTGAGTTTAATTTTGTGCAAATCAGATAGATATGGGGGAAGAAAGAGTTTAATATCACAGAGTGCCCTGTATTTTGCGAAGTTTGTAGTCTCTCCTCATCTGGGAACTGCGTAACCGGAGTGTTCCCAGGAAAAGCCTCTGTCCGGCACCGTGCAGGACGCACCTCTCAGTCCTGGAGCTGGGGTTTCCCTCTAGAAGCCTCGCCTTCTCCCCCGTGGCCGCATTGGACTGGCCCCAGATGCTAATGAGATGTCCCTTACCTTCTGGGCCTGGTGCCTCGGCGGAATGTAATGATCTCAGCAATCTTTATACGAATGTTTGTTCTGTGCCAAAAACCATGCTGAGAGCGTGGTTCTTGTAATTTGTTTAATGTACTTTTCCTCAGCAACCTCACAAAGTTCTGGAGGAAACTGAAGCACAGAGAGGTTAAATAAGTTGCTGAAGGTCACACAGCTACAAGAGACAGAGGAAGATTCAAACCCCAGGAGACTGCTGCCCACACGGCAGGGCCTGTAGTGCTTGCTACACCAGAATCTGACAGCTCAGCAAGGCTAGAAAGGTGAGAAAAATAAGCACTCCCCACTTTTTAAATGTGCTTTTGCTCCTTTGTTTCCCATTATGTGATTAAATAGTAATTGTACCTGACATGATGAAATGCAAAGATCTGGCCAGCCTTCTCAGCTGAATTTACATCTTCTGTAACCTAAGCTATTTCAAAATAAAGTTAGATTTGTACCCACACTGATGGACAAAAATAAAAATAATACCAAAGTAAAGAAAAAAAGCCCAATTTGTACTGAGTACCTATATATCGTGAGTTTTCAATTAGGATTAGGTTTAAGAACAAAGCCATCCATATTGTGAATAAAAATAAAAGTTTAGGAACTCTTATCATAGCAACACTGGGTATGATTTTATATATATATATTTTTAAATCCCATACCACACATTGTAAAATTAAACATGTTTGCAATATAAACATCAATTTAAATTTGGGCTTTAAAGGACATGTTCTAATCTCAAAAACATTTAGCAAACCGCCTTTCAGTTCACATGAGCCACCCACACAAAAACCAAAATGAACTACAGAAAAAAAACATAGGAAAAGCAACTGTCTGTTGACAACCAGATTTTCTTTCAGCTCTTGAGTTTTTCTTCTATAAATAATCTGTATGTTTCTAATGTGACCATTTTCCTAAACAGTGCCTCCTGGCCTGTTTCTCACTTCAGTGTGTCTTAAAAACAAGAATTAAGGGCCGGTGAGATGGCTCAGCGGCATAAGCGCCTGCCTTGCAAGCGCGAGGGCCCGAGTTCGACTCCCGGATCCCACATACGAAAAAGGGGCCGGTGATATCGCTCAGCGGCACGGGTGCCTGTTGGCGCGCGAGGTCCTGAGGTCGACCCCCCCGGTACCCACAAAAAAAAAAAAAAAAAAAAACAAGAATTAAATGTGTAAATCACAGAAACTATTAGGTTTTTGTAAGGGAGCTCTTTAGGATACATGCTTTTTAGATACCCAAAGTGTCAAACCAAAGCATTAAGATGATGTATTATTTCTTCAGCTCATCTGTTTATCTTTCATGAAATCTCAAGTTTTGATAAATCACCAGAGATAAAAACATCATTTTTAACTGATCATAGATACTAAATGCCAGGAGGAAAAATAGTGCTGTGTCTTCTCACCATGAATTTACCTCTCTCCTTGCTTATGACTTAGGAGATTTTATTTGCAAAGAAAACATAATGCTCTATTAACTCGAAAACGATGGCTTTTACTCAGAAACATGAGAACAGAAAAGAGAGAGAAAAGAAGCCTTCATCCTCAGATATAATCATTTAACAAGTTTTGATATCTGCTGAAAGTGACATAGAGTATTAAATAAGGGAAAAGATCACAAGATAACTAAAAGTGAGGTTTTCACCAGTAGCTCACTCTCTTCTACTTGGAACATCTGATCTATATAGCAAAGTGGATATTGAATGCTTGATAGGGATATGTCATTTAACATCAATATAAACAGAAACTCGTGAAACTACCTTGGTTTCCCCCCACCCCCAAAAAATCACTCAGAAATTCTCTCTTAATGAGCAACTTGGATAATCCTGAAATCCCCCTATATTTTATAAACTGATGTGCAAATTCTCCTGTGTCCAAGAGTGCAGCAAAAACGACTTATAGAGATGGCCTCTAATCAGTTCTCACTGTGGACTGGAGAATCAAAGTGTGTGAATCACACAGGCAGAGATCAATATAACATGGCAGGAAAAAAAAGTCATTTAAAAATGTTCAAAGTAGCTGCTTCTCAGTATGTGAAACAGTTTCTTGATATAGTGAATATCAGAGATTCTCGCCCAGTGCGTATTTTATTGTTCTTCAGCTGTGAGCAAACCCACTCCAGGGCTGTAGGCATGCAGCTGAGCTTTTCTGATAATTGCTGCAAAAAGATATTTTGAGGAGATGCTCAGCTTCTGTTGAAAATGCGTAGGTCCCCAGCTGCATGGGGCCAGTGCACCTGTGAGCAGCTGACCTTAGATAGCTCTGGTCTTTCCTCTTGCAAGAAGCTTGCAGTCAGCGTTGGTCCCAAGGAATAGAATCGAGGTGTGGCCTAAGACTGTGGGACCAAAACAACAGGACATCCTGGAGAAGTCAAGATTTGCTCCAACTCTCAACTCCAGTTGCTGCCTGAAGAAGCAGCATTCGAGCCACAGAGCAGAGTGCCTGCATGCACAGCCGGTCTTCAGGACCAGTCCTGATGTGGAACATCGTTGGTCACTCCCGAGTTTACCCACCTGCATTCCATGTGCGTTTGTCAAAGACCTGCTGTGTGCCGGGGACCATGCTAAGTTCTGGGTCTAAATGATCCAGTAAGAAACCACCCCAGTTCCCCATGAACAGTAGCAGACCTGGCACAAGAGCTGCCCTACACCAGGTATCCTAGCAGAACACAAAAGGGATGTACATCAGATGGAATACAGGGTGCTTGCCGCTCCCAAAAGGCCTGGCTAAGGCAAGCGGCATCTGAGACTTTGCTTTTCAAGGGCAGGCAAGAGTCACCTATGTGGGGCCGGTGAGATGGCTCAGTGGCTTAAGCGCCTGCCCGGCAAGCGCGAGGGCCCGAGTTCGACTCCCGGAACCCACATACGAAAAAAAGGGGCTGGTGATATCGCTCAGCGGCACGGGCACCTGCTGGCGCGCGAGGTCCTGAGGTCGACCCCCCAGTACCCACAAAAAAAAAAAAAGAGTCACCTATGTGGCAGAAGTGGGAAGGACACTGCAAGCAGAGAGAAGAGCAAGGAGGGAGGCCTGGAGTACACGAGTGACTGGAGAGGACGCTTGGGGCTGGTGCGGCCAGGGTGCGGGACAGGGTGCGGCTGGGGTACAGGGCCCACATGGCGTGGACATCAAGGCCTCACAAGGCCTGTGCGTCCCAGCCAGGAGATTTTGTTGTCAACATCCACTGTCAGTAGGGAGCCTGGGGAGAGGCAGGAGCTGGCTGGGGCTTTTGGAAGCTTTTCCAGCTGTGCTGCTGTCCCTTTCTTGATTTAAATCTACACCAAGTCTACAGCTCGTGGTTTTCCAAACTCCCCAACTCCTGTTCCCTGGATGGGTGGTGAGGGGGCCTCAGGAGTGTTGCTGTTGGAGTTGACTTTCCAGACTGGGGTGAGGGGCTTTGCAGAGAGAAGACTGTCACCGGCTGATGGTGACCATGCTGGGAAGATGTGATGATCCTGGCAACCACTATGGCCACCTCGGGCTCTGCGTCCTTTCCCTGGGCTAAGCCTGGGCAGCCCTGGGAAGCCAGCCTTGGCCATGGTGGGGGCACCATGTAGGTGAGTGGGAGAGCGCCTGCCCATTGAGTGTGAGAGCGCCTCCCACACACAGGAGCCCTCAGGCTCCAGCAAGGGGTCCAGCTGAGTCAAGGGAATGGCCTCATCTGCCCTGGGCTGACTCTGTGAGGAAGTGGGTGACTGTCTGTGCCTGAGCCCAAGACCCAGATGGCGCTCCTTATCAATCTCTCTGCAGGAAGGCCCCCTAAGGAGGAGGATGCATGGTGGGGCGCAGCACCATGTGTGCAGAGAGAGGGAAGCTGTTCTCCCTGGGCCCTTCCGACACCCCCACCCCCTGGGGGAACTACTCACATCTAGGACTTGGCAGCCACTTATCCACTTCTCACTCCCCTACCTTGAACTAGGTCAAGACTTCCAAGATGTCAACGAGACCCCATTACCATTCCCTTCTCAGGGAGCTGCCAAACTGGCACTGCGCCTGCCTGGAGAAGCATGGCCTCGGTCCACACATCTCCCTTCTTACAGACGTCACAGGAGTGGGAGAAAGAGTCTTGCTAGATGATTTGCTTATAACATTTTCAAACCTCCTATTTGGAAGACTTTGGGCTCAGATGATCAGAGGACCGTGGCACTTTTCAATCTAGGAGAGGGGATAAGGTGTGAGCACAAGAGTCCTCATACGATGGGCTGTGTCGAGCCCGTGGGAGGGACCTGAGATGACAAACATCACAGGACTCCAGAGGGCCTGATGGAAGACTTATAGGTCTGGGTCTTGAAGAATGAATAGGAGCCCGAAGTTGAGGATGCATTTTGGGAAGAGGACAAAAGAGGAGGTGACAGCATGAAGGGCTCGTTCAGGGAAGGCAATGGTCCTGTATTGTTAGAAGGGAAGTGTAAGGAGTAGGGAGACCAGGAAACAGTATCGAGATGACAAGACAGGAAAGGGGGGCCGGGTGGTCACAGAGTGCTGGATGATGCTTTACAGAGCTGGGCCTGGCTGGGCAGCAGTGGGAAGAGCAGGAAGAGGCCAAGCTGGACAGAGAGGACCCTCACACCCAGAATCCCTGGAGGGAGACATTTTTAGCTTCAGAAGACACAGTGCTTTCCAAAAGAGATTCAGGGGTGGAGAGCAAAGCAAGTAGATGTGGCCAGCAAGCCAGAGGACAGAGGTCTGGTGGCACTGGGGGCAGGAAGGAGTCTTTACCCCAGAGAAGCAGAGGCCCCATTGCCATGCTGCAGGAGGCTCCCCTCAGTGCATGCTGAGATCCCAGATACACGTGGCGAAACCTCCTCATAAACCAAGGGTTTGTGTGCCACATAGGGGCACCTGCTGGCTCCTGTGGGCTTACAGATGTGGGGACAGAGAGAGGCAAGGGCCACATATGCCCTGCTCTGCTGCTGTCTGGAACAGAAAGTGTGAGCTGGTGACAGAGTAGGCTGAGAGATGGGGCAGTGAGCCATGACCTTCACTCACACCAAGAGGTTTCCTGAGGGTCCCCTCAGTGCAGGATGCCAGATTCACCCAACTCCTGCTGCCATGGAGTTAGATGGCCCTGCTCATCCTTTGCTTTAATTTTGAAAACAGAGCTTGGTAGGGTTTTTGGGGTTTTTTTGTTTGTTTGTTTGTTTCCTGCAAAACAAACTCCCCACCCATATCCATTTCTCTGTTAGGTTGTGAAGAGGTGGGTGGGGGACTTCAGGGGCCTGGAGTGGTGACAGACAGCTCTGCAGTAGGAGCTGAGGCACCTCTGTCACACACAGGCAAGAGGAGAGGGCTGAGGAACAGTGGCTACCGTGCCATGCCTCATGCTACAGAATCAGTGGAGAGAGGAGTCATGACGAGGGGATCCAGGCTCTCAGGAAAAGGCTGTGAGCGGAGGTGGGTCCCTCCGCCTAAGTTGGCAGGAGGACCCCACTCCCACAGAGAACTGCCTGGCCCTAGGATGCTCAACCCTGACTCCTCACAGTGGACCATCTGTTAGGGGCAGGTGTAGCCTTCACATTTCTGTCCCCCATGAGAGGAGACTGGTGCCTCCCACATCTTCACTGTAGGTAGCAAAGGTGAACGCTGCATTCTCATGCAGCTGCATAGTGTCGCTTCCCAGGGATGGGGACCAAAGCCTGGCTCCTGAGGGGGCAGAGTGAGCTGTGTTGCAGTGTCAGGGCTTCCTTTTCTAGCAAGAGCCCACCCGTCCTGTGTGGGACTACACAGGAACACACAGCGAGCTGTCAAGGGCTGGAGAAGGTAGATGTTGCCTTTCTGCCTGGTGATCATGCATAGCTTCATTCATCCACAAGGCCAGGCTCCTATTTCGCATCCTCAGACTCCTCTAAGTTGGGAGAACTCTGCAGCATGGGGAAGCAGCTCCCCTGCTCCAACTGGCCCTTCTTCCACACCAGTCCCATCCCACTCTGCATGGACCCTCCAGTTTAGACACCAATGGCCCTGCAAACAGCTGCCCCTGGTCACCTGTCCACGCGGCTCCCATCAGCAGCACCTTGCAGGGAAGAGACTCAAGGTATTTGGGCTGGGAAAGCCAGGGTGTTAGGGCCCCTAGAGAAGTGGGGTGAAGACGGCAGGTGAGCCCCCTGGAGCCCCACAGGAAGGTGCGGTGGGAGGAATGCCAGAACAGGGGTCTCTGCTGCTCCGCTCCGGGGGCAGGGTCCCTATCACCCAGCGCCCTGCAGAGATTAGGAGCAAGACAGCCCCTGAGGGTCCCGTGTCCGGATCAACTGTAGCAGTAGATTCCAGTCTTATCAGCATTGGAAAAGTGCTGGTAAATAAGCACAACAGTATCACGCATTTGGTTTGTGTTTTTGCTCCCCCGATTTGCAACATGTCATAGTGAAATTTATTCTGGGGGCAGCCACTTCCTTTAGTTGTAGTATCTTCCATTTTGCAAGATCCTATCTCCCATGCAGAAATGGCAGAGGGGAGGCGGTGGGCAGGGTGACCTGCTGCTGTTGCGGCCCTTAGTCAGAAGGGGAAGCATGTGCTTCATGGCGGGCTCCCCCGGATGACTCGTTTTCTTTCTTTTTTTCTTGAATTAGATCTTTTCCCCCCTTATGTTTTCCCCTCATCTTCTTCGCCAACCACAAGGTCTCTTGTCCCTGTCTTGTCAGGCCCTTCTTTGCACTGCACGGAGGAGGGGAGGTTTGGTCGGGCAGAAGGTAACTCGAGGCACGCAGCTGGGTAAGTCCCCTGCTGCAGGCACCAGAACACACAGGGCAGTGAGATGCTGAGTGTGGCAGTAAGAAAATGACCCCAGGGAGACCTCATGCTTCACTGGCACTCATTTTGCAGCATGTCTTAGTCTCTTTATTTTTGAATTTTTGTTTTTATTGCTACATGTTTGCGGTACATAATAATTACATTCATTGCGGGGAGTTGGTCCAGGTACACAACACAGTTTAATTCTTCCTTATGTCCTCTTCCTTTCCTCCCCTCCTTCCATCTCTCAGTCCCCTTCCCATTTGCAAAAGGTCTACCTCCCTGTTTCCTATTACCTGTCTTTTATTTTGGTCTTTAATGTATTTATACTTTGGGTTTCTTATATAAGAGAAACCCTGAGGTATTTAAGCTTGCATGTCTGATATATTTCATTTTATATTATGTTCCTAAGATGCACCCATTTTCCTACAAATGACTCAGGTTTATCCTTCTTTATGGCAGAGTAGTGCTCCACTGTGTAAATACCACATTTTCTTTATCCACTCCTCTGTTTGTGGACATGTAGGCTGCTTCAGGGTTTAGCTGTTGTGAGTTGTGGGGCTATAAACACGGGTATGTGTGGCTCACTGGAATACGTTGTCTTATTCTCATTGGACAGCCAGCCCCTTGCACCAGCCACAGAGGTGGAAGGACGCTGATATCACAGATGCTTTCATTTTGAGATTTTTTTCCCTGTGTAAAAGTTGGGGAAAAGGAGCGTGGGCACAAAACATCAGCTTGTGCATACCAGAGAGTGATGATGCTTCTCTGTCCCAGGTGTGGGTGAAGACGGAGCCCGGAGAAGTGACTGCATAGATGTGTTGGAGGGGGCAGCCAGCAGTGCGCATGCGCTCCCTTTCCTTTTTGGGATTCAGTAGGATCCAGAGTTGGGTGTGGTGAAAGACGAGCCCACTGCCCGCCTAAGTGCGCCTGTCACCCTGACTCTAAGCCTGCGGTAAAAGCACTGTGTTCTGCTGCAGCTGGCCTCTGCCTGCAGGGCTGGCTGGTGTCACCTGTGTAGCAGGGGTCCTTGGTGCTCATCCTGTGAAAGTCAGCCAGCCCCTGAAGGGACAACTCAAGTCGTCTTCAGTGTGGCCCTGGGCTCCCACAAATGCATTTCAGCCTGGTTGCACAGGTGACGTCTCGGCTTTGCTCACCTTGGACATGATGGAGATGAAACAGTCAGGCCAAGAGGCAGGCCTGTCTTGCCCTCAGGGGGCGAGGCCAGCATGTACGTCTAAAAATCAAAGACCAATCCAAAAAGAGAAGCTGAACATTCAGCGTGTCACATTGAGACATCAGTCGGGGATGAACTCAGTGTGACAGGGAAGAGCTGGAGAAAGCATCCTAGTATCTACCCAGTGGCATGGTAATGTCACCCTCATTTACACTCAGCCTCTCCCTCAGTCCCCACATGAACTCCAGGGTGCAAGCACCATCTCCTCGTGTGCCTGAAGTTGAAACTGAGGCTCAGCAGGGGCCTGTGACTTGTCCCAGGACACGGGGCTGGTGGTGGCAGGGTGCAGACACTGAGCTGCTGACCTGCTGGCCCCTGAGAAGGGTCAGATTCAGGGAAAGGGAGAGAGAAGGGGAGGGGATCATGTGGCCAGGCACAGGGCTTGGAATAATGCCAGTGAAAAGCTGTCAGAGAGGCCAGTTTGCACCAGAGAGAGGTACTAAGGCAGCAGAGGGAGGGATGTGGCGTAAGCACGGGAGCTTGGGGACTGCTGGGTCTGCTATGGGGGAGAAGGGGACAAGTTGACCAGAAGGGAGGGTGGACCTCGAGACTGGATCAAGTGAGGCGGGGCTGCAGGAGTCAAAGTGACAACTTTGTGGGAGGGATACAGTGAGCCAGCCCCTTGGGATGTCAGCAAAGAACCAGAGATATGGCTTGGAAAGCCCAGTGACTGGTGGGTGACAGTCCCACAGAGAAGGGATAGTGCTGGCAAGGGTTGGCTCTGCCTGGTAGCCCACTGGTTTGGACTGGACTGTTCAAGGCAACTTGAACAGGGTGCAATGTCTTGAGAACAACTGAAAATGTCACAGTGGAGTCCAGTGCATGGGCAGTTAGGGGCATAAATGTGCCGGCACCACAGAGAAGAGACTGAGGTCAAAAATCAAACAGCTCCCAGGAACTGAGCAGTAAGTGCTTCGACTCCCACAACCTGCAAGAGTGCGTCAAAGCATAAAGCTTTACCAAAAAAACAAAAAACAACAACAAAAAAAACCCTACCTTTAAAAAGGTGACGTAAAGAAAGCCTAGCACCAGAATTTGTGGATTATTCTCTATTCATCCTCAGATGATAGGCAGAGGTCAATATGTCATCACACCAAATCAGGTGGCAGCGAAAGTCCAAACCAGAGCTGATGACAGAGTTTGTGAGAGGGAGCGCTTGCCTCCGGGGTCCGTCGTGGGTATGTTTGGAATGGGCGAGGGCACATGCATTGTATGAACTCTACATGGCTTGGGTTCTTATCGTACAGGCTTCTGTTGAGCCCTTTTTAAAACATTAAATGGAAAAAAAATAAAAATAAAAATAAATAAAGTAAAAATACAAAAAAAACTAAATGGAATATTCTATGTGCTATGATTTGAATGTGTCCCCTCCAAAATTTAGATGTTCATGTGATGCTATTAAGAGGTGGGACCTCGAAGAGGTGATTAGGCCATGGAGGCCCCTTTCTCATGGATGGGATTATCACCCTGATAAAAGGGGCTTCACATAGTCTTAGCTCGCAGGCCCTTCTGCCTCCTGCCCCTGGAGAACTCAGCAAGAAGGCCCTCGCCAGACCACGTGTTGGTGCATTGGTCTCGGGCTTCTGGTCTCCAGACCTGTGAGAAATAAATGTCTGTCCTTTTAAAATGGCCCAGCCTGCAGTATTCTGTTATAGCAGCATAAATGGACTAAGCTGTAATTAACTGTAATTAACATCGGCTCTAGCCAGCCGAAGACTGGGTGCGCGTCTATATTGGAGACAACATGTCAAGCTGCCACATCTAGCCTTCTATTGGTCCTAAGCACACTGTGATTGGATAAGAGCAAATGCTGAGATGTAGAAGAAAGAAATGGCCTGATATAATTGATTACACATAATTGTCATAATCAAAACAGTCTGAAGAATTGTCTTTTATAGGTAACACTAAAAACTATAAAGAATTACCCACAAAATGTTCTCTTGATGAAAATTCAGTATTGGTAATGTAATCCTCTTTAAAAATGTCTGCAATTGTTGACATGACATCCAGATGTTTAGGGGGTCAAAACAGAGGAATTGGACTGTCCCTCAGGCATGAGGGGTTGTGGAGCTCAGGGTCTGTGGAGGTGACCGGGGTGCTTAGTGGCTTTGTGTAGCAGGATGGGACAGCCCGTGGTGTTCAACTGCAGGGCTCAGCCTTGTTTTACTCAAAGGCAAGAGCTGGGACTGTCACCAGCAGAAGGGCCGTGAAGGGTCCTGACAGGTAAAGGGGAGCACAGCGCTGAGTCTAGCAATAAGGTTAACATAGTGAGAGCTGTAATCCCCATCAAGAAGTGGATTTAAATCAGGGTAGTGGGGAAACATGGGCGCATATTAAAGAGTGAAGTAATTTAGTCAAAACAGCATTCGGGGAAGGCAGTCTGTTTCGGTGCTTATTTAGGCCAAAGTAAAAATTGTGCAGAGATAGAGAAGGGGAGGGAATTTATGGAAATTGTCTAGATTAATAGTTCTAGTGCTTTCCTGGCCAATTTCAGTGGATCGTTGAAGTACTTTTTGGTAAAGCTTCTTGGGTTTCCCTCCACCATTCTGCTGGAGGAGGTTGATGTGGGGAAGATGATATATTTTGGGGAGTTCATGGGGCTTACTTGAGTCAGCACCTGGGGGCCTCTCTGACGTGGACACCAAGAGAAGAGTTAAAGCCATGGAAATCACGACGATGATGAGAATGTTAGCACTGCCGAATGTACAAAGTCAGGCAGGATGCCCTCTGTGGAGTCACAGAAACGGGGATAGCGAGTGGGCTCAGGGGGACAGGATGGCCCATGTGAGGGTTGAACCCAGGACCTCTGACTTGCCAATGGCCTTGTGCTCTGAAATCTTCCCAGATGACTGGGTTGAGAAGTCAGTCTGTGGGCCCTGTACCACGCAGGGGGCAGGTGGGTCACTCTTCTCTGTCACCTAGAAAGGAGGGCTAGTGTGCCCTTACATCCGTCACAGCCACAAGGCTCTCCTGCCCGGCGGGTGGGCTCAGGGACTGAAGGGAGCTGCTCAGCACTTCTGTTTCTTCCCTTGCAGTTTCTTTGGAGCAGTTCTCCCTGGAAGTGAGGAGCCATCCAGACCGGGAGGGCCCGGCTTTGTTAATGAAGGTAGGTTATCAGATAAAGTACTTATTTCCTTAAAGCCTCCCCGCATTTTTATTGAGGAGAGTTCCCTTTTTACAAGCGGGAGTGAATTTATCATGTCTGAATCTCGCACTCCGTGGGGATATGCTTGTCATCCGCAGGTGGGGAGGGTTGCTGGTTAATGAGCACAGCCGCTGTCCATGGAGTGCAGAAGTGACAGGAAAGTGGGTGTCAACTACTAGCAGGGAATCTACTTAATTCTCCAGAGGGCTCAGTTGGTTCTATTTAAACTTATCTGACAGTCTTGATTCTTTTAGCAGATTTATGAGGCTCGGCCAAATTCCATGTCTCCCACTATACTTTTTAATTAAGACAAAGGAGTCCGTACATGCAGAGTCTGCCACGTCCTCACTTTTGTCACCATAGGGAACACTATACAAATGAGACTGCTCATATTTACCACTGGGATGGGCACCTTATGTCATAGGTTCCTTGCCCAAGAGTGGAAGACAAACTTCCTTTCTTCTCAGTAGCAATTATTTTATTTCCTTCCAAATGACACAGGCCGAAGCATGGAATATCCCACATTGAGGCTGTGTATTTAGGGGAGCTGAGTGTGTGGCAAAACCTAGGAATCAGCCTGCACAAACTTGATTAAAACTTTGTCTTTGGAGGCAGAAAGCAGCTAGCAGCAGATCGCAGAGGTTCACACACACACACACACACACACTCACACACACACAGAAACACACTTTTCCACTGATGACTAAGACTCCTGTTTTCACCTAGAAACCGTACAGACTGACCTTGAGACACATGCGTTTCCATGATGTCACTTCCACCCAGTACCATCAGGAAACTGAGCAGACCAGGAATTGCATTTCTTTACCTAAACACCAGTTTCTTTACCAGGTGTCCCCTGACTTGAGAAATGGGTGGAAAAAAAACAAGATTTTGCTGTAAGAGATTTTCAACTCATTTGCCTGAGGTGTGTGATATTTTTGGTCTACTACTTTTTTAAAACTTTCAGTGATGTTAGTTTTATAATAAAGAAGGGGTGCTGACTCCCAGTATGGGGCTCCTCAGGGAGTCCTGATTCATCAGTGCTGGGTGTGTAGTACTCCAATTTGGCGAGACAGAGATCTGGCCACATGAGCGTTCTTGCTGTCCCTGGGTTTCCCACGGTGAGCTCTGTTCCCAGCCCTGGGCTTCATTTCCAAAGGTGATTTCCCCCCGTATAGGCCAACCTTCTTTGACCTTGAAGCAGCCTTGAAGAATCCCCTGACCCTCACTTCTTTACGTCCTCTCGCTATTTAAGGAGATGAGGATGCAGGGACTTTGGCCCTGTGTTTTCGCTCTGTCCAGTACTTCCTTTTACCACCTGCTCCTTCATGCTCCTCCATTGCCTTCTCCCTCTCCCCATCACGACCCTTTTCGGGAGGTGAAACTCCTGTGTGCCACCTGGCCCTATGGTAAGCCCCACCGGGAGGTTACATGGGCATCTCGGAGGCAACCTGGGGCACCTGCACCCGGCTCAGGAGCCTGCACCTCCATGTCTGTAGCTGTCCCTGTGCTCACCTGGCTTGGGACACTGTAGCCCTTCTCTGGGTTTCTTCTCGTTGAGTGTGAGTGGGTAGAAACACGCCACACCCAAAGCTCCTGACTCTTCTCAGTCTCCCCTCGCTGCCTCTCCTGCTGTACCTGCCTGGCTTCGCCAGCACACATGGTTAGAAACTATCATTTTGGGCTTAGGACAAGAAAGCTCAGATGGCCTGTGTTGTCCCAGAATGTGCACGACATTCGCTATTTTGCTCTTCCCCATCAGTTTCTGCAGCCGGGGTGGCCACAGTAACCGAGGATGATGTCTGTGGGTGTTTTCACAATATTTGCAGATATTTGAACAGGCACCATCAAAGAAGTTTCACTGAACACAAACGTGTACTCCGTTCATATGTACTGAAACTATTTCATGATTTTTTTCAGGAGATTGAGGTTTTTTTAATGTCACCTATGGGAGGCCACTGTGTGGGTGTGACACTGGCATGCAGGTTCTTTGTAGATGTGTGTGTGAGAGAACTCGGGGTGACAGTAGATCATTTTGATGACAGTCACCTTGCTGTCTGTCATACACTTGCTCCAGTGCACCTTGCGGGTTATCTGCAGTGAATTTAAACATTTAACCCAACCATGTGAAAATTTGTTGGAGGCAAAAACAGATTATATTAACAATTATATTTTGTGTGCATAGTGTTACATCCCTACATTGTCAAAGGTCGTCGAGACCTGGGAACACTTCTCTTCCTCTGATTGGGGAGTGTCCTGTATACAGGAGCCACCAAGAAGGGGGAAGAGATGAGCACAGAACTGAGCAGATGGCTAAGCGGAGGACAGATGCCCCTGGAAAGGCAGGAATTGGGAGACTATAGAAATGGCAGAGGCCAGAGCCCTCCTCCAATGACCAGGGCGGGCAGGAAGAGGAAGAGGTGGTTCACCACCATCGAACAACCAGGGTCTCCAGGCCCTCAGGCTGGCTTCTCCCTGGGAAACCACAAGGGTAAGAGAATTCAGATAAATCCCCGGCCCGGCCCTTCCCCACCACGAAGGCACACGGGTGGTCAGACTGCGACAACCTCGACACAAGCGTGGCTCAAGGAGCCACTCCTGGGTTTGTTAGTATGCAACAAGGGGGTATGCAAGACAGAAGAGGCTGCTTCTCATCTGCCAAGCAGAGGTCAAGGCTGGTACTGACTTAAAGTTTTCCCCACCCTTGCAGGTGACTAGGAAAGAGGTACCCAAGGGCAAGACCGTTGCTGTTTATGAGAGGCTGCCTTTCAGTAAGATTTCACTACTATAAGAACTTTAGAAATGCTTAGATTCCACAAGGTACTTATTTGGCCCCATTTGCTTTTTTATTTTATTTTTTGTCTCCATGCTTAGCTGTTTCTTTTCTTTTTTTTGCAGTGCTGGGGATTGAACCTAGGGCCTTTGCATTGAGCTATATCACCAGTCCTTTTATTCTAAACCTGAGTCTCACTAAGTTGCTAAGTTGCCCAGGCTGGGCTCAAACTTGCTATCCTTCTGCCTCAGCCTCCCAGAGTGCTGGGATGACAGGCCTCTGCCACCAGGTCTGGGTGTCTAGCTGTTTCTTTACTCCTTCATAGCCCTACTTGCCAGTTCATCTGCTTGGTCCTTTGCGGTCACTGGAGAGCCGGCTCATGCTGGGCTCCACCAATCACTCCCCCGTGGCTTCTGGGTCTCACACAAGCTCCAGCCTCACATCCCAGCAAGCTCAGTGAGTCTACACCTCAGCATTTCTGTCCTCCCTCCAGTGCCCCTGTCACAGGCCTCCCCACCCTGGCCTCAGAACTGTGGGGTAGACAGCCCATGTGCCTTCTCCTCCTTCGCAGCATCTTGAGAGTCATCCCTGTCCTTCCGTCCTGGAGAAGAGCCCCGGGGCTTGCTCTGGTGGATGCTACCAGGATCCAGCCTGTGACCTTGGGCAGGTCATTTTTATCTCATAGCCTAGTGCTCTCTTCTGATAAAAGAGGTCAGTGCATAACCCCAAAGACCCTTCCGGCATCCACGCCCTGAAACATAGGGCAGGACGTTGCGGGCAACCTGCCATCCTAAGTGTGCTTCAGAGTAGAGCAACCTGCCCTCTCCCCGTCCCCCTCCAGCTTCTGCCTGCTGAATTCAGGAGCCCCATGTCCTTTCCGGATTCCTCTCCTGTCCTAACTCCCTCCCTCTTTTGGGAAAGGTGAGCACAGAATTCATCATGCAAACCTGGACTTGTTTGCAAGTAAAAGGGACCGACATTAAACATCAGCTAGGATGACAGGCACGAGTCACAGCAGTCCCAGACAAACCAGGGCACTTTGCCTCTTCTTCCATCAAGTCCAGAATCCTTCCCTTTGTCAAATGGCTCTAACTCACCTATCAGGCTTCTCTCTCGGGGTTGATCCAGGCTCTTCAGCCCCTACTCCCACTGGGACTGTTACCTCTGAAAAATTCACCTTCTTTTTAGGATGGCAGTTGGTGGGAAGATTGATTTCTTGGTGCCTATCTGTACTTGGACCATCAGTTTCTATACTGAATAGAAGTGATGGCACCTCCTCATTTTGTTCTTGCACATCTGGGAATTTTTTACACATCTGGCAGCAACTCCTTCCAATTTGGGTAGGAGACAGCAGCCCCAGCCAGGGTCCTCAGTGGTACTAAAATTGCCTGAGGCCATCACTTTCTGCAGGGCCTCCTTGGCTCCCCCGGGTAAGCTGGAAAAGCAAGTAGGGTGCTGGGGACAGTGGCCCTTCCTGGTAAGCACTGCTCTCCTAGGGCAGGAGATAGGTGCCAGGGTCCATGGGGCTTTGGCTGATGTGTTATCCCTGGAGCAACACAGCAGAACAGGATCGGCTCAGAGCAAGGCTTCCCCACCCCAGCGACCCTGAGTGAGGGCTCAGAATGATCCCTATGTCTCAGCCCCAAAGTTGGCTCTGCTCAGCCATGCTGCCAAGGCCTCTGGCCAGAGGCACCTGTAAGAGTGAAGGGAGGTCTTCCTGTCTGTGGATCTGCTACACCACACTGGCTATAGGAAACAGTAACAGAAACCAAGCTGCCTGTGAAGAGAGGTAAATAAGCACACAGGCAGCCGGGGGGTTTATCACACTGTCTAACATCTCTGCTGCCCAAACTGCGGGCCTTGGGCAGGGGCAGGGCCGCCAAGCGCCAGTGACACTGCTAAGAGGGATCTGCCTCGTGGCGGGGCATTTTCCCCATCTGCTGGCTCCGCAGTGGTATACACAGGGCCTGCTGGAGTTGGTGGACACAGTTGGCAGATGCTGCAGTCTAAGTGGAGAAACCTCAGGGGTGGAGCAGGGTAAGCAGGGCCAAAGGCTTCCTTAGCATTTCTCACCACCCGCAAGCATGAGCACTGAGCCCAGATGCCTGGAGGAACCTGGGCAGATGTGGCAGGAGGATCCCAGGCCTCCATCCCACACATCCTCTCGTCACCATAGTCTGGTCAGATGCAACCGTTTTTCCCTCTAACCATGTTCTAAGAATCACACTTAGATTCCAAGGGTCGTTCCTAAAACCCCCCATCTCCAAGTGACCACCACTACCTAACCCTCAAGTCCTCCAAATTTACCAAACGCAACTTCTTCCCAGAAAGAGGCATTTCCTCCTAGCCTGACGGAATCCTGTCAGGAATGAGGGCTTTCACATGCGAACAATGACTTTACCTTAGCATGGGGAAGGCGGCGCGGAGCAGAAAGGGAATTTTCCACATGACCGCTCCACTGCCTCACCCCCCACAGAAGGTTCAGAAGCACCCAGCGAGCTGGTTGTCTAGTGTTTCTTAAATTGTCATTGTCACAAAGATTCTTTCTGCTTCACTTCCCCCAAAGTTCTCCCCTGCCCCCTCCCCCATGTTGCTTGGCCAAGGAACAGTAATTGAGCCATTCAGGATCCAGGATGGACCAGGGTCCCCAACATCCACACAGGTGCCCTTTGTCCGCCTTTGTGCTCAGAAAAGGCCTCAGCGCCTTCGGTTCCCAGAGGGTGCTCACCAAGGCAACCAAATATCTGAGCAGGGCTTGCAGGGGACTGTCCCAATCATACAGGCAGCTGGCAGCAGCAATTTGAGCATGTCAAGTGGGCGAGGTGGGTTTTTCCCTCTTTCCTGCATTCTAACTGCTCTTTCTTCCTTTTCTCAACTCGTGTAGGCGGTAGCTAGTTTGAGCACCAGACCTAGCAGCCAATGGTTAATTGCGAACACCTCCCTTCACACTCAAGGCAAACTATCATGTCCTTCTCTCTGAAGGTGCCCTTTGCATGCTTGAGGACCCCATCTTGGCCTTGTGCCTGGAGTGTCCTTGAGCCCCGCAGAGCAAGGGCTTCCCTGTACC
The DNA here is from genome assembly GCA_028451465.1 of Erethizon dorsatum. Taxonomy (NCBI): domain Eukaryota; kingdom Metazoa; phylum Chordata; class Mammalia; order Rodentia; family Erethizontidae; genus Erethizon; species Erethizon dorsatum. The sequence goes on from CM051824.1 coordinate 10,281,337, forward strand.
TCTCCAGTTGAGGTCCTCAGGGGCTGTCTCTGGCCACACATCCTGTATGTACCCCACACACGCCCACAGCCACCAGTCAGTCATCTGGGGCCCGTCATGGGATCAGGCCTCCCACACAGAGAAAATGGGGTTCTCACTTGGGACCTTGACTGCATTTCCAAAGGCCATCCAGGGTGCATCGTTGCAGTCTGTGTTCTCAATGCTGTTAGCACAGATCATCTAAGGCGGTAGGGGCTGTGGTGTTAAAATCCGGCCCTGGCCCACTGTCTTGCTCCTGTCGCCTTTTCTGTTTCTTGTAAGCGAGAGGCATGCAGAAAGCAGTGAGCGTGTGGCTGGCAGCATTAGGCATTGTTCGGCAAAGCTTGGCTGAGCAAAAGTTAACTGAGCACCTTGACGTGGTCTAGTACCTGGCTCTCCTGAAAATTATCTCAAAGTTTTCATATTTAATAAAGGAAAAGCACTACCTGTGACAAGGACATCAAGTTTCAAAGCTAGAATCCCAGCAACAAATAGCTTTCCCTCATTCCTGTACCTCCGTGACGCTGAGGCCCTCAGTCCTGGAAGTCGCCCCACAAGTAAAAAGCCCATGTCAAGGTTCTGCAGGACTCAGCTCAAACCACGTCCCCGAAATCTCGGTGACAGTCGTCCCTCCCAGTGAAACACTAATTTTGGAAAATGATCTTTGGTGCATGCAACTGACTTTTAACTCAAACATAATAAATTAACAAAAGAGTTATTTCGTAGATGTCCATGCATACCAGCTACAATCTCACTTTTGAAATGTTTATGAGGGCCTACTCTATGTCTGGCACTACACTAGGCACTGGTGATTCAAATATTGAAAAATCATGGCCCCTTCACGAATAGGTGTGACAGACCCATCACTGTGTCCCAGTACTCAAGCACCTTGGAGTGGGCCCAGTGCCGAGAGGGAGGGAGTTTGATGATAGGGGAGCATTAAACTGAGCACCCAACTCAATGTGGATTTAGGGAGGACTCCGTAGAGGAAGTAGCATTTGAGCTAAGTATCCATATCTCTCCAGGAAATAAATTTAACCAACTCTGGGTTCCATAGCGCTTACTAGTGGTGTTGAGCTGAGTTCTAAGTTTCCACTTATAGTGTTTCAAGTGCACTGATGCGTGCTTGAGAGCTGACTGCCAAAACACGGGTCCCAGATGCCTCCTTTCCAGGGGAGGGGTATCTAGGAGCTTCCATTCCTGCTGTTCATGGTTCCCCGTAGATACTGTTATCTCGAAGTTACAGCGTTTGGTTTTCCTTCCTTGGTGTGGAGGCAACATGTACGTGTTCCAACTCTCTGAGATGAATGTACTCACTATGCATTGCAAACATGTATTAATTTTTTAAAAATCAGATATCTCTGAGAAGGAAGCCATCATCGACTATAGTTGCTCTAGAATTGTAAGACTGGTTTCCAGGCCAGAGATCAGGGAGAGAGAGGGAGAGAGGTGGTGGAGGATTAGAGGAGAAAGTCAGAGAGGTTTCCAGCCTTGAGACAAAGGATCTGCTCTGCTGTGGAGGAGTCTGTGCTCTATCTAGCTCCAGCCCAAAGCTCTCCTATCAGGAGAAATGAGCCAATGCTGTCCCAGTATAAACGCCATCAGGAGCAAGCTCTAAGGGGCCTGATCATGGGTGGAAGCAGTGTGTGAGGCCATGACACCTACCTGCCCCTTGACACTCATTGTCAAGCATCTAAACTAACATTAAATTGGAGAACCAACTAGGAATCAGACATCCTTGTGTTCGGAAACGCAGCCAGCTACCCTGAGGATGGAGGTCACAGTCCTCTGGGGATTCCTGCCCACGGGCGTCTGGCACAGGGCTGTGCCTCCCTGAACGCTCTGTCCCCCATTTCCTCTGTGCACACCTCTACGGGGCAGGTTTCACTTCATTTGAGAAAAAATTAGAAGGATTTGGTAAAGAGCAAAATTTAGCCCCAGGACACTAAAGTTAGTGGGAGGAGAGAACAAAGCCTGGGCAAAACTTGCTATTTCTCCACTTAAATAGAGATCAAGATTCTGAAGCACCCAGGAGATGTCTCTTTTGAACTCACCCAGAGTATGGAAAAATTCCATCAGGGGTTTCTGTGTTTTGGGTATAAAGGGGTACACATTTCCCAGCCAACAGGGAAGGGGACCTTGGAACTATGTTTCTGTGAGAAGTTGTGTTTATGAAGGCAGCAAACCCCAGCATCCACACGGAGGTGGCTCCCCTGACCACAGCCATCCACGTCAGCACCCTGATTCAAAACTGGAAATGTTACGAGACTCACAGTTTCTGCTCTCTGCACCTGCCTAACTCTTCCTCTTGCCCTTACTAAATTCTAACTGCTGGATTTTTGGTTAATTTTACAATATTCAAATTTCTATTGGAAAAACAAAACCACTCTGGATGTCAACTATAAGATAGGGGAAGAAAAAGAAAAAGATTGGTTAGGTCTTGTCAATCTCCTTCTCCCAGAACCCAGAAAATGACTGGCATACAGGAAGTTAGAAGGGGAAAGAGAAAGAAAAGAAAGACAAGATTAGTTTTGCATTAAATGGCAGCAACACCATCAATGTGAAGACACCAGTCAACCAATCACTACTTCTTTTCAGGGTCTCCTGATGGAGTGTTTTCACTTTTAGGAGAACCTTCCCACCTCTGTCTCATCTGCACTGTAAAAGGACAAAATGGGAATGAGGCAACTTGATGAGCTCCTTGCCAGGTAGGAAAGGCAGCTGAAAATAAGCCCTAACTGGAAAATGAGCCCTAGCTGGTCATCTCCATGGTGATGGCCAGTGTCATGCAGAAGATTATAACTCCCATTCTTTTGTTCAGTGACAACTCTGCAGTGACACATAAGGCAAGGATAAGCTGACTAGGGCTGGCATTTTTGATCTCTAGTTTTCAAGGCTGATTATTTTCTAGTTAGGTCTTACTTTGGGGAAAATACATAGAAACAGCCCATTTGTAATCATGTGATTAATATGTTAAATTCTAAAAATGCTTTCCCAGAAAAGATAAAATTGACTCTCAGGATCGCATCCAATTATATAAAATAAACCTGTTATTAAAAGTGAAGATAGTCAGATTGGGTGAAGAATGAAATTCAATTATATAATGTATACAAAAAATGAAGGCTTTTGTTCCCAGACAGATGAAGTAGATATGTTCATTTCTATTGTTTCTGGTAAATGCACCTGAAAACCCTGGACATTATATGTAAAACAAATGTAAGAAAAAACAATTACTATACTCCAGGGAAGCACCACAGAAAAATGTGGCCCCACCTTCACCTATGCTAGGGAAAGCAGGTGAGAAATGTAGACTTCCATGTTCATGAGATCATAATGAGGCAGCGCAACACCACCAATGGGGTTTTGTCAGAGGTGTAGGAGGGAGCTGGGATTTTCATCTTCAGTTTGCAGTAACACATCCTCCTCTACCCTCTTGCCTCCCTACAGTGTGTTTGGAGGCCATGTGCAGAGTCTGAATCTCTCATTCCACCCAGCAATAACAAATACAACTCCCACCCCATCTTACCGACTGTGGTGGTGCCAGAGATGGCAAAACACATAGTCAGGACTATTGTCATCACCCTCTGGCAGTGTCAGTAGAGGCCGTGTGCTTCTTTCCACATAGTTGTCACCAGACGTTGCAGTGGAAATCTCCTTGTCCCAGTGCAGCAGTATCACAAGAAGTTAGCTACAACAAGATTTAAATAAGACCCAGAATCTCATCCTAGAAAATCCAAAACGTGTAAGCTGCAGCCAAAAATCACTCGTAATACTGAGAACCAGGAAAATCTCAAATTGAATGGAAAGTTGATCAACAGATACCAACACTGAGATAACAAAGTTATCTGAAAAAGATTTTAGAGCAGGCATTATAAAAATGTGTTAGTGAGTAATTATGATCATACGTCAAACAAATAATAGTAAAGTATCACCAAAGAAATAGTCTCAGCAAACAAGTAGAAAATATATACAACCAAATGGAAATGTTAGAGCTGAAAAATAACATAAGTGAAATAAAAAATCTCAATAGATGAGCTCAACAGCAGAATGGAGGGAGAGAAGAATAAATGAGCTGGAAAATACAAAAGAAATTACCTAATCTGAATAATAGAGAAAGTAGGTCAGAAAAGAAAGAACAGAACCTCAGGGGCTTATGGGACTACAACAGAAGATCTAAATTTGTATCACTAGGCTTCCAAAGGAGAGGAGCAAAAAGGTAGGACTAAAATAGTATTCAAAGAAATAATGGTTTAAAAATTGTTTGGCAAAATACATACACTAGAGAATCAAGAAGTAAGTGACAAATTGGATAAATCCAAAGATATCAACACTAACACACATCCCAATTAACATTCTGAAAACTAAAGATTCAGTCCTGAAAGCAGTAAGAGAAACACCTTACCCATATCAATTCAAATGATGGCAGATGTCTCATCAGAGGCTATAGATGTCAGAAGGAAGTGATACAACATTTTTAAAGCATTAAGAAAGAAAAGGAATTGTCAGCCAGAATACCATATCTAGTGAAAATATCCTTTAGGAATTAAGAGGAAATCAAGATGTTCTTAGATAAAGTAAAACTAAAATAATTCATCATCAGACTGTGTACACTAAAGGAGTGGATAAAAGTTCTTCACACAGAAGGGACATGATGAAAGAAAGAATCTTTGCCTCATGAGGAAGAAAGAAAAATAAAATAAACACAGTCAATTCAACTGGCTTTTCTTCTCCTTTTGAGTTTTATAAGTTATGCTTGACAATTGAAGATTATAACCTTATCTAGTGTAATTCTAAGAAAATGTAGAGAAAATATTTGACAGCATATTGTAAATAAGAGAAGCTAAAAGGATGTAAGAGTGTAAAGAGCTTTTATACTTTGCTCAAACTGTTGATACAAGTAGACTGTGATAAGTTATGCATATAAAATGTAATAGCCTCAGCCACTAGTAAAATTATTCAGAGAAAAGCACCACCAAGTACCTTCTATAACTTAAAATAGAATTCTAAAAAATACTTTAGTCATGCACAGTTAAGTCAAGAAAAAAAAAAGCAAAAATAAAAAAATGAACTAGCAACCATAAACCCTCATATTTCTTTTTTCTTTTTTATTAAGTTTATTGGCGCAATTTAGATATACATAATGATCATATTCATAATAGGGAATTTGTAACTGTATATGATATATTGATTCCTCTTTTTTCCCAATCCTCTCCCCTCCCTTCAACCCCTCTTCCCCTCCTTATTTATAAAGCTTTGTTTCCATTTTATCCTTCTTTTGTTGTTTTTTCTTTTCTCTTCCTTCCTTTCCCCCTCCCCCTTCCCTAGTTCCCCTTTCTTTTGAACCATTTCTTCCCATTTCACAATACCTATTATACACTTTGGTCCTTATTTACACTTACAGTTTCTCACATCAGAGAAACAATGTGATATTTGCACATGTGTGACTGATTATTTCACTTAAGAATATGGACTCAAAGTGCATCTATTTACCTAGAAATATTTCATGTTTATCATTCTTTATGGCTGAGTAGTACTTCATTGTATAAAAAAAAAATACCTTTTTTATCCATTCCTCAGTTGATGGCTATATGGGTTGTTTCCAAGATTTAACTATTACAAACTGTGCTGCTATAAACATTAGTGTGCACATATCACTGTGGTATGATGTTTTTAATTCTTCCAGGAAGATACCCAGAAGGGGAATAGCTGGGTCAAATGGGACCGCTAATCCTGGTTTTTTGAGGAATCTCTACACTGATTTCCACAGTGGTTGCACCAGTCTACACTCCCACCAAGAGTGGACAGGGGTTCCTTTTTCCCCACAGCTCCTCCAGCATTTATTATTGGTTGATTTCTTGATGATAGCCATTGTTTCTGGAGTGAGATGGAATCTCAGCATTGTTTTAATTTGCATCTGAAATGACAAGTGATATTGAACATTTTTTCATATATTTATTTGCCATTTGTATTTCTTCCTCTGAGAAGTGTGTGTTTATTTCAGATGCCCATTTTTGGATTGGGTCTTTGAATTTGATTTTTTTCAAATTTTTATATGTTCTACAGATTAGTCTTTTGTCTGAGGGACAACTGGCTAAAATTTTTTCCCACTCTGTGGGTTGTCTTTTCACTCTATTGATGATTTCTTTTGATGTGTAAAAGCTTTTTAATAGGATGAGATCTCAGTTGTTGATTCTTTGTAGTATTTTCCATGCAGTCAAAACCCTTATATTTCAGAAATTAATTTGAAATCATCAAAATGCAGCAATTTAAAGGCAAAGTTGATTAACAAACCTGAGCCGACATATTCTGTTTATAGGATAAGGTAGGTTAGTTGAACATCAAAAGACAGAAAACAGTATATCTTGTAAACAGTAATCCAAAGAGAGCAAGAGTGGTTATTTGAATATCAGATAGAGTAGATATCAGGGCAAAGAAAATTTCAAGAGACAGAGCCATTCCAAAATGAAAAAGGGTCGATTTTCCAAGAGGATATGGAAATGCTAAATGCATATGTATCAAACGTGATAGGTACAAAACATGTGAAGTAAAAACTGATAGAGCTGAGAGGAGAAATGGACAAATCCACAATTAGAGATTTACTCCCTCTTTCAACAATGGACAGAGCAGCTAAACAATCAAAACATAGGCACAAACTGGATCTAGTGGATATTTATAGGACACTGTAGCCAACAACAGCAGAATGCCCTATTTTCAAGCATCCGTGGAACATAAGTCAAGATAGAGTATAACTTGAATAACTATAAAGCAAACTTCAAGAAATTTTTAAGGGCCGGTGAGATAGCTCAGAGGCATAAGTGCCTGCCTGGCAAGCGCGAGGTCCTGTGTTTGACTCTCGGTATCCACATATGAAAAAAGGGCCGGTGATATCGCTCAGCGGCACAGATGCCTGCTGGCGCATGAGGTCCTGAGGTCGACCCCCGGTACCCACAAAAAAAAAAAAGAAAGAAATTTTTAAATCTAAAAGGAAATAAAAGGTACACTCAACAGAATGAAGATTAAAATATAACATATAAAACTGATGGAACATAGCTAACCCAGTGCTGAGAGGGAAATATACAGATTCCACAAGGAGGAGGAGGAGGGAAAGGAAGAAAAGAAGGAAACAGAAAAGGGGGAAGAGGAGGAGGAGGAGAAGGAGGAAAGAGGAAGAAGAAGAAGAAGAAGAGGAAGAATCTCAAACCAATAACCTGAGATTCCACCTAAACAATATAAAAACAAATGCAAAGAAAGCAGAAGGAAGTAAATAAAGACCAAGAATCAGTGAAATTGAAAGCAGAAAAATAGAGAAAACAGTGAAACAAAGAGCTAGATCATTAAAAAGATCAACAGAAGTGATAACTCTGTAGCAAAAGTAACAAAGGAAATGAGGGAAGTCACAAGTTACCAATATCAGGAATGAAACCGTGGATGTCAGTAGAGACTCTGCCCACATCAAAAGGATAGTAAGGAAATACTATGAAAAATTCTACACATGTGAATGTGACAACCTAGATGAATTAGACCCATTCCTTGAAAACACATATTACGACAACCTACTCAACATGAAACAGTTACTTGGATAATCTGAAAATGCCAGAGGAATAAAACTCCAACTGGATAATTTTACTTAACATTTAAAAAAGAAATAATAATTCTACACAATCTTTTCCAGAAAGCAGAGGAAGACAGAACACTTACCAATTGATTTTATGAGGCTAGTTATCCCCCGATACCAAAATCAAAGAATAAGAAAGGAAACCTACAGACTAATGTCCCTTGAATATATTCACAAAAATACCCAACAAAATGTTAATAAAATAAATACAATTAAGCTATATACAAAAAGAATTATATGCTACAACCAGGTGTAGTTTACTCCAAAGATATAAGACTCATTCCATTTTCAAAAATAGATCAATCTAATTCTCCGTATTAGCAGGCAAAAGAGAAAAAAAATCACATCATACCAATTCATGCAGAAAAGAAAGCATTTGACAAAATTCAACACTTATTCATAATAACTCTTAGAAAAATAGAGAGTGGAACTTCTTCAGCTTGATAAAGAATATCTAGAAAGTCCTATAGCTAACATCCTACCTAGTGGTGAAAACTTGAATGCTTTCTCCCTGATATCAAGAAAAAAGCAAGAATATATGTATGGTCTTACTATTTTCACTCATCATGGTACTGGAAACCAATTCAATAAGCCAAAAAACAAAAATAAAAAACATATCCTTTTAGATAAGAAAGCATACAAAGAAAACATCTATTTACACAGAACATAATTATGTGTATAGAACATCCCAAGAAATTCACAAAAAAGAAACAAAGAAAGTAAAAAGGAATGGAGACAAGAAGGGAGAGAGGGAAAGAAGGAAGAAAGGAAAGAAGGAAGGAAGTAATTAAATTAATTAATTTCTGGAAACAATCAATGAGTTCACCAAGGTCACAGATACAAGATCAATATGAAAAGACTAATTGTATTTCTATATACAGGACACCAAAATTTTTTGAAACATAAATACCTACATTACAGTAAATCTAACAAAACGCTTATAGGGCTTAAAGTGCTGATGAAACAAATCAAAACAGATCTGTATGAGTGGAGAGACATACCATATTCATCAACAGGAAGACTCAGCAGAATAAAGTTATTTCTCCCCACACTGATATACAGGTTTAACACAATTCCTGTCAAAATCTCAGCGAGACTTTTTACATTGCTATGAACAAAATCATTCTGAAATTTATATGTAATGGCAAAGGAACTAGAATAACTAAAACTATTTTGAAAAAGAATAAAGAGACAGTTTATCCAATTTCCAGATAGGTAATTACAGTAATCAAGACTCCAGTATGAGTAGATGCACACTCAGAGATCAGTGGGTTAAATAAAGAATGCAGGGGCGAAAGGAATCCCAATGGAAGAGAGATAGTCTTTTCAGCAAGTGCTGGAGTAGGTGGACATCCACAGGCAAAACAAGAGAGAGGGGAAAGAAAACATGACTAGATGGGAAGTTAGGGTCGTAGTAAGTTGATTTGGAAACAACCCAAATTCTGGGTTAGAGAAAAACACTCAGGATGAAGAACTTGGCTAAATGTGTTGCCTGGTTTCCTAGCCCCTCTGCACGCAATAGGGATGTGGTTCTGAGCCAGTGTGTTAGTCAGCTTCCCCTTACTATAACAAGCAGAGGCAAATCAACTTATAAAGAGAAAAGGTTTCTTTTAGCTCACACTTTTGGAAATTTCAGCCTACTGATAGACCTTCTACTTTTAGACCCCTGGGGAGGGACTAGCACTTCATGGTGGGAGTGTGTGGTAGAGCAAAACCATCCCCCTCATGGCCAGGAAGTGGAAACAAAGGGCCTAGTTTCCTGATACCCCTTCAAGGGTCCACCCCCAATGACCAGAAGACCTCCTGCTAGACCCCACTTCTCAACGGTGCCATGCTGGGGACCAAGCCTCTGACACAGAGGTCTTCAGGGGACATTTAGTAAGTGCTATTGCAGCTAGCATGCACAGTAGGGTATGCAGGAGCCTGGAGGGAGTAGCCTCACCCCTGCCTGCAAAGCTGTGCTTCCTGAATTTGCACATTTTCACTGGACGTGTAAAGCCAGTGCACCCGAACAGCACAGGGGAGAATGGGTTTGCCAGGGTGTGGCTGCCACAGGATTCTGCGGCCAGCTGCATGACCCCCAATGTGCAGTACAAGTGTTCCTCTGTCAGCCTGTCCTGGTGGTTCAGAAGCAGCGGGGCTCAGGTCTCCCCTCTGTCCAAGCCTGCTCAGAATGCTGGTAAAAAAATGTCTTTGATCATCTTCTCCAGAGCTTTCCCTGTGCCTCCCTTTGGGTTTGTCAGTTTTGTTTCCTGCACATGGATTTTCTACGTTTTCATTTCTCATCATCTGGGAGGCCAGGCTGTAGCTATGTCCAAGATTTTCAATAAGGCAGAAAACAGGCTGCGTCTTAAGTCTGGGTGTCAGTGGCCTGTCCCTGCCAAGTCCTGTGTGTTTGATCCACCGTTATACCAGCATGGGGCCCATTGTCACCTTACTGTGATGCTGGGTGTCCCATGAAGAGAAGCAGTTCCCTGCCTACAGAGCATAGTGGTGGGGAGAGGGCGAGCATGAGCTCTGCAGGGTCCAAAGACTTGAAACACTCAGCTACCAGGATGATCCAGCTGCCCCTGCCTGTCACAGTTCTAGTGAATGGAGGGTTTTAAGACACCAGACTACTGAGTGGGTTGGATTTTTAAAAACCAGGATACATCTCCAGGCATTTTGGAAGATAAAGAGACTTTGATGTTGAGCAACCTCCTCGGGTGATCAAAGAAAATGACACTAAAATTGACATTCCCCTCACCTGCTTCCAGATTAAACACAAACAAGACTGCCTCACCTGTGAAGCTCTGAGCTCACACCTGGAGCCGATGACACAGGAGAGGACGGGGCAGGTGGGCTACAAGGATTAGAGATGGGCATTGTTCCAGTCTGGCCCAATTTGGAGTCACTTTCCTATTGTAAGAAATGCCCTTAGAAATCGCAAAGCCAATACTTTTTTGCTAATGCTGACAGAAATTCCTTAAGCTAAGAGATGGTGCCACTGCCCATCAATTTTACAAGGCAATAATGCAGATCCCAAGTGGCTAAAGTGTGAGGCAGAAGGCAGAGCACTTCATCACAGTGAGAGAACTGGGTTGTTGCTGGGGGAAACTGTTCCGATCTCACGCTGGCATTACCGTGCATTAATAAGCTTTGTTCATCTTCTTTGACACGGGAGGGCCAACTCAGTCCTTCTGCTTCATCTTCCGCCTTATTATGCAGCTCCAGCCGAGGGTATGGGCTGCCTGCTTGTCATAAATTGCAGGCAACTTCTCTTCCTCCTATCGTTGGTCCCAGTGGACCTAGGCTCCTGGGAACCAAGGCTCTCTGAACTCGTCAGGTCCACAAATGCCCTGATGCTGGGCTAGGCATGGTGGGGACCTCAAGATGCATGAGCTTCAGTTCCTACCTTCATGATCATGTTCTGGTCAGGGACAGAATCACATGGCTGAATAATCACACCAACAAGCAGGGTGTGAAACAGAGTGAAAATCACCCAGCTGTGGGAACTCAGATGGAAAGCAGCAACTTTCATGGAGGGGAGGAGGGAGAGGATTTGGACAGGGTTTTAGCACAGACACCCTCTGATCACGCAGCCAGTCAGCCTTGAGTTTGCCTTAACAAAAAATGGGGAGCCAAGATGTGCGAAGCTGCTGCTGGTGTAATGGTTTTGCAGCAAACATTCTCAATAAGTAGAAGCACATGCTGAAACAGTGGTGTATAGAATAGCAGATACATAAGCCAGTTACATAGTGCACTGTTTGTTACCATTTTCAAGTATTATGCACTATGCATAATTCTATGTGGCCTGCTCTCATGCTACTGGCAGTGCAGTGGGTTCATTTCCACCAGCAGAACCACAAACACGTGATAATGCACATGCTATGACATTAGGGTGCCTATGACGTCACTAGATGATAGGAATTTTCCAGCTCTATTATAATTTTTGGAACCATTCTGTATTTGTGGTCTCATTAGCCTAAATGTCATCATGTAGCATGTGAACTGGAGTTAAAAACATACATATATTGGGTTGAAGCGAGGATAGGGGAATGGGGGAAAAAAAGAATAAAAATATATCATGTATAGGTACAAATTCCCTATAATGAATGTGACCACTATATATATCTAAAATGTACCAATAAACTTAATTAATTTTAAAAAAGCAAAAAAAGTTATTGTGGAGCAAAATTATCCTGCTTAGAGATATATAGTTCTATGGATTTTGAGACATACATAGAGTCAAGCAGCCATTCCCACAATCACGATACATTAGAATTTAGCCATCCTAAAGCAACAGCTTTATAATTATCCTTTCTCTCTTGTTATAGCCTTGGGCAACCAGTGCTCCATTCTCCATCACCATGGTTTTGTCTTTTTGGGAATGTCATACTAATGGTATAACATAGTCTGTAAACTTTTGATATTAGCTTCCTTCACTCAGCATTGTCTAAGACTTGGCCAAGTAGTTACATGAATCAACAGTTCATCTTTTCCATTGTTGAGTAGTATTCCATTGCATAAATGTACCACAGTTCATTTAATCACCCACTGAGGGACATTTGGGCTGTGTCCAGTTTTAGACAATTGTGGGTAGACCTGCTATAATTTTTCATCTACAAGGTATTATATGAACATGTTTCTATTTCTGTAGAACAGTTTCTCAACCTTAGAATTTCCAACTTTGACATTTGGGATATATATTTCTTTGTATTGGGAGGCTGCATTGTATATTATAAAATATTTAGCTGACTTTTATACACTAGATGCTTGTAGAACTCCTCCAGTTGTGAAAAAAAAATGTCTATAGACATTGTCAAATGCAATAATCATCCATGGTTGAGAACCACTGTTCTCAGGTAAACTGGGAAGTGAATTTCCCGAATCATACAGCGAATGTACAGCTGTGTATGCCCCAGGCAGGAGAGGTCTAGTTACTCAGCACCCTTGCCAACACTTGATATTATCAATCTTTTTTTTTTTGCCAACACATACACATAGAGGCATTTCTTTGCAATAGAATTTGCATTTCCCAAAAGACTGAGGGTGAAAATCTTTCCATGTGTCACATGTATGTCCTCTTTAGAGAATATATTAAATGTCTTGGCCATTTTTAATTGTACAATCTGGATTTATTTTGTTCTTGTTTTTCTAGGATCTTGAGGGAGCTTAGATTATTGATTTTAGGCTTTTCTTCTTTTCTATTGTAAGCATCTCCTGCTATAAATTTGCCTCCAAATGCTGATTTCCCTGAATCCCACTTTTATATATTGTATTTCCATTTTTCTTCAGTTCTAACTTCTCTTAAGACTTACTCCTTGATCCATGAAATATTTGGAAGAATGTGGCTTACTTTCCAAATGTCTAGAGCTTGTGATTGTTATGTTATTGAGTCCTTGTTTAGTTCTACTATAATTAGAAGACATAGCAGGTATGATTTAATTTTTTTAATTGTTAAATTTCTTCTTATGAGCCACAGTATGGCCTACCATGGCAAATGTTTCATGTGTATTGGAAAAAATGTGTATGATGTTGTTGCTGGGTGGAGTGTCACAGTGTCACTTAGACTCCATTGGATGATACGTATATATAATATCATTCAGTTCTACTGTGTCCTTGTTCTGCCCATTGGCATTCTATCAAGTGATATTCCCAGTTCTATCTATTACTGAGAGAGTAATATTGACATCTTCAATTACACTTGTGGGTCTGTTTACTTATCTCTTTAGTTCTGTTCAGGTTTTGTTTCGTGTATTTTAGAGCTCTGTGTGCGCATTCACATATAGCATTATTATATCTACTTGCTTCATAACCATTTTATCATTATGTTATTCCCTCTTTACTCCTGGGAGTTTTCTTTCTCTAATATTAATGTAGCCATTGAAGGTTTCTTTGGATTAGTTTTTGCATGGTATATGTTTTTCTATCCTTTTAGTTTTAACTTACCTCATTATATTTAAAGTGGTTTTCTGACATACATCTAGGTTCTAAATATTCCTTTTGAAAATTCCTATCTTTTAATATGTGTAGACTGTTTACATTTAGTAGGATTATTGATATGTTTAGATTTGTCTATTTTGCTTTGCTTGTTTTCTCTTTGCTTCCTCTGTTATCATGCCTCTAGTTCCTTTTACAGGTGGTATTAATATCTTGCATTTCCTGTAACAAATTACCACAAACTTGGTGGAGTAAAAGCAGAAATGTATTCTCTACTAGCACTGGAGACCAGAAGTCTGAAATCAGTGTCACTGGGCCCAAACCAGTGAGTTGGCAGAATTGTGCTGCCTTGAAGTCCCTAGAGGAGAACCCGTTCTCGACTCTTCCGGTTCTGGTGGCTGTTGCAATCCTTGGCTTGCGGCCACCTCCCTCCAGTTTCTGGACACTGTGGACACACAGCCTATGAAATCTCCCTCTCAGAAGGATTGTACTTGGGACCCACCTAAATAATCCAGGCAATCTCTCCATTTTAAGAATTTTAACTTAATCGCATCTACAGATACTCATTTCCTTATACAGCAATACTTGCAGATTCTGGGAATCAGGACTTGCTATCTTTGGATGACTGTTCCGCCTGCAGTATGTGCCTTCTTGGACCACTGACCATTCTTTAGGACTTTATTTTGATTTCTCTTCTTTTTTCATTTTAGTGGTTGTTGCAGGGATTGCAATATACATATTTAACTTTTACAATCTACTTGGAATCAATATTTTGTTTCTTCAAGTGGAATTACCTTATGGCTATAGAGTTCTTTCCTCCTTTTTATGTCAGAGTATCTTATAAATGTATTTACATATATTGGAAAGCACATCAGATAATGTATAAATTTTGCTTTCAATCATGAAACTTTTTTTTGTGGTATTGGGGATTGAACCCAGGGCCTTAACACTACATCCCCAGCCCTCACTTGTTTTGGGTTTTTTTGTTTTTTAGTTTTGTTTGGTTTCGTTTAGTTTTTTTTTTTTTTTTAAGTATATTTTTGCAATACATAGTAATTGCATTCATCTTGGACTTTGATACATATACATATCCCATGCTGGTCATTATTACTTCCCTGCACTCACTGTCCTTCTCCGGGTCTCCCCTATCTCTCCAGAGTGTATCTCCAGGATTTCACTAAGTTGCTAAATTGCCCAAATTAGGCTTGAACTTGCAATTCTCTTGCCTCAGCTTCCCAAAGTGCTGAGATTACAGATGTGGCCCACCACATCTGGCTTCATTAAACATATTTTAAAAGATTTCAAGATAAGAATCATTTTATTCACTTAGATATTTACCATTTCTTTTGTTTCTTCCTTCATTTTCTTCTGACTACAGAAATTTTTTTTTTTTTTTTTTTGTGGGTACCAGGTGTCGACCTCAGGACTTCGTGTGCCAGCAGGCGCCCGTGCCGCTAAGCGATATCACCGGCCCTTTTTTCGTATGTGGGTTCCGGGAGTCGAACTCGGGCCCTTGCACTTGCCAGGCAGGTGCTTACGCCGCTGAGCCATCTCACCAGCCCCCTGACTACAGAAATTTTAACAATTTTTTAGAACAGGTTTGGTAGCAACAGTCCTCTCAGCTTTTCCTCACTGACAGTTTCTTTGTTTTGGCTCATTCTTGAAGGATATTTTGCTGGACATAGAATTCTGGGATGGCAATTGTTACTTTCAGTAGATTAACTGTTATGCCACTTCTATCTGACCTCAGTAGTTTCTGATGCAAAATTCAGTAATTTAGATTGTTTTTCTTCTATAGGTAATGCATCATTTTTCCTCTGGCTGCTTTCAACATTTTTTCTTTAGTAAGCATTTACTGATAGTAGGTTACATTGTGTCTGGACGTGGATTCCTTTGTGTTTACCCTGTTTGGAGTTCACTAAATTTCTGGAACCTGTAGATTTGTTTTGTTTCGATTTTTTGCCAAATTTGGGGAGTTTTTAGCCATTATATCTTCTACTTTTTCAGATCATGCCTTCTTTCACCCCTCCTCCAATGTGCCTGATTGTGTTTGGGCTGCAAGTTTCAACACTTTCCATTCACAGTGATTCTGTATTGGTAAGCTTTCCATCTGTAACAAAATACCCAACATAAACAACTTAAAGGAGGAAAGACTTATTTTGGCTCACAGTTTTAGAGGTTTCAGTCCATGCTCACTTGGGTCTGCTGCTTCAAGTGCTGAGGCATCCTGGTGGAAGAGCATGGTGGAGGAAAGCCGCTTGCCTCATGGCGACCAGGAAGCAGAGAGAAATGGAAAGAAGCTGAGAAGATGGGGCCAGGAAACAAAATATTCCTTAAGGTCACACCCCAATAACTCACTCCCTTCAACTAAGCCCCACTTCCTAAATTTCCATTACCTTCCAATAATCCCCTCAAATCATGATCTCATCAGGAGATTAACCCATGGGTACAGCTACAGCTCTCATGATCCCACCACCTCCCGAGAGCCCCATTTCTGAACATGTGGACTTTTGGAGGACACCTTAGATCCCAACCATAACAGGTTCCAATGCTAGTGTAGTCGTCGGTGCTTTTGCAGCACCGTTCAGATCTGTTCCACATATGCAGCGCTCACTGGTAAGTGTGGCACATGTGTTTTCATCCGTCCACTAGGTCAATTTTCAAAGTCTTTCAGATGCGAATTAGCATTAAATTCATCCATGCATAACTGGGTCTGAGCTCAGAAGTTTACAAAACACTTCATGGGGCTTCTCTTCCAACACCGCCCTCTCATGACCTCCCCGGCACTGCCTGGTTCTCTGAGGCTCCCTTTTTGTCTTCCTCCAGCTACAAAGCTGGAGTTTCGTGATCCTGCTCTGCTACACATGTGCCTCCAGAGACAAGAGGACTAGAGGGAAAACAGTTAAACTTACCACCACTTTGGCAATACTTCGAATTCTGTCTGATCTTCTTTCCCAATCTGCTTGCCACTGCTTATTTTTCAGAGTCCTCATGTAGCTTCTCCATGTTTGTTTTCCAGAGGTCATGGCTGCATTCAATGAAGCCGACCAGGGAAGTCATCTACTCTGTGTTACCCAGAATCAGACACCATAGCCCATACACTTCAAAAGAGTTATCTGTTAATTAAATTCTGAAAATATAGGTTCTATGGCATGGTAGGCAAGATTTGACAAATTTATGAATGACACAACATATACTGTGACTGAATCAAGATTCACAGAGACTTTGAAGGTTTCAAGGTAGGCCATGTCAACAAGATGACTTTAAAAGAACAAATTTACAGGGGTTGGTGAGATGGCTCAGCGGCATTAGCGCCTGCCCAGCAAGCGCGAGGTCCTGAGTTCAACTCCCGGTACCCACATATAAAAAAAAGGGCCGGTGATATTGCTCAGCAGCACAGGCGCCTGCTGGCACGCGAGGTCCTGAGTTCGACCCCCAGTACCCACAAAAAAAAAAAGAACAAATTTACAGTCATCCCCTTAGGGATATATACATGTATGGATGGATTTGTTAAAAACAGTTTGTGGGGAGATCTTAGTTGGGAGTGTCAAATGATCAGGTATGAATCAATTATGCATATTATTCTTTTATTCACTTATTTAACAACATTATGTGGTTGCTATAAAACTAAATTCCACCTTACTTTGCATATAAAAGCATAGAGTTCAAGTTCAGGACAGTGACAGCACTGCAGATGCCACAATGATGAGACAACATCTGGATGTTGAATTTACTTCTTTGAGACACCTTGAGGAAGATAATTAAACATCTAGAAGAAGCCACCAGGCCCAAGGTGGCACAAGAGCTGAGATTGTGTGGTAACTGGAAAGTGACTGTCAAGGGTGATCATCCTGGAGACCAAGTGGAGATATAAAAAAGTATGTTTACATTGTTAAGGGTTGTTTTCTAGAAGCTTCGACAAACTCCTGCCTTGTTACTTTGGCAGCAGAAGTTATAGGATCAATAGCCATGAATTATAGGAAATCGGGTTTTGACCAATCTCTTCCAGTGTGTTAGGTCTTTTACCAGATGCCAGGCATGCAGAGTTGAGCAGCACAAGATTCCTTTCTTCGCAGAGCTCATTTATAACTATTTCCCACTTAAAAAGTGGTTCAGTAGAAATGACTCTTCTAGAAGCAAGACTCGCTAGAGAACTGAACACAAAAGGAAGAAATTTTAGGTTCTTTTTGAGAGACTGAGGCTGGGCTCATGGTATATGGACCTAGACGCGGTGTTCTGGTAGCCACCAACAACCAGGACTCCTGTTTACCAGTACAAGACCAGAGGGCAGCCTCAGGAAGGTCTGAACTGCATTCACAAAATAAAGCAAAAGTTGAAAGCCAAAAATGTGGCGCTGAGCATCAGGTACACAGAGCCAAAGACTGAGCCAACCTAAAGGCAATTCAAGAGCCCAAAGAAAGCACGAGGACGCAGGGGTGGTGGAGTCTAGGTAAAACCAGCAGCCTGGAACTAAGCCTGGAAACCATGTGGGCAGGCAGCTGCTTGTCGGGAGCTCTGCTATCCAGTGGGCTTTGGCTTGAATCACATGGGACTGGACAGCAGGCTGAATGACCACGTGTCAGGGCGTTAGAGATGGGGCTTGTGATGGTTATCTTCCATCTGCCTCTCCAGCTCTACTCTCCACTCTCCTGTACCCTGGTGCATACCCAGGAAGTTGGCCTACATACTGTGCATCAGTGGAATCCCTCTTAGTTTGTTTTCCATGGCTGTAATAAAATACCCGAGACTGGAGAGATGTTTATTTGGTTCTCTGTGGTCCTGGTGGCTGGAAGTCCAGAGCACGGTGGAGCATCTGGTGAGGATCTTTTTGCTGCAGATGGTACCACACAGCAAGACAGAGCAAGTGTGCTCACTCAGGTCTCCCTCTTCTGGGAAATGTCATCATGGGAGTCTCGCCCTCACGCTCTCACTTAGCCCTGATTATCTCTCAAAAGTCCTACATCCCAAACCATTAACATATGCATTTGGGAATTAAGTTTCCAACCCACAACTTTTAGGGCACACATTAAAGCCAGGGCAGAATCCTTGCCTCCTGGACCCAGTGAGGTTCAGATAAGAGCTAAAGATTGGAGACGAGGAGGAGAGTGCAATCAGGATATCTCTGTCCTCAGCTTGCCTCTGTGTGCAGTTAGCTTGGGATTTCCATGTTCCTTGGCTGGGGGTCACAGTCCTCTTCAAGGGTCCCTGTTTGCATCAGTCTCTCTTCCAGGATCTGGTAGCCACTGTCTGCCTTCCTGTTCCTCCACACCTAGAGGTGGTAGCCACTCCAGCCACGAGCTCTGAAGTAATACACTGTCCCTTATGGTTCCCAACATCTTGCCCATACTTTTAAACAAGTATTAAACAAACTCTTCTGCAATTATCCTATGTGAATTTGTCATCTGTTTCTTGGCTGAACCCTGGCTGATGCAGAACCCTGTACGGAGTGGGAAGGTGAGCTCAGTGATTTCTGAGAACACCTATGCTTCTACGGCTCTGGATTTCTTATCACTGACCTCACATTTTTGTGTACCCAAAAGTGATGAAGATTACCTTTCTGCATCTGGGATCTCACTGCAAATATTCCTGGGGTGTACATGAAATTCACCTAGAGACCTGTGATTCAGTTTAGTCATATACATAATTTATCATTTTTATAAGAATTTATGTTTTCAGGGTGAATTGCAGTACTTTTCAGTTACTGTTACTACATCTCCGGGGTCAGCCAACACCATTACATCATGTGACTTTTGAGTTGGACAATCCATGAAAGACAGATTCTTCCGATTTGAAGATCATCTCCAGCTGACACAGAATAAGAGGGTTTTGTTGTAGTTGCTTGGTTTGATGTCAAAACTATCTTACTTCTAAAGGGTCATTATCTTTCAGAGATATGCCACGAGATGTTTGTGAATGAAATCACAGGACTGAGGTTTACTTCAAAATAACAGAGAAAGGGGACCAGCTGGAAGTAGAGATGGGACAAAATAGCAGTGAGCTGTCATCTGTGGAAGCTGGGGATGGAGACATGAAGGCCCCATCAAACAATGCCTCCTACTTTTGTATGATTTGTGATTATAGAACATTAAAAGTTAGGTGGATACATAGTTAATAAAAAGTCACTTCTTTCTAGAGGAAAATTCACTTATTGTTGCTCGGTAGCTGCCCGTGATGTCACTGAGGAGCTCTGTGTGTGGGTTTCAGAAATGTAACAGGAAAAATGTATTGAAACAAAATGTAAATGAGGAATGCTATTTTTGTGAAAGTTTAACCAAACCATGCTCAATGGAAAACATCAAGATGATAGTATTTAGAATGTACGTTTAGAGTAGTTTTTCACAAATTGAGAGGGGAAGCAAACAGAGCTATGTATATATTCAATAGATATTCTGTGTGGGTCCCTAAGTAACCAGGGGTGGGGGAGAACAGGTGAGGTTATAGATAAAGCAAGATTGGTTGTGAGTTAAGATTTTCTTCGGTTGGGGGGATTGTTACAGGGGAGTTTGTTATACTATTCATTCCACTTATATATATGCTGTTTAATTTTTCATGGAATGGTTTAAAAAATAAAACATGCTGCACATCTAAAACGTGACCATTTTATATTAAGAAAGTATTATGTGATTTTATAAAATGTGACATGGTGCTCTCTCTTGCCTCCTTTGATTCTGTACTTTCTAACATATTACTATGTGTCCATTTCTTTCCTCTTTCCCACTCTTAGCTTTGTCTGTTGTATGGAACCAAGCTGGTGTTCCAAGAGGGGGCCTGGTATTTAGAGCATAAATATCTGACTCCTGTGGCCAGCATGAGGGTCAGGAGTAGATAAAGAGCCCTGGGATTCAAAAGAACCCTCTAGGCCTCAGTCTTTGGCTCTTTGCTTTCTTAGAAAACAGTTCTGCCAGCCTTTTATCAGTTTCCACTTACGGACTTTTATGCCTCTGGGATTTCACATACGTGTTTTCATTGCCTGCCATGATCGTATTACGCTTCATAGTTTAAGTGGCAAAGGAATGACTCTACTGTACAGGAACTTTCTGACATGCAAAGCAGAGGTTTTTTCCTTATCTTGGCAAAAAGAAATTACTCATGATGTTCATTTTTCTACTTGTTAAAAAACCTGTACGCTTGTTTTTCATATCCAGAAAAAGACCGATTGTATTTTTATCTCAGTGCTAACAGCAGAATGATAGCTACCGAGCACCTGAAAATGAAGGTGGGACCGGGGAAGCACCACCTAAATGCTACTGCCAAGAAAAAGAATGTAAAACAGCATGGTCATCAGTAAAACTCGCTTCTCGGTACCTCCTCTCCGCAAGCTCTGTGCTACAGCACAACGGGTTTGCCTTCAAGGGGACTATTTGGGACTGAAAAACTGAGCTTCTGGATAAAAGTACCTGTAACATTGTTTCAGCCATGTATTGTTATGTCACAAATGATCCCAAAACTTATGGCTTAAAACAACCACCATTTATTATTTCTCACAATTCTGCAGTCTAGATGGGATTCGGCTACATAGTTCTTCTGCTTCACGTGGTGTCTACGGGAGCTAAGTGTCTCAGACGGCTTCTTCACTCTCAAGGCTGCCACCCCAGCTGGGA
Organism: Erethizon dorsatum; assembly: GCA_028451465.1. NCBI lineage: Eukaryota > Metazoa > Chordata > Mammalia > Rodentia > Erethizontidae > Erethizon > Erethizon dorsatum. The sequence continues at coordinate 10,302,493 of CM051824.1, forward strand.
CTGCGGGAACAGACAGGGACTGGTGAGCCTCCGTCTTCTCCCTGTGGCCTCGCTTGAGTTTCCTCGCGTTACAGTGGTCATAGGGTGGTGAGATGTTTTGCATAATGGCTGGTTTCCGAGCTGGAGAGAGTGGAAGATGTAACGTGATTTCCACAGTTACCATTCACTGCATCCTCCCGGCAGCCTGAGAGGTGAGTGGGGAGGAGCTGGCCTCTCCGGAATAAGCTCTACCTGTAGGGTTAGAGCTGGGCTTCTCAGGCCTAACAGAATGGTTTAAAGCTTTCTTGGTCAGATTTCTGAGCTGCTAACTCTGAGCGTTCACCCCTTTCCTGGGCTTTTCTATTGTTCCACAAGATGAGAGAGTAGGGGAGCTGACACAAGTCCTTCTTTTCCCACTTGCACCACACTCCTTTGCAGGAACCTCAAAGCTCCAGGAAATTATTAGCAGTTTTTCTTTACTAAAAAGTCTGGGACTCTTGGTCAATTAAAGATGCTAAATGGAAGTGCGCTTGGAAAGATACATAACAGAGACTTAGGATGATTGGTGTCACTGAAAGTGGTCTGTTTTCCGATGGTATTTCTTCAAGTTTATCGATCTTTCTTTATCTGACATATTGGTTAACCCATTCTCCAAATTTTTAAGTCTAATTGCTGGAATTTTGATTCTAAAAATTCATTTTTTTAAATTGCCCGTGACACTTTCTAGTTTTCTATTTCCCAAAAGTTATTCAATCTTGTCTTTTATTTCTTTACACACTGAAACATAATTTTTTGTAGTCTGTAACTAGTAATTCCAATGTCTTAAGTCTTTGTATGTTTATTTCCTTTTGTCCATTATTGTATCTAGTTATCTTTCATTGTGTGCTGCTCATGGTTTCTGAAGGTGATCTGTAAGATTCATATAAAGGCCAAATTGAAGTTACTTCCCCTTGCAAGGCCTTGAAAGGCCCTCTCAGATTGAGACCCATCTTAACCCAAATTCAGAGCTTGAGCTTTCTTCAAAGACTCACATACTTAAAGTAAGGGTAAAAGTTTCCTTATCCTCCCCAGCATTATAGTCCTTTGGCACCTCAGTTTACCATCATAAGGGTCTCCTGGCAAATTTCTTGCCTAGAGCTGGTGCTGGCTTTTTACTATCATCATCACTACCACTCCTCAATCACTATCAGGCTGTCAAAGAGAAAGTTCAGATTTTCTGGAAATAGAAAATGCCTTTGATGGGCCGGTGAGATGGCTCAGCAGTGTAAGCGCCTGCCTGGCAAGCGCGAGGGCCCGAGTTCGACTCCCGGAACCCACATACGAAAAAAGGGCCGGTGATATCGCTCAGCGGCACAGGCGCCTGCTGGCGCGTGAGGTCCTGAGGTTGACCCCCGGTACCCACAAAAAAAAAAAAAGAAAATGCCTTTGGGGAAAATACAATCTTCTTACTTATTTCTCTAGGTTCCCATTTTAAATTTTGGCTTTACTGTTTTGTCAGATCATTTATTCTATGAAGATGTTTCTCATTTTTCTTTCTCCAAGTATTTTGGTTGTTTTCAATTGAAAAGTTAGTCTTAAAATTCTTCTATTATCAGAAACAAAAAAACTCTTTGATATTATCTCATATGACCCCAAAAACCTGTGAATGCTTTTCATTATCCCTACACATCAATGTGGAAACTGAGGCCCAGTGTAGCAAAGTAACTTGCCCAAGGTATCACAGCTGGGAAAAACTCTTATCTTTCTGACTCCAAGTATTTTCATTCAATTTATTTGAATAATAATCATGATCAGCCAGTAACAACAAGTACATTCAGTGACCAGTTCTTAGTTTCAAATACCATTTACCTGGAAAGGAAAGTATAGAATAATTAAACATAAGTAGATAATGTTATAGATAAAGAATTAAACAAATAAATAAATGGGGGTGGGGAAACAAGTCCTTTTTACAGAGAATTCTAAATAATATATATAAATACTCCTTTCTCCAGGAGCTGGACTTAATTCCTCTTCACCCTGAGTGTGGGTTGGACTTAATGACTTGTTTTTATTTTAAAGACTGGAGCACAAGAAGGAGAAATAGTTTACAGAGGAGAAAGATGGCAGATGCACCTTAAACAAGGAAGTAAGTTTAATGTCACCAGTGATAGGAAATGTCCAGAGCATGTGCCTCTGATATCATGAGATGAGAAGAGCTCTTCCCTCCTCTCCGCCAAAACCCATAACTAATCATACGAAATTCTAATCATACAAAAACACATCTGAGGGGCCAGTGAGATGGCTCAGCGGCTTAAGCACCTGCCCGGCAAGTGCGAGGGCCTGAGTTCGACTCCCGGAACCCACATACGAAAAAGGGGCCGGTGATATCGCTCAGCGGCACGGGCGCCTGCTGGCGCGCGAGGTCCTGAGGTCGACCCCCCGGTACCCACACACACACAAAAAAAAACACATCTGATAAAGCCGAATTGAGGATGGGCTACACAATATATGTGAAAAAGTACTCCTGAAAATTGGGAACGCACAGAAGACAGATAACAAAACCATCACAGATCAGAAGGGACTGAAGGGACATCGTGACTCACTGCAATATTGTATTCTGGACTGAATCCTGAAGCAGAAAATAGACTTTAGTGGAGAAATTAGTGAGATCTGCATAAAGTCTACAGTTTACTTACTAGTAATAAGCCAATACTGGGTTTTTAGCTTTTACACACAATGGACCATAGTTACATAAGATGTTAACATTAGCGGAAACCGAATGAAGGACATACAAGAACTTTTTGCATAATCTTTGGAACTTTTCTGTAAATCTAAAAGTATTCCACAATAAAAAGTTTATTTAAAAGAACCAATGAGCCTAAATTATAAGGCCTACCAGAACACCCAAGAGTTATACTGAAGCTATAATTTAATAATAATTATACTAAAACATTACTTCATTCTCATAGAGATCTTTAAGGTCAGTAAGTCAGAGACATAATCTCCATCTAACAAAAGAGTAAAACTTAAGAAACAGAGAAATTAAAATAACTGTCCAACATTCTAGCTGAGCACAGAAACCCTAACTCCTAATCCCAGAGATGGATTAAGCCCCAGGCACATCCCTTTGTAGCCCTCCTGTTCCTTTGGCGCACTACAGGCCACTAAAAGACCTGCAGAGTTCAGATGCTTTCTCATTGGCCTACCTGATGTTCCGAAGTAGGCAAAAACCCATCCATACATTCAGGAAGTAGCACAGGTGCAGGTACCCAATGGACGCTCACAAAAAAAAAGGTGTTGGATTATTTTACTTTTTCAGTTCAAGCCAATCCCCTACAGCCTTTCAGGCTCGATAACTAACTCTCTTCTTTTGTCTGGAACTTCAGTTGTCACAGGTCCATGCTCATTATCGTGGGTAAATCGCCTTCAGCGTGAACAGCCATCGCTCTGCTGTGAGAATCTGAGCCTGATTTGCTGCTTTATTAGTGAGTGGTAAAGCTGAGGCTTCCACGGGGGGTTTTGAACTCCAGTGTCTACTGCTTTTCTAGTGTCCCCGGGGCTGAGGAGCAGGATGTGCCCCCATCATAGGACCTTAGCTCCAAGGTGGTCCAGTGGCGGTCCCCCAGGGCTCCATCATAACAAGGTCCCTATGTACCAGGTGCCCATGTCTTGTCCATTCTGTATCGAACAATTGTGTTCTTTGTTCTTGGAAAATTCAGTGTCCGGGCATTATCCTATTTCAGTCTTCATTAACCCAGGCATTTGTATTTATTTTGCTTCAGATAATTATCAGCCTTACAGAGTGACAGTCAGCCGAGGTTCATTTTCAGAAGAAAATGACCCAACAGTTAATAATTACATATTTCTGTTTAAAAAACCAGCTTCAGTTTGCTTAAAAAAAAAAAAAGAAAAATCTCAACTTCTTAAGGTGGTGTATTTTAATGCAAATGAGTATTTACTTATGAGTCTCTTACTTGATTTTACACCACCTCTTAATGTCAAAATAGGTTAGAAGTAGAGTAAGCCTCCTTTCACTACCCAATCTCCTGGGCACAGCTGCCCTTCTCTGGCAATGGCCACCAGCATTGAAACAGTGGCAGTCAGTGACAAATAGAGAAGAAGCAAGTGCATGTGGACACGCGGCCAGCTTACACTAAGTAATCAACCAAGGAAGGAGATTTCTGTCTATATATGTTGGGAGAACCGCAGCCCAGCCGTGGGTTGCAGATCAAAAAAGGACCCTATTCACTGTGGTGAAAATAATACTTAGCAAAATGTTGAATCAGGTTCTATTTCCTGCCCTGAACTCAAATAGTGGAACCATGTGAGAATGCAGGAGATAAAGGACCAACAGGGAAGTGAGGGAGGGCTGCAAAACCCAGGCACAGCACGGAGGAGGACTGCTCTTCCGCCTCTCAGAGGCCATGGAAATTGCCTATGACAGTAGCAATGTTAAATAACCAAAAACTCATTCATGAAAAGAGAAAATAAATAATGTAGACTGTGACTATGTCCAAAAAGCCTCGACAGCTCCCCATACTCGATCACATTACAGCAATAGCTCTTACCTCTTCATCCAAATAGTGCCTTAATGTCCTGTTTGAGTCATGACCTGTCAGTTCCCAGTCTCTGTTGGAGCCTTAGCTCACTCTAGCCTTCCCTGCATTCCTCTTAGACTGTTTTCATTTAGGTGCATGCACCCAGTGCAAAATGAAACTCACATCTCCAGCACAAAACCAGGTCCTGTTTTGTACCCTGGCTGGTAGATGGACACAGGAGCAGACCCAGCAACCTCAGCCTCCCCCACAAAAAGGAACTATTCATTTTCTCCCTGGATGGGTGAAAGCTGCTCCAGAGTCCAGTAAGAGCCTGTAAAATCTGGGCTGTTTGGCTGCGTCTGATCAAGTCTAAAATGACCATAAGGCTTGAGATTTTACTTTCAGTTCAGTCAATCAAATGACTGAATCATTGAGAAGGAAAAGCATCCAAGCCTGCTGAGTGATGAATGGGTCATTCAAGTAGTTCTGAGTGGATGTGGCCATTGGTGTATTGATTTATTCTTAGAACATGTAGCTTACAGTAAGAATATGTAGAAAGGTGGCAGACACCAGTCCCCAAAGCCAGAATGCTACTGGCCTCATTTGGATTTAAAGATGAACTATACTCATTTATCACACTTATTTACATTCCATTATTTATTATTATGTACTTATACTGCATTATCATATTTACTCAAAATAAATTTTGGACTAAGCAGAGAATATAAATGCAGATATTTAGTGGTAGAAAGGTTTAGGGCAAAAAAAAAAAAAAAAGATACAGGGAAAAATTTAGGGAAGAGCTCTAAGCCAGAAACATGGTGTCAGGATACTAGCCCTTCAAATCTTAGCTTCAAGGAGAACATATACCCCAACTTTGGAACCCATGAGGCTTAGAAAGGGTACATGTGCCCCTGACTTCCTCCAAAAGCAGTGCTGGCTGTTTTCCATGTTACAGTGAATGTTTCCCTTTTAGTGAACACACAGATTTCCATTCTTCCATTTCCCCTTCCTCAAACCACCTGGATCAAGGCAGCTAGGCAGAGTACAGATGTCAGAATCCAATGCAATGTGAACTGAGGTTTTAGACAGAGCATCTTGAAAACATTGATGGGAGTAAGAAAGGAAGGTGGTGTGCCTCAGTCTCTCATCCTCCCCTGCTAGCCGCAGACTCTTGCCTTTCTTTGTAAGGCATTTCAGCAAGGACTTCTGTTTCTCCTACCCAGTAAAGCCCATCCCGCTTGGCTGCAAGCAAGCAATTCCATGATGAGAACCCTGGCCACATCAGGTAGGGCAAGGCGGAAGCTGGTTCGGGGTGTGCACACAGTGATCTACTCTGTTGGGTTGGGGAGGGACACCTTCTGTTTGGTGGTGATGGTCCAGGAGTCAAGGGTGTTGTTGGAACAACATTGCATTGCACCTATCATACTGCGAATGCAACTGAGTCAAATTCTAAACTTCTCTTTGATTTGAAAGCATCATCAGAATTGGTTTAAACCTTCTGTCACTTCCATAGAATTGCTGGCACATCTCCAGGGGACAGTAGGAACCAACTAGAAAGTGTATTCCAATCCACCTTATTTTCCCTGCACCAAAGACCTTCAAAGCAGGGAGATGGGAAAAGCATGAGAGCCGACATAGTGCTACTAAGAAAGGGGGAAACACCTCTTCTCTCTCCCCCTCCCCTCGACTCCTGACCCATGCATGCTCCTCACTGGTGTAACATCCATGGTTGAACCTATAAATGCAGGCCATTCAGCAGAGGTTAAGAAAACACAAGTGAGATTTAGTTTCTTCGCTGTGGCCAGTAAAAGGGACCTGGAGGTCATCCCCACCCCCACAATCCTGATTTCCGCATGGCAGCCACCTGGTGAGCCCTCACGCCCCACAGTGGACCTTTGTGTGTCTGGGAAGTGAACGGGGATCATTCTATTTCCTTCATTCCCGAACAACTTGTTATAACTGCAGGAGAGGGCAAGTTGTTTTCGGAGTTCCAGCCTCTGAGATTGGCAGCTGTATTATCCTGGGCTCATCAGGGAGATGTTTAAAGTACAGGGCAATGGGGTGCCATTCTCCATGAATGTCTTTGGGTTCACACCCTTGACCCAGAATTTCTGATGGGTGAAAGTTGTTCCTAGGCGGAGCTGTGTAACACAACGAAGACCTTTCAAGAGATGGAATTCAGCTGAGTCCAACCAGACCCCAGTCATAAAGACAAGGCAAATTGTATTATGATTCCAAGAAATTTAAATAAATTATTGAACTTAAAGCAAAAATGATCCTCAGTATATCCAATTTAGTGTAAGTTACTATTCCAGCTTAAAAAAATACATTTTATAAAATAAAATGTGTTTGTGGTTGCTTTTCACTTTTCTGATGGTAACTTACCATTTTTCTTGGATTTTAGAAAAAGATCATGCCTGTGGCTTGCTCCGCTTCTTCTCATCTCTGGAAGGGTTCAGAGTACTTGGTGCCAAGGCAGCATGCAAGGGTGGCCCCATTTTAAGGCACAGAGAAGGGACAGGACTGACTTGTGAGCACCCATACATCCACGGGAAACTGAGACTCTTTTGCATCTCCCTTCCCCGAACAGCTATTTTTTCACATCACAGATTCTGGCTTGAACTAGCAGGCACAGATTCTGTTTCCTGATTGGCCACTGCTGAGACAATGTAAGTAAAAATGTCCAGCACAAGCAGACAGCTTTTTGCAGGGTCTTTGGGGAGGCAGATGTTCTATTTCCTAATCTGCATGAAAGATAAGTGCCTTCATTTTGTGATAATTTAACAAGCTGCTATAGTTACATCTTTGATGTACCTTATGCTTCGACTGAAAAGCATTTCAGAAAGGAAAAACAATTTTCTGATGCTTATACAAAATCATTTTGTTAAAACCTAACTGGAAATTTCTCCTGTCATTTGTTTTTGTTTTTGTTTCTTTTTTATATTTACACTTTTTGTTTGAGAGAATCACAAATTAACATGCAGTTGTAAGACTAATATAGAAAGGTTTCATGCCTCTTTATCTAGTTTCCCTTCTTGGTAACATCTTGTAAGCTATAGAAAAATATCACAGTCAAGATTTGGATACAGTGACATCGATATAGTGAGAATACAGGGCATTGTCATCATCACAATGGTCCCTCTTGTGGCTTTTTTATAGCCACACCCTCTTCCCTTTTTCCTTCCTCTCTTTAATACCAGGTCACTTGTACTAACTTGTTCTCCGTTTCTATAATTTTATTAATACAAGCATGTTGTATAAATGAATCATATAATATGCAACCTTTGAAATGGGCTTTCCCAGTCAGCATAATTTTCTGGAGATTCGTCTATGTTGTTGCAGGTATCGATGGTCTGTTTCTTTTCATGGATAAATAGTATTCCACACTGTGAAAGTGCTGCAAGTCAAATAACTAGTCACCCACTAAGGGGTATGTGGATTGCCGTTAGTTTTTGACAATTAGGAATAAAACATTTGTGTACTGGGTTCTGTGTGAATATGGGTCATACAGTAGGTGCACATGAACATTTTAAAGAAATCAATGCTTTTTTTTTAGAGTGACATTTTACATTCTCACCAGCAATGTATGAGCTACCCAGTTTCTTTGTTTCCTTGTCAGCACTTGGTGTTGTTGCTATTTTCCATTTTAGCCATCCTGATAGAATACTTCATTCTAGTTTCAAGCATGTTCATAATTTCACAATGAAGCATTTTTATGATGGCTGCTTTCAGTTGCCAGGTAATTCTAGTGTCTCTGTCCTCTCAGTGTTGGCCCTGATTGATTGTCTTTTTTCGTTTGGTTTCACATCTTCCTGGTTCTTGGTATAGTAACTTTTGATTGAAACCTGGGTATTTGGGATATCACGAGCCACTCGATCTTCTTTTAACCCTCTGTTTTAGCTGGCTTCCTCTAACACCGTTCCCAGGAAGAAAAGGTACATCGCCTCATTTGTGTCTTGTGACGCAGAAGCCCAAGAGCTCGGCTCAGCCTCTGTGCGCCTCCTAAGGATAGGAACACCCTGCTGTTTCTGGGTGGAAGTGGGAGCTCCAGTTGCCACCTAGCTAGGCCTCCACTTATACCACCCCTGGCAGGGAGGTAGGAGGACCTCATAACGGCTCCCTAGAGGCCTCCACTAATGCTAGCAGCGGCTTTGTGCTACTTCATGTGATGGTCAATCCTGACCCTCACCAGGCCACCTCTGAAGCACCCCGTCTGGGAGAGGGGAATGTGTCTCTCTGTGGCCACAAGTTTGACATCCCATCTCCCCATGAGGTCCCCAACACCATGGGGGTTCCTCGCAACAGCCTATTGAGGGTGGATGCCAAGCTCCCCACTGAGTCTGTGGAACCAAGTTTGTGGGTGGCACAGCCTTTTTTCGCTGTTATATGGATGCGCTAGCACGGCTGCTTTTGGAAAGCTTTCTGCCTTGTGAGCCTACCCCTTTCCTAGCCCTTTGGTTAGAGAGAGCAGGCTTGTCTTGGGATTTTCGTCTACATGTATGGGTATGGTATCTCCACATTGCCAGCTTCTTCAGCTCCGGTGGGGAATATATGAAGAATAAAGAAAAGCCAAGGAATTACCACTGTATCAATTCATGAAACCCATGGTCCCTAGATGGTCTGTTGCTTCTCTTTACCTTTCAGAGTCTCCTAAGTCCAAATAAGGAATTTTCCTAGAGAAAGAGCTAGTCTTTCTATGGCAAAATGAGAAAACAACATGTATTGAATTTTCATAATGCAAAATATTTTTCATTAAAGAATTATGTTCGTCCTACATCTTTTGGTGCCAGATTTACCCTTTAAATAAAATAATGATAGGAGACAGTACTTTTTTGTTATGTTTGATAAAAAAGAGAAAAGTTGGCAATCACATATTCCCCCCAATTTCTTTTATCCCTTTTACTTTTAATTTTAAAAAATTGACATCTACTTTAATATATTGAAGCATGCAAATCTTAATGGTGCAGTCTAGTGAGTTCTGATAAAGGGAGGGCTGTGTATGCAGACCTCAATCACATAAGAAAAAAATGTCCATTGCCCAAGAAATTTGCCCCCTTCCCTGGGGTTTCTGCTTAGTCACCGTAGCTCACCTCACTTGCTCCAGAGCTTCATAGGAATGGACGCAGATAGACCTGCTCCTCGCCGGCATGTTCACGAGGTTCTTCAGTTCATTCTTTTTTTTTATATGATGAGGAATATTTCATTGTATACACCTCTCTGACCTCTTCCTATTCTTTCCCCCCTCAAATGGCTATGTCCCCCTCTAATCAGTCCTGTCATTGTCATTGTAACCAAGAACTGGCCTTGTTACTGTTGCCTGACCTCAGGGGTGTCCTTCCATAGGCATTAAAGTTTAGTGTCTTATCTGTACTCACATAGGTAATAAAAAAATAAAAACTGAAGACTTACAACATTTTTCCCCCTACATTAACAGTTTATCCTGAAAAAAATTATTTATTCTCTTGCTAATGGACAGACGTTTAAGATATTCATGGCTGGTGTTAATATGAATAAGATTGATAGCATCATTTCTACATGCTTTTTGACATCTTTTGCTAAATGCCTAGGAGTGGGATTAATGGATCATATGCTGATACCTATGTAACTGCCTGAGAAACTGCCAATGAACAGTTCTCCAAAAGTGGTTGTACCCTTTCACACCTCCACTAGCGATGTGTGAGAGCTCTGTTATCACCATTTAGTGTTAAAAGCCTTTTTTAGTTATTCTAATGGGTGTTTAGGGCTATCTCATTGTTTATTAATTTTCATTTCTCTGGTACCATCTAATAATTCTGTTAGGAGTTCTTTAAAGTGCTTATTTGGTCATTCATATGTCTCTTTGGAAAGAACCTATTTAAACCTTTTGCTCATTTAAGGATTGTGTATATGTGTGTTAAACATTAAGTTGTAGGAGTGCACTATCGTTCTAGATATAGGTACTTGTATTTCTTCTAGTCTGTGGCCTGTCTGTCCATTTTCTTAACAATATCTTTTGATATGCAGATGTTTTTAAGTATGGTGAAATACAAGTTGTTAATTTTTAATTTTTGTGTCTTTATTCCTTTTCTTTTTTTTCTTCCTTTTTATTCCTTTTCAAAGAAATCATTGCCTAATCCAAAGTTATAGGATATTTTCTTATGCTTTCTTCAAGAAGAATTTTCACTTTTACCTGTATGCCTACTTTCTTTCTATCTCCAATTAATTTCTGAGTATAGTATCAGGTAGGGGTTGACATTAATTTTCATACAGTTATCTAGCATTTGTTAGAAGACTTTTATTTCACTATTGAAATGAATGGGATTGTTTATGGAGAACCAATTGACCATATAAGCATAGGGTTTTCTATTCTATTCTATTCTATTCTATTCTATTCTATTCTATTCTATTCTATTGATCTGTTTGTCTATTATTTTGCTAATTGGGTCTTGATTGTTGTAGTCAATCTTACATCAAAAAATGTAAGTCCTCCAGATATTTTTGTTCCTTTTCAAAAACTACTTTGGCTATTCTGATATACATATACATATATATATATATTAGAATTAGCCTGTACATTTCACAGGGAAAAGGGGTTCTAATGTGCTCTTAATAATGTTTGCACTGAGTCTGATATCAGTTTGGAGAGAATCAGTGTTGCAACTATCTGTGAACATGATACATCTCAGCATTCTATCTCTTCATTTAACTCTACCCATTAGTATTTTAATTTCATCTTAGTAAGAGTTCTTGAACATACTTCATTAAATCATTCTTAATTTTTATGTTTTTAAGATAATTGGAGATAATATAGTTCAAATTTTAATTCTGTAATCACATGGTCCACATATAGTGCACACACAACCAGTTTTTATACATTGACTTGTGTATCTAAGCTCACTAAGTCCACTTATTAATTCAAGTAGTTTGTAGATTACCTAAATATTCAATTATATCATCTGAGAATAAAAAGTTCTACTTCTTTCTTTTCAGCATGCAATGTTTTTAAATGAATTTTTCTTGTCTTAATGCATTGGCTAAGACCTCCAACACAATATTGAAAAGGAATAGTATTGAAACACAGCATCCTTGCTTTATTCTTGATCTTAAGGAGAAAGTTTCAATATTTGGTGTTAACTGCATGTTTTTAATAGATGTCTTTATCAGAGTGAAGAAGTTTCTTTTTATTCCTAGTTTTGCTTTCTAACTTGAATGGTTTTGGATTTTGTTAAACGCTTTCTCTGACTCTATTGCTTTCTGCATTGAATGTACAACTTTTCTCCTATATTCCTTTAATGTAATGCTTACATTAATTTTTTTTTTTTTTGTGGGTACCGGGGGGTCGACCTCAGGACCTCGCGTGCCAGCAGGCACCCGTGCCGCTGAGCGATATCACCGGCCCCTTTTTCGTATGTGGGTTCCGGGAGTCGAACTCAGGCCCTCGCGCTTGCCGGGCAGGCGCTTAAGCCGCTGAGCCATCTCACCGGCCCTTACATTAATATTTGAATGTTAATTGTGGATTTTCAGGATAAACCTCACTTGGTCAATATGTCAGTCAGCTTTCCATTGTATAACAAAATACCTGAAATAACTTATAAAGAGAAAAGGTTTATTTTGACTCATAGTCCTTCATCAGGTGAGTTCATTGTTTTTAGGCCTCTTGTGGGGATGCCAGATGGTGATCCTGGGGAGCACGTGGTGAAATAAACTGCCCCCCTCATGGCCAGGAAGCAAAACAGGAAGAGGAAGGGGCCACGGTCCCACAATCCCCTTCATGAGCTCACCCTCAAAGACCTAAGGATCTCATATAAGGCACCACCTCTTAAAGGTTCCTCCACCTTGCAATAGCATTACCCTGGGGACCAAGACTTAACACGTGGGCCTTATGGAGACATTCAAGATCTAAGCTATAACAGTCATGATATTTACCCTTTTTATTTATTGGTGATTTTATTTGTGAATATTTTCTTAGGAATTTTTTCAACTATGTTCACAGAAGGTATTTCTTCTGTGATTTTATTTTCCCGTGTGACATTATGAGGTTTTGCACAAGGGTTTGTTGCTTCATACCATGAAAATAAAAGTGTTCCTTCATCCTCTTTATTTTTAAGAGATTTTAAATAAGGTTGTAGGTCAGCATTTTTATCTGTTATTACAACCTCTGAGACTGAAGAACTTTTTTATAGTGAAAGTCTATGTAAATAAATCTTCTATTTTTAATCATCTTAATTTTCATTTTCAGCTTCAATTTTAAAGGATAGCTTCACTAAATACAGAATTTTAGATTTGTCATCTGTCATCTTCTGTCTTGCCTTATGTCTGTTAAGAATTCAGCTGTGATTTTTCTCTTTCTTCCCATACTGTAGATTAACTTTTCTGTAACTAATATTACCATTTTTCATACTTTTGGATTTAGACAAGTTTATTATTATATGCTTAGTTGGGGTTTTAAAAAATATTTATCTGTTTGGTGGTCGTTGGACTTCTTAAATGTCTGCAAGATATTTTGTGGTATCAAATTTAGAAACAGTGTAGTTAACTGTTACATCTCCAAGTATTTTATATCTCATTCTCTCTGGCTGCTGGTATTACAATAGCATGTATGTTAATACCAATATAATCCCACAGGGCACTGCTGTTCTATCTTTTTTCTCTTCACACCATTCGGAATAACTTTTACTATCTGTTTTCAAGATTACTTATCTTTGCTCTTCAATATTCATTCTTCTGTTAAGCCTATCAGTAAATTTTTATCTCAAAGATTCTATTTTTCCAGGATTCTATTTTTCTAAAAATCCTTTTTTTTCTTTTTTAACAGTTAGATTTTATCTCATGATCTATTGCACTTAAGTTCACTATCACCATTTTTCCTTGTAAATTTTTTAACATATTTATAACAGTTGTTTGAAAATCCTTGACCATTAATTCTAGTAACTGTTATATAGAAGTTTATTTTTACTGAAGGTTCTTTCTCTATATTTAGGGTCACATTTTCCTGCTGTTTTTGCAGGCACTATGATGTTTTATCGTCCTCTAGCCATTAGACTCTAATTCTTAATTCTTTCATTTATTTCCCTTTCTTTAGTGTGGCTGTTGGGTGAGGGATGTTTATTAAAATTCCTCTTAGAGGGCCGGTGATATGGCTCAGCAGCATAAGCGCCTGCCTGGCAAGTGCAAGGTCCTGAGTTCGACTCCCAGTACCCGCATATAAGAAAAAAAAGGGCCGGTGATATTGCTCAGCGGTACAAGCGCCTGCTGGCAAGTGCGAGGTCCTGAGTTCGACTCCCTGTACCCACATAAAAAAGAAAAAAAGATTCCTCTTAGAGTCAAGTTGACTGCTTTAATTAGACCGAGTTCACTGTGTTTAGACCACCCCCACCCCCACCCCCACCCCACACTGCGCCTCCTGTTCTGGGATCCGTTGAGCCGGAAGGGTGCTGCGCTGCGGTCTCAGGTGATTTGGTTCTTCACATTTCAGTTCAACTCCTGCACAGCCCCCAAATCCTGGCACCACGTGGATGCACAGAACTACGCAAGTTTTCTCTGCTTTCCAGCCCCCATGAACTGCTGCTTACATAGAACAATTCTGAATAAGGAGTTAAGAATTGTTAGGCAAGTGTTTTGTTCTGTGTTTCAGTTCTTCCCAATTCCAGACCATCTGGCCGTTTTTTCCCATCCCTTGAGAGTCTCTCCCCTCTTTGGTAGCCCATACTTCCATCCGCCTGCACCTAACACAGGCACCTGCCCTCTCGTGTGGAAGCTTCTATGGCTCTTAGCTTACTTATAAACGCCTCATTTCTCTCTGAGTACTGTGCTAATACCTCCTTAACTGTAGTGCTTTCCAGAAGCCCCATAAAACCTATAACTTATGTTGTCCAGGTTCTTCTGCTTGTTACCATGGGAGCAAAATTATCTTGATTACTTCTATATCCTAACTGGAAGTAGGAGTCCTAAATTGCTAGTGAAATGATTTGGGTCTATTAGGTTAAAAATTCCTTTCTTTATAATAACTTTAGACTTACCGTATATAGTCAGCGCTCTATATCTGTGGGCTCCACATCCAGGGATTCAACCAATAGCAGATCAAAAATATTCTTAAAAAAATGTGTTTGTACTATGCATGTATAGATTTTTTCCTTGTCATGATTCCCTAAACCATACAGTATAGCAACTGTTTACATAGCATTTATCTTATATTAGGTATTATAAGTAATCTGTACATGATTTAAAACATAGGAGAGTATGTATGCAAGTTATATCCAAATATAACCATAGTATATGAAGAATTTAAACATCCGTGGATTTTGGCATCCCCAAGGAGGTGTGAGGGGTCTTGAAATCAGTGCCCTGAAGGTATCCCTGGATGATTGTATTTAGTTTGGGCAGTTTGCAGGGCTTCTGACACTTGAAAAATTTTGATTGAAAATCACTCCCCATGCCTGGCACGGTGGTGCACACCTGTAATCCCAGCACTCAGGAGGCTGAGGCAGAAGGATTGCTGCAAGTTCAAGCCCAGCCTGGGCTATATAGTGAGCTCAGGACTAGCCTGAACCACATAGCGGGACCCTGTCTCAAAGAACCAAAAAAAAAAAAAGAAAAGAAAATCACTCCCCTTTGGGTATGTATTTATCAGGCTAAACTATTAGTTGATTAAAATACCATATTCTTTCCCATGAGAAGGTGTGAGATTAATAGTGCAGCTTTATTATAACCACCTAATTGAATATTCTTTCTCATTTCATGTAAATGTCTTTGTAGAAACGCTACCAAGAGCGGCATTGTGGTTACTTTAATTCCATTGCTAAAACTTTTATATGGTTTCCTGTATTGTAAAGGGAAAGCTATGTGCACTTTTCTTATTTTTAAACTTTTCCTCTTATGAATCAGTGGCAGTATGATAAATGTCAGAAGTTCTTATTAAGTGGTTAAAGTTGATGCCTCTGTGTCAGCATTCTTGTTTTAGGCAATGATAATTATGCAGACTTTCTAAAGAAAATGCCAGAGTTGTAACGCTGTATTTTACCAACTAGAAAACATATGATAATAGTAATAATAACATTTGTAAATTTTCAATGTGTGCCAGATTCACCTACTCTTTACATGTTAGGATAAGGAAGGTACATGCTGACTTGCATACACTTCAGTCAAAAATGAATTGCAAGCTGGGCATGGCGGTGCATGTTTGTAATCCCAGCACTCAGGAGGCTGAGGCAGGAGGATCGCCGTGAGTTCCAGGTCAGCCTGGGCTACAAAGTGAGTTCAAGGCCAGCCTGAACCACAAAGCGAGTCCCTGTCTCAAAATACATACATACATACATATGTACGTAAATAAATGGCAACAGGAAGAACATTTTGAACGTAAATTTGTCTCTTTTCAAATAAAACTCAGAAAAGCTAAATGAAAGTGATATTGTTTAGTTAGGCTGTTAATTTCCTCCATTCTAACATTCAGGTTATGCTAAATATTTTTCTCAGCCAAAGAACTAATTGACATAAAACATAATTTACATTGCTGTAGAGAAAATACTGGGCTGGAGTCCTGATTATCAATTAGAGCCACAGAGTTTTGTTTTGTGCTACTGAGACTTGGTTATAGAGGAAGCCATAAGAATGTATAGGTTCTTGGGACCAGGAGGCCCAGCAAGCTAAGGACTGTTGCACCTTGAGGAGCTTCTCAGTGCTCAGTGAAAATAGGAGTGGTGCTCTCCTTTCTGGGTGTTCAGGGTAAATTTGAGAGATAGGGTCACAGTACATGGTGTGAGATGATGTCGCCTGTGAATGTTTTTCTTTATATCAAATACTAGTCAGACAATAGGGGTTAAGATGGAAATTAGCCTTCAAAGACATACCACTAAAACCTTTTAAAGAATGTGTGTCAGCTTTGCATTGCTGTGGCCAAATGCCTGGGAAAAACAATTAAGGAGAGGAATTATTTATTTTGGCTCAGAGCCACCTTCCAAGATGGCTTCCAAACATGGCTTCCAAAACATGGTCAGCTGTTTTCATTGCTGTGGGCCCAAAGTGAGGCAAAACATCATGGTGGAAGGGAATGGTGGAGCAAAGCCGCTCACCATATGACAGGCAGGAAGCAGAGAAATAGAGCCAGAGAGCCAGAGAGAAGGGCCGGGGGACTGGATATAGTCCCAGAAGTCACATCCGTAGTGACCAGCCTCATCAAATTAGGCCTTTCTCCTAATAAGCCCATTCAGTTAATGAACTCATCAATGGATTAATCCACTGGATGAAGTTAGAATCCTCATGATTCAGTCACTTCCAGAAAGCTCATTGGTTCTGAACATGTGAGTCTTTTGGAGGACATTTTAGCTCTAAACCATAACAGAATGTTTGTCTTTGTAAAGGGTAAACAGTTCTTCAGGAGAGGGGAATGGGTGGGAGAGAATCAAACCGAGGCCTCTGTGCATTCAGTCTGGGGTCCTTGCAAGAAGTGGGAGTAGCGGTAGGTTAACAGCTTGATTGTGGCCGTTTTCACTGGTCATGGTTTGGGAGTTAGCATGTTGCTCTTTGGAAGAGATCTGAATTGTATTTGGTGACTTAAGGTGGTAGACTGGAAGGGCAGGGAGGGCCCATTAACCAGTGTAGAAGAGTTCTCCCAACCTCCTGAAGAAGAATATGCAAGCATCTCTCCCTCTACAGGAAGAAAACCCAGCGTGCCATATGCACCCTTGTATCCACACCTCATTGAGCTGAGAATATTTTCTGGAGAGTTGAAGCCTTAGACTTCTGCAGGAAAAGCTTTCAAATCTCCAAGGTGGTTCTTTTGCATCTTGGAAGCTCTAAAGCCAAGTCCTTGGCATCTTCCTCTAGTGACAACATCATTACTGAGCCCCATTACTGCCACAGTCCCCTTAGGGAATCAGCCAGCATGGTTGAGCACACCGGTACTGGGTACACACAGAGCGCTGATTCTGACGTATGGGGAACATCCAGGGTCACAGGTTTGCTACGGTGCTGGAGGCATTTCCTCAGTGCAACACCCCGTATCCTCCAGCGACTGCAGGCAGCAGGTAGACAGGACTGCAGAAGAAGACTGACTTGGAGTAAAACTCTAATTGTGCTAGTTATGAGGCATGCAACTGATAACAACATGCTATGTTTTTAAAGCCTTGGTTTCCTCATCTATAAAGCGGAGTGACACCTGAGAGAGTTGTGATGTGTACTGAATGAGACTGTGCACATGTACACCTCTCTGTAATCCAGCACACAGTATGCGTGCAGCAGATGCCGGCTTGAGTCAGCATGGAGCAGAGCACACGAAACCTGGCTTACGTAGGTACAGAAAATGCCGAATGTTCCTTCACAGCATTGTTAGAAAGATACTGGAGAGATGGAGCCGGGCTGTGGAGACACACACCCTGC
Source organism: Erethizon dorsatum (assembly GCA_028451465.1). Classification (NCBI taxonomy): domain Eukaryota; kingdom Metazoa; phylum Chordata; class Mammalia; order Rodentia; family Erethizontidae; genus Erethizon; species Erethizon dorsatum. The sequence goes on from CM051824.1 coordinate 10,320,345, forward strand.
ATAGCAGAGGTGTATCCTCGATCAAGGCTGGAGTAACAGTCTGTGAAATGTTAATTGGGGGCTGACGTGGGACACCACAGCATAGAATAACATGGGGAAAGAAAGGTGGGCAAAGGCAGCCAGAGGCACCTTCCAGAATGCCAGCTGTGTGTCACAGGTGGGACAAAGGAGGTAAATGATAGACACAAGTAATACAGAAACCTCATTATTATCCCTTCTCACATCTTTTAGATTAAAATGTGTTTGTTGATTGTTCTAAGATTCCCCCTTTTAAATTTCTGGCTCAGTATCTAGTTAGTCTAAAATAAAGTCAATGGAGCCAGGCATCATGAACTCATAATGATCCTCCTGTCTCAGCCTCCTGAGTGCTGGGATTACAGGCATGTACCACCATGCCTGGCTATTTGTTGTTTTGATTAGTAAGGTTTAAAGTTTCCATTTCTGTGTGAACCAGCAATAGTGATCATTGCCAGTTCCGTGGGTTGGAGGCTGGGCATTGCTTTGTCTAGTGGAACCTGAGAGAACTCGTGGGTAACAATCGATTGGGCTGAAAAGGACTGGGATGCACAAGAGGCCTCTCACTCATTCATATCTGCCATGAGTGCTTGCTGTTGGCCAAGGCATCTTGTCCCTTGTCCCCTTGGCTTCTTGTCCTCCGGCAGGCCAGACTGGACTTCTGCACAGCAAGGGGTCTAGGGGCTACAGGAAAACAAGGACAGGAGTTGCAAAACTTCTTAAGGCCTAAGCTCTGGAACTTACTTTCTCCGAATTCTGTTGATGAAGCAAGTCACAACCCCTCCTAGATTCAAAGGATAGAGAAAAAGACTCGACACAGCACCCAAGCGAGTAAGGAGCTAATCCTGACTACACGTTAATTTCTCGAGGCATTTCGAACTGGAGTAAGAGACAACCCAAATGGAACACACCATGAGGGCTTCCGGTGCTGGAAACTGAGGTGGGCATCTGGGAAGAACCAGGAATGCCTTCTGCAGAGTCCAGGGGATGGCTGGGTTTTCGCTGCAGGTGCACAGGGCAGGCCATCATGCCGTGACCATCTAAGGTACAATTAGGACCACATCGTGTGGGAAAATAGGGTTTAAGAGGTTATAAAGCTTAGTTACTTCCCATCCTAAGCCATTCTATTTTCCCAACTAGAATATAGAAAATTCTGGGACCACAAAAAAGAGGAGAAAAGAAATTAAAACATGGCAACAAGCAGAGGTGAGAAGCCAAACTGAAGTTATAAATCCTCCCACCCCAAACCCACCTATCCCCCCTGTACCATGTACCTTGAGGTCTCCTGAGTGCTTCTGCTTTCTTTAAAGTAGATTGTCTCAGTCCCACTCGCTGGCTATCATTTCTCCCAGTGGATCGCATTTTTTACTGTTTGTAGAGCAATGTCTGGGTCTGCCCTTTTAAAACTTTTCTCCAAGAACAGGTAACTTGTTCATACCCTTTTATTTTTAAAGGGTACTTCTTCATCTGTGTTTTTTTCAAAAGCTCATGGATTTTCTTTGTAGAACTTGGAGTACATTGCCTAGCATAAAAGGATCACAAATTAGCAGAGCAGGGAGACCCCAACAGTATGTACCATTTTTATGTTTAATATGCAAGAATATGTTTGGAATAAATTACACTTTAATATCACTTAACTGTAAATAAAAACACTCTGTCATGGGCCGGTGAGATGGCTCAGCGACATAAGCACCTGCCTGGCAAGCGCGAGGTCCTGAGTTTGACTCCCGGGACCCACATACAAAAAAAGGGCTGGTGATGTCGCTCAGAGGCATGGGCGCCTGCTGGCGCGCGAGGTCCTGAGTTTGACCCCCAGTACCCACAAAAAAAAAAAAAACACTCTGTTGTAATAAAAAATACCATAACTACAATAATCAATGCTTTATTAGCTACTCAAGTATGTTTTGTGTTAAAGAGATCACATTTTTATGCCTTTAAAACTGCACGATAGGGCCGGTGAGACGGCTCAGCGGCTTAAGCGCCTGCCTTGCAAGCGCGAAGGCCCGAGTTCGACTCCCGGAACCCACATACGAAAAAGGGGCCGGTGATATCGCTCAGCGGCACGGGTGCCTGTTGGCGCGCGAGGTCCTGAGGTCGTCCCCCCGGTACCCACAAAAAAAAAAAAAAAAAAAAAAAAAAAAAAAAACTGCACGACAGCTTCATGACGTAAGAAACCTGTCCCTGCAGTGTGTTCCCCTCCACCTCGTACACCCAGCATGGCACCTGACCCAAGGCAGGATTCCAGTACTCTGTGAGTGACAAGATGGTAATTATTATTATCCCCCTGACAGGCAGAGGTGGGTGTGTCAGAGTCAAATGACCATTGTAACAAGAATGATACCTGATCCTTCCATCTAAACATGAATCATTTCTGGGCTCTTGTTGCAGCCCATGAAGAATGCAGAAAATGGGAAAGAGGGGTATTTTAGGCCACCCCAGAACTTTAGATTTAGACACGATCTTGGCAGTCAACATTTAGCCTCCCCAGTCAGTTTATTGTTCCTCTCTAGAGTGTCATTGGTGGGGTCATCCAAGAACACTTGGTCGGTCCGCTTTTTGTCACCGTTTTATGGTTTATATCTGGATGTCCCCCCAAAGCCTCATGAGCTCAAAGGCCAAGCTTCTGAAGGATGTGGTGGATTGACAACTGGTGGTCAACTTGTAACACCCAGCTGAACTGAATCAGCGTGGTGCTGGGTGTGGAGGGCCCACCTGAGGATTGTTGCCAACAACATAAAAAGGAAAACTGGAGAGGAAGACGTGACGCTGATGATTCTCCTGGAGAAGTGGGTTGCGCTGGTTTTCCTGACATGAACTCAGCTATTCTCATCATCAGAGGAGCGCGGGTCCTTGCTGTCGCTGAGGATGGCTACAGTTCTTTTTGGGAGAGCTCTGGTCCTTACCTTGAGCATCGCTTCCTGGCTCCAGTGCAGATCCCTCAGCTGCTGGCACAGATCCTTCATCCCGCTGGGTCAGACTTTCTAGCTTCCGGGACTGACCTTTGGGTCTTCTCAGTGCAGATCCTTGGTGCAGACTTGCATGAGACATTGCCGTGGGCTCTAGGCCTCCAGTTGGACTCGTACAGGACATTGTCGTGGGATCCAGGCCCTCAGCTGGATTCTTTGGTTCTCTAGTGTGTGAACATATCTCCCACACTCTTTTTGCATCTCACTTTTCGGGTGACTACTATAAAATAATTCTATAAATTATGTGTCCTGTATAAATTCCTTGTAAACCCTGACTACAACAAAGGGTGATTGAATCATGGGGCACTACAGCTAAATGTGATGTTAGGAGGCCTGGTCACAAGGGGCAGGTCACTGGGGGGTGACCTAGAAGAGTGTGTCTCCCTCCCCAGTTCTTCTCTTCTTTCTCTGCTCTCCTCCACACCAGGCCTTCCACTGTGCTGCCCACCATTCAAGGACTGAAACTTCTAAACACTGTGAGCCAAAATAAACCTCTCCTCTCCTTGCCTCCTTTAAGTTGCAGGTGTCAGGTATGTCACAGTGGTGAGGAAAGCAATTGATATACACTGTCACAAAATACCTGAGATAAACAACTTAAAGGTGGAAGGGTTTATTCTGGCTCATGGTTTCAGAGGTTTTGTTGCATGGTCAGCCGGCTCCCTTGCTTTTAGGCCTGCTGCAAGGCTGAAGCATCACAATGTAAAGGAATGTCAGAGAAAAGCTGCTCACCGCATGGTAGCCAGGAAGAAGAGAGAGACAAAGAGAAAGAGTCAGGGATCACATATAATCCGTGTTATGGCTTGTGTCTAGATCTCCCCCCAAAGCCTCATGGTGGGGCTTTTTCAGAGGTGGCTGGATCTAGAGTGTGAGACACCGGAATCGACTCATGGTGCAATGCTAGAATCAAGGGCACTAGGATTAAAGGTGTGAGTGCCACCCGCCCTAAGTAGCCTGGATAAAATACAAGAGATAGCTGTGGTCGTCCCTTGTTGCTTTGCTACCTTCTGCCTGCCATGAACTGAGTCCCCTCTGCGATGCCTCCTTGCCTTGGAAACAGCCAATTATGGACTGAAACCTCTGTGAACTGTGGGCTAAATAAACCTTTCTTCCTTTAACTTTGGTTGTCGGGAATTTTGTCTTAGCAAAGAGAGAAAAGTAGCTAAGTCCCCAAGGTCATGCCCTCTTGATTCACTCCCTTCAACAAGGCCCCACCTCCTATTTCCATCACCTCCCAGTAACGCTACCAAATTATAATCTCATCAGTGGATTAACCCACCAGTGAAGTTAAAACCATCACGATCCAATTTCTTCCCCAAAGCTCATCAGTAACTGAGCCTTTAACACAATGAGACAAAAACTGGAGGCCATTTTAGACAACAACCATACCAACCCTTGTGAATGAGGAAAACCTCTTCACCAACCATTGGATTGCTTTCTTTCTTTTTTATTTTTTTATTTTTAGTGGGTACCGGGAGTTGACCTCAGGACCTCGCGCTTGCGCCGCTGAGCGATATCACCTGCCCTTTTTTTTTCTTTACGTGGTTTCGGGAAGTGGAACTCAGGACCTCGCACTTGCCGGGCAGGCACTTACGCCGCCTGAGCCATCTCACCGGCCCTGCATTGCTTTCTTTATTTTAAATTTTCCTTATGTTGAAGAGAATCTGCTTCTTGTAGTTTCTACTTCTGGCCCTTAATTGTGTATTTAGCACTAGACAAACCAAATGCCTACTCTCACAACCCAAAGTGACTTCCCCCACCGGTGAATATGAGTTGCACAATACAAACCCAATAGGAAAATCATCGTGAATAACTGCATGACGATACGTGGAAAGTTCAGGGCTGTGCGTACCGCCTCACGGTTTTGAACTGTGTGGTTAAAGATACTGAGAGTTGACAGATTAGTCAGGGAATCTGTCAAGAGTATTAATTACAAACTTTGAAATCTTGGTCAGTGAAAGTTCATCTTAGCGCATCTTGCAAATATGATCAAAGTCTTTTCAGTACTGATTTGATGATTCTTAACCACAATGTGTGAAGAATGAAGTTTTTCATTAGAAATCACTGATGTAATAGAGCACATTTTCAAGGAAGATGAATCATTGAACTATTACAGTTCATGCTCTTCCCCACCTACCCTGCCTCCCTGCCCCTGCACCCCCATTTTTCTGAACACTTGACATGGCATTTGGAACTGCCGCGGAGGAAACTGGTCTTAGCAACAACAGAGCAGCTCAGAGACAAACCCCACAGGAGGGTAAAGGTGAGGTGGTGTAAATGATGTTTTTAAAACCATAAAAATAAACCTGGGGGTCTGTCGTGATTTGAGGAGTGAAAGAAATTTACAACTGGCTGAAAACTTGAAAAATGAAGGAGTACACTGTGTAGCTGGTTAAGGGAAAGGAAAGCAGTGTTGCCCTTGTTAGGTTCTAGAAAAACTATTATTTGGGTAGCTTTCTTTTTTTCTGAGAATTAAAAAAAAAGTATTGGCATCTAAACTATGGAAAATGAAATAAAAAATACGCCCAGTGCAGCTTCTCCAAATCACTGGCCTGCTTCTCCCTCTCCCTTCTGCCCAGGGTGTCTTGTCTGTGCCTGCCAGTGGCTGTCACAACCGAGGAGCGTGCGGGGGTGTTCCTTGGGGTTCACATTCGCTGCAGGTGTGTTTCGCAGAGGTGGACGGTGCACGACGGTGCGAACGCCCAGCCTGCGACCGCCGTCCCACTCTGCCCGGTTTCAGGAAGCGTCGCCTGTGTCTGAAGGCGCCAGTCGGGGAGTGGAGCAGGTCTCTACATTCACCTGTTCTGAGGCTCTTCCTGGTCAGTTGCCTCTGCGCGCCAGAGGGTGGCACCCCAGGCACTCGGGAGGTGGAGTGAAGGGGAGAGGAGAGAAGGAAGAAAGGCGGGAGGAGAAGTTAATTCTCAGACTGTGGTCTCCAGTTCCTCGGGCGAATTTGGGGCAGAGCCCCCTCTCCTAATTCTTTACAGTAAAAGCCTAAGGTTCTCCCGGGTGTCAGAGAGTTAGGAATTCCTAAAATGAAAACGGCTTGCGAGGGTTATTTATGACCAATTTGTTCTAGCGCGCTCAGTCTCTGGGAGTCCGAAAGAAAACTAGTTTCTGCGGCTGCTGAGTGCGCGGGTGCTTGCGGATGAGCGGAGAGCTCCCGGGACTAGACCGCATTGGTGCGCCAACATCTGACCTGTCCCCGTGTCCCTGTGTCATGTTTTGCAGTTGCTGGATTTGTGCGACTAGGGGAAGGTCGATGCCCTCAGGGTGATCTCCGCCTTTAACATTACACACACCAATCTCCACGCACGAATCGCCGGAATCCCCAACGCGAGAGCCACCTGGGCCTTCTACCCTGCACAGACGCGGCCGCTGGCCAGGGAAGTGGTGCGCCCTCCGCGGCCCAAGCCGCAAGCTAGGATGTGACGGGCGTGGAGGAAAGTGCGGTGGCCAGTCCGCAGCTGCTCCACAGGAGCCCAGAGCCGGGGTAGAGACCAGGACTGCACGTGCGGGGTCGCAGCCCACTGGGATTCTGGTCACGGAGCAGCGGTCCTGGACAGGCTGGCGAGGTGCGGGCGCGCGGTTGGGAGAGAACCCAGACGGCTGCCCGGGCAGTGCGGTGCTTTGTTCTCTTCAATAGCCCTGTCTGGCCCAGCCGCGACCTCGCCCAGCTTGGGCGCCTGATCCCTCTAGACAATCAGGTGGGCTCCCCGCCGCCCCTCCCCCACCGCCGTGCGAGCGCGCCCCACAGCCGGGTGTCGCCGAAGATCTCTTGCTGTCATCGGTGACTCAGATTCTCAGTGATTTCGAAAACCTCTGGTTCTGGGTGGAAACAAAATCAAAACATAAAAAATCAAACACCCTCAGGCAAAATATAAATAAATAAGTAATGAGAAGAGAGAAAAAGAAAAAAAAAAAAAAACCCACTCCGAGCGCGGGCGGGCAAAAGTTCAACTCAGGCAGCGCTGTTTTCCCAGTGAATCAGACCCGCCCGGGCTCTGCGCGGCAACGCAGCCGCGGGCGTGGGAAGCGGGAGCCTGGACTTGCGCTCTGAGCGAAGCGCGAACTCAGGCTGGTCCTCCCGGGTAGGCGGCTTCCGGAGGCCAAGAAAACGCGCGGAAAACATTTTTACCGAGTGAAACTAATCTGTCCTTTAGAAGAGCCCAGATACAAAGTTGGATAAAGAAATTAAGAGATGGGAAAGTGCTCCCTCTCCTTGGAGAGAATGGGGAGGTGGGCCCAGGAAATACTCTGCAATAAACTGGTCTCGGAACTTGGAGAGACCACACGGGCAGTTCCTGCGGCCCGTGGATTTCCCGTTTTGCAAATCGCCGTTATCTGACTTTATTCCTCTCTCTTCCCTACCAACACGTCTCCCGTCAGCGGTAGGGGTACTGCCCTGCCGGCATCAGCTACAGCGATGTCCGGGATTGGCGACCGAAGGCGCCCCCGCTGTCCCCACGCTGCCCTTCGCGCTTTCTAGCGCAGTCCCGGGCCCAAGGGCTCGCGGTCACCGGCCGCTCGACGGTCCCAGCTGTGTTAACAGCCTGGGTCGCCTGGAACGCAAGAACCGCTGCCTCCGGGCCAGCTTCCTTGCTGAGTTCTAAACAGCATAAGCAGGTTGCTTTCCCCGACGCCTTTGTTTGTTTTGTTTTGTATTTAAGGATTCACGGATTCTCAGGAGCCGGCGACGCGGGGTGGCAGAGATAGTCAGGAAGAGACGATGAGCGGCTTTCTTATGCGTGGTTCTTTTCCGGTCGGGCTCTGCGTCGCCGACACTGCCGAGAGCTCCAGGCACGCCGGCGAGAGACCGGTTTGAGGCTCTGCGCCCGAGCTGCAGGTTGCGTTGCTTTCCCCCGTGGGACGCGGAGCGACCGCCACTACGGCCTTGGGCAGGAGAGAGCTCGGCCTGCGAGTCGGCGTCGCCGCGTCCCCGAGCCTGTCTGTCCCTCTTGTACGGAAATCACCTGCCGGGGCCCCGCGCGGGTGCTTCAGCCCCTCTGGGAACCCGAGCCTCCACTTTGTTCTAGTCTCAGGGAAAAGGAGACTTTAACCTGGGGCTGTGCTGTGTCACGCTATTGTTAGATCTGCTTTTGAATTTAAAAGATGACCAAGGCGGCCCGATGGCGGGACAAGGCCTCCACCAGCTCCTCCACGCCGAGGCCCCTTCCTTCTCCTCGCCGGCCTCTGGACCGAGTTTCCCTCATCCTCACCTAGCACGGTGTACTAGGGTGCTCCATTTCCGTCCAAAGTTCCACTCCCCCGCCCCGCTGTCTCAAAGCCCAGGCTGGGGACAGAGCAGTGCGGGGAGCAGGCAGAAGGAGCAGAGGTGGCCGCGGGTTGGGGCGGCTGACGCGGGTGCAGACACACGGAAGTGCGCTGAGTTGGGTCTCCCGGGAGAGTTATGGGGTGGAGCTGCGGATTTCAAGAGAAAGGAGAATGGGGACGCGAAGGGAGGTGGGTAGGGGGAGGATATTGCGACCCACGTCGGGCCGTGACCTCAGCAGCCCCGCCCGCGCCAGCCTGGACCCACCGAGCCACGGTTCCCGCAGGCTCTCGGGGAGCCCAGCACATCTCGAGGGTCCCAACCGAGACCACGCACAGCCTTCTCTCACCGGGAGGCCGAGGCTCTCCTCGGTGCCTTTTTTCCTTAAAACTTTTTTTTTTTTAACTTCCCTATTTCATGTGCACACACGCGCATCTCGCCCCAGGCTGGGACTGCGGGAAGGACGGGTCCTGGGATCGCTCCCGGCCGGCTTTTGCACTCTCCTTCCCACCCCAGGCTGTCTCACGGAGAAAAGCTGGCAAGCGCCTGCGGGGTGACAGGAAAGCGAGCATCTTGCAGATCTGGGTCTTGCAGGTGGGAGGACTCACGGGCCCAGTGCCCAAACTTCGCGCACCCGGGTGTATCGGAGGACCACCCCGGTCCCCTTGCCTGCCCCCGAGCGGCTGAGAAACTCGGCGCAGCCGGGACGCCCGGGCGCCCCCGAAGGGCTCTCGCTGGCGGCCTGGGCCAGGCTGGGCGCAGAGCGTGCCCGAGCGCCCCCTCTGTTCCGCGAGCAGGCCGCGGCCGCCACCCGCAGGGGAGAGGCGAGCCGACACTTCTGTGGGGGATGGGCGCGCGCGCCGCCGTCTGCCTGTCGAATCACTCGGGTAAACACGCCCGGGTCGGAGGCGCTCGCGGCAGGGAACCCGGAGAGGCCGCCCGCCCCTACCTGTCCCAGCCTGCACGCGCCGGCGGCCCCGCCGGCGCGGGGGCGGGGCTTGCCCGCCGTCCTGCGGAGGCGGGACCTAGCGGGGGCGGGGCCCGCGGTGATTGGGCGCGGGCGTGGGGCCGCCAGTCTGAGCTGGGCTGTAGGGCCGCGCAGGTTTCACTTCGCTCCGCGCAGCCTCTAGGTCGTGAGCTTGCTGGAGCGCTGCGTCCCGCGCCGCCGCCGCCGCCGCCGCCGCCACCGCCGCCGCCGCCGCCGCAGCCGCCAGCTTATTCTTGCAGTTCCCCTGCGATCCTTGCCCCACTGCAGTCAGCATCGTCTCCGGCAGTTCGAGTTGCCCCGCTCCCGCCGCCACCGCCTCGGCGCCCTTCCCTGGCCCTGGTACCCCCAATGTCTGACTCTGATTCTCGAACTGAGAAGCGCAAGGTAAATACCTCCGCATCCCGAGGAACGGGCTGGGGACAGATGGAAGACGGGCGCCGGAGCCCGAGCGGCTCCATCTGGTGCCGGCTTCCCGCGCACGTGCAGGCCGAGACGCGCGAATCCGCACCGTTTATCGCCGGGCGGGAGGATGCGATCGGTGCGGGCCGGAGTCCCGCCCGGGCAGGTCCAATCTGGGGAAGGGTCGTCGGCGCCGAAGCTGCGGCCACTTGGCCCAACTGTGGCTCCGGCCGGGATGCGCACGGGGTGGCTGAGCGGCGCAGGCGGGAGAGCGCTTGTTTTCGGCACCGGCCGGGAAGCCTTGGACCCGCTCCGCGGTACCGGGCTGCGCGCCCAGCCGGGAAGCCTCGCCGGCGGCCCCCTCGAAGCGGCCGTGCAGTACGGTGGGTCTCGAGTTTTGGCTCTTACGTGCGAGGGTTTGCGGAACTGCGGTGGTGATTTAACTTGACAAGCCTGGGCTTTGCTTTTTAACTCATTCAAGCCGAGGTTTCGGGGCAGCTGCTGAGGGCTCCCTCTCGGACGTGCTTGGGGACCCTGCTAGATCTGCAGGTATTCTTCGCAGTCCCTTCTCAGCCCCTGGATCCACGGATAGTGGGAGGCCAAGGGTCTTTCCCCGGCCAGCAGAACTTGCTCGGGCCCCGGGGCCAGGCTGTCCTAGCGGCTCGCGCGTGCCCGGTTACACCGGGGCGCACACCCTTCTGGGCTGCTTTCCCCCGGGTGGGAGCTGCTTCCCAGAGTGGGAGCTGCTGTGGAGGGCCCACCGGACGCGGGGTATGGAGTGTGAGTCTGCACGCCTCTGGCCAGCGGTGGACACTCAGATTGATTTCGTGTCCGCGGCGCGCGGGGAGACGGAGTTGCTGGAGTCAGGGGAGGGGATGCTGCAGCTGAGCTAGTGCGGCCCTTGGGGTCCTCAACCCCACCGGCCTGAATGTGCTTGTGAGCGCGACCCGGCCGTCCCGGGAAAGCGCAGGTCCTACTTTGTCTCCAGGTGGCCGGGCGGCGGGAAGTCCTGCGGCGAGTGCGGTGGCCCGGCAGGGCACAGGGGCGGGGCAGCCTAAGCAGCCTGGGTGCCAGAACGCCGGCCGAGGCCGTCCGCGCGGCGCTCGCAGGCGAGTTTGTCAACAATCGCCTCGCCTGCGGCTGCCGGACCCATAGGCGCCGCCCTCGCCGTCGCTGCCCATTGGCTGCAGCGCAGAGCCACCGCGCTCGGGCCAATTGCGAACGCGGGCGCCCGGCGCCGGCGGCGCGGGGAGGTCGGCGGTGCCGGCGGCGGCGGGCGCAGTGCGCGAGGGGAGGAGCGGGAGGAGGCGGAGGATGTTCCCGGCGGCGGCGGCGGCGGCGGCGGCCGGCGCTGCGCGGGCCAGAGGCGCGGCGCGCGAAACTCTCGGCTGCCGGGCGCAGCGTGGCGGCGGGCGGGCGGGAAGGCGTGGGCTCCGCGCTGCCCGGGGGCCTCAGAACCCGGGCGCCGGGCTTAGTCTCCTGCGTCGCCTCCAGGGTGACAATCGGGGGGTGCCGGGTCGGCGCAGGACTCGGGTTGGACGCCGCGGGGCCCGGGCCGGGGCGCGGACGCTAAGCTCGGAAGGGAAGGGGCGGACGTGAGTGGCGGTGCGGTGGCCTGGAGAGGGGAGTGTCTGGGGCGGAGGGGCGGTGTGCCTGGTGTTGGCGAGTTCGCGGAGCTAGTTGCGGACTTTGCGCGGGGTGCCAGGGGACTACTTGGGGGAGGGGGGTCCCATACTTCGAGCTGTGCACCTAGTAGTACGGCTGCAGGCCGGGGAAGTTCTATCCGGTTCGTTGCGGCGCGCTGGCGGGACCCGGAGGGACCCGGGGCGGAGAGCGCCGGGGCCGGGCCAAGCCGCGCTCGGAGTTACAAACTCTATTGTGACGCACTTACTACGGCTGACGGCCGCTGCCAAACCTTCCCCAGACTTGCTGCCCTCAGCAGTTTCGGCAAACAATGGGGCCGGAGCAGGGAACGGGGCCAGCACAGCCTGCAATCGCTGCATCTGCGCCTGCTGCTGTGCTCCAGCGCGGTATCTGATCCCGGGAAATCAGAGCCCGCTGGGAGTTTCTGACTTGATTCAAGTCTGTCCTGAGTAAAAAGCACGTATGAATAAACTTTAGACTGTCACTCTTGCAACTTGTGTATTTGTTTATGTAGAAGCACCAGTTTCACGAGTAATTGACATTGTTACTGTTTTGTTGGGTGGTTTGGTTCCACCTCCCCACCATCACCACCACCAAAAAAGATAATCATACGTTTGTTATTTTAAGTGGATTTTTATTTCGGAGATTGTCGGAGAAGTAAACAACATCGCAACTTGATTTTAAAGTACTGTCTTTGGGATGAACTCTTGAGGATTCTTAATAGGTGAAGGTTTGCTGATCTATCTCGCTGTAATTATTGTTTTGCTGGATAATCTTACATTTGTTTCTTTTACTTGCAGAAAAAAAGACCAAATGGCCAAGCAACCTTCCGATGTAAGTTGTGAGTGTGACAGAGAAGGTGGACAATTGCAGCCTGCTGAGAGGCCGCCCCTGCTCAGGGCTGGGGCCCCTACCTCCCTACAGACGGAGCCCCAAGGTAATCCCGAAGGCGAAGGGGACCGCTGCCCCCACGGCAGCCCTCAGGGCCCGCTGGCCCCACCGGCCAGCCCTGGCCCTTTTGCTACCAGATCCCCGCTTTTCATCTTTGTGAGAAGATCTTCCCTGCTGTCTCGATCCTCCAGTGGGTATTTCTCTTTTGACACAGACAGGAGCCCGGCACCTATGAGTTGTGACAAATCAACACAAACCCCAAGTCCTCCTTGCCAGGCCTTCAACCATTATCTCAGTGCAATGGGTAAGCAATGCCCGGGTAAGAGGCAGTTGGCATGTGGTTGTTTGAATATCTGTTTCAAGGCTGTGTGTAGCATTTAAAGTCCCTTTGTAGAACCCCTCAACTGTTGTATGCTGTAAGTTGATGGGAGTGGAGGATGTGTCAAAATACCAAGATGACATCTTTCTAAAATGTTCCGAAGTACATAGCGCTACAGCCTTTAGGGCTGTAAAGCTTGAATCTCGGTTACCTTCATGAAGCTGAAGCATTTAACCATGGTGTGGTTTAACTACTAAGGTCTACGTGTTAAGGACATTTTACTTGAAAAGACCTTGCTCAATTATAGAAACCGCTAACTATATAAAGGTGTAACAAGTTAATCACTTTCAAAAATAATGTTTGTAAAAATGAACTCCTCTGTGTAACCAGTACCAACATAGAACTGTGAAAATGGTTTGTCTTGTACTCAAGTTCCTCTTTGGGTTTATTCACAGTATTTGGACATAGTACTAATGAGATTAGGTTATAGGTTTTTATGTCAAGGATTAAAGGCAGTGTTAGGATCTGAACTAGGATACCTAAGAGGCCTGAAGTTAAAGCAGTGAGGGAGCTGACCTGGTGAGGACTGTGATGTGTTGCAAAGCATTTGCTCCTCTACCTGATTGTGGCCAGGAGGACATGTGGTCTCAGAGTGAAAGGTATTACTATATTGCAAGATAATCCAGGAATGCAGATTTTGAGGCCAGATATCCTAACATTTAAACATTGACAACTGATTTAGATCCTTCAAAGCACTGCGTAAACTGTGTTGAAAAATCTGCCAGCTTAGCTGGACTCTCGCTTCTCTAGCTTGTGACTGTGTGTGCAGTTCTGTTAACCGAGGCGAAGGGATAAGTCTCTTGGTGTAACCGGCTCCTCTCCAGTGGTGGAAAAGATGGATGTCTTGATCGCTGTGCACCAGGATCACATTTGGCATTTGTCCAGATCAGCCCTTCCTCATAAATAAGACGCAAGTAAATTGGTAGTGTTATTGATTAGGAAAGTCTATAAGGATTCCAGTGAGGTTCAGGTCATACTGTGCTAAAGGCTGACTGAAGGTCGTGAAGGCCCACCACTTGAACTCTGGAGCACGGTGAGAAATTTTGTATTTGCTAATGTGGTACAGCGAGGTCTTCATACCCTTCATTGAGATCAGTTGGGCAGGTGTGCCCCAGCGTTGCAGAGATAGGAAGAAACTCAGAGGGGAGGTGGCTGGTCAGTCTGTACCCACTGGGCAATGTCAGGCAAAATGGTAAAAATTCCCGTGGCCATATGTTTGGCTGCAGAGCTCCTGCTGGCTGCTGGCGGATACTTCATTAAGGCTCCCCTTGGGGAAAGCAACTAGAAGTTGTACTATTGCCACTACTTTAGTTACTGCCAGGGCTACTGCTCCTGAGCTGATCAGCCTTAAAAGTTCTTGGAGCTGCTGCCCATGAAATAGTCCAGGGCATATACGAAGCTGCAGTGTTCTTACTGAGGGAACAGGTCTTTATGGTATGTATGTTTAAAAATCTGTTATTCTAAGGACCCCGTGGAAGCTATTACACTTTCACACTGCGGGCCTGTACAGTAGCCTATGCAGATGGTGGCTTAATGAGTGAAAATAGTTTCTCCTTCCCTGTTGTGTAGGAATAGTGGATGCGTTAGTGTATTTTTTGCTGCAAAGACAGGCATGTATGTTTCTTGCGGTGACAAACACTACTGAACAAGCTAATTATAATGTAAGCACCGTTACTTGAGATGACAGATACAGAGCTTTAAAGATTACAATCTAAATTGTGAGCCAGAGTTACTGGTTATACCTGCAAAGTAAAGTAATGGGTCCTCAAGTGTCAGTGTATGAACTACATTCCATTAGGTTGGTGTGATAGCTTAGGGTTGAATGCATAGGAGTAAATGATAAGTTGCAAGGCGTTTGTTTGAATTAAAGTTTTTAGCATTTAAGTTCTTGGAAGATTTGTTTTAGGGGAGAATGAGTTAGGGTAGGGAGAAAGGCAGGAAGCACAGTACTAGTTGGAGGGGAGGACTTAGGCAAATGTGAGTTTATTAAATTGATTTTTTCCTCCAGTATTGGGGCTGGAACCCAGGGATACTGTACCACTGGGCTACCTCAGCCTCATTTATTTATTTAAAGGCAGGCTGGATTTGAACCCTTAATCCTTCTGCCTCAGCCTCCTGAGTAGCTGGGATTACAGGTGTGCGCCATCAAGCCCAGCTTGAGTTGATCATTTTTGTAGTCCATAACTCCTTTTCCTGGCCATCCTCACAGTCTTTTTCTCTGAAGACCACTTAACACTGAGCTGATAAGTGGTTCTCTTATCTTTTTGGCTTTGTTTAGTGTTCCTTGCTCAACCGTTTCCATTAAGATCTTCAATGATGCTTTTGATAATTTATTGCAAAATGCATTTTCCACAAAGACGTCTTTATGATTAGTTTGAACCACTGGAACATGAATGCGAGGTTACAGAGAGGTTCTGCTTAGCCAGGGGCTCCTTTAGCCACAGAATAGTTTTCTGTTCAGTGACTTGGGGTAGAAAACAGCATGTCCTGAGGTATCATTTATCCTTGCATCTTTGTTCTAATGAGAAAGTAAAGTTTTACCAGGGGTAAAACTGGGTGCGTAGCATCAGGCATTTGCACTAGAAAATCTTAACATTTTCCCCTGGGTCTCTGATTTTTCTGAAGATGTGTTGAAAGAATACTACATTTGTTGTGGGGAAATGCAGTTTATACACTTTAACTCCACTTTGGCCTCCATACACTCTGGGAGGATTAACTTGTTAACAAATGATCTCTTACGATTTTAATAAAAGCCGCCCCCATGTGTTGGTTCACTGAGTGCCTTTTTGGGTGAATGTTGTATGTCATGTGTTTTTCATGCAAGTTATATATTAAATCCTATACATGTTTAATCCCAGCATCACACACCCTAGATCCAGCCACCTGTGAAAAGCCCCACCTAGGGTCACACGAGGCTGTGGGGGGACATCCAGATACAAGCCATAATACTCCTCTGAATTCTTCTGGATATATACCCAGAAGTGGGATTGCCGGCTCATACGGTGATTTGGGGGAGAATTGCCATCTTTATATTTCACCTTGCTGAGTCTTAGACTCCATGAACGCTTAGCTCTTGTGTTTAGGTACACAGGTACTTGGGTTTCTTTCATTGGGGTCTTATAATTTTCAGTACATAGAGCTTCTTTATGGTTTGTTCTAGATTTATACTTAAATGTTGGGAGCATTTAATAGTAATGTATTTTTCATTTCAGTTTCCTTATATTCCTTTTTAGTGTATAGAAATGCAGTTGGTTTTTGTGTATTCATCTTGTCTCCTGAAGCTTTGCTGAACTTAATTCTAGAAGTTTTGTTTCCCAGATTTCTTGGAAGATATCTGTAGATAGTCACGTAATCTGCAAATAGGGAATACGGGCAATTTTATTTTTTTTCTTTCTCATCTATGCATTCTTTCTTTTTCTTGCCCTATTGTGATAGCTAGCACTTTTACTACTTACATTTAATAAGAATGACAAGAGCAGACATCCATACCTTGTTCCTGGTCTTAGGGGGGAAAAGCTTTCTATCTTAAATCATTAAATTTAATCACTAACTGTAAGGATTGTACAGATACTCTTTAAAAAAAATGAAGTTTTACTTTTATTTGCAGATTGCTAAGTTTTTATCGTGAGCGGTGCTAGATTTTATAAAGCATTTTGTACGATTTGATGTGACTGATTTTATTATATTAGCCTGTTGATATGTACATTACATTGTTTGATTTGCGGTGTAAATCTACCTTGCCCGGGACAAGGTGTGCAGTATTTAAATGCTTTCCAGTATTTAAATGTATTCTCTGGTGAAGTGATCTAGGCTGTAAGATTTCTTCCTGGAACTTGTAGATATAAACTTCATTTCGTAGTGTTACAGGGCTATTCAGGTTGTTTATTTCATCTTCATTGAGTTTTGGAAGTCTGTGGGTTTTGAGGAATTGGTCCATGTCTTGTAAATTGCTTGATTAAGGAGTATGAAAAGTCTTTGTAGTATCCCCTTATAATCCTCAATGGAGACAATGTTGTGATAGCTTGTTTGCTTTTTTTTCTGATATTGATAATTTGTCTTTTTTTTTTTTATCTCTATGAACCTTTCTGAAGGTTTATTAGTTTTCTTAAACCAACTTTTTGTTCCATTGATTTTTCTCTGTTGTTTCCCTGTTTGCACTTTCATTGTTCATTTCCTCTTCCTGCTTGCTTTGTGTTTATGTTCTTCTAGTTTCTTGAGATAGGAATTTAGAATATAATGTTTGGAGACCATTCGTCTTTGCTAATATAAGCATTTAGTGCTAGAAATTTCCTCCTCACCTGTGCTTGAGCTGCATCCCACGTATTTGGGTGTGTCGTGTTTTCATCTTCATTGTGTTCTGTATATTTTTATTTTCTGTGAGATATCCTTTGATTGTGGATTATTCAGAAGTGGGTTGTTCCCAAGTGTGTGGAGATTGTCCCGTTGTCTTTCTTGTTTTCTTTGATTCCGTTATGGTCAGAGAATATACTCTGCCTGGTTTTTGTTTTTTAAACTTGCTGAGGTTTGTTTTACAGCTTACGATGTGGTCTACTCACAGAATGATCTGTGAGTGCTTGAAAAACATCTTATTTTGGGGATGGTGTGTGTGTGAATCACATCTTATTGTTTGATTGCATTGCTGAGTTTTTCTGTGTAGGGTTCTGTTTTTTCTATGTAGGGTTCTGTTGCTGAGAGGATGATGGTAAATTTCACAGCTATAATGGCTGCTATGTCTGTTCCTTCAACTTTTAGTTTGCTTTACATATTTTAAGGCAGTTGTTTGACAGTGATACATTTAGCATTCTGTCTTCCAATTCACTCAGTTTTACATTTAGCATTATGTCTTCCTACTCATTCAGTCCATTTTATTATTGCTATAAAGTCCATTTTATTAATATAACTACTACTGCTTTTTTAAAAAATCAGTATGTTAATGTTCCTGTGGTCTTTTTCCATCCTTTCACTGTCAATCAACATGTGTTGTACTTGAAATAAGTTTTTTCTATACATTACATCATTCGGTAAAGTTATTTTATCTCCTTGGCCAAGCCTGTCTTTTAAATAGTATATGTAGACCATTTACATTTGAGGTGATTGCATAAGTGTGCCATTATTTTGGTTTCTGTTTCCTGTTTATTATTTCCTTTTTTAACCTTACTGTGGGTTATTTGAACATCTTTTAGGGTTCTATCTTGGTGGTGATTACAGTAGTTTTTAAAAATGTTATTCTAAATAGTTTTTTAGTGGTTATTTTGGGTACAGCACAGACGCAGTATAACACACTACAAATGTGCCCGTATCAGTGGTATCCGTGTATTACGGTTCCAGCTGCCATGCAGAAACCTTTACTTCCGTTCAATTGTTAGATCCCTTTACTGCTTTTCAGATATAATTGTCTTAAATATCTCTCTATATACCTAAAGCACTGTACCAGGTGGTGGTCCAAGTTTGCTTCAGCCATTAAATATGATTTAAGAAGCCCATGAGAGGTTTACTGGTTTATTACATTTATTCCTCTTTCTTCATTCCAGTGTCCTCTCCTTTCTGAAGTTCTGAGCCTTCTGTTCCCGTTTCCTTTCTGTTTGGAGTTTCCATGATAGATCTGTGAGTAGCAAATCCTCTTAGCTGTCCTCATGAGAATGTCTTTATTTCCCCTTCCTTCTGGAAAGACATTTCACTCGATAGAATTTGTAGTTGGCAGTTTTCTTTCAGTACTTGAAAAACATGCCACTTTCTTCTGCCACCATGGTTTTGGATGAGAAATCTGCTGTCCTTCCAGTTGGTGTCCTCCTGTAAGTTACGAGTCATTTCTTGTTGGGCTGCTTTCAAGCTTTTGGGTAGTTTTCTGGTCTCTTCCTCTCTCTCTCTTTTTTTTTGTGGGTACCGGGAGTCGACCTCAGGACCTCGCGCGCTAGCAGGCGCCTGTGCCGCTGAGCCATATCACCGGCCCTTTTTTCCTATGTGGGTTCTGGGAGTCGAACTCAAGATCTCATGCTTGCCAGGCAGGCGCTTATGCCACTGAGCCATCTCTCCGGCCCCCTCCTCTCTCTTTTGAAACTCTGATGCTAAGAATAGTAGTGCTTTGATTAGTCCTACAGAGCCCCAAGATTCAGTTCATTTTTCCCAGTCTTTTTCTCTGTTTAGATGAAGAAATTCTATTGATCTGTCCCCCTTATTCTCTGATTGTATCTCCTGTCATTTCCACTCTTATTATTGAACCCATCCGGTGAGTTTTTTAAATTAAATTGTATTTTTCAACTCTTAGGATTTCTGCCTGCTTTTGCCAAGTGTAGTGGAAGTTCAGATTCCTTTGTGGTCTTTCACTAACACTCCTGGCAAAAGTGGGGGGACCAGCACACTTGACTTCACTGAGTCCAGTTGTAGTTGGGGCGTGGTACACTGGGCCTCCCTGGTGGCTCCTGACGCCCAGAGTTGGAGAACGGTGCTGCCTCCTCCCTCCATGCGTCTGCAGGCTGCCTCCCTCTGCTCCCTGTTACACCAGAGCAGGAGGTAGCAGCTAACCTCTAACCCCACCTTCCTCCACCCGCTTCTCCCTCACTGATGCAGGATGAGAGATCAGTGGTCCACAGCCCTGCTTCACACCACCTTGCTCAGTGAGGGCGTGTGGTGCGACATCAGCTAATGCCGCCCTGTAGCCTTTCCTGGCTGCTCAGTGGGGGCAGAGGCTTAGCGTGTCGTGAGACCCCTCTTACCTACCCCAGAACGGAACTGGAGCCTTGACTGCTTCCATTGGGCAGCGGCTGGATGGTGCTTGGGCAGGGTGGCAGGATCGCTTCTGCCTGGCATGGGCTGGGCAAGCAGCCTACAGACACCATCCGGGGCTTGGACAAGAGCACCTCTCCTTCTGGTGGCTTGGGATCAGCTGGAAGATGCGCTTCCCCCTGGCCACCCTGAGGCTCTGGGGCCAGGGTGTTTTTTTCCCTATGCTTTTCAGATAGAACAGGGGTTCCTTCATAGGGTCACCCTCTCTCCCGGTCACTTGGCAGGGTGAGCAGCTTCCTGGAGCATTGCCCCTCTGTGTCTGTGGGAGGTTCCCAATTGGAGGCTTCTACAGCCTTTCTGGGCCACATGGAAAGTGACAAGAAGAAGGCCACAGCTCTCCACGTCATTCACCTTTCCGTTTTCCTGTGCTCACCTGTCTTTTGATGGCCAGGCTCTTAGTTATAAGACGGAGGATCTGGGGGCATCGAGCTCCTCAGTGGAACTAGAAATCTGTATTTTTCTTTATTTACAACTGGAATTTGTCTTTATCTTCTCAGGCCACCATAACAGAGTACCGTAGACTGTGTGGCTTAAAAGCGACAGAAATTTATTTCTCACAGTCTGGAGGCTGGGAAATCCTCGATCAAGGTAGATTCCTGTATGGTGAGGGTCTCACCTCCTGATTCAAAGACAGCACCTTCAGGCTGTGTCCTCACATAGCGGAAAAGGTGAGGGTCTCCCGGGGGTCTCTGTTGTAAGGCCACTGATCACACTGCAAAGATGCCACTTTCTGATACTGTCACCTTGGGGCTTAGGTTTCAGCATACACTTCTTTGGGGGACACAGACATTCAGACTAGAGCAGTATTGATTGGCATTGGCAGCAAAAACTTCAGAATATATAACTCATCTTTAACTACTTATTTTCCTGCTTTATATGGAATAATAGGTTTTTAACGTGAGAACTGAGATTTAGCCATAACCCAGGCCACTTCCATGTACTGAGCCCTGGCGTGTAGCGTCTCTTCCCATGTGGGACACTGGTGTGCCCAGAGGCTGTGTTCTGCTGGCACATGTCCTTAATGTCTGGGTAACCAGGGCAGGTTTGATGTGCCCTAGGGGAACGTCTTACTAAAGAAACCCAAAGTCCTGTAGTTCTGTCTGCTTGGATGACAAGGCAGGAGAGACTGGTCACCTGCTGCTTTGTTTTATATTGAGGAGTCCTGTGGCGGTTTGAGGACATCTGTCTACGTAGAATTGCCACGTGAAGGCTGGGCAGTGATGCCTTGCTGCCTGTCCTCCTGTAAAGCCACTAGGGTATGTGGTCCTCCTGACTGTACTGGGAGAGCCCCGCATGGACCTCAACTCTCCCTGCTCCAGCCCACCACTCACACCAGTATTAAATTGTCTCCCTTTCTTTGTTGGGCAGCCTCGGTCCCCTGGCATCCTCTGCAAGTGATGAAATTCCCAGCCTGTCCAGTCCTTTGGTTGTTCTTCCTGGCCAGCGGCCGGGAATTCTCTCTGCTGGTCCCATCCCTGTCCTTAGACAGCTCCCTGACTCCCGCTAGCCGCACACCCTCACACTTGGCTCCACAGGCAGGCACAGAGCGGAGGGCCCGACACTCCCCTCTCTTTCAGGAAACGCTAACAGCAGGGTGCACACAAGAGGGTCATCGTAGCACTGTTTATACAGTCGGAAAAGCAGTTTCCGCAGTCCTGACAGGATGGGAGAGTCCCTGAGTTATTCAGCATCCTTTTGACACATTGAGGTGCTGTCTTTTTCCTAGTGCAAAAAGAGATCGTAGCACTGTAATAGTGCCCCTGGTATGAGGTTAAGTTTCATAAGGTTATGGAAGTGATGATAGCTAGTTTGGTATTAAAGAAGCTCATAGGCATAGCACAAAGGTAAGGAAAATACCTCACGCTGTTCGTAGTGGAAATTATTATACTCAGGTCACACGTGGTCTTGTCTGTGTGCCTTTCTGCACCTGCAGAATCATCATAGCTAGCATCTGTAAGCAGAACAAACCTAATGATAGCCATTGTTAGTTTTGCTCTTTAACTTTGGCCTTTCGCTTATCCAGCAGCCCGTCTCTGGGCGGGTGAGGCGCATTTGTACAGTGTGGTGTTAGCCATCGTGTCCTTTGTGTAGGTGAAGATTTCGTCCAGGTGACATCAAGCTTTTGAGTAATTGTATTCCTCCTGGACATTAGTCGCCTAATTACTCCTTCTGAACACACACACACACACACACACACACACACACACACACTCTCTCTCTCTCTCTCTCTCTCTCTCTCTCTCTCTCCTTCTCCCTCTCCCTCTCTCCCTCTCTCCCTCTCCCTCTCCCTCTCTCTCTCTCTCTCTCTCTCTGCTCATCACGTCAGCATGGAGCAGGTCTAGGTGGGTCCAGCTGTTCCTCTGTCCAACCAAGGGCCAGTCAGTCTGTCTGAACCTCAGTTTCTTCATCAGGTGAGGACCCTAGAGCTTATCTCGGCTGTAGGAGTTTTAGAATGAGCTGTTAAGTAGAAAGCAGCTGGTGGAAACTCTGGTTTCTTTTTGCTCTCAGTGAGCTGCCCCGCTGGCCTGGCCGTTGTGTAGAGTGTTACTCTTGATCTCTGTGGAAAGACACTGTCCTTTCATGAATCTATGAACTCATCAGGAAGGGAATTCGTCTGGAAATGTGACCGCAATTCTAACCTTCCAGGTCCCAGAGCAAACAAATGAGCAAAAAAGAAGAAAATCTGCAGATACTGACCTGGGAGGCATTGGGGAGGGGAGGTCTGCATCAGCCCTAACCTGCTGGTGAACCTGAACATTTCCCTGAGGAGAACCTGGGCTCCATTGCCAAGTCCTTGGGCCATGGAGAAGCATCTGGAAGCCCTTGCGCTGCCCAACTGGGCTTGGGGCACCTGCTGGAGACGGCTCATTTGATGTGGCAGAAATTTGACCAAGTTCAACGCTGTGCCTGTGGAACAATGGTGGTCTTCAGACATGAAACACAGGGCGACTTCTCCCTGTAGCCCAGGGAGTTAACAATGGATGCGTCCACTCCCTGCGTAGGTGCTGCCCTTTTTTCCCCGAGGCAATTAAACTCCTTTGGTGAGAAAATAGAGTATTAGCCATCCTTCACTTAAATGTTGGCATTTCCTTCTGAGTAAGCAAGTTACAAATCCTTCCTGGTCACTTCTTGGTTTTTCCCGTGCTGAGGGACTGGTATTCACAGTCAGGGTAAACATTGTCTACCTGGTGGCCAGGCCTCTGTGATTTGTAAGAATTTGCTCACTGAAAGTTGGGGTCCCCGGCGTCCTGTGGGAGCCTTTAACACCTGTGTTCTCTCAGGTCCCTGGCTCGGACCAGGATCGCGTCGTTCATGGCAGCGTTGGGGTAGGCTGAGACTCGGGAGAACGAGTCCCAGGGGAGGGCAGCTGGGCACATTTCCCCTCCTACTCCTGCCTCTGCCCGTGGTCCCCTGGATGGAGTGAGGGCCTTGGCGGGGTTTGGCCGTCCACACGAGCCTAGCCGCCCTGGGCTAAGGCCTCTGCGCTCACAGTGAGGCTGCCTGTCACTATCATGGGCTCTCTGTGGACCCGGGAGTGGGGGTTTTATGGCAGTTCTGGAGCAAGGAAACAACCTGGGACCTTGGAAGAGGGTCTAGGTTTTGTGTCATTTTGAAGCCTGGCCTTGAGCTTGGGTCTTTGCCACTGACATCTGCCCTCTGCAGAAGGCATAATGCTTGGTTTCTTTGGGCCTGGCTACCCTCCTTGGGGGGTTTTGCAGCTGAAACTTAAAATTAGTACATTCACCACTTTAGTTGAAGAGGGAGAGTGTGTGTGAAATTGAAACATATTTAATGCAAGCATTTTCAGCTATCTGAAGTCCCTTCCTCAGCCCCCACCCCTAAATGTGTTACGTGCCTGGGCTGGAATTCCTAAAATTTAAAAGTACTTTATAGAAGAACTTAATGACTAATTTCAGACTTCTATTTTTAAGATCCCAGTTTAAGCAGAAAGGATCTGTTTCCCTTTTAAGAATATGTGGGAAGGTGCTTGGGGTGAGTGAGTTCCTTTTCTATGGAATGGTGGTGCTGGAGAAGACTGCAGGAAGGCCTCTGGGGACCAGCGGTGCCCCTCAGTGGTAGCCCGATTGCCTGGCGTGTGTAAGGCCCTGGCTTCCATCTGCAGAACAACCAGGTTCTTTTCTTATTGACTCATCCAGTGTTTGGTTCCTTGAGAAATTTCTTAACACAAAGTAATGAATTTTGGATAGATACAATATTAGTCTATCTGAGAACTTTGATCTTAGTTTTACTTTACTTGAGCATAAATTCTACTCAGCTAGTCAGATCAACTTATAAAGCTAAGAAAGAGGTTGGTACGCATGGCAGGAACGTGAATATTTGCGGATTTAAAAAGAACCAAGTGATACTTAATGTGGCATAGGATGCCGACAGCCCGCCTGGGTCCACTTGGGCTCCGTGAGGAGCGGCTGTGAAGGCCACCGCTGTGCCTTCTCTGGAGTGCAGGCCTGCGGGGTGGTATTTGTGCTCAGGAACCTTTGTGTTCTCTTCCTTCTCCTCTGGTAGTGAGGTGGTAGAAAGTTGCAGCAGGTGACCTGCCCAGTGCTGGCCCTTCCACTACCCAGGGCAGCCTCAGGGAAAGTGCTTGAGCCTGGCCGAGGACCATTGTCCTCTGAAATAGAAGGGTGTCACGGCCACTCAGTAGTGGGCAGGGCCTTTCAGGGGAAGCAACGCTGCCTTGAAAGGGAACAGCGCATTTTGTGAGTGTTACACAGTGGTTTCTAAGAACAGGGATAGCTGAGTGCATTAGGCGACAGAGCTGGCCAGCAGCCCTTCTGCCCTGAGGGGGAAGGGGCAGCAGGCATCAGACAGGAGGAGAGGGAAGAATGGGGTACCTGAACGGATGCAAGGACTTCAGAACACGGAACAACAGACCTGTCTTAGAACATGAGTTCTGTACATCTTAAACTCCCTCACATGCTGAGTGACTCTTCCTTTCCATTCTTTCGCTTCTGGGACGGAAGCTATCTTCCACATGGGAGATACGGCACAATTGCATATGCGACATTTTTTACACTTCACAGCCTGGGCCACCCAAGCCTCCCACAGACTTGGCTGCATGGAGCTTACACGTTGGCTTGGGCACAGACCGCCCCTCTGGTTGGCCACGCTTTATGCCACTCAGAGCTCATCATCCTTTCCGTTTCCTTACTTTGAAAGCAGCGTTCGGTTCTTCTGACATTCCTTTCTGTGTTTGAGAGCTTATATCTGCCTGTGTCCCTTGGTGGTAGGATGTCGACTTGGGCACGAATGTGTTCCACATGCTTGCTGAAGACACACACACGCAAGCGTGCACACACCCACCCATACACACACACACACACGCTGTCTAGGTTTCCTGGGGCGCAGTCACACAGCCCTACTGGGACAGACGTGTGCTTTGAGGACAAAAACTTAAACCATTAACCATCCAGGCACAGTGATTGCATCTTTGTGATTATGCAAAATAGTGTCTGGAATTGAGGTAAAAAGTTTTGTTTTTCCTTTTATATGGAATGAGCTAAAAAGAGGCAGCTGTCTTCTGTGAATTCACTGAAGTGGGAAGCTTTCATTGTCTGGTCCTCACCGTGTGTAATCGATGACCTTACATCTGTGTTGAATTAGAGCTTCACTTAGTATATATTGCCGTTGTACACTCTAACTTTAGTATGGATAGGCTGTTTTCCATGTTTTATTTTAAAAATGGTTGAAGGGGTAGCTTTTGAAGAATCTGGATTTGCTCTTGTTTTTGACCCATGGCTTTCGGTCTCTGCTACTATTAAGATGAGAAAGTCATGTTTGAAACCTTAATATGAATTTAGGAGAAAAGATATTTATCACCTGTTTCCTGCTGGTGGTATTAGATTTCATAGGGGAAGAGACACGCTTCTGTGTCAGAAATTTTTATATTTATGGTATAAGTTCTCATTCCCTCCTCCCCCCAGTATCTCATTTATGGCTAAAAGCAATTTATGGCTACTGAAAGCTAGCAAGTTCCGATTTTTTTAAACTCTCTTTCAAAGGAATAGCCTTTTTTTGTTTTTGTTTTTTTTCTACTGGGAATCGAACTCAGGACCTTGCACTTGCCAGGCAGGCGCTGTGCCACTGAGCTATATCCCCGGCAGGAATAGTCTTAAGTGAACTAATGCATATGGAGTTGTATATTTACTTTGTGTGTGTGTGTGTGTGTGTGTGTGTGTGTGTGTGTGTGTATTTACTTTTAAAAGATCTCTGTAAAGTCATGCATTTTGTAGTTCTTGCAATCTTGATGGAGTAACTAGTGAAATAAATTTTCTGAATAGGAAGTTGTTAACACTGATGGTAGAAGGGATATGGGGTTAATGTCTTTGTCCTAAAGTGACTTCAGGGTTGATCTTCAGTTTGACTGTACTTAGTTTGAGGGTTTTACTCTTCAGTATTGTTAGATGGCATAGTCAGATCTTTTGGTCCTCTGAATGTACTCAAGGCTTTGGGGGCGGAGCTGTCCCAGGAACCTATGGGATGGGGTCAGTGCAGAGAAGCCAGGGAGCAGAAATGCCCCTCACCTTGCCCTGCCATTCTGAGTTCAGGGTATCACTGTGTCCTGTTTGAAGCAGCAGTTGCAGGGGCCCTTGCAGGGAAGGGACAGGATGATGACAGAGTGGCTTTGCAGGGCATGCTGTGGCGTGTGTGGAAGGAGCTGGCCCAGGACCAGGTTTGGGGCATGTGGTGGCAGCTTCATTGATAAGGGGTGATATTTGAGAGAGATTATGGATTGTCTTCCACCTCCAGGGTCAGAGTCACGATTGGGCTGGGGTGAGAAGGGAACATTTCAGTTCCCCATGAGGAAGAACCCTGAGTACTCAGTGCCCTTCAGCGTGGAGTGCGGTGACTTAGAAAATGGAGCCTGACTCTGGGTGTGGCACAAGAGCCAGGAAGACCCCGTGTCCTGTTGCAGAGGGCTCCTGCCCAGGTCTCCCACCTGGTGCAGGTGCTGGGCTTCTGTGGCCGGAAGCCAGGGATATGCTTGGACACAAGCATTAGAGCTTGGGGTCTGTGTGCTCGTGGCAAGTCCCTGGTATGTGTCGAGGACAGCTCAGGAATGGATAATTAGGTCTTCAGGGGTTGAATAAGAAATGAGTAAGAAGGCATAGCCCACTAACCTTAATGCCTTTGGCTTTGTACTTTATCATAAGAAACAACTAATGGCAAAAGGAAAAGGCCTCATGCATACTAGCCTCGGTTAACTTGGCACTTTCAAATGATCAGACTGGAAATCGATGAAAGCAGCGTCCTCTGACTTCCTAACTCTTGACCACGTAAAGGCAGCGGGCAGTGCACACTGGAAGAGTGAGTAGAAAAACACTGCCCCGTCTCGGGCACTTCGTCACCAGTGGCTTTCCATCCTAGCCGCTGTTTCTGAGGCACTGCCTTGCATTCTCGTGACAACCCCGGCTTGCCACAAATGTATGCCAGGGAAAAACTAATTGAGGAAGCGCTGAGTTACATAATGTTACACACTGGCTTTTTGTTTGTAATAGCTTTCATTTCCATCGAGTGGCCCAGTGGGATTAATGGAAGACTTATCAAGAAATGCAGTGTTGTAAGAAATAGACCTGGAGGGAGGTCTACACATTGTGTGTGTGTGTGTGTGTGTGTGTGTGTGTGTGTGTGTGTGTGTGAAACTGGTTTCTGACTCAGACTTCTGAGAACCGTCAGACTTGTTGATTCAAACAGCATAGACCCGACACAGTGGTAGTGGCTCCTTCACAGGGAGCAGACAGGACAGCCTGGTACTCAGGAGGGCTTTAGGGAGGTGACCTCGGCGGACCGGCTCATTGCTTCCTTCCTCTTGTGAGCTGTGGATAACTCTTTTGACTCAAAAAGATATTTCTGAACATACTTAAGTAAGCTAACCATTGAACTGAATAAATATCCCAGCATTTTCGTTCCCCAAATAAACTTTGAGCTTCAAAGTGGCCACCCGCAGAGGCAGTGTCTCCTCTAGACATTTTTGGGGTCTCTCTTTTGGAATTGGTTTAAAGCTGGTTTGAGGCCACGCGGAAGTGGTTCCTTAGAGGTCCCTTACGGCGTTGGGGGGTGTAATCCGAATCTCCTCGGGGAACGGAGATGGGCAACCCTAGGAGCTCTAACAGAGGGGCTTCTCTCCCTCGCAGCCCCAGAGCCCGTGTGACAGCATAATGCGTGTGCACTTGGCTAAGTGCGTTCTCCTCTGTGTTTCACATAAGCAGCCGTTTTCTTCAGAATCATATGTCCCATGTCTCGTAGGAGATCAAGCAGTCCTTTGTCAGTTCTGAGTGGAATATTGATTGAGCTTTATTCACGTAGATAGCTTTAAAATCGGATTTTGTGTCTGTCCGAGGGTTTGCGGATGACTGACAATCTACAGACTGTGGTACGGAGGGGAGTGTTCCTGCCAACGTCGCCTTAGCGTCTGGTACCGTGCAGTAGTAGGCAGGGACTGACACAGTACCCACCCCTGGCAGCGAGGGTTGTGCCAACCTGCTCCCAAGCTGAGCTTGCAGGTGGACCTGCACCCAGCATGCATGCCCGCATCATCAGATGTCATTTCACGGCACTGTCACAGGTAAGGAGGGACCGGACTTAGAGTGGCGGTGAATGTCACAGTGTGACTTCCATCCCTTTGAACACCTGCCATCTGTAACAATGTGGAGGAAGATCCTGGCTGTGTAAGAGAAATCAGAGGGTTTAGTTTGACTGATGTTGAGCTCATTACAAATTAATAATCTCGCTTTTTATTTTCCTGCTTTGGCTGACAGCTCAACAGAAAGTCCTTTTCGAAAGCCCCAGCCTGATTTCACTATCAGCCACTTAACCACGGTATTAATTCTTTTTAGTTGCTGAGCTTTTAAGATTTTTTAATTACCGTATACATTGGAAAAGAGTTCTGTGGCAGAATCAGAACTGTTCTTTCACTAAATAACACTCATTTTTGAGTTGCTAAAGTCCCCAGGTATTGGAAACACCGTCCTCTCTCCCTTCCCTCACCCTTACCATGTAAAAAAAAATGCATTGGTTACACCTCATGGTATTTTGCCATAGGAAAGGATGTTACCAGTAAGTTCTGGATTTCAAACAAAATAATTTCTAAGAGCCTGGATGAAAATTCAACTTGACAGAATTGCCTGTGTTTGACACTTTTTCATTGGTGCCTTCTCTTCTGAGTAAAGAGAAAGCTGGACTTTGGAAGTCCCCTCTGGCTCTGTCTGATACTGCAGGGCTGGTGGCTTTTGTCACAGGTTATAGCTTTGGAGTTAGCTTCACTGTAAGAGCACCTGATGTTTCATTGTGTTTTCTTAAAGTTTAGGTATCAGGTTTGTGGCATGAAGTGCTTTCTTAAATACTGAAACTCCATGTTCTCAAGGTAAAAACGCATCTCCTCAGAATTTCTCCTTCAAAGAATTTTTTTATGCATGTTTAAAACTGCCTTCTAAGTTGAAAACATGACCTTCCTACTTAGTATTAAGAGCTTTTGTTTCAAATGAAGGGCCAGTTTTATTGACCAGGTAGCGACATCCACAGTTGTCAGGCATATTGCATTTAGCAAAATAAAGTATTTGTGGTGGATGTTTCTTGTTCTTGTAGCTGGGTAATGTTACTGGAGTTGCCTGTTCCATAGCTGTCTGTTAGAGTGGGGGCCCTTGGGTGAGGGCTGAACCCCAGGAGTAGGCTGGAGGAAGGTCATCTGCTGAGCATCCCTGGTCCCCGGCTCCAGGTGCACTTGGAAGACCATTCCTGTGGGTCTCCTTGCCATTGTAGTGTGTGCCCTGGTGACAGGAACAGAACTAAGCCAACTGGTGCTACGGGGTATAAATACCTAATTCTGCTTGAGCTGGCACCACCATGGGGCTGCCAGGCTACAGCTGGTCAGCTGAGCCCCCTTCTGCTCTGATCCTTCCTCCTGCAGCATGAAACCAGATGTGACAGTCACTAATGTTATGCTAGTGATGAGTTTTGGAGGGGCTTCCCCATCCCCTAAAAAAGATAACTGTACTTGGTCACTTGACAAATAAGCTGTGAAATTTATGCTGAACAATGCACTATATTAACAGATAAAAATTGTTACCCCTAGCTGGGCATGGTGGCACATGCCTGTAATCCCAGCACTCTGGAAACTGAGGCAGGAGGATTACCATAAATTCGAGGCCAGCCTGGGCTACATAAGTGAGTTCAAGGCCAGTATGCACTACATAGTGAGACCCTGCTTCAAAAAACACAAACAAAAACAAAACAAAACAAAAATTACTACCCTTTTCAGATGCAAGCCCTGCAGGGAGACCCACCTCCCTGTCCTCACAGGTCAGCCAACCAGTGCCCGGCACAACATTGCCTACCTGTCCTGGGCTTCAGAGCCTTTTAAAATATTTAAAACCAGATTTTGGCTGTGTTACCTTACTTTATCAACGTATACTACTGTGTACATACGGCCTGTGTCTTACTGCAGAATGAACACTAGCCATTAATTTTAAGTTTATAGATTCAAGGAAGAATTGTATTTGCAGCTAGGGGTGGTAGTGCATGGATTGAAAGTTGAAGCCAGCCTGGGAAGCTGACTTAGTGAGACATTGTCTCAGAGTAAAAAGATTTTTAAAAGCCTGGGGATGTAGCTCAGTGTGAAGGCCCTGGAATCCCCAGTACCGCTGGAAAAGAAGCATAAGCATAATTGCTTTTCAAAAACCAAACTGCCCAGTGATAGAGCACTTGCCTAGCATGCACCCAGCTCTGGGCTCAGCCCCAGCACCAAAGAAACAAAACCATTCTTTAATAAAAACAAATAAATAAGGGACGGTGATGGAGGGTATAATCAAAATATGCTCTATATGCATGTGTGAAAATGCTACAATGAAACCTGATATTTTGTAAAGTTAATATGCATTGATAAATGAAAAGCGGAGGGTGATAGGTGCAACGTTAGAATAGCCCAGACCTAGGAGCCTCCTCTGCAAAATGTTACTTACATTGTACAACACTATTTTGTAATCAGTTTTTTAAATGACACCTAAGTACAGTTGATAGCTTGTTTACTAATCTATAGCTGCTGCCAGCAAATTACAATGTATGCTGAGCCTGGCCTGCACCATCCTGTGGTTAATCTAACACTCCTAACTCTTATGTGCGTGCTCGGAAGACAAGATTAGGGCCCTGGGGCATCTCAGTTGTTTCTCACCCTTCCTGCATTTTTCTCAGGGTCTGGTCTGTGGATTATCTGCACCAGAACCACTTAAGGGCTTTAAGATTGCAGCCTCCCGGCTTCTGGGACACTCCTACTGGCTGAGGCTCGGCAGGGGAGACCTCCTGGTGGATCTGTTTACATCTGTGTGTTTGAGTTAACTAGCAGTTAGCTACTCAACTTGTCTTCCCATAGAAGAAAGAGACCATCTGCTTATCTCCTTCCCCAAAAACCAGCAGGGCATTTATCTCTAAGATGAACAAGTTGAATTTGGCCACCAGGGACCTGTAGTTCCCTCTGAGCTGCTGGCGGGTCGCTGTGTTCTCTAGGTATGAGCTCTGATAACCCCGCTGCCGGCCCGGACTGGCTCCTGTGATGGTGCTTTGGGTTGCCAGCCCCACGTGAACCTGACAAAACCTTCGAAGTGAGGGCGTTAGTAGGATTCAGCAGGCCTCATGGACAGGTCAGGGGGAATTAACCAAGGGAGCTGTTTCTGTTTAGGGTTTGCATTTTGAGAAGTACGAAGCATACTTCCGAGTATCTTTGTGCAGTTGACTGACTCTGGCAGTTGATTGAAAGTCAGCTTTTAACTCACAAGAGTGTGCACTCTGGGAGCAGAGCTCAGACCCAAAACACCTCCCAGAGTACTTGTGGCCCCCAGGTATTCGCGTTTGCTGAGAAAATCAGCAAATTCCTCCATTTATTAAACATTGAGTAACCCCGCCGACAGTTTTTACCGCTCCACCAGCTTGAAACACAGGCAATCTACATTTCAGTGACTTTCTTTTGATAATTGATTTTTCTTCGTTTCTGACTCCAGGGTTGAAGGCAGATTTCTCTCAGCTATGGCCTGGGGGAGGACTGTGCAGGATCCCAGTGTAGTGGGCACCAACCGAAGATGCCATCCTTTCCTTTAGCTTTGTGAAAAGCTTCTAAGTTGGGGGAAGAGTATCTGTTTGCTAGTAAAAGACCAGTAATGATTGGGTACCTTTGATAGTTAATCCTCGAAGGACTGAAAACCCAGAAAAAATCAGGGTGCTGTGACATCATTACCACCTGGCAGTGTATCTCCTCTGAAATCTTGTTTTCTTTTCTTTTTTATTTTTTTTTTCAAAGAAAATGATTTTTATTGGTACATTTTAAGTATACATAATGATTATATTCATCATAGGGAATTTGAACCTGTACATGATATAACTTGATTCTTTTTTGTTTTTTCCCATTCCCCTACCCTCCCCTCAACCCCTCTTCCCCTCCTTCTTTACAAAAGCTTTGTTTCCATTTCTTAAATCTTTTTTTCTTACAGTGGTTCAAAATGCAAATGTAATAGACTTTACAGATTAACATTAAAAATATTTGTGTGACAAGGATATGACCCAAGTAATTTTTATGATTGGACGCAGATTCAAGGGCCATCCCTGACTTACCCTAAGAGATCCCCCCACCGGCCTCCGTCTTCTCCACCTGCGCTGCCTCTAGCAGCTTGCCGCTGGCTGATTCAGAGTGCAGGGACTGGGGGGGGGGGTCTGTGTGTCCCCACCCCTCCACATTTGGGGCTCTGGGATACCCCTCTCTAAAGTCCTAAGGCTTCATCCGATCGTTCCTAAATGTATTTGAGTTGGGACCAAGAGGCAGAGAAAATGGGACTGGAATTAAGAAAAATAGGCAAAAACTTTGATGTGTTCAGTTTAACATGCTTTTAGAGAACTATGATTTAGCACCAGTGCTGTGGACCTTTTACAGAAATTCAAAACGGGAAGCTGTGTTGTGTTCCCGTGAAATCTGAGCAGCATAGGTTTGTACGCACTTCGTGGTGGTTAGGCGGTAAAAACGCAGCACGGGTGTTTAACTGCGAATGCCTCGTACGTGCTTTCTCAGTAAGTGAGCATAAGTTGGACATGAATAGCAGTTGAAATCCCAGAATCTTATCTCTCTTCCTGCACAGGGTACTAAACCGTTCTCTCATTCTCTGAGGGTGGTGCTTTTCCTTGTGGTGTGTGAATATTGTTTTCCTAATGTATGATGGGACCTTTGAAGACTCAGTTGTGTTTCTTCATGTTTGGCTGTTGCAAGGCTTTTAATGATTTCATTAGCCAACAGATAAATGTTGTGGGTGTGGATGTTAGTGACAGCTTAATGAAAGGACCAGCCGCCCTCTTTTCTGTCCTTTCCAAAAAGCCTTTGCTCTTCGGCCCAAAACACTTCCTTTCCCCATGTGGTATTTGTAGACTTGAACCCATCTTTATTGGCTGCATTAATATTGAAACAAAACATGCAATTATGCTTTCATGTGGTCCTGGGTAGTGCTTGGGAAGATTGGTTGTTTGTATCACCAAAAGATTATAGTATAGTGTCAAAAGATTAAAATGGTTAATTTACTGACAAACTTAATTTTTGTATTCTCGTATGTTTCAAGTCTCTATCCTCCCTCCCTCTCTTCTTTCCTTCCTTTCTTCCTGTGCTAGGGAAGGAAGGGAACCTAGGGCCTTTTGCATGCCAGGCAAGTGCTCTACCGCTGAGCTGCACCCCCAGCCCTCCAGCATGTTTCTTGGGTGAAGTTCATTGTACCATTCTTCTTGTGAGTCTTGAAATGCGAGTGTGTATAAATGGGACAGGATATTTTTAATTCTTGCAATTCTGAACCTCCAGTTCTGTAAAAGGAAGTTAATCTATATCCCTATTCTTTGGGCAGAATCATGCAGCGGGCTCTGCCCCTGTCATCTTTAATGCATGATTGTAGTTGTTGAGTTCTAGAAGCTTCCAGAAATGAGAGCATGGGGGGGCAGCATCTAGAACCATGCCCATGGAACATTTTTAGTGTCGTGTGGACCACGGTGTGACTTCTTGTCTGTTTCTTCCCACGCAGCTTCCATGAGGCAGTCTCAGGCTGAACCTCCGGATTTGCGCCCAGAGTTATGGATCGCGCAGGAGTTGCGACGCCTCGGAGATGAGTTTAACGCCTCTTACCCAAGGAGGGTAAGGACATGTTTGCTAAACCCCTCTTTCCCTCATGCTCCCCACCCCATGCTGTACTATAAAAGAAAGAAAAAATGAAGAGTAAGAGTTACATATTGATTCTGGAGATGAAGGTATCGCCTACATCTGACCTTCCATTGTTTTACCTCTACTGTTTTCCCTTTGTTTTATGGCTGAATTTGATTGGATTAAATCACTTAAAAACATATAGTATAAGGCTGCAAAAGTATTTCATGAGCAGAGACCTTAAAACATCAGCGCTAAAAATAAAAGTTACTTACAGGCTTTGAAATACTCCCACGTAAATACTACGACCATAGTTTTCGATCTGTGTAAAGTGCTTCTGCATTCCCTCTAGGCAGTTTGGGTCAGAGTTACAGAAATTTTAGATGTACATTGTCACTGAGCTCCAGGGAGCAGTGCCAGCACTAATCTAAAACTCCTGCCACCTGCAGCTGTCCTGAGTCAAAGGAGGGAGCTGTCGCCCTCCCAACCCCACGGTGGTCCTTGCACATTTATTGATGGGAGTGGTTCAGGAGGCCACTAATCAACAGCTTGCAGTTTGGGGTGTAAAACCTTTAAATAAAGATAGTTGACTGCCACATAAACTTTGAGATGGATTCTTGATTCTTACCAAAAAAAAAAAAAAAAATTTATCTTCTGTAGATACAGCGTATTTTAAAAAAAAAATTTCTTTTTTTTCTTGCTTTTGTTTTTGTTTGCCTGCCGGAGTATCATATGACCGTTGAGACCCCTTTTCCACATTGGGGATGGTTTAAGTGGCAGGCTTTATTAATTCTGGGACCGTTACGAGCACAAGTGACTTTCCTGTGAGGGCCACACTGACAATCGAGGGATCTACTATGAGGATTCCCCTGTGTATCTGGGAGGAAGGATGTTGAGTCTCCATTTGTGGAAGACGTTACAGCTGTTCATACCATTGTCTCATTCTGTCACTTCCCTCCTGCCTTCATTTTTTTCTGAAAATTATTGTCTCGTAGAAGTACCTCTTACAGGTTGTAAAATCGCTTTCCTTGACTTGAGCGAAATCATGCTTAGAACACCCTGGAGTTTCTGTCCTACTTTAAGCACTTGCCTTGGGCCCGGCCAGCCGCTGCTGAGTGAGTAGCTGTTCCCTGCCAGTCGCTTGGAGCCGTTCCTGTTTTCCTCCTGGTGTACGATGCCGCTCGAGCCAGACCCTCGCCGGGACGCCTTGTTTCTTCAGTAGAGTCTGTGTCAGGGAGTCTGGTCTTGCACGTCAGCTCCTTTTCCTGTCTTCCTGTGGGTGTGTGTGTCCGTGTGTCTGGTGGGAGGTGTGCTGTAGTCACAGTTCTGTCATCAAACAGGAAGTGTCACATTGATGAATGGGCTGAGGAAATTCTCATGATACTGTCTTCAGCCAGCACATGCCTGACATCCTCCCCGCCATGGGTGAGCTCACGGAATATAAGTACTTGGCAGCCCACATCTGAAATGGTGATTTTTTTTTTTTGAAAGTTGGTTGATGCTTTGCCATTAAAGTTATCATACATTCTCCGCAGTTCTTGGGATTTTGGTGTTACTGCATGTGACCAGCCTTGGTTCTCATCAGAAATGGGGCTGCAGTGTGTTCGGGAGGCTGGCCTTCATGCTGAAGCAAGGAAGATGTGGGTCCCTTCAGGAGAGCAGGCGGTAGCTAGAGCCCTGGTTCCGGGGCTGTGTCTAGCATCCAGCAGGACAGGTCATTTCTGAGCCAAGGCAACACTGCCTGTCATGCTGAGCCCGGTGTCTCCCGTCTCAAAGGGGCTTTGCAGGTTTCCTTGGGGTTGGAAACAACTGGGGTGGGGCTGCTGGGGCCTTGGTCCCCTGAGTGTCCTCATGCTTCTGGTAGCTCTGGGAGCTGAGCTGTACCGCACAACTCCCGTTCTCACGAGCCATACAGAGCCGTTGGCTGCAGAACTGGGTGAGTTTAAGGATATTTTGAAAAAGTTTTTCTTTAAACCACAAAATATGGGGCCGGTGAGATGGCTCAGCGGCTTAAGCGCCTGCCCTGCAAGCGCGAGGGCCCGAGTTCGACTCCCGGAACCCACATATGAAAAAGGGGCCAGTGATATTGCTCAGCGGCATGGGCGCCTGCTGGTGCACGAGGTCCTGAGGTCGACCCCCCGGTACCCACACACAAAAAAAAAAAAAACACAAAATATGAACTCAGGACTCTACAAGGCTTCCCCAGGGCCTGCCCAGATGGGCCCGGTGATGCAGGTCCCTGGCAGGGATGAGACATGGCCTAAAGGTGGCCCGGCAATTGGAGCTAAAGGTGGATGGCCACTCATCTGTGGCTGTCCCAACCTAGGCTGTCACCGTGGTGGTGCACAGTTTGAGACATGGACCTTTGTGATCTTGCCTTGACATTGAGGATGAGACGGTGGCGTCCGCGCGGGTGCGTGTGTTTGTGGCCTCCCTCTTCTGCCAGTGTTCTTTCACAGCGTCATGTGTAAGTGGACGTCTAAGATCATGTCTGTTTCTTTGCATAAAATGAGACTTTCTGTTCCCCATGCTTGTGTTAAAACAAATTTATGGTAGACCCATTGCACTATTTTGCAAGATTTTGTAATTGTGCATTTTATTTTACGTATCTTAAAAGTTATTCTGTGCTGAAGTGTAGTCACTAAGAAAGGACTTTAGCTTTCCCAGCAGGCTGGGACACTGGGGGAAGGACTAGAGATAGATTTCAGGTTATAACATGATTTCTCTAAAATGGTGCCAGTTACATTCTCCAGGTTGAATATAAATAGCCAGTTCAGAACACTGGACACTGAAGCTCCAGACAGTGCCACAGTGACCCTCAAAGCCACCAGTGGCTGTCTCGATAGTTGTTAGGTTAGAGCAGCCTATTGTCGGTCATCCCGGTGATGGCTCATTGCCACACGCAGGGGGGAGGCCGTGGGACACGGTCTGCAGTGTCATGTGTTCAAATGACCTGTCGTCTTTGCAAGGTGCCCACGCACTGCCGTGCTGCTTCACAGTGGTTTCAGCCTCTTTAAAAATTTCCTTTTGTCTGTTTTGCTTAACACTGTTTTAGAACCTTCTGTAAAGCATTGGTCTTCCATTGCCATTAGCCTGATAAAGCTCGATGGGGTGCTTTCCTGTTTTTCCTGTTAGAGAAATGGAGGATGTGCTTGTGTAGTTGTTACATATTAGTGCTGGCCTGTGGGATGAGCCCTGAAGCCAAACCCTGAAGGAGGCGAGGGGCACAGGTGAGCACCTGCCCCCTGTCTCGTCCTTTCTCTTCACTCCTGGTGTCCCCCGCTGGCCGGCAGGGAGATGCCACGGAGCCTCGCCACTCCACATCGTGCAGATTTTTTGCCAACTTTTATCTTGAAATAACTTCGGGTTTACAACAATGTTGAAAGAAAGGCACAGAGAACTCTGCTAATCTGCCACCTTCGAGTCCCCAATGTGAATATGTTGTCACGTTTGCTTTAATGATGCTCTCGTTGACACATGTGTACGTATTGTTTCTACGGTACCTCTCTCCTGGCTCTTAGTCCTTCAGTGTGTATTTCCTGGGAAGAAGCGCACTCTTACATAACCACAATGTAACCATCAAAATCAGGAAGTGAATTGTGTTCCAATACTGTCATCTGATCTGTAGACCTAAACTTTATTAGTTGTTCCCAAATGACTTTTGTATCCCCACCCTGCCAAAAAAAAAAAAAAAAAATTACAAAGGTATTTTCCAGTTCAAGATTCGTCTAGGGTCATTCCTTGAATTTTGGTACCTTGTCCCTTGTTCCATTATTTTGGAACTGTTCCCCAGCCTTCGCCCCTGTGACAGTGCCCTTTGTAAAGGGCCTGGGAAGCTATAGACTCGCAGCAGTTGGTTTGCCTGATATTTCTGCATGATGCGGTCATGGGTTTTGTGCAAGAACACTGCCGTATGTGTCCCCAGTGCCTTGGCCCCAGGCACTGTCCCCTTCTTGGTGTTGTTCAAAGGTGGTGTCTTCCGCTGTAGAGTTAATAGTCTTTCATTTAATGGCAGCAAAGAGCTTGTAAAAGAGGAGGTACTTTCCTTTCTCCCCTGTAATTTGTTTCATTTGCCTTCTCGGGCTTGCGGGTTCCGGTTTGTCCCATGGGTTATTATGCATTAATTGCCCTCAGTGTTTATCATGAAGCTCAGTGTCTCACCGACCAGGCCTGCGCAGCCCTCTAAACTTTGGTAGCTGTCAGACAAATCCCAAGCATCAGGGTTTGATGGGGCCCTAGGAGGCACTGGTCACTGAGTTGGCTGGTCACTGAGTTGACTACACCCACATGGTCTGCTGACCGTCTCCACTCCTTGTGTCCACATTGCAGCGTGGGACACGTACACGGGACTTGTAGGGGGCAGGCAAGGCTGCGGAAAGGCTGGGGAGCACAGGGATGCCAGGGGCCCTGGAGGGAAGAGATCAGAGACGCTGGCTCTCTGTCCCGGAGCTGTTGGAGAAATGAACACCTTGCTTTTACCAGAGTGGTGCGGTGTCGTCTGTATGGCCGCAGCGCAGGTGGTGCCTTGAAGCCTCCTCGTCCTGGGGGGCAGGGAGCCTCAACACAGAGACAGCCAGGTTTCTCTGATCAGCAGCAGGCCTCACTGGTTCCTTCCGAGACTCAGAAACTGCATGAGAGCACGTGCTGGCCTGTCTGTTGGAGGTGACGTCAGCGGGTGCAGATCATGGCCCTGTGCCAACCTGAACGCTGCCTCTGGAGGCTTGGCGTCCCCTTGGGTGGGCTTCTTGGCCCGGGGGCAGCGGAAGAGTGCTGGGCCCTTAAAACATGAAGCCTTTTGTTTTTGGAGTCACTGGACCCCTTCCACTGCTGCTGGGATATCTTCCGTGCCTCATGGTCAGGTTGTCCAGCCCAGACACTGCTCTTGGTGTGCAGTGACTTGGGGTTGCTCCAGCAGTAGAAGACAGTGGACAGCCATGGATGAAGCTCTGATGGACTCTGCAGATGGGGCAGGACGTGAATGAAGACTCTCTCATTGTCTGATCACAAGAA
Source organism: Erethizon dorsatum (assembly GCA_028451465.1). Classification (NCBI taxonomy): domain Eukaryota; kingdom Metazoa; phylum Chordata; class Mammalia; order Rodentia; family Erethizontidae; genus Erethizon; species Erethizon dorsatum. The sequence goes on from CM051824.1 coordinate 10,358,859, forward strand.
ACAGTGCATCTTTTGTTTACACTGCCTACTTCCTTCTCTGTCCAGGACATGTGCAGGCATGAATTGATTGAAGTGCTGTAAACCAAAGTGTAGCCCTGAGTCAGATAAAGCAGAGGGAAGAGGTGGCCTGCAGAGTAGTTTTGATGAAACAGAAGTTTAACCAAAGTATCCGCAGTATCCATGCATTCACATTTTGCCATGCTATTACAAACGTAATCGTTTTTGTTTTTTTTTTGTTTGTTTGTTTTGTTTTTTTTTGGTACCGGAATTTGAACTCAGGACCTTGCACTTGCTAGGCAGGTGCTGTGCCACTGAGCTGTATCCCCAGCCCTCCAAACTTAATCTTTATGTGCCTGTCCTTCCTAAGAAGTAGGAACCCCTGTGCTGCCTCACCTATGCTTTTAGAGATCATGACCCTGTGAGTAATGTCCAGTGGAGAGGCCCAACTTGGAGCTTGCTCAGTGACCACACAAACCAGACAAACCCAGAGATGGGTGTCTTCAGCATCATTCTTTGGAAGCCTTCCTTAACTAAATATTGGAATTCCATAAAATAAGCTGCTTTCTGTTACTGTCTGTGAAAATGATTATTAAAAGGCTATATCAAATATGAAATTCAAGTTTGATCTAACTCATGAGATGGAGAGTTGCCCCGACTTTATTTATAGGGGTTTATAGAAAGGCACTTTTCACAGCAAAAGCAGTCGTGGGGACTGGAGCTACATCTGTGCCTGTCTTTTTACCCCGTTGTCAGGTTTTGAAAGTGTTTTCCTTGGACTGGAGGAAGTGGTTTGCTCGTCTGGTTTGAGGAGCCTTCCACACCTATCTTGGTCCACACCTGGCAGTGCCACAAGTGCAGTGACAAGGAGGTGGTGAGCACTTAGGTTTTTTCCCCTTGACTTTTGGGAGAACTTGTGTTCAAGGTCTTAGCAGGGCTTTCTGTGACTTGTAGAGGACGGATTGTGATCTCATGGGACAACAGGACTCTTGGAGAAGCTCAGTGACTTTGGGGTCCAACCTTAAACCCTGGCAAACCAGGGACTCTGTTCGCCTTTTAAATGCCCTGGAACCACTTTTGAAGCAAGAGTGTGTCTGGCCCCACTGGCACGTGCTGTGTCTGTCTGGTTGTATGCAAATGCGCAAGGAGATGGGGCGCTAGGGTGGCTGGCTGGTGTTGGGCTGATTGCACTGGTGTTGGTCCCTACCGTGTGTTAGGGTCCCGTCAGCCTGCAGGTGCTGCACCTGCAGGCTGCCTGGCCATTAACAAATGGCCAGGAAGAGATACAGGTGCCTGAAGGGGACTTCAGGGAGGTCTATGGGGTGATTTTTTTTAATCTCTGGAGGAGGAAATGAAGACACACACAGAGGAAGGCTTGGCCCTTCTGCAGACGTACAAAAATAATAAGCCTCTTACATCACCCTTTGCTAGACTTCTACCAGCTGAACCAGGGCGGATAGGTTTTAGTTGTGGTTAAGGCGCGTTACGTCTCACTTAGCATTTTTCTGAGGCTGGGGCACTTCAGAACACAGTGTTCGTGCTCCGTATCGAGTATTTCAACAAGGGCCTCGTGCAGGGGCTGGAAGAGCAGGCTCCAGCTCCTCGGTGGCCGGCCACAGTCTTCTAACAGTGGTCAGGAGTTGATCACCCCAGCCAGCAGCCAGCACCAGCCCTGGGGCCTGGAGTCCAACAGCTAAAGACCCCCACACACAAGTAGAAGTGTGTATTGGGCAGCTGGAAGAAAACCAGGTGCACACAGCCCCAACTGGGAGTGAACTCGAGAAGTAATTATTAGTCCCACAAAATGCCTTAACTGAAATAGTTTCTTTGAAACGGTTCACTGAAAATAGGATAAAGGTTTGGTTCATGAAAACAGTTTTTATGTGATATTTAAAGACCTCGTTGTCACCATACCAGCATGGCTGCAGCTCTGTTCACCTGCAGTGCTGGAGGAGGGCGCAGTCCTGGTCTTCAGAGATGCTGCATCGCCCAGATAACCCCATCTCCCCCAGCTGTGTGCTGTATAAGCTGTTAGGCAGAAGCTATGTAAATGAGATGCCCTTGTTGCCATGGTGATAAATAGACATTGAGTTTGGTCTTTGGATGATGTCTGTCCAACATGACAGGCACGCTGGACTCCGAAATTTGAGCAGAGATGGACTTAGGTTCTTGGTCTGAAAGTGGAAAGGAGGCCCATGTGGTGCTCATTGCCTGCTGGCCCTTCTGCCTGACCTCTGTCCCGCTTGGCTGCTGTGTAAATAAACAGCTTGGGCTGTGAGGTGTGAACAGGTGGAGGGATGCTGGTGCAGGTCCGGCCTGGGAGCACCAGCACAGCCCGAGGGGTTCTGTGGCCCCTGGACGCTCATCTTGAGCACTAGAGGGACAGACATCGCCTTCTCGGTTGCCTGGATCTAGAGCAGAGATTCCCTCTGTCAGGGTCCTGCACAGTCTAGAATTCAGTCTCCTATAACATTACCACTTCTTGTTACTAAATCTACTTAGGAAAAGAAAAGTTTAAGACATCTTAGGCATTCAGGGTTGAAACGCTAAGAAGTTTTTGAACAAGTTATGTTCTCCGCATCTGGGTTGTGTTAAGTAACCCCTTACCAGACTTTTTTCTTTGTCTCTGAGAATTTGGAATTGAACTGGCTTTGATAGGATGATGGAGCTACTATTGTGTTTCCTTTGTTACTTTGACAGCCGGGAGACTCATACCTACCCTGCACCTCCGTTGCTGTAAATCTCATCCTTGGTTCTCAGGATGAGTCTCTTGAGTTTCTTTTTTTTTTGTGGGTACCAGGGGGTCGACCTCAGGACCTCGCGCACCAGCAGGCGCCCGTGCCGCTGAGCGATATCACCGGCCCCTTTTTCGTATGTGGGTTCCGGGAGTCGAACTCGGGCCCTCGCGCTTGCTGGGCAGGCGCTTACGCCACTGAGCCATCTCACTGGCCCTTGAGTTTCTTTTTCTTGATGTGATTTCTGATTTCTCTTAACCTTTGTTTTTATCATGCTATGCACATCTGTTTCTTACTGCAAACCCCCCCCATCAAGTATTTATTAGAGTTTTGGCCTACTGTTGGAACCTGGATTCGTGGGCTTGTCACCTGCACTGGCCGGAGTCTGAGCTGAGTTGTTGGAATCATTTACAGGGTCCCCTTTTCCCTTCACAAGCACAGCCCGGGGCCTCCTGGGCTCCAGGCTCATGCCCAGGGAGGGAAGGCGGCTTGGCTCCTGTCTCAGGCATGCTGAGCCCCTGTCATCTTGTTCCATTCTGGGAGCTTGAGTGTGGCACTCAGCGATGGGTGTTTTCTTGGCAGGGGGAGCGTGGACTTTGGGGTGCATATCCTGGCCCTGCCAGCTCCAGCCAGTCACAGAGTGGGGAGAGCTACACTGGCGTGTGGGGTTGTTTTCGAGACTCAGAAACATCTGTCGGGTCATTTCATTTAGCAGTGGCAACAGGTGATTCTTCCATCCCCACGCTTGGGCACCCAGGGTCTGAAGGGCTGCTCTGCATACCTGAGCCCTTTGGAGGCCAAGCTCATCTCCCTCCCTCCCTCGGGAGAAGGAAGCCGAACCCAGAGCTGCAGCTTGTGGGTGGCTGCTGTCCACACAGCCAGGTGCCTCGGGCAACCTAGAGTCACGTTCCCTGTTGTTTCCCGAGCACCTGCTTCCCTGGATGGAGCAAGAAAGCATTGTTTCTCTGTAAATATTTTGGTATTAAAATGTAATTAAATTCCCTTGCACCGGATTGGTTGTCCCACGTGTAATCGAAGATGGTTTCTAGAGCTTGGGCTGCAGTAGCAGCTCGTGGTTGTCTCCAGTCATCCTCCTGCCCCGTGGGGTGTGTCTAGGGGCATCCGCGCGGCTGTGGTCCTCACTGTGCCAGCTGCTCCCCTGGGAAGTGAGTTTGAACCCCACTCCAGGACATTCCCTTGGCCCAGGCCCTCCCCCATCAGCCACCCAGATCTGTGTCCCCCGTGTCATGTGGACTTGCAGGGCACTGTCTGGGGATCCCTGCGGGAACCCTGCCAACACTGCTGTAGCAGGCATTTCGTATCTTAAGGGCAGAGTACCTGGGCCTGCCCTGGAGGGACCTAGAGACACTGAGTTCTGTGTCTTCCCACTGTGGGGGATGAGCCCATGGGGAAACAATCCTGGAGCTCAGTGTCATTCATCCTGGTTTATTAGAGAAATCAAATCCTTTTCACCACTTAGTATGTCCCCAGCTGTGTGCCCTTCTGGAGTGCAGTTCTGGCCTGCAGGCCACACTCCTCCATCAGGGTCCGAGGAGGGATTAGCCCTGGTGCCTTCCTGCCCAGCTCCTCCGCCCACCTCCCCGGACAAACTCTGTTCTCTGCCATCTTATTTACCTCTGTATTGTCTTTGTCATATAATTGGGTTTATTATCTTGGGCTGGCGACACAGGGATCATGGGGAGGCCTGGTGGGTACACAGATGCATGCTGTGAAACCAGCCCACTATGATCAGGCAGCCTTGGGGGGTGTGGGGGAGGGGAGGGGAGGGGCCTCAGGGCTCCTGTAGGGAAACACAAAGCTGTGGACACGTGGGACCTCTATGAAAGTCAGTTGCCCCAAATGACCCAGCCTTTATATAGCTACTAATTTAGACCACAGAGAAAATTTCCCAGCAGGAAGGGGCGTCGCTCTGGGGCACTTGGGACTTGGTGTATGTGTGTACAGGGAGGGAGGGTGCTGCCCTACATGGACACTTAAATTGTTTGTACTTAGTAGAAGATTTGGATTTTTTTACAGTAACCCCTTCACCCAAATGCATCATTGTAACAGACCTCTTAAGTTTATTGACAATGTGGACTAAAACAGAGGTACCCAGGTCTGCTCTAGGAAGTGTCGTTTTCACATAAACGGTGAGCGATGGAGAATGAAAGGTTTGCTAGCACTGCCGTCACAAAGCACCGGAGAGGGGGTAATTTAAATAACAGAAATCTGTCCCCTCACGGTTCTGGAGGCCCGAGGCCCCTTTCCTTGACCTCTAGATGGCCACCTTTTCTCTGTGTCCCCGTGCAGTTGTCCCTGTGTGTCTGTGCCCTGCATCCTCCTGTGGACACCTGTGCAAAGGCTCATCCTGATCGCTTTCCTGAGACCCCGTCTCCCGCCCAGTCACATTTTCAGTGTGCGAATTTGGGGACACAGTTCAGCCACGTCGAGGGAACCAGAAGTGTCCGGAGGGAGATGGAACTTGTTAGTCCTTAGTTTTTTTCAGTACTGTTAATCAGAAAAGGTGGTGTCTTTATACCACCCAGCATAGGTGTGGTGGAGCGTAAATGTGCCCTCGGTCCACAGATGCCCCTTGGAGCTGAGTAGGAGCCACTGACCACAGAGTGGCCCTGTGGAGAGCTTGGGCCAGGAAGAAGGTTCTGGTGCTGCTGCCCCTGGGCGCGTTTCTCCTGTCCTTGTGCTGCAGCACCAGCAGGGGCCACCCGCACGCCAGCTCAGGGTCTGCTCAGTCCTACCCACTCACCCGGCGATTAACTCATGGTCCCCACCACGCGGTGATTGTCTTTAGCAGGCCCAGTTCCATGTTCTATCTTGGATGCATTGTCCTGCCCGGAACCACAAGGTCTGTGCTACTTGGAGCTCACCCCTCAGCCCGTAGGCTACCCGACACTGCAGCCCAGGTGCAGCTGCAGTCCCTGCTGAGGATGTCACAGCAGCTGAGCCAGCTGCCGCTGTTGGCCACCTGCGAAGCCCCACGGTTCCTCTTCCTTACCTGGCCACCTGCGAAGCCCCACGGTTCCTCTTCCTTACCTGGCTGCAGCTCTGGGGCCGTCTGCCCCTGCTGGCGCCACCAGGCCCAGGCTGTGTGCTCTGGCAGCTACTAATCGTGCGGCCAAGGTGTCGGGGCAGCCAGGTTGCAGAACAGGAGCCCCCGGCCTCCGCTGTTTTCTACAGTGTGGACCACGAGCTCTGGGCCGGCAGCAGCTTCAGCCACTGTGCCAGCTGTCCAGGGCTTTCTGGGCTGGCGCGGCCCTTTGTCAGTGCTGACGGCCTTCTCCACTGAATGTTGTCCAAAGCCGTCGTTCACTTGCGCAGATCGCTGTGTCATACTGTCCTGCCCCCGCCGACTGAGAGGGAGATGCAGCATTGTGGTCTTCTCCTTTGCTGAGAGTTCCTGCATCCCCCAGCCCTGCACCCCAACAGGTGGCAGAAAATTTCTCCCCTAGATGCTGCCAAGCGTGAGCAGTTGGGACCTGTCCCTCAAGTGACCCAGCCCTCTTGATGCTGTTGGTCTGCCCATGGACGTGCAGGCAGCCTCATTCCCTGGGGACACGGGACGGTGATGCCGATGGGTTGGCCTGAGACTTCCCACCATGGATTGGTGGCTCAGTCCGTCCAGTGTGCACTTTCTTCATTTTAGTAAGTTGTGGTTTATTTTGAATAAGCCTCTTTCAACCTATTAATATTAGTCTACACCAAAATTAACCTTCCCCTCAATTTTTCTCACACAAGAAGGAGCAAAGTAATTTTGAAAGTTAAATCAAAACAAAGCAATCTTGTGTGTAAAGCCGATAAAAATCGCAGACTGTGGTTACGGAGCACCTCCACAGGAATCACTGACATAAAGCCGATTTCCTCCCGCCTTGTTATGGAAGGAAAAGGGGAAATGCCCTGGCCTTATCGCAGTCCCGCTGTGTTGAGCAGGCGCTCGAGAGCTTGTGTAAACAGTGGTGGGGGGAGCTCCGCCACAGCTGGTGTGTCTGGGGGGATGTTTTGGGGCGGAGAGGGGACAGGCGGCGTCCCAGCCTGACTCATGGCCAGCGGTTCCCAAGACTGCGCCTTGGACGCATTTCCCGCTAGAGCAGAGGGGGTTCGTGGAGCGCCCGGAGCAGTCCCGCAGCCGGCTCAGCGCGGCTTAGTCACGAAGGGAGCGTCCAGGGCTGAGGTCAGACCTTCAGGTGAGCCAGGTTGTACAGCTCAAGGTGCGGAGCGGGGTCAAGGCACACGTGTTCTGCTGCCTTCTTTGCTTCTCTTAATTTATACTTTGCACTTAAGCTGCGCAGTAAGCTAGAACTCAGAGGTGGTCTCTGGGGAACCCGAGGGTCTGATGCCTTCAGATACCCCGGCGATTTCCTTTTGAGCTGTTCCTCGGCCTATGAGGACACAAGGTGGTCACCAGCGAGGAGGCGCCTTTTCACTCTTGGTTGCTCTCTCCTCCTCAGACGTGGTGGGGAGGGGGTGACCCAGCCTTGATTGAGTCCGTGCCTGTGAGCACCCTGCCAGGTCACAGCAGAGTGGCCCAGAGCAGCCAGCGGCACAGTGGCGCGTTGCAGCACCACTTTATTTAGCTTCTTAGGGCAAATTACCCCAAATCACGGGTTTCTTAAATAAATTACAGCTACCAGAAGTTTACCCTTGAGGGAGCCTGAAACTTATTTGAATGTCAATGAACGTGGGTAGCGAGATCCTTTAATCTACCAGCTCCTTTCCTTCCTCTCCTGGCCCTGCCTCTTTCCTTGGGACTCCATCTCTGTGGCTGAAAATGGTTTTTGCCCCACACCTGTGTCAGTGCTGGAGTATTGAGGTTCAGGGATCCTCTTGAGTTTTTTGAGTGTTCTTTTGGTGGTTGTTTTTTTTCCCTGTTGCAGGAGAAAACCTGCAAGGGTAAGGCTGCCCTTCACACCTTCCCTTTGCAGGGAAATGGAAATGTGTTCCCTGGACAGTCTCAGGGAGAAATTGGTGCTCCGGGGACACAGGAAGGCCTCCCGTAGCCATCAAGATGCCATTTTTGTTCACTTCAGTATGGGCACCCACCTTCCCCCTCAAATTAGAGAAGGACTAACAGGCTTTGCCTTTATTATTTCAGGTATTCTTGAATCATTACCAGCCAGCTGAAGACCACCCCCAAATGGTTATCTTGCGACTGTTACGTTACATTGTACGCCTGGTGTGGAGAATGCACTGACAGGGTCCTCACAGAGCCAAGATACCTGCAGACATTTCACCTGTTCCACCCTGTGGGCCCAGCCCTCGGGCTCTTCGTGCCACTGCTGCGGCCGGAGGTTCTTTTGCTAGAGGCAGTCAGCGTGCACTGACAACGACCCTGGTGCGCCGGACGTGAACTTGACCTCTGTGTTCATCGCCACACGGCAGAATTTCCAATGGGAGTTTGTTGTGAATGTAAACGAGGGAGGATTTTTCTTACCTTTTTTTTCTTAATGTACAAAATCATGGTTCTTTGGATCGGGATTGTATGCTAGAATGGTGTTTACATGCCGTGTGTGGATGTGGGGTTTTTTTTTTCCACCTTCTTTAATAACAGGTTTTTTCAGAAAGGAAGTGGAAACTTTTTAACCAACTCGTTAATGATTTTTGTACTAAAATTTTAAGAACCTCAGAGGATTGTGTAATCCTAGCAGTGGAAACTGAGCCAGCTAATTTATAACGCTGACTTAGTTTATTTTTAGATTTTGAAGTTTTTAAACAGGGAGAGAGGTATGATACATCACCCTCTTCAAAGTTCTTTGAACTTTTTTTTCTAATTATTATTAATACCAAAAGAGTTCTTATGAAATGGAACTGATTAAAGGGGCAGAGGGTATACTACTCCCATCTTGTAAATATTTATTTACCTCCTTGCATTCAGTTTTATCAGTGGTAAAATTTCCAGTGGTTCCACACATCTTTCCTGATCCGCATTTGTGATACCCATCCAGCCCGTCTGGGCGTGGGCCTGCAGGTCTGCTCCAGGCTGCTTTCAGGAAGCGTCATCAGGTCAGAGCCAGAGTTAGCACATGCCTGTGTCATCCCCAGCTCACCCGTCTGTCACTTGCAGACTGGTGGGGACATGTTCGATGTTGGCTGCACTTATCGGTAGAGGTGAGAGCAGTGATGACAGGAGACCAAGCCTGCCCCCTTTGCACGCCCCGAAGTCACAGGGCACGCGCTGCATTCAGTCCTGGGGACCCCATTCCCACCTGATGAGATGGACGTCTGATGGCCATTTTCCAGGCACCCCGGCTTTCAGTCCAGCCCAAGCCACTGGGCTGTAAGTACCTGCGCTTGGTCTCACTCCTCTGAGCTCGCTTTAAGATAGAGACTTAATCCTGCTTTCACCAGTACCATGGAATACCGGGCGCAGTCTGAGAGGTCCCTTCAGCCTCAGAGAGGCATCTTGTTTTGCGTGTCTCATTCTCTTAGGACAGGTGGATCTTGTCAGGCCACCCGTGCCTCTACCTACCTTCCCCTGGGATTGTGCAGGGCCAGCCTACACATCGGTCAGTCATTTCAAAAGCCAGCAGGCGAGGGGGTGATGTAGGGGCAAACAAACAAAAGGACAATCAGGCAGACACTGGCGTGGCGCAAGAGAAACACAGATGAGGGAGCAGGGGCAGGGGGAGGGGAGAAGCCGAACCCTATAACTGATGATTTTTGAAAACTAATCATTAAATAATGTTTTGAAACGAATATAGGAGTTTTCCAACGTGCCAGCAGTGCCAAACAGCTGTGGTGTTTGCTTTTTGCCTGACGGGACCATTGTATTCACGTTAAATTTAAGAGGGAAAATCCATTCATTTGTATGTTCATAAGTTTATGTACGTGTGTATATAGATATATGTGTATATATATTGTCTATACACTTTCCTTTAGGTAGAGGTGATTTGATTCCAAATATTCTTCCTTTTTAAATATTTTTTTCCCTAAAATCTTCTTCGGGTTTTAAATATTTTGAAAGCTTTGTTGGAGCTCAGCTTGTTTCTTGACGTGTCTTCAGCCCACCTGTAGGGTCCCACACAGCCCACAGTTGTATTATGGGGTTGGGTTGGGGTTGCAGTCACGGCCCTGTAGACACACACACACACACACACACAAACACACACCAAAGACGTTTTCTGGGCCACCCCTTCCCAGATCTTTGTGCTCGGTGCCAGTCTCTCCGACTGGAGCACTTTACATTTCTTTACATTTCTTCAGTCCTGTGGCTCCCAGGGAGTGTGGTGCAGCCAGGGCCAGGCAGGAGACCTTGCTGCCTCATCCTCCCACGAGCACGCCTACCTCTGCCCGTGGCCTCAGAGCCCCCAGGCTGGCGGAGGAAGCGGCTCCCGAGGATATAGGTGATTCTATGAATTGTAGAAGTATTAAAGGACAGGATGCTGGCACGAGAACTTGAGCTGACTGGTTGTCTCTGTACTGTATCTGTTTATCAAAATGCCTCCCTGTAGAAAGTGTGCCTCCTTCCTGGGGGTATGCCTTTTACTTTTATTTTTATTATTGTTTTTTAAAGTTTTTGTAGATCCTTAAAAAAAAAAAGTGATGCGGGTTTTGTGCCTTGGTAACCTCTCCACGTGAGGTTTGTAAAAAAGTGTCCTGTGACTTCACACCGAAATGCAATAAACAGAATGGCTTTGTGGCTGATTCTTCGGATTTCCTTCCAAGTAACGAGTTAAAGAAGAATGAGGGGGGGATGTTGCAAAGCCAATTTAAAATTCCTTTTGATTTAAAAAAAAGTATGTGGTAGAACACGATTTTCTTCTGTTTCCCCTTAATATTGTACATATTTTTGACTATTTATTAGATTAGGTTATATTTTACTTATCAACTGAGCCAAATGTTTGTGTGCAATTGTGTTTCCTTTACTTGTAAAGTTTTGTATAGCATAAATAAGTAAAAAAATCACTGTTTTTCTAAACTTTTTTCAGAATCAAGGATTGTAAATATTGTAGATTCTTTTTCCGTGTAATGTGTCCTACTGTTTCATAATGCTGTAACTTGTAGAAATATTGTGTATTTATTTTCTGCTTATTTAATGTCTTAAATTCTTGAAAGTATTGACATTGACACCCCCACCCCACCCCCACCACCCTGAGAGTTGCCTCCGCTCCTGAGCGGGGGAGGTGGCAACTTAGTGTGTGCAGACCATGTCCCTTTGCCGATGTGGCCTCCAGCTTTGCTCCTGGTATTCAGCTCTTGGGCTTTGCTAAACGAATCTGGCAGGTTACAGAATTTTACTTCCAAGGGCCAGGTGTGGTGGTGCACACCTCTAATCCCAGCACTTGGGAGGCTGAGGCAGGAGGATCGCCATAAGTTTGAGGCCAGCCTGGACTACATAGTGAGTTCAAGGCCAGCCTGGACTACATAGTGAGACTCTGTCTCAAAACAAAAAATAAAATTTTTTTATACTCCTAGAAATACCCATCAACCTGTTTGTTCCAAAGCATCTAGCTTCTCATAGAAGCATATTTGCTAACTCCAGGCCATATCTGTAAGGAAAAATAAATAAATAAAAGTATTAGCAGATGGGGAAGATTTTTCCATTGAAAATTTATCCCTGACAACTCAGTGTTGAAAAAAATATATGCCACCTCTGTGGGTGCTGCCATGTGGTTGTCCAGGGCAAGGCACAGATGGGACAAGTAGCTCCTGCTTTGAGAGTGACCTCAGGATCACCTTGGGTCCCTTGTTGCCAACTGTTGAGTGATTTGTGTTCTCTGCACCTGCTGTGCGGCTTCTGTGCTTTGAGGTGGAGGGACCAAACTTCATCTTCAGAAGCAAGCGATACGCCGTCCCCTGGCATTTGGTCACTGCGTTTGGTCAGGCTGCTGCTTCAGGTCCGTGCCCGCTTCCCGATTCTCTGTCCCCTTTAACGAGAGGGGTTGGGGCCTTGCTGGGTGTCCAGATGTGAAAGTTCAGGGAGGCCCTGGGGACTCTGGCGGGCCTGGGGACGTGCCTCTGCCACCGACCCTTGCTGGTTTAGCCTGGTGCCTGTGTGTGTCCACTTGGCGCACTATGTGCTTGAGGTGACCGCACGTGACGCTAAATCACCCAGGGTCCACCCCAAGCAGCTTTGTACGAAAGAAACATCCTCAAGTCCCCGCCTAAGTAACTTGACTGATTTGGGGGTTTCAGGCTTTAGGAGCTGCTAGGTTTTATGTCCAGGTTCTGTGACCACTAGTTACTATATCCGGACTCATCAGGTACCTACCCATTTATAAATAGCACTGATCTGCCTGTATACTGATCCATCAACGCGTTTCCTAGGACCCAGCGTATGTAGCATTTGTATCGCAATTTCCCTGGCTTGTGTTTTGCACTGACAAATTTTGACAGGGTAATTGCCACTTTACTTGTGCAATACTGCTGTAAATAACTGCAGATTTTTTTTTTAAGAAACTCAATCTTTTATGTTCTTAATGAATTTTATATAAATAAAACTTTCAACTAGTTTTGGTGAGCCGTTTGGTTTGTTTTCACGAAGCGGTGGATGAGCAGGGAAGACGTGTATGGGTGTGTGCACCCACACGTCTGCCCTTTATCGGTCATAACAGGTATTCTGGAGATGGAGAGCTTGCTTAAGGACATGCTGTGTATATACTTAAAAGCAAGCCACACTTTAAAATTTGGAAGTGGCTGGTGTGACCGATGGTAAAATCTGCCCACAGAGCCAGATATGACTCAGTGCTGGGTAGTGAACCAGCCCTAGGCATGGTGGGATCCTGCTGTCCGAGCCCATCACCTCAGGCAGAAGAAACCAAAATTGGGAAATCAGATGGGAGCAGAAAGGGCTGATCTGCAGCACCAATTCAGGGACCAAGGGGACACCGACAAGTGCTTGGCACCCAAGGGGACGGATCACAGCTTCTCAGAAAGGAAGCTCTGAGATGTGAGCCTGCAATGCCTGGTGGGGACAAGCTGAACTGGGGCTGAGAAATGAAAGCCTAATTTGGGGACACAAGTCATCAAGTCCTAGTAAGGACATAATTTGCCTTTTTGGAATAGGTACTAGCAAAGCGTTGAGCTTGGTTTTAACCTAGGAATTTGTTCCTGGTTTTAATTTTTTTCCTGCTTTTAATTCAACGAATACATAAATACAGTTTTGTGTATTTCATTAATTGAGTTTTAAATTACATTTATTTCAAATCAAGTTGTTCTGGCTGCCACCCCCAGTTGCATACCTCCTCACCATGTTTGCACTTTTTCCAAACCCTGTTGTCTTTTGCCTACACTGTGTGTGTGTGTGTGTGTGTGTGTGTGTGTGTGTGTGTGTGTTTATACTTCTGCAGTGGTTTTTCATTTTCTATAAATGCTGTGGGGTTCTTTTTTAGTTTTGGGGTTTTTGTTTTTTCGAGACAGGGTCTCGCTATGTATTTCAGGCTGGCCTTGAACTCACTATGTAACCCAAGCTGGCCTCCAACGCACAGCAATCCTGCCTCAGCCTCCCAAGTAAATGCTGTAACTTTATATGTAGTTATGACTTAGTAGGTCATGAATCTTCCTAGAGTGACTCCACCACTGCATCAGGCACGAGGGCCTGGGTGTTAACAGCTGCTGACCAGCACCCTGCTCCCTGTGCTGGTGGTGTACAGGAAGGTGGGGAATCGGCTTCAACAGACTGATGCAGTTGCTGCCAGTGACTGTCCCCTTCACGCCACCACCACTAGCCGTCAAGCATAACACTGGCCAATGCTGACAAGGCTGTCAGCCTGATGGGTAAAGAGGGAGTGTGGTGGTATTTAACTCTGACTGTTTCTGTTTACTGGTAGGCATTCGCATTTGCCTTTTTTTTCTTAAGGATTATGCTTATTTTTAATTGCATTTTTTCTTTTCCTATTGGTGATCACCTTCATATTATGAACAAAAAATTTCTTATATACTAGAAAGGTTTATCCTTTAATCATTGTTTATCTTCTATCCCCCAGTATTTTATTACAAAAAAAATTTTTTTTGAGACAGGGTCTCACTTCGTAGTTCAGGCTGGCCTTGAACTCACTATGTAGCCCAGGTTGGCCTCGAACTCATAGTGATCCTCCTGCTTCAGCTTCCCAAGTGCTAGGGTTACAGGCGTGCGCCACCACACCCGGCTACAAAAAATTTTAAACATACAGAAAAATCGATAGAATTTTACAGAGGACTCCTGGCACTCACTACCTGGCTTTTACCTTTTCCTGTGCTGGCTGTCCGTCCATCCATTAATCCATCTTTTGGGGTGAGGACGTTTCAAAGTGAGTTGTAGTCATTAGTAAACTTATTCTTAAATATTCAGCATATATGTCATTCAGAGTCCACTTGTTACAATTTTTCATGAGAGATAAGATTTGCACACAATAAACATACAGTGCTGTATTAAGTGTACCATTTGCTAAGTTTTAACCAAAGAAACAGCTGTCACCGAAGTCAAAAAACATTACTATGACTTCTTAAGAGTTCCCTCCAGCTCCTTCCAAGGGGGCCCCTCCACAGAGCGGTCTCTGTTCTGAGTTTTTCCCCATCATAAATTAGCTTTGCCTGTTTCCGAACTTCCTGTGAATGGGCTCATGCAGGATGTGTCACTTGTGTCTGGTTTCTTTTGCTCTGCGTCATGTGAGATCCATGTTAAAATTGTGAGTAATCAGCCCATTGTCTTAATGGGCACCTGAGCGTTCACCAGTTCGAGGCGGTGATAGATAAAGCTGCTGTGCATATTCTCCTAGAAAGCCTAGAAGTCTTTTTTGTGTGTCTGTTTTTGTTCTGCTGCAAGTCTTTTAATTGCTTGCGGTATTTACGCAGACGTTAACATTTTAGATGTCAGATTTTATCAATCTTAGGTTTCTGTATTTTTGTATTTTATTTTTGTATTTCTGTATTTTAACTCAACTATTTGAAGACAAAATTTTAATTATCTTTTATCATATAACAGTTTAAGGCTTTATTTTTTTTTTTCCTTCATCTTAACCCACCTAAAATTTAGGTTTTAGTGATACGAAGTGTGACTATTTCTATTGCACCCAACCCCCACTGTTGTCATCTTCCACCAACCTGAATGACCCTTGATAATATCAAATCCTCATTCGTGATTCTATTTGTCAGCTCTTTTCTTTTCCATGGATCTTTCTGTTTAATCTGTATTACTTCAATTACTAATTTTATGTTTTTAATGTCTTGTCCTTATTTTTCAGAATTGTCATGGTTAGTGTTGTATTTTCTCTTTCACATACATTTAGAATTGTTTTAAGCTTCTCCAAAAGATCTCATTTGGAATTACAATGATTATATATTAATTTAGGGGAGAATTGCCATTTTTCCAATATGTTTTCCAATGTGTATAGTATTTCTACCCCTCTATTAGATTTAGTTTGGTATGCATGATTTTTCTTCCTGTAAAACCTCCACAATAGCTGGGCACGGTGGCGCAGTCCTGTGATTCCAGCAGGAGGATCAAGACTTTGATCTGAGCAATTTAGTGATTTAGCAAGATCCTGTCTCAAAATATAAAAATAAAAATTGAAATTAAGAGTGTTTAAAACCTGCACCTTTCTTGTTAGCTCTTTTCCAGCGGGAGGGGGCCCAGCATCTGGCATCAAGCCCTTCTTTCCACTACAATTCCTCTTTATGTTCCACCTCGCAATATTCCTCTGCCTCTGAAACTCCCTGGCTATGGTGCAGCAAAGAGTAGGCTCATGGCCAAACCAATACTCTTCCCCAGCACTTTGCATCTGGAACAAACCAGGTAAGGAGGGCACATCTGGAAGGCGGCATCCTTAAGGCCACTGGCATTCCTTGGCCTGGTGCTCAGGCACACCCAGCCGCCAGCAACAGCTTCCTGTTGGTCTGTGAGCCCCGCGCCCGCCTCTCCAGCAAGTTCTGTTTGTGCTAAATTAGCCAGAGTTGGTTTCTATTGCTGGTAGGTGAAACGCTGACTCATTCCTACCTGTCAGAAGGAGTGAACAGAAAGGTTGCAACAAGTTCTCTACAAACAATATGAATTCAGAGGTGTGGGGCAGCAGGCTGATTGTTAACATTCCCCACTGGCAAGACCAGAACAGGGCTGCGAAGAGAAGGAAGCTAACAAGGCAAAATGATGGTATCTAATCTCTTTGGGTAACTTCTATCACTTAGTGGCCTTTTGCTGGAAATTCACCTTTCCTGGGGAAACCCCCAAGTCCTTAGAATTTATTACCAAGGAGAATGTTGAAGGTCCTAGTTTCTGGGTATGTTCTCACTTTATTGCACGTATGACTGAAAGGGACCCAGGAAGGCAAGATTATAACTGCTCAGCCTCATCTCAAAGCAAATTTGGAGAACTGACCCCCAATCCTAGTAGCCTAATGAGATCAAACTTGGGCCACTGCTCTAAAAATACACCATAGAGGCTTCACGGTCAGTATGGCTCAAAGCAGGCATCTCTGACCACTCCTGTGTCCCTCTCAGGGCCCAAAAAAGCTGGAACAAGAGGGTGAGGCCAGCCAGGGTCTGCCTCCAAGGCAGTACCACAAGGTATCCTTACCCTAGAAGAGTTTCAGGCTTTTGGGCACACATGACTCTGTGGCCTGGTCCAAATCCACCTCGAGGGAGTGTGTCTGCAGGCCCAGGTCTCACTCTTCCCCCAGGGCATTTCAGCTTTAGCAATGGCTCACCGCATGGTGGGGACCCTAGTTCTGAACTTCCTGTCTAGCTCAGTACTTGCTGTCTAGTCCCGTATATCTTGACCAGTGGAGTCTTTCTAACTGCTCGCTAATAAGATTGCAGGGCATGGCTGGGCTCTAGAGCCTCTAAGTCAAAGCGTCCTGCAAACTCCACGCAGACTCCAGAATCGTCGGGGCAGCAACAGCACCATGGAACAAGTGATTCTCTCCAGGGAGAGGGCTCTGAACGGCAGCACACTAGAAGATGCTTTCTGTTTGTTTAAATCTGGGTTGTAGTTGCAAAATATCCACTTCTCATCTCTGCTTCCCCCTGCCAATTTGCCCTGGCACAGGCACCTGCTCCTCCTGCCAAATTCGGGGTGAGTAGGAAGACAGAGTGGGCTGGAAAGCTCAGGGCCAAGGCCATGGGTGCTGTGCGCCCGGGGAGAGCCCAGTCATCAGGTGAGTCACAACCTGCTGTTGACAAAGCTCAAGGGCTCGGGAGGTCAGGGAGCAGGAGGTGGTGCCTCGGGGGACTCCAGGAGAGGAAAGGTGGGACAGAAGGGACCGAAGGGGAACAGGTACATAATGCAGGTGTGGGCCGTGGGTGCTGACCCTGGCCTCCCATGGCTGGGGGGGGGTAGCACTGGGAGAGGGAATCATTGTCCCCTGAACACCAGGACAGGACACCGGGCCTGGAGAGTGGAGAGCACCTTTCAGGCCTGAGTACTTAGGAGGTGAATAGGTCACACTCACCTTGCTCCCTCTGTTGAAGATGCTCGGCAGGAAGAGGGAACTGCAACTATTTCCAGTTAGTGCTACGTGAAGGTGCAATGGCAGCTCACCCAGAAGTGGCCTTCGTGGGACCCCACGGGCCACCCTCCCTGGACCAGACCCCTGCTGCCCACTCTGCGGCTACAGCTCAGCCAGCAGCTACTCCAGGTCACACTCGCTTTTGCACGGGGAGCCCGTTACCAAGCTGTGTGTCTCACCTGCTGGCTTGCAGGCAAATGTCTCACCCCTACCAGGGGCTCTTAACACTGCCATCGGAAAGTGTGTCTGTCTGTCCCTGGGACTGGGAGGATCCGCCCAAGTGCCTCTGACCCGGAGAGACTTAGGGTGCCTGGCACCCGGTAGGCACTCAGCACCCAATTGTTGGGTGGGTGACTGGCAATGCTGCGTCTGAAAGGAACTCGGTGGCAAGTTCTCAGTTTGTGAAGTTGCACTTTTTGCCATTTCCAATAGTGGAAACATGGGGCCTGTTCAAAGGACAGCCTCTCACTCCAGCTGCTCTTTTTAGGGGCCCTCTGCTGCTTCATGGTAGCCCCTCTGCCTCCCACACCCCACTTGCCCGAGCCCCAGGGTGCCTCCTGTAAAAACTGTGCCCTGAGTGGCTGGTGATGGGGGTGGGTGGCTGGTAACGCCCGAGCGCAGCCTCACTGGCAGCTTGGGCATCCGTGCCTTCTGGGCAGTTGCTATCTGCCCCAGGTGACTAGCATCCAACAGAAGTCCTTGCTAGTCATCAGAAAATGACATGTGGGAAATACAGCCCGATCCTCTGGGCTCTTTCCAGCAATTCGACACAGGCTAGCCGCTTCCCAAAATGCCCCGAACTTACTCCCAACTCATGATGTTGCTGCAGCTCCTGCTAAAGTGCACACCCCAGATCCATGGGGCTACTTCCCCAGCAGCCTCAGGGCTCTGCTCAGATGCCCCTTCCTGGGGCCGCCTTTGCTGATCCCCGACTCGATGCCACCTTTGGTTGTAGGGCAGTAGGCTTCCTGGCTGAGCAGGAGCCCCAGCTCCTGTGCGTGGTGGAACTGCGACCTTGTGGGGGGCTGTGGGACACAACGGATGGACTCAGGTCCTCATCTTGGAGGCCTGGGGATGGGCAAGGCTGTGTGAACCCCAATCCTTGCATCCCTGGGGTCAGGACACATTAGATGTGCAAGGAACACCTGAGGGAGAAGTGTCTCTCAGAAAACTCATAAACTGTGCTGGGTAGAAGAAAAGAGGCCCCCATTTCCCTGCAGACCTCGGACAGCGTCTCTCTGTGGGACTGGGTGGCCCCTGGGCAGAAGGTTCTCAAAAGCCCTTCCCAGAGGAAACCAGGCTTAGCATCCTCACCCACCAGAAGGCCAGGGCAGCCCCAGACACTGCGTCTCTTATCTGATCATCAGGCGCCTCCAGTCGCTCTCTCTGAGCATCAAAGGGACCCAGCTCTGCCGTCCTCCCAGCTCACATCTTGTCACTTCCAGCTGGGTCCGGGTCATGGAAGTGACCCACCTGCTGGGGCCATGAGAGCTTAGATCGAAGACAGACGGCCAGACAGCCAGACAGCCTGAGGTGTGAGGGCAAGCTGGCTCCCTGTGACCGAAACCCCAGGTGTGGCCTGTGTGACCGATTACTCATGGCCGAGGAGGAGGGAGGGCCAGGCGCAGGGGAAAGTCTAACACCAACAGTCCAAAGCAGGGCGCAGGGAGCCATGTGGATGAACCAAACACATTCCTGTCCCGCAAATGCCCTTTCCTAAACGCCCCAGCCCCTTCCAGGGCAGGTGTAAAACCCAGAGGACTTTGGCCTCCGGAGACACGTACATCCACTTGTGTAAATAATACCAGGCTGGCGTAAAAAGGATCTCCGAGGCAGGGAAAGGTACTTCCATGGTTGTAAAACAGGATGGAGATTTGTTCTTCCCCCACATTACTTTTCGGGACCCATAAACAGACTTTATTAGAAAGGGTGGGGAAGGGACAGCAACAATTGTAAGATTAAGTACAACATTTTTAGATTATTTATGGTTTTTTTTTTCCTGATTCTGAACCCTTTGAAAAACAGAAGGACTGCATAAAATAAGCTAAATGGTTTCTTTCCAAGAAACATCAAATAAAAACTCTAGTTTCAGAGAGGCAGAATTCTTTCCGTGTTCCCAAACTCAACAAACTTCTTTCTCTTTTCTAGGACTGAAAGTTATTCTCTCAAAGCCTGCCCCGCCCTTTTTTTTTTGGCAATACTGGGGATTGAATTGAGCTACATCCCAGCTCTTTATTTTATTTTTATGTTGAGAGAGGATCTCACTAAATTTCTAAATTGTCCAGGCTAGGCTCAAACTTGCAATCCTCCTGCCTCAGCCTCCCAGAGTTCTGGGATTATAGGCCTGCACTACCTTGCCCCACTGCCTGCCATGATTTTCAGTGGAAAAGCATCCAAAATAGGAACAAGCCTGTCCCAGTGAGAATATCCTGACTGTAGGTTTCCATCTCCCAAAGTTGGGGATGGCAGGGATAACCCACAGGAAGGCAGACTTAGCATATAAATCTCCCTCCCCCTCCTCCTCCTCCTCTGGCTGCCTGTCCTATTGCCACTGCTGTCTAGGGGCAGTTTTGATGACCGAGTTTAGCGATCAGTGCTACCTAGCGACCTCTGAAGAGCACAGCCTCCCTCCCTGCATTGCAGGCCCGGCTTCCTCCAAGCCCATGAGGGGCCTGGGCCTGAACAGTGGCCCGCAAAAGGGAACCCTCCTCCCTCACACAGTCCTCACAAGAGACCAGAGGCGCCCTGTTTGTACTCTGGGAGACAGGCCGCTCTCTCCTCTGACCTCATCACACACGATGATGGCCACTCCGGAGATCTGTGGCTATCGTGTTTCCTGCATATGTGTGCCAGCGCCTCTCCAGTCACAGTGGCAGTGTGTCTTACTGAATTCCAACGGCCCTGAGCTAAGAGTGCAGGTGACACAGAGGTAGCCAGCAGTTTCCATGGTGGCGGCTGTCCGGACCTATGAGGGGTCTGCTGATTTCCTAGGGCTGCCATTACAAGGTACCACACATACAGTGGCTTAAAAACAACAGAAATACATTCATTCACTGTTCCTGAGACCAGAAGTCCAGAATCAGGGTGCTGGCAGGGCCACACTCCCCAGAGGCTCTAGTAGAGAATCCTTCCTGCCTCATCCAGTTTCTGATGGCTCCAGGAATTCCTTGGCTGTGGCTGCATTGCTCCAATCTCTGTTTCCATTGTCACAGGCCTTCTGTCCTGTGGAACATGCATCCACGTCCCCGCGTCTCTGTGCCTTCTGTTTTTTTATAGAGAAACTTCCCATTGGATTTAAGGCTCATATAATCCAAGATGATCTCAGCTCAACACCCTTGATTCAATTACTTCTGCAAAGAAGCTTTTCCTAAATTAGGTCACATTTATAGGTCTGGGGCTTAGGACACAACGTAGGGTTACAATTCAGCTCACTGCAAGGGTTGATATTTAACCCCTATAGATACCATTTTGGGTGCTTTTGCCTGAATTATTTCCTTTAGTCTTCCCAGCAACTTTAGGACAAATACAAATTGTCCCCCTTTTTACAAATGAAGATGCTGAAGTACAGAGAGGGCAAATAGGATTCCAGGGCACACCCTAGAAAGTGGCAGAGGCTGGCAGGGATGCTGAAGGGCAGCCTGGGGGTCCCACCAGGCTCCCGGGTCTAGTCAAAGGCAGTGTCATCGGGCCGGTGAGATGGCTCAGCGGTGTAAGCGCCTGCCTGGCAAGCGCGAGGGCCCGAGTTCGACTCCCAGAACCCACATACGAAAAACAGGCTGGTGATATCGCTCAGTGGCACGGGCGCCTGCTGGCGTGCAAGGTCCTGAGGTCGACCCCCGGTACCCACAAAAAAAAAAAAAGGCAGCGTCATGGGCTATATATACCTCCCAGTCAGTCTGGTCCCCTCCTCCTTATGTCATTGGTAGCTTTGGTGACATCTACATCCAATCGAGCGGCCATGCAGCACCTGCAGCTCTCCGGGTCTCCCACTCTCTCTGCAGGCCACTCCCTCCAGGGCTCTCCAATGGCTCTGTTCCTGCAGTCACACCCAGACTGACTGTCTCCTGCTCAAACCTGGCTTCGAAATGCCTCTTCCCACCTCCAGCCCTGCTGGTCAAGGTTGCTGTTGCCCCAGTTTCTTCTTGTCCATCCTCAGCTCCATGGCTCCTCGTGAAGTGAATTTGCTCTGTGCTGCTGCCAGTCACAGTTCCTCAGCTGCACTCCATACCCGGAGGGGTCCCCACCCAGCACCCCTCCAGCTGCCCTGCAGCTGGCTGGCCGGAGATGATCACACAGTGACCGTTCTTTGCTCTCAGTTGACCATGGCAGCCTGCACACAGCACTCAGTGCTGCCAGCATCCATCCCACTGCTTGCAGTACTCGTCCAGCACCCCATCACTTTGCCCTCACACCTTCTCTTCCACTCACCACTTCCACGTGGTCCCCCTACTTAGCTCAACCCTCGCCTTCCCAACAAGGGTCTCCACACCATCCTGGCCAGACCTCTCTCCCACTCCTTCCTTCCTGCGAGGTTGGCCAGAGTCCCTCTGTCTGTGCTCTGATTCAGCTTCTCCTGCTACCTGAGCACTTCTCCGGCTTTTGTGTCACTCTCTTCCTGTCTCTGGACAACTCCAATCAGCATCCAGATCTGCCTTTTTTCTCCTTTTCACCAGCCCCTCCTCCGGAAAGCTAACTCTTCATTCCTGTATTTGCAGTCAAAGTCAGGTTGCCCCACATAATCGGATTTATTTACATCGTCTCCACCTTACTAACTCTTACACCTCTGGGACCCACTGCATACTGACTCTCTCCCAAGGCTGTCCTGGAACTGCTTGGTCAAGGCCACCAGTGACTCAGCTCTTGGACTTCATCTAAGTCCTTTGAGACGGTTGACCAGGCCCCCTGGACACACTCTCCTCACTCTCCCAGCTTTCCTCCTACTTCCCGACTTTCCCCTTCTTTGTGGGCCTCCTCCTTTTTCCATTGCTGGATGCTGTGCTTCCTTAGACCCTCTTAGGTCCTCCTCCTTCACTTCCCAGGTGATTCCATGCATCCCTTAGATTGAAATAACAACTCTTATGCCCATGATCCCCAATCTAAATCCCCAGCCTGGACTACTTTGAGCTTCCTTCTGATCGGCAGGTCCTCTGGGCCTCACATTTCTACTGGGAGACCATAGCTGGACATTCAGAGCACCCCTCCATCTTCCCCTGCAGACCTGGCCCACCCTCCCTGCAGCCTTTGCCACCCTCCCAGCCTCTCCTCGTGAGCAGGTCCTCCTCTCTCCTGCTGCCCATCAGTAGGTCTCACCGGCTTACACTCCACATGCATCCTGAATCCACCTCTTCCAGGGCTTGGAACATCCTCTCCATCCTCTGCTAAGCCTCCCCCAGGGTCTGCTCCTCTCTCCCCTCCTACCTCCTTTCCTCACCCAAGCTCTTCCCGTTTACAGGTCCCGGGATGGCCCCGATCTCCGTATATTAGCCAGCCCTGCCCGTCTGGGTTTTCAGTACTGTGCATTCAAAGCCATTGTCACCAACCAACCTTATCTAAAGTTGGTCCCTTTTGTATTCTTTATCTCAACTCTTATTTATTTTCTTTATTTTAACATCATAACTTTAAAAAATCTATTTCTTGGGCCAGTGAGATAGTTCAGCGGCATAAGCGCCTGGCTGGCAAGCGTGAGGTCCTGAGTTCGACTCCCGGAACCCACATATGAAAAAAGGGCCGGTGATATTGCTCAGTGGCACAGGCGCCTGCTGGCGCGCGAGGTCCTGAGTTCGACCCCTGGTACCCACAAAAAAAAAAAAATCTATTTCTTTTGTGTATCTTTTGCTTTGTCACTGTTATTGTTGTTGCTGATTTTCTTTGATGTTTGAATAAAAGACCCAAGAGGGCCGGCTGCCCACGGTGCATCTTCAGGGTGTGGACAGTGAAGGGAGAACTGGCGGTGCAGATGGATGGGATGACCCCGCTGTGTCATTTCAGAGCCTGCCTCTCTTCTCCCAGTCACAGGTCTTCCTTCAGATGACATCGAACAGGAGGAGCTGAGAGGAAGATAGGCCCCTCCGGGTAGGGGAGTCAGAGAGGGCTTCCTGGAGGAGGGAGCTGGATCTAAGAGGATGAGATCCAGGTGTCCCCTGTCATCTGCCTTCTGATCACATCTGCTTCTGCACTGTTCAGCCCAACTGTGATGTCAGAGGCGGGTTCGTTGTGTTTCCCATGTGTATCTGGCCCAATGGAAGGGAGAAATTAGGTATCAGCTCCTCTAAAACCACTGTAGGCATCTTCTTTTCAGGCATTCAAAAATGTTTTCAGTCTGGGCATGGTGGCACATGCCTGCGATCCCACCACTCGGGAGGTGGAGGCAGGAGGATTGTCACGAAGTCCAGGTCAGCTTGAACTGCATAGTGAAACCCTGTCTCAAAAAACCAAAAGAGAAGAAGAAATGTTTTAGACAACTGTGTCCTCTGCCCTGCCCACCTCTGTGCCTTCACACACTCTGACTCCTGACTGACTGCACGGCCTGCCCAGTCCTCCTCCAGAAGCTCCTACCCAGGCCCTAGGACCCTCCCCTCCTCAGGGGAGCCCCTACCCCTCGTGTCTGAGGACCTTGCTTTCCTCCTGTGTGCTGCTGTCACCCCATGGGCTTCTCGGGGTAAGTCGGGCTGTCTGGCGATAACAACAAACCCCACCTCCTCATCCCCCACCCCCCTCCTTCCAGGATGCCGCTGATGGAGCTTCTAGCATCCTGAGTGTCGCCAGGTGTCATGACAAGAGGCAGGGAATGTGGCAAATTTTGCTTCCGCTCTTGGTGTCGCTAAAGTGTTCCGTGTCGCTTCAGCTCTCATTGTACAGGCCCAATGGCCACGTCCAACCCGGGAGCTGGGCAGACTTGGGGAGTACAGGTGGACTCTTACCTGGTGCCCAGAGCAGGAGCCATGGACGGGCCGGCGGGGGACCCTCGCAGCTACACCTGCTAAGCCAGGCGTTCCCGAAGGTCATGCAGGCTCCTCACCCTGTGCTTTCTCTTCCTTCCAATGCCAAGTCTATAGCTTGGACCACCAGGAGCCCCACCTCCAGACTCGCAAGACGACCCCTGCCCCCTAATGGGTTCTGGTGCACAAGGTAGATGAGCATGATTGAGAATTGTGGCTAAAGCAATCAAGAGAGTCCTTGGTAGATTTTTGGATAAAATATCTGGGCGCCAACCTCTCTGCTTTGTGCTTATCAGACACAAACCTCATGTCCTTCCCTGTGAGTGTGCCCCCCCCACACCCCAACTTCCCACTGGGTCTCTCTAGAAGCCGGGCTTATGATGCCGCATCGGAGGCCCGCCCTGAGCGAGAGACACAGCTTCTTGCTGTCCCTACTGCGGTGACGTTGAGCACTTGGCACAGGCCAGACACTGGGTTAAATGTTCATCGTGTCATCTGATTAATTCTTATCCCAAGGCAGCCAGTGAGACGGCGCCCGTCCGTAAGCTTGTTTTATAGCAATGAGGTCACTCAGGTGCACAGAGGTTTAAGGCAGGCAGCAGGTGGGTGGGACCTCTGGGTTTTCCCCCAGCCCGCCTGACTCCCTGCCCCTCCTGCCTTGTGACTGCAGGGGTGACAGTACCAAAGGTCGCTCAAGCCAGAGCAGAGCTGCCGCTGTCCCCAGGCACTGAGTGTTCTGTGTGGGGCTGAAGTGCAGCGATAATGGTGGAATTCACCTCTCAAGATGCAGGGCTAAGTGTGACTTCTGTTTGATAAGCTTGGATTTTATGCCTTTGGGAGCAAACAAACAAACCATAAAGTGCCAGTGTGTTGGCCAGCGTCCTAGGAGCCTGTGCCCAGGGGAGGGCTGGCTCTGCCCCAGGGAGGGAGGCGGGAGAGGGCCGGGTGGGGTGCAGAGCCAGCCTGAGTCTTCCTCCTTCCCTGTCCCCCTCTGCAAAGTCACCTTCCTGTCCACCTAAATCAGAACCTGTGGGAATGGCCCAGCGCAGTCACTGAAAGTCTTGCTAATGATAAAAACAGCAGTAATCACACACTAGTTTTACTGACACCATGTGCCAGGCAAGAGACTAAGAACTTTATATGTGTTATCTTTTCTATCATCTTTCTATATCTATCTATCTATCTATCATCATCTATGTATCATCTATCATTTTTGCTGTACTGGAGATCGAAGCCAGGGCCTCAGCACTGAACTACGTCTCCTGACAATTTTTTACTTTGAGACAGAGTCTCACTAAGTTGCTAAATTGCCCAGGCTGGTCTCAAACTCACAATCTTCCTGCCTCAGCCTCCCAGAATGATGGGATTATAGGTGTGTACTATCATCCTCAGCCTATTTTTTTAAAAACATTAATGAATAAATTTTCATAGAAAAATAGATAAACATGGCTGGGATATAGCTTAGTGGCACAGCACCTACCTGGCAAGTGTAAGGTCCTGAGTTCAATTCCTGGTACCACAAAAAAAACAACAAAAAACGATGAACAGATTTATTTCCTTTTTGTACTTCAAAATCAAAAGTATTGCTTTTGTCTATTTACTTCATTTCTAAAACTGACCCATAAAAACATAAAAGCTTGATAATAATGAGGTACCATGTGACATTTCAATTTATGTATACATATTTTCACCGTGAAGAAATGATAGATGACTGAGGAGATAGATATGTTAGCCTGACTTAAAAATGTATTTTCAATTGATGAAAGTTTTATATATGTATTTATTTATTGCATACAGTATGTTTTGAAATATGAATGTGTTGAGGAATAGCTAAATCAAACTAATTAACATATGTATTACCTCATATGATTGTCTTTCTTGTGGTGAAAACATTTAGAACTTTCTTTAAACAATTTGGAAATATACTGTATACTATAGTTACCATATTGTACAATAGATCTCTTGACTTATCCTTTTATATCTAACTAAAATTTTTGTACCTTTTGACCAACATCTGCCGAACCAGTCCTCCATCTGCCTGTGAATTACCCCATTTAATGTATGAGAAAAGTGAGGCTCCCACAAGTTACAAGGTGTGCACCAGGGTATACAGCTGTCGAAGTGACGGAGTGAGGCTAGGACCCGGCAAGCCCTCCCAAGCCCCCTTTAGCCACTTCGCTTCCCTGCGGAGAGCTGATGATGCCAGAGAGCCCACGCTAGCGGCACACGCCTGCAGTCTCAGAACTCTGGGAGGCTGAGGAAGGAGGATTGGAGTCCAACTGAAGCCCGGTCCGCACAACTTAGCGATTTAGTGAGATCCTGTCTCAGAATTAAAAATAAATTTTAAAAGAAGGCTGTGGAGGGGCTGGGTTCAATCCCCGGTACTAGAAAAAAAAAAGAGGGAGAGCAGGGATGAAGATAGTGATGATGACAGTGACAATAGCGATGGCTGATTGCCCTGGTGTGGTTGGAGATGGTTTGAATGCGTCCCCAAAGGTTCACCTGTTGGAAGCTCGACCCCCAGGGTAGCGCCATTGAGGGGTGACGGCTTCTTTAGGAGGCGGGCCTAGGGAAAGAGAGTTGGTTAGGCCACTGGGTGGCGCTCCTGGAAGGACCCCGTGCACTCCCAGGAGCGCCGGCTGCTGTACACAGAGCGCGCCTGGGCCCTGAACCTCTCTGACTCCCCGCCTCGTTATATGATCTCTCCTCACGTGTTCTTCTACCATGGTGCCATCTGCGGTGTTGTGACAGAGCCCTGGGGGTCCTCACCAGAGACAGCATAGATGGGGCCACATAAGCTTGGGCTTTCAGCCTCTAAAACTTGAGCTAAATAAATCTGTCTTCTTTATAAAATGCCTGGCTTCGGGTATTTGATTATAGCAACAGAGGATGGATGGATACACCCCAAATGGCTTGTTACCCCATTCTTAGCCCCTTCCGTAGGTCAAGGCTGCCCCTGGCTACCCAATCATAGAAGGTAGGTGGCTTTACTTGCTCCTGAAGTACCAGGCCAGCAGGAGCATCCCCTCCCCATTTAGTCCCACCCCCCACCACCACCAGCACTTGAGCCGGCCCAGCCTGGAAGGCCACCCTACACAGGCTTGCTGGGAGAGGACCTCTCCCAGGACTCTGTTGATGCCAACACAGTGGGCACAGCTGCCCCAGCCAGAGGCATCGTCCCAGCCTCTGCTCTGCCTTTTCCTTCCAGCCTGGCAGAGTTCTGCAAGCTTCATCTCCTCTGCCAGTTTGGAATGTGCTGTCTTGACTTTCTGCACATGTAAAGTCCACTCATCCTTGAGGGTCCAGCTTGAAAGCCTGCATCTGGTGGATCCATCCATCCATCTATCATCAACCTATCATCCATCCATCATCCATCCATCATCCATCCATCATCCATCCATCCGTCCATCCATCCGTCCATCATCCATCCATCATCCATCCATCCGTCCATCATCCATCCATCATCCATCCATCATCCATCCATCATCCATCCATCCGTCCATCATCCATCCATCATCCATCCATCATCCATCCATCCATCCATCATCCATCCATCATCTATCATCCATCCATCATCTATCCATCATCCATCTATCATCCATCATCCACCCATCATCTATCCATCATCCATCCATCATCCATCCATCATCTATCCATCCATCCATCATCCATCCATCATCCATCCATCATCTATCCATCATCCATCCATCATCCATCCATCATCTATCCATCATCCATCTATCATCCATCATCCATCCATCATCTATCCATCATCCATCCATCATCCATCCATCATCTATCCATCCATCCATCATCCATCCATCATCCATCCATCCATCCATCATCTGTCCATTCACATTTTTCGACCATATTTATGAAGGTCCCACTATGTGCCAGGCATGTCTCGTGCAGAAGAAGCCTGGGTTAGGGACAATAAGGGGGCTCAATCCTGTCTCCTCTCACCTGTGTGACTGGGGACAGGTCACACATGCCCCACCAGCTTCAGTTTGTCCCTCCCTAGAACGTGGCTCATCAATGGCCCTGTGTGTGTTGTGTGGAATAGCAACAGCTCATCCCAGCCCCACAGTAAACGCTAACTACACACCTCAATCCTCTCCCCTCTCATGTCCTCTCTGCGCCTCAGCTCCCCAGCCCTGCCTGAAGGAGAGCCACCCACTGCACCAAGCCAGTCCGGGACCACACGGAGGGCTCTGGCTCTGTGGCTCAGGGCTGGTCTTCTTGTGACTCTTTAGCCCTGAGGCCAAGGTGGAGTTCTGGCAAAGGCCCCACGGCAGCTGGGTGGCTGCCCAAACCACGGAGCCTTTCCACCTATCACAGGCCTTCCTGGTGGCCTGTCCAAAGAGGGGACAAAGCAATCTGGGCTTGATGTCCTTCCTCCATGTCTTACGGGGCATCCTCGTGAGAAGACAGCACACACGTTCTTCCTGGTTTGCCCTGGAGCCAGCCTGGGCAGGCCTTGGTGAGACAGGGCAGAGAAAAAGGAGAGGAAGCAAAAGGAAGTCATAACTGGGGCTACTGAGACGGGGGTACAGCAGGCCCTGCTATGCAGCTTGACCTGCATCCTCTCAGACTTGGCTGATGAAGTCTGGCTGGCCAGAGCTACCGCCCTGTGCTTCTAGGAAGAGGAGGGGGAAGGGGATGAGGTGGGGCTCCCAGTTGCTGAGTCAGCAGCCTTGTGCCCTTGAGGGGTCCCCCCAGCCAGGGAGGAAGGGGGAGCCAGGGGAATCCCTGAGCAGGCAGAGTTCTCTTGACAATAAGCCACAAAGCTTGAGGCCTGCTAAAGACTGTATGGAGTCCTTTTAACATTTTTATTCTTTTATTAACATTTTTGTTCTTTCTTCCACATTCTGTTTAAAGCGCTGAGCACTGAAAGTAAAGAACACACACACCCATGCGCACACACACATATACTCACCGTGATACACTCATTCACACATACACACTCTCTTACACACCTCTTTGATGCCTGGTTTATTCCATCATTGTCACAAAGGACCCAGATGGTATCTGGGATCTGTCTGCCTGGGAGGTGGAGAGGACCGAAATATTCACGCATTTCTTCACTACCCCTCACCCCTTTCTGCTTGCAAAACAACTGTGTTTGGCTTTATTGTTAAACCAACATAATGAGATAAAAATGTTCGAAATAGTTACTGAGCTTCTAGGTAGTGTTCCAGCACTAAAAGTGAGGAAATAAATTGTTACCAGAGCCCAGGCACTGCACTTCTGCCTAAATCTTGGTTAAAATAGATTTCCCCCTCTTCCTGTGACCTATTACTGTGTAATGAGCCAACTCCAAGCTCAGAAGCTTAAATGCCACCAATTGTCACTTTCATTTGCTCTGGTGGTCCTGGGGGCTGATTGTGCTCAGATGGGCCATTATCACTCTCTCTTAGTGTGGTCAGGAGGGGGCAGGGCTGGAGTCACCCAAAGGCTTCCTCACTCATGGTGGCTTATGGTGGCTGTCCTGGGACTCCAGCTGGGGCCGCTGGCTGGCACACCTCCACGTGGCCTGTCCCTGTGTTCTGGCCTTCCTCATGGTGCGCTGGGACGGTCCCAAGGTGAGTGTCCCCATAGGACCAGCAGGAAGCTGCACTGTCTTGGAGGATCTAGCCTTGGAAGTCACAGAATGTCACTTTTGCCATAGTTGCAGGCCCACCCAGATTCAAGAGGATGAAGCCTAGAGCCCACCTCTCCCTGGGGAGGAGAGAAGCACATTTGGGATGAAATCTTGATGCATCCATCTTGGGTAATACATTATTTTGCAGTGTTCTTACGCACTATGGAGGTGGTATTCTATCTGAAAATGTGTCATCATCTTTATGATGCAGTGCCGACACACAGGGCTCACAGGCTTCCTGGGACAGCCCTACTCTTCCAAACCCACTGACCCCCAGCCACACTGACTTCTCCCTCTCCTCCCTACATGGCAGGGCCTCCCTGTGGTCTCAGTCTTCGTCTCTGCCCTTCACTTTCAGCAGCTCAGAGGAAATTCCCCACCAGCCTCAGGCTTAGGTGTGATCTCAGCTCCGCATTTACTCCTTATCATCCTCCCCTGAGGGTTGATGGCAATCTGCACCCCTCAGGCCGCTGGGTGGGGGAACGGAGAGAACCCCAGGAAACACTCCCTAATGCTAATGGCAAAAATGGCCAAGCTGCTGCTCTGGGAGGTAGCACAGGCGACTTATGCAAGGGGAAAGCTGGGTTTCAGCGGGGACACTGACTTGTCCTGGACGTTGTCTCCATCCTATCCACTGTGCCACATGCTGGGCATCAGGATGTGTGCTCAAGCACAGAACTGCCTGCCCACTTCAGTGCGGCACAGACCTTGGTTTCCCTGGCCCCTAGACCAGGTATGATGTGCATGCTGCAGTGGCAGAGTGAGGCGCTTTGAGGCACACTGCTTGGGGGCTCTTAGGCTCTGTCAAAAGCTGCCGGAGGGTTCCTCTCCAGTACCCGCTCCCCTGGGATCTCCAGCTCTGCTTCACAGCCCACAGTTGTGCTGTAGCGAGGAGAAGTGAGGCCAGGCAGGTCTGTGCTGAAGCTACAAAATTGGGTTTTAGTCTTGGGGAAGCTGCTATCTTTCCGTGGCCCAGCCCCAGTGATTTATCTGGGAAGTTCAAATTCAGACCCCTAGATCTCAAAGCCCCCACCCCAAGATCCTGATTCATCAAGTGTTTGTGCACGGGCATCTATGTGTCACATGCATGTGCTGAGGCAGCCAGGCTTGGGGACCCCTGGAGAAGGCCTCTCTAGGACCACCGTGGGCTCTGGTGCCCCACAGTTAGGCTTTGCATTCTGGACCCTGCACTTTTAGTAGCTGTGGCATCTTGGCTTGTTACTTAGCTACTCTGTGCCTCAGTTTCCTCATCTGTAATGTGGACATGATCACAGTGCAGATCAGAGTGCCGTGACAAGGGTTAAATGGGTAGCTCTCTCAGAACCTCAGCTTGCTACTAGGCAGCCTCCAAATCAGGGCTGGGGGGTTGGGATGTCTTAATTTTTGGCTACCTCTTGTGGCTTCCTTAGAATCACAAAGCCAGAGCCTTGGTCCCCCTGCAGGAGGGAGACAGGAGCCTCCGAGAAACAGAGGTCCCTTCCCCTGGGAGCTCACTATTCGATGGAGACAGCATAATCAGACAAACACACAAAAGGAAATTTTTCCAAAACACAAGTGAATGCAAAAGACAGTTGCTATGGTTACTACATACACCTAAAAAAAAAAGCAGATTTTTTTGTTTTGTTTTAAAATGCAAGACAGTCCAAATACAGCCTGAGGACTGCAGGCAGTAGAGCAGCTGCAAGGTGGGTGGGGTTGCAAGGCCAGGCAGGACCTCAGCAAGACCTTGACCTGCAGCTGCTTCCAAGGCGGAACCAGGAAGTGAGAAGCCTCATCCAGGGGCTGGTGGCCACGCTTCCAATGCCAAGGGCCAAACCCTTTCCAGGTCACATCAAGAGACAGGGATGTGATTCTCTGGTTAATTTTAGTCAGCTCTGAGACCTCAGCCCAGCTCCAGTGACAGGGCCAGAAATCAGCATCAATGTGACCAGTAACTGTCACACACTTCCTCAAATGTAACCTCCTTGTTTCTTTGCTCTGCCATTTTCCCCCTGGAGTTGCCCATCCAGAAAGGCGAGTGTTCAAGCCCTGGGGGGTAGCAAGAAACTCCTGCCCAGGTGATCGGCAGTTTCAGATCTGGATGCATTTTTATTTTTAACACCAGAAGGATTTAGAAATGTTTATCTCATCATCAAGACACAAATCTGAGTCCTAATGGCCTTGGGCTTCCTGGCCCTCTGGCACTTACTCCTAGCCCTGAGAGAGGGCTCCTGTTCTTTCTGCCCTAGGAAGATGCAGCGAGAAGACTGTTTATGAACCAGGAAATGGGTCCTCACCAGACATCAAACCTGGGAATCTGCAGCGTCTTGACCTTGGATTTCCCAGTCTCCAGAGCTGTGAGAGATAGTTGGCTATTTACCAGTCTGCAATAATTTTGTTCTAGCAGCCTGAAGAGACCAAGACAATCTCCTTAAATACACATCTTGGGAAAATTTCACATCAATATCTGTTTTTCCTATTTCTTATTTTCTACAAATTGCAGACACACTAACTCATTGAGTATTCAAGTCACAGAGGTGTGGCTTTCCACCAAATCCCTGTAATCAGAATGTGGGCAGATCTGTACGCATGTGAGGGTGCTGTTATGCTTTCAGCAGACCAGCTCTGCTCTCATTTCCACTGGCATCCTCTCATCTTACTTGCAAAAGCCCCATGCGCTCTCCAGGGGAACTGGCATCCCCAGCTTTTAGATAGGGAAATGAAGCCTCAGAGGAGATGAGCAACTTGGGCAAGGTGACAGTGGCACTTTGCACCCAACCTGTGTGTCCCCTGGGCCCCTTACCCCTTGCTCTGCCTCCTGTGTGCTGTGGATGCTTCTCGATCTTCGCACGGAGACCGTGCTTATCAGCGGGCTCAGGCTGAGTGTGATACCATGAATATTGGTGTAGGTCTCACCTCTAGCTGCCAGAGCCATCTGGGAAGTTTTAAACTTTGCAATGCCCTGGATTAGTCTCCACACCAAATAAATCAGAATCTCTGGGAGGGAGAGCCAGAGATGAATGGTTTTTTGGGGTTTTTTTTTTGCATTTGAAAAATTTTATTGGTACATTTTAGATACAAATAATGAAAACATTCATCGTTAGGAATCTATACCGTACATGATACATCTTGCTGCATTTTTCCCCATTCCCCTCCCCTCCCTTCAGCTCCTCTTCCCCTCCTTATTTAAAAAAGCTTTGTTTCCATTTTTTCCTTTTCCCTTCCTTCCTTTCCCCTCCCCCATCCCTAGTTCCTCTTACCATTTGGACATTTTCCCCCTATTTCACAATATCTATTACACATTTTGGCCCTTATTTTGTACTTTTGGTTTCTCACACCAGAGAAGCAACGAGGTATTTAAATATATGTGTCCAATTTATTTCACTTAAAGAGTATGGTCTCAAGGTGCATCCATTTAGCTAGAAATATTTCAAGCTTATCATTCTTTATGGCAGAGTAGTACTCCATTGTATAAAAAAACCCACATCTTCTTTAGCCATTCATCAGTTGATGGGCATTTGGGCTGTTTCCAAGATTTAACTATTACAAACTGTGCTGCTATAAACATGGGTGCACATATATCACTGTGGTAGGATGCTCTTAATTCTTTCGGGAAGATACCAAGTAGGGGAATACCTGGGTCAAATAGAACCTCTAGTTTTAGGTTTTGAGGATTCTCCACACTGATTTCCACAGTGGTTGCATCAGTCTACACTCCCACCAACAGTTGAGAAGTGTTCCTTTTTCCCCACAGCCCTGTGGGCATTTGTTATTGGTTGATTTCTTGATAATAGCCATTTTTTCTTGGGTGAGATGGAATCTCAGCATTGTTTTAATTTGCATCTCTCAAATGACCAGTGATGTTGCATGTTTTTTCATATTTTAATTTGAAATTTTTACTTCTTCATCTAAGAAGTATCTATTCATTTCAGATGACCATTTTTGGATTGGGTCTTTAAATTGGGGGGGGGTCTGATTTTTTTGAGTTCTTTATATATTCTAGGTATTAGTCCTTTGTTTGAGGAACAGCTGGCAAAATTTTTTTCCCACTCTGTGGGTTGTCTCTTTACTTGGTGGTTTCCTTTGCTGTGCAAAAGCTTTTTAATAAGATGAGATCCCAGTTGTTGATTCTTTGTGATATTTCCTGTGGAATTGAGGTTTTGTTCATAAAGTCTTCATACACCAGTGTCTTCAAGAGTCCTACTTATTCTACCTTCCAGCAGATTAAGTGTTTTAATTTTTTTATTTTTATTTTTTTGTGGATACTGGGGTTGAACTCAGGATCTCGTGTGCCAGCAGGCGCCCGTGCCGCTGAGTGATATTACTGGCCCCTTTTTTGTATGTGGGTTCCAGGAGTCGAACTCCAGACCTCGTGCTTGCCAGGCAGGCACTTATGCCACTGAGCCATCTCACTGGCCTGGTGTTTTTATTTTAATATTTAGATATTTGATCAATTTCTATTTTAGTTTTGTGCAAGGTGAAAGATATGGGTCTGGTTTTAATCTTCAGCATGTGGAAAGCCAGTTTTTCCAGCACCATTTATTAAAGAGGCTCTCTTTCTTCCAGCAAAGGTGTTTGGAACCTTTGTCAAAGATAATGTGGCTGAGTGTGTTTGGAGTTGTTTCTGCATCTTCTAATCTGTTCTATCGATCCTTGGGTTTGTTTTTTGCCAGTACCATGCTGTTTTTATCACAGTAGCTTTGTAGTATAATTTCAAATTAGGGATTGTGATGCCCCCTGCCTTGCCTTTGTTGCCTAGAATTGCTTTTGCTATTCTAGGTCTCTTCTGGTTCCAGATGAATTTTAGGATTGTTTTCTCTAATTCTGTGAGATATGTTGTTGGAATTTTGATCGGAATTGCATTAAATCTGTATAACAGTTTTGGAAGTATGGCCATTTTCACTATATTGGTTCTTCCTACCCAAGAACAAAGGATATCTTTCCATTTTCTGATATCCTCTTCGATCTCCTTTTTCAGAGTACTGTAGTTTTCAATGTAGAGGTCTTTTACTTTCTTTGTTAAATTGACTCCTAAGTATTTCATTTTCTTTAATGCTATTGTGAAAGGTGTTGTTTCCCTAATTTCTCTTTCAGTGAGTTTGTTATTTGTGTACAGGAATGCTATTCATTTTTGAGTGTTGACTTTGTATCTGAGATGCTACTGAATTTGTTTATTAAATCTAGAAGTCTTTTGGTGGAGTTTTTGGGGTCTTCTACGTACAGTATCATGTCATCCACAAATAATGATAATTTAACTTCTTCCTTTCCTATCCTTATTCCTTTTAATTCTTTCTTTTGTCTAATTGCTCTGGCTAATGTTTCCAGAACTATACTGAATAGGAGTGGTGATAGTGGACATCCTTGTCTTGTTCCTGATTTTAGAATGAAAGCTGTCAGTTTTCGTCTATTTAGTATGATGTTGGCTGTTGGTTTGTCATAGATGGCTTTTATCAGGTTGAGATAAAGACCACCTATTCTGATTTTCTGTAGGGTTTTTATCATGAATAGGTGTTGGACTTTTTCAAATGCTTTTTCTGCATCTATTGAGATGATCATATGTTTTTCGTCCTTGACTTTGTTAATATGGTGTATTACATTTATTGATTTGTGTATATAGAACCATCCCTGCATCCCTGGGATGAATCCTGGTCATAATGTGGTCATGGTGTGTAATCTTGTTGATGATTTGCTGCATTCTGTTTGCCAGTATCTTATTGAGGATTTTTGCATCTATGTTCATTAGGGAGATTGGCTTGTAGTTCTCTTTCTCGGTTGGGTCCTTCTCTGGTTTTGGTATCAGGGTAATGCTCTCTTCCAGGAATGATTTTGGGAGACTTGCTTCCCTTTCAATGTCATTAAAGAGTTTGAGAAGTAGCAGCATTAAGTCTTCTCTAAATTTCTTGTAGAATTCAGAAATGAATATGTCAGGGCCTGAGCTTTTCTTCATTGGTAGGTTTTTAATTACATCTTCAATTTCATTGACTGATATTGGTTTATTTAGATTTTTATATCTTCTTGATTCAGCTTTTGTAATTCATATGTATCTAGGAATCTGTCCTTTTCTTTTGAGTTTTCCAACTTATTAGAATACAGTTTCTCAAAGTAAGATATTGGTGATCTTCTGGATTTCTGCAGGATCTGTTGTGATTTCACCCTTTTTATTCCTAATTGTATGGATCTGAGTCTTTCCTTTTGTTTGATAAGGTTGGCTAAGGGCTTGTCAGTTTTATTTAATCTTTCAAAGAACCAACTCATTGTGGTTCATTGTGATTCATTGATTCTTTGTGCTGTTTTTTTAGTCTCCATTGCATTAATTTCTGCTCTGATCTTTATAATTTCCTCCCTTGTATGAGCTTTGGGCTTGACTTGCTCAAGAAGCTTGAGGTTCACCACTAGGCTGTTTATTTGAGGTCACTCTGTTTTTCTGACTCTAGCAAGATTAAGAACCACTACCCTCATGCTGAATCTGCACATCTCAGAGTTCTTGGAAGGGAGTAACTTCCTTCTTTCTTTTTAATAATGCCACTCCCCTTGCAGGTGGACTGGATGCTGCCCTCCTGCAGGTGGAAGGAAAGCGTGTCTTGATGCATGGCTGTTTTTGCCACCTCAAAGCCTCCAGGATGCCTATTTAACCACTATCAGAAACACAACCCAACACCTGCTTTGCCAATGCTCCGCAAATTGTTTCTGACAAACATTCTCCAATGTGTGAACAGTAATATTGTCCCCACAGCTATACCTATTCAGGATTCAGTGCTGGGTAGTATCACGGCAGGCCCTGCTTTGACAATGCCTTGGCTTTGCTGTCCGGTGCCACGGATCTGGGGCTGAGGGTCCCACGAGAGCAAGGAGGGCAGGCGGTGATGCCAGGTGGCTCTCAGGAATGGTGTGAGCTGGGGAGTGCCCTGAGCCAGCTGCTTACTGGGTGCAGAGTGTGCTGTAGGTGGAGTCTTATTTGGTTAAGCTCTTAGATTAAAAAGATTTTGATGACAAATTTAGAGAGAGAGAAATCTGAAGGGCCTCCATCCTTCCAGGCTCTTCCCAAAAGTATATTTTATAGTTGGACTCATTGTATCCTGACACTTTTGTGCTTTCTGTTTTGTTTATTTTTTGTTTTCCTTTTTTGAGACAGGGTCCTGCTACATAGTCCTGGCTGTCCTTGAACTCACTATGTACCCAAGGCTGGCCTCAAACTCACAGCGATCCTCCTGCCTCAGCCTCCCGAGTGCTGGGATTACAGTTGTGCACTAACATGCCTGGCCTCCTGATACTTTTGCATCTTGGATTTTTTTCTTTTTCCTTTTTTCTTTACCCCTTGGCTACACTGGACAAAGCCTCAGTAATCACAATTTATTCGACCATCCATCCTTGGTAGCTACTCAGACTGCCTCCACATCCTTGCTGTTGTAAATTACATTTCAGTGGACATTTTGTTGGTATGAAAGTTTCCCTTTTCTGCAGTTGTTCATTTAACATAAATCCCTAGAGCTGAAATTACTGAGTAGAAAGTTTGAAATGACTCTGACTAAATTGCTTTTCTAAATTTACATTAATATATATTGCTGTTAATAGTAGATAGCTGCCAGATCCCATAAAAATTCACCAGGACCATGTACTTTCCAGTAAGCTATTTTTTGGTGAGTTTATACACAAAATAAGGCCAC
The DNA here is from genome assembly GCA_028451465.1 of Erethizon dorsatum. NCBI lineage: Eukaryota > Metazoa > Chordata > Mammalia > Rodentia > Erethizontidae > Erethizon > Erethizon dorsatum. The sequence goes on from CM051824.1 coordinate 10,396,245, forward strand.
ATTACAGCTACAATTTGCACTTCTTTGCATATTAGCAAGTTACACTCATTCACACATGTGCTCGATGGTGGATTTATTTATGGGACATCCATTCTTTGCCAGGCACCAGTGTAGGCACCAGAGCTCTGAGCAGTGAACAAAACAGACAAAAATCCCCAGCCCTGCAGAAGTTCCCTTCTAGTGAGCATTTTCCTGTTTCTTCTGTACTCTGACAATTACATGGCTCAGAAACAGTAGGGGCTGGGCCTTTGGATGATTTCCATACACATCTTTAATTTAACAGCCCAGGGCAGCAGGGGCCTCTCTAAAGCCCCTTTCTGCACATGATTAAGTGGGGGCTTGCACTGTCTGATATCTCCCTGCTCAACCCAGCACCATTGGCCTTGCTCACTTCAGCACGGGCTGCCCTTCCCACGTAGATAGAAGGAGGCCAGCCCTGGGGAAAGGCTGGGCAGCTCACTGCCGCAGGTGCCAGGACATGAAGGACATCACCCTGACCCCGCCAACCTGCAGAAGACCAGTAATTGTGCTTCCCCAGAAACGTCAGCATCCCCAAGCTCTCCCCCAGAGAAAAGCTTAAAGGTGAAGGTTTTCTGGCTCCCTGTTTGGAGGCCATTGAAGAATTAGCTGCCCAGCGTGGCCAACTCTGTCCTGCAGATTGAGGCCCTTCATTTCCTAGCCTGAGCGGCTCCCCTTCCAATGTCCAGCTCTGAAGCTGCCAGCCAAGCTGCCTCCCAGAACACAAGTGGAGAAGACCTCGTGCATGTTCTCAAGAACTGAGGGTGCTCATTAGAGCCATAGGATGGGCCAAGGCAGATACTCTCACACCTGTGCTTGGGTGGCTTGGGGCACAGTGACCTCCCCCTAGAGCTGCACACCTGAGAAGCTGGGTCTTCAAGGCGTAGCAGCTGGTTGACCGCCCTGGGGTTCTGGTCTTCCACGTCTCAGTACTATCTCAGTATCTTTTTCTAACCTCACATAAATAAGAATTCACACACTTCTTATATAAAACTTAAAAAAGAAATATAAATAAAAAGAAAGAAAAAAAGTGCTTGTAGACAGTCACGGTGGATATTTTGGAGTGTGTCTTTACAGGCAGGCGTGTCGAATGTATGGACGTATGTACGTATGCAAAGACAGACGGACACACAGCACTATGATCTGAGAGTGTCCCCTCCAAGTTCACACGTTGAAACTTTTTTGCCAACGTGACAGTAGTAAGAGGTGGCGCCTTTAGGAGGTGATTGGTCATGAGGGCCCTGCTTTAATGAATGAGACTAATGATCTTATAAAGAAGGTTCGGGGGCGCCATGCCCCCTCCCGCCATGTGAGGACACAGCTGGTGGTGCCACCCACGAAGCAGACAATGAATCTGCTGGTGCCTTGATCTTGGCTTCTCAGGCTCCAGAAGCAATAAATTTCTGTTGTTTATGACTTACCCAGTTAAAAGAATTTCGTTATAGCAGTCCTAATGGATTTGGACAGATAGCTAGCTACTCAATAAAGATGCAAAATGGGATCGCTGCGGTGCATACATTTGGTCATAAACTTTCCCCACTCAGGATTCTTCCAAGAACACCTTTCCATGTCCTTGACGATTTCTCTACAACGAAGTGTTCATGGCTACAGCGTTCTCTGTGGAATACACTGCAGCGTATTCAACCAGACTCCTTTTCAGAGTCACACAGACGCAAGGATGCATGGCAGCTTTATCCAAAAAGATAGCTTGATTCAAGTCAAGCGCCTTTTAATTTAATTTTGTTCCCCATTTTCATGGGACAAAGAAAAGAAAGATGCCGCTGCTCATTACTTGCTAACGCTTGTTCCTTGAAAGGAACATTTTCCCGCTCAGTGAGAGCGCCTTTGATCTTGGATCGGGAGAAGTGGACACCTTTGAAAAGCCACCACTCTGCCCATTCCAGGGCTGTGAGTTTGCCAGCGGTGGGAGGTCACGTTGTCACCCCAGACGGAAGACGCTGAGTCCTTCCTGATTCTTGTTTTTTACTAAGCCAGTGCCCTGGACTGATGTTCTTTCTCCTTGAGGAAACATCATCTCTTCTAATAAGTACAAATCCTTTATTTTCCCCTCTAGCAAAGAATCTGACCTCCAGTACTGCCGCAAAGTGTTTGCGTTTTGTTGAAATCTTGCCCCAAATGCAAATCTGAAAGAACACAAGCATTCAGAATGAGAAGGGAAGCTTGGACTTGTTTTGAAAATACCTTCAATAAGGGTATTGATAAAATCGCACATCTGAAGTAAAACACACTCTCACCCACCTCATTCAGGCTGATTTGGTTAACTCATTTTAGTTGACTTCATTGGTGTTTCCACCGCTTGGCGTCCACCCACCCACATGGACTGAGTGCCTGCATTGTCTGTGGATCTGGAGCCCCAAGTCCCGGCAGAGCCTGCAATCGTTGCCTATCCTGGTCAGGTGTCAGCGAGTCAGCCAGTCACTACCCAGAGCTGGGTGACAGGATCCTGCATAGCCCTGGGTCCTTAGTAGACCCCGGCTGCTTATTGCTCTGGGCCACTGTTTCTTAATCCTGTTTTTCATTAGACATGGGGGAATTTTTGGAAAGAGTGGAAGCCAGCCCACGCCCAGAAATGTGACTCTAGGGCATCCTCGGTGGGTGGGGATATTGGGTCCTCACTCTGTGACATGCTGTGTTTTCTCAGTGCCAGGACAGAGATGAGAATCCTACCTCTAGATGGCTTTCCATAGTTTTTTATTTTGGTGGAAACGATACAGTACTAGCATTGTATTGCATTCACTAAAAGCTACTACATATTCTTTTTGAAAGTGGACAGAGACTAAATGACAAATAAACACCTTTAATTCATCCAGGTAGACATAAGTCACATAATGATGTTTAGGTACCATTGGATTTCTCCAGGCCTAAAAGGGGAAATATACTTGGTGTGACTGACAGGGTCCAAAGACAGCTGGAATGTTCTGTCCCTCAATCCCCACCACGACCACCTAGCAAACTCCTATTCATCCTTTCAAATTCCAGTTCGGGCATTGCTGCTTTCATGAGATTTTGTCCAAACCCTCCTCTCCCACGACCCCAGCAGAACTAATCCCTGGTGACCCTGGAATGGGGGGCTTCCGGGGATGTACTCAGGAGCCTGGCTGCTTGCAGCTTAGGAACTGTAGGCTTTGGGTTGGGAGAAGAAGCTCTACTGAATGATCACCAGGCGTGGGGAAGGTGCTATCGGTGCCTTGGTTTTGTTCTTTTTTTGCAGTGCTGGGGATTGAACCCAGGGCCTTCACCTGAGCTATGTCCCCAGCCCTCCTTCCCTTTTAATATTTTTTTTTTTTTTGAGATAGAATCACTAAATTGCTAAGTTGCTCACAGGCTCGAACTTGCGATCTTCCTGCCTCAGCCTCCCAAAGTGCTGGGATTCCTGGTGTGCTACCTTCCGAGACCCATGGAGGCAGGCAGCACTGAGAAGGGGCCTGGGCTGCCTGTGGGGTGGCAAGGCCCTGTTCCCATTGTGAAGGGAGAGTGGCCAGACACTGATCTAAGCTGTCTGGGATGGGGGGCCAGGGTGGGGGGACTCTCTAAACTGCCATAGCCCCAAGGACCTCCAGACAGCTCCTGGTGGCATGGGGTACAGAACAAAGAATAGCTCTCCTCTCTCCACCTTGATGTTGTCCTGTAATTTTAAAAAATTGAGATATAAATTATGTACAGTGAAGTGCACAAATCTCTATTTTCCCATACAACCACCATCCACATCAAGATTCAGAGCATTTCTGTCACCTCAGAGAAGGACAAGGTCCCCTCCTGTCCCATCCAGTCAACCTTCCTTCTCGCTCCTGGAAGAGACCACTACTCTGACTTCGGTCGTCACGGGTCAGTTCTGCTTGTTCTTGAACTTCATAAAAATGGAACCATACAGAATATCATCTTTTCCTGTCCACTTTCCTTTGTTAACCATAATGTTTTTGAGATTCACCCTCATTTGCATTATTAGTAGTTTGTTCTTTCTCCTTGCAGAATAGTTTCACAGAGTATGCTATACCACACAGTTCGAGTTGTGTCTTCATACACATTTACTAGATCTTTGGGTTGTGTCCTGAATTTAGCTATCACAAATACAGCTTATGAACATTTGGGTGGGTATTAGTATTTGCTTCTCCTTGATAATAACCTAAGAATGGAATTTCTGGGTGAGTTGGGAGGAGAATGTTTAATTTTGCTAGAAAATGCCAAACACTTTCCCAGTGATGCTGTTTCATTTCACATTTCTACCAGCAGTGAGAATTCTACTTGCTCTGCATCTTTGCCAACATTTGATGTTGTCAGTCTCTTCAGCCACTTGGGCAAGTGTCTAGTAGTATCTGGCTGTGGTTTTTATTTGCATTTCTTTACTCAGTAATGGTCTGAGAGCATTTTCACCTGCTTTTTTTTAAATTGCATTTATTGGTACATTTTAGGTATATATAATGATCACATTCATCATAGTGAATTTGTACCCCTACATGACACAAATTGATTCTTTTTTTCCCCATTCCTCTGCTCTCCCTCCAACCCTCCCCTTCCCCTCCTTATTTACAAAAGCTTTGTTTTCATTTCTTCCTTCTATTCCCATCATTTTTTTCTTTCCCCTTCCTTCCTTTCCCCTCCCCCACCCCTAGATCCCCTTCCCATTTGAACATTTTCTACCTATTTCACAATATCTATTATACATTTTGGTCCTTATTTACACTTTCAGTTTCTCACACCAGAGAAACAATTTGGTATTTACACATTTGTGTCTGATTTATTTCACTTAAGAGTATGGTCTCAAGGTGTTCCATTTAGCTAGAAATATTTCAAGCTTATCCTTTATGGCAGAGTAGTACTCCACTGTATTAAAAAAAAACCCACATCTTCTTTAGCCATTCATCAGTTAATGGGCATTTGAGCTGTTTCCAAGCTTTAACTACTACAAACTGTGCTGCTACAAACACGGGTATGCATGTATTGCTGTGGTATGTTGCTTTTAATTCTTTTGGTAAGATACCAAGAAGGGGAATAGCTGGGTCGAATGGAACCTTTAGTCCTAGTTTTTTGAGGAATCTCCCACCAACAGTGGAGAAGTGTTCCTTTTTCCCCACTGTCAGGGTTGATTTCTTGATAATAGCCATTCTTTCTGGGGTGAAATGGAATCTCAGTGTTGTTTTAATTTGCATCTCTCGAATGACCAATGATGTTGAACATGCTTCTTGACCCTTAAGATCTCCTCTTTTGAGAAGTGTGTGTTCAGTCAAGTGTTTTGCTAATTAAACACTTTTTTTCCTCAAAATAAATGAGAGTGTTTATCGCTTTTCTACTGGCAGCAATATGAAATTTACCAGGAGTTATACTTTCATTCTTTGCAGATTATTTGCATTAATATCATTTTTCAAATAAATAGTACAGGGCCGGAGATATAGCTCAGTGGCACAGTGCCTGCCTGGCAAGCACGAGGTCCTGAGTTCAATTCCCGGTACCAAAAACAAAACAAAACAAAATCCCCCCAAAAATCAAATAAATAGTACAAAAGATAAGAAACACCATTGCCTCCAGAACACCACGCCCTGCTTGCATAGCTTTCTTTCTATTGCACCAACTGCTCTTTCTTAGTCTTCTTGACCACGCCTCTTGCTTCAGCTCCAAGTTCTGCCCACCCAGGGTTCCCTTCCTACTGCCTGCCCCTCTTTCTCCTATGTACACTGACCCCCTTGCGACCTTGTCCATCTCCTGGCTTTTAGTTCTAGCCATCTGCTCATGACTCCTGAAGCTCTGTGTCCATCCAGAGCCCACACCCATGTATGCCATTGTCTGCCCTTCTTAGATTTGTCAGCATTTCAAATTCAGATTTGTCCAAAACAAAGCGCAACACTTTTCTCATCTGATTTTATCTCACCTTTTCCCATCTTGGGTTCCTATCTTTTTCAAGACAAAATCTTACAACACAGGCTGATTCTTCTTTTTGTCCTTGTTGCCCTCTTCCGGTTCTCCACCAAGTCCAGTTTTACCTCCGAATGTGTCCATTTCTTCTATGCTTACTGGCAGCTGTAAAGTCCAAGTCACCGTCCTCTTTTCTGTGGGCTGCTGCAGTAGACTCTGGATTGGTCTTTAAGCTTCCTTTCTTGAGGGATCTGATCATATCTCCTCCTTGTGCAAAATCTTATATTAGAACAAAGTCTAAACTTATCGTGGCCTAAAAGACCCTGTGGGAATGCATCCGCCTGCTTCCTTCAATCTGTGAACGAATAGATCCCTCTCTAGGGGAATCTGGAGGAGAAGCCCACGGCACTCCTGCCATCCTGGAAGCGCTAGGCTTTTATGTAACATCTCGGAAGGCTGCAGATGCATCCAGTCATGTTCAGGTTTGCTGGCTTCTCCAGATGATGTCGGTGGAAACAACACACATCTTGCAACCAAATACCCAAACTATCAATTACTCAAGGAACACGAGAGCAAAACCCACCAGTGTCTGTAAACATGATGTACAGCAGTAGTGACCAGGTGGTAGTAGAGAGAGGGTACACCAAGCTGTTCAGAGGTTGCAGGTCCTCTGGTCAGGTTGGCCTGGGATCTTTGCTGTGCCCTGTCTTACAGAGCCCTGGGGTACGTTAGCTTTAGAAGCGCTCGGAGCTTCATCTGCAACATGGGGCAGTACTGCTTTCAGCAAGGGACACGAATGTGGCAGGTGGTCTCTTCCTCTTGTCCTAGAGATGCAAAGCCCAGTGGTTCCCCAATGGATGTTACCGAACAGGGACAGGTACATGGGCTGATGAGGGGTTCTGGAAGCCCAGGCCTTTTGGGACTCTTCTCCCCCACCCCCTCCTCACTGTGTGTGGGGCGATCCATTCTGAAAAGGGCTTTGAGAGGCACAAGATTTTCGGGCAAGTAGACCGTTGCTTCTGATGGCTTTGTAGACCAGACCAAGGTGACTGTGACCAGGCCCCCTTAGTTACCAGACCTGGCACCTAGTGGGGGGGGCCAGGGACAGCCCTCTAATGGGGGTTCCTTCTCAGCAGCTGAGTGGGAGGTCTGTTCAGGTGTGCGGGGGGAGGAGAGTGCAAGCATGGTGTTGGAAACCACAGGTGAAAAAAGATAAATCTTAATTATTAGGAAATTCCCAGAGCAGAAAGGAAATAATCTCACATACATTGTTTAAGTGTTTGACAGGGGGACCATTGTTTTAAACAGCCCAAGAGACAGTGGTTAGTTCTGACACTGAGGCAGCGGTAGGGACTCTAGTCTGCGGCCACCGGGAGGTACTTGCCGTGCACGTGAATCACCGCACGCCCTCACTTAACTGGAGCACAACTCAATTTCAGATTCTCTAACCAAAGAGAAAATCCCCACACGGGGTTAACTGGCAGCTGCATGCTACTGGGGGGCGGGAGGGTGTGGAAACATGCTCGGGTGGTTATTGTCCCTCTTGCTGTGATTTGCCTAATGTTCAGAGGTGTTGTTTGCCAGGTTCCAGACAAGTATGTAGGTTTTTTCTTTTTGTACCAGGAATCGAACCCAGGGCCTCACGCTTGCCAGGCAAGTGCTATACCTCTGAGCTACACCCCCAGCCCAAATATGTAGGTTTTATGTCACTTCTTTGTAGACCAGACCGAAAGCAGTCATGAGAGTTAAGTCTTGAGACTCCACCGCCTTATCATTATTATTTTTGAGCAGCTTTATGGCAGTGTAATTACATAAAACAATCTCCACATAGTAATGGTGTACCATGTAAGATTGCACATATGTACACATCAGTGAAACCATCACAACGGTTAAATTGTGAACACATCCATCACCCCTCCCTGAAAATTTCCTCATTCCCTTTGTAATCCCCCTCTCAGGACCTCCTCCCCCTCATTTATTCCTATCACTGTTTAATATCACTACAGATTTTCATTCTCTATAAGCTTTATGTGAATGGTATGTACAATATGTAGATTTTTTTGTCTGACTTATTTTACTCAACATTATTTCTAAGACTTATCTATGCTGCATTTATCAATCATTTCTTTCTTTCTTTTTTTTTTTTTTTTGCCAAATAGATACCTATTATACGGATATACCACAATTTGTATTCCTTTTAATTTTTATTAGTACATGCTTGTAGTACTTAATAATTACATTCATGGTGAGGAATTGATACACATACACAACACATCATAATTATTTTTACTTCTTCCTTTCCTCCCCTCTCTCCCCACTTTTTTGGTTCCCTTCCCAACACCATTGTTTATCTGTTAATCTGTTGATGACTTTAGATTGTTTCCAGTCTGGGACTATTACAAATAAAGCTACTGTGAACATTTGTGTTCAAATCTTTGTATGAATATTTACTTTCTTTTCTCTTGGAATTAAAAGGGCGGGACGTACGGTAGGTGCATGTTTAACTTTTTATTTATTTATTTCATGTTTAAGTTTTTAAAGAAATTTTAAACAGTTTTCCAAAATGTTTGTACAGTTTTACATTCTTGTTAGCAGTGTATAAAAATTCCATTTTTTTCTACATCCTTGACAATGCTTGGTATAGGCAGTCTTTTTAATTTTAGCAATTTGAAAATATGTGTAATGGTATCACATGGTGGTCTTAATTTGCATTTCCTCTATGGCTAATGATGCCAAATGTCTTTCCATGTACATATTCCCATCCATATAACTTCTTTGGAGAAAATATCGGTTCAGATCTTTTGTCCATTTTATTTTTGATTGAGCTGTTTTCTTCTCGTTGAGTTCCCAGTATTCTATGTACATTCTGGATGTGAGTACATTGTCAGATATAGGCATGACAAAAATGTTCTCCCCATCTGTGACTTGTCTTTTCATTCTCTTAATAAAGTCTTTTAAAAAAACAGAAATTAAAATTTTTATAACATCTAATCAGTCAATATACATATGTATTATGGATTGTATTAGGGGTCATATTTGAAAACTGCTTAGGCAAAAGGTCAAAACATCTTTCTGACATGTTTTCCTCTAATAGTTTATAGTTTCAGAATTTACATGGAACTCTTCAATCCATTCTGAATTTCTTTATAGAAGTTATGGATCCAAGTTCTTATGTATGTATGTATGCATGTATATATGTATGTATTTTTGACTAAGGACATCCAATTGTTTTAGTTCCAATTGTTGAAAAAGCCATTCTTTTTCCATTGAATTTTTGGCATCTTTGTCAAAAATCAGTCGTCCGTATTTTTGTGTGTGTCTATTTCTGGACTTGATTTGGTCCACTGATCTTTTCACCTATCTTGATGCTAATACCAAATTGTTTCGGTTACCTGTAGCTTTGGAATAAATCTTGAAAGAAGATGGCTTTAACCCTCCAGTGTTTCTTTCTTTAAAGTTATTGTAGCTATTCTGGTCCTTGGCATTTTCATGTAAATCTTAGCATCTACGCTTTAATTTCTACAAAAAGCCTGATGAAATTTTGATCAGCTTTGCACTGGGAAGAGTTGGCTTTTTGCAATATGGAGTCTCCTGTCCTATAGAAAAATATCTCCAGTTATTTAGGTCTTCTCTAATTTATTTCAGCAATATTTTGTTATTTTTAGTGTACAGGCCTTGCACATATTTTGTCAGTTTTATCCATAGCTGTTTTATATTTTTAGTATCATTATAAATGAATTAAATTTTAATATCTGAATTTTCATTACTACTATATAGAAATAGAGTGATACTTTATATTTGTTCCTATGTCCTGCAAACATGCAAGCAAACACTTATAAACTCTAGTGTTGTATTTGCACGGTCCTGAGGATTTTGACCACTAGTGCTTGTGATAGTGTCAACTAAGAAATTTCCATTCTAAAGGCATTTATTTCTTTCTCTTGACTAATTGTGCTAACTAGTGGTCCTAGTTCTCAGTTTACTTAGTGGTGAGAACAGACATCCTCCTCTTGTTTCTGATCTTAGGGTGGGAAAATCTGGCCATTTGTCACGAAATTTGTGAGCTATAGGTTTTTCATAGCTGCTTTTAAATAGGTCAGGAGAATGTTCTTCTATTCCTAGTTTTTGAACAGTTTTAACCAGGACTGAATGGTAGATTTTTGCAAGTGTCTTTTTCTGCATCTATTGAGATAATCCCATGGTTTTTATTTTGTAGTTAATGTGGTGACTTATACTGATTAGATTTTGAATATCAAACCAGCCTTGCTTTCCTGGAATAAACTCCATTTGTTCATGATTTTTAAATCTTTTTACAATTGTTGGAATGAGTTTGCTGAATTTTCTTCAAGATTGTTGCATTTTTGTTCATTTGGACTACTGGTCTGTAGTTTTCTTTCTTGGTTTGGAATCGAGACAAGGATGGGCTCATACAATGATTTGGAATTGTCTTCAGTTTTCTGGAAAAAGTTTATAAGGATTGGTATCCACTCTTCTTTTGGCGTTTGTTAGCATCCACTGCTGAAGCCATCCAAGCTTGGAATTTTCTTCATGGGTACATTTTTACCTACCATTCAATTTATCCCACAGATAGAGTGCTATTTAGGGTAGTTCTTTGTTTTGAGTGAGCTCTGGTAGGTTGTATCTTTCAAAGAATTTCTCCATTTCATCTATATTTTCTAATTAATGGCCATAAAGTTGTTCATAATATTTTCTTTTTTTTTATATCTCTAAAATCTGAGTGATGGTACATGTATCATTCTAAATATTGGCTATTTTGTATGTTAACTATTTTTTTTCCTAATCAGTCTGACTAGGGGTTTTTACATTTTATTGACGTATTCAAAGAGCTAGCTTTTGTTTTTATTGACTTTTCTTTATTGTTTTCATTTTTTCTATTTCACTGTTTTGTCATTTTGGTCTTTATTATTTCCCTTTTGATTTTTTTTTTTGGCGTTTAAATTGTTCTTCTAATTTCTCAAAGTGGAAGGTGAAGTGATTGACTTGAGGCTTTTCCTTTTTTCTAATTTAGTGCTATAAATTTCCCCTTAAATCTGCTGTAGTGACATCCCACAAAAGTTGATATATTAATGTTCTCATTTTTATTCTATACAAAATGCTAATTTTCCTTTTGATTTCTCATTTGACCCATTTTTATTGAGAAATGAGTTTTCAGTTTCCAAGTATTTCAGAATTTTCCATTTTCATGTTTGTTAATGGTTACTTTTTAAATTTTACTTTGTTCAGAAAACATACTTTATATAATGTAAGTCCTTTTAAATTTATTAAGCATTAAGGGGAAGTAAAAAGAATTAAGATGTGTTATATACATGTACCAACTCCCCATTATGAGTAAATCATTATGTACAGCGAAACACAAAAAATTTATTAAGTATGTTTTATGGCTCAGAATATGTAATATATCTTGGAAAATATTCCATGTGTCCTTATAAAGAATGCGTTCTGCTGTTTCTGAACCAAGTTTTCTATATATGGTAAGTAGGTAAATTTTTATTAATAGTGTTGTTAAAGTCTTCCAAATTTTTCTGTTATGTAATTGTTCTATCAACTATTGATAGAGAGGCATTGGACTCTAACTATAAGCATGTACTTGGCAGTTTCTTCTTATACTTTTATCAGTTTCTGCTTCATGTATTTTGAAGTTCTGTTACACGGTGCATAAACATTTAGCATAGTTATGTGCTATTCATAAATAGATCCCTTTAGCATTTTGCTCGACTTTCTTTATCCCTTATGATTTTCTGCTTGAAATATACTTTTATATTAATATAGTTACCCACATCTTTTTATCAGTATTCACATTGTATTTTCTTTCCCATCCTTTGTCTTTTGATCTATGTATGTCTTTATATATAAAGTGCATTTTTGTAAGTAGCATATAGGTGAATCTAGCTTTTTAAAAAGTCCAATTTGATAACCCACTGTTCACTGAAATTGTTTAAGCCATTTACATCTAAGGTAAATTATTGGTATGGTTGTATTTAATCCTCTCACTTGCTGTACTCCTCCTTTATAAAATTTATCCCATCTGTTCTTTACTCTTTTTCTCCTCTTTTTCTTATATTAATTGAATGTTTTGTTTTTGTGCTGGGGACTGAAACCAGGCCTTTATAAAATGCTAAGCATGTGCTCTACCACGGAGCTACGTCCCCAGCCTCTTAATTGAGTATTTTTATAATTCAGTTTTATTTCTCTTGTTGTTTTGTTTGCTATGCCTCTTTTTTGTGTTATCTTAGAATTCTTTAGGGTTTATAGATCACATCTATCATAGCCTACTACAAAGACATTATACTATTCCATGTATTGTAAAAGAAGCTTACAATTAATACTTAATTTCTCCCTTACCAGCCTTAATATTATCATTGTCATCATTTTACTTACATATATGTTAGTGTAACTCTATATTACTGCTGTTTTTGTTGAAACAGTGAATTATGTTTTATAATCAAGTCTACATTCTTTCATTCTGAGATGCTGAAGTCTAAATTTCCTTCCTATTTAGAGGTCACCCTTTAGGTACTGTATTCCTCAGGTAGGCTTTCTGGTGACATGTTCTCTTAAGTTTCCTTTCATCTGAGATTTCTTTATTTCTCCCTCACTCGTGAAGAATAGTTTGCTTCTGGTTTCCAGTTCAGCATTGTCTTAGTTATTTCCTTGTTGCTGAGACAAAAATACCCAACACCCAGAGTTAAAGGGGAAAAGGTTTATTTAGCTCATATTTTGTAGAGGTTTCAGTGTATAATCGGCTGGCTCCAAGGCTGGGTGGCGTGGCAGACAGGCATTGAAGAGGAGAAATGGTTCATGGTGGGCAGAAGGCAGCAGAAGAAGCAAGAGAGCTTTGCAGCTTTTTTCTGCCTCTTTTATATTTTATCTAGGCTAACGCTATTAGGGTGGTGTCAAACCAATCAGTGGACTGATTTAGTAATCGCCCACCCTTAATCCTAGCACCGCACCATGAGTCAGTCACACACTCTAGATTCAGCCACTGCTGAAAAAGCCCCACCTACGACTGCATGAGGCTTTGTGCATGAGACACAACCATCACAAGCACGGAAGGAGCTGGGAAGTATAGTAATAACTAAGTAAAAAGCTTGTGACGAACTGAAAAATTAACAACTCTTAGTCTATCAGGGAAGTGAAGGCACAGGCAAAACCACTGCCCCAAACACCGAAAGACCCGCAGGTGAATACAGACAAGGACAGCTCATCAGAACAGAAACGAGCCCACCAGCTGACACAGCTACCGGGAACCAGGGCCAGGTGGAGAAACACGAACTGAAATCGACGAATTGCCGGGGTTCAGTGTGGACCAGTCTGAGAGCTGAACACTCCAGGGGGACCCAGTCAGAGAGAGTCCCCCATACTTTTGGGAATTTTAGCTCAGCCAGGATCTCACAGTGATTACTAGGGTAGGGGTGGGGTGGGGTGGGGAGGATCTCGTGCTTTGGTCAAGAGGAGGGAGAAAAGGAATTATTTTGAAATAAGCCAGAACATTCTGTTCTACCTGGCCAGGGCTGACCTCAAGAGAAACTATTTTCCCAGAGCCTAAACTGTTGGGATGGTGTCAGAGCCTAAGCGACCTGGGAAGGGGGAGACAAAGCCGTCCACGCCAGCCATCTTGTCCCCTTAAGGAGCTTGGGTGGGGACAGCGAGGCACGTGTGGCAGTTACAGAACAGAGGCACAGGCTCACTGAGACCTGAGGTCTGATGGTGGTCACCAAATGCCTCCCCTCCACCATATCACCAAAAGCCTGTTTACTGTAGCCCCCCCTTTTTTTATGTGGGTAGTGGGAGTCGAACTCAGGACCTCGCACCTGCCAGCAGGCAGGTGCTTGTGCCACTGAGCGATATCACCGGCCCTTTTTTTTTCCTTTATGTGAGTATCGGGAGTCAAACTCAGGACCTTGAGCTTGCCAGGCAGGCACTTATGTCGCTGAGCCATCTCACCGGCCCTGTAGCCCCTTTTACTCACTGCATCGCACCTGACTATTGAGAAAAAATGACACGGTGCTCAAAGACCAAAAATATACTCTCCAAAGAGACAAAGCAAGGGTCAAAATCTGACGATCTACCAAGAATCGTTTTTATTAGACACAGAATTCAGAGTTACAGTTCTTTCCTCTCAGTACCTGCAAAACGCTTTGCCATTTCCCTCAAAGTTTTGTAAGCACTGTATTTGTCTCTAGCCTCTTTCTTTGTCTTCAATTTTCAGAAATTTGACTGCGATTTGCCTTGGTGTGGATGTCTTTGAGCTTTATCCTGTTTGGGATTTGTTCTTTCACATTTTCATCTGTAGATTTATGCCTTTTGCCACATGTTAAGAGTTTTTATCATTATTTATTTGATTATTTTTGCAGCCCTACTCTTTTTCTCCTTTCCTCTGGGCTTCGGATTCCAAGACTGACGGAGCTTTTTATATCAGCCCACAGATCTCTCAGATTATTCATTTTCCTAGTCTATTTTCTATTGTTCAGATTGGATAATTCTTAATTATCTGTATTCAAGTCTAGTTATTCATTCTTTGTTGTCTCCAAACTATTATCGAGCCCATTAATCATTTTATTGCAGCTATTGTATTTTTCAATTTTATAATATATATCTTATTTAGCATCTTACTTAGATTTTACTTAGATTTTTTATGATTTCTATTTTGTACTTTTGTTTCAAGAGTGTACTTCAGGGCAGGTGAGATAGCTCAGCAGCATAAGCGCCTGCCTGGCAAGCGCGAGGTCCTGAGTTCGACTCCTGGTACCCACATATGAAAAAAAGGGCCGGCGATATCGCTCAGCAACACAGGCGCCTGCTGGCGCGCGAGGTCCTGAGTTCGACCCCCAGTACTCACAAAAAAAAAAAAAAAAAAAAAGAGTGTACTTCATTACCCACTGAATAATTTTTACGATTATTGTTATTTTTCTTTTTTTGTTACTAGGGACTGAACCAAGGACCTTCACACTAGGCCACATCCCCAGTCCTTTCTATTTTTTTTTTGTTTTGAGACAGGGTCTCCACAAGTTGCTAAGTTGCCCAGGCTGGGCTTGCATCCAAATTTTGATCCTCCTGCCTCAGCCTCCCAGAATTCTGGGATGATAGGAATGTGCCACCGTAACCCAGTTTGTCGTGGATATCCTGGCTACTAGGCTGTGGGACTCGGGAACCTAAGTAAACTTTTTGTTCTGTTTAGTCGTCCTGTTTAGGTGTAGCACATAGTTCTGGTATGGAGAATGTTCAGTTCTACCTTTGGCCCAGCTGACACCTTCCTGATGAAAACGGGGCAACAGTCTCACCCTCTGGTCACTACTGATTGGGACATAAGGTCGGCTCCCTCTGGGCCCCCCTGACATGATGAGAAGCCAGGGAGCTGACAGCCAGGTGTGGTTCTTTGTACATCCTTATTCATCTCCTGGCTGCCGCGTGGGAATGGAAGCTCTGCTGCTTTCTGGGCCCTGCTGACCCCAAAAGGGGAAGAACATCAGGGGCTGGAGGCTGAGCTCCCCTGGCGACCCTGCTGCTGCGACCCCTCAGCCCCTGGGGGAATTGAAGCAGGGCTTCCCTCATACCCTGACCAGAGTCCCTGGACAGAAGCAGGGTGGGAGAGCAGGGCAGAAAGTGGGCAACTGTGCAAAAGCGTGATACGCACATTATCCTCTTCTACCTACCTTACTGATGTCTGAAATTTTCACAACAAAAAGCAAAAACAAATGCATAGTCCCCCTGACCCAGAGAATATGCTGACCATTTCCTGATATATAGGATGAACAAAGCCAGGAAGGAAATGAGAATAAATCGCTATAGGAGAGTGTAACTGGCTTACTTATGGAGATATTTCATCACTTGGAAAACCTCCCATGCAAAGAAGATCCTAGCGCCAGGCCATCTTTGAAGTGTGATCTCAGCCATGCTTGCAATTGCCTAGCATGTGCTAGGTCCTGGGTTTAATTTCCAGCACTACAAAAGGATAAAAATAATAAATGAGTAACATATGATTTTTATTGGGTTCAATCCCCAGCACTGAAAAAATATAAAAATAATAAATAGTAAAATGTGATCTTCATTGGTTTTAATTGGAAAACTAATATAAACCAATTAAAAATAATTGCACTATATAGAAAAGCAAAATTTAGAAAACATGATTCCTCTACACAGTCTTGGATCACCACTCTAGATGGTTTTGTAGGCCACTAAGATTTTTTTTTTCTTTTGGTACTGGGACTGAACCCAGGGTCTTTGTGCTGCAGTACATCCCCAGACCTTTTTTATTTTTGAGACAGGGTCTCGCTAAGTCACTAAAATGCTCAGGCTGAGATCACACTCATGATCTTCCTGCCTCAGCCTCCCAGAGAGCTGGGATTACAGGCGTGTACCACCATGCATGCCCAGCTCTCAGATTTTTTTTTTTTATCATGAAAGTCTGTCTGTGTATGTTAACAGAACTGGGGTTATAGCATATCTATAATCTTTCTTTTTAATTAAAACCCTCTACTAGGCCCTCCTTATCAAAGAGAATCAACAGAAGGTAAAAATAAATGACAGTTCTTTCTGTTCAGATTCTAAGATCATGCCAATTGTATCTATATTTTAACATCTGGCACGGGCTTAAATATGGCATTTTACTAAAATACAAAATTTTACATAAAGATTATGGTTTTCTTTGAACCAAAGAACAAAACAAAAATTATAGCCATGAACACAACCCAGGTAGCAAGATCCTGAAGTTGTGGTTGTCGTCAGTTGGCCCTCGTGACTCTGGCGGGCAGGTGGCAGCTGGATGTCGTGTCTGGGGCCCCAGAGAGAAGAGTGACTCAGCTAGTCATGGCGTAGGAGCAGGAGGAAGCTGACCAAGCTTAGAAGCTGTGAGAAGGCGCAATCTCTCCTGCCGGCAAATTTCTCTTAAGATAATGAAAGTGTTTTTAGGTTCCTCTTTGTCCGTGTGCAAATAAGCCGGGCAGCACTCATGCCTCCCGGTGCCGATGAGGGTGCAGGGCACAATCAGGAGGACGAAATGGTTTCCCCTGCATTTTGCATGTTTTCTCTTCTGCATTTAACCCTAAACAATATTTTGCTTTCACCTGATTTACATTCAGATTCGTTTCTCGTATTGTAGATCGACTCTTCTCCGATGTCCCCACGAATGATTCTATGTGCCCATTTCACGTACAACCACCCTGATTTGGTAGCATTGCCCTTCTTAGGGGTATCAGATAAAATCCAGGGGGGACAAGAAATCTGCCTCAGGCCTCCTTTTCTCCTACAATCTTCCTCCGAGGGGCACACAGCCTGTCCTCAAGTGCTTTCTGGTTGATTGCTACATTTTCTCAGTACAGGTTAAGAAAATGAGACCGTTTTTTTTTTTTTTGTTTGTTTGTTTGTTTTTTTGGTACTGTGACTTGAATCCAGGGCCTCGCACTTGCTAGGCAGGTGCTGTACTACTAAGAAAACGAGATTCTTGATGCTTTTGCGCTAGTTGTGGTAAGCAGCAAGTCCCGATTGGACAGCGCGTTTGGACCCAATTGAGATCATGTCACTGTGTTCCATAAAGCCTCGTGCGCCTACTCAGTCACCCACCCACTCGAAGCTCTAATATAAAGCTGTGGGTTACAAGTGTACGCTATGCGTTTGTCCCAGCAACTCTACTCCAACCTGCTCTCTGAGGTCAGAGCCAAATCACGAACACATTCCCAAAGCCGTGATCCCCCCCCTTACTGGAGGACTGCAGTCCCTTCCCTGGCATCTCCAAGTCCAGACACCTAGTGTCATTGCCCAGCCACCCAGGAAAACCTCAAAGTCTTCTCCATCTCGGTTCCTGGGCCTGCTTCCTTCCCAGCATCTTGGGACCTCCTTGGAGTTGATGTCATTACTTTCTCAGATCCCTCTGTGGTCCTCAGGGGCCCATGCCAGATTCATTCATCGACTGCTCAATTTAGAGCCAGAGGATTTCCCAGAGAGCCTCTTGTAAGGTCTCCAAACTCTTCCCAATTGGGATTAGCTGTCTCTTTCCCAGACTTCTTGGGACCCCAGGAGATGGCTGGGCGCAGGGCTTCTCCTCGCCTCTGCAGCCTCCACCCCTGTCCTGTCCAAAGCAAAGCCCAGTCCCTAGAAGATCAGCGTCCTTCCCAACCACCTGAGGGTAGCCTCACCCTTGCTATCTCCTCCCAGCCATTCAAGTCTCGGAAAATATTTTATTGAAATATATTGTGCTAAATTTGAAAAAGAAAAAAATAATCCCCCCTTTCCCCTACACCCAGACACAACCATGGTTGTCATCGACTTGGGCTTCCCTTTCTTGTGAAAATTCGTTCACTCGCTTGTCATCATTCATTATATGCACACAACATTGTCATAAGGACACCTTCATGTTACTACCCAAACAGTAATCATCCTTTCAGTATGTAACACAATATTAAAACACTTGTAATGAGCTACAATTTGAGCACTGCATATGTCAGTCAAAAAGGCAATTAAAATGGCAACATACCGATGCTCCTTTCCTCCATACTTTGGATTATTTTCTTTGTGCACAGGGTCATGAACCCTTTTGCAGTTCTTGACACACCATGATAAATGGTTTTCCATGGGCAACTGTACAAATATTCACTGTCAAGAGCTACATGCAGGGCCGGGGATATAGCTCAGTGGCACAGTGCCTGCCTGGCAAGCACAAGGTTGTGAGTTCGATTGCTGGTACCAAAGAAAAAGAGCTCCATGCAAATGTTAACAGTGGTACCATACCCTTGCTCATGGTGGGAATTGGTGTTACAATGTTAATTTTGGCTAATGTTGTGAGCCAAAACATGGTTCTGGCTGTTTTAATTTGATTGCTAATGTGGGTGTTGATGACTTTCCATTGACCAGTTAAGTCACCGTGGTTTTCTACCACATAAACACTTTCGTCTTTCCTTTCAGTTTCTGGACCTTTGAAAGCTATATTTCATAAAGCTTTGGCAAGCTGGTCTCCCCTAGGCATTGATGCCAGGCGTGCCATGCTTCGTAGAGCCAGCTTAATTTTTATTTTAAAGTGGCTCCCTCCTTTCTCGAAGAGGACTTGGCAAGGGTTCTGTCCTGTCACGGTCAATTAGATACTTGTCTCCTTTGCCCCAGGAGTTGATTTGTTGGGCTGAACTTGGACACCAGATGCCACCTCTTGCTCGGCTGTCCTCTTGATGACATCATCTCTACTTGGAGTGGCCAATGGGCACTGGACTGGGAAAAAATCTGACCCGCCTGGACTGTGTTTGGTCACAGATCAGTGACATCTAAGGAGCGGCTCCGCTGCAAGTTCCCTTGAAGGCTGGTCACCTGACTCAAGAAGGCTCTAAACCACTCTTCCCTTCCAAGAGCCACCATGCCTGGCCTCTCAATGCTGAGAAGTTAAGCCAAGCAGAGGCCAGAGTGTCTCTAATTCAAGTGTGGTAAGGCAAAAGGAGAGGTCTCGGCACACAAAATGAGCCTCCTGCGTGAGGCAGAGCCAAATTCATCTTCAAATACAGGCACAATTAACACGTTTGTGGCCTCTTTATACTGTCCAAGCCCCTTCTGAGAGGACCACCTTCCCTTACCAGGACAGTGACCCCTTGAACAGAGTACCAGAGACAGAATAATGAAAATTACATTTTCCCAAGCAGGAGAAAAAGCTACACCTCTTATGGACCGCCTTTGTCTTCCAAAGTGTTTGGCCATGCTGTGGCTCCCTTGGTTTTTTTTTTTTTTTTTTTTTTTTTTGTGGGTACCGGGGGGTCGACCTCAGGACCTTGCGCGCCAGCAGGCGCCCGTGCCACTGAGTGATATCACCAGCCCCTTTTTCGTATGTGGGTTCCGGGAGTCGAACTCAGGCCCTCGCGCTTGCCGGGCAGGCGCTTAAGCCGCTGAGCCATCTCACCGGCCCCTCCCTTGGTTTTTGAGGTACCCCGTGAGGCACTGTATCCCTCCCACACAGCGCCAAGGTCAGCACTGGGATATCGTGAGCTGAGAAGTCTGAAGTTTTGCTGCTTCTTGTTGAAACGTTGCTGAATGCCCCCCACCTGCTAGACTTTGGGGTGACAAAAGCAAGTCAGAGTTGGCCTGCCCTCTAGAAACTCCCAGTGACCAAGTCCGTGATTAGAGTAATACAGGCTGAGAATTTTGCTCGCTGAATGCAGAACCCCTAGGGAAGATGGGGTGCTGACAAGATTCTTAGACGACGTAGATATTGAGCTGAATTTGGGGGCAGGAGAGAGAAGATGCAAAACTGCATAAAACCTGTGTGCTTGAAATGCTATCTTGGGGCCAGTGATATCGCTCAGCAGCACAAGTGCCTGCTGGCAAGTGTGACGTCCTGAGGTCAACTGCCAGTACCCACATAAAAATAAATAAATAAATACAAATAAAAGAAATGCTATCTTGAAAAGTTTTGTGCTTTGTGAAGGATTTCGGGCATTTCAGGGAACAGAGGGTATGCTTAAAGAAAAATCCCCTTGGAAGCTGTTTTAGGCACAGATTAGAAGACAGATGGACTGAGGACAATGGTCTTACTCAAAGAAAGAAGTGACAAATGCTTTGGGTTCAAGCAGGAACCAAGAGGGAGAATGGAAGAGCAGCTCTCAGAGGCAGTAAGGAGGAGCGGCTGCCCAACTTGGAATTGGTGGTTGTGGGAAAGGGAGGCCTTAAGATGATCCTGTTTCCTGGTCTAGTGGACACTTCCAGTGGACACTTTGGGGAAAACAGGACGAGATCAGTTTTGCATGTGCTGAACTCTGGATATGCAGGAGACGAATCAGTGTTGTTGTAAACGGTCCAGAGCCCAAGGCAAAGACCCAGGACTCCAGGGAAGCCTGTAAGAGCTGGCTAAGTCCATAGATAGGAGGAAACCCGGGCATGGTTATGGAAGAGGTGAGTGCTAGGGACACAGTTGGGATCACTGACCTTTAATGGGGTGACAGGAAGAAAGGATAGCACCAAGGAGAAGCTCTGACCAGAGCAGTTGGACAAGCAAGGTTCCTGGAAGGAGATTTCTTCCTCATCACATGGAAATAAGGGCAGGGCAGAGTGGGAGGTGATCCAGGAGAAAAGAACAGGAGGAAGGGTTTGAAGAGGGACTTGCCAGAGGGAGAAAGCGCGAACAGAGAGGAAGAGGCACTCCAAAGGGAGAGGCCTTGAGCAGCCCGCCTGATGTGTAGAGGTAAAGAGAAACCAGCCAGCCTTGGCAGAGTAGATATGGCGAAGATTCCACTTGAAGCCACCTGCTTGGCCAGGTAACCTCAGACCTCATTGGAAGTCAGTCGTTCCTAATCGTGTCTGTGTGAGTAATATTTGGAAGTCTTCATCAGAGACAAGGTCTTAGATCAATATGGGGAGAAGAGAAGAAAATAGCCACAAGAATTAAAATGTGAATAAGAGTACAAATTCTGCTAGTCAGTATAGGGCGGCTAAATGTGTGTTTCCCCTTGACTATGCTGAGGGTCCAGCCCATTTCTTTGACTGTAACACTAAGGGGGCTGGCAGGATTGGGGGCTCTATATACCTGTTGCTTGGCTTACAGAGGGAAACACCTGGGACAAAATGGAAAGGTTGAAGAAATGGACCAATGTACAAAATAACAAATCACCATTTCCCAGAAGCCAATTAGCTAAAATTTTGCTCAAAACCAAATTGCTAGAGGATCAGTTTCCCTGATGAGTGATCCCTGGAATTCACCCAAAAGTTGTTTTGGTTAATTACTTTTGAAATTATGGGACTTGTGTACTCTGGTTTCCACAACACGAAGGATTTCCCCTTAGGTTTGTTTTTCTATTTCACTTACAATAGTTTAGTTTGGTTGATGCATATCAGGTATGTATTCACCAGTCTTTGCTATGGATTTCTCTATTTCCGGGAAATGTCAATTTTATGTGGGTTTCCATATTCAGGGAGTGGGGACTTCTTGAATGCATAGTATTTTTTGGTGACAATGGATGGGATTTCCCCTCAACTGCATTTACTGTCAACTCTAATTTTAAAGACTTGTGACTAAATTGGACTATAGTTTCCACTTTGGGATTCCATCATTGGGGAAGTTGTCATGGATAGGCGAGAATTAACATGCAGAAAAAACTTTTAGTTGGCTGACTGCCAAACCACTTTGAAAAAATAGAGAAAATGCAAATTAGTGTAAAATTGCACTCGAAGGGCAAACCATCTTTTCTGCAAACCAAAGATTAAAATTAAAAATGCCTCACGAATTGCCAAAACCTTTATAAGTAACTATTGAGAAGTCAGCTTCAGAAATGGGAACCACATGCCTATAAATTCAATCTAAAACCGGGTGGAGAAACCCTAAGTAAAACATCTCAAGTACCTAAAATCAAAGGCCGAAATGGTGAAAAAAATCATTAGCAGATTTTGAAACTTCCTATGAAACACACATTATTGTACTCTTCATAAGTTACTAAAAGTAAGCATTTAGTGATTTAGTAGTCTGTGAAATTGGTCATTTGGCAACTCGATTCTTTTCAACAGTGGCTTTATTTTTTTAAACACAGTGGGAATCAGTCACTGAGATGTGGTTTTTGGCAAATTTTCTTTCAGCAAATTGCTCCCTTTCTAAAGAGGGGAGAGAGAAGCGGATGCGGATGGGCAGCTTCATTGCTCTGAGAAAAGGGCGGGGTGCGTGACCCAAATATTCAAATTGTGCTGGAAAGGAGGGCAGGCAGGTGATGTAGGAAGACACTGGGGAAGGAGGCAGCACAGGGCTTTTTGCTGAGAGCAGAGAGGTTAACTGAGGACAGAGGAGAAAGGAAGAGGAAAGTTCCCAACTGCCACGAGGGCCTGGGAGGAGGCCTGGAGCCCGGGAGGGGCATCCAGAGAGCCTGGGCCACAGGCAGTGTCATTTGCTTCATCCTGAGACTGGGGGTGAGCCAGCTGGCTTGGTCTCTGGTTAGGATGTTTCCTGCAGGTGCCTTGGGAAGAGGAGTAAGGCGGAGATCCAGGATGAGGGAGCAAGGCAGCAGCCCTGAGGGGCCCTGGAGGCTAATGTCCGTGCAGCGTGGCCGGAGTAGGGACCCCACACAGGCCTGGGGAAAGTGAGCTGTGAGGACACAGGATCGAGCTGGGACAGGTGGTGCAGCTGTGTCTACCTGTGTAGTGGAGAAGTGCTGGGGCCTGGTGTGGCCTTAGGGACACTGGTCACTGTGATGGGGTGGAGAGAGGCGCCAGAGTTAAGGGCTTGGGGGGTCTGAGGGATGGGAGAGTTGACTGATTCAACCACCAGACTCCGAGGCTGCCGGGGCCCAAAAGACTATTTAGTGCTATTCTCAGGCCAGGCCTCCTCCATCCTCCCCAGTCCTACACAGGTACACAAACAAAACAGACACACACAAACATGCACAAACGCACACACACACCACCACCGCTGCTGCCTCTGGGACCGCGACCACCGGTCACTCTTTTCCCACAGAGGAAACAGGGCTTTAAAACACTCCCCTGTGTCTTCTCCTCCGAGTGCCGCCAGGATGGAAATTCACAGTCGTACCTCAGGAGCTCCGTTCTGTTTCTGGGCAGACATGGCCGAGCCTCCAGGAGAGAAGACTGCTCTGTCTTTGTGCTGTCCCTTCCTCCCTCCCTCCCTCCTACCCGGGGGGTTGGGGGGGACAGCATCCCCCACCCTAAGTGCTCATATTCCTTCCTGGTTTCCAGACTCTCTTGTGCCTGGGGGCAGCATCAGACATCTGCAGGGACAAGTGGCAGGGACCCCCTGCCTCAGCACCTCCTCCTGTGTCCACAGAGCCCAACAGTCTCTGGGCCAGTGACTTTTGGGGTGCAGGCAGGGAAGCCCCTATTAAAATGTTAATATGGCATCTGGAAGGGTAAAGCCCTTCATTTCCAGGTGTCCCTCTTGCCTCAGCTGCCAGGGGAATGCACCCAGTGGGCAGTGTGGCACTGCAGAATGACATTGTAACACAATTCTCATCTGTCCATTTCCTGCTGTGCTCCATACGTGAGTTCCTTTGCTCTCATACGAAGTCCTGGGGCTCTCAGGACCCAGCAGGGCTCAAGGACCTGCCCCCCCCAGCCTGGTTGTCACTCAGGGCTCAGGGTCCCACTGCTCTCAAGGCGCCTCACCCCGCAATAGAGCCATCCACGTAAGTACGCTCCTCTCTCCTCTGCTCCTTGGAGGCATGGGGACCACACCACCCTATTCACCCTCTCATCCTGCACAACGAAACTGGCTGAATTCGTGATTTTGAAAGTTTCACACTTTGAGACGCCTACTTCTAGAAAGATGGAGTAGACGTACAAATGGTCCTTGGCTTCGATGTCTTGACTTAATGACTGAGTTCACGATGATACAAAAGTGTACACACGCGGCCATATGTTTCACGTTCAGTACAGTGTTCAGTAAATTAAACTAGATATTCAACACTTTCTTGCAAAATAGGCTCTGTTAGGTGATTTTGCTCAACTGTAGGCTAATGTAAGTGTTCTGAGCATGTTTAAGGTAGGCTAGGCTAAACTGCAAGGTTCAGTCGGTAGGTCTATTAATGCACTTTCAATATGTGGTATTTTCAATGTATGATGGGCTCATTGGAACATAACCCCCTTGTAAGTCAAAGAACATCTGTACTTTTCCCCGTTCTCACTAAGCAGTCATGGGCATCCTATAAAACAAATGTAAGACTAAAAAGTGGAGAGGAGGAGACTGAACAGCGCCCTCAGTACCCCAATACCCTCAACCCAGCTGATGTCAGAGAAGGCAAAGTGCAGCGTCAGGACTGCAGACCTCCATGTCATCTGGCAATAATGAGGTGCCCCCACCCCAGTGCGAGTGGGGCCATGTGAAGAGCTTGGGCTGCCCCCCCCCCCGACAAGAAGGAGGCAGCCGAATTATGTAAGAATAAGGTGACAGAGGTTAGTGGAGAATTAGACAAATTTATAACTGCAGCTGGATATTTTACTACACCCTCTCTACAAATGATAGAAAAACTAAATACAAAATCAGCAGGGATATAGAAGAGCCCAGCAATATCACCAGGCAGCAGGATCTCATAGATATCTATGGAGTTCTGCCAAATGCTTATCAGGGAAGTAACGACAGTTTTAGAGAGTGTCGTCCAGAGCCATCTTGAAACTGGCAGAGTACACATTTTTCTCACGTACCCATGGACCGTAAACCAAAATAAGTCATATCTTCGGCTATAAAACAAACTCGAGCAAATTTAAAAGAACTGAAATCACACCGCGTGTGTTCACTGACCACAGTGGAATCAAACTAAGATCAATAACAGAGGCATAGTGGGAAAGTCTCAAGTACTTAGAAACTAAACAACACACTTCTAAGGAGCACACGGCTCAGAGAAGTGGTCTCGAGGGAAAAAAAAACAATGAAAATGAAGAAAGAACACCTCGGACTATGTGGGATATATTAAAGCAGCACCAAGAGAAAAATGTATAGCACCCATACTTACATTAGAAAGAAGAAAATAGGAAAATAAATAATCGAAGCTCTCATCTCAGAAACTAGAAAGAAGAATTAAAAATAGTACGATCAGGAGAAAGGAAATAATAAATAAATTTGAACACAGAGCAATGAACACGAACACACAATAGGGAAAACTCGTGAAACCAAAGCTAGTTCTTGAAAAAAGATCAATAAAATTGACAAATCTCAAGCAAGATTGACAAACAGCAAGGGAGAAGACACAAATCACCAATAGCAGGAATGAAACGGGGTATCACAGAGGACCTGCTGGCATCAAAAGGTATGAAAACATTATGAATAATGCTCCACATGAGGAATAATGTGACAGCCGAGATGAAAGAAACCAATTTCTTTGAAAAGCACAAACTACTACACCCCACCTAATATGAAGTACAGCATATGAATTAGAGCACCTAATATGAAATACAGCCTTACGACTGTTAGTTAAAATTCAATTTATAGCTTAAAACTCCATAGAAAGAAATTGACAGACCAGTGAGTTTCACTGGTGAATTCTACCAAACGTCTGTAGAATAGTAACAGGAGAGGAAAGGAGAGACACACCCTAATTCATTTTATGAGGCCAACAGCATTTTGATACTAAATCCAGACAAAGACAATTTAAACAGTGAAAAGTATAATCCAATATTCCTCAAAGTACCAGGCATAAAAACTTTTTAAAGAAGTTAAAAAATAGAATCTAGAAATATAAAAAAGAATTATACACCACAACTAAGTGGAATTTATTCCAGGGATGCAAGACTGGTTCCACATTCTGATTTTTTTTTTGTTTTTGTTTTGGTACCGGGAATCGAACTCAGGACCTTGTGCTTGCCAGGCAGACGCTGTGCCGCTGAGCTATATCCCTCAGCTATATCCCACTTTCTGAAATCAGTGTAATTTATCATGTCAACAGGCCTAACAAAGAAAAGTCACATGAAGGGCCGGTGAGATGGCTCAGCGGCATAAGCGCCTGCCTTGCAAGCGCGAGGGCCCGAGTTCGACTCCCGGAACCCACATACGAAAAAGGGGCCGGTGATATCGCTCAGCGGCACGGGCGCCTGCTGGCGCGCGAGGTCCTGAGGTCGACCCCCCGGTACCCACACACACACACAAAAAGAAAAGTCACATGATCATTTACATTGATGCAGAAAAGAACACAAAATTCAACAGCCTTTCATGATGAAAACACAAAAAAAATAGGAATGGGGAAATTTTCTTAATTTGATTAAAAACGTACAAAAATACAGGTAACATTGTAGTTAGTGGTGAAAAATATAGCATTTCCCTCCTAAAATTGAAAACAAGGGAAGATTATTCAAGGCAAGATTAGTGTGTAACTTTTAGAGTAATCCTAAACTAGAAATCTAGTAAAACATGTACATGTTAGACTTGTATGCCCAAACTAAAACAATACTGATGAAGAAATCAAAGATGATGTGTTTTCGTTTTGTTTTGTTTTATTTTTGTGTGTGTGTGTGCAAGAAGTACTCATCGCACCACTGAACTACACCTCTAGCTTCCAAAGATAGTCTTAATAAAAGGAAACATATACCATGGATTGGAGGACTCAAGATAGTGAAGCTGTCAGTTCTCCCTAAATTCTTACACAACTTTAACAAAATTCCTACTAGAAATAGCAGCAGCATTTTCTGTAGATATAGATGAGATTATTCTAAAATTTATAGGGACAGGCAGAGGGACTAAGCTAACTTAACCAAGTGTGAAAAAGAAGAATAAAGTAAGAACTATCATTCTATCTAATCAATGTGAAGACAGTGATCAAGACAGTGTGGTATTGTCAGAGGTTAGATACTAGAGAATCCAAAAATAGACTCATGAAATTATTGCTGAATGATTGTTGATAAAGTTACAGGAAGGATTTGATGGATGAAAGACAGCTTTTTCAACAAATAGTGTTGGAGTAATTGAGAATCCATTGGTCCAATGCATACCTCATTATTTTGTACTGATTAAACAACTCGAAATGGATCACAGATATAAGTGTAAAACATAAAAGCATAAAACTTTTAGAACAGCTAAGATAAAATCTAAAATGCAGACAATAGCCAAATGTTGCCTAGATGCTAAGAAACTAGATCTAAATTGTTAATGAGATCGTAAAATGGTAGCGCTTCCATATAAAGTAGTTGGGAGATTCTTAACGAAGTATCTAAGTCTATTTGGGCTGCTATAAAAGATATCATTAAGTGAGTGGCTTAGTTAGCATTTACTTCTCACGGTTCTGGAACGTAGTCAGTATAAGATTAAGGTGCTGGCAGATCTGGTGTCTGGCAATGACCAGTTTTCTGGTTTGTAGATGATACCTTCTTGCCACGTCCTCATTTGGTGGAAGAAACAAGGCAGTTCTTGGGAGCATCTTTTATAAGAGCACTGTGGCTCTGCCCTCATGACCCAATCACCTCCCACAAAGTACCCATCTCCCAGCACCATCACCTTGGAGATTAGGTTTCAGCATACGAATTTGGTGAGGAAACAACCATTAACACCATAGTACAAAAGATAGACTTTCCACATTATATTCTTGGGCACGTATTCCAGAGAGATGGAAATGTATGTGCACACAAAAATCTGCACATGATTCTTTATAGCAGCTTTATATTAATAACCCAAACCTGGCAACAAGCAAAATACCCTATAATAGTGAAATGGCCAAACAAATGGTGGTATGTCCATACCGCAAAATACTATGCAGTAATGAAAATGAACAAATTATCAAGAGGTGAAAAAAGGTGGAAAGCTCTCAAGTGCACTACATAGAATGAAAAAAGCAGCCTCAACAGGTCACATATTGTATGATTCTATCTATTGAAAAGTCTTGATATTACAAGATTACGGAGATGGAGACTAGACTCGCCGTTGCCGCAGGCTGGAGACGGTTGGAGGCAGTAGTGGGTGTGACTGTGAAGGGCAGGCAGGGGAGGCTTTTGTTGGTCTGGGACACCTCTGTGTCTTGCTTGTGGTTGAGTCGAGATGAATTTACATCTGGGATAAATGGTGCAGAACAACACAGACACACACACATCCACGCATGTAAACACATTGTACAAATACCAGTTTCCTGGTTTGGGTATTGTCTTCTAGTTACAGTAGATGTTAACCACTGACGTACCTCAGGGAAGGGCCCATGAGACATCAGCTTTACAATGGCTTGTGAACTTATCATTCTCAAAATATAAAGTTTTAAAAAATATCACTCTGTTTCTTTCTGGTCTCCATAGTTTCTGTTGAGAAAGCTACCATGCTTCAAGTAATTGTTATTCTATAAGTAACATGATGCTTTTTTTTGCTGATTTCAGGATAATTTGTTTGTTTTAACTTTTGGTAATTTAATTATTATATGTCTAAGTACAGATTTCCTTGAATTTATTCTGTGTGGGGTTCTCTGAGATTCATGAATCTACAAATTTATGTTTCACGCCACATTTAGAAAGCTTTTAGTCTCTATTTTTTCAAAAATTTTTAGCTCCCCCACTGTTATGGTTTGTATCTAGATGTCCCCCAAAGCCTCATGTGGTCGTAGTGGGGCTTTTCAGAGAGGGCTGGATCTAAGTGCGTGATGCTGGGATTAAGGGTGTGCGATTATTAAATTAACCCACTCATGAGTTTGGCACAGTTCTGGGTGTGGATAATGGAAAGGCCCACCCTGGGTGTGGGTGGTACCACCCAAGGGCAGGTAGCCTGGAAGGGATCAATGGGAGAGGTGGCTGCTGCTGCTGCTTCGCTGCCTCCGTCTTCTGCCTGCCATGAGCCGTTTCTCCTCTGCGATGCTCCTCTGCCACACCACACGGTCTTGGCGCCAGCTGACTATGGGCTGAAGCCTCTCCAAACTGTGAGCTGAAATAAATCTTCCATTTTTTAACTCTGGGAGTCAGCTAGTTTGTCTCAGCAGTGAGAAAAGTAACTAAGACACCCACTCTTTATCTTTTATTCCTTGGGATTCTGATGATACAAATATTAAACCATCATTTTCTGTCAACAGAGGTCTTTATTTGGAGAACTGGCTTCATTTTCGTAGAATCCTCACCGTTTTCCCAAGCCTGCATTGTTAGCCCCCAGCCTGGAGTAAACCCACCATTCACCCTTCCTGCATTGACTCTCAGGTTCCCAAATGTGACTGGCAAATGACCAAATGGGGTTTCTTGAGTGTCCCATCCAGTTACAGTTTTGGACTTCTGTCACTTTTAGTGTTAATTTCTTGTTAAAACATTTTTTATAGCCTAACAACAACTAATCTGTTCAGCTTGCTCGCAATTCCACCTCCCTCCCACAGGAATAATGTGCTCGCCCTATGCTGTGGCACCCTAGGACACAGGGTCAGCAGACTGAGTGACCTAGCATGTCGCCACTGCTTTTCCTTCTCCTGTCCCCAGAAGGTCTCCTCTTCCCAGCCAAAACTCTGCATCACTTCACCTAGGATCTCACTGCGTCCTTGAGGATCTTGCTTCAAGCAGTCTCTCTTCTCTCTCTATCCCCCTTCTCTCCCAGTGGCTTCTTTTTGTCGCTTACAGACTTCTTTAGTCATTTCCCTCCCCAAAACTGTGTCCCCAAGTTTGCCTTGACCCTGCTTTTTCTTCAAGCTAGAGCTACCCTCCCGGAAATTTATCTGTTAGGACAAACAGTGTCTCAGTCACCAAACCATGAGTCTCTCCACGTTTGTCATTCCTGTTGCCCTGTCATTGAAATGCTCTCTCCTGGCCTCCCATGGGCTCTTCTTCTCCTTGTTACTGAGCCTCTGGTCCGCCTTTTCTCCTTCGTTGACTCTTCAATCCCTTTGTACACTTTTCTTTTTTTTTTTTTTGTGGGTACCAGGGGTTGACCTCAGGACCTTGCGCGCCAGCAGGCGCCTGTGCCACTGAGCGATATCACCGGTCCTTTTTCCGTATGTGGGTTCCGGGAGTCGAACTCGGGCCCTCGGGCTTGCCAGGCAGGCGCTTATGCCGCTGAGCCATCTCACCAGCCCCCTTTGTACATTTTAAAGGAAGCTTTTATGGGGCTATAATATGAATACAGTAAAGAGCATAAATCTTTTAAAAAGAGCTGGGTGAATTTTCATACACATACATGTATGAATGAGAGATATACCATGCTTATCAAAGTTCCCGCTTTCCTACCCAGGCAACCTACCTTCCTCCCCCATTCTTCAGTAATCATTGCTCTGACTCCTGTCAAAATGGATTATTTTTGTTTACTGCAGAACTTTACATAAGTCGAATCATATTCTCTGTGCTCTTTTGTAGATTCACTCTCGTCCTTGTGTGCATCTAAGCACGTCCGGTATGTAGGTAGTGTTTCACTGGTAATCTGGTGGAATTTGTTGTTTATCCATTGCACTCCTGATGGACATTTGGGTTTTCCCCCTTAGGATTTTTTTTTGTAATACAGCACTCTTCAGTATTTTGTCATCTTTCTTCGCAGTATCTCATTTTTCTTCAACATGATCCAGAACAAGCATCCAGTCTTCCACGGACCTGCCTTTTCCTGAGGCAGAGTAGTAGCTGACACACTCTCTGACATCAGGAAAATAAGTCAAGTCACCCATCAAATCGCACAAGGAGAAGTGGAAGCCAATGTGAAGCAGTGTGTGACCCAGCAATTGCAAGCTTTGGGAGGCATGGCAATGAGTCGCAGGCCCCGTGGTGGAGTGGTTAGGTTCTGTAGACCTCCCAGGGTTCTCTGCGAGGGGAGCAGGCAGCAGCAGACAGCCCTAGGCTGGAGCTCCCTGGAGCTCTGCAAGTCTCTGGGCTGGGGTTGGGCTCCCTGGCCTTCTGCCCAGTGCCATGAGGCAACCAAAATGAGAGCCCAAGAGAGCCAAGGGCCACATGCTTGTTTTTCTAAGACTTAAAGTGGATTATGTCATCCATCCAGTCCCTGTTTGCCCAAGGGAAGAACCTCAGGTCTCCTCCCTCAGGACCTGCTGTAGATCTTTGATGAGAGGAGGAGGGAAAACAAAGGAGCAGCAGCGGAGTTGCGGGAAAGGCTGGGGCACCTGGGGAAGAACCTCAGACGGAGACAGCGTGGATCGATAGGTGACTGACTGCCCGGGGAAATCAGATGAGCAAACCAAGTTATGCTTGAGAGAGCCTGCGGGCCATCAGACTGAGCGTTTATGTGGATATAATCAAGGAAAAGGGAAAGACGGGGGGAGAGAGAGACCAACAAGCCGCAAGACCTAGACAAGAACCACAGATCTGGTAATGACTGGGTGTGCTAGGGCTGGTGTTTATCCCAGACAAAGCTGGTGCTTTCTGGGATCTGGTGACAATTTGGGGCCAGATATATTTACGGGGAAGGGCAAGTCCTGCGAGGAGGTTTAGAGTCAGGAGACCTGGGGTTGAGATTCAGCCATGTGGCCCACAACTCCCCGGCTTTGGTCAAGCCTCTGTCCCCTCAGCCTGCAGAATGTCTGCCTGGGAGTGGCAGCCAGGCCAGCCCAGCTGCACTGGCCCTCCTGGGCCTAGCAATTCTGCCATCTAGGCCCAGGCTTGCTATGGCTCGGGCTGGACATCAGAGTGGCTTTGTTAGCACACACCCAATCACCCCCTATTGTCTTTGAGATCTACCCAAACCTAAGGCAAAAGTCACGTTAGAGTCAAATCCTCACTGAACCTCTCACTTTACAAGGCATTTATTGGCTCAATGAGTTTTTTTGAAAAATTAAAAATTCCTTAATTTTTTACTCCTGGTGCCACTACCACAATTAACAGGGCAATATACTTGATATAATGAAAAAGAAAAAGGAAAAGCTCCTAGAGATAAAAGACCTCATGAATATACATCTAATTAACACTACAAGGCATTAACCAATAGCTGCACTTTTTGCTGGCTGTGGCTATGACAGCCCTGATCCAGAAGGTTTCCTGTTTCAGCTGCACTAACTTTTCTGACTATGAGAGGGTTTCCCATTTAAGATGCAGGAACTTTTCTGACTAGGGATCATTGTTCCTTCACTGACAGATTTTTCCAGTTCCTCTAATGCATTTGGGACAACTGTCTTGGAGTAACCTGCAGCTTTCCTGACAACTCGCTCTCTCCTGCTAAGAACTATAGCCCTTTTCTTCTGTTTTATAAAACCTTCTGCTACCATATCCACCACTTCTGCCACCAGATCCGTAACCACCACCACAGGGACTGCCAGAGCTTCTTCCACCAAAACTGCCTCCTTCAGGGCATAATTTGATTGGTGTTGTCTGCTATAATTTCCAAAATCATTATAGTCCCCACCACTACCATAGTCACCACCACAAAAATCTCTTCCTTCCTTGTAACCATCATATCCTCCACCACCACTATATCCACCACCTTGGTTTCCACATCCTGATCCACCACCACCATAGCCTTCTCTACTACCGTAACCAGGGCCAGCACCATAGTTGCCACCATCACCTCCAAATCCATTATATTCACCATCACCTCCTCCATGACTGCCTCAGCTGCCACCTCCTCCACCACCATAGCCTCCTCTTCCACCGAAGTTTCCACCATGGCCAAAATTCCCTCCACCACCTACAAAGTTTCTTCCATTTCCCATAGAGTTGCCTCTTTGTGATCCAGCAGACTGCAGCTCTTGTTTAATGAAAGGCTCTTTTTCACGTCACACTTATGCCCATTAATAGTGTCACATTTCTGAACAATAATTTTATCAACTGTATTGTGATCATCAAAGTTACAAAAGGAAATCCACTCTTTTTTCCACACTGCCTATATTCCATAACTTCTATGGTTTCGATTTTGCCATGCTTTTCAAAGTAGTCTCTCAAACTGTATTCTTCTGCATCTTCTTTAACACCACCAACCATAACTTTCCTCACTGTCAGATAGGTAGCAGGCTTTACTCACTGTCACTGGAAATAGCTCTCTCTGGTTCCACTACATGCCCACCAATTTTGTGTGGTCAAGCACACATTGCTGCTTCCATCCTCTTTAACACAAGAGCAAGTCACAAAACCAAAGCCCGTGAGCATTTTGTTTGGGGATATCTCATTACCATACAATCTGAGTGTGCCCCATTCCTCAAAATGTCCCCTTAAACTATCATCTGTACCTTCAAAGCTCAGGCCACCAATAAACAGCTTCCTCAACTGCTCTGGTTCCTTTGGATCATAACCCTCATTCCCTGGTGGCAGTTTTACATCCATTTTGAGGCTGGACTCGCCTCATGCAACTCAAGTACCTTGTGAGACCAGCAGGAAGAGGCGGCGCCAGTCATCCATGACGTGCTTCCGCACATCGCCCTCCATGACTTTCAACAGTTAATTTCAAACCAAAAAAATCCTATCTGAGAAAGAGCCATTGGCTCCAACAGCCTCAAATAATGCTAGTTTTAGATGTTGATGGGGTCATGAATAGGAGGCAAAGAAACAGAACCCCTAGCCTGGCAATTCCAATGATTAAATATGGTAATCTGGCTTTTTGAGGCTAAAAGAGGTTGTCACAGTGGGGTTAACCAACTTATACCTAAGGGGTGAAGGCAGAAGTTGATTATTTGGATGCTCCATGCAGGGCTGTACGTGGCTGGTTCTTCCTAGGATGCATCCTTTAGACAGGGTCCCTGCATCTTAAATGTTGCAGCCGAAGCCAAAGTGAGGTATTTGTAAACAAGCTGTAGCATAATCCAAAGGGATCTGGTGCTAACAGAGACACTGACACTATGAGCACACGCATATGGGAGAAAGAGCCCTATCCTCAGCCCCTTTCCATTTTTCAAATTTTGAGACAGGATCTTGCTAAGTTGCTGAGTCACCCGGGTTAGGCTCAGACTTGCCTCTCAGAGTACTGGGACTCATATGATTTTAAATTTGTATGTAAATCCATGTCACTAATAGATACTTAATTATTCTCTCTATATTCCTAAAGTTGATCAAAACATCAAACATTTCCTCAATGAGGAATTCATACACACAGTTATCTTTTTTGTGTGTGTGTGGGTACCGGGGGTCGACCTCAGGACCTCGCGCGCCAGCAGGCGCCCGTGCCGCTGAGCGATTTCACCGGTCCTTTTTTCGTATGTGGGTTCCGGGAGTCGAACTCGGGCCCTCGCGCTTGCCAGGCAGGCGCTTATGCCGCTGTCTCACCAGCCCACACACAGTTATCTTTAAATTACCATATACTATATTCTCTAATCTGGAAACAGAAAATATCCAAGATACCTAATTAGACCCAACCTGTGTGGCTTATTGGAATCCACTGGAATCAGCTGCTACCCTGGAAAGTCACGCCATACGAGGTGGTCGGGCCCACCCAATGGCCAGACTACTATGCCCAGACTTCAGGGCAGATCCCTGCCCCATCACCAACTGCCCTGAAATGGCTCTGCAGTCACATCCCATGTCCTCCCCAGGTGCCATACTGGTTGCCATGGCTTGGAGACAGGCTTAGGGTCATGTGGATTTCACCTGGACTGTCAGACAGGTACCGTTGAGGACTGTAGGGCCAGCTTGCAGGTGGGAATGGAGGTGAGTGAAAGAAGCAGAGTGACTGTCCCCACAGTGCCTTGTAACAGAGAGTGACAGCCTGTGCTTTGATTCTTTCCTTTCCTCTTTTTTCTCCCTCCTCTCTGCGTGCAGCCATCTGGACAGAGCTCTGAGTCTTCATGCGCGAAGGGCGTTCTGTGGTGAGAAGGCCCAGCCCTGCACTGTGGGAGCTGCCGCCTCTCAGGTTTAGAGGCCCGTAGCTTGTAGGCCATCTGCCCACAGGCTATTTCTTCATCATCACTCAATTTTCCCTGAAAACTGGCTGTTTTCTTCCTTTTCATGGGGTGGGGGTAGGGCTGATATTCTAGTGGGAAGGAGGGAAGGAGAGACAGGATATTGAGGAAAGTTGTTGTTCTCCATTTTCAAAATGAAGAACTTTCCCCAAATTCACTTCCTCACATGAGGCCATGACTACCAACACATGTTTTGGTTCAGAGAAGAGCGAATTGCATCTCATTGTTCCCCCAGATCCCGCTACCCAGACATGAGGGCTGGTTCATCTGGAAAGGAACCTGTGGAACAAGCAGAATCCTATTGTCACACACCGAGGAGCACTTCTGATTCCTCCCTCTCCTGAGATTGACTCTCATTAGCCAATACCAGAAATAAGCAGGCTGTCAGCAGGACACAGCCAGGAGTGTGGCACGCAGTGTCATAGAGCAGACATTTGATGTGATGTGGAAATAAACTCGGGAGGCCAAGAAGACAACAGTGACTGGCCTGGTAGGATCTGAGGATTTTTCCTGGCAGCGCTAGAGCTCCCTGCACAGGTTGGAGTACCTCCGTCTGCAGCACTGGGTGTCCATCTGGGACTAGTGTCCATCTCTTGTCTGGGATTCTTGGTCCATCACAAGTGCATGGTGACTTCAGCTGCAGAAACACAAGGGAAGAGTACTGTTACCAGTCACGACCAACTCTCTGGAAAGACCTTCCAGGTGCTTTCTTCTGACGAGAAATGCTTCTCCTCTTTCCATGCAGGGCTCCTTTGAGAGCACCCTGAGACTAGTGTGGACGGGTCCAATGTCCTTCTACCCATGCCAGGGTCTGGAATCTATGCCAACTGTGAAGGTCCAGCCCTGCCTGCTGCTGAAAGCCTGTTCATACAGACATCCTTTCTGAGGCCAAAACTGAAACAACAACAAAAACAACATGAAACCCCCTTTCTGAACCACAGCTCTGGCTTTGGGTGTCATTTTTGAGAATACACTTCTCCATTCTGTGAATGGTTACCTTTGTCTTTATGGTCCAGCTATTTATGTGCTCTGAGAACTCCTTTTCCAAGAAATGAGCTAGCCCTTTGGGGACTGTGTTTACTGAATCTCTTGTTATGTCATATCTGGAGGGAACCAAGCTTTGAAAGCTTAAAGAATAATGAGCATTTCTGATGATCCTTGTGGACAAGGTGTCTTGTGGTGACGAGTGGACCGACGCTCTGACCACATGGACTAACTACAAAAACCTCACATCAAAACTTTAAAGCCTTGGGGGCCGGTGAGATGGCTCAGCGGCATAAGCGCCTGCCCGGCAAGCACGAGGGCCTGAGTTCGACTCCCGGAACCCACATACGAAAAAAGGGCCGGTGATATCGCTCAGTGGCACGGGCGCCTGCTGGCGCGCGAGGTCCTGAGGTCGACCCCCCGGTACCCATTAAAAAAAAAAAAAACTTTAAAGCCTTGGCCATTGTCTCCCCTTTCCCCTAGTCACATAACTGGGCTCTGAGGATGGGGTTTCCACCTGGCAGCTGAGATCTGCGGGGTTAGGATGCAGGGAAGTAGATCAGTCCCCTGTCTTCATGGAGGCCTTTGGGTGATCCTTTCAAGAGATACAAGAAAAGCACTCAACACTCATTTATAATAAAAGCTCCCAGAAAATGAGGGATAAAAGAGAATGTCCTCAATCTGATAACATTTGATAAATAAGATGTTTACAAAAAATCAGCATCTCATTATAATGAATGTTGAAGTACTGAATGCTTCCCCCAGTGTCAGGAACAAGACAAATCTATCTAATCCCACAATTCCATTCGGCACTGAACTGGAAGTCTTAATTGTTGCTGCAGTGTGAACAAAAGAAATAAAGGGAGACAGCAAAAGAATTACATCTCAATCTACACATAGCACAGTTATTTATGTGGAAAATCCTAAGAAATCTGCAAAACATACTATTAGAACTAATAAATCAATTGAACAAGGTTGTGGGATATAAGGTTGTTATTAAAATATCAATTACCTCTTCATGTACAGGAAATGAAATTAGAAAAACAACTCCATTTCTAGTATCTTCAGAGCTCAGAAACAAATTTAACAGAAGATGGAAAAGATCTCTATATCGAGGACTAAACATTATTGAAAGAAATTAATGAAGATCAAAATAAATGGAGAGAGGTATATACTATATTCACGAATTGGAGGACCTAATGTTGTCAAGAAGTGAGTTCTCCACAAATTGATCCTTAGAGTCACTGCAATACCAGTAACAATGCTACAAACTATTTTTTGTATTCTATAATTTATATAGCTATACAAAGAATTGAGTGTATCTGCTCCAACTACCTGACTTTGGAGATGGTATGGGACTGGCAGAGGGATTGGCATATAAATAAATAGATCTGGATAGAGAGCCAAAAGCAGGCCTGTACTCACATGGTCATTTGGTTTTTTGGCAAAGATACCAAAGAAATCAATGGGGAATGAAAAATCTATTCAAAAAATGGTGCTGCATTACTTGGATGTTCCTATAGAACAAACAAACAAAACCTCAACTTCCTTCTCCTATCATATACAAAAATTAACTTGGAATGAATCACAGCTCTAAATATAAAACCATAAAACTTTAAAGAGATAAACATATGAGAACATCTTAGCCCTGGGGACAGGCAATGTTTGCTAGACAGGTAACAGGAAGCAGTAAACATGAAAGAAAATCAATAAATTTGTCCCCACCAAAATTCGAAGATTCTTCTGATAAAAGATATCATTAAGTAAATAAATAAGCAAGCCATATACTGGGAGAAAATATTTGCATAATATCTGAAAAAGGACTAATATTCTGGATACATAAAAAGTTCTTCCAACTCACTAACAAAACATAATTCAATTAAACATGGATGAAAGGAGTTTAAAGGGACACTTCCTAGAAGAATATATAAATAGCCACTAGGGACCCATCATTAGTCATCAAGGAAATAAAAATTAAAACAACAATAAGATACCATGACACCCCTACCTACAATGAATCACCAACTATTAGTGGAGATGTGGTGACTTCTTAGAAAACTATATCAATTCTGCCCAGTGACCTGGCAGTTGTACTCCTAGGGATTTTCCCATGAGAAGTGGAGACATATGTCCCCAGAAAGGGTCATTCGGGAATGGTCATAGCAGCTCTATTCAGAGGAATGGAAAAGATCGAAACGTTTCTGGTGTTCATCAATAAGAGAATGGTTAAACAAGCTTGTAGCTTCATCAAATAAAATACTATTCAGAAATAAAAAGGAACATCTGGAAGACTGAGGCAAAAGGATTGACAGTTTGAGC
The DNA here is from genome assembly GCA_028451465.1 of Erethizon dorsatum. NCBI lineage: Eukaryota > Metazoa > Chordata > Mammalia > Rodentia > Erethizontidae > Erethizon > Erethizon dorsatum. Next base: position 10,434,605 of record CM051824.1, read on the forward strand.
CCAACCTGGGCAACTTAGCAAGACCCTGTTTCAAAATAAAAAAATAAAAAGGGGTAGGGATGCAAAGGCCCTGGGTTCAATCTCCAGTACTGCAAACACACACACACACACATGCACACACACACACACTACTGATATGCATATCAACACAGATTGTGTCAGCCAGTTTTCCGTTACTATAGCAAATACCTGAGACAATCAACTTATAGAGAGGAAAAGTTCACAATATGAGTGGTTCCAGCCCATGATCAGGCAGATTCAATACTTTGAATCCTCTGGTAGGAGTGCCAGGTGGCAATGGCTGGGAGCACATGGCAAAGCAAATGTGTTCACTTCATGGCCAGGAAGCAAAAGAGAAAAAGAAATGGGCTGGGATCCTGTTTGACTGTCCCCTTTAGAGGCACACTCCCAGTGACAAAGACCTGCCACTAGGCCACCTCTTAGTATTTATGCTACTTTCCAACTGCACTGTGCTGAGGACCAAGCTTTGAACACATAGGTCTTTGGGAACTCTTTAGATCCAAACTATAAGAAGTGTGACCCTCAGAAAATTCATGCTGAGCAAAAGAAGTCTTACACAGCCACATATGTGCCCCATGTCTTTATGTGGAGAGTTGGGCAGGCGAAATTAATTCATAGTGGAAGAAAATCCGAATAGTGGTTACTCTTTGGAAAATGAAGACTGGCTGGAAATAGAGGGAGACTTTCAGAGGTGATGGCAAGATTCTTTATCCTGAGGTCTGGGGTGGTGTGTAGGTGTGTTTCTTTGTTAAAAGTCCTCTCAAGCACACTTAAAAGAAGTGTGTGTGATCTGGGCATGGTGGCAGACACCTGTAACCCCAGCACTCTGAGAGGCTGAGGCAGGAGGACCACGGGTTTGAGGCCAGCCTGGGCAACTTAGCAACTAAGGGAGACCAATTCTTGAAATAAAATTTTTTAAAAATTAAAGAGCTGGGGATGTAGCACTGTGTGAAGGCTCTGAGTTCAATCCCCATTCACTCACATACTACACACACACGCACACTTTTCGGTAGATGTAAATTTTACATTAAAAAGTCTCTGTAAACTCAACTCAACAAATACTTTGAACGCCTCAGAACTATGATAAGAAGAATACAAGAACAGAAGAGAAAAAAGTTGAAGTCTTCAGAAATGGATAGCTGTCAATTTCTCCAAGTTCATTCAACATTTGTTATTAGAGTGAAGTCTGAAGAGCTGACAGTGGTACCCCAGGGAGCACAGGGGAGGCCAGGGAGCTTTAATTTTTCCACTTCTCTACTGCTGGTTCCTTTCCCACCAAGCATTTGCTGGCTTCTAGAAATAATTTATTTTAAATTAAAACTGTTGTGGTTCTCAGATGCATATACAACATGTGCACATTGCCCAAATCACCTGCCCAAAAATAGTCAGGTATTTTAGTAGTGGGCATTGTATGATTTATTTATTAATATTTGGTGTATGATGGATAAGGTGCATGGAAGTCCTCAGATATACACAGTCTCTCTACCTTACCTGGGAGTGGAAAATCATTCACAGGAGACTCAGACCACAGGAGGACTTCGAAATAGCGAGCCTTGTGATGTATATGTGTGGGTTATAGAGAGAACCTAGACAGCCTTCTCCTTCGTGCTCGCCTCTCCCCTCCCACCCCGCCTCACCCGTCTACCCAGCATCTCCGGACTCATTCTCCTTGTGACCCCATTGAGTGACGCCTCCTCGGTGGATGTTTGAGTGGACCTGGGATCGTCTCCTGGGACATGTTAGGATCTTCGAGGCCTCTTTTGAGCCCCATCCCGACATGCAAGGTTACAAACTCCAGCACAGCTGGTGGCTTTGCTGACCCGTCTGCAGCTGGTGTGCAGGAACTGCCCCTGGCAGGGCTGTTCTCCTTTATCACAAACACGCCTTTCCCCACAGCTGTTCTCTTCTGGCTCCCAGGTTCAAAGGCATGGCGTTGGCCTCTCTCTCAGGGCCCTGGTGCAGGGGGCCATGTGGTACATGGGCCCTCAGGCTGTTTGTCACAGGACTCTGCTCTTCGTGGGAGGAGGCAAACATCTCCAGAAAGCCTGGGAGCGCCCTGGGAGCCAAAAGAAAGGCTCCTCCCAAGGTCATGTGGTTGAGGGCAGAGGAAGAGGCTGAAGGCAAGGGCTGTGAGGGGCCAAGCCATATCGGATGTGGGGCCCTGGTGGGTGACCTTCGTGAGATGTCATCTGCCCAGCCTCCCTCCTCATTGATATTGGCAGATCCAAGTTTAGTGTTTTTGTTACCCAAGACTGAGCTTCTACTCCAAAGGTAGGTGATTTCAAGCAGAAAACATGTTCTGTTACACACCAACATGAAGAAGCGTACAATTTTCACACCAGGGAGCTGTGGGCTCATGTTTCTACACCCTACCCCGTGTGGTAAAAAGTTCATTTTTAAAAAAACTACACAAACAAAAACAAAAACCCAGAACAGAACAGAATGAAACCAACAAAAGAACAAAAATAACAACCAAAATCCCCTCTGGTTTTCTTTTTGACTGTCTTTCCACACCTAAGGAGATGGAGGGCCAATTGTAGTAGGAAGAACACTGGCTAGGGAGTCCAGAGATGTCCCTCCAAAACGTGCCTTGTGTAGCCCTGAGCAGAACACGACCTTTTGCAGGACTTCCCTGGTTCCCTTGAGACACCACCTTTCACAAAATTGCTTTTTCAGTCAGGTGGGCCACATCTGTGGGATTAAAGATGGCGCCTCACAGGAAGGTGAATGGCAGCGACAGCTGAGCACTGCCTGTATACCAGGCCTCAGGCTAACTGCCTGCATGAGTTAGGGACGCTGTTTTATAGACAAGGAAACTGAGGCCTTGAAGGTTAAGTGTCATGCCTGAGTGCGCCAGCCTTCCACCCTAGCCCCATGGATTTTGCCAGACTGTGGCCTTGGCCTAGTTTGGGGCTGAAATTGAGGAGTTGCCTTTCACAGTGTTTTCACTGGTTTGCTGGTGGCTGCTGCTGTTTCTCTGCTGGGATTATTACCTAGCTGGAACCCCAGCATGTGGAAGGGATCCATCGAGCACGCTTTCCAGTTGGCCCAAGCTGACCTGTCAGATTCTGGGAGGCGGGATGCTCTAACAAAGAAACACAGCGGAAGAGAAGGGTGTATGTCTATTTCTGGGGAAAGCATTAATTAGTCTTTGATCCCAGTTTGCTAATCTTAAATCCTTTGAGACCTGTGCCTTTCAAGAATGTGCTAGAGATTTATTTTCTTAGAGAGGCAGGTGGAGTCCTGTCCTTCTGGACCTGCATTTGTTTGCCAGTACCACACTTTGAATGACCGTGCAGGGCAGGGAGGGCTGGTGCCCTCTCTGGGTGGCAGAGGACCCAGGCTGTGCCCACAGCCCTACTTCCTGGCCTGCCTGTGAAGGAAGGAGCAGGAGCAGCATGGTGCTGGAAGCTAGGGTGGGGTGCAGGACGGGCATGGTGATCCTATGGACCCAGAACCCAAAAGACACTAGGATGAGCCAGTTCTCATGCAGCGAGGTGTTCCTGGGGAGGTTGTACATTTTATTACGTGATTCACCATGTGGCTTGAATCTATGAACAAATTACACTGCTCACACTTCCTGCTGGAGTGACTAACTCTGCTCAGCTTGCCTGTGACCTTCCTGGCTATCGAACCCAAAGTGCTGCATGATGGACCTCTCTGTCCAAGGAGCCCCCTTATCTGTGACCCATGCTTGACCACTGAGCCCCTCACCACACCTGTGATGATCAAGAGCCTTGGGCTGACTTCAAGCTGTGAACAGTGACCGAAGCTGTAATCTTTCTCTGCATCACTGGACACGGGAGCCTCCTGCGCCCCTTCCTGTTTCTGACCTGTGAGCTCCACCCCAGGCTTGGCTGTGTCCTTCCTGGTTTAATGGCGTGGATGATCAGGCTACAGAATGGGTCCGCAGAAGTGCAGCACGCAGGCACGCAGAAGTGTGCAGCATCCTGGTGCTCACAGTGCTCCTCCCTCTTCCCTGGGCACGTGACCATCTTACAGAGAGGAATTCAGAGCCCCTGTCAGAAGAGGGTTAGATGCTGCACTTCTATTCCCTGGTTCTAGAAATTCTGTCTGAGAGTTGGGTTGCACAGCACCCCTTCTCTGCAGAGTTGTGTGAGTGCGTGATTTTAATACTAAATGTCTTTTCTACTCTGTCCCGTGAGGACCAGTGTCCCCTTCTTCAAGCTTTCCTGAGAGATGCAGAGGCCCTGTGAGAAACAGCTTTGGGGGTGTCCCTTTCCTGAAGGAGCTATCTTGTACCCCTACAAGCAGCAAACACTAACCAGAGAGCAAAAAGTTTTAAGTGGGTTGGCCTGCCTAAACACAACACATTAATACAAACATAACAATCTTTAAAAGAAGGCCCCGCTCATAGAGGGGCTTTCCAGTGGTAAAAGCATTTGTAGTTCGAGTCCTCAATTTAATTCTTGAAAGGTGTGAAGATACTGTGCCCTGTAAGAGGCAAGTGGGAAAGTGCCAGCATTCAAACAAGCTTGAGGGCTCTGGTGCAGCTCAGCGGCAGAGCACGAGCTTAGCAGGCACAATGCCCTGTGTTCAATCCCCAGCACTGGAAAAATAACTAAACAAGCAAACTTGAAAAACAAAACCTCTACTCACGGCACTAGTGACAACCTAAGGGGACTGCAGAGAACACAGGCTTCACCTCGCAGTGTGGAAAGAGAATGCGGACAAGGGTTTCATAGCTTCCTTGATAACTTTTACTTTAACAAAGTTAAAGATGACATAACATAAAACCACCCTACCAACATTGTTCAGATTATGAAGTCATGGTGCTGCTTAGGAAAAAACAGCTACCGACTCTTTTCTTAACAGGCAGATACAATCACTCATAACAAAAAGCAAGTTTTGATTGTTTTTGCTCTCCCACTGACAAAGGTATATGCAATTTCATGTTGGTTTTGGCTCAATCAGATGATTAGCCAATAAAACCAATGTTAGGAGAGTTATAAATTGGCTTCGATGTCAAGGGTATAGAGTAAAGCGGGGAGGAAAGTCATATTCCAGGCACCTTGGGCAGTTTTCAGTGAATGGATTCTTCGACTATATGCAGCAAGAAGTGCTTATAATAAGTTTGTTGATTGGATGAAAGGTGCCCTGCATTTCCAATTTGGAGACAAAGGCACAGTGCTAAGCACACAGTCGGCACCCAGTAAATCCCTTGTTCTAAAGTGTAAGCCTGAGTGGCCAGGCTTGGCCAGCTCCTCTTACCCTTGTACTCTCTGTCCTAAACTGTACATATTCTTCCAATTGACATTTTAGGCAGGAAGCAGTTAGAGTCAAAGGAATACTTCTTCCAATAGAGCTTAAGAAATTCGGCACCTCTCCAGGACCGCCGCAAGAAAAAGAAGTACAAGTCATGCACATACTCTGCCTCCTCCTCCAAGTCCAAGGCCATCCATTCCTGACCCAAGAGCAAGGTCCTGGGCACAAGCAGTCTCCACAGTGGACTGGGTTGTCAGCTGCTGTTTGGCTCAAGACCCTCTGTACTGGTTTAACCTGCCTGTGCCTCCACAATCCTCTTGCTTCCTCTGAAGTTTAAGCCACCTTCTTCCTTCTTCAGTTCTATTTGCAGTTTGTTCAGTGTATTAACACTCAGCTTATTCTCTTGCTCACCTTGTTAACCATGCATGTAGCAATCACTGACCACTCTTCGAGCTGAGCTGCACCCATGGCAATAACAATATAGCTCTGGTGCCTGCAGTCACCCATTGTCTGGGTCCTACATCAATCCGTTCTGCATCAGATGCCCAGCTCAACACAGAACTCAGACTCTTCAAGATAACCAAAAAGAGCCCCCTTCTCCAAAAACAATTAGTGGGAAATATAGTCATTACAAAGACCAAAGTAGGGGTTAGCATCACACACTCCAAAGCAAAACCCAAAAGAAAACTCTCACTGGATAATTTTCTTCTTTCTCTTGGCTTTCTTTTCTCTCTTACGATGAGGTAGCTTCTCTGTTCTAAACCTGTGTGCCTACTCCAGCTTTTACCCAGACTAAGTTCAGTTATTTCATTCAAAATGTTGGCCCACCAAAGTAGGGTCTGGTCTGTAGGAGTATCATAAAATCTAGCTTGAATTATCACCTCTGACATCACAACTACCACCTTCACCACCATCACCATCACCACCACCACCATCACCATCACCATCACCACCGTTTACTGAGTGTTCATCCAGTATCAGGCAAAGCACTTAGCAATTATTATTACAATGATCTTATGAGACAGGTAATAGAATTATTTCCGTTTAGTGGATGAGAACACCAGCGTTCTGAAAACACTTTTCAATAGACAGTGTTCCCTCGCTGCAATTCTCTGACTTCGAGGGGGCCTTGTTACAGCCACCAAGCTGGTGGTTTCTTCCCAATAACTCTTTGGTGCATTCCCAGTCAAGCCTTTAATCCCAGGCCAGATGGTCTCTGGTTGCTGCAAAATAGTTTCCTCGATGGGTCTGCTCTTTCGCAAACAGCTGTTCTGCTCCACCCTCTCACTTTTAATGCCAACATTTCTTGAGCACCAACTGTTCTAAGCATGCTTGGAACATGGCTGCATTATTTCACTTAATCCTTGCCACAAAGTTGGGAAGGAGGTTCTGTTGGCATCCGTAGCCTCCGCTCTTGCTTCTGCCTCTGTACCCTTAAAACTTAATAGCATCTTTGACTCTGTCCCTTTCTGTGACTACTATCTAGGTGTGTGAGGAACTCCTGCACTTCTTCTCCAGGGAAGTGCAATCAGCCATGCCTGCACACTCCTGGTACCCATAGTGTCGGAGCTTAAAGGGACTGTCACTTGGAAATGATGTAAAACCCACTGAGAAAACCACTCATCGGGTATGTGTCCTACGTAACCAATGAATGAGACATCTGGGGACACTTCATGCAGAAGCACCAACAGGAGCAAAAGCAAAAGACTGTAGAGATGTGTATTTGTTTTTAATATGAAAAATTCTACCATACAAACAAAACAAACATCAAGATTTCAATTCCATAAGGTTTTAAGAAGACAAACACAATATTAATAAATGGGACATTGTAATGTGATTCCAATGAAAGCAGTAGGGAGCTCTAGTCCTGGACTTACTACTGTAGCTCTTGTAAGCAGTGGGGTCTGTGGGCATCTCTATGCTGGCCTGTAAACAACGAAATACCTCCCAGCTCTGCAGAGCCCCTGGAGGATGTTGCTGAATATAGTCTTTAGCTGTGTGTTTGGTGTTTGTTTACTATAGACCAGGGTTGACCAGAAGATCTCTTTAGCTATCTAATTAGGTAAGCAGTGCTGCTGTGCACATTCGTGTGCAAGTGTTTGTATGGACATACTTTGAATTCTCTCAGATACATACATAGGCGTGGAACCACTAGTCATATGCTAACACTATGTATAACATACAGGAGTGACCAAACACTTTTCCAAAGTAGCTGAACTAATTTCACATTCCCGGTAACAACGTATTAAAGGATCAAATTCTTCATATCCACACCAACACTTGCTATTGTCTGTCTTTTTTGTTTTAATCATCTTTGTGGGTGTGAAGAGGCATTTTACTCTGGTTTTGACTAGCATTTATTCAATGACTAACAATGTGCTATTGGCCATTTGTACATCGGAGCAGAAATATCTATCCACATCCCTCAAACATTTTAAAATTGGGGTATTTGTCATTTATTGTTGAGTTGTAATAATTCTTACGTAATCTGGCTATATGATTTGCAAATATTTTTCTATTTACAAATTACATGGTTGTGATGTATAATCTTTTCTTTATCGCTGGATTTGGTTTGCTAGTATTTTGTTGTGTATTCTCGTATCTGTATTCATGGGGTATTGGTCTGTGGTTTTCTTTTCTTGTAATAGCTTTGTCTGGTTTTGGTATCAGAGAAATGTTGTCCTTATAGAATGATTCAAAATGTGTTCCAGCTTCTATTTTTTGGGAGAGTTTCTCAAGAATTTGTGTTCATTTTTCTTGAAATACTTGATAGAATTCACCATCGAAACCATCTGGTATGGTCTTTTCCTTGTAGGAAGGTTTTTGTAAAACAAAAAATTCTAATTCAATCTCTACTTGCTTAAGAACTATTTTCTTTTTTTTTTTTTTTTTTTTTTGTGGGTACCGGGGGGTCGACCTCAGGACCTCGCGCGCCAGCAGGCGCCCGTGCCACTGAGCGATATCACCGGCCCCTTTTTTGTATGTGGGTTCCGGGAGTCGAACTCGGGCCCTCGCGCTTGCAAGGCAGGCGCTTAAACCGCTGAGCCATCTCACCGGCCCCTCTTTTTTTTTTTTAATTTTTAAAATTTAAAAAATTTTTTATTTTAAAGAGAAAAAAAGAACAAAATTTTAAAACAACATAGGAGGAGGATAACAATGGTTAATACATTGCATATTGTTATCTTTAAATTAGTTACTCAGAGTACAAGATATCGGCATTCAATTGTCCAAACAATATTAGCACAAACCTTTCTTTTCAATGAACTAAGCGAAATTAGTAGTGTATCTATCTTAACTATCTTGTATATATATATATATATTTTTTTTTTCTTTTCCCTTCCTTCTTTTCTCCATTCCCCATCCCAGTTTCTCTTTCCTTTTGACCAGTTTCTTCCTGTTTTACCATATCTATTGTACCTTTTGGATCTTATTTACTCTTTCAGCTTCTCACACTAGGGAGACAATACGATGTTTACACACGTGCGTCTGGTTTATTTCACTTATGAGTATGGTCTCGAGTTGCATCCATTTACCTATAAAAGTCTTAAAGATTATTTTCTAGAGTTAGTTTTGGTAGTTTATGTCTTTATAGAAATTATTGCATTTCATCTCGGTCATCAAATGTGCTGGCATAGAATTGCTCATAGTATTCTCTTGTGATTGTTTTTATTTCTGAAAGGTTGCTATTACTGTTCCCTCTTTCACTACTGACATTAGTAATTTGAGTACTTTCTCTTTTTTTTTATTCCTAGTGAGTCCAGCCAAAAGAACCTCAGTTTTCTTGATCTTGTTTAAAAAACTAACTTTTGGTTTTGTTAATTTTCTCTATTGTTTTTCTGTTCTCTGTTCTGTTTATTTCTGCTCTGATCCTTATCATTTCATCCCTTCTGCTTGTTTGGGTTAAGTTTTCTTCAGCTAGTTTTTTTCTTTAAGGTGAAAGACTAAATTAGTGATTGGAGATTTTTTTAATACAGATGTTCACAGCCATTGATTTTCCTCTCAGCACTGCTTTTGTTGCATCTCATACATCTTGGTGTGCTGTGTTTTTATTTTTATATAAAAACATTCTCCAGTATCCCCCATGGTTAGACTTCTTCGACATATTATCATTCAGTGTGTTACTCGATTTCAGCATATTTGTGAATTTCTTCAGTTTTCCTTTGTTACTGATTTCTCCTTCATTCTATTGTGGTTGGTGAGGATCCTTGGTACGACTTCCGTCCTTTTGAGTGTATGGAGACAAGTTTTATGACCTCACATATGGCCCCTCCAGGAGAATATTTCCTGTGCTCTTGAGAAGAAAGTGTATCCAGCTGCTGGGTGGAGCGTTCTACAGTGTTCTATAGATGTGTGGTGGTCACGCTGGTTCACAGAGTTGACCGGGTCTTCTATTTCATTGTTGATATTCTGCCTACTTATTCTATTTAATATTGAAAGCCAGGATATTGCAGTCTCTGATTATTATTTTTCTTTCTTTTTTTTTTTTTTTTTTGTGGGTACCGGGGGGTCGACCTCAGGACCGCGCGTGCCAGCAGGTGCCCGTGCCGCTGAGCGATATCACCGGCCCTTTTCTCGTATGTGGGTTTCAGGAGTTGAACTCGGGCCCTCGCACTTGCCAGGCAGGCGCTTACCCCGCTGAGCCATCTCACCGGCCCTTTAATCCATTTAAATTTAATATAATTACTGATAGGGTAGGACTTTGCTTTTTATCTTATATTTCTTATGTCTTTTTTTTTTGCTCCTCTATTCCTCCATAATTGGATTCTCTTGTATTAAATATTTTTCTATACTATTTTGATTGCTTATCACTTATTTTATGATTTTTTTTTTTTTTTTGAGTTCTTATTTTGGCTGTTCCCTCGAGGACTGCAGTGTATACCTGTGATGGTTGAGTTTAAGTGTTCACTGAGTGGATTAAGGGACCCCTGAATACCTGGCCAAGCGTTGTTTCTGGGTGCATCTGTGAGGGCGGTTCTGGAGAACATTGGCATTTGGGTCGGTGGACTGAGGCAGGAAGTACACCCTTACCCAGTGTGTTATTTTCTAGAAGCATGCTGAGGGGTCAGACAGAACCAAAAGGCAGAGGAAAGGCAAATTCTCTCTCCTGAAGCTGGGACACAGCTCTTTACATCCTGTTAGCCATAAGGGCTCCACATTCTCTGGCCTTTGGCCTCTGCGACTTGCACCAGTGGACTCTCTTTCTCTCAAGCTTTTGGCCTTGTACTGGGATTTATACCACCAGCTTCCCTGGTTCTGAGGCTTTGGACTTGGACTGAACCATGCTACTTTCTTTGTTCTCCAGTTTGTAGATGGCCTATCATGGAACACATCGGTATCTATAGTCACTTGAGCTGGTTCTTTCAATAAATCCCTACTGCCTTTTCACCTTCATCAACTAAATTGTCAACCAACGATTAGACAGAGATTTTCTTAAGGCTCTGGAACCGATAAATCTGCCTGTGTTTACTCAGATGCTCTGTATAAATGTTGGGACATGCCTTCTACACTCATTTAGGTAGTTGACAACTCTACCTTAACCTTAGTCATTGAGAATGACTGCACAGAACCTCAAAGGAATCAGAGGTGAGAACTGGGGACCTTTTTGTGTCTTTTCTGAGGATGCATTCAGCTCTGGACAAGTGTAAATCCTTTCTTACTCATGCTCATGCTCATGGCCTCTAAGATTACTCAGAGTATTTCTGAGCTTTTCTAAAGCCCCGTGGACATCTCACTCCACAGTCTTTAAGCTTTTTGATTAGCTTATTGTTTGCCTCAACTATTACCCACTGTTTCAACCATCTGTGAAGTTAAAAAAAAAAAATGCCCATAAATATTTTTTAACAAATGCCCAACAGGAAATGGCTTTTCACACTGGGTAAATTCCAAGTTCAGTGAAATTTAAAGACAGCTTTGCAAATGAGGCTTTTCAGAGAACTACCAGACTGGCTTTCTCCATGATGGAAGGCTCTGTGCTTTCAGGGCTATGTAGATCAGGAGAGGGGTGATAGGAATGGAGCAAGTTAAATGCTGCAAAGTTCACTACTCTTAGTAAAATTAAGTCATTTTGCTCAAGTAGATAATCCCTGCAAAGTTGCAAACATTTAGTTAGTATCCCAAGTTCTGAAAAAGTTGAATCTGATGATTTTTGTCAGTTTCCTCATTACTTTTATAGAAGAGAGTTTTCAAGGTCTTTATTCCACGTTTTTGCTGATGTCACCAGATTGCATTAGCTTCTTCAACACTGCATAAATAAAATTTAAGATTTCAATTACAAAGGCACATATCAAAAAACCTTACCGAGATGGTTCATGTTAGCAAGCTTTTGTGGACTGAAGTAGTCAGTCAAGTGATCCATTTAGCTTTTCTGACCAGCATTCTTTGGCTACTTCAATGGACTTTCACACATTTCCCTTGGTACATCTGTGTCCCCCCTCCCCATGCCCACCAAGTGGCATCAAGCCCTGCAGCTGTTAGTTATCAGACCCTCACAGGTAATAAAACCCTCTGCAGATTCAGTGTGGGGGAGTTCACCACACGTTCAAGACATTGTCTGGAGGGCTCTTTCATTAGAGGGACCAGCTCCTCTTGTTAGTAGGCTTGGAATTTTCCATTCACTGTGGTTGCAGGGATGGGCCTGCAGGGGCATGAAAATGAGGCATAATGACTCTTTCATGCTTGAGGATTTGAATACTGAGGACTTCAGTTTCCACCTTTAACTCCTTGTTCACATTTCACAATTATTTCACTATTTTGGAGTACTTGGCAAGTGCGCTGACCTACAAAGCATTCCTCAATGGCAGCCCCCTGGCCAATGACACGCTATCCCCATTAAGGGTCCCCTGCCCAGCATCTGCCAAGTGTCCCTTCTTTGAGAAAATCCATCCTGCCAAAAGATTTGCATCAATTAATTATTAATTTAGTCCTGCTTCACATCAATTTTAATCAATGTATGCAGGCTAAATCACTGATACACATTTTTATTGAACTAAATAAAGCCTAATAAAGTAAACAACATAGCCAGGACTCTCATCAGCTCCAAAGAAAAGAAGTGGCAGTAAGCTGTACTGCATTCTTAGGGTTAAAGTCATACTTTCCGCTGGCATTTTTAGCATAGTAATGAAAGCATTACAAAAATGAACCTGGCTTCAACCTTTCTCACCGGAGAGCCAATCTATGTCACACCCATAACCTCGCTCTACTACTGCTATCAATTTCAATTACTACTGCTAACCAATTTCAGTTCTTAGATGATTTTATCTGTAAAACATTCAGTGACTATCCTCTGAAGATAAAGGTCCCTTTTGTTTGGCAGCTTTATTGATGAATAATTGTCACATAATAAGCTGTGACACGTAAGTGAATTCTGTATTTGAGAAGTTTTGACATATTTATACATCTCTGAAACTATCACCATAACTGAGAATATGAAAGTATCCATCACCCCCAAGAGTTTCCCTTGTACCTCTTTTGTAACCTCCCACCCATTCTTTAACCCCCTTTTCCCTCAGGTAACTGCTCATCCATTCCCTATTGCTGTGGCCTAGGTACATTTTCTAGAATTTTATGTAACTAGAGACATATAAAACGTACTTCTTGTTTGTTTTTAAGTTCAGCACAATTATCTTGATGTTCAGTCATGCTGTTTGTTATGTGTATCAATAATTCCTTGCTTTTTATTGCTGGGTAGCCTTCCTTTGTATGGCTAAATGGCAATGTGTTGATACATTCACCTAGTGGGGTACATCGGGGTTGTTTTTTAGTTTTTGGTAATTATAAATAAAGGTATTATGAATATTTGAGTGCAGGTTTCTGTGAACATGTGCTTCCTTTTTTTAATGGGGTGTAAGTTACTAAGAGTGGAGTGACTGAATCATATGGTAGATATACTTTTAAGTTTTAAAAAGACTGACAAAATGCTCCTCAGAGTGATTATATATATATATATATATATATATATATATATATATATAATTTTCTATCTCCATCAGCTATGAATGAGAGGCCCTGTTATTTCCACATCCTGCAAACACTTGAAATGGTCAGTCTTTTAAATTTTATCCAATCTGGTGGGTATTTAGTGGTATCTTATTGTGATTATAATTTGCATTTTCCAAATACCTACTTATGTAGAGCCTCCTTTAATGTGCTTACTTGTCACCCCTATATTCTTTGGTGAAATGTCTGTTCGGATCTTTTGCCAATTAAAAACAACATGTTGTTTGTCTTCTTTAAGGGATATAAGTCTTTTGCCATATATCTACTTCACAAATATTTGCTTTCAATATGTGGCTTTCCTCTACATTTTCCTAAGTGTCCTTTGAAGAGCAAAAATTTATTTTTTTATTCTGATAAGGTCTAGTTAATAGATTATTTCTCATTGACAAAATCAAGGTCAAGATTTTTCTCCTATGATTTCTTCTAGTAGTTTTATAGTTTCAGCTCTTTCATTTATCTATGATCTATTTTATATTCATTTTTCATGAGATATGAAGTAAGGATTGAGGATTATTCTGTTATGTATGGCTGCCCAGTTTCCCCAGCACCATTTGTTGAAGATTATACTTTCTATACTGAATTGGTGCCCTTGTCAAAAAGAAATTGATCATATAAGTGTGGAACTATTTCTGGATTTTCAGTTCTGTTCCATTGATCTGTATATCCACCTTAACATCAATCTTATTTTACAATTATAAAGCATATAAGAACACTTTATTATTAGCTTCAGAATAAGAATACAAGGCTCACGATGTTCCTGGCCTGCTTCAAAATGAGTCAAAATGAGTCAAAATGCTTCAAAATGCAAGGGGCCCTTTGGAGGTCTCCTACCTTGACACAGATAAGGAGCTAGTAGGGGAGTCTGACTCAGGGGGAATCAGAGAGCGTGGCCTGGGTCACCAGCAGCACCATTATGAATATAATTATTCAGACAGAGGCCTGCACAGATGTGTTGAAAAGTGACAGATGACAAGCACCAAGGAGGTAGGTGTAGAGGACCCAAATGGCTTCCTTTTCATCCCTATCTGAGAAAATAATCATTTATCATGGTTCAGAGTGTTAGAGAAAGAGACATATTGGAATAAACCAAAAGTAACTCTTTGAAGACTCCTCACAGGGCTCACATGAGAAGCCATGATTGGCTTGGGGCTGGTAACCAGTAGGACAAGAAGGGACAATGAACCTAAAGGTGCAATGGTGTGCTTCAGCAAGGCCTCCGAAGAAGACCGGGAACACAGAGTCACAGGGCAAACAGAGAAACCTTAAGAAATCAGAGAATGGGACACCGCCGGCCTGAATCAGGTCATGGTTAGCATGGTGAAGGCCAGGTCCAATGTCCAGCTAGAAAATGGTCACAGAAGAGGGTACTCTGCAGCGGATGGTGGAGCAATGGGTGGACTAAAACATGGGTGCTGTGGAGATTCTAACATGGCCTGTTTGGTTTATAGAGCCCAGGTAAGCAAGAACCTCATTACTACAGGTGTTAGAATAGCGCTGGGACTGGACAGCCTCAGTGCTCTGGTGCAGCCACCTCTGTGGACCTGGAGCTCTCCTCATGCTGAGACAGTTCAGCCTGACCGAGCCCAGGGCCATGTCTCACTACGACTGAACCATTTCAGAGGCAGAAGGCAGCAGGACAGTCTTGTAACCCTTGACCACTGCTTACCGTAAGAAGGAACACATTGGTCCCACTTCCTCAATTCACCATCAAACCACAGAATTTTCACAATTTTTCAAGGAGGTAGAGTTTTGTTTCCTTTTTCTCTTTTCGTTTTAGCCAAAATCACCCTCTGTAAAGGTCCATGTAAAATGGTGGAGAGTTCGGATTTCTTCCCTTTGACCAAAACTTGCAGAAGTCATAATCTAAGGGGTTCACCATCTTCAAATGGGAGGCACAGACTGACTTCAACCAGCAGTGCTTCTGGCTTTGGGCCACAGGCTTCCCTCTGTAACAATGACTCTGCGGTCCAATGTCCTCAGGCCTTGGAAACCTCCGTGTCTCCTCTCCAACAAAATAATAATCCACACAATAATAAGCGTATCACAGGCTCTAAAGTCCGTGAAAAGATGTTCAGCATCACTAGCTATTAGGGAAATGCAAATCAAAACCACAACGAGATACCATCTCATACACAGTGGGATGGTTATAATAAAAAATGATGGACCAAAAGAAGGGTCATCAAGAAGGTAGAGAAATTGGAACTCTTCTACATTGCTGGTGGGAATGTCAAATGGTGCAGTGGCTTTGGAAGAGAGTTTGATGGTTTCTTAAAAAGCTGAACATATAGGAATAATTATGTGATGCAGCTGTTCTACTCCACAGTACAGTTCTCTTTTTGGGGTGCTTAAAATGTCCTGCAGTTACATAATGGTGATGGCTATACAACTTTGTAAATATACTAAAGTCACTGAAATATAAACTTGAAGGGGTGAACTTTATCGTATGTAAATTGTATCTCAATATAGATTTTTTTTTTAAATAGGTTTCAAGAAGCCCCATGCTACAGGAATCTGCCTGACCTAGTCTTGAATTCATCTGACCACCAAAACTGTTTCTCATGTTAACATTCTGAAAAACTGCCATACCTGAAAAATCTGTCTTAGGAAAAACTGCTTTAGAAAATAGAAGTTTGGCAAAAGAAGCTTTGCTTCTGTTTGCACATCTTTGGTACAGCTGGGGCACATCATTTTATATTTTATTTATATTAGACATGTCAATGTTTTGTCTCATGGCTAGCTTTATAAACATTTTGGGGAGGAAAAGTGTGCTTTTATCTCTTTGAATCTACAATGTAGTGTATACAGTAGCCACTTCATAAATATCCTGTTGGGATTTTACATCTCTAATAAGTTCATTAAATTATTCAGCAAAGTAAATTTTTTAAAAAAGTACTTGTTAGGAGCCCACAGGTGCCACACACAGCCCTGGACACTGAAGATAATGAGGAAGATTACACTCCAGGAACTGAGTCTGCACCAGGTCCCAGAGTGCAGGCACCTCTGCTCGAGGGGCCCTGTATTAGTTAGGGTTTTCTAGAAGAATGGAACTCATAGGAAGTATATGTATAATTATGCAAGGGGATTATTATGGGATGAGAGATAGGAGCGTCCACAATGGCTATGTGTGATTTCAGAGGTGGGAGAATCCACAGTGTTTGTCTGCGTACTGGGGAGCCAGAGGATCCAGCAAGTGCTCAGCCAAGGAGACAGAAGCCACAGAACAAAAGGGGATCAAAGATACAGCACCAGCCCCAAAGCTCACTGGAGGGTTGCCGGTGCGAGTCTGCACTGGAAGGCTGAAGAAACTGGACGCACCCACTCAGAAAGACTGTAGCTCTTCAAAATGGGCACACTTCCTTCTTCTTTCCCTTTGTATTCCACCCAGGCTAAAGCCTATTAGTTGGTGCCACTCATTACCGGGATGTGTCTCCCCACCTCAGTTTGCTGGTCTCCAGGCCAATCACCCACAGACACACCCAGAACTGTGCTTGACTAAAGTGCTGGGCATTTCTTCATCCATTCAGGGTGACAGATCAAGATTGAGGATTACATGCCCAATGAACATTTTTTATGTAATCATAATTCTTGAACACCTAAATGGGGGCACCAGGTTTGAGAGCCATTCCTTTGTTGAAAAGTAGACACAATCAATTTCTTCCCCAGCAGTGACAAAGGTTGCTTCCCCTGCACCAGCTGGAAACTTCCCTTTAGGAATCATGTTAGCCCACTCCATGTCTCCTTGAAGATGAGTCCCACGGTGGCAAAGTCAGTGGCTCCCAGCCTGGGGGGATACTTCTTCCAACCTCCCACAGGCGTTGGTCTCTTCCTTGAGGTGTGAAGACCTCCTTGGTGGCCGCTGCCTGCCACCTTGGGGTATCATAAGGAACCATGAGAAATATATCCTTCAGGCAACCCCCCAAGAAAAAGCAGAAAAGGTCTCTCCACTGCCATGGGACCTCAAAAGTGTCACCTGGGATCGAAGACATCTCTGACAGCCAACCCTAGGATGCACCTGTGTCTTCTTGAAGCCAGTTCAAAGAAGCCAGAAAAGCCTCCTAAGAAGGTGGCCCTGTCAGAACAAGAGCCTCTCATACCATTGCTCTGTGCTCCGTGGCTATCAAGACTGTTTTTAATGAAAAGAAAGGGAAAATGAACTTGAAAATGATTCCAGAAATGATCTAAAAGATGGCACTGTACTTGTTCTGTCCCTGTCCCTGTGCCCAGTCTTTGGTGTGCATGTCTCCATCTGATCCCCACCATATCCCTGTGAGGTAGCTGTTTTACAGATAAAGATTGTTTTTAGCTCTGAGTGGCTCTGAATCTTAAGATATCCCCCTGCCCCCAGCAAGAACTGCATCGACTCCAAAATAGACCCACCTTGGACTATGCAGATGTCCCTGACCTGGAACAATTCAACAGATGATTTTTCATCAGTACTTTGATTTTGGCTCCTGACCTTCCCCACATACCACGGGAGGCTCTTGTGATACTGGCAGTGGCAGTGAGCTGTAGCTCCCAGTCATCCCCGTGATCACGAGGGGAAGCCACAACCCGGAAGTGCACCACCGGGTTGCTAAGCTAGGATGTTCCCCAGGTTAGGGGTTTTGACTCTATTTTCAACTTACAGTATTTGCAACTTATGATGGGTTTATCCAGACTCAACTTTGTTGTAAGCTGAAGATTGCCTATATGTAGGGTGAGACAAAGACACCATGAAGCCCGGCACCTGTGTCCGGACTGGTTCCCCCTCTCCCCCAGGTCCACTCAACCCTGAGCTTTCCGGGACAGTGTACCCATCCCCCCTCCTGGGAGAGCAGGTGCCCTGGCTGACCCCTCACCCGCCCCAGGCCCTGATGTGAGGCTGGACAGGATTCAGCAGGGATGCAGGCCTCTGTCCCTCCCCACCTCTTTGTACTGTCATTGAGACAGGACAGAAACTGCACAGAGCTAGCAGTGGCAATGCCAAGATTCAAACCAAGCAGCCCAAGCTCTGAGCCACTAATCTGCACTGCCTCCTATTATATATAACACGATTATATCATACCCCAAGCCTGAAAGACCACCCATTGCTTTCTTTATTGGATCCTTCCAATAAAGTGGTCATGCTGGTAGCATGATTCCCTAAGGAGACAGAAAATGACTATTCTAAAATAAATCCAGAGGACTTGCCAGCCACAAAGTGGGAGGTGTTTAATATAAATACAACCAGGCATTTCTAGTCTGACAGGGAGTGCATCCTCTCTAAAGGGAGGAAACATGTGCAGTGTTAAAAATACAATCACATAAAATGCTATAAAATGCTTTATTTAAGTACTCAAAGGGACCCTTGATGTTTGAGGCCCCTAGAAGTTGGCCTTGGGGAAACACCTTGTTGATGTCCTCTCAAGGAAAAATGAGCCTGATCACATTCAGGGACAGGGAAGGGAGAAAGGAGGGGGAAAGAAGAAAGCTTGTTTGAACAATTTCATAGCCCCTCTCTCCCCTCCTCTCCCTTTTCCTCCCCTCCCCTCTCCTCTCCTCTCTTCTCACCCCCCCTCCTTTTCTCTCTCTTTCCTCCTCTCTCTTTTCATTACTGGGGATTGAAGCAGGGCCTTCATGCTGAGCT
This sequence comes from Erethizon dorsatum, assembly GCA_028451465.1. Lineage (NCBI taxonomy): Eukaryota > Metazoa > Chordata > Mammalia > Rodentia > Erethizontidae > Erethizon > Erethizon dorsatum. The sequence continues at coordinate 10,453,452 of CM051824.1, forward strand.
ATATGCCCAACCTTTTTTTACTTTTTTGAGATAGGGTCTTGCTAAGTCACTAAGCTACCCAGGCTGGGCTCAAATTTGCAATTCTCCTGCCTCAGCCTCCCAGAGTGCTGAGATTACAGGCAGGGCCCCTGCACCCTGCTAACCTGAGCCTTCTTATTACCTATAATCAACATAGCCTGTGAGACAGGCATTATTAAACCCACTCTGCGGATGTGGCCACTTCAAAGATGCCTATCCCAGCCTAGAGGAGTGGCATTTGTCCCCAGAGCCTGTGTCCCTCTCCAGCCTGTGCACAGCAACCGCCATGATGGGTTCACCAATTTGTTTGACTAAGGTCACTGGGCTGGGGAAGAGAGAAGATGCAAGAGAAGAAAATAGGTGGAACCAACTTGGGATAGAAAATGCAGGCCAGTCCTTCCTGAGGCACCGAGGCCGGGTGAGACCTGAGCTGGCAGCAGAGGGGAGATGGGGTGCAGGGCGCAGTCAGGACAGAAACTCTTGTTAACACTGGCACCACGACCTTCGAGAACTTCCGAGGGCTTCCTTCCTTGGATCCGGGCACTGAGTCCTTGCCTCCCTCCATGCTCCCCACCCCCACCCAGCCTCTCTACTCAGCAAGACCCCTGCCCCTTGTTGTTGGCTCCTCTTTCCCTCAGGCCATCGTGGCACTACAAACCACAAGCGAAGCCAAGGTTGCACAGGATTCTAGGAATTGCTCCTTTCTAGTTTCCAGAACTGGTTTTTAAAATTGCTCAGAGATGCCTTTAATAATTCCTTCAAGGGCCGGTGAGATGGCTCAGCGGCTTAAGCACCTGCCTGGCAAGCGCGAGGGCCCGAGTTCGACTCCCGGAACCCACACACGATAAAGGGGCCGGTGATATCGCTCAGCGGCACGGGCGCCTGCTGGCATGCGAGGTCCTGAGGTCGACCCCCCGGTACCCACAAAAAAAAAAAAATTCCTTCAAACAAGCATCACTGTTATGTATTGCAAACATACACTAATAATAATAATAAAAAAAAGTAAATTAGTCACTTATAGAAGATGGCGCTCCACACAGTCCGGTCTGGTCTCTGCATACTCCAAGACAAAAGGTTCCCCGGGCAGGAGCTGTTCAAGCCAACTGAGGAAGCCCACAGGCTGGCTATCCTGAGGCACCTGGGCTGTCTGGAGACGGAGAGGCCTGAGGGCTGCGCCTCCATAGTAAGGGCCTTTCTCTCTCCACGGGCCTGAGCGCCTCCGACTCTGCTTCGTCCAGCCTGGGCTGTGGGAACTCTGGATCCAAATGCTAATTCTGAGGTAAAATGTTCCTCAGATGCTGTTATGGCTTGTGTCTAGATGTCCTCCAAAAACCTCAGTCATAAGTGGGACTTTTTCAAAGGTGGCTGGATCTAGAGTGTGTGACACTGGGATTGATTCATGGTGCAGTGCTAGGATCAAGGATGAAGGGTGTGAGTGCCACCCACACTAGGTAGCCCGGGTAAGATATAAGGGATAGAAAGAGCTGTGGTCGTGCCTTGCTGCTTTGCTACCTTCTGCCCACCATGGACAGTTTCCCCTCTGCGATGCCTCTCGGCCATATCAACTTGCCTTGGAGCCAGTCGATTATGGTCTGAAACCTCTACACACTGTGAGCTAAATAAACCTTTCCTCCCTTAACTTTGTCTCAGCAATGAGAAAAGTAACAAAGACAAATGCCATTTTAGAAAACCATGAATCCCCAAGAGATATTTCTGCCAGTGATCTGCATATTAGGTTTCAACTTATAAAATTAATAAAACTTTAAAAAACATATAAAAGTCTAGTTTTAATGTATTCAGCTTTTATTTTACAAGTAAACTTGGTAGACCTGGTCAATTCTATATTCGAAGAGGAAAGGCATTAGGAGCAGAGGGCTGTGAGAATGCCGCCACCCCTGTGTGTTGGGGGGACAGTGAAGGTCCTGAGGTGGGTGAGGCCTGGCCTCTGCACCAGGAGTCGTGTCAGCAATTCTGTGTCTTTTCATTAGCAGTTTACCCAGTTGGCTTGTGTAATTTTATAAGCACGAGGATGTAGATGGGATCCTTTCAGTTATGATTTGAATATTGCCTCCAAAATTCATGCTAAATTTAATTGCCATGGTGATGATATTAAGAGGTGGGTCTTTGAGAGGAGATTGGATCATGAGAACTTCACCCCCACCCCACAAAGGGTTACTATTATCTTTGAAGTGGGGCAGCCATTGTGGGAATGGTCTTATCATAAAAGTGAGTTCTCTGCTTTCTGCCATGGGATGACCCAATGTGAAGGCTTTCACCAGATGTGGCCCTTCAATCTTGGACTTCCCAGCCTCTGGAACCATCAGAAATAAATTTCTTTTCTTCATAAGCTACTTAGTCCATGGTGTTCTGTTATAGCAGCAGAAAACACACTAAGATACCACATTGGTCAGCTTTCTGTCACAATGTCAAAATTCCTGAGATAAACAACGTATAAAAAGGTAAGTTTTATTTTGGGTCATGGCTTCAGTTACTTGGCACAGTTGGTTTGGGGCCAGTGGCAGCTCAGTACATCATGGGGGGAACCGTTGGTGGATGCCCATTCATTTCATAATGACTGGAAAGTGAAGGGGGCAGGTCCCAATGTCCCCTTTGAGGGCATGACCCCCAATAACCTAACTTCCTCTCATTGGACTCACCTCTTAAAGGGTTCACCATCTCCCAGTAGTGCCATGGGCTGGGAGCCACCTGGAACATGTGGGCTTTGGGGGCACATTCAAGATCCAAACCATAGCAGACACTTTCTGTTTTACAAATGAGGAAACCCAGAGAGAGGAAAGGCCTCTTCTGAGATTCCACAGCAAGAAGGGGGAAGAACAAGGAGGATTCGCACCTTGACTTCTGATTCTACCTACCGTTGATCGTTTAGCCACATGTGCTTCGGGGAACATTCCTCCCACCTGAAGGTTTACATGAGGACAGAATGCAGTGCCATAAGGTGGCATTATGTGGGCATCTTGGGGCCTGGGCCATCTTCATAGGCTAAATGGCTTGCTCTGTTTGAACTAAAGGAAGCAGTGGATTTTCTCCTACTCCCCTGCCAGGATAATTGAAGCGTTTTAGTTTCTACTTCATCTTTTTAGATCTGTAATGAGCTCTTCGCGATCAGCGAGGGGATTTTCCATTTTACATATTTTTTTAAAGAGCATCAAAGAATGAGGGCATCAAAGAGGGGGAGAAAGGTGCATCGTTGACCTTTTGGAGTGTGTGTCTCCCTAACCATACAACATGGCACAGTGTCCCATGTCCCTTTCCAGGATAACCCAGTGTGCCATATACAGGAAACAGCAACATAGCTGCATCATTGTAACATACTACAAATGCAGTGCGGGATTTGAAATTATAATCTCAAGGTAAAAAGGTGACCTCTAACAGTCTAAAAGCCACGTTTCAAAAGTCAGCGGGAGTCCACGTTTGCTGTCTGCAGTGTCTCTACTGCAGAAAGAGATTTCCACCCCCCTATTTTTCTGCTGGCAGATGTTTTCCTTTGGGAAGCCTGACCGACAAATGTCACCCAGAGACCAGTCACCCTTAGTCGTGCCAAAAGAGCAGGGCAGACAAATGCCCAAGCTTCACAGGGAGCAGACAGAGTAAACGGCAGGAGGGTCCTTCTGATGTTAATCTCTGGCAGAATTCTCTAATGAGTTAGCAAACAGCCACTGGAGATAGAGCGAAGCGTGGTTCAAAGGGCAGCCGTCTGCCGACTCTGGCTGCCCTCCTTGCCTCACCAATTCCAAGAATTGGGGAAGAAGTTCTGACATTGTCCAGCAAAAACTACCTCAAAATTCCCCTGAAGAGAGACCCACGGGAGCTGGGTCTCCGTGGAAGGAAGGGTCATCTTGCTGGGTGTTGGGGTACCCATCGGAGAAAGACTAGAGTCGCAAAGGGAGATGTGGGAGAACATGTTGATGACCTTGGGGAAAACAGGGAAGGCCCCGAGCAAGACACTGACCACAAGAGCAAGTGGAAGAAGTGTGATAAATCTGCCTTCACCAAAATGCAAAATTTCTTTTTTTTTTTTTGTGGGTACCGGGGACCAAACTCAGGACCTCGCGCACCAGCAGGCACCCGTGCCGCTGAGCGATATCACCGGCCCTTTTTTCGTATGTGGGTACCGGGAGTCGAACTCAGGACCTCGCGCTTGCCAGGCAGGCGCTTATGCAGCTGAGCCATCTCACTGGCCCAAAAATACAAAATTTCTGATTCAAAACCAGAAACAGCTGCACAGTAAGATAATATGCAAGCAGTCAGGTGGTAGAAGACATTTGTAACTTGTCTCTGTGTGCATCTATGCACACATACGTACTCACATAAAAATAGACACGCATAGACATAAAATTCTGGATAGTTATCCAGGTTCTATTAAGAACTTCTATTAATCAACAACTGAATAGAAAAATGGATAAAGAAGATGACTGGCCAAATCAGAGAAAATGCCAGCGGAAAGTAAGAGGGTCCAGAAGAACTCTTGCTTTCCCTAATTTGTATAAGTTGCTTACAGTGAGTGTTTATGCTTATATTAATTTATATATAAAAATGAAGGAAAGAATTACCTGCAGATGAAACGCAAGCAATGGGGTGCATTTGTTTGCCATCTCTCAGGCAGTGAGTTCTTAATGTATAAAATAGGAGTGATTTTGTGCAAAGCTTAGCAGCGGCAGAAATCTCTGGGGACAGAGAGGCATGGACAGGGCACAGTGGCTGTGGCAGGGGCTCTGTGCAGCTGGGGCAGGGACAGGCCAGGTCCCACGTGAAGGTACTCCCACAGTGTGGTAGGGGAAGGTGGGTAATGGCAGAGGGGATCTGCACTCGAGTTAAGGGCACAGGCAGGGTTCCCAGTAGCTGGAAGGATTTGCACACCTGGCAAAGACAAACTCCAAATTCCAGGGCCTCTGAACATAATTCTACAGTATAAGCTTCATCATAAATGTGCCAGTCTTAGAAGGGTCGAGAGTCATTTATTCTCCCTTCCAACGTATAATTTCTAAGCTATGTTTGAATGATCAATGGTGAAATTTTATTTAGATGAAGTCTTAAAAAAGAAAAAAGTTTTAGATGGAAAATAAAGTATCTGCCTCAATCTTTGCCTCATCCTCTTTCCCCTTCCTTCATTCCTTCCTTTCTTCGATTAGCCTATTTACTTATTCTTTCACAAGGACTTGGCTGTATCTGGCTTCCAGTAGACACTGGCCACCTGGCCCTGACCTCAGGGTGCAGCTAAAGGGAGGCCCAGCCAAGGCTATGAGGGACATGGAAAGAGGATATTGGTTGACACTGAGGTCTTCCTGGAAAAGGGGTGCTGAGCTTTGAGCCGCTCAGGCTGCTGTCACAAGACCGTGTGGCACAGGCCGGTGGTCCAGACTGACACTAGCAGAAAGCAAATTCTCCTCCCTTGTGATTGCAGGTCCTTCAGGTTTCAGAGTTTGGGAAGAGCACACTGGTAGAGCCCCTGCTGTGTGCTGGACCCACACTAGGAAGCGTCCCAGATGTTTCTTCGTTTAGATCCCACATGGCTTCTAGCAAATGGAAGACAACACCTTTGCACTTCCATGGTGGACACGAGAGCCACCTGTGTGCTCAGTCATGCTGATGAGGTAGGGACAGCGGGCCAGATTTAGTGACGGGAGGGAGAGTTGTTCTTGTTTCTCTTTTGAAATGAACAGATATGAAATTAGCTCCTTTTCATGGAAGAGCGTGCTCCAGTGTATTCTTCTTTAAAAAATCGGAAGACCTCACTAAACCCTCTGCTTTATTGTGGTTAAATTACACTGGAGCAGGAGGCTCCGGCATGGGGTGACCTGCAGCGTGCAAGCCACAGGGCCCCGCCCCTTCCAGCCTCCTGTTCTTGTGTTATAATAAAGCATGCCTGACGGTCATTTATAAAGGAGCCCACATGAGGCTTTGAAACCAGGAGAAAACAGTGCTAGAAATCCCCAAAGCTCGTGGGACACAAAAGCAAGGTACCACACGTGCTCTGAGGTGGCAAGGTCCTCCCACCAGCGAGGCCACTTTCGTCATTGGTCTCAGCCATCCCTAGGAGTAAGCACGTCTTGGAAAAATAAAATAAAAATAAGAATTATGTTCAGAATCCAACTCGAGCCTCCCCAAATCTGTAAATTGTTGACATGTGTGGATCTTCACATGTTCTTCCTTTTTCTCACTGAGACGAAGCTGGGCTCCGGGACAGTCTCTTCAGGACCACCCAGTACCTGTGTCCAGGTGCCTCACCCAATCGCTGGGCATCAAGACCCTGCATGGGTTAGGGACAGGGCAGTGTGGGCTCATCATCTTGTCCGAACCTCTGCCCCTAGTTAGCCTCATCTTCTAAGGTCACTTCCGAATTCAAACCCCACTCTTCCTTTGTATTCTCTGAGTCGCCTGCATACTCTGGGCGCGCTCTCTCCTTGACCCTGGGAGCATCAGTTCCGTGGTCCTTAATAAACCAGAGCTTTCCAGAGTGGTAGGAGCACCGATGCCATCAAAAGCCACCACCCTCCTTGTCCACTTAAGGCTCCTGGATCCTGCCCTACCCTGTCCACCTCGCTCCCCCATGGAGCTCCTCAGCAATGCGTGCTATTTACTCCGTTGGGTGCCGGATCGGGGCGGGCAAGGATGAACGCTAGGAGTCAGATGAGGTTGGGTGAGGAGAAAAGTCCCAGGAGGGTAGGAGCCCCATGGAGGCTTCAGGGAGGAGCTGAGACACATTAGCATCTGAGAAGCAAAAAGTTACAAAAAGGAGTGTTCTGAGGGCAGGAGAGGGCCAACCCCAGGGCCCAGGAGAGGTGGAATTGGTACGGTGGTGGGCGCAGGCCCTGGGCCAGGCACTAGTAAGAAAATGCTTGGAAAAAAAAGGAGGAAGAGGAACTGTGGGTCGGGGTAGTGCTGAAAGCTCTGCTGGGATTTGGACCTTCCTCAGCCGGCAGAGGTGTCACTGAGCAGGAATTCCTTTCGTCGTAATTTGTGATCACATCTTTGGAATAAAAATGGCACAGCTGAGGTGGGATGGGGACCCGCACACGCAGGAGAGCTTTTTGCTTCCTGCTGGATCGGTTACCCAGGTGCCCTGGAGAATTTGCCTAACACTTGGGAACTACCAATAATAACACCCTCGGTTTTTATTTCAGGCACGGCTTGAATTTTATCCCACGTTCACGCTCCCTAGTGGTAACACCAGACGGTTAGAACTGAGCAATCACCTCGCTCCTGGGCCCAAGCACTTGAATTTTGTAACTATTCTGCTCCTTTAAGTCCGGGGTTCTGTTTGGGAGCTCCAGGGTGATGTACACCAGATAAGGGTTGTAAAGAGGGAGGGAGGGCGGGCCAGGGCACAGGCTGCCCAGAAAGTAAACAGAGACCTCGTCCCGCCCCTGTCTAGACGCAGAGGCAGGGCGCGCAGTAGGGCTGCAGGGTGACTCAGACCTGCCTTTGAATGCTCTCTATTCATGGGCCCGGGCCTTTGTTTAAGTCTAGGCTTGGTTGTGAAGACCAAGAACTGGCTGAACTGGTCCGGCAGCTCCAGGCCCTGAGCACTGCCCCCCCGGGAGCGCTCAGGTGGATGAAGTCATCGATATTTTCCGGGCAGTCAAATGTGTGATTAACTTTTATCTCTGCTGCAGAATAACAGCCTCCTTTTCAGCCTGATAACAATAAGGAGACCTGGCTGGGGGACATTTTGTGCTGGGCTCTCAGAGATACAGACCTAAGGAAGGGGGGATGCCTGGGAGGAGGATTGGGGGTCACAGGGAGGGGTAAAGAGGAGGGGCTCCCAGTCCTGTCCCTTGTTACTCCAGTGTACCCGGATGTCCAGACTTCACACTGGCTTCTCACAGCAAATTGGCCGCTTTCTTCTATTCCTTCTATGTTTAAGGCCTCACTACAGCCAGGGGACCTTGACAGGACCACCTGTGAATTCTTTGTTTTTTTTTTTGTTTTTTTTTTTGAGGCAGGGTCTCACCATGTAATTCAGGCTGGCCTTGAGCTTGCTATGCAGCCCAGGTTGGCCTCAAACTCGAAGCAATCCTTGCTCAGCCCCCCAAGTGCTGGGATTACAGGCGTGCACCACCACACCTGGCATTCTGGGAATTTTTGAGCCCTACCCCCATCCAACCTTCTATGGAACCCCTTCAGCTAGCCTGGCTCTTCTCATCTCAGAAGGGCCTGGATCCACCCACCCCTCCTTACGTTGCCCCTCCCGGGGGCCTCTTAAGATCATAGAAGCTGGTTATTTTTCTAAAAGACATTTCTTCCCCTTTGCACCTCTGACTGCAGTTCCCACTTTGTAGGCACTTGCCTGTGGCGTTCAAGGCCCTTGGCAGTCTGGCTGAACACCCTGGGTTCTCCTCATCAAGCCAGTGGGGAATGGAATAGGTGAGTCTCGCAGGTGAAACCAGGACTCTTGGTCTCTATTGTGTTTACTCAATTTTGATAGAGACCAGCTTACCAGGAAGTTTAACTTCTTTTAACTCACAGAACAACACAGCAAGCTTGATGTGACCACTTGCAAGTGGCTTCACTGTGAAGGAGGCAGTAGGGAAAGTTGGGGACTGGGGCCAGGACTAGGGACAGGCCAGCCAAGTACCCAGGGTCATATTTTTTTTTTTTTTTTTTTTTGTGGGTACCGGGGGGTCGACCTCAGGACCTCGCGCGCCAGCAGGCGCCCGTGCCGCTGAGCGATATCACCGGCCCCTTTTTCGTATGTGGGATCCGGGAGTCGAACTCGGGCCCTCGCGCTTGCCAGGCAGGCGCTTAAGCCGCTGAGCCATCTCACCGGCCCCCAGGGTCATATTTTAAGGAAGCACTCATTCTCAGAGTCCTGCAAATACAGGCATGGCACCTGAAAGTCAGTGCCTCCTTAAATTTCACTGTTGGGCTTTACCTGTCTCATCCTAGACTGGTCCAGGTGCAGACAGTGGTAAAATGGACCATGGACCCACCCCAAAAGACAACTGTCAATCAGTGTCACCTAATTTGTATTTGTTGTCCGAAGGCAACACTGTGGCCCCACCAGTGCCAGACTTTTTCAAATGTTCTGGGAGTGCTTTGACGAATGTTCTGGGAGTGCTGGGAGCTCTTAACATGGTAAGAGAGTTGCCCCCATGAGTAGGTAACCTTCCCACTGGGTGTGGAGCCTCTGTGGCCAGGGACTGGGGTCCTCAGCTCAGCCCCTTGTGTAATCCCAGCAGCAGCAGCAGACACAAAATAGGTGCTTGGTAATGCCAAGTAACAAATGGACTTTGGAAAAAGAATTACAGCACCAGTCTGGGTCTTGAGTTAGTATCACTATCCAAGAAATGGTTATGAGATGCCTGCAGCTCAGTATCTGCTGCACGGGACCCTGCAGGAATCCTGCCTCACGCAACTTCTGTGTAGTACCCATTAGGTAACAGAATAACAGAAACGCAGAAAAGAAGGAAAAAGAATTGAAACAAGACACGTGTTACCAAAATAATAATATCTTGACACATATCAGTAATTACAGCACATGTAAACAGGCAGAAACTCTACCCCAAGACAGAAATGATCAGATCAGATTTCTAAAACATCCAGCTCAGATACCATTTAAGAGAAAGATACCATGTAAGATAAAAGCACACAGGAAGGCTGACAAGAAGGAGAGGGGAAAATATACACTATGTAAATGCTAGCAATAAGAAGGCAACTCCAACAGGAGGGAAGCCAGACAATAATAATCAAGGCAGCAATCCACTTGGAAATTATCACAGTCCTAAATGTCTATGCACCTAACATATGTACACCTCAGAGAGGGTAATAATGAGTCCCAAGATTTGAATCCATCTAATTTCATCAAAAATTGATAAATCGAGCAATTTAAAAAACGTGAGCATGTCAAAGATGCTAACAAGCATTATCTATTGAATATGTGTGTGTGTGTAAAACTGCAACCACAAATAGTCTTCATTTTCCTTGCAGATACACTGATCATTTAAAATTTGACCATGTCCTAGTCCACAGAGAAAATTATATTCTTTAAGCACAACCCAATTAGAGATCAATAATTAAAATGTTGTCCCAAACTCATATGTTTGACAGCTCAAACATTCACTCCTAAATTACTCACAGGTTGAAGAGAAAAGTACAGATGGAATTTATTTGGAATAGACACAATAAAGTATTATGTATCAAAACTGAATTGCAACTAAAAGAATATTGGAGGTAAATTTGTAGCCTTCAATGCACTGATTTTAAGAACATGAGAAGTTTAAACATTAGAGGCTTAAAGTAGATGAGCTGAGAGCTCAAGGTAAGAATTACAGAGAATTTCCTTAGTGTGGTAAACGATATCTATCGAAAATGTCAGTAAGCGTTATGATGAATGGCGAAGCCTTGGAGGCATGCCCATGAGTACCAGCAACGAGACAAAGATGTCCATTATCAATACCTCTATTCGCCAGTGTCCCGGAAGCCACACTGAAGGCAATGAAATAAACAAAAGAAATAAGAAGAATAAAAATTGACCAAGAAGTAAAAATGTTCTGATTTGCAAGAAATATGATAATAATTAACAGAGAAAATGCAAGAGAATCTTCAAATAAGCTAGTAAATAAAGACTCCAGCAAATATATTGGGATATAAGTTCTATACACAAAAATTCATACCATTTTTATGTGTTAATTATAACCAGCTTGAAAATTTAAGAGACAAAAGATTTCATTTATACTGGAAACAAGCTATAAGATATTTCTCCATATATTTAAAAATATGTAGAAATTGTTTTGGTTTTAGTTATTATTTTGTTTTGCTCTGCTTTTTTTTTTTTTTTTTTTTTATGTGGGTACCGGAAGTCCACCTAAGGACCTTGCGCTTGCCAGGCAGGCGCTTATGCCGCTGAGCTATCTTGCTGGCCCTGCTTTTTGTTTTTTAAAGGAACTGAAACACTGCTAAAAGACATGAAAGAAAATGTAAGTAATGACTTATAATGGTCTTAAATAAAAAAGCTAGACTTGATTTAAAGAAGATGTCAATTATTCTTTCATTATTCTATAAATACATTTCCACCCCAAATCTCAAAGAACATTTTTTTTTGCAAAAATCGAAAAACTGATAACCATCAATACTAATTAGAAAGTTATAATTAAGGCAATAGAATATTAATACAGAGATAAAAGAATAAATCAATAGAAAACCAGAAAACTCAGAAACTGAATCATACATATATGGAACTTTGATATATGACAAGAGGATTATTACAGATCAGTACAAAAGGAGGGTGGCTAATTCAAGAAATAACTTAGGAATAGTAGGTTATTCTCACAAGAATAATAAACTTAGATCCGTATACCACAATATACATGAAAATAAACCCTAGGTTGACTAAATACCTAAGTGTAAAAAGCAACAATTCTGAATAATTTAGAAGAAAATACAGACTAAGTATTTTTATGAGCTCAAAATAAGAAATTATTTCCTTAAAGTAAATACAAAAGGGCAAAAATTAATAGACTACTTGGTGTACTACATAGGGATACAGTAAAGATGTTTTAAGAGTTATTTACAGGGTCGGTGATATAGCTCAGTGGCATAAGTGCCTGCCTGGCAAGCGCAAGGTCCTGAGTTCAACTCCCAGTACCCACATAAAAAAAAAAAAGTTATTTACAAAACATGTTATGAACACTAAGTCATAAACGGATACTAGCAAGGCAGTCACAGAGCTGACCAAAGGTCAGAATCCAGAATACACAAATGTCTGTAAATCACTGAGGAAAAAACCCAATAGCCTAGTGGAAAACATGGGCAGAAGACGTAGAGAAGTCATGGATGAGCCAACCCACATAGTGATAACTTCATGACGTCAAAGCTTAGTAATTAGAGAAACACATGCAAGGAGATACTGCCTTGGCTGCAGTTTGAATGTGCCCCCCAGATTTCATGTGTTGAAAACTTAATCCACAAATTGATAAGTTCGTGGTATTTGGAGGGGAAGCCTCTGAGAGGTAATTGGGTTTAAAGAAAGCCTTGAGGGAGGGGCCTCCATGATGGCATTAGTGGCTTTATGAAAAGAAGAGACCTGAGCTAAGCACGCTTGCTGTCTCAGGATGTGATGCCCCTCTCCATGTGCAGCCAGAAGACCCTCAACAGGTACCAAGCTGATGGCAGCACCATGCGCTGGACTTTTTAGCCTCCAGAATCGTAAGCCAAATGCACTTCTGTTTTTTATAAATTACCCAGTATCAGGAATTTTCTTACAGCAACAGAAAATTGACTAAGACACCTTCTATATTAGCATTCTCCAGAGAAACCAAGCTAATAGGATGTACACTTACATAGAAAGAGATTTATTTTAAGAAATTAACTCATATAGTTACGGAAGCTGGCAAGTGCAAAATCTGTGGGTCAGACTAGCAGGCTATAGACCCGAAGAGAAGCTGGTATTGCCGTTCAAGTCCAAAGGCCATTATGCTGGAGGCTCCAGGACAAGCCCGTGTTGCTGATAAAGTCCAAAGAGCAGTTTGCTGGAGAATTTCCTGTAGCTTGAAAAGGTTAGCCTTTATTCCACTGAGGCCTTCAAGTGACTGAATGAGGGCCACCCATGTGATCCGCTTAAATGCCATCAATTTAAAGGCAAATCTCATCCAGAAACACCATCACAGACATATTCCAGCCACCTGGACACTTAACACTAACCACAAAACTTCTGATGCACCAGGTTGGCCAAAGTGCTTGTCTGCCAACACCAAGTGTTGACATGAATGCCGAACACTGGGAACTCATCCCCTGCTGATGGGTGCTTAGGGTGTGGCCGTCCCTTTGGATAGCAAGAGTCCAAGCTAGAGAAACTCCAACACGCATGGACAGACATTCACTACACCATTGTCTGTAGTAGCAAAGAACTGAGAGGCACTAAAAACCATAGGAAATAAGCTAATTGGGACGACCTTCATCTGATAGACTATTACACACTGAAGGAGATACAGAACATGTGTCTGTACATATACATCTAAAAACAATGTGGCAGAAATAGTTTCAGAGGATCTATAGAGCAGAATAGATATTTGTACAATTTTAAACTCGTAAAACAATACTATATGTCATAATACTATATGTCAGATAGACGATTTAGGACAATCTGAAAAAGTACTTGAGAGTTATACACACTAATTTCAAGGCTATGGCATCTCTGAGAAGTAAGACTGGGAAGGAGACCAAGGAGGCTTTCAGTTGTGTCTGTAATGGTTTCTGGATTTTTTTTGGAAGCCCTGAAACAAATATGGCAGAGGATTACAATTTGATGAACCACGGGGGTGTATGCCTCTCTGGACTTGGTCCTGTGTTTAGTATATTTCTCCCAAAAGAAATATACTTAGTGACTTATGGTGTCTCATGAGACCATCTAATAAAGATACACGCAGGAGGGACAATACGATTATTTGGAAGATGCCAGGTCCACAGCTTGACAGTGGATTCATGCATACTGGTGAAAATCCTCACAAAGCAGCCGCATGGCTGGAGCCCCAAGGTGGCAAGAAAGAGCAACCTACAGGGTGTGGCCAAGGTGATGAACTCCTGTGTGGTGTGCTGGGTGTGGAGGCTGGGTAGGAAGTGCTGTGGGCATCCAGAGGTCTCCAACCCCACAGCAGAGAACAAGGCAAAGGTTGGCTCTTGCTGCTCTGTCTGGATGGGCATGGTTGGTGCATAAATGGTTCCTCCATTTATGGAAGAATTGGGAGCCATGGAATCATCATGCTGTGTGGCGGTCCAATCACACCCTGAATAAGGACATTACCGTCAACGTCCGGCTGTGTATATGAGGGTAGTCCCAGAAGATTACATCCCCGGGTAACCTTGTAGCCATCTTGGTCAGTGTAAGTACACTCCAACGTCTGTACCACAACAAAGTCACCTAATGACACATTCCTCAGAATTTAACCCTCTTGTAGAGTGAGGTTTGATTAAACTTTTCTCCAGAGAAGAGCTGGCCCACATCCACTTTAGTGGGTCCGTGTTCCCTTCCCAGGAGACCCATGAAGTGGAAAGGATCCGAGTCACTCATGTGGGTCAACACTCACAGCCTCAATGTGGAACACACATGAAGTGGTGTTGTGGCGATTTCTGCCAAGAATTGGCCAGCATTTAATTGCCTTGGTCTGTGTTTTCCTACCAGCCTCATTTTCGAGCTCCTGGTACTGCGTGGCTGTCATCCACAGACATGATGGTGCAGAGCAGAGAGGTGGGAAGACACTGAAAAGGAAGCCATGGGAGGAGGAAAATAAAGGTCATCAAGTTGTGAGTTCCGGCATCTCTTGCCATGAGTTTAGTTGTATTCCGTTTTTGTAAAAAATGCATTAAAAATTAACAAAGCATTCGATGGTACAAAACATTATCCATGCGTTTCTTAGATGGGGTGGAGAAATTATCAGAGTTCTATGGAGGTAGTACAAGGTAAGACTGAAATTTCCCACGGGGGCTGAGGACCCTACAGGGATTCTTAGGACCTGAGCTGGTGGCACTGCAAAGGGCTTTGAGCTGAGAGTCACTAGGAAGGGACAAAGGGTGTGATGTCTACGCACATCTCCAATCTCTGAAGACAGAGGAGGAGATGTTTCAAATTACTCCAATGCATTTTCTTTTTTTTTTTTTTTTTTTGTGGGTACCGGGGGGACGACCTCAGGACCTCACGCGCCAACAGGCACCTGTGCCGCTGAGCGATATCACCGGCCCCTTTTTCATATGTGGGTTCCGGGAGTCGAACTCGGGCCTTCGCGCTTGCAAGGCAGGCACTTAAGCCGCTGAGCCGTCTCACCGGCCCTGCATTTTCTTAAAGTATGTTTTTTTGTTCAGTTAGGATGTAAGGCTGGTCACAGCCAGCTGTGTCTTCCCTTCCAGTGGCATGCCCATTGCTCTGGAGGGCTGATGGTTTAGATTTGGATGTCCCCCCAAAGCCTCATGTGCCCGTAGGTGGGACTTTGGGGAGTGATTGGATCATGGAGGCGTGACAGTCATCGGTGGATTCATCCACTAATGGATAAATTGATAGCTGAATGTGATGCTGGGAGGTGAAGCCTGGCTGGAGGAGGTGGCTGGGGACATGGCCTGAAAGGTTCTATCTCCCTCCTCCTCCCTTGATCTCTCTGCTTCCTCCTCCACGCCATGAGCTGTTTCTCCTCTGCCGTGCCGCCCTGCCTTGGAGCCAGCTGACCACGGCCTGAAACCTTTACAGACTGTGAGGCAAAAGAAAACCTGTCCTTCTTAGGGTTGTGAGTGGTGGGTATTGTGTCTCAGTGATGAGAAAGTAACAAAGACAAGGGCTGACCCTCACCCACTGCTGG
The DNA here is from genome assembly GCA_028451465.1 of Erethizon dorsatum. NCBI lineage: Eukaryota > Metazoa > Chordata > Mammalia > Rodentia > Erethizontidae > Erethizon > Erethizon dorsatum. Next base: position 10,468,772 of record CM051824.1, read on the forward strand.
GATGGCTTCCTTTGGGGATAGGGAAGCAGCTGCCCATCCATGGTGAGGTTAAGGTTCCGAGCTGCAGCTGGCTCACAGTTTTCCTTGTAAAGCAGTGAATTCTGTTTGTGTTATAAGCATCAAGTCTGGATAAAGTGAGAGCCTCATTGCACTCACCTTGCTCTGTCGTGGTCTAGTCACTGCTGATCGACAGCAGGTGAACCAAAAGGGACAGAGCAGCAAACGTCCCAACCACACTCTCCCCGAACTCTGCCCCACCGCCAGCAGTGTCGGCTCTGGGGAGTTTCTCACACACCACGGATCCAAGACGGGACTCAGAGAAGTCACTGGAATATTTGGAGGATAAAGCAGGTGATATTGTCCCCACACAGAGTCTCAGCCTGCTCCTGACCTGGTGGAAGCCAATTAGCTGGGAGGCAAGGTGGTGGCAGAGGAAAAACCTTATTACTATGAGCTAGCAGATTGAAAATGGTCAGACTGTCGTCTTAAGGATCTTCTTAGCTAACAACCACACATAAGGAGCCTATATAGGAAATTTAAGGAAGTGTATTTTTAGACACAGGCACGTGGGCACTAGAGTAATCTTTAATCTTGCAGTGGCCCATTTCTTTGACGCACATTCTGATGTTATCTGAAGGTCATCTGATGTTCTGGGTTCTGTAGATCAAAAGATTACTGATTAGGAGGTCTTAGGCCAGTGTCACTTGTTCCTTATTCCTACAATAGCTGACTGCAGCACTTACTATCATAATGGTTTAGGGGCAGCTTTTCTTCAAAATTTAGGATGTCCGGTGAAGATGAAGGGAAATAATGAAAGTTTGCAAGGGACAATTAGCAAAGGACAAATTAACCCATCAGACAGCTTTAATATTAACAAATTGCTTGGAGCCTTGGAACAAAGAAACTGGCTTTTGGCTGGTGATGAAGAAGGGAGCTTCTCTGGGCCCTTCCCAGCAGGCAGGAGGAGCTAAGGAAGTGACAGAAAGCCAGCTAAGAAAACATTTGTGATGTGTTAAAGGGCCAAGGGGATGTCAGGCCACGTAAGAGAGGTGTGCAAAGCTCAGGACACAGCCGGAAGCTCAGTTCCTGTTTGGGAAAGACGACAATGACCTCCCCAGAACCCCGCAGAGAGCCAGACAGGAATTCTAGGCGCTCCACCTGCACCTGGGGCTCCGGGCCTGCCTCTAAAGTAAGGGTGGACAGAAGGAGCGCCTCATGATTGCCCCTCTAAACCACACCCCTGCTTTATTCCTGGCCTCCATTTCAACAATAGCCAGAGGCTGCCAGTCCCTGTGGAGGAAGCTGGCACTTTTAATACTAATACAACATTACCACCAAGTGCCATTGAGTTTGACCTGTAGTTTCAAATTTCTTTATTTTTATTTTTATTTTTTATTTGAGACAGGGTCTCACCATGTAGTTCAGGCTGGTCTCAAACTCACTATATAGCCCTGGCTGGCCTTGAACTTGCAGGGACCCTCCTGCCTCAGCCTCCTGAGTGCTGGGATTACGGGCATACTCCACTATGCCAGGCAGGATTAAATTTATTTTATAGATAAGATTTCAGACATTTTCATCAAAAGACCATTGTAACAGTCATGCCTGTGTTGTATCAGAATTCCCTCTGGGGCCGGGCTATGGGCTTCTGCACATGTTCTCTCCTGGAACGGCCACTGAGCTAGGTATTATGATCAACATTTTCACAGATGAGGAAGTGAGGCTCAGAGAGGTAACACTTTCTAATCTAAATCATACAGCAAAGTAAGCACAAAATCAAATTTTAATCCAAATCTTCTCTTTTCACACTGTATGGCAGAAGTGACTAGCTATGTTAAGTAGAATACTGGAACTAAATATTTGAATAGAATCATACATTTGCATGAAAATAGAAATCGTGTCATAGAAATATCCTTTTACATGTCTTGAAAGTACATAATGGAAAAATGAGCAAATTTGGAAAACGAGCACTTAGGAATTAGGTGCAGTCCCCATAGAGGGGCTGAGAGGGCTTTGTTTTGGCTGTGATGAAAATTTTAAAACAATAGGGTCCAAAGGGTAGCACTTCTCTTTTGCCCAAATTCAGTCTTTGCTCACCAAGGCCTAATAGCTTTCCAAGAACTTTGCATTTAGTCAGGAACTACATCGGGTTTTGGTTTGATCTGGCCATCCTTCTTGCAGCTGAGCCAAGCTTTTTTTGACTGTGGTCAGAGAATCCACAATCTGCTTTCTACTTTGGGGATTTATTTATAATTTTCTTTGTATTCTAGCCTGACTGTTAGTGCTCTGGTTTAAAAAACAACATACATACATACATTTGGTTATTCATTAATCATTCATTTATCCATTCTTTTTAGCGCCCTACAAAACCTCCGAATTTTCACAAAACCTGAGCATTCTGGTTGTCTTACTGTAATTTATTCAACTCATTGTTCTGTAGTATCTTGAGATGTGCAAAACCACTCACCCCCAGCCCTAGTCTCTCTTTGTGTCCATGGGTTCTGCCTCTGAGGATTTGACCAACCACGAATTAAGAATATTTATTTTCAATTTTGCTGGTACTGGAATGTACATAATTTTTACCTTGTCATTCCTTAAACAGTACAGCATAACGACCCTATGCATAGCATTTACATTGCATTAGGCCTCATTCTTTTTTCCTGAGAGTCATCTAGAGATAATTTAAGATATATGTGGGAAGCGTGCTTAGGTTGTGATGCCATTTTATGTAAGGGACTTGAGCATCTGTGGGTTTTGGTATCTGTGGGTGGTAGGGATGGGTCCTGGAACTAAAACCCTCAAAGATACCAAAGGACGGCTTCACTTATTTTCTCAGACTGTGGCTGTACGAAGCCAGGGACATGGCTGAATCCCTTGCCTGATGCTCATCAGGAACTAACTGAGGCTGCGTGGTGTCTCCTGCTCTCTCTCTGGTCTCAGTCACTGGGACTGAAAGACTGCAGACAGAGAAAGGAGAAATGCACACAATTAAAGTTAAGAGATTCAAGAACACCTGTGAGTTTTGAAGCCAGAACGCCCTGGTTTGAACGCCGGTGTCATCCCTTGGTGCTTAGAAATGCTGACATCATTTCTTTAAACAGTAATAACGGTATCTGTGTTGCTGGTCCCTAGACTCTGCCCAACGTGTGCCACAGCCTCATACTGTCCCACAGAGGCAGCCAAGACCCTGGCTTCTCCCTGGCCAGGCCTGCCCAACAGCCATTTATGCTATTCTCATTCCACTTCCTCTCTGTTGATCTTCCTGGAGGACACATTTTCTAAAAGAAAAAAATAAAAACAGTAAAACAAATAAGTCCACAAATACCCAAATGCCACGACCTGATTCTCTTCTAATTGGAGCGGGCAGCAGTCTCATGCCGCAGTGTCCAGAGAAGCTATGTCACCTTGGGGGGCGACCATGTTGCCAGCCAGAGCCTAGCCAGGAGACTTAGGGGAAAGTGGGTGGCTCAGTATTGGGGTGGTGACCTGATGTCATTGGTGAAACTGTAGGGCTCCATTTTTTTTTTTTTTTGTGGGTACCGGGGGGTCGACCTCAGGACCTCGGGCTCCAACAGGCACCCGTGCCGCTGAGCGATATCACCGGCCCCTTTTTCGTATGTGGGATCCGGGAGTCGAACTCGGGCCCTCGCACTTGCAAGGCAGGCGCTTATGCCGCTGAGCCATCTCACCCGCCCATGTGGGGCTCCATTTGATCTTCAGTTTTCCTCTACTACTCTCACTCTGAAGTACCCTAGAAATCCTTTTCTGAATTCTTCAGATATTAGATGTTCACCAGTAACATTTGCACTTCTCCTTGTTAACAGAATCTACACCTTCTTACCTCTTGCCAAGCTTAGAAGCCATGTTAGTTAGCTCTTGCCATATCACACATTAGAACATGACAGACTGAAATAACCAGCACTGGGCATCTCACACTGTGGGTGACGGGTGTGGATGCAGCTGGTCGGGTCTCTGAGGCTCAGGGGCTCATTTGCTGGTCATGCTGGGGCTGGGGCCAAGTCACCTCCGAAGGCAAAAGGGAGGAGGATCCGCTCCAGAGCGAGGTCCATGGACAGCCGAGAGTACCTGTGGCAGGACATGAACACGTGGAGCCAGTTCATGGCAGCATTTAAAGAGTGTTTGGCCAATTTATTGAAAAAAGAAAAATCCCACAGTAACAAGTTGATACAGGTCAACAGGGTAGCTCTAATCCTGCCTCATCTCCTACCACACTCCCTCCCACCCAATTGCCCCAGCAGCAAACTTCCCACAGCTCTCCAATTTGCCCAAAGCCCCTGTTCCTCTTCTGAGATCTCCTGTCCCATCACTGCCCCTGGTTTCCATGAAGCAGATCACACTTGACTGCCTGGTGGAGATTTCCACCTCCAGGTACCAAGCAGGCACCTCCACCCAGTCCTTCCCACCCGCCTTGGACTTTCCTCTGTCATGATCCTTACTGCCTTGGCCCACTGAGATGCACTCCAGGACCTGCCTGCCACCCATGTAGTGTGACAGAATGAGACAAGGGTGCAGGGGATGGGATTCCTTAGACGAAGAAGAGGTAAATCCCCGTAGAATGTGAAACCCCCAAAGGGTCATCATCTTCAGAATCATTCCAAAAACTCATAGTAAATTTCTGTTTTTTATTTTATCTTTACGAACTATTGGCAATTTTGATGCCACGGCAGAGAAAAGACTGATGGTCTATTTTAGTTTACAGAGCTGCTTTCACATACTCTCGAGCAGTCCTGCCATGTTTCTGACTGCTACAAAATACAGGCACCATACAGCACTTGTCCTGGGAAGGGATAGGGGACATCCTACCTCTCGACAAAACTCAACACAGGAGAGTAAAGGCAGGGAAACTTGTACGCCACCCCCTCCTGACCGCACAGTGCCTGGCCACGTGATAGTTCAACCACTATTTTTTGAGATCAAACACCTGCCCAGTCCCCCGTCCTCCCGCCTTCTCTCCTGGAGCCTGCTTCTCTGTTTCCTCCATAGTAATGAAAAAGGAAGCCAACCTCGACCTGTAGAAATAGTTGATTTCCTCAATCCCAAGGCACACAATTGTTCAAATTTTAATTATTCTGAAATCAGGATGTGTTGTACAATTAGTTGGTACTCTCCAAGTAGTGTTTCTTTTTTTTTTTTTTTTTCTGTCTTTTTTTCACCCCCTACAAGTTGTTCCTAAAACAATGGTGAACCTTACAATTGAGGACATCTTAGAATCAAAAAGAATAGTATTAAAATTGTGGAGTGGCAGCTTAAGGCCCACCCATGTTAGACTCTGAGGAGCCACTGTGAAATTGTGTTTTGTTCCGCTCTGAATGTCTGTTGGTGTGAACATAGAGCAACCGGATTCTTAGATCCCTGAAGTCCCCGGGTGGTGCCAGGCGCATGGGGACCTATGTGGTCAGCCATGCCAGCCTTGCTTTTCATTCCTAAATCCACAGCGATGCTGCCAGTGACGGGAGGTGATCTTAGGACACACAGACCTCTGCTAGGCCTTAGAAGATTACAGAAGTCAAGCCAGACGGGACACATATGGGAATACAATTACAGTGAAGCCAGCCAGGCTGGAGGGGAAGGGGAAGGAGGCCGGGTCCCATGAGGAAGTGGCACTGTGGGCGGGCCCAGGTGCTGGCCACTGTCTAGCAGAATCACATGTCCCGGGTGCAGTCCTTACCACGCGCTTCTGCAAGGTCCCCTGTGAACAAAAGCCACCCACAGTCACCAAAGGCTGCTAGGTGCTTTGTGACCTGCCCCCCTCCCCTTCTTTGGCAGCCATAGCATGTTCAAGGCTCTGCAAAGTAAAGACACCTAATGAGCTCTTGTTCCATGTTTTCAAACCTTACTTGATCACAGAACCTTTATGCTAGTAACAACTCTTAAAATCTCACCATGTGAATTTTCCGCCAATTGCCCACACTGGGTAACAGCCCTGTGTGGTACAGAACCGTGAGGAACCGAGATCCAGCTTCGTCCTTGCTCAGCTGATCGTGGAAGGAGAAAACTGAGAGTGGAGAAGTGCAGGGAAGACTGGAGAAGGGGTCCCAAAGCATGGCCCTGCTAGGCTCCTTTGGGAGGTTGGCTTTGGCTGCACCAGGTGTCCCCAGCACAGTGGCAACCAGCACTGCTCTGAGAGGTGTGCTTTGCCAAGTGGGGTGCCTAGTCCAGGCTTGGCACATGAGCCAAGTTGCCTTTGAAAAGGTCTCTTGAACAGGGACTGAACATTCAAACGCAACAGTAAAACACGAGGCTACACTTACCCTGGGGGACAGTCCAGGCTCTCTGGAGATTTGAAAGGAGAAGGTGGAAAACACAAGTTGACAAGCCTTTGGTGACCCATTGTTGTGTGTAGGACAAACACCATAGAAATCTGGCTGCAGCATCAGGAGCCTCCAGTCCTTAAAAGAATGTGGCAGAGGTAGCAACTGCCAGTGCCAGAAATTCCTAGGGTCACCTCTTCCGCGAGACAGCGGGAGGCTGGAGAAAGAGCAGGCAGGTGGTTCATGGGAATTCAAGGGAAGAATCGAGACTCATGCTAAGTTTGGGAGGGTTGTTCAACAAGAGGAGAAGGAATCATGGCCAGTGAGCACAGCAAAAACAAAGGCCTGGAAGCAGGACAAATGGTTAGATTTGCTCAGGGAGCAGATCGGGGTGGAGGAAGGGATGGCACATCAGAGTCCCAGGAGACTGGAGCTGCGTGGCAGGTGGGAGACAGAGGGGGTTGGATTTGTGCATAGACAAATATCTTCAGTGCCAGATGCCATGCCAGGCAGCATCTCTTGGCTCCAAGAGGCTGGACTTCAGGAGAGAGAGGTCACCTACTGGACAGAAGTTGAAGCTATTTGGGGGAAGGAGAGAGGATGCAGCAGAGTTGGCATGGTGGTCATTTTTCAGTGGCAGGTGGTGGCCATGGGAGGGGAGCCCAAAAGCAGAAAGAGCTGAGGTGGGGAGGCAGAAGTACAGGTGTCAAGCCTTGGGGTCCAGGCCAGAAAAGGTAGCCCAGGAGAAGGGGCGGAAGTGTGTGGAGAGACCGACAGCATCCCCACTCACTGGTGTTAGGGCTCTGGTGATGACAGAGCTTTGCATAGAGCATGTACCCAACCATGGCCCACGTACCCACAACTGCGCTTTTCTGACCTGCACAGTGATTTTGAAAACCAGCAAGATTTCATAGAGGTCTAGATTTCTGTAGATCAGCGGGAAGTCCTAGCCCTTCTGGGACTGGCAGAACTACCTGGCAGGGTCACAGCTGCTCCTGTGACTCCTGCACTGTGCTCCAGTCAGCCACTATCCTTTTCTTTCTGGTGAGTCACCCCATGGACACCCAGCCTGTCCCAGGGGGCAGGCAAGTTTGCAATCTGTACACGGGACAGAGGCACACAGGGCTGCCGTGCACAGGAGGGGCTGAAATCCATTTCGCACCCGTGTCCCTGCTTCGCGGTGTGCATCCTGGGGTAGGGCCACTTCTCTGTTTGCGCAGTGGCAGCCTCTGGGCTGATGCTTATGAGTTGTCCCCAAAGTGTACTTCTCTGCATTTTCTGTAGCCCAAGAGAAGGAGACCAACTCAGGAGAGCTGGGAGAGAGGAGACAGAGGGTGCCTTCTCCAACCCAATCGTCCAGAAGTTTCCTTTCTATGTCTATATTTTTATACTTATTAAATATGTTATATAGCTACATAATATAATATATTGTTTATTATAATTGTCTAGATATTTCCTTTAATATTTATATATTTATTAGATAGGTAGATAGATAAATAGATGATAGATAGATAGATAGATGTCAATTCCCAATAATGCACCTCTTTGGAAAACAATATGTATTTCACGGAGCCACTTAAAGCAGAGAGGGGATTTTAATTGTTTGCAACTGCAGATTCAATCATGTACAGCACAGAAGGATTTTCCTTTTGACCCTCTTTGCAATCACGTGCAGCAGCTATTTTTATTTCCCTCGTTGCAGATGAGGAAATGGAGGCGTTTGGAGGTGAAGTACTGGCCCCAGGCCACTGCAGTTAATACTCCTAATGATCTTAGTGGCCTTGTCCTGTCCTGGGCTGAGCTGAATGGTCCACACATATTTGCTGATTTAATCTCGCACCTTAAAGGAGCTGCTGCAACTCTTGCCCTTCTCTGAGGGGGACACTGAGATCCAAAAGCAACTGGTAGCCTCCAAAGCCCATGTTCCTGATCACAAAGTGAGATGCCTCCATTACTGAGGTCAAAAGGCCCACACCCAAAGGCCAAATAGTCAACAGGAATATGGGATTAGAACTCAGGTCTGTGGGCTGGAATCAGTACTGTACTGTTCCCATTGTTCCTACCTCATCTGTATACTGGCCCCCAGCACCCCAAGTGGAGAGAAGTCATGCAAGATGGATTCCTAGGAACCGAAGGCCAGAAGAGCTCCAGGGTCGGCTCAGTCAGCAAGACCTGGCTTCAGCTCGACCTTGCAGCCCAGCATGAGTGACTTTGCGTGTGTCACTTACCTCTCAGGGCCTCAGCTGGGACAAGAGCACAGCCACTGCCCCCTGTCGTGTGCTCAGACATGCAGTGAGGGGACACATGGGCCACGGTCAGCCTGGCCCTCAGTGGAGGCTGGGGAGGGAGTCTCTCATCTTATCCCAGGCAAAAGGGACACCACGGCCCAAGAGCAGTGCAGACTTGAGTGCTGAGCCCCTTTGGAGCAATGCTGGGATGGACCTGGGATGGACCCAGGCTCCAGGACGGGCTGGGGCAGGAGGTGGCTTCAGCACAGTCACACACCTAACAATGGAGAGGGATGTAGCCTGCTTGCTGCTGGGAGTGTTATCCTTGATGAAGGGCCAAGCAACAGCTTGGAAAGGCCTCTCCCAGGACCTTGGCCCTTCTGCCCATCCTTAGAATCTGGGCCTTGACCACTTGACTTACTGGTCCCCATGTCTCAGAGAGGCCCATGCGCTGTTGGCCTGGCTTTCCCCTTGACCTTCCCACAATGGCATGCCTTGGGCCATGTTTGCTGTCCCTCTAGAAGCCTCTGTGTCCCGGGCTAGCTGGGTGGTCAGTAATGTTTGTCTCCGGAGTCACCTCTGTCTGAGCTTATTACAAAGTCCCAAAGCTCTCTCCTGTTCAGGACTTTAGGGGCCATGGTAGGGTGCCTTGTGCCCAGCTCCCATTGAGACACATGGCCCTACAGGCCTGGAGCTTAGCCACTCCTGGAAGGAACCCTGCTGGGAAGAGACTATCGGTCCCCCAGCTGCTGAATCCAGCTCCAGCATCCTTGAGGATCTGTGAAAAAGAAAGAAAACCACTTCGACCTATTGAAACAGCTCTGACCAGCACCAGGTCTGTGGGGCTGGGATGGCTCAAGCACTGGCAACCGAGGAGGCCTTACCAGTCCTGGGGTGTCCACCTGAGTACATCCTGGACTGTGGCAAGCTCTCAGCCTCTGTCCATGGCCCAGGTCCTACCCATTGTGCCTTCAGACACTGAAAAGCAAGGACAGTAGTAGGAGCTGCTGGCCTGGACCGTTTCTCCTCAGCAATGTCCAGGTGCCATTCCCTGGGAGAGGGGAGGAGAGCCATGAAAGGAGTCAGATCAGAGCTCCCTGGGGTGAGGAGATCAGGCCGGAGGAGAGTGGGACGCTGGAGGGCTCTGCTGTAGCAGGCAAGAGGACAGAGTGATTCCCCCCTGCAGGCCGAGGACAGGAGGGATGGGAAGGTAACCAGGGCCCTTGGAGAGGGTGCAGAACTGCTGTGGAGAGAAGGGGCAGTAAGGGAGGACAGATGACGGAGAATGAGAGGGAAGAAGGGAAGAAGAGGGGAAATGAGAGCAGGGAAAGGTAGAGGAGCGAAGGAAAGGGCTTTCAGAAGTCACTCCAAAAGAGAAATGCTCAGAGTGCAGGAGGAGGCCAAAATGTGAGGGGCTTCAAAGTTTTGCTCATATTCTCAGGTGCAGTTAATGTTGACCTCCCATTAAAACAGCCAAGCTCAGGATTCGCCAGAGCCCCAAGGGGAACTCTCATGAACGAGAAAACTGAAGTTCAGGAATGCTAAAGTGAGTCACTCAAAATAACCTAGCGGAGAAGGGGCGCAGCCTGCATTTAGACCCCGATTGGTGCTCTGATGCTATTAGAAGGAGAGTTCACAAATAGGAAGTAGAAGACAAGCTGGAAACTGATGCTCTCTGTGATGGGGCTGTCCCCACCTTCCTCCTAAATGGGCTGAGACTCATGAACTGTATTTGTGGTTTCTTGTCTCTAACAGATGTTAATGTTGCAGCCTGAAGTTCTTTAGATGATAGAATAGAGAAAGCAGGATTTACACCTCTGAACAATGACCTCAGGTACCTGGGAAAGACACACTTGTATCTAGCAAGTGCACTCCTGTTTGGTAACTGCTTTCAGAGTCGTCCATCCTTCATGCACTTATTCCTATGTCACCTGGGCTCTGCTGTTGGCAATTAAAAACAAACACAGCAGAGCTGCCACTGTGAGACACAGTGGCAGCTGTAACTGAGGACCTGAAGGAGGCTGAGGGAGCCCAGGAGGGTGGGACTGCTACTGCCTGTGTGCTGGGAGGATTCTGGGGCTCCCTTTGCCATGGACTGCCCTGTAGACATCGTGATCAATTATGGCATCCTTTCCCAAGAAAGCTGGGTGTTCCCCACAGACTCAGCCTCTTTCACAGGTGAGCTGCAAAGGGTCCAGCTGACATCTCTAATTTGCCATTCCTGGGATTCCAGCTGAAACCTCTCATTTTGCAGCAAGGAAAATGTGGGCAGAGAGTTCAGTGGCAGGGCATGGTCTAGATGCCACACCAGCTGCCAGAGAGCCTGAGCGGTAGGCAGAGACCATCTGGGCAAGTGTCCTATGCCACCCACCACCCACCACAGCCTCCATTCCACCCTCCTGCCCCTCCCCCACCTTGCACTCACATGTAAAATTATATTCACAGAACCAGTGCTTGGGTTTTTTGAGGTGCTACAGAATACAGTTTGTTTTTTCTCCTTTTGTTATTTTTTATTGTATGATATATCTGCTTTTCAAAAAATTAGAAAATATAGCTAAATAGAAAGAAAAAATTAAAGTCACCCATAATCTCATCATTGCTATTTACATTTTGTTCACTATCTTTCCAGTATCTTTCTAGATATTTTGCTGTGCTTATGCATCTCAGCAGTGTATAATTTCAGAGTCAGTCATCCATCCAATATATATGTGGGTGTGAATGCATGTGTCATGAATGTCTATGTAGGATGATGCATTTGTATGTGTTTATGTGTATATAGGATGATATACAAAAGCTGCAGAGCTCAAGTCCTTTATATAATTGGTATAGTATTTGCATATGACCTACGCATATTCTCCTGTACAATTTATATCATTTCTCAGTTACTTATATTGCTAATACAATGTAATAGTTAAGTAAATAGTTGTTATACTGTATTGTTTAGGGAATGATGATAAGAAAAAGTCTGTACATGTTCAATACAGATGCAATGCTTTAAAAACATTTTCTGCATTTGTGGTTGGTTGAATCTGAAAATGTAAAACCTGTTGGATTTAGAGGACTGAATGCATATGGACCATATACATCATATAAGTCAATATATACATATACATATACAATCTAATGTGCATATTGGTGTGTAAACTTCCTTTTCCGCTTACTAATATGTTATGAATACTCCAGGTTTCCCTTGGATGCCTGCACTGTGTCAGTCATTACACCCTCCCAGGCCCCTGTCCCCTGCACTGGGAGGGTTCTGGTATCAAACCCCTCCACTTGTGCAGTCTTCCCAGTCCAAGAAGGGCAGGGCCTGGCAAATGCAACTCACGCAGAGTGTGATGGGGCCAAGCCAGGCCGAGTCAAAAGATCAGAGAGTTCCAGGTAACAGAACACAGAGCAATGCCGTGGCCTGTGGCGTGGGTCCAGCATGCAGAGAAACAGAGCCAGGAGTGGACAGCAGGCCTGGGCAGTGTCTGTGGCAGGGAGCCAGGGCACCTGGGCAGCCCGCCATGTGGCCTCTGCTGCCTGACCCTCACCAGGGACCCAGCCTTGCCAAGCCAGGTCTAGAAGGGCAAATTCTCCATCCTTTCAACAGGGCCAGCAGTGCAGAAAGCACAGAGCAACCACCACCCAGGGCCTACTGAGCGACTGGAAGGGACTTGCGAGATGAGCCCAGCACAGAGCCACGAAAGCAAGAGGAGGAACGTCCTAGTTATGCTGTCATAATGTAAGGACCGGGGGAAAAGGAGACTATAAGTAGAAACCCCACTAGCTATAAAAAGTGGGCCCAGCACTGCTGATCACTGCCACAGGCATCAAGAGCTTATGCTCAGCATGCCCCACATCACACTGTCCCCTTCTCAGGCCATGGCAGTGGGGACAGAGTCAACCAGACATACCCCCCACCCAAGGAACCACAAACTCATCTCACGCCCGCTGAGCCCCTGGAATGCTTGTTGGTGAGGTCTGCCCGCTCCTTGGCATCGCAGCCTCCTGCCCTGCTCCGTCCTCTGTAATATCCTGAACATGCCTCATTTATATAGAATAGCACAGCACTGGCTTAGCATGAATTACAATATATCCAGTCATCACTTGAGAAAAGCAAACTTGTCTTATTCTTGTTTTGCCCATCCTGTCTTTTGGGAGTGGAGTAAATGTTTCCAACTAAAGTGTGGACCTCTCTCTCTCCCCCACAAAGTGTTCTGGGTAGCTTTTCCAGAAACTTCCAGAACCCAGGATGGCTGTGCTTCCCTGAGCCTCTTTTAGGCAACCGTCTCTATACAAAACCTCAGCACTCATGTGTCATTTAAACTTTAGGTAGGTTGCCAGATTCACCACACATGAAACAAAAACAAAATAATGATATTACAGGACACCCAGTTCGATTTAAGTTTCAGATAAGCAATGAGTAATATTTTAATATATCTCATATAATTTTTATGCCAGGCATCTGGTATTTTATTTGGCAGTCCTGGCCCCAGTGCAACCCTATGAGAAGAACTTTTAGGTCATTTTACATGGGAAAGCACAGCAGCCCCAGGAGGCTAAATATTTCCCTGATTTCAAAGTCCCCCGTATGCTGACCCAGGGAGTGCACGACGGCCACCTGGGTTAGGCCACTGAGGATACATCTTTTACAGACGGCCACGGTGGCAGTGGTGGCCAAGGACAAGCACCTGTCTCTCTCCTAACTCTTCCCTCTTGTTCCGCTCATACTAAAACCCACGCTCCAGGAAGGTTCTGGCACTGCTCTGAGCTAGGGAGTAACAGGAGCGGGCATCTCACTAAGATTTTGCCTGGACAGAAAAGCAAAGCTGGGATGTGCTTCACCCTAACAGCGCACTGCATGTTCTCTGGCTCAGAGTCCTTTCTTGGTAGCCCATTGGGATTTTTAATGTCATTTCTTCTCTTTGGCCTGTCTTCCAACAGCATCCCCTGCTTCTGCTGTCATCCTTCCTCGTGGATGCCACGAGCAGTTCAGATGGGCCCCACCCTCACCCTGGACCTTCTGTGATCACCCATCAGCCATACAAATTTCCCTGCAGTGACCAGGTCCTCCCTCCCATGGCCTGCCCCACACAGACAAGAAATAGACTTGCACTTGGCCAGAGGCAGGGGCAGGTAGGCAGGGAGGCCTGGTCTTACCTTTTTGCTGTATTGTCAGTGTCAGCAGGCACAACCTGCCAGCCTTACTAAAACAGATTCTGGGTCCTCCTTCCTCGACCAGGTCAGTGCCTAAGCTTCCACCCTCAAGGGCTGGTGATCATGGGTTTTTATGGCAGGAGTTCATCCTGTTCATGGGGTTGGGGGCCTGGTGGGCAAGGCTCCTTGTAGGATCCCAAGGGAGCTCTTTTTGCAGTTTAAAAAGAAAATAGCCAGCCCTTCCCTGCTTGTAACAGATGCCTCTGCATATCTGAAGACAGTAGTGATGTCATTCTTGAGCTTTCTCATCCTCAAACTAAACAACCTCAGCCTTATAACCTTTCCTTGGCAAATTGTAAGGCCACGTGTAGGGGAAAAGCAAAACAAAGCCATCTGACAGGGAAAGCTCCTATCTCTAGTAATCTTGAAACTCAGTCTTTAATTATGTGTAAATTCAGTAGCTTCCACGGGCTGAGAGACCAGGTGCTGCTCATCAGGCTGCAGGGATGTTCCCGGCCTCTCAGGCCGGGAGTCAGGGCTTAGCAGAGGCTTGGCTTTCTTGTGTCAGATTCATTTCAGGGCACAAAAAGTGGCATCTGGGAGCAACCCATGGACTGAGGCAGCTGAAATTTCCTGCCCAGGTCCCCGGGCTGGGAGGGGCTCAGAGCCTCTGGAAAGCCAGCAGCCTGCTGGGAAGGCTGCCCTCTGACCCCACAGAGCCAGCAAGACCGGTTGGGGGGCGTGGCAGTGGAGGCTGGTAACCCTACCCTCCAGCCAGCTTCTCCTCGGGAGACTTCCTGCTGCCTCCACCCTGGAGGGACCACTTGTGCTCAGTGCTGCCCTCCCTCTCTGGGATTTCTGATCACAGGCAAATCCTGTCCCTGGTCCTCTCTGGAAGATGCACCTTTCCCACATCTTCAGTGTGCTGAAGGCTCAGTGTCAGTGTTTCTCTGTCCTCCAGTGTTGCGTGTGACAGGCAGCCTCCCCATGAGTCAGCTGTCCTCTGTGTCTCCAGGGTCACCCTCTTCGCTCAAAGACAGAGACCAGGATAGGGGAGTCACATTATAAACCCACATAAGCACTTAAGCAAATCCGATACATTTTTGAAAACAAAGAAAAAAATTATTTAGACCGTACCCATGGTTCTGTGTGTCATTCTGGTGACACCTGGAAGTGGGTACAAAGCAGAGGATGAGGATGAGCCAGTGTGTCTGTCCCACCACCTCTCTTTGCCTGGGCCTTCCTGAACACCCTGCTCTCTATGCGGAGCCATCTCAATCAATGTGAGAATGCTTTTTCATTTCCCAGAACCTGCACATCGGCTTCCACGGTGCTGCAGCTGGGGCCAGGTCAGATGCATAGTGAATGCACTCAGTGCCCGTCGGGCTGCAGAACCCCAGGGAAGGCTCGGCCAGGTGTGACTGGAGTAAAGGACGTATTTGTCTCTTGGCTCATTTCACTGAGAACTTGTCACTTGTACTTCACTGCTTGGTGAATTTGAGACAGTAAAATGTGAGGGAGGAAGGATTTTTCTTTCCCCTGGAATAAACACAGAAAGTGCCCTTGGAAGCTAGCAGTGAATTAGAGCTGAGGCTGGGGAGCAGCTGTGCTGTGGGGGACCAGTGGGGCTCCAATGGCCTGAATGTTTGTGTCCCTTCAGGTTCACAGTAGCAGTACTCCTCACCCACCACCCTGAGTGTTAGGATCTCAATATCAGCTTTGCAGGCACACGAACAGTGACACACAGGCAGACTGTGTTGTGGAAGAGAGTCTGTGGTCCCTCCCAGCGGGGCAGCTGGTTCTCCGCTGAACACCCGCAGGTAGGAGGATGGCCCAGGGTCGCCCGATCATCTCATTTCCATGAGAAGTTGGAAAACACAAATTTTATTTTAAATGTGAAGATTCAGTTCCTGGTTTTCAAATCTTGATAAATAATAGAAACTTAAAATCTATGTGTGCCAAACAAAACACAGCTCCAGACAGAGCGTGGCTCCCAAGCCTCCAGTCTGGGACCTCTGGAAAGACCTATAATCATTTTGCTGCTTGAAGGAAGGTTACTAGGAGCAGAAAGTCTTCATCTAAACAAGGAGCACAGCTGGAAATGCTGTTGCCCGCCTGGCCTGTGGATGGTGTTGGCTGCCACCAGGACCCTAACATTTTGGAACCACTTCCTGCTGCATTCTCAGCATTCCCAGCATTCCCTAGCTAGGGACTCAGGTTCTTGTCTTTGGGCTTAGGGCTGTTGGGGAGGGTGGTGGAGAGACGACCTCCTGGGGTTTCAGGAGAGGAAGAAGAAGATAGAGGGAGGTGAGCACATCAGGAGACAAACTTCCCATTCATGGTACCAAACACTGGTCTCCAACATAGCATCCCCAGTTCCCACCAATGCCTGGGAAAGGTGATCGAGCCTTGAGGGAGAGATTTCATCGGAGCCAATAGAGCACTTGATCTAGAACCCTTCGAAGCCAGTATACAGAATTTTCATCTGTGACTATTTGTGCAAAAAGATGTCTGTCCCTTCCACACCCAACTGTGCATGCTCTCATTCATTTCAGGAGGTTCTGGGAGAAGCCAGCCTTGTACTCTTGCTGAGAGACTGAATCCATAGGTGCAGTGAGACCATCTATCAAGATAGAACTGTGCACCACCACCTGCAGCCAACAGGCCAGGCAGCCAGACAACAATCCCTATGGCAATTGCCCCAAACTCCCAGGACTTTGTTGTAATCATTTCCCTTGATTTTTGTCCTGGCTTCCAATTTAGGACCCACTGGAGGAAGCCAAGGTGTACCCTCTCCAGTCACTTGGGATGCTTCACTTCTGGTGAGTGGCTTCCTGCTCCCCTAGGCCAATATTCTCCATTGGGGATCCTTTGAGAGCTTCCCTGGCTTCTACTCTCATGCTTTTCACCCCACTCCTCTGCCTGCCTTTGGGTATCTGCCAGATGTGAGGGACAGTGGCTGGTTCCCTGGGTAGGGTAAGGTCCAGATAAACAGCCTCTGCTTGCTCTCATTGGTTTGGGCTTCGTGCACTTTGCCACTCACACACATGCCACTCAGTTTGGTTGGGAGTTAGGGTCACTCCAGGCAGGTGACGATGGCCAACTGCTTGATTAAAACAGCCCCCCACTCCACGCACGAACGCCGCAGAACAGACTTGGTGAAGGAGGCAATTCCCAAGGCACAGTTGTAACCCGCTCTGTCCCAGAGGAAGGGCACAGAGACACATTTGAAATCATTGTGTTTTGACCAAAACCTTCATTAGCCCAGAGACAATGGAGCAATTGTCCCATGGCAGACAAAGGAAAGTGCTGAAGTCTTGCAGTGAAGCCACCTGAGTGGCCCCAGGTACAGATTTCCACAGGCCGATGCCCAACAGCAGGGAGGGAGGCGCCATTAGCCATGGGTGGATGTCAGCGACCATGAAAGAAGCCACTCTGTCACCTCCTTGTCAGAAAGAATCACAAATATTTTTTATCGGGGAGGGGCATCTCATCTTCTGAATCTGTAATCATGATTCAGATTCCCACCTTCCCAAGTCACCACACCAGCCTTGAACTCATCTAGAGAAAGGGCTTGGGGAGGGAACGACATTTACTAGGGTAAGAACCAAACACTGTCGCAGACAGAGAACCTTGCACACATCATCCCTGTGTTTTGCGGGGAGAAGTAGTGGGAATGTATCATACTAATTACAAAGAAGAAATAGGATCATTCTGAAATGTATTCTCGCCCCCACCCCAGTTTCTGATATTTTAAAAGCTTTAAGAGAAGAATTCAGATTTTCCTCCCGACCTGACTTGACACCACTCAGGCTGCAGAGAAGGAGGAAGGCGAGGAAGAGTCCCAGACCTGGCGCAGACCCAGGGAACAGGAAGAGAAGGTGCTAAGCCACCTTTGTTCTGTTGCAAGAATGCCTGCCAATCACTTAAAGTAAGGTCCCAATTCTGCCCTGTTAATTAGGTTGACATCGCGGAATTTACTAGAAGAAAAGCAGTCTGGAAATGCGCTCTCTCCTGTCTCAAGGCTTCTGTGGCATCACGTGACAGAGCAGTTACTATGGTGATTATCAGTCACGAGTGGATTGTCCACAAGTTGAACTTGCATCTGACAAGTCAAATTTGTCAGTTTGGGGAAAAGTAAAGAGGGTTACTATTTTTTTTTTTCTTTTTTCTGGAAGCGATTTCTTTGGCTCCCATAGATGTCTATCCCCCTTTCCAGCTAGGAGGCTTTCTCCACATTGTAGTGTCAAGGTGTTTTTTTCCCTCTCTTGTGATCTGTAGCATCTACGAGAAATTGTCACAGCTCGTACCAGTGGCCCTTTCTAATAACTTTGGGATAAAATAAAACACATTCTGAGAGTCAACTGCAGATCTAATGGGAAGCCGCGATCACAGCTGTGCCTTTTCTGAGAAGAGAATGGTCTGCCAGAGACTGGTTTCTCTCCAAAAAGAGTCAGTTTCCTTCGTTGGCATGAACAGCCCTTCACAACATCACTAGTGATCATGAGTGTGCGCGTGTGCGTGTGTGCATGTGTGCATGTGTGCATGTGCTGCTCTTTGTCCCTCAGCAGATAATGACTTCATGGTCTGGCTTTATCAGATTGAAAATGAAAAAGCCATTTAATAAAGCCAGCTCCAGCAAGCCAAGGGACTGCAGGAAGTGGGGGGCCGGGGGTGCTGCCGAGAGGAACTAGCAGGCTGGGCATCTCCTGATGAAGGCTGTCAGCATGGCTTTGATGGGGGCCGGTGGAGGCTCCCCCGTGCCAGGTGAGCTCCTCCCCTGGGCCAGCGCCCGTGCCCAGCTCGCTTCTCCTTTGGTTCAGGGCCTCATCCGGGCCCACGGTAATAGGTGCCTTAGCCGGTCTTCCATCTGTGAAGGATGACCTTACCTGCCGTGACGTGGAGCATGAGTACAGCTATTAGATCCAGCCAGCACCTGCTAAGGCCCTTGAGGCCAGATAGATGCCCACCTTGTTAGAAGCTATTATAATCTGGATTTTTTTTTTTTTTTGAGACAGGGTCTTATTGTATTCTAGGCTGGCCTCGAGTTCACTATGTAGCCCAGGCTGGCCTTGAACTTGTGGTGATCCTCCTGCCTCAGCCTCCCGAGAGCTGTGATTACAGGTGCGTGCCACCACATCCAGTTTATTTTCTGGATCTTAAATATCTGCCAAAAGCCCACACATTAAAGGCATGGTCCCCAGTCCATGCAATTATTGGGAGGGGGTGGAACCTTTAAAATGTGAAGCAGAATGGGGGGAAGTATGGTCTTGGAGGGGAAAGCTGGACCCAGCCCCTTTGCCTCTTTCTGTCTTTTGCTTCCTCTAACACATGTGCCCTGTGCCCCAGAGCAATGGGGACCAACAGACCATGGAATGAAATTTTCAGAAGCATGAGCCAAAGTGAACCCTTCTTCTTTTGAACTGATTATCTCAGGTCTTTTATTACAGTAATATAAATCCGAGTAACACAGAACTTTTCCAGTCCCTCTGATGAGCTCAGGCCTAAACTAGAAGATGGTGCCTGATCCCCGGGGGGGCCAGAGGACAGCCTCAGTGTGGGTAGGAAGGATGGGTCTGTATCCAGCAGCATCCCTTCTGTTAATGACAGAGTGATCGATCCCCTTTTATATATAGTAGAAAAGGTTCACACCATCACAGACACTTCCCCTGGACATTCATCTGCATGATCCTTAAAGGCCAAACCAGGTAAACCAAGTATTGCAATGTGATTTTCTGACTCATGAGACAGAGCCGTTTCATCTTCAGTCAACTGACCAGTGGCCACACCCAGACTTCAATCTGTTGCCCTTGCAAATTTCATTTTATTCTCAATGTCAAGTTAAAACAATAAGAAATACCATGCAGCTATGAACATGGGTATTTTGTTCTCTTTTATAGCTAAAGCAAGAGACCGGGGTCTCTTTATTCAGCTGAGCATCTCAAAGCACTTGAAGATACAGGCAGCAAGGCCAGGAGGCCAGAGGCACAGGGTTTGAAGACCACCTGCTCTCCATAGAAAAAGACCAGAAATTGAGCAATGGGAGGGCAGCAGCTGGGAGAGAGAAGGAGAGAGGAAGGGGACCCCACAGCACATAGGACCCCACTGAAGGCTGGCATAGGAACTAGCAATAGCCAGGATGGCAGTTCCTGCTTCATATTTTGCCCTTCTGGTCACAGATCCAGCACTGCTGTCCACAAGGGAGGACACTGACCTGGGCCGGACCATCCTGGAACCTCATCCTCAGGGCTGCAGGGTCTGGGATGTAAGAAAGAGAATGCGGCACCCTGGACCTAGGACAGACTTGGACCTTTCCTCCCCGGGAAATCAGCAGGGGTTGGCACTGGTCACCTCACTGCTGTAGACTCCCGGAGGGACAGTCCAGTGGCTCCCACGGCTGGGGCCCTGAGGCTGGTGGCTCAGGAAGAGATTGCCCTTGGCGTGTTCCATATTAGGACTGACAAATGGATGACCAAGGCTCCACATTTCTGGATCTTTCCTGTGGCTGCAGGGTCCTTGCTCTTGGCTCCAGCCCCAGGGACCACCCCTTATGCAAAGTCCTGCAGCCAGAAGAGTGGGGCTCCAGGATTGCCAGCCAAACAGGATCCCCCTGTGGCCAGTGGTGCTGGGGGAGCTGCAGGGAGCTAAGGGAGGACAAGAGCGCTTCCACACAGAGGAGGTGCCACAGTGTGTCACCTGAGCATGGCGCATAAGCAGCCTGCTGCCACCAGGTGCCCGCAGTGGTTAGGAAAGGCGTTTGGTGTTGAAACGGGCCACCATCCTCTGTCAGCTGGGATGTCTGGAGCCCCTGTCTCCTTGAGCCATGGAGGACAACCAGCCCCTTGCAGCGTAGGATGAAGTACTACTGGTCCTGCTCAGCTCTGTGAAGGGGGCTGGGCTGGGTGAGGGCAGGGAAGGCCCCTCCCAGCTCTGACTTCGCCTCCACCTCCTTCCTGGCCACCACACAGCAGTGGGGCCACCTCCAAGGCCAAGGGCTCTGCTGGACGCAAACCGGGAGGTAGCACCCTTAGTGTCTGTCATCCTATGTTACAAGGAACAAAGAAAAATGTCTTCTTAGCACAGTCCTCTTAGAAGTTCTGATTTATAAAGGTTTTTGTGAAAGCAGCCCCAGAGCTCTTTTTTTTTTTGTGTGTGTGTGGGTACCGGGAGTCAAACTCAGGCCCTCACACTTGCCAAGCAGGCACTTATGCCGCTGAGCTATCTCACTGGCCCAGCCCCAGAGCCCTTAAAGGATGGTAACCTCGTTTTTGGAAGGAGTGGGTGGCTCTGTGCGACTGTCCCCAGAGTCAACTGTGAGTGCTGCAGGAGCAGGATGAGTGTGCAAGTGCCCGGCTCTGAGGCTTTAATTTTATTTTCCTAACTGCTGCCAGGCACGCGTCTCTGCGAGCTCAGGGCTCTCTCTCTTGTGCCTTCCTGTGAATAGAAACGCGGGCCTGGAGCCAGAGCTGGGAAACCAGAAGCTCGAGCAGCTGACGGTAACAGACGCGGGTGCTCCGCACTGCGCCCCCACGGATCCCAGGGGTCAGAGACGCTGCAGGGCCAGAGATGCTGCAGGGCGCCCACACCTGCTGAGGCCTGCCTCTGCCTCCTTCCTCCTGTTAGCATGCTGCAGGGAGGCGCAGAATGCTCCCGAAGCTCTTGGGAACAGCAGGCCACCCCCACCACTCCCAGGTCCCCACAGACCAGCTCCCCCCAAGCTTTGCCAGTTTTTGACTTGTGTGAAGACCTCCTCAATTCCTAAATTGAGCCTATGAGAGGGTTACCGTTTCCATCTGCATGTCACAGGAGAGGAGTCCCCCACAGTGAGATTCCAGCTCACAGTGTTCACCCCAGGGCTGTGTTCTAGCCCCTGCTTCCCTTCCTTCACTGTGGGCTGAGGATGGATTTACTGAGGCCTCTCCAGGGCCCCGCCGTGGCCTCTGTTCCCCATACAGGATGGCGAGGAGACTGGTTACCCATGGCCATCTACACGATGGGCCTATCTGACCCCCCTGAGGAAAGCTGGGGTGAAACTTCTTCATCCCGGGCCTGGGCATAGATAGACAGAGAGACACCAAGATTCTGAAGGGCCAGGTTATTCTCTAGGTGATGGGCAGTTGCACTGTGTGGTACCCGGTGGTTCTAGAAAGGCAGCTAGTGGATTAGAGGATCGGGGAGGGAACTGCCCCATGAGGACTGACCTGTGACCCCGATCCCATTACCTCAAGTTTATCTTTCTTTATGGCAGAAGGATAAACTACAAATGACTCAAGCTTATCCTTCTTTATGGCAGAGCAGTACTCCATGGTGTGGAAATACCACATTTTCTTTATCCATTCATCTGTTGGTTGCTATATAAGCCACTCCCAGTATTTAGCTACTAAGAATTGTGCTGCTATGAACAGTGCGTGCATGGATCACTGTACTATGATGTCGTTAACTCTTTCACTTACTCAAAATACCTCATGCTGTATTGTTTAGGGAGAAATAGCTAGGAAAAAGGTCTACACATGTTCAGTACAGATGCAATTATTAAAAATATTTAAATTCACAATTGATGGAATCCATGGATGCAGAATGCATGGATATAGAGGGCTGATATATACATATATGTTCACATGAAATTATATAAATATAAATACCATTATGTATGAGTTTATAGCTATGTAATATGAGATTTTGTGTAGTATAAATATATATGAGATTAAAAAACATATACACAAGAATGCCTGACACATATAAAGTCTCTATAAATGATGTCGTTGTGGATCTTCCCCTTCTTCCTCCTCCTTCTCCTCCTCTTCCCCTTTTGGATATGGTTGCTACTCACATTATGATTAGGAGTACAGTTTTGGAGTCAGGCAGCCTGGGCTCAAGTCTCCATCTTGCCCCTCAGTAGTTCTGTGAGCTGAGGCCAGTTTCCCCAGCCTACTTCAGTGTCAGTACTTTAAAAATAAATTGGAAATTGTGGGCCTTAAGTGCACCAGGGACTCATTTTCTTCACATAAGACAAGTCTAGGCTGAGGGAGTCCAGGATTCCTGCTGAGTCATCTTCCTTGAAGCCACCTTCTGGAACATTCTTCTTGTCACATCACATCTGCCAGAGTGTTGGGCCATGGCCATCCCTCCCTGCCAGGGTGGCTGGGAAATAGCTTTTTGGTGGGTACTGCGCAACTCTGATGAAATCAGCATCCCCTCACAAGAAGGGGTACTTGGGGGCTGGGCAGTGGAGGTTTACCTAGTGGGGACCCTATATTTCCCGTGCATCCCTCCCAGTTCTTGCTTGGGAGTGTGACTAGTTCTGAACCACAGAACCAAGGTGAACCAAGGTGACCTGGGCTGTTTCCGGGCTGATGCACGTCAGAGCCAGGAGCCTCCTCTGTCCCGTCTGGCTCTGCTAGCTGATCTTGTCCAAGTACCGAGGTCACAGAGGAACACTGTGGTATGGCAGCCGACTTGACACATTGAGAAACCAACTTTCATATGTGAGGGAAACACGGCTCAGAGTTTAGTCCTGTCCCACAACGGGATAAAAAGTCTACCCCCTAAAACTAAGGCAAAGAGTAAATTTAAAAATATGGTTAAATAGTGCAGGTGAGGGTTTAGGAGATACGTGGAAAAGCATTTTTATTGCATATTTTATTGTAAGGCTGTATATTACCTTAGTGTATATTAAAAATATATCACATATTGTATGATTCTGCTTAAATGAGCTACCTAGATTTGTCAAATCCTCAGATAGAAAAGAATCATGACTTTCAGAGACTGAAAGGAGGCAGAAATGGGCCTTGAGTGTTTAGTGGGTACAGAGGTTCTGTTTGGGACAATGAAAAGTTCTGGGGATGGAAGGTGTGACGCTTGTACAGCATGTAAATGTACTGGTGGAACTCAGTGGTACACTCAGAATGGTTAAAATGATAAATTTGATGTGATATGTTTTGCTGCAATGAAAACAGATATTACATACATATCAGATATTCATTACACAAGTATCACAATATCCCAAATGAAGCACTTGACTTTAAGGATAGTATTATTTGGATGAGGCAATAGAATGAGAAAAAGGATGAGTTAATGTAAGGACAGATTTTGCTCCTTGTGCTGCTGCAGATCACACATGGGGCCTCCTGCACGCCAGGAAAGTGCTCTGCTGTGGAGACACATCACCAGCTCTTAAAGTGGCTTTTAAAATATTCATCAGTAAGTGACTGTTATGGTTTGTGTCTAGATGTCCCCTCAAAGCCTGATGCGGTCATAGGGCTTTTTCTTCAGAGGTGGCTGAATCTAGAGTGCGTGATTGATTTGAAGTGCAGTGCTGGGATTAAGGGTGCTGGGATTAAGGGTGGGTGATTACTGGATCAGTCCACTGACTGGGTGGGTACCGCCCTAATCCTGGGAGCCTGGACATGGTATAAGGGACAGAAAGAGCTTCTCTCTCTCTCTCTCTCTCTCTCTCTCTCTCTCTCACATATCTATTGCCCTCCTCTCCTGCTGCTTTTGCTGTCTTCTGCCACCATGAACTGTTGCCCCTCTGCCATGTGCCACCCTGCCTTGGAGCCGGCCCATTATGGACTGAAACCTCCACAAACTGTGAGCTAAATAAACCTTTCCTCCTTTAACTTTGGGTATCGGGTATTTTGTCTCAGCAACAAGAGAAAAGTAACTAGGGACAGTGACCATTCCAAGAGACCCCAGAACGTGGGCCAGGTGATCCTCAGGCTCCTTCTGGGCACTGAGGTTCCATGACTTTGTGACTGTGGGGGCGGAGTCTGACATTGTCCTAGACAGATCAGAGGCAGCAAATGCATGACCCATGCACTGCTGGCCCTGGTCCACACCCACAGAGGAAATCACTACGCTGCTCACTCTGTCCCTTGGAGATGGCCACCACCTGATGGAAGGACACAGATGTTCATTAAGAGGAACAAAAGGACGATTGACTCAAAGCAGAGGGGCACCTGGATTGTCTATTGTAAAATGTACCCCCTACCCATCCATTTATGACCTTTTCTCACCCAACCTGCCCTCACTGTGCCCAAGCTATCATTCTCTTCTGCTAGGTCCTATGCCCAGGTTCCCCCTGGCAACTCCATGGGCAGCCTCCAGGAAGTACATGTGGCACAAGAGAGGAAATTTACCACAAATTAAGCATAGAGCTACCGTGAGATCCAGCCATCCCACTTCCAGGTATTTACCCAAAACAGTCAGCAGCCCTGTATCTATCACTGCTCTATTCACAATAGCCAAGATGTGGAAATACTCTGGATGTCCGTCAACAGATGAGTGGGCAAGGTGTGTGCATAGGATGGAGCATTATGCAGCCATATAATGGAAAGAAACTGCCATGTGTGGCAACAGGGATAAACCTCAAAGACATGATGCCAAGTGAAATTAGCCAGCTGCAGGGCAAATACTGTGCAGTCCTCCTTATATGTGGTATATAAAATCATTAGACTCGTAGAAACAGACAGTAGAACGGTGGTTGCCAGGGGCTGGAGAGAGGGGAAGGGGGGCAGTTGCTAATCAACGGGCTTAGATTGTCAGTTAAGGGGGAGGAACGAGCTCTGGAAGTCTGCAGTTCAACACTGTGCCTATGGTTAACAGCACTGCATGGTGCACTCAGAAATGGGTTCAGGGCAGGTGAGATAGATCAGCGGCATATGTGCCTGCCCGGCAAGTGTGAGGTCCTGAGTTCGACTCCCGGTACCCACATAGGGAAAAAAAGGGCTGGTGATATCACTCAGTGGTACAAGCGCCTGCTGGCAAGCTCGAGGTCCTGAGGTCGATTCCCGGTACCCACATTAAAAAAAAAAAAATGAGTTCAGAGGGTAGATTTCATGTTAAGTGCTCTCACCACAATAAAATAAAAACTAGAAAAGAGAATTAAGCACAAAGAAACAGAAATTGGTGGGGGATGGGGGGAGAAATGTACGACATCCCCAGCCTGGGAGGAGGGGAGGGCAGGGGGTGCTGGCCCAGGTCACTGCCCTGGAAGGGGCAGAAAGATGGCTGAGGAGAGCATCCTGGCTGGTTTCATGGTGACGGCTCCTCTTGCTATGGCTAGGATGGTTTTGAAGACGAGGAAGAGACAGTGGCTTGCTAGGGGCTGCCCGAGGCTGGTGGTGCTGTCCTTGTGCTGTGCTGTGGGGTGGTCTGTGGCACTCATCCTGCAGGTCAGGCGCTTATGAAAGGGGATATCCCAGGCCTGGCATGGCCCCTTGGTTTACACAAGCTTTAAAACCACTTGCAAATAGCAACAACAAGGGCAGAGGCTGGGTGTGGGGGGAGCCTGCCCGCGATCTTCCCCTCTCCAGCTGGTAGCCCTGCAGAGGGGTCCCCACCCTGCAGAGGGGTCCAGGAGGTGCTGGCAGAACACCAGGCTCAGGTTGGCTTTGTGACAGCACAGACCCCTGCCCATGAGAGAGCTCAGAGCACACGTGCAGGATGAGTCAAGCTGCTGAGGGTCCACATTGGCACAGCCCAGCCTCGAGGTGGTCCCCACGCAGGGGCACCAAGGAAGGGTCCTGCTTAGAAGGACCTGTGCTCGCCCCTGGGGGATGAGGAAATGGGAGCCCACAGATCAGCCCCGGCTGCCTTCTTCCTTAGACCCAGCTGCCTAAGCTGTCCTCATTCCGCTGTTCCTCAGATTCTGCTGTCACCTTAGCTGGGTCCCACCTCACAGGGATGGCCTGCGGGACCCAAGCTGCCTGTGACTCAGTGAGTCCGTCCCACCCTGGGCTTCTGTACCCCTCAGGGTCCTCACTGACCCTCATGTGAGCCACATGCTCTGTACCAGTTGGTCACTGATGAAGGGGACATTTTGCTGCACCAGAAGGTGGGTGGGTGAACCGGTTTCACTGATTGCGCCTCTGACACCTGGCAGCCAGGGTGTCTCCAATTACACAGGAGAGGAGTGATTCCAAGAGACCAGCACGATCTTGGGAAGGCTGCAGGGCCAACAGCCAACAGTCGGTGGGGGTGCTGATGGAATGGGCAAAGGGTGGACTCCTGTCACTACCCGACAAGGGTGTGTATGTCCCTGTGTGAAAGAGGGACAGGAGCCTCAGGGCTGATGTGGGCAAGGCTATGCCCAGCACAATGGCTCCAAGCTGCATGACCCCACTTTAGGAACTGAAAGTGTGGCTCTGCCCAAGTCACTGGGTCCCCCCAACCAGCTGGTGCTGGCATTCAAGGGCTTACAGGGACAACACCACAGCTGTGTAGTAGCCAGACGGGCAGAGCCTGGGATGAGCAGTGTCTGCCCTCCTGCTCTCCACCCTCACATGCGAGTGGCTCCACTCTGGCGAAGATAAACATTTGCCCTTTCTGGGTTGGTCTTCGGTGATTGAGTGGGGATCATGGTTCATGGACTGGGTTCTCTACCCAGGTGTGTGCAGCTGTACAAGGGTGGGGGTCCCAGTGCTGTAACCTAAAGCAAAGGCAGAAGGTGTAGCCTCTGTGTGAGCACTGGGGGAGGGGAGCAGCGGGAATGCTGGCCTTTTCTGTCACCCCCAGTCAGGGAGGCTTGGGGTCCTTCTGCTCCGTGTGCTGACTGCCACCTCAGCTCCAATGAATTAAAAACCTACACTTGAATGTCATCCATGTGCCAGCCACGGGCTTAAGGACTGGCCAAAGGCTTGTGGGTACAGAAAGCAGACAGACGGACAGACAGACAGACACACGCACACACACACATACACACACACACAACATTATAAGGAGGTACATATAGGCAGTGTGCTCATGGGAACACTGGGAGGGGACCACCTCTGCTCCAGGTGTGAATTCACCACTGGAACCCTCTTTGGGTGTCTTCCAGATCACTACGCTCCCTTTCTGGAAGCTGCCTCTCCCTTCCAGAGGTGAGCTTGGGAGTTCCATGTGCTGTGTGGAACCTCGTCTCCAGAGAAACGGGACCAATAGGAAGAAACAAGAATACACAGACGGTCTCCAGCCTACAATAGTTTGACTTACAATTTCTCAACTTCATGGTGGTGCAAAAGAAATACACATTTCAGTAGAAACCATACTTTTAAAGTTTTAATCTTGATCTTTTCCTGAGTTACCGACAAGTGGTTCAATCATTTCCCAGGATGCTGGGCAGTGGCAGGTGCTGTCGCTCCTGCCAGCTTCATGCCCACGAGGGAGGCAAGTGACTGCAGTGTGCTGTGTGGCAAAGCTAGGACGTGAAGAAGGCAAGAGGTATTAAGTGCATTTTCTACTTACTACATTTGCACCTTGCAATGAGTTTATCAGCATGGAACCTAATCATAAGGTGAGGAACATCTTATGTGTATGTGTATGTGTATGTGTATGTGTGTGTGTGTGTGTGTGTGTGTGTGTAAAGACAGTGTAGGCAAGAGTGTGTGTGGAGAGGGGGAGAGAGAGAGAGAGAGAGAGATTTATCATAAGGAATTGGCTCATGTGATTACGGAGGCTGACAAGCCCCCAAACCTGAGTTTCCTGGAGACCCAGGACAGCTGACGGTGTAGTTCTAGTCCAAGTCCAAAGGCCTAAGACCAGAGAACTAAATGTGTTGCTCCAGTCCAGAGGCCCCTGGGACTCCTGAGCCCCAGGAGGATCCCACGCCCAGGTAAAGGCAGTTAGGCAGTGAAGCAGGAGGAAATTTCCTCTTATTGCATGGAGGTCCCCTTCATTATAGTCAGGTATCCAGCGGTTTGCAGGACTCCCAGCACCCCGTGTCAGGAACACCTGCTTCCTTCAGCTACCACTTTAAATGTTAATCCCAGCCTGGCCATCAAGTTGACACAAAACCTTGACCACTGTAGCCCTTGACTTCCTTTTGGAACAGAGAGACCACCTGGTGTCCCCCGTGGCAGAGCCTGGGACTAGTTGGCGACAGGCTTTCCTCCCAGCCTCCATCTTGGACCTCTGAGCACCATAAGAGGTGCTCCTCCTCAGTCCTGAACCTTGATCACATGTATAGTCTTTCCTTTTAGTGAACTTTGGCCAATTTTCATCACCTGTGCCACTGCTGGCTCCCTTCCGTCTGGCCCTCCCTTCCTGCTGGGGTCTCCCTGCATCCCCCCTCCACCACCATGTGCTATTACCACTGGGTGTGTCGGTTGACCCAGCCTCACATCCCCAGTGAGTGTTACAACAATCAGAGTGAAGACGGGAGGCTGGCACTTATTTGTCTTTAACACCAGCTGTTCAGTGACATACATCTCCAGCAGGTGGTCACTAATCCACAAAGCTGTAGGATTTCTCAGAGCTTCCCCCAGTGCGAGTTGGAAACACTTTCACAGACAGAGTTAAATGCCCCGCATGTTAGAGTTTCTAGAAATGTCAGCATCATCAAATATATGGTTTTAATAACAAGTGTAGTCGCTGAGGGTTCTCCTCCCTTTGCTGACCTGCATACATGCTGCACGGTTACAGTGAGAACGTCCAAGAGGAATGTTTTAAAGCAAAGATCTGGCCAAGACCTGGGCCTTGGGAAATCTGCCTGGAGGTGCTTTATTGTGTTTCTGGGAGAGAAGAGAGAGAGGGCAGGAGGGTAGTCAGCCCTGCGTTAGGATGGCTTCGGGTTCGCAGGGGACCTAGACATTGGGATTGTTTCATCTCTCTGGTCACAGGCTAAAGCAACTGCAGAATAGGAATTCACCTAAAGAGTGACCTAACCCAACCTTCTCATTTGTCAGGTGGCGACATACAGGATCCAATTTGCTAGGTGGCAATGGAAAATTAAACTTTCCAATCATAAGAGAATTTGTTTATGGATTCACAGCGAAGAAGAAAGGACTTCCTCAGTGTGACAGGTATTTTGGTTTTCATCCACAGTTCCTGGCTTATAATTCCCTCCCCAAGTTGGGTCATGGAGACTCAAATCTTTCCCTGCTTTTTGCTGGCCATAAAGAAATTCTCTGACCTACTCTGATTGCTAGTTGGTCGTAAGACCCTCCTCATTCCAGAGGGGTCCAGCCCCATGGCCAGAAGGAAGGATGCTGCCCAGAGAGGCCAAGAAGCAGCTGACTAGATCCATAGTCACTTCAGGGACCAGAGGGCCCCCACGCTGAAGTAACAAATGACCTGTATCAGAAAGAATGCGTCATCTTCCAGACAGACTTGCTCACCCCAGTATCAGCCCAGTGAGAACTCAGCGCAGAGCTGGATCCCAAGCCTGAAGGCAGCACTCTCTGCAATGCATTCTCTGTACAGTTTCCATATTCACCTTCGAGGTAGGGTGGGCAGAGGACGGGATACTCAGAACACTGCAGTGGGACAGTGGCCAGAGGTGATGGAAGCCAGGACAGGATGTGGTCAGGGAGGGCAGGAAAGAAGGTGGCAACACAGATAGGGGTCTTCCAGCAGGGCTGGTTGGCCTGGGACAGGACAAGGGAGATCTGTTCTTGGCAGAAGATTTTTCTAAAAGTACTACTGACTATCACTTTGGTTTAAATCTAAAATGATCCCAAAATCTCAGATGTTTAGAGGTGGGGCTTTTGGAAGGCGATTGGATGTTGAAAGATCTGAAGTCTACAAGTAGGTTAAGTCACTGATGAGATCACAACTTGATGGCATCATTGGGAGGTGATGGAAACAGGAGGTGGGGCCTAGTTGAATAGAGTGAATCATGGGAACATAACCTTGGCCTCCCAGGCTCTCTCTCTCTCTCTCTCTCTCTCTCCTTTCCCTTTTTGGCTGCCTTGAGGTGAGCAGCTTCCTTCCACCATGTCTTCCACCATGATGCTCAGCCTCACGTCAGGCCTAAAAGCCGTGGAACTAGTCAATGACCATGGACTGAAACCTCTGAAACTATGAGCCAAAATAAACCTCTCTTGCTTTAAGTTGTTTATCCCAAGTATTTTGTCACAGTGAGGAGAAACTTCACAATTAGGAAATCACCATGTACATTATAGAATGTATTCCACAGTACAGAGGAGTGTATAAACAATAGTCATAAAATGAACACTTGAGTATCCACAACCAGGCTGGAAAACAGTAGTATCTTACAAGAGGCCTGTGCCCTGCCACCACCCCATGGTGTCTTCCTCCCTCCCTCCTGCATGAGGCAATGATCTTCCTGCATTTTGTCAGCCAGCCTCTTGCTTTTCTTCATAAGTTTACTGCTGATGCATGGTTTCTGAGCACTATGGTGCCCAGTTTTGAGGACATGAGTAGCCAGGACAGACTCAGTGGTGTGGAGAAAGGGCAGTAGAGCCCTGTTAGATGCCCCCCACCCCTGGAGAAGATAAGATGACACAGAGCATCAGAGGCTGTCCTCAGAACTCCCTGCCAATGACCTAAATACTTGGTATCCCAGGAACTGGGCCAAGAGGCAGCCCAGTCTGCCAGAACAGCAACTCCTCAGAGAAACCGGGACCCCGAGGCCCAAGGGGACAGAGTGAGGCAGCGCACGTCCACAGAAACCTGCCACCTCCTCCCAGCATGGCCAGTTATCCACCCTCCTCCTCTCCCGGGCCTGGGGATGGGGACAGATCCCATGTGTGGAGCATAGCCCTCCCCACAGCACAGAGAATCTGGCAGCAGGAGAAGGACGTGCCAAAGTCACAAGTCCCTGCAAGCAGGGCCAGCAGATGCAGGGCCCAGGCTGAGGGGCTGGTGGGGACCTTCTGAGGCAGAAACTCTAATCGCTCCCTGGGTCTGGCAGGGAGGGCTGTGGAGAAAGAACCAGAGGGTGATCCTTGAGGTGGAGGGCTGCAGACCTCACAAATAAGGACGTCCCACTCTAACATTCAATTTGGAATCCTCCCACTAATCCTTCCCCTAAGTGTTCATTGAGGACCTTCTACATCCAGTCACCCCACACACACCATTCAGTAAAGTCAGTCACGCAAATGTTTGCGTGAGGTATGTGGCCCCCAAGATAGGACCAGGATGATACAAGAGATATCCACCCAGGGGGTAAATTGGTGCAAGTGGAAGCTGGAGCCAAAGCCATAGAAAAACCACAAACCCCACAACAACACAAGAGGCCGCTGAACTGCTTGCCTATAGCCTGGGCCCCTCTCAATCTCACATCTCTCAGCACCTAATGGTTCTTGTCAGGAGCATCTCTCCAGGTCCATCACCTTCCTGGGTGATCATTGGCAAGTCCAGTGTAGGGACCCAGCTTGTGTCTCTCTGTCAAGAGGTTGCATCTGGTGATGACTTTCCCGCTGGCAGAGTCCCACAGTGGCACAGACTGTCACACAACAAGTGACAGGGAGATGTGTGTGCGTGTGTGCGTGTGTGGGTGTGCATGTGCACAGGAGAAAGCACCGTTTGAAGGCCCAGCCTATGCTATATTTATCACTACGCAGCTCTGCTTAATGTGGAGCCTCAGGTTGGAATAAATCTCAGTTCTTTCCAGCAAGCAGGACATTCTAAGGGCCAGAAGGCCAGCGCCTTTGTCATGGAGAAAATACTCATTAGAGGGAATATCCCACAGTTGTGCAGCCACGGACTTCCTCGAATTACCATTATGCAAATATTAAAGAAAAAAGAAATGAGGATTTAATGAGTGCCTACTTCACGCATGCTATCTTTGACCCCTCATGGGTTTAAAAAGAGTACTTTCCAGGCCTGCAGTGTGGCCAGCCCTGGGAGGGTCTCCCTACCATGACTAGTGTGGTCATTTCTGGGAAATTAAAGCTGAGCATGAAGACTGGCCAGAGGAAAATTCCTAGTGAGGGCAGAGAGTGAAATGCACCCAGCCCAGCTCAACAAAGCCCTACACACACACACACACACACACGCACACATACACACGCGCGCGCAATAACACATCAAGTGAAACATTTGCATCTGCTTATTCATAAGGCTGTGAGTCCAACTGTGTTATATTAAAGTGAATAATTCTCGATCTCCCCTAAAACAACAGCTTTTACCAAATGGTGGTAACAAAAATTAATACATATTATGCAGCCACCTATTAAATATTAAAGAAGCTCAAAACAAGTGTATGAGGTTGGAACCATCCTCCTCCAAGGGACAGGGAGAAAACGACAATGTGGAGACATTTCTGTAGGCCAAGAGTGCTCTGAGAGCCACCTGTGGCCTCTTCTAGGGAGCCAGATGCCACCCCCAGGACAAAGCTTTCTGGTGGCCAGTACAACCCTTGCCAGTCTAGTATTCAATCAATAATAGCATTGACAACTACTACAGTTTTTGGAGTAGCTTAGGTACTTAGCAAATAAAGATCACACCTCCAATTCTTTCTTCAAATCCTGATTTGGGGCCTTGGATTAAAAAAAAAAAGTAAGGCCTGTATAGCAGCTGGGGTTTAGCAACTGTGAAAGTTAGCATTTCCTAGGGTGAAAGAAAAAAAATCAGATAAAAAATTGCACTAGAAAGTGAAATTGGATTTTTAAAAAAATCAATGAAGTAAGCAGGCTATTAAAATGGAAAATAAGTCTGATGTCATTCTGAAAAATAAAAGAGTTGAGTCACCTGCAGAGCCACTTAATTAAGCCCAGGAAGTAACAAAAGAGCTTGAGTAATTTTCCCCGTTACTGTCAGTATTTCAAAACGAGCGAGGCGTTAGGCCACCGCTTCTAATAAGAGAGTTAAATCGGTTCTTTTGCCCTCAGGACATCTTGATACATTCAAAGTTGATGAAGAGCAAAAAGGAATGTATTATAAATTATCCCAACTGCACCCAAACAGGGGGAAAAAATTGAGCTTTCTACTTCTGGGGACAGTGAGTGATGAAGGCCGTGGCATAGATGAAGGCACCTGAGCCTCTGGGGCAGAAACCTGCTCTGGGTGGACGTGGGGACAGCAAAGTATGCCACTGAGACAGTGGTCAGCGGGGAGGTGAGCTCATCAGCATCCCTGGGGGTTTCATAGGCTTTCGTGTCTGGGCTTTGGCAGTTGAGAGCAGCAGCTGCCAGGTTTGGGTTTTCACAGAAGTGATACTGTAACGTCTGGGCACCTCTGCCAAATGCCTTCAGTCTCCATCAGAGTCAGTCTTGGGTCCTGCAGGCCCTGGCCAGGCTTCTCTGCTGTCTTGGCCCCGGCCACCACCAGTCCCAGCCAGGGCAGGAGGCCTGGGTGCTCTCCCAAGATGCAGGGTTGGGATTCCTGGTCCCACCCAAAGAAGCATGGGGGACTGTCCCTAGATCCTCTTGAAGGCCCAATCACATTCAGAGACGGGTCTTGCAGTCACTGCTGGATCCCAAACTAGAGGAGACCCGAATAACACGGAGGACCAGGGACCGCCCAAGACCTAGTGTGTATCACATCGTCCCCTGGCTCCTCTCTCGGGGCCATTATCAATGTCTGCTTTCTGTTGGCTGCTACAGCACGGTCTGCACCCAGGGCTTCTGTGTTGTTGGTTGTTTAATGGTTATTGTTGTTAGTATTTAGCTTTGCTAGTAATGGACAGATTCGGGAACTTTAATCCTAAATCTGACCTCCGAAAGTTTCCAGATTGAGCTTCTTAGGGAGAACTGGGCACTCATTAGAGCATAACTATCAGCTGGATATAAAATACAAACGTGAATCGCTCCTGGGGCCACAGGAAAAGGGCCTCTTACTGGAAGTGTGGGGCTTATGTCCCTCGGTCAGTCAGGTAGTCTGTTCTGCATGAGCTGAGTTTAATCAGTTGTTAAAACAAAAACAGGACACAACCAGGTGGCTCCAGGTTTTCGATAACACCCTGAACCCCAAAGACCGCCAAATGCTAACCATAGCTCAAAGTGTGTACTGCTCAGTTTGTAACATGAACTAGGGTCCAAATGACCCCCCCAACACACATGCACCCCATAGTTCTTTACTACCTCATCTTGAGATTGACAAGGTAGCACAGGGTCTTCCTATTGATATTTATTTGTTTATGTATTTATTTATTTATGCTGTACTGGGGATTGAACTCAGGGTCTTTGCACTGAGCTACATCCCTGGCCCTTTTTATATTTTTAGACAGGGTCTCACTAAGTTGTTAAATTGCCCAAGCTGGGCTCAAACTTGCCATCCTCCTGCCTCAGCTTCCCAAGTGTTCGACTCTGTGTCTTAAAATATTTTTCCTTCCTCCCTCCCCACCCTAAATAGAACTACTTGATTAAAAACACAGCAAGTACATACTTTGCGTTCACTTTTGAAACCAACCAACCAGCTGAGAAGCAGGTGAATTAATCCTAATCCTCTTTTGAGGAATGTCCTGTGGGTCAGAGCTGCCACAGGCAATTTATCTAAAGCCAGCAGAGCACGGGGGTGAACTGGGAGCTTTGGGAATATTAGGGTGGAATTAAGGTATCGGGAGGAGGAGTAGAGTCTGAGGTGAAGAGATTCCCAGTAATATTGATTATTCTCACTTGAAAACTCCTTCCTAATTAGAGAGACCAGTGGGTCAGGACGGGGATGGAAAGGGGGATCACTGATTCCCGGTGACATAGACAGACCTGGGGTAAAATTTCGTCTCCCCACGCTGCGGTTTTCAGCTGTGCAGTCCTGGGTTGCTCGCCTCCCCTTTCTGACTCTCAGTTTCTTCATCTGCTAATGGACCCACAGCTGTGTCTTTGGAAAGTCGTGTGAGGCTCCCAGGAAGGGTTCAGCAGGATCCCAAGCACAGGGTACAGGCAGCGCTCCTACCTTTTTGTTCCGATCCCGTTCATTTTTTAAGTGACAAGGTGAGAAGGCAAGAGAGGAAATGTGGGTTGAGCTTTCTGACATGTTAGTGTCCTCCGACCCGTCCTGTGATCCTGTACCTCATCCAGGGTCGCCTTCATGGCTGTGCGGCTTCACATATCAAGGGAGAGGGAACCATCAGTGCCAGACGGAGCGAGCCAGGCTGGAGACCACAGTAGGATCGGGACGTTCTCTGCAGACCGCGGCTGGTGCCACTTGAAGGGTCAAGCGCAGGATGTTCTTACCCCAGACTCAAGCCATGGAGGACGAGTCACAGGGCACAGCCTGTGCCCTGTGGCCTCTGCAGATGGGCAGAGCTTTGGCACAGGGCAGGGTCCCTGGAAAGGGCTCCAGCTGCCCACCCAGGGTAGGGGCTGAATCCATCCCAGGCATCAGAGACTTTGTGCAAAGCCCACTCCCCGGCTGTGTAAATGCTCCGCCCCCTTTGCGATCCACAGGGTGTCGGAGAGCCTGCATGAGTGCAGGGCAGGCAGTAAATAGCCCTTGAGACCTGGTCACCTCTGAAAGTGCACTGAAGTGAAATGTGAATGATGTCACGGGGTCAAAGTGAAGGGTCGCTTTGATGTGGGAGCTATTAGTCATTACAGGAAGAAATAAGAAGGGGAGAGACAGAAACCCGGGCAGCTGAAATGATTCTCCCCTGGGATAGCAACACCCATCCCTCAATTCCTAATTCCTCCTGGCTGGTTCTGCCTGGCCCAGGGGCTGGAGTTAGAGTCCTGGCTCAGCCACTCATGGTTACATGCACATGTGAGACCAGTATGGAGGAAAGACACTGCATGCTGGAAGCTTTGGAGTCAGTTTTCAAGCTCAATGCAAAAACTTACTTCTAGGGGGTTTTGCCTGACCTGCCTAGGCCTGGTGACATGGTGGGTCCCCGAGTCCCTGAACCTCTTCCAAGATCTGGGCCTCTCTTTCCTGACCAGGCACTTCCCAGAACAAAGCTTTGCACCCAGGGGTGCCTGAGAGCTGTCTAGAGTGGCTGGCCCCCTCTCCTTCTCCCTCTACCAAAGTGACATGTGGCTAGAAGTGCCTGTGCTGTCACACCAACCCCACAGCCCCACGATCACCCTGACAGTCCTGTGTGTGTATTCCAAAGATATGCTGTGCTCAACGGTGTTCCTCACTGATGTGTGTTCCAATGACATTCGGAGCTTGGTCACCCTCCCCTTCCCACTGCACCAAATCTCAAGCCCTGGGTGCCCTCAGCTCTACTTCTGATGGCCTGGGGTGATGGTCCAAAGTCACTCATCCCTGTGCTGTTTCCAAAGTCTGTAGATGGAATCCTGGGGGAGAGGGGCTCTGGGCAGGCCGAGATGGGTGAAACAGTTGGGCCATCTTTGGCTCAGACTTCCCTTTTCACAGTCGCAAGGGATGGATGTGCTTGTGATAAGGCAACTACAGTGAGTAGGAGCATCCCCTACCCCCGTGCCACTCAGTGCCTGTGTGGAGCGGGTCTCTGCATGCTGCGGTGGCCCCAGAAGGGCACGGGCGTCGGCCCAGGGCTCAGTAGTGTGTGGCTGCCTCTGCCTTTTCCACATCCGCCTCTCCCACCTGCCTCCCAGAGAAGAAGCAGCTTCGTGTTGACCGTCTTGCTCCAAGACAGTGACCGTCACACGGTCACACCTGACCAGCACCTCCTGCCAAAGCATAAAGTCACCATGCGTCACATTTGCTCATGGACAGACGCTGAGAGGCAGGGAGCCGCCCCTGGGTTTTCTCTGCTCTGGCCTGATGGCATCTGTTGGCCTTCTGAGTCACACTGCAGGGGATGTCCAGCCGTGCCATGTGTGTGAACTCAGGGGCTACTTGCAGCCTACAGGTTTCTCCCATGAGTCAGTGCTAGGAGGACAGCGCTTCAAGCAGATGTCTCAGAGGGGACATGCATGTCACCATGCTGGTGTCAAGAGGGCGAGGTTTGAATCTTCGGAGAGAAGTTTATTTTGAACGAGCTGAGTCATGGTTACTCCAGTGATAACGTTCATCTGTCGACACCGACACAAACCCCAACCTGGGGCATTTTGGTGAAAATTTGGAAGTTTCTATAAAATGTTATTTTGAGCAGAACTAGATGATTTTTGCATGTGCGGTAAACATTGGAATTTTCTATGAAACTTTAAAAGCCAAAATGTAGAAAAATGAACTCCTTACTTAGGCTAAAGTAACAAAGACTGGCTTGCACACTTGAAAATTTAAGGCAATTTCTAAATTTAGATTTTGCTATAAATTCAATGGAGGGGGGCGGGTGTGGGACGGTGGGGGCAGAGAGCCACTCCTCGCAGCTCGGCTTGGCCCGTTTGCTTTCTGTTTCTCTCACTATCCTCCCAGCTTTCTATTTCTCTCTTCTGCCTTTTCCTCCTTCCTTTCCTCTGTCTTCATCC
Organism: Erethizon dorsatum; assembly: GCA_028451465.1. Taxonomy (NCBI): domain Eukaryota; kingdom Metazoa; phylum Chordata; class Mammalia; order Rodentia; family Erethizontidae; genus Erethizon; species Erethizon dorsatum. The sequence goes on from CM051824.1 coordinate 10,506,407, forward strand.
ATTTGCTTCTTTCTTCTCTTCTCTCTTTTCTCTCTCTCCTCTTCCTCTTCTCCTACTTCTCCATTTCCTCCTTCTCTCTTTTCTCCCCTCTTCCTCTTCCCTTCTTTCTTCTTTTGATATACACTTTTTTGCCCTTGACCTCCCACCGCCACCCTAGGCCTAAAGAGCTCAGATCTGCAGTCCTCCCCTTCACTGTCCCCCCTGCCACAGGCTCCAGGCTGCCTCCCTGTCTTCAGTGAATTGCTCTCCACCTGTCCTGACCATTCGCCTCCCAGGCCTCAGCCAGCCAGACTGCTAGCTCCAATCTTCCTGGTTGTCTCCCCCTTATTGTCCCTAAACAGGGGCTCAGCCCCATCTCTGAGGCAGGACAGAACAGCTAGCCGAGTGAGTTATCAGTCTTTGTCCAGTCCAGCTTCCCTTGCCACCTCCCTGCTCCCTCCCTCCTTCTGAGCAACACCCTTCCTCCCCTCCTCCCCGGAGCCCAGGGCTCAGCACAGCTGTCTGGCCTCCTCCCAGCGCCCCGCTGGAATTTCTGAGCCCTCCAGACGAGGTGAGGTGGCCTACTTCCCAACACCGGGATATTCCCCTGGGGTGTTCTGTCACATGCATTCTTCCAAGAATTTGTTGTCAGGAAAAAAAATTCCCCGAAGAATTGCCGCATTTTCTTTTATTAGACGGTAAGAGCTGCCTGCTATTTTGCTTTCCTTTCCTTTCCTTACCGGGAAGCTCAGAGCCACAGAGCGCTGCCTACAGATGTAGTCACAGCTCCCCCGCTGCTCTCTTCCTGCTCCCATGGGATCTTGTAACCTGGGGGGAGTCCGCAAGGGCTAACAGAAAGTCCAGGGCAAGGACGGCTCCCGCAGCAGCCTCGACACACCGCCCTGCCTTCTGCCTGCCTCCTTCAGCCTTTCCACCTACCTCACAGTCCCTTCCACATGTTAGGTTTGGGGGCCTGCACTGCCCGGCTCCCACCCCACTGATGGCCATGCCATTTGGAGCAATGCTGGGCCCCATGGAGTGAAATCTTTCTGAGGAGAAGAAGTCACCGTGTCTGGTAGGGCAGCCCTGGAAAGCTGCGGGGGCTGCTGGACCGTGGAGCAAGTGTCTACTCTTCTTCAGCTCCATCTTGCAGCCCCAGCGGGAAGGGACAAGGGGGAGGTAAAGGGAATTGGGTCTCCCCAGTGGGAGAAGGTGGCCTTGGCAATGCGGGAAGCCAGAGATAGACACATCTGTGTCAACAAGTGCAGTTCTTGCTCAGTCCTGGGGTAGGCCTTCACCCAGGCAGTTCAGGTGAGCTTTGCCCTCACCGGATCCTGGAGCCAAAGATTTGGGGATCTCTTTCCTCTGCTTGTCAATCTTCCCAACAGCTCCCCAATACAAAGACAAACCTGAAGACATGAGGAGCCACTTCTGTGACAGTGGCCCCTCAGGCTTCTGCGAAGTCTCACAGCAGGCCAAAGGGCTCTTTCTGCCTGGAGAGAAAGGTTGCTTTTCCTGCACTTAAATTACTCAACAGGGCTTCTTGCAGTTATAGCTAAAACTCCCCTTTAAATAATAGCTTATGTCTGGACATTAAAATCACCTTTCTCTTGGGCTGTGCCGCCCCAGGAAAATAGAGATGTAAAAGTCATTTTAAAGTAAACAAATATGGCGCTGGAGCCAGGAATACAGTCAAAGCAGTGTTCCAAATGAAATGCAACATTTACAACCTCAGTTTGTGACCTCCTCTACCTTAACCAAATACAAGAAGGGACAGGTACCAAGCATAGTGGCCCCTGGACGTCATGCCCTTCTCATTGGCTTGTTGGGAAAGAGTGTGAGCTGGGTAAAGAGTTGTCCAGACTTGGCACAAACCTGCTGTGGGATTAAAGCATCCAGTGTCTGCAGCCTGGAGTCTTGGCCATGCACGGCCTACAGGCCAGCTTTCAGCTACCCGGAAGGACAGGATCTGCATCTTGTCACCAAATGGGCCAGTGTTGGGGACAGCCTCACAAACACATGCAGGTGCTGAGGTTTGGGCACATGATTGCTGGGAGTGGCTCTCTCTGCCTGGGCACCAATGGTGCAGCCCCTCCTTGGCAAGAGAGGTTAGAGAGGTAGGAAAGGCAGTCAGGTCAAGAATGAGTCCCCTTACATTGTCGCCCAGCTTGAGAGAGAGCCTCGTGCCCAGGGCCGGGCTGCAGATCAGTGGATACTCCTTCCTTGCCTTGTCTGCCCTTTCAGGAACACTTCCGCCCAGATCAGGGGCAGAACTTGGGATGAAGCTGCCCTCTTGGGGAGTAGCGCGGCTTGGCCATCCTTGCTCCTTGGCCCTGCCTTGAATGTCTGTCGGATCTGTGGGAGGCCAGGCTTGCTCTTGCTTCAGCCCTTTGCTCAAGCTTGGACTCGTTTTCTCCACCTGGACCCTCCTGATCTGTCCAACCTTCTTGTCCAGTAGGAAGCTGCACACACCACCCTCCTGTGGGAGTTTTTTGTAGAGTTGAAAGAATCCAGCAGCATAATTTTTTTTGAAAAACAATTTTCTTGGGTTATCAGAAATAATTTAAGAACCAGTGGTTCGTTCGCTTAGCATTTGCTATAGAACCTAGCCGAGCATTTTGTTTGAAGTATAAAATGCATACAGTGAACAAGGTTCTGCTTTGAATTGAATTCTGTGGGTTTCCCACCTCCCCCATCCAGTGTCCTATGCACCAGGCTACCCTTTAGCCAGCACAGGGCCTAAAAAGCAAGCTGCGGGTTCATCTGTGGAGTCCCCTGCCTCTCCCTTCTCCTTGCTCCTCCTGGGTATGATCCACCTTACTCCCCTTCGCAGCCATCCACAGACATCTGGGGACCCCATGTCCAGCTCTCAATCTTCCTGAGTGATAGTAAGCAAAATGTCCACGCAAGGAGCGGCTCCAACTGCTGCACACATTGGACTCATTGGCAACACTCTTTCCCATCCTGTCCCCAGGCTGTCTGCTCTTCTGGTCTCAGATGGACCCTGAAAATGTGCATTTCTAACAAGTTCTCAGGTGATGCTGGTGTTCAAGTCCGGGTACTGCCCCCGAGGAGTGCTGTGCAGGCAGATGCTGGACCGCACGTCTCTGCAGTGTACTGTGCTGCGTGTGGCACAAACGATGATATGGTGCCTCTGACCTGGGCTGTGCCCTCTGGGTGCCCTCTACCCTATAGTTCATCGTCACAGCAACATCTGGCATTGATCTTTATTTTAGTCTCTCTCACCCTAGAACAGATTTAATTGCACATCTTTCCATTTGGTCTGGACCAAGCCAACTCTTGGCCAGAAGTGAGCATTTAAAATTAAATAAACATTGTGTGGAGAATGAAGAGCGAAATGGACAGAAAGACAGAGGGCCAAAGACACTTGAAGTGAAAGAAAGGGGAAAAGCAGCCAAGTGAGGAAAAAGATGGAGAAATAAGAAGAAAGTTGTTTTCTGCCCCCCCCCATGCCAGATGACCCTGGATGCAGCAGATGTCACACTTCCCAGACAGTGGAGTGAGAACGAAGGGACCTTGTTTCATTCTTGTATGCAAATAATCACCTCTAACCAGAAAATGAACAAAATCAAATTTGGAGGACTATAATTGACCGGTAGAAACTCTCCCTTTTGAAACAGTCTTGGACACAGAATTTTGTGGTCACCATTTCTTGTGAGGCTTTCGGATGTCTTCAAGCCCTGCCCCGTTTGCAGACCCACAGCCTCTGAGTGAGTCCCCACGGCTGTCCCTGGTGGAGGCTGGGTCCAAACAGGCACAGAAACAGAAACCGAAAGCAAGCAGACAGTTTCCCACTCGCGGGGGCTTGGGGTTCAAGTGCAGAGTCCTTGAGTCAGGAGCAGAATCAGCAGCAAAGAGGACTATGATGGGAAATGCAGGTGGCGGCGGCAGGAAGAGCACTTGGGCTTTCACGGATGTCTGGGCTGGGACTGGAGGGAGGAATTGTCCACTTGGGGTTCCCCAGGCTCCAGTGCATGGGAGTCTCCTGGGCCCCACGCCTGGGCTCTGATGTCACCATCCTGAAGTGGAGATTGGTTGCCACCATTTTCCCCAGATGATGCCACAGCATGGGCTTGCACCTCAGAGACCTAGAATAGAGTCCAGCCCATCCCCCCACTGCTGAGGGGAAACTGAGATTTGGACAGGTTAAGGGGCCTGCATCAGACTGCAGAACAAGCAGAGAGCAGGCGGAAGACCTCGGGACTCCTGAGGACTGGTCTCAGAGGGGAGACAAGTCTCTCCCATGCAGCTTGCAGTTGGAGCCAGCTGCTCTCTCTCCCTGCAGGGTCCTCTCGGGTAATAAACCTCAGCCCTGCGCAGGGACAGCATCCAGGCATTTGCCCCTGGGGCTCCTTCCACACGCTGTTGGGATGAGTCAGGAATGTTTCCATCCTGCCATGGGGTCCCGGGAGGCCTGATGCCTTCTCACCATTGGCTCTCGGGTCCTCCACAGGGAGCAACACCTGTGTCTGGCCTGTGGCAGTGCCTCTGGGACTCAGGCCTCCTCTCTCACTGTACCTTCACTCCCGGGAGGAAGTGGTCCTTTCAGATGGCACCTCAAGCGTGAGATGTGATGTCCTCAGAGGGGCATGAGCAAGAGTAGAAAATGAATCGGCGCCAAAAATTATCTCGGGGTCTTGCCATTGACCAAGGTCCACCTGCTGGCTGAAGCCCTGGTTTTCTGATCTCCCCCGGGGGCTGGCATAGGACATAGTAAGACAAGGGGCAAGGTCCTGGGAAGGGGCTCAGCTCCGTCCACAACCTCCCCTCCAATGCTATCGATTGCCACTGTGGCTAGTTTGTTTAGACTCTGAAAACTGGTTTTCCCTACCTTTAGTCTCTTACCAAAGCATCTCACTAAACCCCAGAAGGGAAAGTAAAAATATAGCAGATGCAAGCCAAATTACAAGCTTGATATGTCACATTCATTACAATGCAAAGTTAATATCATCCCCAGGATGGCTTCCCATCCAAGTGACCAAGTTTGTTTGCCAAATCTTTGTCACCGAAGTGCTTCCTCATTTCAGTTCTTCCTGGCTCGACCCGAGCCTCGAATGAGCAAAGCCCAGCTCTGCTGTATCAGGATGGAGAGTTGGGATCCATCCCTTGTGCCTTGCACAGCACCCACATAACCCTGCGCTGCCACAGCAGGCAGCTCAGGTTCACTCCCTCTTCCACTCATGTACTCATCCGTTGGTGACCTGGTGGCAGGATCAGTGACAGGTACTGGACTCTGTGACACTGAGACCGAAAAGGAGTTGCACATTAGTGACATGGCAGACAGCAGACAGAAAACCCCAGAAGGATCTGATGACGCTGAGGCAGGATGAGGGGAGAAAGCAGTGCTCCAGGAGTGACCCTGAGCTTCAGGAGGTGGTGGCTGGGCCTGCAGGCATCCACAGGTCCAGGCTGGGCACTGTGGGCAGAGGGAATGGCAGAGACCAACCCCAGAGGCAGGAACTGCTCACTGGTTAGCTCTGGTCTCTGCAGCTAACCACCCAACTTTGCCATCATTATTGTTTGGTTTTTGGGGGGTGTGGGAGTGGTACTGGGGCTGGAACCCAGGGCCTTTGCACTGAGCTACATCCCTAGGGAATCCTGAGGGAAAGGGCTCATCAGTCTCCTCCTCTGACAAATGGGGATCACCCCTGATTCTTGCTTCACAGGACTGCCAAGCCTCCCAGGAAACCAGGGAGACAAGGCATTGTGTAAAATGTGAGCCCCCCCCCCCGCCAAGTTCTGTACGTTCAACACTGGGTGTTCCAGATAATTGGCTGGTTTCTCGCAGCTATTTCCTTCAGTTATGAGGCATCCTTAAGCCTTCCCTTCTACCTTCTTTAAAACCTGCTTAAGGGAAATGGGGCAAAGCTCAGTGGTAGAGATCACATACAAAGTCCTGAGTTCAATACACAGCACCAAAAAGAAAAAAAAAGTGTGCAACTCACAGAATTAGTATTCAATCAGGCTAATTAGTCTCCTTCCAGGGAAGATATTTAACAGAGGCCCAAATATTAAGCCAAAGAAATGGTTCTGTAATAGTAGACTTTCAGCCAGCAACAGTCAGAGCCCAGGAGGGGATGTTTTCCAGGGGGCCTTCTCCCCCTGGGCTTTCAGAACGCCTTACGCTGGCCCTGCCCATTTTGCAGACAGGCTGGTCCCCAGGGCTGGGTAATGATTACAGTCATCACCCAGAGGCTGACCTGTCAAGGCTGCGCCATTGGTCAGCCTTTGATACTCTACCACCTGCGCGCAGCATCCTGGAATCACAGCCCTGCCTAGTTGGACCTGTCGTGAAGCCAGGGCTTCACTGAGGCCACCAGGAGTCAGCTCTCTCTCCAGGGTTAAGTACCAGAAGCTGTCCCTGCCTCTTGTTCCTGATCTAGGACATCAGAGGTATGGCTCCGTGCCCTTGGGATGGCCATTGGCCCTCCCCAATGTGGCATCTCGGAATCTCCTAAGTGCCTCACACAGCTGACCCCTCACAGCAGCCCTGCCAAGAGGATGTGCCTCTGTCCCCATCTGCTGCACGGGCAGGGACAATGAGGCCCTAAGAGGCTACAAGGTGGAGGTGGAACTTTTTTTTTTTTGTGCCTGGAATCAAACACCTGACCTTGCACTTGCCAGGCAGGCGCTGTGCCGCTGAGCTATATCCCCAGCTAAAGGTGGGATTTGAACCTGCAGAATGTGCTCCTGTGCCCTCTCCTTCCTATTTGCAATGTGCCCTTTGGAGCCAGGCTTTGACTTGGGTCCCCTCTGGCTTCTCCTTTCTGCCTGGCTGCCTCTCCTCCTGTGTATCCCACTGAGGACTGCCTGGAGCTGCTGCTCCGGGGCGGAGCCCCCACGGAGGCTTTGGGAACCTGACTTTGATGGTAAGAAGCAAAGAAAAGGAACTGAGGGGAGGAGGTGATGGTTAATTTTAGAACACAAAGTCCCTTTTTGTCCTCTAGTCCCTGGTCTGGGGTCGCTGCCAGGTGTCCTGGGGGAGTTGTGTTCTTACTGCTCACCTTGCAAATTCCTCTCCCGCCCAGCCTCAGTGTCATCCTTGCAAAACTGGAGGATTATAAGGAGATGTCCCCACCAGCTCTAAAATAACTCTGGCAACCTACTGGGAAGGGAGGTGACAGAGAAGCATTAAGCGATTTTGTAAAAATCATACAGCCTGTTACACCAGTGCCTCTCACCCTGTTGGTCGAAGGAGTGAGGGATTGGAAGGCCCTGAGTTTCTCATAATGGAGCAAACCAAACTTTAGGGTTTAAGAGCCCCTTTCTTCAGGAGATACTTCTTCCAAATTAGGGCTGTTTTTCTCACTTAAGAAATGCCACAATTATTTCAGCAAAAGATCTTTGTGAGTCTTCAGAGAGAAGGAAATTCCCCAAATTCTGTCCAGTTCTTTGTGTCAGGAGACATTGACATGAGATTGAGAATGGGGCACAGCCTCCATTGTCCTGGTCATGGTGTGGGAATGAAGCAGCCAGCAGGACCTGTCCAAGGGCTCAGAGGCCTGGGGTCAGGGGTAACCAAAGTCCATGAGCTCCACGAGGTTAGTTCGACAGCACGTGAGCAAGACACTGCGCTGAAAGGAAAGCTGGCCTGTCTCGTGCAGGGAAATAGTGGGACACTTGGTGTAGGCTGTCTACAAATAAGTCATTTGTGAACCCCTTTCTAGTAATCTGCTTGCTTATGGGCTCAGAGGGAGAGAACATTTGGCTTCCAAAATTTTTAAACAGTGTGTAAAATACTCTTTGTGAGGCAAGGAGTATTTTGTGGCTGTTTTCAGCTTGCAAACCTGAGTGTGTTCTTTTCAGTAAACTCTTTGTTGAAGTAAAAGAGTACACAGAGAAAAGTGCACCTGTGATAAGCAGAGTAGCTTGAAGCATGTTCACAAACCTGTGAAATCACCCACTCGATCAAGAAGCAGGACATCACCAGCACCACATGTGCCCCTTGTGCCATCTGTCAGTGATGTCCTCCAGACAACTACTGTCTTGACTTCTGTCCCCATTGTTTAGCTTTGTCTGTTCTTGAACATCATGCAAATGGAACCATTCAGGGTACCTGTGTGGTTGTCTTGAATATGATGTTCTAGGAGAGTCATCCATCTTGCTGTGAACTGCATTGGGTTGTTTAATTTCATTGCTAAGTTCTTCATGATATATTCATCCACTCTACTGTTGATGGAAATTTGGGTGGTTTCTGATCTTTGGTTAGTATAAGTAGATAGGTATGTATGCTTCATAGATGTCTCTAGTGTGCATGTGTACATGTTTCATTGAGTTTCTATCTAGAATAGAATTTCTGGGTCACAGGATATAAAAATGCTCAGGTGTAGCAGATAATGTCATCCTCTCTAGCACTTGTGGTAGCACCTGGTGGCTCTGTAGTGGTGTCTCCTTGTGACTCTAGTTTGCATTTTCCTGATATTTTTTATTAGTTAATTACCAGGCCTCTTTTATGAAGTGCTTGTTCTAGTCTTTTGCCCACTTTTTCTAATGGGTTATTAATGACTTAGAGAAAACCTTTGAATATTCTAGATACAACTCCTTAATTGGGTTTATGATTTGCAAATGCTTCCTTCCTCTCTGTGGCTTGCCTTTTCATTCTATTAAGTGCATCTTTTGACAAACAGAAGTTCCTAGCTTTAATCATGTCCAGTTCATGAACCTTTTCCTTTGTGCTTAGTACCTTTTGTATTACATTTGAGAAAAATTTACTCCAAGGTCATGAAATTATTCTTTTATATTATCTTTTAGAAGTTTTATTATTTTGCCTTTCACATCGAGATCTATGACTCCTGATTGACTTTTGTGTATGATGCAAAGAAGGGTCAAGTTTCATTTTAAAAAATATAGATATCCAACTGACCCTGCAGTGTTTAAGAAAAGACTAACCCCGCATTCCCAATGCATGGCACGGTCACCTTTATCATAAATCAAATGTGTGGTCTGTTTTCTAGGACTCTCTTGTTTTCCACTGATCTCTTTGTCTGCACTTAGGCAAATCTCACACTGTTTTATTTGCTAAACCTTCAAAATAAGTTTCGACAAGTGTTCTTATTCAACTGTTTTACTCTTTTAAATGTTTAAATAAAGAATTAAGTTACTTCTACAAACAGGATGAAATTCCACTGGAATCTATATTAAAATTGCACTGACTCTATAGATCAATTTGGTAAGAATTGACCATAAAGATATTAAGTCTTTTATCTTATGAATATTTATTTAGAATTCTTTTACTTTCTCTCAATAACAATCCTGTAATCTTCAATTAAATTAGATTTATTTCTCCACATTTTGAGGCTATTAAGAATATTTAAATTTTTTAATATTCTAATTATTTGTCACTCATCTAAAGCTATTTATCTTAAGTTGATTAAGCAGACCCCTGCAGTGAAGTTAATACTAGTAATTTGTGAATCAAAGTCACCATGCACTGTAGAGAATTTTTTTCAGCCTATTTTCTCTCTATTGTCCAGACTGGTTGATTTCTGTTTATTTTTCTCAATGTGATTCTATTGGCTGTGATATCCATTCAACTATTGAGTAGAATCCAGTGAGTTTTTCATTTCTCTTACTATATTTCTCACTTCTAAAATTTCCATTTGACTGTTCTTTCACAACATCTATTTCTTTTCTGAGATTTGTCTATTCATTCATTTCAAGAGAATTTGCAATTGTTTTCTGAAGTATTTTTATGATGGTTGCTATAAACTCTGTGTCAAATAATTCTCTGATTCATCTCAGCGTGAGTGTCAGCTGATTGTCCTTTCTCATTTAAGCGATTTTCCTGGTTCTTAAAATGATGTGTGCTTTTCATTATATTTGGACACCTTGCCCTTTATGTTAAGAGATTCTGGGTCTTATTTAGTTTTGTTTTCAGTAGGCTGTATAGGTTTAACATACAGATCTTGGCCTAGTTTAGTGGACTGTGGGTCCAATTACAGTCTAACTTCAGAGCCTTTGTCATACAGTTACAGCCTACTAGGGTTCCTGCTGATCCTTCCCAGTTCTCTTAAGAGGCTGAGGAAACTCCTTGGCCTGGACCTCCTGGTGCCTCAATGTGGGAAGGCACTCTCAGGCCCAGGGAGACAAAGAGTGCTTCCCAAATAAGGCTGTTTGTTATGATGTGACCATCTGGTCACCCTAAGTGTCTGACAATGAGGAAGGAGGAGACCCTCAGGCCTGCCATGAAGGGGGAGGACTGAATCTATGTTGACTGTCTTTGGGAAATACCAGACCTACGTCAAACTGCTGCCTATTGTTCCTCCAGTCCTGCGATCCCTAACTACTTCCTCTTTCTCCCTCTTTGGAGTTCTCCTTTTTGAGCCTTTAGCATTATTTCCAGCATTTATCCTTACAACCATCTGGGAGGAGAGATGAGAGAAAGGAACCTACACTATCTGGTCTGGACCAGAAGTCCTTTCATTAAATGAATCAATAACAGTTAATCTTGAGTGTAATTTATTGATTTAAATATAGCTGAGTTATAAAAAGGAAATAAAATGGAAGATTTTTAGAAATGGTAGGATCTTAGATTTCAGAGAATCCTCCCTCAAAAAGGAGCCACCTTTCCATAGAAAACTCCAACGTGGCACAGGATCATGTAAATTAGCCAATAGTGGCTCCCTTGTTGTACTCGGCAGGGACGGATAGTCAAAGAAAACACCAGGGATCCATAGAATACAGCTAGGGAGAAAGAGACGGAGTTGACTATTTTAATTTATATGGCTAAAATATCTAAGGACAAGCCATGAACAGCTAGTGAAGATAAATGCAGTCTATTGAGAAAACGAACACACATGCTTGGAAAAGAGAGCAAACAAGGCAATTGAACTTCTAAAATATACACATGTGCACACGCACACACACACACACCACCTCGGGGTAGACAGGAACCTGTGTCCAAAAACAGGAAACATAGGAAATACCAGCTGAGAAACTGCCGACTTGGCACCTGCCAAGCTGCCCCTCTGACCCTAGTCCTATTTTAAATCAGTGACGCACAGTCGTGCTTTCCTTTTCTGCACCTGAAAAAATGACTTCAATCTAGCCTGAAGAGATGGAGTTATTTTTAGACCTGGGTACGTAGTTATTTGCTTCAGCCTGATCATTTGATCTTTCAAAGAAACAGATGTTCTGATGAACAGTCCACCTGGACTCCCACCAAAGGAAGCCTGATTTCTCAAGCAACTTGTTGGTTTAGAGGCAATGACAAGGAAGCTAAGGATGGCACTTGGCTGTGCCCATCCACCTGTCACAGATGCAACCTTAGCCTCCCATACCAGGTTATACCTACCTGGGGAAGTGATTCTAAGCCAGATTATTCTTCGCTCACTAGCTTGCTTTCCCTGAAAAGCATGAGATCATGGGAGTCCAAATTTAGGTTATTTTTGTTTTGTTTTTTGCTCTGAAAGCTGTGTCTTTTGAGCAAATTACTTCTCTGGACCTTCATTTCCCCAGCTGCCAGATGGTGGTCTCCTCTTATCTATGGGAATACATTCCAAGGCCTCCTGTGCAGTCGTTGCCTGAAACCATGGATAGGACCAAACCCTGCATATACCATGTTATTTTCTTCTATACATATATAACTGTGATAAAGTTTAATTTAAAAATTAGGCAAGTAAGAGAGTAACGATTGCTGATAATAAAATAGAAAAAATATACAACAAACACTATAATAAAATTACCCACAACACTACTCTCATTAAATAAAATAAATGTTGCTTGGACACAAACACTGTGATACTATGAGAGTTGATCTAATGGTTACTAAGTGACTGATGGGCAGGTAGCTTATAAAGTATGGATATGCTGGACAAAAGGACACAAACACTGTGATACTATGAGAGTTGATCTAATGGCTACTAAGTGACTGATGGGTATGGATATGCTGGACAAAGGATGAGTCACATCCTGAGAAAGGTTTTACTCAGAGCAGTGCACAGTTTAAAATTTATAAATTGTTTGTTTCTAGAATTTTCCATTTAATATTTTTAGACCACAGTTAACCACGGTAACTGAAACCATGGAAAAGGAAATCATAAGTAACAAGGGTGTTCTTGTTGATATCTAAAATGTCCCTTAAGAGGCACATTGTGTGCAAGGCTTGGTTGTCAGCCAATAGGCTCTGGAAAGTGATCGGATCACCAGGGTTCATTAAGTGGATTAATCCATTGATAAATTCAATGGGCTTAGTAGGAGGTGGGGCCTAATTGGATGAAGCAAGTCACCAAGGGTGTGACCTTGAAGTACATAATTTGTCCCTGGCCTCCTCTCAGTCTCTGCCTCTCTGCTTCCCGGCTGCCATGAGGTAAACAGCTTTCCTCCACCACACCTCCTGCCATGATGTTTCTGCCTTGTCACAGGCTTAACAGCAATGGAATCATGGACTGAAACCTCTAAAACTGTGAGCCAAAATAAATCTTTCCTCCTTTAAATTGTTATTCTCATGTATTTTATTACAAAAATGAAAAGTTAACACAGGGGACTTAGTAGGTCTCCTTTGGGGCTCCCTTTGGCCTGAAAGAACAGGATACTCTTGGGGAAGTTTTCATCTGTGTCTGTTGGTTGCAGCTGTTTCCTGAGCCCAGCCTAGCACATACAGGAGATAAAAAGAAAATGCAGGAAACTCACCTGGTTGCTGTTTCTCATCTCTTGTGGGTTCTTGCCAGTCTACCTTCTTTTCTTCCAGCTTTTTGAGCTCTTATCATTGTCCTTGAAGAGTTTCCAGGACATTCAGTAGTATTTAGAGGAGTGGAGTGGGGAAAAGTGTCTGCTTCATCTTGTTCTGGCACCAGAAATCAGCAGAGCCTGTTTAAAAATAATGTTTCAGACATGTTTTCCTTTCCTGGGTGATTTTCCAGAAGGCAGAAAGAATGCTATCAAAGGTGCTTTCTGTGATCCAAGCTACACCCTCTGCTTTCTTACAAGAGGTCAATTGCACTAATCCCCAGTCGCATTTCTCTGAGCCTGCTCTGGATTTAGTCAACAGGATATTGAATTACTTTCAAAAACCTAAACAGATTATCACTTATCTCCTGGACTGCAAGTTGACCAGTCACGTCAATATCTGTTTTCTGAGAGCGCTTTCCACTCCTTGCCCGGGGTCCTGAACGAGGCCTTCCTTTGGGGCCAAAAGGCTGCAACTACATTTATCTAGAAAGGGGCTGGAGGTTCCTTAACTTCGAATGTTTAGCTGCATGAGTAAAGACTTCTGATGGCTGTGCTCTCCTTGTCTGTGTCTTGGACCCTTGCCTGACACAGACAGCATGGGCTTTCAGCCCAGTGACTCGCGGGCAAGTGCTATATTAAAAACCTGGAGTTAATGTTTTAAATTAACCAGCAAAGATATACCAGGCAAGACATACTGCGCCAACTGATAGAAAACCCTGCCCCTCCTTTTTAAAAAGCTGCCTTTTATACCCTTTCCTTCACCATACAGACAATCCTCTGGTTTTCTCTTAGGTAACCAGACAGTGGACCCCCTAGAAAATTCAAATTTTTGAATATCTTTACCTTAAAGATAATGTTTAGGAAAGAGTAAACTGGACTTAACACGATTTATGTCACTGTTTTTTGTGCCCTATATTACCTCTCTCCACGATTTTAAAGACTTCCATAAAACAAACATATAAATACCAAGATATAAATAACAAAAAGTTTACTTGATTTTCGGCTTACATCAGTATGTACAGTGATTCCTATAACACGGTAAATAATAGAAATCTTTAAAACTGAATAGTTACATCCTTAAGATGAATTGAATGTTCAAATATAAAGTACACATTTTCAGATATATTTTATGTTTCTTTTTTCTTCCTCAAATTTCTTTACCTCCATTAACTGTATCTTTTAAAAAAAATTCTGTTTAAAAATATATACCATTTTCTGGCTCCACATGAAAAGTTTATCGTTCGAGTGCAAGGTTAAAGAAAGGCTAATAAATTAACATACTGTATTTGACACGGGAGCTGTTTGACTCTGAATTTATTAAAGAACTAAATAAATTTTGGACACACAACTAGTGTATTAAAACATTTTATTTATTTCATAATTATTTTAAAATCGGTATTAAAACATTTAATTTTTAATTTAAATCTTAATTTTTGAGGTAAAAGTGGAAGCACTGTGAGTGTCTTTAGTTTACAACATGAATGGGAGACTCAGTCATCTATAACCTCAGCAGAAAATGTGATTATAAAAGTTTACACAAAACCCCGATTCCCCAGACAGACGTGACATGAACGGAGCCAGGAACTTATCCTATCAGTCTCTGAAAATATTGTTTTCCCTCTTAAATGATAAGGCAAAAGAGGAAGAAAGCAAAATATGAAAAAGGTGACCATCGTTGCCTACCTTCAACAAATCTAATGTTATAAAATAACAATAATAAACTAATTGGCTAAAAAAGAAAGCAGTTTTTCCTCTAGTTTCTTTTGAAGTCAAACTCCTTTTGCTTTTTTTATTTTTGGAAACCTACAAATGGAGGCTTCCTTGGAAACGGATGAGTTTGGTGGAGTTTCAAAACTCAGAAGATAAACAAGGCAGTCAGTTTCCCTGCCCTCCCCCACCGGCCCCTGTAAATAACCCCAAGCCACGGTCTGTGCCTCTCTCTGCTCTTCCTGTCCATGGGTGGGGGCAGGGCAGGCTGGGGTGAAGGGAGTGGGGGACAGGCAGAGAAGGAGTAGGGGAGTGGGGGAGCGGGGTGGGCTCAGCTCCAGTGAACCAGCTGGGGGTACCCAATGCCACACGCATGCCTGAACACACAATATGTACACGGTAGAACCAGGCAAGAGATCCATTTAAAAAAAGAAAAAAGAAAGAAAGAAAAAGTACTGCTACATCAGCTAAAAACCAGCCGTGCTCTTTCCCGGTTTGATGTCAGCTCCCAGTCTTGGCTTGGAATTGCCCACAGCAATATTGGGTCCCTGCCCACTGGGCAGGCAGAAGGCTCTCCCTGCCAACACCAGGCTTTTAATAAAACAGGATGTTGTCCCATCACCAAGATTGATCCTGAGAACGGACCCCATCCCTATGAACTCTCTCCCCAAGACGCAGGAGGCCTTGGGGCCCATAAGTTGTGGGGACCCCCTCCCTGGCTGATACTCTGGGGAATCCGTTGAGCCCCGGCGCCATCCACCCCTTGTGGGTTCTCGCCCACAGCGAGATCACGCCTGCTGCAACCTCTAACTTTGTGCGTTCATCTCAATGTGGACAGAGGCTCTGTCCGGTCTTCAGGGTGAAACAGCGTGGGTTTTAAAGTGAGGAGCTGACTTCCACGGGAACGATGAAGACGCTTTATGCCCATCTTTGCACAGCTGGCTCAATGAGCCATGCGGCTTCTGTACTTGGACCTGACTTCTTGTCTTAGGGTGGCAACTTTTAGCATTTGGAGGAGATTCACTCTGCTGTTCGTTTTCTCCCCACTTGGGATCAAATGGAGTATGTCCTATTTGAGGCAGCAGTTTCTGATATTTTGCCAACTGTATCCTGACAAAAAGTCCAGACCAGGGGATGAGACTCCAGGGCGCCTTCCAATCCCTGGAGCATGTGACCAGCCCAGCCCAGCTACACACCACCCTCTCGCTGTAGGGCAGTGGAACCGTGACTCTCAAAGTCCTGCAGGCCCCTCTAGGACCTTTCCAGCCCATGCTGTCGTGCACAGCAGTGCTGATATGGAATGGACATCGCAGACGGGGAGGCAGGCATGCAGTTGGCAAGTGGACTTGCATGACCTCAGATGAGACAGAATTCCGGCACATAGGACAAGCCACTGTCGTTGACAGTCTAGACTCTATCTACAAATCTGCTCTGGCTCCTGCATGGCTTTAGACAACTCAATATATGTGTAATTCAGTCTCCTTGCTCGTAAAAGGCAGAGCAGGTTGGTGGCGAAGAGAAAGAGATTCAGCTCGAAATGCTGTCACTTTCTCACCTGACATCAATGGGGACATCGGGAATCACTCACAGCACTTTCCTCCTGTGCCCAGCTGTGACAGCCCAACCAGCCACAACCAGACAATCAGCACAGCACTGAGCAAGAGCCTGTGATGGTTTCCAAGGCTTCTTCTCAGTCCGCCAGCCTAGGAGCCTTTGAGTCCTAACCCACTCCGTTGCTATTTACTTTGAAGATTTGGGGAGGAAATGGGAGGAAATGGAAGGAACTGGTGTTACAGGTGGTGTTTTCATTCCTTCTTTCACTTGAAGTTTTGTGACTTTGGAAAAGAAAAAAGAGAGGAAGTCTACGGAGGGAACATCTGGGCATGTGGACGGTGTCAAAGCCGGGAACTTTGTCTCCTGGACGGCAGCCCAGATCCATTCCAGACTAGTGGGGTCCTGGCAGGAAGCAGAACGTACAGGCCAACATCTGAGAAGAGTGTGCAGCAGGAGACCAGCCAGGGCGACCGGAGAGCCTTTCAACGGCCACTCCAGAGGGAGGGATGGAAAGAGCCCGAGGAAACCCGGAAAGTCAGAACGGATGCAGCACGGCACAAGGGTACCAGCTAAGGCTCTTGAAAGAAGAAGACACCGCTCTTGCTGACTCAGCTCAGGGGGGGACGTGCTGGAAGCCACGAAGGGGCTCCTGGGATTGCCAGGGAAGCCAGAGTCTCAGCTGGAGAGCCAGGTTCAGCCCAGGACAGAGCCCTCCACTGTCAAGAGCGCCTGTGGGAAACGGAGCTGCCATTGCTGCTTCCCAGGCTGCTTAACTCAACTCAGCTCAGGACAGCTCCGGGGCAGGGGAGGGGACATTGTGGACAACACTGGGGACACCTTTCTACTTCTGTGGAGAGATTCCACCTAGATTTGCCATTCTATGAAGCCTGTGCCCAGTGGTAGAAGTAGTGCTGGAAAAGGATATCAAGGTGGTGGATTCCGGGCTGATGAAGAAGCCATGCCTGGTACTGTATGTGACTGAGAAGTGTCCCACCCACTCAGTGAGCAATGACACAAGACCAAGAGTCCCTTTCAGAGAAACAGCAAGCAAATGTAAAATCTAGCACAGTAGGCCAGCTGGGCAGAGTTGAGGGTTGACTCCAAGGTCAGTTGCCAGGTATGGCTAACCCAGCAGGGAGGCAGGCAGAGGTCAAAGGGTAAAGACAAGGTCTGTTAATTACTAGCTGTCAAGACCAAGCTGGACAGAGCATATGAAGGAGTCCAGTGGGTGTCAGAGGAAGGAGTCCAAGTCGGGAATGTCCAGGCCAAGGTGAATGAGGGAGTAAGAGGCTGGGACCAGTGCACTAGGCTCAGGGTCAGCTATCCTGATTCCGGCGGGGTCTGTCTTGCTGGGAAAGAGCTGCAGGAGGCCCCCCATGGGTGTCAGCAATGCCATTCAGTCCGGAAGGCGTAGGTCCTTTCCCTGTTGGGAAAGCCCATCTACCAAATGAGTTCAGAATTTGGCACAGCACCAGTTCTCGGAGTTAGGAGCCAGGTCCACACTTGACGTCTCGCCCCTCACCATGGCTGGGTCTTGCTGGGGGCTGTGGCTGCCACCACTTTCTCACCACCATATAAAGAGACACAGTTGTTCTGGGGACAACAGTATAGCTCTGAACCCAGCTGTGCCTAGTCAATTAGACCTTTGCATTTCACTTGATGGGAATCCTTGGAAATTCTCTGAGCAAAAGATTCTCTTTTTGTGGTTAAGCCAGTTTGAGTTGGTTTTTCAGCACACATAACTACGAAGCTTTGCAATAAATGGTAGATCATAGTATTATTGTTAACCACAACTAAGCACTTTTCCTCAATCCCCATAACGTCTCCAGGAGGTAAATGTTATTAACATACCAAAAAATTGATTTGTGGAAACTGAGGCAGAGGTCCTACTGCTGCACAGTATTAACCTGGAGGACAGAGGCTAGGGAGTCTGCACGTGTACACAGATCCCAAGTGAGACAAGAGATTTGCAGGGGCGACACCTCAAATTCTGCTTATATAATAGTTGATAATCCTGAACAATAATTTCCACAAGGACAAAAAGAGAGGAAATACTTAGGAAAAACCAGTGTGCCTGGGCAGGGTGGTCACTGATGATCTTTGAGTTATAAAAATGCATCCCCAAATATGCAGAGAAGGTGCAGAACCAGGGAAAATACGCAGGAGAAGCCTGAAGCCGTGAGAACCACACCTGGAAGCTCAGGCCCAGAGTGAATACAGGCTACAGACAAGGCCTCAGCATCAGAAGGGATTTGCAAAGCTCCTCAAAGAGTAGACCCAGAAAGGGATAGCGCTTTACAGGGAGAAAGCGTTAAAATGTTGAGGCCTGATAAAAAGGAGCCAGGCCCATGCAATGGCAATTTAGCTTCACTCTTTTCTTGCTAAAAGAAATGTTTGTCAAAAGCAGAGAACCCAGGACCATGAGAAGGCTGTGCTCAGGTACTTGCAGAGAGTCCAAGTCAGTAGCTCAGGTGAAAGAGGAAAACCCTCGGGAGACGCCGCAGATGCACAAGGGCTAAACACCGGGGAACCCACCCCTCTACAAATGACCCATTCTCAAAATTTGTAAAGATGGTAGATTGCTCGATGGAAATCCCTGAGGGAATATTCTGGAATTATTAGCCATGTAGACTGAAAACATTTCAAAAAGAATGCAGGTTATAACATGGGTTCCACACACTCAGACAACCAGCATTCTGTTGGGATGGGCGGTGAAACAGGTGACCAGGCAAGCACTGAACAGCCAAGTAGGACAAAGTGTTTGAGGCTATTCTTGCTTTTGAGAGGGAGGAATGTGGATGAGGAAGACGGATCCCTAGCTAATTGGAAAATGATGCCCAAATGCAATGATGAATTGAAGTTTTGTGAAGAGGATTCCTAGATCCATGCCAAGGGCCATGTCCTTCCACCATGTCCTTCCAGCCTAGCAGTGTCCTTGAAGGTGCACTTGGAGATGTCCTTTGACACCACTGGTAGGGCAGGAATCAGGGTGGTTGGTCCATTGTTATTGTTGAGTGAGTTGCAGTTTGTGATGCACACAGGGCAGTGCTGGGCACGAGGCCAGTGCTCTGGCCATCAGTAGGCACTGCCATCTCTGCCCAGTGCCCTGACTTTGGAGACACAAGACCTAGATCCCCACCTCAGGTCTCCATTAGAGTCTTGTGATTTAGCCAAGTCACTCTACCAATCTGAACCTCAGTTTCCTCACCTGTAGGCTTGGTTTTCAAAGACTTGAAAGATTCAAAAGGTTTGTGTGCCGAATGCAAGGGTAATTACAAGCTGAGAATGACAATAAATGTAACGAATCACCACATCACAAAAGACTCGAACTCATTTCGACAAGTGGACTAGGAGGGCCCAACCAACAGCAGCATCGATAAAGATTCAGCTGGAACAGAGGTCAAGAAAAACACCAATAATTAAAAATTCAGGCAGAACATGGCTATTTGGGTGGTTGCCTATGTGAAAATAAGATTTGGGAGGAGCCCAGATGTCCAAGAGTAACACGTAAGCAAGGTAAGGAACCAGAGTGGCTGTGGAATAGAACACAGCTCTGAAGCCTGAGCAGTAGGGCTCAGTGGAGTTTTCTAGCACCTGGGAACATACAAGGGAATTATGCTGCAAGATGAAAAGCCAAACACCAAATACTATCTACGTGATGGCTACGGTTATGTGGAAGTGTTCATGAAAATTAGAGCAATTGGCAGGCCTTATGGAGAGATGTTTTCTCTAAAAGTTGCACCCGCAGCCCCAGAAACAAAGAAAATCTGGTGGTTTTCACTGCTGTGGGTTTAACGCTGTTGAGTAATGGGATGTGAATGCTAAAAGCCCATGTGGCTGTGGTTTGAACTGGTGGATGTATAATATTTACTGGGTGTGATTCCACATACCAGGCGTGACACACCTGGCAACTGGATAATGAGACAGGAACTCATCCAGGTACCAGGTGTATAGGGCTGGTGACAGATGTCGCTATCACACACGAGCTTGTCTCAGTGCTTCCGCCCAAACCTCTTGAAAGGGAAATTAACAATAACTCCTACATAGATTAAGGAATCAAATGCAAAACCGAACACATCGCACTGCTAAAATATAAATAAACACTTTTCTGTACCTGGGAGGAATACAACCTTCCTAAGCATAAATATAATGGGAATAGTTACAGATAAAAACATAGGTAGGCATAAAAAAATTCAAAACTTCTGACTCCTAAATCACCATAAAAAATTAAAAGGCCAAAAAAAAAGCCAACCTGAGGAATATATATGGCAGATAGTCAACTAATTATATATCCATACATATGTGGGGGTATATACATAGGACAAGAAAAAAAAATGGGCAAAAGCTATAATAATCATAAATAAATGCAAAGGATCTGTAAAAAGTAGAAAGACACTCAAACTTACATACAACCAAAGAAATGCAAATAAAAATAGTAAGTTAATACTTCTCTTTCAGAATGACTTTTATAGTTTATTTTGTGCTATTAGAACACCTGAGGCTGGGAACTTAATAAAGAAAGGAGATTTGTTTAGTTCACAGTTCTGGAGGCTGAAGAGTATGGCACTGGTATCTGCTTGGCTCTGCAAGAAGGCACAAGAGGGCTTCAAGGGAGAGGCCAGACTCACTGTAGCAACCCATTTTTGTGAGAACTAATCCAGTCCCATGAGACCTGAGCCACTCTCATGAGAAAAATGAATCAATTCATGAGAGTGGAGCCCTTTGACCTGATCATCTCCCACTAGGCCCCGCCTTTTAAAGGTTTCACCACCTTAATGCGGCCCCACTGAGGCCTGAGTTTCTAACACACCACCCCTTGGGCTTCATCCAAACCACAGGGGACAGTGGTGTGGGTGGGCAGCCTCGCGGGGTGGACTGCACGCTGGTCTCTGATCGTGCATCTTCAAGTACTGATGTTTAGTCAACTTCTGCACCAGCAGTGTCCTTGTCCATACACGGAAGATAATTATAATACTCATTCCAGGTCACAGTGCGGCAGGAAGCATGGCTGGGCTTATTCCAACCTAGGGGTGACATTTGAAGGGATTTTTATGTAACTAGAAGCAAGCCATCAAGGCAAGGTTAAACAAACCATGATGTATTTAGATACTAAGTACACTGTAAAAGGTTATTTCCTAATGAAAACTGCTGTAGATGCTGTAATCCCAATATTGTAGAGGAAAATGCACATATAATTTTTTATACATGGAAAAATAGTTCACATTTTGGTTTCTTTGTTTCTAGTAGTTATCTCTAGTGATGGGCTTACAAGTGATTTTTTTTTTAAAGAAAAAAATATAAGGACAAAAGAATTTGGAAAACAGTACTGATACCAAACAAAGTCCCCCCAAAAGCAAAAACTCCTCTAACATGTGCTGAGAATAGCAACCAGCATATTTAGACTGCTGGACACCTCCTATGACCCTAAACAGTTGGAGGAAATGGTTATGTGTGGCCTGGCAGAGATAGGGCTCCTCGGGGGCTGTGACACCTGTCTGCACATACTTGATAGATGCCGGGTCAGGGAGTGTCTTGATTTTGTCTTTCTCAATAGCTCATCGCCTCTCTCTCAAGGACAGGACCCTCTAGCAGGAAATTAGAGTGTCCGGAGACACTCGGGGCCACATTGGGGCCCTCAGGGAGACTCAGCTGATGGTGGGCATCTCTGCCCACCCAAGAGCAGACCCAACCACTTCCGGGGGGCTCATGGAGAGGACTTCCGTTCTGCGTGGGATTTGGGCTTTCTTTCTTCCCTCCTTCTCTCCCTCCCTTCCTTCTTCCCCCACTTCTGACTTAGGTTATTTTCCTCATAGCTGAAATCTCTGGACTCTTTCTACAAGGAGAGTAGCATTTTCACCGGGACCTGCATGTGGGTGACCAAGTGGAGTGAGTAGAGGTAAGTTCAAATGGGATAGAACGGAAAGTTCAGCAAACAGAAAAGATCATATTTTCTAAAGTGAGAAAGAAGCGTTTTTCTCTGTGTTACAGTTTACATCGAAATGTCCCTCTAAAGCTTCGTGCGATCATAGGCAGGACCTTTGGAAAGTAACGGAATTATGAGGCCACTACTGCAGACTTGCTGTTAGGAGGCAGGCCCTGGCCGGAAGAGGCGGGCCACGGTGGTGTGACCCAGGAAGGTTATATCTTCCTGCCGAGCTCCCCCCTTGACTCTCTGCTTCCGGTCTGCCATGGCTCCAGCAGCTGCTCCTTTGTCATGTCCTGGGGCCGTGCTGTTCTGCCTTGAGCCAGCCCGCAATGGACTGAAATGTGAGCTGAAATAAAGCTCTCCTCCTTTAAACTGTGGGTATCAGGTATGGTGTCTCAGGAATGCGAAAGTGACTAAGACAGTATGTAAACCATAAATGAGAAGGCCACTGGGGGTGCCTCCTTTTCGGGGGTTCTGAGCCTACATAGCAAGATGCATCATTCATTTAAAAGCATTGCTATTCCCCAGAGCAGGAAGCCTACAGGAGGACCAGGTACACACCAGACTTTGTGATAGGATAAAGGTGACATTTCATATCAGTGGGGACAAATGGAACATTTGGTAAATAATATGGAGGCAATGGGGCTGCTCTCTGGAAAAAAATAAAGTTGAGTCAGAACTGCACATTATAAGAGCCAAATGCAGTCCACAAAGAGCAAATATTTAAATGTAAAAAAAAAAAAAGGGAAGCCATAAAAATACTCAAACAAAACAATAATTTTTTTCATTTCAAAGTGAGGAATATTTTCATATGTATAAACATAACATACAAAACTAAAAAGGGAAAACTTGCTGAAAATAACTACATTAAAAAAATCAAGGTTGTAAGCCGGGCATAGCGGCACACAGCAGTAATACAAACCCTCAGGAGGCTGAGGCAGGAGGATTGCCATAAATTCAAGGCCAGCCTGAACTAGATAGTGAGAACCTATGTCAAAACAAAAAGAAAAACAAACACAAACAAGCAGAAACACAATCAAGTTTGTCTGCATGGCCAAAAGTACCATAAGCAAACACAAAAAGCAAATGCAAAATTGGAAGAAAAAACTATCTTAAATTGATATCTCAGACAAGGTGCAAATATCCTTAATATAAAATATCCAGGGTTATCTCATCACAGTCCTCAAGTATTTCAAGAGATGGCCAATGGCATTCACTTGAAGAAAAATGCAGTTGAAATCTGTGTCAAGCTACCATTTTTAATCTCTCAAGCTGTGGAATTTTGCTCACGTGCCGTATGCCAAAAGGTGTTGGAAGCAGGTATTCTTAAATATTCTAGTTGTTTGTAAAATAGTGTAACTGCAATGGAGGATGGTATGGCAATATCTATCAAAACTGCAAACACACTTGCTGCTCTACTTGGGAATTCAGCTGCCGTGAATTCACCTACAGATATTCGCATGCAGGTGTGAGCCGAGTGCACCCACAAGGCTATTTAGGCAGCATCGCTTGTATTCACCGAAGACTAAACACAACCCTAATGTCTAACCGCCTGCAACTGGCTAAATAAACAGTAGTGCAGTGTGCTGCCCTTTGTGTAACAAAATCAAGTGCCCCAGCTGTGTGTGCTGAGAACAATCCCATAGGATCGCAAGGAATCAGACAGCGGTGGTTGCTTCTAGGGAAGGAGATGGGATTCCTAGGGGACAGAGGCGGGAGGTAGCAGACCCTTCTCTGCACACTGTTTTGGAGCTTTTACTTTTTGGATTGTGTGCAAAGATTATCTACTAAAAATGCATTTTAAAATATAAAACCTAAAACCTGTGTCCTTCGTTCTTCCCAGGGACAGCCAGGTACAGCAGGCTGGTGGCTGAGTACCTAATCGGACGCCATCCGCTTTGTCTTCTGGCCAGATACGTTGCTTGGCCAGAGTGCAAGGGGTGGGGACAATGGCGGAGGTCCTGCTCAACCTCAGCTGTCCTTGATGTGGGGCCATGTCCATGTTCACTGGTAGCACCGCCTCACATCTGGGGCCAGCTCGAGGGCTTCGTCTAGCTGTGTTCAGAAATACACGCCAGTAATACATCACGCAGATTCTCCAGATCCTCTCGGGCAGAGGCAGAGAGAAGCTGGTGTGAAATTTTAAATAACCAAAGTATTACAGTTGCTGGCCAGGCTCAGGAATTCAGAGGTGTTAATTGATGGTGAAGGTGTTTATGACCGGGGACCTTTTCACAACTCCTGGTCACCTCATTTTACTTCTTCTCAGTGCAGGTTTAAAATAAAACCTCACAATTTGCCCTTATTTCCCCCACCCCAATTAAAAATAAACAGGTGCCAGGACCTGGGGGGGGTGAACCCACCATGGCCCCCACAGGTCTGCCAGAGACACAAGTGCACTGTGGCTTTGTGTCTGTCACAGTGTCACCTCACTCCAGCTTCTGGCCTGAGTCTGCCTTTTGGATCAGCAAACAGCCGTGGGTGACAGCCTTGTGCCAAACCCCAAGTGGGCCGGGCTTGGCGCTCCTGCTCTGGATCCTCCACCAGAGGCCCACAGTGGAGAACAGACTCGTTTCTGGCTTCGCAGAGGGGTTGGCCGAGCCAGCTCCCAGCTGTCACTCTGAGGAGGTGGCAGCTTGGCTCTCAGGCCTGGCCTGCTGCCTGGGGTGTTATCAGTGAGTTCCCTTGTCTCTGGGCACAGGCTGCAGGCTCCTGGCCCCTCTGCACTGGAGCTACCAGGTCACTGTCTGCATGTCCCCTCTTGGTGTTTCCTGAGGTCCTGACACAAATAGAGAGGCCAGGAGGTCTGAGCAGAGGGCCGGTCCCTCCTGCAGAGGCCTGGCAGCCACATGGACAGACAGCCATGGTCACCAGACTTTTTAAAGATAGCTCATCTTTAACTAACAAATGCTGAGTGAGAGACCTGAAACAATGCCTATGTGTCCGTTTGTGTGCTAGGTTTTGTGTGTGCATGAATGCACACGTAAGTCCACATAAATGTGGGTGAGAGTGTGCACACATGTGCATCCAGTACCCATGAACATCAGGCAAACAAGAGCGCCCTCTACAGCTGCCCACCTCCTCTCCAGGTCTGCCTAGAACCCTGTTCTGGAATTAGTCCGTTCCTCTGACTTTTGGATAAGGAAAAGTGAGGAGAAAGCAGCCGTCCATTATGCAAGACCAAACACCCAGGTGTGCAGAGTGGAAGCCGGCTGCTTCCTCAGGTGGAGATGCTGTCTGGGCAGACTTGGTTGTTCCTGCAAGGGGGGGCATTTGCTTTGTGCCATCTCCACTGGTTTAGAGGGAAGGGATTCTGTTGGGCAATGTCGAGCAGGAAAAGCAGCTTGCAGTATTTCTGCTTAAGCACAGATGTGGGAAGGCTTTCTGAAAGGAAGAAGAGAGAGAGAACGTACTGGGGTTAAGGGGAACTGGAGGAAGCCCTCAGTAATGTACGGAAAGTAAGAACACAGAACGCTGGCCTCGAACCATTGTTTCTTTCCTGGAGGCTAAATTCACGGGCAGGTAGCCAAAAGTCACATTAGGATGCGAAATGTAATCTGTTTATAGTAAGTTCGCAAACTGCCCCTCGTTGGCGCCGTGCATGTGCAGGGCGCTGCAGCCCGGGAAGATGCTGCCCTTGGTCTGCTCTCTGGGGCAAATGTACCAGAGCTAGCAGGTCACTGTTTGTGAAGCCCAGTGCTCCTATTCACCTTTCTCAATCATCCACTTCTCTCTGGGCCAGAAAAACAGGTTCCCAGAGATGACAGCTGGAGTGGCTGAGAGCCAAGGGAAGCTGCCGCTCCCTCCCTTGTTGGAGCCGATGCCGCTACTGTAGCAAAGACGCAAAGTGAGCTCTGCAGGTTGGAAGCACCCCACAGGTCACTCTGTGCCGCTACGCAGGAAGCCGGGTCCCTGCAAATACCCTCCTGTGGGTGCTGGGTTCTCTGAGTCACCCCACTCCTAGGTAAGGCAGCAGACTGGGCCCCTCTGGGCTGTCCCTACTCCATAAGGCATTGTTGTCCCCCCACTGGGGTGAAGCTTCTGTGTCATGGCGCCTCCCACTTTCCAGAACAATAGCTAATAGAAACAGTAGCCAGCACTTACTAAGCGTTTATTGTGAACCTGGTATTGTCTCATTGTACGCACCCACAACCCAAGGGAGAGACCACTATTAATCATTTTACAGATGTGGAAATGGAAGTGTAGAGGTTCTGACAACTTGCCCAAACTCCCAGCATTCGTTGTGATGTCTGGTTTTTTTTATGTGGGTACCGGGAACCAAACTCAGGACCTTGCGCTTGCCAGGCAGGCGCTTGTGCCACTGAGCTATATCACCGGCCCATGGTGTCTGGTTTTAAACGCAGATTTTTCCGGTTCTAGCATCCAAGCCCCTTCCTTCATACCACACAGTTCTTCCCATGGCATGGAGGTCCAGAGCATGCATCCTCCTCAGCCAAACATCCCAGAACTGGTGTGGGTCCATTCCTGCCCCCTTTTCTTTCCTGAAGAACAGCTTTATTCCGAAATCCTCCTTCTGACCTTTGCAAACTCTGATCTGCAAAGAATACTCTTTCCCTCTATTCAGAATTGAGCAAACAATAAGCATGGTAGCTAAAGACAAGAGAATCAGGGTCAGACAGACCGGCTCAGCATTCTGCATGCACCTCTCACCAACCACGGGCAAATTACTCAACTTTTCTAAGTCTCCAGTGCCCCTCTATAAAAATAGGAACTAAAAGTTATGTAAGAACTAAATAAGATAAAACCTAAGAGTTTCCAGGCTGTGTTTGCAGGTGACAGACAGCTCTGCTGAACATGTGGTGACAAAAGTGGTACATCTCAGAGGACACAGGGGCGGATGTCCCATCACCAAGATTTCACTCCTTCCCCAACTTCTGACTGTAAGACCCCCCAACATCAGGAGAGGACCTGCTCAAAGACCTGCCAGTCACAAGCCCCAGGGAAATATCTTCTGCAGGTAGCTCTGTAACTCTGCTCCATTTCCTGTGGAGATGCACCTGAAAAGGGGAAGGCAGGAGCTAGGGAAGTGCAGGGTGTGAGAGGACTGAAGGAGGAATTATGTGCACCAAGAGCTGGGTGTAGGGCCTGGCCACCGAGAACTCACCACACAGTCTTGGCCAGTTGCTCCCTCTCTGAGCTTTAGGTCTTCCCTATCTTCCGTAGGTGCCTTGGAAGCCACCTCTCTGTAGCGTATTTGTTAGCTTCTGGCCAGCTATCTTTAAGGACCATCACCTATGCCTGAAGGGAACAGTTGCTGCCCTTTAAAATGACTATTAATGGCCCTTCAAAGTTGTTTTTTAGTTTCAGATAAGGCCCTCCAGAGAAGCTTGGAAAGAACTATTAAAAATCACCAAGCCATTCTTATCTACCTTTTAGGCAATCTGGAGTAAACTCTGCTCATTATAATACTAAATTCTCCACCCAGAGGCATTTTGCACCACCATTTTTTGAACATTCAATGTTATGAAGAAGCATGACTTTAAACTGAGCATTTTCAGGAAGGTGCCAGCTCTACATATCATGATGTAAAGTCTTTCCTGTAAGAATATGTACAAATTTTCCCAATAAATGTCCCATGCTTTCTTCGTTCAGGAGACACTGCTTTGGGAATTATCCCCTGCACTCTTCTTACCTACTGTAATAAAACTTCCTTTACTCCTTCGTTCCTGCTTGCGCTTGTTCATATTGTGTTCAGGTGCATATTGATTCCCAGAAGTGAAGAAGCCTTAAAGATCTAAATTTAAGCCAGGAGTGATGGTCCATGCCTATAATTCCAGCACCCTGAGAGGTTAAAGCAAGAGAATTGCAAATTCACATTCGGCCTGGGCAACTTAGCAAGATTTTGCCTCAAAATAAAAAATAAAAAGGGCTGGGGACGTAGCTCAGTGCAAAGGCCCTGGGTCCAATCTCCAGCACTTTAGTTGTGCTGCAGTGGCTGCCTCCACATCACCGGACAGATTTGAAATGTGAAAGAGGACTTTCAGAACTGCTTCCAAAAGTCGTGAGAACGTTGGGATAAGTGTGTTTGAAGCAGGGGGGAGTGTTTTGAGGGGGATTAATGGCAACGTGTCTTTTACTGTATTTTTAAAATTTAAACATTCACTGTACATTTTGATCACCCCTTTTTACCTTGAAATGTATCCAAAAAGTGAGATAAGGACTTTCACTTCCCAAAAGTTGGGGTAGATATATTTGTCCCATTCCTCCTGATAAGCACCACTAAAAAGTCTTTTACATAGGAAAAAAAAAGACAAGAAGACTCTGAAAGGAGAAGAGAAGACAAGCAGATTGGGGACCTTCAGACCAAAAGAACAGCATGACTGTGAGTTTCCTGGCTCCCTCCTCCTCTTCCTCCTCTTCCTCTTCCTTCTTACTCCCTCCCCTTCTTCCTCCTCCTCCTTTTACTCCTCCTCTCCTTCTCCTCCTTCTTCTCTTTCTTCTTTTCCAGTACTGGGATTGAGCTCAGGGCCTTTACCCTGAGCTACATCCCCAGGCTTTTTATTCTTCATTTTGAGACAGGGTTTGGCTAAGTTGCCCAGGCTGGGCTTAAACTTGCAAACTTCCTGCCTCAGCCTCCCAAAGTGCTGGGATTATAGGTATGCAACACCGTGTCTTGCCCCTGGCTTCTTTTTGTTTCCTGTATCCTAAGCATGAGCTGAAGAAGCTGGGAAATCAGATTCCAGATGGAAGCAGGCCAAAAAAACTCCAACCAAAGCCTGCTTTCTCTGGCCACAGAACCTATGAAGGGGGAGCCTAGTGAGAGAGAAAAATTTTAGGCAATAACTGTTCCACCCCAGCTGAACACCACAGAAAACACTGCAGCACATCCTATCAGCAGAGGTCAGGCACATGGCCTACACTGCCGTCCTCTCCAGGCTGTGATGGACACCCCAACCACTCCACCTACCCTCGCCCTTGCCAGGTGCTAATCCACAGTGCTGCGTAGAGACTTGAGATGTTCATTCCGATCAGGTGGCAGCAGGCTCCTCCGCTGGTCAGACTCCCGTCCCCACCAAGCAGTGAGGAGGAGATCGCTGCCTCAGGGTTGGCAGGAGCTGCATGGGGACCCTGGACTTCCACTCCTCCCTGGCAAGAAGGAGGCAGGACCCCCTCCCCAATTCCCACCCCTGGAACAGTGTCAGAAAAAGACAATTAAAAAGAAGATTAAAATAAGATCCAGAGTCTCTTAACATACTACTCCAAATGTCAAGATTTCAGTGGAAAATCGCTCATCATACCAGAAACCAGAAAGATTTCAAACTGAATGAAAAAAAAAAAAGACAATAAATTCTAACATCAAAAAGACAGAGATGTTGACATTCTCTGACAAGTGTTTTCAAGTAACTATCATAAAAGTGCTTCAAAGAGCAACGAAAGACCCTGTTTCAAAATGAAAGCTGAAAAGGGCTGGGGATGTAGCGCAATGTGAAGGCCCTGGGTTCAATCCCTAGTACCCTGCCCCAAGAAAGAGCAATGACAACGCTCTTGAAACAAATGAAAAAATAGGAAAGAAAGAGATTAAAATGGAGCTCTTTCTTTTTTTTTTTTTTTTTTTTTTTGTGGGTACCAGGGTCGACCTCAGGACCTCATGTGCCAGCAGGCGCCCGTGCCGCTGAGCGATATCACCGGCCCCTTTGTCGTATGTGGGTTCCGGGAGTCGAACTCGGGCCCCCACGCTTGCCAGGCAGGCGCTTATGCCGCTGAGCCATCTCACCGGCCCAGAAAGTGGAACTCTTAACACTGAAGAATACAGTGACCAAAATTAAAAACATAAACCCTCAGTGCAGACGCTCCGTGGCAGAAGAGCAGGGACACAGAGCAATCTGTGAATTGGACAATAGGACGATAGGGATCATCCGATCTCAACAGCAGAGAGGAGACAGACCGAAAACAAGCCCAAAACCACAGCAATGACAAAAAATTAAAGGCCTCAAGGACCTGTGGGTCTACAACGAAAAACCCTGTTTCTGGGGCATTAAGATTCTGGAAGGAGAGGAAAGAAGACGGAAATGAAAAATACTCAAAGAATACTGCCTTAAATTTTTCTAAATTTGGCAGAAGACATTACCATATAGTTTTAAGAAACAGACAAAACCCTAAGCATAATATCAAGAAATCCACAGTCATACACATCATAGTCAAACTTCTACAGACAAACCAAAATCCTGAATGAAGAAAGAAATGACAACTTATGATTAGGGAGGGGAAAAAAACCAGCAAAATTTCATTATGATCCATGGAAGTGAGAAGACTTTCACATGCTGAGAGAAAATAATTGCTAACCAGAATTCTATATGCAGCTGGAAGATCTTTTCACATGAAAATATCCTTCAAGAATGGAAGAGAAATCAAGACTTCCCAGAAGAAGGGAAATTAAGAGTATTTGCCAGGGCCGGTGAGACGGCTCAGCGGCTTAAGCGCCTGCCTTGCAAGCGCGAGGGCCCGAGTTCGACTCCCGGAACCCACATACGAAAAAGGGGCCGGTGATATCGCTCAGCGGCACGGGCGCCTGCTGGTGCGCGAGGTCCTGAGGTCACCCCCCGGTACCCACAAAAAAAAAAAAAAAAAAAAAAAAGAGTATTTGCCAGCAGCATACACACTGCAAAGGAACTGCTAAAAGAGTTTTCTAAACAAAAAGGAAAAACTAAAAAGAAATATTAGAACATCAGTAAGGAACAAAAAACACAGTAAACAAACATATTGGTGAGTACAATAGACATTTCTTCTCTCATTGAGTTTTTCAAATTTTGTTGACAGTTGAAGCAAAAATTATAACAAGTATCTAATGTGATCCTAAATAAATGCAGAGGAAATATTTGAGCAATTATATTATAAACAGGGAGGATAATGAATATAAAGAGAGGTAAATGGTCTACATTTCACTCAAATTTGTGAAATGACAGCACCAGTAAGCTAAGGAAAGTCTCAATAGATGTGAAAACATTTTGATAAAATCTAACAAACATTCCTGAAATAAAGTCTTAGCAAACTAAGAATAGATGGGAACTTCCCCAACCCTACAAAGACCATTTACAAACATATCATTCTTTTTTTTTTTTTTTTTTTTTGTGGGTACCGGGGGGACGACCTCAGGACCTCACGCGCCAACAGGCACCCGTGCCACTGAGCGATATCACCGGCCCCTTTTTCGTATGTGGGTTCCGGGAGTCAAACTCGGGCCTTCGCGCTTGCCAGGCAGGCGCTTAAGCCGCTGAGCCGTCTCACCAGCCCAAACATATCATTCTTAAGGTGAAAGAACCAAATATTTTCCTTCTAGAAACAAAGCTCTCACTAATTCTAGTCAACCTTGTGTGGAAAGTACTATCCAGTGCAACATGTAAGAAATAAAAAGATACAGAATGGGCATACAGAAGTAAAACTGTCTTTAGATGAAGGTACCATGAGAGACTTTGTAGAAAATCCTGTGGAAACAGAAAGCTACTAAAAGTAATGAAAAGTATCTTCAGCAAAGATAGAGGGGGGGCCATAAGCGCCTGCCTGGCAAGCGCGAGGGCCCGAGTTCGACTCCCGGAACCCACATACGAAAAAAGGGCCGGTGATATCGCTCAGCGGCACGGGCGCCTGCTGGCGCGCGAGGTCCTGAGGTCGATCCCCGGTACCCACAAAAAAAAAGAAGATACAGAGGGGCTGGGGGTACAGCTGAGTGGCTGAGCGATTGCTTAGCAAGCACAAGGCTCTGGTTTCCACCCTCAGCACTGAAAAAAAAAAGATACAGGACACAGATTAATGTACAAAACTCGACTGCGTTTCTATAGAGTTGTAATGAACAACTACAAATTAAAAATTTTACTATGCTATTTACAATAACATCCAAAATATAAACTATTTTGGGTAAATGTGATGAAAGATGTATAAAATATTTTGAACATTGCAAATTGAACATTACAAATATTGAACATTACAAATGTAATTGCCAAGAGAAATTTTTAAAAACCTGAATATATATATATATTTTTTTTTTTCTTTTTTCAGAGAAAGAAATGTACTATGTTCATGGATCAAAAGACTCAATTTTTTATTAAGTTTATTGGTACAATTTAGATACATACAATGATCACATTCATCATAGAGAATTTGTACCTGTATATGACATATCTTGATTCCTTTCTTTCCCCATTCCCGTCTCCTCCCTTCAACCCCTCTTCCCCTCCTTATTTACAAAGCTTTGTTTCCATTTTATCCTTCTTTTCTCATTTTTTTCTTTTTTCTTTTTCCTTTCTTCCTTTCCTCCTCCCCTCTCCCTAGTTCCCCTTTCCTTTTGAACAATTTTCAATATTTTTAACAAATACATTTTCACCAAATTGTTCTTAAACTGATTTTATTTTGTTTTGTTTTTGAGACAGGAATTTTGATGGGCTGCCCAGGCTGGCTTTGAACTCCTGGGCTCAAGTGATCTTCTTGCCTCAGCCTTGCTAGTATCTGAGCCTATAGGTTTGCCCTACTGTACCTGGCTCAATCTTAAACTAACCTGAGGTGTAAATTCTCCCCAAATAAATCTATGAATTCAAAATGATTCTGATCAAAATCTCAGCAGAGCTTTTGTTTTGTTGCAGAAATTGACAAGCCGATTCTGAAACCCATATGGAAAAGGAACGGACTTACAGTAGTCAAAACAGCCTTGCACAACAACAAAGTTGGGAGATTGTTAGGTCTGGCGTGAGTAAAGACAAAGAAAAGGTTGAGAGAAGCCTTTAATGCAGGGGCGCAGAGGGCTGCAGTAGGATGCAGAGGATCCTCAGAGGAGGAGGCTGTGGGAGAAAGCATTTATTGGGTTTAGCTGGGGGTAGAGTTTGGAGGGGTGGGCAAGGTGACATAACGAAGGGGACTGGGAGATATTTTGGAGTGTGCGTGAAAGGGGCAGAGGAAGTTTATTTTGGGCTGGGGAAGAAGAAGGAGGAAGTGGGTGATATGCTGTTGTTTTGGGCTTGTCGCCATGTTGGAGTGCCTCCATGATGGCCAAGCAGCTTTCATATGGGCATGAACCCCTCACTAACTTGCTTGATTTTGAGACTTAGTATAAAGCTACAATTATCAGGATACTGGAGCCCTCTGCTACTAGCATAGCTTATATCACACAAAAAACCAACAGTTCCTTTCTCATACATAATGGGGGGGCTCCTGAAATCAAGAGATGGGATCACATATCCTAAACACAGCCTGGCCATGGTGACTTGCTTTCCTCTTAAATATAGGAGATTGACTTTAGAGGTGCCTAGGTGGGAATACAAGCTTTGCCGCTTCTGCCTGGGTATCTTGGGAACATTTGCTCTGGCAAAACACATTCCAGGGTAAGCTGCCACTACTAAGAAGTCCAAATTTCCTGAAAACCTTATTGTGTGAAGACGTCCAAATGAGTTATCCAGATAGGGTACAGGAAGTGTTAAATGTCCAATCCTCTTCTAGATGTTACAGCCAATCCAGCTGAGGTGCTAGATATGAAAATGAAGTCATCTTGGGCTTTCCGCCTGGTTGAGTTTCCAAATGTTCCAGCTATCATCCAACCCTCTCTCTCTCTCTCTCTCTCTCACACACACACACACACACACACACTATATATATATGTGTGTGTGTGGTTTTTTTCTTTTTTTGAAACAGGGTCTCACTATGTAGTTCAGGCTGGCCTTGAACTCACTATGTAGCCCAGGCTGACCTCAAACTCATGGCAATCCTCCTGCCTCAGCCTCCCTAGTGCTGGGATTATAGGCATGTGCCACCATGTCTGGCCATCCAACTATAAACGCATGAGAGATCCCAAGAAATAATTGCCCAGGTGAGGCCAGCCAACCCCTAATAATGTGAAAGACGGTAATAAATTGCCATCTCAAGCAACACACAAAATCAGGACAGGGAGCAAAGATAAGATAACACCAAGGGGACTTCAGAATCAAGAGTCCAAGTATAGATAAGAAGCAATACAGTGGAGAAATGAGTCTTTGCAGCAAATGTTGAGTGAGCAGTTGAATATACACACTGAAAAAAGAGCAAACTTTGATCCACACGTCACACCATACACAAAAATTACCGCAAAATGGATCATCATAGAATGAAATATCAACAGCTTCCATGAGAAAAAAGAGAATGCCATTGTGATCTTGGGTTTGACAAAGATTTATCACACCAAGCATATCCGTAACAGAAAGCATTGTTAAGCTGGATTTCTTCAAAACGAAAAACAAAAGACTTTTTTAAATGGAAGGACAAGCTACAGAGTGGGAGAATATACTTCCAAATCATGTATCTAATCAGGGATTTGTATTCAGAATATATAAAGAACTTCTCAAGCTCAATAATAACAAATCAAACAACCCAATTAAAAATGGGCAGCATTCTTTAACTTTTGAATTTTATTGTGGAACTGCAGGATTCGGTTTTATTTTCTGTTGTCCTTTGCATCAAATATCCTCCATGGAAGAGGGTACTGCACACAAATGTAAAAGCACTACACATGACTTTCACTGGAAACTGATTTTCTACGTTAGCTCTGAGTGGACAGGAAAGAAGCTGATGGGGGATGGTAAGACCATCCCCAGCCGCTGTGAGACACACACACCGTTCAGGCCAAGAGAGAGGAGTGTGAAGGGCTTCTCAGATGGGCTCAGGCATGAGAGAAACAGGACTCCGAACTGCCCCAGCTGGTCCTGGCCAAAATACCCAAGCAGACATTTCCACAGGGAAGATGCGTCCTTAGTCAGTGGGGGCCCACATTAAAATCGCGATGAGCTACCGCTATGCACCGCTTGATCACAATAAAAAGGCCCAGCCATAATAATCAGTGGAACTCTCCTACATGCAGGTTTTAGAAATGATGGGGCTGTCGTTCACCAAGTCTTCTGAAACCCCACCAAAGGAATCACTGTCTTAATTTCTTCCCTGCTCAGCCTTCCTCCTCACAGCCACTTTTCCAGGCTCTCACAAGGCCACCTCCAGCTGCAGTGAGTTTTGCGCTTCGCTTCAAGCCTTCTGGGTGGGTCCAGCGCGGAAACAATCTTTCTGGTGCTTCCTTGGAGGCCCCAGACCCCTTATATGCTTGGCACTGCCCAGCCTTCTTTGCATTTGCCCCAAGGAAAGAGCTGAAGGCACGAGGCACCCAGGCTATCAGCAGTCGGCTCTGGAGGGGCTTCAGAGGACGGAACAAAGTTCGGTGCGTTTCCGCGCGTGAGTGTGCGCGTTTTCTCTGTCTCTGCTTAGGGGCAGAAGCAGCAGCTGAGTTGAGGCCAGGAAGGTTCTGGTGAAGCTGATAAAACAAAGCCCCGAGCCAGGAACCCTGTGGTTTTGTCTCTGGAAGCAAGGAAACTCGCTTTGGAAATTCTCCCGTGGGGCCTCGAAGGGGAGGAAACTCTAGGAAGAACTGTGCTCTGCTCCTGAGCGCGGCTTGTACACCGCGCAGAGGAAGCAATTCGCCCACATCCAGCCTGTGAGACCCAGAGCACCCGGGGCTGCGCGCTCCATTTCGGGCGAGCTGGACGGCGGTGTTTTCACTGTTCGGTTCCACCCTGCACCTGCTCCTCCCCGGGCTTCTCACCCTCCGCGGCTGAGCGGAGGTGGGCAGCCCCGGGGTTGGGGTGGAAGGAGGGCTGGCGCGCGGGCGGCGGGTTGGGGCGCAGCGCTGCGCTGCCCGGGCCAGGTGCGCGCAGAGGTTGAGCTGCTGCGAGCGCCCGCGCCAGCCCCGGCCCCTGACAAAGCCAGGCTGCCCGCCCAGCTTTGCTTTGGAACGGAAAAGGCTGCCTTTTATCTTTCCTCAAACAATTCGGGGACCTTTCCTAAAACAACTGGGGGAGTTAACAGAGGGGGAGTTTCAGTCACTCCAAAATGACCAGCGAGCTCTCTCTGGAGCCAAAATCAATCGACACAGGAAACACACGCCGATTTTCTTTTTCTTTAAACCCATAGCTGGTTTCTAAGCGGAGCTGTCACTCTAACATTCCCGAGCCCGGCGTGCGCCTGCAGGGTGTTTTTAGAGATCCCAGCTGGGCGACCTGCGCGGCTCCAGGTGGCCTCTGAGCGCACATGGCTTTGCGGGCTGTGTTGCAGCTCCAGCGAGGGTTTAACCGATCCTCCGCACCGAGTGTAGACCAAGAAGCTCCCAGACGCACAGAGGACGCTCTCGTCCCTCCTCACATTTCACTCTTTTTCTTCTTTTAACCCTCAAAAGAGTCAGGTGCCGTTTTGGGGAAGAGGAGATATCAACGATTGTATTACAAATGCAGCAATTTTCTAATCAAAGTAAACATCAGATTGTTTTTAACTCGGTGGCAAATTATTGACAGAATATATTTAGTTTCTTTTGCAAGGATCCATGATTGGGATATGAATTAAAATGTACCTTGTATAGCGTGCATATTTATTTCTGTGAAAGGTCAACCTAAGCATTTCCTGACCTGGCCTGTGTACTACCTGCCTGGCGGGGTGGGGGACAGATTCTCTAGGCAGAGTCCCCTGCACTGCTGCTTGGAGCTGGGACCCTCTGCTCTGTCCCCCGAGCCTAGTATAGGTCCTCAACACTGGAGACAGACCCTCAAACAAATGCCCTGGGGACCCCGAGATCTCAAGGGAGCAGAGGGACAATAGCTCTTGTCTTACCAGCCTGGCAGTCTCCTTGGAAAAATCTGGTTCATTAAGGATGGGAAGGATATGGAGACTGCGGACCTCCGAGGTCCTTTCCTCTCCTGCTCCCCACGTTGCTTGTCTGTGAAATACAGAAGGCACAACTTTATGAGTAACGTCTCAGTTTTTTAATTTTTTTTGTGTGTGTGTGGGTACCCGGGGTCGAACTCAGGACCTCACGCGCCAGCAGGCGCCTGTGCCGCTGAGCGATATCACCGGCCCTTTTTTCATATGTGGGTATCGGGAGTCGAACTCAGGATCTCGCGCTTGCCAGGCAGGCTCTTATGCTGCTGAGCTATCTCAAGTTTTTAAATTTTTAAACGTTGAGTACCTATTATAAAATATTAACACTTGTTGTTTCTGGAATGTGGATATTTAAGTATTTGTTACAGCATTCTCTGCACTTTTCTGTTGATCCCCTGAGTATTTCTGTATCTTTCCAGTTTCCTCCAAAAAGAAGAGATAAAGGAAAGGAATTGTGTGAAATCTGGTCCTCCTCACTTGACTTTGGTTCTGTGTGTGGGGAAATGCGCAGGAAACCCAATTCCTATAGGAATGAGGGGTGTCACTATTATTCATCACGTTTCTCTCCCCTGTATTTCTCTAGGAATTCACTAAAACCCAGCACAGAGTTCACAGCCACTCTCCTCCCCTTTTGTCTAAGGCAGCTGTTTGCTGACCAGGCTGTTTGGTTTGCTGGTGGAATAGGAGTTTTCCAGCTGGCAGCAAGTGCGACTAGCAGGATATCATCAATCTCATCCTCTGTCCCCAACAATCTCAACCAATACCAAACAGAAACATCCACCTGTAGGAAGAGAAACTACTCTCCGTAGTCGTTAAATAGTTGCCTTGTATAATAAAATCCCAAATGTTCTTGGGCTTAGCAAAAACACATTGCGAGAGAAAACCCACATTGACATTTCCACTCCTCTTAACTTGAAAACAGCCAAACTAAATTAAGTAACAACAACAACAAAAAGTTGTTTCCCACACGGTTTGCCCTGCTCTTACCGCTAGTTTTCAGCATGAACCAATTTTCATGCTTGAGTTATTAACTTATGAAAATAGGCACAAAAGGGGAAAAATGCGAACAAATCCTCTGCTACGTTATTAGTCATTGCTACAGCTGAATGCGTTCCGGCACAAGGCGTGTTATTCTGCCTGCCAGTATCTTCGTTTTGAACAAAATGTAGCTCACTAATGGGTTCTGCCTCATATACTTTTCTGTAATCATTACGTTGCCATTCTTCGTAATTTATCCTGTTTTTCATGAGCATGTACATGAGGCATAAACACACACACACACACACACACACACACGCCTGTACATCTTTAAGTCCCTTTTCATTTGTGGCTGAAAAGAAAGGTCACAAAGCTGCCAGTCATTAGTGGGAAGCACCACTGGATTGATAATGATATTTGGGACTCACAGAGGTGGGCAAATGGGAATAGATAATGAAAACCTAGGGAATTGAGGGCGGCCAATCAAGGGCACCCAGGGAAGTGGAGAAATGAAGACAAGCTGGTCAGTTTCACCCATCCTACCTTAGTGTCTTAACTTGGGAAGCGTGGTGCTGGACCAAAACCTTCCCAGACCAATCAGAGATGCCTGGCTTACTTGCTGAGTGGGTTGGGGTTTCCTGATAAGCTCCCCAATTCTGGGCTGTAGTCCCCATTTTCAGCAGTTTCTGTCTCGCGCTCAGAAGTGCTGCCCCCAAACCGGTATAAGCCAATTGAATAAAAGAACCGGAGTTTTGAGCCTATTAGATTTGTTTGCTTCTGTAAACTCCTGAATTGGTTGTAGAAATCGAGGCCCGTGAATGTCTACTTTTGAAAAATATACAACAAAATAAGAGGACAAGAAAATAGGCAGAAGAAATAGTGAAAAGATATAAAAAGCTTGAGGACAGTCGAAGTTTTCATAAACCAGGTATGAATCACAGAACGGGCTCCTAAACAGATCAGAGTCCTACATGGGGCTGGGGAAGCAGCCGACGGGTGCCGGGGGAGCAGGGAGCCCCACAGTCTCAGCCAGTGAGAGAAGCCCTGGGCGTCTTCCTCCCAGGTTAGCGTAACCTCATTCTCCACTTGTGGGGCCAGGAGGCAGCAACTGCACACCAAAGGTGTTCTTTTATCCTCTCTGAAGTGTTGATGAATGCTTCGATTTTGTTCTTTCCTCCTCATAACAAATGTGGTTCCTTTCTGTCCTAGGAAGCTGCCTGCTCAGCTGGGCCCAAACACTTCCAAGGAGTCCTCTCCTGCCAGGGGGCTGAAGTCATCACCGCGCCTGAGAGCCCAGCACCAGGTTCTGACCCTGCCTCGGGCCTACCCCTTCAGGGCCCCAGCTAACAGGAAAACCCAAAGTGCCTGCAGTAATTCTCCACCCTGATGTCCTGCTAGACATTGAGAAACACAGGCATTTTACATTCCCCTGGTACTGTGGCCTTTGGGCGCCACCAGTCGGAACACAGAACAGAATACAGGAAGACAGAATCCCCCAAAGATCTGGAATCTCTGGAGATGGTGAATCCCAACCTTGCCCTCATCCTTTTACAGACGACTAACTGAAGCAAAGTGGTTGTGACTCAGGGTCTCACTGTGGGTGGCGGCCAAACTGCAACTGGAGCAACATTGCTTCCTTCAGTGGGCCTTGTCCCCCACTGGCCATGGCACTCCCTCCCAAGCTGTCTTTTCTCTCTTGTGGTGCCAGCACAAAGCCAGCAGGACGGATTCCTGCAGACCAGAGGACACCTGAGCCGTGTGCTTACCCAGACGCCACTGCGTGGGACCGGTGCCTCTCCCTCCACGCTGGCCACAGGGAAATGGATGGTAACCTAGGAGACAGGGCTCTCTGCACCTGAGTCATGATGACCAGTGAGGACACAGTCACAAAACAGTCCTTGCTCCACTGTTCCACTTCTTACCTGACATCCAGGGCACAACAACAAAACAAACTACCCTGGTAGAAAATGGGCAAAGACCTGAAATTCAAACCTGAGCAAACGTGGCCCCCTTATCTCACTGCATTACAGTTATGAGCTCTGCATCTTGCTAAGCACACGCATCTCGCCGAGTGCCCTCACTCATCCCTGATGTGGGCGTCATGATCAGTGCCCTCCCTTGGTTTTTCTTGTCAGCCATTTTAAGAGTACAGTTCAGTAGTGTTACACACATTCACAGTTCTGTGTAATCAACCTGCAGAACTATTTTCCGCATGCGAAACTGAAACTCTGCCCATTAAGCAATAACTCTCCGTTCTCCCAGCAACCACCCTCCCACTGTCTGTCTCCATGAATTTGGCCACCCTAAGTAGCTTGGGTAAGTGGGATCACACAGCATCTGTCCTTTTATGACCGGCTTATTTCACCTAGCACAGCGTCTTCCAGGCTTATCCAGGCTGTAGCATGCAACAGAGTCCCTCCTTGTTAAGGCTGAATAATATTCCATTATGTGTGTACACTGCATTTTGTTTATCCATTCATCTTTCCGTGATCACCTGGGACACTTCCACCTTTTGGTGACTGTGAATAATGATGCTGTGAGCACAACCGTGCAAGCATCTCTTCAAGATCCCGCTGTCAGTTCTTTTGGATACACTCAGAACCAGGCTTGGCGGGTCATATGATAATTCTATTTTTAATTTTTTGAGGAACCGCCATACTGTTTCCCACAGCGACTGTGCCATTCTATTTTACATTTCCACTGACCCGGCACAAGTGTTCTCCACATCCCCTCCAATACTTACTATTCTCTGTTTTTTGCTATCACCCAGTCCAAAGGGTAGGAAATGATATCTCCTTGTGGTTTTTATTTGCATTTCCTGTGTTACTGCGCTGAGCTGCTTTGGCCACTTGTATGTCCTCTTTGAAGAAATGTCTATTCAGGTCCTTTACCCATTTTCTAACAAGGTGGTTGGTGTTATTGTTGTTGACTGAAGAGTTCTTTATCTCTTCTTTCTCCCCTTTTTCTGGCAGCTTAAAGAGCCAAATGGTCAAAGAGATAGATAGGCCAAGTATGTTGGTACATGACTCTAATCCCAGCGCTCTGGGAGGCTGAGGCAGGAGAATTGCAAGTTTGAGCCCAGATTGGGCAACTTTATATTGAGACCCTGTCTCAATATAAAAAATTAAAAAAGGTCTGGGGATGTAGCTCAGTGTGATGACTCTGGGTTAAATCTCTACTACTCTCCCTTCCTTCTTCCAAAAGAGATAGACAGACAGTTGCTCAAGCCTTCGGTTGGGGCTGTTTATTTCTGCAGCAGTAGGGAAAAGCTAGCCCTGGTGCAGGTGGCAAGCAAATACTTGGGGTTCATAGCCTTGCAGGGCAAAGTGCTGTTTGAAAGCCAGTGGGAAACACTGGTTGCAGTGGCCCCAGAGCATGTAACATCCACTTTAATGATGGTTCCACTTTCTTGTTCTTTCCCCTCTCCAAGGAAGGGGAGAAAGCAAAAGCTGTGGATGGAAAAATACATTTGAACGAATCAGTGCCAAGGGACCGCGTGCACATCTGTTCTTAACAGGTTTCAGCTGAAACTACTGAAAATATACCTAGATCTGCTTATGTGGAACTGGTTAAATATGATAAGATTACAACTTGGAGGGTAACTACAGATTTAGTCGTGGGAAAAAAAAAGCCCATCTACACATGGTCTCTGCACGCGCTTCTAACATTTTACCGCAGATGTGTTGAGGGAGTCGGATTTGCTGTGAATTTAAAAGATCTGGATTGTTGCAGAGTAGTTATAAACAAATTCAAGATGTCCCCAAAGCCTTTGTGTAGTGCGTCATCACTGCCTCGCCTCTGGTCTGGGCCCAGGCCTTGGTCACCAAACAGGAGCCCGGATCCCCTGGCTTCTGAGTAGTTCTGTCCCGCTCCCCAGCGCCTGTCCAAAAGGAAAGCTGTGCTGGCCGCTTGCATTATTGTCATCCCAGAGGGACACCCATGTCCCCTGAGGACACACAGATGTGATCTGAGGTCTCTTTCAAGAGTTCTTACTTTGTACATGCAGCCACCCCACAAGGCCACACCATCAACCCATTATACAGCTGAGCAAACTGAGGCCGGGCTCCAGGATGGTTTGCTTAAGGCCACTCCGACGACAGCGAGGTGCTGCAGAGGAAAAGATTCCTCTCATCCAAATATCCCTCAGGGTAATGCCATGACTCAAATACCCACAGGACCCCTCAGGAATCTTTTGATCTTTGTAAACAGAGACAGAAATCATTAGATTTTTCCATGAAGGCTCGGGTATTGAAACCAAATAAAAAGCACAGACTCTGCTGTGGCACGTGATTTCCCACTGGGGTCCTTCAGTGTCCTCACAAGTGGAAGGAAGGGGCTGCATTAGCTTTGCCCCCTCCAGGTGGGGGCTGGGGGTCTGACCATCAGGATTCTCCCCTTGTGCCCAGGCAGGAGGCCTCTGTCCAGGGCAACAGGTGCCACAGCTCAACCTCCTGGTCCTGTCTGCCTTTTAAACTGCCCTGGATTCCACACTTGCTGTCAGGTACACTGTGAAGGGTGCATTCTTCTATAAACATTTATGTAATAATTTATCTCCAAAGAGTGGCATCAGTCTATAAAACAACCCAGGATGCAGAATAGTAGTCATGTGGCCTCAGAAACAGTCAGCCAGAAATTGATATCTGACAACAGACCCCCCCACACACACTTTATACCCCAGGGCTGGGCTGTGATTGGTCAGCGTTTGATTCCTGATGGACTCCATGCTGTGAAAATTCACCTATTGTTTTCACTGAAAATCATTTTTTTTTTAATAAGCAGCCCACTGGAAAACAATTGTGAGTGGCAGTTTCATTACATTTGGACTTTTAGAACAAAGAGAATATTTGCTCACACTCCACGACCTGTTCAATGATACTGAATTTTAATTAAAAAATGTTAACACGTTAAACTGATGACAGGGAAGACCCAGCTCTGGGATCTTTAAAGAAATTGGGGAGGCAGAATATGGTTGGTAGGCTGTCTCGACGATCTGTTCAGTGTCACTTAACATTTGTCTTCTTTGGTGTTTTATTTGAAATTTTCAGTTTTGAATGAGTGGAGGCCAAATCCAAGCTGTACAGATCTACGGTGGGAAGGTCCGTGGAGCTGAAGGGTGCGTGTGAGGAAAGGGATTCCTGCTTTCCCTCTGGGGACCTCAAATACCATCTTGGCAAAGGACCAGTGGAGTCTTAAGCTCCCCCTGAAATAACCCCCACGGGGCTCCTGTCCCAGGCTGCCCTAGAAAAGCTCTTGAAAGGGTGTTTTTCTGAGCAAGAAACTTGATGCTGCTTCAGGTGATTCATTTAAGCAGGTCAAGGTCCTTTTAGGCCTGATAAGTGGGAGCAAACTATTTGGAGACAGCAGATTAAATGGTGTATGGGCAGGCACTGCTCTGGATGTTCCGCTCAGCCCATTTTATTTAGTATAAGAGAATTTTTTTTGAGATGATGCAGTAATAGAATAGGAAAATCCAAGTGTGGAAAGTATGTCAATGAGCTAGTTTCAAGAAGGGCCTTCTAAGCAGGAACATGTGACCTGTCCCTACTCTGGACGGGTCCTACTCTCCATGAAGTAGCAGCCACTTTGCCCAACTGCAAGCTCTGAGCTCTGGCCAGGGCCGGTGGAAGACTCACAGCCACTGGCACTGGCCAAGGCGGCAGTAGCAGGCCTGTGTCCGGGGAGCCCACGTCTTGGAAGCCCATGTGGTGGGAACCATGATGGGCGCCTCACAGTGGGCAAGGCAGGAACTCTAGGTGCTGTGGGAGGCTGGGCCCACACTGGAACGACTACTTCCGCCCTGAGATAGATGCACGGGAGTAGGCTGTAGTTAAAGACTGCAGGAAATCCGAGGCCCTAAAGCTGGGCTGGGCCAGGGCAGAGTCAGTGAGACATAGCTGGACATCAGGGAGGTCCTTGCTGGGCACGGAGAGGGGCTGAGTTCTGTTCTAGGTGTGACAGGAAGCCACAGTGGGGTTCCGAGTAGGAGAAGGAATGGAAGCTAATGCCGGCTGCTGTCGGGAGCAGGGGTCTGAGGAGTAAGTTTGGCTGCACGCTGCGCGGAGGACATGGGCTAGGGGACAACACCATGACGCATTTCCCAGGTAGAACCAGCAAGGCACATGAGGAGCCAGGAGCCCAGTCGTTCCTTCCGGTCAGAAACGCCCGGCCCACAGCAGGTCCAGGAAGTGAGGAGTGCTTGTGCTCCCGTGGTCTCTTTTCATCCCAGGAGCACAGGAAACTGGCTTCTGACTTTGTCCTCCATGCTGTCCAGATTCCCGAGTGAACTGGGCAGTGGGGCAAGGGTGAGATGGGTGATAGGCGGGTTCGCGTTGCCCTTTCTGAGGAGCCATGTGCTCTGCGGCAGG
Organism: Erethizon dorsatum; assembly: GCA_028451465.1. NCBI lineage: Eukaryota > Metazoa > Chordata > Mammalia > Rodentia > Erethizontidae > Erethizon > Erethizon dorsatum. The sequence goes on from CM051824.1 coordinate 10,550,276, forward strand.
ACAGTTGTGCAATGAACTTCCAGGATCTTCTAAGCATTTTGATAGTTATGAAAAGCAAGTTAGCAGGGTGCTGACGTGGACCAGGCAGATCACCACCACAGTGAAGAGCCCGCCGTGTCTGTGGCGACAGTGCCCAGAGTCTAAGTGGCGAGCTGAACCAAGGCCAGCCCCCTGGCGTCTGTCCCAGCACGCTCACTCAGAGAACAGGCTCAGCACTAGAGTTCCCGCCGGAGGTCAAGTGCATGCTTCTGAGTCACCCTGGCTTCTGGGTGCTACTCTGGGTCCTCACAGCCTCGCCCCACCACAGGCCACTAACAGGGGGACATGGGCCTCACCTGCGGGGGCTTCGCTCTGTCTGGGAAGCAGCGCTGGAGAAGGGGTGCTGGGCTAGGTGAGGACAGATGCCAGGGCCCTTGGGACAGGGTTCTCTGCACACTGCTTGGACAAGGGCACGGGACGGCTTTTCTCTGAGCCAGCACATTTTCCATTCTAAATGTAGCCCAAGATGACCCAAGACATCTCCCCTTCCCAAAGAGCCCCACACTTCTGTATTTTTCAGCATTTCTGTGATCTCTGAAAGAAATGGGCTGTGAAACCCAGTGCTCTCCACTGCCACCCCTTGGTCCTGGACCCTAAAGACCTACATTTAAACTTTCTTTCTGGGAACTTTCCTGGAAGGGGCTGGGAGAGAGAGGAACTCTGTCTGCCAACCACCTGGTAGCAGGTACCAAAATATTTGGTCCGCCGGCCTTCTCCATCCAGCAGCGGGAAGCACGGCTCCAATTCTCCCAGGAAGCCTCGTCCATCAGCTGGGGCCAGCAACAGGCAACTCTGTGACTGCTGAGCCAGTTCACATCTCCCATGGCAAGACCTGGGCCTGGCCCCCTTTTAATGGGACAGCAGATTCCTGTCTCTTTTGGGAAACTTCCTGCAGCATCAGCTTCTGTAGTACTTCTGAAGAGTACAGGACGCGAAGCTTTTGAAACGGGGTGCCTGCCGCAGCCTTAGGCACAGTGGTGGTGACTCTTGGCTCTGAGGCCCTTCCCTGCTTGTTTGCAAGTGAGGGGATATTTTTATGTTTGGGAGCAGGGCCCCACTAGTTGCTGTGGTGGCACTTTAGGGGATGTTTACATTTTCAGAGCCCTCCGTTAACTCCAGCTGCACAGCATTTCCCATCAGGGCCTGGGGGCCTTTGTGAAGTCACCTGCTGCTTGTCCCTAAAGGGTTAAGGGCTGAGGGCAGGAGCACGGTCCTGTTAAGTTCTACACTGCAAACAGTGAGTAAGCAGGCAAGCGGAAAAAAAAAAAAAGGAAGGTAGAGAAAAGCCACATGGATACAGCCTCCCCCCCTCCGCTCCCTTCCCCTCCCGCACGACTCTGCGCACACAAACCACAGATCGGGGCGCAGTTAAATTTGGCACGCAGACTCCAGCAAAGAAAGAAAACAGATCGAGTTACACAGAGTCCTATTCAGACGTGGGCCTGGGCCTCCTGCACACGACGCTGGGCAGAGGAGAACAAGGCGGCGCTGTGCTGAGGAAAACGCACACCGGAGCTCTGCTTTCCTCCAGTCATTTGCTGGCCCCGGCCCTGGGCCGCAGGTTAATTCCCTGCTCCGCAGGTGAAGACAGATAAAACAAACCAAAATGGTGTCGTGGGCCGCAGGAAGCCTTTCTTTCACAACTTGAGCCACCTCCAGAAAGGAAACTTTTCTCTGGACAGTAATCTGTTTTCTTAGAGTGCAGAAAGGCCTGGTGGCCAGGGTAAACAAGGCAACCGGTGCTGGTGGTGGGGCTTTTGGCAGGCAGAGCTGCAAGCAGAGTTTGAAAAGCCCACTTCCTACGCTCTGATCTTCAACCAAGAGGGAGCTGTCAATCTGGCAGGACCGAGGTGCTCTGGAAAACACCAGCAGAGAGAGTTCAGGCTGCAGGGGAGAAACCTGAGCCACAGGTGCAAGCCGGGGATCCTCTCCTTGTCCCTCAGGCCGGCACACCTGGCCAGAACCCAGCTAGAAAGGCTGCCTCGCTTCAGGCTCTCCAAGTGGGGAGCGCAGGCTTTGGCTTAGCGGAGGCGGTAGGCGGGCTGCCAGGAGGATCGGCTGAGCCGTCACTGTGCACAAAGCTTTCCCGAGAAGCCCATTAGACGGTGTTTCAACCTGAGGCAGGCATCGAGCACGGACCAGTCAGGGCGGCACAGAGCATCAAGAGTCATGTGACAATGTCTCCTGTCGACACCGTGTTATTCCACTTGAGATGCACTCGACCCTAGATGGGCAGGCAGGGCACAGAGCCATCCCCATTTTTCAGCAAGGAAGTCCAGGCACAAAGCCACATCTTGCTTGGGTGGGTCCAGATGATGGCACGGAGAGCAGCCCATTGCCCAGCCCGCTGGACAGGCACCCTTGGGGGCCAGAATATACAGGGTGGGCAATGGTCTGCATATGGCTTGTGCATTAGAGTCCTGGGGCCTCCTGGACTCTCATCAGCAGCCCTGCCTAACCCGGCCCTGGCAGTGGGGTTGGCATCCAGTGTTCTCAGTTCACACTGGGCTCTGCCGCAACGTGTGTGCTCTGTCTACATCTGCAATGTGGGGGCAGTGGCTTAGAGCCAGCCCAGGGCTGCCTCACCGAGGAAGCCGGAGCCTTTCCCCCTCTTCTCCTGCCTGTGACTGATGCATCCTTAAGCTTGGCTCTCTGTGTAGAAAAGATGTTACGGGTTGAACTGTGTCCCATACCAAAGCCATGCATTCAAGCCCTAACCCTAGTACTCAGAATGTGCCCTGAGCTGGAAAGAGGGCTGTTGCTGATGTAGCTAAGCTGAGGTCCTTTGGGTGAGCCCTAATCCAATATGACCAGAATCCTCGTACCAAAGGGAAACTGGAACACAGAGGGCAAATGGCACAGGCAGATGAAGGCAGAGACTTCAGTCTCCAGAATGGTGCAACTGTCCGTTTCTGCCATGTGCACCCCCTCGTTCACTGCACTATGGTTAGTTTCCCTTTAAAGCCAGCACTGAAGGCGCTTCTGGCTTTGAACAACTGTGAACCCTGTCACAGGGGCCTGCTCCAGACCATCCCCTCAGCAGAGAGCAGGAAAGGAAGGCTGCCTCTCTTCCTCTACACCCTAAACCTACTTTACCCTCAACAGAAACTGTATTCTGCCTGCTTCTCCTAAAATGTCCCAGAAGCAAGACAAGCACCTACTTCCCCTTTTGGACATAGGTAGGCTCCCCTGAAAGTTATGATGTGGAGGAACACACTTTTCCCAGCCTCTTGCTAACTTCCTCCTGATCCCAACTTGGTGTCAGGAGAAAACCGAAAACTCATCTACAGGATCCAAGTGGAACCGACAGTGGAGCGCTTTCCAAGGGCTGGCTTTCCAAGTGGGCACAAGGCCACAGGCAGCATCCGTAAGAAGACACGTGGGAGGGTGGGAGCCCCACTGTGCTGCATGCCCAGTCCTAGATGTGAAGCATCTCCCACTTGATGGGGGCCCTCCTGGCCCTTCTGCACCCAGCCCCTGTTCTTTTCTTTCCTCAGACCCTGCCTCCCCATGCCAGTCTCTCTAGTGTCCTGGAGAATTGGTGACACCACCACCCTCTTGACCTAGGGAAGTCCTCACAGAATATGTCACCACTTCCAGGACCCTGGCCGCCTCTCCTTGTGATGGTACTTTAGACATGGCAGTGCCTAAAGCTAGAGTGCACAGTGCTCGCTAAGGCTACTTTATTAGACCTAATCCTTGAATACTGCTCTTTCTCCTTTGGTTTCTCTACACTTGAAATCCCTGTAGCTCTACAATTGCTTCCCCAATGCCCTCTCTTTTAGCCTTACTGCACCCCTATAGCTTCCTATTATTTATACTCACACTGAGTTATCCCTCCCACTAAGCATTACTTAGCGCATTAGATTATACTCTTTTCAGAGCGAAAATGATGTTTTTTATGCCCTCCCCACGAGTTTGGTGCCCTGCATGTAGACGTTCTCAGTAAAGATTTCTTGAAGGTTGATTCAGGCTGAATTTCTTGTGTTTACTTACTTTTGTCATCTGTTTTGATCCCCCAAATCTTTTCCATTTTAGACATTTGGTCAGCCTATCTATAGGAGTTAGACCAAATCTACAGGAGTGCTAAATGTTGCTAATTTCCTTATTAATTCATTGATAAAAAGAACTAAAAGAATTTTAAAGCTGAAAGAGTCTTTGGAACGCATTTAGTCACTTCTTTGATAAGAGGCCATGAGACTCATCCAGGGTCACCCAGCTGTGAAGTGGCAGGGGAGAAGCCAGGTGTTCTGGTTTGAAGAGAGGCTTTTGATCACGTGGATGAAGAGGTTGTCAGTATGGCCAGAAATGGGCAGGGAGGTTGAACCCACACTTGTTCTGGAAGGGTCCTTCTCCTGGCTTCTGAACTGTTCAGCTTCCAAGTAACTCCAGGCACCTTCCATGCATCTTCTTCACAGGTCTTGCAGGTGGACAGTTGGCCCAGAGGCCATCACCACCAGGCCACCCACATTCTGCTACCACGGCTGAGTGGCAGAGACCCTGACTCCCAATCTATCTCCAAATCTTGTGACCTGCAGGAGTGACTGCAGTTCTGTGCACATCTCAGAGCTAGATCTGTTTCCAACAACCGAGGAAGCTTAAAGCAAAACAGTCCTACTGGCGTGGAAGAGAGCCTCACTCTTTTCAAGCCGAACACATGTTTTACATCAAGTGAAGGGCTGTGGTTGGGGCTGGGGAACTGAAGGGAGATTCAAAGTCTCCCCAACTCTCAGAGGTCTCAGCCTCTTCAAAGTTTCATCCCACTCAACAGAAGTGTCTCTGCCCACGCTCGCTGCTGCAGTGCGTGTGCGGGGACTCATGTGGTCCGGAAGAGCAGGTAGAAGATACAGGAGCATCGCCTCCCTGCAGTATTTTCCCACAGGATGTGATTCCTCCCTTGGGATTTGATAAACTCGCTGGGGCACATTCAAGTGCAGGGAGCGGGTGATCCTTCCTCCCGGAATTCTGTAACTTCCCACCCCAATAGTGAGAAACCTGGCTCCACCATTCATTTACTTTTATGCCACTTTTAGAGTACCCGAGCAGCAGCATCAGAACTCCTACCCTCATGGGAAGCAATCTTATCAACTAAAATGCAATGTTGTTACAACTGTTTTTGTTTTTAGTCTTGCAGTCTCCACTCATTTCCAGGGCTACTTGGTCAGCACAGTTTACCCTACCCCTTCAGTGGGGTTATTTCAGATATTTGTATCAGAAATACACTTAAATGTTTTTTTTTTTCATATTCAGCATTCCAGCCTGGAATTCCCCAGTGTCTCACAAGACTATTTAAAATTTGCATACGTTAAGTTTCACTCTTTGTGATGTCAAGTCCCATGAGTTTTGCCCAAAGCAGTGTTATGTATCCAGCACTACAGTATCACATGCAATAGTCTCGCTGTCCTTAAAAAAATCTCATGCACTCCACTCATTCAACTCTCCCATCTCCAGGAGCTCCCAGAAACCACTGATCTGTTTCTTATCTCCGTGGTTTTGCCTTTTCTAGAATGTCATCTACACAGATGGGCTTTTTTTGGTAAGCAGTATGTATTTAAGATTCATCTATGTTCTTACATGGTTTGATACCTCCTTTCTTGTTAACGTTGAGTGGTATGCCTTTATTTGCACATGCTGTTTATCCATTCGTCTACTGCAAGACATTCTAGCTGCTTCCAGTTTGGGGCAATTTTCTCTAAAGTTGCCACACACATGGAAGTGCAGATTTCTATGCACTGCAAAAAATCAATCAACTGGATAAATATCTAGGAGAGCAATTGCCGGATCACATAGTAAGTGTATGTTTAACTTTATTTTTATTTATTTTTTTGTGTGTGGGTACCGGGGGTTGACCTCAGGACCTCGCACGCCAGAAGGCGCCCGTGCCGCTGAGCGATATCAACGGCCCCTTTTTTCATATGTGGGTTCCAGGAGTTGAACTCGGGCCCTCGCGCTTGCCAGGCAGGCACTTATGCCACTGAGCCGTCTCACCGGCCCCCTGTTAACTTTGTAAGAAGTTGTCCGTCTTCTAAAGTAGCTGCACTAGTTTGTATTCCAATCAGTGAGTGAGGATTCTTATTGCTTTACATTTTCATCAGCAATTAGTATTTTTGGTTTTTTGCATATTAGCCATTATACTGGGTGTGGTGATACTGTAGTGATATAATAGGTGTGTATTAATTTGCATTTCCCTATTGACAGATGATGTTTCATGTACTTATTTGACATTTGTATATCTTCTTTGGTTCAGGATCTGTTAAGATTTTCTGACCATTTTTTAATTGGGCCACTTTTTTGCTTATTGTTGAATTTTAAGATTTCTTTTTTTTTTGTTTGGGTACCAGGGGTCGACCTCAGGACCTCGCGTGCCAGCAGGCGCCCGTGCCACTGAGCAATATCACCGGCCCCTTTTTCATATGTGGGTTCCGGGAGTCGAACTCGGGCCCTCGCGCTTGCCAGGCAGGCGCGTATGCCGCTGAGCCATCTCACCAGCCCAAGTTCTAAGATTTCTTAATCCATCTGGATTCAAGTCTTTATCAAGTTTGTGTTTTGGAAATACTTCTTCCCAGTCTGTAGGACATGTTTTCATTGTCTTATCAGCATCTTTCACAGAGCATGAGTTTTTAATTTCAGTAAATTTCAACTTACGTGTTTTTTCTTTCACGAGCCGTACTTCAGATATTACATCTAAAAATTCATCACCAAATTCAATGTCAGATTTTATCTAATATTTTATCCTAGAAATTTATAGATTTGCTTTTTGTGTTTAGGTCTGTGATCTATTTTGAGTTAATTTTTGTGTAAAGTATAAGTTCTGTCCAGACTGATTGGCTACCTATATATGGACATCCAAGTGTTCCACTTTCTGGAAAGACTTTACTTTCTCCGTTGAGTTGCTTTTGTACCTTTGTCAAATATCAATTATGTTTGTGTGGATCTATTTATTGGCTCTCCATTTGTTGATTTGTGTGTATCTATTTTGCCAATTCTACACTATCTTGATTAGCTTAATAATAATTTTTGCAATTGAGTACTGTGACTTCTCCCACTTTGATTTTCTTCTTCAGTATTGTGTTGGCTATTCTAAGTCTTCTACCTTTTTATATTAATTTTAGAATCAGTTTATCAATATCTAAAAATAGCTTGCTACTATTTTGAATGGATTGTGCTGATCAAGTTAGAAATAATTGACATCTTTACAACATAAAGTCCCCTAATCCATGAACATGGAACATTCTTCCATTTATTTAGAATTTTTTCTTCATTTTCTAGTTTTTCACATAAAGATACTATATATATTATGATAAACTTATATATAAGTACTGATTTTGGGGGTACTATTGCAAATGGTAATATGACTTTCATTTCGAATTCTAATTGTTTGTTGTGTATAGGAAAACAACTGAGTTTACTATATTGACTTTGTACCTGTGTTCTTGGTATGCTTGCCTGTTAATTCCATGAATTTGGTTATTTTTGTTTTGTTTTGTTTTGTTTTTGTGGAGTATTTGGTATTTTCCACAGGGACAAACATGCATCTGTTAATAACAACAATTTTTATTTTTTTCTTTCCAATCTGTATATCTTTATTTTAGCTCATTTTCTTATCTGATAACTATAGTTATGACTTCCACTATGATGCTGAATAGAAGTAGTGAAAGAGGACATCTTTGTCTTCTTTCTGATTTTAGTAAGAAAGTATCCAGTCTCTCACCATTAACTGTTAAGTGAAAATTTTTTGTAAATGTTTTTTTCAAGGTGAGGAAATTCTCCTTTATTCCTATTGATGAGATATTTTATCATAGATGAATGCTGAATTTTACTGAATGCCTGTGCCTCAATTCATATGATCATATGGCTTTTCTTCTTTAGCCTGTTAGCATGTTACATTTCATTAATTGATTCACTATTTTAAATCAGCCTTGAATATCTGTAATAAATTCCTTTTGGTTTTGGTGTATAATTTATTTTAGATATTGTCAAATATGATTCACAGACAATTTTTCCATAATATTTGCATCTATGTTCATCAGAGCTATTGGTCTGTAGTTTTTCTTTCTTAAAATGCCTTTATCTGTGCTGGAAGAGTAGCTCAATGGTAAAGCACTTGCTTAGTATGCATGAGGCCTTGGTCTCAATCTCCAGTACTAAAAAGAGTATTTATCCAGGTTTAGTGTTAGGGTAATCTGGGTGCTGTGATCTAATGTCTGTGTCACCTCAAAATTCCTATGTTGAAATTCTAACCCCCAAGGTGACGGTATCTGAAGGTGAGACTTTCAGTGGGTGATGAGGTCATAAGAGCGAAGTCTCTGCCCATACAAAAGAGGTCTCAGAGGGATCCCTGTCCTCTTCCACCACCTTGGGGACAAAGCAAAATAATGCCCATCTATGAACCAGGACCCAAGCCCTCACTAGACACTGAACCTGCTGATGTATTGATCTTCAAATTTCTCAGAATTATGAGAAATTGGTATCTGTGGTCTGTAAGCTACTCAGTTTATAGTATTTTACTATTGGAACCCAGCTGGTCTAAGACAACTGACCTCATACAGTGAGTTAGGAAACACTCTCTCTGCCTCTATTTTCTGGAAGACATTGTGGAGAATTGTTATTATTTCCCCTTAAATGTTTTGTTGCATGTACCTGTGAAATTATCTAGGTCTAGTGCTTCCTTTTCTGGAAAGTTTTAAATTATTAATTCAGTGTCTTTAAATATAAGACCACACTCATGTGAATTTAGAGGATTTGTATCTCTCAAGGAACTGATTCTTTGGAATTTAGTTATGTTTGTGAGCATAAGGTTGTTGGTACTATTATTGAACTATGCTTTTAATGTCCGTAGGAACCATGGTGATGACCCCTCTTTCACCTCTGATATTGGTAATTTGTGTCTTCCCCTTTTTTTTCTTAGTTGGCATGACTAGAGTTTTATCAATTTTAATGATCTTTCCAAAGAACTAGCTTTTGTTTCACTGACTTTCTATATAATTTTTCTGTTTTTCATTTCGTTGACTTCTCTAATTTTTATTCTTTCCTTTATTCTCCTTGCTTTAGGCTTAAATTGCTCTTCTTTCTCTAGTTTCCTGATAAGGAGATTTGAATAATTCATTTTAGATCTTTCTTTTTTCTAATATATGCAATTAACATTATAAATTCCCATTATTCTGCTTTGTGTCACTATAGATTAGTTCACATTTTCTAAAGTTTTGCATAAATGGAATCATGCTGCTTGTGCCTTCTTTTCTCTGGCTTCTTTCACTCAACACAATTTATTTCGTATCTGTCCTTGTTCTTGCATTTACCAATAGCTTTTTCCTTCTTATTGCTCAGTGGTATTCCACTATATGGATGTACCACAATTTGTTTATCCATTCACCTACTATGAATTGTTTCCAATTTTGAGCCACTCCATAAAGCTGTTATGAAGACTCATGTAAGAGACTTTGTGTAGACATAAGCTTTCATTTCTCTTGGGTAAACACAAACAAGTGGAATGGCTGAGTAACATAGTAAATGTACATTTAACTTATAAGAAACTGCTTGTTTTCCAAAGCGGATATACTGTGCTGCATTCTTACCAGCAATTTGCAAGAGTTCCAGTTCCTCCACGTCCTCATCAACACTTGTATGGCCAATATTTCTAATTCTAGACTTCCAATAGGTGTGTAATGATATCTCATTCTTGTTTAAATTTGCGTTTCCCTAATTAGTAACCATGTTGTCTTTATTTTCCATCCATGTATCTTCTTTGGTGAAATATATGTTCAAATCTTTGTCTTATTTACAATATTGGGTTGTTTTCTCAATTTTTGTTTTGAGAGTTTTAAAAAAAAATCTTAGATTCATGTCTGTTATCAGACATGTGACTTACAAGTGTTCTACTAGCCTGTGGCTTGTCTTTTCATCTTCCTAATGGTGTCTGTCATAGAGCAGTGTGTTGGTCTACATCTAAATTATATATTTTTGTTCTTTTGATCTGTTTGTCCATGTGTATGCCAACGCCACACTATTTTATTCCCATATCTTTTGAATAAGATCTGAAAATAGGTAGTGTTAATCCTCCAATTTTGTGCTTCTTTTTCAAAGTCACTTTGGCTCAGATCTGTTGTATTTTCTTTTGAATTTTAGGATTGGTTTGTGAATTTCTACAAAAGTTTTAGGGATTTTTTTAAAAACTGGGATTGTGTTTATTTTATGTATCAGTTTGGAGAGAATTACTATCTAATTAATACAGTTTTTTGACCCAGAGCATGCATCCAAAGGGAGTTCATTGCATGCACACCTGCTCCACAGGAAATCTTAAAGAAGTTCTTCAAGCAGAAGAAAAATGATACAGGCTTGAAACCTGGATCTGCCCAAGGAATTGGGTCATGTCAGAGAAGCAATAAAAGAGGTTCAATAAGATCATTCATTTTCTTACCCTTTACTGATCAAAATCACTAATTATGGCTTTGTCAATTTCTTCTATTATTTTGGATCCAGGTTTTTACAACAGTAACAAGCACATATCTGAAACCTTGCAGGCCTCAAGGGAAGCTTGCAACTCTTGAGTGGGCCTTGCACCTCACAGGTGGGCCTTGTGCCCATGAGTCAGTAGCTGGAAGGGCCGGGAAAGAACCTTAATGGCACAAGATTCGACCCAGGATGCCCCATCCTCACCCTGCTGAGGTCCTTGGTCTTGCAAAAGGACCATGACAGCTTTTGTTGGAGATGACCACTGACCTCCTCAGCACATGGACATTGTGCACTGCTGTGGTGGGTGGGGAATGACAGGTCCAAGGGCATTGCAGTTGGACAGACTTGAATTCAAACCCCAGCTCTGCCTCTTAGTAGCTATGTGACCTTGGGCAACTTACTCAGTGTCTCTGGTCCCAGTACTTTTCAGGGCAGCTGTGTCAGTTAGAGGGCCTAACGCATGGGAAGGAGACCATCATGTAACCATGCTGTTCATATCCTCCTCACTAGGCTACTTGTGACTCGCTGTCCCACTGAGCAGGTGGTTGGCACACTCAGAGAGGAGACGTGGAACTTGGAACTTCATGCGTTCTCTCCAGAGCTCCACCCCTCCAGAGAGCGCATTCTCGGCAGGGAGCCAGGATTAACTATCACTTCTCAGTTGTCCTCAAAACTTAGGCTGGGACCAAATTTTGTATGAGATCTTGTAGCTTGAGAAAACAGCTCTAAGCCCAAACAACCCGAAGAAAGAACAATCCTTTTTCTCCCTTCCCCACCAAAGAGCAGGAGCGTGGTAATGGCTTCCTCATGGCTCCAAAACCTTGACATCTTGGTTTCAATATAAATCTACAAGCCATTCTCTACTCAGCAGTCAAGAGTGTCTTTAGACACTTGAAATAAGAGCTGTCAATAGCAAGGCTTACAAAGGGCCAGGACCTGACTCACCTGTGTCTCCCTATGGCTCTCACCACCCGTGGCCACACGGACCTTCTATTTCTCAACTGTACAAACTTATTCTTCCTCGGGCCTTCACACATGCTTTGCCCTCTGCCGGCAGTGCTGTTGCCCTGCTCTGCTCTGGCATCACGTTAGCGGGGAGCCTTCCCAGGCCACTGTCTAAAGCAGAACCTCTCCCCTCCCTTTTGCTTTTCCTTGTTTGCCCCAGGCCCTCACCACAATTAGAATCATCTCATTCAGTTACGCACTCACAGTTCGCTCTTTCCGGAGCATTAGCCACATGGGGCCGTGACTGGGTACTGTGGTCTCAATACATTTTGTCACCTCTGAAACACATGTCGCCATTTAATTGATGTGGTGAGGTGTGAAGAGGGTGGAGACTTCATCTGACTGTGGTGTTCAGAGGGTGGGTATCTGAGAGGCGATTAGTTGGGGAGGGGACCCCATGATTGAGTCCTGGTGGCTTTATAGGAAGAAGGAACAGAGCCCACACACACACACACACACACACACACACACACACGCATGCGCACTTCCCTGTCCCTCTCCACATGCACTGCCTGGGCACTCAGCAAGCAAGAAGCCATCCCCAGATGCGGCCCCTCAATCCTGGTCCAGAACCATGAGCCAAAATAAATGTCCTTTCTTTGTAGCTTACTCAATCTGTGGCACTGTGTTATGAGCAACAGCACGGGAGAAGACACTGAGAAATTCCTGGTGCCCAGCTCCAGGCCCACACTCAGGGCGTGAGGTTCCCAAGCCCCATCTGTAAATGAACAAATACCACCCCACCCTGATGTCCTTGGAGACGCTTGCAGATCCAGAGTCATCCCGGACCACACTTCATGAAGCTGGCATGAGCCGGCCGTGCCAGGGCCCAGTGACCCCGGCGGCAGTCAGGCAGGGAATAGGTCCCAGGACAGAGGAGTCTCAGGCTGCTTGGGGGCCCAGGCAGGAGGTGCGGAATGTGGGGTGATGAGCGTGTTTTCCCCACGTATGGGACCGCACAGCCGGGTTGCTCGGGACAAGGAAGTGATGCTCCTCCAGCTGACACCATGGCAGAGAGATTGCCGCTAGGAAGGATTTGCTTCTCGTCTTGCATATCTCCCCTCACCCTCCCGGCTGAGCTGCACCCCACTTCCCCAGTGGTCACGACTCTGTAATAATAACTGGCCAGCTCCCTGCCATTCAGCTGCTGAGCTCCAGCCAAGGCCGGGGCCCCTGCCCCCACTCCCATCAAGTATGTATACGCGCACAGCCACAGAGGTGGCTCCCGGAGAGAAATGACTATTCCATAAAGGTTTCGTTTTTGTTGGCATCTATCCACATCTCTATATTGTCATAAAAATTCAATAGGAAACTTCCATTTAAAAAAAAAAAAAAAGAGGCATCATTAAAAAGAAATAGGGACAGCTCCAACAGAGGCTGAGATTAAAGACCAAGAGGCCCAGGGCAGATGGGGAAATTTTATGAGCTACCAGACAAAGAAAAACACACCACACAGAAAATGTGCTCCGGAGAGACAACCCTGGCTGCCGTGGGTGAAATGAGCCATCCAGGCTGGGGCGCTGGTCTCTGAAGACCCGGACAGGTACTCGAGGCCCCCATGTGACATGGTGGCAGTCCAGGACGGTGTAAGGCTGTGGGTATAGACACCAGCTGGAGAGCCCCAGGCCCACAAGAAATGCTGGAGCTCCAAGTACCAGAAGCCAGTGGGACATAGAGTATCCATGCGGGAGAGTCCTGCCCACTTTGTGCCCACAGAGGGAAAAAATTAATCTCTACGGTGGCGGGGCACAGGGGTTGGCTTGTTGCCCCAACAATCATAGAGGCGGAGAGCGCTTTAACCAGGCCCTGACAAGCCAGATATGTAGCCAACATCCAGCTGAACTATTCAACTGCCGGGTCCAACTTGGTTTTTATTGGGCTATTCTGATTATAGACACAATGGCCATTCACTGTAGAAATTTTGGAAATACAAAAAATCAAAAAGGAGATTAAAAGTGACCATTGCCATCCTTCCACCTAACTATGCTAATCTATTGTCCTGATATTTTTACTTCTCAATCTTTGGAAAAATACAGATTGTAGAAAGGAAAATAGGAGAAAGGGCTTGGCTATTGGAAATCAGGGCACAGTGAGGGAGGAACCACCACCCAAAGGAGACCAGGAATGCACCTATTTCTCTGGGGGAAAAGTTGGGTGAGTAGAGAGCAGCTCTGCCCAACAGGATTCTGGGTAGCTCCAGGGAGAAAATGAGATTTATAAAATGGGAGTACGGGGGGAAGAAATGGTGCTGAGGACCTTGGGTTTTACAACTAAACAGAAGAAGGCCTGACTACTGGTTATGGTTTACCCCAAAGCCTCGTGCACTCATAGGCAGGGCTCTTGGGAGGCGTCTGGATCATGTGGCGCTGTATTAGTTCCTGAATTAGTCTACTGATGAGTTTAGAGCTAAATGTGCCATTTGGAGGTGGGGGATCTGGTCAGAAGAGGCTGGTCGTGGACAGTCTACCTCCACCCCCAGCTCCTCCTTTTGTGCTCTGCTTCCTGTCCCCCATGCCATGAGCAGCTCTCCCCTGCCAGCCCCCTCTGCCTGCCATTTTGCTTTGGAGCCAGCTGACTATGGACTGAAACACGAGCCGAAATAAACCTCTCCTCCCCTTCCTCCTAAGCTTCGGGTGTCAGTATTGTGTCTCAGCAATGAGGAAAGTGACTAAGATGCTGCCTGTCCCGGTAAGAATAGTCTGTCCGCAAAGCCCATGGACACATGAACATTTCTGCCCTTATTTCCAAGTTCAGCGTAGTTGGTGGTGGTTTCTGGTTCTGGAACCCACATTTGTGGAGTTAGGGACACTAAAGGACAACATTCTTGTCACTGTTTTATGCGTAGTTTTGGGAGTTAGGCCCCAGGGACCACTTCTTTGCAGATATCTGCAAAGATAACCTCACCATTGCGAGGAAGCAGTGCTTGTCTCTACTATTATGTTTCTGTTTTTGTTGTATCATCATCTTCATGATCACCACCACCGTGATCAGCATCACACTGACGATGACAAACAGGAAGGGAATGTTGCCTTGGCCAGGGCTGAGCCACTTCCTGTTGTATTAGAGACCATTTAGAAAGAAATAACAAATGCTCCTGAGTGACATGTTTCACTCAGAGTGAAAATAGCAATATTGCTTCCTTAGAGGGAAGATTTATGTCATCTTAGGGCTTAGATTCCCTGGTTTGGGGATAGAGGATCATCTACCGGGAGTCCTGTCCTCAAGCACAGCCTGTGCCACAGGGTCACGACCCACAGGCTCATTGGGCACTTGCCATGGGGGTGACACAGGCAAGACTCAGGCCCCAGCTGCCTTTCCTTAAGCTTCCGTGTCCCCTCCTGCTGGATGTGAGCTCCATGGGGCTGGTTTGGCCCTGACTTACTTGCCCCCCACTTCTACCAATGCATGAACTCACCACTGCACCTTACCCCATAAATATCACTAAAGCATGTTTCACTCGAGGGACTCCGAGGAGCAGAAAGAGCCTGGAGATACCCCAGGTAAGCTCTCTTCTTCCACTGTCGGAGGAGACCACAGCTTGGGTGGGGGAGCTCAGAGTCATACAAAAACCCCAGCGGACAACCCCTGCAACCCTGGGTCCACACTGCCCCTCGGCTTACACCAAAGAATCCGTACAGGATATAGGGAATTTTGTACTTTCTTCCTTCTTAGAAAGCTAAAAATTTGCAGGGGAGATGGAAAATAAACCCTCCCCAAATTTGTAGGAAAGGAAATTTCAGGGAAAACAAGCCTGTTTGGAGATGCTCCTGAGCTGGCTTTCGTGAAGTGTTCCAGACTGGAAACATATGGACTCTGGAACTAGTCTTGTTCAGTTTAAATGCCCACACTTGAGGCTTGGTAGGCAGTGAGCATGGCCCTCCATGGACGGAAACTGGCCTTTGGACAGGGCATTGGGTTTGTGCTTGAACTTCTCCTTACAATACACATATATTTGTTTTCAAAAAGTACTTATAACAAAAAAATGCCCTTGTTAGCAATGATGAAAAATAATTATATAGATGCCTTGTAAGTTGGAAGACAATACAAGGCCTGAAAGTACAGCCCTGTAACCCACACCCCTACCTGGGCACAGTGACAAACATCATGTGTCTTTGGCTCTAGCGAGAAAAGCCAGGATGCAGGGTGCGTGCAGGCCAGGGCCGGATGGGGAGGTAGATTCCCCACTTTCCCCATATCCTCCCTGCCAATAAACAGATGGGGTCTCACTTAGAAATTGAATTGTGCAATGAACAAAAAGAAAGAAAACAGAAATAATAGATACAAAAGTAACAGTGGGTCACACTTACAGTGATTTCTACCTGCCAGGAACTGCTTAAGAATTTTGTATGTGACACCTAATATAATCCTGATAACGACACTGAGATAGGCACTCACATTTGTTTAACGGAAGAGGAAACTGAGGCCCAGAGAGTTTAAGTAACTTAGCTTAGCTAAGGTTACATGGCTTGTATGCGCTGCAGTTGGGACTAAATCAGGTAGGGTGGCTTCAGAGTCCCCACACATTTCTGTATGTCCAATGCCTTTAAATTCTCACATCTTTTAATTGAAGAGCTCAAATGAAAGCAAAGAAAATACAGTCCGCACCCACAGATCCAAATGGACACATCTGAAGACTAAGGGGTCTCATGGCCCTGTTCTCACCTCCAACTGTACCAATGGCAAAAAGGACAAAGCAGAGACAAAAACAAAGCCTCTCTCAGATCAAACAAGAGGACAATAGGGAAGGAAGAGAAGGAGGATCAGATGAAGCTGGGACCCAAAGCCCCCTGCTGGGAACTTCCTTCTCTGCCAAAGCCTGCAAGACCCTGAGTAAGGAGCAGCCCCATCTGATCTGCAAGAAGCAGCTCTGGGTTTTCTCAGGCCAGCCTGCGCTTAAGTGTAGCACTGCTCACCTGCAGGGGACCTTGGATGCCTGCTCCCTGCCTTGTGCCCCCCTACAGCAGAACAGGCCCCCAAAGAAGAGAAGGATTGCCAGAGCTCACAGGGCTGTGGTGGAAAGAGCAGCCTCCCAAGGCTCCTGCTGTCTGTGCCCTGGTCCTCCCGTCAAAGGTGTCCGGAACCCAACCCCAGCCCCTGCCGCTGCCCTACTCTGTCCTCTGGGAAGCCTTTCCTGCTGCCCCTGTACCAATCAGCCTCTGCAACTGTCTCCACTGGGCACAGCTCCTTGCACTATTCCCAGGATCCTCTTGGACCTTAGTCCTGGCTTCAGCACCAGGATGTGGGGCCCTGGGGTCTTCCCCCTGCTCCAAGCCTGGCCCAGATGGATGCAAAACAAGCGACAGGTCTTGCTCCGGAGGGTGAGGGCAGAGCCCCAGGCCTCCTTGGAGAATGGAGCCTTGCTCCGCCCCAGGAGCAGCTGCCTTTCCCCTTCTAGCCTGCAGCTCCTTCACCCCTACAGAATCAGGTGTCATCCCAGCTCGGGCCTCCAGGATGGTTCTGTGAGAATTGGAACTGAGGCCTGGGCTCCTGGAGACAGGTTTCAGAGACTGGCCAGGAGGGTCCCGGCCTAGCCAGGCCCTGCCAGCTGGTCAGTCTTCTGAGAACACAATTAGCAATGAATTGGCATAGAGGAGATAGAGGATGTGCACAGCTGACTCACACCCACTCTCATACAAGTCCTCCCCACAACCTCACACATTTGCAACGTCACACATTTGCACATGCAACCTCATACACTCAACCTCACATATAAGCACACACCCTCAACTTTTCACATACAAATTCACACATACAACCCCCCACACTCACATATATGTACATACACACTCACACACACTTTCCCTTACACAAGCATCAAGATGAACCAAGCCTGTTCAAGTGGAGGTAATTAAAGGTTGGTTACATCATTTGATGTACTCAGTCTTTGATGGAATTCTCCATGGCTTCATAATTGCTGCCCCAAACTGGATCTTGATTTTTCTAGAAAAAACAGTGAAATAAACCTCAGTTTTGCTGCTGCAAACTTATACTAAAGAATACATAGCATTTTTGCAGATGTTGGAGAAGTAAAGGCAGGAAGGCAGTGTGTGTTTGCCCTCTTCCATCCACTTCCAGGTGATTACAGAAGCCAAGGATGTGCTTGCCTTTGGAAATCCAGTAGGAGTTGAAGGAATCCACACACATGAATACTGCAGACACAGACAGGGAAACCTGGCCAGATGTAATGGATCTGGGCTCCATCAAAGTCCTTTCCAAGTGGTTCACTCTTCCTGGGTGAGTTAGTGAGAAGGGTTTATGGCACTTCACAGGACTACACCATTCATCCAACCCTTAAGCTCCCCAGATGCCTCTCACAAAGGACCTTTTCTCAGTTAACCCATTCCTGCTTTCCCCTGAGACATGGTAGATTTCAGCATGACTCCTTCACAGTTTCTGTGTGCAGCTGTGCTCAGGACAAGACCTGATCCTGGTTTTCAATCTCTATGGGACTTTGCCCATGTGACCCCAGGCAGCATTTTCATCTCTCTGAGCCTCAATAATAAGGAAGCTAAACATATAGCAGTTCTTATGTCAAAGACAGAACCAACTATAAAGCCCAAATTCACCAGAAATACCCATCACTCCTTGAAATGCCAGGACCACCAATAATGCCTCTGACCAACTTTCCTCTGTCCTAACAGCCACACTTCACTGATCACTGATAATGCATTTTCCTGTTTGGGTTGACCAAAAATGCACTGACTATTAAACAGTGCTCCTGATGAGCAAGAAAAAGCCAGTGTCTCAGCGAAAAATATGATGAAATTCCAATCAAAAGCAATGGCATGGGCCGGTGAGATGGCTCAGCGGTTTAAGCGCCTGCCTTGCAAGCGCGAGGGCCCGAGTTCGACTCCCGGAACCCACATACAAAAAAGGGGCCGGTGATATCGCTCAGCAGCACGGGCGCCTGCTGGCGCACGAGGTCCTGAGGTCGACCCCCCGGTACCCACAAAAAAAAAAAAAAAAAAAAAAAAAAAAAAAGCAATGGCATTTAAGGTTTGAGTTATGGGGAGCTATATATTTTATATTTGGCCATCATGCTGACAATGTACAGAAATTGTCCTTAAGCCCTGTACTACTTTCATGAATCCTTTTGGGATCCAGGCCCTTGAGCTAGGAAGTACGATGTCTGGGTTGTTCTCTAAGTTTCTGGTATCCGATGATATTTGACCTGAGAAATTCTGGCTACCAAAGGCGAAGGAAGAGCTCTCAGCTACTCTCAGTGAGAATGTAATCTGGTAGGATGTGTATGGAGGCCAATTTTTGCAATACATCTAAGAAAACTTAAAATGGGTATAGAATTTCCAATTCTGATGTCAGTAGAGTGGCTCCTACTGGTCAAATACTCCTGCATATAAGATTTATCAACTCTGAACCAAATGCAAAAATAAAATTAACTGAGAGTTTTGGGAGCAACTAGAAGCAGACAGAAACTGGAATTTGATCTTTGAAAGAAGGAACTACACTGGGTAAGAGCCATGACTATGCTGTTTTCCTCTGAGGGCTCTTCCCAGTCTGCCAGGTAGACAGTTGCCAGCTTATTGCTGAAGGTGTCAGAAGACAGAGGTCAGAGCTACCAGAATGGCTGAAAATGGAGGAGGAAATCTTGGAAAGAGCTAAAATTTTTAGAAGCTGTGTAGAGATTTCAACTCCTGTCCACTGATTGAAAGACAGAAATTAGAGTTTGAATCCTGCCAGTTTTTCCAAGAGAGCTTTGTAGACACTTTGGACATAACATTGAAATCCAAGGGAGCGACATACGTAGGAGCGAAGACTACATCCCCAGGATTAAAGATTTCCCCCTAAGTTAGGAAAAATGTTAAGCAAAACTCCCTAGAGTATAGAAAACCAAGCTTCTACGACTTCAAGGTGCTATTCCATAATTAACTGTCTGATGTTGTCAAAGCAAAATATAATCTAGACTCTCTAAAACTGTCATCCATCATCTTAGTCACTTTCTCACCACTGGGACAAAATGACAAACACCCACAAATCAAAGGAGGAGAGGTTTTATTTTGGCTCACTCACTGGTCAGTTGGCCCCAAGGCAGAAATGGCATCATGGAAGTTATGGGCAGAGGAAAACTGCTCACGTCATGGCAGCCAAGAATCAGAGAGAAGGGAACTTTGGGGAGGGAGATACACCCTTCTAGGTCATACCCAACTCTTCCAACAAAACCCCACCTCCTAAGAGCAAGTCAGCTACAGTGTCCCTACAGTCCCATCACTATTTAAACACATGAGGCTTTGGGGGAACACCCCAGATCTAACCATAACATCTGTGAAAAATAGTATGCAATAAAAAGTTACAGACATGCAAGGAAATGAAAAAAATGTGATTCATAGTCAAGGGAAAACATTATTGAATTGACACAACGCCAAGGCATACCATATGTTCAAATTAGTAGACAAGATCTTTTAAATGACAATTATAAGTACAATTATGTTGAAGGACATAAAGAAAAACATTGCCACAATGAGTAAACAGATGAAAATTGCAGATGATTAATAAAGATCATTTTTATAAGAACCAAAGTTCTAGATGTGAAAGAGAAATGAAAAAAATTAATGGATAACCCTAACAGGTTGAGGCAGAATAAAAGGTCAGAGAACTGGAGAACAGGTCAATATAAATTATCCAATTTTAAGAATATTGAGGGGTGAAGATTTTTTAAATTGTAAAACATTAATGACACTTGGTACAATATCAAACAGTTTAATATATATGTAATTGGAATTTCAGAAAAGGAAGAGAGAGAATGGGCAAAAAATTTGACGGAATGTAGTTTTAAGTGTGTTACATTTGATTTTTTTTTTTTATTTTAAAGAGAAGAAAAAAACAAAACAAATCAAAAGAAGAACAAATTTTCAAAACAACATAATAGGAGGGTAACAATGGTTAATACATTACGTATTACTATCTTTAAGTTAGTTATTCAGGACACCAGACATTAGCATTCAATTGTCCAAACATTATTGGCACAAACCTTACTCTTCAATGAACTAAGTAAAAATGGTAGTGTATCTATCTTAACCATCTTATATATATATATACAATTTTTTTCCCTTTCCCTTCTTTCTTTTCCCTATTCCAGTCTCTCTTTCCTTTTGACCAGTTTCTTTTTGATTCACCGTATCTATTGTACATTTTGGATCTTATTTACTCTTTCAGTTTCTCATACTAGAGAGATAATATGATGCTTACACATGTGCTTCTGGTTTATTTCACTTATGAGTATTTTCTCGAGTTGCATCCATTTACCTATAAAAGTCTCCAGTTTATCCTTCTTTATGGCTGAATAGTACTCCATTGTATAAAAATACCACATCTTTCTTATCCATTCCTCAGTTGATGGGCATTTGGGTTGTTTCCAAGATCTGGCTATTACAAATTGTGCTGCTATAAACATGGGTGCACATATATCGCTGTGGTACGATGTTTTTAATTCTTCTGGGAAGATGCCCAGAAGGGGAATAGCTGGGTCAAATGGGACCTCCAACCCTAGTTTTCTGAGGAATCTCCACACTGACTTCCACAGTGGCTGTACCAGTCGACACTCCCACCAACAGTGAAGAAGGGTTCCTTTTTCCCCACAGCCCCTCCAGCATTTGTTATTAGTTGATTTCTTAATAGTAGCCATTCTTTCTGGGGTGAGATGGTATCTCAGTGTTGTTTTAATTTGCATCTCTCGAATGACTAGTGATGTTGCACATTTTTTTGTATATTTGTTTGCCATTAGTATTTCTTCATCTGAGAAATGTGTATTCATCTCAGATGCCCATTTTTGGAGTGGGTCTTTAAATTTGGGAGGTCTGATTTTTTTGAGTTCTTTATATGTTCTCGATAGTAGTCCTTTGTCTGAGGAACAGCTGGCAAACATTTTTTCCCACATTGTGGGTTGTCTCTTCACTCTGTTGGTGGTTTCTCTTGCTGTGCAAAAGCTTTTTAATAAGATGAGATCCCAGTTATTGATTCTTTGGGATAGTTCCCGTGAGGTTGAGTTTTTATTCATAAAGTCTTTGCCTACACCAATGTCTCCAAGGGTTTTACCTATCCTACTTTCCAGCAGATTTAATGTTTCTGTTTTAATATTTAGATCTCTGATCCATTTTGAATTTAGTTTAGTGCATGGTGAAAGATATGGATCTAGTTTTAATCTTCGGCATGTGTAGAGCCAGTTTTTCCAGCACCATTTATTAAAAAGGCTATCTTTCTTCCAGCGAATGTGTTTGGCACCTTTGTCAAAGATAAGGTGGCTTAGTATGTCTGGGGTTGTTTCAGCATCTTCTAATCTGTTCCATTGATCTTCAGGTCTGTTTTTTTGCCAGTACCACACTGTTTTTATCACAGTAGCTTTATAGTATAATTTCAAGTTGGGGATTGTGATGCCCCCTGCCTTGCCTTTGTTGCCCAGAATTGCCTTTGCTATTCTAGGTCTCTTCTGATTCCAAATGAATTTTAGGATTGTTTTCTCTAATTCTGTGAGATATGCTGTTGGAATTTTGATTGGAATTGCATTAAATCTGTATAACAATTTTGGAAGTATGGCCATTTTCACTATATTGGTTCTTCCTATCCAGGAGCAAGGGATATCTTTCCATTTTCTGATATCCTCTTCAATCTCCTTTTTCATAGTACTGTAGTTTTCAGTATAGAGGTCTTTTACATCCTTCGTGAGGTTGATTCCTAGGTATTTCATTTTTTTGGATGTTATTGTGAAAGGTATTGTTTCCCTAATTTCTCTTTCAGTAAGTTTGTTATTTGTGTACAGGAAGGCTATTGACTTTTGAGTATTGACTTTGTATCCAGCTACACTACTGAATTTGCTTATTAAATCTAGCAGTTTTTTAGTGGAGTTTTTGGGATCTTCTGTGTAGAGTATCATGTCATCTGCAAATAATGATAATTTAACTTCTTCCTTTCCAATCATTATTCCTTTTATTTCTTTCTCTTGTCTAATCGCTCTGGCTAAAGTTTCCAGAACTATGTTGAATAAGAGTGGGGACAGTACATTTGATTTATAAATCCAAGGATCTCAATAATTTCTGAGGAAGGTGAACACACAAATACACACAAACACACACACTTGCAGGGGCATGTCATAGTCAAATTGTTGAAAATAAATAAAGAAAAAGGTCTTAAGCAGCCAGAGGAAAAAAATGACACATCACATACATGGGACTAAACGATGACTCAACCTATCTTTTAATCAGAAGCAATGAGGCCAGGGATGTTGGAATGATAAATGTTGAAATTTTATATTCAATAAACTATATTTTCCAAAAACTGATGGTAATGGAGACACTTTCAGCTAAACAAAGCTGAGTGAATTTATCATCATGAAATATGAAAGGATGTTACTCAGGTTGAAGAAAAAGGATACCAGATGGGAAATTGAGCTTTCAGCCTAGAAAGAAGATAACAGAAATGGTAGATGTGAGAGTAAATATAAAATTACTCTTTTTGTTCTTCTCTAATCTATTCAAAAGACAATTCCTATCTTTTGCCTGTTTTCTGTTATATAATTCAAAGTGTCTTCTCTGGCCACATGGGCACTAGAAACCAACAACAGAAAGGCATATAATCATCAAATAAAAATTGAGTAACACAAAGTTAGGCTTAAAAGTCAAAGCCAAAAACCATAAAACAAGTGGAAGGAAACACAGATCTTTGCAGTTTGGGGTAGTTTAGGCACAGATGTCTTAGGACATGAAAAACATTAATCACAAACATTTTTTAAACAATAAATTGATTTTCATCAAATCCTCCACTTAGAAAGAAAATGAAGATGAAAAAGAGACAAGCTATAGACGGGGTGAAAATTTCATAATGTATTTATCGGTAGGGGACTTATATTCAGACTATATAAAATTTTTGTATAAATCCTTAAAAGATCAACAGTCCAATATAGAAATAGACACAGGACTGGAACAGACACTTTACAAATGGCCAATAAGTACATACAAAAATATACAACATAGCAAGTAATTAGGGAAATGCAAATTAAAATCACAATGGGTTACTATTTTTCCATGCATTAGAATGGCCAGAATTATAGACTGACCACACAAAACGTTGGTGAGGACAAGAAGAAAGTGGATACCTCATATTTTGCTGGCAGCAGCATATGATCACTTCAGAACACTGGCAGTTATTTATAAATTAAACATATACTTACAGCATAACCTAGCAATATTTCACCTAGATATTTTCCCCAAAGAAATAAAAACACTTGTCCACAAAATGACTTGAACATGTTCTTAACAGCTTTATTCATGATGTTCCAAAACTGGAAATAGTTCAATAGCTATCAACGGGTGACTCAGCAAATTTTGGCATAACCATACAATGAATTTTTTGTAGCCAATCTGGGGGTGCACACAAGTCACCACAGACCATAGCGCTGTGCCTGCGATTTGATCAGGCCAGGAGTAACCCCAGCCATACACACCTAACCAGGGACATAGAGGCTGACGCCACCCAGTGCCACATGGCACTTATGTCCACTTCTCTTGGCACCTGGGTTACGTTTGGGAAGGAAGAGGAGAAGGTAAATCTCGGGTGGCATCAGAATCTTAGAACTTTATGACTCTAAGCATTAAAAAAATAGAGATAGAGACACTCATAATAAGGGGCCTTGAATGCAGGACAGACACATCTATAATGTACTAAAGGGAAGTTGTATTCCTTGCACTTCATGCATGATGTTGAGCTGGTCATGTATTTCTAGGGGATCTGAATGTTAGAGATGGACCATGAGAGAAGTAGCTTGCGAGGAGAAGTCAGGAGAGACTTCGAGGTTCCCACCACTAAATGTCTGGGGTTCCATGGCACCAAGGTGTGTCTCTGATAATTTAAAAAATGCCACAGTAACCTTCGCCAGCCATCTGAGCTTGAGTAAACTGCTCTCCCTTTGTAATTCAAATAACTTCAGTGTAATTCTTCCTCTAGAGAAAGAGTATTTTCCATACTGACTGAGTACCAGCTCTGAGAAACAATATGTTTGCATTTTGTCAATACTCACATCTACTGTTAAAATAAAAATCTTATTATTCTCATGAAGTCCTAAAGGTTTCAAGTGTTTGCTTTCCATTCTATGGTACCATACTTTGGGAAAGCCCTTGCCTCTGCTCCATGAGGAACAGCAGGGTGATTCTCCCCTCCATAACCTCTCCTCCTCCTTCAAGAATAACCAGTGCATGAGGGGGCATCACAGTACCGCACCCCCCACCCTGCTCCATTCAGGATGAAAGAGGGTGAAATCATTTCAGAGCCCGAGAACTGCCGAGGCAGGTGGTAATCCCAGTTTTCCCAGGGCTGCTCTTGTTTCAGCACTGAAAGCTGCATATCTCAGGGTTTTTCTCAGTCCTGTGCAAGCCTGGATGTCTGGTTCCCTGCCAGTGGGTCCAGAGTTGGAGGTGGAGACTCCCGTCTGCCCAAGGCAGGACCTCCTCCCCTGGAGCTTCTGTTTGGAAGGCCTTTGTTACAGTACCCACCTACTCTCAGCAGTTCCTGGGATTTCGTGGTCTTGATATCAACAACACCTCCACTGCCAGCCATCCACCTGCCCCACGTTCTGTTGGATTTTAATGGCACTGTCTCTGCCTTGGCTTGTCTTGGTGACTCTGCCCAATGGCACCAGAACACTTGGGCTATCTGTACTTAGGTACTCACTCTGATGATAAAGAATGCCTTTATCTGTTCTTATTTTTGTCTACATCAGAGCCATAAAACCCCAAAATGCTTGAACATTACATGGACTGTCTTTCGTTTCAGTACTCAGAGCTCTCTCACCCTCCAGTAAAAGCCAAGTGTGGGGATTTGCGTTTAAGTTTCTGGTCCACTCGAATCCCCATGGGGTAAATCATAGTAATAAAAAGAAAGAAGTAGACACTGGTTTCCAGCTGCATGGCCAAGGCCAATCTCTGAAGGTTGATGGTTGCTTTATGTGACCACATCAGTTCCCCTGCAAGAAGGATGCTGTGGTTGGCAGCATTCATTTGGTCATTCATTAGACAAATATGCATCATCTTGAGATGTAACAAAAACCAAAACCCTACCAGCGTTCACCATGGCTGTGGTCTGCTGCTACTACCAAAACTTATGCCATTTTCGTGACCCATGTATACTTCAAATTGCTGTGTAAATGAGTTTCCTGAGCAAGCACAGGACTGTGACATTAACACTACTATCTTTTGGAGGACAAGATCCTGTCATTGTATGATAGATAAATGGTGCAGAAAACAATGAAATCAACTCCATCCTTCATTGCTTTCCATCCTCCAATGCATCCTGAGCAGTGACAGAACCCAGGGCTTGATGCCAGGAGCAGGTTACCAAGATACCAGCCCATGTGTAAGGTGGCACTACAATGCATCCTCAAGTCCTCCACTACTACCTCAGAGCAGGCAGCCTGGACAGTTGCAGTCCGGAGAGCAAGCAGTGCTATGCAGACTGTCAGCTCCATACAAGGGTCTGCATACCATGAGGAGCAGTGGTTCTTAAAAAGCTTGGGGAGGCTGGATCTTCAGGGTAGGGAACTGGCATGCCTAAGAGCCAGAGAATAGGAATGGCAAAAATGGGCAGGAAGCAAGAACAATGGGGTCAGGATCACTGCTAGGCTGAACAAGGAAGCTCCTCCATCTCAAAGAACATTGTCCCAGGGACAGAGCTTGGTGGCATGTCCACCTTGGCCATGCCTGGAGGGAAGAAGATGAACTCTGCTACTCCACATTGGCTGGAGTTTGGGACCACTGCTTCCTGAGGCACTGTGCAATAGAAGGAGACCATCCCAGAGGAAACTAGGTCCTACAGGGATAGCAGCTGATGTGAGTGACCCTGAAGACACTGGGCTTTCCTGGCAAGGTCTGATTGTCCTTTCATTACTAGGCTTCTCCAAAGACCATTCAGGGTTGGAGGAGGGTGGCCAGGAGTCTTCACTGTGACTTTCTGTGGGAAGCTAAATAACAGTCCCTCAGAACACAACAAGTCCCTGGGACCCAAGGATGTTACTTTATATGACAAAAGGGACTTTGCAGATATGATTAAGTTAAAGACTTTGAGCTAGGAAGAGCAGCCTGCAGTAGCTGGACATGCCCTAAATGTGGTCTTTTCTGAGTCACTGGGTCCTCAGAAGGAGGCAAGAAGGTCAAAGGAGAGAAGGCCGTATGACAAGGGAAGCAGATACTGGAGTGATGTGCTTTAAAATAGAGAAAGAGGTCACAAGCCAAGCACTGTAGGCAGCCTCAAGAAGCCAGAACAGACAAAGAAATCAGCTGTCCCCTGGAGTCCCACAGACAGCTTGATTTTTCCCTGGTCACACTTATTTCAGGCATCTGGACTTGAGCTGTAGGAGAAAACATTTGTGTTGCTGTGAGCTACATTCAGTGTTGTAGCCACCATGGGAAACAAGCACAGCTTGCAGGAGAAAAAGCAGGAAGCTAGAGAGGAAGTGGTCCTGTTAAGCCACAGGGAGTCACATCAGCTCAAACTTCTGCCTTGCTGGGAAACAGCGTCCAAGTCTCCCAACTCTGAACACCTCCCCAGCATCCCCAAGAAGAAAATGGCTGGGGTCCATTGGGACGAGCAGCCTTCTTTCCCTCCTTGCTCCAAGTTGGCTCAGTCACCTGACCTCAACCTACCAGGCTTCCTACAGCAGCTCTGAATTGGTGCTGGCCCAATGGTCCCCAAACACCGCAGGGAGCTGCACAGTTGGAGCACATGCTGCAATGCCCAGGCCTGCCTGGGTAAAGAGCAAAGAGCAGAAGGCTGTGAGTCGGAGGCCTGTGACTGGCGTCTTGGTTACATGAATCAGCACATACCGGAAACATCCTGATCAGAATGGGAGCTGCTAAAGGCACAGCAAGTAAAGTACCAAGACACTGCTCTTGGGCAATGGCTATTGCCAGGACAGTGGTGATTTTCTTCACACAGCATGGGGGACACGAACTGGGTCATGGCTCTTGCACTGCAGGTATCTTCCAAAGATGCATAAACAAGCCCTAGTAGAAAGGAAATGTTTGCTGTTGCTCCTTTGATTCCAACCTCAACTCAAATGAATCCACTTCAAGTGTTTCTCAGCACAGTGCCAGGTGATTTGGAGACCCCTTGCTGGGCCAGTTGAGGCACATTTGGTATTAACCTTCCAGCTCCTATATGCTGAATGGCTTCCTACCAACAACAACAACAAAAAGTCCTGAAAAAAATGGGACCTGTCATTGTTTGCTTCCTTTTACTTTTTGGTTACGACAGTCAAAACTGTCCTTCAAACTTAGCCCCCAAAGACATGAGCTTGACAATGACAAATGGGGAACAGATGTTCCTGGGCCATCAGAATCACAGCTTCCCCCTTGATATGTAGGCTCCGGGACCTGAGAGTGTGTCCCTGGCTGGTCTCGGAGGACAAACAGATGAGGCTCCAACCACTAACACTCATGGGGTGGGGGCCGGGTGAGATTGGACGGCACAGGCTTTCTCTGACCAAGTTGGGCAACTTGGGGCTTTTAACTGTCTTGGGAATTAGGGTGTGCCTTAAATGAGGAACTAAGGCCCTCATTTCCCAGCATGGGTACTGCTGAGCTCAGAGTCTCCTGTCCCTGAGGCCTGTGAGGCTGACAGAGAGGAGGGTGCTCTCTCAGGACCTGTGAGCCTGGTCGCATGTTGTTTTCCTTCCTCAGCTCATCCTCTGCCCCTCCCTGTCCCTCTTCTTGGGAACACTCACAGGCAAGGACATAGAGACAGGCAGAAGTGGATGCGAGCGACCCTAGCTCATGACAAGGGTTCAGTCTCCCCTCCATGGAACACCATGGGTCTCCTCTGCGCCTGCATCCTGGGCTCCTTCTACAGCCACTGCCCTTGAATGTCCAGTCCCAGGCTCCAAAGAGCTGAGAGTCCAAGTGTATGCAGTGCTATTACCTCATCTACTCCTTGGCAGTGGTGCTGGAAGGATGGGGTCCCCAGAGGGAGGCAGAGGGGCACTGGCTCAAGGTTCCTATGTTCAGACCACATCACAAGTAGCAGCAAAATGAAGAAGCACAACAAGCTTCTTACTGTCCACTCAGCTTCCAGGGGGTGCATGGCAGAAACTGGCTGCTCTTTCATTCCTATCAGGAACCACCAAGACCTACTATGTGCCAGGCTCTAGATACCAGCAGTTAGGAGGGAAAGCTCTGGAACACAACTGTCTAGGTTCAGAGTCCAGCTCCAGGACTTACCCTCCATGGGCTCCAGCATTACTTAAGCTTAGTGCCTCAGTTTTCCCGTCCTGCAATGGTGAGAAGTTCAGTACTTTCTTGTAGAGCTGCTTCTGTTAAATAACACAATGTTGTTGCATTTGTCAGTGCTCACTAGAGACATAGATTTAATGTAAGATATATAAATATAGATTTACAAGATAGGATTATGATGGCTGCCTGCAGAGTCAGGTGTGGAAAAGTGCAAAAGGGCTGCCTGTGCCCTTCAAAGGTTGAAGGCCTAGAGCTCACTTTTGAGTCCCATGAGAGTTAGTATCAGGAGGCCAAAGGGTCTTTGAAGGAAGGCTGAAAGTTCTGCACTGGAACCCAGGAGACGACATCCAAGGTGAAGGTAAAGACTGGAGCTCCTCCAAAGAAACAGAACAGAGCCTTCCTCTTCATTTCCCTTTTATTCCATCCAGGTAACAAGCCTACCTAGGGTGGGTCTTCTATCTTCATTAAATCCCTTCAGCCATACCCAGAACTATGCAGATCCAATTTAGTTGAGTGTTTCTTACTCAAGTTGACACAATCAGTTAACTATCACAATCCACCACTTGTCAACTTGACAACCAGACACATTTCTTTAAACCATAGTCTCCAGATACAAAGACAAGTTCATAATTATGCCTAACATGTTACAACTATCCTCCATACAAACAGAAATGCACTAATTCCTTCCCCAGAATAGAAAGCAAGTTTTCTTTGGGTGATGCTTACTCCTAGCATTTCATAACTTGAACATTATAACATAGGTTTAACAATACTTAAGAACCAGAATTAAGTTTATCAACATTATATTACATAGGAAGCATGTTAAGAGAGAGCTATTACAATTACAGTCCTTGTTTCTGTAAATGACCACAGGGAACTACCTTCTTCTACTACCCAGTCTGTATTCCCTTAGCCTTCAGCAAGCATCTCACCAGGTCTCCATTCTTTTCCTGCTGGGATGACCCATACCTCATTAGTGGAGGTTCTGGACCATTTGTCATCCTGCCTGGATTGGGTTGTTGTAGTTTCCCATTGACCTTAATAACAGGGCATGGTAATACTAGGAGACGCCCTAAGAGGTCCCCTGCACTCCAAGTATATTCTTCCTCTCTTCCACCATGGAGGAAATAGTCCATTTTCCCCTTGATAGTCTGGGTCAACCATCCCTGCCAACACCGTAACTCCCTTTTTAGTTGTTTACTCAGAGGCATGAGAAGACCAAAATGACCAGGGGGACATCTTAGTTTCAGTTCAATGGTATCATTGTTGTGTTTCCTGTTACAAGCTTTCCCCACTCTGGAAATAAGACTTCTAAGCCATCAGAGCATAAGGTGACAGGAACAGGAAGCAAAAACTTTGCTGGTGGATCACTAGGGGTAATGGTGAGTGACTCCATTCCCACTTCCACCCCTCAATTCCTGGACCCATGAATCCTGGCTATGGGAAACACAGTACCATGTAGTGGATGCTGACTCAAAGCATATACAGCCTTTTGAAGAACCTTGCCCCATCCCTGCAAGCTACTGCCACCTAGCTGGTGCCTTAACTGTGTCTTCAAAGACCATTCCACCTTCTAACGATCCAGCCACTTCTGGATGGTGAGGAACATGGTGAGACCAGTGAATTCCACGAGCATAAGCCCATTGCCTCACTTCTTTGGTCATAAAATGTGTTCCTTGGTTGGAGGCAATGCTATGTGGAATTCCATGACGGTCAATAAGGCATGCATGGTAGTTTTGGCAGAAGCATCATGTGTAGGGAAGGCAAATCCATACCCAGAATAAGTGTCTATGCCAGTAAGGACAAAACACTGTCCTTTCCATGATGGAAATAGTCCATTATAATCAACCTGCCACCAGGTCGCAGGCTGATCACCCCAATGAATAGTGCCATATCAGGGACTCAGTGTTGTCTCTGCTGCTGGCATATTAGGCATTCAGCAGTGGCTATAGCCAGATCAGCCTTGGTGAGTGGGAATCCATGTTGCTGAGCCCATGCATAACCTCCATCCCTGCCACCATGGCCACTCTGTTCATAAGTCCAGTGATCAATGACAGGGATGACTGAAGAAAGGGGTTGACTGCTATCTATAGAACGGGTCATCCTATCCACTTCTTTGTTAGTCTTCTTCTACTGAGGTCGCTTTTTGATGAGCATTCACATGAGAAACAAATATTTTTACATCCTTTGCTCATATGGAGCTGTCTAGCCACATATCTCTTCCCCAAATATCTTTGTTATCAATTTTGTAGTCATGTTCCTTCCAAGTTCCTGACCATCCAGCCTGACCACTGGCTATAGCCCATGAATCAGTATCCAGTTGCACATCTGGCCATTTTTTTCTTCCAGGAAAAGTCTACTACCAGGTGCACTGCCTGAAGTTCTGCCCTCTGAAGATTTTCCTTCACCACTGTCCTTCAGGGATGTCCTGGAGAAGGGCTGAAATGCTGCAGCTGTCCTCTCGTGGGTGGTGCCTGCATAATGTGCAGAACCATCTATAAACCAGGCCCTGGCCATCTCTTCCTCTGACAGCTGATCATATGGTGCACCCCACAAGGCCACAGTTGCATGCTGGGAAGCAGAAGGCAATATGCAGGAGTAGGAGCCATGGACATCTGGGCAACTTCTTCATGTAACTTACTTATACCCTCTGGACCTGCTCTGGCTTGATCACATATGTACTATTTCCATTTAACGAAGACTTTTACTGTGCATGTCCAACCTTATGACTCAGTGGATCAGATAATATCCAGCTCATGACGGGCATATCAGGTTGCATGGTGACCTGGTGTTCCATGGTCAAGTGTTCAGTTTCCACCAAGGCCCAGTAGCAGGCCAAGAGCTGTTCTTCAAAGGGAGAGTAGTTGTCTGCAGATGATGGTAGAGTCTTACTCCAAAATCCTAAAGGCCTCCGCTGTAATTCACCTATGAGGGCCTGCCAGAGACTCCAAGCAGCATCCCTAACTGCCACTGCCACTTCGAGTACCACTGGGTCTGCTGGATCACATGGCCCCAGTGGCAGAGCAGCCCGCACAGCAGCCAGGACCTGTTGCAGAGCCTCCTCTTGTTCTGGGCCCCACTCAAAACTAGCAACTTCCCAAGTCACTCTGTAAATGGACCAGAGTAAGACACCTACATAAGGAAGGTGTTGCCTCCAAAATCCAAATAGGCCTACTAGGCATTGTGCCTCTTTTTTTGTTGTATGAGGCGCCAGATGCAACATTTTATCTTTTACCTTAGAAGGAATATCTCTGCATGCCCCACTCCCAGTACCAAGATCTGTATCAGTCAGTGCTCACTTGAGAAACAAATTTAATGCAGGATATATAAATATAAGGATTTACGAGATAGGCTTACAGTGGCTGCCCACAGAGTCAAGTGTGGAAGAGGTGAAACGGCTGTCTGTGTGCAGGAGATCTGAAGGGTCCCGTAGAAGGTCGAAGGCCTGGAGCTCACTGTTGAGTGCTGTGTGAGTCGGTATCAGGGGGCCAAAGGGTCTGAGATGGTGGTCTGGAGGATCTGCACCAGAGGGCTGAAGGGTCTGCACTGGAAGCCAGGAGACGACATCCAAGGTGAAGGTAAAGACTGGAGCTCCTCCAAAGAAACAGAACAGAGCCTTCCTCTTCATTTCCCTTTTATTCCATCCAGGTGACAAGCCTACCCGGGGTGGGTCTTCTATCTTCAGTAAGTCCCTTCAGCCACATCCAGAACTATGCAGATCCGATTTAGTTGGATATCTCTTACTCAGCTGACACAATCAGTTAACTATCGCAGTTTTCAAGGGCCGAGGGCAGGGCCTGGCTCACAGGAAGGCCAGTTATGGTCACAGAGACAGAGGCTCAGAGGAGCTGAGCACCTGGCCTGAGGATGGAGGGGGAGCCCAGGAGGTCAGGCAGCCTGTCTGAGAGCCCATGTATAGGCCCTCAGTGGGCCGAGTGTGCGTGGCTTGCTGTTCATACTGCTGATGTGCCCCCCATGGCACTGCGCGGGCAAGCCCATGCCGAGGAACATAGCACGGCACCAAGGATCCTGAGCAGAGGGCAGGGGGCGAGGGGGCAGCTGGCTCCCAGGTTAGTTTTGCGAAGCACTTCCTGAACTGCACTTCAGTTACCACAAAATGAGTCAAGGTCCCTTTCAAGTGGCTTGCCGAGCTCCCCTCTGATCTGGCATCATCTCCCCAGGATGGACAGATGGCAGCAGGCTCCGGCCCCACCAGCCTGGAAGCCCCTTCCCCAGCCACCAGCCCGGACAGGCCCTGTTTCATTCTCCCGTACAGCAGCACCCCGAGGGGCAAAGGCCAGGCAGGTGGCCTCAGATGGCAGAGATAGACAGGGTCAAAGCAGTGATGTGAGCCACCCTGTCTGCCTCTGGCCCGGTGCTCGCAGTGGAGGGGAGCCCACAGCGCCTTCCCTGCCCAGGTCACACAGAGGCCTGGCATCGCTGTCAGTGCCCTGTGAGTCAGGACGATGGAGTGAGGTTGTGGATCAAGCTTTAGGACCAATGTCTCAGAAGGAAACTGCATTGTACATTCTGGGCAGAGAATGCACAGAGCCCACTGGTGGGTGAGCAGTCACCTGGGGACTGATACCCCGGAGGAAGGGGCACGCTGTGCACCACGCAAACACAGCCTTCAGACAACAGAGCCCACTAACGGGCTGAACAATGGTGGCAGCGATTCGGGGCTTCGTTTGTTTTTGTCATCACTGTTTTGATTTGGGTTAGTTTTCTCATCACTACTAGGGGCCAGACAGAGGGATACACACACACACACACACACAGGCAGAGCAAGAGGTCAGGACCCAGGCTCAGGGACTCCAACAACTACTTACCCTCCCTTCCCACCTTGTTGAAATGGAAACTGATCTAGGCTCAAACTCTTCAAATCTTTTTTCCTGATCTCTTTGACTTTTTAAAAAGCAGCTTTCAGCTCAAGAGAGAAAACACAGTCTCCTTATAAAACACTACGCGATAAAGATGCTAAAGACCCTGTAATGGGGCTTGCTGTGCTCTGTCTGCTGTGGGTACTCACAGACCGGGTAGAACATTCCAGCCTTTTTGTTATTTCCTGCTTTGTTTCGGAGAGGTTGCTCAGTGCTGGGGATCAAAGCTTTGCTCCATTGCCTCTCTCTTCAGAAAGACCCAGAAAAGTACAAACTGCTCCCCACCCCAGTCTTCCTCTGGATGATGCCTCAGCTTTCCTTGTAAAGCTCCAGGGCAGTGTGTGGGATCAGCATTTCCCATTTACAAACAAAGAACCCAAGTCCCCACAGAGTTTAGAGTCTTCCACAAAACTATCTGCACGACTGGCTTTTCCACCATAGTAGCACTAGCCACTCTTCATCACCAAATCTTTCTTTCTCACCAAGGTCTCAGGGTCCTGGTGGTGCTGACCTTCCAGGAATGACTGTCCCAAGGCCAAGCTCCCAGCATTGTTCCTATATCCCCAACCAAAACCAACTGTTCCAGCTTCAGGTATTATGAAGCTCTGGGACTATGTTGTCATGGGAAAGGTCTTTCCATCCAGTCTCTCAAGTCGGGAAGCCAGGGCACTTGAAAGGTTCTGGGAGATTCTAGGAGGCCATAAATACCAGACCTTCCCAGTACTCATAGTGTCTTCAGAAGGGGATATAAAGGAAGGAAGGAAGCCAAGTGTGGTGGCCTTACCTATAATCTAAGCTACTCAAAAGGCTGAGACAGGAGGATTGCAAGTTCAAGCCCAGCCTGGGCAACATAATGAAATCCTGCCTCAAAAAAAAAAAAAAAAAAAAAATAGCTGGGGAAGGACTCAATGCAAATCCCCAATAGTGGAAAGAAAGAATGAAAGCAAGAAAGGAGGTGAAGGGGGAGGAAAGAGACCTACTGACCTCTACCCCAATGCTGCCCTTCCCATCTCTCCCAAACTGAATGCATCCACATGGGGTTGAGGGGAGGCAGGGCCACCAAAGTCCCTGATGGGACCACAGTGTACCTCTGAAGATGAAGTGGGGAATTGTGCGGGTCATGTTAAGTGGTAACAGGTGAAGATGTGGCGGCCCTGCGATATCAGATGGGGCTCAGGCTCCACAGTATTTTCCTCCAAGAATCCCATTCCAACACATTCTACACACCAAGCCACCCCGTCGGTCCAGCTCCAGAGACGCGAACAGCTTTCCTTTCCCGGAGACTCCCATGTTCATTGGCGGGCTAAAACCCTCAAGTATGATAACACTTTCTAAATGACAGCTTGGCTTGAAAATCATGGTGTCTCAAACTATGGCCTCTGGGCCAAAAGCTGCCTGGATTTTTTGTTTTTGTTTCTAATAACATTTTATTGGAACACAGCTACTGTCATTCCTTTACATATCGCCTATGGCTGCTTTTGTGCTGAAACAGCAGAGTTGAGCAGTTGCACCAGAGAACAGAGGGCCTGCGAAGACTAAAATGTTTACTATCTAAAGGAAAAAAATTGCTGAACCTTGGTTTAAAGGAAAACCAAAACTCAGTTGAAGGATAATTCTGTAAAGCCTCAACAGCATGGGAAATTCAGATGCTAAGTATCATTTGGACACATACAGGTTCTGCCGTGGATACGTTACACATTCATATACTTGGCCCACACAAGGGTTCATTCCTGGACAAGGGTGTGTGTGTGCGTGTGTGTGTGTACTAAATGTAGGCACAAGATGGGGAGAAAGCGGATCAGCCTCATTGCTTAGGAACATTGCATTTGGACGCAGAGCAGGGCTCGGATTCTAGCTGTATCCATGGGAAGCTATGTCACCTCATAAGCCTCAGCTCGATGACGCAGGAAACATGGAGATAATGTTATTGACTGCCCAGTGCTGGGGCCGCCAGCTCATCGTAACCTCAGCAAGTCCTGAGAACACCCAGGGGTTCTTGGTGACAGCGCCTAGCATATTTTTTGTGTTCAGTAAGCTGACTCCTATCCAAAAAGTATTCAAGGCACCTAGAATCTATTTTGGAGCAGACAACATCTGCTCCAAAGACAAAACCACCATTCTTCGCAGTTGAGTGTTAGGTGCTAATATGGGTCATCTCCTGAGTGTGACCTGCCACGTTCTCAAATGTGTGGGCACTGGTCACTTGCTTGTTTTTTTTTTTTTTTTTGTACTGGGAATCTAACTCAGGACCTTGCACTTGCCAGGCAGGAGCTGTGCTGCTGAGCTATATCCCTGGCTCACTTGCATGTAAGTGGAACACATGGACTGCTTTCCACACAACTGCCCCAGAAGCAGATGGCCCTGTAAGTGTACCCATAGTCACTAGCTGACCATGGACACATGGCGAGGTATGTGTGACTTACAGTAGAGTTAATGATGGAACATTCTGGACTCGTCGCATAAACCTGAGCAGCCTGCTCTCTGACAGCCAGTGAGGTCTGCCCAGAGAGACGCTGGTGTTTATCTGTCATGTCCTTTAGTTTTTATGGCACTCAGTCACCTTGTATATTTAATGGGGGAAATTTGATGAAATGGTTACTAAGCCACAGGGAAAAGAGGGAAGGGGGTGGGGAGCCGCTCTTCAACCCTGAAGTTGGCAAAGTCATCTCATTAATCAGACCTGTGCTGGGATACAGTGTTATTCATGTTCAGGGCATTAAAACTTTAAGCTAAAATTGTACCAGGAGGTAATTCGAGTACAGGCAGCCTGTCTGTCTGTGATAGATTTACGATGTTTACTCAACAATGGATGGGAGCTTTTGGGGAAAGAATGCTCCCCCCTTTTAAAAACACATCATCAGCCCGCTGTGATCAAGTTCCTAATTTTTGTGTGAGTGTGCAGAGCCTTTAAAAACTCTCTTCAGGGTGATAGGCGTATATTGTTCTTGCCCACTTTGAGCTTGTGGAAGGAGGAAAATGGGCTATGAGCTATTCAGGAGACACTTGGTAACTGCTGTGCCCTCTGACTACCGTGCTGTGCCCAACATGTCCCATAAAGGGCCGCCTCCCTGTGCAAGGGGTTGAATCAGGAGCATCTGGCCACCGAGTCATCCCACAAGGGACTCAGACTTCCCAAGAAATGCCTCCATGTTTCCTGTTCAGGATTTTGCTTTTGAGCACCTTTTTCATTACAGTTCTGAGAACTGATTGTTGGTGACATCAGAAAGGTGAGAGTTCCCATTTTCCAAGTTCTCCTACTTCCTCTTGGTAATGAAACACAGAAAATAGGGCCGGTGAGATGGCTCAGCGGCGTAAGCGCCTGCCTTGCAAGCGCGAGGGCCCGAGTTCGACTCCCGGATCCCACATACGAAAAAGGGGCCGGTGATATCGCTCAGCGGCACAGGCGCCTGTTGGCGCGCAAGGTCCTGAGGTCGACCCCCGGCACCCACAAAAAAAAAAAAAAAAAAAAAAAAAACACAGAAAATAGGAGAGTCGCACCTCTGTCTCAGTCCAGGTAAACAATTCCTCCAGACCTCACAGAGTGAAGGAAGAGCTATCAGCCTGTTGCTGGGTCCTGCTACTTGGACAGGAAGTCCCTTCAGTAAGAGGGTTCATTTCAGATGTGGCACAGAGCTGGGCATGGTGGCACATGCCTGCAATCCCAGACTCTGGGAGGCTAAAGCAGGAGGATCCCAAGTTCAAGCCTAGCCTGGGCAACTCAGCAATTTCCAAATTTAATTGGAAGTAGCTGGAGATGTAGCTCAGTACAAAGATACTGGATTCAATCCTTAATATTGCAAAAAAAAAAAAAAAAAGTTGCAGCACAGGGGCTTCCTATGGCACTTAGACACAGAGGCTACAACCATAGGAACTGAGAACCAAAATGCGCTTCCAGAGTGTCTATCTTCTTACCCAGGCCTGAGTGTTTGGTATGCAGGCGGCGCGGGGTCCCATGCCCTTAGCACTGTCTCTAGCTGCATGACTTGGCCTTGGGCCCAGTGCATTGGTGATAGATTAGAGATAATCATAAGCTTGTTTCACAAACCAAGTGAACATCATTAAACAGTCTGGTTAAACAAAACTACTTTTCTCAACATAACTCAAAAATATTTTCTAACAGAGGCTCACATATGAATCCTCAAACTTCCGAGTCTTGACACATCCTGCATTGACTCCTACCCTCTATCACCGAGCTAGGACACAGGTAGGAAAGTTGATGCCATTTTCAATCTTTCCTTTTTACCTGATGTCTCACAGTGTGCACCTGGGGGGAGTGGCTCCCAGGAGGGCTGCTGGAGTGTGGGACAACTCAGGAGCAACAGCAATGGAGCCTCCCAGACGTCTGCAAAGGAACTGCAGAGGCTTGGAGCCCTGCAGTAGCAGTGTTTTCCTGCAGGGTGGACGCACATGCTTGTGTGTGTGTGTGTGTGTGTGTGTGTGTGCGTGCGCGCGCACTGAAAGAGGTACCATGCCTGGACAACAGGGAGGAAGATATGCTGGTAATTTACAAGCCAAGATAAGACAAGAGTAGCAGGAGGAGGTCAATCAGATAAAAAGTACCACACACACAACTTGGATTTCAGCCGATTCTTTCATTTATTCTGAAAGGAACAGGAGGGAGAAGGGTAAGGACTTCTTAGCAGCTCCCTGTCTTAACGCACTCGGTGGTTTATTTCAGTCTCATCTTTTAAAAAGCTACAGCAATATGTTTAACTTTTCTGCTTCCTCCTCCTCCTCTTCCTAAGAAGGCAAGGAAAATCTTCCTTAGAGGTCTTATCGTTGTTGCCGTATACCTTGGAAGACCTGAAATGTTCATTCTCAGGGTCCTCAGCTTACCTTCCAGTGTGAACATTATTTGAAAGCCTGACTTTGCCGCGATCACCAAGTAGAACCCCCAGCTGTGGGTATGAATAGGAGCAGAAAGGCTGCGGCCTCTGTTGGGTCGCATTAACCCTTAACTCACCAGCACCTTGTACCATGTCCTTAAGACTCCACCAAGAGTTAGGGTCCAGAGCGGTCCTTTGCTCCTTTGACTATTTCAAAGCACATTATCTTGGAATGCCATGAATCTTGGAAGCCAAAATGTCACATTCTCAGGTAACAGTCAAGGAAATTATAGGACAGAGGTGAAATGACCCTTTCAAGTGAAAAGCTAGTAGTGCAATCTGGATCCGCTGTGGTTCCCTACCATTGTTCTTACTATCACAAAATAATCTTGCAGACTTTATCAGCATGAACAACATTTGCAAATAAAGAAGGCTTCAGCCTTCTGCTTGAACAAAGAATGGTGGCATGTTGGAGGTTAAAAATGTATCTTACCCTTCTCTTTGATTACAATAAGTTGGAAGTTAAAATAGATAAAAATAGACTGAAGTGATCAGGGTGGGAACAGAGACGGCAGGTAATGGAATATGAGGAATTTCTAACTAGAAACAACAAATTGGAGTTTGGATTGGCTTTGTTTTGTTCTGTTTATTTCGTTTTGTTTTGTCTCAGAAACCTTCCCCAGAATGACTTTTTCCCTCTTTTGTCTCTGTAAGTTTTGCTATTTTTGAATTAGTGTATTTACACATTTTCGTGGTTTTTATTTCCATAAATTAAAGCAAAGCTATTTTTGGTGGTCCAGTGTTTCCTGAAACAAAGTTAAGAAGCAGAATAATAAAGTTTTCAATCACGCACAAGACTGACAATTAGCTAATAAAAATCCTTTTTTTTTTTTTTTTTTCTGTTCCCTATTTCCTCAAAAGTCAGTTCTCAGAAAAACAATTCATTTACTGTATGTGCCCCGTGTACTAGCAAGGTTAAAGGTTCAGGAAAAGAAAGACATCAAAATATTTACATTAAAGCAAGTCGCCGTTCCTATATATATCGTGTCTGGCCCTGGCTCTGCAGACCCAGGAGCCGTCTGTCCCTGTCCCGCCCACTACAGGCAGAGGACGACCCGCTCTACATCGTGCCTGAGCTCTTACTCTCTGCCACCAGTTCTCTTTTCTTCTGAGGCTCCTGCCATTCTTTCTTTCTAGAACTTTTTTTTTTTTTCGTGATATTTAATATTTCAGGGCTAAGGTCATTAGGACCTCATGAGAGTATTTTCTGGTGCCATGTTTGTACTAGTTCCTGATATATTTACTTTTAAAAACACTCCATTTTATGAATTAAAGTACAATGTACAGCCATCACCAGCACTGCCTCTGTTCCAGGCATTATGCTCAATGCTTTCCTGCCTCATCCTTTCTTGTGCCCCTCCACCCCCCAGTGGCATGACAGGCATGGTCCTCCCTAGTTTGTGGATGAGACATCAGACAACTGCTAGAGGCTGTGCAGACCAGATCAGCAGCTCAACTGACTAAATCCTGAGATTTATGAGTTCCCCATTTCCTTGATCCAGAAAGAGAAGACCCAGACCTGGCCATGCCTTCAGAATTATGTTCCTGAGCCATTTGTGCCCCAGGGAGAGATAGATCCAGGACAGCCAGGTGGCCACTCATTAACATGAGCAATGCTCTTCCAGAGGGGGACAAGTGAGGGCCAGAGATGGGGGCTAGGGGTAGTAATCAGGGTGCCCCTGCTCCAGAGGCCAAGTGGGCTACCCTCCACCCACTGGCATCCTACAGTCAAGCAGTTCACTGCAGAGGCAGAGCTGTGACAGAGGGAGGGTCCCACCTGCCGAAACTTGGCCTGCTCTGCAGTGTCCCCAGGAGAAAGCACACTGGGGCTGCCAGCAGCCCTGAAGGCTGGAGGAAGAAGCTCATGTATCCTCCACCATGGCTGTTGGATGTGAACTTTGAGCCAGTAACACCTACGTATGCCCTTATGTCACTAACCATGGCAGGAGGAAGGGGCTTCGATGTGGCAACTCTATCCTGGGCACACCCTTCCTGAGGCTTAGCTGCATGGCAGGCACTAGCTGGGTGGAAGGACACAGCCACCAGCTGCCCGTCAAGGCTCTGGGCTGAGTGTATCGGGTTTGCGCTCACAGCCTGAGGTCCTGCCCCACACATCAAGGCCACCCAGCCCAGTGCCTTCCAGGCCGTGGCCTGGCCACAGTGGATGCCCATGGATAAGCAATGGGGAGGACCCTTGCTCACCAGCTCCGGGTCACAGAGGCTTGCCATATTGGAGGTGCCAAATGGAGACCTGCAGGAGTCTATAAGCAACCTGGAGGGTGCACACCTCTGCCCCCTCCCCACATCAGAGAGACACACAGCACCGTGTGCCACCCACAGCCCAGAGACACTCCACATACTCATCACATGCACACACTGCTGCACACACCCACCACACCCACACACCACCACAGACAGCACACATCACAGACACCCACACTCAGTTCTGCACAGCGCACACAAACCACACACACGAACTACACGTACCGGTGCCCACATCACACACATCACACATCCAGCCATGCACACATGCACACACACACACACACACCACAGACACCCACACTCATATCCACCCATGCATCATTGCACACTGCAGCACACCACACACAAATTACATGGGCACAGGTACACACATCCCATAGCTATACACTCGCAAATGGACTGCAGACACCCATGCCATAGGTACACAGACTCCAGCTACATACACAGCACCCACAGGACCACGCCACACAGCCTCACCTCCACACACGCGCTTATGTGTGCACACTCATTCTCCCTCCCCCAGTGTGGGCTCCACTTACCCTAGGCAGCCCTGCCAGACCTGGATCCTTCTCAGAGAGGTGCAAGGTGGGAAGGACTTAGCATTTGTAAAGCAACCTCTCACTGAAATAAGAGCAGACATGCCTTAGCCTAAAGACAGTGCAGGCAAACCAGGAGGGCGCTGTCCCCACCAGAACATCTTCAGAGAGTGAATGGCAATGCAGGAAGTGATAAAGGGACACTGAATTGATTTCCAATGGACATGAATAGGCCTATCCTGAGCAAACTGGGGTCTGTATTTGCCTCATTAAAGGGACCAGGGTCAATCACTAGAGTTGTACTTTGCTGCCTAGCAAGGCCAAGGAGATAAAATAATGAATTGGGAATTAGTGGTGAGAGCTGGAGGTGGGGCAGTAAGCATTTTTGATGGTATATTTCCCTTATTTCTGTTTTCTCTCCTCCTGCCGTGGCAGCAATGATCCATTCTATGGGTAGGGCTCTTCATGGTTTCTCAGCCCATTTTCCTTATCCATGTTGGAGTTTCTCACTTGGCTGAGGTGTGGGGACCTGCCTGGGTCCCCCAGCCTCTATGTGATTGACTGCCCTGCCCCACTGACCATGCCTGGGAAGAAGGTCCAAACTCCTTCACTAACATTCACTCAGCAGCACAGGAAAGAGCAGACCTGGCAGCTGCGCTCTCTCAAAACACAAAGAGGCTGCGTAAGAAAGCTCTGTGGCCATGCCAGATTGCCCTGGATTTACACCCAGCATTCACTGACTCTGTCGCATGGGTGAGCTGCTGATCCTCACCAAAACTCAGTTTTCTTAACCAAAACAAAAGGCTAATAATCCTGCCCCTGGGGCCTGTTATGAGGACTGGAAATACTGTTATAAGCCACCAGAAGTTGTATTCAGAGGAAACCAGAGCTTAGTTGGTAGCAGGGATCACTGGAAAGGTAAGCATTTATTAATCCATCTACTCAAGCACACATCCCTGAAAACACAGAACCTCTGCATCTGGATGGGCTGAAGCAGGCCCACTTGGATGAAGGAGTGGGAGATGCAATCCAACCCACTACTCCAGCCATAAACCCAGGATGGCTTTTGAGGCCCTGCTAAATTCCAAAAGGAAAGAAAGACCTGTGATTGCAGAAGTGAGAGCACGATGTGCAGGCAGATACTCTCCAAAGGGTAAACCAAGTCTAGTATTTGGAGGTGACAGTCCTATCTAGACGTTTGGAAATCATGGCCCAAATTCCCCCTGTTGGACTCCCTTCTACGGCACAAAGGCAAATGTGGCTCAGTTGACTCCAGAACTTTCAACGAGAGCCATTTGTCAGGAAGCCTCAGCGAAGATGAGCATGGCTGCCTGCCAAGATTATGCAACCCTCACTGCTTTTGATCACTCAGTCCAAAAA
Source organism: Erethizon dorsatum (assembly GCA_028451465.1). Lineage (NCBI taxonomy): Eukaryota > Metazoa > Chordata > Mammalia > Rodentia > Erethizontidae > Erethizon > Erethizon dorsatum. The sequence goes on from CM051824.1 coordinate 10,592,944, forward strand.
CCCAACATGGGAATCAGTTCAATGGAGCCCAGTTGTTCCAGCCTCAGTGCTCTCTCATGCACCGGGGAGCAGGGGAGGAAAGTGGATTTCTCCCACTCCCTTTTCATCTCCACTGGATTAATTTTCTTTTGCTAGCATCTCTGATAAAGAGGGGACGTGTGGCTCAAACAGCTCCTCATACAAAGAAGCTACCAAAACCCTGTGCCAGGGAGTCTACGTGTGAACCTTCAGTCTGGCCATGTGCATGGAGCCCTTGGTTTAACCACATTTTTGCAGTGGTTGAAATATGTGCAGATCTAACTTCAGATCAACTTGCACACATCTTAGAGATACCAGCACGAAAGGGAGACTGTCTGGATGTCTGGGAACAAGCGAATATCACCACCATCTTCCAAAGGAATAGATTCTGAAAACTACAAAAGAGCAGACTCCCTCCAATTTCCAGGAAAACCCAGGGAAGGCATAAAGGAAGCCCACCAGCTTTTGGGAAGAAAGTGGTGGTCTCTAGGAGGTAGCACAGGTTCTCTGAGAGAAAGTCATTCCATGCTAACCTCATTTCCTGTTTTGACGAGCTTCACCAGCACAGTCAATTAGGGGAATGCCCCAGAAAGTGTGTCTTGCTTTCAGTAAAGCATTTGAAAACCTCTCATCGTATCCTATGTAGGTAGGTTCAAAAGATGGGCCAGATGATGATATGTTCAGGAGGGTTCACAATTGGCTGGAAAACCATCTCCAGAGAGGGCCGACTCATGGTATCATGTCCATCCTACTGACTTCTATTCCCATGGTAGCCACTGGATAAGGTCCTGCTGGCCAGGCCACCACTGACATCTCAGAGGACCACTGACAAGCCTGGTGCTGTCTGTCCACTGGCAAGCCTGGTTGGAAATGACTCTCCACAGCTCTACACGTGAGCAGGTTGAGGACCCCAAGGTGACAGTGTCAGCCTGTGGTTGGACACCAAAGAAGTTCTTTGGAGGGCAGCAGAAATGATTCTCATGGAGAACCACAGGGCTCTGTCCTGTGTTCTGTCCCACCCGCCATTTGTAAAGCAACCTGCAAGGAGACACTGAAGGCACATTTACAATATGGAAAGTTCTGAGAAATGTCCCTGAAGAATCAAGCAAGACTCAAGGGCTAGAAAACTGAGATGAATCACGACAGAACCAATGCAAAGTATTATTTCCATCAGACACACGACCCACTCTAGGAGTAAAGTCTATGTATATTTGCTTCCAGTTACGCATCTAAACCCTTGAGTGCAGCCAGGAATATAAAAACCTTCACTTTTAAATATTGAGCTTTCTTGGGGTGTTAGGCACTAAAAATCCCTCTCCTACTTATCTTATCTTAGGGCCTTGTTGTGAGAACAAAATAGGTCCGAGACGTTAAAGTGCTTTGAAAAAGGGAAAGCTCTGAAATTCAAAATAGTATTATTCTTTGTCGTAAGGTGCTTTCCCTCCAACAAAAAAAGAAAATCTGACAGTCTCTGAATGATAAGTAGAAAGTGATTCAGCTTTGGCTTCTGTTTCTTCATTTAACCCCAAACTGGTCGAGCTTGCTAAGCCACCTCCTTGTGCCCATTTCAAAAGCCTTGATGCCTCTAAATGGTGGCATTTCTTGCCAAAATTTCTTCTTGCACCATCCTAAACTGTGGGATTAGAGTAATTACATAGCATTTTGGAAGATTCCTTTTCCAGGGCTGAGACTCCAAAAGGCAAATGCAAGAAGCACTAGAGTGAACCCTCAAGAACATAGGTCTGGGCCTCGACTTTTATGGATGTTTACAATTCTACTCATTCCTACACTGCAGTGCTCATGTTGCCCTTGCTGCTGCGCAAGCCCTGGATCAAAATGTAGATGCAAAATATAGTGCAAGCCCAAGACAGGAGGACAGGCCTGGGTGAAGTCAGCAGAAAGAGAGTTACCTTAAGCTCCTCTGAAGTTCTGCATAATTCCCCTTAGCAGGTAAGAACTCATGGTTCCCGTAGGCCATGCCATCCCATAGGACTTTCTGCGGCATTGTCTTTTCATGAGCCGTGTGCTCTCATCTTAGTTGTCTGATATGGCAGGCCCAAGCCACTTCTAGACATTGGATTTTAAATTTAATTAATTAGTTAATTTTAAAATAAGAAGGAATTAAGAGTTCAGATCCTTGGTTGCATGAGTTACATTTTAAGGGTTCAGCGGATTCGTGTGACTAATGAAATGGGTTGGCAGCCCCAGACCAATGTTTCTCATCCTTGGTCATGCCTTGAAATTGTCTGGGAAGCTTTTTAAAATACTGATATCTGCCTCTCCCCTATCTCACCCCCAAATTCTGATGTGATTGGTCTAGGTAGGGCCTGACTTTTTATACATCCTGAGTAATTCTACTGTCTGGCCAGGGTCAGCACTATTGCCCTAACCACCTAGAATTGTGTAGTTAATGCTCTTCTCCTTTTTCTCCTTTTAGCCTTATGAATGAATTATCCTGTGAACATTATGGGTTATTTCTGGTTCTCCCCCAACCCTATGACTTCCATCTTTTTGAGGCTATAAATAACCTTTGGGGGTAAGGCGGAAATGGACAGAGGATGCTGTTGTGTTCTGCTCAAGAACACAGGAGGGGGTGACCACTTGGGCAGGGATACGTGTGCCTGGGGAACTCCTTGCACCAGGGCAGGGCTGTGTACAGAGGGGGAAGATTTAGCGCTATGTGAGCCACCACCCGAGGCACATCCCAAACCCAGGAATGCGCCCAGACTCCTTGGCACCCTCCAGGGCTCTGTCCCTGTTCCCCATGGAGCCAGCAGAGGAAGAAAAGAGTCTCGGAGCAGCGTGAAATCTTCGGACTCATCATCTGGACTTAGTGTTCTCATGAGGAAGGTAGCAGCTAGAGACACCCACCGAGGCACATCCCTCCACGATATGATGACCTTCCATTTCCCGGGAATGCAAGCAAATAAAGTCTAATTGAGGACATGGGTGAGCAAAAGCAAAACTTGGTTTCTGATGAGAATCTTGCCTACCCAGAGAGTAGGCAGTGACCAACCCAGCTTTCCTGTGGGAAAGAGACTCGCTTCTCCCCTCATCACTCCATTGACCAAACTCAGACATAGGCTTGGTTTCATCATGTCCCAAACAGTGGCCACAACATGGGTACTCAGCATCATGGTGCTGCCACGAAGCAAGGAGGTGCTGCGCCAGTCAAAGCATAATGCTGAACAGTGTCAGGTGCTCTGGACAGCCTGGGGAAGAAACCAGAATGTATCTGTCTCACTGAGAGGAAATTTGGGGTGGACAGTGAGAGACAGACAGATGATAAATGAACAAGCAGGATAACTGCTGATGTGAGTAATTCTGTGAAGAAAATAAGAGTCATGAGAAAGAGAGGGAGGGTTGTCAGGAGTCATGGCGCCTAGGGAGCTGCCCAAAGCAGGGCATACTTGGGCTGAGACCTGGACATGCCTTGCTGCATCCACTGTGCTAATCATAGAGGGATCTGTAATAACCATGGCCTCCTGGTAAATTAACTCTGAGAAGCACAAAACGCTAAACATGGCCATTTAAAATTATTCTTGGGTGTCACTAAGCTTAAAAGTGAAGACAGGCAGATAGTAATGGGAGGTGGCTACCAATGGCCTCTTTGGCTTGTCCCCAGGAAGGTCACATTGTCCTTTCATGACTGTGGAGAAGAGTGGGACTCTGCAGAAGAATGTTTTCCAGCCATCTAATCATTTCAAAGAATATCCAGGTGCCAAACCCAGTGTCTCAGGTTTAAAGGTTGGATCTGGGTAATCAGCACACCTAAATGCAATGCCCATGACAAGCAGCGCATGGCAAGGCTTGACATTTCCTGAACAAAGCCTAATCATAAGCATGCTAGAAGTGCCCAGAAGGTGGAGCAGAGTTGATCCCGTCCACTATTTTATCTCCAGAACCTGATACACAGTAGGTCCCAGAGAAATCTGTATGGAATGAATAAGCAAAGTTCTGACAGATGTGTGGAGCAAGAGAGGGAGCAAAGAAAGCTGAGTGTCTCTGGTTGAAAGAAAGCTCAAGGTTGAGAGTAATCTTGGGGTCACAGTTACAGTCCGTGATCAGGACGGGTGTGGAAAGAGATTTTCAGATGTATCCCAGTGTTCTTCTCAAATGTCAACTTGCCCATACTGACTCAAGGGAGATCTTCTAGAGAGATACAGGAAGTAGGACAAACGTGGCTGAGTAATGACAGACTCAAGTTCAACACAATATAACAGTGTCATGAGGATCTGTGTGGTTATGATAAGATTTACTTGTGGCCTTGGACAAATTCATCTCAAACACTGTTCCTTTAAATTAGTGTTTAAACATAACCAATAAGTAAACAATTCAGTTGTTTTTAGTTTTGCTTTTAATGAAGGAGAAGGGAGTAAGACACCAGACATTGATCAGATAAATAGGAAAATGACCAGAGCTGACAGTGACCAAAATATCACAGACACAACCCCAGTGAACCCAGAGGCCCTTAAGAGTCCGTGGTAGTTAGAATTTGGTCCCAGGGCAAACCCTTCACCTGCCTTCCGGCTGTGATCAGCTGGCAGCAGGTAAAGGTGCTGCTGGAGGTGGGGCTGAATCCTGATTTTTCTGTCTGTGTCATTTTCGATCAAGCATGTCACAGAGCTTCCTGTTTCATCTCCCAGTTATTCTGAAACAAAAACATGCATAAAAAACATAGGTCACTGCCAACTGCATTGAGAGACAGTCACTTTAGCACATGGAAACTGAAAAGGGAAAGACAGATCATAAATGCTACTGTAAGCTGGAGAAGCAAATTTATCAGCATCTATTCATATAGTGACAACAAAAATTACAGGTGGTGATGGTGATGTGTGGCATCTATTTAAAAATAATTCAAAAGGGACCAGAAAGACGAGTGTTCCCAGACACCCGCTGCTTTGTTTGGGGCCACCCTGTGTGTTTACTGAAAAGCCAGTTCTGACTTTTCCAGCAGGGTCCCACTCCTGGGGGCCCTGAGGCTCCTCTCTATTTGTTCTTGATTTGGCTAAAGGACACACAGGACTTTCAAGACCACCCAGGCATTTGTCCAGGTGACAGCCTGAGCTCTCCTCCCCAAGGGCCCAGGGATACTTGGTGAGAGGTCACAGTAGAATTCTCAGTGAGGTCCCAACCTGTAGTCCCCTGTCCTCTTCCCATCCCTGGAGATAAGAGCCATCCCAGGACAACTGCCCCCCAGGGAACTTCACCCAGTATTCATAGCTTATCCGAACCTGTGCCAGAAGCTTCGGGGAGAGGGAAGGCAAGAAACTGGGCCCCTCACCGAGTAAAGGCCCTGAGGACAGCATAGAGCTGACATAAGCTCCAGAAAGACCAGGGTTCTATTAATAACTGCTCTGCTGCTTGACACCAGTGTGGTCAGCCCCCCAAGCTGCACTCGGGTTGCAGATCATTCTCAGCTCTCCCGAACAAGTGAAAGGGTATTTCCAAAGACAGACGGAAGGCAGACCAGATTCACAAATATAGACCATGCCATGTCCCCTGAGTCCATGCTGCAGTCTCACAAACCCAGCTCTGCACTTAAATCTGCTGGTCAAACACACCAGGGGGAGATTTTCCAGGAGAGAGCTACAGCTTGCACTTCCATGGGAGGGAGGTCAAATCCAAGCCAGACTTCAATTTCCAGCCCTGTTCTGTGTGCAGTGCTACTGATGGCTGCAGAAGAGATGACCACTCAAAGCTCCCTTGGAATCCAGCTGTCTCCTGTGGGTGCAGCTTGCCCCAGATGCAACTCTCAGCTTCTCAATCACTAGAGGCCCTTGCCCCTCACCATTGCCTTTTGTTAATGTATAGCATTTCCTGCTGAAGGGGAGAGAGGAGGTGTGACTTTGGAAAAGCTCTATCCTTCCCTAGAGATTCCTTCGCTGTGCAGAGCAGCACCCGAAGGACGGAGGAGTTAGGAAACAAAGTTCTTTGACTGGCTTATTGTGTTTCCCAAACACATATGGGTGAGCCCTTTTGGCACCCTGGCTTTGCCAGCAGGCTTCTGCTGCATGGTGTAAGGAAATGGCAAGGGCAGACTTCCCAGCCTGTGAGGCCTGGGTGGACCCCTTCTCCTCTCCTCCTCTCCACAGGCTTGCAGGCCATTTCTGTAGGACATGTGGCTATTGTGACAGTCTTACTTATTTATTTATTTATTTATTTATTTATTATTTTTTTTATGTGGGTACCGGGAGTCAACCTCAGGACCTCGTGCTTGCCAGCAAGTGCTTGTGCCGCTGAGCGATATCACCGGCCCTTTTTTTCCTTTATGTGGGTTCCGGGAGTCAAACTCAGGACCTCGCGCTTGCCAGGCAGGCGCTTATGCTGCTGAGCTATCTCACCCGCCCAGTCTTATTTTTTGACACTCTGTATTGTTTCTCCTAATGCCTTGTGCACATGAGTTAGCTAATCTACACAAACTCCAGCAGGGCTTTTTTTTTTTTTTTTTTTTTTTTTTTTTTTTTTCTTCTCTAAAAGGCCCCATTTGCTAGTGGCAGTGAGAAATGGAGCCTGTTGAGAGCTGAGGACACTGGCCCTGAGACACCTAGTCCGTCATTCTGCAGGAACTCCACCTGGAAAACCTGCTTCCCATTCTGTGGCCTATGAGCTAGCATTTTCTAATGTGGCTCACTGTCTGGCATCTGGGCCCAGGATCTTGTACACAGGGCCTTCCTGGGTGGGCAAAGAGAAACAGGAACTAAGCAATGCATCAGTGGCTGACATGGGTGGAAGGGGAAACCTAGTTCCCTTTGTTTCACCATTGAAACAGAGGTGGCTACCAGCCTATGGCCCTCGCCAGTTCTCCCACTTCTGACTAGGACAAAGTGCCAAAATGCCAGAGCCCTGATGGCTACAGCATGGCATGCCCAACTGAGTGGACTTGGACCAAAATCAGAGTGAGAGGTAACAGGGCCCTCAGGCTCACCAGATGGCCCTCTGGTGAGGCACAGAGGAGAAGGAAGTGGGCAACCTTCCCAAGGTCACACTGGGAGGGACACAGCTGGGATGGACTGGGACTGGGTCCTTTTACCTGGTCCCCAAAGGCTTGTGGCCAAAGCTGAGATTATTTTGGATTCCACCTGTCCACTGAAAGGCCTGAGTTTGCTTGTCTGGGAGCTTTTGCCTGCATGAATCCAATTCCTGAGGATTCCATGCTGGCTCGCTGTCTTACCATTGAAGACCCAGGACAGCCCACCTGAGAACTATAGGTTTGACCTTAATTCCCAGTAAATCACACACATGGCTTCCCCTACATCAGGGTATACTGGGAATGGGCAGAGACTACCAACGCCTTCCCAACTTTGGGACAGGCCTAAGGCACTTTGTGGGCATATGTGTGGGTCACTGTTATTCTCCGCTTGGCTGAGCTATGCTGTTCCTGTGAGTGTCTTACTCAGGGCCTGCCAGTTAGGTACACAGCTTCACTGTGTCCCAGATCTGACTGACAGCCTTGGGGCCATGCATACCACACTGAACGCCAGCTCTTCTCAGGACCAGAAATGCAGTCAGGCAATCTTCTGGATGCTCATGGAGGCTGATCCTAAATTATGCTCTTTCTGCTCCTGACAGTACTCAGAAACAAGGCTGCTGGCCAGGGAAGCTCAGAAGGGGAGGGACACCTGCCCTGACCCTGTCCCTGCACTGCATTTGCCCCTGAGTCCATCCTTCAAGGCCCTACTTCCTGGGCAGTAAGTACCAAGGCAGTGGAAGTGAAGACCATAAACTTGCTTCAGCTGCTACATCCAAGACCCTGCCAGGGCTTCCCTGCTGAGATGCCAAGCCAGAGCCCCAGCTGCCAAGTAAAGACACCTGAGCCTGTCCTGCCTCTTCACGGCACAAGGTCTTTGACAGCTCCTAGGAAAGTGACCAGGGAGGTTGTATTGGGGCAGCTCAGTGGCGCCAAGATATGCAACTCTCAGAAGGCTGCTGCCTTTATTTTCTCAGAAAGTGTTTATTGCTCCTCACAGACTCCCCTTAGGGATAAGGAGATGTGTTCTTTGGGTAAATCACAAGGTTTCTGTGCTGAAGATGTCAGGGCAGGGGGCTGAGGTAATGACTTGAGGCTCCCTGCTCTCATCTCTTGTGTCCAGAGCTGTGTCCCCATATTGTTACTGGGCTTTGGGGGGTGCTCCTCTCTTGGTTTCCAGGTTCTTCTCATCTCAAAGAACTGAACACGATGAGCAAACGAGGTGACAAAGTTTATTTGAAAAGTGAAGGGTAAGGGAGGAACTGGCTCTGCAGAGTGAACTCGGGCCAAATAAAAGAAGGGAAAAAAATAAAAATAAAAGTACACTCTGGGGAACACAGGGAGGGCTACCTTGAGGAAAGCCACGGGTGAGCTCTTCATGGTGTCTGTGTCCTTTCATCCCATCTACACCTTGCACAAACCCACAAGAACTTCTATACACAGGGTCCTGAGAGGCAGCGCTGAGTATATTCTGGGATCCGCCACATCCCTCTTCCCAGCCAGTCTAAGCCACACCTATCTCCCTATCTCAGTACCTCTGAGCTCACGAGGAGACTCGGGGGTGAGGAGGCGGCCTGCTGAGGAGCAGTTTCTGCAGAGTGCTGCACGCAACAAAGTGCTCATAGTTCAGAAAGAGGCTGTGTCCCAGTGTAGGGGCTGTCAGCACCCCGGCCACAGAGGATGAGTCTGTCCCCAGGCCGCCCCCACACCCAGGTCCTCTTGGCAGCCATGACTGAGCATGTCCCTCCTGACAGACGATGCTCCCAAAGTGTGCCGTCACCAAAGCCTGACATAAGCACTCTCGGGTTGGCAGGTCAGAATGTGTTTCACCAGGCGGGACCAGAGGCACCAGGAGCTCAACAACTGGCAGGGAGAGGTGACACCAACTTTCAATCCAGCATCCTCGTGTCACACTCTGCCACCTCCTGGGATGATAAGGAGCTCACATGTAATTCAAACAACACATTCTAAAGATCTTGCAGGCCGGCCACCCTTTGGATGCCAAGAGGTACCTCTAACAGCTCCCTCAGTTTACGCTAAAGCTGGAAACAGACAAGGGTCAGCAGCCCTTATCAGGATATTTTCAGGCCTAGTCCTGCCATACCCCTCATTGGCTACTTTCTCCATCTTTTAGATAAAACCCATTTTCCAAAGAACAAAACCTCGGAGACATTTTAGCAGATTTAGTCTGGTTGACACTGAAAGGCCAGAATTACAGACAACCATGCTGCACAGCTACTGAGAAATGCAGAGGGCCTTTGCAAGGCTGGCTTGCCTCTACGGTTGTGTTAGGACACCTGAGGGAACCTTGGGCTTCGAGAAAACTGGAGACAACTGCAGACCCCTTCAGGTGCACTCTTTCGAGCATTTCTAACACTTGTGATCCTAGACAGCAGCTCTCAACGGGACCTCTGGACAGGCAGCAGGACATCTTTCGAGATTGTGTTAGAAATGAAAGTTCTCAGGCTTGACCCTGGATCTTCTAATCTGGAAACTCTGGGCATGGAGTGCAAGAGTGTGATGGAGATGGGTATGAGAACAACTGCTAGCAAGTGATACCTGCTCTGAGCAATGACCTTGGACACTGGGCCGCGAGCTCAGTCCCTATTCACTACGGTGACTGAAGCTGGCCATCTACTGATGTCCATGGTTTAGGCAACAGCACCCAAACTACTCACAGAATGGCTCTTTCCTGAGGTGCCACAGTGGGAGGGAAGAGCAAGCAGTCCTCAGGGTGACCATGAGGGGATGTTGGTGTAATTCATTCCTTCACCTCATTTCCAGTGCTGCCCATCTAAACATGGGGCTGTGGGTACTAAACTTGCACCAGAGACATCCCCCTGGATCAAACTTCTCTCCAGCCAAGTGTCACCTCTGTCCTCTGCTTTCTTTTCCTCAGCTCATGCAGACCAGCTGAGGACACATGAGCCCTGATGTCTGTCATTTCTCTCAAACAGGAATATAGAAATGTTGTCACCAGCTCTCCACGCTATTGCCACCCTGGGGAGAAGAGTGGGTGCAAAGCCCACCCACCTTCAGGCTCTGCTTGCATGGAATCTGGGCACAGATAGAGGGCACTAACAAATGGTTCACCCGGGGACAGGTAGGAGGCAACAGACGGCCAGACCAAAAAAAAAAAAAAAAAAGGTTAAAAAAATAGTTTGTTTACCATTTTAGAAAACTAACCTCATACAGGAAGTATGAGAAAAAGAAGAAAGAAGAACAAAAAAAAAAAAAAAAAAGAAACCCATGCCTTGAAGCTACAAGTGTACGTTTGTTACAAATAAAATGTGTGTTCCTCAGTTTCCACCTTTAGCTTTGCAGGGACGGTGGGAGCAGGTGAGGCAGGGTGCTGGGGAGGCTGGGAACTTGCAGGTGATGGGGATAAAACCAAGAAGGGGTCTGTAAGTACCCGGGGCTTGCCGGAGCCAGGGCAAGACCTCGACCCCTTTCAGGGCCCTCCGTGCAGGTGTGGCCACCCCAGCCAGACTTGGGGGAGAGCACACCTCAAACGGAAACTGCCGTCCCCAGTCCCCCCACTCCCCTGCTTCTCCTGCCCCAGGTTCTGCTCTCTTGTGTGCTTCAGGGGAGGAAACAGAGTCACAAGATCCAGACATCCTCCCTCCCACACAACTCCAGGACCTCGGAGCTGGGGGGACACCACCTTTCCGGGCGACCATCCCAGCCCGAGGCTGCGCACACCTTCGTGACGAGCTCCAACGGGCCGACTTGCTGTGGGCTCACGGACACTGACGGGGGCCACCGAGGCAGGCAGGGTGAGAGCTGAGGTTGGACCTGACACAGAGCCATCAGCCCCCAGAGAAATGCAGCTCAACCAGATTTTTAAAAATGGGGGTGGAAGATTAGACTGGAGAAAAACAGTGGCACAAAAGAGCATTTCCTCTTTCGTAGACACAAACAGTAGGAGAAAAGGAAATAGGAATCCTCCCTCCCTACAATAAAAAACAAACACAAATACCATGAAATATGCACACACAGAAAAGATACCAACTAAAGGATTTTAAGTAAAGGATTACCGTCACTGTGAAAGAAATCAATTAGTCAAGAAAGAAAAGAAAGAAAAAACTGTGTACACCAAAAATCTCAAAATAGAACCAAAACCTGCAAATCATACTCAAGAGTCTATTGCGCACCCATGTTTTAGCCTGCTGTTGAAAAGGTTAATAATTTTCCTACCGAAACTGAATGTGGGTTGTGAAAGAACATTAAAATGAAGAAAATTTCCCCGTGGCTGCTAATTTATTATCACCAAAGCCATCAAGTTTCAGTTTGAGTTATTTGTATTTATTTGTGAAAACAAAGATTAGATAAGTAGAAATACAAACCCCATCCTAATTATTGTCCTGGAGCATGTGAGTTTTAAGACAAAAAAAATAAGACCCTACACACGCACACGAATATGCGCGCACACACACACGCAGGCATGAGAAGGCAAAACAACAGAGACGAGGGGGAGGATGCTTTTAACTCGTTCTATCATTTCAAAAAAGCGTATTGTCTCATGTAAAAACATTAACATTTGTTTACAGTCTGTCAAGACAGGAGAGTCAATGTGTGTTTTTACTTGGTGAAATTTTTTTGTCCACTGTATGACCATCGAATGTTTTTTTAACTGCAAACTGTAATTTCTGTTTTGCATTTACCAAACTGTAGTGACAGCCATATAATTCATGTGGAAGGCTTAGGGGAAACGTGGAACTTAAATTCTGCTTTAAGAGATCAAATTATGAGCTTGGAGACATTTATGAGCAGGTGGAGCCTGGCTGAAACGTGGGGCTTAGGAGCAGTGTTGGCTTTTAACTCAGATGTGTCTCAGCCAGGAGAGCAGGTTGCTTTCTGAAGTTTTAAAAGAAATCCAAAGACGAAATAGTTAATGAAACACTAAGGGTACACAGACTTCTCTTCACGTATTTCCATCACAACATAAACATCAGAATGAAAAAAATAACATGCAAAAAAAAGAACTTCAGTGGTCTCACATCACCGAACAAACTGTTTTTCTACCTGTTTTGTGTTGCTGGCTTTTGTTATCAACCCAATCGGCAAATTGTGGCCAATTTTGTCATGGTGTAAGCAGACATTTTGTTCCCAAACTGCTTTCAACATTTTAGCTACCAAATATAGTTTATGAGAAAATGAACAAGCTACAGTGCAAACAGAAAACGTACCTCTTCTTACCAAATTAACCCCTTTTAAGGTTAAAATGCCATATATATATATAAACAGCAGAGTTCTAGTAAATTCAGGTTCTGAAACAGACTGATCAGTGTTTCCTGGAAAAAGAATAATTAATGGTTAACTTACTGATTGGATTTTGATAGTGAATACAAGATATTCCCGGATATCCCAACCACCATGACACTGTGACACTTGCTTTTAATGGCACACCATATCGTTGTTAATTTACAAAAAAAAAAATTACACACACCAAGTAGTTTTTGAAGATGCAGATCAAAACTCCACAGGAGTCAATCGAATTAAGCCAAGGTAAAATAATCGGTTAGGCACTTATTTACTACTGAAAATAAATGACACCCACGTAGTTCGTGCTATATATTAATATTGAAACCAAATAGCAGTCTTACACCGCAAATCATTTCATAAAAAAAAATGAAACTTAGTTAAAATGAAAACGCAGGGTTTTATTTTATAAAGCATTAAATACTAAGATCAAAATGATGACAAGCTGACATGGCTTTTGAAAATTTGTTTTGCTTAATTACAAAAAAAAAAAATCGAAATTGGAAAAACAATGAAAGACTCCTTAAAAATTCAAGAGTGACTCCTCAGAAGAAAAGCAGAATTTCAGACAGAAGCCTGAAGGAAACTCTTCTCTGTTTGTAATCTCCCTTCAGATTTGAAGGTACAGCAAATATGTACAACATTTTTAGCCTTTTAAAATACCAGCATGCCCACACACTGTCTCAGATTAAACCAAGGAGAAAATGACACATTCTGAAACTATTTTCTAAAGCTTCTTTTCCTGATAACACTGAGGTGCTCACAATCAAATTAATGACTTTCTAAAAAGCCCAAACAATTCTCCATAAAGAGACACAATTGCTCACAGCAGCCTGCAGACCATTCTAGATTTTTTAGACAATATTTGGGGCATTAGTCCATGCTGTTTCCATTTAGAAAAGCTAAGCCGTTTTTCACATCTAGTTTAGAAAGAAATACTGCTCAGTGCTTTGGCTAATTAAATTGAGGAACACTTTGAAAAATACCAGCAGTCAACACAGTAGTTCCCTGACTTCAAATAATTTAAAACTTAGTTAACTCTCCTCCCCCACGTACTTTGCAAATGTGTATTCTCATAATCTATTCAACTTGAAAATTCTTAAAGTAGTAAAGAAAGGAAACACCCACAGAGAATAAGAAGTCATCATTTCTTCTGAAAGTGGATTTCTTCATAAACACACACCAGCGAATAAACAGTGAAAAAGAACCAAAAACAAATACCAAAACTCAGGAAGATCACTGAAAAATACCTTACTGACTATTCAGAAAACTGAGCATGAGGAATTTTAAATCACTGAGAAAGGAAAACACATTTGTGGTCATTTTAAAACACTCTCAATGAAGGGTCGGCATTGCTGCTGCTAAACTCAAACTGATGACACCATCAATATAATAACATCTTCCATTCAAGAGTGTGTGTGATGTTGGTTAACATACGTGTGATTCAGAATTTACACTCCATATATTTTACTTTCCAGTGCTGTCCATATGAGACTTCTCTGATACTTTCAAGAAAGCAGCCCGAGTCATGTAAGACAACAGCATTCAAAACCAGACAAAAACAATCTTGAAAGAACACTATAATTAAAGAGGACAGGCAATGAGACCATGGAGTTCACCTTCATGTGTTACTGTACACTTGCCGTCTTAGAATTTTCCTTTAGAATACTCTGCCCCATCTTCACCCAACAAAATGAATGTTCACATTCAGAAAAACCTGACCTTAACTAACATTTGCCACTCTTCTAAAACCACACAGAGCCCCTTCCCCCGAAGTAAGACTTGGGAAGCGATGGTGATTTTAGTCATCTGGAAAGAGTGAAGCATGACAAAGTCTTGAAGCACTTTCTTCAGAACTGCTGTCCTTTAAACTCTGTCTTACCACAACAGAAAAGGCCACGTTCACCCAACAAGGTCAGGTTCACCCTCCATTGTCTCTGTAACCCGGGAATTTCTCAAGAGCAGGGTAGCACTGCACAAAAGCTTTCACTAAATAAACAGTCAAAGCATTTTTTAAAAGTCCCACCTTTTTTGGGCAAGTATCTGAATCAAAATGTGAACTCTCCTTTTTTTAAAATGAATGTTTTTAGCACAATTCCTTCACATGCAACCTAGCTAATTTAATCTTCCCTTTTTCAGAAAGTGCATTTGTTAACACCAAGATTTTTAAAAGTTTGTTCCATTTAGAGATGTTCCTAAGTGTAAGTAAAATATAATTCCCCCCCTCAATTTACCTTTTTGCTTGAAGCCACACTATCATATTATGAAATGAAAAAAGTTGTGTTAAAGCTATCTGGTTTTAGTGGTTAGGGCTGGCTCAACTGTAAAATTAAAATATCAACTTTTTTTTTTTTTTTAAAGCAAGGAATACTTTTTCAGAATCTAGAAATAATCGCAATGGGTTGGGGGGATAAAATGCAGACAGAGAAGGGTGAGAGAATCCAAGGAACTTGGAATTAATTCTTGCCCTGGAAATGAAGATTTCACATATTTCATTTTCTGATTTCCACAAAGAAAAAAATACAACAGATTTCTAGTAATAAAATTAAATATATAGTAAGTATAAAAAGGTACAATATACTTCACAGTTATTTATCTAAGTGAACTGAGAAAGAGACATTGCATCTTTTGTAGCCTGACTCCAACCACGATGCTGGTGCTACCCTGAATGGCAAGAAAGATCAGACCCTGGGTCTGCACCACCTAAAACAGGATGAGTTTGGTTGTGAACTCTGAGGAGAGCTAAACAGCTCTCTCTGAAAGGGTCTATTAGCACAATGTAAAGACACCACAGATATCTCTGCACCATGAAGAGTGGGGTGTAGTTCTGAGAGTCCCCTAAATCCTTCATTGATGTTGGCTTAAAAGCTGTTTAATTAGCTGTAGGATGCCAACCAATCTCTTTATCAAAGCCAACTGAAAACAAAACTGAGAGAAACAGCTTGTGGTTTCGCAAAAATGTATTTACATGAAGTATATTTTAAAGGGAGTCCGATCAGCAGGTACGATGTCATCTGTGATGTGGGGTGGGTTTGACATTTAAAGATGTCAGAGTCTGTCAGATTTCTCTCCAGCCTCTACTTGGTTGAGATGTCAAACACTCCTACCAGCAGATCTTGTGTTGATTTCCAGCCTTGAAATCTGAAAAGATTTAACTCTTATTTGCTTCACGCAAGTCCGCTCCGTATCCTCTCACTTCCTTACCTAAGATCTAGTCAAAGGAAAGTGGAGCCGTGGGGGACGAGTGGAATAGAAGTCAACTTTCACAAGTTGCCACAGGGATGGCGACAGAGAGGAACAAACCACAAGACACAGAGCCAGGAAGACAGAGCTGTGGATTAGCGAGCTCTTCCCCGAAGTGGAGAGGGTCCCACCTCTCCGGCCCATTTGTTCACTGCTACTTGTCTTGAAAAGAGCATTCTGACACAGTGGGTTTTCCGTCATCAACGCTTAAAAATCCTTCAGAACGACGAGGAAAACCCAGAGTAGCACTGAAAATGTTACCGCTTTTAAAGTTGTGGTGAGAGAAGTCATATCAAAGGAGCAGCAAAAGCTCCTGAATAAACATCTGCCTTTGGGTACCTTTAGCTGGGAACACGGTTCAGTCCCCCTCAGGATGCTAGCAACCAAGAAGGATGCTCTGGGTTTTTTTCACCAAGGGACAGAGATAGGACCCACCACCATGTCGCTGTCACATGAGTGATGTTTGATGAACCAGTCAGCCACTCATCCACTGTTTTCCAAATGC
This sequence comes from Erethizon dorsatum, assembly GCA_028451465.1. Classification (NCBI taxonomy): domain Eukaryota; kingdom Metazoa; phylum Chordata; class Mammalia; order Rodentia; family Erethizontidae; genus Erethizon; species Erethizon dorsatum. Next base: position 10,608,942 of record CM051824.1, read on the forward strand.
AACCTCTCATTTTGTATGATTTTTGGGAATTAAACTCTAACATAAATTAAGACGAATCAGAACAGAACCAAGTAAAGTCACCTCTCTGCAGCCCTCAATCTGGGAACCTCATCTGTGGGACTGCACAGGTCGCTAATGTAACAGGACAGAAATGTACATGTGCATCGGTGCACCGTCCCTCACGACCTTCTACTTGTGTTCTTACCGAGAAGGCCCAGGGGTACTGGCCCCAGGACATTTGTGCAAGGGTTTATGTGCAGACAGCAATGTACTTTTTAAAGGATTATAGGAAAAACTATGTTCTATAAAACTGTATTACTCATCAATTATTTTCCATGGTTTGTTTTTAAAAAATACCTTTCCCCTGAGCCCAACTCTTTTATTAATTATCTTATCTTAAAAAATGTGTATTTGTAGGGTGACTATAGATAATGTACTATATATTTCAAAAACCTAGAAGAAAGGATTTTGAATGTTTTCAGTGTAAAGAAATGATAAATGTTATTAGATATATTTAATTTGATTTAAACATTACACAATGTATACATTTATCAAAATACCATATGGCAACTCACAAATAGGTACACTTTTTGATGTTTGTATTTGCCAGATAAAAATATATTTTAAAAAGGTAGACTGTATGGTATGCAAATTACATCTCAATAAAATTATTATAAAAATTGTAGCATAAAATCTGTCCATATGGGTTACAGATCAAACCTTGGAGAGCCAGGCTAGAGGAGGTCCCCATCTGGGGTTCTGTGGAGTAGCTAGAAAAAGAAACAGGACAGGGAACCAGGGCACATGCAGGGACAGTCATGACTGAGAGCTAGTCCCTACTGTGCACTTATTTTCTTAGCAGCAAATAGCAAGTTTGATTTATCAACTACAGGACGCTCTCTTCCACTTGCCTGAGCTGTGGCACTCACTGGACAAGTACAATAACCAGCACGTGAATCCAAGAAAACTGGTCTGCAAGGACGGGTGGGATGAGGGGTTTCACTCCCCTGGAGCAGCAAGAGTCTGCTTCTAAATTCTCAAGTCCAGATGCCCTGTCACGCCAGCTTCTCTGAACACTAGACTGGAGTTCTGAGCCAGCACACGGAGGTCCCAGGGACAGCTGGTCAGCAAATTTGTTTTATGGATTGCTTTTGAGAAGCACAAATAAAGACAGAGCTGCAATACAGCTCTAAAGCATGTCCGAAGAGGTGAATCCAGAATGTGGAGACTTCGCAACAGAACGCAGAATCCTCCCACCTGCTCTGCCCACAGGCACAGACCAGAAGCCAGTGAGGCGCTGCGCTCTGCGACATGCCCCTCCCTCCGTGGCTGCCTTTGTTGTTGGTGATGTCCCCACTGCATTTATTGGGCGCAGCCGCTGCCTGTTGCTAAGGTATGAACCCTAATTGCTCTCGAGGACAGCAGTGATCTTCACCAGGCGATGAGGGAACACAAACATCTGAGCTTGGTGACAAAGTAGAAATAATCCTTTAAAATGTCATTTATGTCACCCCTCAGAAGGACGGCCATGGATGCCTGCAATGAAGCACACATTTTCTTCATCATTAATGTGGGGTATGGCGACACTGCGGTGGATGTGATTTCCATATTGAGTTTCTGTCCTTCATCACCAACTTGGGTTCCCTGAGTAAAGGCACCTCTTAGAATAGCTTGGCCGTGTATCTCCCTCAGTTGTCAGCCTTTATTTACTTTTCTTTTTCTCAGAGAAAAAAAAGCAAACCACATTGCCGGAGCATTTAAAAACACAAACCAAAGGAAACTGGGTTTCCAAGCTTTAAGCAGTTGTTATTCACCCACAGTCTATTTCCAAGAAGTGACTTGGAAACCATTGTCGTTTTTCATTAGTATTCATTTAGCAGCACAGAATTCCAGTTGTGCCAATGACCTGTCTACCTTCGCTTCTTGCCAGTGATGAGTGAAGGGCAAGCTGTTCCTCACACCCCGACTCACCTCCAACCTGGGGATGTGGCTACCCCAGCCCTTTCATGTGCCTGTCACAAGTCCGGCCACTGCTGGTGGCAGTAACCAGGAAACTGGTGGAATAGAGCAAGTGGTTGCCTGTCTGGGTGCAGCCACTGCACAGTAAGCAGAAGTCCAAATGCCACTTTGTGGTTTGAAGGGCGCCTCCTCCCCCTCGCACTGGGGGATGGGCCTCTCAGCACTGGGAGACACAGCTCCAGGTTTTGCTTGCATAATGAGTCCCCAGTGTGGTCTGGGGTAAGGGGGCCAGGGACTCTGCTGCTCACCATCCCCTGCCCAGTGCACACGGGCTCACAGCCGGCACTGGGTGAACGTCCACTGCACAGACTCACAAGTGGGGGGACTGACAGCATGAACCACCTTCCCAGGATGGGACTCCACTACTGTTCCAGGGATGACGTGGACAGGTCTCACGAGATGCGCCATGCTGATGACAACCACGTGGTGAGGTGCTATCCCCAGCCCACTATGTAAATAACCTTCTCATCGTCCTAACTGGAGAGAAGGAAACCAACAGAAGGGCGGCCAACTTGCCGTGAAGGACAATAGGTCAAACACTAGGGATAGAGCGCAGATGTCTGCTACCGGCCCCCCACCTTCTTACCATGGAGCCTTCACTGCCATTCCCATCGATGGCCACCACCCCGCAGCTTTCAAAGTCTCCCCTTTCCTCGGAGACTGTGAGCCCAGTCCAGTCCTTGCCCTCCTGCTTAGATGGTGGCTTCTACAAGACAAACACCCTGGCCAGCTTGGTTCACCATGCCTCTCCAGCACCAAGAGCTCTGCCAGAAAACCATGGACCTCAACACGTTTACAGGACTCTTGATTTTTAAGAAGTGGTTCACCATTGTCTGCCATGAGGCCTTCTAAAGCAAAGAAGAAGCTGTCTTCAGTACTGGATATGTGGATCTTTGCTAAAAAAATCAGTAGACCCTGAGAAGGCTCCTCACCATCACCATAATTACCCTGGGGCTTCGCCTTTTCCAAACTGCCCTGTATATTAATTTCCTATCCCATTCCACTGCCATCCAAGGGACGACTTCATACCAGGGTAAAGCTTTCACAGTGATGCAGACTCAAATCAAATCCTTTTCAAAATGGCCCCCTTAGCTAGGTCAGCAATACTTTGAAAGAGAACGGAAAAGCAAAACTACACAAAGCTTGTTTATCCAATTAAATAACATTTATCTTTGGAGGTTTGCATGTGTATAATCTTCATAATCAAGGCTAGGATGAGTCTGGCACACCTAATCCAATGTCCCACCAAAAACTTTCACAGACAGAGACCAAGAAAAACCTGAGGGCACCCTGACCAAGGTGGCTGCAGGTGAATAAATGCAAAAAAAACCCTCCTGTCTATGGAGTTGGGTTGTTCAAAGAGAATAGCTGGGCTATTCTATTCCAGTAACCCTTGTGCTGCATTTGTTGGTGAAAGCAAGGGTTTCCATGCCAAGGAAGGGATCCAATGTGCTTTTCATAGGAACTAAAAGCTTATTAGATTGATTATTCCAATATCATTATTATTTCCTCCTTGAGTTTGCACAAAGTATCTCCCAGTTCACCAGTTTTATAAACATGACTGTATCTCAACTCCACAAAGTCCCCAGGAGGCAGGTAGCCAGGTGGGCTTGGGCCCAACCATTTGTTCATTGAAAACAGGAAGATTCCTCATTTAAAAGCAGAAGATTTTTACAGACAGAAAGGCCCTGGTCAGAGGCTCCTTAAACACATCCCAGGGAGAGGACCATACCCATGTTCCAAGGCTATCCTGGTGATGCAGCCCAGCTTTTAACAGAAAGGTCTGGCCCTGTAAAACACACAGAGGCTTAAGGGCAAGAGAGAAGGTGAGTGCGCATCTTGTTCAAGGCCAATGACCTGGCTCTCAGTGTTGGGTGTTGACTAAGCTCTGAGGCACCCGCTGGTGAAACCATAGATTTGGCAGTGTTTGTGTGGGGTGGGTTCATCATAGATGTGGACTGAATACACCAAGTGAGGCCCAGGCGATGTATCACTAAGGGTTTTTACAAACACACCATATTACCAATCACCCTAAAAATGTAGAAATGATGAACGAGGTAATTCAAAGGGATAGAAATGATACACACTTAAGAACACACACACACACACTCCTCCCATGGAATCTTCTCCCAATCCCTACTCCATCTCCTAGAACCTCCTAGCACCTCCCTTCCTCTGGCCTCCCCATCCACTGTCCCTCTCTCCCCTAACCCTGTCACACCCTGAAAACACAGATGCTGTGTTGTTTTGTTTTGGGTCACTGAGTTCTGCCTCACCCACCAGACCAGCTCCTGGAGGAGGCTCATGAGTTCCTGAAACTAAAAGCAGCACAGCAGGCCTTGCTTCAGGCCAGAGTGCAGGGCAGGGGCGGTGACATCTGGGGACAGGCTTATCTCATCAGCAGGCGCTTACAAGTTTTCTCCCAGGGGAACTTATGGACCATTTCTCCTCTCCAGTTTTCGGCTAGGTCTGCAATCCCACTTTGGGGGAATAGGCAGCCACAGCCCCCTCCCTAGGCCACCCGGCACGGTGACTTTTCTGTTTGACCCACCCCGCCCACAGCCTCGAGCAGGGCACTTGTCACCACGTGGTGGGAGTGGAATCCTCTTTGAGTCAGTCATTCTGCAGCTGGAAAAATTAAAGTTGCACTTCTATTATTTGCTTCTTAACACAGTCTGCTTTTCTTCCTACAGACTAATACGTTAAGGGTGGTTTTCATTCTTGACCTTCATGACTTTTTTAAAAGAACAGATGTAAAAATCATTGTTGAAAAATTTTAAGCAATTCATGTACGATGAAAAAAAAATACAGAATAAGAGGAAGATGAGGAGTCAGAAGGAAAGGAGCAGGGGAAAGAGGATAAGGATGGGAAATTTGGGAGGAAAGGAAAGAAGGAAGGGAAATTCACACAGACACTGACCTCATTCAGAGAGAACCTGGAGGAAGCCACAGCCTCCTTTTTGACTCAAACATTTACTCCATGGGGTATTTAAAAAGCAGTTAATAGAAGTTAAAGGGAAAAGGTACTTTGTTCTCACACTCTCGCTATCCTATGGAGAACTATCCTTCCGCACTGGGAGAAGTCCTTCTTACCTTGGTATGGAGGTATTGCTTTACCTATCTAGCATCAGGGAACCATATTTTAAAAGCAGGTCAGTCCGCAAAGCAGGAAGACTTTTCTCCAGACTGTACACATGGCAGTGGAAACCCCTGCTAATGAAATAAAGATCCTGCCTGCAGGGCAAGGGCAGGTCCAAAGGGGTGACTTGGGCAGGTGTCGGGGGCATCCTTTTAGGCCCTTTTATTTTTTTTTTATTTTTTTATTTTATTTATTTTTTTGTGTGTGTGGGTACCGGGGATCGACCACAGGACCTCACGCGCCAGCAGGCGCCCGTGCCGCTGAGCGATATCACCGGCCCTTTTTTGTATGTGGGTTCCGGGAGTCGAACTCGGGCCCTCGCGCTTGCCAGACAGGCACTTACGCCGCTGAGCCATCTCACCAGCCCCAAGGCCCTTTTAATAAATATAGTTTTCATAGAAAATGTCTCAAGATCAGTGATAATCCTGCAATTTCTTTGGAAAGTCAAAAGACAGCTTACAACATGATTTTCTACGTAAATTCTTTTTTTTTTTTTTTTGTGGGTACCGGGGGGTCGACCTCAGGACCTCGCGCGCCAACAGGCGCCCGTGCCGCTGAGCGATATCACCGGCCCCTTTTTCGTATGTGGGTTCCGGGAGTCGAACTCGGGCCCTTGTGCTTGCCAGGCAGGTGCTTAAGCCGCTGAGCCATCTCACCGGCCCTCTACGTAAATTCTTAGTGTTGACTCCATAAGCAGTAGTAATAAGAATTTTGTAGGGGGGCCGGTGAGATGGCTCAGCGGCACAAGCGCCTGCTGGCTAGTGCAAGGCCCTGAGTTCAACCCTTGGTACCTACATTAAAAAAAAAAAAATTTTGTGGGAACACAGATGGTCAAGTTTGAGAAGCCATGCTCCTAAAGTGACCAAAAGCCCAAGTTCAGGTACAGAAATAGAGAAGGTTCACCTAAGCATCATCAGATCTAGGGCAGGCGCTGAATGAACTCAGTTCCCATGACTATGCTGCAGTTTGGAGAATGTTCTAAAAACTCCAGCACTGGCCCAATGTTCCACCTGTTGTTTCTGTCTCTCTGAACATGCGCCCTCTTTGCCTTCTCCTCCTTACCATTCATTAGCTTTTTGTCTTTACCTTCTTTGCAATATCAATAGAACCGGCATGCTAGGTTTTTTTCTTTTTCTAATAAGCCCATTTCACACTCTGATGGACACTCCCTGTTTGGAAGTTTATTTCTAATATTATATTCCAGGACGTCCTCCTTTGGTTTCGCCCCATTACTCTGGTTACCCTTCTTTATAGTATGTTAAATACTTTGTTTACCTCTAGGGTATCAATACCCTTCACATATGTCAGTTATGTTCTTTTTCCCACCCGAGCAGTTCCGTTCAGGCGAACTCAACACATTTAGTTCTGCCGAGGCTGCTAACCACTAAGTGTTCTCTGTGACTTTTCCTTCCGTTGCTTTGGTTCTCGCCTTTCTCCTTTTTCCAGCCGGGTATTCCCAACTCAATGTGTGTGGCCCATTTCAGAAGGAGCTTAGAATCAGGAAAATATGTGTCAGATTAGGAGAAATATACTTCCGCCTCAAGCGCCCAGCTAGCTAAATGACAAAACTAACCACAGCAGCAGCCTGGCACAGCGCTGAGGGCTGGCGAATGGGATTCTTCGAGTCTCCCCATGGAGAGTGTGCCATCTCCAGTTATCTGTCCCCGGTACAGTCATTTGCCCTCTATTTCCCTGAAAGGCATTTACACAGGCCAGGCTCGGGAGCCACCAGTTTCCCTCTGCAAAGTGTATTTTAGAAAGCGAAAGGCAAGTTGGCTTTTTAGTTGTGACACTGCCTCATTTGGAAAGAAAAAGTGTATCATGCTTTTGTTTCACTGAATTGCTGTCTCACACATGCAGGTATTTGTGGTCCCCGGCTCAGGCAATTTCACCACCTCCCCACAGAATTATTAGTGCTGATATCAGGCATAAATGCGTTGCCATAAAAACCAAACACTGGTGTCAGAGCATTTGCTATCAGGAAGTAGGTGAACGGTCTGCGACAGGGGCAACAGCTTGTGTGGCATTAAATGTTCAATCCACAGAGGTGGAGTTTTAAAAGAATATCAAATGAAGCTTGTGAACTTGTTTGATGATATACATCAGAGTCAAAAATAAAGGCACACCTTAGAAAAGACATGGGAAATGGTACTCCAGGGTCAGAGAGTTCTTATTGAAATTTGTTTCATGAGGTTTTAGCTCCCGAGCTAATAAAAGCCACTTACAAAAATCATATGAATAATTCTTACGTATATACTTCTCTTAGTCAAATGGAGCGCTTAAGAATGGTAGATATACATGAAACCTGAATTAACACTATGAAAGCACGGTTTAGTCCCTGCCAAGTTCAAAGTTCACATAAAGCAATGCTGTTTACACACCATGAAAAGCTCAGCGCTGTCTACTTGAAGAGCCAGAGGGCTGCAAACTGCCAGACAGTCACTTTGCCGCGCACACAATTTCCCTGTGAAATAAAGGCCTCCGGTCTAATGGCATTCTGAGGTCATGGGGCCCGGAGCAGCCAGCTCTGGTCCTGGAGCCGCCCCTGGAGACACAGCAGTGCAGCTCAGGAACGGTCCAGATTAAAGGATTAAGACGGCCTTGCTGGGAGACCTTATCGTGACGCTAATCTAACCAGAGACAGTTTCCGCCAACAAGAAGAAATGACCACGAGGCGGAGGGGGAGGGCGCAGCAAAGGGCCAGCGAAGAGACCTGCGCTGAGGCCTGCTGGGACTCTGGCCACTCTGAAAATGCATGCTCTCTCTGAGCCTCAGCTTCCCCAGCTGTAAAACAAAGACATCTGGACTAGACGATGGCTCGTGCTGTTTTTCTTTTCTTTTCTTTTTGCTTCTTTCTTTCCTTTTGTTCTGCAGTACTGGGGATGGAGCACTGGGTCTCACACTGAGCTAAATCCTCAGCCCTTTTTACTTTTTATTCTGAGACAGGATGTTGCTAAATTGCTAAATTGCCACTGCTGGGCTTGAACTTGAAATCCTCCTGCCTCAGCCTCCTAGAGTGCTGGTATTACAGGCATGTGCCACTACAGCCAGCTGAGATATCTTTTTTCCCCTATAATTTCTTATAAATCACATTTAGCTTCGTTACACATGGTGATTCAAACTCCCTATTTCTATGACTGTGTACTTCTTTCTATGCTAAAATATACATGACAAAATTTATCATCTTAAGTGTGAGATTCGGTGGCATTATATACATAACACTGTCGTGCAACCATCACCGCTATCCATCCAGAATCTGTTCATCATCCCAAACACAAACTCTGTCCCTGTCACATAAGAACTCCTCGCCTCCACACCCCTACCCCACACCACTTCCATTCTACTCTCTTTATCTATGAATACCTCAACATACCTCGTAAGTGTAACCATACAGGGTTTGGTGTTTGTTTTTTTTTTTTACAAAAACATCCTCAGCATCTTAAGCATTGAACACGATAACAGTTCCTTTGATATGCTGTCCCTTTTCTGTCCTGCTACAAGTAAATTTTACTAAAACACAGTGGTCTTCTTCAGGCCCATTGGCATGAACAATGCTTTTACAGCTAGGAAAAGTGGAAGCTGAGTCCAAACATCTAACTGTGTATAAAGCATACGTGCAGGGAGGACACCCAGAGAAAAACGTCAACTGACATGCTATTTTGGTTTGGCAAATGACACACTTTTAAAACTGGTATTTTAAAGTCATTTCATGAGTAAAGTAAACCAGGCTGCTATCTAATACCCTCTGTGCGTTCTCTGTACACGATCTCTCTCACCACCGAGAAAAGCTACCCCAACAACAGGAAGCTGATTTGGATCCCAACACCAGCCCCGGTGTCTGTAAGTAGAAAATACAGTGAGTAATTCCTAAAGATGGGACAGCTGAAGCTAATTATTGAGTGTTTAAAAAAATTTTTTAAAGAGTGGAAAAAAATGGGGAGAAGGAAAAATTTTCTTTGTTAATAGAACAGGCAAGGTTTATTTCTAAAAATTCATCTGTAAATATTAAAAACGATTGATAAAGATAGCATGTGTCATTTATTTTGTGCACTTAGGAGCTTGCTGATTTTTTTTACCTCGTCTGCTACAAAATGAGCAACATCACAGAAAAATTAATTTCATAGGCAAGCAAATATGAAATAAAAATTTCATAGGTAGGCTTATATAAGAGGTAAGCAAATATGAGATATTAATATCAAGCAATAGGGATAAACGTGGAGACAAAAACCACTGGCCCAGAATGTGAGTCATTAAAGAGCATCGCTCACTGTTTTGTAAAGACATCAAAACATGTAAGTGGGCAACTGACAGCTCTAATGTGAAATATAACTCTTAGTCATATTTATCTGAGATATCTTAGATCTGAAAAGGTCTGATATGGTGCAAGAAACTAAGGGTTATCAGAAAAAATAACATGAAAGCCAAATGTTGTGTTTTCATTCAGACCAGGACAGATGTCAACTTGTTTTAATTTCTGAATCTTCTGGTGGCTTAACCATGTGATATCAAGAAGAAATTGAAGTTAATTAACTACTACTATTCCTCTTTTAAAAGCCTCAGATAATTTATATATATGCTATATATAGAATACAGACAGATGTAAAAACAAAATATGACAATAACCAAGATTTACTAATATACTTTTTAGAAGAAAGAGGGCAAACATCATGTAAAAGCAAATTCTTGATTTGGCAGAATTCATTACAAGTTCTCTCCATTATCTGGAGTCAGAGGTTGGATCTCCGGGCTGACCACCCAGGGTGAAAGCACTAAAATTACACCACCCAAGCCCCCTACTGTTGTCTCCTGTTGGGTGAAAGTGAGCCTGGCCAGAGCCTTGGAGGCAAAGGCAGGGGGAGTGAGTGAGGGTGGGCCAGCGGCCAGCCAGAGGCATCCAGGACCCTTGCACGGTAGGTCTGTCCAATCAACAAGTCACCAGACCATGCACCAAGCAGGGGTGATCACTCCCCAGAGAGAAAATAACTGTGTTCAAAATGAAAGCATCATCAATATCAGTCTACTCCACGGGCTGGTACGATGACCTTGAAGGAAGTTTCAAATGGACTCAATTCATTTTCAATCCTCTCTAAAATATAAAAACAACAATTAAAATATGCTGATCAGGCTCAGTACACTGAAGTTTTAAAATGACTAAAACGGTGTCAGTTGTGGAAATCCCTGCGATTTCACAAGAGGATAAAAAGGCCGACACCCTGGTGTTGAGTCATACTGCATCTTTGATACCAATGTCCACACTTTTGTGTTCCAGGGCCAGAACGCTGGACCCTGGGATGGATGTTTTATTCCACGCACCTCTGATCACCTAATATTGTAGCTGGGTGGGGGTAGGCATGTCCCCAAAATACCTCCCACTGATGACTGCTCGTCGACTCATTTTTGACAGTGAAAGCCACAGTTGGGGAAGAAAATGGTGTAAAATGCCCACAGGAGAAGGTAGAGTGGTTGTGTTCTAGAACCCTGGCATCTGTGGGTGAGCACAGCATTTTCTAATGAGTAAGACTGAAATAAGTGAAAATACTCAATACTAAAGAGAAATATAACTTATTTGCTCTCTAACCATGGAAATCAGCCATCTAAGAAAAACTTTAATAACTCATAGAAATTCTGCCCGAATACACAAACGTAGTCTATTATTCTAGCAGAATATTTAACCTGACTGACTGTAGGGTTTATTCCAAGTATCTTATGTTCACAGGAACAGCAGGGGTCTGATCTAGGAAGCACTGAGACACTCTGATTGCTGGAACATTCCACCTAGGGATGGGCCCTGAGTTAGAGGGGTGAAGTTCTTGACCCTGAACAGAAAATAAAATGTAAAAATAGTTATGAGAGTGCTGCACACCCACAGGGTCAGCACAAGATCACAAAATGACACAGCAGCTCCCAGAATAAGGGCCCCTGTGCAGGCCCCACGACTCCCGAGCACCTGGGCATCTTTTCATCCATGCTATAAAAATTCTCTTAAACAGGAAGTTCAATGTGGGAACCTCTCCCCCTCTGGAAGAGTCCCCAGAACCCAGATGAATTTCACAAACTTACAGCTCGCCCCATTCTTCCCCCAAATGGCCAAACCCTGAAGATACTTCCTGGGATGTCTCATCTGGGACACAAGCAAGTTTGCTCCTCTGGGGCACAGTCATGCAAAGGGACTGACTCGCTCTGCTTTTTGACATGACCAGCAACACCACTTGTACTGGGTGGAGCGCAGCCTGAATGAGACTGCACTGGGGCCACACACTTGGCCTGAAGCCCTCCTATCCCTCATATTTCCACAGCTACATCTTGGTCTTTTCTCTCTAGTTTTAACACTGGGTTTCACCTAGTAATTGACACAAAAAATAAAAAGGCAGGAGGACAGGCTGAGGACAGGGACCATGGGGCTCTGCAGGCATGAGCCACAGGCCCAGGCTGACTGCAGCAAAACTCTTGGAGTTTAGACAAGGTGTGGTGCTGTGAATAATATAAAACCCAGAATTCCACTCCTGGGTATGTATTTGTCCCCACCTCCAATAAAAGTATAAATCCAAAAACAATATTACAGGAATGTTCATAGTAGTTTTATTAAAAACAACAAAAGCTGAAAACAACCTAGCTTTCCACCAAGAAGAAAATACAAACTGGTATGTCCATACAAGGGACACCATCATTAAAAAGTTGTGAACTACTGATGTGTGGACTAATATGGGTGAAATTCGCATTCATCAAGGTGAAAGAAAAAAAACAAGACACAGAAGAATAATGTTTTATGTTTCCAGTCATATAAAGTTCTAGAACAGAAACTAAGCCACAGTGGAAATCATTAGAAAAGCAGTTGTCTCTAGAGGTAGGAGAGAGGAGACAGAGGAAGTATGTGAGGGAAATTTCTGGGGTGTTGAAAATATTCTGTAGTATGATAGGTTCGTACTTGCCTTGGGCACATGTACTGGTCAAAAAACTACACTGGACATTTAAAATGTGTATATTTTATTGTGTCTAAATTTTATTCCCCCAAAATTATAAACAAATTTTAAAAAACAATAAGAAAGAAAATCCATTCATTAACAAAAAAATCCTGGGGTGACAATGGGAGGGAGCATTTGCTTTCTGTGCACCTCTGGGTAGGGGGAAGGTGACATAGTCTCTGCCCCACTTCCCCCAGGACCCTGCTTAGCTGGGGACAAAGCTTGCACCCCAACAATGAGAGCACACTCCAGAGCTCCCTCCTTCAGCTACTGACCTTCTAAAGGCCACAGCTTCCAATCCCTTCAGTCCACAAAGGCCAGGACCCGCTGAGGGTTCAACCTGGGGGAGAGGGGGCCAGTATATCTCTTAGGACTTTATTCCTGTCCATAATCTTGCAATGGGCCATGCAACTGAGTGTCACTACAGTTATTAAAGTCATTCTTTTGTGAAAAAACAGTTGCATTTCAGATTTTCTTAACTTGTTCAAATGGCAATGATTCCAGATTGTCACTAATGAAGTTTTCTAAAGATAAGCAAAAGATTGCATATTCCTATTAAATTGTTCCTGGTTCTTTTACACGCACACACACACACACACACTCACACAACCATTCAAGGGAAATAAAATGTTCTTGTGTATTCAGCATGAAGAGTCAAAATAGAAAAATATATTTTCCATAGGAATGGCCTTATTTTCAGCTCCTTAAAATTCTACAACTTGACTCAGGACAAATAACAGGGAAAGTGCTGGAATGTCTGAGTAGGCCCTACCTAGCCCAGGCGCCTAAGCCTCGGACGACAGACAGGCCGCTTCATTTCTTTATGAACAGCGCCACCTACAGGGCCTACGGGGAATAAGACGGCGGCGTGGCCCATAAAGCCTCATAAGAAAAACAACATGCTGAACAATTGCACCACATTTTTCAACTTCCTGTTTATTAGTATTTTATCTAAGAGCAGAACAAAAGTCTGTATAAATGGGGGTTAAAAAAAAATGAATGCCTTATAAGGTCCTACTCACAATCCGCATACACACGACATGTTTTCAAAGACTGTAGCATCATGTTTTTCAATGAATCTACCTCAGATTCCTAATACCTCTGATGACAAAGGTTAAGATGAAATAAATGGAATTCATTAACTTGAAAGAATTTATATCATTCTTTAAAATATTTTTTAAAAGTAATGGCCCGGTGATATAGCTAAGTGGCATAAGCGCCTGCATGGCAAGCGTGAGGTCCTGAGTTTGACTTCCGGTACCTGTATATAAAAAATGAATAAATAAATAAATAAAAAGTAAACTTATTTTTTGCACATCTGGGTGGCAAAAAATACCCATGAATACAATAAAAATGCAAGTATTCCCAGTGATTGTTGCGGGGTTTATTTGTACACAAGAAAGATGAGGGTGTGTGGTCAGGGTGAAGGGTGTCCAGCGAGGTGCCCAGCCTCAGAGGCGGACAAAGGGCTTCACACACCTGTAGTCAGACCCTCCAGCTAAGATGGGCGATCACACAGAACTACGCAGTCTGAACTCTGCCTTTCTTCCTTAACCTGTCCGCCATGCTGTTCTCTGGGCTCTTTTCCTGCTTGCTTTTTGCGCAAAGTTCAGAAACAACAAGATTGAGGGAACAAAAAGCAATGGTCACAGGACCATGAGCCTTAGAGGCCACATTTTTCCTTAAAAACCACCTGAATGTGTCATCTGTCTTTGTGGACAGCTGTTCATCAAAGACCCACGTCTCAGCACAGTTTCTATTTATATCGCTTGTTCTAAACACCACTGAATCTCATTTATTACCATGTTTTCCCTACTCAAAAAGGATACCTTGAAATTTGGGATTATTATCTCAGGGAACTGCCTAAGTTTTTTTTTTTTTCCCCCCATGCCTGGTAATCAGGAGCTTTGCTATTACTTACTCTCTATATGTCAGTCTTGTATGATGTTAACATGTATTACTTTGCCTGGCTATATCTCGTTCACATGAAAATGAGAAGGAATAAGCAACAAGAGGCCTCCTATTGTATGGAATAACAAGAAACATGTCTGCAGATAGGGGAGACATAAATCAAAGCCAAAATGTGAATTTAGCAGTGGTCGAGACCCATTTAACTAATCAGAAACAGACTGCAAATGCTCTGGCAGAACAAATAGTGTCTTTCTAAATGGCCGAAAGTGCTGGGGGCACTGAAAGTGACCTGTACAATCAGGACAAACAATGGAGGTCACCAACTCCTTCAGCAGCCATGGTCTGCCTGCTGGCTGTAATCACTGAGAGCTCACTGGGTGTGCTTAGAACCTGGGAGACATGGGCCGGTGAGATGGCTCAGCGGCGTAAGCGCCTGCCTGGCAAGCGTGAGGTCCTGAGTTTGACTCCCGGATCCCACATACGAAAAAAGGGCCGGTGATATCGCTCAGCGGCACGGGCGCCTGCTGGCGCGTGAAGTCCTGAGTTCGACCCCTGGTACCCACAAAAAAAAAAAAAAAAAAGGAACATGGGAGACAAAGAATCTGGGATGGCTTGGTTTTGCCAAGTGGCCTTGATTGACCCCGTCAACAGTGAAATCTGACAAGGAGAACCCTTACGGAGAGAACATCCCTGCGGGGTTCTTGACTGCTGAGCAGAAATGAACCTGCAGGTGCTGACATCTGCTCCTTTGGGCCTAAGAGCAGACATTTCACCAGCATCAGAAAGTACTTTTGAAGCAACTCGTTGGCTCTAGCTATGTGATACACAGAGTACGTCAGAAAGACAAAGGTCCCTACATCTGCTTCAAGAAAATGAGGAAGCGTGAAACAGAAGTCTTCCTCAAACACAAAAGACAGCTCTGTGCCAGTAAAGAAGGAGCCAGGGTTGCTGGGAAGGCGCATCGAGGAACAAGCCACCAGGGTAGGCTCTCCTGTCACTATTCCACACTGGGTTCAGGAATAATGGGGTGATTCCTGGGTTCAGGAATAATGGGGTGATTTAAGTGGCTACTTTTAGTTATTGAGTACCCTCTTCCAGCCAGCCTATGAAAGGGACAGCCTCTGTGACAAATAATAAACAGGTGGCTGCTTGCCAGTCAACAAGCTTAAATGCAGTGGATCGCCTAAGGTGTTGAGTACAAACTAGCAGACATCTGCTGCTGCCTCCCCGGTGTCCTAATAGCAAAAATCATAACTCCGTCCCCAGGACCGGAGTGGGGACATCGCAAGTAAGTCAATCAGTACAGCACAGTCCTGGGCCCACAAACACTTAACTGGCTTAATCAGACTGAATATCAGTACTTTCACAGCAAGGCAGGGACAAAAGTTATTTTCTGCTAAATGTGGACCTGAAAGGGACAAAGGGCAGCCACTCTGTGACCATAAGAGTCAAGTTTGTTGGAGAATAAGCTGAACACTACAGACTGAAATAGCAGGAGAAGAGAGAGAAGTGGAAACATCTTGACATCTCTTGAGCTGTGTCTATGCAGCCCTATTCCTGGGTTTTTCACTGACATGAGACAGGAATTTCTAGACTTTGCTTAAACCATGCTGAGTTGGGTTTTCTGACATTTTAACAAAAAGACTCAAATAAGAAATGCCTACCTATGGTATACTATCCACCCCTCCAGGAGAGGGCCTGCAAATGTGGGCTCCTCTCCCTTCATAAAGCCATCAGTGCGCCTCAACAGTCCATCCCATTTCACTAAGGGCCCAGAAACATGTCACAAAAGGCCCAGCAAAACCCAGAGCAAAGCCGCTCCCGTAGTGCTCTGGCTCCTTAGCATGGGGAAAGATCCTGCTCCCAGAGATGTCACCCCAGCCTTCCCAGGTGGGTCACTGGGATTCCCCCTTACAATTGTACAACAAGTATAAAGAAAATTAAAATGGACGTTAAAGTCTTCCAAAAAAAAATAGAAAGCCTAATTAAACAGTGTGTTAAATCACAGCAGACTGAGCAATGACAGACTACACGAGATAATCCTTAGGCCTCTTTCATTTTCAGTGTTATTTCTCATGCAGCCACTTCATAAGACACCAATTCTCTCCACCCCAGGAATCTCATTTCCTTTTGGGCTCAGTGTTCTTTGCTGTGGAATCTGACCCAGTAGAATAACACTTGATGAGCTTAACATAGAAGGGGTCTTTATTTTCATATTGTAACAAATAACATAAATAGGTTTCCTGGCACTCTTGGTTTCTTACAAAGGTTCAGAATAGCTCAACATAATAGGGACTTTGAAAAGGTGGTCACGCTGACATACTTAGAAATAGCAAGAAATATGAATTGAACTCTGATCCAAGTACACTTTAAAAAATGTTCATGATACTACAAGCTTCGATTTCTCTCACAGGAACAACTCTACGTGGAAGGGCATCTGCTTAGGTTTGACATTCAATCTGCCTCATCTTTCACTCATTCATTATGTGCAGCGACAAGTACCTCTTACATATGAAGATGGCCATGCCACTGAGCTGAGAACTTAATGTGAAACTGAGATCCACTCAAACCAAGGACCAGGGAAAGAATGCCGGGCCGGTGAGATGGCTCAGCGGCTTAAGCGCCTGCCCGGCAAGCGCGAGGGCCCGAGTTCGACTCCCGGAACCCACATACGAAAAAGGGGCCGGTGATATCGCTCAGCGGCACGGGTGCCTGTTGGCGCGCGAGGTCCTGAGGTCGACCCCCCGGTACCCACAAAAAAAAAAAAAAAAAAGAATGCCAACTGGCCTGCCATTGGCAGTGGCTGAAGAACTGAAGAGGGGTGGTGGCCATGCCCAGCTGGGGGCCCAGTGAGCCTCCTGCTACCCATGGGGCTCACCCAGTGTGTCTTCCCGGGTCTGTGGGTAGATTCTGATCACAAAGACCACAACTCAGCCTCTCTTCATTTCCCTGGGAAGTATCTGGGAAGTCCCAGCCTCTTGGTGAAGTCTCCATTTGACAGTGGGGACACACCCATATCACACTATCGGCAGGATTGCTTTCTCCTAAGGCTTTCTCACTGGCTTATAGATGGCTGCCTCCTCCTTGTGCCCTCGTGCAGTCCTCCTTCAGCGTGCTTGTATCCTGACAGTCTCCTCTTAGGAGGGAACCATCATACTGAGTTAAGATCACCTATATGACTTCATTTTACATGACTCACCTCTTCACAGACCATCTCCAAATACAGTCCCACTCTGGGGTTCTGGAGCATAGGGCTTCACCATATGAATTTGGGCTGGGACACAATTCAGTCCATAATAAGCACCAGTAAGATGCCATGGGATACAAGAGGGAGAAGGCGGCATAGGAAGGCGACAGAGGTGGATAAACATGGCCACTGCTCTTGAGCAGATAAAAATCTACTGTTAATCAAGAAGGGCAGGCTGACCTTCTCCTCACTCACACCAGTGCCAGCCCCTGCCTCTGCTGGGCATCTCTGACACTCTTTCTCCTCCTCATCTATTCCATCTTTCTTTTCCATGGAGCCCCCGACTTCCTGCTCCCCAGGTCCCTGCTGGGCTTCCACTGAGCTGAGCATCTCCTCCAACACTGCCTTAGCGCACCTGGGACCTTGTCCAGGGAACCACTGCTCCAAGGAACTAGCGCAAGGCTGGGCCCAGTAGATGCCAAACAGTAGTTTGTTTTCCCGGGAAAAGATGCCTCCCTCATTTCCTGCCTCTTCACTGGTCAAAGTGGCTGAAGGACAGTTGGGGACATCTGGCTTCTCCACCACCACACGGAATCTTCTGGGGGAGGATTCCCTTCTTCATCCTGTTCTGAAATGCGAAGGCTTTCTTTCTACTATATGTGAAAGCCCCAGTCAGCATATCTTGAAAGAATAGTTATAGTTTTACTCAATGCATGCCCAGAATTATGTGTGTGAGAAGTGACATCTTATTACAGGGGTCAGGAATGCCATCGTCATCAACATTAGCTGAGTGACACTAGACTAACACGAAAGAAGATGAGACACAGCCAGGACCCTTTAAAACTGAATGCATCTTTAGGTGTGAACAAGGGACCTGTTTTACACTTTTCTCTACTCACATTAGCAGCAAATGCCCTCTTATGTATGCATCCAGGACAGGTACCCCAACCCTCCTGGACTGAGCCAGCCCTGGGCTCCTCTTTGAACATGCTCTGGACTTCTACACACAGAGCCCCAGAGTCTCTGTGCTCTCCACACACTCTGCTCAGAGTGTAGTTTAGCGGCATAGCAATGAACAGCATGCATTTGGGAATCAGATCTATTGGTATGTGTCTGGCTTCAAATCCGGGCCCTGCCACCTTCCTACTGTGTGACCTTGGACAAATTACTGAACCTCTCTGTGCCTCCTCTTCCTCATCCATACAATAGGGGTCATAATATTATCTCTTTCATGGACTGTGTGAGGTCATTTACATGAAGAACCCGTATTTGGCCCTTGCGAAACATGAATGCTGCTATCACATTTGTTTCCAAAACTTAAACTTGCCAAGATCAAAGGCATGATTCCTTAGGATAGCATGGTGCCTGGGACATAAAATCACCCAGTTAACATTTGTGGAAATAAACAAATCTCAAGTCTAGTTTTAAAACTGCTTTTTCCAGTACTTGGGAGGCTGAGACAGGAGGATCATCACGAGTTTGAGGCCAGCCTGGGCTACATAGTGAGTTCAAGGTCAGGCTGAACTACATAGCAAGACCCTGTCTCAAAATATAAATAAATAAATAAATAAATAAATAAATAAATAAATAAACAAACAAACTTTTTTTCTCCTTATTCCAAAATGCAATGAGAAAAGTAACACAGATAAGGTAAAATTTCTCAGTTCACTAAATAACACCTCTCTGCTCCTGGCTTTTGATAGCACCCAAAGGTGTATAGGGCTAACACCCCACAAAAGCCTAATAAAATTGCACATGTACCAATTATCTTCTTTTCAATATTTTTCACAAAAACAAATACTTTCAAATCTAGTGTGGATGGCGAAAAGCTGTACTCACTCTGGAACAATGAAAAGCAAGACCATGATGTTCATCCCAGAGCCAAACAATGACCACAATTTATAACTGAGAATCCCAGGGGAACGCCTTTGCCTGCAGCACATGTCACCTCCTCAGACCCTCCCAGCCAGTGCCAAGGCCACCTTGGGGCTGTGATGTTCACTGCTCAGCCCAAACCGTCAGTCTGCACACACCAGGTACAGTTATACTTTTATCATACAGTCATTAAAGAAAAATCCACCATGTGAACCCAATTACCCATTTGTAGGATTTGTATTAATTATATCAGAAGAACTCTTACATCAGATTACATAAATGCTACAGCCATTAATTAGCGCTTTTTTTTCCTTCTTGAGACAGGGTCTCGATGTATAGTGCCGGCTGGCTTGAATTCGCTATGTAGCCCAGACTGGTCTCCAACTAGTGATCACCCTGCCTCAGCCTCCTGGTTCAATCTTTACTATGTCTGACAGGCAGGTGGACTTCAGGGCTCCAAGAATGTCAGATGAGTAGAGGGTCCTGGTGTGGGATCTACACCTGAAGGAGAATGTGCCCCACCGTCTACTCACAAGGCCATGGCCAACAGCTCGCTGAAGGCAGAGCAGAAGGAAACACAGCCACACAAGGCTTCCACGCTCAAAATCTTGGGAGGAGTAGATATCTGACAGTAGGAAATCTGGTCCTCAGAACAAATCAGTCCTGTGTCAAAAACATTCTGGTATTACTTAAAAAATAAATATCATCCTGCCACTCGGAGACATTAGCGGGCTAATCATGACAGAAGTTATAAGATCAGCTGATTTTCAAGTTACTACTAACTGAAAATGCCTTGCTGTACTTGGGGGTGCAGACCAAGGAGGGGAAGAGGCATTGGTCCATGCAGGCCTTCAGGCTGCTGGAGGGCAGTGACCTCAAGCCAGCCCTCAAGTGTCAGGCTCAGGGCTAGCTAATTCAGAAAAGGACTCTCAGAGGAAAGAAAAAAAACAACTCTTCAGAAATGATCTGACCCCATTGTTCCAGACTCACCATGTCACAGGGAAAGACCCCACCAGGAGACTGGCATCAGACAGAAAGGCCAGAGTGCCGTGTCTGCACACGCCGTGGGCATGCAGCCAGCAGCCAGGCTGAGCTCCAGGTGCTCTGCCTGCTTTCACACTTGGTTCCCACTGCCCCTGGGCCTCGCAGTGCCCCCACCTCTGTGGGCACCAGTGCGTTGGCGGGGACCTTCGTGGGCAGGGGCGCTGACGTTAGGAAACAAGACCCCACCCACACAGGCTGGGTTTCAGTTGCAGCCAGCAGCAAACACCATCATGCAAATCATTCTCCTTGCCCACTCCACCCCTACCACCATCTTCCATATTCATCCCTCATTCCAAAGTTAATGTACACGCCAGGCCAACAAGGTACGTGCAATTTTGAAACAAGATTCTCCTTTCAGAAGGGCAATCACGAATATAAAGCAGAGAATTAGCAGAAATGTCAAGAGCAAAGCCCCAAGGCTAACGCCAAACTTCTGGCATAAATGGAGCGTTGAAGCACGTGCCAGGAATGAGACAGATGGGAGGAGGGAGGTAACCCGGGTGTTCCAGCTCACTTGACTCACTTGAGCGGGCCTGAGAGGGTGGACAGCCAGCCTCGGGCACTGGAGATCAGCCCTACCACATCCAGAATCTCTGTCCCGTGGGGTTCAGGAAAACACAGGTCTCGTTCACATTCAAGGCACGTCCTAGAGACTGGGGCACGCAGTCATTTTATCTGTGTTGCGTGTGACTCATTTGCAGTTCACTCAAGTGATCTCGGGCGACAGCCACTCAGACAAAAAATTCTCAACCCATAAACAGTATATGTAAAATTCCAAGGGATGGAGCACATAAGCATGCCTTTTTTATCTTTTTGGGTTTTTTTTTTTTTTTGGTACTTGGAATTGAACTCAGGACCTTGTGCTTACCAGGCAGGTGCTGTGCCACTGAGCTATAGCCCCGGCCTGGCACGCCTTTCTTAACTATCATGTTAGGTAAATTATTTAGGGATTTTATTATATGAATTTTAGACCCAAATAATTCTATAATAATTCTATCAACCTGTAAACATTACCATTTATGATTCTGCATTCCGTTCTAGAGGATGTCAAGGGTTTCCACCAGCAGGTACACAGGAGTAGCCCTTTTCAGGATAGTAATTTCCATTTCCCTCCAAGATGTGTTTCCTTGGCCCCCACTTCTGCTCAGTTTCATTTTCAAGGTTCATGTAAAGCTCACAGCTGCAGCGAAGGGACTCCATAAATTTCCCCAGGCGCAAAGAAAATCTAGTTCATTTATTAAAACCCCTGAAAATAATTGTCAATTAGATTGCAAGTGGGAAACTTTCTATAAGACAAAAACTACAGCAACACTGACCCTTCTCAGGAGGCCCTGAGTACTAAGAAGCGAGGTCAAAGAGTCCTTTAGTGACCCGTTGCTCAAAACTACCTTGCACTGTGTGTGACGGCCTCCAGCCCTCACCGTGAGACCAACTCGGAGTAAGTCAGACCAAGCCCATACCTCCTCATCTGGGATTCTAAGCAAACTCAGAGCTGTTTCTACTCCTGTGAAAGGTCCTGGCTAGAGGCTAGAAGGTCATCCGAACAGGTGAAGTGCACCTGGGCTTCCGCCAAGGACCTGACAGTGCTGGCCTGAGCACCAAGGCTGCATTTTGTACTGAATGGTGATGTAGGTTTGATTTCATTTATAGATGATGAAACCGGGCCATGGAGAGCTTGGTAGCTTGCCCAATGGAAAGGCTACAAGACACTGACCTTGCCAGATACACACATTCTGCCCAAGTCTTGAGCCCTGTTTACTCAGAAACATTTTTCCTGGGCAGGCTTGTGGCTACCCTGCCCTTCCTGGTCTGTGTGGACACATCTGGGGAGTTCTGGGCTGTGAGACTAGGGATCACATTTCACACATAACAGCTCTCACTGTAAAAATAGATACTACCTGAAAAAAAAATTGGTTTTCTTGGTTCAGGACTCTTGAGAGTCCCTTGTTTCTCTTACCCTGGGCAGAAATCTACGAGTACATGTCACCTTCCCACGCTGCATGCGGATACTTCCCACTCCCTTCCTTGTTTCCTGCGGAACTCTGAGATGGCTCTTCTATTGCTGAGGGCCAGTATGGGAAAGGGAGAAAAGTCCCCTGCATTTCCAGTGGGAACATCAGTGGGTCTTCCCTTAAACTCATATGACATGTTGCACACTGTGCTCAAAGTCATGGGGCTGGCAGTTTACCAGACTCAAATGTGCTTCCCCCCCAGAGGGAGGCTTTCTCTGGGTACCTAAGGACCTTCCATGGAACCTATCACTTGTGAGTAAGTGTCTGGGGTCCACACCACACCTGGCCAACAAGCAACCTGATCTCCAGGTGGGAAACACCTTTCTATGGACATACATTAACCCACTTGGTCATGGTCATCAGGACATGGGTCAAAGACACTAAAAAACACATGCATGTATAGTCGGGAAACGATGGCTTCTTTTGGACACTGCTGCTGTTGACCCACAGAGAAAGATGAGGGCCCACTGAATAGATAGACCTCCATTCTTATGATAGGAAAGATAGTTCAGAGGCAAACATCAATTATTTCCAGAAAAAAATGAATAATTTAAGACATTAAAAATTACATTAGGGGCCAGTGAGATGGCTCAGTGGGATAAGCGCCTGCCTGGCAAGCGCGAGGCCCCAAGTTCAACTCCCGGAACCCACATACGAGAAAAGGGCCGGTGATATCGCTCAGCTGCACAGGCGCCTGCTGGCACGCGAGGTCCTGAGGTCGACTCCCGGTACCCATAAAAAAAAAAAAAAAAAAAATTACATTAAATTTTATAATCCCGTTGCTCTTCCCTTCCAAGAAAGGTGGTCCCTGAAGATGTTGAGGGTGACCACTGAGGGTCCTAGCAGTGAGGGAGAGATGAAAGTGGGAGCAAAGCAAAGAGGCCTGGAGAGCAGAACCCAGAATCAGGGTGAGGGACAAGGACATGGGATAAATCAGCAGGAAGTCTTTTCTATTTTTTTTTTCTTTCTTTTTCTGTTGTGTACTAAGATTTGAATCCAGGCCCTTCACAGTGAGCTACTTCCCCAGCCCTGTTTTAACATTTCTTTAGTTTGAGAAATGGTATCACTAAGTCACTAAGTTGCCCAGGCTGGGCTTGAACTTGTGACTCTCCTGCCCCCGCCTCCCAGAGTGCTGGTATTACACACATGCATGACCACACCCAGCTGCAGGAAATTTCCCTTACTTCTCAGTGTGTACCAGGGAGCCCTAAATCCAGCCAGGGTCAAGTGCTAAGCGCTTTTACATAGCTCCTCTGACTCAGCACCCCTTCCCAATTATAGTCATTATAGGTTGATTAGGCAATTTCACTACCTACCCCAAATTCGTATTTTTAGTAAATCAGAATATTACAAATGAGTGCCCCCAAATAAGTCTCGAGGAATTTAAATGTATTTATATGCATGTATACAAATATATTTACATATATATAAATACACCCATGTAAATAAATGAAGTTTCGATCTACCATAGATCTAATGTGCTGTCAGATCCATAATTTTAAATATTAGAAATTAGGAGGTGTGTAAGTCAGGATATATGGATAGAAGGGAGAGCTGCTTAAAGAGCTTAGAAAGCAAGTGCTGGAATTCTAACAGGAAGAGTATGAGTACAATTTGGAAAGACAGTGCCTAAAGGAGAAGGTACCTACCTGTCCAATGGGCGCCAAAGCCTGCCACACAATAGGTGCTCAGTACTGACATTTTAAATGGAATTCAACGGCGCCCCAGCAGGAAGGGGCTCTGGGAGGCCCACATCTAAATGGCATGAGGAGAAACAAAAAGGTCTGGTAATGAGAGAAGACGCTGCTCCTGTCTATCTTTTCTGTCAGCACTAGAAGGGGACTGCGTTAGTCAGGGATCTCCAGACAAACAGAACCGTAGGATCAATAGGTTTATGTGTGTGCGTGCACATGTATGTGCATTGCGTGTGTGTGTGTACGTGTGCATGTGTGTGACAGAGATTTAAGGAACTGGCGCACAACTATAGGGCTGGCAAGTTCCCAGTGTGCAAAGTGGGCTGGCAGGCTGCAGGCCCAGGGGAGAGCTGACACTACAACTCGGGCCCCCTGGCGGAAGTCCCTTTGCTTTCAGGAAGACCAGTCTTTTTCTATTAAGGCCTTCCACTCACTAAATGAGGCCCACGCACATTCCATAGGCAATTCATCACTTTACTCAAGATCTTCTGATTTAAATGTTACTATCATCTTTAAAATACCTCTACAGCTCCATCTACAACAACGCTGTACCAACTGCTTGAGGACTGTGGCCTAGCAAAGTCGGTATAGACAACTAACCATCACAAGGACCTCAGATGCCACGTGAGGAGCTAAAGGCAGCATGAGGGTGCAGACTGGAAAGACACCAAGGGTGCCCAGTGTCTCTCCCCCAGGGGCCTGTAGCCCAGCAGCCAAGGCTGCTGAGCCCCCACAGCCAGCCCCTCAGGTGCCATGTGTTAACTGGCAATTCTGATAGCCAGAAAGGCAAGAAGGTCACTCCACAGTCCCAGAGTCATATGCTAGCCCCTGACACTCTAAAGTGGATTGGCAAAAAGAATGCTTTGGAAGCCCTAGGAAGGGAAGTGGTGAGTCCCAGGAGTCGGCTCATCCCATTTTCTTGTGAGAGTCTCAAGTTGGGTAAGTCAAGGAAGTACAATAAGCAGCCTACCTGGACCTCAGCAAAGGACCCGGAAGTCCTAGGAGCCAGACGGAGAACTGTGTTCAGTAACAGGTTTAGCGACTTCACAGTTGGTTGACTGAGTCCAAATTCTGCCTGATGTCACCGAGGACCTGCTCTCTTTAACCATGCTCTGCACTGCCACCCTCCGCTGTCCTGTCTGCCACTTGTTCAATGTCTGACACCAATACAGACGCTGTGTTTGTGAGATCTACTGATGACCCAACCAAGCAGGAGGGTGAATTGATGAACTCACAAACAGGATGCTTACAAATAGGGTAATGGCTTAAATATTCCAAAATAAGAGTTTAATAATAATAAAAAAAAAAACAGTATTAGGTTATATACATCTGTGTGTAAAAAAAAAAAAGAGAGAGAGAATAAAGAAAACCATGACTACGTAAGTTTCAAACATAGGTGACTTGTCTTTTGTAACAAAATTTGAAGTGGGAAAATATCTTACAAGGTCCCATTGTTAACGAAATGTAGTGTGACCATCAGCTAAGCAAAGAACTCTGAGATGCACTAATAAGGACCTGTAAGGTGAAAGGGAGGTAGTGGCCTCTTTCTGCACTGAGCTAGTCAATTTTCACCTAAAACATAATTCTAAGGCCTGCAGGTTAGGATAGGAGCAGCTGAGAAGGTTCAAGGGACAGTGATCAGCCAGCGGGTGGGGGGGGGGGCTTGTTAGATATGAAGAAATTAAAGGAAGTTTGGGCCCAGAATACTTGGCAAGGTATGAAAGGAGGCAGACAGATTGACCCATTCTGTGTCAAGGGGTGGAATGCAGATCAGAGTTTGGTGGATTTCTAATAACCAGACTGATCAATGAAAATTGGAAGTTTTTTTCTTTTCTTTTCTTTTTTTTTTTTTTTCCCCAGACAGGGTCTTGCTATATAGTTCAGGCTGGCCTTGGACTCACTACGTAGCCCAGGCAGGCCTCACACTCACAACAATCTTCCTGTCTCAGACTCACAAGTGCTGGGACTACAGGCATGCACCACCACACCCAGCTCAGAATATTAATTTTTAATTTCCATTTTCCAGAATGAAAACCAGAATTTGCCTTAGAAAATAGCTGGGGCTGGGCTGGGGATATAGCTCAGCAGCACAAGAACCTGCCTGGCAAGCGGAAGGTCCTGAGTTGGATTCCCAATACCAAAAAAAAAAAAAAAAAATAGTTGGGGCTGTTGGTCATTAGGGAGGACATCCCAGAGGAAGAGTCTAGAGGTCTCAGTGGACAATGGACTGCACTAGACAGTCACTTGGTCCTCTCTAACTAGGCTCAAGATTACACTCTGGTCCCAACTCAGAGCAGTGAGTCATGGCCCCTCTAACGAAGGCCTTTGGACATGACAGAAGCAGCTAGCCTGGCACTTGTGTCATCTTGTGTCACAAGACATTCAGCCCATGAGATCTCAGCCAATGAGATGTCAGCCCACGTGGGTAATTTGCTTTCACAATGCTCAATGAATCCTAAAGATTAAGGAGAACTGTTGAGAGCCAAGTCTTCCAGCGCAACACAGATGCACGCAGAGACAGAGTTAACCAGGGGCAGCTGGGGAAAGAAGCACTGGATCCATGTGCAGCACTGTGACAGCTTGTGATGGGGAAGAAGGTGTCCAGCGACACAGCGAGAAAGACCCGATAGGTACCGTGGAGTCACACGAATGCAGTACTAAATGGTGAAGAAAGAATATTCCAAATGGACCTGGCTCTTTAAAAAAAGAAATTTCTTGCTATTTGGAAGCAGCAGAATTTACCACTCACTGAACTGCCTGTCTGGAATCTCACAAATTTGCACATTGAAAGTGTTAATAGGGCCGGTGAGATGGCTCAGCGGCTTAAGCGCCTGCCTGGCAAGCGCCAGGGCCCGAGTTCGACTCCCGGAACCCACATACGAAAAAGGGGCTGGTGATATCGCTCAGCGGCACGGGCGCCTGCTGGCGCGCGAGGTCCTGAGGTCGACCCCCCGGTACCCACAAAAAAAAAAAAAAAAAAAAAAAAAAAAGAAAGTGTTAATAAAGGACTAAGTTGATAATTCAAACAAACCCTGTGGTTTAGAAGTCACCGTGTGTGGCTTCATATTCACTTTGCTAGTTCTCCTTTGGGAAAATCTGTTCAGGCCCACAGTGCTCTCTGTTGATACTGGATAGAGTGACAGAAACTATCAGGTGACATGATTCAGGTGGGGGACCAGACCAGACCACTGCCAAAACTGTAAAGGTTTTCACTGTGGCTTCTAAACAGCCTCTCAGGGTGGTCGCCCAAAAGGAATTTCAGCCCTGTCTTGTACAATGTCAGCCTCGTCGGAAGAATGTTTCATCCTGAAGGTGCTGTTGGATTTATTTGCATATTTATGTCAACAGTCACCAGGGCCGGTGAGATGGCTCAGCGGCGTCAGCGCCCGCCTGGCAAGCGTGAGGGCCCGAGTTCGACTCCCGGAACCCACATACGAAAAAAGGGCCAGTGATATCGCTCAGCGGCACGGGCACCTGCTGGCGCGTGAGGTCCTGAGGTCAATGCCCAGTACCCACAAAAAAAAAAAAAAAAAATCGCCTTTTCTGCAGAATTGTGCGCTTCTACTTCCATGCAGACAAATGATGCCTGACGTGGAATCTCACGTGCACAGCCTTGATCTGCACCTTCGTACTTCTGCACGCGCTGACACCTCCTCTCCGCCACCTACTTCTACCGCCCTCTCCAGGCCTTGCCCAAATGCCAGCTCTTTTGTGAGCATCGAAAGCCTCGGGGCAAATCACTATCCCACTTGAACTCCAGGCCACACCACCCTCAACCCCTGCAGGATCTTTCCTCCCCTTTCAGCCCACTGCTCAGATCTTACCTTTCCAAAGTCGCCAGTCATAGCCACTGGGACTGCTGAGTCACCTCGGTCTCTTCATGGTGCTGAACTGTGTATGTGTGATATTTTTCACTTTGTTTTGAATCTCATCACTTCCTAATCACTATGCAGAACTATTTCTAATAGTGTATTCCAAAGCAAGCTGGCTTATAGTGTTCTTTATAATGTCCGGGGACTATTGTGTCTGCCTTTCTAAGTACTAAAAACCTCTTACCCATCTGTCCTGGTTCCATGCCTTTTTGCAGAGAGGTTTGTTCCATGCACAAAATGTGTGCAGAGCAGAGCACCCCAGAGCACGTCCACATGTCAGTGTGAGCACAGACAAACCTGTGCCTGGGGTAAGGCAGTAAGGTGGGAGTGGACAGAGAACAGGCTGATGGAATTTCTTTGGAAGATGGCCTGAGCAGCTGCATTTGCTTCCAGCACAAAGCCTGGGTCTAAGAAGTGATGTTCCTGGAATGTTCTTTGTCTCATGCATGAGCAATAAAAGCTGTGACTTCCAAACCACAGGACATGTTTGAATTATCTATTCACTCCTTTATTAACAACTTCAAGGTGCACTTCATGAGATCCTAGGACATGTAATTAAGTGAACAGTGGATTCCACTGGTTCCAAATGGAACATTTCCTTGTTTTAAAAAAGCCCACTGGGATATTCCGTAGTAATTGTGCATTACCTAACACTGTCTGGGACTGCAGCTCCTAACCAGCAACAGGAAGCATCCATCACAGGAACAAGGCCACTGCTGGAGCCAGGGGCCCTGGTCACTTGCACTGTCTCCACCCACACAGCCAGCAGAGGAGCTGGCCTCACTGAAAGAGTGGCAGGGTGCCACACAACATGCAGGTGTCTCCACTTGTCATTGGTGGCTGCTCAGCCAATATACACTCAAGGGACTGAGGGGGAGCCCCTAGGGTACTTTGTCAATTCAGTAATAACTCCACTCTGTAAGACTCTTAATGCTTGGGTGAGAGAAGCTACTTCTGCTCTGGCCCACCCCTCACACATGTCAAATTCTCCTCACCCATCTGCAGAGGCAGAGGCCCAGGCGCAGCCATCTGTTCCAAGCTCTCAAAGTGGCAGTGCGACATTTCACACTTCGGCCTAATCTCCACCCTTTTGTTCTGTCTGGATTGTCCATTCCTCTGCCTCCTGTGGTCCAGGGCACTCCTTCAGGGACACGCCAGGCTTCCATACTGAGAATGACTTGTTTTGTTTTGTTTTGTTTTAGGTACTGGATACTGAACCCAGGACCTTTGCACTTAGATACACCCAACCCCCCTTTTCTGGAGACAGGTCGCATAGTGATGTTGCTCGGACTGGGCTCAAACTTGCAATCCTCTTGCCTCAGTCTCCCAGAGTGCTGGGATTACAGGCCTGTACCACCATACCCGGCTTGAGAAAAACTTCTCTCAGAGAGCTCTCAACCTCCCCTATGTCTTCACTTCGATTCTACCCACAAAGTTTTTATTCTGAGATGTGCATTCCTCATGCCAGCCCCTGCTCAGAAACCTTTAAGCACCCCCCAAACATACAGCCTGCAGATGAACACCGGCTCTAGAATCTGGCAACTGGGGGCTCCACAGCCAACCCTCACTCCTACTCACCTGAGCAGAGGAACCCTAGACATGTCCCACAGGCAACAGTGCTCTGTTCCTGATATATGGAATTCTCTTCCCGTGCTTTAAATTTCGATCTAAATGTCACCTATCCTCCAGTCCATAGTAATTTATCCCTTCTACAGGTCTACAACTTTCATATGCCTTGCCCTAGATTGCATTTTTGGAACTTGGGTCTCATGACATTCCACAAGGAAGGAAGGAAGGGAGGGAAGGAGGGAGGGAGTATGGAAGGGAGGAAGGGAGGAAGCGGGGAGAGAGGAAGGGAGGGATCTCCATCATCTCAATTTAGGAGATGCTGCATATTTTGTGTCATTTTGTGTCATTTTGGGTAGTTTCAAAGCATATGTCTGTAAATTTACAATGCATAGCCAAGTGCTCTGAGAAGTCTCACAGATTAAAAAATAACTTAAAACATTTCTCTTGGGTTTTCCAACTTGACATTTGACTGTAGATCCCTTTGGAGCATAGCCTTTAGGATCTGTACCCCTCACCAGCACCCTCTGCCCTCCGAGGCTGTATTTGTAGGTGTTGCCACATTATGCACGCCAGCCTGAAACTCAGCAGGTGCAGGCCTGAAACTTTCTGGGGGGGCAGGTGCAGGTAGATGTGTGGGACATTCCATCTCATGGGCATCATGTTGTTGGAATGGCCAGACTCCCCAGCTCTGGCCTCGGTGAGCTCACCTGGCTGGAGCCCGAATTCCACAGCCCAGGAGAATCCACTCAGGAGCCGTGGGTTTGGAAGAGCCTGGACAGGAACATAAGGCGAGCAACAGGTTTTCCCCTTGGGTCCTCATTTGCATCACTGCCCTGAGCCTGGTGTCTATGTAGTGACTGAGGCCGGCTGACGCACCCATTCAGGGAGAGCCTCCAAGTTACAAGAGGACATGATGGTCAGAGAAGATCCTGATGGAAAACCCAGCTCCTCCATCCCAAGGGAACCACGAAATTGGTGGATAAAGTAGAAAGCTTGTGCAACACCCCACCACCACCATGGCACATGTGTTAGATGGGGACAGAGAAGTCTCTACAGCCAGTCTGCCTGTGGCCTGGAGCCCTGAGCCCTGGTGCTGGCGCCAGGCAGGGTGTCTGTGTGCTGTGGAGCTGAGCGGTGGATTCAGTGGTGCACTGGGCCTCCTGCTGGCCGCTTCTTCCTCTGCACCCTTCCAGCACACAGGACACACACAGCCCACGTCCAGATGTCAGTGGGAGGCAACACAATTCCACCCCTGCCTCATTTCTGCAAGTTGCTTTTAAGCCACATTTTATACATCAGGCTCTGCTGTTATTTAAAGCAGTAGTGGAGAGGCCAGATCACAAGAGAGTCAGGTCACAAGACAGCCAGCTCTGCCTTCAGGCAGGGGCTCCCAGGAGCAGGTGCTGGAGGATGCAGATGTCATCTGGGATGAGCGGGAAAGGGGCTGGGGCCCACCTGTGTCTAATGTCCAGACTAGGCCATGTAAGATATGGGCTCCTGTGCAAAACGAGTGTGTGCAATTCTTTGTTCAAACACTAGTAAGAATTTCAAGATGGAGAGGGCAGAGCACTGCGCTTAGTGCAGGTCCTTCTGTGACTACATTCTCTAGACCAGCCTGGCCCATATCTGCCCCGACCCAGGAGTGGGAATGCAGGAGACTTAATGGTCCTGCTCAAAGGTCCTTGAGGTGGCAAGACAGAAGTGGAGCATCCTGGAGATTTGAATAGTGGCCCCCAGCTTGGCTTCTTGGACCCATGGGCACCCACCACCTTGAATCCTTTGATTGGACCCGCCATCCACACTCGGGTGAAATGGGCCCCCTTCTTGTAGGTTGTGTCCATTCCTCCTTGAGCTTATTTTCATTGTTCTGTTTATTTTTAGCCCCACAAAAATCAGACCCATTTTCAACTTGGGTTGCCAGTCTACCTTCTACACTTGAGGTCAAATTTTCTTAATACACAGGTATTTGAACTTTACTTTTCGAAAGGCTGCAGATTTTCCCAGGGGGCACTGCCTGGCCTCATGGGCATCCAGCTCTGGACATCCTTCTCCCCCTGGGCTGCCCACCACTGGATCCGTTTCCACCATGGTCTCCTGAGCTCTCCTCCTTCTGCTCACTGTCTAATTGCCCCCAGTCATCTGCCCCGACCCCTTTCTGTTTCTGTCTCATATCCTCTAAAAGCTTGGAGCTCCCTTCCTCCATCACTCTGCCCTGAAGTCGCAAGGCAGCCTAAAAACAGAGTCGTCACATCAGACGAGGTGAAGCACGTTCAGGGCAGTTTGGCCGTGACTGAGGCATCATATCAAAGCTCAGCTCAGTCCCACCTCCAACTGGAAAGTGTCTGTCTCATCCCTCCCCAACATGTAAACCTCATAAACTTAAAATATTAAGATTTCATCATGGAAAAGCTGGCTACTTCATAAACAGTCTGGAAAAATCAGTTGCCCATTTAGGGAAAAATTACACCTCCTTACTTCAAGTCATAAATAAAAATAAATCCAAAATGATTTCATATTTTAAACTTCAAAAATAAAATTATAGAGCATCAGAAGAAAAAATGAGAGAATATTTTTCCTAAGCGAGGAGTGGGGACAGATTTTCTAAGTAAGGGAAACCTCAGGGCTAAAAAGGAAAATAATAATTATTTTAAAATTAGACATTTCTACAATATAAAAGATATGGTGAACAAAGTAAAAAAGATAAGCTAGGAGAAGTAGCATATATCTTAAAGGTATAAAATCCAGGATATTAGTAGAACTCTACTGAACAACAGAAAAATATGAAGGGGAAAGAAGGGAGGCAGAAGAAAGGAGGGAGACGTGGACAAAAAGTACGAGAGGATAATTTATAAAAGAGCAATTAATAGACTGGCCTCCTTTTAAACCAATTCTTTCCAGAACAATCTCATAGTTAACATATTTGTTATTAAAAATCACTGTTTCTGGAAGCTGAACATAACGCTTCATATTTTTTTAATGCATGGCTACAATTTTATTGGATTTATGTCATAAAACTCCTCAGCAGGGAGGGCAAATTTTAAGTACAGCCTTAAGTGCAGAGCCCTTCTGTGAAGAGGCACACTGTGTACGACTGGCAAGACTACAAGAAAGAAAAGCCAAAGGGTGCAGCTTCAACTGTACTGTTCTAAATGTTCAAGGGGAGCGGTGATGTGGGAGGTTCATTAGGCAATCATCAAGTGTACCCCAGCGGTGAGACTACCCTGAGTGTTCTTTCCTTCCTGTCTTTACTCCTGAAACTCCATACCGGCATCAAGACAGCCACAGGGCACCCACAGAGCCTCGTCCTTGTGCTGGAGCAGCTGACCTGAGCTCAGGGCACCTCTACCCTTAGGGCATCTTTCACCTGGTGCTTTTATATTTTCTTTATATAGTATATTACCTTAAAATAACAAGCCTGGATCCCCATCACACAGACATACTATTTTTTACATGTTTTTGCTCTGCTTTAAACAAGGCCCTCGATTTTAGAGCAAAAGAATTAAACATTTAGAAGCTGGCACTTGTTGCAAATGATGGTGATCTGGGGGCCCTGATGGCAGGTGCATCCCCAGCCCAGCCCCCTGCGCCCCCTGTGCCCAGGGAACACCCAGCAGGAACTCAGCAAGTGGGTGCCGACCCTCCAGGTAGCCTCCAGTTCTGAGTCCTCCTTCCCCACCTCCTGCCTTTGAAGACACAGTTTTACTCTCTTGACAAATACTCATCACCGAAGGCTACCCCTGCTACTAAAATAACTTTCCATGAAATACTCTGAAAGAAGCTTCTTGACTGTAAATGCCACGATATTATAAGAAATGCCCGTGTTTGTGTGCGGTTACGTCTCGTGTAACTGACTCCACGGGGTTTTCGAGGTGATAATGACTCTTTTTTGTCATTTCCAAAACCCAACATTCTTTCACTATAATGTGGCACCTTCTCAGTTCTTTAAACTATTTTTCTCTTCCAGTTCTCATGAACTGATGGTTCCTGTTTTTCTGAACTGATTGTCAAAGTCATGTTCTGCTGGTCTCCCTGACACCCTCGTTCTATAACTAAGAAATAGGCCAAAAGTCCCCACATAAGCTGTGACTCTGAAGCCCCTCGGGAATCTCTGTCCCCTCTCTGTAAGACATCATTTGGGGTGATGCTTGTGAACATCGGAGAAAGGGAAAGGAGCAGGAAAATGACAATGTGGGTGAAAGTTCCGACTGCTGAGCGAGACTCGGTGAGAGGTTTGCCTACGCTCTGAGCCTGGGGATGACAGCCCCCAAAGATCCCTTTGTGGGGACACACTCTTGTGGCTGCCAGTGTGTGAATCACATCATATATAAGGATGAAGCAGGTCTTTTTTTTTTTAGCAAATGTAAAGACCAACTTCCAGTTTTGAACCTCATTTTCTGCAATTCAGGAAAAGTTAAAATGAACTGAGAATACTTGACTCGTGTAAATCAAAAAAGGATTTCTTGCTTATGGTTGATTCCGAGTCTTTATCAGCAGACATTCCTGAGTAGCTGGTCCATGCTAGCAGGACCTGAGACTGGTGAGCCTGATCCTGGCAGCCCCCTTTAGTACTTCTAAGGTGCTAACGCTGTGTTCATTTGCTGGTGCTGCCATACGCAGTGCCACAATGAAGTGGCTCAAGCCACAGACATTTACTATGTCACAATCCTGAAGGCTGGGAGTTGGGATCAGAGATTCAGCGGGACTGAGCTTCCTCATAAGGGAGAATCTGCTCCAGGCTCCTCTCTTGGTTCCTGGCAGCTCCTTGGTTCCTGGCTGTGTTAACTCCATCTTCACACGGTGCTCTCCCTGGGGTGCATTTGTCTCTGCATTTCCTCTGCTTGTATGGACACCAGCCATCTTGGGTCAGGGACCCACTGTACTCCAGTAGGTCCCCATCCCCATCCTAACTAATTGCTTCCGTAATGACCCTATTGCCTAATAAGGTCACATTCTGAGCTCCGGGGAGCACATGAATTTGGGGAGACCCAAGTGAACCCAGAGGCCCACTGCTAGATGACTCACAGCGTCTGGACTCCTACTCACTTTCTCTGTTGTTTCCTCTGCCATTCTCTCCTCTCTCCCAAGTCCTTCACCTAGAAACACAGCGGCCTCCCCACTAAGCACTTGTCACTTGCTTTCTTTTCTGTGTCAATATCTCTGCTAAGAAGGAGCCAAATTAAAGGTTGTTAAAAGCAGGGTGCTCCAGGTAGCTGAAAATCCCACTGCTGATTACAGGGTCCTCTGGGGAGTGGCCCTCATGGAGGACCCACC
The DNA here is from genome assembly GCA_028451465.1 of Erethizon dorsatum. NCBI lineage: Eukaryota > Metazoa > Chordata > Mammalia > Rodentia > Erethizontidae > Erethizon > Erethizon dorsatum. Next base: position 10,643,497 of record CM051824.1, read on the forward strand.
ACCCCACCTGGCGTCTGGAAAGAATAGGCCTGACCAGGTCGGGCCTGGGCTGCTGCGCCTCAGCAGATATCAGCCATCCTGGGCTGCTGTGTCACCTTCCGGCCCTAATAGCGCTGTAAGGTGGAATCCAGGAAGCACCACAGGTCCCAGAGGCTACTGCTGTGAGGACAGCCTTCCCCTCCTCTCATGTGGGGTGTTGTGTGTGCCCAAAGGTCCACTGGAGGCAGGCCAAGCAGCCAGGGGCCTGGAGGAGGAGCCTGTACAAGTCAGCTTGGCCACTACCACCATGAGGGTGCCTGCTGTCACTAGGAAGCTTCATTTCAAGTGTTCCTGAAATATCCTCTTTCAGACACCCAATCTCTACTTCCTTATCCACCTGCTTTATAAATGCAATTCAGCTGCAGGGTGACTCTGGGGATCTGGGACCCTCACGAAGCACACAGTGTTCAGATCACTGCTCTCATATCAAACTGTTGCCCTAGAGAATGAAGTCCCTGTCCCCTGAGAGTGCACCTCAAAACCACCACTGATCCTAATGATGGCAACTCACCACTCCGGCCCCCTGGGGCTTTGCTGGGGAGAGCAGACCATACATGGTGGCTTCCTTGTGTGCAAGGGCCTTCTGTCCACCTGTTCTCCACCTCCCCTGGGGACACCTGGATGAGTACAGGGCCCAACCCACAGGACAGGGGAGCAGCTAAGCCTGCCACACAGAGCAAAAGTGGTCAGTGGCCATGGAATGACAGCTACATTAACACACAAGAGTTAACACTAAAAACTACTGTGGGGCCAGGTTGTGGCTCAGGGGTTCTGTTCCCAGCACTGCAAAACAAAACAAAAACTATACTGATAGTTTTTGTGAAAAATCAGGTAGGAAATATAAAGGCTTATTCCTCTTTGCTTAAATTTCCATAAAGAAACTGAAAGGAGCCATGAAAATGGAAGCAAAGGGTCATAGAGGGAACCAGAAGGAAGATGGGGTAGAGAGTGTTTCTCATGGGATAACTTTTCAAATGGTTTCATTTTTAGTCATATGTAAAAATGAATTAAATCTGGAAAATGCTAGTCCTTTATTTGCCTCATGTGGAAAGAAAGATCCTGTCTGCTCCTCTCAGGAGCTGCTGGGAGCTCACCTAAGTCAGTATGGAAGCCCCAGGCCCTTCCAGGTACAGCCTGGAGGTGTTGACTGTGGCTTCAGGGGCCAGCTAGGGGCACACCGCAGGGCCTCGGGTAAGACTCTGAGGTCATAGCAGAGCTGCCTGGCAGGGGTTACAAAGACAACTGTATCCCCTGCGAAATAATTCATTTGAACAATCATAAAAAGATTTTGGGTCTGGTGAGATAACTCAGCGGCATAAGCATCTGCCTGGCAAGCACGAGGTCCTGAGTTCGACCCCCCCAAAACCCACCAAAAAAAAAAAATAATAATAAGATTTTGATCTGCAGGTGGTCTTGGAAAACAGAACCCAGAGGAGGTTGACCAAATACAGCCCATTGGAGATCCATGGGGTCCAGGAATTCTGGGTCTGCAATGCACCTTAAACCCTCAGGGCCTGTTTGCTCAACTGTAACCTGGGTTTATCATACCCAGCCTTTGAAAGTGGGACATGGGGTTTAAATAAATTCAAAGAACTATACACCTGGCCCATGAAGGTGCTCCACAAATACTAGCTTCTCCATCCCCCACTACTGCCGAGACAACCTTTCAAAATCAAATAGATTCACTCTGAGTAGCAGTGTGGTTGGTCCCTCCTAAGTTCAGCATAGGATAAAATTAAAGCCTCCAGCACAAGGAGCAAAGGCCTCTACTTTCCCACCAGCAGAGGACTAGGGAAAAGTATAGCTATCTTTTGAATCACTTCGCTCAGATGACTCTGGGGTTCTATTTTCTGAAATATGAAGAACAATCTACTTCACTAACTTTCCATTTCACAGAGAATGACAGAAATTAGAGCTGAAAGATGCTGATGATTTTGGCAGCTGAAGGGCAGGTAGAGGTGAGGCTGTGCCCAGAGGGGTGTATGATACTAAAGGCAGCTATTTGTCCTCTCTGAGTGACCATCCCTGATCTGTCCAGGGCCACCATACTGAGCTCAGCCAGTGAGCAGACAGGCTAGATGATGTATACTTTCGACAGGTGAGGCAGTCACTGGCAGAGTCATTAGTCAGCCAGGATGTCCTAGTTTGCAGTCACCTTTCATACTGCTGGGTGGCGGTCTGCCCTCATTCTGCGTCTCACTTCTTCCCTCCACGAATCTGACTCTGAGCAGGCGCTGCAGGGAGAGGAGATGAGCTGCCCATCTGTGAGGCGGAGCCCTGCAGCAGCAGACTGAAAGGGCTGTCTGAGCGGAGTCAAGCGCCCTCATCCACACACTCTGAGGATAGGGCTGTACGTAAGCAACGACGGTCACCAACCTGTGTTTCAGTCCTGGATGCTGCAGATAGCTTACTGCTAGCATCTGATTACCAGCTGCCCTAGTTGGTTAGTCTCCAGGTCGTTTAGGACAGAGGGAAGAGAGAAAGAGAAGAACAAGACGCATCAGAAGACTCGCTGAGCGTCTAAATCATCCCCACCTACTCCACGGTCCATGTACCTTCTACTGTATGTGTTCTGTACTCCCTTGGTCCCCATCAGTGAAACCTGTGTGGCAAGGGGAGCTACTTGTATGGAGGGAGGCGCCTGAGAATGTCGGAATAGCGGTAACCATCTCTAGTGGAGTGCCACGGGTCTCTGCTCTCGGTCTCCACGGATCCAAATGGTTAGGTAAAGGGGAAACCTCTCCAGCTTCATATTTTAGGTTAAAGAATATGTGAATCAAATCTAGATTAAACTAAGGATAGTGTAAAGTTTTACAAGTTAAAAAAATCAAACACACATAAGCTACCACCTCAAATGCGGAGTGAGATCCATGTGGCTTTGTGGCTTGTCCCCAAAGATGGAGATGGGAGCTGACCACGAGGGCAGCGTGGGTCCAGCCGATGGGTGGGGGCATCACCCTCAAACTGGTGTTCTGGACAAGGTAGGCCACTGTGCTCACCTGAGGGGCAACACTGCCCAGGAAGGCAGACTCAGGCCAGGGGAGCTGACACGTTGGGATGAATCTTTTCCTGAAGCAGTGAAGGGAAGAAAGAGATTGTGCACTCGCTGAGGGCCAGGACTCTGAAGCGCTCTGGGGAAGGAAGCCAGACGCATGCGTGGAAGAAGGCAAGCGCATGCGCAGAAGAAGGCATGCTTGGAGAAAGGCGCGTGCGTGAAAGACAGTGGGTGCCTGCGTGGAACAGCTGCGTCTGTGGAGGACGCCCAGCGCGCGCCCTTGGCCCTCAGCTTCTGGGATAGGACAAATGTGCAAAGAATCTGACGGAATGTGTGGAGGCGGGATTGTCCAGAGAATCACGGTTGTGACTGAGCGGCTTTGGGGGCAGGCTCAGGTGCAGATGTCTAAGTGCTAGACAGGAGTGGTGGCCCCCGACTGGACGACATCTCAGCCTGCGCTGCCGCAGGAAGGGGAAGACCCGGTGCAGATCAGCAGCTCCGGGACTCACCCAGGGCTCCTACAGTGGGCAGTGCCCTCCCCCCACTGAGCACCCTGGAGTCCCAAGGGAAGAGAGTGTTGGTAATGTCAGTGACTCCGAGCTGCATGGTTAGTGTCTCCTCTGTGGGTCACATCCCCGCGCCTGACGGAGCATCAGAGGGATCGGTGACTCGCTTGTGGCCACACAGCCATAGTGAGAAGCCGAACTCAGCCTGGGATTCTGACTCCGTGTCTGAGCAGACACAGTTCCAGGCCCCCCAATTCTCTCTGCATGCCCCCCACTGAGACTGCCATATCCATCTGGGAAAAAACAAACCAACACATGCATACTCAAGCCCATGAGGGAAGACCCTCTGCCACTTTGGCATGCCCCCCAGCTCCTCTGTCCCTTCTGCTGGCCACTCCCTCATAGCCACATCTGCTCATCTTCTGCCACCACGGTCTCTGCAGACCTTGTTGCACGACGAGTGCAATGAACAGATGCGTGGTGGAGTTCCCTTCCCAGATGTGGTAGGATACAGCTCAGCTGCCTCTGGGAGCAAAGAGGGAGGCAGATCGTGGGATTCCTGGGATGTCGAAGACAGAGGGGATCGGTCACAGCTGGCATAGAGATCTGGGGCCAGAGAAATGCCCTGTGCTCAGGAGCAAGTGGCAAAAAGATACTAATTCCAGTAAGAACAGCCAGGACTATTGAACACCTACTGTGACCAACCATGTGCAGCACTTTCTGAGAAGTTTTCCTACAATAATTGCCTTCATCCTCGGAACAACCTTTTGAGGTAACCATCCTGTATTCCCAATTTACAGATTAGGAAACTGAGGCTGAGCACTGAGTAACTCCCATGCATGCAGCAGGTAGCTGGCCAAGCTGAGGATGGCCCAGTGGGGACTTCATCACGGGCTGTGTGGCCTCCCCAAGGACAGATGATTCATGAATCTAGAGCACACAGCTCAGCACCTAGGGAGGAACCAGGGCAAAACCCTGGAATATGAAGGGTCAGGGGAAGGACAGCACCAGGTCTTGGCCCACAACCCCTCACGCGTGGTAGATGTCATCTGTGTCCAAGATGGCTTGTGCTGTGTAGAAGAGAGGCAACCTGAGCAGTGCAGCGCAGGAGAGAGGAAGGCTCAGGCCTGAGTGCTGTTGGCCACCTTCAGTGCCCTGTCACCTCATCCCCGCAGCCTGTGTGTTTCTTAGCATCTCTGCCTGAGCATGGTTTAGTGCTTCTCCCTTCAAAAGCTGTCCAAAGACAAACTTGGGGAACTTGTAGGACACCAGCAGGAGCCAATCTCAGGCTTCTGCACATCAGTCTAGTTTGTCCCTGGAGTGACTTTGTGGGAATACATTTGTCTCACTTGGTCCACACAAGAGCCATTCCAAGACCTGCACCTATGATAAAGTTGAATTTATAAATTCAGCACGGTAAGATAAATACTAATAATAAAATAGGATAGTTATAACAGTATACTGTCAATACATTGCCAGCATCATTATTCTTGTGCCCTGGGGCCATTATTACATACAATAAGGGTTATTGAACTCAAATACTGTGACTGATGCTTTGACAATCTGGTAACAGAGTTTACAACTAAGTAACTAATGGACAGGCAGCATATACAGCCTGGATACACTGGACAGAGGGGTGATTCATGCTCCAGGGAGGAGAGAACAGGACTGTGTGAGATTTCATCACACCATGCAGCACAACACACAATGTAAAATTAATCAACTGTTTGTTTCTGGAATTCGGTGCTTTTTAGACTGTCATTGATTGTGGATAATTGAAATGAAAGAGAAACCACAGACAGGGGAAACCACTGGAAAGCTGTCCACCTCCACATGGGAAACTTCACGCACAGACCTGATAGCTGGTAGCCATGTGTGGATACTTTTAAACTTAAATTGATTGACATTATATAAAACTTCCAGTTGGGTTCCTAGTCACACTGGCCACATTTCTGTCATTCAGCAGCTACATGTGGCTTGTAGCCAGGGCACTGAGCGGCCCAGATGCAGAACAGTTCCATTGTTTCAGAAGGTTCCACTGGTCAGTGCTGCTTGGGGGTTGGGAAGCCACAAGAAGTCACCGCATGCCTTCCTCGGCCCCTTAGGGCTTTCGCTTTCTGCCTCCTCTCTGTGCCTTTCACTCCTTCCCCAGACCAGGCTAGAAGCCCAGTGGCACCCTGCTGGGTAGGCAGGACGGGCCCACAGAGGCTGGGCACACACATGGTGGTACTGTGACACATTTCTGAGAATGAAGTGAGCCAAGCAGGCTGAGCACACCAACAGTACCCAAAAGCCACACAACTCCCAGTTGACCTACAGATTTATTTCACCAATGATATCCCCTACCTCCCCCTGCACCATGCAAGCAAATCAACTGCAAAAATAAATCAAATCTCCAGGCAAAATGCCTGCTCTCGCAAAGGCCTATGGCCATCTCCCTGTGCTGCCATCTTTAGCACCAGCTTCCTTCCTCCAACTTATCTAATGACTTCAATAAGGCTGCTGGAGCTTCAGCCATCACCTTTCATTTCAGGCAGGACACAGAAGGTAAGTGGTGAGCAAGTGGTTAATTAAGTCTCCTAAGTGCTTGTTTCTTTTAAAGAGCTTTCTCAGAATCTCCAGCAAACCCTTCCAGTCTAAATCTTTCACTGACCATCCTATCTGAAAAAGAGCCTGAGAAACCCAATTTTTAATGGGAAACATTGCTGTCCTTGGCAACATAAAAGTTACTGTTGAAAACACAGGAAGCAGAGGAGAATGGACATGGGACGGGTGACTAGAAGTCACTCCAGCTAGATCTGTATTAGATAGTTTTCTCTGTCCTGAGGGTACAACTGTGGATACTTGGCTCTTCAGTGACTAAGTCCACTTGGAAAAATAACCAGAAGTAATAGAAAGAGAACCAAAGAGACAGGGTCTCTCTATGTAGTTCAGGCTGGCCTCAAACTTCAATGATCTTCCTGCCTCAGCCTCCCGAGTGCTGGAATTCCTGGCATATGCCACCATGTCTGGCACATTTAGTATCACTCACTGATAAAATGACAGGGACAGCCCAACATTGTCCTGCTCACCAAGTGGCACTGGTGCTGGGGCCTTTGCACATAGGACCCCACTTGGTCCTCACAGACTCATTTGTATGTGGTGGGTTTTTTCCCTGTCACCCACGCTGTCCAGATGAGGAGCGTAGGGCGCCGGGGTAGGGACGAGGGGTGGGCAGGGTCTCACTGGTGAAATAGACATCAGCTCAGCCATTCTGTAGGGTCATCATCAGTGCCCAGGAGACAGGCACGGGGGACAGGAGCATCCTTGCCTAGGCCGCCCTTACCCAGAGCAGCGTGCCTATCCACAGAAGCTGTGGAGACTCAGTCAAGCCGATCGTTCCTCCCAAGTGGGGACACACTGCTGTCCCTGTGCCTGAGCTCCTGGCACACCATCCCTCCCTGCCAGCTCTTCCTGTGTCTGGGCTACACCCTCAGTCCAGGAAGCCTCAGACCTGGCTCCGGTGCCCAGGTGCCATGTGGCTCTTGGCTCCAAGGTCATGGAGTCTTCACACAGTTCAGCCCGCTCAATGGCTGAGGAGGAGAAACAGTCACATCCCCTGTTACCTGTCAGCATAGTCAGGGCCAAAGGACCCCTAAGAATGCTGTGGGCTTGCGGGAAGGGAGTTTGCTGTCTGGAATGCAGAGGTGATGGCTAGAGCTCCAGCAGCCTTCTTGGAAAGCCTAAGACAAGTTGGAGGAAGGAAGCCAGTGCTAAAAATGACAGAGCAGGAAGATGGATGAACTGGCTGCCTGTTGACCTTGGCCTGTACAACTTGCTTCCTGTTTGAGAAAAGTGCAGACAAAGGAACAGAACCCTTTTTCTGTGTGAGAGCAAGTAAGCCTGACTCTTTTTGGAGTTGCTACTATTTTATAAATTTGCCTTTATGTCTGGCTGAATGCAGAGAAGCCCATGCATCCCTCACGTACTTTGTCACTTGTCCAATGAGAGGAGCTAAAGTGATGTTTCCTGCCATCATTGAAAATTCCAATATTTTTAGGATGACAAAATTTTAAAAGGCTGGGTGGGGAAAGGGCAGAAGCGATCTCCAGGGTAATCAGTGTGGGAAGCAGAAGATGAGCGGAAAGACCAGTCGTGAGGCCTGCTGCCATCCTTAGCCTTGCTGATCACACCGGATGCAGTGACGTCCATGCTTTTCATCAGAAGGAATACTCCGGGAGCAGCCGAGCCCACTCCTCCTTCCTGCGGGCCCAACTTCCTGCCAATCTGTTGTTGGCTTTTCCTTGCCTGAGCTCTGTGATCCCCAGAACCTTCCAGAACCTTTAGGGTACTGAGTCACTGACCCCCTGCCCACATGGGTTACACAGAAGCCCTGCTGGTCACCTGTGCCTCCTGTTTCTCCTGTGCTGAGTGGCCACACGGGACTCCCCTGTCACCTGTGCATCTCGGAAGCGGCTGCTGTGTGTGGGAATCCTAGGACTTTGAGTAAGGCAAGCGACCTTCCTGGGGACACAGGCGGTGGCGGGGGGGGGTCCAGTAGAGCACATGTTAGTTACCACCATGTGCTTGGGGCTGAACAAAATGGGAGCTGTCCTTCTGTGATGATACTGGTGACAGCAATGATGGCATGACATCCACAACCTGAGGTTCCCTGGAGATGGCTAAGGAGCATTCCTTCTTTGCCTAATGATCAATTCTCTGTGAATGCAAGACTTGTCCTAGGCTTGTGGACACAGGAGGGGGCTCGCTCCAGAGGCAGAGAATCAATTCTTAATGGGTTCCCAATGACAGGGGGACCCACAGAGATACCAAGGAGCCCAGTCCCACCTCTGGACAAGCGAATTTGTTCCTCACAGTCGTGATGTCTCCTGTAACTTGTGTGCTGACCACAAACTCATAGGACTCACAGGGCTGGTGCAGCTATGATCCTCATTTCACAATGAGGAGGGTGGGACACCGAGAATTCAAGGAACTTGCCCTGCCCAGGGGTGAATGCTCCACACGGCTGCCAGGGGTGGGAGCACAGCTAAGCAGGACATGCTGAGAGCCCAGGTCCCACTGTGACATGGAGAAAGTGGGAGGCAGGATCACCAAGCCACCAGCTGTTCCTTGGATAGAGGGCACCATAACAATAGGACCATGGGCAATTTACTGATGTCATCAAACTGAAGGCATTTTCTTTTTACAGTAGATGTCCCTTTAAACTATGTGCTAGTTTCCACCATGGAGCGTGCCCTTCTTTACCCACTGCCTGTAACCAAGCAGGATCAGCCCCTCTGGCAGTTGGCAGACTGCATTCAGACATGCCCTGTTTTCATCCCATCAGTGACCTTGCTTCTGGCCTTGTTAAATGACTTTCTCCTGCTGGCAAAAGTGATCATGTTGCTTGTTTCTCATGTAAGAGGTGACTTAGTTCCCAAAATCCACACAGCTGCCCGAATCCTCCATGGAAGAACAAAGCCAATGTCCAGACCAAAAGCAGCCAGCTTGAAACCCTTTCCCAGCCCTCCCAGGAGAGCTTGCAACCTGTGACCCAGTGGCAGGCCCCACACTGGGGCCTGTGCAGGGACCAGTGCCTTCTCTGGGATGGGAACCACAGCATGGTGCGCATACCCTTGGGCTCACTGTGATCTGCAGTTGACCTCTGTGACTCTCATCTCCATGAAGATGGCTTTTCTCTGGCACTCACTAAGGTGACTCACCAAGAGACACCCAGGGCTGGCCTGCCACTTTGGGAAGAGCTGGTGTCTGTCCTGCAGAGCTGATCCTCAGCCCCCGGGGACACTCCCTGCCAACCTTGGAACAGCAGGATCCTTCTTTTAAAATGATCTAACTAACCCAGGGCCACCACCCAGTGCCTTCGAGGCCAGGTGACTGAAGATCTAGTAACCAGTATCCATGGCATCCTTCTACATGGGGCCTGGCTGTGAGTGCTGGGCAGATACTAACTTCCTGAGCCTGGGCCACCCTCTGTGGCAGGTGGCAGCATGCTCTGGAGCCCCCATCATGCTGGGGCTGAGCCTCCCTTGAATGGCGCCATCCAAGGCTTGTGGCCTCAGGATGTGGCAGGGCCTGTGATCTGGAGGGTGGACCCCACCCATGGTTATCTAAACTCAGAAAAACAATCCTGAGCAGACAAACAGAACCAGAAGGCAACAGAGTCCCACAGGGCCACTGAGCTGCCCGCCCGCAGCCCCAGCTTTTATTTTTTAAAATTTCTTTCAACCTTTCCCACACTGTGTTTCTAAGAAGAGTGAAGTGCTGGGGAAGTTTTCCCCTCGGAACCTTGCTCTCAGATCATAAGCTGACTAAATCTTCCCACATGACCTGTCACTAGCAGGATGCCAGCTTTGAAGTTCATGGCATGTCCCTGGGCATCTGTGACTTGGAAGTAGGGCGTCAGCGCAGGATGCTGGGGGCAGTTGCAGCTCTGGGCACCCTGGCCCTGCCTAAACAGTGGGTTTTTCATTTAACAAACTGTGTTCAACCAGTTCCTCAAGGCAGAACCTAAAAGTCATCACCAGAAGTCAAAGGAGACGCCGAGAAGCCAAATGTGTCATTCCTGACAGAGACAGAGCCCTTGGAAAAGTGGGTCCTAGCTGCAGCCTACAAGAGCTGGCACAAAGCTGAGAGCTCGTCCCCTGAGCGGCAGTGACATTCAATGCTGATATGAACAGAAGACCGAACAGCCAAGCCCTGGGGGGCCGGAGGACCCCTGCTATGCTCAGGGACTGATCAGAGCTGTTCCAGTTATAGAAAGCAGTGCTGACTCATTATTACCCCAGGAAGCCCGCACACTCAAATGCCGGCACCAAAAAAGCTCCCTGTCATGCCCTGCTGGCTAGAGTGCTGCTTTTTAAGCAAATTTTAAAAAAAAATGTTTATCATAAAGTATTTATGACATTTTAACCGTTTCATTTACAGTAACCAGAACATTTAAAAACGTGTTTCCTGTATTTTACTTGACAGTAAAGCTAACCTCCGTCAGAATAGTAACTCGGAGAAACAGCCACCAATGTCAAGTCTGACCTCAACCACTCCAAACAACCCCATCCTCAGCCTTCTTCCTCCCAGTCCTCCGTCCTAGCTCCAAAATATTTTTCATTCTGATTTCTGCCACCTCGTGTGGCTTTCAGCATTCATGGAAAGGAAAGGAGCTCCTGGTGCGGTTCGTGCACATTTGGAGAAAGAAGCCAAAGTTCTGCCTTGTCTTTGCATCTCTGGCACTGAAGCCAGGAAGTCGGGCAGCTCAGACCGGACCACTCAGACCAGGCAGCCAGAAAGGGCTCAGGGCTCTTTCCTCCACCACTGAGAAGCGGAAGCTCTCTCAACCTCAGCGGCCCTGGGTTAGCACAATTTCACCCACCTCCGTCTCCGAGCTTTGCGTTGGCTTCTGGAAAGGAATCCCGGGCAGCTCATTTTCCAGACAAGCACCGCTATCTCTGCCATCTGTTCCAAGACAACATACAGTGCAGAGAGCACCCACGCTCCCCCAGTGAACGGCTAGACAACTCCCCGGAGAGCTGAGCTTAAACAGTCACTCTGGGGGTGAGGGCAGACGGAGCCACTTTACTAAAATCACAGATCTTCAAAGTCTAAACGAAACGCAGTGTCCACTCAAGGACAGGACAGCTTTGACACAGCTCAGACCCTGCGGCACATGCAGAAGTCATGGGAAAATGTCAGAAATGTACTCACCAGGGAGAAGCTGAGGGCGCCACCTTCTCAGGAACTATCCTGTGGCTGTCCCCAAGGCATGCACAGGCTCAGGCACAGCTGCTGTGTTGCTTTGAAACTTAAAAAGCAGCCACCGTACGGTCACTTAGTTCCCCCCATTCCCAATGATGTCCACATGATTAGGACCAAAAAAAAAAAAAAAAAAAAAGGGGCGCACACACCTCAGCCTACATTCTCATTGGGACGAGATGACTCATGCTGACTCAGAGCGGCCACTTCCTCTCCCGACATTCTCTTCATACTTGTAAGCTGGGCTGGTCCGGTTCCCAGGGTCTCCGCCGCCCTTCCGGAATGAACAGCCTGCCTGACCCCATATGCCTGTAGCCCAGGGATTGGCTGCAGTGGGGAAATGCCTCATTAAGAGGACTTGGGAACAACTGGAAAATAAAATGCACGAATCTCCTGTGCATTTGAATGTCAAATACACACTGAAACTGTGGGGTGTGTTGCAAAGTACAGAGAGGGAAAGGGCAAGATCCTGACTAATTCTGCTGGGTTTTCTCTGCCCTGCTAATGCTTGACTTCAGTGCAGGCTCTTTCCTGCATCTCCTCTGATCTAAAAAATTCAAGGGATCTCAAATCAGCTCCTCCCAGTGTGCTTGGATGAAGGTATGGCACTCTGACTTTTGAAAACTGTTGTTGAATGTTTACATGCAAGAAGCAGGAGCTGCCCAGTTCTCTTTTGAATGATGCAGAGGGCGGGGCTGTCTTCCGCCACTTGAAGCATTTTTCAATTATGAGAAGCCCTGGAGAGAGGCTCAGCAGCCTCTCGTGAAGCAATAAGGGCTGCTGCAACTGGTAGCTTCTGGAGGGTGACACACCCAAGGTCACACTGAACATCAGTGCCCTGAAAGCCTTTTTGACTTAGTACCTGTTGCTACACAGACCGCATTCTGATGTCGCCAAGGCTACAAGCAAATAAGGATATTTCATTTGGGAGGAGAACAGAGACACAGGGAAGCCTGGTGGGTGTAGAACTGTGTCCCTGTGTGACTGTCCTTGTCTTGGAGGGGCCAGAGGACCCATCTCTGTTTGCAACTGGATTCTTCTCAGAGGAAAAAGTACTTGTTCGTTATTTTATATCTCAGATTGTTTATCAGGAAAATCAGGACATTTCCTATCAGATGAAAGCCAGTGTTTTGAGCTCACTGTTGAAACTGTGGCATTATCACCATTTAGTCAAATCTTATTCTCAAATTTTGTTTTTTAGTTTTGTTTGTTTGCTCGTTCATTTGCTAGTTTTCCAGCAAACTGCAGAGTCTATTGGTTTTCTGGAATATCTTTGCCTTGCAACTCACTGCAATATGTTTTGTTTAGGGTGACAGTGGAGGCAGGGGTGGGGCCACAGCCCTAGGAACTAACTGCTGTGCATCTCACGTCCTCCACAAGGGATGGGGGGAAGAGGGGTGGTCTCAGCGGCCCGGGTGCAGCAGCCCATGAGAGGAATGCCTTAACCAGGAGCTCTGCGAGAGTTCTAAAGCAGGAGCCAAGGTTGTTGTGTCTGTCCTATATTGGGCAAATGTATGAAGACTCCCCTATGTATGAAGACTCTTTTTAAGTCAACTCATTACACCCTGTGAGAATTGGGAAAAAAATTAATAATTAAAAGAAATAACGTCATGGATGAAAGAAATCTGAACTAGTTGGGAAACACAGCCCCACCCTCCTGCCACATTACAGTGGTTTCTTCCACAGTGATGCTGTTATAATGAACCTTCTAGAACATTCCAGGGCACGGCCTTAGCCCCATAGCCAGGCCTTCTCCCAAAGCAGCAATTTGAACTATGGCCATGGAGGGTTCACAGGACCATGTCATCCCCTTATAGTGCTGCATGAGAAAACCCGTAAGTGCGGAGTGAGTCTTAAATCCTCAGGGACCTTCTGTGCCTCAGCTCTGCTCATCTGGGCTCGAAATGGGGAAAGGATATTAGTGAGAGCAGGAGGAGGCCAATCCTGACATGCTGGTAAATAGAGCATTTATGAAGGCCTGCAAGCTCACAAGCCCTCCCCCAGAATGTAAGGTGGATGTTTCTAGAGTGGATTCTTTTAACTGGCTCATTCCTGCATATTCTACCAGAAAGGGATCAAACATGACATTTTAAACATTGCTAGTTTGAAGACACCCTGTAAACACCTTCATGTTTTTTCTCCAAAGAACACCAAAAAAATGAGATTGGGCTAGGATGTAGCCCATGGGAGAGTGCTCGCCTAGCACCCATGAGGCCCTGGGTTCAATTCCTAGTACCATAAAAAAATAAAGAAAGAAAAATTAAGTTTCACTGAATTAAAAAAAAAAAGTCTCACTTCTAAGGAGATTGCATTCCATCTGAAGATGTGCATTCCAGCATGTCGCAGAATTCTTACACACTGTTGGTTCACCCTGAAGAGTGTCTACACGGACAATAGCTCTCCAAACCACACGCAGAGGGTAAGGCCTCTGATCCCAAGTGTAGCCCCATGTGGAAGGCAGTGACAAGGGACACAGAGTTACAGGAACAGCCCCCCCACCCCTCCCAGAACCAGCGGGCCCAGGGCAGCACAGGCTGCCTGGTTTCAAGCCCATGTTCGTAAACCAGGCAAGTCCCCACCAGGGACTTTTTAAACATCTTTGTGCACACACCCCCTTCAATCCAAATGTCTTCTCCCACAGTCTGCAGATACAGGGAGAGCTCAGCAACTTCCTGTTGACTTGGGAAGTGAATTAAAACCCTAACCTTAAAAACTATATCAATTCTATGTAATGGAAAGAACAAAGAAGCCAAATATGTTGGTGCACACCAATATTCCCAGAAATCTGGGAGAATGAACCAGGAGGATTTTGAATTTGAGCCCAGACTGGGCAAATCAGTAACTTAGTGAGAGCTGTCTCAAAATGTTTAAAAAGGGATGGCGATGTAGCTCAGTGCAAAGACCATAGGTTCAATTCCCTAGGACTAAAGGAAAAAGGAAAAAAAAAAAAAAAAAAGGGAAGGACATCCCGGGTGCTGCAGCTTTGGAAGGACTGGGGGGCAAGAAGGAGGAGCAGGGGCTGGCAAGGCAGGAGGAAAACCCAAGCGCCCAGCATGGGAGGAAAGGGAGGAAGGGGTTAAGTAGAAAGAGCACACTGATGTTGTGGGAGAAAACAGAGGGAATGTGGCAGTTGGTAGGAGCAAGGGGTGGGGACCATCCTTTAGGAAATGCCTTGGATTTGGCCTTAGCAGGAGTGTACAAGCGAGCTTTCCCCAGAGAGAAACCCCACACGAGCCAGCCCCTCCAGTACCTCCATGTTAGTCTATGCAACCCTGAGCAGACAAATAGGCAGAGTCCACCCAGACTTCTGACCAACAGAACCATGAACTACTAAATGGGGGTTGTTTTAAGCCACTCAGTTTGTGTAATTTGTTATACAGTGTTAGAAAACGAATACACTTGGCCCATTTGCAAAATGAGGACAATAATAATTCCGTCCTCAAAGGGTTATATGAGAATTAAAAGTTAACACCCTTTAAGTGTTTAAAATGATAATAAGCACCATCTCCAAGTATTGGCTATCATTCATGTGTGCCCTCGAGCTGGTAGAAAGCTCAGGAGATGTGTGGCGGGTTATTTGAAAGTTTTCCTTCCCCTGCAGTATTTGAATCGCAGGCCACAGTTAAAAGTCTAGAATTTAAATAAGTGAATCACTCACTGACTATGCAGCATCTTTTAAAAACAGTGCTTATGAATAAGGTGCACAGTCATAAAACGTTACCAGACAGACCACACCAGGATAAAATAGAAAGATGTCAGGAAATAGAAAGCAAAAGGCAGGAAGTTTGGAACTCAACCATTCCACAAATATTTAACAAATGTGCACCAGATGCCAAGCTCTGACACAGCAGGAAGACGACAAGACACAAAAAGCCTCTGTTCTCCTGAAGCTTATATTCTGGTGATGAGACAGATGATAAGCACAGGAAAAAAGAAATAGGAGCTAGTGTTATGAATTTGGAGAAAAATTAGCCTGGGGTAAGAGAAGGACTTGCGACGGATGGCCACTGGGACAGAGATGATGGCCGCTGGGACAGAGATGGGTGGAGAAAGTGCAAGGGAAGAGCTTGAAGTAAAAGCCAAATGCAATGAGGAAGCTGGAGGGTTGGGAACAAGACAGTAACATGGTCCTGTTGGAATTCCCCAAGGGTAACTGTTGCTGCAAATGTGGAGTTCATGTGTAGGACCAGGCCAGTTGGGGGTCTAGTTGGGGATCTGATCTGTAGGAGAGATGGAAGATGAGGTCCTATTGGCACAATGCGTGGAGGCAGAGCAGTCGAATGGATTGGGTTTGGGGGCTGTGATGGATAGAGAGTAACCAGGCATCTCTCTTAGGTTTTTGGTTGGGCAGATGAGTCACTTGTTGAGAGGGGAGGGCTGAGAGAGGGGACAGTGTGGGCTGGGAGGCAATCGTGGGCTCTGTTCTGGCCGTCTTCACTGGGAGAGGCCCATCAGACCCCTGCTGGAGATGATGTGTGGAGATGTAGGTGAGCCTGGGATGCTGGGGATAAGTCTGCGTTAGAAGCAGGTTGAGAGTCAGTGTCCTAGAAATGTAATTAAAGACCTGGCCTGGATGACAGAGAGAGAACATGTACTTAGAGCTGAGAAGAGAAGGGAGATCAGTACTCTCCACCAGTGAGACAGAGGAAAACCAAGAAAATCAGGGCTCAGAAGCCAAGGAGTGAAGGTTCCAGAAGGCAGGAGAGGCCCAGGCCAGTGCTGCTGAGAGTCCCTGGTGTGCTGGCCTGGCTTCAGGGAAGCCATGCTGGCCTGGGAGATGCCATCTTCACCTTCTGCTTGGGGGACACAGGATCCCAGCTACAGGGCGTAGGGAGGGAATAAATGCAGCACCCACAGACGACCCTGTCACAAAAGAACCAGAGAAATTGGACGTGGGATTCCTCAAGGCCTCACCAAGTACAGTGACATCATTTCAGTGGCTGAGAACCTGGTCATGACCAGTCAACTTCTGAGTTAAGTTGATGTCACAAGTGTTTCCACTATCCGGAGCACGGGGATGATATCTCAGCATGGAGTTAGTCCTGAGTATCATTCAGCCCTGCACATGTGTTAGTGATGTTTTGAGGTTAGTTGATGTAGTCTGGTAAGACTGACTATTCTTTCAGAATGTTAACACAAAAGACATAAAGCATAATTATTACTAGGAAGCCAAGGCAGTCACAATTGTCATTGTTTGGCTAACAGGAAGAACTTATGAATAGTTTCTTTCCATTATAAGCAGCGCCAGATGATAACCCTCATCATTCTGCATGATTTGATGTAACTAGGAACTCTCTTAGGCTTGATAACTGACCAAACAAAACCCTTCATATCTAAACAATTCTTTGGTCTGATGCAGGCTCCCCCAGAGAAAGGATGGAGCCCATTCTCTGACGGGCCATCTTGATGCATGGTTGAGAGAGTTTTTTTAACAGCTTCTTTATTTTCACTTCATTATTCTGTGCCCCTAATGATTCCTTCAAAAACACTACAAAGACATACATACCCCCAAGCAATCTGAGTTTGCACCTTGAAAAGCTCATTAACTAAAAACTCAAACTGTATTGAAAAGAAATTACACTTCCCTGTGGCCGCTGATGGGCTGTTGAACTTCTCCAGATGTGAACTAAGGCAAATGCATTGATCCACAGTGGCTCTTCAGGGAAACTTGTGAGTTCAACAGCAGCCACCATAATGAGGGCTTAAGAAGTTCCCCAGTGGGCATTCCCAGGTGCCACCACCCACCCCCAGCAAGGAGAGAAGGAGATCAGATGGGAACCCCCAGGTCCTGCCACCCCCATTCACCCCGCTGTCATAGGACCTGCTTGCACTTCCTCCCTGGTACCCGCCCACCAGGCTCCACCACCTTCCTTGAACTGATTCTTTCACTTTTGTGATGACACAAAGCCACAGAACGGATTGGGCTACTCGGCAGTGTTCACATCTGCGTAGCTTCTTGGATCCAGGTGGGGTTTAAGGGTTTGTCCCTGAGTCAAACAGACTCAGACTGCAACCTAACTCCCCAATTCAGTGGCCTTAAGAATATGCTGGTCCGGAGCCTCTGTTTCCCCTGTGTGAAAGGAGGAGAGCTGAAGTCATGGGAGAGAATCCTTAGCCAGCATCTGGTGCCAAGTAAATGAGACAATTCAGATGGAGTGAGTAGCAGAGGGGCTGAGTCTTAGCACTGGCAAATGCAGCTCTTTGTCCTAGACCTGTTGTCCTTTTGTCTAACAGCATCCCTTCTAGGTGTTTCATGTGGCCTTGGCAGGCTTGTCATCCTCCTGTACCTCCCACCCCAAACCATCCATCATTAGGGCTGACTGCGTATCTCTGGAATAAATTTCTCTTGTGTAAAAGCAGTCTGTCCTGGGCAGCATGGACTGGCTGGTGGAGCAGCCCCAGAGTATAACTATGACCCTGGGTTCTTTCTGGCTTTCATCTTCAAAGTGACTTCATGGTCTAAATTAGCTGTTGGAACTCCAGCCAGCAAATTCACATTCTCCATATTAACAGTAAGAAGACATGAAGAAGGACAAAAAAAAAAAAAAAAATGTGTAGCACACACTCCCATCTCCACCACTGTGGAGCTAAACTGAAATTTTATCATGATGTCTCCACCATGTATAAAACAGCCACATGGTTTTACCCAGTTGCAAGCTAGTCTGGGAAATGTAGTCAGACAAGAAGAGGAGAAGGAGGTCAGGTAGGAACCAGCAAGGTCTGCCATGCACGGGGCCCAGGCTGGGCTCCCAGTGTCCACAGGACACTGGAAAAGAGATGGTCCGTGCTGCTTGTGGGTCACAGGTGGAGGGACACAGGCCCACCACACAGAAGGCACAGTCAGCACACAGAGCGATGTGACCCAGGGACAGGAAAGGGCACATGCAGGAGGGAGGATGCCGCTGGGCTTCACAGGGTCCAACCACCCCTTAATTTGAATGCATTTGAGTAAGGTTAATTCGAAAACCATAGTGATTACTTTTATTGTAAGGAATGGGTTGCTCTATCTATGCATGCATTAATAATGACATTAGGTGACCTCAAGGGCTCCTCCCGATGCACTATTTATGCTGATCCCTTGCAAGGTCTTAGAACAAAAGCATCTGTCTCTTCCTGCACCTGGCAATTTCTCATCCATCCCCTCACGCCAAGAAAATGCCTCCAGAGTCCTAAGACCTGATTCCAATATCCCCACCCTCAGCTCCTTCCGTCCACGGGTCCCTAAATGTCTTAATGATGTCTCACACTTCACTGCAATCCTTCCCCTCCCACTAGACCGAAAGGCCCTGGAGGGAAAATCCCATCCCACCCCCACACACTCCTACGCATGACCTTTCTGTCTGTCCCAGGGTGGCTGAATGAACAGCCAGCGGCCTGGGCTTGGTTTAGATGCAAACTCTATCCACACAGGAGTCCTCTGAGCGAGCGCCGCTGGGTGTGAACCGCATCCCACCTATGCTGCTTCCTGGGGAAAAGAGAGATAACTACAATGACATCTCTCTTAAGGGATCATTCACAAGGCATGACAGTTAGTGAGATCTCAGTTAGGGCTGAGCACCCGCATCAGGAGGGTTTCACTGCAAGCCGTTGACTCTGACGCCCACATTTCTTTTTAACACTGCGATGGCCCTTACGCTGTATGGTATACTGTCGTTTCATTGGCAGGGTTTGCATGTTTGCCAAAAACATCCTGCTGTTTTGCAATTGATGTTGCTTAGAAATCAATGGAATTGTTTTCAGGAAAGGAAGAGAGTTCAGAAATTCATGACCTCACAAAGCCAGAAATGTCAACTGCATATAAATCCTGAGTAGGAAGAGATGAGACTGAGGTAACTTTAGAGTGGCCAAGGCCCATAGTGGCTCAGAAAGAGATGAAAGGAGAGGCCTGGACTTGCCATATTGTGTTCCAGGAAGAATAAAAGTGCCACTGTTTGATAAAAAGAGAGTTCCCAAGGGGCAAAAAGGAAAGAGATGAAGTAAGTCTGAGACGTGTGTCTTGACAAGAACTCAGGATGATTGCAGCCATGTAGAACTGACTGGAAGCAAGCAAATCAGAAGCAGACTGGGTTTTCTGGAACCTGAGTTGTCAAAGAGATCATGAACAGAAAGGCATTTTATATACTATGGAATATTATATAGCCACAAAAAGAATGAAGCATTAGTGCACTCTATGCTATAGATGAACTTTGAAAACGTTGTGGTAAGTGAAAGAAGCCAGACCCAAAAGCACACAAGCTGTATAATTCCATTTTTATGAAATGTCCAGAATACCTTTGTCCACACATATTGGAAGTAGTTTAGTGATCGCCAGAGGCCAAAAGGTGGAAGAAGCAGAGAGCAACTATTTAATGGACATGGAGTTTCCTTTTGGGGCAATGAAAATGTTCTGGAACCAAATAGAAATGGTTACACAACATTGTTGTTTTACTAAATGCTACTGAATTGTCCGTTTTAAAATGGCTAATTTGGGCCGGTGAGATGGCTCAGCGGCTTAAGCGCCTGCCCGGCAAGCGCGAGGGCCCGAGTTCGACTCCCGGAACCCACATACGAAAAAGGGGCCGGTGATATCGCTCAGCGGCAGGGGCGCCTGCTGGCGCGCGAGGTCCTGAGGTCGACCCCCCGGTACCCACAAAAAAAAAAAATAAATAAATAAAAAATAAAATGGCTAATTTTATATTACATGAATTTCACTTCAATTAAAAAAAATTTTTTGGCTACTCAACTGTGAGACCCCCCAGCCTTTCAGAAACAGGATGTAGGCTGGAAAAGCTGTGCAGCCCCCACCAAAATCCCAAAAACATGTACCCAATCCCATATCATAAACAGCAGCCCAATGTACGGAGAACAGAGGAGCCTCCAGGGGCACAAGCCAGAGCCCCAGAGAACAGTGGGTGAGGAGAGTCCACAATGCAGGACCTGAAGATTGGGGAAACTGCTTGCCTGGGCACTCCTGTGTGCTCTTGGAATGGCAGGGCTATTGTCATTACACTGTCCCCATTCTATGGCAGCCTCTGGACTGTGTGCAGAAGCTGATGTATATTATTATTTTATCATCCGTTTATAGATCTCCAGGTCAGGAAGGGACACTACTGAGACTGCCATCTACCACAAGAGACCAAGAACATTCCACCAAGCACAGCTCAAATGATGGCCTTGGCAGCAACTACTGCTTGCCCAAGCCCACATCTTCTATCCTTTTCAATCCTAGTAACCAAGCCCTTGATTTTCAGCTGGACACAGAACAGCTCTTCCTAGAACAGTTTACACAGCTGTGTCTCCTACAGCTGGGGACAGCCACCAGCTAGGAAGGGCAGGAGATAAGCTGAAAGGGACACGTCACTAAGGATGGGCAGCATCCAGGCAGCCCCAAGCTGTTTACTTCTGGGTTCTTTTACAGAGGAGGAGAGAACATCTTGTATTTGAGCCTTTGCCATCACAGGTTTCTGTTAAAGGCCACTGACCCTGAAGGTCACTGGTTCAGTGGACTTTGTCTTAACCAACTCTCGGCACCTGACTATAAGAAGCTGCAGTGCAGCCTCAGCCTTACCATTGTCCGGGATTTGGTGGTTGTCCTCGTTCTCCCAGAACTTTCAAATTGATAGAGGCACTGTTTCTAGCAGAACAATCACACTTTGTGGTATCAGAAAATCGCAGCAAGGAACTTACCAAGTTCAGGCAAGATGGTCATTCCTGAGCCTGGAGGCCACCTCCCTGGCCACCGGGGTTCCCAGAGGGACCTGTGAAGAGGGAAGGAAAGTAGCAGTGGAAAATGGTTGCCGAAAACCTTTATTTTATGCTGGATGTTTCTTTTTTTTTGGATGTTTCTCAGCATATCCCAAAGAGGAAATTCAAAGAAATTTTGGGATTTGTTTTCATATTGTTTTTGTTCTGCTCTCCTTTTGTAGCCAGCTTCATCCACTGATTACCATGAACAAGAGCTCTTACCAACTTCTGCTTAACACTTACCTCATTTCCTCCTCTTCTTCTCCTCTTCCTCCCTTCCTCCCCATTCTCCTCTCCCTCCCCTTCTCCCTCTGTCTGCGTAGCCGTGTTCTCACTGTATGCACACCAGTCCCCTGCTTTATCTCACCTAACATTAAACACAAGCCTTTTCCCACATGGTTAAACCCGCAGTACCCAGCGTGGAGGCCAGTGTTCACAGAAGAGCTGGGATGGTGCTCAGTGGCATCTCACACCCAGTCTTAATTACACAAAGACAAGTTAGAAGGACCTCAAGGACATCACTCCAAAATCGAGGCTCCTTCTTGCCCACTAAGTGGGACTCAGGACAGAGGTAGCGTGGGAGGGGAAGATAAGCCAAGGCTCGGCCAGCTGCCTGCACACACAGGGGCCCAGCTCCCCACTGACTGCACAGCCCTAGGAATCTAGATGTTCTTTCCTACATACGTACACACAGGCTTTGACTCCAAGAGGCAGGCCTGCAGTTGCAGCAGCCCTGAAGGGGAAAATAATCCAGACTCCAAAAGTAAACTCTGCCAGCATAAATATCCAGTGATATCGGGACTGCTCGTTCTAACTCCAGAAAAGCAGAGTCAGCCTAGCTCACAGACACAGCAAATTTGCCTGGTGCCCCTCTGCCCATTGTCCCATGAAACAAGCGTGCTTCAGGATGCAGGGAGCCCACAGGCGAGGAGGGGAAAGCGGGGCTGGCAGTGTTGGGCACAGACCGCAGAATGGAGATCAGACCAGGCCACTGGCATGTGATTTGGCCTCTCCTAAAAAATAAAAATAAAAAATCATCTTTTCTGCAGAAACACAATGACACAGGGCTTATGTATTCATTGACTTCTGGGTCCCCAACATCTACGTGCATATTTTAGGGTTCAAACTAGTTCACTGACTAATCACTTGCTGTAAGCTTATTTAAATGTTGACAATTAGGACTTCATCTCAGTTCACAGATATTTTCTTGTGAAGGAGCAGAGGCCCCCAGGGATACACAGAGGGTCTTCTACTTACAGTGTGGCTATATCCCAGTTAACCCATCCTAAGTTGAAAATACGGGAGTTCGAACATATGCTCAACGCATGTAACCTACCAGACATGGCGGGGACACCACACACTGCACAGAAGCAGCTGCTTCCCCTCCTCATCTCATGGCTGCCCAGGAGCTGAAACTCTGTCGCTGCCCAACATCCTAAGAAAGTGTCATATCACGTCCCAAAAAACAATCAAAATTTGAATCTTGATGAATAGTTTCTATGGAATGCAGATCTCTGTCACACCATATTAAAGTAGGAAAATCAACTGAAACATCATAAGTCAGGGAGTGCAGATATGCACTGTTAGTAGCCACCCCTCCTGGGCGGCCGTCCACTTTCTCAGCTTGCTCCCCCCTTGCTGCCCTGCTCCTCATGCTTGCTGGACATGGCTTTAAAAAAGGACAGAGGACGTGGGGACAGGGACATGACCCTGAGGGACAGAGGTACCAGTGAGCACAGATAAACTTCCCTATTGCACAATCTGGCTTCAGCGCAGCCATCATCCTCGGACCTCTCCTCTGTTCCTGGTTCCTTTATTTCCCCAGGTTAGTGCTGCTAATGCTAAAGGTCAGCATGTGCAGGGTTAACTCCATCTACAGTGAGCACCCATGAGTGTAAGTGCAGTTTATATCATTTATTTCTAGGAAGATGCAATGGCAGTTTTGAGATTAAAAGAACATTTTGGACCCCATGTGTGCTGAGAAGTTGGGTGTTGCTTGTCTGTCGAGTTGTACAGGCATCTGGACTCTCTTAGTTATTTTTCTCCTTGCTGAGACAAAATACCCAACACTCAAAATTAAAGGGGGAAAGGTTTATTTAGCTCACAGTTTGTAGAGGTTTTAGTCCATAATCAGTTGGCTTCAAGGCAGGGTGGCACATGGAAGAGAGACAACAGTTCATGGCAGTGGAAGACAGCAAAAGCAACAAGGGAAAGAGAGGCAAGCCTCTTTCTGTCCTTTACATTGTATGCAGGCTACCCGCCCCAGGACGGGTGTAGCAATCACATCCTTAATCCCAGCACCAGACTATGAATCAATCACAAACTCTAGATTCATCCACCCCTGAAAACCCCACCCCTCCCATGACTGTATGAGGCTTTGGGGGCACATCTAGACACAAACTATAACATAAAGCAATCAAGAGTTATCCTAGATCTCCCCTATCCAGGAAGATGGGGAGGCCCAAGGCCAACCAAAGTGTGAAAAGATTCTCTCCAAAAGAGAAAAAATAGATAATATACTGTGATATGTACAGATGAACATACACTCAAAAGATACTGTAACCACACTTTAAAACAGAAACTGAATCATCGCAGTCATTATCAACTGCATCCTCACTATTATCTGTGTGACTAATATGTACAAAGGTCTTCCTCCATCACAGGCACTGGGCTAAGCAACATACCTCTTCTCATGTGATCCCCTGACAGGCAAGCATGCTATAAATGAGGAAACTGAGGCCCAGAGATGTTCCATGGTTCAACCAAGGAGACGCAGCGGTGGCAAGGCAGGGACCCACTCTCTCTCTGGGACCTGGATTCCTAGCCTCTCATCCGTGTAGGAAAGGCTGAAACAAAGTAGGTAGGACACCAGGCCCTTGCTGATGGAAAGTGGATTTGTCACAATCCCCTGGCACCAAAGCAGGGTAGGACTCTGCCTCTCAGAGTGGCCTGCATGCTTGTCTCTCCCATTCACCACAGTGTCCCCTGGCAGTCCCATGCACACTCCAGACACTCAGACGGCAGCTGTGGAGGGGAATAGAAATGGCCCAGTTCCCAAGTTCATTTCAGGGGAACATCCCCAAGTTGCATCCTATCTTGTACTTAGCAGGTTGTGTGACTTCTACTCCCCCAGACAGAAGCTACCGAGTTCTGATGTTGGCCTCCTTTTTGCTTGAGAGCAGGTGGAGTTGTGGGGTGTTGAATCTCCCCACCCAGTCAACCAGACTCATAAAACACAGGGTACCATTGAACCATTCATGCCCTTGGCTTGAGGGGCAGGCCTGGTGCAGAAGAGGGGTTTTCAGGTGTCTCTATGAGAGCAGTGTGTACATGTGGATAAAGGTATGTATGGTTCTGTTAACCAATGTCCCTAGCAGGTAGAGCGAACCATGGAATATGAATTAGCTTGAGTGGTACTTCCTGAAATGAGGAAAATCTTCATGTGTAGTGCCTTTACCCTTTTCTTTTATTCCCCATTGCTTTTCCTCCTGCTTAGAATGCAGACAGGATGGCAGAAGTTCTGGTGGCTATCTTGGCACCTTAAGAGAAAGGCTGGGAGACCTGCAATGTCTTCTGCTTCTGAACCAAGGCCTGTGACTATTACCTCCAGATTTTTCATAACATTGGAAAATAAATCCTCACATATTTAAGCCTCTTAGGTCTGGTCTGTTACCAACAGCTGAGCCTGGTCCCTAATAGCATACTCTTTGTAGGAGGTATCCTCTGAGATGGCCCCCAACATCCCCATGGCCTGGGACCCCCATTTATGGAATCCCTACCCTTGAATCTTAGCTGGTCTTATTACATGCTCCCAATAGAGAAATTGGCAGAACCAATAGAATGTCACCTCTGATATTCAGCTATAAAAAGGCTGTGGCTTCTCTCTGCAGTGCTGGCTCCCTCTTCTAGATTTCTCACCCCCAAAGGATGCCAACTTCCACGTCATGAAGCATCCCGAAGGACTGTAAGAAACCAAGGCCTGCAAATGACCACATGAACAAGCTTGGGGAGACAGCACCACCCCCAGATGAGCTTCCAGAGGAGACTGCAACCCTGGCCACCAACTTGTCTGCAACCTCAAGAGTGCTCTTAAGCCAAAACATCATGGCCAGATTCTAGACCCACAGAAACTGTGATACTGTCTTACACCTGATTAAGGTAACATGTATATCCTTCAAACAATTTATTTGGGCCCATGTTCAAGTTCATGTGAGTTTGAAGTCCCCCACTGCATGTCTTAGCTCACCCCATCTACATGCGAACTCAGCAAGTGCTCTACAGAGGGAAGGAGAGGGAGGAAAGGATGGAGAGAAGGAAATAATGACAGGGCCCATGTCTTGCTTAGCTTCTTTCTATCACCTATAGCCTCAATAAATGTTAAATAGAGCACATGAGTAAAGATAAGAAGAAAATAGCAAAACGCATCTTAGCCGACTAGGACCAGATCATCAGTAATTTTACTTAAATTGTCACTTCTACTCCCAATTTTGTGATGTACTGAAGACATCCTCCTGCAGGCCTTATTAAGTTAGAAGAGTGTTTCCCAGCACCCAACACTTATTTGGGGTTGTAAAAGTAAATAAAGTTTGATTTAGCACTGCCCTCCACTAAAGCCAGAAGCTACAAGTCAAATGAACAGATAGACATTAAAGGAGAAATGTCAGCGATCTCCCCATTAATTTGTGAACTAATGCAGAAGACAGAACTGATTTCAAAATCAGTTTCCAGGGTTGGGGGAACAACCCCCCAGGGTTGGGGAAACAATGATTGCAGCTGTTTGAGAGGCAATGAGAGGTCGTTCTTTCCTGTCAAATGCAGACAGGACCCTTATTTTAGTCCATCCAGTTTTTCATTTCATTATCCAAGACATTTAAATGGTAGCCTGAGGCAAAGTATAAGATTCCTATTGTGCCTTAATCTAAAGCAGGTACGTTTAAAAGCTTTGCCGACAAATGATTGCTTGCACAATTCTAGTTTTATATTGGAGGGATTATGAGGAAAGGATTTTGCAAAATAGAGATAGAAAGTACATTGGCTGGAAGGGACGGCCGTGGGGAGAGGAAAGAATGGGTGAATGGCAGAGATGGGGACTGGGCAGTGTCCCACACTCTCCTCTGTCGGCCTCCCCAGTGAGAGCCCCAAGGATGTGCTGTTTGAAAGATGCACTGGGTATTTATTGTCCCCATACCCTGGGGACACAATTCCCTCAAAAGCTATTTACATGACAAGGAAAATACATTTTAATGTTCTCTCTAACTCTAGTCTTAAATCCAGAGAAAATTCTGTCCAGGCTTTCTGTGTGATTTGCTTCATCCCATGAAGCAGATAAATGGCCATCACCTGGCCCTTGTGGAGAGCTCAGATGAAATTCTACCCAGCAAGGAGCCCAGGAGTGTTAACTCATATTTATTTTGGCAGCGGTGCAATTCCACCATGCCTTCAGTGTCTGCCCTGTTCCTGCTATGCCTGCATCCCCCTCCAGCCCCAGAACAGATCTGCACAGGTCTTTGCCCAGCATCATCTCCTGAACTTCTTAGAAAGAATTTTATCCTAAGAGGCACCAGCCTGGAAATATAACTGGATTTTTCTACTGGTCTCAAAGGAGACACAATCACTCAAGCAGCAATAGTGAGGTTGAGAAATGATCTCTACCTGGCCCTCGTTGTGGAAGGCACAATGCTCAGGGAGACCGAGTTTACACAGCAGAGGCAGCATCTCCCTATGGGCTCCCTCACCAGCCACTCCAAAGGGAACTCTTCAGTCACACGGCTGCTTTGTTCCAGGCAACAGGCAAAGTCTTACCTTTGGGGTGCATGTCCATCAAGTTGCTTTGGGTCAATTAGCAGAGACAACCCACTAGCCAGAAGGACGGTCCTTTCCCTTGGGTCATTTGGTCCCTTTACATGAGCCAGCAAGAAGAAAACTTCCCACACTCCCCACACACCAAGAGTCTTCCAAATGCCTCCTTCAAATAGCACTCATGGGTTCTCACGGCTTCCCCAGGCCAACGTGCTGGCTGGGAAAACAGCCAGTCCCCACGGTCCCAGGAAAGTTGTGGAAAACCCATGTGACAATCAGCCAGAGGGAAAAAAAAAAAGTGGTTAAAAATCAGGTCACTCCCTCAGTCTTCAAAGAATATCAGACCCCAACAGGCTCTGTGGTTGATCCCAAACTCGAACCTAATTTCCTTTGTTAGAACCTCCTTAGTGGAGTCACTGATGGAGATCGGGCAGAGTCCTGGCGTCTGATGGAGAAGAATGTTCAGGCCTCTAAGTTTCTACACCTGAATGGCATCCAGCCAGCTCCTTCCCCAGGTCTGGAATACTCCAGATCAAATGCGTTCCACAGTAGGGCTTAGAAATGTGATGTTTCTGGGAATATAAGGTGAATCCAGAGCTATAAAAATACGTCTTCCTCAAACTACCTGGAAATGTGGCAGTCATTGACTTAGGACAAAGTTTCAATTCCATCATTAATTTGAAACAGTCAAATCTTAAACATGTTCAAAAACTAGAGGCTATTGGGGTTTTGACCCCAGAAAAGGCTCCCACCTTTGCCTGGTGTCCATAGGGGAAAGATCCTTCAGGCAAGACCTGGGTCTCTTTTTCTCAAAGGGTCCAAGAGCCTCCTGATCACACACATGCCTCTTTCTGTCCTTGAGGTTATCACTGCACTCTCATTTCACCCTCTTGACATTTTTGTGACATAGCACGTCATGTATCCAGAGGCAGAAATGCTTTCATGGACACCAAACTTCCTTCCCTCTCCAGGCAGGCACCATGCTACTGAGCTATATCCCTGGCCCCTCCATTCACATTTGTGGCCTGTGTACCTGGAAGTGTGACTGCAGATCTACAAGGTGACATGCCCATTGTGTCATCTTCCATAGGGCTGTGTCCCCAGCTGCGAGCAGGGCTGGTGGGGAGCTGACCTGGATTCACTCAGCAAGGCTCTTGCAGACTCTATGAGATGGTCTGTATCTTCCCATAAATTTTCTCGCTGTCTTAAGCAACCTCAAGTTTTCTCTTTCTTGCTATTGAAAAGGTCTAACAAATACAATATCTGACCCACCTGTCTGTAGCCTCAGCTGCCAAAATCACTCCATCTCATGTGACATTTACCACCTCACTGACTGGGCTGCACTGAATGAAGAAGGGAAATTGTTCCCACGACTCCAATAACCCATCACCGTTAACCCCCAGAACCAATGCTGTGATGATGCTCTAAGTCCGCAGAGTCTCTCTCACTCAAGGAATATAAATTAGTGTCTCTCTAGCTAAAAGTCACCTTGAGAATACAGGGTAAGAGCAAACCCATGGTTTTATGTAAGCAGCTTACTAGAAGAGGAAAGTACATTGAATGGGACACAGTTGACATCAGTGGACACCAGTTCCTTCCCTGCCATCAGTATTCTGTCTGATCCCTAGCTCATCCCTCCTCCCATCTGGCCCCTCTCACAGGGCAATGTATTCATTAGGGTGACAGAGATGCACTGCTCACCTAAAACAAGTTAGAAAAGAGACGAGGGAGTGTGGATCACAGAGGACCCACTGCAATTTCAAAGGCACGTGAGGTGGGACAGGCAATGCTGCACCATATATAATAGATCAAAAAGAGTCCCAGAAAGTTAGGGTGGGGATTCCTTCCTGCCAAGATCCCAGCCCTACACAGGGTTTGATGTTCAAATCTAGATGCAGAGCCCCAAAGAGATTGAGCCCAGGGCCCATGCTGGGTAAGCACTCTACCATTGAGCCCCTCTCCAGCCCCCATCCATGTCTTTAAAATCTCTCAGAGGTTGGGACTTATATGGCAAGAAAAATACAGAAAGAACACAAAATGCCTTCCACAGAAACCATCTGCGAAGGTAAAAGAGGCCCTGACAATTTATATGAGATGGTGAAGACCTGATGGGAGGCCTATGAATGAGGGGTTGAGGGGGAGGAACAGGAGTGAAAACCCAGG
Organism: Erethizon dorsatum; assembly: GCA_028451465.1. Classification (NCBI taxonomy): domain Eukaryota; kingdom Metazoa; phylum Chordata; class Mammalia; order Rodentia; family Erethizontidae; genus Erethizon; species Erethizon dorsatum. Next base: position 10,672,468 of record CM051824.1, read on the forward strand.
CATGGGCAATTCAAGAAACACAGGGCCAGGGGATGGGATGAGAGTGCATGATATTGTCCTTTAGGTTAATGATTTATTTCAAACTTAAAACATTTAGAGCTGGTGGCCCTTAGCAAGTGTCTCATCTGATGAGGAGAGAAGAAAAAGAGAATTTAAGAAAATATATCTGAGCCAGACATGGTGGCACACTCCTGTAATTTCAGCTACTCAGAAAGCTAAGGTGGGAGGATTGAGTTAGAGGTCAGCCTGGGCAATTTATTGAGATCTTGTCTCAAAATAAAAAGTATAAAGGGGCTGAGCATGGCGGCGCACCTGTAGGCCCAGCTCTGTGAGAGACTGAGGCAAGGTCACAAGTTTGAGCCAAGCCTGGGCTATTTAGTGACTTAGTGAGACCCCGTCTCAAAAAATAAAAAGGGCTGGAGATATAGCTCAGTGCAAAAGTGCTAGGTTTAATCCCTAATATCACAAAAAATAGATAGATGACAGATGATGCATGATATATAGATTAGATAGATGATAGATGATAGATAGATAGATGATAGATAGATAGATAGATAGATAGATAGATAGATAGATAGATAGATGATAGCTAGCTAGCTTGGGGATGTAGGTTGGTATAAGGTCCTAGGTTCAGTTCCCAGTATAATATAAAAAGAGAGAGGGAGAGGCAGAGGGAGAGAAGGGAGGAGGAAGAGAAGGGAAGGAAGGAAGGAAAGAAGGAAAGAAGGAAGGAATGGAGAGAAGGAGGGAAAGAAGGGAGAAAATGAAAGGAAAGGAAAAGAAAGGAAAGGAAAGGAAAGGAAAGGAAAGGAAAGGAAAGGAAAGTAAAGGAAAGGAGGAACACTTGGGTTTGATATGTGATATATCAGGAGCCAAGCAGGCAAGGAGCAGAAAGGAGACCATCTGAAACAGAAAGAAAATGGTGAATGATCACACCAAGAAGGCCACTCTGGCATCTGAGAAATTGAGATGGACAAAGCAGGAATGAGGAGACAGGAAGATGCCCTGCAGAGAAGAGGAGATCAGTATTTAAATTTTTAAGATGAGCCACAGGTGAGAGACCAAGAGAGTGGAGCAGAGCTGTGGAGCTAGGATTAGAGATCCAGACCTGGGACTTGGATCAGAGGAATCCACCCAAGTGGTCAAAGCCACAAGGAGAGGGTGAGGACGGATGCTGTCAGAAGGAAGTGTGGGGAAAAGAGGGAAGGCACAGATCCCATGGAAATCACCTCCCACCCACCACTTACTGATCATGGGTGAAAAGCCCCCAGGCCCTGTATCTTCACCCACACAACTCTGCAAAGGGGGTGATTCTACCCCATTTTACAGATGAGGCAATGGAGGCCCAAGCTCAGGTGCTATCTGCTGGTGGAGCCAGCCAAAACCTCAGGGCTATGGGACTCTAAAGCTGGCTTCTTCCTTCCTGCATCTCCAGCCAGAAGGCCAGGTCCCTCCCAGCCCTTAAATGTGATACCTGCACTCAGATCAAATGAGAAGGGGCCTTGGTTCCTGGATTAATTTTAGTTTCTCAAGAACTTGGTTTTAAGGGGGGAAAAAGACACTATGTTCAGGTTCCAGTAACATACGTATGAACACACCAAATCTAGGGTGAACAGAGCTGCTTGAGCCCTGAACTGGCTCTGCAGAAGCACTGGAACCCAGAGAGGCCGGAACCAGGGCCAAGATAACACCCGCAGTGCCTTACAGGCTAATAACAGCCTGGACCCTGGGGCCCCCAACCCCAAGCTCATCTCCTCAGACAACAGGCCACAAAGCTGCTTCTGGGCAGTTAACTTCTTGTTCCATTGTCCTTTTTTATTTTTAATTAAAGTCAACACCATGAGGATGATGTAAGCAGGCTCTGCAAAGCACAGAAGGTCCCTGGGATCATCACTTCTCCTCCTACATCTGCCAAAATGCAAACAAATATCCTTAGGAGCTCAATTCTCTCTCCATAAACTGTGGCTACCCCCAGGCACTCAAACTTGCACATAGCAGTTTGGACATCTCCAAGGAAATCTGCTTTTCAATCTGTGCCGGAGCGTGTGTGATGTGGACATCATGAGACTCAATGATCACATCTCTCCGCACTGTGTAGGTGTGGCCAAAGTCTACACAGCCCAGCTCCCCTATGGCCCACTGTGGCCCTGGACCAGTCAGTCCCGTTGTCTGCTACAGGCAGTGAGGGGGAAATGATGTGATCTGCTCCAAGCCAACGCTTTGGAGAAGTGTGACGTTTTTTTATTCTCCTGCCTGCTAGCTGGATGCAGAGGCTTCTGAGTTCCCAAAGAACAGCTCCATGAGACAGAAGGACCCAGGACCTCCTGTGACACCCAGAGAACAAGAGGGTCTGCCACCCAGGGGCAGCCTCGCTGGGTTTTTACAGGAGCACTGAGTCACTGGTATGCTGACGTTTGCTTGGGCAGCTGCTGGCGTCACTCTGTCTGCTATATCTGGCCATCTGTGAATGTATTTGTATGTGTGCAGGGTGTGTGCATTGTTTTAAGAAGTCCTGAGATGCAAATGCAGGCTTTTAAGTAAATTGTATTTGCAAAACAGGAAGGTATCCTCCTGGTGTGAATGGTTCACTGCAGGATTCCTTTGTAAAGACAGCCCCTGACCCCTGCAATGGAAGCACTGTTTTGCTTTTTCTGGACACTATTCCACCATCAGCTCAGTCTTGGGGGTTAACAAGCCAGTCTTTTCCCTCATCCCAGTAAGCTGTCCTCAATCCCTCTGACTTTTTTCCAGTAGTGAGTAAATGGAATTGGGACCCATACCCCAGGCAGGGCCTCAGAAGCTAGCCTGGGAAAAGGACAGAAATGAAGCCAGTGTAAGGAGCCAGAGGTGGGGCCGGTGTGGCTGCTGCGACGATGTATGGGGGAAAGGGAATGTAAGGGTGATACTCGCTGTGAATTCACAGTAAGGTGACAAAGAGGAAATTTTAAGAAAATGCTAGAGGATTAAGCTGAGAATAGGGAGATAAATACACATCCTAACAATTACCTGGCCCTTCAACCCACTGGTCATTTACGTGAAAAAGTCAAACAGTCACGACAAGGTTTTATATATTTCTTATCTGGATTTTTTGGAAGAAGTGTTGCTTGCTTGTTTTGTCAAATAAAAAGTGTTGCAACCACAGGCAACCACTGGGATTAAGGAAGGGCTGTAGCTCAGTTCCAAACATTCTGCTAACACACCCTGGTAGGAGAGGGCACACTGGGCAGGGCCACCTTGTCCCCAGAGAGAATCCCTCAGAGGCCTGTGGACCCAGCCCCACGTATGGCCAGACCCTGCAGTCTTCCCCTGCTCCTTGGGCAACTAAAATCCACTTTGTCTGTAATTTTTCTTCTTTCCAGACATCTTGGTAAAGTGATGAGACATACAACTAACCAACCCCAGACTGGGGATGCGATGCCAAACAAATATTAGAAAGTCAAACAAGTTTTTTAGTACTCAGCTCCTAGCCATGTTTAATTACTAAAATGTCAAAGCAAAGGTGTGGAGAACCACCGAAACCTGCTTTGGAGAGGACCATCCGTGTTCAAGGCCTAAAGCAGTGCTTCTCAGCTTCCCAAATGCTCGAGGGCATTCAGATCCCCCAGCATCTCAGCATAATACACACCGTGAATAGGTAGCTCTGAGCTGAGACTTGGACCGTGCATTTTTAACAGGCTTCCTGGGGACACCACTGCTGCTGTCCAAGGGCCACACTTTGATCAGCAAGTGTTTAGAGCACTGGTTTAGGGACTAAAGGAGACACCGTTTCTGCTCTGCCACTTGGGGTATGCAGAGAAATTGCAGCCTCCACAGAAATCTGCCCACATCCCTGAGATTGTCAAGGTTTGAACACACACGTATGCACACACACAGACACACGTGTGTGAGCTCACACATGAAAAAATCCATTCAAAACCTAGGGAAGACAAATATTGCTTGACCTCATTTATATGTGGAAGCCAAAAGAGTCAGTGTCTCAGAAGTAGAGAGTGGGAGAGTGGTTAACAGAGGTGGAGCAGGGTGGGGAAAGGAAGATTGTCAATGGGCATAGACGTGCAGTGGGACAGGAAAATAACTTCTAACATTCTATGGCGTAGTAGCTATGGTTGGCAATAATTGATTGTATATTTCAAAATTGCTAGTAGAGAGGATTTTGAATGTTCCCCAAACAAAGAAATGATAAATGTTTGAGCATTACACTTTGCATGCATGTATTTGTCTTAAAATGCCACACTTACCCCATAAATAGATAGACAATCATTATGTGTCAATTAAAAATGTTCTACAGATTTATCTTCATCCCCTAAATCACGTTGACAATACTTGAACATTCATCCTGGAAGTTTCTTTTTGAGTCTTAATCACAGGGGCAACTTTATAAAAAGCAGATGCCTAAAATACATTCTGATATCCAGGCATTTACACCTGACTGTCTTCATGCCACTAACCTCAGCAGATGGGTGTTAGGATTTTTAATTGATATTAATATGTTCAAGTGCTCATAGCCTGAGCCCCCAAAATGAGCGTGATTATCTTGTTCTCCATTAATCTGACAGCTGTTAATTGCCTGCAACGTGAAGCATCCTAGGCACTACGAGGGGAGAGAGAGTCAAGGATGTTGGGTCCGAGCCAGGTCCCAAGACACATTCCTCCAATGGCTATGGCATCTTGAATTACCTCGAACTTCAGAGGAGGGCTGTTCGTTGTTCTCTATCCTCCAGTTGTATCACAGGATCTTTAGATTTGAAGAGACTCCCTCTGGGACTTCAGCTCACAAGAAAGGAAAGTTAAGAGAACAGTTTCTTTGCATACATATCTGCTTTGTTTAGAATTTAAATTACATTCTGAGATTTCCATCGAACAGTTGACCCTTGCCTGAGTTAAGCAAATTAGAATGAAAATGTGGCCAAACAGAAGCACTGGCCCAGAAAAGACTGGGAAGGAGCAGACCAGAACTAAAGCTATGCTCAGGAGCCTCTGGGCCAAGGTCACAAGCACAGCCCCAGGCCTACATCCAGAGCACATGGTACGGCCCCTTAGGGCTACAAAGGCAAACATTGTCCTGTTACCATTAGAAATGTGCCCAATTTGGGGCAAGTCACCTGACTTCATCAGCCTTAGTTTCCTCAGCTTCCTCGTATTTACTTCCTGGGGTCACCATCTAGGTGCAGTGCAATGTCACATATAGTGGTCCCTCCCCATGCAACATTTGGTGAAGATGGAGCCATTGCTGCCACCATGAACTTCCTCACCCCAAAGAGTTTGCACAGTGACACCCCTCCAAGACCTGTCTTTCCAAGATGAGGGAAATCTGCCATCCTGGTTTTTTCTGTTCTAATTCCCACAACCTTCTTTTTCACTCAGATGGAGGGAATTAATTTCTACCCATTATTACTTCAATGGCTTCTCTGATGCTTTCTTTTATGGTGCTTTTTATGTCCTAATTAAGTGCCAAGAATATGAAGTTATCCTCCTATATTTCCTTTGAAAAGTAGTATTGTTTCACTTTTCCCATTTAAACTGCCATGCATCTGGAATGGATTTATAGCAACATTGTTTTTAAAATATTAATTTAGTATTTAAATATCATTTACATATTAATTTGGTAGTTTTTATTACAATTTTTGGTTTTGTTTTGTTTTAAAATAAGAAACCAGAAATTTAGAAAGTACTAATTTTCTGAGAGGAAAACAGGATATACTCTAAATTATAGTATTATTCTATTTTGATTGAGGATAGCCAAAATACCAGAAAGCAATTTTTCTATTTCATAAGGCTAAATAAAAATCAATTTGTTAGTAGTATTCATTATATACATAGTGAAAGAATACTTGTATGAAGTGTACAAGTCATAGCAACTACTTAAGACATTTAGACTGGTTTAAAGGAAGATTCAAGTCTGATAGAGCACTTGCCTAGCATGCACAAGGCCCTGGGTTCAATCCTCAGCACTGAAGAAAGAAGGAAAGAGAGAAAGAGAGAGAGAGGGAAAGAAAGAATGAGAAGAAAGATTCACTCATTTATTAAATTGCATTTATTGATATTTATTTTATAAATATATAATCACAAAATATGCTTATATAAAAGTCAGACAGTACTTATAATCATATTTATTTGTACCTGTTTTATCTGTTACTAATAGTTATTATGTTAAATACACTGATAACCACGTGCAATGAAGATACATGATTTGATGAAACTTTAATGGAACTGGGGAGATTTCAAATATCACTCAGCTTTAATGCTGAATAAAGGCATGGGAGAACAGGTCTGACCAGGCCACTCGTGTACAATATCCAGCTTTTTTCTTTGTCTCTGAGCTTTGTCATTATTTAAAGCCGTATCTTTCAGGTCACAGATGTGACTCCACGTGCACTGGAGGAGACGTTCGTCTTAGTCGCGTATGAAAGCACCTGGCACGCTCGGGCCACAATGGCCACATCCTGAGTCAGAACCGGAACAGCAGAGACTGATTCAGAAATACAGTACGTAGCAAAGCGTAATTTCTCTTGCTGGGAATTGACTTCAGTTTGCCAGTGGCCAAGGCACTAAGCAGGGGAAGCAGTTCATTTATCCTTATTTTAAATATAAACATTAATAACATTGTGAAGTGACTGGAAAGCCTTAGATCAAAAGCAAACTTTTATCCTGTCCTATTTATGACACCACTAGTCGCTTATTTCCCGAAGCTATGAATGCTGTTTTCAGTGCCGTTTTCAGCGCTGTCTCCAGCTCTCATTCAAGCAAAACACACGGTGGGGCTCAGGGTGAGGGAATTGGGGTTCTCACATCTTAAACAGTGGGGCAGAGACAGAGGCAAGTGAGGAACAGAGCTGTTTCCTGCTGCAGCTACGCTCCAACCTGTGGTTCTTATAACAAGGAGAGCTGTGAAGTTTTCTGACAATTTTAAACTTTGTCTTTATTCTTCTCTAGGTAAAAGAATAGCTTCATTCCATATCTACATGCCCTGTGGCCGTCAGAAAAGACCTATATTTCCCTCAAAATCACTTTGACCAAAGCTCCTAGGAAAGACCTGTGACCCAGAATGCTGCCCCACACATTGGTTTTGAATAAGATAATTTGGAATTAAAAATTAAAGGGGATGTAGCACAGTAGTAGAGACCTTACCTAGCATGTTCAAGGCCCTGAGTTCCATCACCAATGCTTAAAAAAAATAATAAAATAAAAAAATGAAAAATACCTTTCTTCAGAGCCAGAATTGCCAATGGTATTGAGTGCATAGGAAAGTCAGTCTGGGGCACACAGGCTGTGTGACACAGGAAAGAGTTATGTCCCTGTGGGGCCACAGGTGCTATTTAGCTTGACCGCCCATGCCAGTGTGGAAAACATCTGCTAGCCATCCAGCGTTTCCTGAATTACAGTGGGCCATAAGCTTCTCTGCCTCATAATAAATTCCCAGGGTGGTCTGCTTCTCACACTGAGTAAGATAATAAAGTAGACTTTGGGCCGGTGAGATGGCTCAGCAGCATAAGCACCTGCCTGGCAAGCGCGAGGTCCTGAGCTCAACTCCTGGTACCCACATACAAAAAATGGGCCGGTGATATCACTCAGCGGTACGGGCACCTGCTGGAGCACGAGGTCCTGAGTTCGACCCCCGGTACCCACAAAAAAAATAAAAATAAATAAATAAAGTAGACTTTGGCTAAAAGGAAGGTGAGCACCTTCCCTGCAAAGCTATCACCTACCGGCTACCCCCAGTTGCTAATCACAAGCCAAAAGGATGGGGAATCAGCCCATCACATAGCACTGCAGGCTCCCAGCCTCACCACTTCTTGCTGAGTTGTATCAGGCCGGTCTTATTCACAGCCAGGCATGCCTGTGATGCCAACCCCTAAAAGGTTGGAGAAGCTCTGGAGGTGGTCTCCCTTGTTCTTAATTGGTTTCTTGATGAAATGAACAGAAGATGGAAAGAAATCTGTCAAACCCAACCGCCATTTATACTGTTATCCATGGAAAGAGCACATTCTGAGTGAGTATGGTCCAGGCTCCTGCCGCTTATGGAAGACATCAGCATCTCTTTCTCTTCTATGATGGAACTCTGAAAAGCTGGCAATGCCCTACTGAAACTTCTAGAGCCGTTACAAACTACACCTGTGCTAGTGGATTCCACATGCAGGCTCCTCTCTGCCCAGCTTGAGAAAGAGGTGGGTCATTTTCAGTGGGATTCCATGAACTGCCCGGTGCAAAATGTCATCCTAAGCTGTTATTAAAGGAGGAAATGTAAAAAATGTATAGCAAAGAAGATGAAGACTGCCCTAATGAAGGATATTGTGGTCAAAACATTTTGGCCATGATAGAAAACTAGAATCAATTTGTTTGAAGGGTGCAGCAGGCAAGAAGACTTTGGAAGTTAGAGAATGGAAGAGTCAAGGGGGCTATTTCCTTGGTTACTGGCCGCAGTATGTGAAGGGACACAAAGGAGAGAGGGTCAAGTTGCAAGCTAATTCTACTTCCTCATGGCCACATTTTGTGGAGGCTGAGAAGCTACCTGGCTGCCTTCTTCAACATCTCTTTGTCCCTATGCTCCATCACAACCCACTTCACCATGGAAAACAAAGTGAAAAATATCAGCACACCATTTTCCAAATGTCGATCACCTGCTTTAATTTGGGCTGTGTACTGACTTTATTGCTCTTGGCAAAATCTCATCCTCCCTGCAGTGCAGCCAAAAATACGAGGTCATAGCAATTGCCATTGAAAACACAGCCCGTTAGATGTCAGACACTAAGGAAATAAAAATTGCTGACACCCTGTTTCACAAGGACAAATTAATTTGCCCCAGAAATGGCATGTTTGCCACCGATCTCATTAAAAGTACCGTGAGATTATCAGGAAAAATTAATACAAGCTGTTGGTTATCAGCTCCATCATTTCGCTCACAAAGGCAAGTCCTAGTTGTCAGTTTGCTGCTGGGGGCAAGGACAGGCGTTAACGAAGAAAGTCATATTCAATTAGAAACCATCACAGGGGCTGGCATTTGTGGTTACTCTGCACCAGATCTGCCCGAAGAACAATCACTCTGATACTTTTTGGTTTGAACTTGAAAGCAAGGGCACTTTGGGTAGCAATGGGAAACAAGTCCCTTCTTAAAAGTGCTGATGATGACAAAGCAGTTTCCTTGAAAAATTTGGAAACTGAGGCTCCTTGATTCTGGGCATGCTCAAGAAATACAGGATTGGATAATTAATGTGAGGTTGTCTCAGAAATGTTCACTTACTGAAGATGCAGCTGGTTGAGTCTGGGACAAATAACACCTCCTTTCTGTCCCTGTACACAGGTCTTCTCAGCACCTGTCCCCAGGTGACTGTCCCAGGAACTCTGTGCATGGCTTTCAGGCATGGCAGGTCATGGACAGTCGCTAATCTAATGCCTAAAGATACCTACTGTCTACCCCACAGAGATGGCCCTTGTATGCTCCAAAACATTCGCTTAACAAACTCTGCCCAGGCAGTAGCTATGAGCCCAATGCCATTCCAGGCCCTGGAGCATATGGTAGTGAGCAAAACCATAAAGGAAAGAAAAACTGTTTGGAAGTGTTCTATTGCTCAACAAACTTCCTCGGGCTCCCAATCTTCTTTGATCGATCGTGTGGGCTGTGCATTACCTCCGGGTCAAGTTCATCCAACAGTTTTCAGGAGTAGCCTGTTGTCCAGTTATTCTGCATGGGCAGCTATTGCACCATTCCTCTGTGGGTCAGCACAAGCCCCCAGTCAGTACATTAAGGCACAGACTTAGTCCCTGTTATAAGTGCCAACATATTAAATGACGATTTAACAATAATTAATGACTACCATTTAAATGTGTTCAAGGATATTTATTTTCTAAAATATGTATAAAAGCCAGAACAGTCCTAGTCTCTGCATCTGACTGAGACTTGGTTAGAATTATTCTATTTCTCCCCCGGGTCCCGTCATCTCCTGTGGGGAGGGAGGATGTCACTTGTCCCTGCTGCACTGTTGGCTTGGGCCGTGGCCTCCACCCTGGTGCTGACTCATGCAGCTGAGCGGGCTCAACCAGAGGAACCCAGGCCCCTTCCCCGAAAGTGTCAGTGAGTGACAGACAGCCAGGCTGACAGAGATGTCACTTCTCAGGTGAGAGGGCTCCATGGCCACAGCAGGATCAGAGTGAAGAGGAACCTGCTTCCTGAGCTGAGCTTGTTATGGGGGACCCTGTGCCTCTTCTAGGACAGCACCCTACTTCCTGTTCATTCTTGGTCCCACTGAACAGCAGGAACAGAGCACTCAGTGATTATCTCTGCCAGCCTCAGCAGCTCCCTCCAACCTCAAGAGACGCACGTCCATCGGTGACACAAGGACAGGAGACCAACCAACATGTGACGCTTGCCGGAGTCACACCCATTTTCTCACAGCAGTCCAAGACCACTCTGTTGCGCAGAAAGGACTTGGAGACCATCCAGGAACACAATCTTCAGGTCCCACCTCTGTTCTTGGCCTCAGGATACTGTGCCTCCCTTCAAAGAGGAGAGCCGCTGAAAACAACTCCATTCATATTCTTTCGGTGACCATGGTGACCCAGAAGTTTCTGGAAGCTCCTGGGTGGCCCTTGTGGACATACGCTGGGCTGAGTTCATTAAAGCCATATCTGCAAAGGTGGAGTGAACCCCACTGAGAGCCTTCACTCTGCAGAATAGCTGGATCTCACGGGGGATGGAAGATTTATATCCCCGTGGAACTGGGATTGAGCAGGGGCATGGAACCGTGCTGTCCCTGAGTGTCCTTGAAAAGTAAGCCTCTGAAACACAAGACGTCTCTTTGAACAGAGACCCAGGCCCGTGGCATTGCTGTGGGAGTCCTTGGAAGGGGCTGGTGGGCACACGGGCAAGACCACTGGAACTCCATCTGGGTTGGCTTCTAAAGGGCAAGCTGGGCAATTTTTATAATAACTAGACAGAGTGGCAGACACAGATGCCTCTCACTGAAAAAAAAAAAAATAGCTGGTACAGTGACAAGCATTTTTTCTTGCTTATCCAGAAGGAAGTGTTCCCTTGGTATGGGGCACAGGCTGGGACAGTGCCACTCTCAGTGAATACAAGTGAGTGGTGTCTAAACTGCTGTGAGGCTGGGACTCCAACGCTCTCTCACTGTGATTCACAAAGCGGCTCATTACATATTGGCTCCAACTTTCCTTTTCTGGTCATTCAATGTCCTCTGACAGCTTTCTTTCTGAACCTCATTCTGGCTTAAAAATCTGAGTACGCCATGGCAGTGAACATCCATCCATATTATGAAACTTTACCTTAAGCCCTCAGACTTGCTTTCTGCTCCCCAGACTCCACCCCTCAAGATGGATCAGCCTTGATGAAGGCTGTGGCCGGAGAAGGAAACGCAGCTCTGGTCCCAGCTCTGTAGGTGAGCTGTGTGTTTTCTCGGTATACCCATTTTAGGCTCATGTGGTATTAAACTTTTTTTTGCCAGTAAGTAGAAAAGGCAATTTTTGTAAAAACTGAGAAACAACTTGCAGGCGAGAGCAGATATTTCAGAAATGACTCAGAATCATGTTTTGCTAGAAGAATGCTAATGAAATACAGAGTGCGAATTCATGAAACTGATAACACTCCCTCAGAAAGAAAATGACTCCTATTAGACATCTGAACTTGAGAAAAACACTCATTGATTACAATGGAGTGGCTCCTACTCTAGCTGCAAAATTTAGCTCTAACGTACTTATAGAAGGGAAGATTATTCTTTGGGGGGTACCAGTAGAGTGTATCTTTCAGATCATCTGAAACATTTACTCACCTCCCCTGACTGTAAACGCAGTGAAGAAGCCTCAAAAACACCTGATCGGGAAGCTAAGAGCCAACTCCCCAATGTCTTAGCTTCCACACCCACGACCTACAGTCCAAGACCCACAAAGACAGCTTTCACCACGTCCTCCATGACCCTTGGAACGTAGAACACTGTCATCCTCCATCCAATTGCCCACACAAAGCCAAGTAGCTATTCAGCTAGAGTATGACTAGCAATGAACCACCTACCTTCTGACTATTACATATTAATTGAGTCACAGCATACTTGGGATTCATATCAACTACTAGGGCATTTCTGTAGATAGCTAAGTCCCATCTGGGGAGCAGTCAGCTAATGGTATCTAGATGTCAGGTATACCTCATGTTTTGGCAGCTTTCTATTTTCTCTTTCAAAGAGATTTGACACACACTTGCCCTGCCATTTGGTGCTACATTTGGCAGTGGCTCTCTTTTCAGTCCTAACTTCATTACACTTGAAGATTTTTCTGCAACCATGAATAGAGATAGTTCACATGTAAGAGGGACAGTTGAACAAAAATCCAGAAAGAGGGCAGGTGCATTCACAAAATCATCTCCAAATGCTCTAGATCAGAGGGCAGAGTCAAATTCTTCCAGAACCCAGAGGTTCTAAGTCTAAATAGCTCAACTTCTGATAGCTCCTCTACCTTCTTCCAGAACAGTTTCTGAAAGAATCAAAGTTGGACTGCAAACAAAGTAGGCTTCAAACAATATTAAGAATAATAGAAACCTTTGGGCAATAAGAAGGATGTGAATACAGGGAAATTTTTAACAGTGGTCATAAATGGATCACTGTTGAAGTCAAGGGGTGGATACATTGAAATGCATAATATTCCATATTTATACATGTTTGAGACATTCCTTTCCAAAAAGAGTAAATTAAATGTTGTAACACATATGAATGTCTTTCTTGGAGATAATTATCTAATTTGAAACTCAGTTTCCTTTAACTCTTAAGATTTGTTTGCATATATCTACATCAGATGGGTTTTGCCTTGCAAAAGGAAACCACAGTGTTAACCCAGGCTGGCCTTGTCTTTTCTTCTCTTATTTTCTCGTCTCTTCTCTGTTCTGCTTTTTTTGTCCAAGGATTCTCAGGATTATGTGACATTTGAGAGACATAGATGAGCACACAGCACAATGCCTAGCATTCAGCAGACACTCTACAGACAATGCAATGTTGCCCTCATATCAGTGTGGCCCATGGGTGCTTGACCACTGAAAGTTAGCCTCAAGAGCAGACAGCAGGGAAGGTACAGTGCATCTGCATGTGCTGCTGTACCTGTTGGGCTCCATCTGGCCACCCTCTTCCATACAAGATGGCACGCAGTAGGAACAAAGACAGTCTTGAGCTGGGTATCGTACATATGAGAGTCTGTTTCTCGGTGCTGTGAGCATAGACTCTGGAGCCAGCTCTCAGCCTCAGGGGCAAAGAGAGAGCACCCAAGATGTGGCATGGGGCTGAGCCATTAAAAGCAGACAAATAGGATGGCCAAGGCTGTAGAAAGACTGACTGACTAGTGAATTTGCATTTCTGTGCTGGAAACATAAGAAAACCTGGTATAAGTAAGTATTGTCCATGCTACTAGATGTTTTTGTATCAAGTCTTCCCTGCTCCATGATTCCAAAAATAGAGCTGCCTGCTCCTGGAAGTGAGATGAGGGGAGCCCCCAGCAAGGAGATCTGTTTTGGTCCCCACTTTCTGGGGCCTCTGAACTCTTCACAGCTCTGTTCACACCCCTCCACACCAGAGATTCAGGCCAGACCCCAAAAAGGATAAGTCAGGAGTGCAAGCCTTCTCTTCACACGGTCTCACTTAAAGGATTTAAAGAGCAATGAAAACACAGAAGTCCAACAAGAGACCCAGAGGCATAAAAGATGAAGTGTCAAGCCGGGCGTGGTGACACAGGCTTGTGATCCCAACACTCTGGGAGTCTGGGGCAGGAGGATTGCAAAGTCAAGCCCAGCCACTTAGTGACTCAGCAAAACCCTGTCTCAAAATAAAAAAGTCTGGGGATGTGGTTCAGTGAGAAGGCTCTGGGTTCAATCCCCAGTAAAAACAAACAAACAAACACAAAATCAGTGTCTTATCTTCCCTAATCTGCATGTGGATGACCTAAGTCCTAAGACTGAGCAGCCCTCGCCATCACTCAGGGGACCAGCAGCTAGGGGTCTGCAGGTGTGTGCCCCACCCCAAAGCCAGAGCTGGCCAAGGAAACCCACCAAACCCACCAGAAACAGCTTCACTCTGGGTAAAACTCCAAGAAGAGAACTTGAGACATTTTCTCTGATCACCACAGACTCCAGGAAAAATGACTAGAAAGACGAATGATTCAAAATATAGTATCAAGCCCAGCCCCCTCTTACATATCTCCATGAAGGTGGCTTCAGAGAAGTAGAGGTCAGGAAACAGTCCTGGAAACCCATTGCTGGTGCAAGTCCTAGTTCGACCATTTATTAGCTGTACAACTCTGAGCAGACATGGGTGCGTAATTCATGCTGCTGGTTTAATGAAAGTTTGTCATGGATGTGCCAGAAAGCTGCTCATGGCAACACACCCATCAGCAGCCATGTGTGCCAGATGGATGTACACAGACTGGGGACTAGGAGAAAGGACCCTTGTCTTTGTAGCCCAGAGCATTCCAGTCCAGCTCCAGTGTGGAGTAGCTGTAGGGTCCCAGGTGAAGAGTGAAGCTCATTTGCCCTCTGTTTCTTCCTGTAACATGAGGGAATGGGTTAAGACACTTTCTTGACTGGAAGACAAACTAGAGATTTGCGGGGTTGAAGCTGAAGGCTATTCTTTTTTTTTTTTTTGTGGGTACCGGGGGGTCGACCTCAGGACCTCGCGCGCCAACAGGCACCCGTGCCGCTGAGCGATATCACCGGCCCCTTTTTCGTATGTGGGATCCGGGAGTCGAACTCGGGCCCTCGCGCTTGCAAGGCAGGCACTTTCCCCGCTGAGCCATCTCACCGGCCCCTGAAGGCCATTCTTTAAGGTCATGTTTAGTGACAGTGCACCAGGTGGTGACCAAGCAGAGAAAGGCTGCTGAAGACAGAGAGATATGGCTCCCCTTCCTTCCAAAATGGGCTAAGGAAGGAGGAAAACAGGATGCTGTGTCCACTCAACAGCTGCCTCCATTCTCAAGTGGAGAGCCAAAAGGATGACACGTTACATGCTGCAGGCTGAATCATAACCCAAAAGTTAGCCATTACCATGGGGAATAAGGACAGCATTTGGAAACTATTTGCATGTCAAAGCTAATATTTTAGAAATCATGGAGAAATGGGTCCTCAAAGTCAGGCTTTCATGGGAGAGGACAAGCAGTATTCTAGATTCTAAAAGCTCTCTTAGTCTCCAAAAAGCCAGGCCTGGCCAACTTGACTTAGAAGTTTGCTATGAGATGAATCAAGAGAAGATGGAGGACATCAAGTTAAGGAAGACCCACCCAGCAAGGAGGGGACACAATATCCTGCTGGCTAAGAGTTGAGTCGCTGAGGGCAGCTTGCAAGGAGCAGAGATGAACAAAATTTTGGCTGAGCAGATGTCTGAGAACATCACACATGCTGCCTAGAGGCCACACCAGGAACACAAAAATGGCCTGCCTCCCCCTCTGCATCCTTATGGCCCAAAAAGGGCCTTAATGTTCATGTTTCCCCCCAGAGGATGCAGCTGTGAGCTCGCCAGCTCAAGGTCATCATCACAGAGCATGGAGACAGATGACAGATAAGGCTGAGGTTCAGAGGATCTGCAAGGCCAGGAAGATCCTAGTGGTGGAGGTCCCAAGGACCAGGTGGCCAGTGGTCTCAAAGCTGGATGCTCAAGGCCAGGACCAGGCCAGCCCCAACCCATCTGACACCTGCTATGTCTCGGAGGCAGGATGAGTTCAAAGCCCCCACCACACACCATGCGAATCCATGAGCTTCTCCGTTGCCCAGCTGCCATCCTGGGACAGAGGAGACTGAAAAGACACTGTTTGAGAGGAAATCTGAATTTTGATTTAATTGCATATTTACCCAAAAGAAAGCGAACTTAATAAAAACAAGTCCAGTCACTTTCTGTGGGCAAGTTTAAGGTTTGCCTTCCTCCTCCACCACTAGCAAGAAGTGGTGACATCAGTATAGAGAATTTAAATATGAAATACGTTACCATTTTCTGTATCTTTGAGTTGCAGGGTGTTAAGTTTTTCCTCTGCTACATGCAAATGCAAAGTGGGAAGCCAAACATACTGAAAGAGCTTAATTCATGCTGCTGAGTTAGTCAGCTCTGCTCATGGAAACACCCTCGTTAGCAGACACATGCCAGGCAGAAGCACTGGTTTGTGATCAAAGAAAGGACACTTGTTTTTGTACCCCAGAGACTCAAGTTTCCCAGGTGCAGCACTGGCATTAAACAGGTGTGGGGACCTGGATGAATTATAAACTTGATCTAGACCTCTGTTTCTTTTAGATGAGGGAATTGGTTAAGATGATTTCTGAAATGCTTCTATTAATTAGGAATGGCAAGAACCACAAACATTCGTTGAGCACTTACTAGCTACCAACCACTGTTATTTGCTGTTTACACAATTTTCATTCATCCTTAAAATAATTTTATGAAGACAGTGAGATTGTTATGATCTGTATATGATTACTTATGTAGAAAAATCCCCCAAATCTACAAATTTCTAATGAAATCATAAAATTTAGTAAAGATTCAAAGTTTTGCTATAGCTTGAATTTGAAACATTCCCCCAAAGTTCCCTATGTTAAAAGATTGCTATCCAGCTTGGTACTATTGGAAGATGATAGAAATTTGAAGAGGGGGAACCTAGTGGGAGGGCTTCCTGTGAAGGAGACTGTGGGACCCCACCTCTTCTTTTTTCTCTTTTTCTCCTCCTTGACAAGATGCAAGCAGCTTTGCTTCACCACAAAATCCAGGCATGATGCTACCTCACCACAGGGCCAACAGCAACAGAGCCAACCATCTGTCATGAACTGGACCCTCCAAAGCTGTGAGCAAAGTAAGCCTTTTCTCTTTATAAGTTAATTATTTCAGGTATTTGTTACAGTCACTGAACACTGGTTAGCACATATTTATGTGCATCCTATAGCTGGGGAGTTTAAAGTGATGATGATGATCGTTACAGCCCTAGGAAACATCAATAAATATGCAAGACCTCTAAAAGAAACACAGTTAAACCTTATTAAGTGATATTAAAGGCGGCCTAGTAAGTAGAGAGATATGTTTGTGGATGATTAAATATTGTAATTTGATTTATATATTCGTTGAAATCCCTATTAAATTCTAAGTACTTTATTTTTTAGTCCTAGGATCACTGAGGGTGTTCACATGCTAGGCAAGCACTCTACCACTGAGCTACACTCTTGCTACACTTTTTTTTTTTTTTTAATTACCACGTGTTTGTACTACAAAATGTTTATATTCTTTGTGGGGAACTGGTACACGTACATAACACATCGTTGTTTTGTTTTTTTTTTAACACACCTTAATTCCTTTTTAAATCCCCTTTCCCTCCCCTCCCTCTCCCATCCATTCGTCTCTGGATCTCTTTCTCCTTTTTTGCACATATTTGCAATACAGGCACAATGTTCACATTCCTTGTGTGGAGTTGGTACATGTACATAACACATCTTAATGCCTTTTTTCATCTACTTCCTTTCCTTTCCTCTTGCTCTCTTTTTAAACAGGATCTGAAAAGGTGATTCTGAATTTATTTGAAAGAGTAAAGGACCAAAACTAGCCAGAATGCTTCTGAAAAAGCAAGCAGCAACTTACTTCATTAGATACCTGGACTTCTGCAATACTGAAGTAATTAAAACCTTGCAGTATTTGCGCATGCACAGAAAAACTGAGCATGAATGAGATTCCAGGAAAATAATGAAGTTTAGAAAAAATGTTGGTATATGATGGTAGACAAAGGAGGTCAGGGAAGAAAGGAAGGGCTGATCAATCAATGGAGCTGGAAAAAGTAGTTTCTCCTATAAGAAGAAAGGGACTTGGAGATCTCTCTTAAAAAGACTTCTGAAAAATAACCCTATGTAAGCTAAAGAATTAAATGTTGGAACAAACTTAAAATTCATAGTAAGTAATACAGGTGGTCACCCATTATACCATGGAATAACTACAGATTTTCTCATATAAGCACATAAAAAATTGACCATTAAATGATACATTTAACTATATGAAAATCAAGAACGTTGGTTCACCAAGAGGTACCTTTAAAAAACAGAAAGACAAGACAGAAATTGGAATGAGATATTCATAACATTAACCACTGAGGTCTAATATCAACAATGTGTATAGAACTGCAACAGATCAATTTTTTAAAAAGCACAAACAACCCAGTGTAATAAAGGGGAAAAGAACACCAACAGGTATCTCACAGAAGAGGAAATGTATATGCCCAACAAAATTTATGAAGAGATTTATGAAGAAAAATGCAGCAAGGTCACAGTGAAATACAGTGGACCCTTGACTTACGAACTCAGTTCATTGTAACTCAAGTTGGTTGTAAGTCAAGACGATTTTTCCCATAAGAAATAATGGCAATACCCATAATGTGTTCCAAACCTCCCAAAGCACCCCTTAACTAACCTTTTGATAAAAGAGAGTTGTATAATGTGTGTAATTTACCAGAAACACCAATAATTTTCCTAGTGTATTCACCAAAAAGTTATAACATGTGTCTAGTTTACCAGAAACAATAATTTCATACTGTACTCACCATTCAAGCTGACATCTTCGGGTTGCAGGAAGGGAGGACAAAATGAAAGGTAGGTATTGTTTGGAAGGGGAGGCCCTTTCCTTGAGAACATCAGGAATCTGGCTCTCCGCTGTCCTTCCTCTCCTCAGGAGAGTCTATAGCTCACTAGGACCTGCTGCTGGCTCACTAGGTCTTAACCTTTTCGAAATAAAAATTGGTCTAATGTTGTGTGTTTCTGTCTTTCCTTTAACACTGTTCTTTTTTTTTTTTTTTTGTGGGTACCAGGAATCGACCTCAGGACCTCACATGCCAGCAGGCGCCCGTGCCGCTGAGCGACATCACCGGCCCTTTTTTCGTATGTGGGATCCGGGAGTCCAACTCGGGCCCTCACGCTTGCCAGGCAGGCGCTTATGCAGCTGAGCCATCTCACCAGCCCCTGTTCTTTTCTATTGTGATTGCTTTCTTTACCTTCCCTTCCTTCCTTAGCTTCTCTTCTAGTTTTCTGGGGGCCATTTTGATTTATATACCAGTAGTGATTATATAAAGCACTGATCAAAATCACATCCACAAACGCGCATCTGGGCTCAGACTGTCGCTTACACACGCTTTTCTGGCATCGCGAGTCTTTGTTTACAACCCACAAGTGGCCAGCATTTAGGTCGTAACTCAAGACTTTGGTCCCAAGTTAAACCTAAAATTCTGTTCCTAACTCAAACTGTTCATATGTGAGGCCAGTCGTAACTCAAAGGTCCACTGTAGTATTGTATATCAATTTGCTGAGCAAAAAGTAAACAGCGATTGAGTATGGCAGCTGATGAAGCCCATGGCTTTGTAGAGGAGGGACAAACAGTTTAGAAAGTGGTTTGCAATGATCTCCTAAAGTTGAACTTCTGCATACGCTCTGACGTAAGTCCTTGGAAGTTCTTATACAAGAGCAGACACATGCAAGGGAGATTCTTACAGCGCTGTTCTAACTAGCAAGTCCAGACGCTTGCCCTTCCCAAGGGCTCCCCAGTGGGAGCCCGGATGGTGACCACACTGTGACATAGTCATACTCTATAACGCAGCAGTCAGGACAACTGAGTCACAGTTACAAATGATACTGGGGTCTTAGCAGCATAGCATTAAGTGGAAAAGGGATATCCCTCAAAGTTATAGGAAGCCTGCCATTTTTATAAAGTTAAAAAATCAAGATAAAACTATATACTAGAAATATAGAGAGAAGCACAAAACCAAAGGAAAAGGGAAGCAGGGCTATCAGCATAACAGAAGCCAAGATGGAGGCGAGCTCAGGAGTGGGGAGACTCATGAGCTCTGGGGGACTAGATGGTGAGACATAGCTATCGTCCTAGATGTAGCTTTCGTTTTGGGTGATAGACTCAGGTGTTTATTACTATTGGAAATAACTAATTACATAACTAAATAAATGACAAAGAGAGCCACGTGTAGACCAGTGGTGTAGACTGTTATGACCAAGGGTCAGGATTAATCTGATTCTTGACCTCAGAGGAATTAAGAGTGGAGTAAGAAACCTTGTGTTCTGTGGAGGAAATGCTGTTATCTGAATGTTACAAGTAAGGGTCGAGGTGCTCAGACTGGTTAAGCAACTCACACCTGGCCACACAGCTGGTACATAGCAGAGTGAGCCAAGCACAGATTACACTCACATGGTCCGCGGGCAGCCATGAGGCCATGCATTAAAAGAGGCTTGTTGACTGGAAGACCCCACGGTGTCCCTACTGAGGGTCTTCCATTTTAACCCTTCCATTTTAATAAATGGGGTAATTTATTCCCACATCAACTCTGGATGTTGTTCATTTGGTGTCAGAACCTAGAGGTCTTGGAACACTCCCGTGAGCTGACACGTCCCCTAACCCATGCACGCACACACAAAAGGTACTTGCTGGCACATTTTCAAATCATTTTCATCTTCTTTTTGAGCAGTTTCATTTTCTAGAGCTGTTAGTTCAGAACTCATTCACAGGGAACTTATGAAAGAAATTCTGCTCGGCATTGACTAAGCAGATGAGTAAGTTTTTATTTTAATGGCACCATGTAGGAGGTTTCTTTATAAATGAATGGGGAGGGGAGGAGGGAATGCTTGCAAACTGCCCACAGACAAAAGCTAAAACTTGTCAAAGCATAGTAACACAGAATTAGTCTTTTTCAGTTTCAGAGGGTGCTCTGTTTTGTAATATCTTTTGCAAAAAAATAAAGTCAAATCATCTTTTTACCTTGCAGCTCTTAAAAATGACTGCTGGCTGACAAGTGGAGATTTGTGGAGCACCTACGCAGACGGTCAGTTTACCAGGGCCCCAGTCCGTGTTGGAAACACTTGCTTTGTGCAGCAGAAATTCCCAGCTGGGAATCCAGGACGCTGCCGGGCCAAGTCAAAGCGCCGTTACTCTGTGTTGCCCTGAGATGCCTGACTCCATTCCCGAAATCACAGGTGAGCTGTATGCATGCAACAGAGCGAGGAAGTGTTACCGTGTGCTGTCTCCAGCTGGCACGCACAGTCCCGTCACTGTCACTGAGGCAGCACTATATCTAGAGGACGGCGCCCAGCAGAGCTGTAGCCGAACACATGGTGTGTGGCAGTATAGAGCCTCCAAGGGGGAGGCTGGGAGTGCTGGCGCTGGAGCCAGCTTCACACCCTACCCCTTCCACAGCTAAGTGAGGGCTCATGGGCATTATGTAGCCCCAGAACACGTCCCCTTGTCCTTCTGTTTTTGTTTTTCAACTAAGAAAAATGTGGTATTATTTCAAAAGTTTCAAATCGCCATTATTTAAAACCATGTGCCATCTGCTCACACAGGCTGGGTAGACGCTCACTCCTTCTCTAGCTGTCACCTCCAAGACACCAGGGAGGTCGGGCCCCCTCCATGGTCCACAGCTCACACTGCCAGGCTTCCGTGGTTGGCACAAGCCAAGCATACCCGACCCTTCAGTCTTGTGCTGCAACGTCAGTGACTCTGGTTGGGTGTTTGACCTGCATCCCCACAGGGGGAACAGCCCCCAACCCACACTCCACACCAGGCACTCTGCTCCCAGTTCTGAACACTCCTCAGCTGGAAACTGCTGGGAATTTGACCATCACTAAGGGCCCAACCCCTCCCTCTGCCAGCCCCCAGAACACTCGGTGTCTTCAGCTGTGTGCACCATAGACATTTAGCATCCCAAGCTGTGGGCACAGTCGACATCTAGCCCAGAGCCCTCCTTCCCCTGTGGGGGCCAGTAACGATGTTCGAAGTTGCCCTAATCACCTGCTAGGCCTGGTTTTCTCCCTGGTGGGTAAAGCTTCAGGGCAAGTCCCACCTGGTCACTCTTGTTCCACACCACCCTTTTCACTCTCTAATCGCACACTCCAGTGTTGACGGTCTCCCGGTTCCCCTGGCATGGGCTGCAGCCCCAAGGGGCAAGTTCTTTCTCTTTGTTTAACATTCTCATTTTCATTTACATCTTACCACTAAAACTTTCTGCAGACCACTGTCAACCATGAGAAATTCTGTGGTATAGATGGCACCCACCATCCAAGACGCAACTCTCCATGCTTAACCAAACTGGGCTGGCCGGGACTGAGCGCCTGGTTGCAGCCCTGGGGTCTCCATCCTGTGCAGGACACAGGCGCAAGACTCAGGAGCCTCTGGATCTGTGTCTGGCCTCAGACTGAGGTCTGTTGGGTGTGCAGACAGCTGGAAGGACTGGCAAAGTGGTTTAGATGGCAGGACCGGGAGTCAGGTAGAGGTGGCAAAGCTGAGTAGAAGATGGGTACTGGAGGGAGGGGAAGGAGAGGGGCAAGGGTGGAGTACAGGGAGAAGAAAGGGGGGAGGGGGATGATTGAGGGCACAGGGGGATCTGAAGAAAGCACTTAAGAGTGAGAGCTACCGGGGTGTCCGGAAAACAGGTAGTGAGGGAGACAATGGGCAGCAAGGTCACATCATGCTTAAGGTGATTGAGGTCACTCTGATGGGCCCTTGGCAAGCTCTGAGTTTAGGCAATGCACCATCCATCATAGCCATCCAATCCTGGGGACAGGAGAAGAAAGAGTCACCAAGACAAGTGTCCCCTTTCGTCCTGGCTACAACTTACAACCTTAACAGTCTACGCATTCAGCTGTTATCATCATGCTGCTGACACTGATCCTCACCCTAGAACAATGGTAATTTGAGGGGGGTTGGAATGGTATTGTATGGGGTGCAAAACTGTATGACTATCCTCTTTCTGAACTTGCAAAACACACTCTTTTCTCTGCCATATTATCACATATTTTTATAATTCCATAGAGATCTTTCAGTATCAATGAAGGAATGAAAAGAAATATTATAAATCCATACCCCTGAAAAGCTAAGTGATTCAACTTTAAAGCTCACCTAACTCCTCTCACCTGGCACAGTAAGGAAATCTTGATGGAGATGGGGGAGATCCAATTGAGATGGGTACTTTGATGGACTCTGAAAGTAGCAGCCCAAGAATAAACAAGCAGCTGCAACTTCTGGTAAAAAGAGAGAAAAACAAATCAAGTTGCCAAGTAAGTGGGCAAGAAGCTGTGGCCCTGGAGACAAGAGGATGGGATGCAAAGGCAAACCAAATGGAACCAGTGCAAGCAAAGAAGCCACAGATCCAACCAAAAACTGACCCTAAATTTCATTTACTTTCATTATATTTCCCTCATAAATTCTTCTCCCAGAGGAAAGATATAACACATATTGAAGCACATTTTGGACCATGTGTAAATTCACATTGTGCAGTAATTAAACTCTACCTTGTCCAGGGACCTTTGCCTCTTTGGGGGAAAAAATCATAAATAAGTAATGACATTCCTTTTGGACCCCATAAAAGTGTTAGGTGCTTCTCTGTCTGGAAGAGCCAACTTTTCTGTCTCTTCCTGGACAGCCAGCTGTGTTTCTTTCCTATAGTAACCTTTCCAATTAAAGCTTCTGCCTGTAAATCATGATGTTATAGGCTGCCAGGTTTCCATTATCACTGAAGCAAAGTCCTGTGCTAGCTGGTGATATAAGTAACACATATTTTCCCCTCACACTCTGTGATGGTTAAGATTAATTGTCAACTTGATTGGCTTGGAGCCATGTAGGGGATTAGTAAGTCTCATTTCTGGGTATGTCTGGATGGGTCATGGATGTGAGACCTTGTATACCACATCTGGTCCCTAGCCCCTTCCTCTCTGGCTTGTTTCTTTGCTCTATTTTCTGGCCACCATGAATTAAGCTACTTTGCTTTGCCTTGCCCTTCAGCCAGGGTATTTCTGCCTTGAAGCCAGCCAGTCATGGACTGAACCCCTAAAACCATGAGCCAAATCAAACCTCTACTGCATTTAATTGTGAGTATCAGGCATTGTGTCCCAGCAACAGGAAAGCTGACTAATACACACTCATAGCTTTCCCTCTGGCCATTGGGAAAGATGCCCTTGGAAGAAGGGCCAGGAACTGACAGTGACTCAGCACCCACTGGGGTTCAGTCACTGTCCTGGTGACATTTTTGTCTGCCATTTAATCTAAAGAAACCTCTGTGTACACATGACCATTCTAACTTTTCAGATGAGGAAGCTGAAACACACAACACAAGGAGAGAGCAGAGAGTGGAGCAACTCAGGTCTCATGATCTCTAAACCTTCTGCTTCTCTAGCAAGTGAGGAGAAAATCAGCAGCCCAGAGGAGTAAAGCTTGAAGTGGGGAGCAGCTCCCAGAACAACAGCTCCCAAGGCTGCCCAGCACCTGCAAAGGATGGCCCTAGGCTCAGCCCTGAAGGGTGGATGGGGTGGTGTTGGAACCAAGTACCTATGGTACAAAGGGTTGGCTTGAGGGCAGCCAGTTTGGTTCAAAGCACCTTGAGGTGGAAAATTCTCTGAAGTCTAGGGAAATGTTGGCCCCCAGCTTCTCTCACCCTGCTATGGTAGCCTCTGAAATGTTCTCTCCCAGGACTAAATTGCAGCCATGTCCCTCAAAACTAGTTTCTCATGGACATGTCAGGATGACATGGAACCTGCACAGAGAAAAGATTTGGGGATTCCAGAGTGGTACACACATGGGAGTCATGGGCACACAGTCACACAGAGCAGAGCATGGGCAGCGTAGGGATGGGATAGATGGCAGCCACTCTTCTCAGGGACAATATTGGTAGCGGAACTGCTAGCACTGACTGTTAGCACTGTCAGATGAGCTTAAGGAAACTGCACCCAGGGGATGTTGTGACAGGAGAATCAAGAGGACAGGGAAGGATAGCAGTGGGACTCCAGCAGGGGCAAGAAAGGGGGAAGCACCCAGCTGAGAGGTGAAGGGAAGCTACATAATAAATAGGTAAGGTAAGTGATGAGGAGAAGACAGCATGCCTGCCCCACTGGGGAGGTGGGGAGCAGGTGAGTGGAGCAGGGGGTGAGGGGGACTGCTGAGGGGAGCCAAGGGCATCAGGGTGGGCAGAGGGGCAGCACCCTGATTAAAACCAGAGTTGCTGTGGGCTGGGCTCAAGCCCATGTGCACAGCACTTGAACATGATGATTTCGGGGTTTCGTTTATTTCTAGTTCAGGATGAGCACACAAGTGTTAGCAAACAATCGTCGTAACCACAAAGCGTTGATCTATAGCATTTGCTGATTTAACAATGAGTTTGCAGACTTCCTGAAGATCTTGGAGTCAGGTCTGGCAAACCAGCACTGGCAGCCCAACCCTCTCAGCCTGGGCGTCAGCTAGTGGCGCTGGTCACGCCCAGCACTGCAGGCACGTGGGCGCCACGTGCTGGAGCTCCACGCCACACCGAAAGTCTCCTGGGGCTCAGAGGGTCTGGGAAACCTTGTGTGCTGTGGCTCCCAGCAGACGGCTCCTGTTCCAGGAAGCACACTGGCCAGGCAGGGGCCCCATGGGAATTTCAGGGATGTCTCTGCAACAGGCTATGAAGGAATCTAAGTGTGGGAATGTGCTAGAAGATCAGCAGCCAGAAACTCGAGAGGGGACTTGGAGGAGCAGCAGAAGCTACTGGAAAGGCTCAGAAAGAGGCGGTCACTCTGGCCCCACAGCCTCCTAAAGCTGCCCACTGGATTCCCAGCCCTGAGCAAGGGACTCACTCGTCATTTCTAAAGGCTGAAAATGTTGGGTTTGGGGCAGGAAGTCATGGGAAGAAGGAGAGGAAGGAGAAAGATGGCCAGCTGTGAGCTCTCACTTCCCACACTCACGGATCTGAAATCTCCCCAAAGACCTCTTTGCCTTTATGATGCAAAAGCACTGGGCACAGACATTGTCCAGGAAACCTCATGCACCCCTTCTGCTAGGCAAACCTTTGCTCCCTCTCCCTCTGGCAAACTCTGCTTCTGAGCAGCTTGGGTCAAGGGCTTAACGATGGAAAAAAGACCCACAGCAAGGTGTGCAGGGAGGTCAGGAAGAGGGAAGAAGGCTGGAGCCACACAGGACAGACTCCAGCCAGCCTTGTCTTGCTCATGGTCCTCTGCAAGAATTATGGACACAGGAGGACCCGGGGATGCACGGTCTCCGAGAATCTGCAAGCCTCGCACCCTCACCTGGCCACAACCAGCAAAGAAGTTTGCAGCAAATGGGATGAGCAAATGCATAGCTCAGATGGCATAGCTCAGCTATGCATAGCTCAAATGGGAGGAACACCACATAAAACACAAGGCAGTCAGGTTAATCTGAATCCCAGATAAACAACAAATAATAACTAGTATAGATAAGTCCCAAATATTGCATGGGACAGATTTATACTAAAAATATTACTCATTTGTTTCTCTAATATTCACATTCCCATATACCTCTCCACTCAGTATCCCCTATTTTAACATCTTATATTAATATGCACAGTTGTGGCAATTAGCAAACCAATACTGTTACATTATTACTTACAAAAGTCTATGTTTTATTCATATTTCTTTAGCTTTACTAATATCTTGTGCGGGGGGGGGGGTGAACCCAGAGCCTTCATCTTTTTTTTTTCTTTTTAGAGACAGGTTCTTGTTAAGTTGCTAAATTGTCCTGGCCGGGCTTGAATTTGTAATCCTGCCTTGGCCTTTCAGGCAGCTGAGATTATAGACAGGCACCACGGTGCACGACCACTAATGGTTTTATATTCCAGGATCCCATCCAGGATACCATGTCGCATTTAGTCATCGTGCCTCCTTAGGCTTCTCTTGGTTGTCATAGTTTCTCAAACCTTTCCTGATTTTTATGAACTTGACAGTTTTAAGGAAGCCTGGTCAGTTCTATTTTAAAATGCCCCTTAACTGAAATTTGTCTCAGTCTTTTCTCACAATCAAACTGGGGTTATGGGTTTTGTAAAGATCACAGAGATAAAGTGTGATTTTCACCATGCCTTATTAAGGACAGGTGCCATGAACATGATTTATCACAGCTGACCCTGACCTTGACCACCTTGCTAAGGCAGTGTTCATCAGACTTCTCCATCATAAATGTGTCCCCATTTCTATCCTATTTTGTCTGGCAGAAGACTGCTGTGCACAGCCCATACTTGAGGACTCAGGCCTTATCCTCCAGTCCCTGAGGATCAGTGTCTATGTAAATTATGCAGAATTCTTCATTAATTTGTCTCTTGACCCCCATTTGCTGATTTATTCAATAATTTATAGCAGTGTGTGCCCATGGATATTTATTTATACTGTAGGAATGAAGGAAATGTCTCCCTTCCCTCTCTGAAGCCTTGAGTCTTTAAGTTTGCCAAAATAAAGTAGCACTGGGCAGATTAGCAGGAGAAAAAGCGTAATTAGCAGGAGAAAAAGCATACGCATTCGTTTATGTGTACAAGGGCATCATGTAAAGTTGATACCTGATAACCCAATGAGATTCAGAAGCTTATATACCCTTTTTCATAGAAGAGATTAAAAATGGGGGATATGGGCAATTTTAGAGGAAGAGAATAACTTTTAGAGGCCATGAATAGCCCCCCAAAACAAACAAGGGCCTGGAACAAACTTTTGTGGGTTCTGAGTGTGCTATGTGTTTTCAGTCTCTTCCTCTGCAACAGGGGTTTCATCTTCCTTGGTCAATAAAATTTCAGTAAGAAGACTGAAGGCAACAGCATTCCTCTTTGGTGGATCTTTTCTACCCCATGTTCACATGTTTTAAAGATGGTGTCTTTCTTGTTTGGGAGGATGCTTACTTACATTCTACCAGAAATGCCTTTTTCTGTGAATGCTAATGGCTCTGAGATTCATGATAGCCTTTAGCTGCACAGGGCACCCTGTGCTGGGCCTCTGAGGAAATATGGCGCTCCGTGCACTGGACACTCCTGCCTAGCCCTCATCCTCACCTTTGTCACCCTGTGCTCTGCTACTTTAGCTTCTTTGTGTCTCTCAAATACAATGACTCTGCTCCTCCCTCAGGGCCTTTGCACATGCCATTTCTCTACTGGAAAGCTCTGTTTCAGATCTCCAAAGGGCAACTGTCCTTCACCATTCAGGCTTTATCCCCTCTCCAGCACACACACAAACACACACACACTCACTCAGTAAAAGTCCATCGCTTTACTGATTCTTTTGTTATGTTGGTGGCTGTTTTAGTAACTCTTATCAAAATGAATTTACCTTACATATTTTTGGCTAGATGCTCGGCATCTCTCACCCTGGTAGAATTTTAGATTCTGTCCAGGCAGGAACTTTGACTTCCTTTTCTCTGCCCAAGGGCCTATCATAGTGCCCACCACTTAAGAATTGTGTAAATATCTGTTAAATGAGTTGTGTTGAATTCAACTGAAGTGATTTCAAAAGAAACTAATGTATCTATCTAGACTTCTGTAAAACAGAGGCTGGAACAGGTTAGTTGATTTTTCCAGGGTCACAAGACTATTAGGGATGGGGCTAGGGCAGAACTCAGGTCAGGAGGTCAGGCCATGCAGTGAACCCACAGATCCAACAGAATTCCCATGGACTACCCACGTCACTCCTTTGTCTGTACCTAGCCTTGACCCCATCTGACCTTGCCATGTCTGAGTGGTCTCATATTGCAATGGCAAGCAGAAACACCGAAACGACACCCAGGATTTGGATATTTACATTGACCGGCACTGATCGGGATCATTCCCAAAATATCAGACCCTGATCTCTGGTGGTCTAGGGCTTATGTGGGATAAGCAAGCAGGAAGTACAGAGGCAGAATGGCTTGTCAGTTGGGGATGGTTTATACCATGTGCACCATAGTGACCAGCTATGCATCACAGTGACCAGCTGTTTCTAAAAGACCAGAAGCAACCGGAACTGGAACAGGAACTATTACCTGGGCAACTAAGAAACTGAAGTATAGTGGCTGGGGGGGCCATTTTCTGTTACAACATGAGGACAGTGCATGTGCAAAGATGGGGCAAGGACACCCCAGAAGCAAGGAGGAGCAAAAGTGAGCCCTGTGCACCAGTAGCCAGTGTCTGGAGCGTCAAAAGTCCAAGTTGAGTTGAGCAAAAATGCTAATCGCTGTGAAAAAATATTTTGTCTGTTTATGGCTTTAGTTTAGTTTGTTTTTCAAATAATTTATTCGTAGCAACCCCATGAAATGTTTACTATTTGCTTTGATATCTACCAATCTCAATTGTGCATGAAATAGTTCATACAAGCCAGGTGCAGTAGTACTCACCTATAATCCCAGTACTCAGAGAGGCAAAGACCAGAGAATCACAAGTTTGAGGCCAGCCTGAGCAACTTACTGCGACCCTGTCTTGAAATTTTAAAAAGGACTAGGGATGTATTTAATTGGTAGAGTGGTTGCCTAGCATGCATGAGGTCTTGAGTTCAATCCCCAGTACCGACAAATTAATTAATTGTTTATACACTCATGAGTAGCTTTTGGCATCCATAAGAGATTTTCACTAGGTGAAGTGTGTGATCCATCCAAGACTGGACAGTCCTCCATTGCAAACTCAGGATGGAAGGAGAGGCATAGGGTGAGGGGCAGAGAAGAGCTGGGAAAATCTGTATGAGAAGGAAAAATGGGTGGAGAGTGGCAGCGAGGGGAATGTTCTCTTCCCACATCTGGAACAGTTCCTGTGTCTCTAGGGAAATCCTGTGTTCACTCCAGGTGAAGGCTGGGCTGTGAACACATCCAAAATCTGAATCTGCAAAGAATGGCAATTAAAAAAAAAAAAATTGGGGGCCGGTGATATAGCTCAGCAGCATAAGCGCTTGTCTGGCAAGCGCAAGGTCCTGAGTTCGGTTCCCGGTACCCACAAAAAGAAAAAAAACAAAAAAAAAAATGGCAATAAAAGAACCATCAAAGAATGAGACCATGGTGAGAGGCACAAGAGAAAAACGAATTCAGGAGCAAGCTGGGAAAGGCTTTTAACTATGTGATGGTGAATGACCACTTTTCAGATTTCTACACATCATTTACCAGGTGGCAAGAGGCACTCAGGAGCACGGCCATTTCTGGGAGCTGCGGCAGACACTGGGGCTTCTTCCTTTACAGAGACCCTCAAGAATGGCTTCCCTGACACCTGGGCTCGGGGGTGAGTTCACTAAGGCCCCAGAGACAAACAAGGGGCTTGTACAGGTGTTTCTCTTAACCCTGACAGCTCCAACGTGGAAAGAAATAAATGAGTGGCCTCTTCTGAGATGCAAAGGACAGTGCAGCAAAAAAACAGAGTGGTGAAATTCCACCGTGGAACCCCTGAGGGACATACAGGGGGCTCACAAAGCGGATGCTCAAGTGAGCAAAAAAGAAAAAAGTCAATAAAAGATGCATATTTATCAAAAAAATTGAGGCCAAAAGGTTTTATACTTTATCATCAAAGACCTACTTTTCACATTAAGCAGAAATGCTCATGATTAAAAACATACAAACATATCTGAGGTCTAATTTACAAAATAAAATAATTGACAGGATGTATTCTTTAAAAGGGTTTTAAATCCCTCGGGAGAATGATCATGAAAGATTTTTATTTACTTTCAAAGTTTTCTTGGGTGAGCATGTACTATGTATATCCATAATTGGAGAAGGCAGAAAGAAGTTTTTTAAAAGAAGTAAACATCATGGCTTCATGTTGGACTTGTCCACTTCGCCTTCTAACTGGTACGGGTCTCCTCGTGCAATCACATCTTAAACATCGCCTTTCCTCTGGGACATAAGACATTTCCTAAGCTGGACTCGCTTCTCTTGAGAACATTCTGCAGCTTAGCTGCAAAGCCAGGCTTCCCAGAAGCTGCTTGGCTGCATCTTGGGCCTCAAATCCCTGCTGCAAATGCCAATGCCTAATGCACTGTGCAATTTTGTGGATGCTGTGGCGCCTTCTCTAGAGTTAGCTCCCTGCCATGCTGGCCAGGAAGTAAAGTGGCTCTGCTCTGGCTATTCAGCTCAGACAGGCCCCTTAGCCAGGGTCCATCCCCAGAGCCCAGGGCCGCCAGTCGGCTGGCCAGGAAGCTGCTGCTCTTGCCAGGGAAGTCCGGAGCAACACAGTGCACTCTCAGCACCAGTGATTCTCCTGGCATTTAACAATACTCTGCAAGAACACAATGCTTCTCTAAATAAAATTAATTACAGCAGCAAAAGTGAAAAACAAACTCCCTCTCCTTCCTGCCACAGAATCAAAGAATGTCAAAGCTGTCTCCATCAGAAATGGGCACTAGAGGCTGAGAGAAGGGCGGGCCCGGAAGGAGAAAACAGAACTGTCCCCAGGAGTTATTTGTGGTCAGAGCATTTCCTATGACAAAAAGGGACATGGCCCCTGTCAACCGAGGATTCCTGTGTCTGAAGATTATAAAACCGTAATGCGTCAGGATATCTCAGACTGCTCCAGTCTGTCCCCTCCAAGCCCGTGTTGGAGGCTAATCCTCATTGTGAAGTATTAAGAGGATGGAAATTTAATCCACGGGATTTGCAGGTGGGGCCTTTGGGAGGTGGTGAGGATTAGGTAGGGTTATCAGGGTGGAGCATCCTCAATTGAGATTGAATCCTACTGGCTTTATAAGAAAATCAGGCACGCACACACACACGTACACTTGAGCTCCCTATCTCTCTTTCTCTGCAATGCCCTACACCACCTCGGGAGTCTAATAAAAAGAAAACCATCACCAGATATAGTCCTTCAACCTTGCACATCCTGAACTGAAAGCCAAAATAAATCTTTTGTTTTTTCTTTAAAACTTACTAGTCTGTGGCATTATGTTATTAGCAACAGAAAATGGACCTACGGGCCAATGGAGAAGTACCTTAGCCAGTACCTGCCCATGTGATGTCAAATGTAAGTGAAGACACTCCCATGTAGGAAGAAACACAGTTGGAAAAAAGTGGCTTGGTTACCTTCCACTGAACTGATGATCTAATGCTTGATAAATATTTTATGACCTCTATGTGCACTTCCTTTTGTACGAAGTTGCCAGGGCCATCTTTAACATACTAGGCATCTTTAAATACCAGTTTAAAAATAATGATCTGACTCAGAATAAAAAGTGAACATCCACTATAGTGAACTCCAAGGGGATACAGGAATTGTGCAGATTGCCTAAGACTATAAGAAACTGGAAATTTATATATGAGGCTTGATTAGGAAAATGTTTAATTATCTATTCCTGTTTTTCTAATTATTATTCAACATTTGGAAGCTGTAAAAATTGCAAAACCTCAGCTATATTAAAAAACAATAACATCAACAACTTCATAGCAGGAAAAAAATTCCATGAGCAAACACAAAAGATGAACAGCAAAGTAAGGTAAAACATCACAATTTGGGCCCGGGATATAGCTCAGTGGCACAGTGCCTGCCTGGTAAGCACGAGGTCCTGAATTCCATTCCCGGTACCAAAAAAAGAAAAAAAAAAAAAAAAAATCACAATTTATAACAAAAGACACGTATAAGGAGCTCCTAGAAATATGAGAACAAAACCCAACAGATAAATGTGCAAAGGATGTGGACAGACATTTCACAGGAAAGAAAATACAAGTAATCCTTAAATATAGAAAGCAACTATAATAAAAATTAAAACTATTGAGATAGCTGTTGCTGACTTTTGTTGGCCAAACTGTAGTGGTGTGCAGAGCTGGTTCTTGCCAGTTCACTGTGAGTAATTACAAAAGATTTTCAACAGCTAGTTTTGCAAGTTGATTGTTAAATGCAGCCATGACTAAAATGTTAAGTACATAAACTACAGTGTAGTAAATTAGATTTTAAATGGAGGTAATAAAACTCTTAATTTCCTCCTCATCTTCTTACTCCATTTCACTATTCTCTGTGCTACTCTTGTGGCTGTGTAGTGACAACACGATAGACACATTGGCCACCATTGCTCCTTTCTTCCCAACTCCATGTTCAAGGATGCCTTGCTAACAGCCACACATTGGCCTGGGTGGGAGTATTTACTCCCGCAGAAATCAGAAAACACCATAAAGTAGGACTTTTCTGAAGTTAGCTATTTTTGTTTGTTTGCTTGTTTTTGTGGGGTTGTTTGTTTTGAAAGGAAGTTGTTAAGCACAACACACGAAATGTCAGGAACATAATCAGAAAGGCTTGTGGAAGTAAGGCCTCTTGTTCACTGCAGATGGGATTGCCTAGCAATCAACAGATGCATGTGGAAAGCAATCAGGAAACATGTAGCAAAATTATAAAGGAATGAACCCGGTACCCAGCAATTTCCCTCCTGGGAATCTACCCTGCAGCTCCACCTATATGTATGTGAATGGGGTTTTAATATGAGGTTATCCAGCATGGTGTATAATAGCAAAAGATTGAAGTCAGCCAGGGCATTTCCACAAGGGACTCCTGAAACCCAGCCAGTCCAATTTGGTATCAGATTGTTACACAGCTGTATCAGAGGAAGGGGACACTTTCAATATAATAACATGGAAAGATCTTTAAGACAGAGTATGTGAAAAATGCAGTACACAAAACAGAGTGCTTCTTTTTGTGTAAAAGGGAAAACTTGAATGTATATAAGTTTGCATAAACAAACTCTGAAGTTCTAATGTAAAAATAAATAAATAAAGGTAAAAACTCTAACTGGTATGACAACATCCAGTTACCTGAGGTGGCTGGGGGGCAGCTGAGGGGGTGAGAGAAAAACTTATTCCTATACAGTTTCATGTTATTTTGATTTTTAAACTATGTGAATATATTACCTATCTTACCATGTGTAAATTAGTAAGTAATCTGTGCGATGTGGTTTATCATGAGAGGATCTGACCTACAGTCACAGCTTTTCCTATGGCATACAAAACTTGAAATACTTGAGTTCGATTCCCGGTACAAAAAAAAAAAAAAAAAAAAAAAAAAAAAAAACCGCTTGAAATACTTTATGTGTCAATAAAGAAAAAAAGAAAGTTGTGTTTTGATCTTGTGGCCCTTGGCACAGATGTTTGTACTAGAAATTTTAGATGAAAGCAAATGTTGTAAATGGTAAGACGGTTAAGATTGATGGGTACGATGTTGATGTTCTGTTGTGGAATCCTCAGGAATCACAGGACTGGTCCACACTGCATCCAGATGTGAAATGATGCATGCGGTCCTGCCCTGCAGCTGGTTAAGTACCTCCGTGGGGCCCCCTGGTAAGGCAGAGAGGTGACCAAGGGAGGTGCCAGGCTGTAGAGGTGTAGGGAGCTGGGGCTGAGGTGTGATGGCTTTGTAGATTGGGCCTGGAGCATATCTGCTGCCATCTTCACATGTGGTAGACTGGTTGGCACTGCCACATCCCAGAACCACAGATGTGCCTCACCGCTGGCCATACCCATGCCAATGCCAATCATTTCTCATGCACTTGGCTTGGAAGAAGTAGATTGATCACTGCACCACCCAGCCACTGCCATGACAGGAAATGGTGCCAGTCAATGACAGAGGCCCTTTTATCCATGGTTTGCAGTGATGATGGCCTTTACAGCTACTAAGCAATGTGACATTCCCAACCACAAAGAAAGAACCATCACCCTCCCAGGGGCTGCCCACTGTCCTACAAGAGGATGCTGTGGCCAGATCCACCTCTCCAGTTCTGTCTCCTCCACCTTCTCACCTCAGCTCCAGCCATTTTTGTTTCTTGAACACATCGTGCTTCTTCCTGCCTCAGAGCTTTTGCATTTGTTATTTCCTCTTCCCTACATCCTTCTTGCAACTCAGGAGTTAAGAGTCTGACTCTGGAGTCAGATGACCTGGATTTAAGTCTAAATCCACTACTTACTACTTACTAACTTGTGGCCCTCTGTAAGTTACTTAATCTCTCTGTGTCTCAATTTCCCTTATAGAAAATAAGGACAGTAAGAATATCTGCCCCTCCATTTCCCTGCCCCCACACACCTGGAGGTACTGGAGTTTCCAATCATGGTCTTACAATGATAGGAATATTTCATCTGAAAATACCAGTGATACAAAAGCAAACACAGTTGAGCTTTCCTCTAACCAGAACAGAGAAGCAAAGACTCCCCAAGAAACAAGGAGAGAAGAAGAATCAATATTGGATTTAGGCCTTGTTAAAGGGCATTGCCCTAGATTTGCCCAACAGGGAAAGTCAAAGGAAAATGGCGCTCAGGACAAGGGCAAGTGTCTGGAGGGCTTGGAGGACCACAGGAATGAGACAGAATTCATCACAGGACTGAAGAGGCTCCCCAGAGAGGCATAAGGGACTGACTTGAGGACAGAGAAAGGGCAGAAGCAGAGACTTGGCTTGGGGGTTTGGAATCTCCCAGGATGGCTTATGGGCACTGAGCGATCCCCAGGTTGAGAGCATCAGTTAAGACAGTCACAACCAATATAGATCCACCAGGGGTGACAGGTGACAGAGCCCCTCAGCAAGGGAGCCACAGAAACACACATTCGGGGCACAGAGCTGCCCACTTTTAGTTTTTAAGTAATAACATTTTTGATGTATAAGGTGTATCCCATAAACTTCACCCTTCTAAAGTGTCCTATTTGGCGGGGTTTAGTAAGTTTACAGAGTTGTGCAGCCGTCTCCACTATCCAATTTCAGAACCTTTTCATTAACCCAAAAAGAAACACCATATCCATCAGTAGTTACTGCCCAGCCTTTCTCCCTAGACCCTGATGATCCTAACGTACTTCCCATCTCTATGGATTTACCTGTTCCTCATGGTTCCTGGAAAAGGAATCTTAAAATAGGTGATTGAGCGTGCCTGGCTTCTTTCACTTAGTGTAATGTTTTCGGAGTTTGTCCCTGTCACTGCATTTATCGGCACTGTATCCCTTGTACTGCTGAATCTAGTCCAGTCTGCGGATGGACCATGTTTTCTTTATCCATCATCAGTTGACAGGCATTTGGGTTGTTTCCCTTTCTTGGCTATTATGAATAATGCTGCTGTGAATATTTGTGTAGAAGTTTTGGTTTTGTGTGGGCATAAGTTATTATTCTCTGGGATATCTACCTAGGGGTGAAACTTCTGGGCCCTAGGATGACTCTATGTTTAACTTTTTGAGGAACTGCCAACTGTTTCCAAAGTAGCAGAAGCACCTATTCACAGTCCTACCAGCAATTTCTCCACATCTTTGCCACATGTTTTTATCTGCTTTTTTTTTCCAGATACCCTCTCTGGAGTAATCTTAATCCTGCCTACTATATTTTTCAACACTTTGCTCTATCATCACGTCCTGTATGAAACTTCTAACTTTCTCAGGCTTGCAGTATTGCATTTCTTGATAACATATGTGTAATATTTGTTAGTGCACGTATGTATTGTCACTAATAGAACAAAATACCCAGCACCTAAACTTAAAAAATAAAGGTTTATGTTGGCTCTTGGTTTTCAGAGGATGTAGTCCATGGTTGGCTGGATGCAAGGCAGAAACAACATGATGAAAGAGCCTGGTGGAGGACAGCTGCTTACCCCATGGCAGCCAAGAAGTAGAGCAAGTGAAGGAGGAACCAAGGACAAGAATATATCCCTTCAGGTCACACCCCCAGTGACCCACCTCTTCCAACCAGGGCCCACCTCCTTACAGCACATTCAACTATAATTTCATCAATGGATTAATCCACTGATGAGTATAACACTCCCATGATCCAATCACCTTCCAGAAACCCCACCTCTGAAAACATGAGATTTTGGAGCAACATTTTAGATCTAAACCTCAACATTCTAACCCTGACCCCCAAAAGGCTCGTGTCCATCTCATTATGCAAATTGCATTTAGTCCATCTCTAAGAATTTAATAGTTCTAGTATTGCTGAAAAGTCCAACTTCAAAGTCTCCTCTGAGAGTCAAAACAATCTCTTAGGTGTTAGCCTCTATAAAAATAAAAATGAAAATCAAGTATTTCCAACATACAATAGCTCAAAGTAAACATTCCTGTTCCCAAAGGGAGGAATGTGGGGAGTAGAAAATAATGAGACCAAGCAAGACCAAAAACCAGCAGAATAGACATTAAATCCTCACTTCCATGTCCAGCATCAAGGGCAGGTTGTGGTAAGATGAACTTTAAAGAGCTTAGGTGGCTCCACTGCTATGGCCTTGCTGGTTGCAGCCCTCATGGCCACTCTTAGGGTGCCCCCACTCACTTCCCGTGCCTTTCCTCAACAAAGTAGCCATGTTCCTAGCATCTCCAGCATCCTGGGATCTCCAGTGATCCTTCCATTTCACTCTCACAGCTTTACCCACTGCCCTTAGGGGCACATTGCCTGGCCTCCCAGGTCTTTCTTTGAAATCTGGGTGAATCAGACACACAAGCTTACATATCACATTATTTCTTTAATATGAGAAACCTAGAGTCAAAATAAAGAGCAAAATAAAAGATAGATAATAGGAAGTAGGGAGATAGATCATTCTCAAAGGGGGAGAGGATCAAGAAGTGGAGGATGAGGGAAGAGAGGGAAAGGGGATGAAGAAAAGGATTTGGAATGCATTATGTACATGTACCAACTCTACATAAGGAATGTGAACATTATGTACTGCAACATATATAAAAAAATTTAACTTACAGAGCAAACATAGACAAACTTAAAGAGTAAAAAGCAACTCTGTTACTTAGAATATTTTTCCTCAATAAACATGATGATTTATATAATAAAATAAACCTCTACAGATTAAAAAAAGAAAGAAATCTGCATGAAAGCCTCCATGACCCTACAAATTTAGCGTTCTATATCCCTGAAAAACCCGCTCCATGTGGACGATGGTTAAGGTTGGGCTCCCTTGAATCATGGCTGCAGCAACCTCTGAGTCCCTGTATGGCTGGCACTCAGAAAATACCTCCCGAAGCCTAGGCAACCCTGAATGAGCAAGACACCCAGAGCTCTCTTCTCAAAGCAAAGCCTTTCAAAGTTTACCCTGTTATACACACTGATCCTGCAAAAGGTGGGATCTGCCCAATTCCTGAGATGCCTTTAAGCCGTATTTCCTATTGTCCTGATACAAAGTACTTGGTTTCTTTTTAATGCTAATCTTCTCATGAGCACTCTCTCCTTGGCCCCAGCAGGTGCTTCCTCTCTAGTGAAACTTCAGGCTTTTCACACCTCTTGACTCTTTTTTTCTTCTGATTCTTACTATAAATCTAGCTAAAAGCACCCTGAAATACCCATACCACAGCCTGAACACAGGGCTGCCTTGACATTTTCTCAGATTGATTGGTCCACCACCTTTACATTCAACCTCACACAGAGTCTTAAGACATGAACAAAATGGAGACAAATACTTTGCCAGAATGAAACACAAATGGGCTCTAGTCCAGTTTCCAATAGAGTCTTCCTTCCCATCTGAAACCTTGTGAGCCTGGCCTTTACTACCTTCATTATTATCAGCAGTCTTCCAAGCTCCCACCAGAATCATCCACCAAGCGCAGCTTACAGTATTCTAGGGCTTCTCCAGCCAACATCTCCAAAACTTTCTAAACTCCTCCTCCAAACAAGTTCCAAAATCTTCCGAACAACATGATCAGATATAACCACAGGAACGACCTTATTTCTTTGTTAGCAATTTTTTTATTAGTCACTTTCCCATTGCTGGGAAAAACTATCCAACACCCACAATTTAAAGGAGGAGAGGAGGTGAATACACAGTACTGAAGAAGAAAAAAAAAAAAGAAAAAAAGAAACACGGACTACCTCTGACACTAGCAGATATCCCCAGACAAATTATCTAATATATCCAAACCTCAGCCTTCCTATATGTGACATTAAGACAATATGTAATTGTGAGCTTTAACAGAGCTGTCTGGTTTGTTCCTCACTTGCTATCTATCTGAGTACTATTGGGTGATCCCTCATTAAGAGCCTGGACAGCCACCGAGCAGGCTGCATACCATCTTTCCAGTTTCCTGCAGCAAACATTCAGGGCCTCAGGTGCCCTGTGTTGAGGAAGGTTCTAGCACACTCCACAGCCTCGTTCTCATGACCCTGAGCCAAAGAGCAGCACAGGTCTCCAGCCAGGAGGGGAACTTGGTCCCTGTTCACAGGGGCATACACCTCCTGGGGTATAATGAAGACCATATGGTCCTCTTCCAGCTGCTCCGGATGGGAAACAGGGCTCAAGCCAACACAGTTCCAGGCAGCTGAGGGTCAGCGAGCTTGTGGGCACATCCGTGTGTCCTGACCTTACCAGCCTGTCCAGATTCTGGAGAGACTAGTGTCCAAGCCTTGCTAGTGATCACGTGACAAATGCTCTCTCTCACAATAACAAAGGGAACTAAAACAGGAAACAATCCCAGGGTGCCTCAGCAGGAGAATGAATAGACAGATAATAGAGTAACCCCACAACAGAACACTACGGTCTGAAAGAATAACCATGGTCAACAATGTGGATATATATTTTTTATTAGTACGTGTTTTTAGTACATAATGCTTACCTTCATCTGAGGAATTAGGAACGTGTACTTAACATATCTTAATTCCTTTTATTCCCCTTCCCCTTCCCTCTTTTCCTGCTGTTCTCTCTGTCTCTACATCTTCCCATCTGCAAAAGACATATCTCCTTGCTTTATATTGTCTATATTATTAAAAGATTATTTAAACTTCTGGTTTCTCATATAAGAAAAATCATGAAATATTTAAGCTTGTGAGTCTGATTTTTTTCATTTAACATTATGGATAGGTTTTTAAACATATGCTAAAGAATTAATAACCAAGGACAGATGCAACATTGCGGATAGATTTTTAAGC
This sequence comes from Erethizon dorsatum, assembly GCA_028451465.1. Lineage (NCBI taxonomy): Eukaryota > Metazoa > Chordata > Mammalia > Rodentia > Erethizontidae > Erethizon > Erethizon dorsatum. The sequence continues at coordinate 10,712,021 of CM051824.1, forward strand.
ATCTTGCTAATGAAAGCCACCCAACAGTGAAGAGTGTGTGCTGTACAGTTCCTTGCACTTGAAGCTCAGGAAGAGACAAAGCCTTCCCTGGTGATAGAAATCAGAACGTTGGCTGCCTGTGGTTGGGGGTTGTGGGGGATTTTACTAGAAAGGGCCACGCAGGAACCTTCTGGGGTGAAGGAACTGTTCTCTATCTTGATTGTGGTGTTGGTTATACAACTGTACGCATCTGTTGAAACACTGACCTTTACTCTTACCATGGGTTCCCTTTTTAGGGATATGTAAATTACGTTTCAGTTTTTTAAAAGCAAATAAGAAAACAAAGTCCGCTGAGAAGTCCAGGCATATGGTGAGGCCAGTGGTACCCACCTGGCTTCCTTTCTCTCCACACTGGGAGCTACTTTGATTCTGAAACATTTGGCAAGTTTTGGTTTATCTTGACGTTGATCACGAGTAACTACCATCTCTCCTGTCCTTTCTCTTCCCCTTTTCATGGAGTCCTTGCTCCCATCTTGGCCCATTGGCCCCATCTCTCCCAGTCTTGTCTATTTGTGCTGCTGTAACAAAGAACCGTAGACCGTGTGGATAATAAACTACAGAAATTTGTTTCTCCCGCTTCTGATCAAGGCAAGATCAAGGTCTGTCAAGGGCTCATTTCCTGGTTCATAGATGGCATTTTCTCAAAATGTCCTCACATGGTAGAAGGGTCAAAAGGCATCACCTAGTGCCTTATTTTATAAAGACACTAATTCCATTCGTGAAAGCCCCACCCTCATGACCTAATCACTCTCCCTAAGTGCCCCATATCCTTATGCCATCACCTCATGGGTTAGATTTCAACATACGAATTTGGGGATCACTACCATTCAGACCACAGCTCTCCCCTTTCCAGCCTCTCAACACCTTACCTCCTCTTTTGTTATCAATATTCCCATCCCAGAAAATAAAGGGGGGAGCTAAAAACAGGAGACAGGTAGAGACAGTTTTGCCTGCATCCAACATCCTGGTGGAAAAGAGCCCATCTAGGAGGTGCAGCAGCCTTGGGAGGGAGGAACAGGCACGTGCAGCCACAGGCCAGGCCATGTACTGGCTCTGCCACTGTGGCCTGGGAACCCTAGGCCAGCAACCCACCTTCTCTGAGCTTCTGAGTCCCACCTGCCAAATGGGGCAGTGACGGTCCCCACCTAGGTGTGACTGTGACCAGAGTTCCTGGAATACGCATGGGCTCCTGCTGCAGTATGTGCAGAGGGAAATAGCAGTGATTAAGCACTACGTGGGACTCAGGCTCCCTGGCTCGATGCCAGACCTTGCCCTTCACGTGCCCTCTCACGCCGCTGGTTCCTGGCTGGTAAAGGCGGAGATGATAGCTCCTCTCTGTGGAGTCACTGGCAGGCTCAAATGAGACACTGGGTAGAGCAGTGTTGTCACTGCAAATACACAAGAAGCATGGCGCAGAGTTCAGACCTAATGACAGAGGGGAAAGAAATTTCTTTTAACTATTTTTGTTTTTTTTTTGGAGGTACTAGGAATTGAACTCAGGGCTACATCCCCAGCCCTTTTTAAAAAAATGTATTTGTTCATTTGTTTGTTTGTAGATAGAATCTTGCTAAATTGCCCAGGTGAGACTCAAACTTGAGATCTTCCTGTCTCAGCTTCCCACAGTGCTGGGATTATAGGCATGCACCACGACGCCTGGCTTCTTTGAACATCTTACTCAAACCTTAGCCCTAAAAGCACACATATCCATATGAGACAGTAGGCTTGAACATGTTCACAAGACCTAGAATAGCTGTGGTCACATGTCCTGCCTAAGGGACAACCAGGCCCACTGTTTCCTCTTGATGGACACAGGAAATGGGGAGGGGACTGGAGCACTGCCATGTCTTTCTGATTTTTTTTTTTTTTTTTGCTTTAATAGACTTCAGTTTAGTCTCTTCCCCTCTACACACGAGTGTTTCTTTTTTTCCTTAAAAACACAAGCTTTACGTTCTCCGACTCCATTAGCTAAAGTTGGTTCTTTCTCAAACACCTCACTACTGCCTTGTGACATCCCAAACTGAGGAGAGGAAATCTCAGAATTGCAGCCTTCTGGTCCAGAGAAAGCAGCAGAGCCTCTGGGCCTGACTCTCCTTGCAATTCTGTTTAACAAGAGGGTCCCGCAGCACAGCAGGAGGGTCTGCCTGACGCCAGGTGAGAGGCTCATCTATGTAGTTGGGGCGAAGGGTGCCGGCTTGCAAAGCAGCTAGACTCAATGAGCCAGAAGGGGTCCTCGAGTGCAGGGGAACTTTCCCTGGGGGGTCTGCAGGGGGGAATGATGCCCTTTCCTTCCGAATAAGGGAATGAAGTCTGACTAAGAGCTAAGATGACACGGTGGCAGCCGGGAGACCTTTGAAGGTGCCGCCAACCCCAGGAAGTCAGTGCCACCAGCATCTCCTAAGTCCATGTCAGGATGTGATCAGCTGTCTTTTTTAGACTGACCCCAGTAGGTACTGTGCATGTTGACGATGAGGAGGTTAACGCAAAGAGATCATAGTGAAAATACAAGGAAAAAGAAAAGGGATAGGAGGAAAGGAGGGAAATGAAGGAGAAGAAATTGAGTCACTCTGGTCAGAGACCACAACCCAGGCTCCATGAATGTGTGCAAAGTGACACTTATGATGCTATGACATGGGGTGGAGGTGGGGACGGCAGAAGACAATTACCAAGGCCAGGTGTGACATCGTAAAGGCTGTCTGTCACCAAAGTGCCTGAGGCTGATTCCATTTGCCTAAGCCTTGAGGACTAGGGCAGGGCAAAGGGCAGTCAGGGGAGAAAGCAGAACTGAGTGATCCGCCACCTCTTGCAAGTCAGAAATGCAAAAGCAACAATGAGGGGGAGACACAGGGACAGACATCTCCTTACCACAGGGTGAGAGCAGACACCTGGGTGTTCCCTGGGGACCACAGGAGCCAGGGAGGCACTGAGTGAAGTGAAATGATTTCTGTGGATCCTCTTAAATTCTGCTGCTCACTGTCTAAAAACAAAAGCCTTTTTCATTTTCATTTCTGTGAACCACGGGTGCTAACAACAGCTCTTCCCTTTAATGCCTCAGCGCACGTTGACTTTGGACCCATCTGAGGGCACTATCTGCTCCTGAGTCTTTTTCCCATTTCCTCCAACCTGGTGCTGAATGCGTACTTAGTGGCTGAACCCCACGATGCTGCCTGGCACTGCGGGGAGAGGGAAGCTGAGCAGAGCCCCGGGCTTCCTCCTCGGCCTCGGAGGCCCAGCACAGTCGCAGCCTTGTTCCGAAGCCGGTCACGGTGTAGGGAAAGCGTGCCCAGGTTTTTCAGTATAGGGTACATTTTTGTAAACACAGTGAACAATTTGGGGGAAAAGCATTTCCTGCTTAAGAGAACTATTTTTAAGCATCTGAGAAGTGACCCAGCATACAAACAGCTGCTATTAATGAAATCATTTCATCTGCTCATCAAGGCTGTCAGAGGCCACCACCGAGGTCTCAGAAGAGCTGGGGCCAGCGGGCTGTGACTGGGAGATACCACTCAGCTCCCAAGAACTCGTAGCCCCTTGTGTCAAACGGAGATGTCGATACGGCATATTACAGTACACATGCCATCCTGGGTGCCAACAAGCTACGACATGTTTTCATTCATGTATTATAATGTAGTGTATATTTCATTACTCAGAAGTGTCTACATTAATAATATTATTGCTACTATTAAATGGAATTTCCAACATGACTTAACATATATTAGTTTGTTGACCACAAAGGCTTATTGAGAGTCAAATGAGAAAATATGTATTCAGTGTTCCTGACCAGTTCCAACAGCCAGTAAATGTTGTTATTAGTATAGCATTATTATTACCACTTAATTATTTTTTGAGAAAGTTGGTGTATAAATTAGAAAGTGTTGTGCAAGATGGTGTATGGAGGGCTGGTGGAGAGGGCTGGTAAGAGAATTTACCAGTAGAAAGGAATGCAGAAAAGACAAGAGTTTATTTTGGCCAGAGTACACTGTCAAGGGGGACAGGGAACAGGAGAGAAATCAGGACTTCAGGTTGAGAGATTGGGACTCTTATAAGAGTCTGAGAAGGGTTTAGACAGCAAATTATCCAAAGAATGTCTTTTCCTTGACCATTTAGCACCTTGTAGATCTTTGAGCATCTGTATTTAGTTTAAAATATGATGTTTACAGTTGCGATTCAGACAAGACTACTGTCCTCTGGCTCGTAGAGGATCTTTCGCTGTACAGAAGGTGACAAGAAGGTCCATGCATATCTTTTAGAGAAGATAGGTCCAAGTCTTTGGGAAGAATGAGTGGGCCCGGCATCAAAGGCTTGTGCTGTCATATGACCTCAGGATGACCTTAACTAGAGTTCCTTTGTTTAGGTTTTTGCACAGCATTCATCTGGCTGTTAAGAGTTTTAATCCTTTTCGTTGCTAGTGGACAGCCGCAACAGAAAACAGTTGAAATTGATTTCTTCAAAAATATTCTTAGAAAGTTTTCTTCAAAGATGACTATTACCACATCAACTTACACATTCAGCAAATGCATTCCAAGCACAGCACGTGCTCTGTCCACGCCTCTCTGCTCACTCTGAAGAGGACCCAGGCCTGGTCTCCTCACCTCTACCTGCACACCCAAGCTGTCCACAGGAAACTGGGGCCCTTGGCGTGAGCATGGCCCTCCAGCCCACCCTGGCAGCCTCATGGCGCCCTCTGTTGGAATGTGGTCCACCTGCAGCTGGGCCCAGACCTCCACCGCCTGTGCTGCTGGTACCAGACTGAGGCCCAGTTTCTACTTCTGAGCCTGCATAAGCCAGCGACTGGCCCAAAGCCATTTTACGTGGAGGACCCAGCTCAGTGAGGTGGGTGCTACTGTCCTCGCCAGGAAGATAACTCCCTGGGTATCACAGAGCTTTCGCTTGGTGCTCAGACTCCCAACAGATGTAGGGGGTACAGCTCCAAACCTGTACCCTAGGCTGATAGCAGGAAGCGAGCCTTCCCACCCGGAACCACCACAGGGGCAGAAAGAGGGCCAGGCCTGGGAGACGCTGTGCTGACTGACATAAGCCAGGCATAGAAAGACAAACACCACATGATGCAAAAGTTTAAAAAGTCCGACTCATAGAATCAAGGAGCATAAAATGGTGATTGTCGGGGGTGGGGCTCGGGCGTGGGGAAGGGGGTTAGAGAAAGGTTGGTCAAAGGACACAACCTTTCAGATAAGAGGAATAAATTCAGGAGATCTGCTATTCAGTAAGTTGACTATGGTAAATAACGTCTTCTATTTTGAAAATTGCTTAACAAGTAGATTTTAAGTGTTCTCACCACACACACACAAAATACATGCAGTCATGCATATGTTAATTAGCTCGATTGAGTCATTCCACAATGTTTGCATATTTTAAAACATAAGTTGCACCCCATAAATATATACAATTTTTATGCATCTCAAATTTTAAAAAGAAGTGCTCCTCTGTCCTTCGAGGCTAACTCATCTGGATTCAATGAAAGAAAAAATTTCACTATTGAGTAAGTTTTGAAAGTCTACTATATTACTCTTTTCCTTTTGATGATTTACATGGCAGATTAGCATATTGAAAGATTTGAGAAGTAAGGAGTAATAAAGAATTTTAATTGGCTTAAGTTTGTTTAAATTAATGTTTCATATTAACTCTAAGACCATTTCTTTGAGCAACACTTATTAATACTCTGGATAATTAATTCTGGGAAATGCCACTTAAACATCCAGAAGTTTGAGAATTTGAATGATCCTTTCATCTCTCACTGTAAGCTCCTTCCCCTATGGCCCAGTGTCTTTTGTTCAAACAGTGGGTTTTTAATAAAGGTTTGCAGAGTAGGGGTTGGGTGGGGATAGACCTGAGGAGTATAAAGATTGAGAAAGAGTGGAGAAGACCCGAGAAGGCCTGGGCTATGTTTGGCAGCCACTGTCATGGGCAGCAGGCAGACCTGGGTGGCTGGTACCCCTCAAGGAAGTTAAAGTACAAAGAGGAGGAGCTCCAGGGATCTTCCGAACAGCCTTCCAGGGCCAGACACCAATACGATCATACTTGGCTTCAACTGTGGAACACGGCACCTGAGTAGGGCACCACTGTCATCTGGTGGCAGCATAATCGGGAGGGCAAAAATCTACAGTCATCACTGCAATGATTGCAGCCAGGGCGCACAGTCACTTTGAACACAGGTAGCTCAGGGACTTCTCATGACTGTTAATAAGTCCCTGGGCGAGGGTGGCTGGTTGACTCTCGGGCAAAAACCAGGTCTGTGACGATCATCTGAGGACTGATGGTTTCCAGTTATGTGATTATGTGGAAATGAGGGATTGACAAAAAGAACATCCCTCCTCTCACCCTCACCTCCCCCCAGCTGTCATCTCAAGATTACTCACACCAGCATCACACTCGTAATACGTGTAACTCACATCTCCATAGGTCAGGATCTGCCGTGGTCCTCACAGCACAGAAACACTGTAGGTAACACTTTGGTCTTGAACTATGACAGACTAGGACACTTTCTTTTGTGCCCCCCCACCCAGTATTCTCTTATTTTTATTTTTATTGGTACATGTTTGCAGTACATGATGATTGCATTCATCATGGAGTTGATACATGGACATAACACACCTTAATTCTCTTTACTTTTTTTTTAAATCTGTTTTTCTTTTCTTATTTGAGGGTAAATGGCTTTCTTGGAATAAATTCAGTCTGTTCTGAAATCACAGGAGCTCTTTCAGGCCAAGCGGGCACCACCTAAGACAGCCACATTGTCACTTTGGGGGTGACTGATGATCAGGATTGGTTACATGATCTGGGGGGGGTCCCAGGGCAAATAGGAACCTGGGGCCCCTTGTTCAGAAAGTATTAAGAAAGGTTTTGCCTTTCCTAAAAGGCTTCCACCCGCTGCGTGAGCAGCATTTCTCTGAGTTCAGCCCAGCAAGGACAGCAAGTGCTCCGCCCACAGCCAACACAGCAGGGGATGACTCTTGAAAACCTCCTTACCACCAGACAGATGGAAGAAGGACACACGGACTCAGCCGAAGCACCCACCCCTGCTGCTCCAGGTCTCTGGGAGGTCCATGCTTTTATTTGCCTGATTCCCAATCTCTTGTCTTTGCTGATTCTTACGAATGTCAGGACTCCAACTCCAAATCCATGCGTCGAGCCCCAGCTGAGACATCAGAGCCCAAATCGATCGCCGAAAATGCCTCCGAGTACTGCGGCATTTTGATTAGATCGAACACAGAAATTCTTGGGCTAACTGCTTCCTCCCTCTGCTGCCCATCTGTAGTTTTTGCACATGTGCATTTTAATGAAAATACAATCCTTTCAAGATGTGACTCATTTCCCTCCACTAGTCAAAATATTTTAAAAAGCACTTGATTCATAAGAAGGCTTTTATGACTGACACAAGTTTGTAGTTGCTCCTCCAGCTCTGACTCAAATCTCCCTGAAAAAGAACATATGGGGACACCATCTCCTATGCGCACCCTGATGTCTGTGACCACAGCCAGTGATTCAGTCCTCCAAGCCCAGGAAGAAGCACAGGCCCCTGTTAAGGACCTGCCACAACTGGTGATTCACGCTGCTTTTTCCAAACAGATCTGAACCCGGATTTCAATGCATGTTCCTCATCACCATCCTCACTGTGGGAAGCCATGCGTTCATTCACACCAAGTTTCCATCCTCAAAATAATTTTTTTGTTGTTTCTTTTTTGAGACAAGCTCTCTCTATGTAGTTCAGGCTGGTCTTGGACTCACTATAGCCAGCCCACACTGGCCTCAAACTCTCCATGATCCTCCTGCCTCAGCCTCCAAGTGCTGAGATTACAGAGACACGCACCACTATGCCCTGCTCCATCCTCAAAACAGTTTTTGAACTACACGGTGGAAAGAGTCTGAAGACACCTTCTCCATCCTCAGAACAATTGTTGAGCTATACTCTGGAAAGGGTCTCAAAACTGTGGCTTCTCTCATGAGCATCCTAAATGGTGACACACTGTCTTGTCGGAGTAGCTTAGCTTTCTGGAAATGACCTGAAGAAGTCGCTTTAAGTCAAGTGATGAAAAAAAGATGACCACAAATAAGGCACAGCTTTGGCTCTGCCAGCTGGATCTCTTGTGGGGATTTAGGAAGGCCCTGGAGTTCTAGGGACTCTAGGGAGAAGAGCTCCAGATCTGTTCTGGTCAAACAGTTGGAATTTGGTTCAAATAAATCTACACCTCCCAGGGTGCCGCTTTGAAAATAACAGCATTTATTTTATTGTATGCATTGGAGAGTGTTTATTAATGAGTGTTCGATTTCCTTACTGCATGACAATATTTCATCAAGTTGCAGGAACAATTTAGCTCTGGCCTACAGGCTGCTAACACTGAGAAACCACAGCTCGCAGCTAAGCTACCAGTAAGATAGGACTGGGACAGAGAAAGAATCTGAATAAAGCCACCACCTGGGGGATAGTTCCAGGAAGCAACCGAAGACACTCGCATGCAGCATCCTTCAGGACAAGCAACTTTCTGCCAAGGTTGACGGCGCCATTTCAAAGGCACTTCTATCTCTGCCACAGTCTGTGTTTGCAGAACAAATGAAGGCTCTAGAAAAAATACGATGATCTAGGAGCCCCATGATTCTTTTCAGGACAAGTGACTTCTGCACAACATACTTGGTAAATTATCAAGTCCCATGAGGCCCTTCTATGTTAGGTCCTATGTCTTCAATCCAATGTTGGTCATCTTATAAAGTCAAGAGGAGGGGCCGGGGATTTAGTTCAGTGGCACAAGCGCCTGCCTGGCAAGCACAAGGTCCTGAGTTACTTCAATTCCCGGTACCAAATAAATAAATAAATAAATAAAGTTAAGAGAGGCAATGTCATGGCTCTGCCCTTCCCCTCTGGGATTTGAGCATACTCCTCTATTCCCTACCATCCATTATGAGTGGGCTGGCAGTGGGGTAGGGAAATTGCTGAAGAGGGCAAGAAGCCTGGCCGTGGAGCCCATGCTGGACACCTGTCTATAGGTAGAATCAAGGCCTGCATCTTCCATTCCCTTTCTGTTGCATTTTATGTGAGCAAGAGCTGCCTGTGACCCTGTCTACCTCATTCATAAGAAACACGGGTTCATGGGCGCGCAGTCCAAGAGGAGCACAGGGAGAGGTCAGGGTCAGCCCTGCACACACTGCAGCCCAGCCTGCCAGGTGGCCTCGTGGTAAGGCCAGAGTGTAACAGGCAGGTCTTCAGCCAAACGACAGGGACAGAAATGAGCTGCTCGTGAAAAAAGGGACAACAGCCAGAAACTTGTTGTAACCTGTTCTCTGCCCCATCTCACACAGTCCCCACAACTTCCTGCATTCAGCTTCCTGGCTGGGCTGCTCTGAGCCCTGTGCTAGGCACAGGCGGGAAGTGAAAGAAGTCCAAGGTCAGCGCTGAGCATTGACCCAAAGGGGAACAGCAAACATTGACTCATGGTAGGGGCTGTATAATGGCACAGTGGGCATCATGTACAGGGGTCACTTTCAAAGGCGTGCTATTCTCATCACCTACTTGGTCAATTTGCACTGAGACACTTCTGGCAGATGACAAGGAGTTGTCTTAGGGAAGAGAGGCCTTTCCTAATTTGCCCAACAGTCCATGTGAGCGAACAGCAGTTCTGACTTCAGCCAATAGTAACCAGATAGCTGCTGCCCATAAGGGTAATGAAGAAATTTGACACCTTCTGGGATGAGGTGGGACTTACAGAGGAATGAGGCCACCGTGCTCCTGTCCTCATCTCTGATGGAAACACTTTAGCAGACATATTCACTAGGAAGTAATTTCAGCCTATAGTAAGAGATGTTCCAAACACAAAGGCACTATAAAGAGAGGAAAGTCTATTCTCTCACATAAAAGATAGAAAGTGGGTAGCCCAGATCCAATATGCTTGTTCTACAAGGCCAAAGGGGACTGAGCTCCTTCAGTCTTTCTACTCAACCATCCTCAGCACATAACTTTTTTAAGATCGTCTGTAGTTCCCATTGTCACATCCGCATTCCAGAAAGGGGGAACGAGGAAGGGCAAAAAGGGAATTACATCACCCAGCTAAGTCAGCCTTCCTTAAGCAACATTTCCAGAACTGCCACCCACACTTTCAGTTGACATCCCACCGATGGTATCCAGCTGCAAAGGCAGATGGGAAATGTAGTCTTTTAGCTGGTGTGGGGCCCCAGCCTGGGTTCTCTTGCTGCCCTGACACCTGCCAAGCATTAGTCTTTCTCCACTTCCCTTGTGCACTAATTTCTCTCCCCTCTCCTGAAAAGGCCATGGCCAAGTGACGAGGAACAGATCCAACACCCAAAGCGCAGCTAGGGAATCAGTCGCACTTGGAAAAGTTGGGTCTCCTTTACTTCATTAGCCAAGCAAACTTTTGACCTAGGTAATTAGATAAGACAGCAAAAACAACAACAAAAAGAGCAAGAAGAGATATTTACTAATCTGAGTTCTTTCACATGAGTTATTTCTTGAACTCCTCAACAGAGATCTGAGAGGGAAGCAATTATATCCACTTGGCACATGGGACATCAGAGACTTCGAGAGGGAAGAGAGCTGCCCGGGGTCATGGAAGGGCTGGGAGCAAAACCCAGGGGCTCTCTCAACCTCACAACCTATGTTCTGAGGTTAAAACAAAACTCCATAAAGATTACTTATTATTATTATTTCACCTAAGTTGATAAAACCATGATTTTTTTTTTTTTTTTTTTGTGGGTACCGGGGGTTGACCTCAGGACCTCGCGCGCCAGCAGGCGCCCGTGCCGCTGAGCGATATCACCGGCCCCTTTTTCATATGTGGGTTTCGGGAGTCGAACTCGGGCCCTCGCGCTTGCCGGGCAGGAGCTTAAGCCGCTGAGCCATCTCACCGGCCCTAAAACCATGATTTTTAAAGCCATGGCAAGAATTTTGAGGAGTGTCCTGATACAGGGAGCCCATTGCTAGTGTCATCAAAAACACTCAGCTGATGATTTCACTTTTTTGGAACAAACACAGGGGCCCCATGAAGACATTTTTATTTTTTCTGAAGTTATTTATTAAAATTAAAGTCAGAATCTAAATGTCTTTCTTTAGTGTATATCCAGTGGCTTAAACATGAAGGAAATGATACTTGAACATGAAGGAAATGTCCCCTACTATTGTGTTAAGAAAGTCAGATCTCTCAAGAGCTGGCTCAAAAAAAAACAAAAAAACAAAAAAAACATTGCCACTCAGGAGAATTTCCATTCTGTGGCCCTAGCCATGGCGGCCACTTTCAGACTGTTCCTTACCAGCTCAGGGCTACTCCTTCCCCTCCTCAGTCTGGAGGACCAGGCCCACGTAACGAGAAGCCAAGGACAAGAAATAACAGCTTTTCAATGTCACACGCTCTGCGCCAGCTTCCACAGCTGGCCCAGCCCCATTCTTCGGACCCTGGGACCAAGTCCTTCCTGCTGTACAAAGCCAAAGTGGCACCAAAGCCAAAGCACGCAGCAGGGGGGACGGCACCCCTGGGAGCCATGAGCCCCATCTAGACACCGTGCATGGCTGTGGCCGCACCTGCAAACTCTGCAAACTGAACCCCTTTGTGCTGCACTGCTCAAACCCAGACCCCACACATCAGGGCAAGGGAAGCTGTCCCCACCCCACCCGAGGTCACAAGGCCTGTTCCAGGGTGCTCCTCCTTCACCTCCCCCCACTGCCGGGCTTTCGACGCTCTTGCTCTCACGGACCTCTTCCTTATGCCTCTCCTCGCCCTGGTGACCCTGCCCCTTAGCAGCCGCCTCCTGTCTGGTCCAGGAACGTCTCCGTGCTGACTCAGGCCAGCACCTCGAACTCCTCTAGGAGAACCTGAGGCCCTTGGGCCATCTGTGTCTCCATTTCTCAATGCTGCAAAATGCACGTTGGTAGCGTCCCTGCATCACAAGAGCATCTCCAAGAGGAGATAACGGCTATTGAAAGCTGAGGACAATGACAGAGCCGCAGTCTTGGGCTTCAGCTGTCATCATCAAAGCTCTGGTTCCCAGCAGGTGTGGGCAGATCGCGCTTGAGACGTCTGAGACCTCTATGTGGAAGAGACAAGGGGGACGGGTCTGGGCTGGAGAAACACCTGGAGTGAGGCACTCATGGAAGGAGAGTCAACCCATATGACTGAGCACTTACCACTGTGTCAGTGAGGGCTGTCCAGGGAAACAGAGCCAATGGGATGTAAGGATATGTAAGAGATTTGTTGCAGCAATTGGATGGTGCAATTGTGGAGGCAGATTTTGTGTTCTGCAGTCTGCAACCTGGAGACCCCAGGAAGATGGTGGTGTAACTCAAGTCCAAAGGTCTGAGGACCATGGGAGCAGACAGCCAAGGGCATGAGGCAGATACAGGCAAGGATGGAGGCAGAGGTCTCAGCTTAAGCAGAGTTTAAATTGGCTCTTCTGCCCTCTGTTCTCTTTGGACCCTCCGCAATGGATCAGATCCATGTTGGTGAATATGGTTCTTCTTTATTCAGTCTGCCAATGCAAATGCAGATGTCTTCCAGACCCACCTCATGGACACATCAGGAGGATTGTTTTACCAGCTACTGGCCATCCCTTAGCCCAGTGGTGTTGACACAAACAATGAACCACCACACACACATTCCCCACACTCCCTTCTACATCCCCATCTCAGCAAACAGCATCACTAAGCACTGCCTGGGACCCTGGAGGTCATCTTGGGTGCTCCTCCTCCCTCACCTCCCTCATTGCCTCCATCCACAGGCTCCACTCACCAAGGTTCCAGCCACTGTCACCTCTCATCAACACTGATGGATGATCTAACACAGCTCCCGCATCCCATTCCCAATCCCTCCAGTTCATCCTTCTAAGACACGGAGCTAAAGACACAGTTCCTAAGTCTGACCTAGATCACAATATTCCTCTGCTTAAAATCCTTCAGTGACTCCCATCAGATGTGGTATAAAACCTGCATACCTCGCCATAGCTGGTTCACAAGTCCTGCGCAGTTGTCCTGACCATCTCTTCACCTTCCCCTTGTGCCGCTCTCTACTTGCTGGGCAAGCTCTAGCCATACCAGGCTGGTGGTGGTGCCTCAGGACCTTTGCCCTAGCTGTTCTCTCTGCCCCTGGCCTTCACATCCTTCTCCACCACATCCCCCACAGCCAGCCCCCATCCTTTAGAGCGCTGCTTCCACGTTGCCCTGCTTAGAGAGGGCTTCCCTCCTCACTCCACGGAGAATAGAGCTGCTTTCTCCGTGTTAGGACTGATGTTTGTGTCCCCCTAGATTCATAAGTGGACGCCCCAATCCTCAATCTGATGGTATTTGGAGATGGAGCCTTTATGTTGTAATTCAAATTCAGTGAGATCACAGGGTGGAGCTTTTACCCAATGAACTAATGTCTTTATAAGAAGAGACCCCAGAGATTTGTGTGTTTCTATGTGTGTTTGTGTGCACAAAGAAAAGGTCATAGTGAGCTGGTGACTGCCTATGAGTCCAGAGAAAACATCTCAGAAGAAATTCTGCCTTGTCAACTCCCTTGATCTTGGCCTCTCCAGCCTCTAGAGCTGTGAGAAATACATTTCTGCTTTTTAAGCCACCCAGTCTATGGTACTTTGTTACGGTAGCCTGAGCTGACTAACATACTCCCTCGTTTTCATTCTCACTGACTGTTTACTGCTTTCAAGGCCACAGTCCCCATGTATAGTTAGGATCACTCCATGTACATAGTTGTGGCCTATTTCCTGCCACCAGAACATGGTCCCGCAGTTACCATTGCCTTCTCTAGGCCTAGCACAGAGCCTGACACATAAGAATCCATGGAATCAGCCAGTGTCTTGGTGAATCCATCAAAGACTACGTATTCCCAGCAGGGAGGGAGACTTGCCATCCGTCCCCCAAACCGAGGTAAGCATCCCTGACAACACAGCCACACTTCCCGGAACGTGCTCCATGGGTAATACTCGCTAAGTCACAGATAGCTTTCTATTTCTAGCCTACCTCACCTTGTCCCAAAATAAATTTAAATCAGCCCACGAATTGCAGCTAATACAACTGAAAGCCAACAGAGGAGGAAATGATGAGGACAAGAAGATGAAACCACAGCGGGCAATGTGGACACTGGCTGGGCCAGCCACACTCTGGCTTGAGCATCCTAGCGGCCATTGTGAAAGTGGTAACCAAGGTGACTTCATAGCTCAGATCTCCCATTGGACACAGAGGAGCTGTTTGGAAGAGGTGGCTCTTACCGTGTCAGATCAGCTCAGCACTGACTCCGAGAGGCTTCGGGAAGCCTCGTGATCCTCCCAAGGCGGATGAGTTCTGAACAATGTCGTAAAATAAGACGCAAGACTGTTATCCCAGCACTCTGGGAGGCTGAGACAGGAGAATTGCAAACTCACACCAGCCTGGGCAGCTTAGTGATTTAGCAAGATTCTGTCTCAAAATAAAAAAAATACCAAAAAAAAAAAAAACTGTTTTTAAAGGGCTGGGGATGGAGCATAATGAAAAAGGCCCTGGGTTCAATCCACAGGACTACAAAAAAAAAAAATAAATAAAAAAATAAAAAAAGAAAGAAAGAAGAAGAGAAAGAGGAGGAGGAGGAGATCAAGACTGAGACTCAAGAAGGGGCCTCAGGCAGGAATTTGTTCCAAGCTGCCTCAAGGCCAGCACATAAAAGCCGGGCAAGGTGGCACCTATAAACCCAGCACTTAGGAGGCTGAGGCAGGAGGATTGCCATGAGTTTAAGGCCAGATTGAACTACATAGCAAGATCTTGTCTCCAAAAAAGAAAAAAAAGACCAGCACACACGAACAGCACCGCCTCACAACCTGATGACGCAGGACGAGCCGCTGCTCGCAAGTAGCAGAGAGGTCAGGCACTCGCTCTATGCACCTCTGACTCGCCTCTGCATCCTGCACACTCATAAAGTAAACTGCCCTTGTCAAAGTTAAACGAGCTGAGCGTGAGACCGCTAATCACACACCACCAGGAGCTGAGGTATGAAAGGGGACGGTGTGGGCCCTGGAGGCAGCTCAGTGCTTGGGGAAGCTGCCAGGGCCACTGCACACGCCAGGAGCCCGTGTGTCACATCTTGTAGACGTGCTGCTCCCCTCTGGGTGAGGAAAGACTGCTGCAAGGAAGATGGATGCACCCCACTCACCCCCCCACCAAGATGTGTCCAGGTCTTCACAATGCTGACCCTCACTGCTAGCTTAGAAAGGGAGACTCCAGTGGCAGTGGCTTCTTCCACAGGTGACAGGCTCGCAGCAGCTTCCTCTGTGGATCAGCCGGCCGCTGCAGCCATGGAGTCTGCGGTCCAGAGCTTTCTCCCCACTCCATCTTGCTCAAGGCAAGTCCTGCCCTGATCTTTACCTGACAGGTCCCAGGCCCTGATGACAGTTACATCTTCCTTGCTTTCGAACACATCCTCTGACATGCTTTAAGAGGCGACTATCTTTTAATAGATTGGACTGATCCCAGGAAGAACTTAGGCCCCGCCAACAGCTGGCTGATGCTGATTTTATTTTGCCTGCAGTGGCTTTTCCATCCCTCTAGGAAATTCCTCTGTTGAACTCCATTCTGAACCTGGCCCACTGCAGCCTGGGTGCTGTCCCTGCTTTTAAGCTCCAGGAACACCAGGGGAAATGGCAGCACGCTCACAGAGCACCACAGATATCCCGTGTCCCCTGTGTCCGTCTTCATGCTGACAGACACAAGGAGTTAGAAAGAGCTCCAAGGAAATGCTGAGCCAGGCTGACCCACCCCAGGGCTCTTGCACCAGACTTACATGGAAACAAAAAGGACTATGGGAGATTCCCTTTGGTCCATTTCTATTTTATTTCGGACTCCAGAACTGAGAAACAACATCCATCGAGGTTCATCTCACTGGGTCAGGAGGACCCACTTCCAACATTGCTCATGCTGGTGGTTGACAGGGGGCTTCCGTCCTTCCCATGGAGGTCTCTCCAGCAGGGGCTGCTGGAGTGTCCTTAAAAGATCATGGCTGGCTTCCTTCCCCCAGAGCTGCTCGGGACAAAGTATGGCGGAAGAGGTGATGTCTTGAATGACTCTCTTGGAATCACGCTCTGTCTTCCTAGGATACTAGTCCCACAGATCAAGCCACAGGAGGGAAGAACACAGGATGAGAATCCCTGGGCCACCTGGAGGCTCCACAGGGGGATGGGCAAAGCACAAGTGTGCACCAGCTGCCGTGCTTGGGAAAGGGTGGGCGGAGGCCCAGGGAGACCTTGGGCACAGAGGCCTGCTGTGACCCCACCGCATACGGTTCTGCCATGGGGGAAGTTTATACACTACTAGCAAATTAAGATTTTACTAAATACAGTGACCTGATCAAAACAAGGAGGAGGTGAACGAGGAGGAGGAGGAGGCAGAGAAATCATCTTTACTTGAGTCCCATGAGTTCTCCACCAGGCTGTGGGAAACCAGCACCCCTTGAAAGAACAACCTTTCCTTGCTGTAACCAGCTGTCTTTTTCCCCAGATCCCTGGATTTCCACTGGTTGAGTTTCCTCTGCCTTGAACTTGGCAGAGGGACAGAAATAGTAATGGTCACCTAAGACGCCATTTGATCACCAGATATTTCATGTGGCTTCCCTGTATTTCCTGGATTCCTTGAAGTAAGTCAGGGCCACAGCAATTAGTTCTGGCAATGAAATATGAGTAGCAGGACGCAAGACAGAAAAGCTCATGCGTGATTCTCCAGTCTTCCTTCTCCCCAAAGAAGTTAAGGAGACCATTTGTTTTACACACGAACGCACGCATACACACGCACGCACGCATACACACGCACACACACACACAGGCAGAGCTTAAGCTTCACACACATTGTGCCTGACAACCAGGCAGTCAGCAGGTGGGTCCTCCTGCTTCTTGAAAGCACAGTGTCACTGTTGTGCAAAAGGACATGGGCCTCCGCATTAAGCAGAATTGGTCTGTGATGGCAAATCTCCATTGCCGTCCCTGCCCTTCCTACGTGAAGCATTGGAGAGGAAGACTGCGGGCTTGGCTAGACTGGGCAGAAAGGACCCACAGGCACCAGTGACAGCCACATCCCACAGAGTCCTGCTTCCGGAAGGGCACCCTTCCATCGCACTCTGCCTGCCCTGCAGTGCAGTTGCTCCCTGGCCTGGAGAGGGTCCTGAGGGAGCCCAGAACTCCATACCACTCAGACCCAGGGCCCATTTGTCACAGAGACACTTTATCACTCCCTGTCAGATTTCTGTCCCCTGTAACTCCTGAGGGGAAGAGCAACGTGCCCAGATCATAACTGCATGGTGTGCACATCTTTTTTTCCTATAAAACAAAGGCAAGTACCTCAATTATGCATCTTATCAGAGGCCATGTGCTAAGTGACTTTAAAATATCACCACCCAAATATGTATATGATATGCCAAGAAGCTGTCAACAGTAAATCATCTCCCCTTCCATGGGCCAGGACGTGGTTACTGTCACAATGCAAATCATTCACATAAAATCCAAAATGTCTCTCCTTTTATCTCAGAATTTTACAAAATTTATTGATCTTTATAGCCATGAACGGCAAGAGGAAACATATTTTAAGTTCATGTCTTTTGTTACTGACCCAGATGACCATGTGAAATGGTTCAGATTTATCATCACATCCAGTTGCCAGCATTTACGGCAACTTTTAAACCTGTCATTTCACCTTGGACTCCTCACTGTTCAGGACACTTGGGGAGTTTACTGAGTCACTGTGATTTCTGTACCAGAACAAATAAATGGTTTAAGTACTTCTGCAGCTCACTGGAAAGGGGACTTGAAATTCACTTGAGGAGATTGTTAACTGTGAACCACAGAACAAGCTCTTCCCAAATTTATGCCTTTGCATATGGGAATAAAAGTTCCCTTTGCCAAGACGAACACACTCTCCTCAGTGTGTTCATCTGCTCAGTCAGAGAAGTTTGAGAAAACAGTATTCGATTGTTTTCCTACTTCCTAGAGATAAATGGAGAGGGAAGTCTTGGTTTCTTTTAAAATGTCCTTTTGTGCCGTCTACCATTAGACAAGTATCAATAAACAAAATAGTCACCAGTGTGCGTCGAATTCTGCCTCTGCTCATTATAAAAGTAGGAGATGGTTTTTAAAATAACATCACTTAATGGAAGAGGAGAGCACTTATAGGCCTCGCCCCAGTATATTCCGGGTCCTTCTATG
This sequence comes from Erethizon dorsatum, assembly GCA_028451465.1. Taxonomy (NCBI): domain Eukaryota; kingdom Metazoa; phylum Chordata; class Mammalia; order Rodentia; family Erethizontidae; genus Erethizon; species Erethizon dorsatum. The sequence goes on from CM051824.1 coordinate 10,730,225, forward strand.
CGTTCCTCTTTGCTCTCTCCTGTCTCTTGGAGCAGAAGATCCGATGACCCAATGAAACTTCCTTCAGGTTGGCTCTGTGATGCCACATCTAGGCTCAAACACCTTGAAGGCTTCTCTCTGCCCAGGCCCAAAAGACCAAGTGGGTCCTGATTGTCTCTCTGAAGGCAGACATCGTCTCTGTCTACGTCCCCAGTCTTCATCGCACCATTCCTCCGCACAAGAACCCTGTGCAAACCACCGGGGAACCCAAACACAGCCTCCCCAGACTTCGCGTATAGCATCGCCAGTTTCCCCAATCTTTCAGAGTCTCTTACCTGTCAAGATTGGGAGGAACCCTCCGGCCTCCCTGGAGGAGACTGTCCCCTCTTACACATTAGTGTGGGCTGGCAGGTTCAAGGCAGCACTGCTGTCCTCTGGCCGCTGGCCTCTCCCCACTCCACCCTCCATGACCCATGTTGGATGCTTCACCTCACATAACGTTGAGTTGTTCCTGGCATCTCTCCTTCATGAGCCTGCACGCACTTCTCATCAGAAAGAGCAGGCAGTCTGCTTGCCAGAGAAAATGAGGGACATGCCAAGGCAACAAAACAGAGAGGAAAAAGAATCATAAAAGATTGCTATTAAAAATAAATACATTCAGCCCTCCACATGGCAGGTTCCACATCTGCAGATCAAAAATATTTTTTAATTGCATCTGTAGTAAACATGTACAGACTTTTGTCTTGCCCTTGTCCCTTAAACAACACAGTGGAACTATCTACATCGCATTTGCACTGTACTAGGTATTACCAGTCCTATAGAGATGACTTAAATTAAACAGGATGACGTGCATAGCCTGTATGCCATGACATTCCAGTTTATATAAGTAACGTGGCCTCCACAGGCTTTGGCATCTGTAGAGTGTCCTGGAACTCATCCTTCATGGATGCTGAGGAATGACGGTGCTTCACGATGTGACTTCAAGACGTGTATGGCTGAGGTGGCTCTCACCAGCACTTGTAAGTGTCCTCATACCAGAACTGTGACCCTAGGTGTGAAAAGCCCAATAAAGCTTCCTTCTCTAATGAGCCACTGTTCCGGGCATGAAACGTTCAGGTTACCTCTCCTATGTATTTGCCGTGGCTGCCGTAACTAAGCGCAACACACTAGCTGGTTTGCACAATAGAAATGTGTCACCTTCTACAGTCCAGAAGCCCAAGACAAGGTGTCAGCAGATCTGTTCCTCCTGAAGCCTCGAGGGAGAATTTGTTCCAGGGCCCTAGTCCTGTTTCTGGTGGGGCGATCTTGGGTGCACTGTGGCCATTAGATGTGTCTCTCTGACCTCTGCCTCCAGCTTTGCATGGTGTCCTCCCTGCATGTACCTGTTCCTGGGTCGAGATTTTCTTTTTAATAAGGACACCTGTCATATTGGAGGAGGGCTCACCCTAATGACCTCCTCTTCATTTGATCATCCGTAGAGACCCTATTTCCCAATAAGGTCACATTCACAAGTATTAGAGAGGAGGACCAAGCTCAATATCTTTTGAGGGGACACAACTCCACCCATACCTCTCAAACATCAAAAGTTTCCATGGATACCAGTATCCATGCATGACTTGATGAGAGGACAGATAAAGGTGAACGACGAGGATCCTCTGACAGCCACTGGTTTCATTCAGATCTGAGCACGAGCAGGAAGAATAGTACAGGCACAGCTAAACAGCACACGTGGAGAATTGAGAGCTGGGGTGTGAGAGTACATCTTGGTCTTCGGCCATGTCAATGAGAGCCGCACCCCACTTCCATCTGCCAGACAAGAGTCACCCTGGCAACCTGGAGGCTCGGAACAAGCCAGGCTGCTGGAGGCAGGGGAGGTGCAGGCATCTCCTGAAACAACCCAGGCCCTCGAGCGTATGCTCCCAATGAACTTCGCATTAACCCATCACAGACTGTGAGAATTTCTCATTTGTTCCTTCTGTTTTTAAAATAAATCTAAGAACCTCCTAAGAAGTACAGCTTCTCATATACCTAGTCCATATGCTTGGGAACATCCTACTTGTCGCTAAGCCTCTGAAGCATGAGATATGCCACAATCTTATCATATAATGCAACCAACTGCCAAGGAACCTTGTTGCCCCAGTATCAAGGTCACTGAATGGCCATGGGTTGGCCCTGAGTTGGCATGAGATGCTATTCAGCGGAGGTGCTATTCCTGCTACTGGAAGAGTTCATTCCTTCCTTCCTTCATTCACTAGATTAATATTTACTTGGAATATATACTGTATGTATTAGTCAGGCAGGGCTGCTGTAATTGAGTGGCTTTAAAAACAGAAGTGTATTGTGCCATAGTTCTGGAGTCCAGAAGCCAAAGATCAAGGTGTCAGCAGGGCAAATTCCTTCTTCCTTCTGAGGGATAGCAGGGAGAATCTGTTCATGTGTCTCTCCTGGCTGCTGGTGGGTTGCTGGCAATCTTCAGCTTCTCTGTCTTCATGCTATTCTCTTTCTGTGCATATCTGTTTCCAAATTCCTCATTTTTTTAAATATGTGGGTAGCGGGAGTCGAACTCAGGACCTCACGCTTGCCAGGCAGCTGCTTATGCAACTGAGCTATATCACCGGCCCCAAATTCCCCATTTTTATAAGAACAGCAGTCATAGTGAATGGGCCCCACCCCCGTAGCCTTCCTTTTAACTTTATTGACTCTGTATAGGTCCTGTCTCTGTCACATTCAGAGGTGCTGGGTGTGAAGGCATCAGCATATGGATCCTGGGAATACACCATCCAACCCCTAAGTCCATGGGTCTGGCATACCCTATCCCTAGGGATAAAGGAATCAATGAAACATGGCACCAGGAATGACACTGTTCAGGGGGCAAAATTCATGGCTGTATTTGCCTCTGTTATTACAGTTGTCACCACATGAAACGGACATGAGATTAGCTTAAGTTCAGGTACCCAGGACCTAAAGAATCTTCCAGTGCACGCCGGGGTAAAACCTTTCACCACAGGTAAGCCGGTAACATTAGGGAAAGATCTGCAGATTCCACAGGCTGACATCTTCAGCACTGATATCTGGAAGGTGTGTGAGCCATAGATTCCTATGACACAGAGGAGGGAGGCACACAGATGACCAAGTCTCTCTCATCCAGCGAGGGAGGACACGGCAGAGCACAGAACGCAGGGAGAACCACCCTGCTGTGGGAAAGAGAAGGGCCACCATGGAAAGCTGGGGACAGTGCTGGAGCAGGTTCCCGAAGAAGCGGCCACAGTTTGTCAGGGGCACAGACTGAGGACACTCTAGGCAAAGAGCAGCTAGAGACACTGCAGAATTCAAGGTTCTGCAAGATGTGTTTCCGAGAACCTTGATTTTGCACTATTTCAGATGATTTCTTGCACCAAGCTCTGTACATGTGGGAAGTGAAAGTATAAAATACAGTGGTTTCAGAAATAGAGTATTTATATACTTACAAATTCTTGAAAACTCCTCGATAGGCTAGCCGACAGTTTTAAAAGTTTTCAAAACAATGTAATCAAGTTTCTTAACTCCTGATCATTTCCAAAAAGACCCCAAGAGTGTTGAGGGGTGAGTTTATTTTTACTAATAAATTTTGGAATTTTCTTCCATGTAAAAGACCGAATTTTTAAAATACCATTCTAAAATTTAATCTGCATTATATTAAAAGGTAAAACTCTCTTCTTCCTCCTTTCTCTCTTCCCCTTAAGCGACATGGCAGGCTTTCTTGAGGTGTTGTCTCTGACCTCTCTCTGTGTGGTCATCTTGTAGGTCATGTAACAGGCTCCTTCCCTGTTTCTAGTGTCAGCCAAGGTGGCTGAGTAGAGGGCAGAGGAAACGGACATAGCCACTCTGACACTGGAGTGCAAAGCATAGGCCTTGGGGTTCCGGGGAACATGTGGCCTTGCAAAACAAACTGTTCAACTCCACTGCACAGAGGTCTCACCAGTGGAGCAGGGGGGCATGCAGAAGGCTGCAGGGTCCCAGGAAAGTCTCATGTCCCAAAGTGTACCCCATCTCCACTGTGTGCAGTTTTGGAAGGATTCCTTCAAACCAAAGGTGGGGACCCAACTTTCCAGTTCCCTGGAGAGACAATCATAGCAAATACCTGACTATTCCCAAGCACAGGCAGTGCCTTAGTTGACGAGTCAGGCCCATCATGGGAGGGACTCCGGGAGTTCTATATGGGCAGCTGTGACCCAGACTGACCAGGCTTGAGCAGAGCTGAGATGGTGCAAGAACAAGAGACAACAGAACAGCAGCAGCCAGCAAGATCTGAGAACCAAAGACAGAAAAAGAACCTCACAGACCCTGAGTGAGAGGCGCCAGCACACGACCAGATGGATGAACCCTCAGGAAGGGCAGGGGGCCATGCTGACCAAGAATAACTTTCCTCTGCCCTCGCAGCATGGGATCTTGAGAAATCACATTACGTTAAAGAAAAGCCAAGGTGCGTGTCTCGCACACATGGTTTCTGGGTCTGAGATTCTTGCCTGCCCTTGAGAATTGAGCCTTGTGGAAGTGCTCTGGCCTTCTCCATAGTCCTCCAGGTAAAGGGGGAGGCTGCAGTTCAGTAATAAGCCATAACTCAGCCTGGCACTGATCCAAGAGTTCCAGGAAGTGGGGGGAAGGAAGAAAGCTTTGAAAGCAAAGCAAATAAAAACAGTAGGGAAACAAGGGATGTGGTGCTGTCCTGCCATCTTTTCCCATAACCCGTGAGTGCTGGGAATTCTGGGCCCTCCCATGTAGCTACTGCATCCTGCTTCTTCTCAATAGCTGTGTTGTTTGCAAAGACAGTGAGCTCCATAAAGTCAAGGGCTTGGCTCCTGGTGCATTTGGGTGTTTAACAGAGTGCCAGGTGGCGACCATGTTGGAAGGGACAATACTGGCTTTTTAAACCAACTGAGGCACTCACAGGACCACAGGCTGGTGAGCCCACCCAAGCTCCCCCACACCTGGGGACTGCCCCTTCCCACATGGGAATTCCAGTGAGGTCGCTGAGCAACAGCACAGCAGGTAGAGGAGAAGAGCTCTCCTGGTTACCAGCCCTGCACCAAGAGGGAGCGCCAGCCTCATGGCCCACTGCTCCCTTCAGCCCTGTCCTGACACTCCAGCATCAGCCACCTTATGACTGGCTGTGGAGAATAGGCCAAAGCAGCCATCCAAGCCTCCACCCCAGCATTCCTATCCTCGGACCCAGTCCCAGACCTCCAATTTTCAGTCTACCTGCAGGTGGAATGAGCAAACCCAACTTCCTTCAAACCTCTGCTAGTTGGATTTTTCTTTATTTGCAGCCTAAGCCCTGTTTGGTGGGGAAACCTAGTCCATCTCCGCTTTCTTGCAGAGGCAAACGTATCTGTCTAAATGAGAGCACGGCCTAGTAAGCAGAGAGGAAGACACTGGTTACTGATTGCTGCAAATTATTTTAGTTGCTACATTTCTAAGGAATGTTGATGCCCATGTCAGGGCTGACCCGTGAGTGACCCAAACCACACAGACCACCAAAGAAGAAAGAAAAGTGACCGTGGCTGGAGCACACTCAATTTCAGCTCACGCACTCAGTGAGTATCACTGGGCAGGGCACAGGTGCCCGAGGAGACTGAAGTCAAACATTCATCAAAGTGTGTAGAGCAAGCCTCACATGAACAAGTAAGGCCAGCAGCTTCTGCCCGTGTGTGGCCCTTGGGGCTGTGACCCAGGGCAGGTCTATGAGCAGAAGGAGGAGATGATACATATAAGAAAGAACTTTACAAAGATGTCAACTCTGCCACTTCCCACTTGGCCACAGCTCCAGATTTTCCTGCCAAATAATTTGGATCACGAATTGTTCACCAAGGGAGAATATCTGGACATTAAAAAGCAACTGTAAAGCCAGGTATAGTGGCACACTCCTGTAGTGCCAGTACTCTGGGAGGCTGAGGCAGAAGGATCATAATTTGGAGGTTAACCTGGGCAACTTAGTGACTTAGTGAGACCCTGCTTCAAAATAAAAAATAGAAAAAGCTGGGGATATGGCTCAGTGTGAAGTTCCTGGGCTCAATCCTTAGTACCACCAAAGGAAAAAAACAGCAACCACTCAATCAAGAACCAAGAACCGTGATCCCTCATGTCCACAGGGGATTGGTTCTAGGACCTCACTGAGGATACCAAAGTCCAACAGTGTGCAAGTTCCTTACATAAGATGGCTTGGTGTTTGCATATAACTCGTGCATACCCTCACAGATACATTAAGTCATCGCTACATGCCTTATACCTAATAGTACCTAATAATACCTAATGCCTTATACCTAATAGTAGTGTTACATAAATAGTCATTGGACTGCACTGTTTAGCGAATAATGAGAAAACATCTAAACATGTCCAGAACAGATGCAATTTTTTCCCCCGAATAGTTTCCATCCACAGATTTGGAAGCCACAGCTGCAGAGAGATGACTGAACTTCAAGGGCTAGATAAAAAGATTCGTGTTCGCAGATGGACATTTGGGCCACTCGTCACGGGACATATACCTTAACCCGTAATGACTTTGGCTGCTAAGCTTCTCATTGTGTGACCTTTAAGAATGTAGAGATAAACAAAACACTTCATAGATTTCTAAAGGGAATTTTAGAAAGCTCAGGACCAATGCAGTGGTGCATTTTCGCCCAGTTAATAACAGGCTTTGCTAGGCAACACGGATTCTCTAAAGTCATATCTTCTAAGGATGCTGAGAGAAGGGAGTTGGAGGCTGTTTTTCACAGGTAAATCAGCAGCTGGTTCCACAGAGGTACTGAACAGTTTAACAATTTCATGTCCTTTGTCTAAAAACACCACCTTGTGTATATAAAGCTCCTATCTACTGCAAATGGCTCCCCAAATCTTGGGACTTCATCTCCTTTGCATTTTCACCACACCATGGGGTTCAGTCCTGCACTCCACAGCACAGATCACCCCAGGCACACAGCAATGGCACCAGCCCCATCTGCCCTCAAGGGATCAGCAAGAAAGCACTGGTTGGGGACTTCTGCAGGGGCCCCCTCACCTGGTGTACACTGAAACCACCAACCCTCAAGGCCACTCTGTGGGCCAGCTCCTCCAAAGCCCTCGAGTCTCAGCAGGTCTTCCTCCATGATATCTGTCATTGGCTACAAGGCTGCCTCAACTTTCCCCATCCAGATGCTGTCCATTGCAGTCATGTGACAGTGCAAATGTTCTGCATGTACATTAGTTTCCTATCGCTGCTGCAACAGATTGCCACAAACTTGGTGGCTTTTCAAACACAAATTATTATTTTCCAGTGGGAGACTTTGGAATAGAAAAGTCAGTCCCATGTAGTTCTGGAGATCAGAAGTTGGAACGGGTCTTACAGAGTTGAAATCGAGGTGTCAGCTTTTTGGAAGCTCCAGAGAGAAAGTTTTCATTGCCTCTTTCAGTTTCAAGTGGCTGCCAGCATTGGCTTGTGACTGCCGTACTAAAATCTTTACTTTTGTCAATGGATTGTCTTCTGCTACTATAATCACCTCCCTTCCTCTTACCAGGACCCCTGTGATTACATCAGACATCAGTGCAAAATGATCTGTGTCCCAAGATCCTTAATCATTTCTGCCAAGTTCTTTGTCAGCAAAGTAGTATTCATAGGTTCCAGGGATTACGATGCAGGCATTAGAGGGTGGTCACTGCCTAACACAGAGTGACTTTTTCCCACTAGGATGTAAGTGACAAAAGTCTCGTGCAGCTGGCTCGTTCTTTGCAGTCCAGAATCAGCACAATGCCGGATGTATCGTTCGGTGAATAAGTGAGGAAATAAATGAACAAAAGAGTAAACAAGCAGAGTTTTCTCACCCTTTTAGGCTTCCTTTTAACTTCTATTTACTTTCCTTTTTGTTCCTAGTGCCTGCTTCTTCCTCTTACACAACCACGTTATTTGTCACTGATTATCTTAAACCCGTCCCCTGCCACTGCACTCTCCTTTTGGTGAAGTAAATGTCCAAATTTCCTTCTGTCCCCACCTCTCCCAAGCCAGAAGCTGAGCCTGGATCTTTGCAATGGAAAACTCTTTACTAGAATATATTCTTTCTGGCTGTCTCTTCCTCATTGTCTCTGAGCTTCCGGGCAGCCTGTCCATTGTAGAACACCGGTAGGAATACAAGCCATCCCTGACCACAGACATGCAGACAAATGTCCTGTGGCTGCCCTCAGTTTTGTGTCTGTTTGTCAATTCCACCTTCCTACTCATCTATCTGTGTGGTGCCGTGTCCAGCGCAGCTCTTGAAATTCCCCGGGCGGAGGACAGTGGAGGATGAAGAAACAAAGACAAGAGTCAGAACGCAGAAAGCTGAGGTCAGGTGGAGCCCTCGCTCCTGGTGGGAGAAAAGGAACTGCCCAAGGACTGCAGTGCATTTATTTATACACTCTGGGAGGCTGATGTCAATTTCAATCCTTCTGCCTAGCAACTTGTTTGCCTGGCTGCCTAGGCTCCTCTCATTCTCAGAGCTGGGACAGCTAGTTCACGTGGCTTGCCTCGTACCTGTGATTGATCTTCAGCTTCAGCCGCTCCCCACAATGTGGTATTTTTACTTCCCCTCTGGTCCGGTTGTTACATCTTACCATTTCCTGCATTAATTAATGAATTGCATAAAATCTTTGACACTGTCATTTTACATTTATGATTCATGATTTTACCTTTTAAAAAAAAAATCCTTTTCTAGGTCTCAGGAGAAAAGCAGCTACATCAGCAAATACAAGGCCATCCTTCCCCAGAGAATTCACACCTGATGGGTGAGTCCAGTGCACCTCGTGCCTTTCCTTGATTCCCTTCCCCTCATCCTGCACAGCCACTGGATGAGAAACCTAGCAGCAGGACAGTGGAGAATCGCACCCAGGCCAGAGAGAAGGTGTGCATGCCTGGGAAGGTCCCCAGGGCTGCTGGGCCCTCCTGACCCTCACCTTTCACTCTGTGGCTGCCTGGCCACTTTTCTCTCTCTAACACAACGCATCTAGTGATGACCCCAAGAGGCTCTGGCTTCTCCCTACCAGTCTCAGCTCCCCTCCTGACCCCTCCTGCTCCTCAGTCCCATCCCAGTGGTAGCTGTCTGCTCAGTCTTTTATGGCAGTTCCCCTTATCCGAGGGAACCCCACAGATTGTACTGAACCCTATTCATACTACGTTTTATTTCCTGGACATACTTATCTATGATAAAGTTTAATTAGGCACAGTAACAGGAATGATAAAATATATCCATTACAGCCTTATACTATAACAAAAGTTATTTAAAACTCAGGAATTTCTTATTTCTGGAATTTTCCATTCTAATATTTTTGGCCAACCGTTGATCCTGGATAACTGAAACCGTGGGAAGTGAAACTACGGATAAGAGGGGGATTCCTGGACAAGGTCTATGCCAGCCCCATCCCTGACTCCCACCAGCATCAGGTGTAGACATTCTGGGATTGTCACTGCTGCCCATCATCCATGTGGAGCTGCCCACAAGTCTTTGGAAAGAAAGGGAGCGTCTGCTTCCAAAGAGGAGAAGAAGGGCTTAGGCTCATCCTGGCCAGGTGTCTCTGGACCAGAAAAGCCAGTGTTCCGTAGTCAGTGCAACAGGTAGAAAGCAGCTGTAAAGGAAAAAAGATTTTTTCTCACCCATCACTATGTTCATGGCTAAAGTACCTATAACAGAAGACAGACTGACAAGAGACACACAAATTTATTTAATATAAATGTTATGTGCCATGGAAGACTCCAGAAATGAAGACCATAAACAGGGAAGTCTGTGTGTTTTAGTGCTACATTTGATGAGGTGTCTAAAAGACTGCAAATTCCAGTATACTGGCTCTCATCGTCATTATTATTATTATTACCAACCAGCCCCAGGACAGCAGGAAAGTAGAAGAGGAAGGATGCATGTCTGCGAAAACAGCGAAGGAAAGCTCTTCGTTTCTGCAAAGTGTTTGCTCTTGTCCTCCCCCGCCACAGTGGGCTGATTTGCTTTCTTTAGGGAGCATTACAAACACGGAGTCTGCAATGGGCCAGAATGGCCTTGGGTCAGATAACCCCGACATGGAACAAGTTTGATCTGAGGGGCACCTGGGTCCATTCTGGATTCGTGTGAATGACTCATTTTCCCAGCTGGACACGAGCAGGATCCAGTTTACTGCTGAAGGAATCAAACCCATTATGGAAGGGCTGAAAATTCTGAGCAAGACTTACAAAAGTGCCTTGCACCCAAAAAACAGTTATAGCAAAAATATAAACAATAAAAACTACAGTTTCTACCTCCCTCAGAGTGGATAATAATAGACTAGAGTGATTCACACTTTGATCCCAACAAAATTTTCACCTGGCCTATTAGGAAATATAAATCATAAATTCCCAGGACTAAAAGGGAGCCAGGGGACAATCTCATCCAATTATCCACTGGATGCTTAGATTCTCAAGTAACATCACCAAGTCAGTGGGTAGCCGGTCAAGAGGTCCAACATTTACACCCTTCCAGAAATGGGGAGCTCATACTTTCTTCATGAGGCAGCCCATGGCATCCATTCACAGCTCCATGAAAACATTACTCTACTAAGACAAATCAGCCTGACTATGGCTCCCCACTGAGCTCCACATTACACCTCAGTGCCACACAACAACATGGGAAAGATGCCCATTCCATGGAACATCCTCCCTCATGTGCAAACAGCACCCACCTGCCCCCTCTCCCATGTGACACCCTCAGCAGTGTTGTTAGAGGCTATTGCCTCTAGATCTTCCACCTATAACAGAGTCCCATTCTTCTCCTCTTCCTAGTCTTGCCTTGCATTTTTAACTATTTCAAAGCTACAAAACCTAAAGAGCATTTCCCCTCAAAAGAAAATTTTTTTTTTCGATAATGCTTACGATTCTTTTCACTCAGTCCATGGCATCAGATTTTCTGCATTCTGTCACTGCCTGCACTTCCAGCCATGTCCTTAGACATTGCCCACATCCCTTCTCTCCCTTAGCAATTAGGGACTTTCCTCCACACCTCCTGTCCATACAGTTCCCTGCACCCCATCTCACCCCCATGCAGTCAGCTCAGATGTTGCTTCTCACTTATCTGCCCAACATCCCTCTTATCAACACCCACCCTTCTGTTCACGTCTTCCTCCCCTGCCACTCTCTGTCCTTAACACGTCCAGGACTTTCTTCCCTCTCATCCCACCTCCCTGGAATCATTTCTTTCCATAATCTTTCTCCTGCTAGACAGTGAATTCTTAGAGCAGGGACCACTTTTTAGCATCTTCTACTTTCTCACACCTACGGAGAGGGTTCCAATGACCAGACTTGCTTACAAGAGCTAGCTGTTGTGAAATCAGTGTATCTGGTGCATGGTACATAGAACACAGCACTTTTGGTGATGCTTTCGTTGTCTTTGGATCTTGATCATGTTTGAAAAATTAATAATGCACCAGGCTGGAATCTGGCATGAGTTCGTTAAGAGGATGAAGTTTCTTATGATAGATGTGATACCAAAATTTAAGCTTATGGGAAGATGAGGGAGCGTTCCTTTCTCTGTCCCTCCCACTAAGAGCAAGTAAAGCCCTGCACAACACATGCAAAATAAGTACATGTAGAAGATTTTGAGGTGGAGAGAAGAAGACAGGTAGGTCAGGGACCTCGGGACTCAAGTCACAGAAAGATGAGGAGTTTCTTGAGTTAATTCCTTGCCTCATATGTCTCAGATTTGGAGCTGAAGAAGCCCACAAACTGGAAAAACCAAGGGGCACAGACAAAAACAGCCCCAACAAAGGCCCCATCTCCACAGCCACAGGGCCTAACAAGGCAAATAACTTTCTGACAATAATCACTCTACTCCCTGCAATCATGGAAAAAATAATAGTAACCCAAGCTGGGTATGATGGTGCATGCCTGTAATCTCAGCACTTTGGGAGGCTGAGGCAGGAGAATCACATGCTTGAGCCCAGACCAGGGAATGAGCAGTGTAGCAAAGGCCTGTCTTAAATTTTTTTTTTAATTTAAAAAGAGCTGGAGATGTAGCTCAAAATGAAAGCTCTGGACTCAATCCCCAGTACCACACACAAACACACAAGTGATTACCCAAGCACTACCCCACACCAGTAGAGATTAAGGGGGAGTCTGGATTTCCTCTCTGACTGGCTGTTAGGAGGTCCCCAGTCCTCTTTGGAGAGTGGCTTCAGAAAAGGATGAGTAGGGTGCTGGGACTTCTATCCTCAAGTGAAACAAAGCTCCTTTTTCCTCTGGATGGTGCCACTGGAGGCCACCTGAGAAGTCTCAATGTTCACCTCAATTTACAGGAATAAGGCCTCCCCCTCCCCGCTAGAACAGCCTCCAAGGAGAGTACAGAATAGCATTTTCACCACAGCCCAGCAGTGAGCAGGCAGTGCTCACCCCAACCCCAGACAAAGATGTCAGTTGAGGCCATGTAGGGAGGGGTAATGAGTCACTCCTAATCCTCTCAGCTAGGGAGGTGTCAGTGGACGTTAGCTTTATCTGACAACATTTTTGAAGCAGTTATCATAAAATGTTTCATGAACAGTTACAAATACATTAGAATCCAATCTAAAAAAAAAGAAAGAAAGAAATACCCAGCAAATAGATTTAAAAGTCTCACCAAAAGGTTGTAGCTCAGTGGTGGAGCACTTACCTAGCACGTGCAATCCTAGCCCTGAGTTCAATCCTTCTCACTGTTAAAAACAAAACATGGGCCTGTGAGATGGCTCAGCGGCGTACGCGCCTGCCTGGCAAGTGCGAGGGCCCAAGTTCGACTCCCAGAAACCACATACAAAAAAAAGGGCCAGTGATATCACTCAGCGGCATGGGCGCCTGCTGGCGCACAAGGTCCTGAGGTCAACCCCTGGTACTCACCAAAAAAAAAAAAAAAAAAAGTCTTAGCAAAGAAAGAGATATTTTAAAAGGAGATTTGGGCCATAATCCTGAAAGACACAGTCCCAATCCCATAACCCTTAATGTTGAAGTCCCAAAAGATCAAAATACCCCCAAAAAATTTCTGGAAAAAAATAATTTCAAAAATTTCTTTTAGCCAGACACGGTGGTGCATGCTTGGAATCACAGCACTTGGGAGGCTGAAGCAGGAGGATTGCCATAAGTTCAGGGCCAACCTGAACTACATACTGAGACCCTGTCTCAAAAAATAAAATCTTTTTCCTTTTAAAGGCATTTATTTACATTTTAAAGGATATTTCTTTGGAAAACATACAAAACTATGACAGAACACTTTGTAGGCTACTTTATACTTCAAAATAGTTAATAAAAACACACATACTTTTGTGACATTCTTAGAGGATATCAATGACATTCTTATAGGACAACAATTATGAGTAACAAACTGTATTCATAAAGAAATGGGCCAAAAGTGAAGGTATAAACATATATCACTATGGTTGGCAGTTGTGTGCACTCAGCCTCATAACAAGTTGCCTGCAAGGTGAAGAACCTGGAAGCCAGTAGTGTGGTGGGATCAAGGGATCGAGTCTGAAAACCGAGAATCAGGAAAGTTTAGTCTGAGGCCAAAAGCCTACGGAGCAGGGAGCCACTTGGATTAAATCTTGGAGCCCAAAGGCCATCAAGCCTGGAGTTTAGATGTCTAAGGCAGCAGAAGAAAACTCTGTCCCAGCTCTCAAAGAGACCAACTCACTCTCTGTACCTTTTCTTTCTGGGACCCTGGCTGATTGCGTGGTACCTGCCCACACTGAAGGTGGCTCTCCCCACCTCATCCCCTCAAACTCATGCTAATCTTCTCAAGAAACACCCAAAATAATGCTTTCCTGGATTTCTAGGTGTTCATTATAACATGACAAAACTGTCCTGTGTACAATTGAAAGTACATCAATCCCTAATGCTCTAGAACAATTAGAAAAAAGGCAAGGTTATAAAAGAAATGAACACACCAACCAACAGGATCTAATCAACACTCAGAGAATACTCCACCCAACAATGGCAGAGTATACCTTCCTTACAATTGCATACAGCACATATAGCAAGACAGACCACATCCTGAGCCACGCAACAAACGTCAACAAATTTAAAATAATTGAAATTTCCAGCCAGAATGCAATCAAACTAGAATCATAATGTAAATCCCAAAACACTTGGAAACGAAAAGACACAGTTCTAACTAACCCGTAGGTCAATGAGGAAGCCTCAGAGGAGTTTCTTTAACTGTATTCCTTTGAATGAAAATAGAAATAGAACATACCAAAAATTGTGAGATACCACTAATGAGATGCAAAAGGGTAAATCCATAGCATTAAATGCATGCATTAGAAGGGAAAAAATCTCAAATTAGTCTAAGCTTCCCACTTCAGGAACCTAGAAAAAAAGAGCAAAATATACTCAAAACAAACAGAATAGGAAAAAAATGAAATTAAAACAAAAAAGCAATAGGGAAAATCCATGAAACATACAGCTGGTTCTTTAAAAGACCAATAAAATGGCAAACTTCTAGAAGTTCTTGCAAAGAAAAAGAGAGAAAACACAAATTACCAATATCATGAATAAAAGAGAGTCATCACTACAGACTGTATAGATATCAAAAGGCTAATGAGATTAAAACCACTGGCAACTCTAGAAGCATAAATTTAGCAAATTAGATGACATAGACCAATTCATCAAAATATACAAACTACTATATTATATCCAAAATGAAATAGGAAATTTGTGTAGCCCTACAGCTATAAGGAAATTAAAATCATAATTTTAAAGCTCCCCCCAAAAAAATATATCCCCAGGTTTTAGTTAAGAGAAAACATATTTAAGGAAATTTTAATAATGACCTTATATAAAATCTTCCAGAAAGTGGGAGGGAATGCTTCCTAGTTCATTTTATGAAGTTATTATTACCCTGATGCTAGTATAAGATAAATACAGTATTAAGAAAAGAAAACTAAAAACTAATATCACTCATGAATATAGACACAAAAATCCTTAATAAAATATTTGCAAATAGAATTTGTCAATATATAAAAGGAATTATACACTATGACCAAGTACAATTTATTCCAATGATTCAAGCTTGTTAAATAGTTGAAAATTAATCAGCATAATCTACCTTATAAACAGTGAAAAATCACATGATCATATCAACACACACAAAAAAGTATTTGATAAAATTGAAACACTCATTCTTGATTAAAACTCAGAAAACTCTAAAAAGGTCCCTCTTCAGTTTAATAAAGAACATCTACAAAACAAAATCTACGTCTTCAGGTAACTTTATGCCTAGTGGTAAAAGAATGAATGCTTCTAGGTGCTAATACCAAGACCAAGACAAGAATGCATTCTCTCAACATTCTTGTTCAACAAAGGAGAGGGAGAGGGAGAGGGAGAAGGAGAGGGAGAACTGACCAATAAGCTCCTTTTCAAATCTGGGCTGGGATTCTGATCTTTGATGCTTTAGAAGGACATAAGATGCAACACCTGGCCAGAAATGACCAGACAAAGGCAAGGTAGGGGAGGTGTTACGGGAGAGCTGGAGTGTGTGTCAAAGTTGATTCAGGAAAGTGGTTTTTCTTGGCAGTAATTGGAATGACAAGGCCTTTATCAAGAAAGCGGACTGTGAACAGCAAGAATTAATGCCGTTGGGCCGGTGAGACGGCTCAGCGGCTTAAGCGCCTGCCTTGCAAGCGCGAAGGCCCGAGTTCGACTCCCGGATCCCACATACGAAAAAGGGGCTGGTGATATCGCTCAGCGGCACGGGTGCCTGTTGGCGCACGAGGTCCTGAGGTCGTCCCCCCGGTACCCACAAAAAAAAAAAAAAAAAAAAAAAAGAATTAATGCCGTAAGTTACTTTTATGTGGCTCCTCTTTGCCTACGGTATGGGGGGGCGGGGCTGGGGAGGTTTGTTTATTCCTTTTTCCACTTTGGATTATGCTGAAATGTCTCCTGCACTGAAAACGGGGCACAAAGGCTCCTGCCTGGAGATAAGAAGTCTTCCACGTCTGGAGCACTGGCTGGAAAGCAACAACTAAAACTGTAATCACATAGCAGTAGCTATGCCAAAAAAAGAGATACTGGACCCAGCGATGGTGCGTTGTTCGCAGAGCTGAACTGCTGCCTTTTCAGACAAAAGCTGCATTAGAGATGTGACTTCAGGGTTACAAATAAGAGCACCAAATCATTCTGGAGCCATTCAACACAGCGTTTTCCTCAAGCTTTTTGTAATAGAAGTGTTAGCCCGTGTGATACTGCAAGAAAATGAAATAAGAAGCATATAAATCAACAAATAGGAAATACTTTGAGTACTTGAGATGAGATGATTGTTCATGTACAAAATACCAAGGTGTCTGTCATTCTTATGTATTGTTGATTTGTTCCCTCTATTTCTTGCTCCTCTGTCTCCTTTTTCCTGTCTTCCTGTGGGTTACTTGAACACTTTGAGGAGTTTCATTTTTATTTAATTATAATGCTTTACATAGCAATTGTTGTGGGTATCATCACACACATATGTAACTGATGACTATCTCCTGGCATTGACGCTTTACCATTTCAAGGGCAGTACAGAAATCCTACTTTCATTTAGAAGCTTTTATCATCTCCATTCACTAACTCTAATCATCTCAAAAGTTTTCACTCCATACATGGAGCACTACTACATCAAAAAGTGTTAAAATTTTATTTATTTATTTATTTATTTATTTATTTATTGTACTGGGAATCAAACTCAGGACCTTGTGCTTGCCAGGCAGGCTCTGCACCACTGAGCTATATCCCCAGCCCTGGTATGATAATTTTTGCTTCAACTATAAAACCATAAAATATAATTAAAGAAACTCCCAAGGTGACAGAAAGTCTAGTATGCGTATTTCTTTTTCTATCCATTCCACTGTTCTTCCCTTTCTGAATCTTCCAGCTTTTTTCTATCACAATTGTCTTTCTGTTTGGAGGGATTTCTTAAGCATTCTTTAAGCACAGCTGTGTTAGTCAGATTTCTGTCACTTTAATGAAGGCCTGGGATAATCAACTTATATAAAAGAGTGAATTTATTTTGCTTCACAGTTCTGTAGCTTTCAGTCTATGATCAGTTGACCTTGTTGCTTTTGTGTCTGTGGTGAGGCAGCACATTGTGGTGGTAACACATGATGGAACAAAACCACTCACCTCGTGGCTAGGAAGCAGAGAAAAGGCTGGGCTCCCACAATCCCCTGCAAGGGCACGGCCCCAGTGACCTAAAGAACTCCTAGTAGGCCCCACCTCTTAAAGTTTCCATCATTCCCAATAGCAACAAGCTTTAAAGGTGAGGGACCAAGCCTTTAACACAGGAGTCTTTGGGGGACATTCAAGATTAAGGTGTAGCAGTGGCTGTCCTAGCAACAAATCGTCGTAGTTTTCCTTCATCTGCAAATGTTTTCATTTCCCTGTCAACCCTGAAGATAAGTTACAGGGAATAGGTAGGTGACCCAGAGCTGACAGTTCTTTTCTTTCAGCACTTGCAAAGTGTCACGCCATTTCCTTTTAACTTGATAGTTTCAGATGAGAAATCCACTGTCACTCAAATTAGAGTTCTTTTAGAGGTAATGCAGCATTTCAATCTGGCTGTTTTTAAGATGTTTTCATCTTTAGTTTTCACAAGTTTGGCTATGATGTGCTTTGGTGTAAATTCCTTTGGGCTTAGCTTATTTGAGATTTTCTTGGCTTCAGAAATCTGAAGGTTTATGTCTTTTATGAAATTTGGGGAATTTTCAGACCTGATCTCCTCTGATACTTTTTCAGTTCTACACTGACTCAGAGCTTCACTGAGGCTGCCATGATGGCAGATGGGGTCACCCACTTGTCCAGGCTTTGAGTAGGGTCTGGAGTGGCCAAGGCTTCATTTCTCCTGCTGCAAACAGATCAGACTATCTTCAGGGTCCCCGATAATAAAACTGAAGCTGGGCCCCCCACCAAGTCTTTCTGGACTTCCCTTTGGCTAGTCCAGTGGCCAGGGAGAGCAAGCTTTTCTGGGTATGTTTCTTGGTTTTAATCTATGCCTGTTTATCAGTCTCAGGCTGCAGACCTCACCTGCATCCATTCTGAGAGACAAAAAGAAAGCCCCGAAGCTCATCCCACAGTCATTCCTCTGTCCTGAGGGCCCCGTCTAGTCCTCCTTCTTTGCGGTTAACTTAATTACAGCTCTGCTATGAGAAAATATGGAGGAAAAAGCATGTAATCATCTACTGAATAATTTCCAAGGGATTTAGTTATATTTAAGGAGAGGAACCAGAAAATCCAGGCATGTTCTCGATGCTTATTCTACACGAGGTACTCGGTTTCCACAGCTTACAGACATATGCATATCTTCAGGTATCCTTGGCACTGAGCCACTCACTTCTTGACTGCCTTTGAGAAAGAAGTTCCATGACAGTAAATAATATTTCTTTAACCCAAAATTGGAAAGCTACTTCTATTGCAATTTTATGTAATGAAAAGTTTTCTCCATGTATGGTGTAGTCACTAAATGAATCAAACTCCTGGCAGCTTCCATCCTCTGCTGAACTTTGCCCCTGCCCTTGGTCCGTATGTGGGTGTCTCTTCCATCTCTTTATTGTGCCTTTCTCTGCTTCCCAGCCTTGCTGTCTGCCCACCAGCTATTCCCGGGGTATCAGAATGCCTACTTCTGAAAGCCTCCCCATTTCCATCCTTACTTCTAATTTACTGAGGGTCAAGGAAATCATAGCCAGGATTGTTTTCCTGTATCCAAATCAAAAGCAAATTGAGGAACACCTAAGAGATGTGTGTGTGTTGTGAGCCAGAGCTTGGGTACTTGGGAGTTTGGATAATATGTTGGCGGTTTGATGGATTTTTCCCCCTACATTCTTATTATTGGCTGTGTTCCACATAATCAAAGCTGCTAGAAAAGTAGCCTCTAGATAAATGAGACATTTTTGCATTTACTTAGTAACCTGCCCCTGCACACACACACACAAAACCACCAGTTTTAAGTTGGTGACACAAACTCATGTCCTTTGGAGGTAGAATACACAAAAGTGAAGATTTGCTTTTTCTATTGTAAGAAAATAATGGAAAAGTTATTTTATAACACTTTCCAAAAGAAATTGTTTCTGTGCCAAGATCAAGCATGAGACATTTCAACCCCAAATGAAATCTGACAATGCCACGGTTAACTTAATTACAGCTCCGCTGTAAGGGTGTGTCAATTGAGTGTTGTTGGAAATTAAATCCAATTATAGTTCTCATTAACCATGTACTGGATAGTGCCATTTCCAAAATATGGAACCTCCTATCCTAGGCCCAAATGTTAATTAGGAGGCTCAGCACCAGGTACTTTCCATCGCAGAGAAACCAACCTGGGAGGCCACACCTCTGGCCCTGGAGTGAGGCTCAGCTGGTAATGGACATGTGCAACTTAGCGGGGCAGAAATAATAGACTATCGGATACTTCAAAACTCACTTGTTTGGAGTTAAAATGAGCTCTTAAAATAATCAAATACTCTGATTTCCTTACGGCCTTCTGCCAAGGCTACTAAATCTTTATTAGTAGCACTCACATGAGGATGAGACAGCCGCACCCTTTCTTAAGCCTCTGTTTCACTGATTCTCAGTGAGGAGAGTTGTTCAAATGATTCTACGTCACCTTCCAAACCCAGCCCTCAGTGAGCCCTGTCCCAGCGGGTGGCTACATGACCGTGCTAAAGCTCCCCTTGTCCACCTTGTGGCTGAACACTAAATGATTACATCATCGTGAAGCCCAGCTTGCTTTCTCCACGGCAGCTCAGTCCCTCCACGAGGCTCAGAGAAGAGGAGCTTTTCAAGGAAATTGGCTCAAGAGCTGTTGACTGTGGACTCTCTCTTTACATAGCAAATGTGGCCCAACAACAGCCTGAGCAATGATTCTGGGCCAGCAGCTTCTGCATTTAATTTAATTTAATTTTTTGGAAACAAGGTCTTGCTATGTAGCCCAGGCTGGCCTGAAACTTGCAATCCTCCTGTCTCAGCCTCCCAAATAAAAATTTAAAGAAGTTTTAGTATAAAGTAACAACTAAAACCTTCCCAAAATAAGCAAGGACCGGATTGAGAAAAAGGTAGTATTGAGAAACAGGGAGGAAGGAAGAAGAGGAGGAAGAGGAAGAAGAAGAGGAGGAAGAGGAAGAGGAAAAGGGGAAGGAGTTGAGAGAGGAAGGAAAAAGAAAATCAGATCCTGTACCCAACCAAAGGATCACTCAAGTGCAAGGAAAGATTAAAAATATTTCCAGTTATGTCATAGTAAATTGGATTCTTTTTTTCAGTTCTTCACTCCCTCCCTCTGCTGTGGAACCTAAAAGTGCCTCCCAACAGAATGGAGGAATACACATATCCATTCCATTGGCTTCGACGTTGTCCATGTGACTTGCTTTGACCAATGATGTGTGAGCAAAAACAAGGTTTGTTTGCACTGCTTGACTCAGTCTCCCCTGCTCCTGTGATTTGCTATGGAAAAGAATATGCTCCAGGGACTGCTGCTTCCAGAACTAGACACAGGAGCAGGCCCCAATCAAACGGCTAGAGCCAAGCCCAACCAGCTCAACCAGAAGCAACCAGAGTTCAAGTGACCCTCAGGCCCACAAGTAAGGGAAATATATGTTTGTCACTGATAAGCCATAGGACCATGGACTGATTATTATATGGCATTAATGCAGCAATGCCTGCTTAATAGACAGACATAGAAAGTTTATTATTCAGCTTTCTCCCTGAAAGAATTATTAGACAATATCCTTGAGCAAAATGAAGTACAATCCCTGAGACAAGAAATCTTTTAGGGCCAGTGATATGGCTCAGCGGCATAAGTACCCGCTCCCGGTACCCACCTAAAAAAAAAAAAAAAAGAAAGAAAGAAAGAAATCTTTTTTTTATTATTTTAAAGAGAAGAAAAAACAAAACAAATCAAAAGAAGAACAAATTTTCAAAACAACATAATAGGAGGGTAACAATGGTCAATGCATTACGTATTATTATCTTTAAGTTAGTTATTCAGGATACCAGACATTAGCATTCAATTGTCCAAACATTATTGGCACAAACCTTACTCTTCAATGAACTAAGTAAAATTGGTAGTGTATCTATCTTAACCATCTTATATATATATATATACAATTTTTTTCCCTTTCCCTTCTTTCTTTTCCCTATTCCAGTCTCTCTTTCCTTTTGACCAGTTTCTTTTTGATTCATCATGTCTATTCTACATTTTGGATCTTATTTACTCTTTCAGTTTCTCATACTAGAGAGATAATACGATGCTTACACATGTGCTTCTGGTTTATTTCACTTATGAGTATTTTCTCAAGTTGCATCCATTTACCTATAAAAGTCTCCAGTTTATCCTTCTTAATGGCTGAATAGTACTCCATTGTATAAAAATACCACATCTTTCTTATCCATTCCTCAGTTGATGGGCATTTGGGTTGTTTCCAAGATCTGGCTATTACAAATTGTGCTGCTATAAACATGGGTGCACATATATCGCTGTGGTACGATGTTTTTAATTCTTCTGGGAAGATGCCCAGAAGGGGAATAGCTGGGTCAAATGGGACCTCCAACCCTAGTTTTTTGAGGAATCTCCACACTGACTTCCACAGTGGCTGTACCAGTCGACACTCCCACCAACAGTGAAGAAGGGTTCCTTTTTCCCCACAGCCCCTCCAGCATTTGTTATTAGTTGATTTCTTTATAGTAGCCATTCTTTCTGGGGTGAGATGGTATCTCAGTGTTGTTTTAATTTGCATCTCTCGAATGACTAGTGATGTTGCACATTTTTTTGTATATTTATTTGCCATTAGTATTTCTTCATCTGAGAAATGTGTATTCATCTCAGATGCCCATTTTTGGAGTGGGTCTTTAAATTTGGGAGGTCTGATTTTTTTGAGTTCTTTATATGTTCTCGATAGTAATC
This sequence comes from Erethizon dorsatum, assembly GCA_028451465.1. Taxonomy (NCBI): domain Eukaryota; kingdom Metazoa; phylum Chordata; class Mammalia; order Rodentia; family Erethizontidae; genus Erethizon; species Erethizon dorsatum. The sequence goes on from CM051824.1 coordinate 10,752,085, forward strand.
CTTTGTCTGAGGAACAGCTGGCAAACATTTTTTCCCACATTGTGGGTTGTCTCTTCACTCTGTTGGTGGTTTCTCTTGCTGTGCAAAAGCTTTTTAATAAGATGAGATCCCAGTTATTGATTCTTTGGGATAGTTCCTGTGTGGTTGAGTTTTTATTCATAAAGTCTTTGCCTACACCAATGTCTTCAAGGGTTTTACCTATCCTACCTTCCAGCAGATTTAATGTTTCTGTTTTAATATTTAGATCTCTGATCCATTTTGAATTTAGTTTAGTGCATGGTGAAAGATATGGGTCTAGTTTTAATCTTCGGCATGTGTAGAGCCAGTTTTTCCAGCACCATTTATTAAAGAGGCTATCTTTCTTCCAGCGAATGTGTTTGGCACCTTTGTCAAAGATAAGGTGGCTTAGTATGTCTGGGGTTGTTTCAGCATCTTCTAATCTGTTCCATTGATCTTGAGGTCTGTTTTTTTGCCAGTACCACACTGTTTTTATCACAGTAGCTTTATAGTATAATTTCAAGTCAGGGATTGTGATGCCCCCTGCCTTGCGTTTGTTGCCCAGAATTGCCTTTGCTATTCTAGGTCTCTTCTGATTCCAAATGAATTTTAGGATTGTTTTCTCTAATTCTGTGAGATATGCTGTTGGAATTTTGATTGGAATTGCATTAAATCTGTATAACAATTTTGGAAGTATGGCCATTTTCACTATATTGGTTCTTCCTATCCAGGAGCAAGGGATATCTTTCCATTTTCTGATATCCTCTTCATTCTCCTTTTTCAGAGTACTGTAGTTTTCAGTATAGAGGTCTTTTACATCCTTTGTGAGGTTGATTCCTAGGTATTTCATTTTTTTGGATGTTATTGTGAAAGGTATTGTTTCCCTAATTTCTCTTTCAGTAAGTTTGTTATTTGTGTACAGGAAGGCTATTGACTTTTGAGTATTGACTTTGTATCCAGCTACACTACTGAATTTGCTTATTAAATCTAGCAGTTTTTTAGTGGAGTTTTTGGGGTCTTCTGTGTAGAGTATCATGTCATCTGCAAATAATGATAATTTAACTTCTTCGAAAGAAAGAAATCTTTTAAGTAAAACAGTTAGATATGAATAGGTAGTTTTTGTAATAAAAATTAACAATAATCTTGGTGATCATTCCAGATCGTCTCAAGTGGGAAGTGGTGGTGGCTGGGGAAAAGCAAGAGTTGAGATTCTTATCTTGTTCATACAGAGCAGTAGGGAATGAGGCATATACAGGTAATTAAATCAACATCGATGAGGAGAAATAAATATCAATGTAGAAATTAGTTTTAGCAATAGTCACTAGAAAAATGTAGAATTGAGATGTATTGATTTCAAACCATTAAGGGACAAAAAGCCAGAAAAAGAAGAGGCAATCAGCCCAACAGAATGCAAAAATACACAGTTTTTTTCTGTGTGTGCTTTCACTTGTTTAAGTTTTTTTAAAAAAGGAAGAACAAGCATCATTTTAGAGCCAGGGATATAGCTCAGCGGCACAGCGCCTGCCTGGCGAGTGCGAGGTCCTGAGTTCAATTCCCGGTACCAAAAAAAAAAAAGCATCATTTTAGAGCTCCAACATAAACCAACATGGCAAGAATAAATTTAAACAGATTAGCAATCCATAAAAACTCAGTGTTAAAATTTCCTATAAAGGCAGAGTTTCTAAGCATAGGGGGCATTCTTGAAATAAAATAACCCAAAAATGCTAAAAGGTAAAAACAAAGACCTAGCAGGCAAACACTAACAAGTAGATACTGAAGTAATAATATGAAAATAGAATTCACAGATAACATCAAAGTAAACATGGAAACAATTGCTAATCAATAAAAATGTAAAATCTACATAATAATCATCAACCCTGACGCACCTAACAACAAAAATTTCCTACACGAAAACTGATAGAAATGGATTCGTTCACCTCATAATGAATATTTTAACACACCTCTTCCAAAAAATCAAAAGATTGGACACACTCAAAAAAGTGAGGCTCTGGATGATGTTAATATGTTATCAAAAATGATTTAATGGAGAACTTTGTACCCAAAAGGAGTAAATATGTATTTGTTTCAACCGCACAAAATCCTTACAAAAGTTACCACTGTCAGACTTCAAAGAAACTTCCACAGGCTTCTCAAAGCAGGAATCTCGTGGGGTATCTTCAATGAACACAACTCCATAAAATATAAATTAATAGCAAAAGGAGAGCCAAAAATCCAATTCACTGGAGAACTTCAAAGCAACCTTCTGAAAAACTCCAACAGATTTGTGAACTATTTTTAAACAAATACAATGCACTATATATCAAAACCCATACATTGCAATCAGAGAGATATTCTGAAAAGATTTAGTGTCTTTAATGCAAATTTTAGGAAAAAAATTTAATGAAAATGGATACACTAAATTTTCAACTAAAGAAAAATACCAAAGAAATGCAGAATTAATAAATAAAAATGCATAAAGTTGATATAAAAAAGCAGTATAGCTGTTCAATGAAACAAAAAATGCATTACCTGAAAATTAAATAAAAACCTGAAAAAGGAAGGGCACAGTCTACAATTTAGAGTTTAGAGGTGGAGGTCTGTGCATAACATGCGAAATTTAAAGTGACGACGTGCTAATTCAGCAAGAAAGTAAATAAATCTTATTGGGCCCAACAACAATCTGCCAGAGACAAAATAAAGTTTTGTCCCTACCTCACATTGTACACACAAAAATAAATGCCAAATGAAAGAACAAACATAATGTAGATACTGTAATAGCATTACAAAAAATGAAATAACATTTTTATAAATTTATAGTAGAGTAGGAATAAAATTCCATGGCTATAAAGAAAAGGCCTATATGCATTTTCAACTATGTACAACAAAAATAGTTTGAAAACAGTATGTTGAATAAAATATCTTCAACATACATTGCAAATAAAGAATTAGCATTCAGAATTTATAAAATTTTAATAAAGTAGCAGCTTTTTTAAAACAGGGGGATATGATAGGCAATTTACATAGAGAGAAATACAAACAGACACTAAGTGCACATGGAGTTGAATATATTCATTAGTCCCTAAACTGGCTGTGGAGAAGAGAGAAGGGAGTGGAAATCACAAATTCTTGCGCTTGAACACTGTGTTAGTCAGCTTTCCATCACTATGACAAAATACTTGAGAAAATCAACTTAATGGACAGAAGGTTTGTTTTAACTCATGGTTACAGAGGTTTCAGTCCATGGTTGGCCACCTCCATTGCTTTTAGACCTGTGACAAGGAAGAAACATCACAGTAGAATGGCACAGCAAAGGAAAGTTGCTCACATCATGACATCCAGGAAAGAGAGAGAAAAAGATCTCCAGAGAGAAGAGTCAGAGACAAGACATATCCTTTAAAGTTACATCCCCAGTGACTTATCATCGATGAGGTTAGTGCTTCATGACCCAATCATATATCTACTGTGTTTCCCTGAAAACAAGACCTAGCTGGAAAATAACAGCCTTGAAAACTAGAGAACAAAAATGCCAGGGCCATCGACCTATCTTTGTCTTACCTTAAAGTAGCCACCAAGCAAGAGAATAGTGACAGCAAGTAAAACAAAGGTAGATTTATTGGGCTGGCATTTTTGATGTCTAGTTTTCAAGGCTGATTATTTTCTCACTAGGTCTTATTTTGGGGGAAGGAGGGTAGGCCCCACTCCTGAACATTGCTGCACTGGGGATCAAGACATGAGCTTTTGGGAAACATTCCAGATCCAAACCATAACGAAACCTTTTGGGATTTGCAAAAGAGCAGTGGAGGAGAAGCTCCTTAGTGTGCTAAAAGGAAGCACTAATCTAAGTGTGTCCTCACCAAAATCAAAGTTTGACTTAAATGTTCTCTTACATCCATCACAAGCTGTGTCCAGAATTTCTGGAACTTTAACTCTTTTATGGTCCCATCTGCATCATAAAAAGATGATACTTTGTTTTCCTTTTGGGGTTACCCATTGTGCAGTGGGTCTTACATGTAATTACTCTGGGCTCAGGGTAATTTTCCATTCAATAATCACTCAGTCCTTCCCAGGCTTGCAACATGAAAGCTAAGAAACCACAGACCCAGCTTTGCCCTCAAAACAACACCCCCAGGGGCCCAAGCTGGTTGAGCCCTAGTGGAGGGTTCTCAACCATGGGATGCATTACAAGTTAAACACAGAAGGCAGAATCGCTCGCTAACAATCAGAACACCAGGGAACACGGACTAAGATGGGGAAGACATGGTAGTAATACCAGTACTCGCACCAAGTCACGGGACTGCTGAGGGCCTGACAGCCTGCCCTAGAGATCAGCTCTCATATGCATCAAGTACACGTTTAAGCATCTTAGTTTTTAATTGTGGTAAAAGATATGTAACATAAAATTTACCATCTTAACCCATTTTTAAGTGTGCTATTTAGTGTTGTAAAGTGCATCCATAACGCTACCATCACCTCTGTTGGTCTACAGAATCTTTTCACTATCCCAACTAAAACTCCATACCATTAAACCATAACCCCCCACTCTCTAGCCCCCTGCTGCTGGAACTACCATCTTGCTTTCTGGCTCTATGAATCTGACTATTCTAGTTAACTCTGTAGAATTTGTTATTTTGTGACTGGCTTATTTCACTTAAGCATAAAGTCCTCAAGTTTCATCCATGCTATAGCATGTATCAGAATTTCTTTCCTTTTTAAGGCTGAATAATATTCCATTGTATGGGTAGACAATGTTTTGTTTACCCGTTCCTCCATCTATGAACACGTGAGTTGTTCCTACCTTTTAGCAATTGAGAAAACACCATGCTTCCAATGACTCTGCAAAGCTTTGTAGTGAGCTTTATTTTACCCAAATTAGTCTCCTGTGTAATCTGAATCCTTTGTGATGCACCTTAAAGTTGTCTCTTCCTGGTGTTCCATGAAGGTTCTGCCTTGGTTGACCTCATAAGCTGGGAGCCTTGAGCAGTACCTTCGCCCTTCACCTTTCTACATCTCCTTTTTCTCATTGGCAAGGGGGGATCGATACTGCGTTCTGGAAAGTCTGTGTGAGCTGACATACAGAGAACTCCTGGTCCTGATCCAATCACATAGGAGGAGTTCCACATGGGTCTCATTCTTGCATAAGTACACTTTTAGATTATAAAACTTTGCACCCTATTTCAGTTCTTCTAACTCTTCCAGATGATTTGTGTATTCTAACCAAGCCTCCTGGGTTGGTGTGTCTGTGCCTATGTGTTTGTGTATGAATGCATGTGTGTGTGTCTGGCACCTGAGCCAACTCTCCCAAGCAGAGATGCCAGCTGAGCTATCCATATATCCTTCCTTCCACAGAGAGGCCCAGGGCTACGGAGCAGGACTGTGCTGTGGGAACTCATGTGAGGGCCCAGACTAGTAGAGTAAGGGTTGGCTCTGGACCACATCTCTTTGCATCTCACCAGCTAACCATCCAGAAACATCACCATGGCTACTGCTGAAGGAAAGGAGCCAGCCTCCTCTCCCCTTTGCCTTAAGGGAAACATTTTCTGTGTGCTGAGGTGGCTCTTGAGTCCAAGGTCAACTCTTCTGGGTAAGGATGATGACTATGATAGTGTCATAGGAAGAGGATGTCCCCTTCCTAATTCCTGTAACTTGTTAATACATTACAGATTCCAGGATTCCATTCATCAGTTTTGTGTCATAATGAAAAATTTGATGCAGTCTACTTATGAAGAGGTATTTTTAGCTCACAGTTTTGGAGTCTGAAAGTACAAACAGCACATCACATTGTCTAGGAGCTGCATTACACCACCTCACAGGCACAGTGGCAGCAGAGCAAGCAAGAACATGCAGTAGCAAAGAGCTGGCTAGGACCAAGCTCAGGCTTTTGTACTAATCCTCTCTCAAGAAAATAGTAAGGAGTTTCAGGAGCAGTGCCTGCCAAGGGCACTTCCCCAGTGACCTAGGAGCTCCCACCAACGCCGTCCCAAAGGTTCACCACCTCCATTAGCACCAGCCGGAGGATCAAGACTTGAATCACGATGGACTCGTGGGGGACACAAGCCATATTCAAACCACAGCACAAGTTATGCATAAAAAAACACGTTTACCAAAGAAGGAATTAAGGTTGCTAATCAGCTGACAGAGTGACGGTCCTGGGTGGATTTAATCACATGAACTATAAAAAAAGAGAGAGGAGAGTAGATCAGAGATGTGATGTGATCATTGCTGACTTTGAAAATAGAATAATGGGGCCACAAGCCCAGGAACTTGGTGGCCGCTGGAAACTAGAGACAGTCTTCAGTTTACAGCCAATAAGGAAATGAGGGTCTCAGTCCTGTACCTACAACCACAAATGACAGAATTCTAGCAACTACTTTGATGAGTGTGAAGCTCATTCTCCCCTCCAGCCTCCAGAAAGGAATGTAGCCCTGCCAGCACCTTGATTTTCACCTGGTGAGATCCCTGTTGGGCTTCTGTCCCCCAGAACTGTAAGAGTTGACCCGCGTTGTTTGAAATCACCGAGTCTGTGGTGCCTTGCTTCAGCAGCAGAGGCAATAACACGCATGGTAATCATGAACGCACTTCATCGAGCCTGTGAGGCGTGCTTTACGTGACTGACTGTGGTTAATCTTCACTACAGTGCTGGTAGTTAACACTACTATTATTGTCTCTATTTTATAAAATGGGAAGTTGGTCATTTAGGGCTGCTATAACAAAGTACCGCAGGAAATAGACTTGTCTCCAAATACAGTTTTAGTCTGACAACCTGGAGGTTAAAACTTCAGCAGATAAGTTGGGGGTATACAGTTCAGCCCATAGTAGGGACACAATGCGAGAGAAAAGCTGTGTCCCTTTTCCAAGATCATACAGCTTCTAAGTAAGAAATTAGGGTTGGATCCCGAATTGGACAGATTCTAGAGGTGGCGTATTAGTCACTATGTAATTGTCCCTCCCCAGGTATTAGCCCGGACCCATTAAGTAACTGTTAGTTCTCTAAAGCTTGCACACACCTGCATGTGTATACACATACACACAAACACATGTGCACACACACACACATACACATCCTGACCTCCTTTGCTACTCTGCTGTTGAACTGGCTAACTCCAAGTACTCTTTTTTTTTTTCTTTTTTTTTTTTGTGGGTACCAGGGGTCGACCTCAGGACCTCACGCACCAGCAGGTGCCCATGCTGCTGAGCGATATCACCGGCCCTTTTTTCGTATGTGGGTTCTGGGAGTTGAACTCGGGCCCTCGCGCTTGCCAGGCAGGCGCTTATGCCGCTGAGCCATCTCACCGGCCCCTCCAAGTACTCTTTTACAGGAATGTCTGCTTGTGTTGATTATGAAATTGCTCAGAACTTTTTGTCCTCTAGGTTCTGGTGACACTTGTCATAAACTGTAAAAGAGGGTTTCAACTATCATTTCAATTGGGCAAAAAAAATCACATGGAAGTTTGGTGTGAGGCTTTAGAGAGGGTTAGACTCAATGTCTGCCCCGCCTGCCACTCCTTCCCATGGGAGATTAAATATTTTGGCTCCAACAAAAGTAATCATATTAAGAAATCTGAAAAATAAATTCAAGAGAACCATATAAAAATCTAGAATAAAAAGTTCTTGGTTAATTAGGAGGGGAAAAAAAAAAAAAAGAGAATCTTCAGCAGATGATGTGGTTTCTCTCACCATCTGATGAAGGCCAAGATGATAAGCATCACAAAAACAGTGAATTGATACTAAGGAGGCCCAATCTCTGACATTTCTCGGTCACTATTTCTCAGAATTCTAAAATGGAATAACAATCAGCGTTAGAAACCATGGCTCTGCAGACTGTGATTCAGTGAATTACAACAGGGGTTTCACCTTAGGTTAATCCCTTAATGACTTTTCTTTTTCATATTCAATATTGTTTCCTTTTTTTGCAAAGAGCAGTCATGACACAGCAGCCATGACCCAGGGAGGTGACGCACGCAGAGCCTTCCTGCAGGGCTCTGCTGAGGGCTCCACAAGAAACTCCTCTGTTTGCCTAAAAGCAAATCTACAATTTTGTGAGACCTAAGCAACCTCAGACTGAAAGAGGACCAATCGGTTCCTCCTACGGAGATACGAAAGTGTTCCTTTAAAGATGTAGCAGCTTTTCCCATGCATCCCATGTCAGCAAACTCAGTTGGAAACCATGAGGGTATCAGAAGAGGCATCTTCCTCACTCTACTTTCCTCCTGTGCTTCCTGAAGCAAAGAGAGAAACCACTTGTTCCCCAAGCATCTCCAGGCCAGAAGAAAGGAGGAAATGGATCTTGAATATTAGCATGTCTCAGAGGCAGTGGAAGTGACAACCATCAACATGTATTGAGTTAGACACACTGTGAGCATCATCTCATTTGATATTTCTCATGGCAATGGCATAAATCCACAATGTGCAGACAGACCGAGACACACACACACACACACACACACACACACACACTAGGAGTCCCACAAATGAAATAACACAGATGGTTGTCCCAAGGATTGCCATTAACGTATTATTTTATAACAATATATATTATACATGTGTATTGTTCCATTTACATATAAAATATAAATATATGTAAATATTTATTCCTGTATATTTATTTATAGCTATTTATTCATGGGATTCCCATTATGCATTTGTTTATAAATGTAAATGATATGTTCATATTTTATATATAAATAAAATAACACAAATATATAAATACATATATATTTAAAGAAATGGCAAGTGAATTAAATTGATATACTTGAAAATATTTATTTAACAAAAATGGAATGCATACAAGTCATATAGAAAACAAATAGCAAAGTGGCAAATAAATACTACTTTATCAGTAGTTATATGAAATGTAAATGGGTTAATTTCTCACATCTAAAAACCTAAGATTGGTAGAATGGATTCTTTTGAATGATCAATATATTGTATACAAGATACTACACACACTTCAGATTCAAAAACACGAATAGATTGAAAATAGAAGAATAGAAAAAGATATGCTATATAAACAGTAATCCAAAGACCATGGAATGACTATGCTAACATAAAAAACAGGTTTTAAGAAAAATTACTAGAGACAAAAACATTTAGCAAGATTGAAGGACCATTTAAGGAGATAAAGTAATTATAAACAATATGCACCTAAGAATAGAGCCCCAAAATACATGAAGCAAAACTGATCACATAAGAAAACAGACAACTTAACAATAATAATTAGAAAATTCAATACTCCATTTCAGTAATGGATAGAACAACAAGACAGAAGACCAACAAGGAAACAGACGGTTTTAAAAACACCATAAACCAACTAATATTACATCTACAGATGATTCCACACATTCAATGAGTAAAACACAGTCTTTTCAACAAATGGTGTCAGCACAGCAGGAATCTACATGAAAAAGAATAAGGATGGACCCTAAGTTTACACAATATAAAAAATTAATTCAAAATGAATTCATAGTCTAAATATAAGCACTAAACTATAAAACTAGATGAACACACAGGTGTAAATGTTCATGACTCTGGCTTGATTAGGCAATAGTTTATTGACTATAAACCAAGAACACAAGCAACTAAAGAAAAATAAATTAATTAGACTTAATCAAAAATTAAAACTTTTCTATATCAAAGGACACTGTGAAGAAAGTGACAAAGGGCCAATGAGATAGCTCAGCGGCATAAGCGCCTGCCTGGCAAGCAGGAGGTCCTGAGTTCGACTCCCGGAACCCACATACGAAAAAAGGGCTGGTGACATCGCTCAGCGGCACAGGCACCTGCTGGTGCGCAAGGTCCTGAGGTCGACCCCCGGTACCCACACACACACACAAAAAAAGTGAGAAAACAACCTACAAAATGGGAGAAAATATTTGCAAATTATATACCTAACAGAAATGTAGTGGAGCTGCAGATAGGGAGCAGGTCAGAGTCAAAGCTCAGCGGGAAGTGGGACTGGTGCGTAGAAGACGTAGTCATGAAGGCAGATGCTGGATTGGAGTAGGGAATTTTCTGACTTATCCTTAAAAGAAGAGCATGGTCACTACCCTTTGACTCTGGCAGAGGACTGGGAATGGCCTGCTCCAGATGTCAGCATGATTTCCAGGCTCTAACTCTTCCACATGGAAAAAGAACAGGAGCAGTTACTTAAATCTTAGAACACTGCAGTGAAAAGCAAAGAGAAATCTCAGCAAATTCACAGAGACGAGATGTATTTGAGGTAACCAGTGGAGCTGGAGGCGAGAGAATGGGGAGTTATTGCTTAACATTTGTAGACTTTGTATTAGGAATGGTGAAAAAGTTTGGGAAGTAGAAGTCATGATAATTGCACAACAATAAGAATATAATTAATATTTGGAAAGCTTTATTCCTTAGCCATACTCACATGCCCAAGAGTAAGTTGAGATTCTGTAACAATGTTATCTGTAATGCTTTAATTCCCAGTAATTGTTTATGTATTTGAAATCAAATCCGGTTCTTATTTTGTGTTTTCTCTCTGAAAATTGTAAGGAAGTAGTCTTAAAAGAAATAAAGAATAGAAGAAAGAAGTCTATTATCCAGAATACATAAAGAGCACTTGTAATGTCACAAAAAGACAAATAAAACAATTTAAAAATGAGAAAAAGGATTCAAATAGGGCCGGTGAGACGGCTCAGCGGCTTAAGCGCCTGCCTTGCAAGCGCGAAGGCCCGAGTTCGACTCCCGGAACCCACATACGAAAAAGGGGCCGGTGATATCGCTCAGAGGCACGGGCGCCTGCTGGCGCGCGAGGTCCTGAGGTCGTCCCCCCGGTACCCAAAAAAAAAAAAAAAAAAAAAAAAAAAAGGATTCAAATAAAAATACCTCCAAAGAAGATACACAAATGCCAATTAATGCATGAAAAGTTGCTCAACATCACTAGTTATTAGGCATATGCAAATCAAAACCACAATGAGATGTCATTCCACAACCTTTAGGATAGATTCTATAATTTTTTAAAAATGACAAATATTACTGAAAATGTGAAGAATTGCTGGGGTGTAAAATGCTGCCGCTACTATGAAAACAGTTTGGCAGTTTCTCACAAGGTTCAAACACTGAATTACCATGCGATCCAGCACTGCACTCCTAGGTATAAATCCACATGAGTTGAAAAGAGACACAAACAGACATTTCTACATTGACGTTCACTGTATTAGTATTCACAGTAGCCAATGTCAGAACAATCTAATTGTCTATCAACAGATGAACAGATAAACAAAATGGGGTATATACATTCAATGGGATATTATTCAGACATAAGAAGTAGGTTTCAACACATGCTGCAATAGGAAGTTTGAAGACATTATGCCAAATGAAACAAGTCACACAAAGGATAAAAGTTGTATGATCCCATTTGTATTAGCTATCTAGAATGGGCAAATTCATAGAGACAAGAGATGCATTTGAGGTACCCAGGGGAGCTGGGGGAGAGAGAATGGGGAGTTATTGCTTAATGTTTGTAGAGTTTGTATTAGGAATGGTGAAAAAGCTTGGGAAGTAGAAGTCATGATAGTTGTACAACATTAAGAATGTAATCAATATTTAAAAATGTTTAAATGGCAAATTTTGTCATATACTATATTTTACTACAATTTTCACAAATTAATAATGTAATATACCAAAAATACTTAGTTGTGCACTTTAAACAAGTGAATTGCATGGTGTGTGAATTATATCTGAATAAAGTTGTTAACATTTTTAGATAATAAAAGTCCAAAACTTTTACACAGGAAGTCATAAATACCCCCCAAAATTAAAGACCCATTCAAAAAATGGGCAAGTGAAATCAATAGACACTTCACAGAAGAAGTACAAATGACAAATAAATACATGAAGAAATGTTCAACATTGGTGGCCATTAGAGAAATGCAAATTAAAACAACAATGAGATTCCATCTTACCCCAGAAAGACTGGTCATCATCAAGAAATCAAAAAATTAAAAATGCTGGCAAATGCTGGGAAAAGGGTAACTTTTACATTGTTGGTGAGGATGTAAACTAGTATAACCACTATGGAAATCAATATGGAGATTCCTCAAAAACTGAAAATAGAAATTCCATTCAATCCAGCTATTCCCTTTCTGGGTATTCTCCTGAAAAAGTTAAAAGACATCATAATTCAGTGATACATGCATACCCATGTTTATAGCAGCACAATTCATAATAGCTAAAGCTTGGAAGCAGCCTTTATCAATAGATAAACGGATAAACAGATAAACAGATAAATGGATAAAGAAAATGTGGTATTTCCACACAGTGGAGTATTACTCTGCCATAAAGAAAGATAAATTTAACTCATTTGTAGGAAAACAGATGCGCCTTGACACCATAATATTAAGTGAAATAAATCAGACACACAAGCTTAAGTATCACATGATTTCTCATACATGAGAAATCCAAATTATAAATAAGGAGTGAAATAAAAGATAGATAATAGGAAGTAGAGAAATAGCTCTTTCTCAAATGGGAAGTAGATCAAGAGATGGATGGGGGAAAGAGGGGAGGGAAAGGGGATGAGAAAAGGAATTAAAATGTGTTATGTACATGTAACTCCACACAAGGAATGTAAATATTATGCACTGCAAACATTAAAAATAAAAAGGAAGTCAGAAAACATAACTGAGAAAAATTAAATAAAGCATGAATAAATGGAAGGATGTACCATGTTCATGGATGCACAACTCCATATTGTAAAGGTATCAGTTCTCTTCTCATCATCTGTAGATGCAATGACATTCTAATGTACAGATTCTAATCAAAATCCCAGCACATGTGTGTGTGTCTCTGTGTGTGTGTGAATTGATAAGCTGATTCTAAAACATATAGAAATACAATGCTACAAGAAAAGCCAAGAGGATTTTGGAGGAGAACAAAGTTGGAGGATTTACACCACAGATAAACTACAGTAGTTAAGACAGTATGGTTTTTCATGAGTGGGTAGACAAATAGAAAAATGGCACAGAATAAAAAGTACAGAAACAAGCCTTATATATGTGTTCACTTGGTGTAGAGTAATGATCCTATAGCAATATACTAGGCAAAGGATTAAAGGACTTTTTTCAGTAAATGTTTTGGAGGTCACTTGGATATACATATCAGAAAGAAACAAATCTTAATGTCTGTCTGAAGCTGTACTCACAAATCAACTCCAGTAGTAGTGTAAATATAAATGTAAAAAGTAAAGCAATAAAGTTTCCATAGTAGGACCTAGGAGAATAATTTTACAGCCTTGACCTGGACAAAGATTTTTCAAAGAGGACACAAATCACTAACAGGTAAATGAGAAATTATTAAAATCAACCTCATTAAAATTGACATCTGTTCAAAATCTGAAAAAGCAAAACACATAATATGAAGGCAACTGTTGCATAAATACCCAATAAAGAACTCATATCCGACATATATAAAGAGAACTTCCAAACCAGGTAAAGAATGACCATCCAATTTTTAAATTGAGCAAACAAAGTAAGCAGGCCCTTTACGAAAGAAAATAATCAAACGGCCAACATACATCTGACAAGGTGTGCAACATTACTCATCACTAGAGATACAAACTGAAATTACAGTGAGATACTACTACATGGACTTCAGAAAGTAAATTAATAATACTGAGTGCTGGGGAGGATGTTCAGCAAAGAGAGCTCAAAGACTGGGAGTGGGGACACAAATTGATTCAACCATCTAGGACATCTGGTAGGCAATATTTACTGCTTCTGAATAGATGCAGAGTTTATAACTCATCAGTTCCACTCTTAGACACTCAAAAGAAATTCCCGCATACATTCACCCAAAGACGTGTCTGTGCATTATTATTAGCAGCATTACTCATGACAGTCCAAACCGGAAAACAACCTCAGGGTCCATCAAAGGAGACTGGATAAATTAATAAAAGGCATAGATAAAATGTACTGTGCTAGTTAATTGTGATGTCAACTTAAATGAATTAAGAAACACCTAGAAGATAAGTGGAACACGGTTCTGGGTGTGCCTGTGGATGACTGGCATATAAGCTAAAAACTGAAGAGGGAAGACGCACACCGGATATGGCCGAAACCAACCAAGAAGCTTGTAGCCTGGATGGAATAAAAAGGGAAAGAAGAAGGAAGTCGCCCCTTTGCTTCTTTGAAGGAGCTCGAGTCTTCACCATTGCCTTTGGACATTGGTCTTCGGTGTCTTTCCAGCACAGACTTCAGTCTTCCAACTCAGACCCTTCAGCTTTCCAGCACAGACTTGCACCGGAATCTGCAGTGAGCTCCAGGCCTTTGAACTTCAACTGGATCCTCCAGCACACAGACGGCCATTTTGCATTCTTTCACCCCCGATTCCACAGGCAGTCATTTTTAAGCCTACTTAGTAAATCCTTTACATATCATATATTTTTTATATTAAATCTGTTCCTCTAGTTTACAATGGAGCTCTAAATTGCAAAGGATAGAAAGAACTATTGTCAGCATTACAGAGGACTCTCACAGACAGAATGTTAAGTGAAAGAAACCAAGCTCAAAAAAGTACATATCACGTGGTTCCATTTATATATAATTTTAAAATGTCCTAAGATTAACCTATTGTGAGGGAGGTCAGAGTAGTGGCTCCTTTTGGAGAGAAGGCATGAGTGAGAGAATTGAGGGCTGAAAATGCTCAGTATCTTTACTTAGGTGGGGCACAGACTGACATATTTACTCTGCAATAATTCAACATTGTTCCCTATGCCTGTTAAAAGATTTACCCCTCCCCCCCAAAAAAGTCCTTCAGAAAGCAAGAGGGGTCATCCAGAAACTGCCAGAAGGAGTGTGAGTAAAAAGCAGTGCAGGTGAGAGGGAGGCTGAGCAGAACCTGCGAGCGAAGTCAAAAGCAAGACCAGATTCCTCTCTTATCAAACTTGCAGGGGAAATTAGGGGCTTGGCCCGGCTGAAACGCAGCAGCTGCTGCTAGGAGTATTAGAGGCAGAGACATTTAGGACAACTGACTCGGCCCGCATGGAAAACTTTATCGCATTTGCCTCCTCCCATAGTTCTGAACCATCTCCAATTCCTTCTTGATAGCATGAAAGGAAGAATGTGCATATAGGATTGACCGAAGGACGTGTCTCTGAAGATGACCAGGGGGAAATATCAGGCAGCTTTTGAAAGACAAATATGCAGCTCTGGAACCCTGGCACACTATTGCCCTGCCTCTTGGGACCGTCAGTCCCCTCCAACAGCACTGCTAGCTGAACACTGGACACACAGTAAGCTGCTTAATGCTCACAACAGTCCTGCGAATGCGTATTTTACCGTCAGTATCCCCAGTGCAGGCAGCTTGACAACTCCCACCACACATTAGCAGTGGGGCTGGAACTGGTCCATGCCCTTTACTCCTCCACACTACCATCCCCCATAGCAGAGTCCAGATCTCCTCTACGGGTTACCAAGGGCAGCTCCCACAACACTGGGTTCCTTTCTGGAGAAATATTCATAGGGAATTCAAGCCCAATACACAGAAACCATGCACAAAGAAGGGGATAAGGGCGCTCCAGAGGAAAAATACTACAGTCTATCTGATCCCTCCCCCTCGGGGACACCACATTGCTAATAAAAAGATGGGTGTCAACATTTTTATGGAAATGACCACAAACACAAAATTGCATCAGTTAGAAATGTTCTTTTGAAGAGGTTCACATATGCTCTGGAAAGTTTGCTTCAATCTCATCTTCACATCCTGTTCTTTGTTCTATAAAACTGAATGCACGCCAGCCCTAAAATAGGGTTTTCCCCTTAGTGAGAACTTAGGAAAGGAAGGCTGAGCAGTGAGGAACACTGTGTGTGCTGGTGTTTCTAGCAGCTACTCTCGGTATTATGAGGGATTGGTTCCAGGGCCTCCTTCATATACCAGATCTGAAGGTGCCGAAGTCTCTCAATGGTTAAAATAGTGCAAGCCAGGTGCAGGGGTGCACACCTGTAATCCCAGCTACTCAGGAGACTGAGGCAGGAGAACTGCAAGTTCAAGGTCAGCCTGGGCAACTTAGCAAGAGTCTCAAAATAAAAATCTAAAATAATAAAATTAAAAGGCTAGGGATATAGCTTTGTGGTAGAGAACCTCAGGTTCCATTTCCAATAATACCACAATAGATAGATGGATAGATAGAGAGAAAATAATAGATGTAGATAGATAGATAGATAGATAGATAGATAGATAGATAGATAGATAGATGATAGATAGATATAGGTAGAATAGTATTTGCATATAACCTATAGACAGCCTATCATATACTTCAAATCATCTCTAGACCATTATAATACCTAGTACATTGTAAATGCTATGTAAATATTTGTTATACTATATCATTTCAGGAATAATGACAAGGAAAAAAGTCTGCACATGTTCAGTACAGACACAAGTTTTTTCCCAAATATTTTCAATCTGCAACCGGTTGAATCCACAGACTAGAAGCCCTTGGATACAGAGAGCTGACTGTGCCATCGAGACCGTGCCCTCTGCCTCCTCCTCCCTATCTGGAGCATTCCAGAAAAGGCTGAAGGATGGGGGTTCCCATCAGTATTCCTTGCTGCTTCTAAGGGCTGGAAAGGGGGATCACAGATATAAGCTGGCCCTAAATTCCTGGCCCAGGAGCGGCCCCACATTGGGAAGGCCTGCGCTGAAGTATAATACAGCTGCTTCTCCTCCAAAAGGCACCACATTTTCACCGTTTATGGGGATGTGTAAAGATCAGCTTCCAAGAGTGGTAAAGAAGGGAATGCACGATCTGGAGCACGTTGCAGGTCACTCTGCTCGGGGTTAGTGAGTCCACTGTTTTCTAGCACGTGGCCACTCTTAAGTCATCCTGGATGGGGAGACTGCTTCGTCAAAAGCCATGACCATGAGGGGAACTGGGCCCTTTTATGCCAAGGTGAAAAGAGCTCTATGCCACTGGGCTGAGAAGGAAATAAAAAGGGCTAATACGGTGTGGGAGACCCAGGATGCTGTGCCGAAGGAGAAATAGGCTGCTGCCTCGAGCACCAAGGAGGGGATGTGGGTCTTGGCTGTTGGTGCACAGCCTTACTCCTCCCACTCTTCATCCCGCAGAACTCGTGTCTCAGCCATGGCGGTGGTTGCCCCGGAATCCTTCCACCTATTGATGACCCCCTCCCCCACTCTCCCTCACCCCTCCCCCACCCCTCCCACCCAGCACTCCCACCACCTGCAGAAAAGGGACCAGAGTTCTGGGACTGAATTCTGTTCAGCAATGGTGTCTCACTGATTCTTGCAATAAAAGCACAGCTAACTCTTCAGCTTCATGGGAAGAAAATGCTGTCCAGCACACACACACACACACACACACACACACACACACACACACACACACACGGGGATGCGCTCTCTGAGGCCACGGCACCCAGGTGACCACCACCCATAGATGTCACTTCTCAAGCAGCATCGCTCCATTTCCTCCTTGGCAGACACTGCCTGTCAACCCTAAGCCTTTCATTTGCCATTGGGTTTCTCTCTAAAATATCATTACCCTTCTTTTATTTATTTTGTCTCAACTTTTGGTATGCCCACCTTCAGACTTCAGAACAGAAAGATCACAGTCAACCCTCGGGAACAGTTTTGAGGTTTTACCCAAATCTGATCAATACATGCTACAAAGCATAAAGACTATTCAGGCTTTGTATGAGAAAAGAAAAAAGAAAAAGGAAAATTTAAGAATTCAATACTCTTAAAAGATGTTTGCAAGCCCCTCACTCCCTGAGAGTCTTCAGTGGGTGAAGAGATTTACAAATTTTATTAAAGACCAGATTTCTTAAAAACAAACAAACAAACAAACACCTCTAGTATAAAAGCTTTCCCTCCTCTGTCCATGCTAATTGACAATGCCATCAGTAAATCACTCCCTCAAGAGTCTTGCTCTGGAAATTCATTATTTTCATTTTTCTTTCTTAAGCCACTACCAGCTGCCACAGTGTGCATTGCTGGAGTCACCAGCCCCCCTCACTGGGCTCTGTGGCCTCGGCCCCATCACACAAGCCCACCCTCCAGCCACAGTGACACCACACTGTCATCTCTTCAAGGGACAAGGAAATGCTTGGGTGTCCCAAACAAGGAAGCTCTGGGAGGCTCCTGGGCCTGGCAGGAGGCAGGCATGGGCCTGCTCCTAGCGGTCCCTCCTCTTTGCATAGCAAAAGACAACACCCCACCCGGGGGCTGTCCCTTCTCCCTGGCAAGGATTAATTAAAGCAATGACTGAGAAAGTCTTTGCCAAAGCCACAAACACAATCTCAGCCCCAGGACCAAATGGTTTCAATTCCCAGCTGCCCCCCTCCCTCCTGCCTTGGAGATAGCTCCGGCCGCCTGAGTCCCGGCAGGTCCGCAATCTCCAGTACTCCGTCCTCCCACAGCCCAACTGACAAACCTGTTCTGTTTCCCTGAGGATAACCTTGCCATCATTCTTATTTCTGTTCTGTGTCACCTCATTTGAAGGTTTCTTTTTTATGACCAGCCACAGGGCAAAGGCCTAAATGGTTTCTTCAGAGAGCGCCACTACCCACCTCAGTTGCCATGAGTCATCCTTTACTCCTGGGCAGAAAGTGCCAAAGACGCCTGACGCCAACCCTGAGCCTGGGCAGAAGGAGATTGGGGGTGCCTCCCCGACCGTTCCACAGGTGCTTTTTCACACCAGTCTTCAGTTGTTAATAAAGCCAGTTCCCCATAATTCTTTCTTAGCTGTTTCTCTGTTATTCAGTGGACTTGGGTACAGCTGAGTTTCAAGGAGCTCCTGAGTTACTAGCTGAGACCTTAGAAAAGTTGCTCAACTTCGAAGCTTCAATTTTTTTTTAAATCTGGAAAATATGAGTAATAATGGCCTAACTTCCTAGAAGGGTGAAACGAGATAGGATATGGAAAGTGTTAGGTGCATAGTAAATTGCTCAATAAACAGTATCATTGGTGGTAGAGGAAAGAGCATCCATTTTATGGACAGTGAGAGCTGGGGGAAAAAAAAGGAAAAATGCCACCTGATTGAATCCATTCATTTTACAGTGAGAACACCAACCAAAAGTGAGAAATGAGTTTTCCATGGGTACGCAGGCATGGAGAGGTAGAACTGGGGTTGGAAGTGGTGACTCCTTACATCTAGCGCTCTCTCTGTTGGCTGAGCTGTGTTGAGCCTCTGGCTCAGCTTCACACCCAACTGCCCTGCATGTCCCCTGCCAAGGTTTCAGAGTGAACTCTCCCAGGGGATGATGAAGCCAAAGACCTGTGCAGCTTGACATCCATTTTATATCCCAGGGACCCCTCTGGTCACAGGCACAAACCTAAGCCCTTAACACTGAAATACGGGGAAGTGTTCTCAGACCTCATTCTTCCTAAGCAAATCAATGACAGTAATAAAGATGATAACAGGCACTCAAGAGAGGCCATTAGCATCAAACCTGTGGGCTAGTCAGACCTGGATGTGTCACTCAGAGCCTTTCCTCTCAGAACCCAAAGCTTAAGGAAGTGGCCCTCATTTTCCCTATGTATGGCCAAGTAGGGCTCAGTCTCAGATCAAGCCACCATCATCCTCATCAGCTTCCGAACTACCTGGACTTTCCATCAAGGCCTTCCTCTAAGGCAACATACTCCAAGTGCTGGCCAAGATATCCTCCCTTCGGAGGGCTTTGGGGACAGTTTTGGCGACATGTCCATAGTGTGTTGGTTGTGGTGTCTGTACCTTCTCCTTCAGCACCACCGCCACCCTGAATTCTGCCACTTCTTTGTCTCCGTCAGTGCCAGATTCCTCATCAAGCCTCTCCCAGACCTACCCACGGGCTTTGGACAAGGTCATCTTCGAAGGTGGTCCTGTCACTACCCTCATCTTATGAAAAACAATGCTGGGTTCTCCGAGGATGGAGGAGCCAGGACTCTGAGATGTACATAATAAAAATACACACCAGTCCTTACGCCAGGTTTCTGGCACAGAGCTTCAAACACCCTTGACACCTCCCAAGTGGTAGAGGTGCCTCTTGTTATTCACAAGGAGCCCCTTACATAACTCACATCTGGGTTTACGCCAAGGTGATCCTTGGGCAGTTTCAAGACAGAGGCTAAGCCAAGACAGAAATACCAAGCGCATGATTAGAGTTGGGGCTGGGAGCCTCCTTCCAGATCTCCAGGAAGCGGAGGGCACAAAGGCCGGAGTTCGCTCCCTTGGCCAATGATTTCATCAAGTATGCTGTGTAATGAAGCCTCAGACCAACCTGCAACACAAGGCCTGTGGAGCCTCCTAGTTGGTAAGTGTGCGCCTAAGAGCCATCTCCTTGGTACAACTGTCAGTGCTAGTGTCATCCCTTGATGAATGTTTGATGGATACCGGACCTTAAGATTAGCATCCTTTGGCAACTGATTATGGATACGGGAAGTGTGCCCTGCATTTTGAAAGTTCAGTTTGCCCAAGATGACTCCATCCAACGCTCACTGATGTTACCCACACTTTTCCAATACAGTCCGCAGGCCTTTTAAATCAAGTTTCCTTTCTTTCATTAAACTAGAGGCCAATAATGGGGGATTTTATGTTCTTTCCACAAATCTGTTGGGAAAACACACAGTTTTATTTAAGACCATTTATTCCTTTTGAAACCCAGCATGTGATTCTCTATCTTGTTCTCCTAACTCAACACATAAAATTCTCCCTGTCCTTAATGTTCCCTCCACCTCCCAGACAAAAGTGAACCAAAGACCCTGCCAACAATAATACTGCATTGCACATTTACATTTCCAAATTACTTTCACACACATTGCCCCATTTCATTTTCTTTCCAGAGCACAAAAGCTTTTACCATCTTCCTCTTTATATAAGAGAAACCTGAGGCCTCAAAAATAACCACCAGCACGTAGGAAACATCAATTCTGCATGATCTGAATCATTCCCATGTGCTCCTTCAGTGGGTCCTTTTGACCCCCCATGAGCCCAGTGCTATTAGGAAACCACTTTACAGATGAGGAAACTGGGTTCAAAGAAGCCAAGAGATATCCTGGCGCTGTGTAGTGAGTGAGGGGCAGGACCAGGATCCTTGTCCCTGAGTACACAAGACTACCTCCTGGCTCTCTGCCTGGGGCTTGCTACTCACTCCTCGGACTCATAATCACCATCAGACAAATGAGAACAGTACAGGTCTACTACTTCCTAGGAGTGGGACATGAAACAAGATGTGGAACTGCTAGCACAAGGCCTGGCCCCATAGTAAATGCTCAATAAACAGTATCCTTCAGGGTAAGGGGAGGATCATTCACTTTATAGACAGTGACAGCTGGGAAAAAAAAAAAAGGAGACATGCCATAACGCCATTTGGTTGAATCCACTAGTTTTATGATGAGAACACCGAGGCCCAAGAATTGGAGATGAGTTTTCTGCTAGTATTCAGACATGGAGAGGCAGGGCCAGGGTTAGAAGCAGTGACTCCTTACCCCCAGTGGTCCCCTGTTGGCCAGGCTGCCTCAGGCGTGTGGCTCTGCTCCTTGCCCAGCAGCCTGCAGGTCCAGAGCAGAGGGAGGGACTCAAATCTTTCCTCTGCTTTCATACTTGTCTTCCTGTTCCTGGCTCTCCTGCCCCAAGGATCCCTCTTCCCGGCCTCCTTCTCTGGCACCTTCCACTTCCTGAGGCCCGGTCCATTCCATTCTCTGACCCTTGGCACTCAGCCACGCCACTCCCATCTCCTGATCTGCTGTGCTTGTGTGAGTTTTCAACCATGCAACAAAACCTTTATCCACATTTTGAACAGGTTCAGCTGTCACTGAAATTGGTCATTTCCAAACTTAAATTGGGACCAAAGGCTATAGTAAGAGTTTGGCCATCACTGGGCACTGAAGCACTAGCAGCCGCACCTCAGACAGAGCACCAGGCGCAGGGCAGACTCTGGATACTGTAGTCAGAAAGAGGGGGGCCGGCTTCCAGCTGCTTACTGCAAGACAAGCCTCTGCCTGTCAGGAGGGAGCCCTCTTTGTCCTTGGCCTTCACAGTCTCCATGTTATCACTGGGCTCCACCTCTAGGGTGATGGTCTTGCCAGTCAGGGTCTTCACCAAGATTTGCATCTTGCCCTGCTATCGAATGTGAAGATGTCGCAAATTGCCAGCTGTGGAGCTGCTGGGAAACCAACACTGCACCACTCGACAAAGCCGCTCATCGCAGCATCTCCTGATCTGTTGTATATTTGGCCTGCATTTACTCATTGGATCCTCACCCAAATGCTACAGTAGATGACATTATAATTCCCACTTTGCCCTTGAGAGAGCCAAGTGGCTTCCCCAGATTAGTCATTAGCACAACCATGACTTCAGCGGGGACTCACTCCGACCCCTGGCTGCTCTGCACCAGAGCCCAGCTGTGAGGCCTCAGTCATTGCCCCTGCTCTGCCAGTCCTACACGTCTCCTCAGTGAAACAAGGCACTTGAAGGAAGTGATCTCCAACACCCATCTTAATCCAGGAACACTGTGTTCCTCTCGAGAGTGCGCTCGCTTCTGACAGGCAATCGGCAAAGCAGGAAAATAAAACCATTGGGCTGCAGACTTGGATTTTGTCTGTAGATGCGGTTCATCTATACTCATGGCTGATGCATGCAAAGTCCAGATTTCACTGTAATTCAGACAGGGTGACTGAAGAAGGGATAGAGGAGGGAGGGACAACATTATTACTCCAGGATAGTAATTTCTAAGCCTTTCTGTATTTCATTTGTGAAAACCATTGTGTATTTTGGCCCAAGAGCAACATCTGCTGTTCACGCTGGAACCAGCTTGGAATCACAGACCTGAGCTGTTAGAGGGAATTCAAATGCCCACTGGGCCCCACTCGGGCCAGCTGAGGCCTCGAACCACCAGCCCTGCCACCCTTGGTTCCCTTTCCCAGGCCCCTCCTGTCCCAGGAAGTCCCCTCTGGCTCTGGGCAGAGCCTCTTCCTTCCTTCACATCCCAGGCAGCCCTTGCATCCTGGGAGCCCCCGCAGGACTCAGCCCTATCACCACCAGCACCTGGTTCTTCTTTCTCCAAATTTAGATGCCTGAAAAATCCGAGAAGGCACAGGTCCTGGGAATCCAGAGGAAAGCAAAGGATCGCCTCTGGTTTGCATTTATCTCCAGCAGCATGGAGTCCCTGTGCAAACAGACCAGTGTTAGTGTTCACAGCCCTTTCATCTAGGATCAAGATGAGCTGTGAATCTTCCTGGACTAGAGACCTGGGACAAAGCACCCCCGGTGTCCTGTGGGCTGGCCACTTCCGTCTCTGTATTCATCCTCCAGGAAGTAAGGATTCTACAGCTCCAAGGACAAGAATGCTAAGAACTCTCTACGAATACTGCACATCAGTGGGATAAGCAGGAAATGACTGCATGTATGTGTTTGTGTGCGGGTGTTTGTGTGTGTGCGTGTATGCATGTGTGTGTGTTGTGTGCATGCTAGGGATCAAAGCCAGGGCCTCATGCATACTTAGTAAATGCTGTACCACTGAACTTCACCCTCGTCGCCAGCTCCTAGCTCCTAAAGATCATCAACAGATTTGGCACAACATGGAAACAGGTGGTGGCAGAGGGCTCCATTCTCCCACCTCTGCTGCTCTGGTATGCTGGCATCTTCACCTGTGACATTTGTCAAGTTATTGTTGAAAGAGTCATTAGGAGATCATTGCTATTACAACTGCCCAAGGGCTCTTTGCTTCTATATTAATTCCACAAATGCACGTATCCACTGGGAAACAAGCAGCACACCTATGAGAATGCCATCTGAGGACACGGAACAAAGTCGCTCTCGCTGCTCTCTCCCTCTGCCAGTTCTTCCCATCCTTCCGAGCATCAGTCTCCACGCTTCACACCAGGATGGCGCTGCTTCGGCCAAGGCCAAACACATAGCAGCAGACCTCCCTGGAACACAGCCATTGCTCCCAGGAGCCAGTGCGCCCAGCAGGATGTAATCCAGCTCACTTTTTCCATCAACATCCTAAGGGCTGAACTTGGGATCTTTCACTAACAAACGACAGCCAAGCAGTACCTGGACTCGTGCCTCCTTCGAAACGAGATCTCCTACTTCGACTCCTTCAGGCTGTATTTCTTTCCTGGTAGAAGTGAGAGCTCTAACTCACTAGAAGAATACACTTTTCCTCTTGGAGCGTGATTTGCCTTGAGGTCTGGATTTTCCACTGTGCTTTTTAAGGGAGAATCTGCTCTGGCCAAGTCCTCCTCTTTAAAGGCATTTGACCAAAATTGTGTCCCCACAAGCCTGGCTCTTAAGAGGAGCAGGAGGAAAAATAGATTCAGTGAAGGATCTGGAAAAGTTTGGCCAAGCCTGGGGCCAAGCCTGGGGGCTTGGGGCTGCAGGGCCCCCCACACCCCACTGAAGAAGTCTGCACTCATCCGCTTCATTCCTTTAAGTAAAGGTATGAGAGCTGATCAAAAGCTATGGTGTGTATTTAAAATTTTTTTAATTATTACAGTAAAAGACACATTACCATTAATTTTCCTCAGAATACCCCCCTGGTTTTAAATATACTTATCCCATCATCCTTGCCACTTTCTGCTTCTGTAAGCCTACCTAACAAATGCCATGTATAATTATACATATATTTTATATGGATTCCGTTCCTCTAGTGAACTCTAACTAATGCAGGTGCACACGGGCATAATCACAGCACGATGATGACACAGACATTGTGTACTAAGCTGACACTGCCGACCAGACACCACGCTGAGAACCATGCACTTTTCAAAGGGATCTAATTTAAGACAAGTACAGTGTGACCTGCAGCACAGTTCCCCTAACACTTTTTCATGTCTTGAAAGGCAAACACCTACATTTTAGTACAGCTTAACCCAACAGCCAATGCCCAGAGTCCTGCTGTTAAAAAATTGTACATGTTGATAATTTAAGTAAGGCTAGGACTTTTTAAAATTGCTGTTTGATTTAGCTTTTTATTTTAATTACATAAGACAAAGCACAGGTCCAGCATGGAAAGAGTGCTTCACAGCTGTGGGTGAGTCTGAACTAGACACAGTGATCTATAAACCAAGCACTCTTCAAATTACAGGTTCCCAGCCACCTGCGCCATGGAACTTGGGCTTATGTGTAGAAACTAGCCCCAGCCTCCGTGGCTGCCCCACCCTCACCCCTTGGCAAGGCCTCCACTGCCCACCCTTGAGTGCCTGATGACCAACGAACTCCTTAGAGAAGCATTGGAAGGTGTCAGCAGGGCAGGGCATGGGGAAAAACCTAGCTGAAGGGAGAAGTAGAGATGATGCTGGCAATGAAGAGGGTGGGCAGATCCCCATCTCCTCTCTGCCTCGTGGCTTTCAAGATGGCTATAAACAAGGAAAGGGCCACCTGGATTCATGTATCCAACTAATATTTATTGACCAGGTATCTTGTCCCAGGAACTGTTAGATATTAGTTAGATACATGACTCCATTAATGAAATTGCCAAAATAATTGATGCCTTATAAAACACATGAAAACACTACTCAGTTACAAAGAAAAGTGTCCATGGTTAAAAGGATGGTAAGTTAAACGGACACTACAGTCAAAAACATAGGCTTACATCATTTTGTTTCCTAGTACTGGGGATTAAACATAGGGGCTTCACACTGAGCTACAGCCCCAGCCAAAAATTATATTTTTTTCATTTTATTTTTTATTTGGAGACAAAATCTTACTAAGTCACTAAATGGCCCAGTCTAGGGTCCAATGCAATCTCCTGAAATCTGAAATGTACATTGTAACAGTACTGTACTGAGTTGACAAACATCTCTCAAAAAATTCATGTCCATCACGGCGAGTTCGAGGCCAGCCTGGGCTACAAAGTGAGTTCAAGGCCGGCATGAACTACATAGTGAAACTCTGTCTCAAAAAGATTAAAAAAAAAAAAATTCATGTCCACCTGGAATCTCAGAATGTGTCGTTATTTGGCAATAGGGTCTTTACGGATATAGCCAGTTAGGTGAGGCCACATTAGATTAGGGTGAGTCCTAAAGGCAGTAGGACCAATTTTCCTCATAAGAAATGGAGAGACACACAGACACCCAGAGAGGAAACTATGTAAAAGCAGAAACGGGGTTTGGAGTGACTGGGTAAAGCCAAAAAGCAGCAAGGACCGACAGCAACCACCAGTAGCCAAAAGAGATGAGGACGTATGCTTCCTTGCAGCCTTCAGAAGGAATACAGCCCTACTGACACCTTGATTTTGGACTTCTGGCCTCCAGAACTGTGAGCGAATAAACTTCTGTTATTATAAGCCCCTGCTTGAGCTCCTGTGCTACAGCAGCCCTAGGAAACTAATATGAAAAGGGGTGGTCAGGCGGGAAGTTAATGAGTACGGGAAAGTGTAACTACCACTGGCTTTTTATGGCCCGTCCCTCTCTCTCTTTAGCGCTGGACATTTTTCCAACAGACTCTGATCCTCTCCAGCTGATTGCCCTCAAGCAGGTCAAGAATACTAAGTCTGGAGCCTGACTCAGTCTCACAAACAGCACCCTCACCTAAGCTCTCCCTGCTTTTCTGTTGCCCACATGTCCAGCCTGGGAACCTTGCAATTGGACCACCTCCTATTCCCAACACCCACACACACCACACACACACCACACACACACACACACCACACGCACCACACACATCACACACACACACACCACACACACACCACATATACCACACACACAGCACCCACTCACACAACACACAGCATACA
The DNA here is from genome assembly GCA_028451465.1 of Erethizon dorsatum. Lineage (NCBI taxonomy): Eukaryota > Metazoa > Chordata > Mammalia > Rodentia > Erethizontidae > Erethizon > Erethizon dorsatum. Next base: position 10,778,775 of record CM051824.1, read on the forward strand.
TGCACCACACACACACACCACACACACACTACACAACGTACACGCACCACAAACACCACACACACACCATACATGCACCACACACACATACACACACCACACTCCACACATACACCACACACACCATACATACACGACACACACACCACACACACACTACACACCACACACACACCACACACACACCACATATACCCCACACACACATACATGCACACACCACTCACACATGCACACACACAATACGTGCACACACCACACACACACCACACGCACCACACACATCACACACACACCACACACACCACATATACCCCACACACACATACACGCACACACCACTCACACATGCACACACACAATACATGCACACACCACATACACATACAACACACACCACACACACACACACCACACACCATACACGGACCACACACACAACACACACAACACACACTCACACAACACACAGCATACACACACCACACATATACCACACACACACCACATACACCATACATACATGACACACACCACACACACACTACACACCATACACGTATCACACATGCATACACACACCACACACACCACACACACACCACACACATATATACTTGCACGCACCACTCACACATGCACACACACATACATGCACACACCACACACACACAGACACACACTCCACACAAACCACACACACACACACCAGCACCAAATTCATCACCCAGGTCCTCTCCTCTGCCTCTCAGATCCCATCCCCTGAAATGGGCCTTGACAATCTCCTGCACGTGATCCCTGGGGGCCACGCTTCGCACACCCCACAGACAGCACTTGCGACGGTCAGATCAAGTCTCATCACTATATGCTCTCGTGAGGCTGCTCACCCCTCTCCAGCACCCCCAAATCTTCTGCCGATGGGATGAAGTTTAGATCCTCGGTGACGTGAGTCAAGCCCGTGGCACGGGTTACACAGGTTGCCCCTCAAGTCCACCTGACAGTTAGGTCCAGTCAGGAGCTGTGTCGCACAGACGGGAGAGCTGAGACTCACATAAGAGTCCTGTGATGCTTAATCCTGGTTTTCAACTTGACTTGACTGAGAAATGCCCAGGAAATCAGTCAAGCGCACTTCCGGTGTGTCTGTGAGGATGTTTCCAGAGACCGCAGGCGTGCGGGGCAGCAAATTGATGGGGCACGTCACCTGTAGTATGGGGTCCTAGATGGAACAGAAGCTGAAGAGGGAGTAAAGCCCTTGTCACCGATTCCCTTGCTCTCTGCTTCCCAGCTGCAGGAGGGAGCAGCTTTACTCTGCCACACCCTTCTGCCAGGATATTCTGCCTCACCTCTGACCCACCGCAACAGAATCAGCCAGCTATGAAGAGAAACTTCAGAACCCATGAGTAGAAAGAACTCTTTCCTCCTTTCAGTTGTTTTTCTCAGGCATTGTGTCACAGGTTCAGAAAGCTGACTAGCACAATTGCATCACAATTTGCAGAAAAGCACTGAACTATGCCCTCAAATGAACTAAAATTTGTTGAAAAAACTTCAGCTCAGTATTGAAGAATAAGACGTGGACTCTCCTAGAAATCAGACACCTGGGCATGCGTTAAGGTCATCATTACAATTAGGAGATTCATCATGACAATTAGTAGATAAGAATGATAATGAGTGGAAGCAAAGCGTCATGGCTGTGTACAGGAAGCAGCACTCACAGATATGCACCAAGGTGAGTCAGTACACAGCTACATGAGGTGGTAGACACCAACTACTGAAATACAACCTAATGGGATAGTGAACAGGAGAAATACAGGAGAAAGGAAATCTAGACTAAGAAGCAAAGCTGCCCCCCAAACCAGGTGCTGCCCCCAGCACAGGTCCAGAGACCAAGCTGTTCTGTGAAATGCATAAAAGCTTTCAGCAGAGGAAGGCAGGGGTGGCCACAGTGGGGCACGCTCCGCGGTCTTCATTGTCTGCAGTGCCAGCCAAGCCATGCAGTTCCTCTACCAAGACATGACCCTCGGTCTGAAAAAGCACTTCCTTGTTCATGGTCTCTGTTCCCACAGCAGGTCCGGAGTCCAAGCCATTCTCAGGGGACTGGATCATAGATAGAAGCAATGAGTAGCAGACAGAACAATCTTGGCTTGGGCTTCTTGGCACTGGGCACAGAGGGAAACGAGTGTTAAAGATAAATTCACAGGGGCCGGTGAGATGGCTCAGCGGCATAAGCGCCTGCCCGGCAAGCGCGAGGGCCTGAGTTTGACTCCCGGATCCCACATACGAAAAAAGGGCCGGTGATATCGCTCAGCAGCATGGGCGCCTGCTGGCGTGCGAGGTCCTGAGGTCGACCCCCGGTACCCACAAAAAAAAAAAAAAAAAAGATAAATTCACAATTCCAAGGCAGCTGGGACCTGCAGGCACCAGAAGTGGAGAAAAACTGCCTGTGTTAGCTGAGAAAATTTCCTTCCTAACCCTAGACACCACTGAAATCACAGAGATCGGAGTGAGCTGAAACAGGTGGCCCAGGGTTCCAGAGATGAAGAGAAAAGGACAGGGGCATTCAGCAAAGTCATGGCAGGCTGAGAACCCGGAGCTGAAACTCACTGGAGGGAGTACAGGATATGCTGAGTCTGGGCACACCAGGGGCCCCCAGAAATGGGGTGCTAAAAACATTGGCAGTGAAAAACTAGAGAAATAAAGGCCTGCCATGGTAAGTATAAACTAGAGGAATTTATGAACGCTAAGCCAGCACCGCAGAAAATACTTAAGGGAATCCTAAACACAGACCAAGACAATAACTTCAAGACAAGGGGAAATAGTAAAGCTCATTGGGAAAGAAGACAAGCAACAAAAAGGAATCAACTCCAGAAAAACAACAAAATGACAAGAATTAGAACATACCTTTCCATACTAATACAACATAATTGATCTTAGCTCACCAGTTAAAAGACACAAATTAGCACACTGAATCAAAAAATACTGTTGTTGTCTTAAAGAAACACACCTCATCTGCAAAGATATATACAGAGTCTAAGTGAAAGGAGGAAAATGATCCATGCAGCTGAAACCCCAAAGCAAGAAGGAATGTCTATACTATATCCAACAAGGTAGACTTCAAATCAAAACTGCTCAGAAAATACAAAGAAGGCCATCATGAATGGTAAAAGGAAGAATTCACCAAGGAGAGACAATTGTAAATATTTATGCACCAAATATCAGTGCACCCAACTTCATAAAACAAACACTACTTGACGTGAAAGAACAGATAGACCCATTAGAATCACAGTGGGGGACTTCAACATCCCACCATCACAAACAAATAAATCAACCAGACCAAAAAAATCAACAAAGAAACATCTGAATTAATCTACACTGTGGAGCAAAAGGACATAACCAGTATCTATAGAGTTTCACTCAGCATTAGCAGAATACACTTTCTTTTCAGCACCCCATAAAACCTTCTCCAAAATAGACCATACTTTAGGCCATAAAAGAAGTCTCAATACAAAATAAAATGAAATAATCTCATGCATCTTAGCAGAACATAATAAAATAAAACTAGATGTCGACAACAAAAGAAGCCACAGAAACTACACAAACACATGATTACTGAATAGTACACTCTGAAAGAATCAGTTGGTCTCTGAAGAAATCAGGGAAGAAATTTAAAAATTCCTAGAATCAAATGACATTGGAAACACTACACATCAAAATCTGTGGAACAAAATGAAAGCTGTTCTAAGAGGGAGTTCTGTAGCTATGAGTGACTACATTAGAAAAACAGAGGGAGCCCAAATGACATAATGGCACATCCAATGTCCTAGAAAAGCAAGAACAAACCAAACCCAAAACCAGTAGAAGGAAAGAAATAATAAGGGTCAGAACTGAAATTAGTGAAATCAAGACTTAAAAAAAAAAATACAAAGGATCAAAAATCATAGCACTGGCTCTTTGAAAAGATAAACAACAATGATAAGCCCTTAGCCAAACTTATCAAAAGAGAAGAAAAAGCCCAAATTAATAAAATTAGAAATTAAAAAGGCAAAATTACAACAAACACCACTGAAATCCAGATGATCATCTGAAATTATTTTCAAAATTTATATTCCAACAAATTGGAAAATCTGAAAGAAATAGCTTCCTAGATCTACCTAAATTGAGCCAAGGAGATATAAAAAATTCTAAAGAGACCAATAACAAGCAATGAGATTGAAGCAGTGGTTAAAACTCTACCAACTGACTTCCAGGAAGATGGCAGAGTGGTGAGCAACAGAAGAAGAGTCTCTCCAAGATTTAGTGTCCAGACACTGGAATATAGCAATGTGAGGAAGAGAAGGAAGGAAGTGGGTGCCTGGGACCCAGGAAGATCTGAAGAGAGAATTGAAGCCCACAGAGAGAGCAAAGAGAGAAACTTCAATGAAGAAGAAGGAGGTGGCTGGAGGCGCTTTCTCCCTGAGCCTGGACTCACTGCATGGGGGAGAGGTGGCTTGAACCTGCAGATGCACGGTGACTACTGGTGACTCCAGAGGCCTCCACAGAGAAATGCACCAATGGAACTGTTGCAGAGAAACCTGGTACTGGACAGAAAGGAAAACACTCCACACTGAGGAGTTGGACGGCAACTGATTTATTAACGCCAGTGGGCTGGGGGACTGAGTCCAAATCACCAGGCTCGGCTTAGAGTGAAACACAATCTTACATACACTTATGTGGGCTGGCGATATAGCTCAGTGGCATAAGCACCTGCCTGGCAAGCACAAGGTCCTGAGTTCGACTCCCAGTACCCACATATTAAAAAAAAAAAAAAACACTTTTATAAGCAAGAAGTACAAAGCTGATAGCAGGTTATTACATAATTGGTTACATGGGTTACATAAATCACATCGTATGTTGTCAGGCAGATTTGCTTTAAGCATGTTTATCATAAGGAAGGAACATTCTGGGAAGGAGGGGGTTCGAGCAGAGCAGGTAGAGTTAAATGTGTCCTTGACTGTCTGTTCTAGGCATAAAGTCCTTGAAGCATGTTAGAAAAACTATATATTTTTAGATAGGAAAAACATAGACATTACAGCCGGATGCAGTCAGGTTGACCTAGCTGGCTATCTAGAAGCAACAGCTGGATGCAGACAGTCAAGGCTGACTGAGTTTAGCAGTCTAGCTATGTGACAAGCAGCACGAGCATATCCTGTTAGTACAGCAACAGGCTACTCATTTTTAATTTCTACTATAAAATTTCTGTAAGTTTGCCATTACAGAACACAGCAGTGAATGAAGCGGTACCGCAGGAGAGGGCAAGTGGCTGGGAGCCATCTTGGAGAGGGGCCAGCCGAGCTCGGAAGTCAGAGCAACTGCTGACTCCGTCTAATGTCTCCAAGCCAAGTTCAAGCCAGCATGAGGCACAAGGACTGCTGGAGGCTGAACGGGTCTGGATCCAAACTCACGGCGGGAAACCAACCTGAAATTCAGTGGAAATAAAGGTGCAGGCTCACTGGGATTATCCACTAGCCACTATAAAGCTCCTGCTGGCTGGCTGGGATTCATCAACACAGATCTGGACTCTGTCTGTCCTCCCCATCTACCAGTGACAGCAGAGACACACCTTGAAGTGGACGTTTTTTCCTTATTTTGCTTTTTATTGCCCATTTTTCCTTTCTCACTTTTCTTGGTTTTTTGTTTGTTTGTTTTGCTTTTTCTTCATCATTTCTCCTTGTTACTATATGAGTATGAACAGGTTTCTAGTTTTTTTGTTGTTCTTGTTCTGTTCTGTTCTTGTTTTTATTTCTTCTTTCTCTCTGTCTTCTTCACCAGAATTCCAAAGTTTTTGTGATCCTCCTTTGCCCTCCACCCTTGTTTCTAATCTCTTCCTCTTCTTCTATTTCTCTATTTTTTTCCCCTAGTCCCTTTTAAATTTTCTCCCCTGAGGGTAAAATTGCCATGTTAAGGGCTTATTTACTGTATACAATTTTCTGGTTCAGTTTAGATTTTGTTATATAACCACAAATCTATATCATATGGTTAAAGGTGGCAAATTAATAGTTACCTCAGTTTGTCATTTTCTAGGGCTATGTTTGACGCTATTGTTGTTGCTGATTTGTACCATTTTAGCCAAAGTGACATAATTGTTCTAACAAGGTGTTCTTCCTGCTATACCAAGACTGAGATTGCCTAAGGGTCATAAAAAATACTATAGGCCAGTGCCTAAGAACCAGGGGCTGGGCCAAGTAGGCAGCAACTTCTCATCCCCAATAAATTGGAAAGATAGGATCTTGCAACAAACTCAAAACCCAAAAGCCAGCTACACCTGGAAAACACCTGAGAAGTAGTCATTTCCTAAGCATTCTAAATACTAGCAATAAATCTACTCACCATAGGCAATTTACAAGCATGAACCCAGAAATTAAACTAAAAAAAAAAAATAGAAAATGAGAAGACAGTTAAACAAGATCCAACCCCAGACTTCCAGCTCACCAAAGTCAAACCCAGGGACAATGAAATAGAACAATCCAAAAGCCACCCATCTAGACTCACTGAAGTGGTAACAATGGAAGTAACAAAGCAAATGAATGAGGCTGTAAAAAAAATCAGATCAGAAATAATTTCTCAGATAACTGCAGAGATGGTGACCATAATGAAAGACATGCTTACCAACTCCAGAGCAGATACACATTAAAAAAAAATAGAGGAGCTTAGGAAAATGATGAAAACCATGCATGCCCAACATAGGAAAAAAATAGAATCCATGACACAGATTCAAACAGATATCCAGGAGATTAAAAATTCCATTGAAAATATACACAGCAGAATGATCCAATGTGAGGACAGAATCTCAGATATAAAAGACAGGATTGTGGTTAACAACCATGAAAAGAAAGATTTCTTAAAAATAGCAAGGGAACATGAGAAATCAATCCAGCAGCTGCTAGATGATGCAAAGAAGAATAACACAAGATTGTCCGAAGTCAGTGAAAAAGCAGGAGATAGCACAAATGACCTAAAAAACCTGTTCACAGGTGTCATAGTAGAAAACTTCCCTGGCAGAGAAAATCAACTTGACATACAGATAAGTGAGACATATAGAACTCCAATTAGCCATGATCAAAAAAAATCTCCACCAAAAAAATCTCCATCAATAGTCAAGATTCCAGAAATGCAACACAAGAACAGAATATTAAAAGCTGTTAGAGAAAAGAAACGAATTGCCTATAAAAGAAGCCCATCAGAATCACAGCAGACTTTGCAATACAAACCCTCAAGTCAAGGAGAGCTTGAAGTATTTCAACCTAAAAGAAAACAATCTTCAACTCAGATTGATGTACCCCACAAAACTATCTTTTAAAACTGATGGAAAAATAAGATACTTCCATGACAAAGAACACCTGAGGAAATTCATGAACACCAAATCAGCACTCCAAAATGTTTTGAAGGACATTCTTGAAAGAGATAACAAAGTTTACAACTCCATGAACCACAACAGAATGAGTCCACCAGGCAGGGCAAGCAATTAAATGGAGGGGAAAAAAAGGGAGCCAACAACAGGAAAATAATGTGACAAGGATAAGTCAATACATATCAGTTATAACCATCAATGTTAATGGTCTCAATTCACCAGTGAAAAGAAACAGACTGGCAGAATGGATCAAGAAGCAAGATCCAACAATGTGCTGCATATAAGAAACACATTTAATTCAAAAAGAAATTCATTGACTGAAAATCAAATGATGGAAAACAATACTCCATGTGACGGGAACCCAGAAAAAAGCAGGAGTAGCTATTCTATTTGCAGACAAAGTGGAATTCAAGCCAAGACTGATTAAGAGAGACAAAGAAGGTCACAACATCCTTGTAAGTGAACAATTCAAGAAAGAAGAGATAACACTCATAAATATATATGCACCAAATACTAGTGCACCCAACTATATAAAACAAATATTAATGGGCATGAAAAATCAAATAAGCACTAGTACAATTGTAATGTAACCTCAATAGCCACTGTCACAAATATACATATTAACTAGACAAAAAATCAAAAATGAGGGGCCAGTGAGGTGGCTCAGCAGCATAAGTGCCTGCCTTGCAAGCACGAGGGCCCGAGTTCGACTCCCGGATCCCACATACGAAAAAGGGGCCGGTGATATCACTCAGCGGCACAGGTGCCTGTTGGCACGTGAGGTCCTGAGGTCGACCCCCTGGTACCCACAAAAAAAAAATCAAAAATGAAATATTAGAACAAAACCAAACTTTTGAACAAAAGGACTTAGTAGATGTCTACAGAGTGTTCCCCCCCACAACATCAGAATATACATTCTTGTGAGCTGCACACAGGACATTCTACAAAATAGACCACATACTAACTCATAGAACATGGTTAAGTAAATGCAAGGGAATTGAAATTATCCCATGCATGTTATCAGACCATAGTGCAATGAAATTGGAAATCAATGGCAAAAGAAACTACAAGGACTCCATAAACACATGGAAATTAAATAACACCCTGAACAACCAATGGGTCACAGGTGAAACTAAAGAAGAAATTATACAGTTTCTACAATTAAATGGTAATGCCAATACAACATACCAGAACTTATGGAACACAAAGAAAGCAGTCCTACGAGGGAAATTTGTAGCAATGACTACCCATATCAGGAAAACAGAGCAAACTCATATAAACAACTTCATGTTGAACTTCAGGTTTCTAGAAAAAGAAGAGCAAGTCAAGCCCAAAGCTTGTACAGGGAGGAAATTATAAAAATCAGAGCAGAAATTAATGCAATGGAGACTAAGAAAACAATACAAAGAATCAATGAATTGAAGAGTGGGTTCTTTGAAAGTTTAAAATCGACAAGCCCTTAGCCAACCTTATCAAAAAAAGGAAAGAAAAGACTCAAATCTATGCAACTAGGAATGAAAAGGGTGAAATCACAACAGATCCTGCAGAAATCCAGATCATCTATACCTACTTTGAGAAACTATATTCTAATAAGATGGAAAATGAAGAAGAAATAGACAGATTCCTAGATACATATGGATTACCAAAGCTGAATCAAGAAAATATAAAAATTCTAAATAAACCAATATCAGTCAATGAAATTGAGGATATAATTAAAAACCTACCAACAGGGCCGGTGATACAGCTCAGTGGCATGAGCGCCTGCCTGGCAAGTGCGAGGTCCTGAGTTCGACTTCCGGTACCCACATATAAAAAAAAAACCCTACCAACAAAGAAAAGCCCAGGCTCTGACAGAATTCTACAAGAAATTTAAAGACTTAATGCTGCTACTTCTCAAACTCTAATGAAACTCTCTTAAACAAATGTTTGCTGGGAAAACTGAGGATCAACAAGCAGAAAATTGAAACTAGATCCCAATCTCTCACCCTGTACTAAAATTAAATCAAAATGGATCAAGGACCTGGATATAAAACCAGAAATATTGAAACTGCTAAAATTTAATATGGGGGAAACACTTGAAGGCATAGGCACTGGCAAAGGCTTCCTGAATAAGATTCCAAAAACATAGAAAATAATATCAAGAATCAACAAATGAGACTATATCAAATTAAAAAGTTTCTGCACAACAAAGGAAACAACAGAATGGGAGAAAATCTTTTCTAGGCACTCTTCTGGTAGAAGACTAATATCTAGACTATATAAAGAACTTGAAAAATTAATCCCCAATAAAATAAGGAACCTGAGAGAAAGGCAAATGAACTGAATAGATATTTCTCAAAAGAAAAAGCTTGGGCCAGTGATATGGCTCAGTGGCATAAGCACCTGTCCGGCAAGCATGAGGTCCTGAGTTCGACTCCCAGTACCCACGTAAAGGAAAAAAAGGGCGGGTGATATAGCTCAGCGGCACAAGTGCCTGCTGGCAAGCGCAAGGTCCTGAGTTCAACTCCCGGTACCCACATAAAAACAAAAAAAAGCTCAAATGGCCAAAAAGTATACAAAAAATATTCAACATTTCTAGCCATTAGAGAAATGCAAATTAACACTACATTGCGATTCCATCTCACCCCAGTCAGAATACTTAGCATGAAGAATACAAAAAGCAATAAATGCTGGTGAGAATATGGGGAGCTGGTGGGAGGAACCCTCCTAACATTGCTGGTGGAAACATAAACTAGTACAACCACTATGGAAATCAGTATGGAGATTCCTCAAAGGACTAAATATAGAAATGCCATTTGACCCAGCTATACCATTCCTGGGCACATCCCCAAAAGAATTAAAGACTTCAAACTACAATGACACATGTGTACCCATGTTTATAGCAGCACGATTTATAGTAGCTAGGTTGTGGAAACAGCCTAGGTGCCTACTGACAGATGACTGGGTAAAGAAAAAGTATATATACATAAAAAATAATGAAATCAGCCATAAGAAGAATGAAATCATGCCATTTGCAAGAAAATGGGTGGAACTATACCATCATGTTAAGTAAAATTAAACAGACTCAGAAAGTTAAATATTGCATGTTTTCTCTTCTTTGAGAAACCTTTAAAAATACATAAATCAATAAGTAAAGAATTAAAATAAAGGAGAGAGTACAGGAAACCAGATTTCTGGAGACTGCATAACAGGAGCAGGTAGAAAAGTAAGAGGGGGAAAATGGAATTGAAATTGATTAAGATACGTTAAGTGTGTGTACCAGCTTCCCAAAATAAACCCTATCATTGTGTAATACTAATTTGCACTAATAAAAAAAGAATAATAATAAAAGATGTTGGATGATTTGAAAGTGGCATTGAGTCTAAGGGATTTGCAAGGTCATCCACGGAAAGTCCTGTCATTAGGCGTCTTCAGAGTCGTTAAAGGTGGATCTGGGGAGCCTGGAGTTGGGGGGGTGCAGAGGAATGGGAAAGCCTTTCCTCGAGGCTGTTATGTGAAATGCTACCCTCAGCATGTCTGGTCAATAAAACTGAGTATCTTATACCTCTTACCTGAGCAAATGAGGTCTCCTTGAGAACCCTGAGTAACATCAACGTGCTTCCTGTAACAACGCCCTGACCCATCTCCGGCAGCCCCAGCCCATTCCCACTCCAACTCCCTGGGCTAAACCAGTGTTTTCAAACCACACTTCCCCTACTGGACTGACCAGGAAAACATAAATGTCACACTTAAAACACTACTATTGTCTATCGGTCACTGCTACTTTAAGGAAAAAGTAGTTCTCCCCTTAACACATGATTTTAAGCTTTTTTTTTTTTTTCCTTGCAAGAAAAAGAGAATGGTCAAATTTTACATTTAAAACATGAGTTTTACAATGAAAACACTATGTCTTTTAGATTCCAGGTCCTTGCTTTGTGATAATTCTGACCCTAAGGTCGATATAAAAGATGAATTCTCCCATCTGTTAGCACAGTGCTGTGCTTCCCGTGAGCTCCTGAGGTTGTAAAGTTCTCCTTTTGTGACTGTATTCGTGCTATATGGCCGAATATCAAATTATCACACACTTAACAGCTTTACACCACACCCCTGCCACGTTTACAGTTCATTCAGGCGGAACTCTGGATCTGCCTGAGCTAGATTCTCTGCTCAGATCTTACAAGGCTGAAATTTAAAGTATAGATGGGCACGATTCCTTTCTAGAAGCTCAAGGGGGAGATTCTGCCAAGCTCAGTTAGACTGTGGGATGAGTTATAGGACAAAGTCCTCACAAGACTACAAGGAAATGTGGGTGGCCTACATTCCCTGCCATACTGCCCGCTCCATCTTCCAAACCAACAGTGAAGACTCCTCCCTACATCAAGGTGCTCTCACACTTGGAATCTGTCTCAACAGGAAGACCCCAGCTCCTCCTGAGGGTACAACCTGATTCGGTCAGACTCACCCCAGGTAATGTCTTCCTGAAAGCCAATGTATTTGGAACCTCAGTTATGCCTGCAAAATCCCTTCCCAGCAGCATCTAGCTTCCTGTTTGATCACTCCCCTGGGAGGACGTGTGTGTGCCCCAGGGGGGCAGGGATCCTAGAAGTCATCGCAGTGACTTAGCTTTGCTTTACATGTTCATTGTCCTCTCTTTTCAAAAAGAGCAGGAAAGGGTCCTTCTAATTATTTCAATGTGCTAGAAAATGAGACTTATTCTGGAGCTGACAATCCACTCTATGGACAAATTGGCAAAATTTCAGACACTAAATAAAATCCAGCCTTCTCTGAAACCTGTGTGTACAGGACCTGGTTGTAAGTCTCTTGCCCATTATTGTTATCATATGCGGGCACTGTGGTCACCAAATGGTGCTCCAGGGACAATTAGGAGCCTGCACAGATGGGCCTGGCTACTCACTGCTCTTAGAAGGTGCTCTGGGTCATCAAAACCCTTGCTACTCCAAGTGGGGTCCTGAGCCAGCCTGAGAGCCTGGGAGAACTGCAGAACCTTGAGCCCCACCCCATACCTGCCAAACCAGAGTCCACCTTTCCACCAAATTCCAGATCCTGCAAGTACGGCTCAAGTTTGAGGAGCATGGGGGTAAAGTGCATGTCCAAAGGCCAGAAGTAAGTTGTTCTTCTCCAGAAAATGTACTGAAGGCATGGTGAAGACATGTCCCACCTCTTCTGCACAGCTCCACGTTCACCGCTGCCCAGGCCAAACCTTGACAATGGAGTAGGTCTATGCTATACCTGGCATTATGGCCTGAATGTCTCCTTCCAAAATTCTGCGTAGGAACTTAACCCTCAAGGTGATGTTCCTAAAACTGGAAGCCCTTGGGAGGTGACTAGGCCATGAGGGCTCCGCCCTCACAGATGGGATTAATCCCTTTATAAAAGAGACTTCAAAGAACCGCCTCCGCCACCCACATCCTTACAGTGTGGACACAGAGAAGGCATCGTCATGAGAAATGGGCTCATACCAGACACCGAACCTGCCAGCACCCTGATAGTGGGCTTCCTAGCCTCCAGAAGTGTGAGAAACAAAATATATTATTTGTAAATTGCCCACTTATAATATTTTTGGTATAGCAGCCCAAACTGACTAAGATGTGCAGCCAAGCTAGAGATTCAGGCAGTGGTCCCTAAAACCACTCCCACTCCCTGCTGTGTAGGCCCCAAACCTGGTGGGAAAGGAGAGGCTAGTACTGAGGTGATACAGGCCTCCTCCGACCCCAGGGAGAGAAGGCGCAGCCTCCACGGGTCATAGGCAAAGTACTGGGCGTGGAAGCGGAGCCCAGTAAAGGACAGAGAGGCTGAGACTAAGACAGGCCGGCCTGCTCACTCCATCACTGGTACAGCTTTTGGGGCCATCCGAGGTTTATCGTCAGCTGTATTTCTGGCATATCTTCTGCACCGATTAACTGTAGAACCACTGTGTGTGCAGAGAACTGGCCATTCAGGGCGGTAGCCTCTGTCCCTGACCTCCTGTCCTCTCTTGATCATGATTTCACAGCTGTCTGCTTCTGGGACCACAAGTCAGTTACTAGGAAGCAGGAGACCTACACTCTGGAAACAGACCTGGGTTCGAATCCTGCTCCCCTCTATGTAGACATATAACTCTGGCATGGTGCTTAATCTCTGACCAATATTTTCCATGCACACCCACTTCTGCTTTGGCTTTCCCTGTCAGATACCCCCTTGTCCCCCAGGTCTAGGAAGGCTTTGGTTTTCATCCACACCCCCCAAAATCTGGTGCTCACTGGGGTCTCTCAGGGACCCCCAACCAATAGAGGAAAGAAAGCTCCAGAGGACCCCTCCCAGCAATGAAGTTAATCTGCATTCCTTCAGCTCACATCTCATTGGCCGGAACTAGTCACAAGACCCACCAAGCCCAAGGCAGGAAGTGCAGCCTACCCAGTGAGTGCTCCCCACAGCCTGCCAGCCCACTTTAGAGAAGACTGATGGAGGGTATGTGAGTGGTCTATAGGTCCTCAAAACCCCTTTTGACCATCCCCATTCTCAAAGTATTCCACAGGACGAGACATCAGCTGAGAAACCAAGAGCCCTTGCTCCAGTGGTGGATTTTCTGAGACTGAGGGTGCAGGAGGACTGTGTGGCCCCAGCTCTCAGTGCCAGCCCCGCTCACCAGCGTCATCCCAAGGCCCCCTTCACTGAGGAGCCACGTTAGGTCTCAGCTTTCTAATTAACTCAGGCACTTGGCAAGACTCAGGTTTGCTGTGCGGGAGAAGGCCTGGGGCTGGGTGAGGGGTTTCCCCAGGCCAGGGTGTCCCCGGCCTACAGGTTTGTCAACTGTCATTACCACAGACTTTGACGCTGGAGGGACTGTGTTCTAGTCTCAGAGCTTTGATTTCCCTCAGGAGCAACTGTGAGCAAGTCTCACCCACCTGGCCTGTTTCTTCCTGTGTAGCCTGAGGACCATAGTAGCAGCTCTTTCACAAGGCTGAGGAAAGGGATAAAACCATTGAAGGATGAAAAGAGCCAGAAGATTAAAAGTTGGAAGGACTACAAGTGCGACCTTCACCACCCAAACTCTCCTCATGCGATATCTTCTCGTCACACATCAGGGAATGGACAGGTTAGGACAGGGTTCAGAGCTGGCATTCTCCCCAAACACTCCCACTCTCTGCCCTGGATCAGAAATGGAGCGAGCTTCCATCATGGCTGCCTGTGTCTGTGAAGGGCCATTTAGCTTCTTTACTTCTGCTCCTTTCATGATGGAACAAAGTTTATTGGGTGAGTGTTGAGGGTCACCTGGCTTTGCTTCATTCCCTTCTGGGGACACCAATGATGGCTGAAGCCTGAACATGCCAGCTTGGGTGGGAAGAGGTTCCTCTGATCCCACCACACTCAGGTTGCACCTACAAATCCAACTGCCTCAGAGTTCTCAGAAGGGCCACCCGGGAAAGGAGCGTAAGTTCTCCTTCATACTGCAGCGAGAGCTATAGCAACCCAGAGTGGCCTTTTGGGCCAGCTGTGCCCAGGGAGTTTGTGTGGACACAGAGGGTGTCCCAACAGTGCTAAAGGCACTGCCTTTTATCAACCTTGCCTTTTATCCACATGATGATTGGGATAGCACGATTTAGGAAATCTTCATGGTGGTTCTGCGCAGCCTATAATATTTCACCCTTGCTTTTAGGAATGGCTGCATTTATATAAGTAATGCTACCACTACCCTTGCTGGGGTTAAGAGCAGCTGACATGCCAGAACACCAAGTTGTTTTATTTGTTTTTTGAAAGTTATTTTTAATGGTTGTTGTTTTGTAATAAGTCATTTTCTCTTCTTGAGCAATATGAAAAGAAAACATCACCTGTCTAGGAAAACGATTATAACATGTTATGCTTCAAAGGGCTAATTTTGGATGAGCCTCAGAAGTTTCTAGATTTCCCAAAGAAAAAAAAAAGAAGTTTCTAGATTTCTAGGAGGGCCACATGTTCTCAGCAGGAAAGAGAGTGGCAAACAGAGCCCATGACTCTAGCTTCTTATGCTTTCCGGAATTTTCCCTTCATGCAGCTAAGTGTTGTCGAGGCAGGAAATAGGGAGACAAGGACCCCTTGGGGATATTTAGGAAACAACTGGGGCCTTTTCACAATTTCCTTAGCCTGGCACCTAAGCCCATGTCACATGTAAACACTGTGGATTTTTTAACATGCCTGAAAATACACTGCAATTCCCATGAAGCCAATCTCTATACACTTCAAGAGGAGATAGCAGTGTGATCTCTCTGGAAATTTTCTGAGACCCATTCCCATTCTGGACAATTACGGAACAAGTAGCACCTCCCAGGTAGCTCAGCAGCCAGCGTCATGCCTGCTCTGTCTGCATGGCTGTTGCCCTGGCAGTGATTCTAAGTTTAGGAGCAAGCCAGGGTGCAAATGTCACTCAGGGAATCCCCTCACTTGCAGAGAGCATTGGTGAGGGGTTTCTTGGAGTAATGAGTTAGAAGGATAGGAGGAAAAGAAGGTTGAAATACCTACCTGAGAGTCCCCACATTTAAATGTACACCACTGACCCAAAGTGTACCCACGTCCAAGACCGAAAAAGGTCCATGTTATGTCTTGAAAGCCCTTTTGAGAAAAGATGGTGTTAATGTCATCAGAAATCAGAAGTCAATACATAAGGCCCCCAAATCCTTTCCAAGTGTCTGTCTTCTTCAAGAAGGGCCTGGGCTCACAGAGAGACCTCCATGGCCTCATTGTTCTCCACAGTTTCTTCACGAAATCAAACATTACCCTGCCAGCCCAGTGACAGCCTGGATTTTGCATTAGTAGGTGGGTCCCTGGCTGTGCTCTTAATCTGCCCCATCACCTAGTCCAGGGAACAATGGGCCCACATTCAGGTCTCAGTTCTCCCTTTCCAACCAAGCCTGCCCTCAGCCTCCATTTCCTGAGGGAGAACAAGAGTATCTACCCCATAGGTTGGGGGTCTTGTGGGGGAGCAAGCCGTGGGCCTAGGGCAAGGTTTAAAGGAAGGCACTCTTCCTTAGCAAGTATGACCATCCCACTGCCATGTCACCTATATTCCACTGTCCTGGAGAAGCTTGGGGGCCCTTTCAGGTCAGGGGAAGGATGAACCTCTTCATTTACCTTGCAGCCCAAGAAACATCTCAACTTGGGGGGTCCCCAGTCCTATGAGAAAGTACCCTAACATTCCCTTGGGGTGACATTGGAAGCTCTTGAAATCTCATTGCCCTTACAATCTCACAAGGGTGCCATTCTTCCTCGGGTTCCTGGCCTGTCCTAAAGGCTTTGTCTACAAGGTTCTCCCACAGTGACGCTGAGCTCAGAAAGGCCAGGGCTGACCCTTGTTACCTTCTGTCCTCCCAGAGCCCTACACATGCAGTGAGTGCTGGCTGGATGAATGGATGGATGGATGGATCGATGGAAGGGTAGATGGATGGGTGGACAAGTTGGTGAGTGGGTGGGTAGATAGATAAAAAGATGGATGGACAGGCAATGAACAGAGAAATGAACAGACAGAAGGACAGATGGATAGATGAACAGATGGATAGATGCTGGCAGCAAACTCAGCCCAGGTGGGAAGTCCCATACAGGTGACCACAGTTTCAAAATGGCTCTGGGAGAGGAAGTAGCTCTCATCTCTCTCCCAAGGCCCCCTCACTGGGCTTTCTGAAGCAGCCTCGATGGTAGAAGCTGGTGGTATTTGGGGTTCATCACAACATCTCAAATCATTTTTCAAACTCTTGGCCCAGCCCTTCGGACTTTTTGCCAAGCACTTTTTCCACAGGTTTTTTTTTTTTTTTTTTTTTTTTTGTGGGTACCGGGGGGTCAACCTCAGGACCTCTCGCACCAGCAGGCGCCCGTGCCGCTGAGCGATATCACCAGCCCCTTTTTTCGTATGTGGGTTCCGGGAGTCGAACTCGGGCCCTCGCGCTTGCAGGGCAGGCGCTTAAGCCGCTGAGCCATCTCACCGGCCCTTTCCTCAGTTTTTAAACCCTGGGGAAAGGTTATCTATATGTTTCCAATTCATTTATGCTTAGCTCATCAAAATGCTGTTTTATAAGAGCTGTTTAAACTCCAAAATATCTGGGCAACTTTCCCCTTGTATATTTATTTGTGGAAAGCAACCTAGGTTCTCCCATTAAATGGGGGGCCCTGCTGTGCTCTCAGGCCCCATGCTCCCCAGCATGTGCAGGCTTGGGAGTGGACACATCCCAAGCCCCATCAGGATGGGAGATCAGACTGGGCACTGTCCAAGCCACATCATCTCCACAACCAAGAAAGAATTCTTGGACTCAAGTAGGAGGTCTGAGTGCCCAATGCCAACATTTCCAGAAAGACTTCTCTGGAGATAGCATCCTTGAATGCAAATAAAGAAGGATCTCCAGAGTTCCACATGTTGGTGATGGGAAGAGGGAGAGATGCAGCCGCCACCACAGAGGCTGATGGGGTCTCAGCTTTCTTGTCCACTTCTTCCTGGCAGTGTTCATGAAGTCTAAACTGGATAAGTACCCCCTCCCAGGCATCCAAAGCCCTGCCAGACCAGGGGTCCCTTTCAAGAGAAGACACGAAGCAGCGAAAGACCTGGTAGGAGATGCCATCAGGAATTCAGCAAATCCACAACATCTGCTCCAACACTCCTGTCCACTGTCCACCACTTGGGCTGCTTTCTGCACCTCCATCCACTCCTCCCACCAGTGAGGCCCCTAATGAGAAGGGTGAAAATAGCTTCCTCAGCCCGCTGCTTCTCCGCCTTCCCATTCATGACCCAGTTCAAGCATCTCCTGCTGGAGGGTAGAAGGAGGGCACCAGGACTCAAAAGGCAAAATCAATAAAATGGAAAACAGAAAATCAATACAGAATATCAATGAAGCAAAAAGCTGGCTATGTGAAAAGATTGATAAAATTAACAAATGTCTAGTAAGACTATCAAAGAAAAAAAGAGAAAACACAAATTACCAATATCACAAATGAAACAGGAGATAAAACTATAGCTGCTGTAGGCATTGCGTGGATGACAAGGACATACTACAAACAACATTGCATCCATAAAATTGTTTTTGCAGTACTGGGAACGAAACTCAGAGCTTCGTGCACACTAGCCAAGCACTCTACCACTGAGCTACATCTCCATCTCCAGCCCTTTTTGTTTGGATTTATTTATATATTTATTTATTTTGGTTTGGATTTTTTTTGGTTTTTTGAGACAGGGTCTTACTAAGTTGCCCAGGCTGGCCTATACTTTATAATCTTGCTTCAGCCTCTCAAGTAGCTAGGGTTATAGGTGCGCACCACTGCACCCAGCTACATTCATAAATTTGACAATTTAGATGAGATGACCAATTCCATGAAGTCACCAACTGCTGTGAAGTATCTAAGATGAATACTATGTACTAGAACTATGAATAACTCTATAACTCATAAATAAATTTAACTCATCATTTCTAAACTGCCGAAAAAGAGATTGCCAGACCCAGACAGTTTCAGTGAAGAGAATACCAACAAATGTTTAAAGAAGTTTTAACACCAATTTTACACAATTTCTTCCATAAAAATAGAGATGAAAATGTTTCACCATTTATTTTATGAGGCTAGCATTACCTGAAACAAAACCCAAGATAGTAACCTTAGAAAACTTACTGCATGAATATAGATGCCAAAATCCTTAACAAAATATTAATAAATAAAAATTTTAAATGTATAAAAGAATAATACCACAGGACCAAGTGGGGTTTATTTCAGGAATGAAAATCAATCAATGTAGTTACCATCAACAGCTCAAGGAACACAAACCATATGACGATATCAATTGATACACAAAAAATTTTTTGACAAAATTCGATACCCATTCTTGACAAAAACTCTCAGAAAATTAGGAGCTTTTCACCTCAGATCAAGAACAAGGTAAGAATGTCTGGGGCCGGTGAGATGGCTCAGCAGCACAAGCGCCTGCCTGGTAAGCTCAAGGTCCTGAGTTTGACTCCTGGTAACCACATAAAAAGGAAAAAAGGGCCAGTGATATCGCTCAGCGGTACAAGCCCCGGCTGGCAAGCGCAAGGTCCTGAGTTCGAGCCCGGTACCCACATAAAAAAATTAAATTAAAAAAAAAAAAAAGAATGTCTGCTCTCCCTACGGGTATCAACTTAGCACTGGGAGTTCTAGTGGTACCAGAAAGCAAAAATGTAAGTAAAAGACTTGCAGATTGAAAAGGAAGAAAGTGGAGTGTTGCTTTTTGCAGCTGACATGATGGTCTCCATGGAAAAAATCTGTGGAATATACAAGAAAAAATAAAGAAACAAGGAAGGGTGAGAGGGAGGAAGGAAGGAAGGAGAAGAAAAGGAAAGAAAGAGACAGAGAATGAGAACCTAGAAGTAATTAGCAAGTTCAGTAAGGTCACAAGATAAATAAATATAACATAACACGTATAAGATTTGCATGCTAAGACTTTAAAATGTTAATGAAAGAAATGAAGGATCAAAACAAATAGCCATACCATGTTCAAAGATTGAAAAACTCAGCCAAGTAAAAATGCCAGTTCTCCCCAAATAGATGTACACGCTTGACATAATTCTTCCTGAAATCCCAGCAAGGTATTTTTAAATATAAACACATTTGTTCCAAAGTTAATTTGGGAAAACAAAGCAACTAGAATAGCTAAGATAATTTTGAAAGAGAAAACTGTAGTCATCCTATCCAATTTTAAGCCTTGTTATACAGCTGCAATAATCAAGACTGTGTGGTACTGGCAGAAAAATTGATGCACAGAACAATGGGACAGAGGAGAGAACCAAGAACTGGCCATGTGTAAGGACATCCAGCCGATTTTTAACAAAGGAACAAGACCAAGTCTTGTAGGAAGAGTAGAATTTCGACAAATTGTGCTGAAGTAAATGGATAGCCAAGATAAGGGACAAAGTAGGAGGGAAGAAGGGGAGGAGGAGGAAGGGGAAAAGGAGGGGGAGGAGGAAGAGGAAAAAGAGGAAGAAGAGAAGAAGGAGAAGCGACTTGACCTACATCTTATGTCTTATTTAAAATTAATTCAAAAAGAGATAATATATTTAAATATAAAATGTAAGCTATGAAACATTTAGAAGAATACATATGGGCACATAGCCCCAACCTAGGGCTTGGTAGCACAATTCATAAATTGATAAACTGTACTTCATCAAAATTCCAACTGTTGCTCTATGGAAGACCTTGTTAAGATGATGAAAAGGTAACTCATAGACTGTGTGATGGTTCTTCACTGTTTCTGCAACAAATTACAGTTTTGACCAAATTATCTCACAGTCCTGTAGGTCAGAAATCTGATGGATTCCACTGGCTTCTCTGCTCCTGATTTCCCATGGCAGGAAGACCGTGTTCCCTTCCAGAAGTTTCAGTGATTAATCTGCTTCCAGGCTCACTCTGGCTGTTGGCAGAGTTCAGTTCTATGCGGTTGTAGGACTGCTGTTCCCATTTCCTACTGGCAGTCAGCCCGTTATCATTCTTAGCTTCTAGACCCTTTCTGCATTCCTTGGCTTGCAGCACCTTCCTCCATCTTGAAGCCAGCAAGGGCGACTTGAGGCCCTCTGACATGTGGAACCACTCTGACCTCATTTTCTGCTCCATACCTTCCTCTCTGTCTCTCTGTGTCTCTCTCTATCTCTCTCACTCTCTCTCTTCCCCTTCTTTTCCCCTCCCTCCCTCTCTCCTGCTTCCTCTTCTACTTTTAAGAGCTCATATAATTACATTAGGCCCATCCGGATAATTCAGAGTAATCTCCCTACTTTAAACTCAGCTGCTTAGTAATTTTAATTGCATGTGAAAATCCTTTCAGTACTTAGATTAAGATTTAACTAGGTAACCAGAGAACAGGTAACTTGGAAGACATCTTAAAATTCTTCTTATCACAGACTTGGAGAAATTATTTATAAACCACATATATGGCAAAGGACTCACAGTTGGAATATATATAGAAAGTAGACAAAAGAGATGAAGAGATACTTCACTGAGGAAGATGTACAAATGCCAAATAAGCACATGAAAACATCATCACGAACCACAGGAAAATGCAAATTAAGTCCATGATGAGATGTCACTGCCCTCCTATCAAAACTGCAAAAGTAAAGATAACAACAACACCAAGTGCTGGTGAGAAGGTAGAGAAACTGGATTTCTCACACATCACTTTTGGTAGTATAAAAATGTCCAGCTATTTTGGAGAAGATTTTGACAGTTTCTTAAAAAAACAAAACATGCATTTACCCTACAACCCAGCAATTACAATCCTGGATATTTATCCATAGAAATAAAAACTGATGCCTACACAAAAACCTACATACATGTACATTCATTGTTGCAGTATTTGTAAAAGTCAAAAACAGGAAACAACTAAATGTCCTTCAGTGGATGATTAAACAAGTTTGTTGTTCACACTGTGGATGCCTTAGGGTTCTCCAGAGAAACAGAACCAATCAGAACTAATAGCATATGCTTTGTTTTGTTTTGTTTTGATTTGTTTTTTGAGATATGGTCTTGCTATGTATTTAAGCTGGCCTTGAACTCACTATGTAGCCCCAGCTGGCCTTGAACTCGTGGTGAGCCTCCTGCCTCAGCCTCCTGATGATGGGATGATAGGCATGTGTCACCATGCACAACTTAAGAGTGTGTTTGTGTGAAGGAGCAAGAGAGTGACTGAGATTCAAAGGAACTGGCTCACATGACTGTGGAAGGTGGCAACTCCTCAGCTGCAAGTTAGGCTGGAAGACAGGGAAGAGCCGATGTTGCAGCTCAGGTCTAAAGGCCATCTGGGGTGGGAGTCTCTCTCCCTCAGGAAAAGTCAGACTTTTTTCTATTAAGGCCTCCGGCTGATTGGATAAGGCCCACCTACATTGTGGACAATACTCCTCCTCACTCAATCTGCTGATTTACATGTTAATGTCTCTAATTTGAGGGTTCTTTGGCTAGATAAAGATGGAAATCATAAATCAGCAAAGTGCAGCTCCGTTAGCAGCTTTAGTTTTGAGCATCAATGGGCCTCTGTCCTTAGGGTTACAGCTCTGGGCTCTGATGCCACCAATCAATGCCAGGTAATGCCGGATGCCATCTGCTGACACTGCCCATTACCAGTCTCTGCCACGTCAGCCACCACCCCTTGCCACAGGGTAATGCTGGACACTCTCAGTAGACTCTGTCAGTTGCTGGTCTCTGCTGCTGCCGCCTGCCACTGGTCAATGCTGGTTGTCCCCACTGGTTACTGGACTCTGTCCTTGGCTTTCATTGGCTGCCAGACTCTGGAGCTCTTCAAGGGTAAAGGCCCTGACTGTTTATAGCTCTTTTTATAATGACTGCTTTGTCCACACTAATAAATCCTGAGATTTATAGGACCTTCCAAGCCCAAACTACCTGAGAAATAAATCACAAGTAGATTTACAAGACCAGTGAATCAAGGCTTTATTAGAAAGGCCCCATGCTGCAGTGCAGGAGTGTCGGTGCACAAGAGGGCGTCCTCCCGGACCAACCTGAGACGTGTGAGGGGAGGGCTGCAAAGACAGCAGCTGCGGGGCTGGGACTGGTCCAAATTCAACCCTGTCCATTAGTGCAAATTGGCCTGAACTCGAGCCTTCTGATGCGATCCTGCTGGAGTGGGGGCAGGGTGTCCAGGACAGCAGCAGCTGCCAGGGTGCCATTTCAGGGGAACACTGGGAGATGCAGCTGCTTGACTGACACCTGTCAGTCTCCACAAAAATTGGTGGCACCAAACCCCGGGGATCTTCAGGAGGGCTGTGTTAATCACAGCTTACTGAGGTTTGAGGATGTTGGGGACGTTAGTCATGGGCCCAGATCCCTCCCTGGTCTGTGCCACATTAGGGGTGGTTTCTCTTCTTCGGAGAGGCAGCAGCAACATCTGGAGCAGGGGAAGGCCACTGGGGCAACAACCGAGCCACATCTCCTGTCAGAGTGACCCGGAAAGCAGCCATGAAGTGACCCGAGGGGTGACAGGAGGATACGGAGGCAGGCGATCCCAGTTCATCCTCAGAGGACCAAAGGGCCTACAGGGAAGGGAAGGGAAGGGAAGGGATGGGAAGGGTGTGACAGCTGACAGCCAAACCACCCCCCCTCTGGCCTTCGCTGTGAAAAGGAGAGAGGCAGGTCCTTCACATCTGTCTCGTTAACCTCATCTTTTTAAAAATTCTCTATTGAAACATCTAGAATGTTTAACCACTACCTGGGCACTCTGACCTCAGCAAGCTGGCAGGGAAAATTAATCATCAATGTTACTGTCACTGGGTAATAAGAAAGAACAGGCAGGTGCTGCACCCAGGGTCTCGGGTGGGCCTCAAGGGGGTTCTGCTATGTGAAAAGCACCCAGTCTCAAAAGATCACATACTGCGTGACGGCGTGGATGTAACATTTTCAAAACAGCAAAAATACAGACTTGGAAAAGATTGGCGGTCGTCAGGGGCTGAAGGTGTTGGGAAGGGGGAAGGGTGCATCTGCAAAGGGACCGTGGCAGAGGCTGGGGGAGGGGGAGCGGTCCGCGTCTTGACTGCAGTGGAGGTTTCAGTACTCTGGGTACTAAAATGTTACAAAGCTGCGCATGCGCGCGTGCACCCGCGAGACATCTGTGCCATATTTCTGATTTGGGCATGGTATTATCATTATGTAATCAAGAGGGTTAGCTGAGCAGGAGGGACCCAGGACCTCCCAGTACTATGTTTGCAACTTCATGTGAACCTATAATTATGCCAGAATAAGTTATTTTTAAAAAGAACCAGGAGGATTCATAGTAAAGTACCCATATACAGATTTTCAACAATACACATATATTCCTCCTGAAATAATACAGGCCATTTCTCCTTTTTCTTTTTGCCTTTTTTTTAACAGCAAAAAAAAAAAAAGGGAAAACTTTTCCAAAGGAGTTTAGACAAGAACCCATCTATTAAAAACTGTTGGAGGAAGTGGGAAAGGTCCCCAAGATGTGAGAGCTAGGCTCCCATCCGGCTGCATACCAGGTAACCTAACCCCAGGACGCCAGGCCCCGGAGCACATTCTGAGGCCTTCGCTCTCCTCTTGGTCCCCTCTTAGAAGATCCTGGCAAGCAAATGACACATGGAAAGCCAGCATTCAAAACCAGAATCTGTGTCTTAGTTACTTTTCTCTCATTGCTGAGACAAAATACCCAATGTCCAAAGTTAAAGAAGGAGAGGTTTATTTAGCTCACAGTTTGTAGAGGTTTCAGTCCATAATCGGCTGGCTCCAAGGCAGGGTGGCACATGGCAGAGGGCAACAGTTCATGATGGCAGAAGACAGCAAAAGCAACAATGAAAGGAGGGACAAGCCTCTTTCTGTCCCTTATATTGTATGCAGGCTACCCACCCTAGGGTATGTGTAGCACTCGTACCCTAATCCCAGCATTGAACCATGAATCAATCGCAAACTCTAGATTCAGCCATATTTGAAAAGCCTGCCCCCCCGACTGTACGAGGCTTTGGGGGGACATCCAGACACAAACCATAACAATCTGTTTTTTTTTTCCATTTCCTTACTTTCTATTTTGTATTATTATTACTAAATTTATTGGTACAGTTTAGATATACCTCCTCATCTTCTTAAGACAAACCAATTTCCTCTCTATTCCTCTCTGTCTAAACTACCAGCCACAGAAGTAAACGCCACTGCTTGCAATGGTCATACAAATATTTCTTCCTAGATTTCACTCACGGGAACATAAAAACCCATGGAGATAGACAAGCCTTCCCAAAGCAAGTTATTTATAACTGTCTTAGCCCATTTTCTGTTGCTATTGCAGAATGCTACAGACTGGGTAATTCACAAGTAATACAAGTTTCTCTGTCTCACAGTGCTAGGGGCTGAGAAGTCCAAGGTCAAGGAGCCTCATCTGATGAGATGTCCATGGCAGAAGGACCTGCAGGGATGTGCAAGGCAGAGAGAGAGGGCGAGATAGGACTGAACTCACAACCACGCTCTCAACAGCTAATCCATTCCCGCAGGAACAGACTAATCCGTGCAGGAGGGCAGAGCCCTCACGCTCTGATCCCTCTTGAAGGTCTTGATCCTATTCCCACTGAGTTTCAGTGGGGACAGTCAGGTAACAGCAGTAACTCTTAGCGATGGCCACTGACAAATGTGTCTGCAAGGTGTTTTTGAAGCGATGCGGATTCGGTTATGCTGATCCTCCCATGAGCTGCCTTCAGATCATACTCTAAATGAAAGTAACAATCGTGTGGACAGGACTTTAGGGGAGCCCAAGAGGGGGCCAGCAATCAATGGCCCCTCTTCCAAAGAGGAGGAAAGTGTGGGTTGATAGAAGCAGGGCTGGTGGGTTGGGAAATGGCCCACAGTGATGCCCTTCACCAGGGGTGCTGCCCAGGCCCTCTGACTTCACCACCCTCCTCCCCACCCCACCCCCCGGACTGGGCTGGCCATTCTCCCAGCCTGTGGCTGACCCCACTGGCTCATCAGCCTGCCCCAGGTACCCGGCGGGAGGAATTCATGAATTCACTTTGCCTTAGATCACATTTCTCTCTGTCATTAAACATGCCTGGAGACCATGGTATTTAACAGGCGTACACCAACAGGCCCACCTGCCTGCTCTGATGTTGGTGAGGAAGCTGGCAGCGCCTCTGGTTCTCTGATCTGATCTGGGCAGTAGAGAACCAATGCCCATACGTGGTCCTTGGCCAGCACTCTGTCCTTTGCGAGGCCCCGAACAATGCTGCTGCCGTGAATATAGGCATCAGAAGGTGACAGCCGCAAAAAAATAAAAATAAACAATATAACAAAATTTCTTGTGGCCTTGAAACCACTTGGCCAAGGAAGAACAATTTCTCTTTCTTTCCTACTGCACAGTGATAGACGTCCAGCAGGTGGACCTCAGACAATGTTAAAGGGCCCTGGAATCATAGATATTTTTAAATAACTGTGTCCGCTATATGTAAGGTGCCCAAAACACATAATAAAAAATACTAAAGACCTAAAGTACTTAAAGTAGGGCAGCTTTCAACCTATTTGAATAAACACTGAAATAGTAAGATTATTTTCCCAAAGTTCCACACCTCCTAGGAACATGAGCTAGTAAGATGAGGGCTGACGTTCTAAATCTTCAGGAAGAGGGCAGAGAACCTCTTCACACATTCCATGTTCAGGTGTAAAGCAGAGAAAAAGATAAATGGTTCCTCCGCTCTACAGAGCACTCAGTAAAGGTTATGAGAAGTCAGACAAGTAATAACAGCTTCGTTCATCGAGCGTGTATTTGGTGCCAGGCACTGCACAAAGCACTTTGGTGGAAAATCGTGATCACTCACTCCATTGTGGCAGTCTTTTTATTTATTTATTCGTGTGTTTATTTATTTTTGGTGTAGGACCTTGAGCTTGTTAAGCACATGTCCTTGTCACCGAGGTTACCGCAGCCTTGTTACGTTTTGGGCTCAAAATGGCAAGAGGAAGAATAATTTACTACAAAATACCAGAGCTCAGATTGGAGTTTAGAGCAAGCACAGCCACCAAACAATGTTCCAAAATGAGGGTCCCTGAGTCCCCTGCCCGCACGTGGGTGTTTCCTGGTCATGCGTATGAGAAAGTCACCCCCTTTCCACTACTGGCTGTTCCCCAGAGCTTCTCTGCCAGCCTTTGTGCTCCCCTCACTCTTGACCCCACCGATAAACTGGACAGGTGACAAGAGAAGCATTTACAGTTCCTGCGCCCTGATTGTTCTTTGGCAGACTGTTTGCAAAGGTGACCATGAGAAAATCTCCCACCCACACGCTCTTCTAGCACCTTGTGTTCCTCCACCAAGGGGTAGGATCTTATTCCCTACTTTTTGAATCTGGGAAAGCTTGGGACTCACCTACAACCGAAAGAATGTAATGAGATAACTTCCAAAGCTTGTCATAAAAGGAGATGCCGTTTCTACTTTGAGCTCCCTCACTTTGGGATCTTTGAGTCCCAGAGAGGAAACCTCAGTGCCCCCCACCACCATCCTGAGGCCACCATGCACAGAGAAAGCCCAAGCCACATGTAGGTGTTCCAGCCAACAGCTGCCACTGAAGTCCCAGCTGACAGCCCACATTGACCACAAATGTGAGCAAGCCTTTGGAACACGCCAGATATCTGCCATTGCATGTCACCTGCTGACCCCCCGGGACAAGGTTAAAGAGCCTGGAATCATAGACTCCAGCCCTGGGGCAAAGGCTAAAAAGGACACTGAATAATAAGCTTGTTAGTGAGTACTGTCATTTCTTCCCCCAAGCGCCACCCCCATACTGGGGATTGAACCCAGAGCTTCTGCACTGAGCTACATTCCCACCCCTTTTTGTATTTTTTCATTTCGAGACAGGGTCTTGATAAATCCCTAAGTTGCTAGGTTCAAACTTGCCATCCTCCAGCATCGGCCTCCCAGGGTGCTGGAATAACAGGCGAATACCACTACACCTGGCATGAACACTCTCTTCTCTAACAGTATTTGTGATTAGTCTGTGCTCAAAACTTACAGTTCGCACATGAAGGCACTTGACGAACATAGGCACTAAATAGCCCCAAATTTGCAAAGTTCAGGGCTATAAGGAAAGGCTGGATTAGAGAATTTGATTGGTCCCAGAGGCCAAACTGGGGGCTGCCAGCATTACCCCCTAGCCCAGGTTTTGGAACTGCCAGAGGTGAGAGCTGGATTTGCTACATCCTGTTTGGAACATTATGCCTGACCCATGGGGCTCCAAGACTGGTTCCCTGAGGCTGGGAAGGGGGAGCCAGGTGATGGAGAGAATGGGTAGAGAGTACAGAGGTACAGCTGGACGGGAGGAATAACTTCCAATACTCTATAGCACAGTGGGGCAAATATGATTGACAACGATTAATTGTGTATTTCAAAGTAGCTGGTAGAATTAGGAATGTTCCTAACACAAAGAAATGATAGAAGTTAGAGGTGATGGATACACCAATTACCCTAATCATTCCACATTAGTGCAAATATTGAAATGCCACAGTCTTCCTATATATATATATATATATATATATATATATATATATATATGGTTATAGTTATATAATTATATAGTTATAAAGACTGTATGGCTATATATATATATATATATATATATATATATATATATATAGTTTTGAATTGACACCATATATATATACATATATATATGGCCACAGTTCCCATCAGTGTGGCCCCATTTGTGTCTGGCTCTCACAGCCTTCCCAAGACAAGACAGGGCTCCTCCCTGGGGCAGGAAAGCAAATTAGATGGAGAAAAACAAAGCACTCACCCCTAGAAAGCCCCCTGTGCGGAGGGGCGAGCACATCTCCTCCCACCATGTGAACTGAGAACAGGGAAAGAAAATCCCACACCTGCTCCAGGTGAGCCAGGGGCAGATGCAGGTCCCGCCCACCTCTCCCAGGCGCTGGTGGCAAGAGGGGTGACAGCTCACTCCCTGATCTAGCCGTGTGTACCCAAGGAGCTCACTGAGGGTGTAGACCTCGGAGGCCAGCCCCCCAGCTCAGCTCTCTCCTGGCCACAGGCTGCTGCTTTGTGTGAAGTGAGAACTCACTGTGGTCCAGAGTGACTATGGAAGAAGGAAAGGTCCTGGTCATTTGATGTCATTGAAGAGAAATGGGACACATCATCCACCACCAGGAGAGGGGACAAGGGAGCACGCAGCAAAGCTCTCCACAGAGGCACTTTGGCTTCCATGGTGCCGAGGAGGAGGGGACACCAGGCCCCTCCAGGTCCCTTTTCTGCACCCCAGTGCCCACGCTGTGTCCAGCCTCATAGGCGGGAGATTGAGCCGTGCAGAGAAGTGCTGAGCGCTGGGTCATTAGATTCCTGGCGCTGCTGCTAGATGGCAAAGCAAACTCCAGGGACTGGGTTTTTTTAAATGGAAGAACTTCAGCTCCATCCTTTTGAGCCTGGCACAGTTGCCCATACGCAGTAGGCACTTAATGCTGGTCACATCAAAGGAAACGCTAGCAGTGGCTATAACATATGTAACATACAGGGGGAGGGGGGAACCAGCAGAGGCCACCAGGCTTGTGTAAGGGCAACATGACATGGAATTTACTGTGCCTGGGTACAGGCAGAGAGAGCGCAATACGACCTTCTGCCTCGAACAGAGAGAAGTGTGTCCCTTTTATATGGATGGAAAGAAGGCAGGGGACATTAGGCAAGAAGATCCCAATAAACATCTGTGGTCAGAGTTCTCTGGCAGTCCTGCACCTCGGTGGACACAGCCCTTGAAGTGCCTGACATAAACTCTCAGGTGTGTCCAGATATCCCAGAACCTGCAAAATTTTTTGTCCTATTTTGTCTCCTTTCCTGTGCTCGCCCGATGACAACTTCGGTACTAAGCTGAGTTCCCTGCAGCGAGTAGTGTTTCTGTTGGCAAGCAGACTGGGTGCTGGGGAGTCAGGTCCAATTCGAAATTTAGAGTGGCTTGTGTGGGTTTTAAGACCTCTGCCCTCCTCTGACTCTGTGCCTCCAGGTCTCAAGGTTTCCATGGTCCCTGCCAGCATCACATAACAGCAGGTGCGGCAACTCTGAGGAGCACAGTCCCTCGGAGTGTGGGGATGCAGAGACCGGAGACGTCTCTCTGGGCTGCGAGGCAGCTCCCAGCCCACGGGGTGCGAATCCTGGTGAAGTGTCACCCCACCGGCAAGGATGTGCTGGCTCGGGCCTCACCAGCACTTAGGAGCCCCTAGTCTGATGAATTCACTTAAAAAAGATGTCCTTAGTGGTTTACTAATGGGCTTCCTACCCTGAACAGCCTCTCAAAAGAGGAAAAACTGAGTTTTCTTAAAAAGAAATCAGATTCATCCAACAGACGACAGAACCACCTGCTACAAGCTACAGGGATACAGCAGGGCTAAGAGCAAAGTCCACTCACAGCTACCACCTCTCCCTGCTTTGGAAACTGCACTGTGAAGCTGGCCAGCTCCTCCAGACTGACTTCTATGACATTCATCTCTAATCACTCTGGGCACCTCAGCCACCCACCACCCCGATTCCTCCCTGCCAGCTACAGGGGAGCTGTGGGGCAGCAGGTCTTCGCAGTTCCCAGCCATAGTGGAGAAAGTCCAAGCACCTCACAATTTCCAAGGGCCTTACAGCCTTGAGGTCGGACTGGGTGGCAGGGGACAGGGAAGGCCAAGTACGGAGCAGTCACCAGCTGGCACTGCAACCACCTCTGCTCAGAGCTGACTAAAAGGCCTAGCCCTGCAGAGCCCATGTCTACAAGTCCCAGACACAAGCTGTGACACAGGTACAGTGAGGATGGGGTAAAAGCACCACCTTTAACTCTTGGTTCACACAAATGCTCCAGGCCTATATTTTTCTGGCAGATCCCAGCCACTTCCAGGCCCAAGGCCCTGGCTGGAGCTGACTCCCACACTCCCTTCGGCCCTGTGCAGAATAGAGCAGATGCCTTCTGAGTCGAATATTCTCAGGTCTAGAGGTCCTCACAGGAAAGCCAGGAACTCCTCCTTGCAGGCCTGAAGACTGAAGGAAGCAGCCTCCCTAGAGCCGTAAGGCAAGGGTCCTTGTCACTTGGTACAGTGAGTGCATCTATGTAAGAACAGAAAAGCCACGGCGTCCGGCTGCCTGGCCAGGAAAGAAAACACGTAGCAGTGTTTGGACCAATGCACTGCCTTTATTTCCATCCAGAAAACACCAGAACTCAAGGTGCGAGCTCTCAGCTCATCTGGGTCACAGGTACCAAAGCAAAGCCAGGGTCTGCAGCACACGTCTCACTTCCAAAGTGAGGGTCCGCCTCCAGACGGGTCTGTGGGGGTGCTAGAGACTGGTCCCCAACGTGAGCAATTCAAACTAAATAGCGGGTTGCTGGACTCCCAGCTCAACTGAAAGCCACCAAGACCAGGCTCAGTATCTGTGCCCAGGGATGCCAGGCTTTCATGAAGACCCATTTCCGGCTTCCTGAAGGTTTTGCTGGCTGCTGCTTATTTCCAGCTTATACGCTCACCGTCTGCCAAACTGGGGCTGCCTGGTGACTCCAGTAAGCTGCTGGGAGCAGGGCGCATGGCTCAAGCAGACACCCAAACACCTGTTGTTCTTGTTAAGTAAAAACAAGTTAATAGTCACAGCAAAACCATGAAAGAAAACCGCAAGTGACCTAAGGATTTCTGACTCACGCCCACAGCCTGGGTACTTTGTGACATTCCACCAAATGCCATCAGCCACCTGCAAGGCCCTGAAAACTGCTAATCAGCAGTCCTTTTGTCTCCCTTGCAGGGTAATTACCCATGTGTGCTGTGCCCCCAGATGGCTCTTGCCTTCAGAAAGAAAGAAAGAAAAAAAAAAAAAAACAGAACAAAAAAACCACCTTCCCCCTAAGCCCAAGTGACTAAGTCAAACTGGCAGGGACCCTCCCTCCTGCTGTAATTGTGGGAAACCTCTTGCAAAACAGTTTTCTCTGCCAGATAAACTGTGTCTGTTCCCAGCAGCCAAGTGCCACACCCCAGAGAGCGGGTGAGAGATCTTTGAGAAACCTCAGCAAACATCAAAAAGGGTCGCTCCTCAGCACCCTGGAAGAGCTGCGAGGAGTGATACCCTGACAAGGACTGTTCTCGCAAAGCATCTTCCAAGACTGGCACAACACAGGCGCTACTCAAGAAGCCGGCGTCCTGAAGCTCAAACCCACACATGACAGCCTCCTGGCGGCAGAGGGTCGGCCACACACCAGGCACAAGCAAGGCGCATTCCCTGCGTGAATGCTGCTCGTCACAAGTCCAGTTAGCCAAAGGAACGTGGGGGCCAGCCAGGCCCCATCATCATCTCAGAAAGGGTGGCCAGCTCTGTCTGACACAGCTCTACTTTGTGGGTCACACCGGCAGACCTGGGACCTGGCCACAAGCCAAAAGCTGCTGTACATTTTGAGCCACGCCTGGGTGGCAGTGCTAGACGAGTTGTCTGCTCGCACCCAAGTACTGGGACCCCTGGTGCCGCCAGAGTCTCCCTCACATCAGGGGCAGAAGGGGACACAGCCCCACCTCTACTACCCACAACAACCTTAGGCTTCTAGAGCCTTCCTCTACCTGACTACCTTGTGCTGTACTGGCTGGCGTCCCTATCAGTCCCCAGTATCCCCAGGGAACTCCTCTGCTCTCTAAGTGCTGGACACATGGACACAGCCCTCAGGGCCTCCACGCCAAGGCAGCAGCCAGGAGTGCAGAGAAGACAGGCAGGGCAGGGATATGGGCCCCAGGACGAGGCGGGGCAGGGGCTCCCATGGGGAGGAGCTGCCCCACTCCATGCTCGCGGTCTGAGCACCGTCTCAGGGCATCTGAAAACCTGAATGCTCAGGGGAGGTCTCCCCCACATACTGAAACTCCGCCACGGGAAGTGCCTCCGTTGATCGTTCCGCGGGGTGAGTCACAAGGAAGTTAACTTGCACCCGGCGTCTTCTAAGCTTTTCACTACCATTCCAGTATATGGTCTTTCAGTAAACGATCGCAGTCACTTAAGGGATGGGCAGTCCTATTCGCCCACATAGATGAAGAACTATATATAGTTGGCCACATGGAGCCAGGACTCAGTCCCCTGGACAGGACCTTGCAGCCCGTTGCTCTATGGCGCCACCTGCTGGCGCGCGGAAGAACAGACTACTTCTCCCTTTCCTGTTGGCGCCTCTGGAGGCCAGGGTCTCCACCCTCGCGGGGGTGGGGGAGTCCGGAGGGTCTGGTGTTTGACTCTGCGCTGAGATGTTCCGGGAGAAGGTGGTGGTGGGCAGTCCAGAGGGGTTGGCCCTGGAGGTGGTTCAGGCAGCCTCCTCGGTCTGTTCATTAGACATCACCAACCCAGCCTGGGGCTGCGCTGGCTGCAAGCATCATGCTTTTAGCTAAGACATTTCTATAAATCTTTTTTATGATTTTTTTAAAGAAATAACCCTAAGCTTGAGAATCATAATGTTCGACTTCCCCGACACTCAGAATCACCCATGAGGCTCTGAACTTGGCAGTTAGCAGGGAAAAAAATGGCTCTGAACCTGAAGAAAAATAAAATCACCTCAGAAACCCGACACTCCTTGTCTAGACACCCTGAGGACTGCCTTCCTTGGACTCTGCGTACTTAGAATTATGTGTGAAGTGACAATTTTGACGTCCCTTGGAGGGAGCGTCCAGCCCACTGGATGAGGGTTGAGTATAGAGAAAAGCCAGAAGTAACAGGAGCTGGTGTCCCAGGGTCTGCACCGCACCTGGGTGATTGATACGGCTTTTACCTAAAACACAGACTCTTTAAAAACGGGATATGCTAAAGGTGAAAACAATAAAGACTTTAATAAAACCATTAAGAAGCCAAGAAAGTGTGTGGGATGTTCTAGAAAGAGCTTCTCCCCAGGCGTGATACCATTATTGTTCTTTCCACAGGGCTCACACAAGGTAAATCCCCAAGATCATTCATTTTCTTCTTCCTTTCTGGCCTAAGTAACAAGTCTCTTCTCTTCACCTCCGGAATCACAGAAGAATGTGAAAGGCAAACATGGGTGCTTCTCACCTCCAGGGCCCCCAGCTGAGGCTGCCAGCTGTCCTTGGCAGAACCATCCTGCAAAGCAATTTGGCAATGTGAGTTAAGAGCCTTGAAAAAGGAATTTACATCCTTCCACCTAGCAACAACCCTCCTGGCAAACCATGGGAAGGAGCAAGTCAGAAATTTGGGCTTCTTTTGCAAAGATGTTCACTGAAGCTTTATATGTAGTTGTAAAGAGCTGGCAACAGTGCCTGTGTTCCACAATATGGGAGTGGTTAAATAATTATGGAACATCCACAAGATGGAATATACTGTTACAATTTCAATATGGCATTTCAAGACTATTTAATGATGAACAAATGTAGTTATGATACAATGTTAAGTGGAAAGCTGTAAGACAAAATCATATACATAACAAATTCCAAAATGATAAAGTTTCACCTATGTGTACATATATCGAGAAGTGGGGAGAAAAAATAAAGTGTCTAAAGTGGATATGTGTTTCTAGGTGATAAGATTATGGTTCATTTTTATTTTCTACTTTTCCCTTTGTAATTTCTGTAAGTTGCCTTTGTAATTTTAAAAAGTGACAAAAGAAAGTTCCACCAAAAATTATGAGAAAATATTTTCCCAGTTAATGGTGTGGGTTTGAATTAATGGGAAATTTTTCTGTGTGGCCTTTCAGTGAAATACTGCTGTGAGAACCAAGCGTTCCTGCCCTGATGTGGCTTTGCCTTGCACAGCTGATTGGTGCAAAGTCCCAGCCTCTTATCTCTGTGCCCCAGAACTGGAGCAGGACTGAGGGTGGACAGCCAAGGACTGCGATGGTGCTGGAAACTCAAATCAAAATATCTCCACACACCTGACTTAGAACATCCATTGTTTGTTTGCTGAGTCTTTTTTTCCCCTAAACCTGTAAGAGCTGCAGGAGAAGGTTATGTAATCATTCTGTTTACACGGAAAGATGTAAAATAAACAAACTGAAAGGTGCCATGTATAAGTCTCAGGGGACATGGAGGTGCTGAAGATGCGTGTGAGGAAGGCCACAGGTTCCATCTCCCAGGACCTCTCTGGTCACCGATGGGCTGGCTGAAGCTATTCAAACTCCACAGCTGCAGCGGAAAGGAGGGCCAGGCGTGGCCAGCATGTTCCTGATGGAGGCAGCAAGGAGGGCAGCTTGGTGATCCTGTTGCCCTGGAGCTCTCTGGTCTGGCTTCCTCCATGCGCCTTTCCTATTTCTACATAGTGACACTTGCTTCCTTAACACAGGTCAAAGAATCTGGCTTCAACTCATGCGCACCCCAAGTGTCCTGACAAGCAGTGCAAAGAAGTCCCCGCTTCTGACACAAAGGTCCCCAGAAAGCATGTTCTGCACCCCTCACTTCCGAAACTCTGGAAGCAAGGGACACAGCTTTGTGTGGTCAACCTCTGCGTTTGCCCAAGTCCACATCCCACCCAGGGGCAGCATTCCAGCCACCCTGGAGTCTTCCATCTCTGGAGTCCACCAGGCCACTGTGGC
This sequence comes from Erethizon dorsatum, assembly GCA_028451465.1. Classification (NCBI taxonomy): domain Eukaryota; kingdom Metazoa; phylum Chordata; class Mammalia; order Rodentia; family Erethizontidae; genus Erethizon; species Erethizon dorsatum. The sequence continues at coordinate 10,814,121 of CM051824.1, forward strand.
ACAGGGAGTCCCCAAGGATGGTCAGCGGACCTCCTGCTGCTGCCATGACAAGGGGCAAACTGTTTCTGCCTCTTCTGCTCTGTGGGCTTCCGGGTCTATGCAACATATCTCTGATCACTGCCTGTCCAGACTCGGGACTTCACGGCAATTAAAATCACGAGCGAAGACTTTGAAGAGTGAAAAAGCTACGTAAATGCAAGTTATTTTGACTTTTTAAGAAAGCTTCTTTCAAACCACAGAAAGTAATAAGCCTCGGGATGTAGTCATGGGTGACTTCAGGTCAGAGCAGGATGGTTCCTGCCCGCTTCAAGCTGGGAGAGCAGAATGGGAGAGAAGGAGCAGCTGCCCCACCCGTTGCTGGCCATTTGCTCAGCTGCTCTGGCTCCCTGAGGGCAAACTGAGGAGGGGGTGCAGAGGAAGAGCAGAAACTGGGACTCGCTTGCTTGGAGGGAGGGCAGGGACAGCTGGGCCCTGGGGGCTGCTGGAACAGCAAGGTTTAATGACAGGGGAGACTCAGAGGCGCTGTCTTTTGCTGCAACCTATGAGGAACTGCAGTTAGTGCAGATGCTTTACTACGAAACTGGGGGTTTGGAGCAGCATTTTCTGGAGGCCCCGCCTTGGGAGCCAGAGATAGGGCTGAGCTCTGTGATGCTGCTGGAGGCAGCACTGAGCAGTGGTCCACTCAGGCCAGGGTCACCAATGCGCACCTCACAGGCAACCATTTGCACATCACAGGGTTTCAGAGCATGAAGGACCCTGGGCCAGTATTTCCCAAAACATTCTCATTCATCATCACTACCGTCAAGCCAAAAAGGGAGTTTTGTGGTCCAACAGCGAGAGAAACGCTTGCTGAACACAAGGCAGTTTTCTTCCTGCAGGTATTAGCAGAACCTTTAATATGCTAATGCATAGGTGTAACCCAGAGGACTCGGAGGCAGCGATTTCCAGGCCGACTTGACCATAGAAAATTTTCAGCATCTGCAGCACAGTCTACTACTCCTAGTTTTAAAGGAAAAGCAAAGCTAAGAGGTTAAGGGGTTTGCCCAAGGTCACAGTCTGTTTGCTCAAAGTCAGAAGCAGCCCAGAGCTCGGTCTGCCTGCCGGACTCACCTGCCCAGGTGACCTCCCGACCCCCAACCATGCTCTGGCTCAGCGAGCCCTCCCGCCTGCGGCACTCCCGACTGAGCGCTAGGGAGCTGTGCGTGTGGCTGAACCGCAGCCATGTGTCCCAGTGCCAAACGCCCTACTGATCACGTGCTGTCTGGAGCCACTCGCACCATTGTATGGTAATGGTCCTTTCTAGGCGCTTACTGCCCTGTTCAAAGAATTAGAACAAACCAAGGGCGGAAAAGTTTAACATTTATTGAAGGTATTGAAGGTAGCACCAAAGGTTGCAAAACAAAGAAAAAGTACGGTGTTTTGTCGAGCAAGCAGGGGCCAGTTAAAGTGGAAAAGAAGTCCGCCCGGCAGAGTGCAGGGCGGCCCGGGTGAAAAACTCGCAGCAGCCGCGGGGCTAATGGCGGCCATCTTTACGCCCTCCTCTGACGTCACATCCGGAAGTCCTGCCCAGAGCTCTCCGCCTGCGGCCGGGCCGGGACACCCGTCTCTGTGACTGACAGGTCGCGCCCAACTGTCCAGCCACCTTGCCATCCCCTAATCTCCTACCTCACCGTGGCTGTCCAGAGTCTGGCTGTGAGAATCTAAGTCAAGCAGCAGCCTTGGAAACTCACTGTAGAATTGCCCCGCTGGGGGTGTGGATGAATGCCCTCCTGCGTGGCCTCAGACAGGGAGAGACCTGGAAGAGAGTGCTTTGCTTAGCCCCCTCGCAAGCCGTCTTCTAAGTGTGAACTCTACTTAAAAACCTGTCTGGGTACAATCAAAGTATTGTGTGACCTATCTTTTCCCTCATGTCTCCTCTCCGTTATATAGACCAGGAAACAAAGCGAGTGATGATCCCTCCTTGTTGGACAGAAGCAAACTTCTGAGCTCCTGGTTGCATTGGCGGTAGTCCTCAGACTCAGGATGGCAGGGCACAAAGATGAAGAGCACAAACAGGAGTGGCAAAAGGGCCAGTGGATTGCTGGATGGAAGCCAAGGAAGAAGCAATAAAAGGAGAGGCAGGATCAGGAAGTGTGCAACACCCGAGGTGCACAGGCCTGAAACTCACCAACGGTGCTCCCCAGCCCTCATGGGAGCCTGTGCCAGGTGAGACAAGGAGGCCCAAGAAAATAAAGCCCTGGATGTTCCCCTGCAGGGTACAAGCATTGTTGGATAAGTGGGCCAGGATGAGGGAAGTTGGTGCCCATGCAAGAGGATGCTGTCCTGCCCCCAGCCCCAGGGGCTGAAGTACCCTTCCTCAGTCCCACCACCACCACGGATAGACACACTGACATCTGACGTGGCTTTAATGCGCTGTGACCTGTGCGTGTGGCCTGAGCAAGCAGGGCTGTGACCCTTGCTCCCAGATTGCCAGGGCTTCACGCATTAATATGGAGCCAACACAGCCCTCATCAGATGCTTGCCACAGGCCAGGCATTGTTGAAAACACAACTGATTTTGTACAACACAGTGGATAGAGTTAATAACAATGTATTTTTTTTGAAAATTGCTAAGCAAGTAGACTTTAAGTGTCTGCATCACCAAAAAAAATAATGATGTGAGGTCAAGCATATGTTAATTTGCTCAATTGAGCCACTCCATAATGTGTACATGTTTCAAAACCTCACATTGTACATGATAGATATACACAATATTCATTTATCAATTTTTAGAAATTAAATTTCAAAAACATCCAGAACAATCATGCGTCCCTTAACATGGGATGTGTCCTGAGCAGGGCATCATTAGTGGATTTCCTCATTGTTAGAACAGCACAGAGGACACTTACACCCTCCTAGATGGTACTGCCCGCTACGCACCTAGGCTACTGGATACATACCATGATACGCTTGGTCCGTCAGTGACTAAAACGTCATTAGGTGGCACGTGACTGACCTAGCACAAATGTATGAGGCAGGTACTGTGATGAGCCCCATTTTAGAGATAAAGAAACTGAGGCAGAGGGCTTATGGTACTTGCCCAGGGCCAGCAAGACACAGTCAGGCTTTCCTACCAACCCTAGCTGTTGGCTACTGAGCCTGTGTCCATATATAGCTGTCATTCTGTCTCCTTAGAAACATGAGTTGCATAAGCAATGAAGGCCATCGATCAGAGGTTATTAGAGTACTTTCTTCTTACCAATATGCTAGAAACTTGTCCCCAAAGGCTAGGGGTGTAGCTCAGTGGTAGAGCACTTGCCTGCCAAGGACACATGAGCCCTTGGGTTCGATCTTCACCTCCGCAAAAGAAATAAATAATTTTGTCCCCAGGGACAAAGGGTCCCAGGGTTGGGAAGAGGAAGAAGTAGGAGAGAAATGACAAAGCACCGCCGCAGGGCTGGTCAGTTCCCACTACGGTGATGACTACTTCAGTGATCCCGTTTTCGTAACTGTGTATACAAACACCACCAGGTACAGGATGTCACAGCCAACACGGGCAGTGGCTGTCTTGAGAGGACTAAATTTCAACTGATACTTTCCTCTTTGCACTTTGCTGTGTTTTGCATATTTTAATTTTACAGTGAGCATGACTTGCCTTTACAAAAACTTTTAGAGGGTCAAAGTTTAATCCCTCTCTGCAGGGGTTCACCATCAAGCTGGGGCAATGTGCCAAAAGCTAAGGAAAAGGGCAAGGTAGAAGCCTGCCTTGCATAGTGCCCAGCAGGAGGCAAGCAAGGGTCAAGAAGTCTTGGGATGACAGGGAACAGGTAAGGCCGGGCAGGTTTGCAGGGAAAGGGACCGGAGGCAGAATGGTGCTAGCCAAAGTCAAGGTTTCATAGCATTTCTAAAAGGTGGGCTAAATGGAAAGTTCGTTTTGGTGTGTCATTGTTTTTATTCAACTAAAAATGTGCAAAATGATGCAAAGTAGCATGTCACTCTCCTTTTCTTTTCTCAGGAGGTAGAAAATTGCATATTTTGAGCCCAGAATGTTTCCTGGGAAGGTCTGGGTGTGGTCAGAGGGGTGAGGTCAGGTTTGGCTCCGCGGTGGGAGAAACAAGAAGTGCACATGATTTCCCCCAAAACCAAAACACAGCAGAAAAGGTTCTGGGAATGGAAACCGCAGGTGAGTCAGCAGGGGGGAGCACGCTGGTGAGGGCTGTATCCTCCTCCCAGTGCTGCAGAGAGCGTCCCAGGGGAAGGAAAACTCCGCAACCCTGGGTGTGATGGCAAGGGGTTCTGGTCACAGGAGCCTAACACAGCCCTGCATCAGCCACTGCACAGCCACACCCAAGGCCACGGAGGATCCAGCAAGCCTCACCCCACAAGGAGCACAAGCCTGGTCCCCATGTGCAGAATAAAGACACAGCCACCCACGTGCGGACCCCCTTGAGCAGCACATGCTGAATGAACAAAGGCCACGTGGCATCTGTCATCATCGCATTTAATACAGTAATTCAATGATTCATCAAATTCGATTCACTAATCTTAAACAACACACTTCAGAGTTTTAAAGGAGGGCTCTGCCCACTGCAGCGAGGGGAAGGGAGGACACTACAGGATGACTTTGCTCAGGAATTTGGGTCGGGACCGCCCCCTTCCCAGCCCTCAGCAGGAATCAAATCTGTGCAAGTGATTCCTGCACACTTCTGTGCTGGTGCTGGGCCAGCTCTGTAAGAATAATCTCAGTTTACCCTCGGCGACCTCCTCATGTGGTTTCTATTATTATCCCCACTGGATGAGGAACCTGAGTGCAGAGAGGTGAAGAAATGTGCTCATGGTACTCGGTGGGTAGATGGCAGAGCGAGAATTTGAGCCCAGGTGGGCCAGCTCAGAATTGGTCACCACCCTCTTGTCCTGCTACACCCTGACGTCCAGGGAATGCGGAAAGAGACAGACATCCAGGCTCAATGCAAAGCAAAACCCAAGTTAAGTGTCATTTTAGCAGGAGCATCTCCACTCTGAGGTGTCAGTGACGTGGCTGGGATGGAAGTGGACTGTGAAAGTACATTGCTGGCCTTTCTCGCCAAAATGCCAACTGAGCCCCTTGTAGACCTTGTTAAGTGCAAAGCCAACAGCATGCACAACTCCTACGATGCAACAGCAGCACCATGGGAGAGAGAGCGAAGAGAAAGGGAGAGACAAAGGGGCATGGGGAAGGCACCATCATCTCCCCCTGTTGGGCCCCGACCCTGATGTGGGCTGTACAAGCTGACTGCTGGCTTCTGCGGGTTTAGAAGGCTCCACAGAGGTGGGTGGTGTAGGCTAGGAAATGCCTGGCACACAGATGTCCCCAGCTGTGCTCTCAGCTCCCCCACGGCCAGGCAGTGTCCTGGAGACCTCCCAGCAGCAGCCACCTGCAGCCCTAGCTACTTTGAGGGCCCCTAATAGTCCTTGCCTTCACGCTCAGCATGACCAGCTCTGCTCTCTCCTGCTGGGGTTCACCAGGCCCGAGGTGAAGGAGGGCAGGGGAGTGTCTCCCTCAGGAAGGCACAAGCGCTTAATGCAGCCCCACCTGCCACAGAGGTCCTGCAAGCGCACCGTATCCTCACGCTCTCTCGGGCAGCAGAATCTCGCTTTCATTGGTCCCCAGAGTGGCCAGCGCTGGTTTGGGGGATGCCTGTGGGAGATGCAGGAGAGAGGCCTGAAGGAACACCCCTCCTCTGGCCCCACAAAGGCTCCAGCACAGCAGCCACAACCACAGCAAAGCATGAGCATCAACTTGCCAGCAGCTATGAACCCCGTGCTCCTGACAGCAGCCAGAGGCAGGCTCTGCAGGGGCCACCCCGGGCAACCACCACCCCCGGTCTGCTGCGGACTCTATCTTTATCTTTGTGCTCTTGTTTTCTTTTCATAGGTTTTTTTTTAAGTGTTCAAGTAATAGGTAACTTCTTATTCATGCAAGGCACACCAAGGTCCTCTGCGATGTGCCAGAGCATGTGCACCCCACAGTTGTGATGTCCTGTTCTTCCAGTTGTTCTGGGAGCAGCTCAGCTCACTCTGCAGGGACATCAAGCAGATGGAGGGAGGCCAGGGAGTCCGTGTGGAATCCAGCGTGGCGGAGCCAGAGGAGCCCAATGAAGGTCCAGTGCTGCAGGCCAGAAGAAGGTGACAAAAACACCCCCAGCTCCAGGCTCCTGATTGGCCCAGGCCTGGCTGCACTGCCAAACCTCTGCCTCCATCACCCACTTATTAGTATCGTCCTAGGAATTAATTACCCCATTGCTTCAGGCAGAATACAGGAGCTGGCAGAAGGCTGCAGGCAATTTGTGGAAGCCTGCTGAGCAAGGGAAGCAGCATTTGATGAGGGATAACAGAGGAATCCTCGGAGGATGGACTCTGATATTTCCACATTTACCACAGCTCTGACTACATCTGAAGCGACCGATCCTCTGATAGAACTTGGTTGTGATGAGTTCATCAACAGAGAAGAGGGAAGCAGTGAAACTACTTCAAGAGCCCCTCTGCGTGCAGGACCATCTTGTGCCAATCTAGTAACCTGATTCTTTCTAAATCAAAGTGCATGAGAATAAATCAACGCATGGTTGAGAACAAAGGAAGCAAACTTAGCATGAAAAAGAATCAGACAAGAAATAGGAAAAAATTGAAAGCATCCCACGATGCCTGTAATGTTCTTTGAGTGTGTTTTGTTCCAGATGTTGCTTTTCCCTAAACGGTGGAAACAGCTTCCCTCTAATGCAAAGGAGGGTTTTGTAAAATTGAAGCTTGATCAAGAGTAGGCAGTAATGTGGTCTCATAGAAAGAGAGCAGAAGAGCGCTTACCAGAGCTTGGAGAGGAGGAGAGACAGGATGATGAATGGGTATAGAGGCGCTGGATGGGGGAATAACTTCTAATGTTCCATACTATGGTTAGCAATTACTGTATATTCCAAACTGGCTGCTGGAGAGGGTTTTGTATATTCCCCACACAAAAATATTATACATGTGTTATTGTGTGGATCTAAATGTCCCCCAAAAGTCTCATGTGTTTGGAAGATGATTGGATCACAGAGACACTATATTCATTAGTGGACTAATCCTGAATGTGCTGTTAAGAGGTGAGGCCTGGTGGAAAGAGGTGGGTCACTAGGGACCTGACCTAGAAGGGCATATTTCTGACCCAAGATTTTCCCTCTCCCTCTCTGCCTCCTGGCTGCCCTGTGATGAACAGCTGTCCTCCACCATGCCCTTCCGCTATGCATTTCTGCCTTGGAGCCAGTCAACCATGGACTGAACCCACTGGAAACTGTGAGCCCAAAACACCTCTCTTCCTTTAAATTGTGAGTGTCAGGTATTTTGTCCCAGTGATAGGAAAGTGACGGATACAATGCCCAAGGTGATGAATGCATCAGTTACCCTCATTTGACCATTCCACACTGTATATACTGAAATATCACACTGTACCACATAAATGTGTACAATTAATAGGTGTCAATTTAAAAGTGTACAAATTTTGAATTTTTTAATAAAAAAGAATCAATGATAAATAAAGCCCATGGTGATGAAAAAAATTAGCAGATAGCAAAGGTAGAAATGAGGAGTTAAAACTGATTTACTCAGACCAGAAGGCTATAGAGAGGACTTGAAATTTTGAAGACGTCTACTCTTTGCATGTCAGAGATAAAAGAAGGTTTTAGAGTAAGATTGAGCTTTTGTTTCCTGAGGTGTTTCAAAAGCAAAGGAAGAACATATTATATGTACAGGATGTGATCAAAATATATGGTGAATACCTTAACTGTTTAAAAATTAATTACAACAAAGGACACATTACCATTAATCCTCTCAAAATACGCCCCTCACTTTGAACACATTTATCCATCCCATCATTCTTGCCACTTTTGGAAGCAGTTCTGGAAGTCCTCTTTCCTGAGTGTCTTTTAAAGGTATGACTAAAAAATATGGTGAACGCTGCTGCTGAGTGCCATCCATCAGAAAAGCAGGCTGGTGAATGCATACAGTGTGTCATTATCCACCTTATTCGCTGAATCAGGCACTGTGTCACTTCTGGCTCTTCCCCAAAGTCAAAATGACCATGGAAGGTAAATGTTTGAAATCAGTTCAAGATATCAAGGCAGACATAACAGTGCAACTAAAGACACTAATCCCAGGAAAGAATTTGCAGGTGACCAGGGCGTGGGGACACACCAGAAGTCAGGAGTCTAGTTTCATTTCACAGGTGATCCAGACCGAATGAGGGGACTTCAGGTCATCCAGTGTCCCCTTGCCAGCCAGATTGCCTCAGGCTCCCTTCAGGGCTGGGCTAAAGGTAGGTGTCCCTTACAATTCCTTGTCTAGCTCTCCTCCATCCCCGGAGATCTCAGCTGCATCCTGTGGTGACAGGAGATGGACAAGGATGAGCACGAGCCGTGGGGAACAGAGCCCTCCCCCCACCCCACCTCCAGAGCCCTCCCACTGACAGGTGCTACCCACCTCTCTCTGAATGGAAAGCCCTTGCACCTCACCCACTCTGAGCTCTGCCCCAGGCTTCTGATGCTCACAAAACCCAGAATCTGTTGAGGCAAGAAGGCAGGACTGGCCACCACCTGCCATACACAAAATAGCTCACCCGTGGATTTCAAACACCCACTTCTCTCCAACAGTGTCTTTGTTCCCCACTTCCCCCTCCTTTTTATTTCTGGTTTTTTGACAGGATCTCACTATGTAGTCTAGGTGACCTCGAACCTGCCATCCTCCTGCCTCTGCCTCCTGAATTCTGCAGGGACTCATCTGCTACAGGGCACCTGCTCAGCCTGGAGTCCTTCACCAACTTGGCAACAAGGAGGCCGAGTTTCACAGAGCCATGGGCAGCTGGGATGTCCCAGCCCCACAAGCTTCCTGGTCAGCCAGTGTGGGGCTCCCTGCTCCCACCAAGATGCAGAACCTTCTTTTCTCCAACAAGGTCTTCCTCTGTGGGTCTGTGCGCCACCCCAGCCCGCCAACAACTTAACAATGGCTGCCATTGCTAGGACCCCCTCCCCAAGAGCTAGACCCAGGACTCGGTATTTTCCACACTGCTCACAATAGCCCTGGGGGATACAATCATTCCCATTTCTCAGATGGAGAAACTGGGATGCATGGGCATTGCTGCAGGGCGGCCCAAGCCCCTATGATGTCCAAGTCTGGCACTTGACCCTGTCACTAGACCACCTCTAAAAATCTACCCCTCCAACCACAGAACCTACAAGTCCAAACAGCCTGAAATATATTGTTAATTATTTTTTTTCCTTTTGGATAGCAAAAGAGAAAGATGATCAAAACACAGGGATGTGCCTTACTCACTAAATCCACAGTTTCCCGAACTGGGCCTCATGGGACTCATTTATAAAATATTGAACTTAAGGGATTGCTAGATGAAGGACAGGAAGCCAGGTAGGGGAGAAGGATGGGCCAGAGTAAGGACAAAGGAACATTCCCTCGTCACAGCACTGCTCGGGTTGAACGATCTGACTGGCTGGTCATGTCGCTGAGCCTCTGCCCTCGGTAGTGACCATGTGCACTGGTCAAGGAAGAAGCCCAGGGCGAGCTTCCTCCTGTTGGCCCTGTATTCAGCCATAACTCAACTCCCCAGGGACAAGCGTTCAGATCCAGCCAGGACCTCCCACCCCAGAACCTCCCAGCCAGGCCCCTGTGGTCACCCTCTCATAGGGGATGGGGAATAGCTCTTTTGTTGTTCCCCCAGGCCCTTTCCCCCACTTTGGTGTGGTTGTGGGAGGGAGGGGGCCCCTCACTGTGGTCTGGCCTTGGGGTAGAGTAACCACAAGACAATCACACAGCCAAAATTAAACTCACCATAGCAGAGTTCCTGTGTGCTCTTACACTCGAAGTCCTGCTTTGTAGCTCAGGCTCATATTTTAAAATGTCCTTGTGTGTGTGTGTGTGTGTGTGTGTGTGTGTATTGCACACATAGCCCTAGGAAAGAGTGAGGAAGAGGAAAGAAGCCAGTCCTACTGCATTTATCACATTGTGTAAATTTTCAAACTTAATTTGTTGTTCATAGAAGAAGCTGCAGCTGCCACCTGAACGGGTGAGCGTACCAGGTGATCACAAAATACTGTCAAATTTACATCGTTTAAAGATTATTACAGCCAGGCGTAGTGGCGCACGCCTGTAATCCCAGCACTCGGGATGCTGAGGCAGGAGAATTGCTGGGAGTTTGAGGCCAGCCTGGGCTACAGAGTGAGTTCAAAGCCAGCTTGAACTGCATAGTGAAACCCTGTCTCTAAAAGACAAAAAATAAAAATTAAAATTAAAAAAATAAAGATTATTACAGTGTAAGAGACTCTGCTATTAATCCCACTCACTCTGATCTGTTACTCCATCACTCTCGCCACTTCCTGGGACGGCTCTGGAAGTCCTCTTCTGGGTCTTTACTCGCACTGTCCTGGCTGCCGGGATGTCTGAGTGGATTCAAAACATTGACCTCTCATGGTCATTTTGACTTTGGGGAAGAGCCACATGGTCCCAGATCTGGAAATAAGGTGGAGGAAGACAGTAATTTTTATTTTTTACAAACCTGCCTTCCTGTTGGATGGCCCTTGGCAGTGGCACTCACCACATTTTTTAGCACACCTTGTGAAGAACCTCATGAAAGAAGACTTTCAGACCTGCTTCAGGAAGTAGTAAGAATGATGGGATAAGTGTGTTAGAAGCAAGCGGAAGGACTTTGAGGGGGATAATAACAGTGTATTTTTACCATTATAAAATCTTTTTATTTTAACACACACACGCCATATTTTTTAACCAGCCCTTGCATGCAGTTCTGTTAGAACAGCGGCCCGATCTCCGTTCCACCCAGGTAGTATTTTCCACTGAGCCGAGTCAGTAATGTAAACAAGCCCACAGGCATGAGGCAAGCCCACAGTGGGCTGGAAATACATCCATGGATGGGGTCGCAGCACAGCACCTGGTAAATGGGGCGTTTTAAATGAGACCCGGGACGCAAATAAATAGCTTTACAAGTTGCAACAGCTGAGAGAGAAAGGCACATCCACCAGGCAGCAGGTCCCGCGAGTCCCCGTTACTTCAGGACAGGCCAGGACAGGTCCATTCCAGGCTCAGGGACCACTGTGACCTCAGTCCACTGGGGCTGCTGTCAGAGCTGCCCCATCTTCACCCCCAGAAAAGACAGCTGAGTCCTCCGACTCCACCCGTTACACTCACCATAGAAACCTAAAGCTCACAGACCTACACTACAATCCCAAACTCCCTCTTACAGGTGATTGCATTTGGTTGGTTAATGGTTTCAGAAAAACAAGAACCACTTTTTTTTTTTTTTTGTGGGTACCGGGGGTCGACCTCAGGACCTTGCGCACCAGCAGGCGCCTATGCCGCTGAGCGATATCACCGGCCCAAGAACCACTTTTAAAGGACCTGAGAAGAGAAAGCTGTCTCAACTCTGGACCCAAGAAAATGCAAAATGGGGCAATGTTTGAAAGGCTGCCTCCCTCCCCCTTCCCACACGCCTCAAAATTAAAAGCCTGATCCTAAAGATGTGGGCCCTTGGCTACACTACCTGCGGATTTCTCCCACAGAAACTCAACGTACCCAAGGAAGCATCTTTCCGGTAGGGCACTGAAGGGATAGGTTGTTCTTAAGCTTTCCTTCCCGCTACTGGATAAAATTTTTCCATTATTCCATTTTTTCTTTCTCCTATTTGTCTCCCTTAGGTAGCTAAGGGAGGTAAGTTTCCCATATTGGTCTTAAGGGAAAAATTAAGCCCCACAAGGACAAGTAGTTTTTACAGTCTCAGTGCAAATTACGTACAGTAGCTGCCTCTTATCCTTGGGGAAACACAAGACTCCCCCCTCAACCCTCCATGTGCTGGGGTTTCTCCTATACGCACATGCCACAGATAAAGCTGAATTTATAAATGAGGCACAGTAAGAAATAAATAAAATAGAACGATTAGAATATGCTGTGAAAAGAGGTAAGACTTATGAATTGTTTATTTCTGAGATTTTCTATTTAATATTTTCAGACTACCATTAACCACAGGTAACCGAAACCACAGAAAGCAAAACTGTGGATAAGGGTGGACAACTGTGCAAAGTTTGGGCTGGGGCAGAACTAGGTGACTCCTGGGGACACAGCACAGAGAAGAAAGAGGTGTGGGCACCAGGTAAACCAGGCCTCCTCCCCACAGCAGTAATCTCTCTCAACTGCCCGCCAGAGCCCCTACTCCGTAAACAACACAGATCTTGCTGAGAAGCCCACAGACCAGGGAATGTGTCCTTGCCCAGCAAAGCCCTAGCCTTAATTATAGACCTGTCAGGGCACTAGCCACGGCTTGTTTCTGGATCACATTTGTAAGGTTGCTGAAAACAATTTGGGAAGAGAAAACAGGAAGTGAATAAACTGAGCAAATGTCAGTCTAGCATGGATTGACACAGTACTACTCGCTCCCCCAGACCACTTTGAATAATCCTCCATGAGAAATGCGTGCTGGAAAGTAGAAATGGAAAGAAAGGGGGGGGGGAAGAAGTGGATTATGTCTTTTGCATATATTCTATGCCATTTGACATCATTTTGTAGATTTGGGAGACCTTTTAATCTCCCTTGTCAAAGCGTCATTTTCAAAATATTAGAAACTTGATTCTCACACTCCCCTATGTGTGCTAATCTGAGCACACTTGATTAATTCATTATCGAGAGCACCAGCAGGAGAGAATCGCTGAGTCTCAGCGTGTTTGAAGAATAGAGATATGGAGTCACTGGGGGAAGGATGCTGAAAGGGGTTTGTTAGGTTACACACCAAACTGTTAAGTGTTTTATGACACAGTAAAACTGTAATGTTCAGTGATCATTTCAACCAGACATACATCATTTGCATATTTACTGGACAAAAATTGTGTACACCTTATCTTCTACAGTTAACTTGCAGCCTCAGGCCGGTCTGAGTCCTAATTATTAGTTAGCCCCATGTGACACAAAGGTAGATTTAAACAACTGAACAAACAGAGTGGGCAGCGCTCCAGTATGTATGGCAGCGAAGTGACACGGAGTTCTACTCTTTCCTTATTTCCAAGGCTTGAGTAATTTTTCTGAACATCTCTCAGGCCCCTTACTAACAAGTAGGGTGGCTTCCAGCAACGCAATGGTGATGGCCGAACGACGGCTTCGGATCCAAAAATGGTACAAGCTGAACACACAGGTAGCAGATAATCAAAGCACAGATTGGCAGACAACTCCGTAACTCTATGAAAATGCATTTCATGTTAAAAACTAAGCATAATACTAAATCACTAAATGTTAATGGTCATGCACAGCTAAGAGCAAAATTTTAAAAAATTCAAGCAGTAGATACAATCTGATACCTTTCTTGTTCTTTACATTTTACCCATCACAGTTTAATTTTATCTCATCTTCCCCACTTAGCTGTAAAGAGAATGTTTCTCTCTGACATCAGTTTGTAACCTTGGGCTCAGCCAGAGGTTACAGAAAGAGAGGGCGGGGCCTCTGATCTGCAACAAAGGACTGGGAGAGGAATGCACCAGAGCCCAGAAGGCATTGAAAACTTATAGATAAATCAGATCTTGGGTCTAGAACACAGCTTTATGGAGTCCCCCAAGGCACAGCTAAGCAAGCACCCTTGTCTAGCCATATCCAAGCCAAGGGCCTCTCCTCCATTTAACCCACCTGTACACCCCTGAGGTCACCCCTCTAGCCTGTGCCTTTGTCCTGCCATGCCTAGATGACACAATAGGGCCCAGTGTCTTCTCATGCTTGGGCCTCCAAACACCATCCCCAGTGCAATCTGTTGATATATTCAACAAACATCTACTGAACAATTTCCAAATGCCAGTACTGTTCTAGATCCTGGGGATAATCAGAAAATAAGATAAAGTTCTTTGCTTGTACATATTTCCAGAGGCAGGGGGAGAGGCAATTAACCAATGCCAAGCAGTGATAAGTAAAAAGAAATAAGCAGGGACAGCCAAGGTCCTCTTCGTGCAAGCCCACCAGGCCAGCCCCAGCCCTTCCACCTCCCATATCTCTGTGTGTCTGGGTGCCACCACCTGCCTCTCGAGGAGGGCCTTCCCTGCCCCTCTGCCCTGCTGTTTCCCATGGTGCTACTACACCATCCCCTGCTAACCCAGCTCCACACACCTGTAAGGGCACTGTAAGCCCGGCCCACAGAGCCTGCCATGACAGTACCTTAGCCTGGCCATGAGCCAGGGCCCTATCACATGGTGTCCTGTCACAGGGGAGGGGACCAAACTCAGAGTGGGCATTGAGTTGACATGTGTTGATAATGCCAAGGACAGTTGTGTGGGCAAAAAGAAGACCCACCCATCATGGTGGCCTTGGTGGCCATTTGTTGTGACAACCTGTGCTCGGCCAGAACCTCCTGATGCTTCCCATGAGGGATGAAACACGGGCTTTGTGCTCCCACCTGAGGACTCTCTGCTCACATGGCGACAGTGATGCTGGAAGAGAAAAACACGAGGCTCCCCTAGGGCCCCCTCTCCCAGCCCCTGTGAGCACCTTCTCCAGCAGGAGATACACCTCTCTGAAGAAGGGGCATTTCCCTAACTGTAAATCATTTCTAAATGGCATATCCTGTTTGGTGTATTTCAAAATGGAAAAAAAATGCTTCTCCCACAATTATAGTCATTTTGTAACTAAACCCCACAGTTTCCCAGCTCCTTCCAAACCTACTTATTTTAAAACAGAAAAAATACTGCTGTTTCCCAACATGCTCCACATTGAGTAACCCGCGCGTGCGCAGCGCTCTCCGCACTCTCTGGGATTATCCCAGGGCCACTGGATTAAGGATGAGATTAAGGTCAGATTGCACACTGCTGTCTTTTAGACAGATTTCGAAAGCTGGATGTTAAGAGAGTCTAAGGCAGAATTCACATCGAGACTGGCACGGACCATATCATCAAGGCCAGCAGAGGAGGTGGCGTGAGAACCTGAGCCCAAGGGAGACCTGGCACCTGCAGCGTGGGGTGCTGGATGTGGCTTCCTGCTGCCCACTGGGCAGATGGCTCACGGCCTCAGCAGAGCTTCCAACACTAAGACAGGATGCTCAGACCTCCCCAAAGGACAAGCAACAGTGCACGAGCTTATGATGTGGCATTTTCTCGTGTTTACTCATTTCTTTGAATTAAAAAAAAAAAAAAAATAGAAACACTCGTCCTCCCCCAACAAGGCTACGATGAAATAAACCTCACCTAAACCTGACCTTGAGCCAAGTGGTAAATTAGTGACACTATTTAATCCCACAGATCACATGATCTGGGTACAATTGGGCACAGGGGCACCGATACATGCCTGTCATGAAGCACACGGGCTCAACGGGAGAAGCAACCGCTTTGCCCCAGGAAGGTACGGAGATGCTGGGAGCGACAGACTTCCGAGTTAAAACACAGTGATGCCAAGGCTGCCAACAACGAAGATGCCCCAGCGCTTCCCAAGGGTGCGTCAATTCTAAAAACCTTGCGGGAAGTTTCAGCCCAAGGCCAAGTCAACAGGTGTTTTGCCCCCATGACTCTTTTTAAAATGGGAGTCAGTTTTCACCAGGTGTGAGACACAGAGCCCTTGACTCCAAGCCAAGCATTCAGCAGAAACCTCCCCTAGCCCCAGACACTTGTCATCTTGGATTTAAACTTGACCCCACCTGCCCCTGCGCATGGGGATAAAGGTCAGGACACGCAGCAGTCAGCGTGCCATAAATGTCTCTGTGATTAATCGCTTCCCACCTGATTTGACAGCCGCAGATGTTTTCTCCTCTCGCCTTCGGGCATTATCTCAACGCAGGATGAACTTGAAACTGCCAGTGAAGGCACACACGCAACACTGACACGTGAGGACTCAGAGGACACTCAGGAGGCCTGACTCACTCGTGTCCTGTGGCAGATGGATGTGTTTTTCTCCAGAGAAGGACAATGTGAACCTTTGTACCGAGCCCCAGAGTTCAAAGCAAGAGTCATCGCGTCCATAGACATGTTATCGGATTTTGCCCCAAAGCCAAGTAACTTAATTACACATAGGAGCCACTGAAAATCTGTCTAAACTATTGCACAGAGAGATGGCCATGGATTTCAGGAAGGCCAGTTATGTGTCTGGGACTAGAAGTATCCATTTTGGATACAAAATAGTACAGTCAGCTTGGAAGGCAGTTTCCCGGTATCCTAGGGAGATTAAACATGTACCTGTCCTGTGGTCCAGCAAGCCCACTCCTGGGTGTCCTACCCAAGAGAAATGAAAACAGAAGCCCCCGCAAAGACCTATACCTAGATTTTATAGTAGCTTAATTCATAATTACCCAAACCTGGAAACAGTTCAAATATCCACCAACTGGTAAATGGAAACCCAAATTGTGGTACACCTCTGGGGGGCAAACCTACTCCCCAGTAGGAAAAATTCACCACCAATACCCAAGGATATTGGTAAGTCTCAGAAATACTATGTTAAGTAAGAGACGCCACACAAGAAAGTATATACACTGTTTGATTTAATTTATCAAACTTTGTTTTTTTGAGACAGGGTTTCGCTATGTATTCCAGGCTGGCCTTGAGCTCACTATGTAGCTCAGGCTGGCCTCAAACTCACAGTGATCCTCCTGTCTCAGCCTCCTGCATGCTGGGGTTACAGGACTGTGCCAGCACTCCCAGTTTCAATCAATTTTACAAAAGGCGAAACTCCAGTGACAGAAAACTGTCATGCTGGTTGTTGGAACCCAGGGGAGGGGTGTGACTACAAAGAGGTTCAAGAGAACTTTTAGGGTGACAGAGGGCTCTACTCAGTTGTCATGGTGGTTACCTGACTATATACAATTACCTAAATTTATTGTGTGCACTTCAAGGGAT
Source organism: Erethizon dorsatum (assembly GCA_028451465.1). Taxonomy (NCBI): domain Eukaryota; kingdom Metazoa; phylum Chordata; class Mammalia; order Rodentia; family Erethizontidae; genus Erethizon; species Erethizon dorsatum. Next base: position 10,830,970 of record CM051824.1, read on the forward strand.
CTTTAGACATTCACCAGAAATAACAGGAATTGCCCCAAGAGGGATGAGCCATGGGCATCTGCTTCAGGAAGATATTCAAAGCTGCGAATCCAGGCAAACTTTCTCCCTGTGCATTCCAGATCCTCAGATGCAGGAAGCCTCAGATGGAAAATATTAAGAGAAAAAAACAATAAAAATTACTAATACAATAATACAATAAAAACTACAGCCTAATAACTATTTTACCTAGCATTTTACATTGTACTAGGTATTATAAATGGTCCAGAGATGGCTTAAAGTGTACAGGAGGATGTGCACCAGATACATGCAAATACTGTGCCTTTTTATACAAAAGTCCTGGAACCAATCTGCCCCACCCCCACCCAGGGATGACTATTTAGAAATGGGGACCCAGCATCCCTTTAAGGCTTGGCCAAATTCTAGGAGCCAAAATTCACTCTTTACTCCTCACTAGAAAACAAATCATGATTCTCCTTATTTAAGAGACAAACAGCGAAGATCCATTTGTTATTTTTGCACATTTGACACATGCCCAGAGCCTGGGAAAGTTCTTGAGCAAGAGTGTGAGGCACCCGCGGTCAGGCAGGCGGTCGGGGTCCGCGGGTCAGCACACCAGCCGTACTTTTCCCACCGGCTCGCTGGCCTGCAAAGGTATTGGGCAAACATGGGAGAAGCAGCACACTGCCACGTTACTCGCCAACCACCAGTACTGGTTTCTGTGAAATAACAAAGAAATCATCACAGATTCTCTTGAAGCCAAAACCCTGAATAAAACCAGCAATAGCCCCCAAATTAAAGGTTGTGATCGCCAGGCATGAAAGGGCTGCCGGGCACCCCAGCTGCAGCCCTCCATCCCTGTGGAACGCTGCCCACATGTCCAATCTTGAAAGCCACAAGAAGGTGCTGGGCATTTGCAACCAAACTCCATCAAATTTACAAGAAAATAGAAGAGGGTAGTTAATGTCCTGACTCAGCAAAGAGGACACAACCTCTGCATTTCCCAGGGCTGCTTGGCAAATGACCTGACCCCGTTTTCTGCTCCTCCTCCCACGAGCTGCACCCTTCAACCTTCTCCTTCTCTGGCCCTCCGTGTACTGCTCATGATGAATTAACATAATAAGTAATTGAGCGCATCATGCAATAAAGGAAAGGACTGAACCTGAGGAATAGAATGTGCAGGGCTGCGGAGCGCCTCCTATGCGGTAGGAACTGACCAGCATTTAGCCCGTGCTCTGTGTTTGTGGTGCTGGCGGGGACTTTACATCTCTGAACCTTTCTTTTTTTTTTTTTTTTTTTTTTTTGTGGGTACCAGGGGTCGAACTCAGGACCTCGCGCGCCAGCAGGCGCCCATGCCGCTGAGCGATATCACCGGCCCTTTTTTTGTATGTGGGTTCCGGGAGTCGAACTCGGGCCCTCGCGCTTGCCAGGCAGGCGCTTATGCTGCTGAGCCATCTCACTGGCCCTCTGTGAACCTTTCTGACTTTCCCCACACCTACAGGTATAATTAGGTTGGATTTTAAATCACCTGCCCTCAAGATGAGTTTGAGTCAGCAGCCAGCAGACCAGGTTTAGGGAAGCCATGGTTAAAAAGATACCATATGCCAGGTGTGATGGCGCATGCCTATAATCCCAGCTACTCCAGAGGCTGAGGCAGGAAGATTTTGAGTTCAAGCCCAGCCTGGGATCCTGTCTCAAAATAAAATAAAAATGGCCAGGGTGGTAGCTCAGCACTCCCCAGGTTCAATCTGCAGTACCAGAAGAAGAGAGAGAGAAATCAGGTACGCTTCAAAGTAGTAATCTGGGGATAACCCAGGGGGCTCCAATGAGTCAGTGGGACCCCTGCTAAGTCAATGGGCAGTGGAAGGGTTAGAGTGGGGGTGCCGTGTCCAAAGGCCTGAGCACTCGGAGTTCCTATGCCCATGGTCAGGAGAAGACAGGGGCCCCAGCTCAAGAAGGGAGAGGGAGGATTTGTCCCTCTTCCTTCTGTCTTGCTCTATTTGGGCCAGATTGCACAGTGTTGGCAAAGGCGGGCCTTCCTTTCCTCCATCTCCTGATTCAAAGGCTGACCTCTTCCAAAAACAACTTCCAGACACCCCCAGCTCCTGGAACCGCTCGCACAGTCAGGCTGATGTGTAAAAGTAACCATCACACAGACAATGGAATATATTCAGCTGAACAAAAGGAATCCCGATGCCTGCTACAACAGGAACCAACCTTGAGGATATTCTGCTAAGTCACAGACAAGTGTATGGACAGGAGTAGTAGTGGCCCAACTCATAAGGACAGAAAGTAGAATGGTGGTTGGCAGGGGCTGCTGGGAGGGAAAATGGAGAGTTGCTTAAAGGGTCTTGAGTTTCAGTTTTGAGAGACGAAAGGAGTTCTGGGAGCTGGCTACGCAGCTATGTGAATGTACTTAACACTACTGAACTGTACCCTTAAACATGGTTAAAATGGTGAATTTTGCCAGGCATAGTGGCACAAGCCTGTAATCCCAGCACTCTGGGAGGCTGAGGCAGGAGGATCTCAAGTTTGAGCCCAGCCTGGACAACTTAGTGACTTAGCTAGAACTTGTCTCAAAATTAAAAAAATAAAAAAGAGCTGGGGATGTACCTCAGTGCAAAGGCCCTCAGTTTGATCCTCAGTATGGAGAGAGAGCGAGAGTAAATTTTATGTTATGTGTATTTTGTCACAATTAAAATTTTCATTAAAAAGCTTCCCTGTATATGAAACTCCCCACTGCTGAACACACTCCCCTCTTCATTTTGCTGCGATGTCTCTTCAGCTTCACATCTATCTGGTGCCAATTTTATTAATGGTAGAATGAGATTCAAAAAAACTTTCCTCCAGAGAAAGGACAAACTCAGGCAACTTGCCAAGACAAAAAAAGTAGGAAAATAAGCAAACGCCCTCCAGGAGGTGCCCCTGGGGGCCACAGGCAGATCCTGCAGGGCTGTGGCCGGCGCGCTGGCCCCTGCAAGGTGACCTGGTCTCCTTCGGAAATCTGACATTAGGGGCAAGAGGAGGAAGAGATAGGGTGAGCCTTTGAACCGTGTTACAATCCGCAAACTGTATTAGCGTTGTCCTTCTGGGTTCTAAAAGTTTCTTTCCGTGAGTCACAAAGGTTCACTGGCTCTTGAGACGAAAAACCCGCAGGGCTTTCCTGACATAAGTTGTCCTCAAGAGACCTCTCCCTCAGCGCTGCCTCCGTCCTCCTCACCAACTGGCAGCTGCTTCTTAGCGTGCGTGTTTACAGAAATGCCTGGAGTCAGTGCGTGCGCCTTGCCGTGCGATTAAGCATTGCCATAAAGCCCGGGCTGCATTAGAAATGGATCTTTCCCTTTGGAGCAGCCCCCGGGCGGCCAGGCGAGGGGCCGCGGTGTGCGACTTGCGCCACCTAGTGGCCCGCGGTGGTATCGCGCACCCCTGCCCACCGTGTACAGCAGGCGGCGGCTGGGAAATGCGACCCACCAACTGGACGCCCCCACTAGACGCATCTCAGGCTTGGGCTCCCGACCCCAGGCTCCAGTCACCTGAGCTAGCCGCCCCTTGAATCTCTGGCTCCATAAAGGGCCCAGAAGAAGGGATCTCAGACGGTGGCATAACCTCACATGCGGTGTGCCCAGACTTGGGGATGAGTGGAGTACAGCCCGCTATGGGTTGCAATTTTTATTTCCAGCACTTGACAACCATTAAACCCTTTGACCCTTGGTAACAGCCAATATGAAGTGGGCTCTATTAGAGTTGGGGAAACTGAGGCAGAGAACGCTTCGGTCACTGGCTTTCTGATACACAGAGGGAAGGGAAGTATTTGGGGGGCACCGGTTGGGAAGTAAACTAGAGCATATTGGTCTCTTTTTCGTGTACTTTTATAAAGCGAACGCACTAGCGTAAGATACCAAGTGTTCTCTTAATAATTTGGCAGATTTGGCTTAAAAGTTCTGCAAGCAGCTGAGCAACCCTGACTTTGTGGCCACGGCTTCGCTTCCTGGTTCATCTCCAAGAGTACAGCTTGCTCGTCTTGCAGACTCCGTGCCAGACAACAGGTGGGCTTGTCATCAACAAACACTCAAATAAAAATCTCACATCATGAACACCGGCCGCCGCTGTGGATATCTGAAGCCCTTTCACAGAATTTTGAGCAATAATGGAAATAAGGATTTGAAGTCTGTAAATATGACCTCTTCCAACAGGATTATACCTACAGAAATGTACTCACTGTAAGATACATTTTTTAAAAATTTATTAGTACGTATTTGTGATACATATTCAATACATTCATCATGGGGAATTGGAACATGTACATATGGCATCTTGATCTTTTTACTTCTTCCCCTCCCCTTGCTCATATCCCCCCTCCCCAGATCTCCTTCCCATCTCCACGAAGTCTATTTCTGTTTCCTGTCATCTTTCTTTTACTTTGCTCTGTAAATTATTTATAATTTGAGTTTCTCATATAACAGAAGCCATGTGATATTTAACCTTCTGTGTCTGATTTATTTCACTTAGCATTATGGACTGAAGGTGCATCCATTTTTCTACAAATGACTCAAATGTATTCTTTATGGCATAGTAGTACTCCACTGTGTGTAAACACATTTTCTTTATCCATTCATCTGTCGATGGACATATAGGCTGCTTCCAAGATATAGTTATTATGAGCTGTGCTGCTATAAACATGAGCATGCATGGATCCCTATAATATGTCTTTAACTCTTTTGAGAAGACACCCAGAAGAGGTATAGCTGGATCAAATGGAATTACTATTTTTACTTTTTTGAGGAATCTCTATACTGCTTTCCATAATGGTTGTACTAGTTTACATTACCATCAATGCAGAAGGGTTCCTTTTTTCCCACAACTTCACCAGCATTTGTTGTTTTTTGCTTTTTTTGTGTGGGTACTGGGGGTCGAACTCAGGACTTCGCGCTTGCCAGGCAGGCGCTTATGCCGCTGAGCTATCTCACCAGCCCTCATTTGTTGTTTTTTGAGTTCTTGATGATGGCCATTCTTCCTGGAGTAAGACAGAATCTCAGTTTTTTTAATTTGCATCTCTCTAGTGGCCATCTTGTTTATAGCCACACCTGACATACAGGAGAAGAACACTTTGGCAAGGCAATCTCCCCAAGGACCACCCACCTTCAGGAAGAAGATTCTAGAAATGGTGTCTCCTCCCTGACCCCAAACCCCACTCTCCTGCCTCCTTCTAGTGGGTCCTGAAGGGAAAGGAAAAAACTTCAGTTTGATCCTGCTGCAACCCCCTGGCACTTTTAACAGCCCGCCTCACCCGGAAGAAGCAGCAGCCTCTCTCACCCGGAAGAAGAAGCAGCCAGCACCGCTGCAAGGGCCGGCACAGGCTGTGCCTCCCAGAGTCAACCTGACCGGGACAGGTAGCCCTGTGTGCGGTGACCCCGCAGAGACAGCCCCGATGCGATGGAACACATGCCAAGTTTCTGCACTTCATAGACTCAGATTTTGCCCGGAGGCCACAGCCTGCCTGTAGTACAGATTTGACAGTCTCACCCCCATGCATTTATTTAGCACTTCCTAACCATCAAAGCTCTGGGGGGCCCTTTTCACACTAGATGTCTGTAGCTAAGCCCTGAGGTTGGAGGTGGGTATTGTACCTCCCAGGAGGAGAGCAAGACAGAGGATGTGGGCTGTGTGCCCAGAGTGGGGGCACAATCAGCGTGGAAATTCCGTTTTCTGGCACCTTTCTCATACATGCCACGGGGTATTAAGTCCCACATGAAAGAGACCAAGAGAAGCTCGAGTCCACAGGAAATTGGAAGATGGGACTAATAAAAAGGTCTTACACATAATCTCCCTCCTGACAGTTTCCTTTCTCTTTGACTTTAAAGAAATCTGGAGGTGGGTGTGGGGCCGGAGTGGGGACGGGGGTGGCTTGGTGGGCAGAGGAGGAGGGAGTGTGGCTGTGCAGCCGGGCAGAGGGAGCTGAGCCAGGGTCCCCTGTCGGCGATGAAGTCTGGAGATGTAAGAGTTGAAAATGGTTGTTGATTGCATCTAATCCAACCCCCTCCTGTTTCTCATGAGGAAGCAAAACTCCGCAAGGTTAAATCACGATCCCAAAGTCACTCTGACACTGTACCTCATGTCAAAGTCCTCAGTCACAGAGGGAAACCACAAAGGCTCTCACGACAGAGACCAAACGTGGGGCACGGCCTCCTCGCGCTTCCGCTAGCACGCACCAAAGGCCCCTCTCTGAGGCCCAGGTGGAATCGACAGTGTGCTGGGGCTGCAGAGAGTGGGAGGGGAGGAAATGAGCACAGGTGACAAGCTCCTAGAGAGAAGAGGAGCAACAGGCAGGTGAGGGCAGAAGCCGAGGGCAGAGGCTCGCGGTCAGGACAGCTAACCGGCCTGGAGAGAGGCTGTGAGACCTGGAGAGGCGGCCTCCGTGGGGCTGAGCACGCCAGCCAAAGGGAGCTTGGACCCTCAGGCAGGGCCTCCCGGGGACCCCAGAGACCTGAGAGGAAGCAACACCCAGCAGCACGGGCATTTGGAGCCGACGCCATGGACTAATAAGAAAGCCCAGCACCACTTCCACAAAACATCTATTCATTTACTAAATATTTACAATGTGCTGTCCCTGTGGATTGAGCAACATAATATTCAAGTCAGCCTCGACTCTGCTCTTGTAAAGTCAGCCCCTTCATTACTGAGACACAATACCTGACACCCACTAGGTAAAAGAGAAAAGGTCTAATTTAGTTCACGGTTTCAGGAGATTCAGTACATGGTTGCCGGGCTCCAAGGCAGAAACATCATGGTGGAAGGGCACAGCACAGCAAGGCTGCTTCGTTCGTGGTGGCCAGGAAGCAGAACCGGGGAGCAGCGCCAGAGAGGAAGGGGTGAGGGGACATACACAGGACACAAGACCACGCCTCCATGAGCCACCCAGATACACCAAGGAGTGTGCTTTATGTTACTTAATCCAGAGAAGCTGACACACCAGGATTAGTAGTTACAGTTCTTGTGGAGCTCACAGTCAACAGACGGCTATTTAGTGGCAAGAGTGGAATGTGTCACAAAGGAAGCAGTGAGCTGAGGAACGTGAGCAAGGGGAGCTGGGGAGCCTTCCCTGGGAGGTGACATTTAAAAGAACTTGATGCAGAAGTGGGTATCAGCCAGGTGACAAGGCAAGAAGTGTTCCAGGCAAAGGAAAAAAACCCTGGAAAATGCCTAAGTGCAAGGGACTCAGCTCATCTCCACTAAAGATGTCACACTGACCTCTAACAAAGGGAACTCATTAAGACACCATCAGTTCTGAGCTTTCAAAACCATTCCAGCTTTGGGGTAAAGAATGGTTAGGAGTATCCACAAGAGAATAAGGCACACCAGTGTAAATTTTAGTTTGGTCACCGCAGAGAAAGGGAGCAAGGCTTGGCAGGGCCAAGGGAACATGCTGCAGCCTTGGGCTGAGGGGACAGGGTGGGACGGTGTCAGGATGGCCCTGGAAAGATGGTGGAGATAAGCTCTGAGCATCTGAAAAGGGCAGGTTCTGGCTGACGGATATAAGCACAGTCCAGTGTAAGAGGTGTGAGGCCACTGAAGAGCAACCAGGGATATGAAATCAGGTGTCCTCCACAGGCGGGTGATACATGGTAAGCAGAGACATGGGGAAGGATGAGATGAAATAGAGAATATATCAAGAAAATAAAGTGGACCATCCCAAACACATTCAGTGTCTGGGTCAGGAGGTGGAGAGAGATTCAAAAGAGGTGATATCTTAGCTCATTTTCTATTGCTATAGTGAAACACCTGAGGCTGAGTATCTTATAAAGAAAGTTTTTTGTAGTTTACAGTTTTGAAGGCCAGAAGTCCAAGATGCGCCTGCCCCACTGATCAGGCCTTTGATGAGGACATATGACAGATGAGAGTATGTTCAGAAAAGATAGCATGAATTGCAGGAAACCACAGGAAGCCAGAGAGGGCCTGGCTTGCCCTTTTATAACAACTAGCTCCTGGGGTAACGAACCAGAGTTCCATGAGAAAGACATTAATCTCTTTCAAAGGCACCATCCCAATGACCTAAGACTTTCTCCTAGATGCCAACTATTAAAGGTCCCACCATCTCCCAACATCACCATACTGGGCACACCAAGCTCCCAGCACATGAAACTTTGGGGGACACACTCAAACCATATCCAATCCATAACAGCCAGTTAGGGAGGTGGGGAAGCCAGCAGAGCTTGAGGTCACCACGGCCAAGGATGATGGAGACTAAGAAGTGTCCAGAGGACTCAAGGAATGGCTTCACGGGTCCCTTCCCTGACCACCTCACCCCAGTTGACAATGGCTAAATACACCTGAAAACACCACATCGGCAAAGATCTAGCCAAACAGAGCTTTTAGATTTTGTGCAGTCCCAGCCAGCATCATGTTTCATACCAATAAAAACAAAAGCAAACACGCACACACAAAAAAAATTCATCTGTGCTACTCCAGGGTTTCATGAGGAATTCTGTTCAAGTTTTCCATCTTCTGAATAAATTGAGTTGTTGTTTTTGATGGTTTTATCCTGTTACACTGAGTATTTATTCACAAACTATTTATTGGGTACTTATGCTCCAGGTCCTGTTCTAAGCAGTTAGGAGCATAACTGAGTGAGCAAAAGACAAAGATGCCCACCACTGAGGACATTGTGCTCTAGCATTAGTCTCACCACTCCACCCTGCACAGAATTCTGTGCCCTTGAGCCTGATCCCCGATGTCGCCCAGCCATACTCCATCCAAACGCGTCCCACGCGGACGGTGCCAGCTCCTCTCCGTGGATGCACGGCCCCTTCACGGAGCACACAGTAAATCCGTGCTGACCATGGCAATCTGTCCGTCCGAGTGCCTGCTTAGTTTGGACTTCTTCGTTTTTCTGTTTTCATAAGAACTTGGCAGGCAGGAACTGAATTCAATTCATGCCTGGATTTATCCAGTCATTTAACTAAATATTGTGATGAATAACAGAACAGAAAATAAAAATAGAAAAATGGAAAATGCTATCAATTCCCTTGAGCAAGTATTTCCTGAACTTAAATAAATAGAGGCCCAGGTAAATATCACTTCTGTCTTCCCGGCACGTCAGCTCTCCACGTAGTCAAGGAGAAGACAGCTTCCTACGGCAGAGTGATGTCCTGTGTACGGTCATGGTGCTCTCAGCGGCTACTTCTTCAACCCTGCTCATGGGCCCTGTAATTTACAGACGCCCTGAGCCCCCAGGCACTGTAGCCACCACATGGGAACACTGAGCTGCAGGGCCCAGAAAGCGTATTCAGCACTGGGAGCCTCACGGACACAGCCCGTTCCACCCTGACCATCATGTAGCCATAAGCCCTGCAGACCTAATCTCTACTGACTGCAATTAAAAATGCTTGCAACTTCTCCGAAAGAGAACCCACACCATAGATTAGTACATATCCTAAATATATTTAAGATTCTTAATAGATTGCCCTATAAATACCACATAGCATTTCTAATTAATACCTTATAGTTTCCATTAACCATTTGCCCTTTCAAAACATTCTCCCATACATTCTGGCAATTTCCCTCAAAACCACATGAAAACGGCCGGGGACACAGCTCAGCAGCACAGCGCCTGCCTAGCAAGTGCAGGGCCCTGAGTTCGATTCCCGGTACCAAAAAAAACAAAAAACAAAAAGCAAAAAAACAAAAAAACCCACATGAAATAGCTAAGCAATTAGCTTGTCTTACAATAGACATAAATAAAATGCCTGTATACTGACTGTATACTGTTTAGGTACGAACACCGAAGTGCCTGTCCTGAGACCTGATCTACATCGTCCCTCACCATTTTGGCAGTAAGAATGCTCACATGCAGCTGTGCAGATCTATGGCCACCAGGGGGCACTTTAGGCCAGACTAAGTGTGTCCCACGGCCACCACCAGCTCCACCCTGGCAGCTCAGCAGCAATGTCCTGCAGGTAACAAACCAATCATACATCTGCCACTCCTCCAGACAATGCCAGGAGGGACAACTGCCATTCCTACTCTGGGGACAAGGAAACGGGATTCAGTTGGGTTGACACAAGAACCCAGAATTCAAAAATTTGGACCCACTGCCAAAGTATTCTTAAAATTACAAGGAATGATCAAAATATATAGTGAATATTTACATTTTTAAACAATTCTATTACAATAAAATACACATTGCCATTAGTCTCCCTCAAAATACTCCCCTCACTTTGAACACACCTCTCCAGCATTCTTGTCACTTGCTGAAGAAATTCTAAGTTCTCTTTCATGAATGTCTTCACCAGGTGTGATCAAAAATTCAGTGAATGCTGCTCCTGAATGCCATCCAATAGAAAAGCAGGCCAGGGGGCCGGTGAGATGGCTCAGCGGCATAAGCACCTCCTGGCAAGCGCGAGGTCCTGAGGTCGACTCCCGGTACCCACATTAAAAAAAAAAAAAAAAAAAAGCAGGCCAGTAAAAACATTACCGTATGTCCTCATCTACCATATTTACCAGATGTGGCATCGTGTGACTCCTGTCTCTCCCCTAAAGTAAAAGTGACCATGTAAGTCAAGTGTTTTGAATCAATTCAGAACAATGAGGCAGCCACAGCAGTACAACTAAAGATATTCACAAAAGAGGACTTCCAGAGCTGCTTCAGGAAGTGGCAAGAAGGATGGGATAAGTGTGTTCAAAGCAAGGGGGAGTATTTTGCAGGGGATTAATGGCACTGTGTCTTTTACTGTAATAAAATTTAAAAATCTAAACAGTCACCATGTTGTCCATCACAGTGCCTACGTCCAGGAACAATGGTACATGCTGACCACCACTCTCTCCCTAGCATTCTCTACTCAAAGCCGTTCTACCACAACTAGGAACACACTCATTACCTGTTTCTCTCATAGATCTATGAGGGGACAAGAGGAGATCTGGTTGCATCCAGCATTCCCAGGGTCACAGAAAGAGAAAAGGCTTGGTGGTCTAGGTCCTTGGGCAGCCTGTGTGAGGTGTTTCCCAGCCTCCTCTGGGGAAGAACAAGTAACCATTTCCAGAAGGTTCTGGAAGACTTCACACGCCCAGATTTCTCTTTCCCCACTCTAGCCTACAATGATACCTCAAATGCCGCAAGGCCCCCAATGAGCCCCACTTCCCAATGCCAGAGAGCCCTGTCTCCCGGTGCTGAGAGCTACACCCTGGGTGTCAGTGAGCCACACCTTCCTGTGCCAAGGACCCTCCCCTCCCAATGGTTTGCCTCTCCTGAGTTTATCTTTACATTTGTATAGAAAGGCACAGCACCTAGATTTAAATAATTCTGAAAAAGAAGGAAGTGAGAGGACTAGCTCTACCCAGTGATAGCTTAATTATTTTACCACAACACTGTGGTATTGGTGAGGTACAGACATGCACACCAGTGGAATATAATACATAACCAAGAAGGAGAAATATGACATTTGACAAACTTGCAAAAGCAAGTCAATCAAGAAAAAATAACATTTTCAACAAATTATGCTGGAGCAATAGTAACATCCACAGCCAGAAAAATGAAATTTGACCTAATTCACACCCCACATCTCACACTAACCTCACAAAATTAACATGGCTCAGGGACGAAACTGTAAATTTAAAACTATAAAACTTTTAGAAAATAGACATAAGAGAAATGTTTAGAATCTAGGGCTAATGGTTCTTAGGCTTGATACCAAAAGTGTGCCCAAAAAAAGAGGGAAAAATGACACTGTACCTCATGCAAAATTTAAAGCTTTAGCTTCATGAGAGCCCTTATTAGGGAGATGGAAAGACAAGCCACAGGTGAAAAGAAAATCTGCAAGCCGCATGTCTGACAAAGGACTTATATCTAGAATACACAAAGAATCCTCAAAACTCAACAGTAAAGAAGGAAACAATTAAAATGGAAAAGACATTTTACCAAAAAGGAGTCACAGACAGCAAAAAAACCCCAAAAACACATGAAAAGATACTCAATAGCATTAACTATTAGAAAAATACTGTACTGGTTAAAACCACAATGAGATGTGGTTAAAGCAGAAAACAGTGATAACATCAAACACTGGCAGTGCAGAGGAACTGGGGCACCCACATATTGCTGGCAGGAATGTAAAATGCCAGGCCGCTCTAGAACAGAGCACAGCAGGTTCTTACAAAATGTCCCTAAAGGCCCATGTGTTAAAGGATCAGTCCCCAGGCCATTATACTATTGGGAGGTGGTGGAACCTTTAAAAGTTGGGGCCTCGTGGGAGGTCTTAGGTCACTGGGGGCATGGCCTTGAAGAGGACTGTGGTCTTGTCCTCTATTTTTGTTACTTCTTGGCCTCCATTAAGCAAACTGTTCACTCTACCACTGCTCCCTGCCAGGATGTACTGCCTTAACCGTGGACTGAAACCTCCAAGACTGTGAGCTAAAAATAAACCTTTCCCCTTTTTTATGGTCCTAGGAACTTGCACATGCTAGGCAAGAGCTCTACCACTGAGCTGCACCCTCAGCCTCCTTTCCTGGTTTTTAAATTGATTATCTCAGGTATTTTGTTACAGTAATGGAAAGCTAATGCATGCAATTACCATCCAACCTCAGAGTGCTAGTAACAATAAAAAGGAATTAACTTGATTCACGAAACATGGATAGATCTCAGAATTATGCAGAGTGGAAAATGTTGATCTCAGATATATACTTCTGGTTCTAACTATATACTATTCTTTTTTTTACCATTTTTTTATATACTATTCTTGAAATAACAAAATTAGAGTTTTGGAATAGATTAGTGGTTGCCAAGGATTAGGGAGGACATACTATAAAAGAGTGAGGGATCCTTGTAATGGAACCATTACACATCCTGATAGTGATCAAATTGCACAGAAATATATATATATATCATAAATATATACATCTGGTGACACGTAAGTAAGGTCAGTGGATTGCGCCAATCTCAGTTTCCTGTGATGATACCATATCATAGTTATGCAAGTTACTATATTAGGGGAAATTTGGTGAAGGAGATATAAAACCTCTCTGTATCACTTCTTACAGTTACAGGTGAATCTATCTCAAATATAAACATTTAAATTTTAAAATTTTAATATGATAATAGCTAAACACAAGAAGAAAGACAGTAAAAATAAACTATATTAGTAATATTTATTACAGAGAAAGAATGGATCAACTCTTAACTTTGTATTTTCTCCATTTTCTGATGTGGAATCACTTGGAATCATTAATGGATTGAATACAAAACAAGGTTCAGAGTGGAAATAATATTTGGATAAGAGGAGATGACTCCAACTGGGTACAGTGCCACACGCCTATAATCTCAGCTAGTCAGGAGGCTGAGGCAGGACTGCAAATTCAACATCAGCCTAGGCAACTTACGAGACTCTGCCTCAAACTAAAAGTGCTGAAGGTGTAGTTCAGTGGTAAGAGTGCTTGCCTAGCAATTTCAAGGCCCTGGGTTCAATCCCCAGTACTGCAAAAAATATATTTAAAAAAAAGGGGGTGACTCTAGCATTCAGACTGGGACCAGCTCGGTTCCCTGGAGACCCATGGCCTTTCCCTTGGGTGCCTCTGGTAAAATCAGAGCTCCTAATGGAATGTTGTCATGTCATCAGGCAGCCAGGGCAAGGGCTCCACAATCTTGGAAGCCATTTGACCCTGAACACTTGGCCTTGGCTGGTGCCCTTTCCACACTACCGCCAGGTACGAGTGGAACGGCTTTGAGGGCCCAGGCCCCGTGAAGGTGGCCACACAGGGGTCTCAGATGTTGAATGTGTGTTCTTGAAGGAATTTCCGGAGTGTGGGAGGCACGGCCTGTGGGTCTCCAGATGAACGGCTGGCTGCACAGTGGGGATAAAAACAGGTCTTGAATTTGTGGGGAAGAGAGAAAAGGAGGGAATGTGGGCAAAAAGGAGCCCGAAGTGAAATGGAGGGAGGACTGACAGCAAACAGCCCTCAGGGGCTGCCTTGAGCCACGGGGACAGTGGCATGGGCACTCCCCTGGTATTTCTGGATTAGGCTTGATTGCCCATGAATTCGCAGTGGTTCCTAAGGCTATGGAGGTAGAGTTTATGACAAAGAAAACAAGTTATGTAAGGTCATCCAACTGATCCTATAGGACATGTGACTGAATCTCAGTGATAGCCACTCTTATCTTGAGCACTTGTCAGGCACGAGTTCTGATCCCAAATCCAAAGTGCTGTAGCTACCATCAAGGAACAAACCCTAGAAAAGTCATTGTGACCCAGGCTGGGCTTGAATTTGTGACCCTCCTGCCTCAGCCTCCCAGAATACTGGGATTACAGGCTCGTGGCAGCACACTCAGCTTTCCCATCCCATCTGGACTGTTAAGGGTTTAATAACAGCACAATTTATGTCTCCCAGTTGATGCTCATCACAGTGTCAGTAAGGGGGCAGCTGTGACTGAGTTCAGGCTCCCACACCCAGGAGCCAATGCACTTGGAGAGGTCTACACTCGGCTCCTCCCTCTGGAGGTTCCTGTTCGGAGCCCTCCCCCTCTTCCCTCTGTTGCAGAGGATCCCATTATCCTGGGTAAGGGTCCTTTAACCATTTCCCGAGCAAAACACTTGGTGTGTTTCACAGCTCTTTCCTTGCCAGGGCAGTGAGGAGGCTGAACCTTCCAGATGGTCAGAGCGACACGCTGAAGACTTGAGACTTTAAAAAGCTGCCACTGATTTCTTTGATGATCCCAGAAGAACTACTCAAGGGTAGACTCACCGAAATCTCCTCTCTGTTCCATGCCAGCTCATCTATTTCCAGACTGTACTCTTTTATTCTGCTCCCTCCTTTGCAGCTGTCTGGTTGGTTGGTTCGGGTTTTTGAAAATAGCCTTGAATTGTGATCCTCCTGCCTCAGCTTCCTCAGTGCTGGGATTACAGATGTGCACCGCCAGGCCCAGCTTAACATTTGCTCTGTTGATAACATTCTAACAACGGTTCTCTCTCCTTTGCAAGTTAACATGTGTCCAAAACCTGTCTCTCGAATCCTTTATTCAGGGAAAAGCACACAGTCAAAAAGTGAGTGAAGAGACGCCTGAATAGTAAGTTAATTCTGAATTCAAACAGAGTTTTCATAATCTACCATCTAAATTTTTCTTTATTTTTAATTAGAACTATTTTAAGCACATAAGGAAGCACATTTCTCGAATTTAATTCTTTCGTATGCTTCACACCCGGGAGCAAGCCATTGGGGCAGGCAGGGGGACGCTTGCCTCTCGGAGCAGGCCTTCCAGGTGAAGTCTCCCTGCGAGGCCTCTGCTGAAAGCTCAATGCAGACACAACTCTTCACATTCATTTTTATTTTTAGACTTACGTAAGTCGGGATGTCGAAGAAAAATGAAATCAATTCATCGGTGGGTGAAGATCTTGCAGCTTCTACCTGCATAAGGTCCCACTGGCTCTTCAGGAAGCCTGGGGCACATGGCAGACTCGACAGCCGGCGGCTTCCTCCTTTCTGTATCTGAACTTGACACCTTCACAAGGAGCATCTTTCATCATCATCTAGTCCAGAGCCACAGGGACAGACAGACACTCTCAAGTCTTGGGTAGAAATAGGTTATTTTAAAGTGCAGCTGCTAGGGGCCGGTGAGATGGCTCAGCAGCATAAGCGCCTGCCTGGCAAGCGCGAGGGCCCAAGTTCGACTCCCGGAACCCACATACGAAAAAAGGGCCGGTGATATCGCTCAGCGGCATGGGCGCCTGCTGGCGTGCGAGGTCCTGAGGTCGACCCCCGGTACCCACAAAAAAATAAAGTGCAGCTGCTGAAGACCCCTCTATAGTGGAAAATTTGTATTTTAGCTATTTAGAGCAGGCTTCGTTATTGGCCTGCTCAGGCTGCCACAACAAAATACCACAGCCTAGGTGGCTCAAAACTCAGATTTACTTCTTACAGTTCTGGAGGCTGAGGTTCAAGATCAAGATACCCGCGGATTCAGCTCCTGACGAGGCCACTCTTCCTGGCTGTGGACAGGCACAAGGACACATGCAGTCCACAGCACTTCCTACGTCCTGCTAGGCAACTTTGCACTGGGGTATAAAGCTCTTGCCTGGGGTGATCATGCCGTTAGACTGTCTGGCAATTGTGGGGGGTGGGAGTGGTATGGTGTCGCTTTGTAGTGCAGGTTGGCTGTGAACTCACTATGTAGCCCAGGCTGGGTTTGAACTTGCAGTGACCCTCCTGCCACAGCCTCCAGAGTGCTGGAGGATTATGGGAGGAGTGCAGGGATTATAGGCATGTGCCACCACACCTGACTTGTCTGGCAGTTTTAGAACAATTCTGACATCTAAGTCACAGGTGCCAAAAGATCTTTCATGGCAGCAGACAGCTAGGCTCTGTGGCCTGGACACTTCACCTGAACCACCACAGCTCAAAGACTTTATCAGTCTCTGCCACTCTACTTTCTGAAGTCCAAAACTAAGCAATCAAGAATTTTGAAAACAGGGCCGGTGAGATGGCTCAGCGGCGTAAGCGCCTGCCTTGCAAGCGCGAGGGCCCGAGTTCGACTCCCGGAACCCACATACGAAAAAGGGGCCGGTGATATCGCTCAGTGGCACGGGTGCCTGTTGGCGCGCGAGGTCCTGAGGTCGTCCCCCTGGTACCCACAAAAAAAAAAAAAAAAAGAATTTTGAAAACAAACCAAAAAAAACTTTATTTACAAAGCTAATTTTAACTCACTTTTATGTATCATGTAATGTTAACGCTGACACCAACAGATTCTCTGGAATATTTAAAATGCGGTGAGGTGGACGCAGCTCATTTCCCCCTAGTCGTGTCACAGAACCAGGATGCTTCTTCAGCTTCGACATTTGCTCACGATTTTGAGTCACGTTTCAGGGTGGCTGGCCCCTGGATGTCATCACATGACCATGGGCTGTGGATTTCCCAGGAGCAAAGGAGCCAATCTCAGCAGAGCTCGCACTGGCATCTTTAGCTGCTTAAATTTGAAGAGGAGTTCGGCAAAGCTTGTGCTCCCTGAAAAAACAGAAAATGAGGAAATAAGGTCAGCAGCCCAGCCCGTTTCAGAGACCTCCCGAGACAGGATCGTGTTTGAAGCGGGCATTCTTCCCCTTGAAAACATCACCCAGTGACAGTACCTAAATTATGAACTTCCCACTCGAATATAGAACTTGATGTAAAAATTTAAATTTATCCATTCTGTACTTCAGAAAGTGACCTCTGTGAAAACTAAGAATACTTGAAACCACTGATATTGTTTATTTATATGCATTATTTAAATATAGTAGTTAGGAAATGCGCCCATCTACCTTCGATTATGTTTTTTCTCTCAATTACTATTTAAGTGTTTTTTTTTTTTTTTTTTTTTTTTTTTTGTGGGTACCGGGGGGTCGACCTCAGGACCTCGTGCGCCAGCAGGCGCCTGTGCCGCTGAGCGATATCACCGGCCCTTTTTTCGTATGTGGGATCCGGGAGTCGAACTCGGGCCCTCGCGCTTGCCAGGCAGGCGCGTACGCCGCTGAGCCATCTCACCGGCCCTTAAGTGATTTTCTGAAACGGTTTCCTCCCCTAGTCCATGGCCTCAGTCCTAAGAACACAGTTGAAGTGAGGAACAGAAGTTGGTCCAGTGCCTCTTCCGCTAAGAAGGCCCCGCAGAGACTACGCGTCATTCATCTGCAGTTTGCCCGGGCGTCCAGGATCTTGAAAGCCACGCTGTGTTTTGTCCAGTTTTCACATTTGTTACTGGGGGGCAGTCAGTTCAATATAAGCCATTCCATCATGGCCATAACTAAAAGTCTCTACGTGAAATAGTAATAACAGTAATAATAAAATGGATTTTTATCTGAGGTTTTCAAACCAGTAATGTCACTAAACTTTAACTGATTAAATAATCTTCACCCTTCTCAAAAATATTTTTTCATCCTCAATTAATGCATAGCAATTTGACTGTGATATAGACAAATAAGGGTGTTGGGGATTCATCATACTTCATTTTTCATTGGGTGAACTTTGTATCTGTTTCCATATTCTAAATAATAGGTTCTAATGTTAACTTTTTACTCTGTATTATAAAAAATTTAAACACAAAGTTAAGGAGTTGTTAATTTAAAAGTTTTACGAAAATTAAAATGTGATTTAAAAAAACAGGGCCGGTGAGACAGCTCAGCAGCATAATCGCCTGCCCAGCAAGCGCGAGGTCCTGAGTTCGACTCCCAGAACCCACATAAAGGAAAAAAAGGGCCGTTGATATCGCTCAGTGGCACAAGCACTTGCTGGCAAGCGCAAGGTCCTGAGTTCGACTCCCAGTACCCACATACAAAGGAAAAAAGGGCCGGTGATCTCGCTCAGTGGCACAAGCGTGAGGTCCAGAGGTCAACTCCCAGTACCCGCATAAAAAAAAAAAAAAAAAAACAGAAAAAAAGGTACCAAAAAGTCAATTAGTGTACAAGAATAATATGAATATTTAGTTTACTAATACAGACTGGGCTTTGCAGCTCTGTGAGGAATTCGTTCTTTTCTGAACATAGACAAAGGCTTATGCATGTATAAAATTGATACGTTTCAGAACAATTCCTCAACAGTGACACAGACACATGAGTAAAAATGAAAGCCAATCTAGAGAGAGTAACTCTCGAGAAATGCTTCCTGCAAGAAAATGGAACATAGTGGGCTGGAGAAAGAGCCACTGAAAGGAGGACCTGGACAGGCCTTACCTTCCAGTCCGAGGGGCGGCAGGTGCCGGGGGGTGGGCACCGAGTGGTAGACGAGGAAGCAGGCCAGCATGCTCAGCTGTGACTCCTCGCAGGGCTGCCCGCTGAGGTAGGCATGCACGCACATGTCGCCCCCAGCTGTGGAGGAACAGAGAAGGAAGGAGCTGAATCAGCTGAGGACAGGTCAGGACTGAGAGGCACTAGGATGCCTCCTTTCCGTACTCTTTCATCAAGAACTTACTGAGCACTTAGTCTGCACCAGGCAGGCACTATGCTGGGCACTGGGGCTACCGTGGCAAAATGGAGTGGGACTTGTCACTGCAGAATCCAGAGCGCTGTGGGGGAGGGATCTTCACCAAATAACCACACAAATGTGTAGTTACAAATCAGCATGAGCGTTACAAAGGTGTAGTGGTCACTGGGCAGTCTCCCCAGACACCCACAGAACCAACCTTCCCACCCACTGAACCACCCTTCCCTCCACCGGAAGACATCTGCGGGGACAGCCTTCAGCCCCAGGTCTGGATCCAGGTCAGTCTTAGCCAGAAGCTGTGAGGCTTTAATGCGACTCACAATCCCTGCAGCGCCGGTGAGAACACAATCAGGTGGCCCCAGTCCAGAGTTTCCAATTAGGTAGATCTGGGGGAGGGCCCAAACAGCTGCATTTCTAACAATTCTCAAGCGCCATGCTGTTGCTCCAGGAACCACACTTTGAGAAGCACTGGTCCAGAGCAATCAAAGCAATGCCGCTGTTGCTGGCACAAGGATTAGCCCAGGACACGACAGGCAGACCTAAACCTCCAGTGCAAGACTCTGTCACAGGGACGGACTGAGAAATGTACACAAGACACAACTTGGGCCAGAGACTGAGGAGAAGCTCGATGTTCGCTTCTAGGAAGGAAATGTCCTCATTCTTGTGTCAAAGGCCCTAGAAACAACTCCATTCTTCCTCTGAGCATCATACCGAGCTTGGGGTGAGGAACTGTCACAGCCATTTTGTTATCACCACAAGAAGAAGGGCGCTGAGGATAAAGCCATGGCATGGGGTGTAACTGAGGGAGCCACAGGAGAAAGGAGCCCTCTCGCCTGCCTTACCCGTTGCAGAAGCTCACTGTGTCAGGCCTTCTATCACTTGCAGACAAAGGAATTTGAAACAGAAAAAAAATCTGAGAGATAAAGATGATAAGAAAGCTGCCTACAGTTGAAAGGCCTCAAAAGCCTATGAGGAAGGGATATGTAAACCAAGGCTGCGAGGATGAGTATGAGCTTAGCAGGCAAGTCTGAGAGAAGGCTCCACAGCGAAAAGGAGCTCAGTGCTCTGAGGAACCGGAAGCAGCCATGTGGTCAAAGTGGAGCTGAAGAACAGCAGGAGTGTACACCCAGGCAGAGAGGGAAAGAATGCCTTGCATTTCGCGCCAATTCTGGGGGCCACACAGGAAGTTTTTTTGTACGAGTGAATCAGAAGCTTTTGAATAGGTTTAAGCAGGGGTGTTAGATCAATTTATTCTTTAAAAAACCATTCTGTCACTTGACCGGAGATATTAGAGAGGGGATAATAAAAAGCAAGGAGGAAACTAACAATAGTTTTGTGCCACACAAAAGTCATAAAATGTGGACATGTTTAAGAAATATTCAAGACTTAGACTGGAAGACTTCAGAATGGACTGGCTATTGCAGGAGGGGAGAAGGGAAAAGAAGAAGGATGAATCCCAGAAGGGTCAAGGAAGAAACTGACAGTGAAACAGTGACGACGACTGAGAAAGAATGGTCAGCAGAGTCTTTTAAAAAGTACTGGGAAGTATGCTGTCACAAAGATCCCAGGAGGTCCATTTCAAGAAGTTGTTAAAAGCTTCAATGTCACAGAGATGCAGTGAGATAAAAACTGAAGACTCCACTGAACACACCGAGGAGGACGTTAGTCTGTGGGAGGAGGAAAGCGCTGGGGTTTGGGAAGGCAGCAGAGGGAGAGAGATTAAAGGAGGCAAGAAGAGATTCTTCTTTGAGTAGCTGATCATGAAGGAGAACACCGTGGTTCACAGCATCTCTTCAGTGACTTTTCATGTCTCCTCACTCCACCCCTCCCCTCAGTGCTAGGGATTGAACTCAGGGGTGCTCTACCACTGAGCTACATCCCCAGCCCTTTTTATTTTTTTATTTTGAAATAGAGTCTGAGTTGCCCAGGCTGGGCTCAAACTTGCAATTCTCCTGCCTCAGCCTCCTAGAGTGCTGGGATTACACACATGTGCCACCACACCTGGCAGTGCCAAAAACTGCACTGTATCCCATCCCTGGTGGCAAAGCAAAATGGTAAAATTTGGAAAATAATAGAGAGCTGCAATGGGTTAAGGTTCAGATGAAACAGCATGGCAGAATGCTGGTAACCACTGAAGCTCAGAGATGGCATTTATTATACCACTTTATTTACTTTGCACATGTTCCATATTTTACATAATAAAACACCAAAAAGTTAATAAAACATTTTAAAGTTCTGGAACTTAAAACCTACTTCCTATGCCCAGAATTACTGAGGAGACAGACACATTAAACATCTATACAATATGATAAATCAGCTGCATTGTCAGATTTTGGGAGTGTAGTCTGGGTCATGAGCGATCCTAAAGGTCCACTGGGACATTTGTGATTTTCACTGAGATAAAATACACCAGCATTTTCTGTGTGGATATGCAGGCTCTCCACCCCGCCAGGCCAAAGCCAATCACCAGTGCTTGTGAGAGTGGTGACCACTTACTTAAGAGTTTTTTCAAAAAGTGATCTTTTTTAACTAAAACTCAACACATTTTTGGTAAATCAGAATGGCAAGTCAAGTTTAGTGGAGGCTCGTAGTTCTGCTGGAATCCACAAAGGCCCTAACAGCAACATGACAGGCAGGGGAACACTGCTGGAGTCTGAGTTCCGTCTATAACATCGCAAATCAGAGAATCTGCCAAGATCCAAAGACACAGTTCTCATCAACAGCAAAGGTCTGCTATGGGTGATATGAAATGCAAAATTGAATAAAAAGAACCAAAACTAATTAAATAAAATTCTTTTTCTAAAAATGAGAATAAAAGTGACTATCGAAATACATGATATTTTCAAATGCCAAGAGAAAAGGATAGATTGGACACAGCTGTTTAGAAAGTCTGAAATTGCTGTTCTCCATGTATAGCTCTTACAGCCTGGTTCACAAGTCAAGTTTTTTCCAGAAATTTATTTCCTAGCATTATAAGGAGATAGCTTCTAGTTGAATTATATTCAGGTGTTTAGGTTGCACTGATTACTAGTAGCTTAATGAATCAAAAGAGAATTCTTACTACTGATACTACTAAGATTTGTATTTACCCAAAGCAGGTTGCTTTGAACTGAGAAGAATGGAAAAGTCAAGTCAACTACAGAAATCAACTCCAGACACGCAAAACACATAAAAGACATTCCCAGAAATAAAAGGCCCCCTCATTTGCCTCACTGAGTAGAATTACCTGGACAAGTTAGAGTAAATGTACACTGCCCTTGCAATCACAAGGCAGCAATACCAGCAGGAAGCCGCTGTTGCATCACGGCCCAGGGTCTCAAGGACGGACTCAGGGTGCTGGGAAAGCAGCACTCACTCAGCAAGCCCCTGGCAAGTGCTAAGTGTAAGGCATAGCAGGAGCAGGGAGCAGCAGCATAAAGAGGGGAAGAAAGCAGCTGCTGGCCTCTGGTGGGGGACAGGCCATACCCAGAAGACAGAGGCAGGGGAAAGGAAACACGATCTGATGGGAGAGAAGATAAAACAAGGTCCTAATGTCACGTGATGTCTAAAATGCTATCTATATTCGCTATAAAGCTTATACAGCTAAGCTGGATGCATTTTTCTAAGAAGCTGAAGTAGATCATCAGAGTCTAACCCTCTGATTGGAAACATTAAACCTGTAGTTATTCTGGCTAATCTTGACTTCTCGTGCTTACCAATTAAATGTGAAAACAGAGCCTGCTGATCCCATGCACTCTGAAAGCCCGCAGGCATGATGCTGCTGTTACCTTGCAGCCACTGGTCCAGGGTGTTATCGATGGTGCACTTCACCACAGGGAGGAACTCGGAGTTCATGAAAAGCCCTCGCTTCGGGTGGTTCTGCAGCCGCTCCTGATGGCTCCGGGAGCTAAAAAACTCCAACACCAACTTTATCTGACACAGTTCAGATGTCTCCGACATTTCTCTTCTTCCAAGTCTTCTTATAGCCTGGAGGAGGGAGGAGGGACAGCAATTCACTTAATGAAAGGGTGCCGGCTTACTGCTGCGTTCTACTATATACAG
Organism: Erethizon dorsatum; assembly: GCA_028451465.1. NCBI lineage: Eukaryota > Metazoa > Chordata > Mammalia > Rodentia > Erethizontidae > Erethizon > Erethizon dorsatum. Next base: position 10,853,932 of record CM051824.1, read on the forward strand.
AAGTGTTTTTACACATGGCTCACAAGACCAACAAAGGGCAGTGGCGGATCCACCCTGTGTGGTGAGCCACCTGCCTCAGAGAAGCCCTTCCCTGGTGTAAGCACATGGCTCACTCTCTTCCATACAACCCCATGCAAGTAGCTTTCAGGTAAATGAGCTCATTCTTAAGAGGTGCAACAGATCCAAATGAATAACTGATACCATAAAGGTGTACAGCCAGCCACCTCTGGGAAACTCAGGTAGGGTGCGATGACATACTAAGGATCAGGACAGGTTTGGGGGCAGAAGGCAAACACAACACCACTGATCATGCTGCTCTTGACACCTATTCACAAAGTGATCGTGGCTGCAACTACAGGAATGTTTACCCAGAAACCTGCCCATGACTGCAAAGGGAGAGGGTGCAGTGGGTAAAAGGTGGGGAACTCTCACAGAAATGAAAAGCCAGTACTTGGCTGCTGTAGAGATGCACCATGAGAAGCAGTGCCAGAGCAGGTATCACAGACTCAGCATTTCCCACTGAGAAAGGGTGGATTCCAGACAAAAACTGCATTCTGGACCCACTTGTTCATATTGGAAAATTCTTAATTCTTTTAATTAAGAATGCTATACACACCACGTGATTTTAGGTTTGGGGGAGTTACTCCCTGTTTAAATATATTTTACCATTACAGATTATTTCTTTGGCTTTAAACACTGAGTTCCAAATGCTGATCTTAAACTCCTTGTATCATATTCACTTGAAGAGCTGTTTAAACTATAGATTCTGGACCTTGCCTCAGAAATTCTCATTGATTTGCTGTGGAATGAGATTTGAGTATCTGTATTTTAAGATTCCTCAGACAAATTCTAACCAGGTTAGAACACTGTCTTTGCTTAACTGAAAATTTGGGTTGGAAAGATGATTCTATTAAAAAGCTGTATATATTACTACCAACCCAAAGTGAGTAAACCAGTCCAATCCTTTAGGAAAGCCATTAAGCATTATTTTCTGCGTTACCCATGTTAGGCTCTTTAAAAACAGCAGTAACAAGAAAAATGAGCTCCACTCTCTAAATCACTGTGTACTGGTTCTGCAACTTCTTGTGTCACCCAGGGGTAATTCCACATCCCTGCCATCCTTCGAGACTATTTGCTCACACACTGCTCATCAGCAATCTTTTCCAGGAAGGGGCTTTGCCAGAAGAGGGGAGAGGGACCGCTCAGGGATGGGGGAGGAGGGGAGGCAGACAGCGGGGCATGGAGACACCTAGAGCTTCCAACTGGGATAGGGTGCCCTTTTTAAGATTTCTAAAAGCAAAGGAGAAACTAAAAGGAAGGATACGTAGGGAACGCATTTGAAACTCAGGATAAATTTCATCAGAATTGGAACAGGGTTTTGGAATCATACCTGATCCATTGCTATGTATGCAGGCAACATCTCTGGGGTCTCCTGAGTGACACACTCATACAGTACTGAAGAAAAGAGATCCAGAATTTCCTGTTTCTGTGGAAAATCAGAAGCATTTTGTAGCACATCAAAGCAGATTCCAAAATCAACTCAAGAAACAAGTGTGTAACAAGCTCTAGAGTGAGTAATATAAGACAGTAATCTCTTTTTTGTTTGCTTTGTTTTTGAGACAGGGTCTTGCCATATAATTCAGGCTGTCCTCAAACTCACAGCCATCCTGCCTCAGCCTCCCTAGTGCTGGAATTATAGGCATGCACTGCCATGCCTGCCAGTAATCTAAAAAGAAATCATAGCACGTGCAACATTATAAACTTTAGTCCCAAGGGACAATAAAGGATAGTACGTGCTGTGACAGTAATGGATCAAACCGGGGTAAAGTGAGCCAACAGGACACCACAAAGCTGTCTTGGGTCAGGCTAGGACAAGCAGGGTCCAGAAAGGGAGCACAGTATCCACACAGACGCAGCAGCAAACACTGCCAGAGACAAGTCTGGGCTTGGTGGCAGAAGAGTCAAGTCCAGCTGGGAGGCAGGCACAGGCGCAGGCATTACCAGAGACCTGCGGCCTTCAGGGCACACCCTACCCTCGCTAGTCTGTGGGCCAGGGCTTGTGACACCCCGGGCGGCAGTTCCCTCACCTGTAAATCTGGAATGGTAAGGCGAACCACAGTACCGGAATTAAATGAGAGGATGACAGACAGTACTCAACAGAGCATGACACGTGCAGTGAAGACTCAACGCGTAGGGGAAGGGAAGGTTATCTCGCTAGCCCTCAAAACAACATGTAAAGAACGTTCTGTTAAGACCTCACTTCTAGAAATGAGGAAGCTACAACTTGAAGAGGCTGAGAATTTTTCCCAAGGCCACACGCACAGGCTTCCATCCGAGATTATCTGACTCCTGTGTCTACTCTTTCACTGTGTGCATTGTGGATTGAATCCCGATGAGAATAACTAAATAACCAACAGGAAGGATTACAATTTACAGAGAAAACAGAAGTGATGAAATTACTTAAAAACAATAAAGCCAGTATATGCTGAAAGCATAAATCACTATAAGAATGAGAACAAGAGGGCCGGTGAGATGGCTCAGAGGCTTAAGCGCCTGCCCGGCAAGCGCGAGGGCCTGAGTTCGACTCCCGGATCCCACATACGAAAAAGGGGCCGGTGATATCGCTCAGCGGCATGGGCGCCTGCTGGCGTGTGAGGTCCTGAGGTCGACCCCCCGGTACCCACAAAAAAGAAAAAAAAAAAAAAAAGAATGAGAACAAGAAACTCCCACCTATCAAAATTAATGTCTTTGAAACTTTAAGCTGTTTCACCTATTAAGAAGTTACTGAATTCAAGTTTTTATTTTATTTTATTTTATTTTTTATTTTTATTTTTTGTGGGTACCAGGGGTTGACCTCAGGACCTTGCGCACCAGCAGGCGCCCGTGCCACTGAGCGATATCACCGGCCCTTTTTTCGTATGTGGGTTCTGGGAGTCGAACTCGGGCCCTTGCGCTTGCCAGGCAGGCGCTTACGCCGCTGAGCCATCTCACCGGCCCCCTGAATTCAAGTTTTAAACCATGGAAATGTACATTTGCAAAAAACCCACCTAATATATCTGAGGCATGTCATTAATTTCAAAGAGAGATATGGATATTACAGATGTTCTTGGTAATCCATCAACAGAAATAATTACAAATTCTAGTCCTGAAGCTCAGCAAACCATATATAGACATTCTACATTTAACGACCAAGTTTTGTTCCTGCACCTAAGTTGTAAAGTGAATTGGTTGCTAAATGAGGAATTGTATATAGTATGTATATTACAATATTTGAAATAGTCAAAGGAAATTCCAGTTTGACGATTTTGCTTTTATTTGCATAACTCTTACATGCAGTACTATAATGTATAACAGAACATAATACTACAGTATATACTGTACAATATAATCAGCGAAATTTATAGTACAGTATAAACAAGGTGTATAGTACAAAAAACAGGCTGTACAGATAAGATGTACAGAATGTACAAAAAAAAAGATGGGTCACAAGTCCGAGCAGCAGGTTGAGGTACGAACAGTTGTTAACCAGGCAGATCATTAAATGAGGAATTTCGGTCATACTTACCTGCCCCATGTTCACAGTTGGTTTGCAGAAATACTCAGCAAATGACAAAAGTGCTGGATCAGAAGTGAATGCTGAAATTGTTTCAGGCTAAAAAAACAAAAACAAACCACATCAGTGTGAGATAATAAAAGATTACCTACCAATCTACTCAAATTGTAATGCGCAGAGCTGTTACCTCCCCCTTTTCATACAATGCTCCCACAACACCCAAGATGTATAAACTTGCTAGAGCTTTCCCACCCTGTTCAGCTAAGAAGTTATACAAACCTTTTATCAAGAGGCCTATAAAAAACAGGTCTTCTTTCTTATACAACTTACCCGAAAAAGACTTTCTCCTTCCCTCAATGTCTAACTAAAAAGCCTGCTAGGAAATATAGCTGTTAAAGAAAATTAAGGACAATGGAGTATCCCTCAAATAAGCCCATCATGAAAAGACAAACACCATATAACGCCACACACATGAGGTCTTGGAATAATCAAAATCATAAAGGAAGAAAGCAGAATGGAAGTTTCTAGGGGCCAGGAAACAAAAGAACGGAAGTTGGCATTTAATGAGTATGGAATTTTAGATCCATAAGATGAAACAGTTCTAGAAGGGAACAGCAGTGATGGCTGCACAGCGGTATCAATGTACTATCACTGGAGACAGTAAATTTTATATTATGTATATTTTACCACAATGAAGAAATTGGGGGAAAACTTCAGAGTATCACTCAAGGTTCAAGTCTGAAAATGGAATATGAAGGTATTACTATTTTCTATTGAGGTTTACATTTTATTTCTAAACTCCCATCAGGCAGGAAATCAGTATTTTTATTTTTATTTTTTTCAGTGCTGGGGATGGAACCAAGACCTTGCACATGCTAGGCAAGAGCTCACCACTGAGTAAAGCCCCAGCCAATCTTCTAATTTTTACATACTTTGCATATTCAAACTCAAGTCTAAATTTGTCTAGCTTCTTTACAAATTGGATTACTCTTTGAGACGGACTCTAATTTTTAGAAGCAATACTGCTACCTTAAGTTAAACTTTGTTCAATAGACAACCCACTAAATACTGCCAAACAAAAACCACAGATGTCAACCCTGAGAAATAGTTATAGATTAAATTCTGGTAGCTATTTTAAAAGTGTAGTCATTAGTAACTGACCTAAAATGAAACATGAATTGAATTATAATAAACAGCTGTCTCCTACTGAGAAGAAGAAAAAAGCTACATCAGTCCTCTGGCTGCCCCTCAGCCACATCTTCGCTGTATGTAACTAGGGCCCTGACTGCTTTCAAGAGACTATCTTTAGCAAGAACATATTTGTTCCTGGAATCCTAAAAATTGGGGTTAAATTCAGAAATTTTAATGCTAGATCATGGAATACAGTTTTAGTGTGGGAAACTTCAGTTCTATAGAGCAAAGTATGTACTAACCCCTCCACAGGAAGGAGAGTCGTATGTTCTTTTAACCATCTCTTCGTTTCAAACACTGTCATGTTGACAATGAAACACTGTGCAAATAATGAACTAATAAAAGAAGAATGACTCTATCTTCATTTCATCCTCACCAAGCTTGAGAAACAAATGATGGTTTAAAAATGGAAATTATGAAGTGCTGTATTGCAAAAATGTTTTCCTATTTTTGCTATGAAGTAGCAAATTTTCACTGATTTGAGAGGAATAAGTAGAATTAGCTATTTGATCGTGTTCAGATATTATGAATGTTCCTGCCACTACATGTCAGTCTTACTTAGGGTACTGCCAGACTGGCCCTAGTTTACTCTGCTGCCACATAAAACAGCCAAGGCCGCCAAGGTCAGGCTTTATACCCTGCAACAGTAAGAGAGGAAGTGAGTGAGACGTGAAATGACTTCCTCTCGTCTTTGAGTTTTTTACCAATCAACACTACCTTGAAAGCCCGGGCTTCAGAGTTCCTGTTGGCAACAGTCTGGGCCAACAAACTTTGCCACCCCATCGGATCTTCTTTGTAGGAGAGCTGCCCTGCCCTGAGCTTAACATATAAAACCCCATCCTTAGAAAGAATGGACCTGAAAGAGAAAAATACAAACTTAATATGAGAGATGTAGCCATGTTTACAAGAGATAAAGTCTTGACTTTTCTCCACTAAAGCATGTGATTATTTCCTACGTCTAAAAGGAAGCCAGTCCCTTCAAGAAAGCCTCAAATAATGTTCCGCCTTCTTCTCATATCTACACTCATGGTACTTGTTAAATGAGAAGGTATTCTGACTATCTGCTCAAATATGAGCTTCAAAGGGTGAGACGGCTCAGTGGCATAAGCGCCTGCCCAGCAAGCGCGAGGTCCCGAGTTTGACTCCCGGAGCCCACATAAAGGAAAAAAAGGGCCAGTGATATCACTCAGCGGCACAAGCGCTTTCTGGCAAGCGCAAGGTCCTGAGGTCGACTCCCGGTACCCACATTAAAAAAAAAGGGAGCATTTTATCCAACACTGCTTGGTTTCCCTATAGCCCCAGCACTATGCATAGGACAGACACATAAATATGTAGTAACTGGTCTGCAGCAGAAAATAAATAATATTGCAAATCTAAAGATAGAATCATGCAGAAATATAAATTGGAACCACACTATAAAAACTTTTACATGCTCATTAAACTTTCTAGACATGTAAACATAATTTACATACTATCTAAGGCACAAAATTAACACACTAATTACTTGCACACAACTATTTGAACACAAAAGCAATCTACTATAATCTTAAAATATGAGAACATTCTAACAAAAGAATAGTGTACAGAAGGTGTGGTTTGACAAGTATCAGTTGTTACGATAAAATCCCGTTATGGACATATGTATCAGCCCTACTTTCTTAAACCAGATCTTGTATTACTGTACCAAGAGACAATTCCATTACTGTTTCAAGCTAAGTCAGTTCAAATTCTTCAATGAATAAATGTAAATATTTAGGATTTAATTTCCAAATTAAAACTTTCACTTTCTAATATAAACTCTGGTTCAAAGACATAGAGCACTTTATTCAATACACATCCGAACCACTGTCTTAAATGAGACTGAGGAGTGATAAGTAGCACTCTAGACAATAATCTGTAATTCATACCTCTCTATATACTTCTATTAACTTCCTAGAGGGCACATTTGAGAAATTCAATATACTTACTTCAAGTGTTGGGTTCCCTTGCTTAAATCTATGAGCAGTTCCCAGTATCTTGGGCCTTTAACTTTAATCTGCCAAGATAAATGTAAATACAGTCAAACCTAAGCTGAAACAATGGGCTAGTCTGACAAAGTGAAACCCGTACTTCTCACAGGAATAACAACAGCTGAAAAGAGATGCAGAGAGGTTAACAAGATCCATTTCTTGACAAAAAGGCATGTAAATCCTGTGCTGAGCACACCTAACCTATCAGTAAAGATCTTCAAGACAAGACCTTCTCTCTTCTTCCTGACCTTCCTCCTGCTGCTTTCCTGTTCTCTACCAAACAGAGGCTTCCACACAGCTATCTTTAAAGTCATGCTACTTCTATTTCAACTTATGACTTAGACAGACCTCCCTAAGTCACTCCCAACTTACTTGCTTTAAAAGGTGGAGTTCTGGAAGAAGGGTAGGTGCCATCAGTTCTTCTTTGGTTTGTTCATACCACTGAGTGCCCTTTACAAAGGTAAAAGTACAGCCACGTTTCAGTAGGTGGTTCCCGGAAACCACAGAGAAGGATCACTCTACACCTTCCCTTCCTCACAGTTTGTACAGATTGTTCAGTGGCATAGATCCTCTCTCACACTAAAGGGCTCCCGTGTAAATTCCTTCCAGGGTATTCGTCCCACCCCTTCGAGGCCTGCCCTTCATAGGCCAGCAGTCCCCATGAGCTGACCTTGCACAGCTTCTGGGTTTATGCATGTTACGTTCTCTGCAGAGAACAGCCCCACTCTGTCGGTAATTCTCAGCCCCCAGAGTCCACCGTGACAGCTGCCCCAGCCCCAGAGCTGGACAAGGGTTTTTCTCTGCTCCTCTACGAGTCCTCCACACTCAATGCCTCCAACTGTCACACTCTGTTCTCCCCCTAGTTCCCAATGGACAGAAGTTCCTTAAGGAATAGGACAAGGTCACCTCATTTTTGTTCCTGCGGCTGGCAGAGTTTTGATACAGAAAGGGCCCTTCACAGTTTACTGAAGGATAAATACATGACTTGTGATCTATTTGTACATCTAAATAAAAGATCTCTCATCAAATACAAATTTCGGGTTTTCAAGTACTCAGCAAACAAAGCTAAGAATAGTTTTAACTCTACTAGTTTTTTAGAATACTACTATCAGCCATGTGAAATTACCAGGAACATTTTCAAATTATAAGCTCTAGGGACAAAAAAACAGTAGATGACGCCTAAAAAATTATACCCATAGACTATAAATGAGTCTGTACGGCCTCGTAGAATATATAAGAATTCATCTGTATACAACACGGTTTACTAGACAACACTATTGAGATATTCTGACTTGCAAAGTTGAGTGACAATAAAATTATAAATAAATGACAGGAAGAGTTACCTTGTAGGTAACTTCTAAGAGGGCATAGCACGGCGTGTTTGTATCCACATCCACAGGCACCAGGAGCCTTGGTTCTGCAGCCAGGACATAGAGGTGCCGGAGAGCCTGGAGATGATACCTAGGCACAAAAATACAGAGAGGAGGTGACAACAGTTGACAAGAGCATGAGCTTTACAATCTGGTATTTCCTACAGGATACAAAAGGACAGAAGCTAAAGTAGTAATTTTAAGTGAAAAGCAATCTTAAAGAAAGATCACAAGTTCAATAAAAAAGCAGTGCAGAAATTCTTTTAAAAAGGATAATTGTGATCTTTGACCTAAGAGTTTCTTTACCTGAGTCTTCTTAAATTTTACAGGAAAGTGAAAAGCATCTTAACGTGAAAAAATTTATTACTAAGTTGACCACTGATAAAATCAGACCCTCCCAAATATTCCTTTCTGCTTAACACAGGCATCTCTCTTCACTTCTCAGGAATGTACTTTCAGTTCTTTTTTTCCCCCTCTTTCTCTTAAGGACTGATAGGAGGAGGAGAAAGGGCTAGTTACAGATAGGAAAGCTCTTCTACATTTACATACATGCACATAAATGCCCACAATGCATACCCTTGAAATATATAATACAACAAGAACTGATGGGTGAGATGACAATATGTGTATGTATATGCATACTTTAAAAATTTATATTTTAGAATGTAAACACACAAGTTTTTGTATTTTTGATCCCATAAGAGATAGTCAGACTTCAATTTTTTTAAAAGAATTGTTATAAAGAATAATCTCCCTCTTCCCATCCAATTCTACCCACTCTCATAAATCTTACTAAAAATAAAATCAATAAAGGTAAAAAAAATAAACCTGATGTTTATAAATTCTATGAAGATTCTTTTTTTTTGGTGGGTACCGGGGGTTGACCTCAGGACCTCGTGCGCCAGCAGGCGCCCGTGCCACTGAGCGATATCACCGGCTCTTTTTTTGTATGTGGGTACCGGGAGTCGAACTCAGGACCTCATGCTTCCCGGGCAGGCACTTATGCCGCTGCGCCACCTCACCAGCCCCCTGAAGATTCTTGATGTTTATCATCAAATTGCTTTGTTAAAATAGTAGACCAGGCTGGGTGCGGTGGTGCACACCTGTAATGCCAGTGCTTGGGAGGCTGAGGCAGGAGGATCACCAAAAGTTCGAGGCCAGCCTGGGGTACAAGGTGAGGTCAAGACCAGCCTGAACTACATAGCAAGATCCTGTCTCAAAAAACAAAGAAAAAAAAAAACCAAACAAAAAAGTAAACCAATTAAGACTATGACCAGCAAAACATGGGTATAGCACTCTACCTATGTGATAACTGACTCTAACAACTCAAAAATGTTCTTCCTAAATGACTTATGCTCCACCTGTTATCGCATTTGGATTTCAGATCAGGCCATGTTCCCTCCATGACAGGTACACAGGACACTGCAGTTTTAAAATGATGCTTTACTTACTGCAATCAGCACTCAGGCTCTTTTCTCCTAACGTGAGTGCTGTCGACCCTTCTCTGGCAGAAAACCAGGTGCCTCCACTAAGCACACTGTCACATGAGATGTCACTTGGAATGAGCTATTTTCTTCCCTTCTCCCATAATCAAAAGAGATCCACATAATGAAAAGTTCAAGGGAGAAGTCAGTGCTGGTCATTCTTTGTGCTCTAAAATGCAGAACTTCTGTATTACCTGACTGCTTCTAAAGGACTGAGGTCTGATCGCCCACTGCTACTTGTAGATTACCTTGGATTTTTTGCTGCATTTTGCTTTTTTTGTCCCTTCTATGTCACATACACAAAACATCTCAGTATGTTTTATAAAAGAAAACTCATAGAGCAACTGCCACTAAATCAGATGAATTTTTCTCTTGGAATTAAATTATTATAGCAGGAAAGGTATCTTCTTGAATTTCCCCTAGTGACCATCCTTTCTTTGATGAATCTGAGCCTAGAGATAAGCTTGCTTGACCTACTTCTCAATTCCAAGCAGTTCTACAGATTTCAGAATGGTGCACACTGGTCAGGCATCAGAGTGCAAAGTTCTCTTCCAGCCTAATACTTTGTAAGAGAAAAGATTTGCGAGGAAGATAACTAAGTTCAAAAACAGAAAAACGCTAACTTAGAAATAGGTTCATGAAACCAAACCACTACCTGATTATCCCCTTAGAGAACTTATGAAACATCACTAGACTCACCGGTTGTCAGTGCTGTGAGCCGGGAAGTGTGGGTAGAGGGCACAGAGAAGAGCGGCAATGGAAGAGTTCGAGGTGCTCAAGGAGTATCTGCAGAGCAAAGGTGGGAGGGATGGGTGTCACTGCTCCTATGCATACTTTCAAGGCATTCTTTAGAATCAGAAAATAGGGGTATTGGTAAAATGCCTTGATAAATACAAATGTATCAACAGTGTGAACGTTTCAGTTACATCCTTAAGTCATTTCACTATCATTTACTATTTAAGTAGGAGGAACATCTCATAAATGTTAAAGTTTAATCCCTGAATTAATTAGCAAGGTTTTAACCTAAAATAGGATAACAGTGAGGACCATGAAGCAATCCTAGAAATTATATACACTGAAAGTCATGCATGAAATATGCCACCTTCTTCCAGTTCCTGACTTAAAAATATAAGGTTTTTTACTAGGTATCCTAAATACTTTTTTTTGTTTCTATAAAGCATGATTATTCCTTTAGAATGATGAACTAAATGGAAAAGGCAAAAGTTACCATTAAAAAGTCATAATAAACGTACAACAATTAATCCTCTAAACATAAATCATTTTTTCTTACCAACAGGATACTTTTAGGCCAGGCGTGGTGGCGCATGCCTATTATCCCAGCACTTGGGAGGCTGAAGCAGGAGGGTCACTGCAAATTTAAGGCCAGCCTAGGTTACATAGGGAGTTCAAGGCCAGTCTGAACTACGCAGTGAGCCTTGTCTCAAAAAACCAAAAATAAAAAATAAAAAGAGGATACTTTTTTCTACAAAGGGCATATTCACTTAGTAAAGGATCTTTTGAAATTTTCTTTATTTCCTTAGTAAATGTAGTAAACAAGCAATTTAGTCTAAAGGTCTAGATATAAATAAGAACTTATCATTCAGCATACACACTCATACAGTTAATGAATTGAGAAGAAATTTCAAGATCTAAGCAAAGAAATGCATCTATTTTGGCATGTGCATAGCACAGACCATTTTTCTCTACCTCTTTGATATACCAAAATTCAAAGATGAATGTTAAGGCATCCATGTTAGAAACTGGGGGACTGAACATAATGGTATAGGAACACTGTAACTTTACATGTTGTCAGAGAGGATACAGAACCATTTAAAACCTGATAATCACTGAAAGGGAGTAGCAGAGTGGGAGAAAGTCTACTCAACATGAAAGAGCGAGTAGAGTCACGCCATAGGGAATGATGAAAGAACTGATTAAGAGTATTAATAACTACAGTTTTACTGAAAAGGAAAAAAATTTTCAACAACACAAAATAAAAAGAATTTTTATAGTAATGTTTCTTTAACTGTTCTTAATTCTAAACAATTTAAAAAAGATAATCCCACAAAACATGTTTAAAAATGCACACCTTCCTAATAATCTTTGTTTTGTATTTCTAGAAATGTGAGCTGCAATGGTTAGAGGGGAAAAATAAGCCTCCATGACTTGCCAAAGTTGTAGCAGCCAACCAAAGTCACATGCACTAGAGCTAAATTAGTGCGGGAATACACCTCACTCGCAGATGGGAAGATTCTATACTGAGACACATTTCACTTCCCCTCAAACTGAGGTACAGAATCAGTGCAATTCCAATCAGTATTCTGTCAGGTCATCTAACATAAAAAAAGACAAATTCCAATATTCATATGCAAATGCAAAGAACTAAGAACAGAAAATCATGCTTTTGAAGAAGCAAACCCGGGCTACTTTTAGAGATCTCACTCAAAATAATTTTCTTAAGGGAAAAGAATACACATCCATTTACCTTCCTCCTCCCAAAAATAGAAGTCCAAGGGCCATGTGGTGAGCTAAGTGAAAACCATAGTTCATCTCACCACCTGTTTTCATGTGCAAGAAGCGACAAAGCTGCAAAACCTTCAGGTTTCCCGAGCCAGCCATTACCATGGCAAGCGACAGCAGCACCACACTCAAGCAGGTTTCCAGGTTGTAAGGACCCGTCTGGTAACAGAGAAGATGACACTGCTGTAACTGCTGTTGTATTTCCATATAGCAAAGCTAAATCAGCCACCCTTAAAAGACTATGATTGTTGGTGATGTTAAAAATATCTGTCAAAACGACCATTTTTCCTGCTCATGATATACAATTCAATGTAGAAAATTTAAAAAACTAAGTATCAAGAAGGAAATAACAATCACTCAGCATCCACTACCCAATGAGAACTGGTATTAACATTTCAGATTTCTTTTTCTCTGAATTTTTTCCTGTACATCTATTTTCAAATGAATTGAGGCAATACATGGTATTTTTAGCCTTTTTAATAATAATTATAATCTTCATGGACAAAAAATTTCAAAAAACACAAATGTGTAAGAATATATGGATATGCCATAATCAAACTTACTTGACTTTGATAATTTTTGCTGTTTCTAATTTCCCATATTATAAATAATATCACATAATCTGTGCGGTTTTTACCAGGAAATAAGCTCTTGCAGCGTTCCTGTCATCAGAGCAACAATGACTCAACAGCAACTGAATCTTTACTAAGCATTAGTTTTTCTTTTTTTTTTAAAGGAAACCCCTGCCATTCAGTACTGAGACAGAACATGAAATACAACAATCCCTGAATGTTACAGTCTTTCTTACTCATTCTCTTGTCACAAAAATCAGATCCCTCAAGAGTCATCACAACCTCATTTAATTAATATCCCAGAACAAAAACAGAAAGTGAGCTAATGCTTCAAATCTCCCATTTTAAAGTCAAACAGCAGAGGTGTTTGACCACACATAAGTAATTGAGTTATCAGTGAATTTTCAAGTTTTATTTTATTCTCAAGGAGAATCATAAAAAGACTTACTATGGAAGCATTAGGTGCAGACAAATAAGTCATAAAATCTTTTGCAAATTTATGCTGGAAAAACAAAAGAAAAAAATCAAAGTTAAAAGAAGCATCTTAAGGTTTTGGTAAAAATAGAACAAAGTAAACCAAGGTACTTCTTACCAAACAGTTAAATGCTGATAAGTTTTCTGAGCCAGCAAATCGAAAGCCCAGAGACAAGCAGGCTCCCGCAATTATGCAGACATGCGCTTGCCTATAAACAGGTTATAAGAGATTTAACATCATTACTGTTTGCCTTTGAAATTCATTACTACCTAATATATTGGAGTGAGAATAATAAATACTCTGTACTGTAAGCTTGTTTATGTCCTTCCTTCTGGTAATGGTCCAGTGTGACTTGAACCAATGAGCAGATTTCTGTAAATTTTATTTTTAGCAAAAGCACCATGTGACGCTTACTGATAAAGTCTTGACTACATTGTTTCATATGCTCCACAAAGCTAAGTTTTTAAACTGCTATTTTTTTTTTTTTTTTTTTTTGTGGGTACCAGGAGTCGAACCCAGGACCTCACGCTTGCCGGGCAGGCGCTTATGCCGCTGAGCCATCTCACTGGCCCTGTTAATTTTTTTTTTTTTTTTTTTTGTGGGTACCGGGGGGACGACCTCAGGACCTCGCGCGCCAACAGGCACCCGTGCCGCTGAGCGATATCACCGGCCCCTTTTTCGTATGTGGGTTCCGGGAGTCGAACTCGGGCCTTCGCGCTTGCAAGGCAGGCGCTTACGCCGCTGAGCCATCTCACCAGCCCCCTGTTAATTATTTTAAATAGAAAAGATAAAATAGGAGCATGTACATGCTAAATCTCCAATACTGTTTTCTGAGGGCAAGACTTCACATTCACTTAGAAAAATGGATGCACCTTGAGACCATACTTTTAAGTGAAATAAATTGGACACATACGTTTAAATATTGCATTGTTTCTCTTGTGTGAGAAACTGAAAATGTAAATGAGAACCAAAATGGATGATAGATATTGGGAAGTAGGAAGAAAATGTTCAAAGGGGAAGGGAAGGAAGGGAAAAGGAAAAAAAAAAATAAGGGAAAAAATGGAAACAAAGCTTTTGTAAATAAGGAGGGGAAGAGGGGTTGAAAGGGAGGAGAGGGGAATGGGGAAAAAAAAGAATCAAGATATATTATATACAGGTACAAATTCCCATTGATGAATGTGATCATTATGTGTATCAAAAGCATACCAATAAAAATAATTTTTAAAATTGGGAAAAAAAAAAAGAGCTCTACATTCAGACAGCTTTAAAAAAATAATAATAAAAAGGGCTGGGGATGTAATTTAGTGGTAAAGCCCTGCACCTAGTACAAGGCTCTAGGTTCAACAATACAATAATAATAATAACCACCACCACCATGATAACGATAAACCAATCTTGTGAACAATCTGATAAACAGTGGTTAGAAGCATGGGGAATTCAGAATTATTCAAATCAAGAGTAACAGTACTCCTATAACATGTATTTCTATTTATTTATTGGCTAGGGGCTACAATAGTTAATTTGTATTATAATATTAAGGCAACTTACGACAAAGTTTCCAAATTCAGGTCCTCTGAGCAAGGCAATTCAATTTCACTCAGAGAGATACTATTTTCTCTTATAATCTGTCAAGACAGAAAGCAAGAGTACTTGAACATCATTGTTTTAGTTACAAATGTAAAACTCTGAAGAATAGCTTACCATGTGTCATAGTTATATATATATAAAAAGCTTTACTAAATCACTTCATTCAAAGGCCTAAATTTCAGGGCCGGTGAGATGGCTCAGCAAGCGCTGAGGTCCTGAGTTCAACTCCCGGAACCCACATACGAAAAAGGGGCCGGTGATATCGCTCAGCGGCACGGGCGCCCGCTGGCGCGTGAGGTCCTGAGGTCGACCCCCCGGTACCCACAAAAAAAAAAAAAAAGGCCTACATTTCAATCAGAATGATCAAATTTCAAATCTAAAATGAGGTAAATAAAGACTGAACAAGTATATTCTGAATCAGCACAATGTAGTAACATTTCACACTGGTCAAATGAAATATGATGAATTCAGTATTCAAAATTCTGTAGAAATGGAGCAGGAGATGAGGAAAGAGAAGAAGACAGAAAAAAAGCAGTAGGGAAAGAGGAAAAAAGCAGCTGGAGAGGGCCGGTGAGATGGCTCAGCGGCTTAAGCGCCTGCCTTGCAAGCGTGAAGGCCCGAGTTTGACTCCCGGAACCCACATACGAAAAAGGGGCCGGTGATATCGCTCAGCGGCACGGGTGCCTGTTGGCGCGTGAGGTCCTGAGGTCGTCCCCCCGGTACCCACAAAAAAAAAAAAAAAAAAAAAAAAAAAAGCAGCTGGAGAGAACTCTCATCAGAGACACATATTTCTTCATTTGATGTTTGCGCCATTAAATGTCCCCTACCTAGAGGGAAGTCAGTCCCTCAGCTAACTACCTGAGCTAAGCCAACCTGTCAATATGTTAATAAGTAACTAGTGTTTAGAAAGACACCCCTTTTAGTACAGGTAGTGAACAACTGTGAGAAACTACCCAGAACAGCCAGCTTTAACAACCCAAACCGGATTTGATCCTTTCAAAAAATACAAATACAAATAAAGAAGAAAAGGTCATGTACTTTCGAAACATACAGAAACAAGTAGGTGAGAGAAACACTGCAGACTTAGTCTTTTCAGGAGACTGCTCAGAAGAGAAAGCAATGAAGAGTCACAAGTCACTAGTGACAGTCTTTATGCACTGAATATCATCAAATGGAAAATTTCAAACAGCTTTTTTGTTTCATAATTTCAATGAGACAAGCAATTATGTTGGCTTTGTAATGCAAACTGATCGCTTTTTCCTTCTTCCTCTTAATTCTGACTCTTATTTACTCAGAAAATGAGTGACATTCTAAAGAACTGATACAACTCCAAACACAGATAGCCTATGGTTAACATTCGTGTACGCTGAAGTATACTTTACGACATTGTATAGGAATGTAATATTCCTGCTCTGACAGCAGGCTATGCTTTGAGTCTTCAAAAGAGCATGCAACCTAGAGCTTGAAATCCCCGCAGTCACTTCCGAGCTCTGAGGCCACAGTTACATTTCCTGAGACCACAACTACGTTTCCTCACTGCCCTACCCTTCATCTATAAATAAGCATAGTAAGAGGTCCTACCTTCGAGGTTTCCGTAAGAATTAGATAACTTAATCCACTGAAATCTCTTAAAATTAATACTTTGCACATAGTAAGTTCTTTGTATTACTGTAAGTATTATTAATCTGTACCACCCTTGGTCATAACACCATATGTGATCATAAACTAAGAAAAGTATCACTAAGGATTTAAGTTGTAAATAATTGTGAGGGGAAAAATCCCTCTTAAATCTGGTCCTTTGTCATCTTCTGTGATTTCTTTAAAAAAAAAATCAAGAGAAGGAGTGATCAAAGAGAGAGAGAGGGCCGGTGAGATGGCTCAGCGGCGTAAGCGCCTGCCTGGCAAGCGCGAGGGCCTGAGTTCGACTCCCGGAACCCACATACGAAAAAAGGGCCGGTGATACCGCTCAGCGGCACGGGCGCCTGCTGGCGCGTGAGGTCCTGATGTCGACCCCCGGTACCCACAAAAAAAAAAAAAAAAAAAGAGAGAGAGAGAATCACTTAAGAGCGCACTGAGGAGCACAGCAAATAAGCAAGAAAAGATCACCCAACCCCTGCCTTGCACAGGGTCCCACGCTCAACACTAAGTTCTGGAGAACTAACTGCTGGGTTTCAGTTGTACACCACCTTTACACCGGGTGACCTTGGACAAGTCTGTCCTCTTCCCACGTAAAGGCGATGTACTGAGCTCTAGCTACTGTACACTAGCTGCACAGAACTTTCACTGAAGCCTGACTCATAACAGCCAAAATCTGGAAGCTGCCCAGAAAAAGAAACTGTGGTATATTCATAAAATGAGTACTACCTAATAATAAAAGGATAAATTAATAATATACTCAATAATATCTCAAAATCATGTGGAAAGAAGTCATACAAAAAGATATATATTGTATGTGATTCCATTAATATAAACTTCTACATCAGTAAAATAACCCATTTTGGAGAAAAAAAAAAAACAATGCTGGTTACTGTAAGGGTTGAGGGTAAGGGGAGAATGTACAGACTGAGGGACAGGGCACAAAGATCATGGGCTTGTTTCACTACACATATGCATTAGTCAGATCTTACCAAACAGTACACTGTGGATTTGTGCATTTCATGGTATAAAAATTATATCTTAAAAGGAAAAATGTAAATGTAAACAAATAATGATAGATATACTAAAATATTAGGAACAAGTTCATTACTGCTTGCAAATTCAAAATCCATTCAAAAGTGATGGATCAGATAAACAAAACAGGTGAGTAAATAGATGTGCTTTTAAACAAGTCTGCTTATTTTTAACCAAGATATTTGACTTATTTAATATATATACTATAAAGAAATTGAAACCACTTACATAGATTATTGATAATTGTCACAAATAGCATCTTAGATAAATGTGTACTTATTTAGAATGAAAATATCAAAAATACCTTTTTACTGTTTTTTTGGAGACAAGGTCTTGCTATGTATTACAGGCTATGTGAACTCACTATGTAACCCAGGCTGGCCTCAAACCCATGGCACTCCTCTCGCCTCAGTTTCCGGAGTGCTGGGATTACAGGTGTGTGCCACCATGCCTGGCTAAATATTTTTTTAAGAATACTTTGGTACATTTAATTTTAAAAAGCTACAATTTCTATAGACCAAGGGCCAAAGAAAAGGATGAAGTCTGTGGTCAGCACAAAATTTTAAATGAAAGTGCCTTTCTTCAAGAGATACCAGGGGCCGTTGAGATGGCTCAGCGGCTTAAGCGCCTGTCCGGCAAGAGCGAGGGCCCGAGTTTGACTCCCGGAACCCACATACGAAAATAGGGCCGGTGATATTGCTCAGCAGCACGGGTGCCTGCTGGCACGCGGGGTCCTGAGGTCGACCCCCCCGGTACCCACAAAAAAAAAAAAAAAGAGATACCATAATGATCAATACTACCTTCACAAGAAAAAATATTCTATAGGATTTTGGAAAAATCCCACAAGAAATCATGATTTTACACTATTACAATATTTACTATTGTACTTACTTGTGGAACATTGCTGTCAACCCACTTGGAATTTGGTAGAATATCATCCCACAAAATCAGGCATCTAGCAAGCGTCTTTAAAACAGCATTACAGATAAAATTAATTAGAGGAGCCAAAGTTCACAGATTTTGTAACAACAGTAATATTAAATAGAACTATGAAAGAATCAGTTTTCAACTGATGACAATTTTGAAAAATAAGCATATAATATCCAAGCTACTCATTAAAATAAAGACTTAGATCTTAAAAAAGAAAAACTAAACTTGAGTCGATAACCTCCAAAGTTTAGAGGGAGAAGACTTTTAACTTGCTCTATAAAAGAAGTCACAAACGAGAGAATTACAGCTCTGTCTACACATCATAATTTAAAGGCTTCCACGCTGTAAGTTTAAATAATAAAAAAAGGATAGAAGGAAAATTTTAGGCAATTGTCAAATTGTTATTGTCCTTATAACCTTAACAGTATTACATCTTTAATAATAATATAAAAATGTGGGGCCGGTGAGACGGCTCAGCGGCTTAAGCGCCTGCCTTGCAAGCGCAAAGGCCCGAGTTCGACTCCAGGATCCCACATACGAAAAAGGGGCCGGTGATATCGCTCAGCGGCACGGGTGCCTGTTGGCGCGCGAGGTCCTGAGGTCGTCCCCCCGGTACCCACAAAAAAAAAAAAAAAAAATGTAAGATAAACCAATTAATAAAGTTCTAATCACTTGTTGATTTTTAGGAAGTTTTGAATAATATAAAAGGCTGAAATGTCACTTAAGTATTATATATCAATAAGGTTACCTTTCTCAGAACTCCTATGCGTATTTGGGAAATTTCAAAAGAACATCACCAACTAGGTACACATGAATTGAAAGTAAAAGGCTCTCTTATAAAGGCATTTATATTACAAGCTGTATTTGGAAACCACAAAGAGAGTCCTCTCGTGTTAACAGAAATAAAAAATGGCAAAGCAACATACCCTAAGCAAGAGAAATTCTGGTTTCACAAAGTCCAGCAAATACATGGTGTCAGGAGCTCGGAGCCAGTCTGCAATGGATCTGTTGGTGGAGGGTAACAGTGAGGGTTGCTGCTCAGGCAGAGGTCAAGGTAATAAAGAACCCTAAGACCTTGTTCAAAACATTTCCCTACCAATTATTTCCATACTACTCTACACTCTCTAACACAACAGTTATTATACACATGCTAGGTCTTAGGACGTATGCTCCATGGGGGCAGATATTCTTAGTTTTCTTTTGTTTGCTGAAATATCCCCAGTGCCAAAAAGGCTCTGACATACACATTCATCTAAACAGCAGATGAATAAATGTATTTTATCACTTTGTTAATTTGGTTCAAATTCATTTTTTCTAAAGGCAGAAATTTATAGCACTAACAAATTTCATGACTCTTGAAATACTTCTTAGCGTAAATGACTTACATGATATAATGTGCCCTACCCAACTTGTCTGTGCAAAGTGTAAGAACAAATGCCAAAGTTTCGAGTTTTAGCAATTAGAGGGGACTGAGAAGGTAGAAGGTGTGGTCATTAGAAAAGCTTTTGAACTAAGTAGAAACCATTTTTATAAACGCTAGCCAAGAAAAGAGTAATATTAAGTATTAACCATTCCTCGTAATGATACGCAAATTAATGAAAAGCAACTTCGGCACTGTTTGGATGTCAGTGACATCAACCACAAAACAGAAATAAATAAAAACTGGCAATTACAATTGGGCCTCTATATCTGTGGGTTCCACATCCAGTTAAAAATATCTGGGGAAAAAAATCTGTGTCTGTATTGAACACATGCAGTCTCTTTTTGTCCTTATTCACTAAACAATATAGTATGACAACCATTTACTTAGCATTTTATAGTATGAAGTACTAATAGTAACCTAGAGATGATTTAAACGTACACAAGAAGGCTGGGCATGGTGGTGCACGTCTGTAACCCCAGCACCCTGGGTGGCTGAGGCAAGAGAATCCCAAGTTCAAGCATAGCCTGGGCAACGTAGTGATTTGGCAAGACCCTGTCTCAAAATGAAAAATTAAAAAGAAGAGCTGGGGATGTAGTTTAGGGTCAAGCCCTGGAGTTCAATCCCCAGTACCAAGAAAAAAAAAGTACACAAGATGTGCACAGTTTATACACCACTTTCTTTTTTTTTTTTTTTTTTTTGTGGGTACCGGGGGTCAACCTCAGGACCTCGCGCGCCAGCAGGCACCCGTGCCGCTGAGCGATATCACCGGCCCCTTTTTCGTATGTGGGATCCGGGAGTCGAACTCGGGCCCTAGCGCTTGCAAGGCAGGCGCTTACGCCGCTGAGCCATCTCACCGGCCCTATACACCACTTTCTATGTAGGACCTGAGCAGCCATGGATTTGGCTATCTGTGGGGCTCAGAAAACAATGCCCTGCTGGGGGACAACTGCATATTGTCAAGCAGGGTAAGACAGCAAAATGTAGTCTTTCTCAATGAAATCTGTGTAACTTACAGCACTGGAAAGAATGACAATCATGTTGCTCTATCACAGGGCAAGTGAGCAGATGAGAAAGGATGTCATACAGTCACCGTGAGGCGGGCAAGGGTACAAATACCTGTTATTGGTTTTTAAGTAGATCATAGCCAAAGCCAGAGTAGCACCTGGACAAGTCACATCCACATTTATGGTATCACCTTCCTAAGGAAAGAAAAGTGATTTGTGTAAAAGAGTTCTGCATTATTATAATATTTATCTGAATATTAGCCTATGCTTAAAATTAGCATATTTATAATTGTGTGGGAAACACTACTTTCAAATTAATTCCCTAGCTTCTGGCACCGTGATCTGTTACTGTGATTTGGACTTACTTTGATTTGGTAACTTGGAGATTTATGTCTCTCCCTGTGCGTTCCTGCCTGGAAGCGTCTGTGACCTCCGACCATGTACTGATACAATTGCTCGGGCACGTTGAGGTCAGACATACCTATCAAGTTACTGCCATGCTGGAAAACAGAATAACAGGCAGGGAAAGAAACCTTACAGAAGACAATCCACAACACGCACTCATGACAAACACGGGAATAAACTGACTTGAAAGCAGGGTACTTTCGTGTTTTACTTATTTCCAATTAAACATTGCTCAAGATAACGTTCAAACTATTTGTTCAAATTTAAGTAATTTCATAAAATACATGAAGGGTTCAAAATAGTTAATTACACTTACAGTAAAGGAAAAGATTAGTTATGTAACTGAAACTTTAAATGTGAATGCCTGAATATTTTCATCACTGTGCTTGTGAACTTTTCCAGTAACAATAACTCTAATAAATAACAACAACAACAACTTATTGAAAGCTTGCTTGGTACCAGGCACTATTCTGTGTGTTTAGTATGAACTAACTTGTTTAATTCAACAACCTTATCGAAGAGCTACAGGAATCTCCTATTATAGATGAGGAAAGTGGGCCGGTGAGATGGCTCAGCAACATGGGTGCCTGCCTGGCAAGTGTGAGGTCCTGAGTTCGACTCCTGGTACCCACATAAAAAGGAAAGAAGGGCCGGTAATATAGCTCAGTGGCACAAGCGCCTGCTGGCAAGCGCGAGGTCCTGAGTTCAACCCCCGGTACCCACATTGAAAAAGAAAAAAAAAAAGAATTTATAGATGAGGAAAGTGAGGTGCAGAGTAAGCCCAGGGTAACCTAGTTATTGAATGGTAGAGTTAGATGCTAAACAACACAGCTTTGTGCAACAGTTCATGGGGCTGCTTAAGCAACAGACAAAGGTAGTTAAAAGAGACCTGGCTCATGACTCAGGACAGAATTCAGGTCCCAATCCCAGTATGTTTTTCCACTTCACCATTGCCTCTTTAGTTTATATGCCAAATGTGAAGTCAAATCCCCCCACAGACGGTCAAACATAGGGTGGATTTTCAGAATGCACGTAAGAAAAACTCATTCCATTATAGCTTTCTTTATATCATTTAGCTTGGCCATAATACTGTATTGGTGGGAATTACATTCCAAATGAAGCAATTATTTAATAAAATATTTTGGTAATTTTGTACACATCTCTTGGATGGAGGTAAAAATGAATCTACCTGACAGTATATTTTGTCACATAGCAAATGTTACTGTGGCAACATTCTGGGATATGTGGTGATCACCAGAGTAACATAAGAGGTCAGGGATTATTTCTAACAACTACTGCAGACTCTTCAGGCTCCCCATTACATCTATTTCCCGTTTTTTACTGGAGTGGGCTGTTCACTTCTTCACCTTATGCTTTTGGATTTTTTCAAGAAACCTCATTCCCTTCGTTCACTCATAAACACATCTAAGTCAGGAAAAAACATCTTAAGTTCCACTGTTATTTATCTCTATTTGCAAATCTGGTACTTTGAAAAACATCCAGAAAGAAGACACACAGGTGACATCACAGTAAGGAAGACTGGCACTCTTAGTTGAGTGTCAAGATTACTTGTTTCAACGTGCAGATGTCCAAAGTGAAGCATGGGAGGCTAAGGACCCCACTTACCCCCAAGCAAACCATGCCCAGGGCCAGGCCAGCAGCTAAAGAGTACGACTCTCGGTCAGTGCAGTACTCCATTTCAGGACCCGGGGGCCGCCCTGCAAAGACAACAGCAATACAGATCAAGCTGGCCTCTTATCATCCCAGCTCAATACTTCCACAGCATTAACTTTTCAGTTACATAATACACATGCACTCAATATGACTATATTCAGAAAGTTACGACATTATCACAAATAGTGTCACACTGCCAGTTTACTGAAAGAAAAGCCCCAAAATGTAGAATTACCATGGCAACAGGTAACTAATATAATCATACTAAAGAACATTGAATCTTCAATAATACATTGTGAAACACAATCATCCCCCCTTAAAGTTTTGCTTTCCATTGTTCTACTTACCAGTGGTCAACCATTGTCTAAAAAAAATTAAAAGCAAAATTCTAGAAATAAACAATTCATAACTTAAATAACTATAATTGTTCTACTTCATTATTGTTATTACTGCTAATCTGTTACTGTGTTTAACTTATAAATTAAACTTTTTTACTGGTATGTGTGTATGTGTGGTCAGTCTTTCATATCTGCAGGTTCTGTATCCATGGACTCAAAAACTATGAATGAAAATATTTTTTCAAAAATTACATCTGGAGGTTCTCACCTGTTTAACCTTGATATGTGCTGGCCAATGAGCAAAAATCATTCTGGTAATTACCAAAGCACTTGATTAAAGGCCTGCATCTTACCTTCTTGCTTATAAATTGAAAAAGTTGCATTTTCAGTACAGACATTTTTCTTCTCATTATTCCCTGAACAATACAATGTAGTAACTATTTACATATCATTTACACTGTATTAAGTTTTGTCAGTAATCGAGATGATTTAAAATGTATAGGAAGACATGCATAGGTTATAGAAATCAATCACTTCCATTCTCTTTCAAGTGTTTTGTCCAACAGAATAAACACTGAGATGTTAAAGACCACAACAATCAACTTGAAGTGTAGGCCACTGCTAGACACTGCCTGGTAAAGAAAAAGTGGAATAAAAGCCATGATCATATGTGATTAAGACCATAGGCATCTCATTAAATGTGACCACTGCAGCTTATAATGGGCTGGTCCAATAAATATGCAGGCTAATAACCTAAACAACAAGTACCATTAGCCTTGAAAAATAATACTTGAAGTTTTTTATAGTTACCAGATCATTCTGTGCTCATAAAAGCTATTGTTTCTTCTCTTTTTTTTTTTTTTTTAATGTGGACACCGGGAGTTGACCTCAGGACCCCGCACTTGCCAGCAAGCACTTGTGCCGCTAAGCGATATCACCTGCCCTTTTTTTTTTTTCCTTTATGTGGGTTCCAGGAGTCGAACTCAGGACCTCGCACTTGCTGGGCAGGCACTTATGCCACTGAGCTATCTCACCGGCCCTCTTGTTTCTTCTTCACTGTTGCAATTTTATCATCATTCTACGTTTTCATGTGGAATGAGATGTACCTATGGAGATTCAGCATTATTAATCATACCTATTTCAGCCAACAGGACTTCTGCTGTGTGTCTGTGGGCTGTCCCTTGATACACAAGGCCAATGCCAACCACTGCAGCCACCTGCACATTGTGAGGGACATCAAGCTCTGTGGACGTCGGGGGTAAGAGAGCAGGAATGTGAATGCTAAGAAGCCGAGTGACTGACATATCCATGGTGCCTAGTTTTGCAGCTGAGACGCCAAGCAGCAGTCCAATGCTTGTCATTTCATGGCCCTAAGATGGAAAATAAAATGAAACTGAAGAGTCAGTACCAAAACAAATATATCGTTTTAAGTGAAATACTGCCATTTTCAATAAGTACTTTTATGTCATCAGCACAGTGATAGATATGAGAATATAGTGGCAAATGAAACATTGTCCTTGCTCTCATAGACTTAGTGCTCTATTAGGAGAGAAAAAGGACTAAACTAAAAACACACAAATCCATTATTAAAAAGTAGTATAGGGCCGGTGAGATGGCTCAGCGGCGTAAGCGCCTGCCTTGCAAGCGTGAGGGCCCGAGTTCGACTCCCAGAACCCACATACGAAAAAGGGGCCGGTGATATCGCTCAGTGGCACGGGTGCTTGTTGGCGCACGAGGTCCTGAGGTCGTCCCCCTGGTACCCACAAAAAAAAAAAAAAAAAGTAGTATAATAAAAATTACAAAGTATCATGAAAGAGTATTTTTTTTTTTTTGTGGGTACCGGGGGTCGACCTCAGGACCTCGTGTGCCAGCAGGCGCCCGTGCCGCTGAGCAATATCACCAGCTCTTTTTTCTTATGTGGGTTCCGGGAGTCGAACTCGGGCCCTCACGCTTGCCAGGCAGGCACTTACGCCACTGAGCAATCTCACCGGCCCTATGAAAGAGTATTTTAAGTAACTTCATTTAGGTTATCAGGGGCTAGAGGATTATTAAGAAAAAAACCTTAAAAGATCACATAGAGAAACTTATAACGGACCCGAAAGCTGGAAAAGGGATGGGAAGGGAGCGCTCAAATTAGACGAGGAGCAAGGGAAGAATGGTTCAGAGCATGGCTGGAGAGCTGAATAGGATCACACAGGCTCCCAGAAATACATGAAGAGCAATGGAGGATCATTAAATGGTTCTGACCAAGCAAGTGACCCATGCTGATTCACACTTTAGAAAAAATACTTGGCCTGCTGTGAGAGGAATGGATTTAGAGGTGCAAGCATGAATAAGGAAGGGCAAATGGCAATGAGGAGCTAATGCAACTGGCAAGTGAGGCCCAATGCCAGGCACTGGGAATGAGTTCTCACCTTGGTCAAGTAGTCATGGATATTGAGAGTAGCCAGCTTAGTAAGGTGTCCATTCAGACCCAGCGCCATGAGGAAGCCAGCATACTCGTTGGCTAACTCAGCATGCTTGGGCTTATTATAAACTATCCAAGCTGAATCGATCTGGGAGGCAGGGGCGATCTTCAGGCCAGCAGCCACCCCATTGTGGAAGCTGGCCCAGCTGGTCATGTTGGGGGGCACATCAATGTTCCCGCTGTTCAGGTCTACTGTTGTGTTCCGAGGAGGGGCTCGTCCTATCCAGCCAGAGGAAAGTTGACATTGAGGGAATAAAAATTCACAAAACAAAAATGATTAAATTTAGATCTCTGAGAATTAAGATTACTACATTGAAAAATCCCTAACTCCATAACACCTGGGACAAAAGGATGTCTCTATGGGCACTTAAGACTTTATACATGTCATCAAATTTAATGCAAGCTGAGAAAACCTTGTTTAAAACAGTTCATTGTCCACTCTCCTAAAGTGCATGGGATGCTGGTGAACAACTGATATCAACTTAACTTTACACAGATCTGATTAGGATACTCACTGCTTTGAAAACTTTCTTTAAACAGCAGGGAGCTTAACTGGAGAATAAATGAGATTTAACATCACAGTTAAACTACCTGAATAATAAATTCTAACAGGTGATTGATGATACTGATGTTAATCTCAAATATTCCATCCCATGTTTTTCTCCGGACATCAAGGGAAAAGGATATTTTAATAAAAGACAAGGACCTTCGTAAATCTGCTCTATCCCTGTCTCATTTATACATGTCTATACTCTATAGAGCGAGACAGATATCTAATTACATGCTATTGTTAAATGTGTCAAATTGCACTCGAGAGATAGCTATCTAGAAGGATCTGTTTTTAGCCTTGAGTTATACAATAAACTACAAAGAAGCATTTCACTAAATTTAATTTTATGATCAATATATTTAAAAGCAATGTAAATCAAATGTTTGTGATGCTACATGTTCAGTTTGAATTTCTTCTCTTGATTCCTTTGGATTTGATCTACACTGTATACAGGCAAATACTGAATTCTTTTTATATTTTGAATGTTCTGTATTAGCTCAACTCATAGATGGATATTTAAATAAATATTCCAATTATTGAATAAAGTTATCAAGTTCATTAGAGCTTGCAAATATGGCTTGACAACTGTTCTAACAGTTACACAAAATAAATTTTAAACAGATGCACAGTGTCTTTTTGCAGGGCATGTACACATACATATCCACACAGAGCATGAAGCACAAACACAATGTGAAATTTTTTTTACCAAATGTTTTTGTAACTGAAACCAAACACAATTGCAGTGCTACTACCACAATGGGTAACAGGTTCATGAGTTATACATTCTCAGAAAAGACAGTGAAATTAGCAGTGAAAAAACAAGTAACCTTCCTAAAACACTCATTCATCACATGCATGAGAATATAAAATGAAAAGCGAGGGACAAAGCAAATTTTCTCCAATAAGACCAACAACAGAGAAAGTAGGAAAGGTCACAGCAATGTGGACAAAGGACCCATTATAAGTATTCTTTCCTAAATTATTATAATAGATAACTTTTTTTTTTGCCTATCAGATGGCTAAAAGAATAAAACACTAGCTTAATGTCACATTTTAAATCATGCAAATTTAACTAAGTGTGTCCAGGACAAAACAATGATTCATGTATTTCGTTTTTAATGCTCATGCAAGCATTACTGGGATGTTAAATCACTCAGATTAAATGCATTTCATCATGTGCCAATTTTGCAAGAGGTTTTCTTTTTAACTCAAACTTTTTATATGAAAAGTTTTATACAAACACTTGAAAAATTATTAAAATGAACACCTGTATACCATGCCTTCCATAAGATTCAATAATTGCTTACATTTTGCCATAGTTGCTTTATCTCCGAAAGAACAATTTACTATTGTAGCCTTTCTCTCCCTCTACTCCCCACTCCCAACCCAATCCTGTAGATCGAACCCGGAGCCTCGTGCGTGCTAGGCAGGCACTCTGCACTGTGCTGCGTTCTCAGCCTCAGAAACAGCGTTGATGAAAGGCAGCCTGCTAGCTCTCCCCCGAGATCAGGGCTCAGAGAGGGCAGGATATGGGAGATGGAAATGTTTATTCTGCCGCTAACTCATTTCCTACATGCTGCTCAAAGCATAAGCTCTTTACAAATCTGACCAGGACATTCCATTTAAAAATTCTGCAACTTAAAAATATATATTTGCTTTTATATACGCAGCTATATTTGCTTATATTACATACTATTGTATGTGCTACTTCATACTTTATACATACATTTAATTTCCATGAAACCATATATACTCTATGAGATTTTTCAATGATTTCAGCTATACCCATTTGTTACCCTTAGAATACATTCAAATCAGCATTAGGCAGACATGTACTATAAAACACATGATCAAGAATATTGAGAAGTGGGCACAGTTATATGTGGCAACGTAAAAACTTATGTTATCATCAAGAAAGGCAATATGACAACATGGTACATCCAAGTTTTAAAACTATTCATCTTGCTGTCGTAAGACTTTACCTTCTAAGTGCTTAGCCTCAAACATACAGGCCAAAAATATATTTATAATAGCAAAAATGTATAATTTCCAAAAATACCATGTTGTTTCTATAAACCATAGTATATGCACTGAATAAAATATCCTGAAGTAAATAAAAATGAAGGTGTTGACTAAAATGTGCATATAATATATACAGACATAAACACAACTGTATATATTACAGGCCCTTTACATGTTAGATAGGCATAGATGCCACTATAGAGTAAAATTTTTTTTTTTTTTGTGGGTACCAGGGGTTGACCTCAGGACCTCGTGCGCCAGCAGGCGCCTGTGCCGCTGAGCAATATCACCAACCCTTTTTTCATATGTGGGTTCCGGGAGTTGAACTCAGGCCCTCACGCTTGCCAGGCAGGCGCTTATGCCGCTGAGCCATCTCACCAGTCCCCTAAATTTTTAAAATAATTTCTACAATGGATTAAAATTTTCCAATATAAAATTATATATAAATGAAATATAAAATATAAATATAAAATTAAATATGAAATTATAAGAGTGTAGAAATTAAAATTGGGAAATATGTACACCAAAATGTTAAGAGTAATGACACTGGAGACAATGGACAACTAGAGTGCCAGTAGTAACACTGGACAATAGCGTAGATTACCACTTTTCTTCCTTTTGCTTAGTGTCTGTTTTGTTTTTGCACAATGACCATATATTCATAATGTGACAGGAGACATTTTAAGATTAAATATTTTTATATATTATACTCTTTAGTCATTAATCAAAATTTAATAATCTAACCATTATCAATATTCTTTCTGAACTTTTCCAAATGACCTTTTATATCTCAATATAATCTCATTAAAAAGTAGAATTAGGGCCGGTGACATGGCTCAGCGGTATTAAGCGCCTGCCCAGCAAGCGCGAGGGCCCGAGTTCGACTCCCGGAACCCACATACGAAAAAAGGGCCGGTGATATCGCTCAGCGGCATGGGTGCCTGCTGGCACGCAAGGTCCTGAGGTCAATGCCCAGTACCCACCAAAAAAAAAAAAAAAAGGAGCATTAGTAATTGATTATATTCTATTTTCCTCAATGTTTAGTTTGATTTGCTGTTTGCACTTTGATAACCACCATAACAGCCATTAATAGAATTTATCACTGGGGGTGGAAGGAGCATTTTATTAGTTTTAACTAAAATAACTCAAAAGAACACTGCTTATACATTTTCCTTTCTCAATGAGCCCAGAATGTAACATACCAGTCAGATTCAATTTAGGAATTGGCAGTGGTTCTGTTGGAACAGGGTGGTATGAAAACAAGGTGAACATGCCTCGTCCAACTGGAAGGGCCATAGTTCGCTGACACAACTGGAGCAATCTGTAATTAAAATAAAAATCAACATACAAAAAATCTTAGAGCAAAGCACAACTGGAATGTAATCAGTAGGTAAGTATTTCAAAGAATGCATAATGTGTAAGATGAAGTCACCTCAAAGTAAACCCACACAGAGATGTGGGGGAAACCACCCAAACACAGTGTTCTCATTTCAATACTCCTGCTCCCGTCAGGGACTCTGAGGGGGGAGACACACTTCCTTTGATTTGTTTCATATCTGCTGTGAATAAAACCCACATGGCCTATAAACCAAGGCAACTCTCAGCAGGCGCTCTAAAGAGATTTAAAATTGTACTGACTGATGCTGACTTTCTCAAAGGAAAAGGTAGTACCCTGGGCTCCCTCCATGTGTTATCTGCAGTCTGGCCGCCCTCTGTACCCGTAGGATCCTTCTGCCAATACTCTCGGAAATGCCACCACCTCTGTGGTTTTATACAGAGAAAAAAGGAAATGAATGGACTTCATGGTGTCTCCAGGGAAAAAGAATTCATTTCACTTACATTATGGCTAGGGTTTACAGGACTAATACTACTACATGTTAGGTACGCTCCAAGGTTAGAACGGCTTCTGTGGGCTACACTGTAAAATTAACACATCACGCTTTAACATGTTGGGATGTTAAATTACCCCAATGTAGGCCTTAAAACAAGACAAAAGCTAACAAAACTTGTGGAAGCAGCCGTTTATAACTAAGGGAAACTTCTAAGAGCTGTACATTAAGCTAGGTATAGTGGTGCACACATGTAATCCCAGTACTTTGGGAGTCTAGGGCAGGAGAACCGCAAATTCGAGCCCAGCCTAGGTAACTTAGTAAGACCCTGTCTCAAAATTTAAAAAAAATTAAAAGGGTTTGGGATATAACTCAGTACAGGTTCTGGGTTCTGAAAAAAGAAATAATTAATTTAAATTTAAAAATGGGCTGGAAATGTAGCTCAGTGAGAAGGCTCTGGGTTCAATCCTTAATAATGCCAAAAAGAAAAAAACCAATGTGAAGACACAGAAATTTCCCCTCAGGGGGAAACAAGAGGGCTAACATTTTCTCTGCAGACAAAACTACTTGTGAGCATGCTCGGTCCCTAACTATACACACACATCACTGCTTTTCTAGCTCACTGGGGGGGAAAATTTTGCTGTTCTAAGATTCGCTGAGAACACAGCCACCACATTAATTCGGGATCCGAGAAATTCAAAGCCAAGAGGCTACAACGCATAGAATGTTTTTAGTAAAAGCCTTTTATATAATCCAGTTGAACCTTGCAAAAGTCACAAAACTGTAATAGCAATAACAGTAATTCTGTATCTCCCGAACCTAAGACATCACTGGTAAGACTCAGCATGGTCTCCTGAGGAACTAAAAAAAAGCATTACCAATTACACTGACATCCTTTAACTGAAAGATACACTGATTCCATACACACTGAAAGTAAAAAACATTAGCAGTCTTTGAATCAGTGCACTCTTGGTGAAAGTCGCTGGTTGTACTGAGCTTCACTATGTACTAGGCAGTACTCTAAGCGCCACGTAAAGATAACTGATTGACAAACAGAGCAATCTATGAGGTACGAAGGCTAGAACCACGGCTGTCCCCACAGCTGAAGCAACTGTGCAGCAGCACATTACGTAATTCATCCAAATTCACCCACCAGGTCATCGCCATGCCTGGTTCTAGAGTCCACACCAGTAACTACGTGCTATACACTTTCTGTCCCTCCACTCCTCATGTACAGGAGACTGACCCTCAGATACACAGGAAGAGGAAATTATGACGGACCCATATCCTCAGCAGCCTGTGGCTAAGTGTGGCCGGCTCCTCCCTCTGAAGCAGGATCAGGAAAAGGAGAACCAGAAAATAGTGGCAGAGGAATGACGGATGATAGAGTCAAGGCAGATAAAACAGCAACAGAATTAAAAATGTCAGTTGAAGTGACCCAGAGCAGTAGCTCTGAAATGTCACAAGCATGTGATATTGGTTACTACGAACTCTTACAATTTATTATAGAGTATTATCTAACACATTTTTAAAATGTGGGTTTAAGTTTAAATTATACTAAAAAAAAAAACCCTCAAAATCTATTCCTGGGCCGGTGAGATGGCTCAGCGGCTTAAGCGCCTGCCCTGCAAGCGCGAGGGCCCGAGTTTGACTCCCGGAACCCACATACGAAAAAGGGGCCGGTGATATCGCTCAGTGGCACGGGCGCCTGCTGGCGCACGAGGTCCTGAGGTCGACCCCCCGGTACCCACAAAAAAAAAAAAAAAAAAAAAAAAAAAATCTATTCCTGATTAAGACAGAGGAACAAATCCAGTGTTTCACTTTGTAAATTCTTTTTTTTTCTTTAAGATGGTATTCTTTTTTTTTTTTAATTTTACTTATTCTTTTTTTTTTTTTTTTAATGCAGGTACCGGGAGTTGAACTCAGGACCTCACGCTTGCCAGGCAGGCGCTTCTGCTGCTGAGCTATATCACCGGCCCTATTTATTTATTTTTTGAGACAGGGTCTTACTATGTAGTTCAGGCCAGCCTTGAACTTATTATGTAGCCCAGGCTGGCCTCAAACTCACAGCAATACTCCTGCCTCAGCCTCCCAAGTGCTGGGACTATAGGCGTGCACCACTACACCTGGCTATAAATTCTTAAGGTAACTACCAGCAAAATGGTTTTGGTTAACCTTTTCTAAACAGTACACTGCTATTTTTCAAGAGGAAGAGAGTATAATTCTGTCCTCGAAACCCAAAGGTATTTTGAAAACATGTATGTTTACTAAGGATGGATGAAAACTTAAAATATATTGTAGATTTTAACTTTAAAGTAACTTTTTTTTTTTTTTTTTTTTGTGGGTACCAGGGGTCGACCTCAGGACCTCGTGCGCCAGCAGGCGCCCGTGCCGCTGAGCGATATCACCGGCCCCTTTTTCGTATGTGGGATCCGGGAGTCAAACTCGGGCCCTCGCGCTTGCCAGGCAGGCGCTTATGCCGCTGAGCCATCTCACCGGCCCCTAAAGTAACTTTTAAAAAGCTTTGAAAAAGTTACTTTTAAATTTAGGGGTTCAACAGGTAAAATCTTGAAGGAAAAACAAATACAAGTCTCAAATTTACATAACACTTGTTAGAGTGGATGGCACTTTTCACCTGTTCTCCTTCTCCTCGATGAACTCATGGTCGCTGAGCTCCGGGTACTGCACCACGTTGACACGCACAGGGTGCGCGCTCTGAAGGAGCCTTCGCACATCCTGCACCCGCAGATCTTCACTCCATATTAAGGACATAACCTCGTGATTCATGTCGTTCATGCCATCATCTTCCTCCTCAGTTTCTGTTCCTGAAGGAACATCTGATGAGAGCACCTGAGTGACAGACTTTATTATAAGGATTTAAAAAGCAGCCAGTGTGCAATTACTGAACATGAGGGCGTACAGGTTGATGGACATGACTACACCAGCACAGTGAATGTATGTATCCCAAAGGAATGCTGGGGTCCCTACAGTATACACACAGGCACCCCAACGTACAAATCTTTAACAAGCTGGGGTCTTACTATGTTGCCCTTGCTGGCCTTGAACTCTCAGGATCAAGTGATCCTCCTGCCTCCTGCCTCAGCCTTGAAGTAGATGGAACTATAGGAGTGAGCCACCATAGCATATGGCATATGGCATATATAGCCTTTTTGGGTTTTATTCTTTTTGAACCCAGGGCCATGCACAGACACTTTAAAATTTTTATTTTAAGACAAAGTTCAAAAGAGAGAGAGAGAGAGAGAAATAGGGTCTTGCTAAATTGCCCAGGCTCGCCTCAAACTGGCCACCCTCCTGCTTCAGCCTCCCAGAATGTGTGCACCACCACACCTGACTAAATATTTTTTACAAGTATTACCTACTTGGAAATATTCTATACTGAACTGAGAGGAAAAGTTTAAATTTATGACACTAGTCAGAGACTGAATTCACTGAAACATTCCAAGGACATACACCAAGGGTTGAGGAAGTTAAGTAATATTGTCTTATTCCTTTTAAGATAATGGATTGTGGTTGGTTTATAAATGCTAAAGGCTTTTCTTAGTTAAGGAAAGAAGAACATATCATTAGCAAAAAAGACTGATTTGTTTTTTTAATTTAAAACACAAAAACACTAGTTCAACTAAGAGTTGTTGTTATGATGCAGATTCAAAAACAGATGTGCTGGGCCCCTGCTGGACAGTGGGTCCCCATGAAACACCGCAGCCCAGGTCCAATTAGGCAACTGTGAAGCAAGATGAAGCTTTGGTATGGGCCCTGAAGATCCATTAACAGCCCAAGGCCTAATGGCACTTATTAAAAGTTACAATCTACTGATTACTATGTGACCACCCAAAGAAAAGTAAGAAATGAGCCAAACTGGTACTATTTCCTCAGGGACATGAACAAAGTACAAGAGTCACCAGGAACAGAATCATCATTCCTAAATCCTCCTCAATGAGGTGCTACTACTTACTTGATAAAGAGTTCTAAAAGTTTTTAAAGTTTCCTTTTATAAATTTTATTTATTTATTTATTTAGCAATGCTGGGGATTGAATCCAGGGCCTTGTGTGTGCTAAGCAAATGTTCTACCACTAAGCTATACTCCCAACACGATTTTTTTTTTTTTTTTTTTAATAGTGGGTACAGTGGTCGAACTCAGGACCTTGCGCACCAGCAGGTGCCCGTGCCGCTGAGCAACATCACCGGCCCTTTTTTCGTATGTGGATACCGGGAGTTGAACTCAAGACCTCGCACTTGCCAGGCAGGCGCTTATGCCGCTGAGCCATCTCACCGGCCCCACAATTTTTAAATTTTTAATTAACATATAATTACACATGCTTTGAGGGTACAGTCGGGTGGAGATCTGTGTAATGATGTGATCAGGGTAACTGGCATGTCTTTGACCTTACACATCTATCATTTCATTGTGTTGTGAACATTCAGTATCCTGTCTACTAGGTATTTTGATATAGCCAATTACTTGCTTTCAACCATAACTACGCACAAGTTTCACTTTTAGGTTTTCAGAAATACTGATTACATAAGAGAAATAAATGAAGAGTAATGAAACATTTCACCCTATTTCTAGGCTTCTTAAAAACCATTCTTAAACAGATTTAAGGATTAAGGGCAGTATTTCATGAGACAATCTAAAACATATTTTAAACAACTCTAGTGGAAAAAAAAATTCTTTTGTGGGGGAGCTTCAGCTTCATGTGATTAAACATATATTTAAACCCACTGAAAAGGCTAAATTCAAGAAATTTAACACATGGAAAAACACGGCAGAGAAAGCAGGTATATATTAACCGTGCAAACGCAGATACAGGTGTCCTTATTTTCCTACGTAATAATCACGAAGCCGCTAGTGACTATGTGGGTGCGAACAGGACAACAGTCACAGCAGTCACCCGACTCAGCACCTGCACTGATGCAAGGCAAAGAAAAGTCCACGTATGACAGAGCAATCACAAAATCTGCTCCCATGTTCAATTTGTAATTACAAGATGTATTCTGTTATAAACCCCACCCGGCACATAATACAAAAGACAAATTGGTATATATAGTTGCAGAACGTTGTAAAGGAAAGTAAAGAACTACTTTGATTTTTTCTGACGCTGAAGTTGAACTCTAAATTTCTACGCTGATACTCACAGATTTCCCTCTGGGTAAATTCCCTTCACAGGCCTGCTTAGAAAGATCTTGACGTCCAATCAAGAGGCAGACCGCTTCTGGCCAGTCTGAAGCAGGCTGCTCGCGGCAATGATAAACTGCATCCCTGATGGGAAGAGCAATTCCAAAGGGAAGAGTTTCCAAATCTCTTAAAGTGAATCCTTGAGGTGAAAGGAGTAAAGAACAATTTTAATTTAGATTGTCACTTTCCCAATTATCCTCTGACTGGTCAGTACATCAGTAAGTAAATTCATTTTATTCATCTTACTACACTAATGGTTGACAGCAGGGATTCATATAAAAGATTTCTAAAAACTCTTAAAATTCTGAACAAAAAGACAATCCAATAGGAAAATACAAAGGACAAAAAGATATTTCCCAGAAAAGGAAATATAAGTGGTCAATATTCATATGAAAAGATGTTCTGCCTAATGCATGATCAGAGAAACATGATTTAAAAACACTGGCAAATCTAATTTCAAATTGGCTTGACAATTATTAAAGCCAGTCATATAGAGAAAAAGAGAGAGTGAAGGGGACAAGTTCCATTGTGTATTTTCAATAGAATGACCTATTGCTACTGCTATATGAGTCAGTGTGGGTGAGTCTTTAAAAACTAATGCTGACTGAAGGAAATAAGAATACATATTTATAGATATGTATTCACATAAAGTCCAAAAATATACACTACTCAGCAACATAGAGAGATGCACACAGATCTGTGAAGAGAAAACAAGGCAAAGGTAACACACAGTGTAGGTGGAGCTGCGGCTACACACAATGCGTGCAGGAGAAGGCGCCATCCGGAGCAGACACACGGGGCCTTCGCCTTCACCGAATGCCTTGTTTCTGAAGGTGGGTGGCCAGTGTGGCAACATTCACTTCAGCACCCGCTCCCTACACTGAATAAACACACTTCACACATTCTTTTATATGAATAACATGTTTCATTTGAATCCTCAGATTAATTCAAATTTATTTTTCCTATAACAATTTTTAAAATTTTACAAAATTATGCATTATTTGTACTACACAAAGTTGATAAATTATTGAGGCAAAAAAGTTTCCTTATGTAAGAGTAGCACTTTTATTAAATATTAAGTGATATATAGATGGACTGAACTCATCCAACACTTCCGTTTTTGCTTTTGTTTTTGTTTTTTTGAGGCAGGGTCTCCTAGCTAGCCCAGGATGGCCTGAAACTCATGGTGATCTTCCTATCTCAGCCTGCTGAGTGCTGGGATTACAGGTGTGCGCCACCACGTCCAGTCACTCATCCAATATTTTCTGGCATAAATGTCCTATAGGTACCACAATATAATTATTGTCATTTTCAAAGTGAAATACAAAAAAAGAACTATAAAGAACTTCATTTACAACATTCTTCAGATAGAAATTCAGAAACTTAAAACATTCATTAAAAATACTCATTACTTTTGCATGCATGTATGTGTGTGTGCGCATGTAGGCATAAATGCAAATCAAAATAACACTGAGATTTCACTTTACCCCAGAAAGAATGGCTATCATCAAGAACTCAAAAAACGGGGCCAGTGAGATAGCTCAGCAGCATACGCGCCCGCCTGGCAAGCGCGAGGTCCTGAGTTCAACTCCCAGTACCCACATACGAAAAAAGGGCCGGTGATATCGCTCAGCGGCACAGGCACCTGCTGGCACACGAGGCCCTGAGGTCTACCCTCGGTACCCACAAAAAAAAAAGAACTCAAAAAACAACAAATGCTGGCAAGTCTTCAGCGGGGAAAAAAACTCTTCCACATTATTCAACATCATTGGTGGAAGTGTAAACTAGTACAACCACTACAGAAAAATCAGTAGGGAGATTCCCTAAAAAACTAAAAACAGAAATTCCATTTAACTCAGTTACTCCCCCTCTATATATCTTCCCAAAAGAATTAAAGACATCATACCACAGTGATACAGGCACAGTCATGTTTATAGAGTAGCACAACTCACAACAGGTAAATCTGGGAAGTGGCCTATATGCCCATCGACAAATGAATGGGTAAAGAAAATGTGGTGTGCATACACAATGGAGTACTACTTGGCCATAAAATAGGATAAATTTAAGTCATTTGTAGAAAAATGATGCACCTTGAGACCATAATGCTTAGTGAAATAAATCAGACACGAAAATGTAAATTTCACGTGGTTTCTCTTATATGAGAAACCCAAAGTATAAATAATTTAAAGAGCAAAATAATAGGCAGATGACAGAAAACGGGAAGCTAGACCTTTTGCAAATAAAAGGAAGCTCAACTGGAGATGGAGGGAGGGGGCAGAGAGCAGAGGAAAAGCAGAGTATAAAGGATTAAGATGTGACGTGTACATGAACCAACTCCCCAGGATGAAGGTACTGCATTCAGAATGTGCTGCAAACATGAACTAGCAAGAGAAAAAGAAAAAAACCAAAAGATCCCCCAAACAAAAAGACAACAAAGAAGCTCCTACCTACACTGGTCATCCAGACCACTAATCTCTCAGCCAGGCTAGAAACTGATGTGGAATGTCGGAAACTAAACCTGTAAGAGAATAAAACATGAAGTTAGTAACAGAACAGTAATATTACAGAACAATAATAAGAACAATAATATTGTCTTAAATTTTAGATACAAAAGCATAATCTGAATAAAGTCACCTGTTTTCTTCTTGCTCTGCTTGTGCCTTTTGTGGGGCTAAAAGGCAACAAAATGAAACTTTAATAGACATCCTGGCAAAGAAAACATACAATACGTAAAAGACATTTGGAAACAAGAATTCCTAAAAATAATAAAATAAGCAGTAAAG
Source organism: Erethizon dorsatum (assembly GCA_028451465.1). NCBI lineage: Eukaryota > Metazoa > Chordata > Mammalia > Rodentia > Erethizontidae > Erethizon > Erethizon dorsatum. The sequence continues at coordinate 10,891,983 of CM051824.1, forward strand.
TCACAATCTGGAAAGTACAATGATTTCCTTGAGGCTAACACAGTTTTTTGTAGCTACAATAAAAATACAAGATTTGTCCTATTTTACATAATACTATTATCTGAAAACCAGTGGTAGATTGTAGACTAGAGCAGTACTAAAAAGGCAAGATGTGACCTCTAACACAAAGAACTGTGAATATTTTAATTTTCTTATTTCAGTTCTGATCCTGACAATTATAAAATTTTGTTTTGGGAGGCCTAACATTATACCAACTTACCTATAGTAATTTTGGATAAGTATTTTGAGGAGTCATCAGAAACGGAGCTCTCATCACCAAGAATGTAGAGGGCAATACTCTGTATAAGGAGAAAATGAACATATTTTTTTTTCAAACCAAAGATATAAAATTTTAAAAAAATCACAACATAGGCATATTCAGCTCTATGAACTTGGACACACATCATCCAATCACGGAATCAGTGTGCCATGACCACACTGGCAACAGAGAATATGGGCACTACTCCAAAGGTTCCCCCGTACCCTTTGTCATCAATCCCCTCCTCCTACACTCACCACTGGAAAACAACTCATGTTTCCCTGCTCCAGAGTTGTGTCTGCCCTACAATGTCACAAATATGGGATCAAACGACCTGCTTCTGTAAGGCAGCACGACGCCTTGAGATTCAGCTTTGTTACTGCATTTATCAGTAGTTTGCTCCTATTTAGTGCCGAGCACTAACTACTGAGATATTTGCAGCAATCTGACCCAGACCTTTCCAGCTGGCAGTGGCTCTTCACCACTGAGTCTGTACTTGCATCAGTGGAGATGGTGCTGCCTGTTTACCATCTGTTAAAATGAGGGAGGGGAAAGCAAGGAAGCAATCTTTTATTGGGAGCCCACTGGAAGGAGATAGTATTCCATTCTACAGTCGTGCCAAAGGTTATCTTCTCAAAAACCAACGCACATTTGGATAGTTTCCAAATGGTAACTTTATGGTAACTTTATGGTAACTATGAGAAAACTTGTTTAAACACATGCATCCAGATCTCTGTGTAGGAATATGTTTTAATTTCTCTTATGTAAATATCCAAAAGTAGAATCTTTGTTTTATGATAACTATAAGTTAAACTCTACAAGAAACTGTCAGTTTCCCAAGATGCTAAACCATTTTGCAGCCCCACTAGCAATGTATGAGACTTTCCCTTGCTCCATATCCTCACCCAAACTTTTCTTAGTTATCCTAGTAGGTATCTAGTAGTATCCCAATAGGTATCTAGAAGGGCCTCATTTAGGCACTGTTTACTTACGAACAGTAATAAGAAACTTGCCAAACAATTTCAAAGACTTAAGGTCATCCACTACAGGAAGATAATTCTTTGAAATAGAAGGCTTCTGCTCACCAAAAAAAAAAGGTCTTTACTGCACTGTCAAGGTTTCACATTACCACATACATATCTGTGAAGTGTTAATGGCCTCAAACCCACTTTGGAAGTGGGTGGCACTAAAACATCTTTTATTCAGTAAGTATTTCCATGCCTTTGCTCTAAACCCCAAAGAGCTATAGTGGTATCTTCTTTGAGGAGAAAAGGAAAAACTACAGGTAAGACTAAGACAGAGTCTCTAAAAGTTTAAAATATTAAGCACATAATAAAGATAAAAGTGTACCTTTAATCTCAATTTTTTTAACTGTAAATTACATTATTCAAAAGTATCACAGTAGTAAGAGATAAATCAGGTCTTTTCAATACCTGGGAAAACATAAGTAAATTTCCTTGAAGACAACAGGCCCCCAATAAAAGATCGCTTCCTTACTTTCCCCTCCCTCATTTTAACAGATGGTAAACAGGCAACACCATCTCCACTGATGCAAGTACAGACTCAGTGGTGAAGAGCCACTGCCAGCTGGAAAGGTCTGGGTCAGATTGCTGCAAATATCTCAATAGTTAAACATCAAACAACAAAAAAAATCAAACCCAGTAAAACTCATGGCCAGGGCTGGAGGTATACCTCAGTGGTAGAACACTTGCTTAGCATGCATGAGGCCCTGGGTATTATCTCTAGCACTGCAAAAAATAAATAAATAAAAAGTCATGACAAAACCAAAAAGATCTCTGTTGATATATTTTCATTATTTTTATAAGTATGTCTGTGAGCCAGCAGGTTATAGAGCAATACTAAGTGTATTAAAAACTAAGTCAAGGGGCCAGTGAGATGGCTCAGTGGCGTAAGTGCCTGCCTGGCAAGCGTGAGGGCCCGAGTTCAACTCCCGGAACCCACATACGAAAAAAGGGCCAGTGATATCGCTCAGCGGCATGGGCGCCCCCTGGCGCACGAGGTCCTGAGGTCGACCCCCGTACCCACAAAAAAAAAAAAAACTAAGTGAAGAAGCAAGCCCGGGGAGGTGAGTTGGGCACTGAAGCCAATTTCAGAGAAACATTTATAAAAGGACAACCTACAGAATGGGAGGAAATACTTGCAAACCATGTATCTGATAAATCAGTATCTAGAGTACATAACCTCCTACAACAAATAAACCACCACAATTCAAAAACAGTCAAAGGACTTGAGTAGATAAACACTGACAAAAATTCAAGGAAACATTCTCTTCAACACTGCTGGTGAAAATGTATAATAAAGAGACATTCTGGAAAATAACTGACAGTTTCTCAAAACACTAAGTATACACTTACTATATGACTATCAATCCCATTCCTAGGTATCTACCCTAAAGAAATGAAAACCTCTGTCCACACAACACCGCAGGGATGAATGTTTACAGCAACTGCTAAAATTGGTAACAACGGGAACCAACCTAACTATCCTGATGGCTAAACCAACCATGGTACATCCTATATAATGGACAACAAATCAGCAACAGAATGCAGCAAACTGTTAGTAACAACTTTAGTGAATCTCAAAATCATACATCCTAACTATGACGATGATTACAGGAATCTATACATCTGGTGAAGGTCACAGAACTACACACAAGAAGAAAAACGTTGACTTCACTGTATGATAATCTTTAAATCAAATTTAAAAAGAAAAAGAAAACAATTAAACAAGACAGGCAATACTCATAATACATACCAAGACTACGAGCCTGCTTCTTTCACAGATCCCAGGGAGGTAAGGATAGGGTGGCACTCCTTCACCCTTCAGACAGGAACTCACCCACTGATAAATGCTTGGTGGCTCAGAAGTAAAAAACGATGGATGATGCATAAATCCTGTTTGACCTTCAAAATTAGATCAGTGTTTATAAAGTTTCCAGAATACATCAAGACAACAGTATTCTAGTCTAAAGGGAAGACGATCAACAGCACCTGTCATTCCAGTAACACTTTTCTGTTGTTCTGTTCTGTATTCTGCTCTCCAAAATGCTTTGCCCTCTGCCACAGTATATAACTGACTATATTATTATGTATAAACTTCAATGCCTTTTATCCCATCCCGGATGGAAATGTAGCAAATTCTTATGCCTGAAGCATATAAAGAATCTAACCAAAACAAATTTTTGCCTAATCCCAAAGGTAAGAAAACAAGATTTAGCACTGAGTCCCTTTAGCACAGGTTAGTTAGTTTACTGAGGTGCTAAATTTTTTTTCTACACACATTTCTGCTTTATTATGGCAAAGGTGAAAATGCCACCTTTTCCACAACAGCAACCAGCAAAATTTATCCCAAAAATAACTTGATACAAAAGAAGTCTGTTTAAGAATTTAAAAATAGAAAAAGAAAAAAAAAACTCTACATGAGTTTTTAAATCCTATTTTAAAACATAGAAGAAACAAATCCATCATTGGCCACACAGCCTAGTCCCCATCCCTCCTCACAGAGAGCAAAGCAAACACTGGGTCCTCTCCACTCAGATCGGCGGTTGAGCAGGGGTCCATCCTCATGTGATAGGCGTGCAGCTGTGTGTCCAGCTCCTCTCAGAAAGCTACTGATTTGCGTTCCTGCCAGTGCCTCTACCTCTTCCCCAGCTGACTCTGCAGGTCCCTCTTCAGGTGAGGAAACCTCCAGAGCCAGTTTCTAGTCACACCACCTCTGTTTACGCTCTGTGCAGGTCTTCACTGTGTTTCAATCTGTGACATGACAAGCTGGATGTTCATGGGGTGGCCGTCCAGAGGGACCCCGTTGTACTGTTTCATAGCCTTCAGGGCATCTGCCTTCCGTTCAAAGTGCACATCTGCTGTTCCTAAACTCCGGCCAGAGCGATCAGAGTGCACAGCCGCCTTCTTCAGTGTTCCAAATTCAGCAGAGTTCCTGAATACCTGCTTCTGACACTCCAAAGTCCAGGTGTGACACCAACAGCTTCCCACCCATCACCATGCTGGAACCAACCCCAAAGCCGCAGGTCGAGCTGCCACTTGTCAGCAGGTTGCTCTGGCCTGCTGTAGGGCACCGGCTGGCTGGTTCCTGCCGGGCTGTTCCTGCCGCCCTCCAGCCACCACTGTCACTCTTGGGTGGCTGGTCAATTCTGCATGGGCTTGCAGCCTGATTCACCTGCCCCACCCACAGCCGCGGCCACCGAGAGCCCGCCGTGTCGTAGCCTCGCTCCAGCAATGGCTGCCCCCTGGCTCCAGTTCAGCTTAACGATGTCAGAGACTTAATCCATTTTGTCCACCATGGTGGGCATGGGGTTGAGCCTCGGATCCTGATCTTTATATTTTCAAGTAACTATGGCTAAGGCTCCTAACTGGACAGTACAGGTCTAGGTTAAAGCATCCCTTGCCCCTGGAAGCTCTCACTGAGTTTTCCAAGCTAGAACCTTAGGGATGGTAAAATTTTCCCTACAGACTGAAGAAGTTATGGCTGATTACAAGTCAAGAATCAAATACTATTAACCAAAACCTAATTGGTGAAAAGACATTGCCTCTGGACAATGGTAAGAAACATATCCTCTGCTACGCACTGAGAATGACACAAGCAAATACAAATATCACAGGCCGGTGAGATGGCTCAGCGGCATACGCGCCTGCCTGGCAAGCGCGAGGGCCTGAGTTCGACTCCCGGATCTCACATACGAAAAAAGGGCCAGTGATATCGCTCAGTGGCACGGGCACCTGCTGGCGCGCGAGGTCCTGAGGTCGACCCCTGGTACTCACAAAAAAAAAAAAAAAATATATATATATATAAATATCACTATTCAGAAAATCTTTAGTGGCACACTTACCTTGATCAATTGTGCACACTTGTCCAGTAGTTCTAACAAGTGTTGGATAGTCTCTATAGTAATGATCTACATAAGGCCCCAAGTGTAAGTCCCTAAAAAATTAAGAGCAAATTTAATAAAAGGTATTATACATTCCCTCGCCAGTTAGAAGGATTCATCAGTTGAACTTTTTAATTCAGAAAATATGCTAATGAAAATATGCTAAATTTGCTAATAGGCAAATCTAGACTCTCTTCATTGTATTTCTGGCCTTTGTAATGGGCCACATGTAACAAATACAACCCAGATTCCTTTTACTAGATAAATTTCACTGAGGTAAAACTACAGAAAGAGTACTGTGTTCTAGCTCCTCCTCCATTATTCATTAGCTTCATGATCTTCAGAAAGTCATCTCTATAAACCTCAGTATAACGTTTCGAAGATACATTAGTATGTGGATAAGACCTTAGAGAATGTAAAGCATTATACAAACGTTACTTATTGCAGAAAGCCATGACATAGAGTTTGGAAATTAGTTACCAAAGAATTTTTGTGAGAGTAATGATTTGTCATTAAGTGGAACTGACCATCAGTTAAAATTGCCATGTCCTTCTAGGCCAGTCTGGGCTACATAGTGAGTTCAAGACCAGCCTGAACTACACAGCGAGACCCTGTCTCAAAAAAAAAAAAAAAAAAAATTTAAGCCAGGAATGGTGGCGCATGCCCATAATGCCAGCACACAGGAGGCTGAGGCAGGAGGATCACATGAGTTGGAGGCCAGCCTGGACTACATAAGCGAGCTCAAGGTCAGCCTGCACTACACAGCGAGACCCTGTCTCAAAAACAAAAAAAACTGCCATGTCTCAGGAAAAATTATTTCAGGATCTCAAGAAAGACCACAGAAATCAATCAGAAAATGTGCTGCAATCTTTAACTCAGAGTTTGAAATATCAAATTTCACTTCATTATCAACAAGAGTCACAAAGGCTCAAGTAACACTTACTATGATCTTTTCGAATTAAGAGCCAAAGACAAGGAGCTCGGCACCTTGAAAACAACTGAAGACAACTGTGAGGACCATCTATCATACCGTGCATCCCTGAGTGCCTAGAAAGACAGGGTCAACTACAGACTGCAACCAACAGAGCACAGCGCAAGAGCTCGTGACTAACGAACACCGCTCACGTTCTCAGACACAAACTCAGGCCGGCCGTCTCCTCACTAAGGCAGGGCTAACCCTACTCTGTTCGACATTTCACGTGATTTTGCTAACGGTAAAGCACTACACGAACGTGGGTTTTATGAAACAGCAGATGTTACTACAAAACGTCTCCGGCACATAGCCAATCTCTTATCAAACACCGTGCTGAGTGGGTCACCCCCACTGCTTTACGACTTTCCACTCATCTTAAGACTAAAACCCCCAGCATGTCCAAGGGGCCCTCCTGTAACTGGTGTCTTCAGAAAATGCTCTGCTTGCCTGAGAATGTGGATTTCAGAACCTTATGATAACGCAGAAAACAAGTCGCAGAACGGCCACTTAGCAGCTGCTAATGTACAAACAATATTTACCTTGCCAACTGAACAAGAAGGTCAACAAGCGAGCGAATTCCTTCTCCCATCAGAGTATTCAACTTCAACTCCTCGTAGACAAGGTGAAGAACAAAAAATATTGCAGGTATATGAGTAAAGAGAAGAGTAGAAGAATCCAGACTGAGATTCTGTGAAAAATCTTCATCCTTCACCCTTGAAACTTCCAAAGAACTCAGACACAAAGATCTATTCAGAAGATGAGACTCAACATTCTGGTGGTAGTCTGAATTTAGTAAATATTCCCAGTCCTGAGAAGAATAAGAAGGATATTAATTGTTTATATAACCCTGCCTTATGATGCATCCTCAACAAAGAAAACCAAATTCACTTAAAACAATTCAAGTCCCATTTTCACATAAAGCCAATCTTAGAATATAAAAAAAAAAAAAAATTGAAAAGAAGAAACAACTACAAAATAGCTTAACAATTTCCAGATATCAGAGAACCTTAAGACAAGCCACATTTAAAAGCCATTTAAAAAAATCTAGTCTTTCTTTCTGAGAGGGGACTTAGAAGAACCCTCCTAGTGTATTTAGGCAGGAATTGAGATTAAAAGATTCTCTGAGGCCTTGTCTTATGAAGCCAAAAGTAAAAGATAAGGAAGGTGGGAAATGTCAATGGGCAGGTTTAGTGACCCCACACTGAGGTGTGTTTTGGTAAGAGGGAAGGTGTACCCGTATTTAGCTGGTATTCTACTCATCTTTCCATGTTCCAAGATATTGGGGCTGGTACTGTAATCTAATAATCAACCTAATTTTATATTCAGACGGATCTGTACTACATTTCCAAGCAGTGGGTCTATTTTGACTTCTACTTCTGATTTATTATACAGTGTTCAAAGGATACGGTTTTGGTCTATTTGATTTCCACTTGTGATTTATTATATTACGTTCAGAGAATATGGTTTGTGCTATTTCTAGATTTTTGAATTTACTAATGTTCTTTTTATTTTTTTGGGTACCAGGAATCAAACTCAGGACCTCACGCTTGCCAGGCAGATGCTGCACCACTGAGCTAAATCCCAGGCCCCTGTTCTTATAAGACTTAATAAAATGCGTTATTGTAACTAACCCTTGGAACAGATACAGAAAGAACAAACCTTAAAAAAAAAAATCTGATATATTGGATAAACAAAATAAAAAACTCGGGGCCGGTGAGATGGCTCAGCGGCGTAAGCGCCTGCCTGGCAAAGTGTGAGGGCCCGAGTTCGACTCCCGGAACCCACATACGAAAAAAGGGCCGGTGATAACGCTCAGCGGCATGGGCGCCTGCTGGCACGTGAGGTCCTGAGGTTGACCCCCGGTACCAACAAAAAAATAAAAATAAAAAATAAATAAAAATAAAAAACTCTGCTCATTAAAAGGCACTGTTAATATGATATGTGTGATATATATATCACATCACACTCTCACTCATAAGTATGCACAAGTATTACATGTTACTTTTTAAAAATTTTTAATGTTTAAATAGATGAACATGCTACTTGGACTTGATCACTACACACAGTGGATACACGGATTGAATTATCACGCTGTATTCCATAAATATGTACGACTAAATTAATAGGGCTGTAAGTGTGTGGGTCAGTAGCAGAGCACTTGCCTATCATGTATGAAGTCCTGGGTTTGCCACCCCAGCATCACAATAAAATAATAACAACAACAACAATAATAAATAAAAATGTAATGTTCTATGGGCATTTAAAAAGAGAAAATATTCTCAATACATGTATACAACAAAGAACTCATGCCCAGAATACATAAAGAACTTCTATACTTCAATAAATATTTTTAAAATTCATCTAAAAATTAGATAAAGATCTTAAAAGAAACTACAAAAAGATACAGAAATAGCTAAAAGCACAAGAAAAAGTGCTTAAGATCATTGGTCATCAAGGAAAGGTAAATTAAAATCAGTAAGAGAAACTACCTCACACACTCAAATGGTTAAAATGAAAAAGACTGACAACAGCAAACCTTGGGAAAGACGCAGAGTAAGAGGAGCTCCCAAGCACTGCTGCTGGGAGGGTGATGTGGTACAACTAGTCTGCAAACCACCAACAGCCCAATAATTTCACTGATAAATATTTATCCAAAAGAAATAAAATTGTTATGTCCACAGTGACTTGTTACCAAATGTTAAGAGCACTATTACTGTGAAGAGTCAAAAATGGAAATAACCTAGATATCCGTCAGCAGCAGAATGGATAAACCATGGTGCACTCACAGTCAGCAATAAAAAGGAAGCACTGAACCTGCAACAATATGGATGCGTCTCTAAAACACTGTGCTGGATGACACTGATAGTTAATTTTTAGATGATGATTAAAGACAAAAGTGAATGAATGACCTTACAAAGCATAACAGATCCTACCACTCAAAATAACTGTTATTCGATGTTAAAATAAATAAAGCAAAAGGTGTTGGAAACAGACAAACTGATAGGAACACCACAGATGTGGAAGACCAGTACAAGTATCCATAAATTCATTTCTATTGGCAAGAAATAACAATGCTTACATCATCAGATCCAGTCTCAGAAGGCCTTGCTTTTTTGGGAGCAATGACAGGAGAAAGTGATCCTTCAAAGTCAAACTGGAAAATAACCCCAAAAGAGAAGGCAAAATCATAAATTTATTACTGTCATTTAATCAGCTTAAAAGGATCCAGAAATCAGTTCTGCTAATTATAGAAACTGAAGAAAGCCATCAAAACTTATTTTTTCACCTAGAAAATCATGGTACAATTCTTTCTTCTAGGTCACTGTGAAGATGAAATTCAATCATACATGTAAAAGCATCTAGTACGGTGCCTGGGCTCACAGGCTCTGCCATCATTATTCCCTGTGCTCTCCATCATGTATGATGACATTATATCACACCTTGAGCAGGACAAGAACCTTTAGGCACATCGAGAACAAAGAAATACCAAAAGTTATTAATAACTCATTGGCAGAAATGTTGCACTGTGTGCACTACGTAAATTAAAACAAAAGGGGTAAATCTGGACAAAGCAAAATAAAAACTATTTGCCAATGAGGTCCATTTCATCCCCAGCCTTGATCATGGGGACAAAAGATAGATAGCAAGGGTTTAACTATACATTCCAGTAAATAAATGTAAAAGTAATTCAGCCTCAAGAACTGAATTTCAGGCAGGCCACAGTGGCAGGGCCTCTAGTCCCAGCTACTCAGGAAGCTGAGATGGGAGGGTTGCTTGAGCCCAGGAGATGGAGACTAGCTTAGGAAATATAAAGAGGCCCTAGTTCTTTCAAATAAATAAGATTCTCTTCTTCCTTTAGACCAGTGATGGCGAATCTTTTAGAGCTTTCAATGATAACAAAAAGCCTGCTGCGGCACACGTGCCATAGGTTCAACACCACTGCGTTAGACTATCATACAATAAATACTAAGGCAGCAAGCCACGTCCTTCTCTACAGAAGAAAAAACAGTGGGTGCTGAGTGCTCCCCACAACACAGAAACACGACAGGGAATCATTCTCTGTCAGACACTGGGCACATCAGTCTACCCTCATCGACAAGTTCCGTGGGTCAGTACTACACAAAAACTATGAAAAGCTGAAGTGCACTTATCCGTATTCTAGAAATCTTCTTTCTATAAGGTTTAATCTTTTCATACGTAATAAAGTGTGGAAAAATTGGGGATGACATAGGTAGCTTTACTGCAACTGTTTAAAAGAAAACTGTCCCTGTTCACTAAGATTTTTCTCAAGTAAAGAGAGGGCAAGTCCTTCATATGCCACAACAGACACAAACTCTAAAAACAGTGTCCAGGGCATTCATTCATCAAAGGTTCACTGAGCAGCCACCCATGCCAGGCACTTCCACAGGTCCTGGGAGAGAGTCATGAACAAAGCTAAACAAAACTCCCTGCCTTGCTAAGATGTCATTCCAGTAGGGGGGAAGAGAGACACGCAAACAAAGTAAGTAAGTAAAATATACGAACAGGCAGTGCAATTCTGTGTGGAGACGTAAAGATTTATGTGAAAAAAGATGTTTGCAAATCATTCATAATAAGAAAAACTCAACAATGCCTAGTTATTAGCTATTGGTTAGTGATCATAAAAACTAAGTTATAACAAAAAAGGGATTTCCTTTAAAAAATTTTAATGATGGGCTGGTGAGATGGCTCAGCAGCTTAAGCGCCTGCCCGGCAAGCGCGAGGGCCCGAGTTCGACTCCCGGAACCCACATACGAAAAAGGGGCCGGTGATATCGCTCAGCGGCACGGGCGCTTGCTGGCACACCAGGTCCTGAGGTCGACACCCCGGTACCCACAAAAAAAAAAAAAAAAAAAAAATTTTAATGATATGGGAAATTTCCATTGATATCATTTTTATTTAAAAGGTAGCATCAAAAATGTTTAGGGTAGTTATTTCTAAGTACTATCGCAATAATTATTTTCTTCTTAATTGCTCAATTTTCTAAATTTTCCTCAGTAAGCATATACACCTTCATAATGAAGACTGATTTTCAAAGATGTCTTTGTTAGCACAAGACTATATGTATCAGTGGGTACAGTAGAGCCAAGTTACCTGGACAAAGGTTAAGCGTGTTCTAGAATGACTTTTTCAGAGTGACCAGGCAAGGATGTCCTGGGAGTAATCCAGAGCAAAAGGAACTCATTGGTACCGAAGACATTATGCTGACTTGGTAAATAATCTATGAAGGGCCTGCAAGAACCATTCTGGGAGAAGCGGGTGAAGGATATAGCTTTATACCACTGATAGGACAGGTAACTCAGGCTAACTCTTTAAATCCCCCTAGAATCAAGCCTGCCTCCTCACATACCAAACAATATGTGTACAAAAAGATGGTCTTGCCTGCAGAAAAGAACATTAAGCCCTGAGTCAGAAGACAGAATCCAATCTCAGTTTTGAACAAATCACAAGTCTATGATCTCTGTGATTCAGTTTCTTTATCAACAAAACCACAACTATCATTAATCCCAGCATAACTTGAGGTCATTTTACAAAGATAAAACGAGAAATAGTCCAACATGCTGCAGAACATTATAGATTCAAAAATATAATTACTAGTAAAATGTTATTATGTATTAAATGACATACAAATACCATAAGCTCTGGTATTACTTCAATATTTTGAATAAAGCATACCTATTATTAAACTTCTTTCTTATGTACTCAATAGCTGTATTACTGATAGTACAAACATTACATTGATAAAAAGATAATTCACAATGAAACAACTATTTACTTACATTTCGGGTCCATGCTAAGCGGTCTGTGTTATAACCCATCATATTCATGAGGCAAATCACAAACAAACTCCACTCAGAGTGGTAACTGGGTCCTCCTGGAGCACTGTGGACATTGTACCACTTCACAAGCATCTGAACTGCTATTTCCTTCGGCAGGATAAACTTAATCGCTTGTAAACATGTTTGTACTATTAAAAGCAAAGATTAATTTTAATATGCTTCCTATGCATGCATTTCTTTCCCCCTTTTAATAAGAAAGTTTTTATATTATTACTACACAAAAAATTATTACTATACACAAGCCAATTACTGTGAAAAAAGAACTGTCATTAAAGAGGCAGCGAGCCAAAGCAAATATGACCCAGGCATTCATCCGAAACATGAACCAGCTATTGAATTAAACAGAGCTTGCAAGAGGCCTGAGGGCAGCTGTCTGATCATTAATTTTGGATCAGAAGTAAGTAAGAAAATAGCCCAGTTCACCTGAGACAATTCTGATTGTCTCAGAATCAACTGCCTCAACAATTAGTAACTGCTTGCCATTTGACTCAAAAATGGCCTGGTTTGGATGATGAAGGTAACTCTGAAATACATATAATTTCTACATCAATAAATTTACATGAAATATTGCTTAATTTAGTAAATACGTAATATAAAATACATGCATCACACACAGCAGTGCTCAGCTGGCATTATGAGATCTGCTAAATGAGTGAACAGGGCCAGTGAGATGGCTCAGCAGCATAAGCACCTGCCTGGCAAGCACGAGGTTCTGAGTTCAACTCCCGGTACCCACACAAAAATAATAAATAAATAAATGAGTGAACATTCCTATCAACAAAGCTTTATAACTTTTCATTATTTCTGATCACATTCAGTTTCTACAATGTCTTCATATACTGTGTCTTAAGTGGATTAGGATAAATACCACTTAAGTTAAACCATTCTTAATGACAGAATCATTAGTGCGAACACTGGTTACAGCACTACATTGTCATGTGGTGACCCAGAGGTGGTGAGAACTATTGTGAAGGTCCTAGATCTGCTTTAGTAGTAACAGGTCTCAAACTGCAATGATTTTTGCATTCTCATATTCTCTCTTTACAGGATTTGTTTCATTTTTCTGAGACAGAGTCTTGCTATTTAGTTCAGGCTGACCTTGAACTCACTACATAGCACAGGCTGGCCTCAAACTCACAGCAATCCTCCTGCCTCACCTTGCACTAGAATTATAGGCATGTGCCACCATGCCTGGCACTTTATACAGGCTTTGTGTATTGACCTGTCACGGTCCCTTTTGCTGAGCCCATCCTCAGCAGCATAGATTTTTCATCATCAATCTGCTATGTAAGCACAGACAGCAAGGATTGGAAGCAAATAGCAATAAATGTTAGAAAACCAAATAACTAAGTACATCATAGTTGAATCCAAAATAAGTGTAAACCACATGCTGCACAAAGTCTAAGGAACCCTTTATAAACACATTCATTTACCTGCATGAACTATGTGACTTCTATTTGGCTCGAAAAAGTGTAAGGTCTTATTTTGTTTTTACTTATTTCTCCCCTTATTTGTTTTTAAATATTTAAGGAAAGCAAGGATTCCCTGTACAAATTTCGAATATCATTTACCAAATACAAAAAAAAGGTTCCTAAAATAAAATCATTCTAGTCTACAATCTGCCGATGCCTTGCTTTGGTAGTTAAATTCTGAAACTAATCCATCATGAGCTTTATTATATAGGCATTCTTATATTTGTTGACAAATTGAACTCTAACATTATGTTTACCTTTCTACATCCAGAAATATTCTCTGCTACTATCTTCCAAATTGCATTTTAGTTATAATTTAAGCAGACACTAACATTTCTAAAAATATCTGTGGTTGCATTTTGACTATAATAATTGGTATCCAATCAAGGCAATTATGTTAATTTTTCAATTTATCTAAAAATTCAGAAATTTATTTTAGGATTAAAAACATCATTAAATATGCCAAGAAATATTTTAGTTGCTTAGGCTTCCTGTTCCTCAGATTTTCTCACGAGAGGCATGTCCCTATATGTAATCTCCCTGCATGGTACTGTATGTCCCAGCCTAAGAAGCTCAGAGGAGCCAGATGCAGTGGCCCACAACTGTAGTCCCCCTACTTGGGAGGACAAGACAGGAGGGTCGCTTGAGTCCAGGAGTTCAAAGCCACGCTAGGAAAAAAATAAGACCTTGTCTCAAAACAAGCATCTGAGAGAAACAGAATGAGTGTTATCTTCCAACCGTACTTCAGCCTCTGTGCACGCGAAGCACACGTGGCGAAGCGCTCCCCAGCTATTTACAGCTTCTCTACAAAACGAAAAACCTGCTCTGGTGGCTTCAACAGCAGCAAAATAATTTTTAGAATCCCAATTATTGGTATAAATGAGCAATTACTCCTAACCTTACAGCTCAAACTGAGAACATATAAAAGTGAAGTTTGACTCTCAATCATACCTAATTCTGAGATGGCAATTTCAGGAATAGTGATCCTAACCATGGAGCCATTACTCAGTTCCTAGAGGAAACAATGGAACAAGAAAAGTTAAAAAGAATTCGAGAATTCTAATCCTTGGAATGTTTCAAAAACAGATGGTGCTTTACAAGACTGTCAATGCAAAATTCAATAAAATGAAAGTACTTTTTCAAACGGAAACGTACTCTTACAAATGTGCTTATTTGTAAAACATTTCTAAAAATTCCAGTACGGTATTAATAAAAACTAATTTTTATACAAACACTAAAAGCTACTATCATCAAAAGTGACTTACTTTCAATGAAAAGACAAAAACCACAGCAATATGCAATTCAACTGCTTGAACATGCTTGTTTTCAATAAATTTTTAACAAGAAACTTCAGAAAACTGCAGCAGAATTACTTAATAGTGAAAGAGTACCAAAAATGACATAATACATTTTAAAAATCATAATTTTTTTTTCATTTTTCTGACAAAATTTTACATCATGACAAATTTAAAATGTCAGTCATATCTTAGAAAATTACCGAATCTTTTAAGAGATATACTTACTAGAGTTACCCTGTTATGGACAGGGTCTCTGATAGAATGAATGTAAGTTCCAAACTGCTGGAAAGTACAATCCTCGTTATAGAGAGAATCATGAAGTTTTGAAGAATCCCTCAGTTCTGGAACTGGGGACAACAGTACCACCTGTAAAGTTATAAATATAACACAAATGAAGTACTTTTGAAGAAATTAAGTATAAAAGAAACTTAGGGGCTGGTGATATGGCTCAGTGGCACAAGCGCCTGCTGGCAAGTGCGAGGTCCTGAGTTCGACTCCTGGTACCCACATAAAAAAAAAAAAAAAAAGAAACTTAACTTGCTTTTTTTTGTGTATGGTCTACAAAATGACTGTATGTGATGATTTAAAGTCATTTTGCTCTACTATCAAGCACCTCACAGCAGATCAAGGTCTTAACAGAAAACAACCACAAAAGGCAGTTAAAACAGTAAAGCATCTGACTGATAGCTATGGAGGCAACCTGGGCTCAAGGGACCAAGATCTAATAGCAAAAAAGGAATCACAGGGTGGAGACGACATTCTGACCTGCTTTCCCAGCTCTAGGATTTGCATGAATGGCGGGGGCAGGGGGTGGGGGCAGGCTGACAGGCTGACGATGCAGAAAAGCTGTGGCTAACAGGAAGGGGACGCAACAGCAGTTCTGGCAATCTTACAGGGCTGGAGACAAAAACTATAATTTGAGGCAGACATGACTTAAGGAACTTAGAATCAATCCAAAGAGAAAGGATAGTGTTGAAAGAGCAGAAAAATGAGACCACTACTTAGAGGCATTTCCTCTACAAGCAAATTATTTATTTAAAAATGTAAGAATAAAAATTATGTTCTTAACTACAGACATGAAACCAAAAAGTGTAAACAGCCTTTGTTATTAACTACAGATGTTCCTAATCTTAAATCTCTGGTCATGAAAACTGACCCTTTTTGTATTCCTATAATTCAATCTGCAACACATCTCTAAGTGAATCTTAACACTGACAGCCAATCAAGCCCAAGACATATTTATTAGTCCAGCTTGTACTCCAACAGTTAACCAGAAAAATTCAGCTCCACTGGTCCTAGCTCTGCATCTAGTAGCACAACCTGCCAGAGAAGAGGGAAAGCCACTGGCCAGCATGCTACACTGTGTCTCTTGTGACTTCACAGCTAGCAAAAAGACACTAACCATTCTTAGATTTATAGAAATCTAAAAAAGTAAAAAAACATTTTTTTTTCTTTTTTGCCATACTGATATTGAACCCAGGACCTTCACACTGAGCTACATCTCAAGCCATTATTTATTATTTTGAGACAGGGTCTCGCTAAGTCACTAAGTTGCCAAGTCTGGGCTCGAACCTTCTGCCTCAGCTTCCTACAGTGCTAGGATTATAGGCATGAACCACCATGTCTGGCTAGAAATCAGTTTTATTGTGAAAGAAATTCTTTCAAATCACATAAAAACCTCTGACACGTCTCCAGCCTCTCTCCTGAAAGTTCTGCACATGTGCCAACTTGAAGTGAAAAGCTCGCTGCTGCACGTGTTTGATTCTCTGACACAACTGCCAGCACTAACCTTCTCTCTGAACTAACCCTAAATGTCTGCACTTAGATGTCCCTCAAATACAGACTACTTTTCTCTGGGCTTCCTAACTCAGAAAGCACAGGGGCGGGTGAGATGGCTCAGCGGCATGGGCACCTGCTGGCGTACGAGGTCCTGAGGTCGACGCCTGGTACCCACAAAAAAAAAAAGAAAGCACAGGTACCTACCCATGTTGCACAGAGAATCCTGGGCCTCCTTCCACAGCACCTATCCTCAGCCTAGCACAAAACTAGTCAGCTGACAACCTGTCATTTACATCCTTCCAGCCTCTCACGTCACTTCCCTCCTTTCTATACATCTCACCCTGGCTCAGACCCTCTCTGCATTTCACAGTCCTCACTTGGGAGTCTAATCCATCTCCCTATCTTCAGCCTCAAAATAAACTTATCTAAAACAGACCATGACACCCAAAACTCCTTCCTCAAAAAGCCTACAATGCCCTAGCAATTGCATTCAGAATAAACCACCTTTTTCATCTTTTCTACCATTAAGAACATATCAGTAAGAGTGTAAATCCCAGGTCCACCATTCATTAGTAGTATGACTTTATGACTTTGGACGAGTAGCTTCTATGTACCTCAGTGTATCCATTTGTAAAACAGGATCGCAACAGTACCTTCTCAAAGAAATTAGCTGTTCTAAGCACTTAAATGTTAATACTGATAAAACATTTAGACCAGTGTCTTGCATATAGAAAATGCCCGAGAGATTAACATCCCACTCCCTGTCCTGCTGCACCCGACTACTTAAATGAAGTACTTTTTAAGTCTTCATTCCACAGATGTGTTGAGCCCTTAATATATGTGTGTTAGCAGATGGCGATACAAACATGCATATAAAAATGGTCTACACTCTCCTGCCTTCATGCCTTGGCTGTGTGATTCCTCTTTGCTCCAAGTGCCCTTTTACCTACTTATCCTCTGGGTCCAGGCCAAGTCCAACGCGTCACTCCAAGACAAGGCTTTGGTTCGGCCGCATCTTCCCAGCAGGGAACCTCCTAGGGTACTTTTGGTTCTTCATTCATAAGTCTTAACAGTCTACCTTAAGTTATAATTTCTTACACAGACAGAACCCACCCAAGTAAATTGTGAGATCCCTAGATGGAAAAGAATGTATCATTTTCATTTCTCTACCACCTTCAAAGAGTACCACACACATCACAAGGAAGGGGAATGTATGGTAACTATCTTTTTTTTTTTTTTTTTTGTGTGGGTACCGGGGGGTCGACCTCAGGACCTCGCGTGCCAACAGGCACCCGTGCCGCTGAGCGATATCACCGGCCCCTTTTTTCGTATGTGGGTTCCGGGAGTCAAACTCGGGCCCTCACGCTTGCAAGGCAGGCGCTTACACCGCTGAGCCATCTCACCGGCCCCGGTAACTATCATTTTTGTTTGAAACCACTTATTCTGTAAGCGTTACATAAAATTAAGTTAACCAGGGCCAGTGAGATGGCTCAGCAGCATAAGCACCTGCCTGGCAAGTGCGAGGTCCTAAGTTCGACTCCCAGAACCCACATACGAAAAAAGGGCCAGTGATATCGCTCAGCGGCACGGGCGCCTGCTGGCGCGCGAGGTCCTGAGGTCGACCCCCGGTACCCACAAAAAAAAAAAAAAAAAAAATTAAGTTAACCATGGAAAGAACATTCAACAAAATTTTTTAAAAATAATATTAATTTTTGACAACACCTAATTCATTTCTTACCTCATCCAATGACCCAAGGAGTTTACTAAGAGGCTTGGGAGTGCTAACACTGTCCAGCGGTGTGCTGGGCCGAGGCATTGTGCTGGACATTGTCAGGGAAGGAGCTGGCAGGCCAGGAATAAAGACCTTTCCCACCTTTGAGCAACAGAAAGATGTGGGAAAAAAGTATTACCTTTACTGAATGCATCATATTCTTAGAAAAAATATTAGGGCACATACAAGGCATGATTAAAAAATACAACGAATGTCTAAAAAAATTTTTTTAAACATTATTACAGTAAAAGACACACTGCCATTACTTCACTTCAAACACACTCATCCCATCATTCATGCCACTTTCTGAAGCACTTCTTGAGGTCCTTTTTATGAGTACCTTTAGTTGCAGTCTTGTAGCTGCCTTAATATCCTGAATTGATTCAAAATGTTTACTTTTCATGGTCATTTTGACTTTGGAGAAGAGCCAGAAGTTTTTACAAGCCAGCCTTTCCAATGGATGGCACTCAGCAGCGGCGTTCACCATATTTTTTATCACACCTAGTAAAGGACTAAGGAAAGAGGACTTCCAGAACTGCTTCAGAAAGTGGCAAGAATGGGATAAGTGTATTCCAGGTGAGGGGATTAATGGCAGTGTTTTCTGCTATAATACGTTCTTAAAAATTTAAACATTTACCATATATTTTGATCACACTACATAAGCATCAATTTCTTTTGATATGTCAGAGTTTATGTTCACCAAACACAACTAAAAAACAAACAGAATCAGTATTTTAACAATCTCGCAAATCCCACCATGCAACTGCAAATACCTTAGTATAAATTCTCTTGTCTGACTTCTCTTCATTAAAAACTTTATTTTGCAGGAAAGGGGGAGAATGTTAATATGGTCAAGACATCATACAAAATCCTGTATAGTATGTTTTTTGCTACCTTACTGGTAATAAAGACAGCAAAGCTTTCAGAAGACATAAGTAGTTATCTTGTTAACTAAGTATTAAGGCAGAGTGAGACCCAATTACTAAAAAAGGGCTAGGGGCCAGTGAGATAGCTCAGTGGCATAAGCGCCTGCCTGGCAAGCGCGAGGTCCTGAATTCGACTCCCGATACCCACATACGAAAAACGGGCCGGTGTTATCGCTCAGTGGCACGGGCGCCTGCTGGTGCACGAGGTCCTGAGGTTGACCCCCGGTACCCACAAAAAAAAATAAAATAAAATAAATAAATAAATAAATAAATAAGGGCTAAAAAAAAGTAAGGCTGGGTGATACTCAAGAAATTAAATTTAACCTAATTCAAACTGCACTCTCCAGCTTGTCATCTCTGCCTCCCATCATAAACTCTATACTACTTCAAAAAAAAGAAAAAAAAAAAAAGCTTTCCATAAAGTAGAATAAATTTATCACTAATCTTAAAAGAATGTGTGGGCAATCCATGCTAACCACCTGATATTTCAACTATCTGTAGGGTTCTCAGGAAAAACACAATAAAAATTCTCATCCATTTTGGGTAAAAACTGGTGAGACTAAAGGGAGATGCTCAGAACTAAAGTGAAACTAACAGAAACTGCCCAACTAAAATCCTTAGGCATAAAAAACAAAAATGACAATGAGAACTAATATAGCACATGAAAACTTTTTAAAGGCTATCTAACTCTTGGCTCATGAAATGATGGAATAAGCATATTCCACATTATTCCTTCCGCTAAGAGCCAAATTGAAAAAAAAATTAAAATGTGCTCAAAATTTATAGTTCAACTAACAGGAGCCTCAGAAAATGGGAACAAAAGATAGACTAGTTAGGAACCTAAGACCCATGAGCGACCTAATGAATTCAGTAGGGTTTTTTTTTTTATATCTCCTTACATAGCCAGTCCTTAGATTCTCAAATGGTCTCAAAGAGATATCCTCATGGCCAGAGACAAAACAGGCTCCAAGAAACTTTGTTTTTCTAGCCAAAGTACTGGCAAAAGAGTAACCAAGCAGGTCAGAAACAATTCCACCATCCCTGCCCTACTCTTAAGCAAACACTACCAAAAAAGCTACCCCCCTAACCCCACCCTCCCCACACACAAACTTCCTTCACCAGGAACCACGGCCTGGAAACTTATGCCCACAGCCCGGTCTTTCATTCTCACCCTGCAAGGACCAGGTACCCCCCCACCCCACCCCCAGCAGAGGATGCGGCCAGGTCAGGCTCACACCACTGCTCTGCAGGAAGGGGGCGGCATCCCTCCCCTCCGCTTCAGGCACTGCCGCTACAGAGACTGTGAGGCTGCAATTCTCCACCTCCCATTCGGTGCAGTGGCTGTGAAGGGGGCAGAAGGCCTGGCTTTCGACCTCACTCTCTAATAACACGAAAATAACATAGACTGAAAAATGAATACAGCTTCAGGGACCTGTATATAGGACAACAATAAAATAGCTAACATTCATACCAACAGAGAATCAAGGAGGGAAAGAAAGTGGGGATCTGAAAACATATTTGAAAAATAATGCCTAACAAGACAGTATGTACAATGTGATACCATATAAATTATGTATTTATAGCCAGGTCTGGTGGCACATGCTATAATCCAGCACTCTAGAAGACTGAGGCAGGAGGATACCAAGTTCAAGCCCAGACAGGGCAACTTAGCAAGACCTTGTCTCAAAATAAAAACATTCTTTTCAAAAAGGGCCAGGGATATAGCTCAGTGCAGAGACCCTGGGTTCAATCCCTAGTACCAAGAGAGAGGAAAAAAAAGTATATATGCACTGAAAATATATTTCCAAAACTGTCTAAGCATGTCGCAAATTGAGTGACCTAACATGTAAAAGACTGCGAGAACAGGTTTAAACCCAAAGAAATTTATATGAGTCACATGATAAAATTTCTTTAAAAGGGGGGGAAAAAATCTTAAAAGCAACCAGAAAAATGAGAAGCATTGATTACTACAGGGAAGAACAAATCAAGAGAACAGACCTTTTATCAGGAAAGCCAGGAAGAAGGGGCACATTTTTCAAGTGCCTAAAGAAAAGACCTGTCAACCAAGCGAGGTATATAGTGCCAATAAATTACTCTTCAGGAATGAAAGTGAAATGAAGATGTTCTCAGATGAAGAAAAACTACAAGGTATTAAAGGCAGCAGACTTGCACTAAAGGAGTAACAAAAGATGACTCAAAAGGAAAGGAAATAGGGCCAAGGATATAGCTCAGCAGCACAGCGCCTGCCTGGCAAGCACACAGTCCTGAGTTTGATTCCCAGCACCAAAAAAAAAGAAAGGAAATAAAAATAAACAGAAAATCTGAAGTATAAGAATAATTTTTACATAATTTTGAAACTATTTTATGTTTGATATTTAAAACTAAAAACTGCAATATTGTGGTTCCCTCTGTATAGGTAATTTTTAAGAGAATTAAATCAGAGTAAAGCAACCTAAAAGGTATTATGTTGGTAAGAGCAGTCAGTGATAGGTTATCTGAATATTCACTTCATTATTCTTCAAATTGTGTGCATATACTTAAATTTCACAATATAAGTTTGCTAAACATATTATGCTGTATATAAATCTCAGAAATGCTGAAAAAGACGTAGCCAATGTATTTAATATAATAAAACTTACCAAAATATTGGTACTTACCAAAGTTACTCATACACGAATTTTTCTTTTTTTTTTTAAACCAATTTTAAATGTAGTTTAGTTGACAGTTTTTTATTTGTTTAAAAATCTACCTATAGGGCCGGTGAGATGGCTCAGCGGCGTAAGCGCCTGCCTGGCAAGCGCGAGGGCCCGAGTTCGACTCCCGGATCCCACATATGAAAAAGGGGCCGGTGATATCGCTCAGCGGCATGGGTGCCTGTTGGCACGCGAGGTCCTGAGGTCGACCCCCCGGTACCCACAAAAAAAAAAAAAAAAATCTACCTATATTCATTAAAGGCTTCTCATCTATGCCAGGTTCACCCTGCCAATTCATCTAATGGCAATGAGCCCCAGCCCTGAAAATTAGGATAGGACCATCCAACATTATTTTTGTTGGGGTTTTGTTTGTTTGTTTTGTTTTGTTTGAGACAAGGTCCTGCTGCACAGTCCAGGCTTGCCTTGAACTCCCTATGGAGCCCAGGCTAGCCTCCAGTTTGTAGCAATCTTCCTGCCTCAGCCTCCAAAGTGCTGGGATTACAGGCGTGTGCCACCACACTAGGCTCAGGACCAGCCACCAATAAGAACTTCATTTTCAACTTAATCTTCTGCCAAATTGTGCATGGAGGAATACAACACGTTTTACATGAAGGAGGCAGTCCTACTGCCCAAAAGCACGAAGTGTCAGCAGTACTTACCCGAACCACTCCTGTATACAGCACCAGGTTTCCACTGCCTTCTAGGACCAGCATGGTGTCTATTTTCTTTAAAAAAGACAAAAACTCCTTTTCTGATCTGAGAAAATTAATAATTTTGAAATAATTTTCAACTTCTCAAGAAATGTATGCTCATTTACCTCCACGGGTGCTGCGTCCTTTGCATGTACGTTGGTGACAGAGCCGAAGATGAGCTGGGTTTTATCATTACTCTCTTGAAACTTTACACAGCTAAACAGTGAAATAAAAAAAGAAACTATTGATACAACAAACTGTACGAGTCTTGGGCCGGTGAGATGGCTCAGCAGCATAAGCGCCTGCCTGGCAAGCGTGAGGTCCCAAGTTTGACTCCCGGTACCCACATACGAAAAAAGGGCCAGTGATATCGCTCAGCAGCGTGGGCGCCTACTGGCGCGCGTGGTCCTGAGGTCGACCCCGGTACCCACAAAAAAAAAAAAACAAAAAAAAACTGTACAAGTCTTAAGAGTATTGTGCTGAATGGAAAAAGTCTTGAAAGGTTAAACACTGAATGATTCCATTTATACAACATTCTCAGATGGCAAAACTGCAGCGATGGAGAACAAAGTACCAAGGACTGAGGGTGGAAGGGGACATGGGAGGGGGCACCCTGGGATGACCACCTGGGGGTGGCACTGAGGAAAGGCATTTTGTGTCTCAACTGTAGGAGCATTTACACAAATCTACACATGTGAGAAGACTGCATGGAATCATTAACATACACACACAGATGAGTACATGTAAAACTGATGAAATGTGAAAGAAGGTGCATGGTTCACACGGATATTAATCCCTGGTTTGATAATGTACTATAGTTATGTAAGATGTTACCTCTGGGGAGAAAGAGTGCAGGGTACAAAGAACCCCTTCACTAACTGAAACTTCCTGTGATCTCTAATTATTTCAAAGTGAAAAGATAAATAAATGGGCCAAAGACCTGAATAGACATTTTATGTAAGAAGATAAATGAATGTCTAGTAACATAAGAGAAGATGATCAACTTCAGAAGGCATCAGGAAAATGCAGATTTAACCCACTTCATATCCACTAGATGGCTATATTCAAAGATACTGACAATATCCGAAGTTGTCCAGGAAAAAGAGAAATGAACCGTCATACCTGGGTGGTAGGAATGTAAAATGCTACAGCCTACCTGGAAATCAACCTGGCGATTACTTATAAAGTTAAATATGAACTTACCATTCAACCGAACAATTCTACTCCTAATTATCTACCCACAAAATGTGAAATCATGTATGTCTACACAAAGACCTCTGCTCAAAGGTTCACAGTGGTATAATCCACAATTGTCAAAAAGGAAAAACCACCAAAACCATTACTGATGAACAGATAAACAAAATGCGGTATACCTATACAATAAACTATTACATGGAAATAGGAATGAATTATTCATGCATGTTACAACATGGTGAATCCTAAAAAGCAGAGTGAAAAGTGAAAAAGCTTACCCAAAAAACTACAAGTATGACTGTATGACTATAGAGCCCTATTTACATAAAAAGGTCCAGAACAGACTAATTATAGAGGCAGAATGTCTATGGAGTGATTGCTGGACGTTAGCAATGAAAATGAGACTCACTCCAAATGGGCACAAAGAAATCTTTTTATGGTGATAAGAATATTTAAAACTGGATTATGGTACTTGGGCGTGGCGGCACTGACCTGTAATCCCAGCACTATGGGAGGCTGAGGCTAGAGGATTCCAAGTTCGAGACCAGCCTGGGCAACATAACAAAGCCACGCCTCAAAAGAAAAATATAAAAAGGGCTGGGGATGTAGCTCACTATGAACGTTCTGGGTTTAATCCCAGGACCAAAAAACAACAATAACAAAAAACCTGGTTTGTTGTGATGGTTGCATAACTGTAAATTTACTGAAAATTATTATACACTCAAGACATGTCAAGTTTATGGCATACAAATTGTTTCTCAATAAAGCCAGTCAAGGAAAAAAGAAAGGGAGAGAAGGAAGAAGGGAGGAAAGATCCCTAAATTATTTACATAAAAACGATGGGAAACAGACGTACCGTAACTGGAGCTGTGACTCCACTAAAAAGCATAAGAACTTTTGTCCACATAGGTCAGATGTAATGAATACCTTGGAGGCCTGTGAATTTTTCTCTCTGCAACAGATATATTAATAAAGAAATCATCAGCGCCAATCCAAAAAAATCTACCTTGTAACTACTGCAAAAATCTTTGAAGATATTCTTCAAGAAGACTACTTGGATCATAAATAACCCTGAAGACACAAACACACTTGTATAAACTCAACACCGCAATCTACTTCTTCCTCAGGACTAATCTCTCCACTTGTGTTCCTTCCTGGTTCCTTACCCGGCAATCATTTCTTCCCCCCTGTATTTTCAATGCTTTCCCCACTTTTAGTCCTGGCAGCCTACTCTCTCAAATTTAAAAGTCTTGAAATAAGATGAACTAAATGTTAGATGATATAAAATGACTGTTAATTTGGTGGAAGTAAAAATGCTATTATGGCTACGTCAGAAAATGTCCTTAGATACATACCAAGGTATTTAGGGGTAAAATTTCATAAAGACTAATTTTCTTTAATATAGTTCATCAAAACCAAAACTCTTCTTGACCCTTAAGCCTTCCACTAGCTAGTTCTATATCCTCATCTTCAAAGGCAAACTCTTTAAAAATAGTCCAAATGCTTACATTCACTTCCTCAGCCCCCATTTACTTTTTCTAACCTGCTTCTCCTACCACCCTCCAAGCCTTAAACACTCTGGCCCAGGTCACAAGTGAACTCACTGCCCTCCAGGGACCCCTCTCTCTCAGAGCCACACTGCATCAACACCTGGCAATGCTGGTACCTCTTTCTTCTAGAAATATGTTCTGTGATACTCCTTGCTGCCACCCCCATCTGGCCTTCTAGTTTTGTCTTTCTGCAGTAGCTTTGCCTCTTTGCAACCCCTGCCCCCAAATTCTAAATATCCAGTACTTCAGTCCCTGTTCCTCTTGTGCTTCTACACCGCTAGATTTTAATTGTTTGGAGGTCACAGAACTCTTCCAGAATCTAATGATTATTAAAGTGCTCTGTTTAGGAAAAGGCCTACACAGTACACACCACTCATACACATGATGACTGAACACAATTCCAGAGTTAACAGAACCTCTGGAGCTGCACACTCATCTGCAGGCCCTCCTGGAACCCCAGGAACTCGCTCTACACATTGCTGAAACTGTAATCCCCTGACTGGTCTCCATCGCCACTTACAAGCCAACAACTCCCCTCATCAAAGAGAAATGACACAGTAGACTTCTGTCTTAGTAAAAGAAGCACAAGTGGGCTTACAGCTACTTCCCTAAAAAAATACCCAAGATTTGTCAACAAAAATTTTAAATCCTTCAAAACATAAGAGAAAGCTGGAAAGCAGAGCAGTAAACAGGAAAGTTGTAGGCTTTAATAATCATTAGATTCTCGAATAGCAATGCTTTTCTTTAAATACAAAATTATATACTCCAAACCTTAAGTTAGTGATTGTTTCTGTCCACAAATGATCAATGCACAATTCAGGAACAATTGGCTCTGTCTCTGGTGCAAGAAAGGAGCCATTGGAATTACTATTTGGAGAATGAGAAATGCTGTGTCTCTTTGGAGATTGGTTATGGCCTGAAAGGCTGAACCTCTGCACCCCTGAAAAGGAGTGCACCCCCAAGGCAGGAGAGTGAGCACGGCTGCAAAACACACAGAGAGGTAGGGCGGCATGGTTAGCAAGGCAGGCTCATATGACACACATTCCTTCCCAAAGTTATGTAGAGAAAAGCATTCCTGGCACAATTCCAATCAGAAATTACAATTTTTAAAAAGGAATAGCTAGTTCAGTGGTTCATGCCAATGTGCTTTACTACATTCTGAAGAGTTAGAATTCTTGGTAAAATAATACACCTTTTTAAAACTGAAAACTCATTTTCTTCCTCAGGAAATAAACTGTTTATATTACTCAGAAAAGTCTACTCTAAAGCATGTTCCTGTATAGTCAGAGATATACAAACAAACAAAACTATGTCCCTGAAGCATGGTATATAAATCACGAACAGATACATACATGTATCAGAAGACATACAGATACTAATGATCAAAAGAAAAATACAAATTAAAGCAAAAGAAAACTACCACAATATTTTTGAAATTAATACTAATCAAACTGCTGCCACACACTTGTAGAAACAAAGCAATCCTATGACAGCAAAAGCAGCTTCTAGATGATCCATCAAGGAGAAATGACATAGACTTACAAGTCTTAGCAAAAGAAGCACAATTGGGATTATAGCTATTTCCCATAAAAAATAACCAAGACTTGTCAACAAAAATTTTAAATCCTTCAAAACATAAAAGAAAGCTAGAAAAGAAGGCATCTGTTGTTTGGGATCTCGTTTAAAACAAGGAGACGCTTCCACCTTAGAGCTGCCATGTTGGAAATGGAAGGCGATCGCGAGTGCAGGCTGGGCGATGAGGCTGAGCGGCTCTGGCTGTGAATGGAGGAGTAGTTCTGGAACGGTGAGGCCACGGGGGAGTCGCCTTTGGACAGGCTCCTCAGATGTGCTGTGAGGGAGCTGCTAGTGGCCACATTCTGTGGGGTTCCCCCCTGTTCAGAGAACTTTAGGACAACATTCTCTTCCTTAAGTAAAAATGTAGAGAAAAAAATAAATAAGAATAAAAAAGTGAATTCCTTGTGAGAATGCAGGGTAGAGATCAGGTATTAAGGACACAATATTTTTCTTTTCCTAAGAAGTTCAGTCTACTGCACAAATGATTCACCCACAAACATGCAACGACGTTCAGCATCAACTATGTTTCATATTAAGAAGAAATGACTTTATCTTCACCTCTGCTCTGACTCTCCGGAGCGTCCACACGGAATGCACATTCTGGACAGTGTCATAGGTCATTACAATGGAGGGGTCAATGTTGAGGAACACAATTTTCATTGCTTGATCTACAACATATTGTACCCGTGATGAACCAAAAAGACCTTAAAAAGAAAACAGAAACAATCAGGCATAGAACAATGGGTTTCATAAGATTGAGCTTTATGAATCAAGTCCTTAAAATTCCTAGAGATACAGAGAAAACAAATCCATTAAAGTACAAATCACTAAATAGTACTTAATTAACCCTGGATTTACTTTGGGCATCAATTTCCTTAAAATACACTAAAGATGAAAGCATTAAAGTTTCAATTTTACATACATGCAATTGAATGTTGAATATCAAGTGTTGACTCAAATTCATCAGCCAAGACTCCTTCAATAACCAACTTATTTATAAACTGTAACCAGCTATTTGCAAAGTTTGACTTCCTTACTGGCTCTTCTCTTCTGTATAAATCTGTTCTCCACAATAACTAATCAAGCAGTGCTGAAGAGTACACTACTGTTCCTACTTCACAGTAACATGTGTAAAATAAGTTTTTTCCTACTGAGTTCACCTTTTACTTCTAAAATACCATGGAGGGGCCGGTGAAATGGCTCAGCGGTATAAGTGCCTGCCCAGCAAGCACGAGGTCCTGAGTTCAACCCCCGGTACCCACATAAAGGAAAAAAAGGGCCGGTGATATCACTCAGCAGCACAAGCACTTGTTGGCAAGGGCGAGGTCCTGAGGTCAACTCCTGGTACCCACATAAATAAATAAATAAATAAATAAATAAATAAATAAATAAATAAAAATAAAATACTATGGATTGGTTTTCATATCCTTACTTCACAGCTTCCTAAGTGCTTCCTTCCAGTTAAAAAAAATTTTTTTGTGTGTGGGTACCGGGAGTCAAACTCAGGACCTCGTGCACCAGCAGGTGCCTGCGCTGCTGAGCGATATCACCAGACCTTTTTTCATATGTGGGTACCGGGAGTCAAACTCAGGACCTCGCACTTGCCAGGCAGGCGCTTATGCGGCCAAGCCATCTCATTGGTCTGCAGTTAAAATATTGAACCACATAAGAAATGATTTTATAAAAATATTAATTATTTTAAAAAGAAATAATAAATACCACTCACAATGCCACCTTCCTATTAATATACTAGTGAGTTTTTCTTCCTGATTTTGTTTTTGTTTTTTTAGAGATAGAGTCTCGCCATGTTTCCCCAGCTAGCCTAATCTCCTGGGTTTACACCATCCTCCTGCAGCAACCTCCTGAAAAGCTGTGACTATTGGTGTGCACCACTGCACCCAGCCTCCTTCACAGGCTTTTACAAAATTAGAATCATACTGTACTTAACAATTTTATATCCTATTATTTCTAGTATCCTCCATTATGAATAAGCAACTCCTGAGGTCATTAAATATTATTCAAAAACATGATTAACAATGGCTGTATACCATTTAATCACAGGCTCTAACATGTTTTTTTAGGTTGCCAGTAGTTGTTACCAATACAAAAGAGTCGATGAACTTCTTCTATGAAAGGCCAAAGAGTAAGTACTATAGGCTTTGTGGTCCACGTACAGACCCTATCACATAATCTTCGTTTTCTTCAACCTTTCAAAAAACTAAAAACCATTCCTAGGTCATAAACTTCACAAAAATAACCTAAGGCTAGATATAGCCCATGAAATAGAAGATAAGAACTTCAGTGGTATTTTAGAATATGTACCTAGGCTAAAGTTCTAAAAATCAAAATGCCAAAGAACATATTTTTTCAGTCTTCAAGTCCTCGTTATTTATAATTACCTATCATGTTTGGTCAGACTTAAAATGTGAGGATAATTATCTAGAAATACTTGTAGGAAATAATGAAAGTTCTGAGTCCCAGTAAATTATGCTATTATGAGTATAGAAAGTAAAAAACTAAAATTTACACAGTATAGGCATAAAGCCCTACATTTCTTCCTTCCAAAAAAATAAGTCTTTAGTTCATTCAAGTATCATTAATTATAATTTTGTTTTGTCTTGTTTTGTTTTGTGGGTACTGGGGATCAAACTCAGGACCTTGCACGCCCACAGGCGCCTGTGCCGCTGAGCGATATCACCGGCCCTTTTTTCGTAGGTGGGTTCCAGGAGTCGAACTCAGGACCTTGCGCTTGCCAGGCAGGCGCTTATGCCGCTGAGCTATCTCACCGGCCCAAGTATCATTAATTATTAAGGAACAGAGCCATCTACAGGTAGGTTAATATATCAGTATTCCTCATTGATTTATATGATTTTATTTTTACTGAAACTACTGCTGAACAATTACACTCAAGTTCTTGCTTTAATATGAATTACTTTCATAATAAAAGTTATTTTTGTAACATGCTTAAATTATCTTATATTTTTATAAACAAGTCAGTTTATTTTATAAGCTCCTTTTTAATTTCCCTCCCTCCCCCAAAGTAAAAAAAAAAAAAAAAAAGAAGAGCTATGTAAAAGAATATAAAAATACTTACTTCCAGATTTACAAACAAGTGGGGTTATTTCATCTAGTGGGTGCAGCATGCTGAACACAGTGGGTAACGGTTCTCTAGTAATGAACGAATACATAATCAGTCAAACACTGACAACGATGACTAGGTCTTTCTTACAAAGGGGTTCTCCAGATTGCAAACGCTGGGGACCATCCATCTCAAAAAGCAACCATCTAAGCTTTTTACATACTGTTTTTCACAGTATCTTCTACTTCATTCCTAGAAATCTCTCTTCTTATAGTAATTTTATACACAAAGAGTGAAACCAGGGAATATCTGCAAACAGCAGTCATCTCGTTACAGAACCCCCCGAGTTTTGGGCATGAGGTCATCCTTTATTTGCCTCTCTTAGTGGCAATATATCTGTTGCAGCTGAGAATGAAACTTAGTCTCCTACATTTGCTTATTAAAAGGGTACACTTATGAAGAAATACTTCAGGTAAATGAAACTCCAGTTTTTAAGCAGAGATTTTTAAAAAAGAAGGGAAAAGATTCTGATAACAGAGATTAAAATTAGTAAGCAATTTTCTCAAAACTTAATGTCTACCTCTTACACCACACTATGACAAGTGCAGTATGTTCCTGCCCTTCAGTGAGCTCACAGTTTAGAGGAAGACAAGGTGAAGACACCACCAAGAAGCATCTGCCACTTACTGTGCACCCAACACACACAGTACGAGGCTCGGTGTCACAGCTTCCACACATTTAGCTTGTTCAACCTTTGTATAAATCCTAACAGGTCAATGATAGTATTTCTGTAACAGATAAGGAAACTAAAGCTAAGAAATCCTAATGATCTACCCAATGTAGCACCATGAAAATAAACCAGAGCTAAGAATTCAATCTTATTAACATTACACTACTTGCTTGTTCAATTATACTATGGGGGAGGCGGGACTATAGATAATTAATTGCCAAATGAATATAGCTTGTAAATGCATGATGCTCAGATCTAACAGAACGTTTGGGTTAATAATTTTACCTCAAAACCAACACTAAAAAAGCCCAGGTAACAATATTCTGAACGGAATAAAATGAGTACCTGGGTGGACCCGGAGGTACCTCATGGGAAGAGGTGCTTCGTTCGAACAACAATCCATATTTAGTGGGCCAAACATTCGCAACCTACCAGCCGAAAGGGTACAGACAGAGAGAGGTAAGGAAACCCACCCTTTCTTTATAAAATGTTTTTAGGAAACATGTCAGAACATTAGACTTTCTTCCAATTTAAGAGTTTTATGAGGTAACATGATAATTATCTTTTAAAAATTTAATTCTAACAAGCAACTCTAGGATAAAATTTAGGAAGAGAAGTTCAATGTGAAAATTCCCACCAGTGGCTAGTATCAGTATCAAAACAATGTGTACAATTTTTACAATACACTAGGCATTAAAAAGATGATGAGCAGCAAAAAAAGACCAGGACTGCTCATATGTCTTATTTAATAGAACCCCAATTTTTTTTTCTTGTTACAATACTAGAGAATAAACTCAGAGCTTTTGTATTAAGCTACATCCCCAGCCCTTTTTTTATTTTTTGTTTTGAGACATAGTCTTGGGAACTTGCCCAGGCTGAGCTCGAACTTCTGATCCTCCTGCCTCAGCCTCCAAGACTACAAAATTATTTCTTAGATATCATTTAAACTAAAAACTCCCCATAAAAAAGACCTCACAACTCACTTTTTAAATAAATTATTTTACGTAAAAAACAGAAAAATGTTAGTCATTAAAGTTACTAAAATTTATTTTATTTGAAATAAAAATAATATTCTTGATTACAAGACATAAACTAAGACATATCACTGAAACTAATTAATTTAAGAATGATCTCCAACAAAACACACAAAAAAAATTTAGAGCATTCAAGTTTACCTGAAATGGTAAGGAAGCTATATAATCCTTTCCTTCTATGCTATGCATGTTTATACACGAACTTTGCAATATACATATGCATTTTTCTACTTCATGGCTACCTGAAAAGAGTACAACATTTATGGGGTTTTTTCCCTGAAGAGTTCAATACTAACAGTACAAATTCTTTAGTACACAATGTAAAAGTACTTAGGTTAAACCATTATTATTAGTGGCTATTTATTCTGAATGGAAAAAAAAAATGAAATAAACATTTAGAATTATCATAAAAGAAATAAAATTTCAAAAACTTACTGTAGGACTTTTCAGACTTATCTTGTGATATAATGAAGTCACACCACAACGCCTAAAATCAAAATAAAATGCTTACCTAAGAAAATTGCATCTAAATAACAATCTTAACTAACAGCATCTAAATAATGACATCCGCATAATACCTTTCCATCCTCCTCATCTCAACACACACACTATGGAAACAAACAAGAATAAGAAAAAATAAAATTAGACTAATTCACAATAAGTATTATAAGGAAAGATTTACAATTCAATTTTATGGAAAGAGGAGGGAAGACAAAAATCAAAAAACCTACAGTAGAAGCCTTGCAGTAAAAATTCAAATACTGACTCAACCTGTACTAAACCCTACAGCCTGCCAGGCATGGTGGTGCATGCCTGTAATCCCAGCACTCAGGAGGCAGAGGCAGAATGATCACTGTGAGTTTGAGGCCAGCCTAAATTACACAGTAAGACCCTGTCTCAAAAAAAAAAAAAAAAAAAAAAAAAACCTATAACCCATACAAAAATAAAGATTATCTGAAAAGTTTAAAATTGTTAAATTATTTATAATCTCCAGACTTACCCAATCTTATTGTCAGACTCTTGTAGATTCACTTTAGAAAAAATAGTTAGAACAACTAACATTTTCCTTCTTTTTTTTAATGGTACTTGAGATTGGACCCAGGGCCTTCACACTGAGCTACATTCCTGGCCCTTTCTTTCTATACTATTTTTAATTTTATTTTTATTCTGATATAGGGTCTCACTAAGTCACTAAGGTGCCCAGGCTGGGCTCAAGCTTGAGGTCCTCCTGCCTCCCCAAGTGCCAAAATCACTAACATTTATTTTTGTTAAAGGCCCATCTTACAAAATATAAACTTGGAAAAGCCAGTAAACGTTAACTGACATGCCTGACACTCACTTATTGAAATTACTGAATGAAATTTACACGTTTTTTTAATGTGGCAAAATACACACAACATAAATTGATCATCTTAACCATTTTTAAATGTACAATCCATTGGCATTATTAAATGCATTCACAATGTTATACAGCCTCACCACAATATATTTCCGTAACTTCTACCTCATCCCAAATAGAAACTCTACCATTTATTGAACAGTAACTCCCCATTTCACCCTCACCCCAGCCTTTCTGTTCTACTTCCTCTATGAATTTGCCTATGCTAGGTACCTCATGAGCAGAGTCAAATACCTGTCCTTTCGTGTCTGCTTTATTTCACTTAACATGACATTTCAAGGTGTACCCATGTTGTACTGTGTATCAGTATTTCATTCTTTTTTTTTGGGGGGGGAGGGGGTACCAGGAGTCGACCTCAGGACTTTGCACTTGCCAGTAAGCACTTGTGCCACTGAGTGATATCACCGGCCCTTTTTGTCCTTTATGTGGGTACCAGGAGTCGAACTCAGGACCTCGCACTTGCCAGGCAGGCGCTTATGCCACTGAGCTATCTCACTGGCCCTTAATTCCTTTTTAAACTTGAATAATATTCCACTGTTTGCAAATACCACGTTTTGTTCATCATTCATCTATTGGGCTGCATGGATTAATTCTCCTTTTTGGTTACTGTGAACACTGTTATACAAGTTATCTCTGTAGTCCCTGCTTCCAGTTCTTTTGTTTATATACAGTAAGCCCCCCACCTAGACCATTCCAGTTGTGAATTTTCACAGATACAAATGGATCTCACATTACGAACATTCACAGATGTGAACAAAATCATGGAAGTAGCTCCCGTGTCTGCTGGACACTGTCACACTGCGCTGCTGTGTGCTTACTGCACAATGTAGCAGTGTACAGTAGTACAGTGCTCAGTCAGAGCCCAGGATGTCTGGAAGCAAGAGGAAAAGCAGTGGTGCTGTGGAGGGGGCTGCTAGGAAGCGCAAAGCAATGTACACTGCATATTTGTGTCAAAGGTGTGTAAGACTCACTTTGTCGGACTGACCAATGAATCTGACTTACGAACATTCTCCTGGAACAGAACTCATTCGTAATTCAGGGACTTACTGTACCTAGAAGTGGAACTGCTGAATCATATAGTAATCCTGCATAAAACCTTTTGAAAAAGTTCAAGGCTCTTTTCTACAGCAGCTTTCTTACATTCTGAACAGTTATGTGCTGGGTTCCAATTTCTGGACAGTCTCACCAATACCTGTTATTTTTCTATTCGTTTTTTTTTTGTTTTGTTTTGGTTTTTTTGGAATAGCCAACCGAATGGTTATGCCATGGTATCTCATGTACTTGAAATCTGCACTTGCCTAGTGATCAAGTATGCTGAGCATCTTTTGATGGACTAACTGGCTATTTGTACATCTTCTTTAGAATAATGTTTATTTAAGTCTTTTGGGCCATTTTTTTTTTTTTTTGTGGGTACCGGGGGGTCGACCTCAGGACCTCGCGCACCAGGAGGCACCCGTGTCGCTGAGCGATATCACCGGCCCCTTTTTCGTATGTGGGTTCTGGGAGTCGAACTCGGGCCCTCGCACTTGCCGGGCAGGCGCTTAAGCCGCTGAGCCATCTCATTGGCCCTGGGCCATTTTTTAATTGGGTTGGTTTTTTATTATTTGGTTAGAGGAGTTTTTAATGGCATTCTAGCAAATAAGAATTCATTAAGAAAAACATGCATCGGAGCTGTGCTCTAATATCAAATTTCCAAATTCTACACTCCACATGCTACAGTCTCAATTTCCTTTTAATGCCAAGCCTCTCAGTTTCAAAAGCTAAATATTTTGATATCTCTTATAACTCTGATATTTTAAGAGATCACTAGTGCCGGGCGTGTGGCGCATGCCTGTAATCCCAGCACTTGGGAGGCTGAGGCAAGAGGATTGCTGTGAGTTTGAGGCCAGCCTGGGCTACACAGTGAGACCCTGGCTCAAAAAAAAGAGAGAGAGATCACTAGCCCCTTTCATATCTTGCACAATTTTGTTTCTTACCTGTCTTCCCTTTCTTCAAAGCACCAATCTTTCAACAGAACTACCAGAAAATAATGTCCCGGAGAACACTCCCTACTACGAAACTGATCACATTCCTTTTTTTTTTGGTGGGTACCAGGGATCAACCTCAGGACCTCGCGCACCGGCAGCCGCCTGTGGCTCTGAGCGATATCACCGGCCCTTTTTTCCGTATGTGGGTTCCGGGAGTCAAACTCGGGCCCTCACGCTTGCCAGGCAGGCGCTTACGCCACTGAGCCATCTCACCGGCCCCCACATTCCATTTTTAAATCTTTGCTACACTCATTTCTGCATAGTTTAAAACCCAAATTCCTTGGTTTACATATAAGGTCCTTCAGTTTGGATCCATCCACTCAGTACCCACTTGTGTCTCTCCACACTCTCAACTTGTGTACAGCTGTTCTGAACTAGGCAAGTGTCACGATTCTCCATAATCTTTTCTGCTGCAATTCCTTCTGCCTAGAATGCTCTTGTTTTACCAATTTCCAATTCAAAATAGCATCTTCACTGAAAACGCCTCCCTTCAGAGCTCCGTCCTCTGGGCTCTCACCACACTGCAGACACACTTGTTCTATAGCCCACAGAAAACAGCATTTTAGGGCCGGTGAGATGGCTCAGCGGCTTAAGCGCCTGCCTTGCAAGCGCGAGGGCCCGAGTTCGACTCCCGGATCCCACATACGGAAAAGGGGCCGGTGATATCGCTCAGCGGCACGGGCGCCTGCTGGCGCGCGAGGTCCTGAGGTCGTTCCCCCGGTACCCACAAAAAAAAAAAAAAAAAAAAAAAAAAAAAAAGAAAACAGCATTTTAGTTTATCTGCTGATTTGTCCACCTCAATGAAACTGCATTCATCTTTGTAGCCCAGTATCTAGCACAAAACTGAAGCAGTAACACTTAACACTAATAGGATGAATCAAAGAATGAATAAATGGAATCTGAGTCACATATCCCTGGTATCATCATCTTTCTCCATATTACCAAGAACACTAACAATGTATTTTCCAGACCAAAGGGACTGAAATTACAAATCTTATGATTACATGTAGAAGCAATGGTAATACAGAAGAGATTAGAATAAAGGAGGTAACTGAATATCCATGGAATTTAGTAAATTATTCCTCAGGCAATTATTCCTTAGAAAAATGAAGATGGGAACATAGAAGTAAAGAACTATTTGGATATCATCAAATCTACTTTTCCTTTCTATACTAACTATATGGGCTACATGGGAAAAACATTATCTTCAAGAAGATCACTGGCTTCAACTTGTAGACAAAAATGCTTTCATATCTGTTCTCAAAATTTCAAATAATTCAGTTTTTCCTTTCCAATAAATAAGAGTACTATACCTATCAGGAAATGTTTAAGGGAAGGGGGAGCACTGTCCAAGTACAAAAGTTTCAATATTTATAAATAAGGAATGTAATATTAATCAAAGCTCCCAAAAACCTCTTCTCAACAGCCTATCCTCTAATTCACCTACTATAAATGTATTCGTTTTTCCCCCTAATTTTTTATCCAAAAACCTTTCAATAAGAAAAGGTAAATACAGTGAATATCTGTTTCACCTAAATTCAACAACCACTAACATTTTATCATATTTGTTTATGTGTGCACTTTTGCATTTGTGGGATTGAGGAGGAGGCCACTGACTTCCTATAAACTAATTTATTTGTTTAGCACTACTAGGGATTGAATGTAGGGTCTTTGCCCTGACTTACATTCCCAGCCTTTTTATTTGGAGAAAAGGTCTCACTGGGCTTGAATTTGCAATCCTTCCTCCTCAGCCACCTAGAGCGCTGAGATTACAGGCATGTGCCACCACACCTGCCCTCTACTTGTAAATAAATTGCACGTATATCGTCATACTTTATCATCCATTTCCTAAAAATAAAGATGTTCTCCTATAAAACCACAGGACTATCATCTTCAGAAAAAAATAACTCTCTAATATTACCTAATATCTGGCCCTTTTTCAATTTTTCCAATTTCTCACCAAAAAATGCCTTTTTGTAGCTAGTTTTCTAGAACCAGGAGTCAACCAAAGTTCATTTCACAAGATTCAAACATATCGCACTTGGTAATGTCAGTTTTGGTCTCCCTTCATCAGTTTTTTCTTTCTCCATGACTTTTTTAAAGAGATCAGACAGAATGCAGACTCTGATATTCTGGATATGTCTAATTATTAATTTCCTTGTAGTTTTCTTCTTTAAACTTTTTATCATGGCAAATATATACAAAGTAAATGCAAAAAGACAATAAATTCTCATCAGCCAGCTTCAATCACTATAAACCTTCAGCCATCCTAACTCATCTAGACCTCCAACCCACTCCTCATCTCACGTTATTTTATAACATGAACTTCTAGTCCTCACATTTCCTATAAACAGGAAACTAGGTCTAAAAATTCAAGGTTAGTGTTCCTGGAAAGAAAATTCAGGGGCCGGTGAGATAGTTCAGCTGCATAAGCGTCTGCCTGGCAAGCGCAAGGTCCTGAGTTCGACTCCTGGAACCCACATAAAGGAAAAAAGGGGCAGGTGATATCGCTCAGTGGCACAAGCGCTTGCTGGGAAGCACAGGGTCCTGAGGTCGACTCCCGGTACTCACGTTAAAAAAAAAAAAAGAAAAAGAAAAAGAAAATTCAGTGGGTGACATCATGTACTCGACTCTGCGTTACATCTGAAGGTACACAGCAGGCCTGCACTGTGCTCTTGTACTGAACTCAATCACTCAGTTGAGGTGGAGACAAAAAGGTAAATCCAAAGCAGAGGTACCTTTCTTTCACATTTAGCAAGGAAACTACACAGTGCCACCTCAGTGCCGTGATGATATCCTTTCATGCATGAGTGTTAGTAATAATTTACCATCTTCCCGGAATCAATTATCACACTAGAGGTTACAAAATGGTGATTTCCTGACTCTACTATTCCTTCTACATTTACAAATATTAGCTGACATTCTTCTGCAAGTAAGAGTTTTCATTCATCAAATGGAAATGAACTCCATGTCTTCCTGAAGACACAGCAAATGCTTAATTCCTTCCCTTTAATTACCAATTTTGTGAAGAGAGGTACAATAGTCAACTGCAATGGCAGCAAGTTAATTGTTCCTTTTCTTCCTCTGATTATTGCTATGAGCCGGACAATTTTTATTTATTTAATATCTTGTAATCAATTATAATAGTCATGTCTTGAAAAATATTTCTGCATCCCTAACACCTTGTAAGTTTTTGTTGACAATAACAAATTGAAGTACCCAAGGGTGGTATTAGCAAAGGACAGAGTAAAGAACATAAAATGAAATTCTTATTGTCCTGCCATTATCTTCACTGCAGGTTAAAATGCACACACAGCTGCTGGGATTTTTATACTATTTTTTATCATTTCTATTAAATTTTAAAACAAAAGCTTTAAAAAAAAAAAAAAGATGTGTTAAATAGTCAATCTAATGTTGAAATGCAGATCTACTCACCTGTTGAACGGGACTGTCAACTGTAAACGCTTTATAAACTGCCAGTGCCTGGCTTTTACTTCCTTTGCTCCAGATCACCATATTTCCAGCTACATAGAGTTCTTCATCATAGTCCACTTCTTCTCCAATTTCACTTACTCCTTTCCTTAATTGCCAGCTTTCCTTAAAAATTAACATATGTAAGATATGTTCAAGTATTCTTTTTTTTTTCCAATAATCTGAAGCCAAGATTTATTTGCCTGTGATAAGACTTAATCCAAGTCAAACTCCTAGGAGGTCTGGTGCACTGATCAGCAGAATAGAGTATGCAGGTAAATTATATCTTAGAAGATTTTCAGGAATAAGAATTCTCTATAGTAAGTGTTTTACATCTCTGTTACTCTGCCAAAAATACAAATAAAACTTTTATCTATAGATCAAAAATGAAATCACATGCTTGGGAGACTAAAAGCACAGACTAAGAGTATGCGGGGGGCAGAGAGGAGAGTGTGGTACACAAGGGGACTGCTGGGAGAGTTCTGTACAATGCAGACTTCTCCGCTCAGAGCTGCATATACATTCCCCTTCCTTCTCTTGCTCTACCCATAAAAAGAATGGAAGAAAGAAAGATCTCAATCTCTAACTAAAGTACATACATTCCAACTGTATCCCAAAGGGATAAGAAAACTTAATAATGCAGGAGGGAGCTGGAGGTGTAGCTCAGTGGTAGAGCGCTTGTTTAGCATTGAGCAACACCCTGGGTTGGATCCCCAGCACTGGAGAAAAACAAAAAACAGGAGGGATTCATTTCGCAGACACCTCATTCCCTTATTTAAGAACTACTACTCAACCTTCCTATGTGACGTTTCTTCCCTCCCTAGAAACATGTTTTTCAGCAGGGATTTCTAATCTCTGGCATTTAATCAAGTTAACATAAAATCTGGTCCCTACATATGAAGCACAGAGAAAGACGTTTGAAATGAACCACAGTTCATAGTACAGAACTTGACTCTCATTATAAAGCCACAAGTTATACAGTATGTCTAAACAAGCTAACACACTGTAACACAATGATCTCATTATTTTAGTACTGATTGAAATTACCAAACCTTAACCTTTATCCTAGAAGTAGTTACCATACTCATTTCTGAGTTGCATTTGTTTAGCCCTAAATTACAAGTAAAACATATCAGTCTATGTTTCAAAAATATAATGGAATCTTAATAGAACCTTCTGTTTCTCGTGGATTGTAACCTCTTGAAGGGATCCCACCAAGCCAGCAGCACCATCAGAAGACCATAATTCAGAGGCTGGCTGCAGCTGGCGAAGCTGAAGGTTCAAAGCATTAGGGTGGTGCTTGCAGTGGTCTCGACCAAAAGGAACAAATTCCTGCAAATCCCCGGCTGCAATCATCGTTGCCCTTTCTTCATAGAAGTTCGACATGGGTTCCAAATATCACCATTATTTCTGTATGAATTGAAACACATTCTCGTCAGATTCTAAGGCCAATCAAAACCAATTTATTACTACAGAGATGTGGGTGAGCTGTGGTGGAAACATGCCACTATACTTTCCAAACATTTCTACATATATTAAGTGGCAGCTGGTAAAACTGACATTGTATAATACAGTATATAAGGTGGGAATGGGTTCTGTCTCTGAGACATCTACAATTAAAAAAAAAAAAAATGGATTTCATGGCATCACATTTAAACTGCAATCCTAAAACACAGAAATTGATAAACACCTTATGTCAGCACCGCAGACAACCTTTAAAGTAGTAAACCGCATTCAAGATTAATGGGGTTTAACTAAATTTTACTTAGATTTCTCTTTTAAGATCTTTTTAGATGTTTTCTTTACTGCACGAACACCTCAAAGCCTCCGTAGATCCTAAGCAGCTACCCTAGGCCTCAAAGTTATTTCACTGTGAATTTAATGTTATGTCTGCGATAATTTTAAATGTCACAAAATATAACACAGGTGTTTTTTTACCCAAGTGCTGGAAATCAATCAGTACTGAGAACACTTCAACTTGAGACATAACTAAAAACATACCTTACAACTTACAAAAAGTTCCAAATTCAGCTGAGCCTCCTATATTCTATTCAACAAGATTCAAATATTTAAAAACTTGCGACTTCAACTTTTGTCGTAAAATTTGGTAACATTATTCTCCTACCACCTATGGGAAAACTACAGAATTATTAATTATAGTACTATTTTCACAGTACGACATCTTTTGTACTAATTAAGGCAAACATTTAGTACTTTCACAGTTCCCCAAATTTTATAAATGTGTCATTATTACGGGCAAAATAAAGAGCTACACACGAAAGTACTAAATTGACATGCTATAAATCAAAATGTCAACACTGATTACTAGGAACAAACACTACCCGGTCAAAAACGGTAAACTCAAAAGCATATAGAAGGAACCTGGAGTCCTCGCTTCGGCAGCGCATATAGTAAAAGGAACCTTGAGTGGAGTCCCCACAAAAAGGCAGAGCTTCCCCAGCTTCTTTACATCTAAGCCTCTGCAAACCTGCTCAGAGGGGCTGGGAGACCAGAAGGTGGGGCCCTCCATGGGTCGCTGCGTTGGGCTCTGCGAGCTTGGAGTCGCACCCTGAAAAATCCAGCCTGCAGGCCCGGAGTCCGCTCAGCCGGGTGGGCCCTCAGGCCCCGCCCTCGGGTTCCCGCCCCTCCAGGTCGCGGGGCGCGAATTG
This sequence comes from Erethizon dorsatum, assembly GCA_028451465.1. Taxonomy (NCBI): domain Eukaryota; kingdom Metazoa; phylum Chordata; class Mammalia; order Rodentia; family Erethizontidae; genus Erethizon; species Erethizon dorsatum. Next base: position 10,933,374 of record CM051824.1, read on the forward strand.
GCCCCGGGGAGATACGAACATCTAGGGGAACGCGAGAGACCATCCGGCGCTGCGGGCCCAGCCCGCACCTGTGTGACTCGGGACGCGTCCGGCGCGGCGAGCCCCGGCTGCTCCCTGGAGGCGCGGGGGCCGAGCGGCAGATCGGTCACGATGACTCCTCGGCCGCCACAGCTTCTCATCCCCTCTCCCTCCCTTATTCAGGAGGAAGAATAGGCAGAAGCAGCAGCGGAAGGCTAAAGACAGGCAGGCGTGCAAGACGTTCAAATGGACGCGTCCATCTTGGTTTTCCCGTGCTGCCTCGCGGCGGGGCGGAGCATCGCGGAGGCGCCCGGCCTCCCACGGTCCTGGCGCCTGCGCAGTTGAGGGGATGCTGCACGGGCTGGAGCTTGCCTGGGGCTCCCACCTTCATGGACACCAAGTGGATTCTCCAAGCGGGAGAAGAATCCGCTACCGTAGGTAGAGTGGGTGGACCCCTTAGGCATGCCGGTCTTTCCAGATCATGACCTTAGGCCTTGAACTGCTTCCTAACTCTGAGTTAGGTGGCTTCTGGCTGGTTTCGCCTCTGCCCCTTGCCTCCAAGTTGGGACAGGAGCCTCCAGATTGGGGGTTGGAAGGCTGAGGGAAGATGCTTGATTTTCTCTGTGCGGTGCACGCTGGGGTCCAGAGTCTGGAAAGTTGAAAGATGTGGGCGTGTGCAGTTTCCTGTGTTCACAGACACTTCCCCAGGCCATTCACAGACCCGGGTTAAGACAGCCCCCCCTTCCTTCCCTGCTTGTGGGTTCATCTGTACAGCCCCACACCTGTAAGATCTAGAATACAGATGTTCCTCGTTTTAACGACCTACCTGTTTAACGACTGTTCAGACTTACAACTGGCTGCTGGGACTTAGGACTCGTCTTTGTTTTTTTATACAGTTCTGTATATCTTGTTGACAGAGCCTCAATGTCCTTTTTTTTGGGGGGGTACAATACACCTTGTTTATACAGTACTGTAATTTTTGCAGATTGTACAGTACTGTAGCTAAAGATCTAGTCTCAGTAACTTAACTCACTTGTTAAGGAGTTGTCTGTTTTCTTCTGCTCCAACCTCATCGTTGCCTGGTACAGTATCTCTAAACTAAAATTATTGATAGACTTCCTGTTGCCTAAGGAATAAATTCCCAGTTCTTTACCCAAAAATGTAAAGTTGGCTGGAGTTTTGCATCTTCGCTAAAATTGTCTACTAGGATTTACCAACACACCTTTATAGTTCATGGCCTTGATACCTTAGTTTATTCCCATCCCTTTACTTGAAATATCGTCCTTCAAATTTCTCTCAAATGCCCCTTCTCAGGAGGCTGAGCTCCAAGACAAAGAAGCCTCTCTTAGAACTTTTTGAGTACACTGCCTTTCGTTTTAGTCATTTACCTAAAACCAAAATAGGCCCGGAAATTCCTGCCCTCAGCATGCAAAGGAAGTCAAATTAACAATCATATCCCTTAGCCTCTGCTCTTATCCTTCATCTATTCCTTCCGAAAGACCCCCCACCATCCTACAATTCCCTTTCTACCTCCACCAGGGTTTTCCCAAAGAACTCACAGCGGGACCCGCCTCAGTTTCCCCTCAGAGTCCATCATTGCCACCATTCTCAATACCCTCTACCTCATGCTGCACCTCAGCCGCCACTGCATTCTGCCCACTCCAAGGGGCTTGCGTTCCACCAGCCCTGTCTGCCCCACCACCAGTCACTCGGCACAGAAGGCCAGGGCCTCTGCCCAACTCCCTGAGACTCTGGCTTCTACTGCTGCCAGACTTGGATAAAGCATTTCCCTATCGGGTGTGGGGTTAAAACTGGCTTCTGGGGAGGCCAAAGATAGAAACCCAAAAGTAAGAAGCAAGCTTTGATCAATAGGAGCAAGGCAGGAAGGAGCCAGACTTACACATTCCTTTTTCTTCGCCCTCACATGGACTATTTTAAGGCATGGTTTGTCTGCACAGCACAGCCTATCAGGAGATGTCCTGTGTGGTGAGAGAGACACCCCTGCCAACCTGTCTGCTGAATTTTTGGCACCCTGTTGTTAGGCAGTGGCCAGTACCATGCTTGTCTTCCTTCCCTGCTCTTTCCCCTTTCTTTCCTTCTTTTTGTCTTAGGCTAAAACTTCAGCACTCACCGTCCCTTCCTCCAGCTGTACTTCTTAGGGAGCACTGGCAGCACAGTCTACAGAGTCTTACACTACTAAAGGTCCAGTGTATGTAGAGTCGCTGAAAAGATTCCCCCAGCTCCCACTCCTGGGCATTCCCTTCTCTGCTCAAAGAAATCCCTCAAGGGGTTTCTTTGTGGCTTCAGCTAATGTTCTCTAGGAGGACACCACGATCTACACTGATCGTCCCCCTCCAGTGCTCCCAAAGACTGATCCTCCAGGTACCAAAGCCATGCTGTGTTTCCTACAGAGTGGCGGCCAAGGCCCTCTGTCCCCTACAGCACTCCAGTGTCAGCAGCAGCACTGCCTGGATCCGTGATGTAACGGTCACTCTTGAGAATGAAAATCCTTCTTCATCTGCCACCACCCATGGGGATTCAAACCACAAATCCGAGAGTTTCAGAGGACAAACAATTCCTGTTATGTCCATTATCGTTCCATTCCCTTCCTTCTGGCGTTTAAGGCACATGCTTTGCTCAGAACACAAATGTCCTTGTGTGGACTCCTGCAGGCTACATGTCTGCCCTGTCCTCCAAACAAGCTCCTGAGATTGCATTTTTGGATAGAGACATAGATATAAAATCTTTTCTTTCTTTTTTGTCAGTACTGGGGATTAAACTCAGGGCCTTGGCACTGAGCTACATCCCCACCACTTATCTTTTGAGATGAAGTCTCACTAAGTTGCCCAGGCTGGCCTGGAACTTGTGATCCTCCTGCCTCAGCCTCCTAAGTAGCTGGGATAATAGGCATGCATCACTGAGCCTGGCTTAAAGTAGAGTTTTTGTGATGATATACCCATCCCAATAGATAACACAATTCCTAATATGTAATTGGTATGCTAAAATAAAAATTGAATAAAATCCCCATTTCTCACTTTTAATCTGTCTTTGACAAAATATATGTCTTTGCATGTGTAACTACTGCTACATAACAATATTACTACAATCTTGGTGACTTAAAATAACACACATTATTATGTCACCACTTCTGTGGGTCAGGAGTCCAGGCATGGCTTTTATGGGGCCACTCTTCATACCTCACAAAGCTGCAAATCAATGCATTGCTCAGGGCTGTGAGCTCATCCAAAGCTCTACTGGAGAAAGTTCTGCTTCTAAGAATTTGATTTGTTGTGATTAGGTCTCAGGCCTTCTTCAGTCTATTGTGAACTGTCAGTCAGAGGCTGCCCCCAACCACTGGAAGCCTCCCATATTTACTTGCCTGTTGAAGTTCTCCTACCTCATGCAAGCCAAGAAGGCAATAGGGAGAGTCCAACCACAAGAAAAGTTGCAGTCTTGCATGATGGAATCACAAAATTGGTATTCTATCACCTTCGAGAATCAGAAGTAAGTCACACTCAAGGGAAGAGAATTACACAAGGAAGCAGGGATCCTTGGGGGCCAGTCTCTAATATCTGATGAGTAATTTAAACGACTCATTTTAGCCATGCCTCACACAGATGCCAGATTCTACACTCGCACATGACTCCCTTAAGCCCTTTCTTGCCAGGCCTGCACAGGCTCCCATGGCTAAGACCATCTCACGCCCTAATTCTTAATAATTTCAGTGTGTCAGAAACTACCCAAAGGCCTTTTATCCCCCAGTCCTGAGGATTGAATCCCAGTAAATGATTTGCAAACCTAAATTCAACTCATGCCTAGGGGACAGTATTTATATTTGAAGTAGAATGATCACCAGCCCAGTTTTCCCATAACTAGGTTTTTCCAGGATTTTCTGGGATTTTCAGTATTAAAATGAACTGACCTACACAAACTGGGATTACTAATCACCCTAATTTGAAGTATTAAAATATAGACTTTATATATCTAGGTAAACTCTTAACCTCTTGGGACCTTGAGTATCGAGATGCTTAAGGGAAATGAACAGTCCATTTAAGGAAAAGCAGTTCAAAAAAACAATAAACAAAAGATATCAAGAAACCAGGCATGGTAGCTCACACCTGTAATCCCAGCACTCTTGGATGCTAAAGTGGAACAAATTCAAGCCCAACACGGGCAATCTAGCAACTTCATGAGATCTTGAAAGCTTAGCTCTAAATAAATAAATAAATGGCTGGGGATGTAGCTCATATGAAGGCCCTGTACAATCCCCAGTACTGAAGAAAAAAAAAAGATTGCAGGAATGACTTCTTCAGGAAAGTGAAATTCACATTTTTGAAATGTTTATCTTTGAGTGGAGATTTAATCTAATGAATAGCTGAGGGCTGAATTAGAAGCCTGAGAAAACACAACTAAACAAACTAAGACAATTACTAATTCCAGAGAAAACAAAACAGAATACAGAAAAGGAACAGTAATAAACTTGGAGCCCTCATGCAGCTGATTCCAAGGGGCATTTTTTTTTTTTTTTTTTGGAACCGGGAATCGAACTCAGGATGCCACTGAGCTATACCCCCGGCCCCTCCAAGTGGCATCATTAAGCTACAGTAATCTAGCAAGTGGGTTGTAGGAGAAAGGAAAGTACACAGATTCCTGGAGCACATAAAGTTGAGAACCAATATAACTCACTGCATCAAGTGCAGTTTCCCAATCCATTACAAGTTAGTTCAGTTTCCCAGTGAACCATGGCATCTAGACTTCTTCGCTTTGGATGCTGCTCTTCAGCGTGCTGAATGGAGTCTTCTACATCCATCGTCTCCGTTTCCCCCAGTCTTCATTGCTGGACACTCATTGCTTCCAATACACCCAGGCTCAAGATTCTTCTAAGCACCACCTCAGTACTCCAGTGAACTCCAGCGTCCAGGGATTTGCACATCCCAGATGTTGTTCAGCATGGTAAATGGAGCATCTTACCATACCTTCTCGGGTTTCCAAAAGTTGCAAGGGTTACACACACGTTTCTTTTTGTCTTTTTGAGACAGGGTTTCTCTATGCAGTTCAGCCTGGCCTTGAACTCACTTTGTAGCCCAGGCTGACCTTGAACTCACAACAATCCTCCTGCCTCCGCCTCCCAAGTGCTGAGATCACAGGCATGCGCTACTAGGCCCAGCCTCTTCAAACAAATTCTTGCAGTTTTTTGTTCACCCCTGCCCCATGCAATTTCTCACATGTTGCAATGTTTGCACTTTCCATATGTGGTTGAATGTGATGACTAGAGTCTTTTAAAGACAACCTGACTTTGCTTCTCTTCCCACGCACACACAAATTACATGAACTGGACACCAGTGCTTCCAGCCTGTTTTTCAGCACATGGTGTGAGGTGTCATTCATGCTCCATCATCACACACTTGCAGTTGCAAGAACTTGGCCTTCTAGTGTATGATTGAGCATGTCACATGAAGTACGCCCAAACTCTCAGTTCCATAACAGCCATAATCAAAACTCTCGGTTCATAACATATATGAGTGCTAAACTATGGAACCTCCACTGTGTGTGTCGGCGTGGTGAAACGTACCATCTCAGCTTCCTAACAAGCCTTAATGCTCAGATCCTTACATTCCTCATACTCTTTCCAGGGCACTAAAAGGATTCTCTTTCAGCTACAATATCACTTCTCCAAGCAACCACAAAAGTTCAACAATTGTGTTCCGCACATTGTTCAATACACTGAGGGGCATCTTTAGATTGTACCGTCCAATTTCTAATAGGATGGGAGTTAGATAATTTTATTTCCAGTGAGTTTTTCAGCTCAAAAAAATGGGCTGTCTTGCAAGAAATTCCCCCCACAAAAAAGAAAAGAAAAAGAAAACCACAAAAGAAAAGGAAATACCTTTATTCTACTATCACGTTCACTGATGAATGGAGTCTTTTACATGTACCATTTCATTTTCCAACAACTACAAAGGCTACTGCGCTATAAGAATTAATTCCAGCAGGCTTGGAATTAGCCTGAGCTGTTTTGCTAAAGTTCCTGCATAATATTGACCCCTGGCCAAGGGCATGAATCATACTGATTGATAATGTTGCTTTTTAATCATGGGTCTGAGGAGGCTCAAGGAGATTTGTACCAGCTTCTTGACATTGTTTACTGAAAACAGTGAGAAAGATGATTTGCACCTGGTCTCAGTGAAGCCTCCAGAGGGCTCTGCAGTTGAGGCTGGTTATGTTTTAGGAATATTGCTCTAACTGTAAAAATCCCCAGCTGAGCCTCCATGTGGGACTCCCTGGTTCTGAAGTGTTCCCTGCACACATCAGTGATTCATGATCTGGGAGAGAAGGTGCATCTAGCCTTCTCTACACCTGGCCTCTCTGGACCCCATACCATAAATAGCCTTTGATTGTGATGCACATTCTTGCTATACTGCCGTTTGCTATATTGTATCCTTTTCCTGTAGCAAACTACACATGTTGGATTTGGTGTCTTCAGGAATGGAGCCGTCTTTAACTCCTGCTTAACAGTTATACAGCTGCAGTTGTGTACTTGTGTTCAGTTTTCCCGCTGGATCACATGAGCTATACACCTGTACTCTCAGCATGTTGCTCAGCACTTTGGAGTCTCTTCCAGACACCATCTGTATTATCCAAAAAACTACAAATCCTTGTATTTCCCTTAACAACTTCTGGCATTCTGAGTTGACTCTCTTCTTGGCATCCCATCCCAGGTCCCCAGCAAAATTCAGGAACTCATCGCTTATATTGCTAACATTTTGCTCAGCACTCTGATTGGAGGAGAGGAGACAAAGGGGATAAAGGCTGTGGTGTTGGAATGCCATTTTTGTAGTACTAATCCACAAAGAATTATGACGGGGTAGTATGATGGGAGTAACTATAATGCAGGTATTGAAATCTTCAAAAATAAGAGGGTGGCACAGCAAAGGAAACCACTAACAGAGTGAAGAGACAGCCTACAGAATGGGAAAAAACATTTGCCAGCTATGACTCAGACAAAAAACTAGTATCTAGAATATATAAAGAACTCAAAAAAAATTAGACTCCCCCAAAATTATATATTGAAATAAAAGACAGATAATAGGAAAAAAGATATTGCAATCCAGTGTAGACAATGTATCTAAAAGTGTACCTTGACTTAATACAATGTCTTACATGTTTTATATGTTCTTTGGCCTATTAGTCTGGTTTTCGATCTGTATATATGATAATTAACTTTGTAAGATCTTATAAATAAGTGAATCTGATAATAGAAAAATAAAATGGGGTGGAGAGAGGGGGGAAGAAAGGAATTGAAATGTGTTATGTACGTGTACCAATCCCCTACAGTGAATGTAATCATGTACTGCAAACGCATACTAATAAAAGTAGGAAAAAAAAATAGAAGGGAAAGACCCAAAGGTCTGTAGATGGCTATAAGCAGGTCTGGTATAGTCTGATGATGTAAGACCCAAACCAGAGACTTGGAGGAGAAGAACAGAGGACAGTCTTAAGGCAGCAAGGAGAACTTCACCTCCAGGCTCAGGGACAGGAGGGCATATGAATTCACTGAAGGAAAACCAGGGTGCAGATATTGGAGGTCTGCAGTATGGATGCTGGATGAGCAAGAGCCGTAGTGTTCCGGGCCTTCGCTGGTACTGCGGTTCATGAGCCAGAGGCTCCCTGACGGAGCTGCCATGCATTGTCTCAGTGATACATCTCCAGCATCCGTCTTCTACCAGGAATCGAGCAGTCCATTTCTGTGCAGTGGTAGATGAACAAATGGCTCTCTGGCATTGACACTGGAATAAGGCCATTCCGTGGACCACAATCATTCACAGAGTATCTTGAGGCCAATCCAGATGGTAGTTAATCTGCACCATCTTAAAGTGGATTGGGGGACAGCTGAGAATTAAGGGTCCACATGGCAGACTGGCTGTAGGAGTAAATTATAGGCTACAACTGAGGGACAAGGGGCACGGGACAGTGGTTAGGAAGACAAGGGAGAGCAGGGTGTGGGTTTAGAATGACATTATTAAAGACCAAATATGTGTCGTTTTATATGTGATCTGTCATGCTCCCACCAGGGCCTTCAGTTAGAAGCCTTGAGTCCTTCGTGCATGGAACATGCTTGAGGCACAGGTTGTGCTCACAATGCCACTGTATTTGGTCCTTCTACACATCAGTCAGTGAGGGTGGGCTTCCTCAGCCCCCGATGAGCACTGCTGCAAGCCCTTGACATTCCCCGCTCTTCTTAGATAATAATAGAGTCGGAACACCTCCTTGTAACGTACAGCTTTAAGCTGATCCCAGAAAGACAGTGTGCATCAGAGTATGGGTTCCAAGTGAGTGTTGCCCTATTGAAAGTGCACAAATGTAGTTTTTTGGGCAGAGATCCTATAAACATAGAAATAGTTGCATAATATGGGGTCTGACACTATTTTTTTCTTCACATTTCCCTTTACATATTTCAACTTGAATAATTAGGGACATTAACTTCCATTGTCATTTGGATACGTGGTAAGTATGCCGTTAAGAGTATAGATACAATATCCCATATTTTAGTTCACTTTGGTATTTGTGGGATTTTTAAAACATAGCTGCAAATTCTTTGACCTTTGAGTCATCAGGAGGTTGGAGTCTGTGGCTTTTTCCCATGAGGACAGGATTGTGACCGGTTCCACCAAGAGAGAATGGTCAAATGGAGACATATGACCCCTGAGGCTAGGTCATAAAACGTCATGCCACTTCCACTATCTTCACTGGTAGGGTTGCTCTTGGAGCCTTGAGCTGCCCTGCAAGACTTCCAACTGCAGAGAGGCTGCCATAGACAAGCCTGAGCCTCATTTCCATGCAGCAACCTACAGTCTTCGTCTCCAACTCTCAGGGTAGGCAGCAGCCAGCGGTGCTGGCTTTACATCAGGGGTTGGCTGGCTTTGTAAAGGGCTGTATCATATACCTTTGGGAGCCACAGACTCCCGTCGCAAGTAACTCTGCTGTTACAGCACAACAGCAGCCATGGATGAAACCCATGCGAATGGCTGTGTTCCAGTAACACCGATGTGCAGAAATAGGCCATAGACTCTCACGCTCTGCTTTGCTGACCTCAGCTCTAGATGATTCTAGTGTCAGCCATTTGAGCCTAAGGTCCCAGGGGAGATAGAGAGCAAAGACCATCTAGCTCCCTGTGCTCTGCCGAATCTATGACTCACAAAAATCCATGAATTTAATGAATTCTATGCTTTACTTCCACTGTTTGGGGTGGCATGTCACACAACAATAGAGTACTAGAACAGTACTGTACAAGACAGGCCTCAACTAAAAACTCAAATTGTAGCAAGGTACAGAGGCACACGCTGGAAGTATCAGCTATTTGGAAGGTTGAGGCAAGAGGGTCAGTTGAAGCCAGGAATTCAAGGCCAGCCTGGGCAATGTAGTGAGACCTCATCTATAAAAAGTAAAGAGCATTCCTGCCCCACTCAGGCAATGGCGGTTCCAACTGAGTGAAGGTCCAACCATCATAGTTTATGGGGTCCAGGTTGGCTCAGGATGACAGTGAGTTCCTAACTCTAACCCTAACCCAGTAGCTGGTGGTCCAAGACCCAGGGCATGGCTGATCACGGCCTGCACCCTTTACCTGGCTGACTTTAACATCCAATATGTACAGCAGTGAGCAGAATGTGAACCAGACCACCACTGCAGGAAGGCTGCTCTACAACATGTCTGTGAATTCCCCAGACCAGAAAGTGGTATGGAGAAAAATCAGCATTATTCCATCAGCATTTAGGAATGATTTACAGGATAAACAAACCCAATTTTTAAGAAGTTTATTTGAAACTCTTCCTGGCTGGATCCAATATGAAAGGTTACTAAAGGTTACAGAACAACGCCTCAACACATTGGACTGATCAGCAATGTTGCTCGTACTTTTGAGGCGCTTCCCTAAAACAGTGGCACAACATGGGTTTGGCCTCAGGGAGGTGCTATTAGAAGCTGAAACTTGAAGAGCAATAATCTCTGTTAACTGCTTTAGAAAATGATTTTTTTGTGCTATACTTCCTCTAATAATTATCAACCATGATGTTTGATTACTTGCCAATTTATTATATCAGGACTTGAACACAGCAGCTGGATTTTATATGAACTATGTCACTGGGTCTATTCAAACAGACAATCAGTAACAAGATGTCCAAGATACCTCTGATTTAACATCACCCAGCAAACCTAGCTCCCAAAAGTATGTGATAGAAGGATTGACTGGAAATTCATCCCAGATTGTGTACCCTTGGGAGAAGTTGAGTAAGATTTTGAATGCTGTTGGAATGAAATGTGAATGGCAGATGCACAAAGGAAGACGGAGCTATGGTGATGTGTTGTACAGAATGAAGGATCTCTGCAGATGCATGGACAACTTTGATAATCAAGCACATGCTACATATAAAGACCAAGTGGTTCATTACACTATGTCGGTCTTTAACAATGTGTCCCAGTGTGTCAGCAGCACATAGCCATCTTCCTTCCAAGGTTCTAATGTTCCAAGCCAAGGTACACTGCTTCTACTTGAAGATGTGTCAAGTGTGTATGGTGACATGGAAACTGACCTTAATAAACACATACAGAAAAAAGGAAACTACAGAGGTTGATAGAAGAGGAAAAACAAACCACCAGTTCAAATGATGAAGATGGTTCAGCAAAAGGAAGAAACTGTTACATTGTAGTCAATAAAGCAGAACTCACTAACCCTGTTGAAGTATTAGAAAGCTTTGAATTGGCCAGGGAGAGCTGGGACTTGCTCTATTCCCTAGAATTCCTTGACAAAGAATTCACAAGAATTTGTTTGGCATGGAAGGCGGATACCTGGCTGTGGTTAAGAATCTTTCTCACAGATACGATCATCTGTCAGGGTCTTAAAAAGGCAATAACCAGCCTGCATCATTTGGCAGATCTCCAAGGATCACTTTCTTAGCCACAGATCCCAGGACAGGGGACCTTGGAGCATCTGAGGGCATCATCCAGCTGGTGACGTGTCATTTTGCTCTGGGGGAGTACAGGATGACATGTAAGAAAGGCCTCGATCTGATGTGCTACATGGTACTACCCATTCAGGATGGAGGTAAATCGCAGGAAGCACCTTCAAAAGCAAAGCCCAAGTTTAGGGAAGGCCCCGACCTGAAGCTTCTGTACTGAATTTGGTGTTGGCCTGTTTTAAGCTTAGAGCTGTTACTGACAACAGAGGCGACATGGCATTGGGGCAAGTGATCACACTGCTACGTCAAGAGTGGCCATGGGGACAGAATCTGTTTTTTTTTTTTTGTGGGTACCGGGGGGTCGACCTCAGGACCTCACGCGCGCCAGCAGGCGCCCGTGCCCCTGAGCGATATCACCGGCCCCTTTTTCGTATGTGGGTTCCGGGAGTCGAACTCGGGCCCTTGCGCTTGCCGGGCAGGCGCTTACGCCGCTGAGCCATCTCACCAGCCAGAATCTTTTCTTGAAAGCTGTCAATAAGATTTGCCAGCAAGGAAACTTCCAGTGTGAGAATTTGTTCAGTCATGTCACAAACGTTGATATGTTGGAGGGATTTGCCTACCTGAGAACTCAGGAAGGTGGTCGCTGTGTTATTTTGAGAGCAGCCACGAGTGCTGCTGTTACATCTTTCAAAAAGACAGAACCACCTGAGTTCCAACCCCTTGGTTGCTGAAAAGTAGTTCCCCAGAGTCTGAGAAGTTATTTCTCTTTTGAAGAGTCATGTTTCACAATTTTTGTAAAACACGAGAATCAAACTGTTTTGTAAATAAAATTCATAATAAAGTTTGAAAAAAAAAAGCATTCTTAAGGTGTACGTGTACTGTGTACATGTACTGTGTTCATGTACTGGGTGTACATGAGCATCAGCAAGGAAATCATTAGAGCTTTGCTGAGATGTCCGGATGATCTTGCTCATCTGTACCTGGACCCTGGACACAAGATGTCACCACTGAGTGACCCAAGGCTTGGCACTCAGATATCCCTGCTTGTGAGAGAGTACTATAAGGCAGTTTCTCCTCTTCCAAACTTCGAGTGCAGGAATTTCCATCTCAGCTCCATCTGCTCCTTTGCCAGAGATACAGCTGCAGGCTGCTGTCTGGAACACTACTTGGCTCTTGTTTAAGGTCTGCAGCTCAGTAGCAGATGACCCACAGCTCCTGCGGTCTGTTCATGGGTCCCTCTGGTTTGGTGTCATGCCACGCTTGGGACTGGGATGCAAGGAGCTGACAACCACGCTAATTATTGTTTCTGCCCTCAGTGTAAGCGATAAACCATCTACATCCATTTGAGCTGGTTTTCTCCTTACAGGCAAATCTACAGGAAGTAGCCAGCATGGCATAAGAGTCAAAGGGCTGCTTGAAGAGGCTAGTGTGTCAGAGAGGAAAGGGGACCAGGTCACTAGAACCTTGTAGGCCACCAACAAGATTTTGGCTCTTAGGAAGGGAGTAAACTGAAAAGTTTGGGGAGTTTTGAGCAGAGAAATGACATGATCGGCTGAAAGGCATTCATTCTAAATGCTCTCCCTTTGAGAAAGTCTTACGCGACTGAAAGGTATTGTTGCGGTTATTGGCAAATAGTGCATTTCTGCTGTGACTCACTTTCTCTGCCGCTGCATTCTCCCACCGATCCTGCACAAACTAGGCTGTGGATCTGCGCTCTTGCTCTGCATTTTTTTCACTTACACTATTTTCCTTCCAAGAGTTTCATTTCTTTGACTCTTTCGGCGCCTGGAGAATTCTTGGAACCTCTCCTCTGGCACGGTGAGCTCCTCCACGCCCCTCGGGTGGGTACCCCCCCAGGCGCTCAGCGGGGAAGGGATTCGGGGCTCAGCTGGAAGCGCTGCCACCGTGGGCACCGCCTGGGGGAGCGTTGCTGCCAGGGATTCCCGAGTCCGCAAAGCGTGGATTGCAGGGACGCCACAGCCCACCTGGGCCTAGGGGCTGCCTCCGGCGCTCTCTACTCCCCGCCTTCCCACCCCCACCCCTTACCCACGTGTGGGACGCCAGGCCTGCCCGGAGGCCAGTGGCCCTCTCCCCTGTCCACCTCCGGCCGCCCGTCCCTTTCACTTCTCTCCGGCCCCCTCCCCTTCCTCTCTGTCCTTCCCGTGGGACCAGCTTCGGCGGGTGGACGCCCCTGGGGCTCTCCAGCCTCCTCCCTTTCCTTCCCATGGTCGCCCGCTCCCCACACCCCCTCTGGCTCGGGTAACCTGCTCTGGCTAACGAGGCTGCCTCCCGCTCGCCCCTTCCCTCCTCTTTCCAGCCCTCGGCCCGCCCCTCCCCGCCCCCTCTCCGGCTCCCTCCCTTCTGTCCCCTCCTAGAGCGTCCTCCTTCCCGCCCCCTGCCCACCCCCACCTGTCCGGCCCCGGCCCGGCCCCCGGTCCGCCCCTTGCAGGCCCCGCGCCTCCCGCGCGCCTTGGCCTGGCAACTCCGGCGCCTGCTGCCCGGGCCCCGCCACCCGGGCGTTTCGCTGGTGCAGCGCGCTCGGCCGGGACGGCGCAAGTTCGGGACCTCCCTCCGCCCATCCGTCCGTCCGTCCGTCGGTCAGCAGAGCACTTCCAGCCCCGCGGCCCCGCGATGGGGCTGCCCTCGCTGCGGCTGCTGCTGGGGCTCTTGCTCCCCGCGCTCTGGAGTGGAGGTGAGGGCTCGGCCCCGGGGCCAGGGGATCGGGCGCGCCGACGGGGGCCGCCTGGGGGCCGGGCAGCCTTGCACACATCCCTGAACCCCCGCGGGGCCAGAGCGTGGGGAGCCCCACGGCGAACCCGCTCACCCACTCACCCACGGGTCGCGGCGCCTCCACCGAGCCACCGAGTGTCCCCGGCGCGCCCGGCTGGGCAGTGCAGCGCGGACGGGTGGGAGCCGAGGAGGGAACCCAGCTGGTGGGGCGCGCTGCACGCCCCGATGTTCTTGGCCGGGAGGAAAAAGGACCCAGGTCTGGTCTGGAACGAACCAAGAACTTTCCCCTAGACAGTGTTGCGTGGTTGCGCCGCGCTCCGGCCGGATTTCGGGGAGCCGCGGACCCGGTTTCGCGAGGGGCAGGAGCCCAGCGAAGGAGCTGGTGTCGCCGTACCGGGGTCGCGATCGCGCAGGGCCGGGGAAGGACGCCGTGTGGGCTGCTCCCACACGGCCCCGTGGACGGTGCTGGCTCTCTCCTCCGGGGCCACCCGAGGGTGGGGGCCCGGGAAGGGGAGCCTTCCTGTCATTACGGCGGAACAGATTCGGCCGTGCTGGCGCAGCGTCTCGGTTTTATCTCGAGTCCCCCGGGTGTTGTCACGGGCGTGTACACAGAGGACAGCGGATTGATAAGTGAAGGCCAAGAAGGCAGGTTCCATTCCACGTCCATAGCTCGCTTGGAGGGGTAGTGACAGGTTTCACTTCTGATGCCTGACGAACTTAAGGCAACTGGAAGAAGCTGCCAGGCTTTTCCAGAAAGATAAATAAACAGGAGGGGCGGGGAGAAATAAATAAACATAGGCCGGGAGTTTTCCCTTCCCTGAAAGGCCTCCTTTCCATTCAGCATGCGATTTCTGTCTCTTTTGATCACAAATCTAGTTGACTAATATTTGCCTTTTATACTCCAAGGTGTCTTTTAAGAATACCTGAAAAGTTCAGTTTATAATCAAGCAACTTATTTTTCCTTCAAGATTTTCCTTTGGAGGCTTAATTGCTCAAATGAAGGATTCTTAAACATTGCATTCTCCTTGTGCATGTTAAATTACATAAGCAATTTATAATTTGAGGCAACAGAGCAGTTTGAAACAAATATGCAACCAAAACCAAGCAAAGAACTGAGGCCGTTCTGCTCTCCACCCCATCATCACCAAATCCTCAAAAACTCCTCAGCATTTCCGCCAGATCCATTTCTCATAATGGTTCAAATCTGGTCTATTTTGCTAGCAGTAATGGCTGTTCATAAATAGTCTTGGAAATAGTGAGTGTGTAAACATTATGGGAACTATAGTTTTTGTTTAAGATATTTAAAGTTCAAATGTTTCTATTTTCTAAATTTTTAAAAAGCTGTAATAAAGAGCTTTTGTAACTGATGAAGAGTTTTAGAACTCCGGTAAATCGTAAGTTTTTTAAAATCCACCCAGCAGGAAGAATGAAAAGTTTCTCCAACTTTACATCTAACTTATGCTTTTTATCCTGAAATGTGCCTGCGAGATGTCTGTGCTCTTAGTTTGTGAAAGTCTTACAGGATAAAACCTCATTTTTTTCTCAGTGCTGGGAATCGAACCCAGGGCCTCTTGCATGTCAGGCAAGTGCTCTACCACTGACCTGTACCCTCAACCAGGTGAGGGGAAGCTCACTGGCAGAATTAGAACAGAGATAAGAGTACTGTAGAAAGAGATTAAAAATAGAAATTAGATTCTGTCTAGTTTTGAGTTTTTCATATTGCATACAGTGGGGCTGAATGATTTGCTGACCAAATAGGAGAGATAGGGTGTGAATATGTGTAGAATCTACATTGTAGAGAAATGGATAAGTAGTTAAAATTTAAGCAGCACCACTTTTCTCCGTTACCACGCATACGCACAAACAGTACCTCACAAAGACTCATACATAGGAGGGAAACTGCTGGAGCAGGTTCATTTCAAAGCTTTCCAACTCTTCCTTTCTGCTGGGTTCTGATGGGGGCGCCAGTGAGCAGCAAATGGAGACACAGGGTGGCTCTAAAGAGGATCAGAGAGAGGAGGAGGAGAAATAGGAAAGTGGTTTGAAGTCAGGGCTTTATTAGCCCATAATGAAGCTGTTGACCCCTTAGAGCAAGCTGGGCTTTTAAAATGGTTAATGTTAACGTTTCTCTTCCAAATTGATACTGTAACGTGTATTCCGATATCATATAAACATTTTCCCAGGAAGAAGTTTGAGTTGTTTCTTGTAAGCTTTATTACGATGACCTCAAAAACCCTTTGGATGGCACACATCTGTAAACCCAGCACTCTGGGAGGCTGAGGCAGGAGGATGGAAAGTTTGAGCCCATCCTGGGCAACTTAGCAAGACTCTGTCTCAAAAAATAAAAAAGAGGCTGGGGATGTAGCTCAGTGCAAAGAACCTGGGTTTAATCCCCAGTAGAACAAAACAAAACAAAGCACAATACAATACACTTTGGGCAACTTAAAGATGAAAAGTAGACAATGACGACAACAACAACAACAAAAATGGGGGTGGGGGATGAGAGTATAACCTAATGTGAAGGCCTTGGGTTCAACTCCCAGCACCTTGGGGGTTAGTGGGACATGACGATTTTTGGAAATAAGCAGAGCATATATTTTTATTTTTATTGTTTGAGACAAGATTTTGCTATGCAGCCCAGGCTGGCTTAAAACTTGCAGTTCTCCGCCCTCAACTTCCAAGTGCTGGGATTACAGGTTTGAGCCATCACGCCAAGCCAGCAGGTCATATTTTAATGAACAAATGAATTTTTAAAACTTATTGTGACCCATTTTCTTAATATGTTGAGGTGAACACAGTTTTTTTTTTTTTAATTAACAATAATTTAAGTTTTTAAATCTTGGGGGGTTTTTGTTTGTTCGTTTTTGTTTTGAGTGTAAGGATCAAACCCAGGGCTTCATGAATGCTAGGCAAGCACCCTAATACAGAGCTGCACCCCAACCCTAATCTTATTTTTTGCAGTAATTTCCAGACATTCCTGGGAGAAGGGCCAGTGGGTTACTAGTGCTGCTGACTTGGGAACAGGCTGCCAGGTAGAAAAGCAAAGCCAAGACTTGGAACACACATGTGTTCCAGCTACTTCCCGCATCCTAACCGGAATGAGAGTTTTGAAAATGAATCTGATTTTGTTGGCCCCTCTGTTAAATATCCTCCGATAGCTTCCCTTTCCTCACCAGATTTTGCAGAGACTGACCGGGTCCCCTTCCCTCTTTGACTCACTTCTAGTCATTTCCCCCTTTCCCGCTACTCCAGCCACCTGTCTGCCTTCGTTCTACTGTCTTTGTTCCTGAGGCAGTAGCCTTCCTGTCCCCCCATCTTGGCTTCTTTGGATCCCAGCTCAGATGTTTTCCTGAGCACACTCCCACCCTCAGCCCCTGCTGCGGCCACTGCTGTGCCCCAATCAGGTCTAATTTCCTGGTGACACTTCTCAGTAACTGATCTGTTCCCACTTTTCTTCAGTGGCTTTGCCACTGTCCCTCGCTGTCCTCGGCCCTGTGCATCTCTTCGGGGCTTCCTTCCCTTCTCCCTTCCTACTGGCTTTTCCAGAAACAGAATCGCTGCAGCTCTCACCCTTATGCTTTTTGACTTGACTGATAGAAAATCTTTTTTTTTTTTTGGTTATAGTGCCCAAGTGGTTTCATTAATGGAGAAGTTAGGAAATTAAAAGAAGTTAGATTTTGAGATGACACAAACCCCAAACATATTTATACTCCCCTTAACTATTCCAACTAGGAAAAAAGTCAAAAGCTGATGGCGGGGGAGGTGTGAAAAAGACAGTTTTAACATTTCCTTGGCGAGGGGCAAGATGCCCTGAGTGCCTGGACTTTGACCCATGGTCACTAGTTTAATCATAACCCAAAGCGCATGGCTCTGGGTTGGTGTGCAACATCGCAAAGGAGCTGATTAATGTAAACACGAAAAAAGAGGGTTCCGCACGCACACTCCTTGGAAATGCAAAGAAAGCATTAACAGTTCTGACCTCTGTGGGCCTTGGGCAGGCGTTGACTCTCAGGACTTCCCATTTATTTTTGGTGCAGTGGGACGCTTTTATAGAACTGTTGGGAAGGATGACATGAGCTACTGGCACAAGGAAAATGCTAGAAAAATATTAGCCATGATTACCAATGGTTCCCCTCTGTACTTCCGAAGTCAAATCTGGGAGTAATCCTTGCTTCTAAACAAAAGCACTTTAGGTTGTATTCCCTAGGAGTTTGAAGAGCAGAACCCACGCAGGGCCTGGCAATTCCCGGGTGAGCCTGGCACTACCCTCCCCACACCTTGCCTTACTGAAGTCAGACTTGACGCATTGCAGGAACAGCTGCCTGTCCTGTGCCTCTCGGGAAGGTATGGAAATGAAGCCCAATTCCTGCTCAACTTTTCCCACATCACTACTCCAGAGTGGTTGTGTGTTTGGTTTTGGTTTTGCGTTTGTGTTTGTTTTGGATTTGGCTGAGTGTTGGCATCCAGGTCCTCCTTTTCCTTTTTACCAGCTCCTGCTAGGTTTTCCAAATGAAGTCTTGAGGCTACAGCAGAGAGAAAATGAGCACTGTGCTGTGCGAGTGTGCACAGGGTGGGCTTGCCGGAAGTGAGAGGGCAGTGAGCCCAGGGGCACTCCTGGTGGCAGGTGCTAGCTGAGACCTCAGGACAACGGGCAAAGCCCTGACTCCTCTTCCCTGGAATGCTGGGCATTTGCTAACCTCTGTCTGGAGGAGATAAACCTGTTCCCTCTCATTAAATCTACCTTGTTCCTGCCCTTCTTCCTCCAGCCAAACAACTGACCCTGCAGCCTGGATGGGGGGAGTATTCCATTAGGAACCGTGGGCCCCTTTTGGAAAATAGGAATACTGAGAGTATCTACCAGCTAGGCACTTTCTGTGCTTTCATTCTCTTTATCTGAACTATAGCTATTGTACTGGGTGGGAGGTTGGTTCATTTGTTTGTTTTGGTTTCCTTTGAGATAGGGTCTCCCTTTGTAGTTTAGGCTGACCTTGAATTCACAGTGACCCTCCTGCCTCAGCCTCCCAAGTGCTGGGATTACAGGCATATTCCATCATGCCTGGCTTGGGTGGGAGGTTTTTAACCATAATGATGTCCCTGTGTCCCACACCTTGGCTCCCACAGCACCCTGAGCAGCTCCATTCCGCTCTGCTCTCTGTGTTCTGTGGGGCGGCAGGATCCAGTGTGTGTGGCTGTGTGTGACATGCTGAGCTTCCAATCCAGGTCACCTCCGCAGGCTGCAGTGTTGTAAAGTGATAAAGAAGGGTGATCTTATCTTCCACATTTCATCGGGAAACCTACACTCGTTCTGAAGTATGTTCTTTCTTCCGTTTTGCCTACTTACTTCATCCACCACCAGTGCTTCTGCCACCTAATGGTAAAATGGATTTCCTATGAATCTTGAGGGTGGTAGGGTAGGAGAGGGGGCAGAGGGAGAGAGAAAAGAGAACACAGATGTGTTGGTTCTGTGTTTAGGCCAAGGTCATGTGTGAGAAGTTTTACATCAAAAGCTAGGGAGAGACTTGGAGAGCTTGGAGAAAATCCATTTTTATCTTGTAAGCCCAGTGCATGGATTTTGTGGCAGTCCGTCTCATGCTTGTATGTTCCTCCTCATCCTCAGTCAGGGCCTTCCAGAAGCTTCTCAGTTTGTCCCTTCAAAGATCTAGCTTCTGTGGAGTGGGCCACGGCCCGGCAAGATGTGACTGACACAGGGTGGGTGCCCCACCGAGCCCACCCCCGCAGGGCCTGTCCTAGGCACTGGTGCCTCCGTTGGCACGGAATCAGGCAAATGCTTTCTGCCAGAGCCCTATACTCTGGAAATCGCTTTTTCTCTGGGCTCTATTACCTCAGCATTGGAGGACAGTAAACATCTTAGAATTTGCCTGCCCTGTGGTTTCGCCTCTCATTAGACACACAAAGGAAAGCCTTGTTTATTTTGGTGAAGGGTTTGTTTTGCTGTCTTAAGCCTTAGGGGCTTCTTGTTAAAGCTGTTAAAAGTGGATAGACTTCAGTAGAGTTTTGAAAATAGTCATTTTCACCAAGAGCCGGTTGGCTTTCTGATTTGGGACAAGACTCAAACCCCACTGGAAGTTGCTTCCCAGGCCGCCTGGCCTAGAGCTCTGGGAAGCTGATGAATATTCATCACACCCCCAGCACTGCCTTAGCTGAGGGCTGCTTTTCCACTTGTTCAGAGAGTGGAAGCTGCTTCCACACAGGAAGTGAATCCCGCCCTAAGCCTTTTGACAATCCTGGCACGTGATTTGTGTGGAGGAAAACAATATTCTGCGCTAGTTTTGGAACAAAGGAAAAAAGAAAAGGAAAGAAAGAAGCTCGTGAGATTTAGCATTAGTTAAGAAACATAACCACTTTGGGAGACCAAAGATGTACGTCCTCATCCCAACTTGGATATTAATTTGCAGAGACAGCTGGAACATGGGGCCTCATCTTTCCAAAATCCCGAGACCCCGTTTGTCAAACCTGAAGGAGAGAGGGGGCTGGGACACCTTCTCACAGTGAGGCCCTGGACACAGTGCCCTGAGGCCCGTCCCTGATTCTGGAGGAGGACAATGTTAGGTGTCAGCCTAAAATGGGACAGAGGCTGAGTGCAGAGTGTGTCCTGAAACCTGAGTCATGCCAATGGGTTCTTTACTTTTGGCAGCTGCTGTCTGTGCCCCCAGTGAAGTGTGCCCTCCAGCTCTATCTGGAGCAATGGGATGGTCTAAAAACACAGAAATGTTCTGAAAATACCGCACCACCCCAAACTGTTTACAACCTCCTGTCAAACCTGCTGGGAGCTTGGACTCTTGGGTTCCGGGAGGCAGGGAGATGGACAAAACCTTCCCGGGGTAGATGGAGTGGGCATGGTCTCCTAGGAGAACCAAATCTTCAGGCTCTGAATGAGTGAATTTCTTTTTTGGAGGAGGAAGCTGGGAATCAAACCCAGGGTGTCCCATATTTGAGGCAAGTGCTCTACCCACTGAGCTGCACGCCGGGTCGCAGGAACAATGTCATTTTAAGTAGTCTATTAATCCAATCATAAGGTGCAATTTTATATTTGGAAATGTTAAAAAGTATTTTGTGATATACATTATAGACTGTGACCCTCCAAAGTGTATTAGACCAGGAGAACGAGGGGACAGGCAGCTCCCAGGGCAGGGACTTTATACCTACCTACAGAGCCATTTCAAAACCCAGAAGTGGGACCTGCAGATTCAATGTGTAGGCATGTGGCCCTGCTCTGCGTGTGTCCAGGACACCTGTGTCATGCCTCATCACACGCCACGGGCCAGTGTGTCTGATGGCCGATACTTGGGGAGGACCGGGAGTCGCCTTCTCTCCTCCTGTCCCAGGAGGGGTGTTTAGCCAAACCTGGCTATCCAGAGTGGGAATAAGATAGCTGCGTGCCCCCAAGGAAGGTCTTGGGCCAGGGTGAGAACTGAGCGCTGGGTGGCTGCTTGGGCCACGTGCCCTTGCAGTTTTAGGAACCACGGGAGGAGCAGAGGCGCAGCTTCTCACCCACGCCAGTTCAGGTAGTGATGCCAGCTAATCACAGGACCAACTGGCCTAACTTTCTCTTTTAACCATTACAGTTTTTCTTCCTCACCTACTCTTTGTCCTTTATACTCAGCTCTTGTTATAAAATATTTGGGATGCACAGGATATAGTGGGTAATCAGACCCACTCGGCATAGAAGTCAGATGTCAGCAACAGAGTGAAGCCCCCCTTGCTCCCTCTGTTCTCACTTGCTCACCCCATGCAAAGAAGACCACCACTCAACGCTGGGCGTTTCCATCCCCGGGCAGCTTTATCCTTTGGCCACTCATGACTGTATTGGTACTGCTCTACAGTATCATTTTGTCCCATGTCATTTAGGTTTTCCATTTGGCTCCATATGTCAGAAAATCTCACTTTGGTGGCTTAGCCAGGCTGGGTTGAGACAGTGGCTCCCTGATGGAATGAGGAGCCTGGCTGTTTTCTCTGCCCTCCTCAGTGAGTGGCTTTAGAGTTCATTGTCTCAATGTGGCTGCTGCATCTCCAGACATTTCATTTGTGTTCCAGGCAGAAAGAAGCCAGGACAAAGAATGGTATCATATCAGCTGAGTTGGTCCTTTTTATTGAGAAGGTGATAGCTATGTGAAGCTCCATGCTGTAGACTTGTGCTTACATTTCCCTAGTTATGCTGGGAAGTGTAGCAAATTCAGGGCATTAGCTGGGTAGTTTGCCACCCTAGAGGGGAATGGATAATGGGAGAAGGTGCTAGCTAGCCGTATCTTGCAAGTGCATATTATTAAATTTTATGTAGAAAAGGTGCTTTCTTCTCCAACTTGTTTTTTCACTCACTCTGTTCAATAGATTCATTTAGGTTATAAAGTGTAGCACTGGTTCATTTATCTTCATAGGTAAATATATAAATATACCATAGTTTTATTTATCCAGCCTTTTTTTTTTTTTTTCCCAGTACTGGAAATTGAACCCAGGGCCTTCATGCTGAGCTACATCCTCAGCCCTTTTTTTCCAGTTTTAATTTTGAGGCAGAGTCTTGCCAAGTTGCTCGGGCTGGGCTTAAACTTGGGACCCTCCTGCCTCAGCCTCCTAGAGTGCTAGGCTCACAGGTGTCTTAGTCACTTTCCTGTCACTGGGATAAATACAGAAGTTTCATTTGTTGTAATAGAACACACAGATTTTAAGTGTGGAGTTTTGGTTTGTTTTTGTTTGTTTCTTGAGACAGGATCTCACTGTGTAGTTCACGCTGGTCTTGAGCTCACTATGTAGCCCCAGTCTGGCCTCACACTCATGGTGATCCTCCTGCCTCGGCCTCTTGAATGTTGGGATTACACATGTGTGCCACCATGCTGCACTTAAGGGTGGAGTTTGATGGGTTCTGACCACCAGACGTGGCAAAACCACTACCAGGGTCATGATTACCCCTAACCTGTGTGTCTCCCCTTCAGGCAACACGCGCAGGTCTTCAGGGTGGAAATGCTCAGGTAGATGGTGTGCAGTTTCAGCCTCCGGTACCTGCCAGGCTGACAGGGAGGTTGCCGCTGTGGGCCATCTGGACTGAGAGTTTCCTGCAAGGAAACACTGGACACCAGGAATGTTCCGAGGGTGCGCCCCTGATGTGTTCCACCCTCAGCAGCATTGGCTGGGGGCTCAGGAGCTGGGGTCTGCGTGACGGTGAGGTGACAGTGGGTGGCACTGGGCCAGGGCTAGACCTGTGAGCGTTGGGATCCTCCTTCGGGAACTAGGGACAGCAGCACTCCTTTCACAGGACAAGAGAGGAGCGTGGGTACAGGCGCTGGGCCTTTGCTCTGGCCCTGTAGAAGATACGGAACATACTAATGCCCCTCAACTTAGATGATAGAAAAATAAATCTATCATAAGATGAAAATAACACTGATTTAACCGCCTGGACGCCCACTGAGGAACCGTGAGCGCGGGACTCACGGGGAGCTGCAGCTCCTCGTGAAAGAAGATCAAGCTGCCTCTCGCTATCGGGGAAAATCGACACTCAGAGTGCGACCTGAGCTTTCTACCCAGCGCGCGCCTCTCCCTCCTCACCGTAACCTCGGACCCCGGAAGTCGCAATGGGAAGAGCTGTCTCTCAGTTCTGAACAGAGGTTGTGTGGGCTTCAGGTGGGTTCTTCGAGCGTTTGGTGTCATTCTCCAGTGGGACCATCGGGGCCAGATTTGTTTCGGGGGAGTTTTTAAAATTATGAATTGAACTTCCTTA
This sequence comes from Erethizon dorsatum, assembly GCA_028451465.1. Taxonomy (NCBI): domain Eukaryota; kingdom Metazoa; phylum Chordata; class Mammalia; order Rodentia; family Erethizontidae; genus Erethizon; species Erethizon dorsatum. The sequence continues at coordinate 10,956,804 of CM051824.1, forward strand.
GTTACAGGGTTATTCAAATTATCTATCTCGATTAAGTTGTGGTAGTTTTTGTTTCTCAAGGATTTAGTTCATTTCTTCTATGTTCCTAGAGTTGTGTGTAGAGTTATTAATAGTATTCACTGTGTGTGTGTGGGGGGGTGTGGGTGTGTGTTACTGGGAGTTGGACCCAGGGCCTTCCCACTGAGCTATGTCCTCAGTTCTTTTTTACTTTTTATTTTGAGACAGGGTCTTGCTAAGTCACTAAATTGCCCAGGCTGCGGTTAAACTTGCAGTCCTCCTGCCTCAGCCTCCCAGAGTGCCAGGGTTACAGGCATGTACCACCATGCCCGGCTACTATTTGCTTATTGTCCTTTTGATGTCTGTAGAGTCTTGTGTGATAGCGACTTTTCATTCTTGATATTGGTAATTTTTGTCTTCTCTTTTTTTCTTGTCAGTCTTGCTAGAAACTTGTCAGTTGTAGCAATCAGCTCTGTTTTGTTGATTCTCTACTGTTTTCTTTTTCAATATCATGTCTTGTATTTATTGTTTTCTTCCTTCTGCTTGTTTTGAGTTTGCTTTGCTCTTTTTGTATGCTCTGAACTTGAATAAATGATCTGAGATTTCTTCTCTTCTCTAATATATTCATTTAGTATTATAACTTTCCCCCTTAACACTACTTTAGCCATGTACCACAAATTTTGATATGTTATATTTTTATTTTCATTCAGCATGATGCATTTTTAAAAATTTCTCCTGGAGACTTCTTTGATCCATGGATCATTTAGAAGTTTAATTTACAAGTATTTGGAGAATTTCTTGTTACCTTTCTGTTATTAATTTCTAGTTATCTTCCTTGTGGTCAGGGAATATAAACTATATGATTTCATTTCTTTTGGATTTTTTAAGATTTGTTTTATGGCCCTAGATACTGCTTATTTTTGTTGGTGTCCTGTTATCATTTGGAAAGAATGCGTATTCCGTGTTGTTGGGTGGCATGTTCTATAAATGTAGATTATTTTCACTGGCTGTGTTGTTGAGTTCTTCCACGTCGTCAATTGTTTTCTAGCTATTCTGTGATCGTTGAGAGAGAGAGATGGTACAGTCTCCAGCTACAGTTGTTGATTTATGTGCTTATTTCAGTTCCTTCAGTTTTTGCTTACATATTTTGCAGTTCTTTGCTTGGGCCCGCGGTCACTTAGGATTTCTGCGTTTTCTTGATGGATTGACTCTTCGTGCATTATATAATGCGCCTCTTTGAAATCTACTTTATCTATAATAATGTTTGATGGGTATATGATACATCTTTTTCTTTTTTTTTTTTGTGGGTACCGGGGGGTCGACCTCAGGACCTCGCGTGCCAGCAGGTGCCCGTGCCGCTGAGCGATATCCCCGGCCCCTTTTTTGTATGTGGGTTCCAGGAGTCGGACTCAGGGCCCTCACACTTGCAAGGCAGGCGCTTAAGCCGCTGAGCCATGTCACCAGCCCGATACATCTTTTTCTATCCTTTTGCTTTTAGTTTGCCTGTATAATTATATTTGGAGCGAATTTCTTGAAAATACCAGATAATTGGGTCATGTTTTTTAATCGACTTTGCCACTCTGTTTTAGTAGGTGTGTTTAGATGATTACATTTAATACAATTGCCGGTATGTTAGGTGTCAGTATTTTACCGTTTTAAATGAAATATATATAAATCTCTTTATCCCCCCATTTATAATCTAATTGTCTTTAATACTTTATCTTCTAACGTAGAACAACGTCAGTGTTACAATGTTTCTTCAGCCATCAGGCATAATTTAGAAAACTCGGGAGGAGGAACTTCTATTGTATTTATTAATATTTTAGGTGTTTTCCCTCCTTCCTGATATTTCACACTTCATTCTTTTATTGCTTCCTATGTGTTTAGACAATTTCCTTTATCTCTTCTTTTTTAGGGGGCAAGGAGTTGGGTTTTTTTGAGGTGGAATCTCTATGTAGTCCAGGGCACCTTTGAATATGCTATGTAGCTCGGGCTGGCCTTGAACTTTTGATCCTTCTGCCTCAGCCTCTCATGTGCTGAGGTGACAATGATGTGCCACCACACCTGGCTCATCTGATACTGCTTTTATTTTCCTTAGCATTTCTGAAGGATTTTGAGTCAATAGTTGTTTTATTTCAGCACTTGAGAAACATTGTGTCCCACCCTCCTTTTCTGTCCTTTGTGGTTTCTAAGGAGAAATTCACCGCCATTCAGTTTCTTTTTCCCTGTAAGTAAGGTGTCATTTAACTCTCAGGGCTTCCAAAATGCTTTTTTTGTCTTTAATTTTCTTTCTTTTTTTTTTTTTTTTTTTTGGTGGGTATGGGGGGATCGAACTCAGGACCTCGCACGCCAGCAGGTGCCCGTGCCATTGAGTGATATCACCGGCCCTTTTTTTGTATGTGGGTACTGGGAGTCGAATTCAGGACCTCACACTTGCCAGGCAGGCCCTTATGCCGCTGAGCTATCTCACCGGCCTGTCTTTAATTTTCAAACACTTGATGATGCTATGTCTTGGGGTTTGGAGGATTTATCCTATTTGAGATTGATTCAGATTCTTGCACCTGTAAGTTTATGTCTTGATAGCTTCCAGCCATTATTTCTCCACATACTCTTTAGCCCTGTTTCTCTTCTCCTTCCAGTACATCAGTAACAGCACTGTTAGATCTTCGGTAGGTCCCAGAAACTTTGTCTGTCTCTTTGCTTGTTTGTCTGTTTGCTTTCTGGTCTCTTTTCTCTTTGTTCAGATTGGATAATTTTCTGTTGTTCCATTTTCCAGCACACAGACGTTTTTTCCTGTACAGCTTCCTTCTCCTGTTGAACCCGTGCAGTGAGTTTTTTATTTTGGTCATTGTATTTGTCAGTTCCAAAATTCCCATCTGGTTCTTAAGTTTCTGTGTTTTTTTTTGTTTTTTTTTGTTTTGTTTTTTAATGTGGGTACCAGGAGTTGACCTCAGGACCTCGCACTTGCCGGGCAAGCGCTTGTGCCGCTGAGCGATATCACCGGCCCTTTTTTCCTTTATGTGGGTTCCGGGAGTCGAACTCAGGACCTAGTGCTTGCCGGGCAAGCACTTATGCCGCTGAGCCATCTCACCGGCCCTAAGCTTCTGTTTATTTACTGAGACTTTCTACTTCTTTGCTGAGGCTTTCTCTTTTTGCTTGTGTTTCAGGCGCGTTCATGACTGCTCCTTGCAGAATTTTTATGATTGTATCTTTCAAGGCTTCTTCAGGTAGTTCTGTCATCGTGGTGTTGGTATTTTGTTTGCTTTGAGATAGGAATTTTTTATTGAAATCTAGACATGTGGGGTATTACGTTATAAGCCTCTGGGTCTGATTTAGATCTCTTTGCTCTGGTTTTCTCTGAGCTGCTCTGGCGGAGATGAGTCTGCTGCCGTTTCTGCCTGGTGGGTACAATTCTACATCTTTCCCCTGGAGGCTGAAGCCCTTGGATCCCCGATGCCTCCCTTGATGGGAAGGTTAGAAGCACCGCATTACTTGTTTCATCTGACACAAGGGAGGGAGAGATAGCCCTGCTGGCTTGCAGTGAAAGCTCTTGAGTCTTTCTAGCCTCTGATTCCACCCCAGTGCGGAGGAAGAGGGATGCTTTGTTCCTTTGTTAGTGCATACATGTAACATAACATTTACCGTCTTAACCATGCTTACGTGTGCAGTTCAGTGGCATTAAATACAGGGTAAAACTGAAACTCTATACCCATTAAGTAACAACTCCCCATCCCTCTCCAAACAAGCCCTTGCAAACACCATACTATTTTCTGTCTGTATTATTTTGACTACCCTAAGTCTTTCAGAGTTTTTGAAATGTTTGTTTTAGCCAGGCATGGTGGTGCACACCTGTAAACCCTGCACTGTGGAAGGATAAGGAAGGAGGATTGCAAAATTGAGCCCAGCCTGCAGCTTAACAAGACCCTGTCTCAAAATTTTACAAAGAGTGGCTGGGGATGTAGCTCAGTGCAAAGCCTCTGGGTTCAATCCCCAGTACTCCCCTCAAAACTTCGTTTTCTATGTAGTGTCCAGTTTGCTTAGGTATACTCAGCGGAAAAAACAGGGAAGAGCACATCCGCTCCATTTTTCGAGAATTTGGAGAATTCTTGCCCTCCATCACTTAGAAAAGACTTTAACAAACTACTCATGAACCCAAGGGGTTTGGGCTTCTAGAGATAGTCACACTTTACAAGGAAATACCTTTTTTTTTCTTTAAAGAATGACCTTTTAGTCGTAGGAACTCAGGAATTAGGGGGCTGCAGGGCATGTTTTGGGGGCATGATGAAAGAGTTAGTCCTGGAGACCGAGAGTCTCTCCTGGGTCTTATGAAGCTACATCTGGACTTTGGAGGAGAATCAACCTCAGACCTCTGGAGGGAAACACTGTTTCGTGACCCTGGCCAGAAAGTGTTGCTGCAGAGCCTTTGTGTGACACTTGGCACTCTGCTAAAGGGGAGCGAGGAGGAAACCCTTGGTTAAGTCAACACTATATGTTCATATTTCACTTCCAGGGGCTAAGTCAGCATAATCGGTTCCATATGTCTGGCCTTGCCCCTCCAGGCATGACTAGTTGCATCTTTGAAACAAGACAGATCAGGTGTTTTGCATTATGGAAACGATCACTGCTATTCACTGCGTGTCTGTGCCTGCTGGACACTGTGCAGTGTTTTACCTGCGGTACTCGGCTCCCGTCTCTGAGAGGAGAAGGTGTTAGTTGTCTCTCTGTTCAGATGAGGGGACCGACTGGATGGACAGATGATTTGCACAAGGTCACGTGAGGCTGAGCTGGGGCTAAAGCTGCCCCTGTGTTCTGACCTCCTCGTCCTGCAGCCCCCGTCTCCCAAGGCACATGCAGTCAACCCTGGGCTATCCAGACCCTTGGGACAGCACCCCCAAAGCTGGGCGATTTGTGCCTTCACCTCCATTCTCTAGAGCTGGAATCTGACCCTGGCTGAACATTAGAATCACCACAGGAGATTTTTTAAAATCCTGGTACCCAAGCTGCACTCCAATGAACTCAATCTCTGAGTGAGACCCAGGCACCAAAGGTTTACAAAGCTTTCCTGGGAGGGTCTGCGGGGCTTGAGAGCGTGGGGGGAGAGTTGGAAGAGGCTGATGCAGGGTCGCGATCCCATTCCGCAGTGTTCTTTCTGCTGCACTGGTGCCCGCCCCGTCCCTCTGGAAGGAACATGAGGATTGCAGTCTGCTCGGAAAGCTTCTTTTGCAGAGCATTTCTGCCAAGAAAAAGCCAAATACCCATGTCAAAAAGTGAGGGGCAGGGTTGGGGCGATCATGAGGCCCTTGCTGAAGAATGCGCTCAAGGCCAAGGAGAGCAGCACATTTTTTAAATTAGAGCCAAAAGGAATGTATGGGGGCCAGGGCAGCAGGGTGGTCACCCTAGTAAGCCTTTATGTTCTGCTTAGACATCGAAGCCTCTTCAGACCCTCCCAGCCAGGGCTCAGTGAGGTTGACTAGCTTGATGGGTGTGTTGGGGTCCCTTTGCCCCTCCAGAGCTACCCTTTGTCCTGAACTAGCCTGGGGGTGCTGACCTGTGCCACAGCACTCCACAGTGAACTCTATGGAGCTCACTCCAGCTGGTTTCATGTGCCGCACAACCGAAATTTAAACGTAAATCGGTGTCCTGCTTTTTACCTGGCAGCCCTGTGCTAGCTGGGGCCCATGTGCAAAGTCTGACCCTGCCAACACCATACTTGACTACCTACTTCGCTTCCTTTCTGCTGTCACCGGGGCTTTCTGTGCAGCACCACAGCTGTGACCTCTTGGGCCATATGTGGCCCCTGACCACTTACTCTCCTTCCTTTGCCCTAAGCCCCAGCCATGTTCTTTCCGGCTTTGGGTCAAGGTCAGCATCTTCCTTTGCAGGGCATCACTGTCCCTGTGCACATGGACAGCCCAGGAGTCCCTTTCATCCCACAGATGGCGTCAGCTTTTTTGGTTTGTTTGTTTCATTTTGTTTTGTGGAGGCATGGTTTTGCTATGCAGTTCAGGCTGGCCTTGAACTCAGTTTGTAGCCCAGGCTGGCCATGAACTCTCAGTGATCCTCCTGCCTCAGCCTCCCAAGTGCTAGGCTTACAGGCATGCACCACCACGCCTGACCTGGCATTATTTCCCAGTGGTCTGAGGCCGGTTGCTACAGTGAAGTTAATGATTACCAGGTACAGTTTAGGGCTGGTTTATCAGGCCCAGTGATTTCTGGTTGAAGGTTACTTTTTTCCTCTCACTAAGACATATTACCACTCTTTATCAGTGCAGAAGCCTTTGAGTTGCATAAATTCAAACTATACCAAGTAGAACATTTTTGTTCTTGTCCCTAACCTGGGCAGCAAGGAAGCCACCCAAGAACATAGTTCAAAAATATCCACCTGGGGGTGCACATGGAATGGGTGGTATGACAATCTGGGCTCCAGCCCTTCCTTCTGGGGAGTATAGAGGGATGTATAGTTGCAGGCCAGTGTGTAATCTACAGACCCACCCCAGGAGGAGGCCTTTTTCCTCCCAACCACAGTGGGACTGCTTGTTCAAATCCCACCCACAGCAAGGCCACCCGGAAACTTCCACGTGCCTGGGCAAAGCACACCATCCTGGCAGCCTGTTTACACTCCGTGTGCCCGTACATGCCCACGAGTGCTCTGTGCGGTGAGAGACAGACCCCTGGCAGCACCTGGCTGGGTCCTCACTCTTGCAGCTGCCTTTGAGTCTCCTGATTTTGAGACTGAACTTCAGAGAGCTCAGCTGAGAAGGAGTGGATCTCCCAGGCTGGCACTCGAGGCTCACTCTTGCTCTGTCCCCGAGCTGCCCTCCCCTTCCCAGTTCCACAGGATTGTGAAGCAGGCTGGTGGCACGCAGCACCTGAGGGTGGGGGCCTCTGGACAGGTTCACCAGGTGGCAGCCTCTGTCAGCCTGCAGGGCCATCCTGGCCAGTCCTCTTCCCCCAGCCCAGGGGGACTCCAAGGCCAGGAGGCTGCTTGCTACCTCCACATCCACTGCCTTGGGACCTGCGATTTCAGCTTCCTTTGTGCACTTCGGACTGTGATCACGAGGCTGCAAGAACATCAAAAGGAGCTCATGTTAGGAAAGACAGATTCCAGGGTGCCAGGAGCCCTTCGCATGACAAGTGCAGATATGCTTTCCTTCCTGCTCCTGGTTGGCAGTTACTTTGCTCCAGCGTCTCCATCCCCCAAGTATTGTCCGAGGTAGATGCCGCTGATTAGTCCCAGCCTCTTTCCCACAAGGCTCAGATCTGGCATCAGAAAATCCTGCTTTTAGCCAGGCGTGATGGCACATGCCTATAATCCCAGCAGTCTGGGTGGCTGAGGCAGTAGGACTCCAAATTCCAGCCAGCAAATCAGTAATTTAGCAAGACCCTGTCTCAAAATTAAAAAAAAAAAAATTCTTTTTAAAGGACTAGGGATGTAGCTCAGTGTAAAGGCCTTGAATTTAATCCATAATACTGAAGGAAAGGAAGGAAAGAAGGAAGGGAGGGAGAGAAGAAAGGAGAGGAGAGGCGAGGACAGGAGAGGCGAGGAGAGGAGAGGAGAGGAAAGGAGCCACTCCCACTTCCAGTGGCCAGCAGGCCAGAATTTAGAGGGAAGCCAGTAAAAGCTACATCAGCAACTATCTCAGTCCTGTGTATATCACAGCACGTCTCCCTCCCTCCCTCCCTTCTTCCCTCTCTTCCTCTTTCTGGAGTATGATGATGGCCCTGATTCATGCCAGTTCTTTCCTCCAAGGTCCTCTTTTCCTCTGGGGGTCCAGACAGGTTAAAGAGCTTTCTGAGGCTATGCCTTGAAGCAGTGAGGAGCTGGTGGGGCCCAGCTTCTGACTGCAGAATAGCTGGCTAACCACTGAGCAGCACTGCCCACCAGCCTGTCCACCTTCACACTCCGTGGTCAACAAATATTCATGGATTTAAGAGTGGGACGCACTGGTTGGTCACACAGGAAATGGGTTCTTTACTTGCATCCCCCCATCAACCAACTTTGAGTCTAAGAGACCAGTTACTCAGATTCCCCAGATGTCTGAGCCACTGCAGCTGTGTCCCCTTCCACTGCTGTCCCCTTTCCGGCCACACAGTGTCCTTACCTGGAGCACCTCTGCCCTGCTCACCCTTCTGAGCTCTGTGCACAGCACACTGTGTGTTCCATAGACGTTCACTACATAACTGCTCCATGCCCTGTGTCACTCAGGGTCGAGAGGATGCCACCTCCAGCCTCTGAGGAAGCTACAGACAAATGTGCTCAGAAGAACAAGGCAGACCCACACGGGAATTGGACAGTGCCCCCAGCCATTTACTCATTGGATGATTGCTGATCACGTCCCATAGTCTTGTCCCTGTGCTGGGCACTGGAGAAAGGTGATAGGAACAAAATCCCCGACTTTAAGAAGCTGAGATTTGGAATTTAGTCAGTGGCCGAATGGTGACTGCAAACAGGAAGCAGATGGTGGGGTGGTTCCCTGCCCAACTCTGGAACTGAGTGGGACTGAATGGCCTCTGAGTTGGCAATTGCAGCTGCTGGAACAGCTGGGCAGCCACTCTTGGGCCGGAGTGAGCCAGAGTCTATGCTGCTTGGCTGCGTTTACTGTGAGAAATCAAACTTCCCACCATGGCTGCTTGCTCAGGCCACACGATGGAACAGCCTTGGAGGAAGGAATGTGACGTTACTCTTGACTGTCAACTTGGTTGGCTTAAGAGGCACCACAGAGATTAGTAAAGTGTGCTCCTGGGTGTGTCTGGGGGGGCCACGGGGGCATGACCTTGGGGATTATATCTGGTCCCTGGCCCCTTTCTCTCTGGCCTCTTGCTTGCTCTGCTTCCTGGCAGTCATGAGGTGAGCAGCTTTTTTCTGCCATGTCCTTCTGCCATGATGTTTCTTCCTTGGAGCCATCCTGCCATGGACTGACCTCTGAAACTGACCCCAAATAAACCTCTCCTCCTTAGGTTGTCTATCTCAGGTATTTTGTCCCAGCCATGGAAAGCTGACCAATATATAGGGGAAGTGCAAAAGGGACAATTTTTTAAAAAATTAATTTTATTGGTACATTTTAGATATGTATAATGATAACATTCATCATATGGAATTTGTACCTATACATGGTATGTCTTAATTCTTTTTTCCCCTTTCCCTCCCCTCCCTTCAACTTCTATTCCCCTCCGTATTTACAAAAGCTTTGTTTCCATTTTTTCCTTCTATTCTCTTTTTTCCTTTTCCTTTCCTTCCTCCCCCCCATTTCCCCTTCCCATTTGAACATTTTCTTCCTATTTCACAATATCTATTATACATTTTGGTCCTTATTTATACTTTGAGTTTCTCACACCAGAGAAACCATGCAACATTTGAACATGCATGTCTGATTTATTTTACTTAAGAGTATGGTCTCAAGGTACATACATTTACCTAGAAATGTCTCAAATTTATCCTTCTTCATGACAGAGTAGTACTCCATTATATTAAAAAAAACCACATCTTCTTTTTCCATTTGTTCATCAGTTGATTGGCATTTGGGCTGTTTCCAAGATTTAGCTATTATAAACTGTGCTGCTATAAACATGGGTGTGCATTTATCACTGTGGTGTGATGTTTTTAATTCTTTCAGGAAGAAACCAAGAAGGGGAATAGCTGGGTCCTTTTTCTCCATAGCCTCGCCAGCATTTGTTATTGGTTGATTTTTTGATGACAGCCATTCTTACTGGAGTGAGATGGAATCTCAGTGTTGTTTTAATTTGCATTTCTCGAATGAACAATGATGTTGAACATTTTTTTCATATATTTATTTGCTATTTGTATTTCCTCATCTGAGAAGTGTGTGTTCATCTCAGATGCCCATTTTTGGATTGGGTCTTTGAAATTGGGGTGCCTGATTTTTTTCAATTCTTTATATGTTCTAGATAGAAGTCCTTTTTCTGAGGGACAGTTGGCTAAATTTTTTCCCACACTGTAGGTTGTCTCTTCACTCTGTTGGCGGTTTCTTTTGCTGTGCAAAATCTTTTTAATTGAATGAGATCCCAATTGTTGATTCTTTATGATATTTCCTGTGCAGTTGGGGTTTTGGTCATAAAGTCTTTGCTTACACCGATGTCTTCAAGAGTTCTACCTATTCTATTGCCCAGCAGATTTAATGTTTCTGCTGGGAATGAATCTTTGATCCATTTTGATTTTAGTTTAATGCATGGTGATAGACATGGGTCTAGTTTTAGTCTTTGGCATGTGGAAGGCCAATTTTTCCAGCACCATTTATTAAAGAGGCTATCTTTCTTCCAGTGAACATGTTTGGCCCCTTTGTCAAAGATAAGGTGGCTGAGTGTGTTTGGAGTTGTTTCGTGCATCTTCTAGTCTGTTCCATTGATCATTAGGTCTGTTTTTCCCTAGTATCATGGTGTTTTTATCACAGAGGCTTTGTAGTATAATTTCAAGTCAGGGATTGTGATGCCCCCTGCCTTGCCTTTGTTGCCCAGAATTGCCTTTGCTATTCTAGGTGTCTTCTGGTTCCAAATGAATTTCAGGATTGTTGTCTCTAATTCTGGGAGGTATGCTATTGGTATTTTGATTGGAATTGCATTAAATTTGTTTAGTAATTTTGGGAGTATGGCCATTTTCAATATATTGTTTCTTCCTGCCCAAGAACAACGCATATCTTTCCATTTTCTGATATCCTCTTCAATCTCCTCTTTCAGAGTACTATAGTTTTCAGTATAAAGGTCTTTTCCTTTCTTCATTAGGTTGATTCCTAAGTATTTCATTTTTTTGGATACTATTGTGAAAGGAGTGGTTTACCTAATTTCTCTCTCAGTGATTTTGTTATTTGTGTACAGGAATGCTATTGGGTTTTGTTTGTTTGTTTGTTTTTCCTTTTTGGTTTTTTGAGATAGGGTCTTGCTATGCAGCCCAGGCTGGCCTCGAACCTGGGGTAGTCCTCCTGCTTCAGCCTCCTGAGCGCTGGGATTACAGGTGTGTGCCACCATGCCCAACAATGTTATTGATTTTTGAGTGTTGACTTTGAATCCAGCTATGCTACTGAATTTGGCTATTAAGTCTAAAAGTCTTTTGGTGGAATTTTTGGGGTCTTTTATGTAGAGTATCATGTCATCTGCTAATAATGATAATTTAACTTCTTCCTTTACTATCCTTATCCCTTATTTCTTTCTCTTGTCTGATTGCTCTGGCTAATGTTTCCAGAACTATATTGAATAAGAGTGGTGTTAGTGAACATCCTTGTCTTGTTCCTTATTTTAGAGTAAAAGCTTTTAGTTTTTGTCCATTTATTAAGATGTTAGCTGTTGGTTTGTCATACATGACTTTGATCAGATTGAGATAAAGACCATCTATTCCAATTTTCTGTAGGTTTTCTCTTTCATCATGAATGGGTGTTGGACTTTGTCAAATGCTTTTTCTGCATCTATTGAGATGATCATATGGTTTTTGTCCTTGGCTCTGTTAATATGGTGTACTACATTTATTGATTTGCATGTATTGAACCATCCTTGCATCCCTGGGATGAATCCTACTTGGTCATGGTGTATATAATCTTCTTGATGATTTGCTGCATTTTGTTTGCTAATATCTTATTGAGGATTTTTGTGTTTATGTTCATTAGGGAGATAGTCCTATAGTTCTCTTTTTTGGTTGGATACTTCTCTGGTTTTGGTATCAGGATAACAACTTGCTAGGGACAGTTTCTTGTGCATTCCACCCAAATTATAGGCAGCCCATTTTTCCACATGTGCTGTATGGAAAGAACCAAGTTTACGTGAAGTCTGTGGTGGGGGGTTTTAATACATCTCTCAAACTGACTAAACATTCTTTGAAAATTGTCTCAAAAAATGGCCATCATCAAACAGCCCCACAGCATTTGCTTTTGTTATCTTGAGTTAACAGGGACTTGTTAATGATAAGTGAGAAAGCTTTGCTATGCAATCAAGCCTGTTTATTTGTCAGATCTCATGCTTCACCATCCTACCCACAAAATACTTTTGAAAGTATTCCAGGTCTGTGGGGGCTAAAGAAGGTAAGGGGCATTACAGAACCCAAGTAGCTGAAACAGTGAAAAATTAGCAGCTTAAGATGTATTTTCTAATTTATCATCGCCCTGATCCTGGGTTCCATCTTAGAATGGTTTTGGGTTTGCCCCTCCCCATCGTTTTCCATAGTGAGGTTATGCATTGCACACTCCAGAGCACCATTTGCACAGATGACAGTGTGAATGACGAGACCCCTGAAGTTTTGCAGTGTGATTCTCACCAACAATGCCCAGAGCCCCAGCCTTCAGTACCAACCCCTGCAAATCACGGTTCTCAAGTGTTGGGCAGTGGTACGTTTTTAACAGCTCACAATAAAAAGAGAGAATAATAAAAATATGTTGAGTCATTACCGTGAGCCAGACTTAGTAATATCTGCTTTATTCCTAATGGCAACATGGGGGGGAGGCATCTTACCATCCCCATTGTGTCTGTGGGAAACAACCGTAGCAGCCTCCAGCTGCCTGCTGTCCCCTCCTGGGGTGTCTCCCCTGTGTCAGGATTTCACCCTGCCTTGAACCTGGTGTCAGATTGACCTTTTTGTTGGGAAATGGTGGCAGTAGTGAGGATGCTGTTGCTGTTGGTCTCTTCTCTGTCTCTTGCATCCTCTGGCCCACTTCCGCAGTTGGACCTTCAATGTCTTCCTTGTAGGTTTCCACTTCCTGGCCTCCCTCTTCTGCTCTTCTTCCTCCCACTCAGCCAGATGCTGGTGCCCAATGGCCTCATCAAGCAGAGCTGTAATCGCCTTCCTCCGCTCAGAAATCTTCCAGGAATTCTTGTCTCTGCTGGATTCTTGACTCCACAGTCAACCTAATTTCCCATTATCTCCCACTTTTGTCCTATGCCGCAACTCCATGCTCCATGCCACAACTCAATTGCTTTTCCCAAACTCATAGCATTGGCTTTCTCTTCGATTTCCCACTCCCTCTCCCCTGGAAACCCTACCCATCCTCCCATCCCTTCTCAAATCCTTGCTTTTACTTACTCATGCAACAAACCCGTTTTGAGTACCTCCTGTGAACTGGCTGTACTGTCAGAGCAGGATGATGAAAGAAGTGATGAGGAATCACAAGAGGTGTGACAAAGACAAGGTCCCGACCTGACCTGAGGGCGTTAATTATGGGGAGGGAGGGCAGGGAAGGCCTCCTGGATGCTATGGGGCAGTCTCCCCTCCTGTCTTACTGCGTTTCCCTCTGCCATAACAAAATGCCCAAGACCAATAACTTAAAAAGAGTAGAAGTTGGGCCGGTGAGATGGCTCAGCGGCTTAAGCGCCTGCCCGGCAAGCGCGAGGGCCCGAGTTCGACTCCCGGAACCCACATACAAAAAAGGGGCCGGTGATATCGCTCAGCGGCACGGGCGCCTGCTGGCGCGCGAGGTCCTGAGGTCGACACCCCACCCCCCCGTACCCACAAAAAAAAAAAAAAAAAAGAGTAGAAGTTTATTTGTCTCACTGTTCTGGAGGGTGGGAAGTCCAAGAGCACAGTGCCAACACCTGGCCAGGGCCATCTTGCTACATCATAACGTGGGAGAGGTGTCACATGGTGAAACACAGCAAGGTCTTTCTCCTAACAGGTGCCATCCAGAGGGACCTACACACATGTCCTCAACTAATCCTAATTCCCTCCCTCTTGTGGTTTGTGTCTGGATGTCCCCCCAAAGCCTCATGCAGTCATGGGGGGTTGGCTTTTTGAAGACAGCTTGTTGAACTTGGACCTCTTGTTTTCATGCCCTCAGGTGGGAAAACAGAGTTACAGTGTTTCCAGCTCAACTCAGCAGGGGGCGGGGGTCCTCACTTTGTAAACGTCCTCAGATTGTGCAAGAGGAGGGCATGGAGATGGTGTGAGCGCTACACCCGCCCTGGGTGGGGAGAAGCCTGCATGTAATATAAGGGAGGAAAAGAGGCTGGCTCCTCCCCTTTTTGCTCTTATTGCTTTTGCTGTCTTTGGCCACCATGAGCTGTTGCCTCTCTGCCCTGTGCTACCCTGCGTCGGAGCCAGCAGATTAGGGACTGAAACCTCCACAAACTGTGAGCTAAATAAACCCTTCCTTCCTTAATTGCGGGTGTTGGGTATTTTGTCTCAGCAATGAGAGGGTGGAGCTTGGTGGTTGGGAAGAAGTGGGGATGTTCTTGCCTGTTCTAGGGAAGATCCAACTTCTCTCTGGAGGTGCAGTTACTGAGTCAGCTGACACAAAGTGCAAGTAGGCAGAGGAACTGGAAAAAGCATTCGGATTTATTAATGTGCCAGAACGCAAGCATCATAAAAATGTGAAACTCAAAGAAGGGCCACATGGGTGAGGTTTAGATACCCAGTAACTGGGAGAAAGGGAGGTGGGGCTGTAAGCCAGTGGAGAGGGGGAGTGGGTGGGTTTAGCGGGGAGTACAAGCCCAGGAGACAGACAGCAGCCTGGAGAAAAGCTTCTCCGGATGTGGTTTTGATTTTTCAAACTCTTCTTCAGTGATGTGAGCTTACTTTTTTAAATTTTTATTTTATTTTATTTTATTTTTTTGAGCAGGAGGGTTGAAGACAGTCTGTCCCTCTTTGGTGGACCTGGTGCTTAGGGTGATAAGGGGACTTCAGGGAGAGTCCTTCTGGCCATTCGCTCCTCCCCGGGTGCTCCACTGGAAGTCCGAAGCCACACATTTTGGGGGTCATTTTCTGACAGACCCCTAATCTCCATGCCCTGGGATAAATACCTGCTTCCAGCCCCCTGGTTGACCCACAAAAGCACACAGCAACCCTCACTCCTGCACAACCTGAGGCCTCAGGCAAAGGACATGGGATCTCCCATGGAACAAGTGAAGGTGCTTGTTCTCCATCCGACCTTCACCTTCCCTTCTTGCTCCTGAAGGCACAACTCAGAGGGCCTGGAGGGACCCATGGCGGAGAGGGTGAAAGCTGGACCGAGAGGCCCTGGGGGAGCCCTGGCCACCGCTGAGGGGTTTGTGCAGTCCAGGGTGCCAAAGCTCAGAGGAAGTTGGAGGAAAAATTCCCAGGCCCCTCCATTCTGTCCCCAGTTCCCTCGCTTTTATCTGTCATTAGCCATTTAGGTGCTTGGCTGAACACTTATGCTAAAAGTTCTTTTTTAGGTATCAGTCAGCTAAGGGTCCTGTGTTGTTATTCACCAATTCTGGCATAACCCAAAGCACACACACACAGCTAAAAGTATGACTAATGTGAGCCTATATTTTTAGAAATACTTGTGGGCCAGCTGAAATAAAAACATTTTTTGGTTCATTCCAGCAGGCAGGCATTTGCTGGAAGCTCCAAGTCTGGGACATATTTTTTTGTGTGTGTGGACACAAAAATTGTATGGGCCGATGAGATGGCTCAGCGGCATAAGCGCCTGCCTGGCAAGTGCAAGGTCCTGAGTTCGACTCCGGGTACTCACATATGAAAAAAGGGCCGGTGATATCGCTCAGTGGCACAGGTGCCTGGCGCGCGAGGTCCTGAGGTCGACCCCCAGTACCCACACAAAAAAAAAAATTGTAAATTATCTCCTTGAGACTAGAAGTAAGGCAGCCTTTTCAAGACTGTTGGCCAAATGCGTGGCAGAGTCTGTGACTGAGCAGATGTAAGAAAAATGATCTTAGTTTTCCTGTGCTGTCACCTTTCTGTTGAGTTGAGTATGCAGGACATGGGATGTCACCATGTACAAGTTTTACATTTTATTTTTATATTTATCAATGGTAGGAATTGTATTCTTCAGCATTTAGCAGGAGGCACGTGAACAAACATGAGTGTATGTATCGGAGGTGTGTTACACGGATTCCATTCATCTTCTCTGGGGGTACTGAGGATCTCTGCTTTCCCTCCATCATGACCTAAGAAGTTGAGGACCTACCTGGAAAACTTTTCTCCATGAATTTAAAGGCTAAAACTCTGGTATTCTGTTTTGCAGCTATTGCCAAAATGAGGGAGAAATCCAAGCCCTACCAGCTATTCCCAAGGAGCCTCCAAGCAGACCACATGCCATTTTCCTACCCTCACACCGGTGGGTACCAGCCTGCCTCGATATTGTCACCAACCCAGCCTGGAAGACCACATCCAGGAGACACGGCTGTCCCCCAGGCCACCTCTGCTGCAGCAAAGCTCCGACCACCTGTTGCATTTAATCACACAGTTGGGCACATAATACTTTCCGAACACAAACATGTCAAATTTAATTGCTCCATCAACATACCTAATATGTACCAGGAAACTGAAAGTGTTTCCTGGTGGAAAGATGGGAAGGAATTACGTGGGGCGCATAATACAATTACACAGTACTATCCTGATAATGAAGTAACGTCAATAATTGCATCCTTCAGGTAAGTGTCCGTCCTTCCTTCCTTTTTCAGTGTCATTATGCTAATGTTACCTCAAAAACAAAAGCCTCCTAAAATCTAGCCTTTGTTTTCTGTTTAAGTAAGCTTGATCCCTTAGCAGGTAGATGGATACAGTAGCTGACAGTCTGTATTGTTGATTTCTTTTAAACCGAGCTTGAACCCGTATAACTGTTGGTTCACAGAGACTCTGGGGCCTGGGAGGGCTGCTTCCCTCCTGACCTACAACTCACTGTCAAGGACAGCTGGATGCAGGAGTTCTACCAGCGAATGGAACCGTGCTTTGTTTTGGTTTTTGTGGTGCTAGGGATTGAACCCAGGGCCTTGAACATGCTAAGCCCATGCTCTACCATTGAAGCACACCCCCATCCCAAGAGAAAGCGTTTTGAAGGGGTATGATGAGTGGAGGTGGTGGTGATGGGGGTCAGCCAAGGCCAAGGTGTATCCTGAGTCCTCTGTTCTCCCACAGACCGAGCCAGCCTGTTTCAGAGGCTGTAGGCCTCTCTTCAAACCACCTCTTTGGTATTCTCTCTTCTTTCCTCTTCAGCTGAAGGGGTTTTGGTTTGCTTTTTTCATCTTCTTTTTTGTTTCTTGGCTTATTTATTTACCTAATCTTATTAACACTCAGTAATTGTACATATTAATGGTGTACAGTGTGATATTTCAACACATGCATACAGGGTTTGCTGGTCAAATTGGGGTAGTGAGCATTTTCCTTTTCTTATCATTTCTTTGTGTTTGGAGTCTTCAAGCTGCTGTCTTCTAGATCTGCATAAAGTACATAATGGGTTGTTATTATATCATGGTATAATAATATTGCTACGGAATACCAGATCTCATTCCTTCTATGAACATGGTTTTGGTACCTGCACCCTGTTCACCCCACCTCTTCCCAGCCTCAAGTAATCACTGTTCTACACTACGATCAACTGTTTTAAACCTGAGGGCTGTGTGTGTGTGTGTGTGTGTGTGTGTGTGTGTGTGTGTGTTGCATGAGGTCTTCTTGGCATGTACAGTTGTTGAACTGGCTTAGCCTGTGGTTGTTAGAAGTTCAAAGTGAGATTAGAGTCACTTAGAGTTGAATCACATTGTCTCTATTATTCCTCTGCCCCTGCTAGGAGTCCTCTTTGATCTGTCACATTTTCACTTTCTCTGACCTGACACTTGGCATTGTCCCATACTGTGTCATGCCCTTTGGTGAATCATTTTATGTTTCCTTTTCAGAAAACCACCTCCCAGTCACCAGCAGACATAATGACTCCAGGCAGTTTAGTCTGTTAATACTTCCCCGAGGATGTGCCTTTCTGCACATTTTCTCCAGGTTGTAGGCTTGGTCAGTGGGAAAAGAATACTGACTTCCGTGGCTTCCCTTGGTTGATGAAACAGTCTGGCGATTTGACTGTATTCTTTTCTGTATCAATTACAGAGAGCAGATGTTTTACTGTTATATAGACACAATGATGAGAAAAATAAAATCATTCAATCAGAGTGAGGAGTCGTTTCAAGGTTCAGTGAAACAGAAAGTGGCACACTGGTCTCATGTCACCTGGGGGAAGCATGGCACTGTCATCTCTCTGGGTGTGACTGGCCTGTGTCCGTGCATTGGTAGCCACATCTCCTTGGCCTTCTTTCCGTAGCCTGGGGTTGGACACATGACTGCCAGCTCCAGGTCTGCTCCAAGGAGCTAATTTAAGAGAACTTAAATTGGAGGGTTTTTAAGCTGGGAGTACCAGTGGCGTTATTTTGTTTTAGGTTTCAGAAGGTGACCTGGGTGATATTTCGAGAACTGTGGGATTCAGCTGTAGTCAGCCTGTATTCAGCTTATTATACGTAATTCATTCTAAAGCAGAAAAAAATATTGTTTGACCTCCAAACCAAGCTTTCTAACGGAACCTTAGTGATCCAAAGTCTTAGAAGTGATGGCTATTCAGCTGGATTAGGTGGCATTTAGGACAACATCAAATGCACCTTCATAAGGTTGTGTTCAGGTGGCACAGTAGCTGTCAAGTGATCCAGTGAAATAAATTATAGTGACTTAATCAAGATTATAAATATTTGTATAATTTCTTGGCAAGAGAGAAAGATGTTAAAGACCCTAAACTTGATACTTTAAGATGAGGACACTGAAGTCCTCATAAACAGTGATTTTCCCACAGTCAGGAGGTATTGAGCTGGTCACACTTAAACAGGGGACTTGATTTGCACACCTGTTGCACCATCACTTTTCACATCTCATAGACCCTTAAGGAAATCCTCTCTGTCCTTAGGAAGATATAAAAATAGTTTCAGGCTTTCCATGTTTGTGTTTATTAAGAGTTCATTAGTCTGCAATTTTGTTGGAGTTGCCATGAATAATACCTATGTGGACCATATTTATTCAAGGGAATGCACTATTACAATTGTATGAGGGGAAGAGAACACAAAATCTAAGGTCTGTATGTTGTCAGGAGTCAGGGAGTCTACAGAGAAACATAGTATTTAGAGTTATTCGTGGGACCATTTTTCTATAAGGTGTTAATGTCATATACAGCAATCTAATTAAGTATGGGCAGAATTTACAGGAATTTTGAAAATGATGAGGTCTCCAAATTGAGGACCCCTCAGTTTTTACCTGTGCTCATACTTTTTTTTATTATTATTATTATTTTTTTTGTGGGTACCAGGGGTCGACCTCAGGACCTCGCACGCCAGCAGGCGCCCGTGCCACTGAGCGATATCACCGGCCCTTTTTTCGTATGTGGGTTCCGGGAGTCGAACTCGGGCCCTCGCGCTTGCCAGGCAGGTGCTTACGCCGCTGAGCCATCTCACTGGCCCAACCTGTGCTCATACTTTAAATATGGAGCAATTGTGAGATTCTAGAGGCTGACAGTATTGTGGATGCTATACACGCTTGCCTTAGGATGGGGTTGCATTCCATAAATCCATCGTAAGTTGAAAATCTCCTGAGTCAAAAGTGTGCTGAGTACATCTAAGATAGCCCCCATCCTAGCTTAGCAACACAGCACACTGCAGAGTTTCTCATGATCACGGGGCTGACTGGGGGCTGCGGCTGGGACCACTGTCTGACATCGCAAGAGAACGTCGTGCCTCAGATCACTAGCCTGGGATAAAGTCAGTATTCAAATTTTGAAGTATGGTTTCTACTGGATGAGAATTGCTTTCACACCATCCTAAAGTCAAAATATCATTAACTCATACCATCATAAGTTGAGGATCTCTGAATTCAACTTTTTTTGCAGCGGCTAATCAAACATCCAGTGTTTGGTCCCAGCCAAAGGTATGGTTTAATGCACCAGAGCTTTGGTTTCTGTTGGTCTTTTCTCCTACCATTGCCTCTATCTCCTTTTCCCATAGCAGCCCTGTGCTGTCACATTGCTGTCTCCCTCCAAAAGGAAGAAACGAATGTGTTAAAGTAATGTACACTAAGGAGATCTGAAACTATTACTGGTGACATCACTTTAGACACCAAGGAGTAGAGAGTTTTTTTCTTCCTAAATCATAACACACAGGCAATTATACACTAGTTCTAAAAATGGTCTCCCCTGCCTGTGAACGTGGTTTGCTTTATTTTTTAAATCTGTTGGATGCACAGTTAACTGATGAAATGACTGTGGACATTGAGACAAGAACGACAGACCTGGTCCCTGTCCACCTGCTCGTGGGTATGAAGTGTGTGAGGGGAAGGGCTGACTCAAACATCAAGGGCAGAAGTGCTCAGGTCACGTTAGCACCAAACACTGAGGTAGTATTTCCTTCAGAGCTCAGATCTGGCCATGAAGGGTCACTTTAAGGGTGGAGGACCCAGCATCAGGACCAGAGGGAGGGACCCCTCTACTACTGCAGTGACCGCATCTTGCAATCAAACCTCAGTTAATTGTAATGGGGGGAGAAAAGATGGAAATAATAGCTCACAGGCTGTTAAATACAAATGCCACATCCTTGGGAAAGATTAAAGGGGATTCTTTTTTTTTTTTTTTTTTTGGTACCAGGAATCGAACTCAGGACTTTGTGCTTGCCAGGCAGGCGCTTATGCCACTAAGCTATATCCCTGGCCTGATTAAAGGAGATTTAACATCATGTGTAAAAGTGTTCCTGAAAGATATTTATTTATTTATTTATTTTTACATTTTTATTTTTATTAGTACATGGTTGCAGTACATAATGATTACATTCTTCATGGAGAGTTGGTACATGCACTAATATGTCTTAATTCTTTTTACTTCCCCTGTCCCCCCGAAAGATTTTTAAAATAAGTTATGTGTGTATGTATTTTTATATTTTTAAAATAATAATGTGAACAATGAGGGAAATAGTGGCTCATATTTCCACTACCCTAAGAAAAAGTTTCCATGCATATGTAAATTTAATATTCGTG
Source organism: Erethizon dorsatum (assembly GCA_028451465.1). Classification (NCBI taxonomy): domain Eukaryota; kingdom Metazoa; phylum Chordata; class Mammalia; order Rodentia; family Erethizontidae; genus Erethizon; species Erethizon dorsatum. Next base: position 10,977,535 of record CM051824.1, read on the forward strand.
AAATAAATTAGTATATTATTACATAGATTATTATGTGTGTTTCATTCGCATTATATTAAAAGTCTTCAAAATACTAGAATGGCTGTTCTATGCCACAGTATTCTGCTCTTATAAAACAAAAGCAAATATAGAAGAATGCAAATAAAATTATAAAGAGAGACCATTAAAAAAGTAGTTTTTTTTCTTTTGTTATTTTTTCTGGGACACGGTCTCGGTTTGTAGTTCAGGCTGGCCTTAAACGCACCATGTAGCCCAGGCTGGCCTCAAACTCATGGCGATCATCCTGCCTCAGCCTCCCAAGTGCTGAGATTACAGGCATGCGCCACCATGCACAGCTAAAAAGTATTTTCAAAATGCCAAGGTTGAGGGTGTATACACAGGAAAAAATACATGATACAATATTTCTCATCCTGATGCCCTCTTGCTCTGGGTCTATTCTAAGCTAGTAATTCACACTTTGGTCCTGTTTCCTGTTTGACCGTGTGTCTGATATTGTTGATAGTCATCTTTTATTGATAGGTGTAGAAAACACTGCGTCTACTAGTAGGTTGGGGCTGTGCATGATAAATACTGAAAGCCCGCACAATGGTCTTCCCTCCCGGCCTAGTCTTGGTTGTGTGCACTCAGGCCACCGCCCTCCAAGAGCATTTAGCTTCCTTTGCAGGACTGGAGTCACTGGGCCCGGCTTCCTCCTGGTGCTATAACCCGTAACCCGCCTCCTCTGCATCCAGCATCCGCTCGTAACTGTAGTGCATCCATTTGTCCAGGCTGCAGGACCTTGCTTGGTGGAGACCTTACCCTGGAGTCCCCTAAGGAGGGAGAAATTGTGGCCACGGTTAGCTCTAATGTCTGCACAACGTATCCAAAGCCTCCGGCTTAGATGGAAATGTCCCTTTTTCAGGTGACACATTCCAGAGAGGCAGTCACCATCAGACCAGAGGACGAGGGAGTCCAACTCTCAAGTACAAGCAAAAGCTGAGACTCCTGGAAGGTGGCAGATGAAATTACTGGGAAATTGTGGTGAAGGGAAAATATTTATTGTTTGTTTTCTTTTTAGTCTGAGGACTCCCAGGGCTCTTTAAAATTCCGGCATAGTTCCCAAGGGCTGAAGCTGGAAGGATTTTTACTTTCTCAGGAAATTCTTTTTGTAAAGATGTTAAATGGGTAGTTTGGGTTCCCCCAAGCCCTGTGCTCTTCGAGGCCCCGTCTCTAAGCAGGCTCCTGGCTCCGGGAGGTGCTGTGTTTTCAGCACCCACCTCTGAGTGCTGAGTCCGCCCTGACTGACGCTTGTTGTCACTCTTTATCTTGCTGCTTTTGGGGGCCATGAAAGTGGAATCACAGGTGAACAATCAGCAGAAATCTGGAAAATAAGAACCATCCTCCTCCCCAACCCTGGCACATTGAATCCAGGGTTCACACTGAGCTACATCCCCAGCCCTTTTTGTATTGTGAGACAAGGTCTCGCTAAATCACTGAGTTACCCAAACTGTGCTCAAACTTGTGATCTTTCTCCCTCAACCTCCCAGAGTACCGGGATTACAGGGCATGTGCTGCCATGCCTGGCTAAGACCATAATTTCTTTAGCCAAACCGCCAGTGAGCAAAGTTATTATTAACTACAGAGTTGATTACCAACTTGCTTCACACTCACAAGGCCCCTTTTTCATCTGGAAGTCCCTTGTACTTAAAGTATCCATTATACCCTAGCAGCACAATTTCAACTGTGCCAGGTGAAACTAGCAAACTCATCAGTGGGTCTTTGTGTTCTCTTATTAACATTTTTTTCCATTGTGTAATTTTTTTAAATTGTGGTAACTGTAACACAAAATTCACCGTTTTAACCCTTTTAGAGTGTACAGTTCAGTGGCATTAGGCACATGCACAGTGAAGTACAACTACCGCTACCGCCCATCTCCAGAATTTGTCCTCTTCCTAAACTAAAACTCTGTCCCACGAAGCACGAGATGTCAGGACATCCCCACACGCACACGAGCCCCTGGTTACCGGTGATGTTCTAGTTCCTGTCTCTGTGAGTTTGACTACTCTAAGTACTTCATAAATGTAGAATTACCCAGTATCTGTCCCTTGCGCCATTTCTGAACAGGCCGGCCCCATTGGGCAGGCCTGAGGGATGGAGGAGGTGGCGCTGTAGCTCTGCAGAATGTCCTGGGGCTGACCCAGCTGTGGCTGCCCTGGGGCGCTCGGCTTCTGAAGCTGCCAGCGCTGCAGCTGCGGCCAGGTGGTTCCTGTCTAGACGCCGTGGCTGAGTCTGTATCATTTCATTCAACCTCCTTGGTCCAGATGTCTGTGTGTCGCCAAAATCTGGAGAGGTTTTTGTGCCTTTTTCTTTGGTGCGGTGCTGGGGATGGAACCCAGAGCCTCCCACATGCTGGGCAAGCGCTCTACCACTGGTCTGTACCCTCTACCATTTTTTAAAGCTTCGCGTGCACAAAGTAAAACACTCCAACTGTTTAAATACTCTGTCACCTACTCCAGCCCAGCCTCTCTGGATGGGGAGCTGAGGTGACCCCTCTTCAGTGTCATTCCAGAGGTACTCAATCCCCATGCCGTCTTGTGGCTGTGTCCGTGTGTGCCAGTCTCCGTTATGGTGTGTTAATCTAAAGGAGTGTTACTCATAGCCATGGTTAAACCAGGGTTCACTATTTTTTTTTTTTTTGTGGCTATGGAAATTCTGTTTTAGCTGAATCATGCATTATACTAAATTATATTTTACTTCTCGAGTAGCTTTTTGATTTCCCAAAGAGTTTCCTTGCTGGTTAGTTTGCTTAGTTTTCTAAGAATCCATCACTCATTCTTCCCTAAACTTTGAAGGGAAGCACAGTATCACTGTATGCACCTCCAACTTTCACAACGACGCATTTTTTTTCCCCCGGGAGATGCCTGTCCTGGCTCCCTCACTCCTCCTACCTCAGTCTGAACGTGTTGCTGTCCAGATCTGGGTCCGCCTGTGTCGCTTAGTATCGTTTTGCTGTCATTTTGGGGACCCCCGCCCCTCCTGCATTCCAGCTGCTATTTCTCAGAGCCCAGTTCCCCCTCTTTCTTGGAACCCTGGTCCCCCCTTTCTTGGCTCTTCCTCCCTTACTCTGGCAAAGAGCCCTTCCTTTACTAACTTCCTGGGACGTTGGTATCTAAAAAGTTTCTTCCCCCACCCTGACCTTGAGCTGGTTTGGCTGGATACAGATTCAAAAAGGAAAATAATTTCCTGTTGTAATTGTGAAGTCGCTGATGTATTTCTTTTGAGTTCCCAGAGTTGCTCTTGAGAAGTAGGATATGGGCCCGACTCCGTCATCAGTGACCTGCCTTTCTCTCCAGAAGCTTTTGTGTGATGTCTGCTTTATGTTAGAGTTGTAACTTCCATGATAAAGCTCCATGGGGGGTTCCCCCCCATCCAACTTTTCAGCCCACCCAGAGCCTGGTTAGAGAAAGACTCACTTCTGTGGTTCTGGGGTAATTTCTTGAGTTATCCCTTCATGCCCTTTATGTGCATTTTCTGGAACTTCTTAGTCACCCAAGTTTACTATTTTGAGCTCAGGGCCTTTCCGGTTGACCCTCCGTGGAGACTGAGCCTCCTGACTCAGTGGAGAAGGGAGATGATGGGGACAGCCACTCCTCTGTCTCCAGTCCTGTCCCACAGCCTGAGACAGGCACAGCCTCTCCTCTGTCTCCAGTTCTACCCCACATCCAGCCTTTGCAGAGAGGGGGAGCCTTGATGTGGAGGTCTAGGAAGCAAAAGCAGAATTATTTATGGAAAGTCTTTATAGTAGCATGGGAGAAATGGGTCTGGGCCTGCTAATTAACACAGGTACCCAGCCTCACACAGATTGCTAAACTCTGCTTGGCATGAGTGACAAATGGCGGTGTTTGCATCATGTTCCCTTTGTGTTCTGCTTGCTCCATTCCTATCATGGGCTGGATTTTCCTTACTGATTGGTTTAAGCTACTCCTTAAGGTAACTCATTGTGAGCAATCTGATTCTGTGGTGCAAACATGTGACAAACTATTACTTGTGCCTGGTTGTTTCTCAGGTGTTCTAGAGCTCTGCTGGGCACCACTTCCTGGAGCTGTGCCCTGTGTCCCTTTCTGGCCTTAACCTCTCTGGGCCCAGTCTCCCTGAGTCATGCTGCAAACCTTCTGCTCCTAGAGGGTCCCAGGCTTTCAGCCAAAGCCATCTGTCAAAGGCGCAGCTGTGTGATCGCCTAGTCTCCGCTGTTGAACCCTGGGCCTTGCCTGCAGAAAAGGATGGTACTCAGGTGTGTTAGGGAAGCAAGCCCCTAGGAAGGAAAGTGGAGCTCTCCACATTATTTTCTCTTTTTCTTTTTACCCTGGGTCACGGTTCTCTTTGCTTTGTCTTATGAGTGGTGCCTTTGAGTCCATAAGGGCATCGTCCCTTGCAGATCTGAGAATATTTCAAAGCCTTCTTATTCCCTCTTCCCTTCCCACCTTGCCGCAGTGCAACTTTTACATATATTATGTGACATGCTGCTTATAAGCATGTTACAAAGATGGAAAGCAGGGTGCCTTTTATACCAGATCTTGTATTTCTTAACAGATAATGTTCCCAAGGTAAAATAAAGAAGACAAAGGGAGGGCCAGTGAGATAGCTCAGCGGCATAAGCACCTGCCTGGAACCCACATAAAGGAAAAAAGGGGCCAGTGATATTGCTCAGCGGCACAAGCGCTTGCTGGCAAGCGCAAGGTCCTGAGGTTGACTCCTGGTACCCACATTAAAAAAAAAAGAAGACAAAGGGAGTCCATAATACACCAAGGAGACTTCAGCATGGGCGTGCCGGGCTATTGCCATCACAAGACAGATAAAGAAGTAGTCATGGACTTGTACTTGGTGACACATGACAGTAGCAAATGCAGGGGTGCTGTCAGTGATTGACCTTCCACAATGATGGTGGAGGCATCAGAAACCTCCATGCAGGACTAGCGGGTAGCAGCCCTCCAGTCTCGTGGCAGTTGCAGTCCTGGGAAATTAGGTGAATATTAAAGCATGCCAGATATTTTGTGTGTATGCAAAGTGGAATTAAGTTCTAGTCTCAGAAGGTTATTTAGGATATGGAACAATTGTCCCCTAATTCTGAGAACTTAGTCATTGTGACCACCACCAGCGGCTCCACAAATTTCCAAAATGCCTTGAGGGGTGGTAGCAAATCCCTCATGTAGAGTCTACCCTAGAAATCAAGACAGGTGATGGACAGCACATGTGTTAGTCAGGGTTCATCAGATAAATGGAACCAGTAGAGTGTGTGTGTGTGTGAGAGAGAGAGAGAGAGAGAGAGAGAGAGAGAAAGAGCTGTGCTTGACACCCAATTATTTTAAGGACTTTGCTCATGCTATAGTGGGGACTGGCAGATCCGAAGTCAGCAGGGTGTGTGGTGGAGGTGCAGGGAAGAGCCGATGTTTTGTCCAGTCCTGAGGCTATTCCGAGGTAGAATTTCCGCTTCCTCAGAAGGTGTCCATCTTTTCTTGTGAGGCCTCCCACTGAGTAGATACGGCCCACATTCATATTGTGAATGGTAATCTTTATTCAAAGGCTGCTGGTATACATGTCAGTGACGTCTGAAAAATACCTTCGCAGCAACATCTGGACTGGTATTTGACCAAACAGCTGTCTACCATGGCTTGGACTAGTTGACACATGACATTAACCATCATAGCACGTGACAATGAAGTTGGGAGAATTTTCTCTTCCTATGTTATGGACTCAAAGGATAGTTACTGTAAATATCTTCCTGTGTTTTTCTTTGAAGCATAACCAGTGTGCAGCGCTCAGACAATGGATCGTACATCTGTAAGATGAAAGTGAACAATGTCGAGATTGTGTCTGACCCCATCGACATCGAGGTACAGGGTAAGTCGAGGCCAGAGTGTCCTGTAGCCTGAGAGCTGTCCTAGAGTCTGTATTCAATGCTTTGTGCATAATATTCTAGAATTCATCCTAGCTATTTATAACTCTGCATGAAAACCTTGCAAATCCATCAGCATTGAACTTTTACAAGACAATCCTCTTTTTTTTTTTTTTTTGTGGGTACCAGGGGTCGACCCCTCGCGCGCCAGGAGGCGCCCGTGCCGCTGAGCGATATCACTGGCCCTTTTTTCATATGTGGGTTCTAGGAGTCGAACTCGGGCCCTCGCGCTTGCCGGGCAGGCGCTTAAGCCGCTGAGCCATCTCACCGGCCCGACAATCCTCTTTTTAAACTTTAACTAATAATAAAGTTAATTCACTTCTTAAAGTTCAAGGTCTATACTAGCATGAGAGGTAAGATTAAACGAGATCATGGACTTCCTCGTCCATGGGATTTTTTTTTTTATATATAATTTTTTTTAACAAATAAGCTAAAGATTTCTTGTTAGGGAGCAAAGTGCATTGTGTTGTCCAGTTTTTGCTCCTGGCAGCAGCACCCCGCTCCTGGTCCAGTGGCGTCTGGTATTATTCAGCATCCCTTCCTGTCTTGCATATGCAGAGGTAGAACACAGAAGGGTGACTGCTTGTCCCAGATGAAACCCACAGCTCAGCCTGGAACTACTCTTGGCTTAGATTCCCCACAAGTTTCCCCAGGTGCACAGTTCATGGGGGCCACTGGAGGTGAGAAGGGAGATGTCAGACAAGCAGCGGTCACTCTTAGCCCTTGAGGAACCTGATTGTAGTGGGAAATGTGAGCTGGTGCACAGGTGAGCCAGGCTAGATGAGCCAGGTGCTGGGTTTGGTACCCTGGGCCTGGGCTTTGCATGCCTGGTCTACAGTGGCAGGGCCTGTCAATGCAGACCACACGGAGGAAGCACCCTTAGTGCTACCCAAGTGGTTGCTCCCCTATCCCAGGGGGCTGCCCTGCAGGGCCTCTGCATCCCTGCCCTCTCAGATGCCCCAGAAGCAAGGCCATTGGATCCCCTGCCTTCTGCTTTCTCCAAAGCCTCCTCATCACAGGGTTTAGAACAGGTGATTAACTTTCAAGCAGAAGCATCTGCCACTAAAAGGCTTCTCTGCTACATTCTTTTGTGACTCTGAACTTGATACTCACTAATGACAGGAGGCCTTCGAGAGGGGACAGAGGGAGGAGTGGGAGAGGATGAGAGAGGAAGACACAAGGAGCTCCCTCAGAGGTCCCTTCTGGACCTTTCCTCTGGGCCCATCCCAGGCTGGACAGAGAGAAGGAGTCTCCCGCATTTGCTGTTCATCTGGGGAAAATGCTTAAAGGGCATTTCATTTGTCCAAATCCCAGAATAATGCCAGGGCAGGAACATGTTAAAAACAAATAGAAAAACCTTGAAACTGGAAAACAAAGAATCCTATTTCACATATTTCCTACATCATTCCTGCTAGAACCAGATCTTAGAGTTCCCAGCCCCAAAAGAACACAATTTGAATGCCTGATGATAGTCATCTTGACCTGTTAAAATTTTGGATAAAAGCTGGGCATGGTGGTGCATGCCTGTAGTCCCAGCACTTGGGAGGCTAAGGCAGGAGGATTGCCATGAGTTTGAGGCCAGCCTAGACTACACAGTGAGTTCAAGGCCAGCCTGAAGTACATAGCAAGACCCTGTCTTAAAAGAAAAAAAATGTTTTTTGGATGAATGCCCCACGTACGTACTTACTGGCTTTCTCTGAGATTTTCCCAAGCTTCCTTATAATCCTGATTTTGAAATTACAGTAGATTTTAGGATTGTACTGTGGAATTGTGTCTGTTCTGTTTTCATGAGAGTGTGCTTCGAAAAATGTTCAACCGTACACTAATGTACGGATTTTACGTGTGCGTGCACGTGCATGTATGCTGAGGATTGAACCCAGGACCTTACCATATGCAAAGCATATGCCCTGCCACACTGAGCCATACCCCAGCCCCCAGTGTACAGATTTTAAAATCTGTTTTCACTCATCTGAAAGTCACACACACACACACACACACACACGATTGTCTGCAAAACTCAGGCAGATCCAATGCATAGCTTTATTTTGACTCTGTATTTGTTTTGGTGAGCGATACTGGAAACCTGCCAGCCAGTCCCATGTGTTTGTCCAACATCTGAGCTGAGAACTGTGTGTGCAGTTTGAGGGTTGTGGCTCAGTAGCAGAGTGCTGGCCTAGCAGGGGTAATGGATTGGACCCTCAGCACTGGAGAGAGACAGAGAGAGAGAGAGACAGACAGACAGAGAGACAGACAGAGACAGAGAGAGAGACACACAGAGAGAGAGACAGACAGACAGACAGAGACAGAGAGAGACAGAGAGAAAGACAGAGGGGCAGGGAGGGAGAGAGACAGAAAGAGAGACAGAGAATATCTGTAGATCTGTAGACTCCTTCTGGAAACACTGGTTCTGGATCAGCATTTACAGCCCCTTTGGGAAGGTGTCCTAGAAAGTCGACCAAAAGTGACAAGTAGGAATGAGCCATGGTCAGAGGGCAGAACTGGCCCATTCAGACCTGAATTGGCTTGTAAAGAAATCTGTCAACCACTTGCTAGGTGCTTTCCACTCCCCTGGAGGCCGCCTCTGGGTTAGGGTCTGACCTGCCTTCCTCTGACTTTCTCCCTGCAGGGCTTCCCTACTTCACTAAGCAGCCCGAGAGCCTCAATGTCACCAGAAACACAGCCTTCAACCTCACCTGCCAGGCTGTGGGCCCCCCTGAGCCTGTCAGCATTTTCTGGGTTCAAAACAGCAGCCGTATTAACGAACAGCCCAAAAAATCTCCCTCTGTTCTAACTGTTCATGGTAAGTCCAGGCACTGAGTTTGTTTATTCACTGATTTCTTTTTCTCTGACAGTAGAAGGGATGAGAAGTTCAGTGACCACCGCACCCATCAGCAGCGGGCAGTGGAGAGGATGAACACACAGTTGGGCAGCTGGGGTTAGGGGGCCAGGCAGGTGGGCGGCAGGTAGGGATCACAGGTGTGAGTCTTCCCAAGCCAGGGTGGGGGGTAAGTTGGCCACGTGGCCAAATCCCCGAGCCCAGGAAGCCCTGCTCACATCTGCCACGGCAGCACCTGTCCCCTTCCATCCTGGCGGGTCTCGCACCTAAAGAGCCACGAAGGTGAAGAGCTCAGTTGGGTGGGACAGTGAGAGAGCGGCTTGGTCACGGGTGCTGCAGCAGGAAGTTTGTGAGTCATTGTGGGATTGGGGCTGAGCTGAATTCCATGGTCATCTTGATTTCTATCCAAATGCAAGTGCCCTGGCTCTGTGCCCACAATCATGACAAGGCTCTTGTCAACAACGCCACCACTGAGCAGCGTTTCTGCTGTCGCTGAAGCCGGTGGGCTCCTTGGTGTTCTTCCCTTGCCTCTTCCAGAAACATCCGGTTGGCAAGGTGGCCACGCTCGCTCCCTCCTTCCTTCAGGCACTCACGACGGGAGGGTCTGCTGCGTGCCTGAGCTGGCCTGGGCCCAAGAATACAGTGTGGACCCGTGGAAACTGCCCTGGCTTTCTTCCCTCCTCACTGTGCCTCCCTGGCCAGTGTGGGCCTCTGATGCTGGGTGCCTTGGCAGCCCTGGCCCTGCTTCTCTTCACCTGGCCCAGGTTCCAGGACCATCTGAGCAGTGGTGACCTTGAACTTTACATCTCCACCACTGCTGTCCCTCCCAAGCCCCAGGCTCCGTCTAGCCACCTCCTTGGCATTTCTACTTGCAGAACGCACAGGCACCTTAAAACGCAACTCTCGAATCCCCCCGCCTTGTTCCACCCCAGAATTCCCCTTCTTAGTTAGGAACATCCCTGTCTGCTCATCCTTCCCTTTCCTCATTTTTCATCTTGACTGTATCAGCAGTTCTGTGAGTTCTGCTTCTAGAATCCAGCTAAACTCCGCCTTCGTCCATCTCTGCCGGGAATACTATGGTCCAGGTCTCCACCAGCTCTTGCAAACACCACCAGCACAGTAGTAACTTCCTAAATGGCCTCTCTGCTCCCATCCACGTCCCCACTCCCATCCACTCTGCTCAGTGCAGATCACATCAGCCAGCTGCTGAAAACCCGTCAGTGGCTTCCCATTGTCTTAGTCTGTCACCTAGAGTCCTCCCTGCCTTGGCCATGGGCCCTCCATGCTCTGGCCCCTGCCCAGCTCTCCAGCCCAACCCCAGCCACTCTCTCCTCTGTGCTCAGTAAGCACCAGTCATGCTGATTTGCCATCGTTTCTTCAGACACATCATATTCCTGCCTCAGGACCTTTGCACTGTCTCTTCTGTCTGCTTCTAGTGTTCTGCCCTTCATCCCACAACACAATTCAAGCATCACTTCTCGAGAGAGATCCTCCCTGCTTACTCCTAACATTTCGGGTCCTCCCCATGCCTTTATTGGCTCCTAAGGACACATTCCTGTGCTCTCCTTCCATACACTTGTCATGCTGTCTGGTCACCCTGCTGTTCTCCTCAGCCGTCTTCTTAGCACATGCTCAGGGAGGATAAGGACTTTGTCTCGCCTGTTCCCTTCTGCACTGCAGGGCCTGGCTCAAGGAGGTGCTCAGTGGATACTCGTGTTGTGGGTGGATCAGCAGGTGAACATCAGCCCCTGGGGCCCATCTCTGAGTCACACATCTAACCCCTGGCTGCAGGAGGAATGCCATGGCTTTCTCTCTCTTCATTTGGGTTTTCTTTGAATTTCTCCAAGGAGTTGAAGTTCTGTGTTCCACATTAATTTAAAATAATACTCTCCACCCTCTGTAGAAGATGATTGCTCTGAAGTCCCCTCAAGACGTTTGTCATCGAGGTAAAACTGATGTACGATTAAATGCATAGGATATAAGTATAAAACTTACTGAGCAGAGACCACTGTGTAAGTACCATGCGCTAACCGACTGCGCTACTGGAACTCCGATGACTGTAGATACCATGTAACCGCTGCATCCTTCAAGATGTAGAGCATTGCTAGGCATGGAGGCACATGCCTGTGATCCTAGCTACTAGGGAGGCTGAGGCAGGAGGATATCCAAGTTCGAGGCCAGCCTGGTTTACATAGACCAGTCTCAAAAATATAAAGTGCTGGGGGTGTAGCTTAGCACCAGAGTGCTTGCCTAGTATGCGTGAGGCCCTGAATTCCATCCACAGCACTAAAAATATAAAAGAGACTAATCCATCCATTTTTGTTCCTCTAGAACTTTTCCTCTTGTGCATGTTTGCTCAGAATTAGGAATGTGTTTTTGCAATGAGATCTGCAAATTCTTTTAATGCCCAACACTATAATTTGTCTCAGCTGGGAGTCCTGGTTTATTTCTAAGTGGCCAGTTGTGCCCTTACAACTGCTACCTGGTTTGAATTTCAAGTTCTTCATGATTTACATTTTCACTTCTTGGATTTGAAGATTTTTTTTCTATTTAGACATGGAAGATGTGAAATAGGAATTGAGCAGTTTACAGCCTAAGAGGATAATGTTAAAAATAACCTCTTCTGCGTTGGTGGTTTTACAAACCTACACATGTGATGAGCTCGTACACAGCTACACAAATACATAAACGAGTACATATGTAACTGTGAAATCCAAGCTAGCCAGGCGATGGTATCACTGGCGGCTTCCTGGTTTTGATGGTGTGCTCGGGTTGTGCAAGATGTTAGCGTTGGGAGTATAGTGATGGATAAATAGACGTGCTCATGTATTTGTGATTTTCTCTCCAGGTAGAACAATACATGTGCAGGTTAATGTCAGCCTTTAAATGCCGTGTGACTAATGTCTGTTGTAAAACATTCAAACCACAGTGACATGGCATGCAAAACGTGACTGTCATTCCCCTGCACAGAGGGAATGAGCATCAACCTTTCTTCACTCCCTCCCAGGCCCTGTGTACTCCGTTAAGCATACATACATGTGCATTCACACATAGGTGGCCATGACATGTAGTTCTTTCCATGTGGGTGCCTGTGGGTCTGCGTCTATCTATCTATCTATCCATCAGTACTGGGGATTGAACTCAGGGCCTTCACATTGAGCTACATCCCCAGCCCTTTTTATTTATTTTTTATTTTGAGACAGGGCCTCATTATATCACTAAAATTGCCCACGCTGGACTTGAACTTTCAATCCTCCTGCCTCAGCTTCCCAGAGTGCTGGGATTATAGGCATGTGCCACCACACCTAGCATGGACCATCAATTTATTTAACCACTCACCTGTTGATGAACATTTAGGTTGTCTCCACTTATTTTCTGTTATAAATAATATTTGTACACACATTTTTGTACTCATCTGGTTTATTTTCCGTGTTCAAAAAGTTTTTAGTTGACAAATAAGAATTGTATGTACTTATCCTGTACAATACAGTGTTTTGAAATATGTATGCATTGTGGAGTGGCTAAATAGAGCTAATTAACATATGCATTACCTTATATACTTACCATTTTCTTATGGTAAGTTGTCCATTTTTTTTTTTTTTTGTGGGTACCGGGAGTCAACATCAGGACCTTGAGTGCCAGTAGGCGCCCATGCCACTGAGCGATATCGCCGGCCCCTTTTTTTTTTTCATATGTGGGTTCCAGGAGTCGAACTCGGGCCCTTGCACTTGCTGGGCAGGCGCTTACGCCGCTGAGCCATCTCACTGGCCCAGTCATCTGTATTTAAAGTGGCACCTTGGTTGCAACCAGAATCATGGCACAAATTCCACAGCCAGAATCATGGAAAGAATTAAGTTTGGGAATAGTGGTCATATTTTAAATTTTGATATATTTTAATATCCATATAAAAAGACTCTGCCAATTTGCACCAGTTTGCAGTCTTCCTAGTACTCACTCTGTGGCCCAGGCTGGCCTTGAACTCATTGGCGATCCTCCTGCCTCAGCCTTCCCAGTGCTGAGATTATGGGCATGCACCAGCCCGTGCTCTCTCCTGCATATGCAACGTTAATAGTCTTTACTTCTTCCAGGCTGGTAGCAAATACTCTCCTCTGTCAGAAATCAGCAGTTCCTCTTATCTGAGGTTTTGCTTTCTGCGGTTTCTGTTATCTCTGGTCAACCAAGGTTCAAAAATACTAAATGTAAAATTCTAGAAATAGGAGAGGCCATACTCACCTAACCTGTAGTATGGTATATGTTATAATCATTCTATCTTATTACTAGTTATTGTTCCACTCTTACTGTACCTAATTTACAAATTAAACTCTGTCATTTGTTATGACTTCTTTTATCACAGCGCAGGTGTGTGTATGTACGTGCGTGTGAAAAACCAGTGCATATAGGACTCGGTGCTAAGCAGGTTTCAGGCATCCATCCGCTGGTGCCGCAGCCACGTGTTACCCACCGGTAGGGGGAATGACACTGGCCTCTGATTTATGTTTCCATGAGACCAGGGGGATTCCCGAGGGCGGGAACTGAAGCTTCCCTCAGTCACATCCTCAGGGTCTGGTTCAGTGCCTTGTGCGTGGCCAGTGTGGAAATGACCCGCAGAAGAGCCGCTGCGGCAGAGGTTAGGAGAAGGTGCTTCCGAATACGTCTGCAGCTGCTGAGTTCCCTTTCCGTCAGAGAGCGCCGTGCACCAGAAAGCTAGCGATGATGGAAATTCTCACTGATGCTTATTTCACAGATATCGTGCTGCTTTCACCAGCTTTTCCAGAATCTCCAGGAGAGAGACGAGTAAGTCTGTAAATTAAGAACTCTCCCTGAGGGCCAGTGAGATCGCTCAGCGGCATAAGTGCCTGCCTAGCAAGCGCGAGGTCCTGAGTTTGACTCCTGATACCCACATAAAAAGGAAAAAAGGGCCAGTGATATCGCTCAGTGGCACAAGCGCCTGCTGGCAAGCGCAAGGTCCTGAGGTCGACCTCCAGTACCCACATAAAAAAAAAAAACTCTCCCTGAAGCCGTTGCATGGACACTCCGCATCTAGTTTCCAAATGAATACACAGCCTGCTGCATTGCTCAAGCAATTTTCCTGGATGCGAAGGGTTTGCATAGCAGGCTTTGAATTTCTCAGCAATAGTATTTTCCTTTTCTTTCTTTTTGAGGGGAGGGGATTTTTTTCTTATTTGTATTTTATTTTATTGTTTTATTTTTGGTGCTGGGGATTGAACCCAGGACCTCGTGCATGCTAAGCATATGTTCTACAACTGAGTCACACCCCCAGACCATTTTAAAAATTTTTCTAGGATTCAGAATAATGATATTAAAAGACTGTTTCAAAGGTATATTTCAATCAATCAATTTTTTTTTCTGGTACTGGGGACTGGATTCTTCTCACTGAGCTACATATATCCCCTGCCCTTTTTATTTTTCACTTTTGTGACAGGGTCTTGCTGAGTTGCCCAGGTTGGGCTCCAACTTGCAATCCCCCTGTCTCAGCTTCCTAGAGTGCTGGGATTGCAGGCATGCACCACCACGCCCAGCTCTATCAACTTAAATTTTATGACTTCTTCATCACAACTCAAAATGTCCTCAAAATACAGCTGCCACCTGTTGCTTTGGCTCTTTCTTGTGGAGGGGGAGAGGAGCACCAGGCATCTCTACTCAGCCATCGCAGAATCCTGCAGTATTTATGAAAAGATGTCTATTTGCTAGCAGAGATGGCGTCACTGGTGCTCTGCAGTGATGCGAAGGCCTGTTGATGTAATTGCACATTCAAGCCAGACCCCTGAAACTTCAGATCCTTCCTTCATCCCAGTCCAGCAGTTAGTCACGAGGAGCCAGCCCTTGTTTTCAGGTGTCCGTTCGCACATTTCTCCCTCTGCCTTTCCACTCCCATGGCCTCATTCAGACTTTCCTGGTTTGTTGCCAAGGCTGGGGCTGTCACATCCCAATCATGGATTTCCTCATGCTCCCCGCCCCTGCCACCTACAACGTGAGTCATTTTTCTCCTGAAATACAGAGCTTATTCTAGCAGGACTCCTGACACGAGGGTTAAAATCTACCCTTCGGGGCTCCTGCCTCATTGGCGAAGGCACCTGCTTGTGGACCATCATGAGTGTGGGTCCTCGCGTCCACTTCGCCTTCCTTCCAGGCCTTGCACATGGCCCTTCTGCCCAGGCTGCCGTCTGGTTTTCTGCGTGGTAAATCCCTGCCCATCTTCTGACACTCAGTTCACAGATCGTCCCTGAAAACCTTCCTCTGCACTATGTACCTCCCCCTCACATCATACCATGACCTTATACTTCTCAGGCCTCCAAGATGGGTTATTAATCAATGGGATTATTATGTGTCAATGTTTAGTTTTGCCCCACCACCGAGCACAGCGCCTGGCACCTGAGAACTATGTGAATGAATGAACGAATGAATGGACAAATGAACAAGTGAATACATTACTAAGAGTCTTAGGTTCTTTCACTGGGGACAAAAGTACATAGTGATAATGGAGTAGCATGGATTTGCAATTATTTTTGCATGTAAAGACCCCGCCCCCCGGTGCTGTAGCGTGGTACTAGGGACAGAGCCCAGGGGTGCTCTAGCACAGAGCTACCATATCCCCAGTACTCCACCCCTCTCCCACAGTACTGGGGATTGGGCCTAGGGCCTTCACACTGAGCTGCGTTCCCCAGCCTCCTTTTTTTTTTTTTTTTTTTTTTTAATTTGAAAGAGAAGAAAAAACAAAACAAATAAAAAAAAGAACAAATTTTCAAAACAACATAATAGGAGGGTAACAATGGTTAATGCATTACGTATTGTTATCTTTAAGTTAGTTATTCAGGATACCAGATATTAGCATTCAATTGTCCGAACAATATTGGCACAAACCTTACTTTTCAATGAACTAAGTAAAATTAGTAGTGTATCTATCTTAACCACCTTATATATAAATACAATTTTTTTTCCTTTCCCTTCTTTCTTTTCCCTATTCCCCCATCCCAGTCTCTCTTTCCTTTTGACCAGTTTCTTTTTGATTCACCATGTCTATTGTACATTTTGGATCTTATTTACTCTTTTAGTTTCTCATACTAGAGAGACAATGCGATGCTTACACATGTGCGTCCAGTTTATTTCACTTATGAGTATTTTCTCGAGTTGCATCCATTTACCTATGAAAGTCTCCAGTTTATCCTTCTTTATGGCTGAATAGTACTCCATTGTATAAAAATACCACATCTTTCTTATCCATTCCTCAGTTGATGGGCATTTGGGTTGTTTCCAAGATCTGGCTATTACAAATTGTGCTGCTATAAACATGGGTGCACATATATCGCTGTGGTACGATGTTTTTAATTCTTCTGGGAAGATACCCAGAAGGGGAATAGCTGGGTCAAATGGGACCTCCAACTCTAGTTTTTTGAGGAATCTCCACACTGATTTCCACAGTGGCTGCACCAGTCGACACTCCCACCAACAGTGAAGAAGGGTTCCTTTTTCCCCACAGCCCCTCCAGCATTTGTTATTAGTTGATTTCTTGATAATAGCCATTCTTTCTGGGGTGAGATGGAATCTCAGTGTTGTTTTAATTTGCATCTCTCGAATGACTAGTGATGTCGCACATTTTTTTGTATATTTATTTGCCATTAGTATTTCTTCATCTGAGAAATGTGTATTCATCTCAGATACCCATTTTTGGAGTGGGTCTTTAAAATTGGGAGGTCTGATTTTTTTGAGTTCTTTATATGTTCTCGATAGTAATCCTTTGTCTGAGGAACAGCTGGCAAACATTTTTTCCCACGTTCCCCAGCCCCTTTTAAATTTTGAGACAAGAGGGGCCGGTGAGATGGCTCAGCGGCGTAAGCGCCTGCCTTGCAAGCGCGAGGGCCCGAGTTCGACTCCCAGATCCCACATACGAAAAAGGGGCCGGTGATATCACTCAGCGGCACGGGTGCCTGTTGGCGCGCGAGGTCCTGAGGTCGACCCCCCGGTACCCACAAAAAAAAAAATTTTGAGACAAGACCTCACTAAGTTGCTCAGACTGTGCTCAAACTTGTGATCCTCCAGCCTCAGCCTCCCTTAGTGCTGGGATTACCAACGTGCACCACCACACCCAGCTGTTGTCCCTTTTCTTATTTACATCTGTAACAACTTTAGGGAAATTAATAGAGCAGGATATTTTTTTTAAAATCCAATTTGCAGACTCAAAAGGCACAAATAAATCCAGAAAGAATGAGGCATGGAGCACAGGGTGCTGATCTGATCGTGGGGCTCGTGTCAGGCACGTGGGGACTTCTGTCACGTCAGCTACTTTCTGTAACACTGTAAAGGAACTGCAGAGAAACGTAGTTAAGGGCTGCGGGTAGCTCAGATTCTAGAGAGCTTGCCTAGTCTGCCTGTAGTCCAGGGTTCCATCCCTTAGTTAATCTATTTTTGATCTTGCGGAAGCTTTAGTTGGGTACCGGACCGCTCCCTCAGTTCTGTTTGGGGAACTGGGTGCTGAGGCTGTTCTGTCTTGAGCCACTCTTGAGGTCTTTGCTGCCTAAGAGCAGCCCCTCACCTGCTGATGGTGTAGCGAGAGATCATGGGGGGCTGCCATTCTATCTTGAAATTAACCTCAAAGTAAATTTTCTTATCCCTTCTGCTGTGAGAGTGACAAGCAGGGAAGTGGTTTAAAATAGCCCTGCTATTTGGACTACTTTGAGCAAGCATATTTATGAATAGGAAAGTCGTATGCTTTTTCCCTCTTGACACAAGTCGTCCCTCCCCGACACCCCCGCCTCCTCACCCCATGCTGTAAGAATTGTCTTTAAGAAACAGGAGCAAAGGGCCGGTGAGATGGCTCAGCGGCTTAAGTGCCTGCCCGGCAAGCGCTAGGGCCCGAGTTCAACTCCCGGAACCCACATACAATAAAAGGGGCCGGTGATATCGCTCAGCGACACAGGCGCCTGCTGGCGCGCGAGGTCCTGAGGTCGACCCCCCGGTACCCACAAAAAAAAAAAAAAAAAAAAAAAAAAAAAAAAAAAGAAACAGGAGCAAAAAGTACTTTGTCTGAAAGACATTATTCTAGTGAACAAAGCCGATCTCAAAGCTTACATACTGTCTGATTCCCCTGAGATCACATTGTCAAAGTGACAAAATTACAGTGGTGGAGAAAAGACCAGTTTTTCCCAGTGGGCACATTAGGGGTACAGGGTAGCATGGTGGAACTCCTTTTCTTTTCTTTTCTTTCTTTCTTTTTTTTTTTTTTTTTTTTGTGATGGAACAATTCTATACCCACACCCTGTACCTGTGATTAAAATTTCATAAAAACTACATCTTCCTTCCCCCTCCCCCAAATAAAACAGAAAATAGTAAGGTCTGTATTTCAGTGAATAGTTGTGTACCGACGTCACTTTCCTGGTTTTGATTATTGTATAATGATTAGGTAAGATCTTTATCATTGGCAAAAGCTTGGGGGAAGGGTGCACAAGAACTGCTTGCTATTTTTGCAACTTCTTGTGGATCTAAAATTATATCGAACTAAAAAGTATTTTCTTCTTCTTTTAAAGAAATACTTTAGGGGGCTGGTGAGATGGCTCAGCGGCGTAAGCGCCTGCCTGGCAAGCGCGAGGGCCCGAGTTCGACTCCCGGAACCCACATACGAAAAAGGGGCCGGTGATATCGCTCAGCGGCACGGGTGCCTGTTGGCGCGTGAGGTCCTGAGGTCGAACCCCCGGTACCCACAAAAAAAAAAAAAAAAAAAAAAAGAAATACTTTAGGGACTGGGGCCGTAGCTCAGTGTTAGCGCT